>JANTFD010000004.1:0-2400000 GCA_026745475.1 Microdochium nivale | reverse complement strand
CGAGGCAGCAACCGTCGTCCCCTCAGCGGAGTCAAGATCGGGCGGAGACGCGATAGGCATCGCCATTCAGAGCTGCCAAATAGCGCAAATGCCCAAGCCCAACTCAAAGTGAGCACGAGTGATTCTGCAGCCTGAATGCTATGAACTGGCCGCTCAGCCATGATAAAAGCTTGCCAAACAGACTGTTTGTGTTTGTGAGATGGTCCATCCTGCACGCATTATCTTCCCGAAGTTAGCCAGTAGCTTGCGCCACAATTGCGGAAAGTGCTTACAGCTCCAGAGCCTTGCTCCTACTGCCTGACACCTCACCAGCCACAAAAAAATTGGTCAGGCAAAAATTTAGCCACCGCGGCGGAGGGGTAGTCGGGCCTAGCGGTTGATTGCCAGGCTTTGTTGACCGACAACTTTTCACATCATCAACCACGGCAACCCACCCTCTCCATTTCCACACGCCCCTATAGAACAGGTACGAACCGCAGAGAAAACACCCGCGCCTCCCTCTTCCCGACGGCATACACGTCGCTCCTACCTCACCGCTCGATCTCCATCTCGAGCTGTTCTCTGTCTCCTTCACACGCGCAAACACAGCCTGCACAACCCCCACTGACGTCAAGCCCGAACCAGCCCAGGTCTTGTTTATCGCAACACCAAAGCGTACCGCTAGCCCAATCACAACATGGCTGCCGAGACTCCCACCTTCAAGCTCGTCCTCGTCGGCGATGGCGGTACCGGAAAGGTATGTCGACTAAGTCAACGATCGGGCCCTGGTGTGCATCGTCATCACAAGTATCTCAGCTTGTCGCATGCCACGCCGCCACTCTTCACATTTGGCCACGACCGCGTCAAAGGCATCGTAATGAAGCATCCATACTGACAAACTCCCCCGAATCGCTAGACCACCTTCGTCAAGCGCCACTTGACTGGTGAGTTCGAGAAGAAGTACATGGCCACCCTCGGTGTCGAGGTCCACCCTCTCGGCTTCTCGACCGTAAGTAACGCACCACACAGCAACGAGATCAGCCGCAAGCGCCTAACGCATACTTCAGAACTTTGGCAACATCACCTTCGATGTCTGGGATACCGCTGGTCAGGAGAAGTTCGGTGGTCTCCGCGACGGTTACTACATCAACGGCCAGTGTGGTATCATCATGTTCGATGTCACATCCCGCATCACCTACAAGAACGTCCCCAACTGGCACCGTAAGTCAACCTTGGAATATGTCCGACCAGTCCACCACCATGCCTGTGGCTAATCCGAACCATCATACAGGTGATCTCGTCCGTGTCTGCGAGAACATTCCTATCGTTCTATGTGGTAACAAGGTCGATGTCAAGGAGCGCAAGGTCAAGGCCAAGACCATCACCTTCCACCGCAAGAAGAACCTCCAGTACTACGACATCTCTGCCAAGTCCAACTACAACTTCGAGAAGCCCTTCCTGTGGCTCGCCCGGAAGCTCGTTGGCAACCCCACCCTCGTACGTCGCCATCCCCACCCAGGAACCCATTGGCACTTTACTGACCTTTTACCGCTAGGATTTCGTCGCCGCCCCTGCCCTTGCTCCCCCCACTGCCCAGGTCGACGAGGCGCTCCTCGCCCAGTACCAGAAGGAGATGGATGATGCCAAGAACCAGCCCCTGCCTGAGGAGGACGACGATGACTTGTAGATAGTCCACAACGACTCGGAAGAGAGACGGCCACCGTGTCAACACGGGCACAACATATCCGCTCTGTGCACAGCATGTGCGGCCGGCGAGGACTATTGGCAATCATGGATACGATGAAAGGCCACGATAATATTTCGACCTTGGCATAGGCCAAGACTTATGACGACAACCGCGCAACCTCGAGAGAGAGAAGACGAAAAGCGCTTGATTTGGAGGATGGGTGATGTTCTCGGTGAAAGCCGGAATGTTCACCATGCGAGGACGGTTGATTTTCGCGCTTCGCTGCCAATTGCCAGCTTCTAGATAGCAAGATAGCACCAGCCATAGACCTCACTGATGACAACGGATACAGTACCATCCACCCACACTTTGCTGCTGGCGACAGCGTCAGACGTGACTGCAAGCATGCCCTCCTGACTTGACGAGGCTTGCATTGCTACAATTCCATCAACAGTTCAGTGCTTAGTACAGCTGTCTCATAAGCATGTGGTAAGAGATGTTTGGCTTCACGCATTGTTAGTTGTTCGGTACCACAGCTGGAATTTGCCCTCTCCATGTAACGACTTCAATAAATCGTCCAAATGCATAGGCTCAGTTACGAATTTGCCTACGCAGGTATTCTCAGCATAATCCATTCTAAACTACCGGCGAATAGTGCTTATGACGCGTCAACTGAACGTGGACTCCTCCAATACCCAGAAAATAAACTTTCTGTTGAGGGAATTGAGACTCTAATCACAGTCAAACCACCACACCACTTCCGACTGACTCCACAATATCTGCAAGACCGAAGGCCCAGTGCAGAGCTGGCCAACACCATCCACACCTAAAAGTAGAGTACGTTATGAGTTAGAGAGCAGCCAACGAGGCGTACTTTCATGTCTTCCCTCTCCCAGACACAATTCTGATCTTTTCGCCAACAGACATAGAAGCCCCTCAATAATTACCGGTTTGTGATACTCATGAGACGCAGCAACGCAACGAGTTGACGCATTTTTGATTTAATCAAAGGCTTTTTCCTGGACGCAGCGCAAATTCCGCGTACATCCGGTAACATATGCACTCGCTGTCTGTGAGTCTTGAGCATGTCGGACAGCGAGGTGGCGACGCTGAAGGTCGCCGCTGGTAATGTGTCGTCATTCTCAGCGCCGCCGTCATCTCTGTTGACGGCTTCCGTCCTGAGCGGCACGAAGACTGTACTTCTTGACGACGAGGTTGTTAGCCGGCCGCAGGAGGGTGAGCATGACCATGGCCGCGGTAGCCTCACCACAGGGATGGCGCCTGGCTTGGGGCCTGATGCCGATTTAGAGAGCGTAGTAGGCCCAGCCGGTGCGGTGCCGTCAGAGGATGCATCACTGGTGTCGGCTATGACGACGACGGCGGCGGCGACGATGGAAGAAATCTGCCGCAGCGTGGGTCGAACGGCTGGTAGCAGCACCGCCAATACCACCACAAACAATAGTACAATTAAGACGTACAGCACAAGGCGGGAGCGCAGGCGCATCGTGGAATGGATGGGAGCGGTGCACAACATCTGCTGTGTCTGCTCGACGCCACAGCCCGGGAAAGACACAAGGGCATCTGCCATGGAGAACATCAGCAGTGACAACAACAGCAAAAGCAACAGCAGCTTCGGGACCAGTGCGCAGGCCGTGGGCGACGAGATTAGGGACGGTGCCAGCGACGGCGGCAGCGGTGCTTGGCGCATCAAGGTGTGCAGCACCTGCGGCCACCCGATGGACCCGAGTATCTCGATAGACGGACTGGTGTGCAAAACGATAACAACAATGACAATGACGGGCAGAGGCGGGCGCCTGTTGTGCTCGACATCGTCAGTCTTCAGCAAGGTCGGCAAAGCGGTCGGCCTGGGACGGCAGCCACTGGCCCAGAAGCAACAACACTCAACGACCGCAGATGTCACAAGGAGCTTGCCTGCAACGCAAGACGCCGCTGCCACGCGGCCGTGTGCCATTGACAACATGAGCGAACAAAACAGGCAATGCTCCTGTGCCCTAAAAAAGGGCAGTGCTGGGGTCGAGGACGATAGCGATGGTTCAACAGAACGGTCCGTCGACACGCTGGCCTGGCTGAGCGGCGACGATAGCAGCCGGGGCGGGAACAAGGGCAAGCCAGGACTCGACCTAGACGAGAAAGCCGCCCGGCTGAGACGCGCGCAGAAGCTCCTGGGCAAGTCGGCTGCTGCGTGAGGCCTTTTGCACCAGTCCGTCTTCTGATATTTGTCCCCAAGTCAGGTCCCTCCCTCCCTGCCACATCATGCAGAGCCGAGCTACAATAACGAGCTCTTGGGAAGACACGATAGCGATCCCTGTAGCTTGAGAAATCCTGCTCGTCTGATGGCGATGAAGGCCTTGGAGATTCTCGGGCGCTTATATGTTCCCAGTACGGTGTCAAGGGCCTTGAGAGCTTGGGTGACGACCATAGAAAATACGACATGTGCAGTAATCACTATGCTCATTGTGTCACAGAAAGACGATATTGTACCATGAGCGGATCCGTACTTCAAGGACAACCACCAGAACATCAAATGTCCATGGGGCCCTTCATTGTGCTTACTTCGCCCCCTCTTCTCCCTTCAGGAGAGGGTAAAAAACCCCACCAATAGGCATAACTGAGAAACATGAGTCTCGCGCCAATATAAGGCCGCTCCCATGTCTCAGAAGCACACACCGCTAGCTTCAGGAACAAGAGACACATGTCTCAGGGCCTCCCAGATTGACCTAGCAATTCCGTCGTCATAATCTGCGCCGAGATCTGCGCCCTTGAATCCCCTAGTCGCACTTGAGGTCAATGTTTCATCGAAGCGGCCCTGGCAAACTCCAAATCTGCTCCGGAATAGAAGGACAACAGAGCGGTCCGTCGACTAGGGCGAAAGGCCTTGCACCGCGTGCATGTTTATCGGATTTGCCTTCGGCCAAGGTTCAGGAGTGTCCCAGACTTTTGGAGTGATTATCGCAATTAAGCCGGGGCATCGCAACCTAGTTCCTCTGCTTGCTGATGCAGTCTAGTTTTTCTTCTGACCCAACTCTGTTGCTGGACGGACATGGCATGACTCGGCGAGTTGTTCTTGAGCCGATGTATCGGGCCGGTGAGCTTCTGTGCCAAGCCGTCGAGCAGGGCTCACTTGACATGCAGCCTGATAATCACAGGGTACGTGCTCGAATTACCAACATCGGTTTGTCGCACGGTTGTTCAACACCCTAAACTTGGCCTTGCACGTGGATTGTCTGTATAGTCGGTAATAACAGAAACCAGACCCTCAAATTCAGGGATATCCCGACATCAGCCATTTGTATCCATACAACATCGCACGGTTGTCGTAGTGGGCTAGCCAAGTCGCGCAATCTCGCAGGCATAGGGGGTGGAAGATTAGGTACTCGTGGTTGTTGATTGCGCAGTACTTCACATCCCGGGTACATGGATTGAACTCCGATGAGGCTCAGCAGAGGACAAGCTGTACACGAGAATATTCACATGCATTCGTACCTGCGTGGAAAGTCGGCATGCGCGAATAGCAGTATTCTCGAACAACAGCTTGTCGAACTAAAATTAGTGACACGAGCACGAGCATCCCTACTGGAGTGGACAAGCCTGCCTGCTTGCGGAGCTTGAACAAGACAACACAGACTCTCGCGAGCACGACAAGACGATTGTCTCTAGCAGCACATGGTTTCACATGTTGAGCACAGGCAATTGCGACGCTCCTCCTGACAATCATCCTGGAACACTGGGCCACGGCTGCATTTTTGTCGCGCCCGTGCGTTTCTCCAGGTTTGACCGGGATGCTTGCTATCGCGACAGTAATCGTGGAACAGCAGCGGCGCTGTCAGCTGCCACAGAGTTTGTCCTGTAAAGTGCTGCAGAGATTGTCGCTCTCGAGCCGCGGTGAGCCGGGTCTCACAGGGTGTCTGCAGCGACAGCTGGCCGGAAGCAACCATCACATAGTAAAACTCCCAGCCCTCGAGGAACAAGGTAGACTCGCGCCGCCCAGCTCGCCCAGCACCGCACAAACAGGTTTGACTTCAGGTCCAATGTCGGCGCTACTGCAGGTCCCGTCACCGCCACCGCCGGGACGACTCCGATCCACAGGTACAACGCAGCACAACGCATCAAGCAGATGTGGGCGCACAAATTTTGCACAACCGCTGCCTCCCGCCTCTGTCGTGGCAATCTGGCGGGTGGGATGGCTTGTTGGCTGGGCCAGTCTTCGGCTGCACGAATCAGGATGGTCATTACGCAATCTGTAGGCTTGCTTGTGTGCCTCAAGCTCGACTCGTGGCCGATCAGATGCCATGTCGCAATTGGTGCGACAGACCAGAGGTCACCACCACCTTGCACGGCATTGTTTCCCCGCTCTAGGCTCGCTATGGAGGTTCTGGCGGCCCCTTTTGATGTCATTCGGCGACGACCTCATCGACAGGATCCTTTTCCCGCGGTCGCGCAATAGGAGTTGCGCAAGGGACCACCCCTGTCGGTGGCCTCTGCGGTGATTCGCTTGCTAACGGCGATAACAACCTACTTAGTATGCTCTTGAAGCAGTGTCAACTACACTCCGTAATCCGTACCGAATTTCTATCATGCTGGCCACTTGACAAGGCGCACATGAGAATTGTCCATCTTTTTGGCGACGGCTGAGGTGATAACGGAAGCCGGCCGGGGCACCCATTCCGCCTCCGACAGAATAGACCGGGCTGCAGGCAAGGGCATCGTGGCAAGCGATCCCGAAGGTTCGAAGACCATGTGTCGAGGTGTGTGTGGCCCTCGAAAGAAGTTTCTGATCAGGCAAAGCTGCAGGTTGCTGCAAGGCAAGCACTTGCAGTGCCAAGCACACAACCCAGTCAGGTACACGTTGGATCCTCGGCAGGAACCCGCTCGTGCAGTACCCGTTTTTCAAGACTCCACTGACCAGAGTGCTTCCTGTTGGCTGTCGCGTGGCTCAGGCCCGCTCTTAAATCGGTTTGTGGGTCCAAAACAGCCTAGCCTCAGCTGGACCCACTCAGCCCCCGTCGAGGTTCTCGACGCCTCAAGCTCTCTCCCAAGTTTCCTGCCGGTCTGCTCCATTTTCGTAGTCTTCTTCCTCCTCCTCACCTGCAGTCACAGCCAGACCCAACTTTGCACGCTCTTTTGCAGCCCACGCTCTTTAACCCCCCAGCCCACGCTCTTTTTCCTCTTAAACACATTCCACGTCCCACAAGGTTTATCTTCGACTTCTTCTCGCAAAGTCTATTTTTCGCGCATTCTTGGCCCCGAGACAATCTATTGTCCCTTTCCCCTGACTGCCACAGCAAAGCCCATTGTGCTTCAAGACACCACGACACACTCTACATTCCAGCCACCAGACCAATCAGTCAAAATGCGTGTTCTCAACATCCTCGCTCTGGCCTGCGGCGTCGCCCACGCGTCCTACCAGGTCGCCGAGGTCACCTCGTACAGCACCAGCACTCAGTACCTTACGGCCACCGTCACTCTGACCCAGTGCAACCCGGCCAACCCAGAGTGCCCGCTCTACATCCCGCCACCCACCACGTCAAGCACGCCGACCACGTCGAGCACGTCGAGCAAGTCGAGCACGTTGAGCACCTCTACTAGCTCAGTCGTCCACGTCAGCACCACCAGCATCTACACCCACGCTGTTCACAACACTACCTCGTCTGCGGTCTACCCTACTGCTCACCTCAACTCCACTGCGGCTTACCCTACCGCTGGTTACCCTACTACTGTTATCCACCCTACCACCGCGCCTCACCAGCCCACTACGAGCAGCCCTTCGCAGCCCAGCATCCCGGTCGGCACGGCTGGCGCGGGTGCGCTCGCCGTCCACACCGGCCTGCTCATCGGTGTCTTTGGTCTTGGTGCTGCCCTCCTCGCCTAAGGGGACATGGAGCAGATCGTGAGTCTTTGACGCATCGTCGTCCAACGATGCGACATCCTTCGAGCGTTTTAGCATGCTTCCTTTGGCTTGACCTGGCTCTTACCATCTTCTCTTTCTTCTCTTCCCATGAGTAACTACTCGAAACAGCAGTCTTTGCTGCTAATTTCTTGTGCTCTGGCACATATTTTCTACGGGGACGGCCTGATTGGTGTGCTTATCCACGGGGTCTTATCTACCCCGTGTCCTTTGTGCAGGGGCGGTTGGTAGTTGTCCTTGTGTAAACGACGCAAAGGATGCCAACAGATCTCTTCCCGCAGTTTGATACCCTATATCTCGCGGTGGTACATAGCACCAGCAATACTGCTATCTATTGGCTCTTCTTTTTCGGTTTTCGGGGGCGGAGGCACCGAAGGATGTACACAATTGGAGATAGACTTGGACATATAAATGGATTTGTCTTCCCTTGATAGGTCGGCATTTTTCTTGATTACGAAATCGTATCGTCACTTGCATAATGCTATGCTAGGTCGGGGACTGATTGATAGTTTATGCTGGCATTTCGACTGTCTCTGCATATCCGAGTCCACCTCTGTATATTGTAGTCTAATGCTGCAGGCAAAGCAATCTAATGTTAATATAAGACCTCAATCGAGAGTCATCGCGCCGGGTCACACCAGACTTGATACTGTTGAGGCTTGTTGCTCCTTGAGCCTCGTGTGCTTCCTTTCTAGCTCGGAAATTTCGGTACATCGCGCCTGCCGACTTTGCAACCAGCCGTACCTCAAACGTGCCTAGTCACACCTTCCTGTACCAAACTACTTGCATGCTCGATGCCAGCCTTGAGCCATTCCTTCACAATCCTTTTTCGACTCCGCACTTTTTCCTCTCCAGCCTGCCTCAAGCACCTGACTCAATGGAAACCACACTTGTTGCCCTGACACTTTTCTGCGCATAGCTCGCCCCCTCTGAGCACGTAGTTTTGACAACCGCACTGCGAATGGGTCCAGTGATGACACCGCTGCAAAGACATCTGGTTGATAACGACATCCGCCTGGTCAACTCTTTCACGCCAGCTTTGTCGATTCCAAGCAAGCGTAGACCTGGCACCCAGCACTGCGGCGTGAAAGTTCAGGTCATCCCGAAGCTCTGCCGAGCAGTACTCAGACGACCCTCGTGGACACACAGAAGAGTTGCTGGGGCGTTCAGCTGTATGCAGTGTTCCGCCTGTGTGCAGCCCGTCTGTGTTGAGGTTCATCGAATCTGCGCCGGGGTCCTGGGGCACAGCCAATGACTCGGACCAAGCAGATTGCTGCATCTTCGGTAATTTGTAGAGCTCCAGATGGTCTTTTCGCTTGTGCTGAAGAGCAGGAAATGTTAACAAGAGGAATGGTCGATGGGCACTCGTGGCAGAGTCAAGAGAACTCACTGTGTGTGTGTCTGGCTTAACTAATTATTGTAGTAAAGGCAGGCTCGAGACTTTGTGATGAGATGTTCCTGAGCACTTCGAGATATTCAGTGGTGAATGAGGTGAATAACTGATATGAAGAATTCCATGTCTACTGCGGAGAGCCGCGATTTATATAACAGCCAGACATCGCGGTTCGACCTTGGGGTATGGTCTTGGCTCACATTCTAGAACACTATTTTTGATTTCTCAAACAGATTCGAATCCGAGGAAGACTTCTTTATGGTAGCGGCGCAATTATTAGCCTAAAGCGGAAGAGTAATTCGTCCCATATGAGGAAGGGGTCTATGTGAATGGCAGGGCACCCCCGGCTGTCTCTTTGCGGCACGTACTTCCCAAAAGGACGACATCGCTCAGACGTTGAACACAGACTTTGGTTGACTGCCCCGTATTGCACTGCAGACTACAAGCCCTTTCTCGACAGCCTCACACTTGTTCCCTACAAGGACAATTACTTTCACCGACCGCTGCCGATCGTCTTGAAGAATTCCAACCAACTGATCTTCTTGACCCCGCCTCGTATTCGCTCCCGAGTGCAACACACGTAATATCATGATGGCATATACTTGTCGAATGCTCTCTGGTTAGAGCTGGTGATGCATTGGCCCTGTGGCTGCCGGTCACAAGGGCTGTTTTGCTTCTGGGGTCAGAAAGCTTCCCGCGTTGAAACACACACGACAACGAAAAGGACATTGCCACCTTGGAACCCAACATCCCAGCCGATCCGGCAGTTACCACGGTCTCCCCCGGTCAAAGTCCGACAGGCTGGTTCGGGCTTGTGATCTGGTAAGGAGAACCAGGATGGAGCCCGCAAGAAACCCTTGCGAGACTGCATGCAATGCACATCGCCAGGGACCCGGGGAGGACACTGCGGTGCCCCTGTTTAGACTAGTAGTGAAAGCCAGTTCATCTAGAACATCCATCAGGATTCGGGACTCGGGGGCGCCTATGATACAACGACCTGGGTATGCAGGCAAAGAGTCCACTTTACAAGGGCCCTGCCCAGACTTGAGTCCAAAGATTGGTTGAGGTTTTTTTGGCGTCAATACGAGGCAGACATTGTTTTTGATGATACTGATAGTACGGAACGTCAATGCTAGGTGCCACAGCCAGCGGACACGGTGGTCTCATACACACGATCTGCCATCAGGGCCACGCGGCAAGCTTTCCAGAAGATGTCGCGACGCCAATGACAACGCGGAGAATTACAGCTAGTCAATACTCAAAGCCACACCAGGGACCAGGATGCCGGACATACGCGAGGTCGAAGGTTGGGGAGGGCAGAGGCCATCTGATGGATTTGGAAAGTGATGTACCGGCCGGGCAGGCTATCATCTGGCAACCCATGCAAATAGAAACAGATGAGACGCGTTGCGACGCGGCGATTAGATGGCGATGCAGGCCCCGGCCGAGGTGAAGTCGGCAGATGGCAGGGGTACCCATGGCACACATTGCTCCGGGACCGCCTGCAGGATCCGTCACTTTAAGGTTTGGCATTCTCAACTGCCGCATGTGCCACTTCCACGGGGTGCCATGCGTCGGGCTGTTTTCCCGGGTACTCCCATGCTCCGTGCACGACCGGCCGGCATGTTTCGTGCTTGCGCGGGGGCTGTGTACAGCCGTACGCGCCGCACGCTCAGGAACGCCTCGAACTCTTTGCACCGGCGCTGCGGTACAGCCCTGGTCTGGTCGCGTGTCCTGTTGCAGGGCATTGTCCCGCGGACAGTCTCCCGCCATGCACCGCACGTCTGCACGGCCTCCGCCAACGACAGACCTGACAGATGCAACACGATGCTGACTCTAGACTCGGCAGCAATGCCCACGCGGCTTGTCCGCGCGCAGAGAACCCTGACATGCCTACAAGACAAACATGTGTGCTCTCGCGACCCGGTTGGGAACAGCGGCTAGTATCGGCGCGCAGTGGTCAGGCCACCACGGGATAGCATCGCCGATATGCGAGGGCCGGGATTTCACTCGCCTTGCTGCAGAGGTCACATCTCAAGGAGGCGTGTAAGCACTCTACAGGCCGATAATCGGGCTGTCTTGCCAAAGGCAGGAATCAGAAGGCGGCCTAGCCCTGAGGTTTCTGAGCCATGCTACTCCACACTCTGTGCCTATAACGACGAACATGCATCTTTTGAAACCGCGCAGCTAGGGACGGGGAAAGATTCCGGGCCGACTCCTACAGGCGAGAGCTCCGCTACCAATCGGAAAGCCTTGGCTATAAATCTAGGCGGACTTTCGGGCTTTCGCTGTCGCCGCCGCCACCGTCGCGTTCGCTATCGTGTTTGGTGGTGGTCGAGGGGGTAATGGCATGGCAGGCCTTGCTGTGAGCCGTGCCAGGGGACCGCGTGACGCGGCAGGTGGTGCTTCGATTGCCGCCGGCAATTGGGATCTGGAGGATGCGTGCTGCAGGGGTGGTGGCAAGAGGTCCTAATAGAGATATGCAATGGTCTTGGCTGCATGTTTCGAATTTATCCTGGGAGCACCACCGTCTGAAGAAAACCTTGGAAGGATTCTATGGAGTAGAGGTTGCTCGGAGAAGAAGCCGCTCACTCTGGAGCTACCCCGCCAGAGAAGCGGCTTCTTCACATGCAGGTGCTACGGTGGCTGCTGTGGGGAAGGAGCACTCCTCGTCAAGGTGGGGAACTGGACGGGTGGGTTCGCAGACCCCTTTTATCCCTTTGCGAGACAGTTGGACTGCCGGTCACGCGCCAGACAGCACCCACACAGCTTCAACACGACAGTCTCCAGGTCTCTCTCCTATGCTGCCCTCAGCATACCACTACCACTAATCGCCAGCCCGCTACGCCTGACAGACTCTCTCCCACAGCCCTGGCCCGCCAGTCTCTCACGTAACACCCTTGTCCTGCGACCACCCGCACGCCAGATCCCGACGACAACTCCCACGACAAGCCAACTCAACTCGAGCCCGGGGTCCCCTTCCACCTTCGAGCACAGCCCGCAAACCTTCACGGCCATGGCGGCCAACGCACCACCTGATCTGATGGACGATCCGGCCCTCTACATCTTCACCTCGCTCACGGCCGGCTCGGCCCACATTCTCACGGCCACCTCGCGACTCGAGACCATCCTCCGCGCTAACCGCATCCCCTTCAAGGCCCTCGACATAGCCGTCGACTCACGGGCGCGCCAGCTATGGGGCCGCCGTGCAGGCAAGGACCCCTCGGGCCGTGTCCGCAAGCTCCCAGCGCTATTCCAGGAGGGATTCCCTCGGCGTAAGTCTCTGCGACCCCCCAAATGGAACAGAGGAGGGACATATGACCTGTATATGTGGCGACGGGAAAGCTCACATTCTTGGGACAGGACATGGTCGAGATTGAGGAGTGGAACGAGTACGGCGAGCTCAAGCAGCACGTCAAGATCTACCACGACGAGTTTACGATCCCGACAAAGGAGCAGGCCGCGGCCATGGTCCCGCGCATAACCAAGAAGCCTGTGGGTGCCCCCGTGGCGACGCACGTCCCCGCCTCGGCCGTCGCCGGCAAGTCTGAGAACCAGAACCCGGCGGTGGGCTCCGCCAAGAGCGACCCCATGCGCGGAGTCGCCGAGGAGGCGGCGCAGAAGGCCAAGCAGCTCAAGGCCCAGCCAAGGAAGAAGGAGCCTATCGTCGTGACAACAACGAGCACGGGGACGGCCAAAAAGACTGCAGGCAGTGCCAGCGCGGCCAAGTCTGAGACGGCTGCAGCAGAAACGATTGCCGCGACGGCTACCGAGAAGGCGGATGATGACAACAAGAACGAACCTGCTGCGAAGGAGGACGAACCTGCTGCAAAGGAGGACGAACCTGCTGCGAAGGAGGATGAACCTGCTGCAAAGAAGGACGAGCCTACTACAAAGAAGGAGCCGATTACAAAGAAGGAGTCAACTACAAAGAAGGCAACTGCGGTCAAGAAGGTCGAGCCTGGCGCTGCAAAGAAGGCAGCTACAGTCAAGAAAGACGAACCTACTACGAAGAAGACAGCTACAGTCAAAAAGGCCGACTCTGCCACTGCAAAGAAAGATGAGTCTGCTACAAAGAAGGCTGCCATAGTCAAAAAGGCCGAGCCCGCCACTGCAAAGAAAGTCGTCACGGACAAGAAGGACGTGCTTGCTGCGAAAAAAAAGAGCGAGCCCATCAAACAAAAGGCGGCTGCGGACAAGAAAGACGAGCCTGCTGCAAAGAAGGACGGGAAGACGGGATCTGCGGTCAAGCCTACTATAAAGAAAGATGCGAAGGCTGGAACTACGACCAAGTCTGCGACTACCACAGTTAAAGCAGTAACAAAGGGCGTCAGCAATCTCAAGATTTCTCCTGGCGAGAAGAAACCTGCGGTTGCTAAGGCTGGCTCGGCAGCCGCCGCCGCTAGCCTTCAGAGCCCGACTTCTGGGAAACGGGCAGCGAGTACCACGTCGCTGGCGGGAGCTGCTGCTGTCGAAACGGCCGCTGCGAAGGCAGTTCCTACGGAATCCAAGGAGAATGCGGAAGACAAGGACGATTCCGAAGAGGAGGACAGTGACGACGACGACAATAGTGAAGAAGAGGAAAGCAAGGAATCAAAGGAGAATGTTAAGAAGGAAGAGCCCCAGAAGGAAGCACCTAAGACAATAGACGCGAAGATGAAGGCAAGGGAGGAGGACGAGGAAGAAGATTCCGATGAAGAGGAGGACGAGAACAGTGATGAGGATTCCGACGAGGATTCCAATGAGGAGGAGGAGAACGATACCAAGAAGGATGCGGTGAAGAAGGCAGGCACAACGGCACCTGCGGCCATAGGTGCGAAGTCGCAGTAACGACCCGAGCCCGGATGAAGAGAAAGTCAAGCACGCGGTCTTTGAGTATCGTGGGAAGAGGCCTTGATTTTAAAGCGATCTACATTTTCCGAGCCCAACTAAGTATTTCCTTGTAATTAAAGAGACAACTCATTAATCTGAAACCAGTTCGCGCTGTGATGCCGAGAGGAGGAACCTTGTGAAATCTGTTCATCCGCAGATGGATGTATCCCATAATTCCGTGTGAACCATGCCACCGGTGCCGATGCCAAACTCTCATAAGGCTAGTATTGTGCTAAGCGAACGAATGGTACTTGACCTTCAACCTGAACCCGAGAGAAGAGCCGAAAAGCTAGATCCTCGGCATAAGAACCGAGATGATTACTTGCACTACCACGTGAGCCGTATAGTTCTTGCCTACATGCGCCGCTTCTAGAGCACGAGATGGCTCACAGTGGTGTGATTTGCTTTGGAAATTGTGACTACAGCTTCCGTAGAAATCGTGGACGTTCTCTTACGAAGTACGGTGAACCTCTAAGTTTATAAACCTCTTGTCGTCCGCAAAGGGATGGCTAATGGCAGCGGGCAACAAACGGGGGAGTAAACGTAGCTATTCAAGATTTCAGACAAAAAAAAGGACAACACGACTACTGATGACACGCAAAAAAAAAAAAAAAAAAAAAAAAGCATTTAAGAGTTTCGTGAATATTCCCTTGCCGGGCAAAACTAGAATAACCTTTCCAGAGACCCAGCGGCCTACGAGCCGCTTCGAACATTAACTCAACAACTCTACTACACGCACAAAGCGACTAAACATTTCGATTAGTTAGGATAATTGTGATAATAAAAATTGTTCAAATCCAGTTGCCAAAGAAAAACAAAGCAAAGGAAAAAAAAGAAAGGTATAACAGAGGACTCTAACCCCCTTGTTGATGGAGACACAGGGAATCGAACCCTGGACCACTCCCAAGATAAATCCGCGGGGAATCCGCAGAGATGCTAAGGGAGTATTATACCACTAAACCATATCCCCATGTGATTGGATGAGATAACTGTGTTTATCATCCTCTAGACCAATTTAATTCTCTGATCGGGGAAACCTGCCAAGCTGTGAGTCCGGACCAGGGCTGATCGATCGCTTTGTAACTACGGCGTATGAGGGGATGTTTAGGATGCTATTTTATGCTAGGGAACAGTTGCCACCGCGCATGATGATAACGAGTGATGTTGTGAAGGTGTATGTGTCAAAGGCCCTGGACGCGCATGGCCTCGCTAGACGTCGACTAAACGGACCTTTCTCTCTCTCTCTCTCTCTCTCTCTCAGGATCTGACACCACCTCGAGCACTACGAATGCGCTCCATTATGAGAAACCACCCTGTTATGTTTTTATATAAATAGCAATGCTAATGCATATGCCAAATGGTGTATAATTGATGCCAGCAACGCCCTTCCACTTCTGTGCTTAATACAGTCCCTCATCATCGCTGGCCGTTCCGTTCTGGAACTTGGCCACGGATTTTCCCTTTCCGGCTCCATTGGCGCCGTCGGAGCCGCCGCTGCCGCCGCCATAGCTGGCGAACCGGTCATCACCATCATCCTCTCCATCACTTCCTGTCGCAACGGCCTTGCCTTTGCCCTTGCCCTTGTCCTTGGACTTGCTCCTCGACGCAGGGCGCACTGCCAGTTGCTCTTGATGCATCGCTCCGTGGCCATTCGTCTGCGGCTGCGGCTGCTCGATCGCTTTCTTGTCCTTTGTGCCCTCAAACATGGCCCGCACGGTTTCGTAGTGCTGGAGCTCACCCGCGCTGACGGACGGTATGAGCTCCTTGTGTGCCTCCAGGAAGTCCTGCTCGGTGACCATGACTGCAATGTCGTCGGCAGTCGCGTAGTGGTCAAAGAAGTTAGCAGTCGAGATCGGGTTTTGCCGCCCGGCCATCGCCGAGGGGTCCGCATTGAGCGCGCGGATCTTGCTGTCGACAGATGTGGCTTGCCGCGTGACGGCCTTGAGCATGGCGTCACTACATAGGGCGTAGAAGTCGGCACCTGTGTACGTGAATGGGAGCTTCTCTGCGACCGAAGAAAGCTGCAGTTCAGGATGGAGAGTGAACCTGTAGTTTTCGCGTTAGTAATTGGATTGCACCATACCTGTAGAAGATTGACCAGTACTCACTTTCTGCTCAGGGCTTCCATAATTTTTAGCTGCTTGTCGTGAGTGTCCGAAACGCCAAGATAAAGCATTTTGTCGAAGCGTCCGGGTCGAAGAAGAGCTTGGTCAAGCAGGTCCGGTCTGTTGGTTGCACCAATGACGAAGACACCGCCGCCGCCGTCATCTCCGCCAGACATGCCGTCGAGCTCAGCCAGCAGCTGCGACACGATGCGGTCCATCACACCACCACTGTCGCCCTGGTTGCCTCTCTTAGGTGCTACCGAGTCGAGTTCGTCAAAGAATACGACGCAAGGCCTGGCATCTCTCGCGCGCTGGAAGACCCGGCGTACGTTGGCCTCGGACTCGCCAATGTACATGTTGAGCAGCTCTGGTCCCTTGACACTGAAGAAGTTGAGGCTGTACTCCGTAGCGATGGCCTTGGCCAACAGCGTTTTGCCTGTGCCTGGTGGTCCGTAGAACAAAATACCGGAGCGCTTCTTCATACCTTTGGCGAACAGCTCCGGCCTCTCCAATGGCAGCTGGATGGTTTCCTGGACAGCATCCTTGACGTTGTTCAGACCACCGACGTCATCCCAGGTAACGTTGGGGATCTTTGGTGCGCCGATCGAGTCTGCAAAGTTCTTGCGAGCCGCATCGACTGCAAGCTCAAAGTCACTCTTGATCAAGGACCGCGCAGCTGAGCCTCCCGCAACATGAATGTCACGAACAGTGACAGTTGTATCATCCTTAGAAGATTTCTGCGAGAGCTTCTCAAGTCGCGCCTCACGTGCCAGGATGGCCCGCTCGACGACATCGACCAGATCGCCAGCGACGAGAGCAGCAGTCTTGATCGCCACTCCACTCAGTTCTACTTCTGGCGCAAGCGATACGCCACGACTTTCAATTATGCTGCGCAAGATGCCTTCACGCTCGCCCTCGTCTGGTGCACTCATTTCCAATTCGTGCGTGAACAGGCCCCGCACGCCATCCGGCACTTTATCGATTTCTGTCGTTGTTGCAATGAGAACTCTAGCACCTGCCAGAACCTCCTTCATCGCAGCCACCATGCGATCTGCGGTTAGCGCTTCGAGATGTCTCACTAGCAGGGCACAGCAGGCTGAGCCACAGCTCATTGCACGATCTGCTCGAGCTTTGAGGAAGCCTTCAGTCTTAACATCACTCCCACCAGCACCGCCCTCATTCACGATGTCGTAAGCGTCGATAGAGAAAGTGTGTAGACCGATGTCTGAGCAAGCTAGCGTTGCGGCTGTGGCTTTTCCAATGTGTCGTTGCGTCGAGACGAGCAGAATCGCCACTGGAGGCATGTTCAAGTGGATCGCTCTCTGACTTGTGGCCGCGGCCATCAGCTCGCGAAGCCTGCGCCGTAGCGGCGAGACAAAGCTTCGCGTAGGCTGCTGGACTGCCGAGGTGAGAGCGTTTTGCCCGGGCTGAGGAGCTTCTTGGATGCCAAGATAACATGGCCAGCTGCTGTCTTTTGTACCTGGCAGGATACTGGTACCACTACCAGACTGCGCAATTTGGGTCGTACTAGTGTCGACACATGCCACTCCTCCCCAGACGTCTTCTTCCTCGTCTGCATCATCGGTCGCCTCGGAGCGTTGCCGTACGATGTGAGATATCCTGAACCAGGCGACGCCGTCTGGTCTCGCTTTGCTGCCCGTTTGAACCCGGCTAGAGGCCTCGAGCGCGATAATGTCATCGACATCAAGGCCGTTGTTGGAAGCTGACGTATCCTGTACAGTGCGGCCCAGTTGTGTGTCAATGGGGATAGCCACAATGTCGCCTGTCTTTACTACTCGTATGCTTTTTGCAAAGTGGCTTTTCAAGCCTCCGAGAATGGCCGTCTGCAATGCCTTCTCTGACGACAGTGGGGTGCGAATTTGTTCAATGGTGACTTCCCGAGCATACGGTGGGTGAGACGCGCCCGTGATCTTCGCTTGTCCCGGCCGAGGGTATGCGAGCCTCTTCAGTGGGGCAAGACGCACATAAGGAGTGTTCTCTAAATTGGCAATGAGCAAGGGCGACATATATGCTGTCAGGCCAGAGGGTTTCTGGATCTGGGACTCAAAGAATGACGGCCTGCGAGCAGCATTGTCGTATTTCGCACTGGGTATCCTTGTCACCTGCCGGTGAGAGTATCCCTCCGGTAGGCCGTACACTTTGGCTGGTCGGCTTACAGACTCTTCAGCATCAGAGTGAATGAAGCTCCCAAGTCCAAACAAGCCACTGCCATTTGCGGGGGGCTCCTCAGAGGCCTCAACGCGAACCCAGTCCCCTGAAAAGCATCCTATGCGTGTCAGGGAGCTTATATCGACATATATGCGGGCCTCCTCATCGTCTCCCCCGGTAGGCTTCGGATGCAACAAGTCCCCAGGGATGGGAGCCATGAGCCCTTGAGCCTTGAAAAGACGTCCTTTCGGCCGATCTGCTCTCGCAGTCATTGCAGTGAAGCTTGAGAATACCGAGCCTGGCGTGGAAATTCCATTGGTTTTCCTCCCACGACCAAGTGTCATTGGGGTGCCTGGCTGCATGGTGGACAGACCGCTCACATTGGTCGTCGGTAGAGTAGGGACCTGTAAGGAGATCATGTCGTCCAGCGAATCGTCCGACAGATCCTCCTCCTCCTCGAGGTCCGACAATTCCGTCTCCGTTTCAGTCGCATCATCGCCAGTGTCGGTGGGTGCGTCAGTTCTCGATCCTTCCTCGGCGGCCGAGTAAAATTGGTCATTCGCAGTATCCTCGTCATCCTGCCGCGCACCATTCCGAAGTGCCCGCGCAGCCCGGTCCTTCTTGGTCTGGGTGCCTCCTCTGGTCAACACAATCTTTGTTGTTGGAGCCAGGATACCTTGGGCGACTGGCTCACAGAGTGAGACGACGCCTGGGGTCGGAGGGGCGTGCGTGACGGAATGCGGCGCCAATGGCAGCGGGAACATGTCTCCGTTGTGTACGACCTTCAAAGTGCCGAGAGCCACGCGCAGGGCCGCGGCCAGCCGATCTGCAGGGGTGCCGGAAGCGACAACGTCAAGACTTTTGGGAGGGTGCTCGCTGAAAAAGGTGCCCTCGCCGTTTTCCATGCGCTTGACCAGGTCACTTTCAAGACTGACAAAGACTGTGTCGAGAGCAAGAGCAGTCACGTCAAGAACATAGACCTCGATGCCACTACGGCTATGGCTGGAAAGTTTCGAGGGCGCGATGCGCTGGAGTGTGGTCGCGAAGCTCTGCAGGGCCAGCGAAGACGGCGAGAACTGAACGGTTGAGTGTGACAGAGCTGAGGACTTGACTATGGGGACAATTGTCCAGTTTGAGTGCTGCGGACTTGAAGTGGGTGTCCACGGGGCGATTGCGACATGGTATACGTCGGGGATGTCTGCGCTATCGGCGTCGGCAACCTCGTCTGGACGGGCTCGTGGGTCAGCTGCGGGTTGTCTCTAGGGAGGAGACAAAGAAGCGGGATTCACATACCTTCGCGCAGATGGGGGAACAGATCCGCAAAGAGGTCATCCGAGAGGATTCCAACATCGCCCTTGACGTGGCCGTCAAGGACAAGACGAGCCGAGATGGCCGACTTGTCCTGTCTTCTGCGCCGCCTCTTGCGAGAGGAATCGGATGAACGAGAAGGCGCCGCCATTGTGTGTGAGCTTTCGGGCGTCGGGGATCGGCTTATGTGGGCCTTGAGATCTGAGCTCCAAGCGTGAGGATCATGTATTTGTGGTCAAGAAGCTGCTGTGCAACCGCGGGTCGTTGTGCTGATCTGAAAATGTGCCTGGCCGAGGCTCTCTGCACCAGCGTTGGTGGTGGGTGGGAGCGTCGAGGTAGGTGCTGCTACTGCCGATGTGTGCTGGGCGCGTGAAATAAAGGGACGACCGACGCAGTATAGCGAAATAGGCGAGGCGGAGAGAGCAGATTTGCTTGCGCAAAAGCAGCGGCCTCGTTGTCTATCGACGCGTGCGGGTGGGAAGGGTCACTTCTCTGTGACCGTGGAGTGGAGGGGGCTCCGAGCAGCAAGTGCCGGCTCAACACAGCGCCGAGGCACTCCCATGGTTAGCAGTAGCCGAGACGAGGACAGTGCCAAGTCAGCCCAGCATGGCTGCAGCAGAGCACTGTGCTCTGCTGTGCTGTGCTGTCACTGCTGCGGCAGCACTGGGAATTGGGGAATTCAGGGGTCCTCCACAAGCACGAGCCTAAGGTGAGTGGGAAAGTTCGGGGCCGCCCGAAGCCGGCAGTGCAGCCTTGAACGCCAGAACGCGTCGGCTGTCACGCAGAGATCAGGAATTTGAGCGTTGACCGTGCCTTCGTCCGCGAGACTTGCAAGCCTGGCCACGCCTCCCCACGCCTCCCCACGCTGTCCACCTCAGCATTGCCAGTCCAGCTGTGAAGACCCGAGGGGTTTCTGTTGTGGCGGTGTGTGGCTGGACAACTGGCCCTTCCATGGATTGTGTTTCTGTTCCAAGGCTGTAAAGACAATTGAGCTTGCATGAACGCATCTGGCATGCATACGCGCAGACACTAGTCTAGATCATTTGGTCCTTGGCAGATGCTATCGCGCCTCGCTTGCAGGATGTCAGCACCAGGAACGCAATGCACACGCATTGATTACACAATCGCTGCACAATCACTGCACAATCGCTGCACACCTAGCGCGGCCCGCAACCCGCAACCCTCACGCCTGCACCTACACCTGCGCTCCATGACGTAGTGCTACCGTGGGCGGCGCTTTCAGGATTTCTTTGCGTCCACTTCACATGTCAAGTCTGATCGCCTCACTCCAACAGTTGCAGCATGCATCCAGCCGCTTGGCAGTCTAATCGTCGCAGTCCATCTTGCGTGCTCGGGAGCGATCCGATAGCCATCTCGATGCGGCTAAGCCTGCATTGCTTCATCCCGCCGGGACAGTTCCTCCTTCAGCCTCTCTCTTTTTTTCCCATTTCACACCAAGGACCACGACCTTTTAGCACTTTAGCGATAGATGTTCCTCAGTGGCCGTGCGTGACCGCCAGTTGTCCCTGGGCGTCCCACTGTTGTTTCTCCCGACGGAGTCCATCAACCCTGGTCGCGGTCCACGGTTTCCCACCAAGTCGACGTTGATCTCGCTCAGGGGCGCCTTACGATCTAGAACCCCGCCACTACATGTTCCAAGTTCCCTCTTGCCACGACTTGGAAGTAGAAGGACGTCCCGAAAGCATGTCTGCCACAGAGACTTTGCCACAGCAGATTGGCTTGCAGCCCTCTGGCGCCGCAACGGCCACAGCTGCTGTCGACTATGCGCACCAGTCAGAGAAGTTGTCTCACCAGGCTACCAGCAGCAACGAACACCCAGAGGCAATCGCCGTCGAAGCACGCTTCGTCACTCCGCTTGACCCTGTCATTGTCACTGCTGATGGTCACCGACTGCCCGGTGTGCCACTTTCCGAGGCACACAAGCTCAATGAACTCAAGGCAGCTCTAGAGGGAGGAAACAGTTCACCACACCAGACTGCCGGAAGTGACAGCGGTGGGCGTCTGGCCAAGATCAAAGAAGCCAAAAGTCACAAGCTCAGGGGCAAAAACACCAAAAAATCGACCGATGCCGCGTTAGGCACATCAGCACCGCCATCGCACACAAACCCGCTGTTTCCACCATTGCCATTATATGGACCTCCGTCGATACTCAGAGATATCCAATGCATGACCTTTAGGGTCTCGTCATTCTTTTTGAGCGCCGCCTTTCTTGCAGTCATCGTTCTGGGTGCTTTATTCACGAGCATACCTCCTCTCTGCTCAAAAGCATGGGCCTCGATTCAACTGCAGGATCCCAACAAGAGCCGACCTTTTTACGAGCAGGAGCTACGGCGCAGTAAGACGCGTGCTGAAGAAAACAGGGCCTGGAAGAAGCAGAGTATGAGTCCACGTACGAATACCAGGCCTGAGGACGGCAAGAGCAGCGAGTTTGTACCGACAGAGGGAGGACCAGATCCCATTGTCTGCGACCCAGCTTACTATGCTCGTCGCGTTGGGCTTGATATCGAAGAGATACAGGTTCAGACAGAAGATGGCTTCATCATCGACTTGTGGCACGTGTACGACCCTCGCGAGTATACGAGGCTTGACGATGACGAGCGGGGCTACCGGACTCCCGACCCTTTCACGGGATCCAAGAGAAAACAGCTCAGGAACCCGGACCAGAAGCCCAAGTTTCCCGTTCTCCTCATGCACGGGCTTCTGCAGAGCTCTGGCGCATACTGCGTCAATGACGAGGATTCTCTGGCATTCTACCTGTGCAAAGCCGGCTACGACGTCTTCCTCGGTAACAATCGCTGCGGCTTCAAGCCGCAACACGTCCTGCTGGAGTATTCGGACCCGCGCATGTGGGCTTGGAACATCCGTCAGATGGGCGTGTACGACCTGGCTGCACTGACCTCGCGTGTGCTTTTCGAGACGGGCTTTGACAAGATTGGCCTGATCTGCCACTCTCAAGGCACAACACAGACATTTGTGGCCTTGGCCAAGGAGCAGAGGCCCGAGCTGGGAGAGAAGCTTACGGTGTTCTGCGCTCTTGCGCCCGCTGCGTATGCTGGTCCACTCATTGGCAAGATGTATTTCAAATTCAGTAAGTGATGGTGCATGTCCATGCGAGGCTTGTGCTGTCTAGTCGCTAACGATATCTTGACAGTGCGTATCATCTCGCCGGCGGCATTTCGCATCATGTTTGGCATCCATTCATTCATTCCACTCATGATGGACATGCACGGGCTGCTGCATCCCCAGATATATGGCTGGCTAGGCTACAAAGTGTTCTCCTTCCTGTTCGACTGGACCGACACGCGGTGGGACAGGGAATTGAAGAGCCGCATGTTTCAATTTGCTCCGGTTTATGTGAGTGCCGAGTCGATGAGGTGGTGGCTCGGGCGAGAGTGCTTCGCCAAGCACAAGTGTATCTTGTCAACCAAGGAACAGTGGCGGGCAGAAGAAAAGGAGGACGCGGCGTTGGCGTCACAGGGCAATGGCAGTCCGACTAGGGAAAAGGTGTCGGCATGGAAAGGAGACAAGCAAACACGGCAACCCCAACGCGAGCGGCACAGTGTCAAAGGGTCGACGGCATGGTACAACGAGCAGGTGTGCCCCTTTGCTCTATGGGTCGCGGGCAACGACGACCTGGTGGATGGGAGGAGGCTGCTGCGGCGCTTTGAGAACGGCCGCGAGCCACATGTGAGGGTTGTGCACAGCAAGGTCATTGAGGAGTACGAGCACCTGGATGTCATCTGGGCCATGGATGCACGGGAGCAGGTGTTTGACGAGGTTCGCGACGTGCTGTGGAAAACGTGCAACGCACGGGACAAGTGCCGCACTCCGACGGGCTGTGAGAAGGTGCCGGCGTGGGTGGACGATGGAGAAGAGAGCCAGACGGAGGGAGAACAGTCGAGCAGCGACGGGTCTCGCTGATTGCATAGATAGAATTAATTCCCATTAGAATGAATAACGACGTAGAAGTAGTTGCCGTAGAGTCTTTCAGAACTCGGCGTATAATAAGGTACCACAAGTGACACGGGCCAGGGTGCAAGCTAGCTCTAGTGTACACCGCCAGGAGCCTACGCCGTTCATTCCTCGGCAAGCGAGGCGGCCTGCAACCTGCTCACGTGGTTCGCATCGGGAGGTTTCTAGGCCGGCCAAGTGGCTAGGCTCGAACGGGGTTGAACCCCGACGATGCGGGGAACGTTGGGGAAAGTTGTGTCTGTACCAAGTACAGCGCGGAACCCCCCCGCATACAGTCGGCCCAGCACTTGCACAACACCTGCACCCTTCGCAGTCAGCCTCCCGCCCGTCCGTCCGTCACCGTCCACGAGTCTTGCCCGGCCTCTGCACGCTGCCAGCCTCCGCAGGGCGACGATCCACCCGGCGTCGCACCGGCACGCACGCCTTGCATTGCATTGCCGTCGCACACGGGCGCCGCTGCTCTTCTTATCTCTCTCCCTCTTCCATCCCATCATATTACCCCAATTGTTCCCACGATAAATCTGCCCCAGCACGCCTGGCTCGAGAGCTGTTTGTCGCCCTCCGCATCTCTCAATTCCCCAACCTCTGCTATCTGCCCATCGACGAGTCGCCATGCCGGTCAAGGCCATCTACCCGGACGCCGTCATCCCAGACGAGGACCTGTGGACGTATCAGTTTGAGCAAGAGTCCAAGCCATTTGCCGAGGACAGAGGTACCTATGCCCTACCCCCAAAAACGGCACTGCCGTCTAACTGACACGCGGACCACGACAGAAATCTACATTGACCCCGACACTGGCCGCTCCTACACATGGGCGCAGACAAAGGCTACGGCCCTCGAGTTCGGCAAGGGCCTGCGGGCGTCATGGGGCTTCCAGAAGGGCGACGTGCTGGGCTTCTTCTCCAACAACACCATCGACTTTGCCCCAGCCTTTTTCGGTGTCCTGTGGTGCGGCGGCGCCGCCATGACGGCTAATCCGGCCTACACGGCCACCGAGCTCGCCTTCCAGCTCAAGGACTCCGGGTCCAAGGGCATCGTCACGCAGGTCGCCTTTCTGCCCGTCGCCACGGCCGCCGCCAAGGAGGCTGGCATCCCGCTAGACCGCATCATCCTCATGGGCGACGGCCGGGACCAGCGCTTCAGGCACTTTACCAGCATCCGTGACACAAAGAGCCAGCCTGGAGCCGCGGCCCAGAGGGCCACGCTCGACCCCAAGAAGGACCTCGCTTTCCTCGTGTACAGCTCAGGCACGACGGGCCTGCCCAAGGGCGTCATGCTCACCCACACAAACATCGTTGCCAACCTCGTCCAGCTGCTCGACGTAGACTACAAGTATAATGGCCTACACCACACGGGCGAGCCCGACGGCAGGGGTGACAAACAGCTCGCTATCCTTCCCTTCTTCCACATCTACGTGAGTTTTTTTTCCCCTTTTTTTCCCTTTTTTCCCTTTTTTTCCCTCCAAACTCGGACGTTTCTTCCCCATCAGCACACGCGGCCCGGGTCGTCATCTTCGTCTCGCTAACTCGAAGCCTGTTGCGCATCCGTCCACCAGGGTCTCACCTGCATCGCCCTCCAGGGTCTCAAGATGGGCCTGCAGGTCGTCGTCATGCCAAAGTTCGACCTCGAGCGCGCCTGCCAGATCATTCAGAAGCACCAAATCACATACATCTGCGTGCCCCCTCCCATCGTGCTGAACCTCGCCAAGCACCCAATTGTCGACAAGTATGACCTCTCGAGCATAAAGTGGCTCAACTCGGGCGCCGCCCCGCTGGGCCGGGACCTCGTCGAGATAGTTTGGCAGCGGCTCAAGATCCCCGTCATGCAAGGGTACGGGCTGTCAGAGACGTCACCGACGCTGACAAAGGGTGTCGTCGCCGATTGGGCAAAGTACAACGGCTCGTGCGGCAAGCTGCTGCCCAACATCCTCGCAAAGATTGTCGACCTGGACGGCAACGAGCTGCCCGAGGGCGAGGAGGGTGAGCTCTGGGTCAGCGGGCCCAACGTGTTCCCGGGATACCTCAACAGGCCCGAGCTTGCAGCCGACACGTTCAGCGAGGACGGCTACTTCCGCACCGGCGACATTGGGTACTACGACGCAAAGGGCAACTTCTTCATCACCGACCGGCTTAAGGAGCTGATCAAGTACAGTACGTTGTTCTTTCTCTCACACACATACACATATACACAGAACACTCCCACCAATCCTCCCAACGGGCTCACACCAATAACGAATGACTAACCTTGCCCCTCTCCCAACTTGACAGAGGGCTTCCAGGTCCCCCCCGCTGAGCTCGAGGCCAAGCTGCTGGGCCACCCCGAGATTGACGACGCGTGTGTGATCCCCGCACACGACCGCGAGCGCGAGACCGAGGTGCCCCGGGCGTACATTGTGCTCAAAAAGGGCATCGCCAAGTCGGACGCCAAGGCGGCCGAGATTGTGGGGTGGCTCGACGCCAAAGTTGCCGAGCACAAGAAGCTGCGCGGCGGCGTGCGTTTCGTCGACGAGGTGCCCAAGAACGCGAGCGGCAAGCTGCTGCGCAGGGTCCTCAAGGAGCAGGCGCGCAAGGAGGATCGGGCTGCCGCGGGGGCGAAGCTGTGAGCCAGGCATGTAGGCGACAGGAAAAGGGAGGGAGGTAGAAGGAATGAAGATCAAGGGCTGCGGCCTTTTTTAGATATAGTTTGCATACGCTACATGTAAAAAATACCCTAGGACTCTGAATCAGGACCTATTTGAATGTGGAGGAGAAGCCAATCTCTGGATACAAGGCGACGCAATGATTGAAGGTGCAGCGGAAGACTTCAGTCTTTGGGACTTTGCGACTGTGTTTAGATGAGCCCCCACAGGATGATGCTGGCGCGTCCAAATCTCTCGTTTGTGTTCTTATTTTACAATGGCAGGCTCTCATACTCGTGATATTTGTTGGTGAGAGCCCTGCCGATCTAGTGTTACACATCTCTCCGTCTTTCTAGTCCTGATATCGTACCGACGCACATCTTCTCCCACCAGCAGCGACGTAATCCCCCACCTCAGCCCAGCCGCTCGCTCTCCTCCAGCAGCCTCTCCACGCTGAACTGGCTGTCCCCCTTGCTAAACGCCTCGAGCAGCTCCCTCTTTCCCTTGTCCGCGCCGCTCCCGCCGGCCCCTTCCTCGCCGTAGAACCGCTGCATCAGCATCAGCAGCCACCTGGCGTCCTCGATGCTGGCCCCCCTCCCCTCGACCAGGCTGCCCGCCATGAGCACGACCCCTTGCTGCTCCGCGAACCCGCGGTCCCAGTAGTGCGTGACGCTCGTGTGCGGCTGCGCCCACTCCCCGCGGGCCTTGTACTCTGCGAGCTGGGTGAAGAGCACCGTCGACGTCGCGCTTTCGGCGTCGAAAACCCACTGCAGGTAGTGGATCTCGGCGCCGACGCCGGCGCCCCGCGGGATGGGCAGGACAAAGGCCGGGTTGGCCCGCGCGCGCCGCTCGAGCGCCGCGTACGTGCCCGCGGGCACCACGGCGCACAGGCTGCTGGCGTTGTCGGCGTGGCGGAGGCGCCAGATCGCGCTGAGCTCCTTCTCGGGCAGGGCGCGGGCCTTGGAGAGGTCGAGGATCTCAGAGAGGGGTTTTATCGCCGAGTTCTTGTTCTTGCTCGGGAGTGCTGCTGCTGCCGCTGCTGGAGTGGGGGGTGGCGGCGGCGGGGGCTGTGATGTTGATGTTGCTGTGGTGGTGGTAGTGGTGGTGGTGGTGCTGCTGCTCGGCGGCTCTGCATCCGCCAGCAGCGCATCCAGCCCGGGCACCGGCTCGACCCCCTCTCCGCGCCGGTACTCCTTGATCTTGTCCTTGTAAGCCTCCTTGAGCTCCGCGACCCCGGCAAGGCCCTCCTCGCGGGCTTTCCGCTCGAGCTGGCTCCGGTACTTTTCTGTCACGCTGCGTGAGGGCGCCTGCGTCGTGGCCAGGAACCGCACGTCATGGACCGCGGCCCAGCGGCGCTGCAAGTAGTGCTGCTGCCGCGCGGTTGCGGTTGCATTTGCGGTTGCGGTGGTGGTGGCGGGCCGGGCGGCCAGGAGTTGCTGCCGCGCCGTCGTCAGGGCGGTGGCGCGGAGGGATAGCATATTGGCTGCCGCGCGCATTGTACTCGGCGTCGTGGTGGTTGTGGCCAGGAGGAAACTAGCTCGTGCAGTGGGAAGGTTGCTTCGCGAGAACGGGTTCTTCGTAATGGTGCGGGTTCTTGCACTACGCAAGGTGAAGGCCGCGGCTTCGTTCCGCAGCGGGTTGTCTGTGGGAAAAGGTTAACAGAAATTATCCTGGTTGGGGTGAATGGGAGAGTGGGGTCAGATGTGTCTCTGGCAGAAGCTCTCTCTCCAAACACCGCACACACATGCGCTGCACCTCGAGTCCAAGATCACCGACTACTCTACAAATTCGTCGGGGGAAAACAAACTCGACACGTAAACACGAGAATGACGCTCCTCTGCTAACAGCCGAATCATTTTTCCACTGCCGCGAGACTCTCCCACAGTTTAAATGTCCAACGGGCCAGCAAGACAGGGGAGGGGGAGGGGTTTGTCCCAGCAAAAGTTGGAGATCGAAAGAAGCATTTATTAACGTTAACTTACTCCAAGAGGAAAAGAAATACCCCCCCGAGCCAATCACAGAAGCCTGTTGGTGACATTGGAGATCATGCTTGGTCCGCTCGATTAGCACCAGACCAGGATCATCAAAATATACAGGGGAACGCACGTTGCCATGTTTCAAAGCTTGTGATTACTTTAACACGGACACACGTATACGTGCAAATCTTAGGCCTGTCGATATCTACAATGCTTGCCATCTAGCAGTCTATATCTGTTGTCGCCTCTATGCTTGGTGATGGTCTAGAACCACGACCACATCGCTCTAGATCTAATTTCGTGGTATCATAAACGCTCTCCTCTACCTCTTGTGCAAAAATCGAAAAGAAAATGTTACTATCAATCGCTTCAAGCATTGGTGGGCGTAAGGACGAAAGGCTCAACACCCTCCTTGAAAGGGACACCGAGCTCAAAGAGCTTGACAACGACGGAGGCAAAGTCCTTGAAGAACAGACCGTCGTCCTTAGCGTACTTCTCGACCCATGGCTTCATGGCCTTGTCCTGGATCAGAGCAACGTCGGCGGGCAACATCATCAGCGTCTTGCCGCCGTCTTGGAGCTGGTGGGGGCCGTTCCACTTGCGAGGAGTCCACTTCTCGGAGAGCAGCAGGGTATAGTAGGCGTTGGTCACAACGGTGGGCGAGAAGGTCCAGGGTCCCTCGAAACCACTGCGGTCGGTGTGGCAGCGGCCCAGAGCGTGGGCACCAGAAAGAGCGACAATCTCCTGGTCGTTAAAGCCCATGCGGTAGAAAATGTCACGGAGGTGCTTGCTGCCCTGGGAAGCATCGGGGAGACGGCCATCAGGAGTGCACGCAGCGGCGTCGCGGTCGGAACGGCCTGGGCGGTAGGGGATGATCGGGCCTTGCATCTCCTGGATGGCAGCGACACCACCCAGGATCCACAGGTCGGAGTAAGAGATCCAGGGGAACTTCTCTGTTTTCAGAAGGTACAATGTCAGTCTTGGTTCGCCACAAGTCGAGCACGCTGACTGAGACAACCACTCACTCTTGACTGGCTCGAGAAAGTCGCGGGCGATCTTGAGACCAGCATTGGCGCCATGGTCACCCTCAGGAGCGAAACGCATGGTGGCTCCGTTGCTGCCGCCGGTGCCAGTCTCCTTGTCGTAGGTGCCGCTGGCATGCCAGGCGAGCCTGACAAGGATGGGGCCGTAGCTACCGTCATCGTAGTCGTCCTTCTCATCGAGGCGGGCAGCGATCTCGTTGTAAATCTTCTGGTAGTCCTCCTTGGTTGCACTGAAGACCCTGGGGGTGGTGCCACCCTGGGTGAGGAAGTAGCCGCCAGCGCCGGCGACGACGACGGCACCAGCACCCCAGAGCAGGCCAGCTGAGCTGGTTTGCTTGGGAGCCTCAGAAGAGTAGAAACGGCGGCCGTTCTGGCGGAAGGCCTGGCGGGTGGCAGTCGAGACACCGCTACGTGTAGAGATTCGCAGAGCCGCGCGGAGAGCCTGGCGAGACATGTTGACGGCAGACATCTGGATAAGGAGTGTCAGAAGCCGAGTTGTGACGAGACGGTGAGGTATAACGCAATTGCTAGGCACGGGATGTCGACGCGCAGTGGATAGAAGACAGGTGGAAAGGCTAGGGAACAGGAGGAGGTTCACTAGAAAAAGAGAGTCGGGTGGGTAAACAGTGCCTTCTTACCTTGTGGGTGGTTCTGTGGGGGCAAGGGGAGTCTGGCGTTGAGCGACGATAAGGGAGGCGAAGAGGAAGAAAAAGAAGACGGGTTCGAGGAAGATGTAGGTGGTGGGCTAGAAAAGCTCGGAAGGCATCACTCGTCACAGGTCCGCGGCAACAGCACCGCTCGGGTCTGTGTCAGCAACATAAGTGATACGTAGGCTTAGTTCCTCCGTCTAGAGCTGCCGGGCCCGGGAAGTGGACGCCAGCCGCATCGTCGTCTCGACAAGAATTTCTCAGATACACCGAGGGCGCCATTGGCCTGCCGAGGGTAACGGCCCACCATGGCCAGTCCCTCTGGTCCCACCACGGCGGCATGGGTGATGAGTGTGAGTCCGTGACCAAGTGGAGGAGCTGGAGGGGGCAAGAGGCGAGGAGGGTCACTACCGCAGAGGATGTTGTCTCGACAAGTAGAGTTCACTGCCGTCGGCTTCTGATGCCGGCTTCTTCTTTCTCGAAGGGTTCTACAGTCCAGACACTGTGTTTCTACAGGGTCTTTTGCCTAGTAAAAAGTGCCAGAGATAAGGTCAGGCACGGTAACGTACCTGCATGACATGGATTACTTCGACAGCCCTAGTGACGCCAGAGCTCCTACCACTGACGCTACCAAGCCGCTCTTTTGCCTTTCGCCTTTCGCCTTTCTAGGTTTGCCTCTGGGCTTTGTCCGATATCGCCCTCGACGTGCGCGCCCGCCCGTTGCCTGTCAACAATGGCCTCTACTCGAGCAGGTGCCCTACCAGCAACAATTTACATTCACCACTGCCTTTGAGTCACTGTCGATTTCGGTTCCAGGCAACTGATTCGAAGACCCTGTCAGCATGGCATTGCGGTGTGGAGCCCGCACTCTGACTCGGCTCGGCTCGCCCAACTTGTCTGCCTGCAGCAGCGGTGCTTGTGACCACAAATACTTTGAAAGCTGGGCTTTTCCGCCAATTCGCCGGTTCGCCGATTCGCCGATTCACAATGAGCTGCACGGTCGGGACTTGACCGCACCGTTTCTCTACCAGCGGCTTGTAAATCACCTGATCCGCGGATGCGAGACAGGGGCGTGATTGGCACATTCTCTTGTTCCGGCCCGGACGACAGCGAGACGGCGTCTGCTTCTTAGTCACGGCACACGCCATGCACGCGAATATGCGGGCGAGGCGGATTACTTAGTTGTCTCTCGGCTTCGGATCGTGCCCTTCGAGCCGACGACTACAACTCACAACGATGATGGTAAGTGTACCTGACGTATTCCCTCCGGATCGTTTCGAGAATCATATACACGCGCACGTATCTGGGCTTTCGGGTCATTTCAGACGAGTCACCAGTTTCCGGCCGGACAAAACAGTCCTACTGTAGAGCCCCTGGAAACGCAAATTCGGAGCCGACGAGTTGATTTGATGCCTGCGCACCTCGTTCCGCACCTGCAGCTCTTGGTCTCAGCTTGTCGACTACAGGCGCATATGGCACCAGGGATCTGATCCTGCTGACACTTGAAAGTCAAGCTTGTGCGCGCGCTACATTCATTGGATCGCATCGACACCGCACATCGGTTCTGTATTATGAACTGATATGTACCGGGAAGCCCGGGAGGAGAGAAGATGCGACGTTAACTGTTCGCAGCCTGCACAGGTGAACACAATTTCACGTTGCGCGTCTGGTTAGTTAGTCTATTATTCAAACTGAAACTAAGTTTGTTCTTGTTGTGTTGTATCAGTCAGGTACCATCTTCAAGAACAGCAGCTGTGCATAAATGCAGTTTGTTACACGATGCCCGGTGCTGTCAAATCATTTAGTCGAATTATAGCCAGTCATGATCATTGAACCTGCATATCTGAGAGCGGTTGCTCGGAACAATCTGACCATCTCAGAAAGCCGGCTTGGCGCGCAAACGTTTCGTCTGGGGTGTTTGTACATAGATGTTGGTTCGAAGAGGGATGTGCGCTTCCGGAGCACATGGCTAAATAGAAGCCAATGCCCACAGGACGATACTTATGCATCGGCATAGGTCTGGACCTTATGCGAACGGAGCATTGCCTTGCGCACTAGCCTCAGGCTCGCCATAGTATTCGTAGTAGGGTGGAAAGCGGCTTTCGGCCTTCATTCGTGACGTCTCGTCAAGAGGCGCTTTGCTAGCACCATTCTCTTTGGCGGCAGACTTGTCGAGCGTGGATAATGAGGCAGGTCTGAAACCAGATGGTATTAGTGTAATGCGCTTCGGCAAATTGGCACAAAGTGAATTTACTTACCCATAGATCTCACGATCGATCCTCAGGAACTCCTTCATCGCGTCTTTACCACCTCTGTCCTGGAGATACGCCATGTAGGATAAATAGAGATCCTGCTTAGATGCGGACGAAATGCGACTCCCAGTGAGCAACTCGTTGAACACATGTTTGACGCGCTCAGACTGCTGGTTCTCCTCTCCAGCGACTGCGGGCTGCTGGAGCTCAAATTCGATCCACTTTTGCCAGAAGTGACGGCTGTCAGCGTACCACTGCATGTTCTTGACAAAGACGGTTCTTGCTTCCTCGCTAGAGCCCTTGGCTCTCCACAGCAGGAGGGCCCAGTGGCTGACGAGAACGGCTTTCGTGAAGATATCGACATTCTGCGAGTCAATCTGCGTCTTCAAGACCTCGATAGCCGCGTCGAGTCCGCTTTGCCGCCTTTGAAGATTTGCCCACGACACGATGGCCTCCACGCAGTCGGGCAAGTGCATGAGGATGGCTTCATGAATGTCGCGAGCCACATCGATGCGACCACAAGACTCTTCAAAGTATGCAAACTGGAGCCGGATGCCGGGTCGACTGATCGGGACGAAAATCGTTGCAGCGCGCATGTAGATATGACGCACTTCTTCCTCCTTGCCAGCTTGGGCTGCCATCCATTTCGCGTAGCGTAACCAAAACTCGTCGTAGAGAGCACAAGTGACAACACATCGCTCGTAGAGGAAGGCAGTCCTGACAAAGTCTCCCGCGGCCTCCTCAAAGTCCAGGTAGCGCCGCCAACTAGCGAGCTGGGCATTCTCGAGCTCTGTGACGTGGAAGTAAGGACGCTTGAGCTCGGACTCATATGTCCACCGCTTTGTCGTCTCCTCCTGTGTGTGCTGGAATGCCTCAAAGTACATGGCGTCAATCTTTGCTCGCACGTCGCGTTCAATCTCTAGCTCCGAGCGTGCTGCGCCTCCGTAAGCCGCAGATTCTGCGCTGACCTCGGACTGGAACCGGGTCAGGGCCTCAGCAGGGCAGACTTCGGCGAGGGGCTGTGTGTGTGCTAATTGGCGAAACCGTTCGTAGTAGCGTGCGTATTGGTGCATAGGAATGCCGATTACTCTTTGTAAGATGGCGAAGATTTTGTCGTGCGCTTCCTGTCTCTCTTCGTACTCCAGATATTTGTCCCAGAATGGGTGTGCAAGGAAGTCAAGGCCGACGCAAGTCGCAGCTCTCTCAAAAAGCCTAGAAGAGTGAGTCAGCAAGTGAAGAAGGAACACATCCGGGGGGCGGAGCGGGAGAGGGACAGCAAATACAGGCAAGGAAAACTCGTGCATAGCGTGCCCGTTCCATATCCATCGTGATGCTGCCATGCGTAACAGTGCTAGGCAGGTAGTGCGACAGGAAGTGTGACATATGGCTTTCGACAGAGATCAACGCCTGAATACGACTGTGAGATTCTACCGAACAAGTTTTGACTGTTGTTGGCATTCTCACCATCGAGAAATAGCTTGTGCCGCCTGTGTCTTGGAGTGGTTGGGCAACGCGGACTGGTTGTCGCAGGGTAGTGATGATCGATGCGTATGGGGCCGTGCTGTCTCCGCGAAAGTATCGTTATGGGGGATATGAAGAGGCCTTTTGCAATACTTACTCTCGGACCAGGTGTGGGGTATGTGTGGTTTCCATCTTGAAGGAGCAGTACGAGGTCCAGAGATCGACGCAGTTGGTGATGCTGGCACAACCACGCTCGTAGATCATCTCGGCGGACTCGGGCCCGGAAATGTTGAACTCGAGGTCGGCATACTTTTTCCAGTAGCCGAAGAGTAGTGGGAACTTGAGCAGGAACCGATCGTATGCATCGCGTAGTGTCGCGAGGGCTTGTGGGCTCGAGTTGCGGTTTAAGCCACCGTCTTGAGCTTCGCACGTCCGAATGAGCTTTTCCCACGCCTCAAAATTGTCGGTGTCGCCTTCCTGTTCAGGCGAGAGACTGCTGTTAGCGACGCGAACCGCTACTCCAAATGGCACGGACAGGGAAGAAGCGCGACAACGTACCACCTCAAGCGCCAGCTTCTTGATCTCTGCATTCTCATCCTCAGGCGCGCCGAATTGGTTGAAGTCTGACATGACCAAGGTGACGTGCTGTGTGTGACGTGTTGTGTCCGGCCAAATAAATGCTGGAGGAAATGTTTTGAATGAATCCCGGCGCAGGATAGAGGTTGCGACACAGGGAATGTACTGAGCTGATGCCTGTCTCGATTGTCGAGGTTCAAGACAAGAAGGCGCGAGGCTGGCAATGGCGCGGCGCCTGGCCGCAACGAGCATGGAAAATGCGCGATCGAATCAGAGCACGAGCCGCCCGGCCCCTGTCGCCCCATAATCATTACATAACCCAATCAATTTTCTATTCCTTGCGCGTTCCTTGTCCAAGAAATTTCATCCTCTGTCAACCACCCACGCTCCTCCTCCTCAGCCTCGAGACGACTTGGGTGGCAAGAACGACAAATTGCTGGACTTTGATCACCTTCAGAGCCTTCACTGCTGCTGCCGTCAGCTGCGCTTGCGCATTTGAATTCAGAGAGCCGCGCTGATTGTCAAGTCGACAGGGATTCCGCGCGGCCTTAACTCAGGTAGGTTGACGCTCAACGGCATTCGTCGATGCGTACGACGCAGTCCAGAACACGCTACTCTCGTCATCTCGTCAATGCGGCTGTGTACAGCTATTCATCCCCATGGCATCGCCACTCTTCCCTCTGTCCCCTTTGTTCCGTGGCTCTGCCAAATTACAGCAGGTCTATGATGATACTCCAAACACATTCTATGATAGGAAGAGGGATATCCAAAATTTTGGACATGATCTTAACTATATAATCTGAGACCTGCTATAACCACCAACTTCAGTGTAGTTTCTGGTGTGTTTATTTATTTATTTTTGCGCAACGGGGCATTCAGAATGAAGGCCGGCGACTACGTTTAGTAAATCGAATGCCTTAGCAGTGCCCATTGAAACTGCCAATTTGTGCAAGGCAGTGCCCGCTACAGGAGCTGAATATGCCCGTTCATGGTGAGGACGTCGACCATGAAAAAACATGTCGAAAGATCCAGATAGTGTGTCCACGTGTGCGTATCGATCTGTGCCAGTTCTGCGTTGTGCTATGTAACTCACACTGCAGTGCGAAATCACTCTCCGGGCTTCTCAGCTTGAAGACATCCTCAGTTATGACGGTGCAACTGGTAGGTCGTGGTGCGTGATACGGCTTCCAGAACTCTCGAGTACGAGAGTAGCGTCGTTACACTGACTGCCATGTGCCGATGTATGGAGGGGTGGGTCAGGCTGCTGGCCAACCAAGACCAGACGTCATAAGCGCCACTGTCCATCAGCAAGTTCGACGTTCTGCGCCTAGAAACATCATCAAGACACAAGATCTAGAGCGGCACATTGATCATTGGTGCAAGCACGTCAATGGCTCGCCCCGCGCCGCCGTCCAGACAGATATGCACATTGGCGCAGATCGCTTCCCGTGTAGCATAATCTGGGCTTCAATCTAGCCGCCTGTAATCCTCACCGTCGCCAGTCTCAAATCAAGACAATGGACCAGCCACAATTTGCCGCCCCTCCGACCGGCAATGCGTCAACAGCGTCAAACGGAAAGTCGAGCCAGCTTCTCATTCGCGACTACCCGCACCGAGCTATTGCTATTGCGACTTCGACACATGCCCTCATCCTCCGCCACAGCTCAACAACCTCAGAAGCAATCAACGATGGCTTGCTTGCAACGGTACCTTCGGCGCGGCCCCGAACAGACAATGTCACGGCCAAGTGCATGGTCGAATTTGTGCCCGTCACTAGACAGCTGCTTGCCGACTTCAGACCCCTGACTCCACGGCCCGTCTATGGCACGCTCGGTCTCATATCTATAGATCAGGATGTCTTCCTGTGTGTGGTCACGCATGCCACCAGGGTAGCTCAGCTACGTCCTGGGGAGTCTGTGGAACGGATCGTCAGCGTAGACTTCTTCTGTCTGAACAGCGCTGCCTATGACAACGTCTACAACCTAAACCCATACGATGCCGAAGCAGCCGAGTCGGCCTCTGCCTACGGCCAAAACCTGGCTCGAAGAGAGGGCGAGATCGAGTATCCGTTCCAAGAGCTCCAGAAACTCCTGAGCAACGGTAGCTTCTACTACAGTACCGACTTCGACATGACCAACAGGCTCCAAGATCGGCCGGTCGATTCGAACACTTTCAACATCGACAACTTTGACGATGCCTTTTTGTGGAATTCATTCATGATCAACCCACTCCTTCGCTTCCGCTCACGGCTGCGCACTCACGAACGCGAAGTCTTAGACGCCTCGCGTATTCTCACTTCTGCCATTCGTGGCTTCTGTCTGACGATGACGATTCCACAGTCGGCAGCGCCACTGCGAGCGGCAAACACTGGTAGACCTTCCTTCTTAACGGTGATATCGCGTCTCTCGTGCCAGAGAGCTGGCACACGCTTCAATAGCCGAGGTATCGACGACGCCGGCCACGTTGCGAACTTTGTGGAGACAGAGACCATATATTGGAGCCCCACTGGGGTCCTCTTCTCGTACGCGCAAGTGCGAGGTTCTGTGCCAGTGTTCTGGGAGCAGGCGGCCGGCCTTATCCCTGGACAGCAGAAGATCACTGTCACTCGCTCGGCGGATGGCACGCAGCCCGCTTTCGACAGGCATTTTGAAGAGCTTGAGCAATCCTATGGTGCTGTCCACGTCGTCAACTTGCTTAGTGCAACAAAGCCGGAGGAAGCTCAGCTGACTCAGTTGTATCACTATGGAATCCGGCACAATCCACTGTCACGCACTGGTGCTTCGCAAGACGGTGATCATGCCCTGCTACGACACACGGATTATGATTTTCATGCTGAGACGAAGGCTGCGGGTTATGAAGCTGCCAAAGGCATCCGCAAATACATCGAGAACTCCGCCGATGGATTCGCATATTATCTTGCAGAGGAAACGGATGATATGTATGAAACAGGCGGTGAATTAGGTGATCGGCGGAGACTAGTTGTCGTGCTCCAGCAAGAAGGCATTTTCAGGACCAACTGCCTGGACTGCTTGGACCGGACGAACCTCATCCAGTCGCTAGTCTCGCAACTCGCTGTCGAAGCGTTTCTCAACCACCGTGGGGAGTACGCGGCCTCTGACTTCTGGATGAGACACTCGACACTCTGGGCGGATAACGGGGATGCTTTGTCTAGGATCTATGCTGGGACCGGAGCCCTGAAGACTTCTTTCACGCGGCACGGTAAAATGTCGCTAGCGGGTGCCTTTGCCGATGCCCGAAAGAGTGCCACTAGGCTATATATTAACAACTTTACCGACAAGGCGAAGCAGAACACCATTGATCTCTTACTCGGAAGACTGGTCGGACAAGCACCGGTGCTCCTGTTCGACCCAATCAGCGATTTTATTTCCAGCGAGCTTCTAAAACGAAGCGGCGAGTATTCTTCAACAGAGCAGGTCTCGATGTAAGTTTAGTCGCGGAAGACGGTTTATGGTCGTCGTTAACGAACGTGTCTAGTTGGGTGGGAACCTTCAACCTGAACGGCAAGACTACTGGCATTCAGGATGACCTATCACCCTGGCTGTTTCCTCCCGAGCTGGGCTTGAATCAGCCTGAAATTGTGGTAGTAGGCTTCCAAGAAATTGTCGAGCTCAGCGCACAGCAAATCATGAATAGCGATCCCACGAGGAAACAGCAATGGGAGAAGGCCATCAAGGCAGCGCTGAACCGTAGAGCTGATGAGATGGCAGGCGAGCGTTATGTCCTTCTTCGAAGCGGACAACTCGTTGGTGCTGCGCTATGCATATTCGTCAAGTCCTCTGCGCTACCAAAAATCAAGAATGTGGAAGGAAGCGTCAAGAAGACTGGCATGTCAGGGATCGCAGGCAACAAAGGTGCCGTTGGTATCCGAATGGACTATGCCAACACTCAGATATGCTTCGTCACAGCCCATCTTGCGGCGGGTTTCGCGAACTACGATGAACGGAATCGCGACTATGACACGATCGATCGCGGACTTCGGTTTCAGAGAAATAGAGGCATTATCGACCATGGTCAGTAAACTCGGCTTTTTGTTTCAAAATTTGGAGTGAGTTCCATGACTAATAGCAATTATCTAGACACGATTGTCTGGCTTGGAGATTTCAACTATCGTGTCGGGCTGACTTACGAGAGAGCCATGGAGCTTGTACAGAAAAGGGACATTGAGAAACTCTACGAGAACGACCAAGTAAGTGCATCTCAACTGATTGATATCGGATACAGGCCTTCTGTCGACTAACAGGCTTACAGCTGAATCTACAAATGGTCGCTGGTCTTTCGTTTCCACACTACTCCGAAGCACGCATTACCTTTATGCCGACGTACAAGTTCGACATTGGCACAGACCGATACGACACCTCGTAAGCTTCATAAGGGTCTATAATACTACAGCCTGTTCACTGACACCAGTGTAGAGAAAAAGCTCGGATACCCGCTTGGACTGACCGAATCTTGCGGAAAGGGACCAATATTCGGCAATTGTCGTACAATTGCGCTGACTTGAAATTTTCCGATCACAGACCCGTCTATGCCACCTTTCAATGTACTGTGAGCATTGTGGACGAGGTCAAACGCGACAAGCTCAGCCATCAGTTATATGAAAGACGCCGGGCTGATATCGGGCAGTCTGTTGCAACGCTTTTAAGTGAAGACTCCGACGAAGACGAAGACCTCATAGGCTACGACCCCATCGAACCCGGGCTGCCGCCGGCAAGCTCTGACCAGCAACGATGGTGGCTAGACAATGGCAAGATGGCACAATCATCAGTCGCCGCGCCTCGAGGGCCTCAGGATAACTCCATTATGACGCTAAATCCCAAGCGGCCTGCGAACCCTTTCACGCCGACGGAGGAGCCGGACTGGGTTGCGGTGCCACGTGCGGACTCGAGGTTATCATCGTTCTCGTCGCTCTCTAGCTCACCATACGAGCATGTTTTACAATCGACACAGCTTGCTGGGGGCACATCCAATGTTATCCCACGCAAGCTGCCACCACCATATGAACCAGGCAAGTTGTCAGCTCAACTCGGCCGAATGCAATTGGCAGAAGAAACCAACATGCCCAAGCCAAAGGTAGAAGTTGCTCCACCACCCCCTCCTCGCCGCGGGACAGGAGGCCCTACCAATGCGTCGTCCAGCACGACCTCGTCCAGCACTTCTTACGGAAACCCTGGACTAGTCCCGTCTAACGGGACTGGCAACAGCACGTCAGCACAGGACGGAAGCAGGTCCAAGCCACCACCAGTAGCTCGGAAGCCAGCACATTTGAGCACAACCTCTCCGTCGACGAGTCCTGGGCCCGGTGACACTTCGTTTTCAGGTTCAATGGGAAAAATCAGTCCACTCCGACCATCATCGGCCAAGATCTCGGATCTGAGTTCGAAGCTGCAATCCAATAGCCCTGGCCAACTCACAGGCGGCATGCAGCGTACCACTACGTTTCCGCTCAAGAGTGCGAATGCCGGAATGGGTCACCAGGCCAGCGCCACTTCACCCCCGGGAGGTGTGAGCCTGCCAGGGCTCGGCCGGATAGATCGTAAGGCGGTGCCGCCGAGGCGTGCTGGAACAATGGTCGCAACAGGTCCGCAGACAGGGATACAGCAGAAACCTGTCGATCTGCTGGATGGTGACCAGGCAGGCGACATGAATGGATGGGATACCCTGAAGCCAACATGAATGGAATTCACGACATAGAGAGTTTTAGAGAGCGTGGCGCCACAGGAACACCTGCAGGATACGCACGGTGATGAAAAGACACTGGCCGATCTGAATTTTTTTGATCGGCACTACCATACATGCAACTGCGTAGGGACTAGGCAAAGTGCCATGCCTTGGGTGAACCGCTATTGTGTCGGAAGTGGACGGCAAGCCGGAGAAGACGGCACGTCTCGGCATGGATTCCGGAGGCACCCCATTACTGCAGTGCGGCTCCGCCGCCGCGACGCTTGCATAGACGGAGGGGGATCTGCATTCGTCGGCATCGCTTGTGTCTCTCCTCTCTCCCTTTGCAGAGTTTTTGTGGAAGTGGCTCCCGCGCGACCCCCGTGCATCGCGTGGGACGAGAGCCTAGAAAGAAGCAGAAGGTCAAAGATGTCCACTTTCTTCGCTTGTTTCGCGTGTCTGACTAGCCGCTAGCGCACTCCGTAGTCGACTTACTCGTTGCGGCTGCTGACGGAGCAGACAAGATGCCTGCAAGCGGCCATCCTCCCCAGGCACCACCTGCACCCCGCCCGATTCGAGACAATCTGGCCTTTCCCCCAAATCAGCTCGGAAAGTTGAGGGCAGTGTCACCCACCCCAATACGAAGTCCCGTCAAGTGCCAGTCGCTCCCTTCAGGCCCAGTCAGGATCACGCTCTCTCCAACGCGCGACCGACCACACAACACCATGGAGGCTTCCTTTGCGCAGCCTGTCGACAAGGTCCTTGCCGGCTTCGGCGTCACTGCCAAAGCTGGCCTGACCGACGACCAGGTTATCGAAGCACGCACAAAACACGGCAAGAACTGTAAGTAACACCGCGCTCTGCCGCGCACGCAATCACAACTGCCCAGCACGACACACGGGACAGACTGCTAACAGTGCATCCTTGCGACGCAGCCATCCCGGAAGAGCCCCCAACGCCCATCTGGGAGCTCATTCTCGAGCAGTTCAAAGACCAGCTTGTCCTGATCCTGCTCGCCTCCGCCGGCGTCTCTCTCCTGCTCGCCTTCCTCGAGGACGAGGGCGGCTTAGCTGCGTTTGTCGACCCTGCCGTTGTATGTACCCACCAAACCACGACCGGGTCCCTGGGTTGTCCCCAGCTTCTTCGTCGCGACGACTAACACATATTATTCTGTCTCGCCTCTAGATCCTCACAATCCTCATCCTCAACGCTGTTGTCGGTGTTTCGCAAGAGAGCAGCGCCGAGAAGGCCATTGCCGCGCTCCAAGAATACTCTGCGACGCTCGCCAGCGTTATCCGCAACGATGGCCAGGTATCGCGCATCAAGGCCGACTTCCTCGTCCCCGGTGACATCGTATCCGTCACTGTCGGTGATCGCATCCCCGCCGACTGCCGCCTGATCTCGATCGAGAGCAACGCGTTCGCCATTGACCAGGCCGTTTTGACTGGCGAGAGCGAGAGTGTGGGCAAGGATGAGCACGCTGTGCTCAGTGACGACAAGGCTGTCCTTCAAGACCAGATCAACATGCTCTTCTCCGGTACCACTGTCGTCACTGGTCGCGCCCGCGCCGTCGTTGTCCATACCGGTTCGAACACCGCCATTGGTGACATCCATGAGAGCATCACCGCACAGATCTCGGAGCCTACTCCCTTAAAGCAGAAGCTCAACGACTTTGGTGACTCTCTTGCTAAGGTCATCACTGTTATCTGCATCTTGGTTTGGGTCATCAACATTCCTCATTTTGCCGACCCTAGCCACGGAAGCTGGACCAAGGGTGCCATCTACTATCTCAAGATCGCAGTCTCCCTGGGTGTGGCTGCTATTCCTGAAGGTCTCGCCGTCGTCATCACCACCTGCCTCGCCCTCGGTACTCGCAAGATGGCTGCCAAGAATGCTGTCGTCCGAAGCTTGCCTTCCGTCGAGACGCTCGGTAGCTGCAGCGTCATCTGCTCCGACAAGACCGGCACTTTGACCACCAACCAGATGAGTGTCGCCAAGGTTGTCTTCCTGAACCAGGATGGCTCTGATCTTGAGGAACTCGATGTCCAGGGTTCTACGTTTTCCCCCAAGGGTGACGTTCTTCGTGGTGGCAAGGTTGTTCGTGACCTCGCCCAGTCTTCTAGCACCGTCCGCCAGATCAACGAGGTTGCAGCTCTTTGCAACGATGCCCGCCTCAACTACGATGCTCGCTCTGGCAATTTCACCAGCATTGGTGAGCCCACCGAGGGTGCGCTCCGCGTCCTGGCCGAGAAGATTGGACCTTGTGCCCCTGCCAACTCGAACCCCGAGGCTTGTGTCCATCACGCTAGTGGCTATTACGATTCCAACTTCCCGCGCCTGGCGACTTTTGAGTTCTCCCGCGACCGCAAGAGCATGTCAGTCCTCGTCAAGGACGGTTCGAAGAAGAAGCTCCTGGTCAAGGGTGCCCCCGAGTCCATCCTTGAGCGCTGCTCTCATGCTTTGGTCGGGGCGGATGGCGAGCGTGTTGCCATGAGCAGCAAGATCTACGACACACTGACCAAGGAGATTGTTGATTATGGCAACCGTGGCTTGAGAGTCATTGCTCTGGCCAGCATCGACGACGTCTCATCTAGCCCGCTGATCACGTCTGCCAAGACTACCGCCCAGTATGCTGAGCTCGAGCAGAATCTGACTCTCCTCGGTCTTGTCGGTATGCTGGATCCTCCTCGCCCTGAAGTCGCCGGTGCCATCAAGGATTGCAGGGAAGCCGGTATCCGTGTCATTGTCATCACCGGTGATAATCGCAACACTGCTGAGAGCATCTGCCGCCAGATTGGCGTCTTCGGCGAGTATGAGGACCTCAGGGGCAAGAGCTTCACTGGCCGCGAATTCGACAACCTCAGCGCTTCCGAACAGCTCGAAGCTGCGAGGAATGCATCACTCTTCTCCCGTGTTGAACCCAGCCACAAATCCAAGCTTGTCGACCTCTTGCAGTCCCTCGGAGAGGTTGTTGCCATGACTGGTGACGGTGTCAACGATGCGCCGGCGCTCAAGAAGGCCGACATTGGTGTTGCTATGGGATCTGGTACCGACGTTGCCAAGTTGGCGGCCGACATGGTTCTTGCTGATGACAACTTTGCCACGATCGAAGTTGCCATCGAAGAGGGCCGTTCTATCTACAACAACACTCAGCAATTTATCCGCTACCTCATCTCGTCCAATATTGGAGAGGTCGTCTCGATCTTTATCACTGCTGCCCTCGGCATGCCCGAAGCTCTTGTTCCCGTTCAGCTCCTCTGGGTCAACCTGGTCACTGATGGACTTCCTGCCACCGCTCTCTCTTTCAACCCACCTGACCACGACATCATGAAGCGCACACCAAGAAAGCGTGACGAGCCCTTGATTGGTGGCTGGCTGTTCTTCCGCTACCTTGTTATCGGCACATACGTTGGCGTTGCCACAGTTGCTGGCTATGCCTGGTGGTTCATGTACAACTCTGAGGGTCCCCAGATCAGTTTCTATCAACTGTCTCACTTCCACCGCTGCTCCTCTGACTTCCCCGAGCTTGGCTGCTCCATGTTCCACGGCGACATGGCCAAAGCCGCCTCGACCGTTTCGCTCTCGATTCTGGTCGTCATCGAAATGTTCAACGCCATGAACGCCCTTTCCTCAAGCGAGTCCCTCCTGACCCTGCCGCTCTGGGAGAATATGATGCTTGTTTACGCCATCTGCCTGTCCATGGCCCTCCACTTCGCACTTGTCTACACTCCGTTCCTGCAAGGTCTATTCGCGATAGTCCCACTTAACTGGAACGAGTGGAGGGCGGTACTGGTCATTAGCGCGCCAGTCATGTAAGTACTTCCTGCCGTTATATTTAGTCTTTTGTTACACCATGATTTGTTGAGAATGCTTGCTAACCCAACCCTCATTATCAGCATCATCGATGAGGTCCTCAAGTTCATCGAAAGACAGATGTTCATGCAGAAGACGAGCCTCCACGCCGACAAGACCAAGAAAGAGGCGTAGACAGGGTAGGTTGCATCTGGGAGAGTTCAGAGCTTCTCTTCATTGTCGTCGACAATATCAGCATTTGCCAGTAGATCGTGTACATCTCACCAAGTCCAGACTAGAGAGACTAGAGCAAGGAGCCAAGAGGGAAGTTTGTATGAGGATGAGGAAGATATCCAAACATGTGCATTAAAGGGAGGAAAGATTCTACCAATAGATGAAGACATTTGCGAGACGTCACAGACACACATACTCAAGTACATAAAACATACACCTGGATTCAATGAAATGTACACAAGATTTACAAGTACATGGGGCTCGTCGTGGATAAACCATACAGATACCTATTCAGTGTTTGCGTATATAGTGTAAGCGATGGTATGCTATACATTTAATAGGTATTACCGTGCTTTTACTTGTTCCGTGTTATGTCTGTGTAATCCTCTTACGCACTCAAGTGCACACCCTCGCTGGACGGATAGAGGACATGTGGAGAATAGGTGTCATGATGAACACCGTCATGATAGATGTCTCCATCATCTCCCCCCCTCATGAAATAGCCACGCCGTTTCGCGTGGGTGCAGAGGTGAATGACAGGTCTTCATTCATTTGTCTATTTTGCTTAGTTACCCTTTCACAGAAGTCAGTACGTCTGAGATGTGATTTAATCTGGCCCTGGACCGATTAAGAAAAGTACGCCGGTCGGAGCGTAGACGTCACAAAACCGCCTACACGTCAGATTCGCCTTTTATCTATTACATCGCGAGGGTTAATTGGTGGACTGGACATGGTAACCATTTGGCATAGCCCTCCTAGGGATCAAGTGAAGGAGCCGTCTCTGCAAGAACAAAAGTTTATTTGTTTCCTTGTTTGTCTTTGCTGTTTTTGGCTCAACCCCACACCGTGGGAATGTCTAATCTTGCCGTCCCTTGAGTAACCTCTTGGTCACCTTGTCCTTCTCGATGATGTACACGTGGGCACCCCAGCCGGACAACGCGTCTCTGTCAACGGCATTGAGCAGTGCTTGTGAGATGGTCTCGAACAGATCCTCGGGTTCCTTGATGTCTGTTAGCATGAAGGGAGAATAGAGGCAAGTTAAATGAGCAGGTGTTAAAACAAAAGGCGCCACATACCAAATCCGGCTCCCACAAGCTCTCGCACATGCCAAAGAGCTGCTCGCTCGCAGTACCGCTAACAATAAAGTCCTTTGCAAAGTCGATACAGCCAATCGAGTCGAAGCCACAGATGAAGGGCTTTCCCGACTTTGGCTCGAGGCCGGCAACCACGGGGCTAACAAAGTAAGGTCCAAAGCGACGTTCGTAGAGGGATGACGAGACAAGGTTTGCAAACGTGGTCGGTGCGATGTTGCGCTCCTCGCGCAGGCGGTACATGTTGACCTTGTAGCGAAAGAGGTCCGAGACGGTCGTAACATCGGTCGCGAGGCCTGTGAGGCCGAGGAAGACGTCACCATACTGGAAAATCTTTGGGAAGTTGTTGGATACGGTCAGGGACTGGAGGCCGAGTCGTAGGTCGCAGGCGACGGCAACGCAGTCCTTGCCCACCATAGCCACACAGGCACCACCATCTGCAGAGAGGCTCGTAGTCAGTTTACTGATTGTATGTGCAAGCCGCGGGGCCGGTGTCGAAGTGATAGTCAGGGATCGCGGGTGGGCTCCGAAGCGGGATGGCGATTCACAGAGACACAGGAAGGGTTCTGCGTACTGATATCAAATGGCGAAGACTATGTTTGGGCAAATACAGTTAGCACCCGTGTGCTTCAATGACGGGACAAGGCTGTGTGCCGTGGACTACTCACCATGGTGGTTATGTGGTGTGGGTAGTGGAGCGGCGGAGAGAACGAGGGCGGGAGGTGGTGTTGTTGTCTACGGGCGCTCGCTTTGTCGGCAACGCTGGGGCGGGCAGTGCGGTCGTTGCTCAAGGTAGAAGCAGCAGCAGATGCGAGGTCGACGTGCCGCTGGCTGTCGAGGAGTGGGTGGGTGAAGTGCGGGCTGATGAGATGTTGCGCGGTGCCCGCTGGAGCTCGGGTACTGTACTGTATGTAGTAAGCTGTAGCTTGCAAGGCCACCACGGCTGACGTCGAGTCGAGCTGTCCCGCAGCTGTTGCACCACAGGCAAACACGCTGTCGCGGCCGCACCAGCAGTGGCCACGGCCTTCCAAGCTCCCCCGCAGGCAGGCGCGATGCTTGCGCCGCTTGCCGGTGCTCCCCTCCCCACCTCCCCACCTGCACCTCTTGACATCGCCGCACTTCTTCGTGCAACAATGTGCTGTCGAACATACTCGATTCACACCTACAAGCTCCCCTCCAGTCGCCATCGAGGGCCAAAGCTTTGGATTCTTTGTTTTCTCTGCTAGTCCTATACATCACATCACCCTCGGCGAAAGCATCCATAGCTCTGCATGGCGTCCAACGTCAAGGTCGTCGGCACCGACCTGCGCCAAATCACGATAAAGGTCAACCCAAACACCCGCCTCACTGAAGTGCTCGAGCAGGCCTGCGAGAAGCTCAAGGTCTCCCCATTACGGTTCCAACTCAAGCACAAGCAGAGACTTGTCGACCTCTCCCAAACGTACCGCCTCTCTGGCCTCGTGCAAGGCGCAAAGCTTGAGCTCGTGGCTCGCTCGAATACCCCAGCAGCCATCAACGTTGCGGTGCAGCTACCACCACCAGAAGGGGGCCGCCTCACAAAGAAGCTCCCCAGTGATTTCACAGTATGGCAGGTTCTTCGGCAGTTCGAGAGCGAAAGGGACAGCCAAGGCCGAGTTCGCAACTTTACCGAGAGAGGCATCCCCGCGACCACAAATGGATCCGGCAGCGGCCAGCTGTATTACGAGACACCCGTTGTCCAGCTCGGCACGGACACCCGACAGTTAGCTACCTTCGCCGACTTTCAAAAAACTCTATCGCAACTCGGCTTCAACACGGGCAGCGTGCTCCTGAGGTTGTCTTTTCAGAAAACGGACAGGACTTTCTCTGATGCAGCAGCAGAGATTGACCGTCACTTCAAGGAAGATGATCAACCCGAACAAGAACCGACCACGAATGCAGATCCGCCACAGCAAAGTCTCGGGGTCAAATCAGAACCTGGGAATATCTCTCCGCCACAGCCCCCCGCATCGCGACCAGATCCATCCCAGGAAGGAACGACCACAATCACACCAGACATTACTCAGTCTTTGGTTGATCCCGAACACCCGAATCCAGAAAGAGCTGCTGTTCAAGAAGAAGCAGCTGACGAGCCTCCTATGGCCGTTGATGAGTCCTCTGACCCATATGAGAGCCGCCCTATCAGGATCTATGAGGCGCCGTCGTCGAGCACACCAATAGCGGCCATCGACAAAGAAGCCGACGCGGCGTACATCCCCGGTGTCGAGCATGCCAAAGCTCATCAAAATTTGTTAAAGTCGCTGGGAGAGAACAAACGCCTTTTGTCCGATCGCGAAATTGAGGATAAAGAAACTGCTCAGAAAGAGGCACTGGCAAAGACACAGCGAGTCTTGATCAGAGTAAGGAACCCCGACAACACCAGATTTGAGCGAGAGTATGTTCAATCCGACACCGGCAAGACTCTGTACGATGATGTTCGCTCTCAAATGACGAACCCCACGGCAGCCTTCAAGCTTGTCATCCCCCCTCGGGAACAAGTCCGCGACGACAGCAACGGCCCTTCTAACAAACTTATCACGGGTTACAAACTGCGCGCCAACACCCTTTTGAACTTCATCTGGGACGACAGCGTCCCAGCCGAAATTCGTGCGCAGCCTTTCCTGTTGGCTAGTGCTGTCCGCAAAGCACAGCCAGTCAAAATTCCGGAGGTGCCAGAAATTGCCAGCAGGCCGGATAGTAGCAGCAGTACCACGCCCGGCTTATCTGGCTCTGCTCAGAACAGACCAGCGGGTAGTGGCGAGGGCATTGGGTCGAAGAAGCCTAAGTGGCTCCTCAAAGGATTCGGCAAGAAATAATACAGGGCGTTGCTCACATTGGGGTTCGCACTAGGGGACAACTGCCATCATGTCATGAGTCGTTAGCATGGACGGCTAGAGCGCTGCATTAGCATGGAGTTTTATCTGGCCTGTTTTTGTTTCAATGTGTTGACCGCTTCTTCAATAGAGAAAGAAAAATCATAATTGACACATGCATACAAATCACGCGACGGACATTCTTGCACAATTTGATTAACCATCACGATATCAGTAAGCAACAAAGCTACAATATCGTCACTCTCATGTAAACATCATCAAAGCACTGACAAAGAGTAATCCACTCTCACGGCTGCACGGGGGACTTTTGATCGTGAGAGAAAATTCAATTGCCTTTCATGAGTTGACGCCGGACCCATGCCATAAACTTTGTCCTTGTTGGTATCTAGACCTAACAACATATCCCTTTTCGTGTGTTCCGTGTTCGCGGGTTTCGTGGCGCAAGTAGCTACCGTCTGCAGAGTCTGGCAGGCTCCACGGCCACAAATGATCCTAGACCGTCTCGCACACTCAAAGCGGTTCCTTCCGGTAGCTTATAAGAGAGGGAGAAGTCGCAATGGACCATGGATCCATCTCGAGGTTTTTTTTGCTTGTTAAAAATTTTACTTTTTATTTGGCTTGTCAAAAAAAAACCACTTAGTGGGCGGCAGTGCGGCGAGACTCGGCAATGACACGCTGGAGCTCGTCGACCTTCGCCTTGGCACGGCCGAAGGTACCGAGCCTCTTCTTCGCGAGCTTGCGGGCGCGCTTGTCCTTGCTGTTGCGCAGCAACTCAACAACGCGGCGCTCGTAGGGGGCGAGACTGTAAGGGTATGTTAGTAAGGACGACTGAGAGCGCAAGGCCTGAGTACAAAGACAAAAACACAACTCACCCAGCAACCTCCTTGACAATGTCACGGACGAAAGCGGTGCGCTTGCTCAGGTGGCCCTTTGTGCGGGACACACGGGGCTTGGCGACGCGAGCGGTGGTCTTCTGTACGAGTTCATAAAACGGTTCCAAGTCAGCCCCAGCGTCCATCGTCTGCAAATAACTTTCGTGCGTGTACGTGATGTGCGCACGCCGCAAAAGAGAAAGAAGAGCAGAGATCCTCCACGAGGTGAGACGGTGGTCGACGGTGATCGCGAAAGGTTTTTTCCTTTTGGCCAGGGACGGGCACAAATATATGTGTGGTGTGTTCCATCAGCCCCTCCTCTTTCTCCTTTCTTCGACCATCGACGTCGTCGGCTCGTTTCGGAAACTCATGATCTCAATCCCTCGCTACGGGATGCCTTTCTGGGGATGGCAATCTCGCAGGTTGCGGCGGCGTTGGGTGTTCGTGGAGTTTGTGTTGGTGGTGTTGATGGTGTTGGTTCAGCTTACGTAGCCCTTGTTAAGACCGACGGCGAGCCCGGAACGGGCGGGAGCTTCCTTGGCCATTTCTGCGGTTAATTGGCGTTGATGGTCGCTATATGGGTGGTTGTCGTTAGTATCGTCGGTTTGGACAAAGACTTCTGTCGGGCGCAGTGAGCGTCTGATGAGGAACCCACCCTGGCGAAAAGTTTCACTGCAGCAGGGTTGATTTTGCGAATAATCCCCTCCCCGAGTGTGGACGAATTTGGTGGGGACTGATCCCCTCTAGTCCGCCTGTGCGGGTCCGGAACAACGTATTTACGCGAAAAAGGCCAAGCTGTAGCCGTGGACTTGCAGCCACAGCTCTCACCAGCCACAATCTAAAAGCTCGCCACATATCCGTACGGAGCATGCAGTCCTGAATGCCAAGGCAGAGAGAGGCTGTCAGGCCGGATCGTCGCCATTCCCCTGCATATCTGCAGACAGCCCTGGAGGTGTGGCCAGCCCCCGATGAGCAGATCTCACCAGCACCAGGCCAGAGTACATACTGCAGACTGCGTTACCTGTGATTTCAAATCTTGGCTTTTGGATGAAGCGGACTGTAGTAGCATGCCGACTCTCGAAGTCGTAGAGCGGCCTCTATGTGCCGGGACCCCCGATTGATGTGCAGCGACTGATTCTACTGCTGCCTGTTATCACGAGGATGGCTTCCGCCTGCTTTGACCTATCTCTTCTTGTTGATCTCTGTCAACGTCAACAATGTTTCCTAGTGGATGCCTCTCTCGCCGGATGGGAGACCCCTGGGCTGGTGTGCCCTGGTGACGTATAGATGTCAACATCAACCAAGCTAGGAGGTTGGAGCCCTTACACTAGATATGCAGCATCCAGATTGCGTGGATCGACTTCTCGCAATACCGCTGCTTGCACGCCAGCGAATCGGCTGTGCTAGTCCTGCTAGTTGGTCTTGGTCTCTGGCGCCCAGGACGCCTCTTGATGCAATATTGAAGAGTGCGGTTATTACCGCGGGGGCCTTGTCTTTGCGTTGGGCAGCCGTTCTTCATCGTGTGTGTTCTTGTTTATCCTCCTCAACTGGCTTACATGAATACCATTGCAGGTCTTCTCGATATTTTTTCTTTCTTGGTAATCCTGTGCCCAACTGGCTCTGGACGCACTGCGAGTGTCTGAAGTAACTCCGGCCTAAAGCCATTTTTGGCGACTTCAAAGGCTCCAGACTCGATTTCACATTCCTACCACTAGTAAAGTTTGTTCTCCGGATTGGCAGGCTCGACTAGATATGTCGATTGCGCCTGCCCTTCACCTATGTAGTCGGCATTTTACCTCGAACCACACAACTCCAGTCCGAGCACCTAGTCTGCTCCAGGTATCACATTGCCAAAAAGTCGGCTCCATCGACCTCGACCTCGGGACTTGGCCATTCTTTGCGTACAATGATCATTATGATTTGATGTTTTTTGGGCTGTCTTGGACCTCAATTATCTTCACTTTCTTGGCACAGCGGACTGCACTTTCACAATGGCTGTCGTCCTTGCCAGCCGGGTCACAACTCCACGGGAAAGTCCCCGAAGCTTCTCCCTTCAAGCCCCTATAAATGCTGTGGGCCACTTCTCGCCCCCCACGCCGTCTCTGCGCACGAGCCGGACCGATCATGATCTCGGCCTCGACGGCTTCGACTTCTCCTACTTTGATGCTAAGGCCAGTTTGGGGGGTTTGGCGGACGAAGCCGAGCCTGAAGCAGCCAGAACGCTGGACGTCCAGCACCGCGGTGGAACCAAACCGAGTGATGCGGTCATCCCTTCTGTCGAAAGCGATGGCGAGGGCAACCATAATATTAGTGGGATTGCTTTAGCAGGGCCGAAACCGTTTCAAAAATGGATGCGAAGCTTACACAAGAGAGCCACACGATCAATACCGGCGCACGTCGACTTGGACGACTCCCCTGAAGACCCAAGCGACCTCGGCTCTGAACACTCTCGACCTCGCCTCGTCACACGAAAGTCGTCAGCGGGATCTTCTTTTGCGTTCGTGACGGCAGTCCATAGCGCCAGCATCAGTCTCGCCAGTGCAAGTTTTATGGCACCCAGGCGCCGGCGGATGGCGAGGTCCTCGCATGGATGGACGGAACGCAGTAGTCGCGCCTCAACACCAGCTCCGCGGTTCTCGGAAGACAGCTACTTTGAAGGTGCCAACTTACCAGACGACGAAGTAGTTGAACGGTCCTTGCAGCGACGACGCATTCTGGAAGAGCTCCTGAGCACAGAGGCAAACTACATTGGTGACGTCAAGTTTCTGATGAATGTATACATCACCATCTTAGCATCTTTGCCAACACAGCACGATGGGCTTCGTCAGTCAATCAACACAAATCTCACCGAAATCGTGGAGCTCCACCAGGAAATGCTTGGTGAACTTCATCGGGCAGTGCCTTGCTCAGAATTCCCACCCGCCGAGGCACAAGCTCGTGTGCGGCACTCCAGTCTAGCTCCCACTAGACTTCATCATCGCTGGCACAGTCTCGACTCGGTTGACGAACATAGAGGAGGGAAAACAAAGTCGCAGGACACCTCCAGCATGACGGCAGATCCGGAAGTGGCAGCAGAGGTGGCGCGAATATTCGGCCATCGGATACAACGATTCTTTGTCTACGAGGAGTATGGAGCAAAATACGAAATGATGATCAAGGATGTTGCATCTGCAAATCATGCTATGCCTGGATGGGAGTCATACCAACGAGGACTTGAGGCACTTGCTGCCTCGCTTGGCTCAAAGCACCAGCATCTCGATGACTCAAAGAAGGCCCTGACCCTTGCAGATCTGCTTGTGAAGCCAATCCAACGAGTTTGTCGATACCCTCTTCTCTTCTCTGAACTCTTGAAGTACACGCCAGCGTGCGACTGTCCCGACTCGCAGATGGACATCGAGGGGGTTCTTTTCCGTCTTCGCGAAGCTACCTCCGAGATCAATCGCGCAACAGACGATCCAGACGTAAAAGCCTCTCTTGAACGAACATGGCTTATACAAGACCGCCTTGTCTATCCAGCTCAGGTAAGCAACGCCATCTGCTATGGCTGCGGACAGGATCTAACACAACGCAGAGTCTGAATGCAGCGTCCAAATCAATGATCCGGTCTTTTGGACAAGTTCTACTTTGTGGGGCTCTATACGTGTGCTGGCAGACTTGTGATGCTGTGGAAGGCGAGTACATGATCTCACTCTTGTACAAGGAGCGGCTGTGTCTGGCAGTTTCCGAAAGGGGAGACCAGAAGTATACCATACGTCTGTGCATCAGTCTCAATAGTGTCAGAGTAGAGGAGGTTGACAATGGACGAGGTGAGATGGACCAAAAAAATGACACAGCAGGTATGCACCGCTGACAAGATACAGGGCTTCAATGTCATACGGCACCATTTTCTTGGAAACTTGTGTTTGAGCATGACTGCCAGCTGTACGAGATCATTATGACCGCCTGCAATCCGAAGGAAGAGACGGAATGGCGTACACGACTGGAGCGCCCGGATTTGGAGCAGAATTTCGGTCTTTCCGAAACGGCACCATGCGATTCAATGAGCTTGAACATGAAGAGTCTTGGGACTATATTTGGTAAACCAGGTAGCTACCCATACCAATCCGTGGATACCTCCTCTCTATATATTTACTAATGAAACTACAGGAACCATTGCCCGCCGCGTCTCAATACAAAGGGCGACTACAGTTGGGTCCAAGTCTGCACTGTGCCAAGTTGTGCTCAAGAACACGACAACGGTCAAAGACAGTTCGCAGGCGTCGTCTATTTCGACCATCAGCAGGTCGCAGTCACTGCAAACGACAAATCCGCGAAACACGCTCGCCCCTGCCGTGGCGGAAAGAGCCCGATTAGAGGCCGTGCTCGCGGATGTCTGGAGCAGAGGAAGCCTGCCATTTCCTGGCATGACAAGTCGTTCCAGGAGCGAACAGCTAGTGCGCAGCTCGGCGTCAACCGTCATGCGCAAACTCAGCGTGGCGAGTATTTCGAGCTCATTCACAAAGAAATCGGTCGCGGCGGGACCGATTGGGAGGAATCAAGACGGCAGAGCCGTGCCAAGGACTAGCTACAGCGAACACAACTCTGCTCACAGGGCAGATGTGGATTTCGCCGAGACAAAGCTCCCTATTATCAAGGACGAATATGAGCGAAGCAACAGCAGTCTCCCGCGCGCGCCGTTGTACGGGGCGAACAATGAGAATGACACTGGTCCCGGAAGCATACGACGTTTTAAGTTGGCCAGATCGTACGAAGTGCTTCAAAGAGGCGAGCAGCTCCTCACTCTTGGCAGTCCAATACTTCGGACAGCATCCATCAACAGCGCTCGACCGGAGAGCCTCTCGATGAAATCGCTGTCCACATGTGTGTCGGAGAAAGACGTTGTCGTCGAGGGCTCCCAGGTGCCGACATTACCGGCAACAAGCAGACCAGGCAAGAAGTGGGCTCGTGTGAAGACGATAAACCGAGGGTTCAAAGCGTCTAGTCTCCGAAGTCTTTTCCGGTAATGGGCCCTGCAACACGCGTAACGACGACCTCGAGTGGAGACCCGTCTTTTGGAGGAGGATGCCGCCACCCTATCTTTTTGCTTAGGTGTTCTGACCGTGCGCTTCTGTTTTTGGGAAGAAGATATACCTATCCACATCGGAGCATAGATACCATAATTCCAGACAAACAAGTTATGGCCAGTGTGGCAAGTGTGCTCCGCTGTCGTGACGGATGAACGGCAGCTGATTGTCTGCGGGTGTGCCTGACGCGGAGTGGAGAGCTGTAGCGAGGCATGACGTCAATGTGTTGTAGCTTGCGAAAGCTGTCAATGCGTGCGGGGAGAGAGCTTCCGAGCGGCTTCCAGATTCCAGGTTGTAGGGATGCGAGCTACGCTATCCAGCACTAGCAGTGGGCATGCATGCATGTCGCGTGCACGAGGCCTTTTGAGCACAGCCACGACCGTGGATGATGGCATATTCCGTGCTGTTCTGCGCATGCCGGTGGATGAGGGCGGGGAATGTTCCTGAAGCTCAGATGCTCCTGGTGCTCGAGATGTGCAGCCCCGCGGGCGGGTCTTTGTTTGGTGCCTGCCGCGCCTAGGTTGAGCCTGCATGACGTAGCTTCCGCAACGACAGGAGCAAGGCGAGGCGTTAACAGCACCATCGCAGCTGACCGAGCCGAGCTTGTTAAAGTCCATAGCTCCCCCGCCTTCACTTCCTTCTCCCTCTTCTCAATCTCCCAACACCCACACACTCCACGACCAGCAATCATCAAACTCTAAACGTAGCAGCGGCAAGCAGCACGATCTTAACACCCTCCCCTCTGTTATCTCTTACACATACACATTGATCCATCACAACACCTTCACAATGGTCAAGGGCGCCACCACTCAGACCAAGGTCCACTTCAAGGGCCAGGAGGAGGACTTCATCATCTTCCTCGACGACATCGAGACCTACAAGAAGTGGCAGTCGGACAAGTCGGTCCCTCTTGCCCACTTCATTTCGGCCTTCAAGATCTTCATCACCCACAAGTAAGTGCAGCCAGCACTGGGCTCAACCGAGCGTCTTACCCCTCTTTGAAGCTCGCTTGCCTTTCTCTCTACAGTGCGGGGCACTCAGCCATGTGCCACATCAACAACAGTCCACCACCGCCCCAATGATTGGCATTGGGTGCTTCTGTGACGTTGACAGAGTACCTCGGCACTCTACGAAATATTACAACCACCTCATGCCAAGTGTCTGGGTCTCGCCAGCTTTGTGCCGCTGTCAAGGTGCACATCTCGAGGTATCATTTTGACTAACGCATATCCCAACTACACAGGCAAGGCAACCAGGGTCAGTTTGACGATGCTTCCAAAGCTACCCTTGAGAACGAGTTTGGCTCGTCCGATGAAGATGTTGTGATCAAGACAATCTTGGAGAAGGGCACCGTCCAGGAGTCTCAGGTTAGTCCACACCAGTCCTTAGCCCACCCGCACGTTTAGAGTTATCTAAATGCTAACAATTCATTTTCATTACACAGTTCCCCGAGCGCACAGGCCCCAAGAACGACAGCCAGGGTGCCAACGTCGGTGGCCAGTCCTCTAGATAGAAGACGGATGAGAGGCCAACAGGGACAACACGGGGGCCTGCATATCGGGGGCGGAGAACGCCTCTTCAGATCCTGCAAAGGGCTATTCCCAGATTTGCCTCGGCCCAGCGCTGCTGTCAGGGTTGTCTCAAATTTGCCTAGGCATATGACTACCCGCACACGGCAGAGTTCCAGTAGTGCACAATGATGGGAGGGGTGTCTGGTTACCCAAGCCAGCATGCGTACATGTCAGCGAGATATCTTCCGTGACGCATTTCTTCTGCCACAAATCATTACTCGGTACTGGCAATCACTGCTTTGAAAAAAGCAGAGTACCTGTAGCCAAATATGAATTGAATCAGCGACATGAACAAAAACCTTGGGTGTTTCTACTACCTGTATCAGTAAAGGTGCAACGTCTATCATGGCTGTTTATTTTTCAAGGGGCTACTCCGTACGTGAAAATCAGAGCGGAGCAACGAAAGTGAACCGTGGGCTTAATCGAAAATTGATACTACCGCAAGGTACAGAGCGAATGGAACATTGCTGGTTAGGACGCGGCAGCGTCTTCCACTTCCGACGTCGCCGCACGTATGCACCCGGCGTGGGTGTAGTGGTATTTGCTAGCAGCAAGTACTCGAGAATACAACCGGTGAGGCACAAACGGATTAGAATTGAGATGAGTAGAGACCTCTCCACTCCATGTCAGTAGGCACTTACTTGGATGGACACTAGTCCAGAACAGAGAGAAATGGAGTGTTGCGGAACAGTCATGGTGACAGGTTCGAATTCCTTGAGAACTTGGGCGCCGTATTGGACAGGCAGAGACCTGCTCATAACGTGTACCAAGCAAACGGGGGAAAAGGTGTGTATCTTCAGTGGAAACATCAAGGTGTGCTTTTAGTTCATTTTCTTTTGCTGCCCATCTTTCCACAGAGGTTTGTGTCTCTTGTCATTGTAAAAAAATTGTATTGGTAAAATAGGAGTCATTCTCCTTCCCAGAAAAGTTCTACACCATCTCTTTCGCAGAGGGTACATTTTCCGCACTCTTTCTTTCTCAGTTGGTTGGGTATCTGGGGGCTGAGGAAACAGCTAGCACAATCCAAGGCTACTAACAGTCGCCCGTTTAGCCAATGGGCTCAATCTCCGAAACGCATTCGACAGATTGTTCAGGGCGCGTGGCTCGTCTTTCCAAACATTTGAAATCATCCTCGACCATCTCTTCTTCTCTCGCATCATCATTCCATAGCTCATCTCCTTGACGGGAAATCGTATGGTTGTCACCACATTGGACCGTTTCAGACGTGCATGTCTCTGTGTTGACGGACGGAGAGCTAGTGGTAGCTATTTCGATTGAAGTCGATGGGACATGTTTGTGCGAAATAGATACAATGTCGAGTGCGTCGACCTTTCTCCTCCATTGCAGTCTTTAGACCTTGCCAGGACGTCCTCTCTGTGGGAGAGTCCATGGTTTCGCGCAGATGATCTAGAAATGATGGTTAGCAGGTGGACCTCGGGTGATTCCAGTAGATAGTGAATGAACATACCTCGCCCTCGCTGTACGCCCAAAAGTAGATGACCATGGCTGCTACGTAGTAAATTGCCGCGTTGGTGGCCTGATAGAGCAGAACTGAGGCCAGAGCCGTAAGAGGAAGAATGGCCAGGCGGGCTTCGAGACTGCGGTGGAAACTGGAGCCTGCGAGCGGCTTGAGGGGAAACTCCAAAGCCATCATACCGAAACCCATGACAAGATTGATGACTTGCAGTATCGGCAAAGGCTTGACGGCTGGGTCGAGCGACTTGGTCAGGAAGTCGAAGAAGATCTTAGGCCAGAAGAAGCCCTGGAGAGCCGCGCAAATTTGGTCTGTCAGGACGGTAAGAGTTAATTCAGGATCCCTCGCTATGACCGGAAGTTGCTGTTGTTTTGATGACTTACATCCTGCTGCGGTAATGACGATGAGACGAGCCCAGTGGTTCTTGATGAGTCTGCCCATGTTGACGAATGTGTTCGGTCCTGCAAAGTCTCAAGTGTGCCCGTTCCCGTTGTTGATGCCGAGTTCAGACGTTTTGATTCCCTGCGTCTCTTTCTGCGTGTGCCTGTTCCCAGTGTGTGTTGTTTGCCCTTGATGAATGCTGTTGCCGTGGCCGAAGTTGACGAAAGCGAAGTGACTCGAAAACGAAGGAATTATAAGAGCGATTGGCGAAGGATCGACCCTCTGAGTAAGATGATTATTGGCGAAAGGATGTGCCCGGCACGATAGAGACGGAAAGAAGGAACCTGGGCTGAGAAGCGAATCGAAATGCTGCGAGGTAACCAGACCTGCACACACTTGGCGAGAAGAAGAAAAGACAGCGGGTGGGGGAATCGAAAAGCGAATGCGGTAGCACTGGAAGAGGAAAGAAAAGAGAAGAGGCGGCTCGAGGCGTAGATCAGACGGGCCGGCAGGTGGCTATATTGGCCGGAGGGCCGCGGGTGGCTGTGTGATTGCGGCGGAGCGGTGTTGTCGGCCTGAGCTGGTGGGACCCTGTGAGGCCCTGTGAAGAAGCCCTGTGAAGAAGCCCTGTGAAGAAGCCCTGCGAAGCCGTGTAAGGCCCTGTGAGGGCAGACAGGGCGATGGCCCCGTGTGAAGGGATGGCTTGCTTCAGGTGTCCGGAAGCGGGCAGGGGGATGGGATGCCGAGCGATGAGATGAGTGCCGAGTACTGTGCTCAGTGGTCGTCTGAAGTCCAGGCTCTGGTGGTGCGATCTATAACAACAGCCAGCATAGGGGGCTCATGAGGCAGGGCCGTGTCCCAAGGGGCCGGATCCGAGACGACGTTGGGTTTCTGGCGGTGCGCGAGGGGGGGACAAGAGGTTTGAGGAGACGGGGCCGACACGCATGGCAGGCGGTGCAGGGCCATGCGACTCTTTTAAGCAGCCCTCGCCGCCTCTGCCCTCTGCCGGCCGGCCGCAACTCGAGATGCCATGCCCGACGTGCGAGCCCGGGCTGGACCGATCAGTAGATTGATTGATTGTGCATGGCGGGCAGCCGCATGGCCGCGACTGGAGGCCAAGTCGTCGAGCCGCCGTGGTGGAGCGCGCGAGCGGCGGCGGTGGGAAGGCGCGGCCACCTGCTGAGTACCTGCACACTCTGAAGCACCACAGCCCTGCACTGATTGGGCCTGTCCGGCCTGCCCAGGACCGCCCCGGCGGCTACAGCGAGGGGTCTGGCCAATGGCGAGGCAGGCGCCAGGGTCGTCGCCCGGGTTGTGCCTTCCCCCTGCGGGCGCCAGCCCCTGCCTCGACCGCCTCCGTGTCTGCCCAGGCTTGCCGGGCTTGCCACGCCCGCCTGCAGTCGTGCAGTTGGCAAGTGCCTGGGGATCCCCGCAGCCCGTGGCACGCACAGTCTCTGGATCGGAAGAGCCTCAATCTTGCATGCCTGCTCTGGCAATTACTGCGTGCAGCGTGCAGCGTACAGACCTTTCGGAGTAGGCATTCGATTCGGTCTTGTCTGCTATGTAGGATACCGGCCACCCTGGGCAGACTCTCGATGAGCTCCACGCCACTTGCTGTCTCGGGGAAACCCGAGCCGCAAGGAGCCATGTCCCACATCAGACCGCCATGCTCGTCTCGTCCGTTGATCAGCCGACGTTGTCGATTAACACACGATGCTGTTTTGCATGCATGGCCTCGGCAGTCAGAGAGCATCAAGTCGGCCACGAACAGGACGGTAAATCGGCCTGCCGATCTCCAGATCTTCAGCCCCGTGCCGTGCCATGCTATGCCGTTAACAGCATTGCTCACTTGAGCCTCCACAACTTCGAGACGCACTGGAGCTGCGCTCCCAAGGTTTGCATTGCACTGCTGAGGCACGGTGCGTTTTGAACCAGGGGGTGTTCGTCGAGAACCCCTGCTCGCAGGAGGTGTTTTGGCGTTCAACGCCTCACAGCCACGAGGCTGCCGAGCAGGCGGCGCAACACAAAAATCCAGATCCGCACTTGAACCAGCTTGCTTCAGTTCAGTTGTTCTAATGGTCGCAATCGGGACGAGAGGGCTCAGATGAATCATTTGGTTCCAAACCGGCACTCGCACTGCTGCGGAAAGTCCTGATCGTTTGGAAACGTGGGGCAGCGCCGAAACCTTGAAACCCTTACTCACTGTTCAACGACACACCCTGCCACCTCAAAACAATAGCGACGTCGAATATCGGCAAGACTTGCATTCCCTTTCTTCAGCACGTCGCTGAGACCGTATCATGTACCATGCTCATGCTGACTTGGTCGCTGGCATTCCAAGCTAGGTTTCTGAATATCCAGTAAGATTTCAAAAAAGAAAATGTACCCATCCATCGCTTGTGCCTCGCCATACCCGTCATTTTGAGAACTCCCAATTAGCGTTCAGATTACACCTACCAACTTCGGACGACTCACCTCTGGCGTCTTCAGAGGAAGCAGGCTTCCTCCTGCCTGTTCTGCACAGGGCCCACCAGGCAGGCAAAAGACCTTAGATCGCCAGAGTCAGCGAAGCGCGTCTCACCGCAACACCTCACGTGGGCACCTTGGCCTATGATCCATCCTCCGTCCTAGTCTCTTCCCTTGCTAAATTAATGGCGTTCAGCATCGACCAAGATCCGAAATCTTCACCGCACGATACTCGCAGACGGGCGGAGGCTGGGCTAATTCCCCGATTGAGCGAACTGGCGGCTCTAGAAGCACTCTTATTGGCCATGGCCGACCCACATAACGAGCATGGCGAGCATGCCGGTGGCGCGATTCATCTGGCAGGGCAGGGCGGGCTTTCCCGTCTTTGCATGTGTGGCCTTGAAGATTGTCGGTCGACCGGGTGGCTGGTATTGCAGAAATCCCCGCGGCGCCGCGCGCGGCAAGGCACGCGGGTGATGCGCACAAAGTAGTCTGTGAGTCTGGGCAAGGTGGTGGCTTTCGCATTCGCCCCGCGAACTGTCAATCTTGCCTTGTGTACGGTACACGGACAAAGATTGAGCTCTCTGGGCGTGATGACAAAACTTTCCGGGAACTTGCCTCGAGTTTGGAGCACGCAAGACAATATATCTCCGGCATTACGCACGGCGGGAGTGCATGCATACCTTGGTAGGTATGTCAAAGCAGAGGTGGGCTACCCACTGGGGAAGATATGTGCGTGATATCTCTAATTATAGACTAACTCCGAGTGAGATGCAGGTTCTTCATGGGTTACCGTCGCACCGATTGAGTTGCTCCGTCTACCTGAATCTTTTTTTAGGTGCAGTCTGGCTACTATACATTACTCAGTAGATGCTCTGCAAGCCAACCGTCTCCCGTCTGTTCCGCAGCTTTTAAGTGCCAAGTAGTGCCACGACTTGGCAGATGAGTTCCAAACGTGACTTCTCACTGAACAGCGTCTGCCCCCAACCACCGCTCAAGCCAAGCTAAACAGGCGAGCCCTGCTGTTGATGCTCAAGTAGTGAGGGCTGACAGCCTAGCTGCCACGATGCAGATGTTGGTGCAGCTAGAGGCGGACGGAAGCGCCCTACCGGCGGCTAGAGTACATCACACAAGACAGCCAAAGCCATTGCGTGTCACTGACCTCCTTTACGCGCTCCCCGTGACTTCCGAGGACCGGCAGCGTCGACAAACCAGCACTTCTACCTCAGCCTGTGGCCGGGCCCAGGTCATGTATGCTTAGTCCACAATGTACTCTTCGTGCCAGAAGGCCAGCGCCCGCTCCCCTTCCACGCCGAGGTACGCGAGGAGCCTCTCCCGCGACTCCTGCCCTGCCAGCTGGCCCAGGTGATCACGGAACCCGGTCGTTAGATCCGTCAGGATGTGCACGCTGTGCTCCGAAAGTGGCCCCAAGGTGGCACTGTGGCGCAAGAGCTCGAGAACCTGCTCCGTCGTCGACCTATCCGGGGCCTGTAGCGGTCGCTGCAGCGGCGGCGGGTGGCGGTGGGCGCATAGCTCACGGTGGAATGCCGCCATCATCTGCGGCGCCTTTTGCCACTTTGCGCACGGGATGATGGGCATCGCTAGGTCCTTGTCCATGAGGCTTCAAGTAGAGACGCAGGGAGATGGGTATGTGTGAGCGGCAAAGAAAAGGGGGCTTCATAATGGGTGGGTGTAGAGCAGGTGGTGGGTGGCCTTACTCGGTTTGTAGCTTCGTGTAAGCATTCATGGCGTCGCCGCCAGGGCTCCCGTGCTCGGCGAGGATGAACACCACGACCGAGTCTCGTCCGCTGCCGTTCAGGTGGTACAGCCGCTCGAGCCGCGTCCACATAATGCCAGGTTCGGTCTCATTGCCTCCAATCTCGGACATCGTCACAAACGCGGCGCAGAGCGCGGGTTCAGGCACTGACTGAGGCGCCTGTGGCGAAAGAAGCATCGAGGCGTCGTGCGTGCCTAGCTTGACCTCTGTAAAACCCACAATGATCAGGCTATGTTAGCCCCAAAGTCGACATGAGTGCCCAAGTGCAGACCACGTCAAGGAGGTTTAGGAAGACTGTTTAAACTTGCCTTTCCACTTTGCAGCGCGGAAGGCCGCGACTGCGGGTGTGCCCCGGAACCGCTCGCGCATGGAACTGCAGTACTTGAGCTTCTCCATCAAGAAGTGAGCTACGTCTGGTGGTGTCGGCTGACGCTTCGGAGCGGAAGCACGAACTATCGTGTTTTGTCGAAGGCCCTCAGCGGCGAGCGCATCAAGAATATCGGCGTGGCGGCGGCGTGATCAATCTTTTTTGTCTGCCCTCTGAAATTACAAATAATGACAAGTTTGAATTTCCGAGGTCACGTCTTTTGCGCGTTATCGCTGACGACAAACGAATACAGTCTTTGCGTAGATCGCTCCTTCCCTTTTCACACTCGGGAGCGGGCATCAGGATGTTGGTTACGCCAGACTTTTGACCAATCAGATACACTGCCGGACCGAGTGATATACAGCTTGGTCCAGTTTGCAGAATGTATCAGAATATTACCTACCAAGTCTGAAAATGCTCATGCTTGCTGATCAATTCATTGACTCGGCAAGATATAGAGGCCGTCATGAGAAACCGTCTTTCAAACCTTGAGCGCTAACCATAAAATCAACTAGTACAATCAAGTCCTTGACAACCAAGTGGTGATGATATATGCGACCTGAATATAAGTAACAGATTGAACCTCTCAGAGATTATGCGACGCTGTCAGGGTTTTATGTGTCTATAAGTGCAATGATGCCGTCCGAGCCAAAACGCCAAGTTACCAAACACCAGTCACATGTCTACTTAGTCATATCATACAAGAGCCCGGGGTGAAGGATCATGCTGCTGGCGAGCTCCGAGGAGGAACACCCCCTATCGAGGGCGGTCGCAAGTCTGGGAGAGCGACAGGCTCTGGTGAAGATGCGAGTAGTGGTTGTTTCGTCTTGGGGTCCTTGAAACTTCTGAGCGCCTCTTCTATGAGGAGCACGCGCTCCTGCTGCTGCCGCTCGGCTTCAAGCAGTTTTGCCTCGCGTTGTTCCAGCTCATCGAACCGTGCAGTGAGCTCGGTAATCTTCTCGGCGTTTGTGTCTGGCTTCTGTGCTGACTTTTGCCACTCGTAGAGGATGATAGCACTGGCCACGAAGAGGATGAAGCTGTCACCCAAGACGTCTGCGAACAAGTCCACAGCCTTTTCCTCGGGCAGTGGCCTGAACTTCCTCCTCCAGACTGTGATGAAGTTGGTCCTCCTCTTGGGCTCTTCTTCGGCAACAGGTTTTGGTTTTACTCGCCGGCTTTCTTCCTTCTCCACCTCCTCTTTTGTCTTGACAGTTGGTGCTGCTGCCTTCTCCTTAGCCCTGAGCTCGGCGGCGGTGTCTCGCAAGAGCGACACATTCATGCGCATGTTGATCTGGTGTATGTACTGTCCGTATCGGGCCGCGAACCGTCGAAAGCCGGGGTGGTCGTGGGCCTGTAGTTTTATGCGATTCTGGGGGTCGGATATTGGGTGAGCACAAGCGCCTGGATCTGCCGTGTCTCAAGGCTGCACCTGCACCGGATTCAGGGACGTACTGCGCCATATTTGGATATGTGTCTTAAAAACAGCGCGCCCAGCTTGAAAAGCGGAAGGGCAACCATGGTGGTAGGTAGCCCGTGGTGGGCGTTGGTAGAAGCCGGGAAGCCCGGAGGCGGCGCTGAATAGTTGCTAAGACCGCGAGAGCGCCGGGGCGATGTCTAGAGCAGCTCGTGTCGTCGCTGTCGTGATTCAAAGCATGGAAGAAGCCACAGAGCTCTGGCCATGCGAAAGAAGTGCTCGAGTGTGGAGGAGGGGTCTCGAGGGCTTGGCCGACTCGGAGCTGACGTTGGCGGTGCCTGGACGGAGCTTGTGCTCGTGGCTAGCGTTAGTGTAGTTAGCAGTGAGCTGTGCCCAACTGGGCAGCCCACCACCACTGGCCGCCTCGCGGCAGGGGGCGCGTTGCCCCGAAGCAACCGGTCCCACTCCACGCGGAGGCTTGTGATTTGCCGCTTGTTTCCGGCTCAGCAACAGAGCGCTGCACTTGTGGACACTTGCAGGCATGTCGTGTGCTGTCGGTCGGCCTTCCCGACGATCGCAGCACTTGTTGTTGTTCTCCAAGCAACAACCTCGCTAGCTCTACAACAGCCACCGCTCATTGTAGTGCCTATGGTCAGTCCGACAACTCCTTCAGCTTCAGCACTTGCTTCTTCCTCTGGGCATTCTCCGCGTGCATCATGAGCCTAGACCGCAACTAGCATCTAACAACACCGACAGCAGACCTGGTCTTATCTCCTCCATGATCTGACAACTCCATCGCCGCAAATATTTCGATCTCTGTTTACCGTAAACAGCCCGGTCGACTGCTCGCTGCTCTGAGTATTCCAGATGGCGGACAGAGTCTCGGCAGCAAAGCACGGCCTCGACTCTGACGCGTTAACTCCTCGCGACGTCAACGTCCAGCGCCCACCCAAAGCCCACGAAACCGCCGTAAAGGTCAAAGCAGCCCTGGCGTCCAAGCAGGCTCAGAAGGACAAGGAGCATCCGCCTCCGCCTCCGCCCATTGTCTATGAGCCTGCCAGCTCCGACCGCAAGGATGGCGCCTCTTACCAGGTCGGTAAGATGCTCGGCAAGGGCGGGTTTGCCATCTGTTACGAGGGCACTCTGAACAAAAAGCGCTTTGCTCTCAAGATCGTCCGCAGCAAGATGGCTCCTAAGATGGAGCAGAAGGTCAGTCTCCCCCACTATGCTGTCCAAACCTCAACCCGTTGCTGACACGCTGGCACGCAGTTCCAAACCGAACTTCAAATCCACTCCAAAATGAGACACCAGAACATTGTCCACTTTTACCGAGCCTTTTCGGCCGACGCGTGCACATACCTGGTCCTCGAACTGTGTCCGAATGGCTCTCTAATGGACATGGTGAAGCGCCGCAAAGGCCTCACTGAGCCCGAAGTGCGGTTTTACACCATCCAAATTGCCGGCGCTATTAGATATATGCACAGCAAGGGGATCATCCACAGAGACCTAAAGATGGGCAATATCTTCCTCGATCGACAGATGAATGCCAAAATTGGCGATTTCGGCCTGGCTGCCCTCCTTGTGACGGGCAGAGACATGCAGACAATCCGTCGCACGACGCTCTGCGGCACACCCAACTACATCGCACCTGAAATTCTCGAAAAGGGCAAGAAGGGCCATGACCACATGGTTGACCTCTGGAGTCTTGGTATCATTGTGTATGTCGTTCCAACTAGTGGTGCCGATGGCGACTCAAACTAACTCACCTTCTGACAGGTTCGCCATGTTGACATCCAAGCCTCCATTTCAATCATCCACGACTGATGAAATCTACCGACGAGCGAGGAATCGTGACTACGAATGGCCGACTTCGGACACGTCGAACAAGTACATCTCGCAGGAGGCCAAGGATCTTGTCGCTTCGATGCTCTCGGAGCCAGATCAGCGCCCCGAGCCTGATGTTATCGTCCAGCACGATTTCTTCCTTTCCGGCCACATTCCGACCCCGGACGAGATCACGCCAAAGCTGCGGGACTACCCCCCAGACGCAGACCGCTACTATGCGACGGAGCTAACATCCCAAATGGCGACATACAACTTGCGGATCCTCAAGGACATGTGTAGAGCATGCGAAGTTGGACCTTGGTGCGCCGAGAGACCTGCTCAGAAGAGCACATGGAGAGAGATGGCTATGGAGGAGAAGGCCGGACTTACGCCTATAATCCCTCTGGCTGAAGGCATTGTTTACAGGCCTTACGACGAGATCAGGAGAGAGCAGAGACTCCTTGAAGGGCCCGTCGTTCCTCCCATGCAAGCATCGATCAGAGCGATTGAGAATACCACAAGCGCACAAGACGCGCCTTCTGGGCACCTTCGAGCACCACCTCAAAGCTTTGCGGCACAACAGAGAGCACAGAACAAGCCCGCGAGAACCACAGTGGTACCTCGCTCGCAAGCAGTGCCTGAGCCTACAGCAAGTGTCGCCACAGGTAGCATTCGCACCCGGCCGAAGCGCGAGCTCACCCAGGCTTCCACCGTCAACGACATAATGGTCAGGCCCGCCTCGAGACCTATCGCCAAGTCATCAACCACGCGACCTGCGAGAACAACCGAAACACGTACAAAGAGTCCCGATGGCGTCTCCGACCACATCGTACCAGTGATTGTGGACAACAAGAGCGCCACCACCGAGCGAATCCGGGCGATCCCCGAAACAACCGCTGCGGCTGTGCCACTTCCAGCAGAGCCTCCTATGGGTAGCCTGTTTGGTCCCGACGAACGCAGAATGTCCGTTCCGATCACGAAACCAGATATTGTCTTGGAACGTCTCTCCCGACTACAAGCTGAGCTGGAGAGGGCTTTGAACTCTCGATCCATGGCTGTCATGGGTAAGGCTTCTGCGCCACCATCCCCTCATATTGTTGTGAAATGGGTAGACTACTCCAACAAGTTTGGTCTTGGCTACATCCTTAATGATGGAGGTGTTGGTTGTGTACTCCGGAGCATTCCAGGAAGTGCGAGAGGGGGCAAGACCGTTACCCTTCCCCCTTCATGCATCCTGGTTCGCGAGGCCGAGCAGCATTGTGCTCGACGGCACGACCCTGCGTACGCGGACCGCCATCAGATCGTGCCCATGGCCAACTCGGTTCAGTTTTACGAGAACAACGGTTCTGCCGGCATTTCTTCGGTCTTTGTAGATCCGACTCAGTTCAGAATCACGGTCAACGAGGACGGAACACCCAGCAAAGTGCCAGTCGGACGCGACATCTACGATTACCGCAAACGTGAGCTTCTTATCCTGTGGAAAAAGTTCGCGAACTACATGATGGCGTATGGTCGGGACCAGGAGGCATCAGATGACTCCGGTACCATCCACGCTCCAAGGGCAGAGACCAAGCAAGTCATGCCCCCGAGCGATATAGTCACGTTCTACCAACGCATTGGAGATGTTGGGTGCTGGATGTTTGCAGACGGCCACTCACAATTCAACTTCCCTGATCACACCAAGATCGTTTTGGATGCCGAAGGAACTTGGTGTCACTTCTGGCATCTGCCACAGGATGCTGCGGATAAGCTCGCTACGACTGGCGAGCTCGATGAGACGGCCCTTGACGACCGTGCCGTCCTCTCATACCCCCTGCAGACGCTACTCAATTTCGCCATCAAGCCAGCCATTCGACCCAGCCGAACCACAACCCGTAAGCGCCCCGAAATCGATCCTGCTCTCCAAGGCGTCCCTGTTGCGAATCACTTCCGCCAGAAAATTGAGTTCATCCGGGGCATTATCCGCGAGTGGGTCGTGAACGGCGGCATTGGAAACAGCCGCATGTCTCGCGAGCACCGCCAACAGTGGACAGGATGTCGGGAGACCATCCACAGCGGACCCAGCAAGCATGTCTGGGTCACCATCGGAGCCAGATGGGGTGATGAGCGATACTCGGCCATGGTCGACCCTAGGCGGCCTGGTGAGCTTGGAGAGGAGGTGGAGTCCAGGAGGAGCACAACCTAATGCTATGGGGGACTGATGACACAGGTCCATTATGAGCTTTCACGAAACTATTGTCACGATTCACGAGGAGGAGTTTTTGGGGTTTTCTCAGATTTCATGTCCGTAATTAAGTCTAGCAGAGAATACCTCCTGGCTTTGCTTTAGTTTTTGCTCTGCACGGCATAGCGCATATAAAGTAAAACATCATTATTTATTTATTTTGCTAAGCACGGTGGTTGAAATTGAGAAGTCACAAGGATAGAGAGAGTGGATGTTGTGACCATAACACTGTGCTGCGAACTCCTATACGCCCAGATTAGCATCAGGGTTCTCCCTTGTCGTGGTTCTGGTTGCACTATGGAACTAATATACTCTGCTCTACACATGCACCTATCTCTCTCTACCCTGGAATATACGACCAAACCATGCTAGACGACGTACCACTATTGATAGCACAGCAGTCGTCATTGTATCCCCTTTCCTAGCATGCCGTGTTTTTTTTTTGAGATCCCCCGTCCTCATAGGCCGAAATGCTCGCTGATGAGGTTTTTTTTTTTTTTCAAACACTGACAGTGGCATATGCTGCTATTTTCCCGTAATTGTACCGTCACGGGCGGACGGACAGAGATAAGAGGCATGATTCGGCGTGACGAACGCCTACAACGAAGAGTGGGCGAGGAGTCATATGAGCTGGTATAGCATGAAATGCACGTTTTGAAGTTCTCATACAATGGGATGGTGGGGGAGTCGGTAGTCTTGGTGTGATTTGATGGCGCTGTCAAATCTTGGTTCGTAAGATATGGAGCTAGAGACAAGAAGAGGTAGAATGAAACGCAAAAACAAAATCCCCCATCCACGATGTTCCGTACAATATGACATCGGTAGAAGGAATTGTAATCCATGACTTGTCAATTCTGGCATCCTCCTCCATCCAATGAACCCCGTTTGATCTAGTCGATAATTAGGTGTAATCGGTCAGAGAAACTGATATTCCAGATTTCGGCATTCTACGAACCGAAATTACAACATAGATATGCAAACGAGCCTGACATGACGCGAGTCTTGAAAGTGAATAATTTTTACTCTTGGTGATGGCCTAGCATTACTCGAAATGGTATCTAGCGCAATGTCGACGGCGATGCAGTTGTAGAATAGTGTATAAAAGTGTCGGGCGACGCAGTGCTTATGACCTGTATGAGCAGGCGGATCTCGAAAATAAAATGCACCAAAGCCCCCCTCCCCCCATCAGGACATTCCAGCAGACCCCCATTAGACCGTGAATGGAAACAGAAAACAGAGAGAAATGCACCTTCGCTCATAGATGTCCAAGAAAGTTTTGTGTGTGAAGTTGGTCTGCGTCAACCAACGCGAGACCCGTAGACGACAACAAGGAAGCATTCATATATGCTTGCCATAACCCAAACCACAATCATTAGTCGCAACGTCGAAAGCTTTGCGTCGCAGAGTACTGGTCCGCTGTTTTACCGAGGTTTCCCGCAGGTGTATTACATTACGATACAGTCCTTCTCATCTTTGGACTGGTTCTTCTTCATTTTCGCGTTGCGAGGAGGAGCAACATCCATTGGTACACCACGCCCAATGCCGCCGCCACTGACGGCTTCGCGGATGACGGCTAGTCGCTGCTTGGCCCTTTCGTCTCCGGCATCAGCAGCCTTGACGTACCAGACGTTGGCTTCCAGTATGTCACGTCGGCAACCGATACCCATTTCTGTGAAGTAGCCCACGGCGTATTGCGCTTTCACGAAGCCTAAAGAATTGAGGTCATTAGTACAAATGTTCGGTGCGTTACAGGCCAAGATGCACATAGGGGCAAAGTTGACCTACCAAGATCTGCAGATCGTCGTGCCCATTCATATGCTTCCTCCTCGTCCTTTTCCAGGACAGGTTCTGCGCCAACCATGTACCACGCGCACAAGCCCATCATAGCACCTGCGTGACCACGATCGGCTGCGCCAGTGTAGAAGTGGACGCTCAATGCAGGGTCCCGAGGGCAATTGAGTGTTCCATGCTCGTATGCGTCACCCATGCGAAAGCTCGCTTCTGGATGGCCGAGCTCGGCAGCTTGTGTGAATAGTTCCGCAGCGTAGCTCTCGTCTTTGAAAATATCCTCGCCATAACCCGTCTCGTACAAAGTGCCGAGCTGGTACGGCGCAGCATTGTATATCGTATCCGCTGCTTCAGACGCGCGCTTCAACCACTTCAGCCCCTCCCTGTAACGACTCTCTCCAAGATCTCCAGACAAACAGGCCTTACCAAGTCGAGTCATGGCGCCTGGGTGGTTCTTGGAAGCCGCTGTCCTAAGGAACTGGATTGCCTTAGTGGGGTCTGAGCGGCAGCCCCAGCCAAATTCGTAGCACAAGCCTGCGCGGTAAGCAGATTCCGCGTGGCCGTGCTTCGCTGCCAGAACAAACAGAGGAAATGCAGAGTTTGGGTCCTCTTTGCCCTTATTGAATATGCCAGATGCGAACCCGTCAGCCAGATAGTACTGCGCGAATGGGTACCCAGCGCTGGCGAGCTTCGTCAGAATACCCTTGGCCTCGCGGACCAGCTCACTCGGCGAAGATTCAATAGCCTCCGGTGTGGGAGACTTGGCCGAGCCTTTGCGACGAGTGGGTTCTGACCAGCTCAACCCTTGTTCTTGTGCAGTTGATATCAAGAGAACTGCGAAAGAGTACTGGATCGAAAGATCATTGGTTTTCTTCACGTTCTGGCGGTACATTTCGAGCGTCTTTTGCGCACTGAGTAAAGAGGCATTGGTTCCGACATTGTTGCGTAAATGCGAGTTGTCGAACGTTATCGGTGCTGGAGCCGGCTGAGGGTAAGGAACATTGAGCAGTTCTGCATATGATTGCGGTCGCATGTCCGGCGAACGGCGAGAGGCAAGAGGCGATTTACCGCGAGGGCCACTGTCCGAGAGCATGGAGTACGAGGAGTGAGGGCGAGGCATTGAGCTTCTCCGAACGCCTGAAGAGTTGGGTGTTAAATGCCGGTTGATACCAGGATCTCCTAGATCAGTGTTTGATGAGTTACGATAATGCATCTCAAGCGGTACACTGGCAACTCTTGGCATAAAGGGTTGGTGGTGATACTGCAGTTGAGGTACAGGGTCTTCCTCTAAGATTGTATCTTGCAAGGAGCCAGATTGGCTGCCGTAGATCTCATGAGCACCGGCCGAGATCGAACTGTTGCTTGTTTCTACAGAAGAGGCATTTGATGTCTGGGCTTGTGATGTCGCAGTCCCATTGGACTCTCTACTGCGCCGGTCCTGATCGGCCGCGAGCTGGCCATTGGCCGTGTCGTGACTGCCCCGACCGTCATTCCCCCCAGTCGTCGTTGTTTGATCGGTATTATTTGAGAAGCCGGAGGTGGGAGGCAATGTTTTGTCGAGATTTGACCCTGTGAGATGCCTTTGCTTTGGTAACGGGGCTGATTCAACATCAGTCGCCATTCTTGCTTGCGGCGCTTGCGGCTTCCGGGTCGTGAAAGAGGCGTCGTCCGCCGCATCGTGAATATGGTCGTCGAGATACATGGACACACGTTGCTGCTCGATGTTTGCATTCGCCGAATGCAGCCAATTTTCTGACTGGAAGTTGAGTCGGACCGGTGACACAGGAGTCATCTTGATGTTGCCGCCATCGTCGGAAGCGCTCGTGGGCAGCCACGGGCCAGCTGGGCTGCCTGCCATGCTGTTGGCAGCAGCGTGTGGTGGGCTGAGGGGCATCCGGTGCAGAGGTTGTACTGGAGACGTTGGAGACGTTGCAGTTGGAGACGACGGGCCAGCTGTCGCAGAGGCCATTTCGAGGACACGGGACAGGCGTTGTTGTCGATCTGGAAACTTTCTTTCGACACAACAAGCGCTCGACCCCAAGAAGCAAGTGGAACTTCTTCGCGAGCTGTCTGTAGACCCCTGAGAAAAATGTCGTAGGAGCAAAGTAGGAGCAGAGGTGATCGAGGGCGGCGGGCCAGTCGGCAACACCGAGAGCTAGAGGCACGAAATTCGAGTACACAATGAACGTGTTTGGATTCTGTGGCGACAAGACCGTATGTTGCGGGAGGCGAGGGACTGGCGGAGGGGGAAGCAGTACGGAGTAGAGGGCTTTTCGGGAAAACTGGGGGCGGAAGGATATCGCTGGATCTAAACACGAATAAGTCTATGATCTGACGCAACGCAACAGGGCGCCGGGCGGAGACCAAAGGAGACGGAGATGGAGACGCCAGATGTCAGCAGGCAGGCAGGCCACAAAGACAGGGGCGCTCAAGGAGGGGGGCCAAGACTGGGTCCAAGGGTTGGCAGTCTCCTCTCCCGAGCACTCGAGCGTGGCCCGCGGCTTGTATTGGAACTTGGCGGCTGACGCAGGCGAGTCCAAAGGTTAGGGTACCCTAGGTACGGCTGGAAACCCTGAGCAGGGCGATTTCTTGTCGTCCAGATTGACAGCACAACCCGGAGTGCCGAGGCAGGCCCTGGCGAGTGCTGCAAGTGCTGCAAATGCTGTAACGATGGGGATGACGATGATGGCTATGCTACCCTTCCAGGGTTGAGCGGCCCCGGAGCTTGGGCTGATGGCTGATGGCTGATGGCAAATGCAATACGGAGCACGGAGGACGGAACACCTCGCGCCCGAGTCTGTTCCCGCTTCGTGGAGCGAGGGAGATTGTGCAGATAATTTGCAGTCACGGTGGCACCTCTCGCTCTAAGTTACTCGGTACACTTAGGCAGGAACGGTGAGCGGCTACTGCCCCTCTTGTCGTGTCTCCCTCGCCGGCGCCGGCGCCCCCGTATTGGCGACGCCCAGCGTTGTGAACGGAGTGCAGATACGCTAGCGTGCCTAGAGGAAGACACCTCATTTTCCCGACAGGTCGATCCTGCGGCTTTCCCTCAGTCCAGCATGCACCGCATTCACAGTGACACCAGCGCGCTTGCCGCCTCTTCTCGCCCACTCGAAGAACTTGTGCTGTGCAATAGAACAACCCCGGAATCGCAGAACCTTCCTTGACGTCTGTGCAGGCAGCCATCCCCAAAGTGTACAGGTGCGGGCAGCATTTTAGAAAGGGTCTTCAGCTGGGTGGGGTGAGGTGTAGCGCTACCGGGAACTCTTTCACAACCCCGGGCCACTTCCCGACGTCCCTCGCTCATTTCACGTCTGAGCATGCTCCGTCCAGCTTGACAGCTTCACTCTCGATCCTCATCTCGTCTCGTAGTCATCTTCAGCCAAGCGAGCAGATGGTGAATCGCTGCCCTGGATCGTGATCTGGCGTCAGCCACCCCGAGGCATGGTGTCCATTCTCAACCTCGCAGTCTTGCCCACCGTACCCGCCACGAAAGCCCGGCCAAGCAGCAATAGAAGTGGATCACCAGCTTCCAAGTCCCGCTTGACATATTCTAATCATCACTGCTCCGTAAACAGCTCTGATCCTCGGGATGCTGGTTCTCCGCATCAATTGTGCCAACGAGCAGCTGCGTGTCCTACATTTGACGCCGTGTCTCGTGCTTTCTTCCAGACACCGGCCATACAGATGCGAAACAGATTCTTAAACTCAAGCGAGCTTTCCCCAACTCCTCAACGAGTCAGAACGCTCCTCAGAACATGGTAGGTGATTGATGCACGCTGGGATGCTAACACTAACGAGTCACGACACTCGCCGCGTTGGTCGATCCACTTCCTGTTGGTATGATTGGCACATTTCGTGAGTCTCGACTCTGCGCGGGCATCCATGTTAATCTAAGTTCAGCCTTGGAACTGTCGGTCAAAACTGGCCGGTTGTATCGTTCTGAACTACTGCATAGCAAATCTGTCAGCAACAAACGACTACCTACACGCTTTGGAGGAGCCGATCATGACAACGTCACACGATGATCGATTTCCATTTGTCCTAAGCGGACAGGGTTCATACATGATTCAGCGAGGGCGCACTCCGTATTCCGTGTGATCCGTACAGGTAAGGCAAAGGCTGGCTTATCGGAGCCGTGTGCCTGGCAGATGCCCAACACGAGCCTGAGTCTATGCTGTTGCTTTTCCACTGGGCGCACTACGTACCGCTCCGCCGCTCACAGGAATCTGTATCCGTACTCAGCACACTTCGACAAGTATGACATGTTTCTGCGCCAGTGTCACGAGCTGTGACGGAGATTCCTGGATCATAGCTTCGCCTCGTAAATGGCAGATTATCGCACAAGACAACAAACAACCTGCATGCTCAAAATTCAAACACTCCAGTAACCTTACAAGTCAGCCCCCCCCCCACAATCCGGAGCGTGGCCGTTACGCTGCCATCCACAAGGGACTATTGTTTGCGGCTCCAGCTGCTTCACAGGAGGTGCAAGGTAGCTGTCGTTGCCACCCCGTGGAATGCAGAAATCCGCCGCTGAAGCCGAGACAAGGGCAATAGCCATCTCTATTGGCTAATGGCTACGCTACTCGGTCTTCCATGCGGATAATAGGAGCTCGAAACCTGTTGTTGAATGACGCCCGAATCCTGAAGAGTGGCCTGGAGGCAATAAGCGCCTCTCAACGGTGGTAGGCACAGGCACCCGATGCTCCAAGGATGTCAACCCGGTTCAGTCGCCGGGCCAACCACACGTTTCACTTTTGACAGTCGAGCAAACAGGGTCAGCATCGATTACGTCGTGAGCAGGGGGTTGCATCCATGCGGGCGGTGGTTGTCCGATCCCCTGGCACGGCTTCTAGCCTGAACGGCACAAGAGATCACGTTATTCCGCATGCAGAGTGTGTGTGCGGGCCGGAGATGTGGTGTTTGGAATCCTGAGCATTTCAAAAGGCCCACTCCATCATCGGCTGCCGGAGGTTGGACACGGACAACCCACGAATGCGAGCCAATCAGAAGATACTGCTCGCAGGGCCAAGATGGAGCCGATGCCTCCCTTTTCCCAAACACGAGAAAAGAGGAAGACGCCAAGCCTAGCCTCGAAAGATGCGCAACCAGCTCGAAAACGAAATGGCGATTGGAACGGCCCTCCCGAAGAGGCAACCCCACTATCGAGTCCGCTCTCTCCGCTCGCTCTACTCCATACCTGTCTGCCTGTGCCCCTTTTCCCAACTGGCACTCCAGATATGTTGATCCGACTTTACGATCGCCCAATTTTTATTTTTTGGCGAGTGCAGTGCTTTTCTCACAGGTCGTATTACCGTGCGGACTCAAGGACCAACGTGAATATCACGCCGCCTCTCCGTAACAAGCAAACTATGTGATTTTCGCCAGTCTAGGGCAGCAAGAGAAGGTCCCGACTTTGCCGCTCCCTTATTTGAATGGCCAAGGAGACTAGTTGGCACAGTGCACCAGCCTCGAGTTTTTTGTCGCCTTGCATAGCGTTCCTACGATACATTTGGGGGTTATTGATACGTGGTCTGTCAATGCGGGCCAGCAAGATCAAGGCAAGCCTACTCGAGTAGTGGTCGATCAGTCGGCCCTGGCTCGTGGAATGTCCCCAAGCTTTTCAAGGATTATCCCGAGTAGTGAGGCTGACAAGAGCAATACAACCGAAGGAGAAACAAGAATATTGATGGAATACAGTACTTCGGCGGCATCTAGAAGAGCCGAGCCTCAGCACACTTCCGCCCACCATGTATGCGCTGTCCGCCCAGCCTCGCCCAGGCCCGCGGTGACTACATAGTAGCTGCCGATCGGGGCCTCAGCGAAAAGAGAGGCGGCCCGTAGATGTTTCTGCAGCTCGCTCCCTGGAACGAGCCTATTGTGATGAGGAGGCATGCGGCCGTGGACCTGAAGCCGTGGGTTTGCTGCAGGAAGAGGATACTGTTTAGTTACGACAGCAGTACAGAGTACGTGAGTACGTGAGTGCGTGAGTAAGCAAGTGCCTATTATCGACTCGTGTAGGTGCTCCGCCAGGTACGTGGTGTGGTAGCATACCGAAACCAGCAGGTTGATGTGCATGGTGTGGAGCAGGGATGCGCCGCTGCCGTGCCGCCTTGCCTTGGATTGATTCATGGACCAGTCAGCTGCTGCTGCTGCTGCTGCTGCTGCTGCCGCTGTTGTTGGTTGTTGCTGTTGCCCTCCAAACATGGCAAGCGCCCCAAATTTCCTGCGCAGCCTCTACCTTTAGGTTTCCAAGTCTCTTTCCCCTGACCTGCCCCGAGCATCGCCAGCGCCTGCCCCTGCCGCCCAGCAGGCTGTTTGTTTGTCTCGTCTCTCGCTTTCCCGCTCAGTCTCGCTTTTCCGACATCGCCATTATTCACGGCCACGGATCTGCGCTTCTGTCTGGCTTCGACCTGTTTTCCGCTCCGGCCGGCACACTCTCGGTCTGCAACCGCCACCACCACGGCACGCGTTCTCTCGTCTCGGTCTGAGACATAGCAGACCACGCCTTGCGAGGCTTTCCTGTGCGTACCCTCCCGCGCTCCCATTTCCCATCATCACCATTATCATCAATCGGTTGTGCACTCTCTTCTCTCGAAGAAGCGTCGCGCGGGAAGCACGACCTTGTCGCCGCCTCCTGCAGCTACCGTCATCGTGTCGTACCAATCACGGTGCTAACCTGCTCGTCCTCTGCAGAATCATGTCACTCCCCGAGAGGCCTGGGGGGAGGCAACCGCCCTACGACCAAGGCTCGTACCGTCAATCGCCGACCCGGCGCCCGCGCCCGACCGATGTTGAGACCGGGGGCTACCAACCTGTAGTTGGGTCTGGGAGACCAGAACACCACCGTGCGCCTTCAGGGACCTCCTTCGCCGAGACCATACGGAGTTCTAACCATGGAAACACAGAGAGTCAGCCTCTTTCACCCACCATAGACCACCAGCCAGCGCCTTCAAACTCCGACATGCCCGCACGGAAGAGGAGTCTGATCCGACCCGAGAGGAACAGAATCGACAAAGATCATCCCAACTACCACTATCGTAAACACGCCGCTAAGATGGCCACTCTCCCTTCTTCAACGGGCAACGACCCTCTCTACGAGGACTTCGAAGGCAACACGGAAGGATTGGGGGCCGCAAACACCGTGCACAGCACGACCGGTGTCTCTCCACCTAGGCGATCCCGCGGCGTCGAGTCTGAGAAGCCCAATGGGAAGGCTTCAACTCATGACTCGAAGCGTCGCCGCCGTTCCAGTGTTTCCAATGGCAAGATATCCAAGTCCGCAAAAAAGAGTAAGCGACAAGGGCCTAAGGAAGTTATCTCGGCGCCTAGCGCTTGGAACGTCTACTGCGCCATCATCACCTTGTGGTGCCCCGACTTCATTCTTACCTGCTGCGGGTTCCGCTCTAAAGCTAAGCGCAGGGCGTGGCGAGAGAAGATGGGTCTTATCAGCATCATTCTCATGATGATGGCTGTTGTTGGCTATCTCACCTTCGGTTTCACCTTGACAGTTTGTGCCCTGCCAAGTGTTCGTCTGCACGCAGGTGAAGTTGGCGGCGGTTACATGATCTTCCACGGCACAGCGTACGACTTGACCAAATCCGGACACCCACCGGCTGATGGTATTCCGCTTCGGCAAGACCAGTCCTTCGTCAATGTGCTCTACGACTTGCCAGAAAAGTACACAGGCACAGACGGCAGCTTCATGTTCCAGAATGTCAATGGCAGGTGCAAGGGCCAGATCAAGCTCGGTCCGAATAGCAGTATTCCACACAACAGCAACGACCCAGATGAGATGGCTTGGTATTTCCCTTGCAGGGCTATCAATCAGGATGGATCGTCCCGGCCCAACCAGACTTGGCCTTATTACACTGGATACTCTTGCCACACTACCCAGAAGGCTCGCGACACGTTCTATCTTGATCTCAAAAAGACCGCGGCTGTGTACTTCAATTGGGAGGACCTCAAGAACTCGAGCCGCAACTTGGTCGTCTACTCCGGCAACGTTCTCGATCTTGATCTCCTCAACTGGTTTGACGACCAACAGGTTACGATTCCGCTGCGCTGGAAAAATCTGCGCGACAAGAACCAGCCTGCCAACCAAGCCCTTCGTGGTCGCGATGTCACACGTGCCCTCCAGGGCACCGAAGACAAGATGATGGCCGAATGTTTTGAAGAAATCATCAAAGTCGGCACTGTCGATACCCAGACAGTCGGTTGTATTGCGTCGCAGGTTGTTCTGATTGCGTCCCTGACCCTCATTCTTTCCGTTGTCGGAGCCCGCTTCGGCCTGGCGGTCTTCTTTCAGTGGTTCCTTAGCCGCAGTTATGCCGCACCGAAGACCTCGCAAACAGCCGACAAGAAGAAGCGCAACAAGCAAATCGAAGACTGGAGCGAGGACATTTACCGAGCTCCACCTCGCATCACCGGAGATATCAGTAGCAGTGCTGGTGGTTCGGACCGTTCGAGCAAGCGCGCCAGCACTTTCCTCCCCACCACATCTCGCTTCTCTACAGTGTATGGTTCTGAGGGGAGCAGCCGTCGCCCTATCCCAACAACCATGGCAAGCCAGGCTTCCACCGGCCCCCTCCTGCACCCCGGTTCCATGTACAGACAGACAAATGATAGCAAGTCGAGTGTCATCAAGTCTGATGCCTTCGTCAACAGCGCTGGTGCGCCGCCTACACTCGACAGCTACGGCCCAGCTGGCTTTATCCACGAAGCCGTGGTTCCGCAGCCTCCGGCTGACTATCAGCCATTTGGGTTCCCACTGATTCACTCAATTTGCCTTGTCACTGCCTACTCTGAAGGAGAAATGGGTCTCCGGACCACGCTCGACTCCATCGCCATGACAGACTATCCCAACAGCCACAAGGTCATCCTCGTTATTTGCGATGGTATGATCAAGGGTGCCGGCGAAACTCTGACTACCCCTGAAATCTGTCTCGGTATGATGAAGGACCAAACAATGCCTCCAAATGAGGTTGAAGCGTTCTCTTATGTCGCCGTCGCCAGTGGTGCGAAGCGTCACAATATGGCCAAGATCTACGCTGGCTTCTACGACTACGGAACCTCGTCGCGCATTCCTGTCGACAAGCAGCAGCGTGTGCCGATGATGCTTGTCATCAAAAGCGGTACACCCGACGAGGCCAAAAAGTCTAAACCCGGCAACCGTGGCAAGCGTGACAGTCAGGTCATTCTGATGTCCTTCCTGCAGAAGGTCATGTTTGACGAGCGCATGACGGAACTCGAATTCGAAATGTTCAATGGTTTATGGAAGGTCACAGGAATCTCGCCAGATTTCTACGAGACCGTGCTCATGGTTGACGCCGACACGAAAGTATTCCCCGACAGTCTTACGCACATGCTCAACGCCATGGTCAAGGATCCCGCCATCATGGGTCTCTGTGGCGAGACAAAGATCGCCAACAAAAAGGCTAGCTGGGTCACCGCCATCCAAGTCTTTGAGTACTTCATCTCTCATCACCTCGCCAAATCCTTCGAGTCTGTGTTTGGTGGTGTCACCTGTTTGCCTGGATGTTTCTGCATGTACCGTATCAAGGCGCCGAAGGGCGGCCAGAACTACTGGGTCCCGATTCTCGCGAACCCTGATATCGTCGAGCACTACTCTGAGAACGTTGTCGAGACGCTCCATGAGAAGAACTTGCTGCTGCTTGGAGAAGATCGTTATCTCACCACGCTCATGCTTCGTACATTCCCGAAGCGCAAGCAAGTCTTTGTCCCCCAGGCTGTCTGCAAAACCACTGTGCCCGAGGAGTTCAATGTCCTTTTGTCCCAACGCCGCCGCTGGATCAACTCCACCATCCACAACCTAATGGAGCTGGTCCTTGTCAAAGACTTGTGCGGAACTTTCTGCTTCAGCATGCAGTTTGTTGTTGCTGTTGAGCTCATCGGCACTCTTGTCCTTCCTGCTGCCTTGGCTTTCACTATCTATGTCGGTAAGTATTCTCGACGTCCTGAAGCGTGAGGCATTCTCTGCTCATACTAACGCATTGACTTGTAGTGGTTATCTCGATTGTTGCAACGGAGCCGCAGATCATTCCGCTGGTTCTGCTTGGCCTGGTCCTTGGCCTACCTGGCCTGCTTATCATCATTACTGCACACTCATGGTCATACGTCCTGTGGATGCTCATCTACCTTCTTGCCCTCCCCATCTGGAACTTCGTCCTACCCACCTATGCATTCTGGAAGTTTGACGACTTCTCGTGGGGCGAGACCCGGAAGACAGACGGGGAGAAGACGAAGAAGGCAGGTCTTGAGTACGAAGGAGAATTTGACAGCAGCAAGATTACCATGAAGCGCTGGGCCGAATTTGAGAGAGATCGTCGGACGCGCGATGCCAATCCCTGGGAGTCGCGGGATTCCGTGGCTGGGGACGGGTGGGCTCAGGCTCCTCACGCGCCTTACTCACAGAACTATGACGACCAGTACTACTCGGACGCGTAAAGAGCTAGGCCCTTCTTCTCAGCTTAGGACATGCGTCATTGGTGGCTATGGATGGCATAGGCGCGGTCTACAAGCAGGGCGATGATGCCAGGCGCGGCTCTACCAGAAGAGACAGCATGTCTATGGAAAAGGGTGTATTCTTTCGTGCCTCAGTGTAGGACCTAGCAGCATTGATACGGCGTCCTCGGCTCGACTATTGCTTTATAGACAGGTTCGCGAGCTTGTGCAGCTCGCTATTAATAGTGCGAGAATATATATACGCAAACATACACAATAGCACCCTCAATGCGTCGCTGAGGCGTCGACAGCGCAAGTTCACTCCGTGTATGGCTCCCGCTGTATTCATGTTGTTGTTTGTGGTCTGTGCTGTGGCAGTCCCGAGGATTTTGCAACATGGGATGCTAAATGTGACAGGTCTTGCAGCAGGTGCTGCACAAGGCGTTGGCTAGGGGAGTCGGGGATTAACAAGGTTTAGGAGACAGGCATCAGCCGGACTCGGCGGGGTCTGTGCTCTTGCACGGGGGAAAAAATGTCACCCTTTATAAGCTGCAGGTGTTTTTGTTCTCTTTTTTTTCTTTTTTCTTTGCGGCCGGGCAAGGTTGAACATGTTTTCATGTGTTACTGGCCCATGAGTGCTGCCGCTGAAGTTGACTTCTACTTCTCGAGTATCTAAATCCTGTTACTTGACGGACGTCCCGTGCACTCTCTGCGTTGCCGACACGAAACAGCAACAAGGGCAATGTAAGTCTGCAAAACAAAGACGAGGCTAACTAGATATGTAACTCGTTTCCAGGGCCGGTTTACTTTTGATTTTTGATTTTGCCCCCTAGGCGCGTACGATCGTCCTCTGGTCTTGCCGCTGAGAAGTGGTTCACCGGTGTGGACTTGGTCTGGAGAAGCCTCGCTTGTGCCGGGAACAAGCGGTGGTGACAGTGGTGATGTATGTTCTGCTAATGCGGTGGTGGTGACGTTGGACTCGCCTACTAGCGTCGTTTCCATCCCGCTCTCCGTGTCTCTCTGTCTCTGTATCATGTACCCATCCCAGGGACGTGGCATCAGAACAGGTGGGTGATGGGCGGGCGGCCTAGGCCAATCGCAACCGAGGCCTACTTGAGGGACATGGCGTACGCCTTGGACATTGGGGACCAGCAAGTCGGATTGGAATTGGCTCCGGGAGGGGGATGGGGAGCCACAGGACGGGACGGGACGGTACGGGGAGGGCCGGATCTCATAAACGTCTCGCTTCACATCCATCCGAGTACATGATGCTGGTGCTGGACCTCGAGCGACGCGGCTGGCGCGGTCTGTACACGCCCCGACACCACCCAAAACCTAACCATTCTCCCGGGACGTGCCTAAGCGCACCTGCCTAGCGTGCCCTAACGCTGCCTGACAGCTCGCGGATGTAGCCGTGTTCCCCCTGCTCGGTCCCGCGTGTGCCGCTGCTAATATTGGGTTGGTTCGCCTTTGGCCTTTTTGTCTGTCTGCAGTTGCCAACGTCGTGGGTCTGCGGCTGTCCCGTCTCATAGAGTAACACGGCCTTGTAGCAAGGTTGTTTCCCTCCCGAGTTCGTCTGTGTTGGAGTTCTGGGACCTGCACACCGGTGTTGGGACTGGTTCGAGGTTCGAGGGAGCGGGCTGCCAGGCAGAGAAGCCAAAGTAGGTGACGGTGATCGATGCCTTGCTTAATCCAATGGCTACTGCCTCAGGCCTCGGTCTTGTTCGTCCATCCCCGTTCTCGTCCTGCTGCTGCTGCTGCTGCTGCCATGTTTATTATCTCGTCGCCGCCTGCTCAAAGGGCCTCGAGCGTTCCGTGTTCAGGTAGACGGCAGGTTGCAGTTCCAGCCGCCCGCCGCTGTGGCTTCAGCAGAGCCCAGAGTCGACCTTGTCCAGAGTACATGTAGCTTTGGACAGCCCTTGGTTGCTTGCATGGGGGTCCGCCTGGTTGCCGCCCGTCTACCTTGCCCAAGCAGGCGAAAAAGCAAGCTCCTTAGCTCCTTTGCTGGGGCGCCCAAGTTGACAATGCTGACATGCGAGTCGGCACCCCAAGGCAACAAACAACGTGGCTCTTTTCATCAGGGATATGCACAGTCGGTAAGATAGGGCTAGTAGGCATTTTGACTCTTGCCCGGCCGTCTGCGGCTCGAATGCCTGCTGAGATACTCGAGCATGGAATAGTGTAGTTTGAGAGACATGCAGGGTGCAGGGTGCAGGGTGCAGGATGCAAGTGCCATTGGCCTAGGCCCACCTCTTGTCTGGCAGCCGTGGACCCCGGCTGCGCTAGTCTACTGTAGTATGCAGACACTTCCTGGTTGAGCAGTCACCACCGCACGCTGCCCAAGTGGCAGCTGCACCCTAGAGTAGGTGCAACTCCTCTTCCTCGCGCCACCACCACCCGACCTTCATCGTCTCCTACCTTACTTCTGCACTGCCCACGCAGACGGCGACAACGACAACAACAACAACAACAACAACAACAACAACAACCACCGCCACCATCGCCACCGCCACCATCACAACCGAGGCCGTGGCCCCGAAAATACAGACGACACGACGGCCCACGACGACAGCGCCAATCGCGATGCAGTCCTAGGGCGGTGCGGAGAAGCGCCCTGGTCCTCCCCCGACCTCCACCCACTCAGCTCTTCATCCGCCTTCCCCGCTCACCACAAAGTCCATCCACAGGCGCATCTCGTCGAGGCTCTGCTACTGCTACTGCTACTGCTACCACCACTTCCTCTGCCAGAGTCGCACAGCATAGACTAGACCACCGACCAAGGGGCAGGACAATGATTGCGACATGCAAGGGGGCGGCGTCGCATTTTACTACTCGCTGCCAGCTCTCACGGCCGGGCCACACGCCGCCGCCACCATGGACGATGTAGAAGGCTACGGCAGCCTGTCCCAGCACTACCTCGATGACTACCTCGACGACTCTGAGCACCTCGATGTCGCCCATTCCCCGCTGACTGTCTCACTCCCTACAAACATCCCGCCGCACCTGCAGCTGCCGCCGCTGCCCAACCCCCCGCCCTTCCCGTCAAGCCACGATGACCCGGCCCTCGCTGGCATGACGCAGCACGTGAACCACTACCAGGACATGCTCAACGACGAGTTCGATGACCTCATGCAGTCGCACCCCATGGCAAGCAGCTCCCCACACACCGTCTCGCTCGGGCCCGAGAACCCAGACGTCGTCAATTTTCTGCGCGTCTGGCTCTGTTCGCGGCGCGAGGAGGCATATCTTGATCCGGCTCGGTTCCAGGCACGCCGTGCAATCCTGCAGCTCGCACAGCAGGACGTACAGAGAGTCCAGTACAAGGATCTCGCGGGGGAGAAATGCGACTTCCAGGGCATCGACTGGCCGAGCCTCAAGGTTACGAGGGCAGCAGCTCGTCATAGGCGCAAGGCAACTTACACCAACTACGTCAACCGGGATGGATCGGATGAGCAGGTCGTAAGTCTATCTCGTAAACACTGTGTCTAGCAAGCTCTTTGCACATTGCTGACCAACGATAACCAGTGCTTGCAGCCATTACAACACCTGCGCCCAGATCGCAACTTCTTCCGATTTCGAGGCATGAGCATCAAGCGTGACGTCCGCTTGCTGCATTTCCAGCTGCGCAACATCCTTGGATGTTCCTCCAGATCCCGAGCCTTCTACCCGAGCTTGAAATCCGTTCGTGAGATCGACCCCACAGATGGAAGCACCAAGACTGCCATGGATTTCGACCACGACACAGATGCTCAGATATCCACCCTGACGGCCTCTCCTGATATCGTCCTTGCAGGAGGCTTCTTTGGCGATTTCCGGTACCGAAATCTCAACACCGAAGACACGACTGTCACGAAAGTCCGCTTGACGGATCATCCTAGCGGGATCACGAATCACGTCCAAATCCATGCGGCCCGTCGCTCACACGCCCCGCTGGCCGCATTCGCCTCGAATGACTTTGGCTTCCGCGTGGTAGATCTTGGCACGAGTCACACCATCTCACAGGCAATGTACGAATGCATCATGAACTGCTCGGCGCTCAGTCCCGACAGTAGGCTGCGCGTCATGGTCGGTGACCATCAGGATGCGTTCATCGCCGATGCCGAAACTGGACAAGTTCTCAAGAACCTCGAAGGTCACAGCGATTTCGGTTTCGCCTGTGACTGGGCACCTGATGGCTGGACTGTGGCGACCGGCAATCAGGACCGAACCGTTCGTATATGGGATGCACGCAACTGGAGTCGTTCGGTTGCGGTGATCCCGACCGAGCTGTCCAGCGCGCGGAGCTTACGATTCTCGCCGCTTGGCTCTGGCAGACGGATCCTCGCAGCTGCCGAAGAAGCAGATTATATCAACATCATCGATGCTGGGACGTTTCAGTCGAAGCAAACGCTGGACATATTTGGCGAGATTGGCGGCATCTCTTTTACGAACGGAGGTTCAGACCTACTGGCATTGTGCTGCGACTATTACCGTGGAGGCCTGCTACAGCTCAGCCGCTGCGACTATGGAGCAGAAGACACGTACATGCACGCGGCAGATGGTTACAGTGGCTCTCGCTCGTTTATACCGCTGAGGAGCAACGACTGGCTCCTAGAAGATGAGCTTCAGGAGCTTGACGCAACACAGACATCTACCCAGCGGCGAAGGCAGGCTTTTCTCGCCTACGGCGACCTGACGCCATTCTAGGCAGGTCGTCCCGCAAAACGGCAATCAGGCCTCGATGGGAGCTGTTTGCAAACAGCGCAATCTCGCAGGAGCCCCAAGGTTTGGAGTCACTGTTTTATTAGTTGTCCTTTTCGTTTTGCGTGTTTTAAGTATGCACTTTCACGGCGTCGGTGGACACTTGGTGTTACTCTTTGTTGTTTGGGGGGCAAATTTGGAGTACAGAAGCATGCTCTCTTTCCTCTGGATGACGGAACGAGAATGAAAATGTACGAGGGAATGAAGGACTAGGACTTGCATTTTTCTTTCTTGGCACGGATTTCGCATCCTTATTGTATTTCTTCGTGGTATATAAACAGAACATACCCACCGAGAAAAAGCGTAGCGGACGCCGCGCAGCTCAGCTAAACTACGAATATCTCTGATCTTGCAACCTTGACTTTTATAGAGGTGACTTTGTTTTGACCCCAGTCCAATGAAAGGACGGAAGAAAAGGAATAATCAGAAAATAATCGACTATCGACACCGCCGAGAGGAGGGAAGGGTGCATGTGTGGACTGCTTGCTCTCTCTCACTGCCCTAACGTTCCTTGTCCGTCAGTCGCCAGGAAGGATGCAAATCATCTGATAATAGAAGAATACTTATGTGCATAAAGTCTACGTATGATTAGACAGCCACATGCAAAAAAGGAAAGAAAATAAGAGAAAATTAAAAAGGGACAAGACGAATGGGGACAAAAATACTTTATATCGTCGTCAGCAACGATCACCCAGCATTCCATGCTACACACGCGATACTACAATACCCACGCAACACGGAATGTTGTGTATTATTACGCAGGCGGCCTTTTTGCATACCGTTTTGCAAGACAAAGCAACACCCCCAACCGCCCCCAACCGCCACTGCCACCAGTACATCTACAGCAGCAGCAACAGCAGCAGCAGTATGTTCCCGAGATACAAGCCAAGTCAAGACAAGAGTGGGAAGCGAGACAAGTCTTCTTGCTCCAGCATAGTAAGAGGCAGCGTAGTAGCAAGCAAGTAAGTAGGGTATCAGAGCCATGTGTATAACAACGCGTGTTGGTGGTGGTGGTGATGGTGACAGATCAGTTAGTCATTCGGGGTTCACGAGCTAATTACCACCACGGTGGAAGAAAAAAGTAACACCCGCAAACAACAACACCTTCTTAGTGCAGAGGCGAGCGAGAGAGCGAGAGAGCGAGAGAGCGAGAGAGCGAGACAAGAGTGAGTCGTGCTTTGGAGCAGCTGCCCTTCATGATAGCCATAGGACACACAAGAGAGGGTAGGAAAGTAATCACAGAGGAGAACGAGACAGGAACTTCACATGTAGGACTCAGTGGCAGGTAGTAAATATTATATTGCTCGTGGTCTTGCTAATCGTCACAGGAAACACCCAACCTCTCCCCGCCGTGATATTAGACACTGTCCTGAAGGAAACCGGGACAGCATCCAACATAAATAAAACCTGTCAACGGGGAGAGTAAAGCGTCCAGCACCGAATACAGGCAAGTCCCCAGGGCGTATGGCGACCACATCGGTCGAACATGGTGATATGTATGACCTCAGATTGTCTCGGTCCAGAATTATATTCAAGCAGGCTAATCCAAATATAAAGTCGGCGTCATGTACATGAGTCTGGTAGCTTGCGAAAGGGCCGTGGAGGGGTCTCTAAACAATGTCTACGTAGTTGCACCACTTTACATGGGGAGGCCGGAGATGCCGAGGACATCCTTGCAGCCGAAGTGCTGCTCGCAGGCGCAGGCAGTGTTGCCGTCCTTCCACTGGTCGTTGAAGGGGGACAGAATGACAACGCTCTCACCAACCTCGGCAACGATGGACTTGATGGCATCAGCCTGCTCAGCGAGACCAGGGATGGCGGCACCCATGGGGTTACCGGCAGAGGGCCAGCCAGTCTCAAGGACGTAACCCTTCTTGCCGGGGCAGACCTTGCTGATGATGTCGAGCTGGCCCTTGACAAAGGTACCCGCGTTCTTGGCAGAGGTCTTGAGATCGAAGAAAGCCCAGGCGTTAGCACCAACGACATCGACGACACCGCAGAGAGCCTCCTTGGCACCCTCCTGCTGCCAGACGTTGACGGTCTCGGCAGTGGTGTAGGGGCCCTTGTAACCGGGCCACTTGCCCCTGGCGGTCTGGATGAGGCCAGCGATCTGGGCAGGGGTGCAGAAGCCGTTGATGACACCTTCGTTACCAATGACAGCGAGGGGAACAAGCTCCCACCTGGCCCACTTGGCAATGGCATCCATCTGCTGGGGAACGGAGGGCGAGCCGTAGCGGGTGGCCTGGCAACCGACGCTGTCGACGAAGATACCAACGATCATCTTGACTCCGTACTTCTCGCAAGCATCACCGATGTTGGGCAGGGTGTCGCAATCGGTAGAGTAGGTGCGGACAGTCTTGATACCAGCAGCGGCGAGGGCCTTGATGCTGGCGTCAACCTGGTCGCGGCTCATGCAGCCTTTACCGTTGGGGAGGTAAGGGGTGAAGGTGATGGCCCAGGGCTTGCCGGGAACGTTGCCACCAAGACCGCCAGTGGGGGCGAGGGAGTGTACTCGGGCACAGGGGTGGGCGACGCGGGAGGAGCAACGGGGTACTCGGCCGGGGAGACCACGGCCGGGGAGCAACAGGGTACTCAGCGGGAGGAGTGACCGCAGCCGGGGGCGACAGGGTACTCGGCCGGGGGCGAGGAGCCTCGGGGTACTCGACGGTGGCAGCGGCCGGGTAGGTAGGGGCAGGGAGCCGCGCTAGTGCTGGTCGGGACATCGAAGGGGCAGACGACGACCGTCTTGGTGTCGGTGACGGTCGTAACAACGGCGGGGGCCGTGTAGGTGCCCGGGTAGTAGGTGGTCAGGGCAGGGACGGTGACAGTCGTGTCCTCGGTGACGGTGGTCGTGGTGGGGACGATGGTGTAAGTGCCGGCCGAGGGGCAGACGTAGGTGGTGGTCTTGACGACGTAGGTGGTGTCCTTGCCGGTGGTCTCGACAGTCGGGTAGGGGCAGGTGACGGTCGTGGCCGTGGTGACAACGGTGGTCACACCGCCGATGACGTGGACACCGCTGGTGACAGGAGTGGCGGCGGGCACGCAGACGGTGGCATTCTCGGTGAGAGTGACAATCTCGGCCGGGAAGGTGTAGACGCCAGTGGTGGGGCAGGCGTGGACGACGGGGGTCGGCACGGTGGCGGGCGTGTAGGTCGAGGTCGGGACGGGAGCCGAGGGCCAGATAGTGGTGGGCTTGCCGTGGTAGGTGCTGTAGACGGTGGTGCATCCGCAGGTGCCGTTGCTGGGAGCGGCGGCAGGGAAACGGCGCTCGAGGGCGTGGAAGCCGGCGTGGCCGTGGCCGTGGGCAGCAGCAGCGCTGACGCTACCGACGAAAGCGGCGGCGGCGGCAAAGGTCGACCTCATGATGGCGTCGAGAGAATCAAGATTAGACTGTAAGGGTGGTCGTATGCGACAGGTGAAACGAATGCCCGCTAAATGAGTGAAGCGGTGGGTGATGAAGGCAGAAACGAAGGACGAAAGCTGGCGTGGTGGCCTGTTGCAACGAGGAGTCGTTCCGTGGAGGAGGAAGAGAGAGGGAAGAGGCGGGAAGGCCGTAAGGTGCAGGAGGACCCGATAGTTTTATTATGGCGGCGAGAGGCGGGCGGGCAGGGTATCTCGAGGCCTCGACATTGCATGGCACCCGCCGCCCCTGGTCCGGCGGTGACCCCTGGCTCATCTCCCAGTAGCCATCGGCCGGGCTGGCGCTCATTTCCCCATTCGCCTGCTGGGCCTGCCAAGCGGCTGGGCTCGCGGTCGTGACGGTCATGCGATGCTCTCTCCTCTCTCTCTCTCTCTCTCTCTCTCTCTCTTCCTCTCTTTCTATCGGCTCACGGAGTACCGAGTACAGAGGACTGCGCCCTTTATCGCACCTAATTAGGTTTTGTCATTGCCGTACTCCGTCTTGAGTAGAAATGTATATAATGGGCACGAGCCCCCTACTGGTCTAGCACGTTACTCGGCGACGCTCTGGGCGGGAGTGGCTGGGGACAATCAAGTTGTTGAACCCCCCCCCCTCATGGATGCTTAGCAGTTGTCGGTCGCGAGGGGATTCGGGGACCGCATGGAGTACAGAGCTGGAGTACAGAGCTGGAGTGCCGAGTATGTGACAGCTGTGGCTGTGGACATGCCGCCAGATGCGTGGGGAGCGCTCGGGCGGCGGGCGTATCGCGTGCGAGCTGGGCGGGCGCTGTTGACGGTGTGGGCTTGCTTGGGTGGATGTGCGCATGTCGTTGTTGTCGCGAAGAGGGTCCAGCCAGCAGAGCCGGCCAGCAACGCCAGCACCGCCAGCGAACAAGCAGCCGGGGTGTGCAGGTGGGTCCTGGCAGCTGCAAAAGGGGCCGGCGAATCAGCGCCGCCGCAGCAGCTGGGCAGGCCCTTGCTAGCGCCAGGCACAAGAACTGCTGGGTGGGCCCCGAACCAGGCGGTGACCGCCCGCAAGTGGCCGACCGATGGCTGCGCAATTTCCCCGCGCAGGGCCTGTTCCAGGCCAACAATGCCCGTGGCGCCTGCCTCCGCTCGTATTCATCTCAACCTTGCCCAGCTGGTCTCGCCCGACTCCGGCACTTGACCTGCGCGTGTTACAAGGCGACACAGCAGCACAGCGCCATCCGCTTGCATAGGCCGATCGCCATCTGTACTATTTGTGTCACGCACACAGCGCACACAGCGCACACAGCCGAGCCTGCTTGCTCGAACACACAAGCGACATTGCCGTGTGCTTGCGCTGTCCACTCGACGTCAACAAACAGACGTCAGCAGCCATGCCATCCACACATCTGGTGTGTGTCGCTTCTCGTACCTGCATTAGCTCTACCCTCCAAGACCAGGCAGGCACCCTCTCGCTTACGTCAGACTTTGTCTCGACCCTGCCTGCTTCTTACTGCGTACTTTGGGCCGAGTCCTAAGACTGATGCAAATAGGACCGTTTACAGGACCTGCTCCGTCCAGTACGAACACCCTGAGCATTCGAACGGGAGCTGGGGTGCCGCAGTGACCGCTTCTGCTCCTTTTGATGTGGGTGCCGCGTCCCGACTCCCGAGCCGTCGAGCCCTCCGTGATCTGCAGTCTCCGGCCAACTATGTAGCAGGGCTCCAAATTGCTGCCGTTCCCCTTTTGCAAGCGTGGAAATGTTCTCCTGTAAGCGTTGCCTCAATCCAACAGCTGCTGACAGGTCCCCCATGACTGGCATCTTGGCATGGTATTGGAGCAACCCGAGACAGACGGCTCCAGTCATGTCCACACACGTGCGCTTCCCGATATCGACATTCAGAAAAGCACGACTTCGAAAGGTTCCGGAGCACTGGGAGAAGATTCAGGGGCTGGTGGTCTGCGCGCAAGCACTCACCCGATGTCCATCCTGGATCGTCTGGATCAACACGATCGTGAGGAAGCTTGTTTCCATGCACATCCTTTACTGATCAAGGCACATCCTCACCCGAAAGAGATCGTCGTCTTGAAGGGTGATGAGCCCCCGCCATCCGGTTGCTATCTATCAGCATGAGACTAGGGAGAGCTTGGGGCATTCTGCCCGAATAGCCTGGCCCGCAGTTGAGCTACGGCCACAAGTTCCTGCCAACGCCGTCGAGGTTTTGTGCCTCTATGGATGAGCATCCGCTTGCACGCCTGTCTGCCATCTCAAAGACTGTAGTCTTGGATGTTTCAGAAGCTCCATATCGTCAAGGGACCCTGGCTGATCAGGGTCTAGTGAGGGACTTGGGGCTTTTAACCCGTGCGGCTCCTGTGTTCTGAACTTTTGAACTCCTTCATCGTGCGAAGATGGAGTACTGTACCCCTGTCAAGAGCAGTCTCCGCAAGATATTGGCTATATGCTCAGCTAGTCAAGGAGTGATGATTATGGAGTTGCAAGGCGAGAGCTCAGGCCGCCCGACAGCCGCGATGAACCAACTCTTCGCTACAGAAGTACCCCGTGGTGTCGTGTAGGTACCCAGCGAGGCGCAACTGGCTACCAGACTTGCGGAGTACACAAGGTCCTTATTTCAATTGGTTTGGACAACTTGAATAGACCGAGGCTTACATTGGAAGTTGTTGGCTTTCCTTGAACGTCTGGCAAACTGTGATCCGCAACTCTTGGCAAGTATGGTTATGTACAATAGCCTGAACAACTAGTAGTGCGCACTGATGTCCCACACATAGCTGTGGTTAGTAGCATTGAGCTTTTCTAGATAGTATCATCTTCAAACCTCGCGCACCGATGTTGTTTACCCGTCAAGAAATGTCTCGAGGTAGTCTACAGTGGGCAATGTGGCAATCCGCACAAATGGTGATGCGTGATGGATCGCCGTCGACCAATCAGACGTCACGTGAGCGCGGGTCATTCTGGCGTCCACTTTGCAGAACTTTAGCCCGTGCCCCATCAAAATTTCTAGGCTGTGGACGGATGCATGCCGTTGGTGATGGGCACATTGTGACGACCTCAAGGTCCAACGTGTGCAGCCAACTTTTCCGAAAAAGGTCATGCATTGGCGCATCAAAGCTCAGGATGTTGCAGGCTTCAAAGAGATCATTTGTTTGCTGGAGGTGTGCGGTGCGCACCTCCAGCCTGGAGTCGTCGACGATACCAAGAACGACGACTGGAGGATCCGCTGCCGATAGTTTCCGCGCGCAGATGCAGGCACGCAGGGTGAGTTTTTCCCTGGTTTCCCTCTCTTGTGTGCCGATGTATACGCAGATATTCTAGAAATCGACCCGGGACCGGACATATGGGCTAACATGCATACCTACAGGGCATGGCGACTGTCAGACACTCTACTGGCCTCAGCAATGCCGCGGCCAGAGCGCTCGCCGGCATGCCGGACGAGGTGAAGCGGGTGCCTATCAGGATTCGTCTGCGAGCCTGGGAGAAAGAGAACCCAGGCCAGGTCCAGGCCATGCTGACGGACCACGCCGCCGAGGGCGAGGCGTCCAACACGTACACGCGCCCGCAGAACATCACCATGGCGCAGTTCGAGATCACCAAACCCCTGTTTGACGGCGACGAGCTCAGCGACCTGCGGTCCGATGATGCGCTGCTACAGGCGGGTGACCTTGTCGAGCTGAGGTGAGTTGCTTACCCCGTGGTGCTTTTCGGGCTAATGTCTGGGCGAGACTAGGAGAATCAAGAATGAAGACTGACTTTTGTCATATTACATATAGCTCTGGTGGCTCACGACGACCGGCTCTGGCAATCTGCCTGGGCAAGTTTAACGGCTATGAGCACTACTACACAAGCAGCGGCAAGTGGTTCTACGGCATGGGAGTGAAGACGCTGTTTGTGGTCAACCGCTTTGCGACCCCAGAGGAGATCAGGCCCATCCTCGAGGCTATCCTCATTGAAGATGCGCCCTTGGAAATGCTCAACTCTCTGCAGGACCTCAGATACGGACCTCAGCGCGAGACGGGAGCCGTGCTGCTGCACAAGATGCTCTCCTTTGTGCAGGCCTCGGAAAAGATCTATCAGGACAACGCGGGCACTCTCGACGCCTCGAGCGCCTTCATCGGTGCCGAGCACAAGCACAAATACCTCACCCTACATGAAATCGCAGACAAGCTGCTGCCCATGGACCTGAGGAGCAAGGGCCACTTTCTACCAGAGGCCCTATATGCTGTGCACGGGGCGCTGTTGCAGAGCGAGACCTTCTTCAGGCCACTCATGGCCGTGGGTCACCGTAGATCCTATATCTTCGAGGTCAGCCCGCTCTCTGAGGTCAGGGTCGTCCAAAGGGTTGAGCAGATGGTCCGCGAGTACATCCAAATCGCTGCTGTGACGGGGAATGCCACACATGAGCTGCGCAAAAAGGGCACGCCGCCATCGCTGGCCTCGTTTGCGCGGTCTGCGCGCGAGACCATCGACCGGAGCCGCCGAGCCCGATCAGCTGCGGCGGCTGGCGGCATCACGGCCTCGGACGTGCCATCCACAAAGTGGTCAGAGACCGACCGCGAGTTCCTGTCTTACATCTCCCTGTGGTGTGCCTACCGCAAGTTCCCACATCACTCTAGGCTCCAGGCTCTTGGGTCTGCCGTCTTAAAAGCCGTGGACAGATACCCGGATACGGAGCTCTTGAACGCCTCGACAGGCTGGAAGTTCCTGCAGGAGGTCGGTTACATATCTCCCTATGACATCCCGGCACGCTACACTACAAGATTCCCGGATGTCGAGATCGATCCGAAGGGCGGGTACATCCGTCCGATTCCAGAAGGCTCCCTGGATCAACATCTCCAGGAAGACATCTTTGCGGGCACGAGAAAGGAGTGGAATGGAGTCACGGCATTCTGTATCGACGCCGACACCACGGTCGATATAGACGATGCTGTCTCCGTGGAGAAGACTGACAAGCCCGGCGAGTTTTGGGTCCATGCCCATATAGCGGACCCGGCTTCTCGGATCTCTGCCGATACCCCGGTGGCCAAGTACGCAGAACTCCTGCCACAAACCATCTACCTGCCTGGAAACTTCACACGGATGCTTCCCGAGGAGATTGGGCGAGAGAACTTCTCTCTGGCAGCTGACCGGCCCTGCTTGACAATCAGCGCGCTCGTTGACGAGTCTGGGCAAATCCTCAACACCGAGATCACTCCCGGCATTCTGAAGGATGTAGTGTATATGAACGGAGAGACGGTTGCACGCGCGCTCGGCGAGGTCAGAGACGAGCCTGTCATTTCCACGGACGAACTTGTCATTGGCTCGGGGCACCAGTATACGCCTGTCGCCAACAGGACAATCACACAGCAGCCGTCGGCCGCCCAGCTGGATGACCTGAAGTTGCTCTCCAGGCTGGGCAAAAGCCTGCAAGAGCAGCGTCTGAGCAGAGGTGCGACGCCTCTCTTCCAACCTCGGGCAGAAGTCGACGCATATTTCGATGAGGCCCAACAGGCCGGCGGCAGTACCATGGCATCAGGAGATCCTTCTATCCGCATCAGCTACAAGCACAGGACAGACACGGACATTGTCGAGAACGTCATGAAGCTGGCCGGAGAGGTGGCCGCGCGCTGGTGCCACGACCGCGGCGTCCCCATCCCCTATCGCACGCAGCCCCACGCCGCGCGCAACTGGAAGGAGCTCGCGCAGTACACCAAGGACGTCTTCTATCCGCTGCTCAGACAGGGCGTGCGCCCGAGCAGCGAGCAGTGGCGCCACCTACGGTCGCTGATCGGCGTCGACGAGCTGACGACCAACGCCAACCCCCACTGGACGCTGGGCGTCGACCTGTACACCAAGGCCACGTCGCCGCTGCGCCGGTACTCGGACCTCATTGTGCACTGGCAGATCGAGGCGGCCCTGCTCGAGGAGCGGCGCCGCGGCCAGTCCCTGCTCGGCAACAAGGGCGACACATCGTTCCTCCCATTCAACCGGGCCCAGCTCGACCGCGCGCTGCCCATGGTCCGGCTGCGCGAGCGCCAGGCCCGGGCGCTGACCAACGGCGACGGCGGCGACCAGTGGATGCTGTACGCGCTCGTCCGCGCCTGGAAGGGCGGCGAGGCCAGCCTCCCGGCTACGTTCCGGCTCACCGTCGAGCACGTGCTCGGCAGGCAGTCGGTCTCGGGCAAGCTCGACTGGTTTGAGCGGTCCGCGGTGCTGCGCGCCGAGGCGCTCAACGGCGTCGCGCGCATCGTTGACGTGCGCGTCGGCGACGTCCTGACTGTCAAGCTGCAGAGCGTCAGCGTGCACGCGAACCAGGTGCTCGTCGAGGCCGTGGACGTCGTCAAGGGCAGGCGCGGAACTGCTGCTGCTGTTACTGTTGCGGATGCTAAGGCGTCTGGGTCGTCGTCTCAGTCCGCGCCGGCGGTTTGAACCACGAGTGCGTTGCTGACCTTCGGGGTTTACGACGTGCGTGCGTGCGTGAAACACTGCCTGCGCTGGGAATCGAGACGAGGAGATGTGCTGCTGCTTTCCCACGACGCATGTCTAGCGACGTGACTTGAAGAGCGATGGTCCATCAGGTCACCCAAGCATGTCAAACATGACATGTGCTGTACATCACCATAAAGAAGCATCTGTACGATTACACATGTACGAAAGGGGGGGTGGATTTTGTAAAATATAGTGAAAGACAACAATCAATGTACAAACAAGTCACCGACAGGTCTCCTCCAACGCGATATTATGTCCATCACCACCACATCTTTGTGTGAAAGTCCACATACACCACACGCCTTCTTACACGACAGGGTTTCACTGATTACGTAAAGTCGTGCGATCACCTTGCCGAGATTCGAAGCAGTCCTGGAAGACAACAGACATCAAACGTACCTAGGTAGATCCCACTCACCATGGGCATCGGACGCGGCTCAGCCCAGCCGGGGTCGATGCTCCCCACGCGACGTTCGTGCCTCGGCTTCTGTTTGGGAGGTGTGAAGAAATGGACATGCTGTAGCCAAGTGTGGCGTGGCGTGTGGTCTGGTCTGGTGAGGCGTGCGAGCACTGGAAACGTGACCCCCGAACCCAAGGGCAAAACCTGACGTAATGCGAGTTATGCACAGGGCAGCAGTGCGTCATGCACGCACACGTTGCATTAGAGGAGCTTTTGCGGGGAAATGGACAGCGCAATAGACACACACGTTGAAAGCGTAAACAATTCATTCTCCTCTGAACCCCGTGTGTATATGTGTATATATGTGTGTAGAGTATATGTGTGCTCATATGTATGCTACGGGCTCGTCCGATTGATCCGGCAGACGCCGTTTTCCGTCCCTGCCTGTATCCCGCGCCGCCTGGTTCGCTTTTATACCACCCTCCCTGTAAATTCAATAATTCCTCACGCCACTGCCCAGTGGACCGAGAACTCCTGACTATCTGAAAGATGCTTCCAAGTGCATAAGATATATAGAGGCAAACGAGGCTTCTTTGTGAGATTCTCGTGACTTCTTGGCCGTGATGCGTATTAATGTGATCGTTATGTGGACGGTTGGGTCGCACCCTGTCTCAACAGCCTATCGTGGATGCTGAGACAGCAAGCTCAACGTCGCTGCGTATGACCGCTACAAAAAAGCAAAAAAGTCCTTTGATTGGACCATGAAAACGCTCGTGTAACGCCGATATATGTTGGGAAAAGTGCCCCACTCTGGATGCGGTGAGGGAGACCCTGAATGCGGGGGTGGAGTAAAAGGTTGGATCGTCATGTCCTTAGGGCGGCCTGCTGATTTGATTGCTGTACATCCTTGCCCAAATAGGCCGCCGATGTTGGGACTGTGAAGTCATCTCTGAGATCGCGGAAGGGTGCAACCAAAGCCACGTCATGTTAGGCGGCGCAATGCAGGTCCCGAGGCCCCTCGTGTCACAAGCCCATCATTTCCGGTTCCATCCAACATTCCAGATGACATGGGCGATGTCCTTTGCCGTATTGACGGTATCAATAACACGCCCGATGATGCCGTCTTGCCCAGGCTGGAGATTGCCGTCCTCGTCGACCGGCATGAGCATCCCAGATTCAGTCCTCTTCATGCCTTGTGGGGCCTCGAGGATGCTGTCTGACGAGGGAGATCGATAAAACGAAGAGTAGCGATAAGACGCCCCAGAGTCAACGGGGCTGGAAATGGGCGCTTGACCGCCCATCTCCATGTCAAAGCCGTCCTCTTCGTCGTACTGATATAACAAGCTCGTCGTGGGTTTCGATGGCTTCAGTGTTTCTTGTGATGACGAGGTTGATAGTACGGGACTGCCACTATGCTTCATCGCCGTCTCTTTCGGCTCAGGTGAGTCGATACGATACTTCAATGTCGTAGAAGGGAGCATCGCAATTGTTTTGCTGTCATTCGCAGGCGCAGGAGTTCTTCGTCGTGGTATAATGGACCTCTTCGCTGATCGGGTCGTTTTCATCATAATGGCGGAATCGTCGGACTCGCTGTCATTGTCCAAGTCCCATCTCCGAGGCTCAAGACTGTCGTCGTCTTCGTCCCCCTTGACGTCGACTGCGATGCATTGCTTGACCTGCTCGTCGAAATGAATGTGTTTGCGCTCAGTGGTAGGTGAGGCCATTCCAGAGTTGTCGGTAGATGGGTGAGTGCTTGTGTTGAATCTGCTGCCTCGTTTTGAGACCATGGGATAGGCCATGAAATCTGTGTGTGAGCGCTTGATAATCGGCCGGTGCGGGATGCGGCACCGCGAGCCTTTCTGCTCTGCCTCGATGGCAGCAGTAGCCTGCTTGAGTAGGGACGAGGATGATATGGATTTCTGCAGCATGACCTCGGACATGCTCCGCTTCTTCAAGATTGGCTTCTTGATACATGGAGACCTTGAGCCTCGTGTCCCACCAAGGCTGTCACAACCTCCTAGAGAGCTCATGGTACTAGGCTGGAGAGGGCCGTAGAGCCAGGTGACATCGCAGTCCTTGAGCCTATAGACCATGTTAATTAGTATCTATACGAGTGTTAGGGTCGGATAACAGGCTGCCATACCAGTTCAGTGTTTCTGGAGAGACAGTCTTGAGTCGATACTTTGATTTCATCCACGTCCTCCAAGACGCATTTTCTAGACGCGAGGAGTTGCTGTAGTCACCTCTCTTTGAGACGATGTACCGCCACGAGGACCAGATGTCCTCTTCCTTCCAATTGTGCGACAAGTAGTCGACATGCTGCGTAGGGTGATGCTTCGCAGCGGTGTCGTCCTCAGCGTGTTCCACAACATCTGGCGAATGCGGCCGTGATGTATCTGCCGATGACATGTCAGGCTCTGTGGGAGATACTGTGTAAGAGCCACCCGTGTGCGGGCTTATTGGCGGCTCCAAGTCTTCGAGATGGGCATAGTAAGCGGCATCTTCGAAGTCACCGAGAGACCTGTCGTCCAGAAGTTTGTCCCGCATGTCGAAGTCATAAGAACTTCCATCTAGCGACAGAGTGGAGGCCGGTGTAGATGGATACGAAAGGTTTGAAGAGTCCGATGGGTGGTAGTCATGTGGTGATGGCGGTCCAGACGAAGAGTTTGACTCGGGCGCAATTACTGTGTGCCTGTAGGAGTCTCTAAAGTTGTCGTCATCGAGGTGAGAACTGGGAGAGCTCGAGTGGAGGTCGCCAGAATGGTGAGACAGGAAGTGGGAGTGGGAGTGAGAGCGTCGAAGTCCTGATGAAGAGCCAAAGATGCTCAGGTCTTCAGAAGACAGTACTGCAGCCATTGTTGAAGCTGCCTTCAGACCCTGTGCCTACCCCCAGGCTAGGATGAAATCGGGATCGCCCTGGCAATGCGGCGTCGACAGTGGACAGTCAAGACGCATATGCTGTTTTTCCGGACCGTTCCTGTGGACACCAGCTGTTTCGATGTGGAAATTATAATGTCGGGTCCGGAAAGAGGCCAAGCCTTCGACACCAGGAACGTTCAAGTGGCAGGGTCGGACTGGGGTCGATAGCTAGAAGGGTGTTTCGTAGAGCGACGGGGTGACCTTCGAGAAGAGTTGTGGAAGGGCGCTTATATGAGGCCTGACTGGGTGGCTCGACAAGGGTGCCCGAGTGCGAGTGCTTGGTGCGCCGCGGGAAGGATCGGTTCGAGTCGAAGACGATGCGGAGGTGAGGGCGAGGAGCAGAAATAGGGTGGACGAAGCCGGCAATGTCGAGTGAGATATTATGGGCAGGAGCGGACCAAAGTGGTTGGAGAGGGAGAGAGAGGGGGCAGATAAGACTGGACGGGCTCAAGTCAAAGAATGCGAGTGGGTGTTGGACTGGGAAAAGGCGGTTTTTTCGCAGCTGTTGGAGGAAGGGGTGGGCGCGGCCGAGGGGGAGTGCCTGGACCGGGAGCCCTGGAGTCGGAGCGTTGTGGGGGGCGACAAGACCCACGAGCAAGACCCCGGGGCCGCCTAGCCAGCCAGAAACAGCGCCTTGGCTGGTGGGAGCCACACCGGCCTACGGATCGCTCTGTGGAGCAAAGACTTCAGATTCCACACTCCCTCCCCTCAACGACACCCACCTCATCCCCTCGCCCCTTGCCATCGCCTGCGGATGGATCCCAGCGTCCGCGGCCTGCCCGCACAACCTGCAGGCGAGATCCCGGCAGATCGGAAGCGCCCTTGACGTCGCACGCCCAGTGGTCTGAATCAAGATTGTCAGGTCCCAGCTTTGAACACCGGTAGAATCCTCGTCGCTGCTTCCCTGCGGTCAGAATGCCTGGTCACTGTGTACCGTCAGCATCCACGATGACTTCCTTACCCCCACGGCGTTCCATTGTTACACGCTCGTGGGGCGAAACCACGGCGTGCTCGTTGCTTTCACGGCAACGTGAGCTTCCCTAACATGCCGCGCCGTCGCAGTCCGATGCCGTCCTCGGGTGCACGATAAACAAGTTTCTAGCAGGGTGTATGCCTAGATTATTCGCTTCCCTCCTGCGTGCTGCCGCCTCCACCAGGGCGCGATTGCTACTCTATTGCTGGTAGGCTAGCTCGGCACGCTGGTCCTCGCCGGTGCTTTTCGTCCATGCCACAACGCTGCTCAGTCAATCCCTCGGCAGGGCAGCTCACCGAAGACTACCCGAGCATATTGTGCTCGCTCTCTGCTGCAAACACCATGCACTTGCAGACAACGCTTACTAGCAGTCGTTATCTCAAAGCCTGGCCGTATGTAAGTTCCAAGGTCGCACGAGCGAGAGGCTTTCGTCCTCAACATAGCCTCCTTGATCACGTATGCCACTGAGAGTAACAATGTCACATAGTGCTAGACTGGGACAGTCCTTCCGGCACCCACGGAGGAGATTCGAGGTGTACCACCGCAGCTCGGATCAAAGGAAGATCCAAACATTGCGGGGGACACCTGGAGGGCTCGGGGAAGTGTCTCGCTGGCTGGGACGTCACTGCCCTCTCCTCTCCGCACTCCTATTGCGTGTGGCCTCGAACTTCCCCATCGACGCCACAACAAAGACTAGTTTTCAATTTGCTTCTCAGCGCGGCATGACCCTAGTCCGGCAAGCGCGGGGGCTTACCCAGTAGCTCATGGTGTCCCAAGCATGCAATGTCGACAAGCACAACTTTGCAGCACCTAGGCTCGCCTCTCTTATGCACCAGCGCTCTGCACAAGCCGCTGGCCATCTTCAAGTTAACTAACCTCTGTTGAATTATCGATAACTTTTCGGCTCCGAGGTACTCAATCGAGGTATTCCGGATGTAGCTCGGCACATATCCAAATGTCGGGTTGAGACATCAGCTACCTTGCAGATGACTGGGTTCTGAATGATTCTGGGGCTCTTCGCCACTGGTCAGTGCATGGACCCGTGAATGCTCCGAGTGCCAACGGGCTTGCATGGAAATGCGAGCGTCTTGTGGGACGTGCAGGGGCACGGCTTCAGCGCCGCGAGCACGCGAACTGGACGGGGAATTGTATGTTCACTGTTCACAATGAGCCCGGGAGGTCCTCAGCCTTCCATGGAAAAGAAGAAAAAAATGCCGATGGGGCTCTTGTAGCCGCCGCGATGACGTGACTATTTCTCGGAGGATGCAAATATCTGTCGACGACCGACGCTCAATCTGTTGTCCCACGTGTAGTGTCCATCTCTACGAGTCGAATTAATTCTGAGGCGGTTCCGTCCCGTTAACGGAAGGCATCCAATAAAGCGACACCAAACAGCCGTCATGAAGAAAGTTCAAATCGTGGCCGTGCAACACAACCCCTGCTTCATGTCGACCTGAAAATCTGCAAGGGACCTTCAGCAGTGCAAATTTCTGCGCCATGGCAGTCTGACCTGCGCTGGCTGCTTTCAACAGCCTCGATAGGCTCTGCTCGCTCTGAGATGGCGGAACCGGTGGATCTCTAGGCTGGTATTAGTCTCGATAATCTGCGGCAGACACATCAATCACACTACGGAGTAGTGCTATCCATCGGCGCTTCCTAGACAACCTGTACCCGCCCATATAGAGCGGAAGTGATTGAGAGATTATGAAACTGATCGAGCCATTGAAGCTGGCAGAGTGCACGCAACTACAGGAAGTCAGACAACCAGGGTCCATCTGGTTGAGCCTTTTTCTGTCAGTCGATCCAGTTCCAGGCTTTAGCGAATATTCTGGAGTGCTATGGTCACACTTGTGTTTCCCTGCGCAGCAGGCAAACCGACATTCCATAGCACCCAATGCATGACCTGTAGACTCGGCGCGCTGACGTGTCGTACCGCTCCTACTCTCTCAGGAGATCCGTCTCGTCATGGTTGGGGGCGATCGCACACCGATTTTCTGCGCAAGTATGACCACCCGGTCTTCAGGGTAAAGCTTCGACGATTTCGCGGGTAGACGAAGGAAACGAAACGCATGACCGACTACGCCAGGGCAAGGATTCGAAAAATGGACATCACACAAAGCGCAACATTTGGGTACGGAGCACTACAATGTCACTGACGCCAAAAGTCGCCAAACAGGATGTGCTTTCTTCTGAATGCTCAAGAGCTCACCCCTGACATGCAACAAAGCCAACGGGTGACACTTCAGATGATCCGCGTCAATAAATATGGGGACGAATACCTTCAAGACCTTGAGAGTGGCGCACTCCATTTTCAGCTACGATCCATGGAATCCAACTAGGACGTTACGCGGAATGTACCCCAACTAGCAGACTATTACAATAAACCACTTGTCGAAAATTCCGCTAGACCACACCGTGGCTTCAGGCCTAGGTCCTGAATAGCACGCATGCAATTCAAAGACATCACCATTACAACGCGCTAGCCTTTAGCCTTTACGATATCTCGGGGCATTGGGCACTTATTCCCTGTTTCTGCAGTCGCGGGGTAAAAATAGGCTCCACGAAGGGTTTGTATGGTATGTGGTCATTGTGCATCATCCGACTTATGCCGGTTTTTTTCAGCAAGCGTGCTCAGTAGGTGGCTGTTTTGAACAGTCATATCTACAGGCTACATTGCGCTCAAGTGCTATCCTCGGACGAACGATGCGTTTGTTCTAGATGAACCAACCGACCGCGCGAGCAACAGTTATTTCTATGTTACAAGCAGTATACCACTTACTTACAGTTGTGATACGTAAGTACGTAGGGGCATGTCATCACGTCGCTCCTCAACAGAGTGAGGTTACATCATGAGTCTGTGCCAATCAGCAACACCGCCCTTCCATGGAGTGTGACACCAGCCTCGACCTGTGCCTTTACAAAGTGCACGAGGTGAGGGGAACTGGAGGTCCCCAATACCAAACATCCCACAAGCGCCTGGGAAGGAGGCACTTCCGTCGACTGGAGGTTGAGCTGGCTTTGATTCCAATGGGGCGAGCTGCTCAAGTCTTGACGAAAGTTTGGCATTCCTCCTATTTGGGTATCTGGGTATCTAGCCCGTGGGACGCTGCCAAGAAGGCTCGTGAGTATCTCCGAACGAGAACATCGGGTGGCCTTTGAAGACAAGGTCGAATACCCAGAGCAGCTCCACTGTTCATCATACTTTGGCCACAGCTATATTGCTCGTTCGAAACATTCGTCCAGATCGAGGCCAGGGCCATTGTTGTGATATCGGTCTTGTCATTTGCATTGCCAAGGAGCCATTATTTTCGGCATACTTGTGGTACGGACCGCAGACAGTTTCTCATGCACCAAGATTGTGGATTTGCCACGAGAACTTTGGTTTCTGCTGACCATGGCTTGTCATGCATGCCATACGTGATATGCAGTTGATGCTACAGACGCCAAGATACAAATGACCGACAAGAAGGGATGATGGCTTGCCTGGCGTCTGCATGGTCAAATCCCGAGCCTCAATCTGATAAACTCCACCTGGACCTGCGCGTCGTCGGCCATGTCAAGACATCTGAGGACCAGCATAATCGTCGAAATTTCCTCAATTGGTATATGTCTTACCTCGATGAAGCACAAATGGCAGGCCGGACCAGGCCAAACCTAATTCTCACATGCTCGTTGATAAAACACCCAGGCATTCCCTTCACAACCGGCAAGACCCTGCATACACAAAACGAAGAGACATGCTTCGGCGGACCTGCCGGATCTCTGGCCTATCTGACTGGCTTACGCAAAAAGATCCTGAGACGGCGCTCATTAGAGTTGTGAAGCGCAGACATACGAGGACAGCCATTCGGGCAATCCAGGCTCAGAGCCAGTCTCAGCCTCATTCCTTTTGGCCGTGGGGGAAACGTGGAACAGGAGCGGTGTGGCCATTGGCTGTCAGGCACAGTATCTCGATGTTGCATGCGGCCAAGCGACCTTGGACTCAGCATGGGCTGGTGGTGTCGAGGAGATAAGAGAAGGGCGAAACTCTATGTGGTCTGTGTCCAAGCACAGACAGTGCCAGCCGGGATCTACCATCGACGAAAAACCTACCCGCCCACAACGGAGATCGCGGAGCCGGAGAGCACCTTCGCCGAGGAGAAACAAGACGGCGACAGAAAGACCGAGGTGAGATGGCGACACGCTGACGGCATGCCAGCTGCGTCCCACTTGCAGGTATCTACGCGTGTCTGGAGCGAGGCGCTGGTCGAAAGAGCGGGGAAGAGGCACCACGCAACTATCTTGCATGAACAAAGCCAGCCGGCCGTGGTGATGAGACGGCATTGGCGATGTGGTTGCACGACAGCACCGTTTCCACACCCGCATCTTTGTTGGCACCACCTACCGCTGTTGTGCCCCCGGCCTGCCCCCGGCCTGCCCGTGCAAGCCGCTGCGAGCTGACCGGTGCTGCACTACGTACAGCAGCTGCGGCTGGTGCATGGGCACCCCCGACCTCCGACGTTACATGGCATTGCCGCGAGCCTCCCAGCGGCGCTGCTTCCTGGTGCACATCATTGCTTCGGGCCGCCAGCTGTTTTGCGCAGATGAGCATGCCGCCATACCACGATGCCTCATGGCCGCCCCATTGGGCGGTTGCCGGCCTGCCTGACTCGGCCATCTTCTCCCAGTACCCAGGCGAGGCAGCTGGCAAAATAAATCGGACAGCGTTGGTGAGGCAATGGTGGTGAGATGTCCGGTTTATTTTGCTCGCCGTCTCAACCTTCCACGCGGCCCGGTGCGTGCTCCCCGAATCCTAACCACATCGACCAGGGACTTCTGACTGCCAGCAACGAGTCATTGTCGCGTAACAAACACCCTGATGTTTTTTTATTTTTGTTGAGCTGGCACGGCATGACTAGAAAAGTCCACGGCCACAGCATTGTCGTCATTGTGGCAGGTTATCGCGCAGCCTCAAATGCACGACTCAGCGGTCTTTTTCACATGTGCGGCCTGCGGGCGCGCGTTGGCTTGATGCGGGCGGAAATGAATCACGAATGTCTGACTTACCCCGAGATCCATGCAGAGGAAGAAAAATGAAAACCTACAGCTCTAAGACCTGCTATCTCGGCCCTTTCCAACAGCATGAGGTGCCTCGGACCCCCACTCTCAGCAGCCACGCCGACAGTTTGCCAGAAACGGCATCGAGACGAGTGCAGAAGGATTTTCGGGCAACTCAGACAAAGAGAGTGAGTGACGTTGTCTTACTCTGCGGAACGGACGAGGCCAATCTGCGGTATGCCGTAAATGACCTCCCGAGAGCCTATCTGCAATTGTAGCGCCCGTGTGTGGCCCCTCGCCAGCACAGACTCCCTTGGCAGGGCACCGCCGAGTTTCGGCAGCATTTTTGGTAAGTAGTACAGATTGCACTTGTGTTGTGCGCACGCAATGCCTGCGGCAAGGTTCATTGCGCATGTGCCTGCTCCACCCAATTCTCTGATATCAGTGCAGGCTTGCAGACGAAAGGCTAGACTAAGTGTAGATACGAGACTCGACATGCCTCTTTGATGGCCCAAACAGACCCTACGTCAGACACAGTGTGTGTTTAGAGCAAAGGAGAGGCCCGGAGAGACGGCAGGTCCTGACTGCGATGCCAACTCTTGTCGTCTGGCGCTCGGCACCATCCCTGTCAATCTCGGCCGCAGACTGCCATACAATGCCAGGTTATTCGTAGTGTTCAGTCTACATCATGGGTCGCCGTGCAACCCTGGTGAGATGCCCTCTCGGCGCGGAAGACATCCTCGACATACGCGGGCTGTCACGGGTTTCCGACTCGGGCGAACGAGACGAGCATTAGTGAAACCAAAAACCCCGGGCACGAGCGTGCGATGGTTGGAAGCGCGGCCTGCAGCATGCCACTGGGAAAACGGCAACTCTGCAGGCGGCCCAGGGGTCAAACCGCCCGCGCCTGTCCGTTCTTTCGTCAGCTTGCTGCAGGTGAGAGCAACTGACATGCATCATTTCACACCCATGCGAGGCAGCCCCAAGTAAAAAGTGACGCATTTTCTCTACCCATATTGTAGGCCAAAGTAAGAAAATGCGTCACTTTTTGTTTGGGCCGCCTCGCCATGCTGTCCTCCTCTCCCCCGTACACGCACCCACTCACACTTGGAAACAACTTTCGCGCATACTCTGCATGGCCGATTTTTTTGCTGTGGCGCTTGCATCCTCGCAAAACCCTGCCTTGGCACAGGTGCGTGCTGGTCGCCCTCCCACCAGAACAGCAACAACGGCTGCATTGCATGAAGCTAGCTAGCAACGCCGATGTTAAAGCCACGCGGGTGTTCTCGAGCGGGCGCCCCTCTCTTTTCCCCTTCGGTTCTTGGAACAGCTGTCGAGGGGGAACTTCTGCGTGTGGCTGGAGGCAGCTACCACATATATCGCTGCCTCGTACTTATGCCACAGACGCCGCGACCCTGCAGTTATGTCTCCCCGGGCGGGGAAAGGGCATGGCAGCGGTACATTTGACGAAGCGGATGGCTGCGCTGCGCTGCGCGCGCATATTGGGAAGATGGCCACGCGGTGTCTCGCCTTATCTTCTTTGCTGCAGCACAAAGGCTGTATTTCGATATATGTTATTACCTATAGGCAGGTGCCCGCAGCGACGGGCAGAAGACGTCTGATTTTGGCGTCTTTGTGGCGTCCAAGCCTCCGGACGCCCGATGGAGGAGAATATGCACGTCTTCTCTGGGCTTTTCCCGCTAACCTCTGCGGTATGCCGGTCAAGGAGAAGAGGGGAGCGGACGTGATGCTGTGAGCCATTGTGATTTGTTGCGTCCATGTTAGTCTCGCTGGGCTGAGCCGTTGAGTTCGAGTCTGCCATTGATCATCATCATCATCATCGTACGGTCTGCGCGTGTGAGACGACAAGCGGGAGCGATGGACAAGTCTTTTGCTCTGATGCCGGCGCTACGGGACACAGATAGCACCTCACGTCAAGAACGCTTCGCGTCGTAGGGTTGTGACGCCCTGGTACGCGCCCGCGTATTTTGTCGCACAGTCGTGTAGCATGATGTGCGAGAGGGCAATATGGTTGTCCTGGCTATTTGATCTGCTCTATTATCCGCCCCCTTTCTCCCGTCTGCCGAATCCGAGAGGGATGGGGTAGGGAGTGTAATATATTTTCTATTCAAAACCCCCCCTTCTATTAATTGGAGGCTTGAATCCAGAGTAACACACGATATGTAATCACAACATTACCCCAATTCCGGAGCTGGTTCCGATTGCTCATAGGCCCTCCGTGACTTTTTCCCCTTTGTATCCGCAACCTTGTCCGGCGTTGTCCCTGCCCGGGGTAATAATTTCCACATGCATTGGTTTGGCCAAGATGCTAGCTCTTCTTGTATATCTCTTTGACGAGGAAATGGAGATCCATGTAACACAAACAGACCATTGCGCGTCCTCCTGGAAAGTGCCAATTCGCATGCGTGTATGAATGCATGTGTTGCATGCTTGTGTGCCCACGAGCGTGCGGGGGGGTTTTGACATGACACCCCGAGGCGCGGAGAAACATGGCCGGGCACGGTGGAAGCAACAACGCCGTGAAATGCTCCGTTTGCTATTGTGTGTGTCGTGCGACCTGCATGCCCTCCTTCTTAACGGCTTTCTTGTACCACCGCCGTTCCCTGGCGTTGGCTCTACTATCTTGGTTGGACTACAAGATAACTTGCGAAGCTGTGCCATGTCCGGGTACTACGGTCCTCCGGGAGCGCATGGAAGGCCCGCCATGTGGTACAGCGCGGGGAAGCAGCTGATGGCTCCGGGCGGTGAATGGAGCCATGTCGTGTTTGATGTCGTGCGAAGGTGAAAGTGTCCTGTCCTTTGGTAGATAGGGAGTGGGGTCTCGTTGCATAGGCCGTGATCCAAGAATGACCTCAGGGCAGGTCAATACCAAAGATTTAGCTCGAGATGTGTACTATGAATGCGGCCTTTAACGTGGCTGGCTATTTCAACAATATAGTCGAGGCTTGGTATAATTTTTCGCTAGGATAAAATGAACACGAGGGTCCAAATTGATCCGCAAGTCGCAAGTCTCTAGGTGAATATACCCTCGCTAGCTTGCCTGCCGCAGGTCTATGCAGGAACGAGTAGACGATTAACCTCAAGCGCGAGGACCAAACGCGACCTCTGCCGGGAGTCTGAAAGAAGCACAGAACATGTCCTTGTTCGGCGCCACCGTCCGGACATTGTGAATTGCTGCCTCCCCGGGGTTCTCGGGGTTGCCTGGCTTGAACTTGACGCCGAGCTCAGCTGAGACGCGCTCGCAGACATCAAGAAGCGGCGCGTCGTCGCTGCTGGTAATCTGCTTTGGCGCAAAGCAGTGGACATGCACCATGGGAAGCTTGGTACTCGTGTGAGGCTCAAAGAGCTCCTCCTTGCCGACATACACCCCGCGGTAGTTTGGAAGGAAGGTGGTGGCCGAGGCTGGGAGGTTCATGACAAAGTGCGAGATCGTGGGCGGCACATGCGTGCTCTTTGGTGACCCGGGCCTGGCGGCTTGTGGCGCTGACGACGCTATGCCTTTGTCTTTGCTGGCATGTGTGCCATCTCGTCTCTTGTCGCGCTTCTCCTTCCTCGACGGCTCTGGTACTGCGCATTCGCCGTTTTGGAAAGCCGTGTAGACAGAGTCTGCTGCTTCGCTAATGAAGACTTTGCCGTCACGGTTGAATGACCTCACAAATTGTGAAACCTATCAAGAGTAAAAGTTCTCGTTAGAGTAGTTTCACACCAGTTTGATTTGCTGGCCTGGCCCCGGACTGAGAAGCACTCACCTTGTTGCGCTTGGTTGCATCTTCGAGGCAGATGAAGCTCTCTGGGTTGTAGTCATTGGCCCATACGAACACTCCCTTCTTGCCAGCAGGTACGGCAAAGGGTCCGATACCTGCCATGAGGTCACAAACCACCTCACCGGGCTGGAACATATCGATGAGGCGGGTGTGCTCGCCATGTAGCTTGCTATTCCAGTATACCTTGGAGTAGTCGAAGCGGAAAGTGCAGTCGTTCTCGCGGACCTCTACATTGAGGTCCTGGTCGCCTGCCAGGACCTCGTAGGTGAAGGTGCGGAACTCGGATTCTTCGCCGACATCGGCCGTTTTGTTGATGACGGTGCGGATATTTGGGTTCTTGTCAATGAGAACTTCGGCGATCAGCTTCTTGTAGGGTAGATAGGCGTCACGCAAGTTGAGGTGCGCGACATGGCCTGCGGTGTTGAAGCCGACGGGGATGCCGTCATGGTCGTCGACGGCCTCTGGGGGGATCAGCGAGGACATGACGTCGTCGTAGCTCCAGTAGTCGTACTGCAGAGTGAGGTCGAACGGGAGCACGTCGACCTCGTGCTCGCCAACGGCCTCTTTGAGGCACGGGCCCCAGGTGTCCGGCTTGTCGTGCTTGACATGGGCGTCGAGGAGCAAGCACTTTGTGCCCTTGGCAGCGAGGGCCGGGTCTGGATGCGGCCGTATGGCCTGCAGACGATCCACGAAGAGCATCTCGTTGGCCTTCTCAAACGCCTTGCGCCACTTTGCGATCTTTGTCTTGTCGTTGACGGCAGCCGCGGCCAGGGGGATTGTCTTGGAAAAGAGGGCTCTATCCAGGACACCGGCGGCGGAGCGCACAACAGGAGGGCGGAAGGCCATCATGGTATCAGTCTCTGCTGAGTCGTCTTGCGGGTGCTGAGAAGCACAGGTTAGCTAATTATCGCATACTAACAATTTCCCAGTGATAGGGACTGCTGACAAGGAATTGAAAATCACATACTGCCATTTTTATATTGCGCCCTGATCACCTGATCACAGGGGCTATCGCATGTTATGGTGGATATCCAGAGCGACCAGAGTTGACTGAATGTGCAAGTTTGTTTGCGAAGACTGCCAACCTGCTCGAAGCCCGAAATTTTGTGAATAATTGCTGCGAAGTCGCATCGTCAAGTGTGCGGGGGACCCACCTGCCCAAAGTAGCCTTGCGGCAGTCTCGCTGCCTAGGGCCAACGATTGAGCTTGTATTCTTCTTTAATTCATCTTTGAAAGAAAGATGCTAGGACGACCCGATGCTGATTCTTGCGTCAACACTATACTTTCTCGTTCGCAAAATGGTGGAATTTGTTGCCATGTGCAATGCTCTGTTTTGCTTTTTCTCGAGGTCAAGAGCCCCCGGCAGGCCGGTGCTGTAAGTGCGGTCCGGTGCGGCAAAGTAGACGTCATCAATTGTCCAGACATCAAACGCGACACGACGCGACATGCTAAGACCAAAATATGCACGTCAACAACATTATCTTGCTGCAAGGTAGGCTCATCTAGCAATTTCAGCAAGGTCGTTTCTAGACAGGCGGAATTGCAGACATGGCAGCCAAGAAGAGAACCATAGACGCCTTCTTTGGATCTCCAGCATCCAAAAGGACAAAGCCAGCCATCATCGCGAGCTCAACGACAAAGCCCGCAGCCAGTAACGAGCACACAACCGCCGGGCCTGATGGCTCCTCAAATCAAGCCATACGAAACGGAGCTTTAGAGAGCACGGGATTCTCAAGGCACTACACCTATCCGTTTCCCATTGCGAATCTACCACGTCCCATCAGCTCGGAGGTGTCGTCGCTGCCCAGCAGCCTCGAGAGGATAATCAATAACGAGCCGGATCTGGACCTGGTGTATTATGAGCCATACATCCCGCGTTCCACCGCCAGGGACCTCTTCCGCCACCTCCGCTCGTCGCTCCCCTTTTACCGTGTAGAGTATGATATCCAACGTGGGGGCATCTCGACACACATCCGCACTCCGCGCTGGACCACTGTGTTCGGCATCGACGACACCAGCCGCTTCGCCCCATCTGCGTCCCCTTCATTATCATCGCCGCCACCAGCGAAGCGCGAGGCCGCCGTCGTCGTTGTCGACGCTAGGACTGGGAACCCAGTCGACGTGGCCAGGGAAAAGCTGTACAGCGGATACACGCACCCGCGGCCTATCCCAAAATGCCTTGACGACCTGCGGCTCAGCACCGAGCGCGCGACGGGCTGCTTGTTCAACTTCTGCCTGGTAAACTACTACGCCAGCGGCGCCGACAGCATCTCGTACCACAGCGACGATGAGCGGTTCCTCGGCTCCGAGCCGGCGATTGCGAGCTTCAGCCTCGGGGCCAGGAGGGACTTTATGCTGAAGCATAAGCCCCCGCCAGCCCCGAAAGTCGGAGCAAGAGGAGGGGAACAGGCTACTGCGACCGCGCCGCCCGGCAGTGGCGGTGGCAGCAGCGACACCAAGCCCCTCAAGCTTCCGCTGGGCAGCGGGGATATGATCCTAATGCGCGGCACGACGCAGGCCAACTGGCTACACTCGATACCCAAGAGGAGCGGCAAGAACGAAGCCGATGGCGGGCGCATAAATATTACTTTTCGCCGGGCGATGGTGAAGGGGGGAACAGACAACTATTACAAGTACAATGTCGGTGGGGGCGCTGTTTACACTTGGGACGAGTTAAACCAGGAAATGAGGCCGTGGAAGCAGGAGTCATGAATGCGAGCACGCCGTACGTTGCAGTTGAAGGATTCAAAAAAGACTGTCTATTGTGCTTTCTGAGAACGTGATGTAGATTCTGCAGTGCTATGGGTATACGTTCTATTATGTTGCGAGGATAGATGCCTGGTCGGTCCTGCGAATTCGCATGCCTCACTAGGCGCAACTTTCCCATGGTCTATTCTCGACGCAACTGCACTTATTTTCTATGGTGCGCTTGTGTTGAGGTGCCCCGAAATCCCGAAAGCAGCCAAGAGGGAGCTGATCTACTTCCCCAACTTGAATGTCGCCTCGCCGTACTTGCGAAGTCCCTGTAGGAAGACCTGGTAACCCACGCCGTGGTTGTCGGGCGCGTAGTAGATTTCAGTGAGGCGGATCTGCCATGGCGGGTAGCCCTGGAGATCAATGTAGGGCTCGAACGAGATGAGGAGGTCGGGCTCGGCCATAACGGCCTCGCTGAGCTCGTTGTCGATGACGTCGGACGTGATGTCGGCGGTCAATAGCTTGTCTTTCTGCGCCATGTCGGCCAGCACGCGCGTGAGATCCACAATTGCCTCACGCCCATCCTCGGCTGACAGTAGCATCAGGCCCATCACGGGGTCCTGGTTGCGGCCCAGGATAGGCTCTGTGCCGCGCGCGAAGACGGTCAGGGAGGGGCCCGAGTGCTTGCCGAACCACCGGCGGAGCTTTTGGGAGACGATGTTGTGGACCTGGGGCATGTACTGCTTGAGAATTCCTGTTGACCCGGATTTGTATGTTAGCCAGCCTGTCATATAATCAAAGGAGTGCGTTGTGTATGCCCACCAGACTTCTCGTATACAGAGAGGTTCGTAATGTCGGCTGCCGCACACCACGCAGCGACCTCGGACACCTCGTCGATGAGCTTATCCACGGCGTCGCCCTTCCTGCCGCCGCCCTCGAGGGTCAAAATGATGCTGACGTGCTGGGGCATGCGCCTGATTGTGCTGACATCGTTGCGGATGTAGGCCGGGTCGTTGTGGTGGTGCCGCAGTATGGAGGCGAGTTGGCCAGACACTGCATTGTAGGCGATGCGGAAGCGGATGTAGACAGAGAAGACGGCGTGGACGAGGACATATAGGACGACGTAGAGCTGGTTCTTGAAGAATCGGCGGAGGCCAAGGTGCGACTCGAGCTCTTCCTGCTTGGCGCGCTCGGCAAATGGGATTATGGGCTGGTTTCGCTGGGTTTGAGGTGCTTGCGGTTAGCTAGAAACTGGACACTACCTCGAGAGGTTATTGCGGCGGGGTGGAGGGCATGTATGTACCTTTGTGACCATGTCGTTCTTGACGCCCATGTGCAGTTTGGCCGCGAGCTTGTCGTCATCGCGAAAGGCCGCGGCCGACTTTCTCGACTTGAAGGACATGTTTGTGTTGAGGCAAGCCGATGTCGTTGGGTGTGCGCGGTGGTAGGGAGAGGAAAGACCAGTTGTAGGGAAGGGACGTCAGAGCTGGCAGATGGTGTTGCGAGCCAACCTTAAGCAGGCTTGAGAGGGGGCGGGCGGGTGGCCAGATGCTGATGATGTCGATCGCTAATTAGGCGTCGACAAGTCTGGACACGATGGCGTGGAGCTGGGGCTGCGGTTGACGGCACTGCACATGCGAAAATTACAGGGTTGTTCCCGGCGGACCAGGGAGACGCGGCAACTATTGCTGTGCTCGGTATTGCGTCCTTGTGTCCTTGTGTCCTGTCCGTCAGCTCTTGCCGCCTGGAGGGATGTATTCCACGGGTTGCCAATCTTCTTTCGACGGCCTGCGAGTTGCGAGTTGCGAGTTGCGAGTTGCGAGTTGCAAGTTGCAAGTTGCAAGGTGTGCTCCGTAGTGTTGGCCGCCCCAAGAGTCCCAAGACACTGGGCAAGTCAACAAAAAAATGATGTGCCTCTTCTGTGCTGTATTCGGTAGGAGCATGGCGATTCCGCCGCAGCACCCGAGCGTGGACACAATTGCAACGTCAGCCCTGCCCAGCTAGGTGATCCTCTGAAGGCTCTCGGCACTCGCTCGCATGCGCCACAAAGTTACGTAGCTCTTGCTTGCAGATCAAGCCTGGCTTTCGGGACTTCCAAGGTTACGGAGTGTGTCTGGCGTGGCATCGTGGCAGAGGCGCTTCTCCCCTACCCGGGAGATCCTGCCCCTTGAAGCAGTTCCATGTACCTCCGTACCTTGCAGAGCTTTGGGAGCTGCGAGCAGGTTCCGGACAGCTGGGCTGGCGCGCAGCCATTATCTAGGTGTCCGCTTTCTAGCGACAGATGAATCGCCAACCGCAGACCAACCTTGGAACGATTGCTGCAGCAAAGAAGCTCCTGTGGAGTAAGGGGATCAACCACGGAGCGATCGTGAAGCAAGGGCGCGGCCCTCGATCCTCCTGTCCACGCAACCGACGCTCTTTTACGCGCAAACCACGATTGCCACGATTGCCACGATTGCCCACGACTGCCACGACCTCACGCTCTTTGTCTCGGGCATTTCTGTCAGAATACGGAGTACAGCACAGCTCGCAGCTGGCTTGACCCTCGACCCCACTCCGCATACGCCTCTTGTCGATACCCGTCGTCCACAGTTGCGGTCGCATCAACACGAGACCGCGCATGTCGGAACCGTACCTCATGCGGCCCTGATCGCCAATGGAACGCCCAGATTCAGGGTCACGGGCGCTCTACCCAAAGGGCCCTAGCTTCACCCTCGAGGACTTCTCTAGCAAGGACTTCATCGTCCGCGACTTTGTCGACAGTCTCGCTGAGACAATATCTCCTACGAACCGCCGCTCCGGCCCCGCCCAGAGCGCTTTCGACCCGAAGCCTCTCATCCGCTCCTTTGAGAATGCCCTGCAAGGCCTAGGCAACCTGTCCGCGGAGCTCCAGGAGAATGAGTCTGAGCTCTCGTCCCAGGTACGCCGCGCAGAGGTTCAGCACCAACAGACTCTCGACACCCTCGGCCGCAAGCTCGAGCAGTCTATACAGCAGTTTGAAGACCTCGACGTCAGGCTTAACAACCCACAAGGATCTTCTTCGTCGAGAGGCAGGATATCAAGTCCGGATGGAAACGTTGCTCTGCAGATAGGAGAGCGCCTAGAAGAGCTCGACAGGAAGCGGCGAAGAGCGCTGGACGCCAACTTCTTGATCCAGTGCTGGTTACAGGTCAGCGAGACCGGCGAGCTTACCTCACTGCAGGACGTCCAGAGGCAAGGAGGTGCAGAGAACAAGGTCAAATGCGCCGTCATCGCCCAGCAGCTCATGCGCATCAGCCAGAGGCTAGATCCTGCTTCATGGGGGCAGGCGAATGGGCTCAGCCGCAGTATTGCCACAAATGGCAACTTGCCCTCGGGTGGCAAGACGCACAACACGCGCGAGATCCTTGAGAAGTTCTGCGAGACGCTTGAACAGGAACTGCTCAAGCAATTCAACAATAGCTACCGGAAACAGAACTTCGATGATATGATGGAATGTGCCAAGGTGCTGCACGACTTCAACGGCGGCGCCAGCGTTATCGCAGTGTTTGTGAACCAGCACCAGTTCTTCATAGACAGGGATCAGCTCATCTCCGACGAGGTCATGGTTGATGGAGAAGTTTGGGAACAGCTAGCCGATCCCGATTCGGTTCCACCTGGAGTCGAGCCTAGCCTGCAGTCCCTCGTCGACGAGGTGAGAATCGTCATGCAGGAAGAGTCCTTCATCATCCGGCGAGCCTTCCCATACTACGAAACAGTTTTGATCAAGTTCATTCAGAGAGTGTTTCAGCAGTCAATACAACAACGACTGGAGATGGTGCTTGAGAAAGCCGACAGCATCTCGTCTCTTTCATTTCTGCGGTCCTTGCACGCGTCACGAAGCTACATTGGTGCTCTGGTGGAAGACCTCAAGACTCACGGTCTGACGGAGCATCCGGAGGCGTGCTCGGCACAGATAGCGTCGTCACTAGATCAGCAGCTTGAAGAACTGTTTGTTCCGTACATGATGGGTAACTCGTACATCGACCGCGAAAAGAGGAGCCTCGAGGAGTTATACAACTCCCTACTCTTCAAATACAACATGTACCACTCACGGAGGAAAAAGGCGCCCTCCGGCTTCATGGCTTCTCTCGCGCTGCAAGGCAACCAGCTCATTGCCTCGGCCAAGGATGCCTACCTCGAGCGTATCGACTCGACAGACTTGACACCGACACAGAAAGCTATGATGTTGAGGGTCGCTGGTGTGCGCGACTCGGACAAGAACAAAAATGAGATCGAGGTATCAGAGTCTGATGGAGTGGTCAGCATCCCAAATGCAAAGAGAATGCTAACCTGGCTTGCCGAGGGCGTGCGGCGCACACTGGAGCTGGGCAGCCAGAGCGAGACACCCAAAGATGTGAATATCCTGCTGAACCTGCTCATGACGAGCATGGGCCACACATATGTCGAGACATCTCTCGACGCTGCCCTGGAAAAAGCGTCCTCGCAAGAGAACTCCAAAGCAGTGCCAGACCTGACCTATGTACAAAACATGCGGCCTGCCATCACCATCACTAGCATCATGGAGCGCTTCATCACGACGGTCCTGATCCGCCTTGCGGAGCCCAACACGACGGTGCGCCGCAGCATGGAGGCACAGAGCAAGACGGGCATCGACGCCATCGAGAAGAAGGCCAGCGGTGTCGTCAAGAGCACTGTCGATGTTATTGTTAACCACGTTACCCGCTCGCTCGCGCAGCAGAAAAAGGGTGACTTCCTACCCCGCGACGACCTCGTGGGCATGGAGTCCCTCGAGACGGCGACGTGCAAGTCCATCTGCGACTTCCTCGCGCGGGGCACCTCGCTCGTGGAACAGACGGTCGACGGGCAGAACCTCGAGGTTTTCAGCAGCGAGCTCGCGCTCGCCGTACAGCGCCTCGTGTTTGAGCACTTTAAAAAGTTCAAGGTTAACCCCACGGGAGGGCTCATGGTGACCAAGGACATTGCCAAGTACGTCGGCACGCTCAAGGCGTGGCCCCTGACCAAGGAGGTCGAGATGGCCGTTGAGCTTCTCACTGAGATCGGATACCTCTTCATCATCGGGCCCGACGCGCTGCGCGAGCGCTCGCGCAACCTCGCCTCGGGCCCCACGCTCGGCGGCGGTGCCGCGAGGAAGCTCTCCAAGGCCGACTTCAAGACGTTCATCCAGAACCGCGAGGATGCGCGGAGCGTGGGCGTGCAGAGCGTGCTGGCGGGGCTGTAACGGCGAGGCGAGGCGAGGCGATGCACCTCCTACTTAGTGTCTTGTCGGTCATCAAAAACCGATGGTCATATCGTGTATGTATGTCGGTCGAGCGGGATTGGTAGGACAGACTTGAAAACGCCAAATGCGTCTGGTGTGTTCAGGTCTCATATGTCTTGAGAAGATGCGTTTAGCGAATTGAATTTGCCTATGGGAAAAAATCCATGATTACAACTTCACGATTCAGATCCCCTGCCCGTGTTGCCTCACATCACAATCGCTGTGCGCCTATAAAAGTTCGCAGGGTCACATGTACTCATCATTCAAAAGATTGGCTCAATTACATGCTCAGCAGCTTTTCGTCGTGAATTCGTGCACATTACTCGGTACAAACACACCATTACTAAACTCTATCGCCAGTTCCCCTGGCTGAGGGATAACAGGCCGGCTATGCAGTCGAGGTCGCCCTTCTTGCCCGGGCTGGCCTCCCCGCGCACGATGCGATCTGCATCGCTGGGCTTCTTGTGTTGTTTTGAGCCTCCCTCGTCGCCCTCCGCAGCATGCTCCTCTTCTCTGTCCTCGGCGTTCTCGCCGTCTTCGAATACGTCAACCACCTCGCGCGCATGGCTGCCCTTGCTCAAGCTCGGTGCTGTGTTTGCCCGCTTGTTCAAGGGTGCTAGGTGCTCCCCGAGGATGCGACCCATTCGACGGATGCTATTGCTGCTCAACACCGGCGGCGGCTTTGATACTGTCGACGGGGTCGATGGGGCTCGCCGTCTATGTACCGGGTTGCCCTCCGCGTCTGGACTCCAGTTCTCCTTGTCGCTGTCAGCCGTAGGGCTCAGGATGACTGCGAGGCTGCTCTTGTTGCTGGCAGCCTTCTTCTCTGGCTCAAGCTCATCGCGAGCTTGGACCTCGTTCTCCTTGTCGGGGTGGGGCAGAGGCATTGTCTGCATCCGGGCCACGCTGCTAGTCGTTCGGCTGATCTTTGGCTTCTTATTCCACGACCCGGACCGGGCATGTGACTTGCCGCAGGGCGCGTTCCGCTTGTTGGGGTTGGACTGGAGGATGCTGTTCACGGGACTGCTGCAAAGCGCAGCGTTGGTGCCCTGTACCATGCTGTTCAGGCTGGCCGAACTGCTACTTGAGCGGAGCAAGCTGATGGCAGCAACAGCCGAGCCTGACGACTCGCTCTCGGCTAGCTTAGTGAGCTCGTCACGGTCATCTGCATCACAGCAGGACTCCCATGCGTGCACATCTCGTGACCGGCCACGGCTCAGCTGTGGCGGCAAGTGGGCCGTCAGAGTCGAGATCGGTGGGAGCGTGACACCCAGTGGCGAGCTTCGACTGCGGTGCAGAGTCCGGTTGAGGCGAACCGGAGGTAGTGGCGTAGTATCCTGTAGCAGTGGCGCAGCTAGCGGACGAGGCGGCGAGGGTTGAGACGAGACGAGCTCGGCTTTACCCTCCAAAGAGAGCGACAACCGGAATTGTGAGGGAGTCCGGCCGGCGAATATTGATGAAGTAGAGTTGCGATGTGTTGAGCAAGCAGAAGAGGGCATGAAGTCAAACCTGATACCACGTTAGTATGAGACGTTTACATATACAAGAGCATCTCAACTTACCGATGGTCGTCGTCGTCGTGGCGGGCCGCCGCAGTCGGCGTCGAGAACGAATTGCTCATGTTCCATCGGTTGGACAAGTAGCCCACTGACGTCGAAAAGGGCGTAGTCTGAGACAGTCCCTCGGGCTCAGACTTTTGAGATGAGGACGGCATGTTGATGAAATCGTAAGGCTGCATGCCCAATTTAACGGCCGAGCCTAGGGCCGGAGTACGCATGGGCTCGGCCAGCCTAGGAGAGGTTGACCGTGGCGGGGTCGCGGCGCCGGCAGGCGTGGACTCCTGTTGTGACGAGATTGATTCTTGGCTGAGGTTGAATGAAGAGGGTGCCTGATCGGCTGTGTCATTGACCATGAAGGAAGAGTCTGCCGAGAGGATCTGGACTGCGCCGCCGTAGCGAAGAGCTGCAATCTCCTCTGCCGACAGAGGGCGAGACTTGCGGCGGTCATTTTGCCGCCTGTTCTGGAACCAGATCTGTACGAGTGAAAGTCAAGTTAGACGACAGCCACCGGAGACCGACCCAGGCGCGAAGCTAGCAGCTAGAGGGAATGGTCACATGAGGCTTGCTGTACATACCTGGACTTCCTTTTCGCTCAGCGAGACGCGCCTTACAATGTCGAGACGCGCAGCCTTGTCAGGTTTGGCGTTTGCAAGATATGATGCTTCGAGAATGGTCTTGTCGCGAGAACTACACATTTATCCCACTCGAGTTAGCACTTCTATGGCTGTCTTTGGACACTGGAGAGGAATTGCCTGCGTACGTTGTCCTCTTCCGCTTGCCCTTTGGGTGCTTTTCGCTGTCGGAGCCATTGCCCGCGAAGCCGGAGTCGAGCCTGAAGGACGATTGTAGAGACAGAGCCGAGGAGTCTGGGCTGATGCTGGAGGGACTGCTCAAGGGCGGGAGTTCGTTGTTCTCGGGAAGTGTAGAGTCGGCCATCGCGTCTGCTGACACAGGGAAGGCCTCGGTATACGTGGGCGCGGAAATTATGTCGGGCGCGGGTTTGATTATTTGGCAGCACTATCGTCGAAAGCGATGCATAGTACAAAAGATTGTGTCGTTGTCCTGTGTAGAGTACAAGCGAGTGTGGTGTCGACGACGAAGCGAAGACGCGGTGGAGAACAACAGCTCAGTGTCAACACGGGGCTCCAACACAGCGCAACGAGAGCGAGGCACAACGCGCGTGACGGTGATGCAGGTCAGGTAGAGGATGCGGTCTGGCCACTCTATGATTGCTGGCGGGAAGCAAGTAGTCGAGCGTGAAGAGCGAGAGGAGGGAGCTGGCGAATTGATCTGCAATGGCGAAGAGAGAAAGCTGGAGGAGAGGCGGGCAGGTGGTGGTGGTGGTGGTGCAGGTAGTGGTGGCATGAGGCGCCTTTGATGGAAAATGGGGTTGCCGGGATGTGGTGTGTTGTAAAGCGTGTCTGGCCGGGGGGGCGAGGTTCCACAGGCGCGGTTGCGTGGCGGTACGTACCCACCAGGTAAGCAAAGTCAGGTACAACGCACCCCTCGAGCGCGTCTGCGCCGCCTCTGCACAGGGGCCTAAAGCTGCCTGCCCAGCGCGTCCGGGCCCTGCTGCAGGGCACTAACCCGCACTGCTGCAGGCACTTGAGCACGCGACTTGCAAGTGGCCGGCTGTGTTGCCCAACCTCCCGAGTCTACCCCCCCTCCCCAAGCTCCCCAAAGGCCCGAGCAAAGTACTGTGACCTGCAGCCTCCAATGCGCGTCGGCCAATGGCATAACACTCCGTCGCCCCAAACAGGAAATCTGTTTATTTGCCTGTTCCTCAAGTAACGGCCACGCCCGCAATGCACACTACTGCATCCGGTGCATCTCATCTTAATTGCTTCCAGACATTTGGGCCTCTTTTTGTTGTTGTCTTTGCCCAAGCAGCGCCGAACACGCATGGCCAGTTCACACGCGCTGCATCAGGTCCTGTCCCGCCATCCCTTCTCTCTCGCCTCCCCCATCAACACAGCTTCCGACGTCACTTAATCTCACATTAATACTCTGTGTAAAGCAAGACCCAAAGACTCCTGCGGCGCCCTGGTCGCGTCAGAGTGTTTCTTGCCAGGCCGAAACGCATACTCGGCCCGAGGGTGTTCCCAGTAGTTTGGAACATTGAACGAGAAGAGCGCAGCCAATAGTTTTCTGTTTAGTGTCGAAGCGGTGAGGAAGCAGCCAGACCCCGCGACTGTCTAGGTAATTACCACATGTCTCTCAATGTACTTGTTGTTGAGTAAACACACTACGGCGTATCACCTGGATTGTGATGCGCGTATGGAACATGGGCGAGACTGGGACATACAACCGACCAGCGAGCATGCATGCTCGTAGACGGACGGGTATGGTTCAAGATGATCGGCGCAAGCATGGACCTAGAGCGAAGACAAAAAGGAATGCTGCACAGGATTCTGACGTGCATCACGCACGGGCGTGAACGCCTCAAGCAAGGGTGGCCAAAAAGCTAAACAGCCCGTTGATACGTCATTTTCATGTGACGCGACTGCATTATCGGACTTCCACCACACGCGTCCAAGGTAACGGCCAGATAAACTTGTGATTCTCTATAGGTTGATGCTGTACCTACGCGGGATATATATGTATATGTATGAAAGATGCTGGCAAAAACAGGCTTATGCTTTGCTCGCTGTGTGGCTCAGCATCCTGGCATCAGTGTCGACAGCCACAGCATGTGGCGGTTTACTTCCTCCACCCTTCGCACCCCTCGATGCTGTATATTATTCACTAGAGTCTAGTGTCCACAGGCAGAGCGTCTCTAAAAACCAAGGAGACTCATCTGTCTCCTCAGCGGGCTCGCGCTGATGCTGCCGCCGTCTTCACTGGCGTAGCAGGCCGAGTCGGTGTCAATATCCCACTCGGGTTCGTTGGTGTTGTCGTCCTCATCATCCTTTCCGTTGTCAGAGGTAGAGGCGCTGCTCTCAAAACCCTTCTGCATCGCGGCCCGCGTGTTCCACTGCAGCGTTCGCGAGACGCTGTCGAACCACTCGTTGCCCGTCTTCATCACGGTCGGGAAAGGGTACTGCGATGCGCTAATGGTGACGTAGTCGCCGTGCTTCAGCTCAACGCGACCCTTGCCATCGAACGCGCAGTACGCAGTCGCGCGTGAGTTGCGGGGCACCGCCACGCGCAGCAGCATGGTGTCGCTAAGGACCATCGGTCTGAAGGAGAGCGTGTGCGGGCAGATTGGCGTCAGCAAGATCGCGGGGAGATCAGGGTGCACAAGTGATCCTCCTGCAGATAAGGAGTATGCCGTTGATCCTGTTGGGGTTCGCGTTAGCCGAAAGCGCATCATCTAGTCGAGTTGAGCAACACAAACTTACCAGTTGGCGTCGAGAAGATACAGCCATCCGCTTGCACCACGGTCAGGAGCTCATTGTCGCCATAGAGCTCCAGGTTCGACACGTATGGGGACGGCCCTCGATCAATGAGGAGCTCATTGAGGACCTCGAACTGCTCTCCTTCCTCGCCGTCTCGGAACACGGTACAGGTGAAACGCATGCGGAGATTGACCCTCATGCCTTCATCGCCCATGATCTTGTTCAGATGGTGCTTGTACTTCTCAAACTCAAAAGTAGTGAGGAACCCAAGACTCCCCAGGCTGAAAGATAGCACAGGCGGGACGACGCGCTGGAACAGCCAAGATGTGAAAAGGACGGTGCCGTCACCACCGAGAGTCAGCACAAGATCGAACTTTTCCGGGTGGCTCCAGCAGAGATCCGGCGACCAGTACCGCAGCATCGACTCGAAGCGAGGGTTCTCATCAATGATGCTAGCGGCGCCAAAGCGCTTCGAGTTGCGCAGCTTAGCATCGACATAGACATTGACGCCAACATTCGAGCCGTATCTCGGGGTCCTGAGCAGCCAGGATGTGAGCTCCCGGGTGAGGTAAACGAGCTCGTTGTCTCTCGCTTTTGTGACAATCATGACATTGCGGACAGCGCGACGGATCGGCCGGCGCTGGAGCTGCTTGGAAACCTCCCGAACACCGGTCGCAGTCTGGACCAAGCGGGAATGCGACATGAACTCATCGTTCTTGATCTCCTCGAGTACCTTGTCGATATTGACGGCATCGTCGAAACGCTCGTGATAGAAGCAGGGCGACTGCAGAGCAGGGATTGCAGTTAAGGGCGTGCCAAGACTACGGCTGGCAGCGAGTTCGGCGAGCGCATCCGACAGCCTCTGGGAGGAAGAGGAAGCCGGACGCTCGGCTGTGGTAGCAGCCTGGCCCGAGAGCATGGCTGTGAGCGATAGAGCCTCAGGCTTAGGTTTCCTGGCGACCGAGGCAAGTGCTTTCATGAGCGTCTGACGCGGAACCTGGTCGACAGAAGAGGCCGTCTTGCGGTGGCCACGCGTCCGCGCAGGCGCGGCAAGGCGGGAATCTGCAGATGCACCTAAATCGGCCCCATCGGACTCATCGTGGGTGGGCTTGTTGATTGGTAAGGGCGCAGAACGGAGGCCAGCATGCGCCGAGTCGTCGAGAGCGGCACCGCGGAGGATGCTGTGCGTGACAATCTGTGGTTTGAAGTCGGCCGGGGAAGACTGTCCATCTTGTACTCGGGCGGCAGCGGCCAGCCTGCTCGAGTCGGAGTCCGAGAGAGCAGCGGCCCCGCTAGGCACGGGGCTGCTGTCGTGGAGAGTGAGACCCGGGTGCAGGCCTGAAGGAGAGCCCATGGCCGCTAATTCCGTCATCTCCGGAGCTTGGCTGGAGTGTTCGAGAGACCAAAAGAACCTGTGCAATGCACCCATGTCAGCGTCTGCGAGGTCTCCCCGTGCCCACCGCCAAAGTTCCTCGTTCGGCTTCCATGTCGCTTGGCAGCCACTCGTCGCTCGTGCCGCCGGCATGGCCATTTGCGACACTTCCATGCCAGCCTCACATGCACAACCCGTAAGCACGTGGTCACATGCTGGGCATGTGTCCTGCAGCCACATGTGTGACTGCTGCAACATTTCGACCGATGAGTGGCAGGGAGGGCTCGGCTGGCTGAACTACTTACTAGCAAAAAGAATTGCAGGAGTAGCTGCAGTGTGATGGATCTCCAAAAACGGATGTGGGTGATCGACTCCGTGAACGTCGCCTGAGAGCTGAGAAAAGTACCTTGCGATTGCGGCAATCAAGACCAGGGACTTAATTGACACTCCAAATCGTAGCGGGCCGAAACTATGTTAAGGGCTCGAAGCTTGTTGCTGAAGGTTTGCGGTGAGTCGGCGATGTGTCGAGAACGTCAAGGTGTCGAAGGTGCGAAAGAACCGGATCCGAGAAAAAGTGGCGATAGTATCGTCCACGAAAAGGTGGTAGAAGCGTCAGGAACGGAGGAACAGGACCAAAAAAAAGATATGTAGAAATCGAAAACACTGAATGGAAACTACCAGAGTTTACCACTGCCGAACTGCTTGCGCTGCAAACCGAACCGAACCACAAGACAAGTGACGCTGCAAGCCGGACGAAGATTAAAGTCTATGAGGGCGGGAAAGGACAAGCAAGCCATCTTCACAGGCCCCGTTCGGTCTAAATACCAAGATGGCGCGCAAGTCCTGCTCGGACCACACCTCATAACCTCCAAGTTACATCATGCCCGGCGCTCGCGTACACGATGACTTCCCCTTGGCTGCTGTGTATTCCTGCACAGGGACAAGGGTCGACATGACCTGATTGCTGCAGATGCTCCGCGGTACAGCTGTTTGAGAGAGGATTAAGGCGCCGAGGCGGTGGAGGTTTCGAGCTTTGCCGCGCACCCGTCAATCAGCGATAGGGGTACTGGGAGATCATGATGCTGAATACAAGGGGTCCTCCCTTTTCGGCTGCAGGGGTTGGCCGTCTTGCCGTTCCGCAACTGAGTAAATCCCGCGGGCAAGCTCCGAGAGGCGTTCTAGAGCGAGCAGCACGCAGGCACGCAGGCAGAGTCGAGATCAAGCATCGCGTAGCAGCGTAGCATCTCAGGCGAGTCATGATGGAACGATAATCAACAGAGATGGGAGGATCACCCGTAACATGGCCACCCCTGCCGGAACAGGCCCGCCAAGGCTGACACTCTGAAGCAAGCGGGACGGGGGGCGCTTGTCGTCTCAGCCTGGTTTGGCGCAGACGACAACCCACAACGCCGGCCATGGCTCCCATAGTGGCTCGGTGCCCGCTACCACAGGTGACCAAGGGGCCTATGGGGTTCGCCAACTCCATCGAGGGGAGCTTCAGATGGTTTCGAGTTCTGCCCCAAAGGAGAACAGGCCCTGAATGAACCCGCTCACCTGGGACAGGGAACACACGGCTACGGAGCAAGCCTTTCAGCCAGGCACCCCAGGATGCACGAAGAAGAAGCATGCATACACTGCATACAGCGAACAGGTATCAGGCTGATGGCACGGTCCGCGTTGTTTACGAAGTCACGCGGTATTGATTCGCTCATTGGGCAGCTCGACGATCATAAACAGGCTGGATCGGGTCTGCGAGTATCAAGGCGTCTCTGGTTTCTGCTCCGCTATGGGTGTTGTCCTAAACAGTACGACACGTAAGGTCATGTAGACTGATTCTCGCCCAACCTGTTCCAGGATGCACTTAGTGGCGCTAAATCGTGGGCTAGAAAGGGCTGTTCGAGCAGGTGCCATTTCATGCTGGCATGTTGATCAACAAGTTGGGCACACCCATGGTGGGAACTCTTTGAAGATTGGGGCACCCATAGAAGCAGATCCAGCGGCGCGTGGGGAGACACGACAAGCCTTGGCGACACAATCAAGAGACGAATCCCTTGTGCACGTGTCTTTGTAGCTGTGGGAGATCTGGTGCAGCAGCAGGGATGAGCTGTGGGAACTGCCCTACATGAAGCCACGTCATGCTCGATGTTTCGTCGGGCTGTTGATGGTCGAGCTGTCCGGTGCAAAGCTCCGAGGAATGCGATGCAACGTCGCAAGTCTGCCGACCGATCATGGCACTAAATCCTCCATGTCCACTCCGCACCTGGGCCACGTAACTTTTCGCTGGCAGCGGCTCGGCACGTTCCACTTGGCAAGACTGGAGTGCGATTCCAGCTATGGTTGCGTTATCTCGCCCATGAACTCACTCAGCCCAAAGTTTTCCAGTGGAGGTCCTCGACGATCTTCTCTTGCATGGTAGTCCGCACGAAGTTCTTGAGGTCGGCGTGAACACCACGCTCGTCGTCCATGACTATATCGGCATCAGGCGGGCAGCAGCTTGCGCGTGCTTGGCTGTACAGATCATCCCATTCATGGGTGGTGAAGCTGCCTTCGCTCTCCGCAAGCAACAACTCTTCATGCGAAGTGAAGGCGAAGACGTGAAACGACCTCGAAGTTTCGACCTGGCGCGGAGTTGGGTTTGGTATGATTTTGTACTTGTCGTCCATCGAAGCATTGATACTAAAAGACGCAGATGTAATTGTGGCATTTAGTGGCAGCCCGGCCGACAGGAGGGACAGGACCGCAGTCTCGAGTAAAGCTGGGAGCATTGGGAGATTCTGCAGAGGGAAGCGAACGTCAGCTAACGGGCACACATGAGTTACCCGTACTCCGACCCCAAGCAAGAGCAGACGAGTGGCTCACCAGACTGGCCTGCGCGACCTTCGCGTTCACATATTCGTTGTCGGGAGCCACCGTGACCTGTAGTACGACCTGGATGAGCGTTCGAGGGAAGCTGTTGACGAGAATGATCTGCCTGAGGGTCGCCTCGAGGATAGATTCAAGGTGCCGCTCGCGTGTACCTGTTTGTCGCATTCAGCCACTTTTGACCTCCGACCTTGGGCTGAGGAAATACTGACCACCAACACCAGCTGCCGGGCGGACTACGACATCAATTGCAGCCTCCTCGGGCAGTTCGTCGCGGCGCTGAACCTCGATCGGGCCATTGACAGCCCCAACAATGGTGTAGCCGGCGTATGAGAATGTGGCCGAGCCGTCTGCCGTAGGCAGGTGCGACATGCGCGCCTCGGGGTCGTCTCGTGACATTGTGGTGTTGAATAAGCGTAGCAGTGGGAAAGCGAGCGTTGCGTGTCGAGATCCGTCGGGATGTGGTTAGGCTTTCCCGGAGCATAAAATAAAAAATGATGCACCTCGAAGTTTCTCGATGAGATCTCCAAATTTGGCAACCCATAGCTAGCGCCACCCGCGAGCCCCACCATGGTGGCATGGGACCTTGCCGGCCAGACACAATGCCATGGACGACAGGTTTCCGATCGCATTTCCACTTGACCATCATTCTGCAGTAACGGCTCTCATCTGACAGATATCATGACATCCGTCTCAAGTGCATCGACTACCGCTCCAGCAGCCCCGCTGCCGAATCTCAGAGACAAGCTCCCCAAGCTCGAGCCCAGGAAAAGACGGGCACCTCCTCCTGGCTCGCAGCCGGCCCCGTCAACCCTCGCACTGCCACCTCCTCCGCAACAGTCGGCTATCTCATTCCAGGCCCCTACGCGACGGATTCTGTCGCCCAGGGATCACGATCTCTTCCTATCCTCGCCGACTTATGATCTGATCCTCGCCTTTGTCTTTGGCCTGTCAGATTCGGTCACCGATGTTCCCACCACAGACGTCCGGGATGCCGACTGCAGTCAGGCCGTGAAGACGCTCGTGGCCATCCTTGACGAGGCTGAGGTGCTGGTGCTTGAGACGCCGCCTGACGATGCTGAGGGCTCGCGCTTCGGCAACAAGCTGTTCCGCACTTTCCTCGACAAGGCAAAGAGTGCGAGTCCATCATGGCACCAGAAACTTGGAGTCACTTCGCCAGACGCCATTGCCGAGGTCGAGACATATCTCAACCAGTCCTTTGGCAACCGGTCCCGGATAGACTACGGGTCAGGCCACGAGCTCAACTTCATCATGTGGCTGCTCTGCCTCTACCAGCTGCAGGTCATCGCCAAGCCCGACTTCAAAGCCATTGTCCTCCGTGTCTTTGGTCGGTATCTGACCCTTATGAGGGCGATACAGTCGACGTACTATCTCGAGCCGGCCGGCTCACATGGCGTCTGGGGCCTCGACGACTACCAGTTTCTACCGTTCCTCTTTGGAGCGAGTCAGCTGCTTCACCACCCGTTCATCACTCCGCTTGCGATCCACCAGGAGCTGACGCTAGAGGAATTTGGCCACGACTTCCTCTATCTCGACCAGGTCAACTTTGTCAACAGCACGAAGTCGGTGCAGGGGCTTCGCTGGCACAGCCCCATGCTCGACGACATCTCTTCGGCTAGGAGCTGGACCAAGATCGAGGGCGGCATGCGCAAGATGTTCGTGGCCGAGGTCCTGCGGAAGCTGCCCGTCATGCAGCACTTCCTCTTTGGATCACTGATTCCCGCAGTGGAAGGGATGAGCGAAGAGGACACCACCGGCGCAGCTGGCAATGCCGGCGCTGTCGAGTCGGAGGATATCTGTGCCGCGCACGGTGGCGTGAAGCACGAGAACAAGCTTAACAGCTGGGGCGACTGCTGCGGTATCAAGGTGCCCAGTGCCCTTGCTGCGGCTCAGGCCATGAGGAAGCAGGGAGGGGGAGGGGCACTTCGTAGGATACCATTTGACTAGTGCGAGATCAGGATGCGAGTTAAAAAAAAACATGTATCAATTATCAGACACATTATCGACCTAAGAATAGGAATGTGAATTTGCTTATAACTTATACATCCAGTGGTTTGGGGTTTGGTCTCGAATATTCAGGTAGAGTAAGAGGTATCATCTAATAACCAAGCCAGAAAACAAAAATCTTCATGATCATCCACAGCGTCATCATAGGCGCACATCATCAACCTGGGGTGTCTAGATCTTCCCACCATCAGTGACGATATACAAACAGCAAAACAGTAACGCCTGCAAGAAACGAGCAAAAACGGTGACACTGCTACTCTGCGTCCCCCCGCCGCCTCGCGCTGCGCAGGGCAGCCCGGTCCAGGTCCCTCGAGTTCTCGAGCGCGGCGTTGCGCAGCTCGAGCTCCGCGATCCGGCGCTGCTGCCGCTGGATCTCGCGGCGGCTCAGGTCCCGGCCGCGCTCGAACCCGGCCGTCCGGCGCGAGTACTGGTCTAGCACGCCGCGCACGCCGTCTAGGACTACCGGATCGATGCCGACCTTGCTGCTGCCACCGCCGCCCCCGCGCTGTAGCATGTCCATGATGTCCGCCATGATGTCCCCCGCGCCCGAGTCGCTGCTGAAGCTCGTGCCCGGGGTTCGTAGATGTGTTGACGACGACGGCGTGTATGCGCCTTGCGCGGTGTTGCGCTGGCGCTTCGACGTCGAGAGCGTCTGCAGACCCGTTGCTACTGCGTTTTTGTCTTGCTGCTTCTGCTCTGTCGGAGCGAACAGCACTCTGCGAACGGACCTCTCGGTCACAGGCGTCGGCAGGCCACCTCCGCCGCCATCACCACCGTTGCCGTTCCCGTCGTGGTAGTGCGCGGCAAAGATCGACCGCCCGCCAGACACTGTCGGCGTGATAAACGCGTTGCGGGACCTGACCGTGCCACCGGCCGCGCTGCCGCCAGAGCGCTGCTCGATGGCCACGAGCTCGCGGACTTCTCCGTCCGAGAAGTCGCTGAACTCGTCGTTGTCGGCGGACGCCTTCTTGCGCTTCGTGCCAACGTGCTGCTGTGAGGTGGTATCACTTTGAGACTGCTGATGTTGCTGCTGCTGTCGCTGGCTTCCGGAGGAGCGCAGGGTGCGAGATGATGCCGTATGTGACGATGACAGCGATGAGGCTACATCGTTGCTGTTGCCGTTGCCGTCGTCACTAGGGGAGACCCGTCGCGCTGAGCGCGTAGGCGTGCTGCTCCTCCTTCCACCCTCGTCGTCGCTCCCACTGGACGTCTCGCTCCCCGAAGAGGCTGGACCTGCCGCTGCCGCCGCTGGCGTCGTCCCGTCGGCATTCCTCGAGCGAATCGGTATGTTGCCTAGCTTCGCCTGCAGCCTCATTGATTTCCTGTTCTTTCCACCAACCTCACCACCACCACCACCACCGGACGTCGTCGATGCCAACGGCTTGAAAGGCAGCTGGGACTGGGTTAGCCGCGGGCCCTGGCCTTCGCTGCGGCGGTTGGTCATGACATAGTTGATCTCGCGCGACCGGGCCTGGTCGACCCACAGGAAGAAGTCGCACGAGTTCTTCGTCTTCTTGTCCTTCTGGCAGCGCAGGAACTCCCTCCCGCTGTTCTTCTTGTCCTTGACGTTGCTGGCCTTCAGGATCAGGCAGGGCAGGGCAGGCGCGCACTCGCCTTTTGTTGGTGGCAGACAAGGTTAGCTATAGGTGAGAAAGGGGGGGAGCTTCTTGAGTGTGGACAGGGCGAAGACTCACAGTACCAAATCCCGTCCTTGAAAACCCCCCGACGGCTCGCGGCTCTCGAGGGCGTCACGGGCTCTGCCGACAGCTCCGCGAGAGCACCATCGGTTGGGGCTGTTTGTGCCATTTGGTGCGCCCCAACCCTTTGGTACCCTAAGAGTAGGGTAGTCTCGGTCCAGGCCCCTCTCAGGTCGTCCTGCTTTTCCGACACCACGCTGTAGTAGTGGTCCTGGCTTTCGGGATGGGTTCACGCGCAGCCTCTCTGGACTGCGGGCTGCTCAGACTGGCAGTCTTGCGCTGCCCCCAGGGCAAAACGGACCTTTCGGCGTGATGTGGTTCAGAGAGTTGGGGGGGTAAATGAAAGTCCAGCTCCGAGTGTCTCTCAAGTTGTGGTTTCTGGTGGTGGGTTGCGGATATAGTGGGGCTGGTCAGAGAGAGAGCCCGAGTTCTTCGTCGCGACCTCTTTGTCGTTGGCAGGTGCGAGAAGATTGACCTGTGAATTTCAACGCGATGACCGTCTGGGACTGGTAGAGAGCAGTGTCGTATAAAATGAAAGGAAATCGTGTCGAAATAGTCCTGATTAACCCCCAGCCGCGCTGGCAGTCTGCCTTTGAAAGTGCCTTGCTTGTCAATGTCGGGGCATCGGGCATCCCTGTCGTGCATCACAGCTGAAGTGGCTGGGGAAACTTGGCACGCGGGTTTGAGAGAGAGGCCAAGCAAACGTCAAGCAGGCAGACTTCGCTTAGAGATTTTCCTCGAATGTCATATACCACAAAGGAGGGAAGGCATCATGTCCAAAATCAAGACGCGATGTTGGTCTAGGGCCTCAACGTATTATATTCAATCGCTCGTCCTTCTGCCGCCTCAGGGTATATCATCCACCTTTGACATATAAAAAACACACAGAACCCCACCTCCTCCTCTTCTTTTGGCGAGAAAGTTCCATTTCAAGCCGAGCATACTCGAGTATCCCCAAGGAGGAGGGAAAAGGCGAAAAGCCAAGCAACCATGACAATATACATAACTTCCGAACGCCAGCTAGATGCCGTCAAATGCAGTAGTAGTGCTCGACAATAACGAGATTGGTTCACCACGATATTAAGCGCCCTGGTCAGATCTCGTACCAGTAGTCGTCATCCAACCCCTCGCGGCTGGGCACCTCGCCCGCCCCCGGCGGTGGTCCGGCATATGCGGCCTCCATGCGTACGTTCAGCAGCCTGATCTTCATCCCGTAGTCTTCGACCATCCTGGTCATCTTATTGGTCTCAGACGTAATGGGTTTCTGGTCGAGCAGCATTAGCAGGCCGTCGAGCCACTCTGACGCCAGGCCGTGGTTGATCGGGTGTAACGTTAGCAGCGGCTGCTCCCTCAGGTCGTCGGTGCCGCCGCCGCCGCCGCCAGCCCCGTCGCTGTCCGCATAGCTGAATATCGTGATCTTGGCCAGGTGCTTGGGCGCTCCTGCAGGTTCCGCGCCTGGCCCTTGCGGCGATTTGAGGGTGTCGCTAGCAGAACTCCTCACGTCGTCGTTGGCCGCGGTCGAGACATTTGACACGACGGAGCTGATCGTGCGTAGGTCAATCTTCTCGGCAAGTGAGTCGAGCGACGGGTCTTGAGCCGATCGGAGCGCAAAGTCTGCCCAGTGGAGATACCTTCGGTTGTGCGAAAGCTTGACGTATCGCCACAATGTGCCGTTCGCCGCCCTCCGGACCGCGCCGGACCCGTTTGTCTCCACCCCGGCGCGACTGTCCTTGCGTGGTGCTGGCTTCTGAAACCAGGATCCGTCCAGCAGGCAGCGCACACGCTGCTCTTTTACAAAAGTCAAAGCCTCCTGCTTTAGCACGTCGCGGACCTGATGCAGATGCTTTCCCCATTGGTTCTCAAAGGACAACTCGAGGAGCTCCATCTGCAGCTCCCTGAGGCGACTGCACTCGTACTCCACAAGTTCTTCCTCGATCTCCACCACGTCCTTGGTCCGCCCGGCTTGCCCAATGACCTGCTCAATCAGTATCCTCATGAGCTCGGCGACCTTGTCAAAGTCTGACTGATCGGCTCCTGTGATTTTCCACAGCCGGAAGAATGCGTGCAGACCAGCAGTATGTATCCGCGACCACTGCAGTATCAATGGCGTGAACAGCTTGTCCTGGTGCTCGGGGTCCGTCAGCTGGTATCCGCGGACGTCTTCCCAGTCTGACTTGTCACAGTCAAAGTGCTCATAAAGTGTCAGCGTGACGGCTAAGCTCGCGCGAGCTATCGGGCATCTCTCGTGCAAGACCTTTGTGGACTGCTCCAGGAGCAGCTTCTGGAAGTTGTCTTCGTTTTTCCGCACGTAGTCGGTGATGTCCATCATGCCCAGAAATCCCGTCTGCTCGAACTCTATGGCAGGACTCTCGGTCTCGAAGCCGAGCCTCCTCCACTTTTCGGGGTTATGTTTCCTGCTCCCCTTCTTGCCGTTCTCCAAGAGCTCCTCTATTCTAGCAATGGGATTCGGGTTGCCAAGGTCCTTGAGATCCTTGCTGGGCGCGCTGGAGAGGTGTAGTCCCTTGAGCGCCCGCCTGTGTTCCGGCTTCTCGACGTCTACCTTGACCTCTTTCCACTTCCGTAACAGCAACTTTGTCAGAGACTGGAATTCAAGCAGCGGATGCGCTAGATCCTGCAGCGCAGAGCTCTGCATAAGGTTGTAGACGGCCTTGGTGAGACCAAGGTCCTGGAGCTTCTTGACAAACTTGGGCCAGTCCTCTCCCGTGCTTGTGGCCTTGCCGTGGCTCCCTTCGCGCGGTACCTCTGTAGAAACAGCGTCGCGGATCAGCGCGTTTATGAGCATGAGGGCGTTGGCGCAGAGTGAGTGATCGGCTGAGTGCAGCTGCTGTATGACGAGGTCGAAGAACTGAGGATACACGGCGACGGCGGGCTTGAGGGCGCGGAAGCCAAAGGAACCGGGCGCCTTGACAGCGCCAGCGGTGGTGGTGGCGGCTGGCGGCGCAGACTGGGAGTGGCTGACGAGAGCAACGAGGATGGACATTGCGCCCCTGAGGATGTTGACGAGGGGGTTAGTGACGACGAGCTCGACGATGCGCTCGACCAGGTCGCCGGCAGTCGGGCCCTCGAAAATCTCCCAGCCCATATCGACCTCGAGGACGCGGGTCAGGCTCTGGAGCGAGTATGCGAGCGTGTTGCCGCCTGCCGTCATGATGAGGCGGCGCAGTATGATGAGGCCGCCGGCGGAGATGAAGACGTCGGCAAAAGCAGGGTCGTTGATTGAGGATTGCAGCTTGAATACGGCCATCTTGCGTGCGGCGTCCTCATCGCTGGCTAGCCGCGACAGCAGCGCCGGAATGTCTGCTTGATCCATGGTGGTGGTCGCACTTTGTGTCGCTGGTGGGAGGGTGGAGAGGGCTTCACCTGGGAGGAGACGGCAAGCAGGCAAGCAGGCAGACAGGCCAGAGTCGCAGGTCTGGTGATTGAAGATGTCACCAGCGTGTCATGTTCTCTCGTGAGGCAGGCGGACGAAGGTTGGGTTGGGGCGCCGAGGCCGATGGCCGATGGTCGTTGTTTAACAGCGAGACAGGAGAAGATCACGAGAGACTACACCATGGTGTTGACTGGGCGCGTGCTTGCCAGGGTCCAAGTCACACCAAAGCGGCCGCCGCAGGCCAGACCTGCACTTGCCTGTCAGGCACAGACAGGCCCTGAGATTAATTGCGTGGGGCTGTGAAACACTCCACAGCGCATGCAAACAATAAAGTGGGCTTTGCAACCCCGGAAGCGTGGGCCCGAATCCCGCTATTGGCATGCCCATCATGGATACTATCATCTTGGGCACTTCCAACTCAACTGGTCATGCAAACATACAAGTTCCACTCTATACAGACCGGACACATCTCCGGAAGCACGACAAGCTACAGAGGTCAGCCGAGGCATGGCGTGCGAGATTCGCTACAGATCTACTGAATCTCCACCTGTGGTCGCGTGGCGTTGGCGTTGGCGTTGCCGTCGACGCCCTCAGGCACATCGATAGAGCACGCACCAAGCAAGGCAGCCCCCGGCCCGGCTGAGACCATTCCGTGTTGAAGCGTCTGCGCCGCATTTGAAGTGTGGCAAGCACCGCAGAGTCGCCAAGTGTGGGGATTACAGGAGAGGCTGGCCCAATGATGCAATTGCGAAATAGTGTCAAATCTGGAGTCAGAAGTTCTCCCCGGGAGATAGAAATGTCACCGAAGCACCTGAATAGTACGTGATATACTGTTGCTAGGCAACTTTTCATGCTTCTAGACCAGTTTAGCCACTCGAGCAATCGCTGCGCCCTCTAGGGCTGTCTCTCCTCAAACATTGCCGTTTGGCCAGGACTTTGCAATCGGACAATGGGAAATCAAAACCACGTCCCAACGTCAGCTTTTGCAAATATGGAGGCGGTGAAACGGCGTCCGAAATCTTCTGTATATCGTTGGTGGTCGTAGTATGGCGCTAGATAGTCCTGTCCAATTATACTGGCCATCCAACAAAAGAAAATACATACAGCCTGGGCAAACACGTGAATGTAAGAATCATCACCGACCTCAGCATGGAGGTAGTGAGCTCGCAGGGGGCAGGGCTTCCGGGCCGAAGGAGAGTGGCAGTAGCTGGTCGGTCAGGTTAGCACTCGACTCATCTCAGCAGTGTTTGTAGCTTGCTCCCGAGAAATTCCTCACCTCTTGCAGACGGAGGACTGTGTAGTTCTCGTCTTTGTCAAACATGATGATTGGGCCTTCTAGAGCGCAGAACTCGCGGATGCTATGGGGTATTGTCAGCCTCATCGCATCAGTCTTGAGCTCGTTCGTTCTTCTGTTGGGGAGGCAACGTACAACTGCCGACACATGCCGCAGGGACTAGCAGGCGGAGCAATGTCGGTGGCGACGGCGACGGCCCTGAGCTTTCGGTGGCCCTCGGTGACGGCCTTTGCAATGGCCACGCGCTCGGCACACGTGCCGACGGGGTACGAGGCATTCTCGACGTTGGCGCCGTCAAAGTAGGCGTTATCGACCGAGATGACTGAGGCCCCGACGCGGAAGCGGCTGTACGGGCAGTAGGCCGTGGCCTTGGACGCGACGCAGCGCCTGCGGAGCTCGTGGAACTCGTCGACGGCTAGGCCGTACTTCTTGCACGTGGCCTCAACACTGGAGGCATCGGTAGACGGAGTGGCGGTCCACGCTGGGCTGGTTGATGTTGCCATTACGCGTGGAAAGGCTGATTCTTGTTGGTGGTCTGATGCCAAAAGAGAGGTTCTGTGCTATCTGGGGGTTTGACTCCTGCACCTGAGATAGATGGGAAGCGGCCTTGTTGTCTCCTTGTTGTCTCCTTGGCCATCTGGGCCGCCTGGGCCGTCTGTGCCGTCTGCTCGGCCGTCCAAAAGCGGAGGCCGCGATGTTAGTGCGTGGAGTTGGCCGTCACCGCCGCACTCCGGCGGTGACGGCGGCCGCGTGCGCGCTGCGTAGAAGGGCGGGCATGCCCATCGCTTTCGACATGAGCTAAACAATCAAAGTCGACATCGGGGTCCAAGAATGAGAACCTTTCATCCGGGATCTTGACTTGATATGTGTTTGCATCGAGCAGAACACACTACCAGGAAGGAGAACCCGGGTGGCCTCGTCTGGTGCAGCAGCCCTCATTATCCCACTGAGAAAGTGAGTGAGGCTGACCCCACACTCTCCCCCAAATGACCCCGCTGCAGGCAAGGCCGCCTAGGCAGAGCTAACGGCAGCCAGCTGCTAGCTTCACAATCTAGCTAGTATCAACAGTCACCTGGGCACTCTTTCTCTCTTTCGGTTGTCCCAAGTTTTGCAGCAAGGAGTCTTGCACATCTTCATCACTTCAAGGCAACCATGACGAGGTCTCCAGTGACCCCACGCTGCGACTCCAGGCCAGGTTTGTCGCTGCGGATCCTCGTGCCAAACCCAGCATGACCTCGTCGCAGAGAATCAGGTTTCGGCCCCATTGCGTGACGTCAGTTTGCGCTCCACGGAGCTGACGAAAGCTTGCTCACTGGAGATGTTGGCAGCCCTGGAGGGTAACAAAAGGCCTAGGCTGTCCTGGTTCCCTTGTAAGAGACAACTCGAAGTGAGTATTCAAAGGGTCTTTGGGACATGATTGCGCAGATTTTGAAAAAAAGAAGAAAAAAAGCTCCCTCACTCCATTTTCAAGTCCGACAAAGCCACAAAGTCTCAAAAACATGCCGCACCCATTCCATCCGGACGACTTCCCCCTGAACGAGGACGTCTACCTGGAGCCCACAAAGGTCTTCTACGTCAAGGGCGGCATCCACTTCAAAACGGACGCTCACATCTACGAGCTCACTGGCAAGCTGCGCAAGCCCTTTGACGACTTCAGCTCGTCCTTCCAGAAGGAGGCCGCAAAGGTCGCCCAGCGCATGTCCGAGGGGGACGAGGACCGGGGCCAGGAGCCCGAGCCGCCAAAGTACACCATCACCTCGAGCGGTTCCATGATGCGCACTCTCAAGACCATGGTCGACAAGAACGGCGAAAAGGTGTGCGACCTCAACATGACGTTTGTGAGCTTCGACAACAGCACGGTCCGCTTCCCCAGTGGGAGCGAGCACTCGAGGCACGACATCGAGATGTACCCGGTCGACGACAAGCTCGCCGACAAGCACGAGGCCTTCATCAGGCACAGCATCCCTTACTTCTGGGACCTTACGGGGGGTGGCCAGGTTGGCTACCTGCACAAGTGCCTGAACCAGAAGCGCTGCGAGATTGGGCAGTGCACGCCCTGGGGCATGGGAAAGGACCTGATCCTCGCGCTCAATGACGACGAGCTCGACGAGGTGGTTGCGCTTTCCACATGCATGATCCTACTGAACGGGCGGAGTGCCATGGACCACTAAGACGTAGCATGTAGAAAGGCTGGAGAGGACAGCGAACGACGACACGACTTTCAGTTTGTAATAATGTATGCGACGGCGTCACGATACTTTGTAGATATCTGCTTCATTCCGAGTTAATCTATTCTCATCCATGACACATGTCGATATGGAAAATCAAAGATTGAGAGAAAGAACTAGAGCGAATGCCTCATGGCTGCGTGGGAGGAACTCCTTGAACTCACCCTTCACTCCGGGTCCTGCTCCCACCCCCAAAACTCATAAATCTGCTCAAGCGCCTTCTTCGGGTGCGTGAACGGGAAGTTGTGCCCGCCGGGAACGACCCGCCAGAAGACGTTGTCCTCCCCGCCAAGCAGCGGCAGCGCGTCCTCGGCATAGTCGTCCTTGTTGACGAGCGTGTCGTGGTTGCCCAGAAGCACCGCCGTCGCCGTCCTACCGCCGCGCCGCGCGAGCTTGCGCCAGTCGTCGTGCTGCTCGAGCATCGGCGCGTAGCGCACTGTCGACATGAACGCCGGCACGAACCCCTCGTGGTACTCGAGCGTCCAGTGGACAAACTCGCCCACGCGCCGCTCAAAGTCGGTGGGCTCTGCGTCGGCGCGGTCCAGCGGGTCGATAATCTCCTGCGCTGCGGCGTCCTCAAATGTCTCTTTGTTCGCCGAGTCGATGCGCGGCAGCGTGGCTCCGCCGTTTGCACCAGCAGTAGTGGTGGTGGTGGTAGGACGAGTCGACGGAGCAGCGGCCTGGCCTTTGCGCTTCTGCACGGCGTTGGCGATCGGGGCGCGCAGCCGACGCTTGGTCAGGAACGCAAGTAGGCGCTCGGGAATGATACCCGTGGTGAAGATGAGGCGGCTGGCACGGCCGAAGTTCTCCGGGCGAATGAGGCCCGCGGGGGCGAGCAGGATGAGCGTCTCGACCATGTGCGGGAACGCGGCGGCGAAGTTGGCGGCGATACCGCCGCCCAGGGAGTAGCCGACGATGCTCAGGGCGTTGTCGCCGGTCCAGGACAAGCTAGACGAAGCGAGGACGAGCAGAATTTGCGTCGTGTAGAGCCGCGTGTCATACTCGACGTCCCCGGGGGCGTCGGAGTAGCCGCGGCCAAAAAGGTCCTGTATGGCAAGTCAGATTAGGCGGCTCCTCCGAGGTAGATAGGAGTCGAGTGTTTTGACTTACAAACAAAAGGACGCGGCAACCCCTGCGGACGAGCGGCCGGACAATGTCCTCAAGCGTCATGCACGAGGTGCTAATACCGTGGATAAAGAGCACCTTCCTTCCGTCCTCAGGGCCAAACTCGTAGACGTGGATGTTGCCATACTATTCCAGTCAAGTCATGTCAGGAACCGTCCTCATTTTGTTAACCATTTGGGGGGAAGGAGAGGGGATCAAAGGCAAAGGCTTAGCCTACCGGAGTCTCGACATCCCGACCACCCGGGAAGTGATCATGTTTGTAGATAATTTTGTCTCGCTCAGCCTTGGGGATCCGGGGAAAGGCCGTGCTGACGGGTCCCCGGATGATCCGTTGGCGCTGCGGCCAGAGGACATGCCGGCTCAGCGATAGCAAGGCAATAGTAGCTACCACCGTCGTTGCAACAAGTGTCGTCGTCGTCGTAGTTGTTTGCCCGTCAGACGGACCGCCCATGCATTTCGACAGAGCCTCCATAAGTGCGTCGTGCTCGCGAGCTCAAATCGCGAATAGGTGGGCAAGTGTCTGGACGTGTTTGGGGAAAAGGTGGCAGCCGCGGGATGGAGCCGGAGCGATATCACGAGCCAAAACCTTGGAAGCGTTGACGTTTTTGGTGGGGCTCTTTAAGACAGCGTCTAGAGCTACTCAGCACAACAGGCCAGTGAAGAAGGACAAATGTTGTTTGCTTCCGCTCCTGCTCGTGTCCTGGCACGCAATCAGTGCCACGTAGGGCTCATTCACAAGCGCCTGAGCACAAGCTCTACCTATTTCAGCTACAAGATTATGAGCTGTGCATGAACAAAGCGACGACTCCAATACTCGCCAGTTTACGGGGCACCCCTCATCGGCGAGCCTGTGACATCTCGGACTTTGAAAGTGCACGTCACATTCACACCACCGCCATGGAGACTGCTTCAAACTTTTCTTGTGATTTCGGTAGACATAACGAAAGGAATTTGAATGCTTCGCGAATCCTGTATACATGCGCCTGAGAGCTCGCCTAGGATACACAAAGCCACCTCACCCGCGCCGCATCTGCTAACACTGCTCGGCGCGCGGTGGTGACTTTCTCATCATCTTCTCTTGAAGACTTCACTAGCGTTCCTCGCACGGTCATATTTCCGTTGCAGGCCGCCTTTCACGTTGCAGCTGTCCTTTGTCTGATTTACACAACCACCCATTCATTCCCCGTACAAGGCTAGCGTCGTGTGTTGATCTAGTAGGTACGCTTGAAGGGAGGCACGGCCTTGCACTCGGCCTCGTCGAGGGTGTTGGCAATGACGCGTCTGTAGGTCAGGTCGACGTTGCCGTGGGGTTGCTTCTGGTATGTCAGAGTGTGCTTCATCCAGTTTTCGTCGTCACGGTCGGGGTAGTCTTCGCGGGCGTGGGCACCGCGAGACTCCTTGCGGTTGGCGGCAGCGACAGCGGTTTGGGTACTGCGAGACTCATTAGCACGCATGACAGCAGATTTTACAGATGTGGTAGGAGACTTACGCGCAAGTAAGCAAGTTTCGCAGCTCAAGGGTCTCGACGAGATCCGAGTTCCAGATCATGCTGCGGTCCTTGATTCCGACCTGCGAGAAGGTGCCATCGATGGCAGTCACCTTCTTCACACCCTCATCCAGACTTTCCTGGGTGCGGAAGACAGAGACATCAGTCTGCATAGCCTTCTGCATGGCCAGTCTGATCTCGGCGGTGCTCTTGGGGCCCTCTGAAGTGCGGACCTGGTCGAGAGCCTCAATAGAAGCAGCACCAGCGTCGGCGCTGAGGGGCTTGTGGGCGGCGCCGGGTGTTCCCTTGTCGCGGATGGTGTGGGCGACGGCACGGCCGAAGACGACAAGATCGAGGAGGGAGTTGGCTCCGAGACGGTTGGCACCGTGTACGGAAACACAGGCGGCCTCACCGCAGGCGTACAGACCGGGGACGACCTTGTCGTTGCCAGATTCGTCGAGCGTGATGACCTCGCCCGTGTACTTGGTGGGGATACCACCCATGTTGTAGTGGACAGTCGGCAGAACGGGAATGGGCTGCTTCGTGACGTCGACGCCGGCGAAGATGGCAGCAGTCTCAGAAATACCAGGAAGACGCTCGGCGAGGACCTCGGCGGGCAAGTGGCTGAGCTGAAGGTAGATGTGGTCCTTGTCGGGGCCAACACCACGACCCTCACGAATCTCAAGGGTCATGGACCGAGAGACGACGTCGCGAGAGGCAAGATCCTTGGCAGTAGGGGCGTAGCGCTCCATGAAACGCTCACCCTCAGAGTTGAGCAGGTAGCCGCCCTCACCACGAGAACCCTCAGTGATCAGGCAACCAGCTCCGTAGATACCAGTAGGGTGGAACTGGACAAACTCGAGATCCTGGTTGGGCAGACCAGCACGGGCGACCATGGCCATACCGTCACCGGTACAGGTGTGGGCAGATGTGCAGCTGAAGTAGGCACGGCCATATCCTCCAGTAGCAAGAACGGTGTGCTTGGACAAGAATCTGTGCAGAGTGCCGTCCTCCTGGTTGTAGGCGAGGATACCGCGGCACTCGCCGTCCTCCATGATGAGGTCGAGGGCAAAGTACTCAATGAAGTAGTCGGTGTTGTGCCGCAGAGACTGGCCGTAGAGAGTGTGAAGAAGCGCATGGCCGGTACGGTCAGCCGCAGCACAGCATCGGTAAGCCTGGCCACCCTTACCGAAATCCTTGGACTGGCCACCGAAGGCACGCTGGTAACTTGACGCAGAGTCGAATTAGCGGATGAACCAAGATCACATACCATGCTTTAATTTCAAGCTCACATCTTTCCGTCCTCTGTTCTGGAGAAGGGGCAGCCGTAGTTCTCAAGCTCGATGATAGACGCCGGAGCCTCTCTCGTCATGTAGTGGATAGCATCCTGATCACCGAGCCAGTCGGAACCCTTGACTGTGTCGTACATGTGCCATCTCCAGTCGTCCTCGTGCATGTTGCCCAGGGCAGCGTTGATACCACCTAGAAATATATTAAAAAAAAAGTTGGTTGCGCTATACGAGACGACGAGACTCACCTTGTGCGGCGACGGTGTGAGAACGTGTTGGGAAAAGTTTAGAAATAACAGCAGTCTTGAACCCAGCCTCGGCAAGGCCAAAGCCACTGCGGAGACCCGCACCACCCGCACCGCAGACGACGGCATCGTACTCGTGATCCTGTTTTGTAGCGTATTAGAGTGTTGTGGTGATGTTGTGTGGTGTTTTTGTGTTGTTCGGGGGACTTCAAGGGCCCAGGTGGCGGAAATACGTACAATGACCGGGTACTTGTTGCTAATGTGGACGTTGGCTTCTTTGGCGCGCAGGCTGTTGTTTGTGAAGATCCGAGCTGTTGGAAGTGATTTGTTAGGACCTCGTCATCGCTTTGTAGGCATAAATATGTCGGCTAGCATGGGGCTCGTTTTACATACAGACAGCGCGGGAGGTCGAGAAGGTCCTCGCCTGTCGCGCAAACTATTGCCAGAGTCCATTGTCAGCGCGAGACCACGGAGTATTATTGTGACTTGTGGCAGACTAATGCGCGGCCAAGAGACAGGATCGCAATGGGCCGGCGCAACGAAATGGTGCTCGGGATTTCCTGCGCAGCCCGCGAGCAGAAGACATGCACACGCCCGAGCACCGCCCAACTGCATTCCATCTAGTTCGAAGGTGTGTAGAGAAAATCGTGACGTACGGCAGAGCCAGTGGCCAGCCTCCGCATGGCCATTGAAGATGCCATAGTGGGTGTTGTGATGCTGATCAGATCGGCCGCGGCGAGGGAGAGAAATAGCGCAGCGCAAGAATGTCGGGCTACACAAGCCAGCGATACGTCGATGCTGGTTTTTGGAGGTCGTCTCGCAGCGAGGCGGGATTGCGTGGTGTCGGGCTGGAGGTGAGGTAGTCGATTTGCCGCCAGGGCAAATCAATGATTCTACGATCGAGTCGTCGGGTCGGGTGTCCGGGGAGATAAAGTGGGACCCCGATGCGGCTTTCTCTCGCCAATCAGACCCCGCGCAATTCTCATCTCAGTGCGAGGATTGCCGAGGTTCTCTCCTGCATGCGGAACGTCTCGATCGGCCACGATGGCGACACCAGCTCCGAATCTCTGCCATCGCGGATCAACAATCAGGCAAACATATGGCATTTGCATCCTCCACCCATGCTGCTTCGGCGTTTGAGTTGTTCTTTCATAATACCTATACGGCATATATCGAGCCTGTACATTTCAAAATTGGAACAGTCTCACCTGTCCCGACAACAGTGATCTGGCATTTCGGACTAATTTGAAAAAAAAATCAAAATCAAAAAAATCTGTCAAGATTTCGGCACAGACACAGAAGTTGCAACAGTTTGGTCATCATAAAGAAGTAATGCCATTGGTCTTCAACGAACACGGCTCCAATTACTATTGGATAGGCATGCTATCATCGGGTTGGTCCTAGGAATGCTCCGACGACAACCGAGTCCAGCTTTGAAACTTCGACTTTACAAACATCATTGATAGAGTTTAGTTTCAGGCCATCTTGAATCGGTGACGATCTCTTACGATTATAGACTACTCTGTTCCTTCCAGAGTGCGGATTCGTGTAATGTGGATTTACATGTGATGCGTATGGTATGAGTATGTCATGAGAATCTCAAGCTCTATCTTGTCGAAGACCGAAGTCTCTGCCATTGAAGCTTGGCATGTGTTATCTACAGCAGCCAATTTCTAGCATGTCTTATCGCGGTGTCACTTCTTGCGTACTTATCGCCACGCAGTGAGTTCATTCACCGCGTTGGTGTCCTTGTCCTCTCCGATGAGGTCGAGACTGACACCGCCTTCAAACACAGCGCTGAGACCCAGCCGGGATTCATAAAGATTCAAAACCCCAAGTTCTCGACAGAAGTCCGGTAACACCAAGTGGGCTGAGTAAAGGCCAAGCCGGTCAAGACTGCTGGAAATCCCTCTCGTTCCTTCTACGTGGAATTGACGATCTGCACCTGTACAATGCCACCAGTATCTACAAGACCCCGAAAGGTTCCTCTGCCAGATTGTGGTTTCCTTTAACCTGTGTTGCGGCGTGTATTGTAGTGAAAGTGCAAAACATTGTATATCCTTTGCTATCTCATTGAAAAAACGTATTCAGCAGTAATTCATTACAGGCGATTTTGATAACGGTAGTGGTTAAAGGTGTTATGCTTTGTCGAAACCTACGGGGACGACGCCCTTGATATCTTGATCTCTAGGCCTCTAACCTCTAACCTTCTGGACCTCTGGGCCTCTAGACCTCTAGATATCCGAGCCTGAGTCTTTGGACCATCAACCCGATTGATCTTTTGACTTTATCGCTTGTATACTTCCCTGGAAAACCTGATTAAGGACAGCGGATGCATCTTGTGTGCGACATATCTAGAGCAGCCCTCTGCAACCGGAAACTGACGGGCGTCGGCACTCACACGAGGAAGAACAAGTGCATTACAACAAACAAAGACCGGACCCATATTTGGGGCAGGCGGTGCGGAAAAAGGCATGTTGGTGGTAGTTCTGTCGTGCAAATTATTCATTCGCTCTCTCCATCGCCACGAACTTGAAAGCTATTGCCTACAAAAGGCGCCTACGGCGCTAGCACGTTTCTCAGCATGGCCAAGAAGTTGTCCCGCAACTTATGTACCTCACTCACGGAGGGCTTAGTAGGCTCGCCCGCGCTCCGACGAAGTCGGTCCTGCTTCTTGGACCTCCGCCTGCGTTCGGCTTCTATTGGGTCAAGCTCCTCCTCATCCTCGGCTTCCGCCTCTTCGTCGGAGCCATCATCGTAGTTCATATCTTGCAAGTCCATCTCATCGAGACCGAAATCGCCGGCACTGAAGCTCGGCATGCCTGGCATGACGTCGGCAGAAGCCTCACCTTCTGCTGCCATTTTCTGCCTGGTCTTGTCGTGGTGCCACTTCTTGCGTGCTTCTTGCCACGCAATAAGCTCATTCACCTCATTGATCGCCTTGTCCTTGTCGATGAGGTTGGAACTGACACCGCCTTCAAATACGGCATTGACATCAATCGATCCGCCTGCGGGACCCTTTCGGAGGAATTCGAGAATGCCTTCAATCCAACCCATAAGGGCCGTGAAGAGCCCATTGTCATGCGTGTGCACCTCGTGGACAAACTTGTAAAAGTTGTGCTCGTGGCGCGCACATAGATCAATGAACGCCTGAACGGTTTGGTTTGGATCGGCTGAGGCATCTTGTTCGCGACAACGTTCAACGACCTGATAGTATACGTTAGCGGAGGCACATGACATATTAATTCAACATTTCGCTTACCTGTATCATGTCATCCAGGAAGGCACTGAAATCCGTGATGCTGTTGTACACGTTCGCCGACTTGTAAACCCGCACAAGTGGCTCATAGAAGATGTGGAACAGGTCGCGGAACAGCTGCAACGTGACAGGTTCTTCGATGAGCCCCAGCATCATGGCCTTGTCCCTCTGCCGTGTCTGAAGCTTCATGAGCTGCTTGAGCTGCGAGAAGAATTGCGCGCCCTGCTTTAGCTCAACGTCGACGTTCTCGACAGCGCTGTTGAAGGACACATATGCGTTGTACAGTCTCGTTATCTGTTGTGGTGACAAAGCCGGTTCGAGGAGCTCTGTCCTCAATGCGGCCACTATAATGTCGACATTGTCTGCAGCAGCCTCTTCTCTAATCGCGAGCTTGACAGACTCATCAGCTTCGCTGAACGTCTTGAGCTTTAGTACAAGAATGTCGTCCTCAACCTTTGCAGACACTGCGTCAATGGATCTCTGGTAGTTCTTGATGCCGTCGTTTAGCGCGGCCGAGAAGATGCGCTGGAGGAGCGACCGGGACCCCCATGGCTGCGCGAGGAAGAGATCAAGCACTCCAGACATGACTGCCGCCGGATTCGCGATCCGGATCACGTTCTTGAGCAGCGTGTATGGGATGAGCGAGTGTATCCTTTTGAGCTGAGCAAACAGCTCAGGTGAGTTGTCTTCGGCCAGGAACAAATGGTAGACGACGGCAGCGATCTCTATCCTGAGCCACTCTGCGAACTTCTGGTACTTGACGCTGAGCTCTGGGATGGATGGCTTGTCCTTGAACTCTTGAAAGAGCTTCGTGAGGCCATTGGACTCGACAATGTCGCGGCGGAACTGCTCCATGTAAACATCGAGCTCGGCCGCCCGCTTCCGAGCGATCTCGTAAAATTTCTTCTGTTCTTCGACTCTCCTCTCGTCGACGAGTCTGCGGCGAGTAATGTCATCGACATCCGCATCAGTGGGTGTGATGTGATTCGCTGTTAAGAACTCGTCCATCGTCTTTGTTCCGGCAATTTGTGGGCTTTGGAGCAGTTGCCTGATGTAAGCTCTGAGCGAGATGCGCTGATTTTCCCTCCACAACATGGCGTTCTATTCTGAGTGTTAGACATTGTGGAGAGCACTCTGAATGGATAGCTTGACATACCTCCCCCTTGGGGCTTCCCGATCTGGATCCGTCCGTCGATGGGCGAGGAGAGGCACGAAGTGAGGACGTCCGTGATCGGTTACGACGGTGGTCGCGCACCGAGAGGTTCTTTATGGACGCCGCGACCCCGTTGGCTTTAGCTGCCGTCGACTCAGATGAGTCGCTCGACGCATCAGAATCACCTCCGTCACCTCCCAAAAGTCCTGCTGCGTTGGTGTCGGACTTGTTCTTCTGAGGCATTGGCGGTAGAACCTTGCCTGGCAGCTCTGCGCGAAGCCTTTTGTGCATTCGGGCAAAATCGCCGTATCTCCGGGAAACGTAAAATTCCAACTCTCCTTGGCGGTGGACGCGTAGAATGAACTCCTGAAAAACTGCTCAGCTGTTGTTGCAGTCTACTGGTTATTGCACCTGGACTTACTGCATGTTTGTGGTGGCGCAAATTACGCCGCACGGAGGTGATATGCACGCCCGCGACGTTGACGTCCCACCCATTGACGAAGTTCCCCTGGGGCGTGGTGTTGAGTACACCGGTGTCGATGGCATCCCGGTCGACTATCTCCATCTCGGCGAATCTTATGCGCTCTTCGAACCCGGATGACGTAGGGATACCAGACACCATCATGAGCTCCACGAGTTTCCTGCATTTGGTGGCCAGCTTCCGACGCTTTGTCTCTTCTAATCTGTCCTCGGAGGATGAGATGGCCTTGTTGGCAAACGACTCGAGGAACTACAACGACATTGTGGTGCTTTGTTAGTCTCATTCTCTGGTGCTTGTATGTTTGCTCGACGTACCGTTTGCAGCTTGTCTTGCCAAAACTCCTGCTCTTTGGCCTTGTCGAGGAAAGGAAACTCGCGGATATGGTGGACAAAGATGTAGCGTAACAGGGGAAGCTCTGAATCATACGGCGAGACCTCGCCATAATCCGACTTGAACGGGGCTCCGAACCTGCGCAGCGCAGTAGGTGAGTTGAGCTCGGAGATTTCCCAGTTGACCTGCTCAGAGATGAGCTCTCGCTTAAGATCTGTGCTTGGCGAGAGTAATGTCAGTAAAGTTGCAAGCGTGCTGCCGGCCGGTTGAGTCTTGCTTGTAGAAAGCCCCACGGGGTGGAATGCCACGAACAGTGTTCCTGCTTGCCCGTGAGCATGTGTCCGCTTGTGGGAGAAGCAGCATCAGGCGAAGTACTGCTGCCCTTTGGCGCCCCGCCGTCTAGCAGCGCGGGTGTTGTGGTAGTAGCCATTGATGTCGTTGAGCTGGCTGTGGGAGCGGGCAGTATGTAGTCTCTGTACAATGTTGAAGCTGTACTGGATATTTGGACTTGGCCGCCAAAGAAAGCGTTGTCTGTCCGGTGTAGGGAAGAAAGAGGGAAACACAAACGCCGAGCTTAATCGGGAGCTGTTGAGGCGGACTGGGAGCTCGAGCACCCGTCGTCGTGCATCACCACCAAGAGGCGTAGGCTAGGACGATGAGGTCAGCCTTTGGTGGGATGAGGCGCATGGCAGTCCACCACGCGCAGTTGGCACCCCGGCGGGTCCTTCCAGGTCAGGGGACCATGCCATGACATGAGCACCACCAGGCACCTTCGCCCCAACAGAAGCCAAAACAACGTTTCCGTGACGGGCTTCACATCGTAATTCCTGGCCCGTTGTCGTGCTGGTTGCAGCTGCCGTCTGAGAGGTCCGGGGCGGGTCTGCTGGCCCTTGGCCGTGTTCGCAATTGCCCCAGCATACATGTATGTAGAAACAAACCTTGCATGTAGTCGTATTCAACTCTAAACCTCCCGTTGCTGTCAAGAATGACAGCATGCCTTTCCCTCCCATCACCACTGTTCACTGCCGCGTGTGCAAAGCACCTTGCAAGGCGCCACTCCAAGATTGTCTATGACTTTTAGCCTGCAAATTACCTGTTGCTAGGAACACGAAGATGCGGCGCAGTCTCTGCGCAGTACACATCAGCAACGTCCCGACTGAGGCTGAACTGATCTGTGCTCAGGGATTAGCGCTGGCCCCCGGCTGCCCACAGCCTCACTCATCTCGCGCCATGATCCATCACCGGCCGCAGTGTGTACGATTCACGACGCGCGGCCCCGGCAATCCGGGATAATGCTCGACTCGCAATCCCAAACAGAACCCAAGTCATGGTGGGTATGCGCCTGCGCCGATGACGACGATCACGACTGGAAAACTGGATAATTGTCCTCAATGTGTCTGCCGCTCTCCTCACATTAACGTCCTAAGGTCTGCTTACAGCATCAGGGAGAGATGCCGGCTTATCCAGGTCCGGCAGGCCGTGGCATTCTGGAGTTGTGCCAAAGAAGTGCTGCCAAGAGCACCGGCCCGGGTGCCCAGGCATGAGGCGGACGCCAAAATAAATCGGGCATCCATACAGCGACTCATGAGCTTTGATGCGTTTGCTTTATTTGGCACACGCCTGGCAGGGTAGGGCAAGCCTCCTCAATGTCGAATCTGTTCAATTGAGGATGCCAGGCGCATGGGCCCTGGTGAGGCGGGTTTGTTTGGTATTGCCCCCCTTCTGTCCCTCGATGCTAGCCTCACACACTCGCTACGGTTGTCAATGATGGTTGACTCCCCCAGTGAGGACCATATCCCCTCTTCAGCGAGTCAACAGTGCTCCGGACAGAAATCCACCCACAGCGTGGAAGTGAACAGGGAATCCGGCTCTTGAATGGTCTATGCTTTGATTTCTCTCCGCAAAAATACCGTGCCCCTGCATCGGGCGCACGCTTGACAGGAACAAGATGACGGAGATCGGCAGCGAGCATCTTGCATCTGTGCCCTGTCCAGCTCACGGCCCTGCACGCGAGCGCACTGCAAGTGAGCATACCCACAAACCATCGGACTGGTGTCACATTCTCAGTTTGAGTCTCTCTCTGCCTAGTGTACTTAGAGATGACAAGAGAGGCAGGAGTTGGTACCAAACGTACACTTGCATATCTTGGCAGCCGGACGTAGCATGAGCCTACAATATTACTCCCGGACGGCGTTGTCCGCGCCGATGCGGAAGATCGGCAAACCATCAGTAGCCTACCCTGTGTTACTGTGACAATGCCCGCACTGAAAGAGCATCCCACAGGCGACCGGACTTGAAACGATCACTTCTACTCGCTTGGAACGATTCAGAGGTCAGCACATCAACAAAATTCCCACGATATATTTGTGCCTCTGTTCAGCGAGCTCGGGTGTCGCCTGTAATGGCACACACGCAGGCATTATAATTTTGTCTGTCTCACTTCGTCATCTCCTTTTGAGCATTCGGTGTCTCGGCACATTGGGATGTTTGTCCCACATTACCTAACCGCAGCCCTCCACGTAATGCACGGCAGTCCGGCATGCCACTCCGTCTACCTAGTGACGTGTGAAATCAACGGCCGTGGCGGGACTGTCCGGCGGCTCCAGCCATTGGCAGTGAATGGCGTCTGCAGGTGGGGTGCAAATGGGAATCGCAGGGTTGTCCTTAAGGCTATCAATCAGCGGTACTTACACATCGGGGCAATCAAGAAAAAATCGCAAAATGAAACATGAATTAAAATACCTAGATTAAAAGGTCGAAATATTTCGCTATAGACAAGAAGGATCACCAGGAACGATATTGGTATTACAGCTCAACACAAGAATGTGCTGTACACAGCAATACGTTACTGACCAGTGGTGCCCATGCACCTGTTCAATGTAAATGGATTATAAGCTCAGAACTGTCCGATCCAGCCTTCCTTTGTGATGCTGCGAATTGCAAGTAGGGGTATCTTGAGAATGGCAAATGTAAAGCCGCAAATTGCCTGAATCTTGCAGGCCCATATTCTAGCACGCGCGTCTAGAGCTCGTCGAGAGCTCTGAGGACGTCAGGGACCGTCTTGCCCTCCTTGCTGCGAGCCCGGAGGGCCTCTCTGACCTCTTCGACTAGAGAGTGGACCGCGGCATCGCGGCGATGCAAGTCCGTCTCTGCAAGGAGCGCCTCGCCGAGCGTATCGGGCCCAATGTCCGTCGTCCTGGGCGTGAACACTGCCGAGGATGCCGATGCCAGCGTGGACGTCAGCGCCGCCGTCGATGCTGTGACTTTATCGCTGTGGGTTCCCAGCAAGCCGAGCAGCAGCAGCGCGATGGCCGTGGTCACGACCACCGCCCAGATCACCTTGAGCCTCTTCCGCGTGCGCTCTCTCCACATCTTGTCCGCGGCCTCCCAGCCCTCAACGCGGTCGCGCACGTGGTCGACGCGGTCGCCCAGCCCCTTGGTTTTGTCGCGTCCGAGGCTGATGCGTCCCTGCAGGTTCGTGATGCGCTCCTGGTGCTCGTCGAGGTTGTCAAAGGGGGCCACCTGAGTCTCGATCTCATCGACAAGCTCCCGCGCATCGCGCCGGAAGCTGTGGCTCAGCTCGTTGGTCAGGCCTGCGAGTTCCTTGAGCGCGACAACAGTCTGCTGTAGCGTGCCGAGGCGCTCGAGCACCGAGTAGTATGAGTCATCGAGAGTCTTTGTAGTGTCATTGGAGAAGGCACTTAGATCGGCAAGGGAGTCCCTTAGTCCGCTGTGAGCTCAGAATGATGAAATTAGGTCAGCGATGTTGTGAAAATGTGCCCACGCTCCGTTGTCCGGTCCGTCCGCGCATCAGGAAAGAAGGGGCACAACTTACGCTACACGGCTCATGGCGTCCGCCCGCTCCTGGAGTTGCATTGCATCCCATTCGGCTTTCGTCCTGCTCTTCTTTCGCTGCATGTCCCCAATCGCTACCAAGTATGACGGGTCTCCCGGGGCTGGAACAACGAGGCTCGTCCGCCGGCTTGGATCTAGATCACTGCCGCCAAAGTAGGAAGAGCTTCCCTCTGAGCGCGGGAAGTCGGCGGACGCCCGCCCGAAGAAGGGTGTGCCCGTGCTCGAGGTTGGTGCTAGCAAGAAACTGTTCCGGTCGTCACCGCGGTCCTTACGGGAGCCGCCATGATGGTGGCGGTGATGATGGTGCCGCCGCTCGCGGGTGTCGCCGTCTTGCTTAGGGTGTTCTTGGTCCTTGGCTTGGTGGTGGCGGCGGCCGGGCGCGGCGAGCTCGGTCAGGGAGCGCTTGATCTGGTGGCGAGGACGGTGCTTCTCGCTGGGGGCGATGGGCGCGAGTTCGGTCGCCTGGGCCATAGCCCTGGCGTTTTGCGTGAAGGCCTCTTCGGCGGAGAGAGGTTGTTGTTTCTGTTGATAAGCTTTACGGTTGTTGGGTATGCCACAGTTCGAGGTCGGGTCTGAGGAATGGGAGGAGTATCGTAATGTGGACGAGGCAAGAGCCCACTGGCGTCATGCTGGGTCTAGCTTTAGGGGTGTCTTAATTAAGAGCAGGGGTCTCGGCCCACTCCAGGGCCCAGCGCACCTGTGTCGCTTTCACATGCTTTGCCTCATATACCCAGCGTACGTACGCGTACATAACCTAGAGTATCTAATTATACAAAGTATTATGTGCGTCAAGACCTTGGATTTCCACAGGGTGTTTACATCGCAGAGGCACAGGCACACATACAAATCGATGCAGCAAATTGTTCATACTGTCTCATGATTGATTTGGGCCTCGTGGGGTCCGGGATAATGTATGCCATAATCAACAGGCACTGTTCTGGTGATCTTTGGCCCAACGACAGGAGGAAGTGTAGCTGTCCTCCGGATTTCTGTGTATCTGCGAGCCAGACGAGCACAAGCCTCAAAATTTGAAGCCGCAAGATCATCATCACATTGATTCCTGATGATCAAGCCGGATGATCAAGCCGCTCGGAGGAAGAATCTAAGTTGCACATGACAATTGAGTATGTCCTCGACGTTGGCTCCAAGGTCATTTGTGCCCAGTTTGAACCGTTGTTCCTTTCATGCGGGAATCTATACATCCACACGACGGGAACCTTTGGTGTGACCGTCTCTGCTGAGTCCATAAACTTACAGCCATATCGTTCAAGCACGGCCGTCGTTGAATGTTCAGATTTGTGGTAATCTCCGGCCCGCTACACGAGGTGTGGAGGCAGTCGTGCAAAAGCTAGGGGAGTGTCGGGCCCGTCCTCATGTTGGGCAGGTTCTGGTACCTGTTCGATGTTGCATGGTCGTATCTGAGGGATTGCGTCTAAGAGTTGATGAGCTTGTTCCGCTTTTCTTTGCGCTTCAGGCGCTCGACGCGCTTCTTGTGCATCTTCTCGGCCATCTTCTCATATCGTTCCCTCTCCGCCTTGGCTTCGCGCTTGTCCTTGATCGCTTGCACTCGTCTCTAAACAGTTTAAAACCCGTCCCTGGTTAGCATGCGTGCTTCTGCATTGTCATTTCGCGGTTCGTCGGAGAGTCCGCCTCGAGCCCACTCGAGCGGACATAAGTGATTTGCTCACCTTGCGCTCCGTCTCCTTCTCCTCCTTCATCTCATTCTCCTTGGCCTTTGTCGCGGCCGCCTCTGTCCGTGCCTTTGTGCGCTTCTCGTATGATGTCAAACCCGACGAGGGGCGGAAGGCTTTCCTGGGTGCGTGCCATTGCTTGCCTGCGTAATACCCAGGCGAAGTTAGTTGGGAAGCCTCGTACTCGACGAATAGAGACACGACATACCGTTCTTGCGCATGCCTTGCACGGGAATCATGGAAGTATCCTGCACCTTGGAAGGCGCATCCTGGGACTGTTCGGTGGACATGGTCGCTCGTGGTCCGATGCGCAATGCACGGGATACAGAAGTTGAGAGCCCAAGATTGTCTCCGGTTGGCTGTCAGGGAACAAATACAAGTCCGACGGGCAGTGTGCAGAATAATGGGTAGCGCGATAGGTGTGAGTTGTACTTTAGGCGATCGACAACCAACGCCTTGTGACTATAACAGACTCGGAGTCGGCCGTTCGGGATAATTTTTCTGCCCTCACGATTGATAGTGGACTGAAGAATTGCATCGTCGCCAGGACGCGGGTCGGCGGGCCATGGCAGTTCTGGCAGGCGGTCAGCGGTGTTGCGTGGGGCACTGCCGCAGGCCCGCAGCCACTCTGTGCTGTGTGGGGTGAGATGAAGAGGTGGAGCTCCGTCACAGTACTCCGTATTGAGCCGGTGCCACTCTCACCGTCCCTTACTCCGTACAGGGCTGGCTTCAAGTCTTCTAATTGACGGTCCGCTCGAAACGGTCTGCTTGGACCAAGGCCTGATGACGTTTATACATATTTCTGCGCGCCCTGACAACGATACCTTTAAAGACCGCGCTTGACCATTTTGGCGTAGGGAGTGAAACGAAAATACCTGCGTTGTAAGCGGGAAGCGGCGACGCCGCGCCGAGCCACGGATACCCCAGAGCTCATTGACATAAGCTTGAGCGCCATTGTCAAATGTAGCAACATGTGAGAGTTCACATCACGCATATGCAACGAGCCTGCCCGTGCCCAGCCATAGAGCGCAAGTATTGTTGAGAGAGACCCAGGAGCTCTCGGGAAACCGCCCTTCTTGTGAGGTGCCAAGCCATCGGGACATACAAGGTTCTGGGGTGCTACAAGATTCGTCCTCCATCCATGCTGGTCAACGACGACACCATTCCGAAGGTCTTTGGAGAACAGTCTTCATGATGAGATTTAAGGTGATGAGTGACCTTGGTCCTCACCGCTCAAACGAGGTGAGACATGGCTGTCGATGGCTGCCTGCTGTCGTTAATGTGAGTTCATGTAGTGCGTGGACTTCTATTAGAGGCCGAGGGCACTGAGTGGCGTCGATCAGGGTCCAAATAGTTTCTCCCTGCCATGGCGGCCAAAGGGAAGCCAGGCAGGGTCGCTGAATGTGATGAGCTCAGCTCTGTAATAATGAATGTTTCGCCAGCTCAGCTAGCCATCAGTGAGATACTGTTACGGAGTACGTTCGGCAGCGGCGTTGTGTCATTTGGCGGCTGCCCCAATTTCGCCAAAATCTTCCCCTGTCGCCTTCCTTCATGCTGATCAGCATGTCGCTAGGCGCCCACGGTAAAATGCATGCTAATCTTGCCGCACTATGCTTCCACACCTCGAGCACTTCTGCGAGACATCGAAAACAAAAAAACAAAACAAAACAAAACAAGAAATAGATCTGAGCTGGATCTCATCTACCCATTGGCCAATGTCATCCAGTGCCTCAAAATGCAGGATGCCCAGTATGCGGCCCAATGTGCTGCATGGAACGCTCTCATACTTCTCGAACGTTTGCCTACCCTCAACAGCTTCGCGATTGGCCAGGAGCAGCTCACGACTTGATTTCTACCAGTCAGCCATTCGATTGACCACCTCATCAATCTGGAAGCGAATGTGCGGATGGAGCTGTTCGGGCTGTGATGGAGAGGCCGCCAACCGATGCAATCTTGAAGATTGCAAGGGTGTCCCCCACAGTTGAAAAGTTGCAGTCGTCATGGGTTGCCAGCCTCGTGAGGTTTCAACTTTCGAGGCTCGTCCTTGTCGGCAGTGATCAAAACAGGCGGCGCACGCGTGACTTTGGCAATTGACGTGGTCTCGCAAGTACAGTTTGCTGCGGCCCTCAACCCTCGGAAAGCCACCTCAGGAAATTCGACTACGGTCGAGAATTTAGATTTGATTATAGTAGCACATGCAACAGCAAGAGCTAGTCAGACGACTCACGGTGTCACCATTCTTCACAGAGACTGCCGTGGCAGAAATTCGTTCCTGGCGAAGACAAGGATGTTCTAGATTTGAGTCCGGACCCGGAGATTCAGAGTGTGGGTGTCTCCGAAGAAACCGCAGACGAGCGTGGCGAAGCATGCGAGATCATCTCCGACGATTCTAAGTTATGATTGCCTTCGACCGCATGCTTGCAGCAAGGCCATGACTATTAATAACAGTAGTACTCGCGGTGTGGACAAGTACTGTACCCTGCAACTCGATTGTTGACTTGTGCTCTGTATCGCCCGCTGTCTGGGTCGCATTCGACAATGGCAGCGTGCTGGACATCCCTGCATGACGACCTCGTACCTTGCAGGAAACATTGTACAACGCCAGTGTGGTGTACCAGTCGGTATGCGCCGCCTCGAGCTAGGAACCCCTGACCGCCTGGGTCATCCAGGGTCACGAGGTGGTTTCGCATCGTGAGTGGCTACATGTGAAGCCAGGCACTTCCAGGGCTTGCAAAGTTACCATTGATCTGAACATGTACCCACCCACACATGCGGAGATGTCTGTGCACGCCATGGATTCGGCCGGCCTGGCTACCTTATGTATTCGCCGAAAGGTGGTTGGCTTGGATTGGGTGAGACGGGTGAGAATGGGCATCTCATGAAGTAGAAATTTGCAAAACTTGAGTTTGAGAGCAGAGACTCTCGACTATTGGCCGGAGCAGAGCAGGCGGTGTCGACGAGCAGCATGTTAGCATAAGCGTAATGTGCACCCTAGGTAGCACCTCGTCCTTTCGCACGGAACGTTGGCGCCAGTCTGACAACTCACTGCAGATTGTACTGCGCTGCAGATGCCTCCTCGCTAAGGCTTCATACTAGGCAAGCAAACATGTAGCTGAGTTACATTGGCGGGTACTGCACTGCTGATGAGATGAATAGGCATCAACCGCCCGGTTCGATCGCTGTCTCGAAGCCTTTGTGACTCGGCCGCGAATTCTGTGTCTTTTCTCAGCCACTGGCGAGGTGGATGGAGTCTAGGCTGGACGCTTGCATCAAGGACTTGGTCTGCTTTGTGGTGCACTGCCGTGCAAACAGGAAAAAGCAACATGCTTAGGATCCTATTACCGATTGCCGCGCCCCCCCGCGTCTTGTGACTGCGATCGATGTACTTGATGAATAAGCTGTAGAGCCAAGATGCGTACTCGCTTGAAGCTGATCACAGACCGGGGCCAGGTGTCCTCGCGACACAGGGTCGCCGATCTGCGATTGCTAGTGGTGTACTCCGTGAATCACGTTGTCTCGAGCTTCAGGTCGTGACTCGCCTGGAAGATAGGGACAACGACGTCGCATGAAAGTGTGCCAGCCGCATCAGGATATGAGCCGGTGGCCCTGCAGAGATACGGGCCCAGCCAGGCTGAAGGGAGAGCGACGAGAGCGACAAGAGCGGCGCAGCGCTTCTCGAGTTCCTCAAGCCCAGGCGGCCCTCAGTGGAGACGGGTCTCCAGACCGTGATTCGCACACTGTGCCACTGCCTTGATGCAGCCCGGCTGCACCTGCAAAGAGCAGTGGTGGTGGTGCATGGTGGGCCCGCGTTGTGCTGGTCTCTCATCACTCACTCCTTTCCCTTGCATCTGCCCTGCTCTTGTCCTCCGCCCACCGACGCTCGCCTCTTCCACAACACCAACGCCCACACCCACACCCGCCTCATCACCACCTGGTTCAGCTCAGGTCGCCCAGTCTGTCGTTTTTTTGACAGACTCCGCGGCTGCTGACCGTCCACTCATTTCGTACTTTCGCCAATTTTGCGTTTCGCTACCGCGCCACTCCCCCGCCGCCCACCAGCTCCCTTGAGCCACTTCGCACTCCTTCATTTCAACCGATCACCAACACGTACCATTCTGGAAGACCCGACGATAGGCCGCTGCATCTCACCCCGACGAGACGTTCTGTACCGTCGCTTGACTTCTCAACCCGTGCCGCCCTCATCCTCAATGTCAGCCCTCTAGCAACGTTAGGACACGTTCAATCGCCTTCACCACACTCTCTCATCTGAGCACGTCTCAGCACTTCATGGGAGTCTTAATTGGCTAGTTCTCTCAACTCGGGCTGCAGTGCAGCTTGGAGCAAGATGGCTGCCCCTACGACCCACACCAACCTCAACATACCTACGGGTAGGCTACCGGGAGAAACGACAACGCGCAGCATTCGCATTCCGGCACCCATCAGGATCGATAACTCAGCATGCTCGGATTCGATATCACCGTTCAGTACCTCTCCCGACCTCTCACTCCCACCGGCAAACCCTCAATTTGTCTTCCCGGGCAGGCAAGGCCCGTCGTCTGCTCCCTCTTCGTACTCTAGGGCGACCGGACGGCGCACTAGATCTGCGTTTGAGCCGGCAGATAGACTTCCCGAGATCTTTCGGCAAGGATTTAATCCTAGTCCGAGACCTTCGCCTGGCTTGCCGGATTTCAGCTTCAACCCAGGAGCAACTTTGGCACCAGACAATTCAAACAGGCAGACTCGTTCTCCTGCACCATCACTTACCCTGCCCGATTTCTCCTTCAACCCAGGTGCAACGCCAGACGACAGCTCTCTACTCAGCCCGCCAAAGACTCCACAATCCCCGCGCATGCCCCCGAACCGCCATGGCCACAGACGCGGCGCCAGTGAGTTTGTGGGTGGCAAGTTGAGGGCAGGTGATGCCATTACTGTCATGGGCGTCAGTCCAACAAAGTCAGAGAGTGGCTTCGCGTCGCCTCTGCTCAAGCCCACTGAACAGCCTGCTCGGAGACGGGGTCACCAACACCGTCGTTCGGCCGCGATATCGCAGCACGACCTAACCATGATCATGAAGCCAAGCAACGACAACTCATCACGCGGCAGCAGCGCCCCAACTAGCCCGGCTTCCCTCAAACCCAGCCCGCTGTTACCAAGTTTGCCTGCACTGGAGCCTCCCGCACTTCAAATCCCGAACGACGAACCATCGACACCGCTTGAGTCGATGCCAGTGGAACCGGAACTCCCACAAGAAGCTGCCGAGCCCGAAGCCGTCACACCCCCAAAGGTAGCTCCACGGGCTAGGGTTGGATTTTCTGACACTCTCGAGTTCATCCCCCGGCCACTGTCCCTTGTGTCTACTGATACAACTAGTACCTTCGCAACCATCCGACCAGGAGGTCATTCCGCGTCCAACAGCATATCCTCCATCATTTCTCTGGGAAGTGGCATGATGACCGATCGGGAGCCATCCAACATGAATAATTCCGCTTCATCCAGTTTCAGGGTCACTTCTCGGCCCAGCACAGCAGGCGCGGTCCTCGAGAACACGCCTCTCGTATCAGCCATCCCTGCTGAATCACTTTCACCTCGTCGGCGCAACTCGATACCTTTGTTGACAGGTCTGGTACAAGACGATGCTGTTGAGCCAGCCGCAACCACGCCAATCAAAACCCCCAAGCGATGGTCGTTCTTCGGGCTCGATCCGTTCACTGGTTCCAATGTCCCTAGCAAGGGACGGCCTCAAACTCCAAACCCCAATGATTCTGGCATAGCTGCTCGTGCGGCAGAAGCCGAGCTTGACCACGCTGTCGCGCTGTCAAATTCTGTCGCCGACCATGACGTGGACGTCAAGAAGTCTTCTAGCAAAAAGAAAAAGCAGAAGAAAGTCCGTGCTTGGGGTACCTCGATACTGACGCGAAAAGGCAAGTCCCGATCTGCCAAAGCTATCCCTGGCCGCCGCCGTTCATTGACGCCGCCGCCAACGAGGGCCATGTTTAATGACGAGGCGTACGAAGACGACCTAGACGATCTTCCACCATTTGCGCCCTTGGCTGCCAGAGGGTTTCCGACTTCGGCGCACAAAATTACACGCCCAAGGTCGAGCTCAGATGATGAGGCCTCTCACCAGATGATTGACCTTGATGCCGCTTTGGGACCATTCAACACGCCGACCTACAGTGCAGAGTGGGAGGCAGCCCAGCGCACGGGACAGCCGACAAGACGACCCCTTCACAGCGCCGCCGGTATGAGGGGATTCGCCGGGCCTGGCATGCATTACCACAGACGCGCTGAGAGTGCGCCGACCTTGCCTCCATTCGAGGGCAGATTCGGCATGAACCGGTTCGGCTCCTCGTCCACGATGGCTGATGTCTTTGAGGAAGACGAAGAGGATGACCTCTCTGATACTACTTCTTCTACCACATCTATCACAATTTCTTCCGAGTTTAGAGACAAGGGCGACGATTCCACCGCATCTGAGCACGACTCAACCAATACGCCTACCCAAGAAAGAGACCTAGGGATCCTTCTGCCAGTAGAGAATGCGTCTGTCTCGAGCTCTGTCAAACGGAAGGGTAGTGGCTCCAGCCTCGACTTGCAGCCACCCGGCTTTCGGATGCGGACTGAAATCCCTGGAGGGTCTCTGCATGACTTTGTCATTATCGAGGAAGAAAGCGCCCCCAGCCTCCGACCCTTGTCTGCAGCTTCTAGCGTTGCTCCATCGTCGTCGCGGAGGACACTGCCGAACCGCGATCTCGCCCCGGTTGATGTCAACTCTGTGAGCCTTGCGCCGCCACCATTGACATCTGGCAGTATATACTCGATAAACCACTCATCTTCGTTTCCATCTCCGAGATCGCCCATGTCCGATGCCCATCGAATATCCACAGCTCCGTCATCCATTGCCGATGAAAACAGCTTCCAGTCTCTACTAATGGGAGAGCCCGGTCCAGAGATTGTGCGAATTTCTATCGATGTTCCGTCCTTAACGAGTAGTAACTCAACGATGACCAGAGATAGCAATTTCCTGCCCCCAGTTCGACCGCGAGGCAAGCCATTTCAAGAACAAAGACCTGCCTCGTTCACCTCTGCGTTCGGACGCAGGCGGTCGAGTCTGGCCAGCTTGAGCAGGTTGATCAGCAGTGCTCATGGGGAACGGAGCAAGCTAAGTGAAGAGGTAGCCGTGGAGGATGAACCTGAGCAGAAGCAGAAAGCTAGCAGAGCGAAACGCATTAGTCGCATGATGCAGTTCTGGAAGTCGAAACAACCTGCCGAGTCTTAGAAAGGCTTCGGACAAATGCTTCCCAGGATTTTCGCGCGTCGAAGACGTCTTTCATTGTCTCAAAATCGGCAGCCACTACCAGCCGCGTCGGTCTTGGTCGACGACGCTGTTCTTTAGGGATATCTGTAAGAAGACTTTGCACTCTACGCATATTTTGGCAATCTACCAGGCCGTTAGCAATGGACCACTACGACGGGGCAAGTTCTTGAAATTAACCACCTGAGCGTGGATTGCATGAGGATGATTGCACGATTAAACAACAAATTTTTAAATGCACAACCGGTCGTTCGTGGTTGTGCACTATGTATTTAGAAGCTATTTACTGGGAACACCGAATCCTAGCAACATGCGATATTAGTTTGCCGGCACCATACGTGACGGAAGACGAGGTTGCGCAATCGGGCTTCTAGGTGGTGTTTCCCATGGATGAACCTCACAGCCTGCTTGTCAGTACGCGGACTGTAGCACCATCGGAGTCTAGGATTCGCGGGAAGGTCCCGCTGGACACAGTGAACAGATGGTGGGGACAGCCATGAATATAGCAAATGTATAAATACTGCCCTGGATGCACGGCATTGGCTTTTTCGGTTATAATTATGTATTCATTCAAGTCTACACATACGCGTGTGAACACGAAGGCTCCAAATATCATGTGTTGATGTGATCTGGATGAGGAATCGGTCCTATGAAACTGCTGTCCCGAGGTTGCGCCCGGAGAGAACCAATGGCTGGCCGGCGTGGGGAGCTCCAAGGATCAATTCAGCTTAAGCTTCAGCTTCCCTGGTGCTTGTCAACAAACGTCCAAACTACACGAACATCATCAATTCCAAGCACATTGCATCTACTGTCGACGCTTTGAGACTGTTGAGATAACTCCCTTCGCCGGCTGATCGACAACGGCTCCCTTGGTTAAACACGCGCGCATCGTTGCCGACTTGCTCATTATCGCGACAGACATTCGCAGTCGGAAACGAGCAACATTCCATCGACCATCCAGACCCTCGTCACGATCACGACGTCCAGACACACATACACGCGCATACACCCACACACACGTAATACGCGATGGCGGGCGGATCAAAATCAACCTCGTCCTCTTCCAAGAAGTCCTCGTCCGGCGGCAGCGGCGTCGGTAGTGGCTCTGGATCGTCGTCTTCGTCGTCTCGGAGCGCTACAAAGAGGCTGATCAAGGAGCTCGGCGTCTGGGAGAAAGAGAAGGCCGACGAGGCCGGCGTCGAGCGCCTTGGTCCCGTGCAGGAGGAGGAGCTGCTTGAGTGGGAGGCCGTCATTAACGGCCGGGGCATCGGGGGAGGATATGATGGTGAGTTTTGTGAATGCTAGCTGGCTGGCTGGCCCTTTTCTCCCCCCTTTACCGAACCTCTCACGCGCGTGCGCGTTTTGGGTACTTGCGGGCTTGGAACATGCTATGTGCTTCGGCTACATAGACATATACACACACACGAGAACACTTTTGCTTCCTGAGCCTCCTCCGCTGACCAAAGCTCCCAACCACCGCAACCACACAGAGGGACGCTGGCTCCTGCACATCTCGATCCCGACAGAGTACCCCAACCGGCCCCCCAAGATCTCGTTTGTCACGCCCGTGGTGCACGCCAACATTGCCCTCTCGACGGGCGAGATATGCCTGGACCTGCTCAAGGACGCGTGGACGCCGGCGTACGGCATCCTCGAGAGCGTGCGCGCCGTGCGCATGCTCCTCGGGTGCCCGGAGACCGACTCGCCTCTCAACGTGGACGTCGCGGCGCTGATCCGCGCGGGCGACGGCGTCGGCGCCCGCAGGCTCGTCGAGTTCTGGGTCGCCGACGACGAGGGCCGGTATGACGGGCCGTAAGGTTCTTGCGTGTTGTTCCTTTTTTTCTTTCTTTTTCTTTCTTCTTTGTCTACCTCAGTGGAGGTTTATTTCTTTGGGAGGGATAGTGTATTTTTCTGTACTCATGATATGGGGTTTAGGTCATTTCCAGGTCTATATGAATGGGAAGGAAGCTGCCAGGGCAATTAATCAACGGGAAGTCATGCGACGAGCGGCCCTACGGCTTCACAGGGCAGTGTTTACGAAACCAGAATAGGCACATGCATATGTAACGAGGATTGGAATATTATCTGCGCAGTGTGCAAATCAAGTCCACGAAGACTGCGGCGAAATCCTCGGTTTGCTGATCGCTTTTCTTACGTGGCTGTGTAGCTAGTACACTAGGAACGATCATCATTGTAGAAAAGACAGTAACGCGACAGAAGTGAATTCTTGACAGCTTCTATAAACACTATGAACATGATGATGACCAGCCGAAAGAACTCCGGTTCCCCCTATGCAACAATGACCCTCATGATATGATGTAGAAAAACCAAACTGCTAAATCTGGAAATTCCCCTCGTGTCTTCTTGAATCTACTCGTTATAATGGTATACCTATAGTCAGGTGTGGTTAGCATTTGGCACGGGCAGCGATGGTTTAGGTGTACTTTTCTTACTTTATAGTTGGGCAACCCAAAAGGCTTGTAGCCTAGCCTCTTTGCCATCTTTGCGAAGCCCTCGGTCTCAATGAGGTTGTAGAACGGGAACGCGGGGAACATGGCGCCGTCCCGGTGGACATCGGCCTTGACGAGGAGCGCAGTGCCGCCCACGCCGTCGAGGGGGACCTCGAGTTTCGGATTGTTGTTCTTGGTCTGGTCGGGCATGTATGCCATGAGCGTCCTCCATGTTGCCATCTCATGGTATCCTTCAACAATGATGTCGTCAGGGCCCAGCTTGGCCGCCAATTCCTGCGCAGCGGTGCTATCCTGCCAGTTGTTGTAGTCGTATGGTCTCTCATCAAGCTTTCCCGTCTCCTCGTTGGTGTACCTCTGGTAGCAGTTGGGCACAATAAGCGCCTTGTCGTGAGCAGCAAGGTCCTGGATTAGGGTAGGCGGTGTCTCGATGATGTCGCCATCAAGCCAAAGGACCCATGACGTATCAATGCCGAGCGTCGTAAAGAGCAGGGAATTTCGGGCCATGGACATGGCAGTGCGCCTGGCCTTCTGGTTCGACATCTTGTGCCGCTCACTCTCGTCCTGGGAGGCTAGGGGTGTCTCAAAGTCTTCGCGCTCAATGATGACGCCTCGGAAGCGATCCTTGACGGGGCCCCTTTGCGTCTTGGAGACGGCTGCCTGCAGCGCGGTCGTGGCGGCATTGCCCTCCTTTGTCTTTGGGAGGATGTAGCCCAGCGTGATGAGCTCATGCGGGTAGTTGAGCTTGAGAAGGTTCTCCCAGTACTCGGGGTAGAAGCGCGCCATGGGCGTCAGGATGAGGACGGCCTCGCGGTTGCCGATTGGGTCGGCCGTGATGGTTACATTGTTGAGGTTGTACCGCTTGACGGGCGGTCGGTCGCCAATAAGACTGGACTTTGTCGGTTTCCGTATGGGCGTCTTGCTGGTCGCAGTGGAGGAGTCGCTGCCGCCCCCGCGAGAGACAAAGTAGATGATGAAGAGGCAGAGGACGGCCCCGATGAAGAGGGTGACGTAGTTTGTCCGCCTCATGCGTACTGCCCCCATGGGGCGCACCATTTCGAGATGGGAAGAGCTACGGTTGCTGTTGTCGTTGGCCGCTGGCCAGCCGAGGTGGACAATTTGGTCGGGGCGGTTCGGCTCGACGTGAAAAGGGTGTAGGGCGAGAAGAGGGTTCAGGAAGTGCAGCCAGCCATGCGGGTGAGGGGCGGCTGACTGTTGCCAGCGGTCTGGCTCAACAGTGATCGGGCGGGGAGTCTTGACGTTGTCCTGTCGAATACGATGTCTGATCGGGCGTTGTGGAATTCCAGGAGAATGTGAGGTGGCACTCGATTGGGGCGGGCTTGGCAGGCGCAGGTGCAGGCACGCCCGGGAGCTGCCACTGTGGTCGTTTGGCCCCCACCAGCAGCTGAGTTTGAGACCATCCAGTCTGTTGCAGCATCACCACAATGGCCAGGATCCGAAAACAACACCATATAAGCACTCTGGCTGCACAGTCCTCTAGGACAGGCGCAATCAACCGACAACGGCCATGATAGGCGAACTATGAGCGGACAGTACCTGTGCCGGAGCGTTGGAGCCCCTATACGGAGTATCGTATAGGAGAGCAAAAAAGCCGGCGGCTGATGCAACATGGTGAGCGCCGCGTCGTCTGGCAAGACTGGTACCTTTTCTTGGCAAAACCCGACGGTTATTCTAACGCGGGCTAAAAGTCCCATGTTGGAATCGGCTAGTTTACCCAAGTCACGAAATCATGAAAAGAGCATTCGGTCCATGGCCAAGCGACGCATAGCACCTCCTTCGCGACGCGGCCAGTGAGCCATTGACACCGCTCGTGATCAGCCGGAACCCTAAGCCAGAGACGTGTCGAGACATGTCAAGATATGCAAGGTCCCAGGACAAGAGAGGTGATTGCCGAAACGTCGGAGCACGACATCCTCCAGACGGGCAAAGACATGCATCCCACGAGTTGACATGTTGATACGCGCGCGCGGGCAGACACGGTAGACCCGCCTGGCATGCGGCAACCCCTGGCTCGCCCTGGATGCTGCCGATGCCACCTGCTCGAGGCCCTGGAGGGTTGCAGGGCGATTGCGGAGTGGCAAGATGGACCCTTGACGGGGGTTCTTCACATGCGACTCTCCGTACGGAGCACTTGGGCACTCTGTAGAGGACCAGCCCGAGGCTGCCTGCAAAATATTTCGCGCATTTGTACCGAAGATTTGCACTTAATGCGCGAAATATTTTGCAGGCAGCCTCGCAGCCCTCGCCAGCCTCCTGAACTCCTGTCCACCCGTCGCCATGTCGTCGCATCTTCGCCTCTTTGCCTCTTTGCCTCTTTGCCTCTGGCCAGGCGCTGGGACTAGACCAGGGCTCCGCGCTCCGTGCACTTTGTTCGTGCCCAATGGGACCAGGGCAGCCGGCAGCCAAATGACTCTCTGGCGGCTCCTGGACACGCTAGAAACCCTTGCGAAGCCGTCACTGTGGTCGAAGACCCCCTATCACTCACACTCGGGCAGGCTGCCATGGGGCAGAGAGGGCTGAGGGCACCCATCCATATTGTGCTCTGTACTCCGTACATACATAGTAGCTTGTACTCTGTTCGCCGTCTGAAACAGCTGTGCCGCCTCTTGTGTGTCCGGATACCGCAGCTGCTTCACCGACACAGGCAGTCACAGAAAAGTGTCGCACCTGCACCGACTCATTCTAACGGGGGCCCTTCCCTGTCGCTCCGCCCATCTCCAACAGCCCCGTCTGCTCGCTCCGCAGGCCGCATCCTTGGGGAAGCCCTCAAGCCCTCAAGCCCTCAAGCTCGAGCAATCATTTGGCACCCTTCACCCTTCACGCGGCACATGTGACCCTTCCAGCCGCCTGTCTCGACTCGACGCGACTCACCACCCGGCACGCTCCGCACCGCATCCCCTGGACTACCGGTACATGGTACCGCATTCCAGCTGGTCTGTACTCTGTATTGTTTTCAGCACGGCCCAGGCCGATCCCATGCCTCACTTCTCAGGCGGCCAGTCTCTGTTTCGGTCGTCCATGTGCAACCTCGGACACGACCTGCCGTGAGCTGGATTTCTCTGCTTGTACTGCTGCTGCTGCAACTGCTCCGTCCCTCTCGCCACGCGAAACAACCCGCCCTTCGCCCGCAGTTCTTCACCATGGAGCCCGTCCCCGAGACCGAGAGTCTCGAGGAGTTTCGCTCCTCGCCTCTGCCCACGATGCGCTTCCACCACGGCAAAGCGGCTCCTATTATCACCCAGGACTCAGATAGCCTTCGCAAGCCTCTCAACACCCGCCGCTCCACCGAGCCGCTCTCTCCGACTTCGCCATGGTCCTTCGCCGGTGCCCTGCCGTACCGACCGCGGACAACCTCGCCGCTTTCCGGCTCACATACCAGATCAAAGTCGACAGCGAGCCTGCAGCTCCCCAGCATGAACCGCACACGCTCGATGCCCGGTCTCGACGGTGCAGGTCGCATCATCTATCCGCCGCTCGTCCGTCCCTCAAGCCCGTCCGGGTCTCCTAGCCGGCACCGAGTGCCACGAAAGCCTGCCGATGAAGCGTTCCCGTCCGCCCCGGTGAGAACTTCAGTACTGGACAAAGACCACGGACACCAAGATAGAAGTATCTCGCCTGTCCGTAATACACCACTCTCACCGGCACAGAGGACTTCGTCTCCGTTCCGACAAGGCGTAATGAGCTCGGGTGCTTCAATCCCTGGGGCGCTGTCCAGCTTGGCGATCTCCCCATCTTATAGATCCGATAGTAGCTCAGGCAGTTACAATTTCCCAGGCTACTACCATTCTTCCTCGGTGCCATCAACGCCGAGCTCGATGAGGTCTCGAAGCCCGAGCATCTCCAGTCTGGAGACGATCCCTGATACGCCAGACGCTGAAGAAGCCGCCCTCGAATCCGAGCGCATCGCCCAACTCAAGGCTGCTGCAGATGCTGCCGATGGGGACGACGGCTCAGAAGGCAAGGGACGTGGCAACCTGGATGGACAGAGTCGCGGTCGCACAGTAGGCGCTAGCGCCAGAGACAAGCGGAAGAGATGGAGTGTCTGCGGCGCAGAGCGACGAGGAGATCTCGATTTGGAGACCATCTGGGAGGACTGAACCGACATCTGCTCTCAAATCGTCTCCTTTGGACATATTCGAGTTCACCCAACACAGATTCTATGGCACAAACAAGGTGGCAAAGCTGGAAGCCTGCGGATCACCTACAGCATATGGCCACCATTTCTGCACTGGAATCTGAAATGAAGGACCGGGCTGAGCATGTTTTGTGTTTATTGATTTCTTTTTCCGACCTGGTCGTCTTTCATTCGCGGCGTTAACACACACACAAACAAACACTTGAGGTTGTTTCGATACCCTGCTGCATTTACGCATTACCACACCTCCTTGAGCCAACGGTTCATCGTCCCCACGTTTTTGGCCGTTTATAAATTACCACGGCTGAATATAAATCCCCGGAGATCGCGAGAAGGTCTCAAGAGGGAAGTCGAGCTGGCAGTAGCTGTGAGGCTCGAGGATTGACACGCATCAGACGTAGAATTCATGAGCTTGAGAACTAAGCAGGCATTATGGAGAACAAGCGAAATTGACGATCTGACATTTGAGAGAGCTTAGCTCCGGGTACTATCCCGCGCGATTTCGTTCTCAATCGGCCCTGATAATGTGAGTGTCCGCGCGTGAGCTTTTTGTGACGCGTTTAGGATGCATTGACAACAGAATTCGTTTTCTTGGTCGTCCTGAGATTGCGGGGAAAGGCCGGTGGGCTGTCGGTCGTCTCCCTGCCCTCCCTCCTGTCTTCCCTCTCACGCGCGGCTTGTGCGCCTCTGGAGCAATGCCATCCCTTGAAAAGCACATTTGGCGTCTATACAGTGGCCCTACATACTTAAAGCACTCGCCACCGGGCCCTTGGCCAGGCGAGATCTTGCAATAGACTGTGTACAGAATTCCACGTAATATTGGGCGAACGTGGGCATCTAGGCGGCCAGGTGCAGCAATCTTGGGATGGTCAGCGCGAGTCGCAGAGAACAGATGTGCCAAGCACGAGGGGGAGGGCTTGAATTGCAGCAAGGTAGAAAGGGTTTGCTTTGCAAAAGTTTCTTGTCTTAACAAGTACAAGCCGCGCTCACTCAACCCCGCCGGACTGTGCAGGATAAACCCTCTTATCGCTACCTTCGTTTGTCTTGCTTTCCGAGTAGTTGCGTGGTTGTGGTTGGCAATGATGATGATTTCAAACTGGTGGCGCGGTCTTCATCACCTTTACGTGCTTCGAACACAGGCTATTTGACCTTTGGCGCTTCTGGAGGAATGGACTACCTACCTAATTATACAAAAGGCGCATGGTACCGCTATACAGTCATTGTAGGGAATAAAGGGAAGCATCCTTCGACATTGTCCACGCTGGCTGGTCTATCTAGGGGAGCACTTTGACAAGGACACATGTAATGGGACATCTCCCTTGTTGTAATAGAGGGAGTAGGTAGTTCAGTGTTGAAGTCCTCCTTCCGCTTCTTCTTCATCTTTCTCGACATCCGACGATCACTTTCTCTCCTCTTGGCATCTCTTTCCTCCCTGCCTTTCCCTGCCCTTCTGCTCTCCCTGGTCCGTGACCTCCAAAGGAAGACCTAACAGTCCAAGAGTTTCTTCCTCATACTGGTCGCTGCTGTTTGCATGCTCGGCGGGGTTTCCTCGTGGCACACAGATAGCTTCGACGACAACAGCAGCGGTGGTGACGGCGGAGGACGACCCTACGGAGTCATTTTGTAACAGTCTTGTAGGAGAAAACGACCACAAAGAAGCTTCATCGTTCAACCCTGGAGTGAAACGACCGCAAAGACCAAGAAGCCACGGGCGGTCCGGTTGATTCAACTAGGGAAAAAGGAGTGAAACCTCTTATCCGGCTTTATTTTCGGCCTTGGAACCCAGCAAACCGACTCTTTCCAAACTTGCACGGCTTTGAAGGAAAGAGAGCAACATCACCAGGGAATCTTACTAGCACTCGGACAATGGGCATGTTTAGGAAAGCTACAACGGGCGGGAAGAGGACGGAGCGTCCCACCGAACACCACGCCGATACCTGTCGTGGCCGCCGCAGCATGTCTGGTGCTGCGTCCTGTCATGATCACCATCGGTTTAGTACCGTGGTCGTCATGGTCATTGCAGCTTGTCTGCTCGCGAGTCACGCGTCGGCTGCTCCCGTTTCTCCTATTATAGACTCGGCAGCGGCAGCGGCAGCAGGAGTGACAGTGGTCATGGGAGCCTCATATGTCCCTGCACAGCAGCCAGGCGAGAATCCGAGCGGCGCGCAAGCAGCCTCGTCTTCCTCTGGTATACTACTGACACTGGTGTCGGCACCAGGTCCAACTTCGCTGCCTGCTCTGCTGCTAGTTGGCGGCATCCCGTCAAACAACTCCCCTGCCGCCGCGGCTGTTGCTGTTGGGGAGACGAGCGTCGCCAGCCCGGGCCCGGCGGCCCTCTCGCCGCTTCTCTTGCCGCCACCTAGCCTCGGCCCAACCCAGGCAAAAGTGACAGCAACGACGGGCGAGCTCCTGCAGGGCTCCTCACAAGTCGCTCCGGTGGTGGTGGTGAAGCCCCTGGCCTCATCCGATGATGTCCTTACTGACATTTCCGGGATCGGAAAAGTAGGGGGAGGGGAGGATCAAGGCCAACAGCAGCAGCAACAAGATCAGGACTTGACCCCCGGGGCAGAGAAGCCGTCTCAGATTTCATGGACGACAATGATTGCAGCGGTGGCTGCGGTGCCAGCCACCTCTGCTCCGGTGAGCGACAGTTCATCGCCCTCGGATGTACCGCCGGCGGCAGTCCCGGGAGCAGAGGCCGCACTACCAGCCACGGCGCCACTGCCCACGGCCGTGCCGTCGTCTGCTGCGGCAGAACCAGTCGTGCTTCCAAGCGAAGACCCCACGAACGGCGTCGGCAGCGGAGAGCAGATCCCAGCGTCATCGGAAGGACTGGACCAGCAACAGCAACAGCAGTCTGCCCCGACGCCCGCCCCTTCCGCATCAGCCGCCTCCTCAGCACCTGCAATGGTGGCGGAGGACACGGCCGCGACGATGACGACGACAACAACGAAGCACGACGTCCTCGGGACAATTACAAAGACCCTCAGCTACCGACGGACCACCATCTCCACTACCGTCACACACTTGGTGACCGTGACAGAAACTATCACCCCCTTTGCGTCGTCCACGCCGTCGGCGCTGTCCACGACGACGACCCAGGAGATGCTAGATAGCAACATCAATGTCAACGGCAACAGAAGCAGTAGTAGCAACAGCAATAGTTTCGCCACCCTCTCCACCGGCAGCATGAGCCTGTCCAGCTTACTGGGCGCTGAAGGGAGTAGCATCAACACTGGCAGCAGCAGCAGCAGCAGCTGGTTGACAATGTCCGACTCCGCAACCACATCAGCCCTAACGGGGGCCGGGAGAGGCAGCGGCCGAGCGCAGTATAAGCAGCGGTTCCGGCCGCTGCCCACTGCGTAGGAGGCGCAGAAGGAGAAAAAACCGACCGACCAACAGGGTTTGTCATTGTTCGCACACTAGCTACACTGATTGATTGGGGACAGAAGGGTGTTTGTTTCTTGCTTATATAGGTGGACCGGAGTGGTGAAGGTCCCCTCGGCGTATTCTTTATCTTTTGTCCAACCTCAGGCGGCGACTGTTGGCGCAAGGACCAGCTCTTTATGCTTCTGGTTGTTTGCTCGCTGTTTTATCAATTGACAAGTGTTGAAGTACTATGGTGTGATTGATTGCACAGCAGGTGCGAGGGAAATCCTCGACATGTGTTTGAGGCTTGGTAGCCGTGGCCAGGAGGAGCAGGTGTTCTCACAAGACCGCCACCCATTATGCCTGCTTCAGTGTAAAGCGAAAGCTTGCCTTCCAACAGTTACATGGCTAGTTGGGTACTTCTGTCGTCCCTACCTGCGTAAGGAGGGTTGTTTTGTAACGCAGGAGAGCATAGTTGTCTGGTGTAATGTTGGGATTGTTTCTAGACCCTGTAGGCTTTTGGGACCGGAAGGTTTCTGAGAAACCCCTCCGTGAGGCTGTGTTGTGTCTTCCGCCGTAGTGTTCACTAGAGCACCAACAGTCTCTTCCCAATGATGCCAGAATGTCTTTCTGCTGGGTCTTCTTCGAACCACGCAAATATTATCCTGTTCCGACAATGAGGCCGCAACTGGCGCCGGAAAAAAGGCCTTTACATCCTAGGCTGTGTATTGCTTCGTCATTGGTCTTAGAGACAAGCAAATCTTCCGCCCAGTTCTGCCGCTGGGCTTAGGCGGTAATCGAGCCATGTATGAATCCGGGGCTCTCCTCTTCAGTAGTCACATGGCAAGTTACTGCCATGTACAAATAGCACTCGTTTCACAACTCAGTGTTCATCATCTTCGGCATCGCCCTCGTCTTTGCCAGACTGCTTGTACTTCTCCTTGCCAGTCGCGATCGATGCCCTGACCGTCCTCCCGTCGAACGCCCGGCCGTCCATGAGGCTCACGCAGGCTTCGGCAGCGTCTGCGTCCTTGAATTTGACGCTAGCGACTCCGTCCACCTCCAGGTCGTACAGCACAACGTTGGTCACGACGCCGAGCTTGGAGCACTCGTCGCGGATGTCCTCCTTGATGTCGAGCAACGCGGCGGGGTCCTCCTGGAGCTCCGCCAGCGTAAACATGTGGCGCAGGACGACGACACGGTCCCTCCGCGCGTTGGTCTCGAGCTGCCCGCCGTACGGATCGTCGTCATCCCAGTCGGCCAGCTTAGCGTCGAGCTTCTGCGTCCGCCTGATGACCTTTTTCTTGTCTTGCTCGCGCGTCTTGTCCTTGGGCTTCACACCCACTCCAGTGATGGCATTTGCCTTCTCGGATGCGTCGCCGTTGTCGTGGCTCGCAGTCTTGCCGCCGCCCTCAGCGCCGTCCTTGTCATAGTTTGTCTTCTTGTAGCTTGAATCGGCTGCCTGGACGCGAATGTTGGGCTGCTCCGTGGTGCTGAAGCGGAAGGGTGTGTCGTCGAGCAACATGGTGGCCATGTCGACGCTCTGAGGCTTGAAGAAGACGACCAGGGCATCGCCCTTGAATTTCCCATCAGCGTCCGTATACAGCTTGATACGGGGTTTGCCGCTATCAATCTCCTCGGCAATGACGCCGCACTTGCGGGAAAAGACGTCGTGCACCTCGTCGACGGTCGCGTCCGAGGGGAGGCCGGTTACATAGACGGCGGTGTTTTTGCGCGGCGGTAGCGGCTGCTTATGCTTCTTGCTGGGGCGATCGGCACCGTTTGCACTCTTGCGCTTCTTGTTGTTGTCGTCGTTTTCATCTTCGCCACCGCCAAGGCCATATGCCTGCTGTTGCTGGCGGATGGTGTCTTCGTCGAGGTGGGGGATCCAACGCTTGAGCTGGGAGTCGAACTCGTACTCTGTGCCATCGTCATTGACGGCGAGGAACTTGTTGTCGAGGCGGGAGAAGGATATGCGGTCGTCGCTGTCGAATTCTTGCGCGTCGGTCGGGAAAGGGAGGCCGCCGTGGATTTGGGCCGAGTCGGCCATGATGCTGAAGACAAGACAGAGCTCGCCGACCAAGTCTAGAAAGGTGAAGTGTAGGCGAAGGAGGGAAAGGGTTGAAGTGCGCAAGGTCGCGGAAGTGTGCAGCAAGTGTGAGCTGCTGTTTTGCGACTTGGGAGCTCTCAGAGCTGGCTGCGACGGGGTTGGAGCTTGCCTGGCCAAGTCGGACGCTGATTGGTGCGGCGTCTTTGCAGGGCGCGCGGAATGCTGTCCGTCGCAATTACAGTACAGTGACAGTGACGTGCATCCCGCAGCGCCACACATGCCGAGAGGACTCGAGAATGTCATGTGAAAATTAACAATACTGACGACAGCTTGTCGTTTCCCTCTCACCACCGGTCAATAACAGGCAGCACTGTGCCAGCAACAAAGAGACCATGTCACTGCTTGCCATCAAGGTTGCATGGCCACCACATTCATTATTCCCGCTCCACACACCTTGAAGGACCCTCCAAAAATGATGTCGCCAAAAATCACAATGTCAATAGTATTCCTCTTTCCACACCTTTCCTCTACTCGCGCTCCAACCCGAGTTTCTCTTTGCACGTAATGGGCCGGACCGAGCCCTCACTGGGCAGGCCGCCGCCCGGGTTCCGCCGAGATGCACGAGCCAAAAAGGCCAAAACCACAATCAACAAACTGATCCCGGCCCTGCTCAACGCTCACCCCCGCGCTCGCCGGGGCATCGACGCTGCGGAGCTCATCGTCGAGCCCAAAGCCCTGGCGGCAGCAGGAACAACAACAAGCGTGGCAACCACAAAACCCACCGTGCAGCATCACGAGGTACCTCTCCCGAATAACTACAAGGCAAGGTCATCGGGCAAGGGAAAAGCCAAGGGCAAGAAGGGCAGGGCGGCACACGACCAAGAGCAAGAGGATGAGCTCACCACAACCCCAGACCGGCCCGGCCGCCGCCGTCGCCCGGCCCCGGATCGGAGCTCGAGGCCGGACAAGGACGGCAGCAGGCCCAGCAGCCACACCCACGACCAGAACACCTCCCCATCGACACAGCAGCCGCCGCGCATCCGCCTGGCCATTGCAGACACCCTGACCGTTGCCCGCTATCTCCTCGAGCCAGACCCCACCGGCGACACCGACGAGGAAGGCGACGACGACGACGTGCACCGCCGCCGCCGCCCCAATCGCCGCCCGGATCTCGCCAACACGACCTCCCGCGTGGCCATCCTCAACATGGCATCCCCGCTGAGCCCCGGCGGCGGCTTCCTCAACGGCGCCATGGCCCAGGAGGAGTCGCTGTGCATGCGCACCACGCTGCTGCCCTCGCTGCGCGACGGCTTCTACCGCCTCCCCGAGCTCGGCGCCGTGTACACGCCCGACGTCCTCGTGTTCCGCGACGAAGCCGGTGGGGACCTCGAGAAGCGCGACCGGTGGTTCGTGGACTGCGTCAGCGCCGCGATGCTGCGGTTCCCCGATGTCGAGGAGGTCCCGCTGGACAGCGAGCCGGCCGGCGCTGCCGCGACTGGTCGCGGCCAGCAACAGTCGGCGTCCACTCGGCGGGGGTTGCCTCCCAATATCGCGGGTGGGGCATCATCATCATCACCAGCAGACGCGGCGGGAGCCTGCGATGATGACAGCGACGACGACGACGACGACGACGAAGACCTCCCCGGGGGCCCCGTCCTCAAGCGCTACATCGACCAAAAGGACCGCGACCTCGTCCTGCACAAGATGCGCGTCGTCATGCGGGTCCTGCAGTCCCGCGGGTGCCGTCGGGTCGTCCTCGGCGGGGCCTGGGGCTGCGGTGCGTACGGGAACCCCGTCGAGGAGGTCGCCGCGGCGTGGCGCAAGGTGCTCCTGCCGGCGCTTGCGCCTGGTAGCAGCAGTGGTGGTGGTGGCAAGACCAGGGCGCCCAAGGAAAACTGGCACGGCATCGAGGAGATTGTACTTGCGATCAAGGGCGGCGGTATGGCGAGCCGCTTCGAGAGCGCGTTCCTTGGGGGCACCACCGCCGCTTCTCTCTCCTCATCGTCCGCCTCAGCAGTGGCGCCAACAGCAGCAGCAGCAGCAGTGTACGACAACGAGCTGCCAATCGTAGAGGCCCTGGAAAAGATCGACCCGGTAGCCCTGATTCCTTTCTCGTCAATGTCAAAGAGCAGCCGCATAGGCTCCTCCCACGGCACGGGGCAACAGCAGCAGCAGCAGCAGCAGCAGCAGCAGGCAGACGAGGACGAAAATGACCCAGAGGCCCTGCGCATGCGGGAGCTCCGCGAGCGCATCGAAACCTTCGAGCTGCAGGTCGGGCAGGCGCGCACGCCGCAGCTCAGGACCGGGCTGAGTGCCGTGCTCGCGGGCCTGAGGAGCCAGCTGCCCCCGGATCTAGACACGACGACCCCAACGGAAGCGGATTGCGAGGATGATGATGCTGATGAAGATGATAAAGATGAAGATGCGGGGAGTGACAGCAGTGGTGGACATCATAGCTCTGATGAAGCAAGGGAAGTCCGTAGCGATGAAGAAGGTGCGCACGGCGACGACGAAGGTATATCAATGGACAGGTTACATTGAATCCTAGGGTGAGAGCAGGAAAGTACGTGGTGGTTATCGGAAAGCTACTTGACTTTGACTTCCGGACTGGGTATCACCCACTATCGCACACCAGGGTCTGGATTAGGTACCATCAAAGATGCTAAATTCGACAAGAGGCTGGTAAATTCTAAACGGTTAAGATCATGCCATCTAAGCCAAAATCGTCTGCTCGAGAAACAAAAACCCTCAACGCCAGTGCCTTAAGATCATGTGAGCTATTATATACATTGGTGGATTCAAACACGCCCTTTCCAACCTGGCCGAGCATTTGATCGTGAAGCTACGTGAGTCATTAAAGCGTCGCCAAAAAACACCGTCGCGGCAGCGGCCTCAAGCACCAGGATCCGACTCGGGGATCTCAAGCTCGGCTGGGTCAGCCTCCGCTGGAAGCTCCACGTTCTTAATCGGGTGTAGCAGCATAGGCGGCAGGCACATGCGGCCCTCGCCGCCGCGCATCTCAGAAACCGAGGCACCAGTTCTGCTCTGGTCCTCAACCAGCTCGAACTCCTCCCCGCCGTCGTTGTTGACATTGAGGCCGAGCCAGCGTCGGTACAAGTTTGGCGCGAAGCCGGAGTCGTAGAACCAGGAAAGCCCACGAAGGTTGTGCTCGCGCTCGCCAAATACTGAGGTCCGCGAGCCTCCGCTGGCGCCGTTCTTGCCATTGTTCAGAGTCTGCCCGAACACGGCCGTAGGCCACTCCCGATCAACATAGAGGGGGTGCGGCGCAAAAACGGCCTTGAGACCATGGTGCAAAGCAACAGTGGCAGGCCACATCTCAGGGAATGCGTGGTGCTTCTTAAAAGCCGTTTCCCTGTGCATCGTCAAGAGGAGGCGCCTAGACATGCGTGCCGCAGTAATAATTTGTGCTCGGCGAGGGACCTTGCCCTCAGTTGTGTTGTAACCCGTGATGTCGTCGGCAAGTCCCCAGGTAGTACCTTCAGGATCGTAAATTGGGTTGAAGGCAATGTACTCTGCCTCCTCGCCCACGCCCCAGGTATACCGGTCTTTCTCAAATGTTGTCTCTGGCTTGGGATCTTTGTCCGTCTCAAACCAGTCATCCTCGTTGAGTGGGCGCAAAGGGCCCCAGATGGGTTTCTCGCCTTGACCCTTGGATTGCTTGCTTTCTCCGACAGCGCCCCAGATGTTGTCAGCCCCGGTAGTTCCCATCTCGGACTGGACGCGAGCCATCTGCTTGAAATCTTCCCAAGTACCATGGACTGCAGGCAAGTAGAAGCGGCCATTACGTTCCCACAATCCCTTGCGTGGTTGCTGCTTGGACCAGTTCTCGACTTTGCTGAAGAAATCGTAGTAGTGGCCGGTGTAGCGAATATCCATCTCCCACTGCCAGAAGTAGTCGTACTCGGGATGCTTGTAAGCAAAATACTGCATGGCCATCTGCAGACCACGGTATACGCCATGAACTGGCAGCCCGGGCCCACGAGCAAACAAGTCATAAATGCCCTGGTACAGCGAGAGCATTTGTGTTTCTGTCCACAGTGTTACAAGGCCCCTGAACTCGGCGGGGATTGTCGCCTCGATGCGTTGCTTGTATATCTCGGCATCGGCCCAGACGGGATATTTCGCATCGTCCTTGACCTGGACGAGGAGATGAATATCGTAGCGGCCACCAGAGGCCAGAGACATTTCGGTGATGAGCGAGCGCATGTTCATGACATCTTCCTCTCGCCATAAGAACTCGTCCCAGCAACGAATGACTACAGCAGTGCGGGGCAGCTTTTTGACGGCACCTTTTACAGGAGGAGTAGGCACAGCAGGCACAGCAGGGGCGGCAGGGGATGGTGCATCTCTCGCGTCAGGACCCGACGTTTCCATTCCAGACGACGAGACCGATTCGGCCTCTTTTGGTGGGGCGACAGCCACCTTCTCGTGAATGTAGAATCCATGTGGATCTTGGTGGACAGCAGGCATTTCTTTGTAGCGAGCAGAGTTGGCATCGAAGCAACGACGCTGGGTCTCTGCCCAGTCCATGGACTCCCAGGCTACCTTGGGCACCTTTGACCAGGTGGATTCGGCGCCTTCCGTGTCACCATGTTCACCAATTCCCAGACCACCTGTTTTCTTGGAATAGCCATAGCCATAGGGTGCGTACCGGCCATGTCGCTCGAAGCAGATATCCTCGGGAAGGTTGAGGAGCTCGTGCGAACCAACGACAGCTTCTGGGAAGCCATTAGGCCGTCCATCAAAGTACCGAATTGGCGGTACGCGGACCTTGTTTGCCGCGTCAAGAAAACAGTCGTGAACCTGCTCAGGATCGGTCTTGAAGATGCTTTGCGGATATTGCGTAAATTCCTTGCTATTGGGAAGTTTGCGCTTCTCGATGGGCGAATCATTGGTTGAGTTGAGGAACGACAGCTTGTCGAGCGGCAGCTCGTCCTTAGCCCGAGGATACTCGGGTACATTGGCAGGTCCGGATGCGAGATTCCTCACACCTCCGTAGTACCGTGTGAGGAATTCATAGGACTCCCAAATGGGTGGAGCTTGCGGTCTCGCGGGAAGGAGGCCCCCTACGATCATCTTGTTCTCGTTATGACTAGCACGGATGAGACTGAGGATGAATATGGTGATGAGGGAGAGGAGGCCGAGGCAGAGGTAGCGGGTGACCTTGCTGGGCAGTCGGTATGGGAAATGGAAAAGGCCTGGCCTCCGGGTATTTGCGAAGGGTCTCCTTGGCAAGATCGGGGCGGCCAATGCGGCAGCGGACGAGACATTGCGGGGTGTTTCGGGGGATGAGGGCGCGGAGTCGTCAGAGTCGTAGTCTGAGGAATCGTAGGAGTCATCGTCGTCATCGGAGTTGCGGTCCTTTGTGGGAGACCTGAGCTTCTCGTAGACAGGAAGCCTGTCTTCGCGGCCTTTGCGCTTGGCCAGCGGGTTCTGAAAGACGCCCATGTTGGATTGTCCCTCAGCAGCGCATGGGCATGGGGCACTTTGCTGGTACCTTGGCTAGATTGTGACCACTAACGCGCAGAGGGCGAGCGTTGGATTGGACTGAGCGAGGGAGTTTGTGATAGTAAGGATGGATCAATTGCTCGTGGAGTCCCAAGTAGAAATGTTGTTGATGTGTGTGTGCGGCTGTGGAGGAGTGCAGGTGGACTGTGATTGTTTGGGCGGCCAAGAACTTTCCCAACGTGGAAGGGTTGGACAGCAGCACAGCACTTGGATGGACGCACCAATGGGCCAGCGGCGGGCGGCAGAATCGGCAGCGCTGCGGCAAGGCCAAGCCAGAGCCGGCGGATCAGGGCAGGCTGCGCTGCCCCTCCCGCTCCACAGAGCCGTTGTCAAGGGCAACACACTCTGCACACATCCGTCCTGCCGTCCTCCGTCCTCCTCCGTCCTCCGTATCGATATGTACTCCTTATCGCATGCTTATCTTTCCCCCCTGCCACCAAAATGCAGGCCTGGAGGTTATCCTCCGCAAAACACGCCGATACTTTTGTTCGCCGCAGCTGGACGGCCCTACAACTCCTCCATGATCCAATTGCAGAGGCCGGGGCATTGGGCACCCAAGATCGAGCAGTCAAACATTTGCGCAGGAAAACAGGTTCGAATTGCGTCCTTACGGTCTCTTCCCACAACAGCAACTTTACCCCATTCAAGGCTGAGGACAACCTCGAGTTTGCCTTGCCAGGGCCACGAATGGCAAGCATAAGCGCCGGGTTACTTTGCACTTTCCTCAGCCGCGAGAGGCCTAAGTACGCCAGGTGCAGGTGTGCAGGTGCAGGTGGCTTCGAGTCTCGGTTTTGTGCAAGTCGGACCAAGGTAGCCCAATGTACCTTGGACGCTTGAGCCACCCCACCCACCGGACATGTCCAAACCCCACCCAGACCCTAGAACGCAAAGGCCTGACCCCGATTCCCAGCCCAGCATGCATAAGCGCGAGGCAGGCACCCTTGGCCACATGCACCCTTCCAGCTAGGCCGGCAACCGGTCACGAGCGGGAAGCAGACCTGACAGACAGAACGGGGTTGTCTGGCGAGGCGTGGGAGATCGTCGTCAAGAAGGAGAAGGACCCCGTCTCGCCCGTCTCCTCAAGTCCCCATCTGACCCCGTTCGACCCCGTCCGACCCCGTCCGACCCCATTTGACGCAGGGGTGACATCACGCCCCCCAGCGCCATTCGCCGGTACTTCCTGTCCGGCCCCCGGCCCAGCAGCCACGTTGGCCTGGCCAGACCAGAGCATGCCACTGTCCATGTCCTGTCCTTGTCCTCCTGCCTGTCCTCCTGCCTGTCCTCCTGCCTGTCCTTGTCCTGTTGGCATCCTGCCTACCACTCGCCGGCGTTGCAATGGTCTGCTCGAATCGTATAGCTCAGCACTTCGTTCGGCGCAGATACCTACGCCTGCAATGCTTGCCTCGGTGTGCTGGCCGACCAGGCGGTCTGCGAGCATGCCGGTCTCGGCTGCGACGGGGAGAGGCACTATCTCGCCTGGTGCTTGTACGAGCCCGGGCCATCGTGATCAGCCACTCACGAACTCTGCTATCCCGTCACTTGACCATAACCCGCCGCTTCGGTGCAGCGACGCTCAGCCGGCATGCGTGCCCAATGGTCCTTTCTTCGTAGCCCCTAGGCCCTGCCCTCTGCTCATGCAAACGTAATTCTACCTCAGGTGCAGATGTGCCATACACACGGCAAAGTACTAAAGCACACGTCCCGCCTCACCGCTCCAGCATGACCTATCTCTCCCAGAGCCCGCACCCTCGCTGCTCTTCTCTTCTCCTCTAAACACATCGTCAACTGGACCAATTGTCAATACCCAGAGTACTGGACAACTACACCAACACAACACGCTGCGGGCTACCACCATCGATCCTTCGATAGTGCTCCCGCTCCTGACGCCATGGCCTCCTGTTTGACACAGACCCAGACGTCTCAATGGCAGCACGTCGAGGATGAGGCCCTCAAACTCGTCTTCACCATCACCCAGGAGCCATTGTGTGTCACGCTGGGTGCGTCTGCCATTGTCGCCACATCGCTCTGCTTGATCGTCGCCATACGACTGCTTCAGCCGGCAGCCGTCGTTGCCCTGGTTGCCCTGGTCCCCACGATACTATTCATACATAACGACTTCCAAAACTATTTGAAGCTGGGACCAGGTGGGACACCTTCCACCTTTGTAGGTTATCTTAAGATCAACTGGCTCAAGCTATGGGCATTACGGACTCCCTTTGAGCCTCTGGCCGTCGGCCACGAAGTCGTCCCAGCTCGCGGCATCCTCGGCAAGAAGCCGCTTCCGTATCGGTGCGGCCCGAGACCGAGCGTCGTGGGCATTGCACCCCAGCGGCAGACGGACCAGTTCGGCTCGCGAGAGTGCTACATGGCGCTCAGGGGGATACTGGCCAGGCACGGCGCGGAGCACGACAACGTGCTGGGCCTCGGGACGTCGTGCTTTGAGAAGCACGGCCTCGGCCTCTTTGCGCGGTTTCCCATCAACAACACGTGCCAGGGCGAGATTGTGCACGTCCACAGCTCCGACTATGCCATGCACATGAACCTGCACCCGGAAGACGCCAAAGAGGTGCTCGCCAAGGGCTGGGGCCAGCGGCACCCGCTGACTGCGCAAAGGTGGCTCAAGATGCCGGTGCCCAAGAACTTCACCATGGTGTACGCACCGCGCACGCAGGACGAGCTCAGGATCGTCTGCCAGATCATCCAAGCCGCTGGCTACTGGGTCATGGGGGAGGACATTGAAGTGCAGATGAACTGAAACAATCGGGGTTCGGCAGGACGACAAATTGCCCTCGACGTTGGCCAACTGGGGTCTGAGCATGCTTTTATCTACCTGGGGTACTTGGTTAAGTAAAAGCAACAGACAGTACTTACATCGACAGCATATTGCCAGAATGAACAAAATAAACAGAATGATAACATATTACAATGCTCTCCACACGCCATGAGACTCGTCCGTCACGAAATCGTCTGTTGTGCATATTTCAAGTCTCGGATGCATGGCATCCCAAGAATGTCTACTTTGTAGCTGCAATACATCTCCGTAGTAGTGCCACCCGCGGCCCCATCCGGGCGGCCCACGGAGGCCGACTGCCGTTCCCCCAGGACCGGGATTCAGGCTTGGCCAACTTTTTTTTCAATGGGGCCACTCCGGTCTGGAGCCTGCCGCGCCCGTGAATGGCACGTGCGCAAGGCGACATGTCTGTGATGGGAGCACCGGTAGGGCACGGTAGGCGGGGGGTTTATTTTTATTTTTTGGTCGGAGCCCAGTCAGCGACACGGAAGCGCATGTTGGAAGACGGCCGCGCGTGTGACTGCTCTGCGCGAAAATCTTGGCCGGGCAAGAGTCGTGCAGCCAATCGTCTGGCTGCTCAGTCACAACCCATCCATTTGAGCGCGAGAGCTAGTCCACGGGTGTTCGGTACCCAGCACATGCAAGGCATGACTTGCATGCGCCCGCGCGACCGGGGTGGGTTGGATGTTTTCCAGGTTCTCAGCCATGGTCCGACCCGTCCAAGGCGGCGGGCCTGCGTCACACGATTTTTATTACATCACATCAGATTGCGCACGCTACGCAGTACTGCGTACAGCCTCCCTCTTGTAGTAGTCCTGTCCATCTCCCCTTCCAAGTTGCAGTCATGCACTAATTTAGTCAGGGGCACGACTCGGCGCTATGCGAACCTCTAGCTTGGGGCATTGTCAACATCCGGGAGCGACGACCACAAACAACAAGCACGCGCGGGCAACGCGAGCAACATCAGTCCCGTCTACAGCTGTGGCTCCAGGCGAGGTAGCTGAGACTACCTGGTGTACTTGGCATCAAAGATACATGCGCCCAGCCTGGACAGCCGATAAGCTAAGCCGGGATGCCCGCCCCGTCGAGTCCCGCCTCCATCTTGCGCTAGCCAGTATCAAATCCATGGGGGTTTCCTCTTGCCTTTTCCTGCCTCTTTCATTTCCTCCCTCTGCCCGTCAAGCCTCTTGTCAAGAAAGACAAGCTTGTTCTATCACACTGGAACAAGATGGAAGCCCCGCCGGAGAAGCCAAAGTCCCGGGGCGGCTTCAAGGGCTTCATGAAGAGCCTCACAAAGGACCTCCGCAACCAGGACCGCCGCGGCTCGAGCGTGGACCTCACGGCAAATGGAAACACGAGCAAGCCCGCTCTCCAACGCCAAAACACTGCCACCACAACTACGACTAACCTCACCACCAACACCAACACAGCATCATCATCGTCGCCTGCACAACCATCACCCCCAAAGCCTCAAATTCTGGGCGAGGCCACGGAACTCGCCGTGCACGTCTCTCTGACCTTCGAAGAGCCTTTGGACTTTTCATACAGCCGCATCTATGAGGGCTCACCCGCCTTCCGAGCCTCGGACGCCGTCTGCCAGGGTCTGCTCCGCCGGGTCGACCACTGCTGCCAGGAGCTCATCACCCGTAAGGATCCAATCGCACTGGATAGGACCAACAATGACGGCACCGGCAAGCCGCTGCGCTTTGAGATATGCACCGACATCATCCGTGGGTCGGAAACCTGGGCATCCCGCACTTACAAGTCCTACCAGAAACAGCCGCTGACCGGGGACGGCGCGCGCGACGTCACCCTCTCGGCACACCAGATCATTGGTCTGTTCATGCGGCAGCACGACGACGGCTTTGTGTGGAAGGACGGCCCCTTTAGGGAGGAGCCCCTCCCTACACAGGAAACTTTTGCATATCGACCAGGTCGCGTGCAACCGCTCACCTGTGTACCACGCAACCTGTTTCTGGAAAAGCCACAGGCCTTTGAGAGAATGCCAGGATACTCTGTGCAAGTGGAGTTCACGAGCCAGAACCACCTACCAAAGCCGCGCGAGTGGCAGACAGTGATCGAGGTCAACAGTGCCCAGGGCACACCCTTGGATGCTGCCTCGGGCGAGGATCTGTTCTTTGAGACGTCGTACGCGGTGGAGGGCATCCTGCGCGACGCGCGCAGGGCGTTTGCCCAGCGACACCTCGACTGTGACACCTCCAGGCGCTGTGCTAGGTGTCGACCACATGAGGGCGATGGGCTGGAGCTCAAGATCACAGTCACCAACAACATCGGACCGCGTTTCGAGCATCTGAACAGGACCATACGTAGCAATCTGGGAGGGTTTCTCGTCAACGCCGATGACGTGGAGACCGTCGACCTGCTCAACGCGGTGGGGTCCGCCTGTCGTAAACTACGGGACGAGGTCGATCACACCACTGGCATAAGAAACGACCTAGAATTAAACATCACAGAGCTGCGCGGTCGAGGGTGGGCACTAGACGAACCGCTATCGTTCGCGATAGGTGCCGACAAGTCTCATTGTAGACGGGACACCGAGGCAATCTTGGACAGGGTGCAAACCGGCCTCGCTAGTGTCCTGCGCGGGAATGCGCTCAAGGTCCGCATGACCGCCCACAAGCGAGGCCACTTCATCATGGACAAGACGCTTGTCGCCAGAGAGCCGTTTGAGGCGTCGACGTCATCGACGTTGTCGTCACAGGTCACGAAGCGACCCAAGCCGGACAATGAAAAGTCCAAGGCGTACGTCGTGGAGCGCTTGCAAAGGCAGATCAACAAAGACATTGAAATGGTGTGTCTTGACACGTGCACCGTCGTCGAGCTCGAGGAGGAGTCTGAGACAAGTCTGCAGCCCGGCGCGGTCACGGACTCCGTCGAGACAGCAGACGCTAGCAACCAGTCGAGTGCCAATATCGGACAGGCGATCACTCAGGGTTCGTTGGAAGCGTCTGGCGAAGAAATTCGCAAGACAGATCAACGGAAGCGTGCCAATACGCTCGGCTCTCTCCTGTCCTTGCCATTGCTGGATTGCGATGAGCTTTCGCCCGTTGATTATTCAGCTAGATCCGATACAAGTCGGAGCGACAGTACCTCTCGGCGACGATTGTCGCTAGAGACGGGCCTCCCATTGATGACGGTGCGTCAGTCAACTCGCGCCGTTCAAGATCCAGAAACTGGAGCACGGGCGTTTCCCTTAGTCCCCTATGGCGACCGGAACTCGGTCGTAGATGAAGCTGGCCTGGACATTCACGACAATACAGTTGTTAGCCAAGGCACGAGGACAGGCACGCCCATGACTGCGACTGGAAGCTCAACTGCACCTTCGACCCCTAGCCTTGTCGCTGGTGACGGATTCTCGACGCCAAGCAGTATCCTAATTACGCCTAGGCTGCATGAGTCTTTCCGACAGCCTCACCATGACGCAATGAAACATGAAGGGAGTGCCATGTCTATCGACATAGATGAGCTAGCCATACAGCATGAGCAACAGACAGCATCAGGTCGGGGACGTGTCGCCTCCACTCGTCTGGCGCATGTTGCCAACGAGAACAGGGCACCGTCCTCACCATTGCACAAAAGACAAAACGCATCCCAGAGCCTCGACTCAGCTGCCATCTTGATCACTTCTCCCACCAAGGGGGACAACAAGCAACAGTCGCCGACTTTACCAGATTCAACGCCCGCCCACGGCACGTACGAGGACAACGAGTTCTCGCAATCGAAACCCGGCTTTGACTTTTCGTCCCCAGCACCCATCTCGCCCTTGAGTAACACGTCCGACACAGAGAACCACCAGTCGATACCCGCTCTGACCCTGGACACCTCCCCTCAGAGGCCTCTGCCTTTGTGGCGGATTGATACTCGACAGCAGCAACACGCACTGCCGTGGGTGAAGCAGGGATCTCCAACCATGGCAGACAACGCATCTCCATCATTTGAAACCAGGGACGCAGACAGCAATGCGCAGCGTAGCTTGCACGACGACCTCGACGGCCTCGACGACGACGACGTGGACGACTATGAGCAGGCCATCGAGAGCGGCCCGCCATCACCCGCCTGGTCCACAGCTTCGTCGTCGAGGCTAGGCACATCTTCGGGCCTGCTAGGCCGCTCCCCGAGTGGCACTTTCAGCCGCCCGCCGCACCACCAGCACCGCAAGTCGCTCGGTAGCGCCGGGTTCCTAGGCAGCTTCCGTGACGACCGCGTCGCCGAGATCATCGGCCTCCGGAAGGCGCTCATGCTCTCGCCGCCAGGGTCCGCGGGCGGGAGCGTGGGCGTCCCGCCGGTGCCGCCAGTGCCCTCGCGACACCTGGGGACGAGATCACTGAGCGTCGACGCCACCAAGCTCTTCATGCGCAGTGGCGATGGCAGCGCGGCCGCGTCTGACGGTGGCCGGCCGGGGACCTCGGCTGGCGCCCTGGGCGGCAGCGCAGAGATTGTTGATGATTTCCATGGCCATGCTGTCCCTCCGGTGCCTACGGTGCCTGCACTCGTGACGAGCAGTTCGACATGACGTATTGAAACGTATCATTGCTTCTTTTTTCTTTTTTTTTTTTTGGGGGACGTGGTGGGTGGGTGCTTAGTCCGCGATGGCCGTCAGTGCTTAGATATACAGCAGTCTCGAGGTGTTGTTGGCTTTTCACGGCTCGTTACTGCTTGGCTTCATGCCATGTATCCCACAATTATCCCGGCGGAGAGAAAGAGGGAGGGGAGTGGAGGTTATTTGCTTCATTGACACATGGGTTATGGTCCGAATTTCTTGGATACTGAATTACTTTTTCTGTTTTTAGTGTGTGTGTGTGCGGGGGGTTATTGTCATGGGTAGATGATATTACGGTACTATTTTTCTTAAAGTGCTCGGGACGGGAGGCGAGCTATGTCAACGGGGGGTTGTCACGGGCTAATTGGGGAAAGACTATGTACAGGGTTCACTCACGGGTCGAGTAACCAGCAGAACATGGGCTGGATAGAGAGGGAAGTATAGAGGGGGCCACGAGACGTCGACGCGAGTCGAGGAAGTCACGATCGGCGGCGTTTTGCGATAATCTTTTTTTTCTTTCAGTGTTAATCAAGTCATGCAATGTTAACGGCTAAAAGAAAAACAAGTCAAGGTCGTTGATTTCACCCTCTAGCGACTCAGTGACGACTCTGGCTGTAGGGCAGGTAGCTTGCACCTAAACTTATCATGGAAATGCTGCTGGCACCTCGCGTGTGAGATCACGATTGTTTTCTCTCTATTTGAAGGAATGAGTGGGTGTGTTAGATTTTTGTACTGGTCGTAGTATGTTTTTATTTACAAAATGTGGTGTTACAGCTCAAGGTATATGCATCCATACCCTATTGTAATGTACATAAGTCATGTGCTCATTAATGCGCGATGAAAGGCCCCCTCCGCTTCTAATTGAATCGGTTAAAAAAACAAAAAACAAAAACAAAGCGCGGTTGATATACACGGGCCTGTCTTTGTTAAGGACGGGGCGTTCGTGCCGAAACATACGGTTGTGTGCTCGGCAAGTGGAGGGTCGAAACGACGGCGAGAAACCCGATTAGACTGGAAGATATCTTACACCTCCGCGCCGGGAGACTCCGTTGCCGACTCCGCTGGCGAATCGGTCTGGAGAGCAACAACCTCGAGCCCAGAGCCGTCGGCCTTGATCCTTGCCGAGACGCGGTCGCCACCTTTGATGTCGCCGCGGATGATCTTGTCGGCCAGGCCGTTGCTGATCTCGGTTGTGATGAGCCGGTTGAGCGGGCGAGCACCAAACTTGGGATCGTATCCGCGTGCCGCGAGCCACTCGCGGACGTCGGGCCCGACGTCGAGCGCAATGCGCCGGTCGTCGAGGCGGCCCTGGAGTTCGCGCAGGCGGATGTCGACAATGTCGCGCATTGCCGATGTCGAGAGCCGCTTGAAGAGGATGAAGCTGTCGATGCGGTTCAGGAACTCGGGCGCGTAGTTCCTGGCGACGACGTCGAGCACGGCCTTGCGCACGTCCGGGCTGATCTCGCCGTCAGGCGTCTCCTGGTACGGGTGATTGGGGTTGGCGCCCACGAGTATGTCGGCACCGAGGTTTGACGTCAGGATAATGATGGTGTTGCGGAAGTCGACCTTGTGACCCTGGGAGTCGGTCAGGAAGCCATCGTCGAGGACCTGCAGGAGTAGGGCAGAGATATCGCGGTGCGCTTTCTCAAACTCGTCGAAGAGCAGCACCGCATAGGGCTTCCGCCTCACGGCCTCGGTCAGCTGGCCTGAGTCCTCGTACCCGACGTAGCCGGCGGGCGCGCCGATCAGCCTGGATATCGTGTGCTTCTCCTGGAACTCGCTCATGTCGAACCTGACGACGGCCGACTCGGTCGAAAAGAGGAACTCGGCAAGCTTCTTTGCTAGTAGGGTCTTTCCGACGCCAGTTGGTCCCGCCATGAATAGTGAGGCCAGGGGCCGGTGGTCGTCGCTGAGGCCGGCGCGCTGCAGCCGGACGACGTCGGCTACTGCCTTGAGCGCCTCGTCTTGGCCACGCACAGAGTTGCGCAGAGCGTCCTCCATGCTGATCAGCTTCTCCACATGACCCGAGGTGAGCTTTGTAACAGGGATGCCCGTGACCCTCGAGACGACAGTGGCAATGTCATCTGCTGTGACTGAGTCGTGCAGCAGAGTATCGGGACCTTGGCTGTCTGCCTGTTCCTCGCCATCTTTGGGCAGCTTCTGCTCGAGGTTGGGGATCACACCGAAGCGCAATTCGGAGGCGCGGGCAAAGTTGCCGGTCCTCTGGGCGACCTCGAGTTCCGATCTCGCCTTGTCTAGGTTCTCCTGCACCTTCTTGAGACCCTCAATCTCAGCCCTCTCCTTGTCCCAGCGGTCTGTGAGGGCTTTGGCCTCTTCTTGGTACTTGGCCAAATCTGCTTCAAGCTTTTCGCGACGCTCGCGGCTCGCCACGTCCTTTTCCTTTCTGAGACTTTCGAGCTCAATCTGGATCGTCATGATTTTCTGATCAAGGCGCGTTATCGCCTCTGGCTTGCTCTCCTGCTGTAAGCGAAGAGAACTGGCGGCCTCGTCCATCAGATCGATCGCCTTATCCGGCAGGAAGCGGTCCGTGATGTAGCGGTTCGAGTAAGACGCAGCAGCCACGAGTGCGCCATCAGTAATTCTCACACCATGGTGCACCTCATATTTCTCCTTGATGCCTCGCAATATGCTGATGGTGTCTTCTACAGACGGCTCATCGAGTAGGATGGGCTGGAAGCGGCGTGCGAGGGCAACGTCCTTCTCAATCAGACGGTACTCTGACAGTGTCGTGGCGCCGCAGCACTGGAGCTCGCCTCTAGCCAGGGCAGGCTTGAGCAGGTTGGAAGCATCAATGGAGCCTTCAGCCTTGCCCAGGCCAAGCAGGGTGTGGATCTCGTCTATGAAGAGGATGACTTGACCCTCGGCCTTCCCGACTTCGTCCAGGACCTTTTTCAGTCTCTCCTCAAAATCACCCCTATACTTGGCACCGGCAATCAGGGAGCCGAGATCCAGCGATATGACCTTTTTCTTCTTGATGCTTTCGGGCACGTTTCCCTGGACTATCCGAAGAGCCAGACCTTCGGCAACGGCAGTCTTTCCAACACCAGCTGCACCTGTCAGGACTGGGTTGTTCTTGGTCCGTCGTGAGAGGACTTGAATGGTGCGTTGTATTTCGGCATCCCTGCCGATGACTGGGTCGAGCTTCCCATCACGGGCTCTGGCGGTCAGATCGACTCCGAACTGCTCCAAGGCAGGCTTCTCAGGCTCGCCACCAAGGTCCATTCGGTGGGTGCCTCCCGGTGGATGTGGGCGACCATTTGCGTAGCCTCTGGAAAAAGTGAGTGATGGTGTTGTAAGCTGGCGGAGGAGGGTGTGACTTGTGCCAAGCACAACTGCTCTTGATGCCGGGGCAGTGCGGGCACCGACTCTCGTCAGTGATGAAGGTATGTTAACTCGGACGACCCGCCCAGTGGCTGTAAGTAGTTGTCTTCGTGGTATCATGATGATGATTCTTAGGGCCAAAAGGACGAAAAAGCGCAAGGAGAGTCTGTCAGAAAAAGAAACAGGTCGCTTATAAGTAATCACGGTCTGGGAACGGTCGTCATTCTGAGTCTTCTTCTACCGCATCTGTGGTTGTTAGTTGCTAGATGTTTCTAGGTGAACGTTGAAGACTGGCCAACCAATCTCGAGCTTTCTAGGACGTTCCAGGTGGGTAGCTCAACTACACACACTAGGGTAGCCTTATGTAAGCTCGAGTCTGGCGCAGGTGAGATCATGACGGGCCTTATCTTATCAGCCTTGCTGTTGGTTCCACAGGAATCGCTCAAGACAGGACGCGAGGATGTCCAGCAGGACACGAAACCGCGACTGTCTTCAGGACTGCTTGTTTCCTCATCGTCACGACAAGCAAAGGCTCACCTACCTACCTCTTCGACAATACTCGTGCTCAGTGCTCTCGTTAACTGCTCGCACGGTGTCTCACGCTGCAGAGGAACAGAAGCACCGAAAGCACTGACCAGGATATCCTAGGGCTCGGAAATGATTGACCCGTCTTGGTCTCCCAAAGAGACGAGACCTCGGGAGTGGGAATGGAGAGTCCGTGCGTCTCCGCCATAAAATCTGCCGCAACTATCACTCACCTCACCTTCCTCTTGCTGATCCTCATGCAATTCAGCACATTTGAGCCCGCCTTTCGCATCGTCACTGCCCCTTCACAGTCCACATGTGAGGCCTCTTGCGCGAGCAGCTGTGAAGACAGCGCGACCGCATTGTCACCCCCATTACTCTCCCGACCGATGGGCATCATGATCTCGCACGCAAGCCAGCCCGGCTGAGCGCATGGAGCGCGGCGCAGTCTCTGGACGCACGCGTCTCGAGGGCTACTCTGTTACCTTGCCGAGCATGCAATGACCTCTACTGTCAACCAATGGCGCGGCCAGCAGCGTGGCATGTGTGTCTGGGCCTTTGTGCCCAGGTCGTGTCGGGTTCATGCTAGACCCGTTGCTCCGGCCATGGCCAGAGGCCCGCTTTTGCGCCTGCAGGTGTAGGTGCAGCCAGGACTCATTGTGAGGCAACAAGGCTTGGGCGCCTTTGGGGCCTTTGGCAGAGAACCCCTCGAAAAAAATGTTATGCTACCCCACCTTGGAAAGGGCAGCCCACCTTGACCACACTTTCTTCTCTCTCCCTCTGCGGCCTCACTCTTCCCATACCTCTCCTCCTCCATCCCCCACATTCAAGACCTCACTTCACGTCGACGTCTACTATTCACAATGGGTTTCACCGATCTTCTCACCGACGCCGGCTCTGCCGGTAAGTTATTCTATTCCCTCGCTCCCTGCTGCTCGGCCTTCTTGTCTCGCGGCGGCGGCTTTTGTTTGTTGTCCACAAATCGCGGGCGACAAGCAGTAACCCCGCGGCGAAACCTTGAACATGACAACGACACTCTCAACTTTGAGGCCTGCCTGCTGACCTTGTTTGCCTCACAGTGCTCAACAGCTGGGTCAACACCCGCTCTTACGTCAACGGGTAAGCTTGCTCCGCGTCTTGCTGTTGCTGCCTGTAGCATCCCACGATATCTTGCCCCGCAGCGCCCGGTCGCCATCGCGCGCCATCAGCAAGCATCCGCCCCATAAACCCGACCTCCCCGACTATTCCCTTTCCCAAAATGATGAGAAACTTGGTCCGTGTTTCCGAGCAGCTTAAGACCCTGCGCTTGAGGACGACAACAAAGCACTTTGTGCAACTCTGATATATTCTTCACTACACTACCCTAATATCGGGCGTGGGATCCTGTCTGGCTTGGCTTGAACGTTTGTGCACATGTATTGATTGCAGGCGCAATGCTGACATCTCACTTCTAGTTACGCTCCGTCGCAAGCCGATGTTGTCACCTTCAAGGCCCTCTCTGCGGCCCCCGACGCCACCAAGTACCCTGCTGCTGCCCGGTGGTACAAGCACATCGCCTCTTTCGAGGACGAGTTCGCCACTCTCCCTGGCGATGCTTCCAAGCCCTACACTGTCTATGGCCCTGACGTCGCCGAGGTCACCCTGAACCCCGCCAAGGCCCCGGCTGCTGCCCCGGCTGCTGAGGACGATGACGATGTCGACTTGTTCGGCAGTGACGAGGAGGAGGAGGACCCGGAGGCCGCCCGCATCCGTGAGGAGCGTCTCGCCGCCTATGCTGAGAAGAAGGCCGCCAAGCCCAAGGTTGCCGCCAAGTCTGTCGTCACTATGGACGTTAAGCCATGGGGTAAGCGCTAGCTCTTCTACGTGAATTCCGTCATAACTCTAGCTCACAAACTTTACAGATGACGAGACCGACATGGCCGCCCTCGAAGCCGCCGTCCGCGCTATTGAGAAGGATGGCCTCCTCTGGGGTGCCTCCAAGCTTGTCCCCGTCGGTTACGGTGTCCGCAAGCTCCAGATCAACCTGGTTATCGAGGACGAGAAGGTCTCTCTCGATGACCTCCAGGACCAGATCGCCGAGGCCGAAGACTACGTCCAGTCCTCTGACATTGTCGCCATGCAGAAGCTGTAAGCTTGTGTGTGTTGCACGGTCGAAAAGAAACATAATATCGGACCATCTTTAAGCACGATCCACGAATCTAGAGGCATGACCCGCTTGATGAGAATACCCCGGCGAGGTCAGTCGGGACGCTATGGCTGCTGGCTCCTTGACAATTTCCGAGGAGTCCGAGAGACGTCAGATAGACAAAACAAAAAGTAAAAAGATATTGAAGCCACGAGCTGTGCAATTTTCATACGTTACGTGCTAGCCCTGCGTGAATAAATGCCCATAGTTGAATGGCGCCTGGCGATGGAACTGCTTTCGATGAGAGCTTGCGGACTTGGCCGAATTCTGAAGCAATCACTACACAGGAGTGGCTGTTGGGTCGCTCAAAGTATTTGGCCGCTGCCAGCACTGCACGGTCAGTCACATTTTGGGTGTTCCCAGACCACAACATGCGCCAGTGGTTTTCGTTGGAGTCTCGGACCACGGAATTAGTAACTGATCCTTCCCCCAGCATAGTTATGCGGACTGTCGTTGAGTACCTTAAAGTAAGTTGTTTCCATCTCTATTCTACCTTTCGCCCACGGGTATCGATACATCATCAAGCCTCCCAACGCTCAACAAGACTGTGGCTGTTTGTCCGCCGTTTTTCCCGTTTGCCATCGTTTCTTAATTCACCCATGGCCGTGTTGAATCTAAACTCCATTTTTCCCAATCCTTATTTTTGTCTTTTACTGTGTTTATTTCTCTTAGTTTGATGCCCCTGCTTGCCTTTAGTGGTGGAACAGGCGGACACTCTGCTCGACCACGACAATGTTGAGTTTCTCGGCGGTCTCGTACACGGCCGAGTCGTTCTGGCTACCGCCGGGCGCAGCGATGTACTTGACGCCGGAGCGGGCGGCGCGATAGACGTTGTCGATGAACGGGAACTGTGATGATAGAAGAAGGTGTCAGTCAGTGGATGTAAGAGAGGTTTTCATTGCGCCAAAAAAAAAAAAAAAAAAAAAAGGACATACAAAGGCGTCGCTGGAGACGGCAACATCGGTCTGCTTGCCGAGCCAGTCGTTGCGCTCCTCCTCGGTGAAGGCGGCGGGCACTCCCTCAAAGACGGCCTCGAACTGCTCGCGCTCGGGGCCGGACTTCGGTAGCTCGCCGCTGACGAGTAGGTCGATGGCGTTGCTCTTGTCGGGCCGCTTGGTGCCCTTCTTCCACTTGATGCCCAGCACGCGCGGGTGGAAGCGCAGCCAGAGGTTGTCCGCCTTGTCACCGGCGAGGCGGGTGCAGTGGATGCGTGATTGCTGGCCCGCGCCGAGGCCGACGACCTGGCCGTTCTTGGCGTAGCAGACGGAGTTGCTTTGTGTGTACTTGAGTGCGATAGTGGCAACGGTAAGGTCGCGGGCTGCGGATTCGGGCAGGGCAAAGTCCTTAGGTGTGACGGTGCGGCTGAAGGTCTCAGGCGAGATCTCAACGTCGTTGCGGTGCTGGGTCAGATTGATGCCGTAGACGGTCCGCGTCTCGATGGGATCGGGCTGGTACTCGGGATCCATCTCGAGGACGAGGTACTTGCCGCCCTTCTTCTTCTTGAGAATCTCGAGAGCAGCGGGCTCATAACCGGGAGCGATCACACCATCCGAAACCTCCTTGGAGATGATGCTGGCGGTGGGGACGTCAACAATATCACTGAGGGCAATCATGTCGCCAAAGCTGCTCATACGGTCGGCGCCACGGGCACGGGCGTAGGCCTGAGCGAGACCCGAAGTCTCAATGCCCTCAATGTCGTCCACAAAGTAGACCTTGCGCTCTTCAGCAGACAGAGGAATACCGATAGCGGCACCGGCGGGAGAGACATGCTTGAAGCTGGCGGCGGCGGGCTTGCCGAGAGCCGCCTTGAGCTCCTTGACCAGAGGCCAGCTGTTGAGAGCATCAAGCAGGTTGATGTATCCGGGAGCTCCGCTGAGGACCTTGAATGGGACTGGGCCGTTAGTGGTGTATGCAGCCGCGGGCTTCTGGTGGGGGTTGGCGCCGTAGCGGAGGGCAAGGTGTTGCTTGCCTTCGCCAGCGTACTTGGAGCGGAAGAATCCGGCAATGTTGGTGTCGTAGTCGGCAGTGTGCTCGAACGCCTTGAGGGCATATCTCTGGCGACTCTCCTCCTTGACCTCGCCACCCTCGAGCTCCTTGAGGAACTCGGCGTAGTCGTTGGGGTCGCTGAGAATCGTGACGCGAGCGTGGTTCTTGGCAGCGGCGCGGAGGAGGGTGACGCCGCCAATGTCAATCTCCTCGACGGCCTCAGAGACAGTGACATTGGGCTTGGCGACGGTCTCCTTGAAGGGGTAGAGATTGCAGATGACAAAGTCAACCTTGTCAATGCTCTGCTCGGCGAGGTCCTTCTCGTCGGTAGCCAGATTGCGGGCGAGAATACCGGCGTGGACAGCGGGGTGGAGGGTCTTAACTCGGCCAGCGAGCATTTCCGGGGCCTTTGTGATGGCGGAGATGTCCCTGCGCAGGTTTGTGTCAACCTGCCGGCCTGGCATGCTAGTCTCTGGAAGGAATGAACCTACTCAACGGGGAAACCAGACTCCCTGATCATCTTGGCAGTACCGCCCGAGGCGAGGATGCGGACCGACTGCTTGGTGAGGCCCTTAGCCAGATCTAGCAGGCCGGTCTTGTCATAGACAGACACGATGGCGATTTTCTGAGAGGTCGACATCTTGGACTGATTGCTTAAAAGCTATCGATGCACAAGTGCTGCGATTGTGTCGAGAGACTGTCGTGGCGATTCGCTGAAGTTTGGGATTGAACAACGGACTACCATCAAGATAACAACGGGAGAGTAAGTGAAAGAGCTTCTTCCAGAGATTTCGAGTCTCGGAGCGCCCACGCCATCATCGAGCAGGGTCCTCGGATGCAGCTAGGCTAAAACAACGAATCAGAGGGGCCATGACATATGCGCCTCGGAGGACCGACGAGAAGGATGGCGCAACGAGACGTGGGTTTCAAATGCTATCTGCGCCATCTGTGTAGCACCTTTGCAGGCATCCTCCAGAGTCCGGCGTCCGTCATTTTTTTCTGGACCTGCGGGGTCAAAATCCTGCCCCTCTAGCCGGCTTCGGCCCCTCGCGGGTGCCAGGGCTGAGCCAACTCGCATTACATAAAATCCTTGCTCTCACCGACGCGTGTGAGCGCGTCGAAAGATCGGACCTCCCGAACAGGAGCAAATAGGAACACAGACTCGTTCTATTTCTGTTTCAATGTCAGCGACTGGTAGAGAGATCACCCGCTACTTCGTTCAACCCTAACCCTAAGAGACAAAGCCGAGCGTTGGCACCGGAGATATGTACGGTGACCTGGGGAACAAGCTTGTGAGAATGTCCGATCAAGCCTAATGATGAGGTTGGTAGACTCTAACATGCCGATAGGTACAAAATGCAAAGCGCATGCAGAACCTGGCACACCTGCCACCGTATCAGACAGAGGTTGTTCGAGCTGTAACGAGAGAGGTTCGAGACCTGGACAAGGACGTCAATGATCTCCTCGAGCCGTTTCAGGGCTCGTTCGATCCCAGCAGGGACCAGGCCACAGCATGCACGCTGCTCGTGAACCACTTGTCGATGAGGAGAAACAAGCGATGTCTCCTAGCCTACCACAGGACACGTACAGACAGGCTCGAAGAACTTGTATGGAAGGAATCCGATGTGATCGATCTTGCCGGCCAGCAGGTTCGGGATGGGGCTGCGACGAGCGGGTCAGGCATGGGCGATAACAACACCAGCAGTCTGAGTCCCCACGAGGAAGACTATGTTCGGCAATACAGCGACCTGCTCGCAGCACTAAAGGGCCAATGGACAGATATTGACCTCACAGGAAGCCTGGAGCCACCCCGCGATCTTTTCATTGACGTTCGTGTGTTGAAAGATGCCGGAGAGATTCAAACCGAATACGGGTATGTTGCACGACACGTAACTCCCAGCCAACCCCTTTACTCACTACTGCTTCGACGTGCTAAACTTCTTTCTTAGTGCAATTACTTTAACCAAGAACAGTCAGTTCTACGTCCGTCAAGGCGACGTCGAGCGTCTTATTGCCCAGGGATACCTGCAAAAGCTGGCCTGAAAATTGGTGCAACCACGGTGACATAAACTACCAACGACGCCCTGGAGGCTCCTGTATCGAGCCGTGGCATCATCATCAAACCCCAGATGAGCGATGGCGGGCACAATAAGATCCTAAGGTGCTTTATAAAGAACCAGTCTTTGACGAGGTACCTTACTGTCTAGCCTGAAATATGGGCACTTGCCATAAATCATCGAAATATGCGAGGTACCATGCAAGCCATCCGCCGGTAGGATGGCATGCACGTGGGGTCTTGAACAGTCAGTATCAAATTGTGCTAGGGCGGAGTATACGCGTCAATTTCGGGCAAGAAGGACGTAAGGTTCTCGCCTGAACGTAGAGCATTGCATTTATGCTGATATCCGGTAATTCTTCCAAAGTTGACAACGAAGACGTGCCTTAAAAGCACCAGTAGTTGTATCTTCACACGCACACCAACACACGTTAGCCGTTCTGCTCCCGAGCTGGTCCTTGGATCAATAGTCCGAATCTAGCCGATCGAGGGTAACTTTGAAGGATTCACAGCTGCTTGCCGTCGCAGAGAGAAGTTGACGTTGCACTGATGTGGCCGATTAGCCGGATGTGCTAGTCTACGACCTCCGCCGTCTAAGCCAGTCAGCTAAGATGCGAAGGAGCTAATATTCACTACGGGCGAGACAACAATGTCGGGGTACATGAAATAAGCTGGGGAATGTCTTGGTACGAGCCGCCGGTTCCGGGCTGTCAATATCATTACTGAATTGGGAGTTGGAGTGCAGCAGTATGGAGCTGCAGACTGTGGTATCTATCTTGCATAACATTCATTCCTGCATGGCCAAATGGCGACATCACGGCAAGACTTGAGTCAACAGGTCAACAACCAGGGCGCTCCTTGACAACTGAGGACCTATCAGAAGCGGAGCAGTCAAGCCCTTGGGAGGCAAAATTTAGAAACCGCCTTACGTTGTTGCTGATAAGCAGGAACTTGAAATGCCGCTGAAGCCCACTCTTGATGGACTGGACACTCCGTTCAATTTTCCGCCGTCAGCCGTCAGCTCTTATTAAGCCTGACAAGACGGCATGAAGAGCAAACTCTGCACAGCCGCACAGGCCGTGACAGCCGTGCACATGCAAACTCTGCCGACCCGCGCCACGCATGGCCAGCGGCGTACAGGGAAGAAGAGACCAGAGCTGCAAGGCTTGCACCTTGCATTCGCCGTTGGAGGCCCCTGCCGGCTGCAATGCAACGGTGGGTGCGCACCCGGGCGGGTCAAAGCAGAAACGCCTCTCGAATCTCGTGCCTGTCGCTTTTAGCTCGTCATCGTGCGCGTGTACTTGCGTCCCAAAACTGGCTTGGGCGACGCGGACCCCTTTGGCTCGGTGGCCGTCTGCTGTGGAATGAACCTTCCCAGGCACCGCCAAGTCAACTGAGACATACCGGCCGCTTGCTGTGCAACTACATTGCGACAGTCGCTTCTAGATTTATTTAGACCTCGCCTGGCCTCTCGCGACTGAAAACATTGGGAGACCTTCGCCGACCCATCACCGACCAACGATAGCGACAGGGGACCACCGGAGCTGGAGAGTGGACCTCCCTCCATCTCCATAAGGCCAATCCGACTTGTCTCTAGCCCGATATTGTTCCTGATGCCCTCACCTTGACTCACCTCCACCGAGAATACCAACATAGGCCTCTGCCATGACGGGACGAGGCGTTGGATTCTCTTCGTGGAGGAGCCGGTCTGGCTCCGTTGGCCGCCACGCTCAGCATGGAGATGACGATGATGATCACCAACCACAGTCCGAGCCGTGGCAGCTCTCGTCTTCAGTCAACTCCTCAAACCACCGAGAGCCAACGCGATCCTTCGTACCCGGCTCTGCCAGAGACCATCTGCGTATGCCCTTCGCCCCAATGCCATCCCCATCGCCTCCGCGCTTGTCAACTAACACACCTTCTTGCAGCTCCGCTCGACTCTGCCCAGTATGCTCGTAGCGTACGCGAAGACACTGCACAGCTCGCATCATACGTGCTTTCTGACCAGTCCGACAAGCGGGCCTCGCCCTTCCTAAGAGCTCGACGTCTGTCTGCCTCCTCTCACAATGTCTCCGAGACGCCCGTAGACCGACTCGATGACCTCCAACCACCGCCCGCCGACACAATTGCAGAAGTCTCTGAACCACCTTCGCCCGAGGCGACAGACAACTATGCTGAGGCTGAGGCCGGACCATCTATGCTCACGAGCATGTTCAGGCATTATCCGTGGGAGGACACCGAAAGCAGCGACACGCCTACGCAATCCCACCGGGATAGCGACCGTCCTGCAGCCCCAATCACGAAAGGGACTGATCTGAGGACTCCAAGATCTCCTGTCTACAGTGGAAACGGCCGAGCCTCGGAGCTTACGCCGCTCTTAGCCGGGAAACCGCTTAGTACAACGTCTCTCGGCGGCGATACCGACCTAGAAGATCTGGAGGGACAGAAACCAAATCAGGACAACTCCTCGTGGGGCGAATGGTTGTCCTCCGTGACAGACCACGGTGCCAACACGTTCCGTGGAGTCGCAGAAAACATTGACCCAAAGACTTGGAGTGCCAAACGGGTTTGGCAAAATGTGGTGCTGGAGCCAGTGCGTTGCATGCCTGCTGTTGTAGTTGGGCTGCTCCTCAACATCCTGGACGCTCTCTCATACGGTAAGGCATTGGCCTTCTTTGATTGTCTATAACACTGAACTAACAAGTCCAAGGCATGATCTTGTTCCCTCTAGGAAATCCGATTTTTTCGAATTTGGGCCCCGCAGGCATCTCGATCTTCTATGTCAGCACAATCGTCTCGCAGTTGACGTTTTCTACTGGCAGTATCTTTCGAGGCTGTGTTGGCTCTGAACTGGTAAGCTCTAGCTGGTTTGAACAGCTCTGGAGGCCGGAGATATTGAATCTGGGGGCTGACTGAATCAACAGATCGAAGTGGTGCCGTTCTTCCACAGTATGGCAGGAAAGATTACCACGATAGTAGGCGAGGACCAGCCAGATGCCGTGATTGCGACAACAATAACGTCCTTTGCAATCAGCTCGATGCTGACTGGTGTCGTGTTCTACCTGATGGGTAGATTTCGTCTCGGATACATCGTAGGCTTTATTCCCCGTCATATCCTTATTGGATGCATCGGCGGTGTTGGCTGGTTCCTCATCGCTACGGGCTTTGAAGTGTCTGGCCGACTTGACGAGTTCCATTATGACTTCGAAACTATCCAACGGCTCTGCAGACCTGATGTCCTGCCGCTGTGGATCATTCCTCTGGTCCTTGCAGTTGCGTTGTTCATCCTGCAGAGAAAGATCACCTCACAGTACTTCCTGTCGGTGTATATTCTTACGATTCCATTCGTCTTCTACTTCTTTGTCTTCTCTATCGACGAACTGAGAACTGATGCTTTGCGCAAGTCCGGTTGGATTTTCGACGCTCCTCCAGCTGATGAACCATGGTGGTTCTTCTGGACATTGTATAGTAAGTGGCATATGATAGCGAGTCGACGTGTCTACAATGTCTTATTCGCTAACTTCCTCTCAGAGTTCCATCTGGTGCGATGGGATGCCATAGCTGAGTGCTTTGGCGCCATGATCGCCCTGACCTTCTTCAGCTTGCTGCATGTGCCGATCAACGTCCCTGCACTTGCCCAGAGCACAGGGGAGGACAATGCTGACTTGAACCATGAGCTCAAACTACATGGCTACTCCAATCTCATATCGGGTTGCGTGGGCAGCATCCAAAACTACCTTGTCTACGCAAACACGCTGTTCTTCATTAGATCTGGTGGCGACAGCAGGCTTGCTGGGTACATGCTTGCTGCGCTGACATTCGTTGTTCTCACTCTTGGCCCTGTCGTTATCGGCTTTATCCCTGTTTGCATGGTTGGAACTCTGATCTTCGTGCTTGGATTCGAGCTGTTGGGAGACGCGCTTGTGCATCCGCGGCACAAGCTCAAGCTCTCAGAATATCTGACGGTACGTCTCTGTTCGGCCACCAAAGAACTCATAGGACGAATTGCTAATTTGTGCTAGATTGTAATTATCGTCTTGACGATGGGTATCTATGACTTTGTCGCAGGCATCTTCCTGGGCATGATTCTTGCCTTCGCATCAGCAATCGTCCACTCTTCCAGGGTACCCGCGATTCGAGCCACGTACACAGGTGAACAGATTGGTTCCATGGTCCGTCGCAACCCCTCGCAGCACCTTTACTTGCAGGCGGTTGGAGAGCAAACATATATCGTCAAGCTCTCTGGGTTTCTTTTCTTTGGGACCATCGTCGGTGTCGATGAGAAGATCCGGGAGCTATTGTCGGACGATTCTTTCAGACTGCATCCCATCAGATATGTTGTCGTGGACCTCATGCATGTCACTGGTCTTGACTACACAGCTGGTGAAGGCTTTATGACCATTAGCCGACTTCTCAACAAACGAGGTGTCAATCTGATCATCAGTGGAAAAGATGCGGACAGCCGGATCGGTCGGGATCTTCGTGCTGTGGGTCTCGGCGAAGCTGGCATCGAAGTCGCTTTCATGCCTGACCTCAACTCTGCGCTTGAGTGCTGCGAGAACGAGCAGTTGAAGACTTTCTATGCTCAACAGGAAGCTCTGAATGCTAGCAAACCTCAGCCACCATCTGAGAATCTCGATGTGCCCAGCAAGGGTTCTGTAAGCCAGACGTTCGAGAACATGTCACATTCTCCTAGGAGGAGCCATCTGCGCAAGGCTGCCGGCAATGTCCTGGCCAAGACAGAAGAGGCCCGTCGTGTGACCCGGTGGCAGAGCCTCGCCGAACCACTGCGCTTGATGCTGCAGATCTTCCACGACCTGAGCGATAAGAACGAAGACTTCTGGTACAAAGCTACACAGTTCTTTACACGCAAGGAGTACGCGGTCGGCACGGTGCTGTTCCACCGTGGAGAGCCAGCCAACGGGTTCTACCTGATTGAGCGCGGCGAGCTCCGGGCCGATTATGAGACACCGCAAGGTCGGCTGTCGGAGCCGATTGTACAGGGCACTACCTGCGGCGAGCTGCCCTTCTTCTCGGAGACGAACCGCACGGCTACTGTTATGGCAGTCAAGGACTCTACGCTCTGGGTCATGGACCGCGAGGGGTGGGACAAGTTGCAGGCTAGCGAGCCGAGCGTAGCTCACGAGCTGCTGCGCATTTCGCTCAAGCTCACGACCGAGAGACTGCATGCCATGACCAACTACATTTCGGCGGTTGGAAACTGAATTCTGATCAGCATTGGTTGTTTGATATACTACGTACAAGTCATGGTTAAGGGCTTTTCGAGCCCACGTACATTTACTGATGGACGGGAGACGTACAGCCGTCACATATATAGTGTATGTGTGCTAGCATTGCATTCTTTTGGTGCATGGAACAATACCTATTTCAACCTGATTGGCCCATTGCACGAACTCGACCTGGAAACTAGAAGCTCTACCATGGTCTTGCTTGCTTATGACATGATGAGATCCAATCACGTTCCGTGCACTGACTGTCACGTACAGCGGGCAGGAAACATGCCTACCAGGGTTTGAGACACCAGATATCCGAAGGGTATGTTCTAAATGCAGGATGCCCGCATCTATGGTATGTTACCCCCTTAGAGCGAATCAATACGGTGGCTTTTGATATATACCTACACCTCAATCCCGATACATGGGAAACCGAGCTCACTCGTCCCTGTAGGCCTGCCGCATTAGCAGCGACACCACCAGTTGGAAGTCCATTTGGTCAATTCCAGAATCTCACAATGATCGCTCTTTCGCCTTCTGTCCAATCGGTCTTTTTCTCACTCCTCCCCCTTTTTATAATACGCGTTTGACCTCGAAGAACCTGCGCAGCCACCAGACCTGGAAAAGGGACTCGCCGATGACAAGGCCGATGACAAAGATGTTCCACCACTTGACCCTGCTGTTTGTGCTCTCAGCCGTGTTGCGGTGGGTGCGCTCACGGACGACTATGTACTGCTGCTCGTCCTTTACCGAGGTGATGAGCTCGGCGAGGTGGCGGACTGGTTGTTCAGGGTTCAGGTCAGCGGACATGGTATATAATTAAAACTAGAACGGATGGTTGGGAAGGAAAAAAAAATAGAAAAGCTATGATGGAAACTCACCCTCTGTCTCGAGAGGGTCGCGGTCCATCTCGTGCTCAGCGACGTAGACGATGCCGTGGACGTTGAACGAGACCTCCTTTGTGTTTGCGCCCCAGCCCTCGTTGCCGAAGCAGTACAGGTACTTGCCGTCCTGCTTGGCGTCGAAGGAGAAGTCGCCGTTGGAGACGGCCTTCTGGTACGTCTCGTAGTTGCCCTGGGGGTTGGTGATCCAGAAGTCAATGTCGAGGTTGCCGGCGCTGCCGAACTCGCGGTCGCCGACCTGGAAGGTGACGGTCATCTTGTCGTCGCGGTGCAGCTCCTCGTGGAAGCACTCGCGGCCGTGCGAGGGCAGCTGGATGTTGTGCGCGAGGGCGGCCTGGGGCAGGGCCAGGAGCAGCGTGGCCGCTGCGGCCAGCGCCGAGGTGAGCAGGTGCATGGCTGGTTGGGTGGACGGTATAAACAGGGTTTGTTGGCAGGTGTTTAATTGCTTGGATGAGTGTGTCGTTATGTCGTTGATGCCGTCGTCGTCGTTGCCGCAGAGGCCGTGGTCTCTCGTTGTCGCACAATGTTTGAGCGAGCTACACCAGAGGTTGTCCAAGCACGCCCAGGCCAGAGTTGGACACCTGTGATCTCCGTGGGACCTTCGAGAGCCAAGGGTTGGGTCCGCAATCCCAGTCAGGACTAGCGTGGCTGCTGCCGGGAAAGCCAGTGCTTGTCGCCCTGCCAGGGGTTCAACTCTGAAAAGGACACACAATGCGGACACAATGCGGGCACGCACAAGGAGCTTTTGCATTGCGTCAACGTTGAGAGATGAAGACCGTTTCTCTGGCAGGTTCGTCAAGTCGACAACGATGCCGTTGTCTGTTCGGATTATGCGCATCGACCTCGGCCCGATCTAGTTTAGGTCCAACAATCTGTTCAATTTCATTGAGTTTGCCATTTTGTATTTTGAACCGTACCTTACGTGCCTTGAGTATGTAAGCCAACGTGCCCCTCTTTCACGAGTGAAAATGCAGACATCATCAAATCTCAAAGGCAACGAATCTTGTCCTCCCTTTCCCGTTCAAGACAGGGGGAACAGGCCTCCGGTCACGACTTGACGCCTGCCGTGTCAGACGTGGTCCCGAGCATGGCCGACTGGAGCAATCCACACTTGCCGTGCCAGGCACAGAGACAGCCCAGCCAATGAGGCGACCTGGTCGTGGCCATCTGTCTTTCTACGAAGCGGTAGTTGTCTGACTCAAAGTCAAAACCCACGCGAACTTTCTCTAGGGTATAATAGTACTAAGAGGCAGGTGTTGGATGTGGTGACCGGTCCATGCTGCAGCCTGGTATGAATTCATGGCCTGCCGGGATGCAGCTTCAACTAGATGCCTAGACGTTGCGTTTGAACTCCGTGCTCGTCGACAGGCCGGCGACGGGACGATTTGGACACCTTGCGGGTTTGATACCTCGAGGTACATCATATACCGAGGTGGCTCTGGCAGTTCCAGGAGGAGCCCACGCAGGTAGCCAGCCACCTATTGGCATATTTGGTCGTCCTAAGTCCGTGGCGTGACTGTCAAGCCCGGGCTGCTGTGTACTGGCCGGTACTTTGTGTTGTTGTCCGGACAGGCTTGGAGAAATTGGAACAACCTGTTCTCTGACATCTGGGAGAAGCTCCTGAGGTCCCTTGAAGCGCCCTGCCGAGCGCCATCCCCGCTGCCAGGTGCTGAGCACTTGCGCCCTCACCGCCGGGCCTGTCCGCCACACTCGAGAATCCACCGCCCCTGCTCCGGCCTGCTCCTCCAGCCTGGCCATCCCACTTCGCCTGCCGGCTGCCCACTCTGCACTCTGCGCCAGGCTCTGCCTCTGCCTCTGCCTCTGCCTCTGCCCAGCCAGCCCAGCCCAGCCAGTGTTATTTCCTTCCGCCTCCATCCTGCCTGCCTGCCTCACTGCCTCAACCCACCCATCATCATCCCCATCCACTGCCCAATATCCACGGCATCAATCACAGACTTCTCTCTCCTTGAGCAGGTCTCATTGCCGTTGTCTAGTAAGTCTGCATACCCTCACCAGCCCACCACCACTCTGCTCTGCCTCTACCCCTCTTCTTCCACTTCCCCGCCGCCGTTGTTGTCGTCGTCCACGCCCGTGGCCCCGCCGTTGTTGTCGCTTCCGCTTGCGCCGCCGTCGTGTGCCTGCGTCGTCTCGACCTCGAACCGCACACTTGGTACATCACGCCCATCGGCCTTTGTCTGCATGCGCGCCCCCGGCTGCTGCTGCCTCCGTCGCTTCGTCGCAGCCTAGAGGGCGTCCGATCCGCCACTGCAAGTCGTGTCAGCCGTGTGACCCCCTATCGACGTTGCCGCTGCAGACCTGGCTGCCATTCCACGTCGCCACGAGCGGCCCATCACAACATTGAGAGCAAAGCACATGTGTCCTCACATCGAGCGATACTTCATATATAGCTGGACATGTCGGCGATATGGCTGTCGAATCGGGCACCCTCGGCACGCAACGCCTATCTTCGCTTATCACGACATAACCCCTGGCGCCATACCTTGCCTTCTTGAGCCACCAAGACTTTTCCCCTGATCCCGCGCTGACCGACTCTGGCTCTACAGATCACAAGCCTCAACCGAGCACACTAATACCCATCTCTCTCGCATCAACCGAAAGAAGCCGCAAACATGGGTCTCGCCTTTTCAAAGATCTTCGACAAGCTCTGGGGCAAGAAGGAGATGAGAATCTTGATGGTTGGTTTGGACGCCGCCGGAAAGACCACCATTCTCTACAAGCTCAAGCTTGGTGAGATCGTCACCACCATCCCTACCATCGGTATGCGCACCTGCTCCTTGTTTCTTCTGCAAGAGAAAGCCTTGTCACCGCGGAATTGAGATCTAACTCCAGCATCGCCGTTATACAGGATTCAACGTCGAGACCGTCGAGTACAAGAACATCCAATTCACCGTGTGGGATGTCGGTGGTCAGGACAAGATCCGTCCTCTGTGGCGCCACTACTTCCAGAACACCCAGGGTATCATCTTCGTTGTTGACAGCAACGATCGTGACCGTATTGTCGAGGCTCGCGAGGAGCTGCAGCGCATGCTCAACGAGGACGAGCTCCGGGACGCCATCCTCCTGGTCTTCGCCAACAAGCAGGATCTTCCTGTAAGTTCACAGCCCTGCTCGATACTCTGTCCATGAATCGATACTGATCAGTCGTCAATAGAACGCCATGAACGCCGCCGAGATCACCGACAAGCTTGGTCTCCACAGCCTGAGACAGCGTGCCTGGGTATGTTTTGACTCTCTCCATGCTTGTTGGCTTGCCCAATTAACGATTTACTGCAGTACATCCAATCCACTTGCGCCACTTCTGGTGACGGTCTGTACGAGGGACTCGAGTGGCTCGCTACTACCCTTCGTAAGGCTGGTCACCAGTAGAAGACTAGACGCGTTACTTCACCTACCACGACTCGGCCTCTTATCGCTTCTTCGGCAGTCCTTATGGGCCGGTTGTATTTCGCTTGTCATTTCTCGGAGCAATCGATATAGTCCATAAACAACGCATATGTTCTTTCCCATCTCCTTAGGCACCCTCTCGCGGGGTTTCTGCGGATCGTGACACCCGCTTGCAACTCGGGTCGCCTCCTGGCCTTCTGGCATACAAAGACGTCTATCATGTGTTTGGAGTCAAAATGGGAGAGGCGCAACGGTCTGAAATCTGCACAGTTTGTTACCAGGGACAGATCAAAAGAAGCATCTCATCTTCAATGTTTTTGGGACAATTTGGCTCAGGCATAGGTTGACTTTCGGGATCGTCTGTGTGGAAAATGCCACTCAGCCAAGCATCTGCGTGCGCGTTAAACTTATGTCGTGACTGTAATTTGCACAATGTCAGTGCGAGTATCTCTGCTTGTGGGAAGGGTATTATGGGCCTCCAGATCCCGAGTACTATTGAGGAAACTTCCACGACATGATCTAGAGCGTCGTCTCGGTAGAATGGCCAGATCTGGCTTCAAGCCGACAGGACTTATTGGTTTCGATTGTAAGCCATGAGCTCCCGAGGAGCACAAATCGAAGTCAAAAGAACCAATTCTGGATTTAGTTTCAAGTGAAGAGTGAAATTATGTCTTTGGCTTGCTATAATGCTGTGTACAAAGAATGAGAGTAGAAATATGCAAGTAGTAAAGATATCTCGCGGTGGAGCAGGAGTGTCACCAGCAGCCAGCGCCTTCAATTCGGATATATATAAGTAAAGCATGACTAACTCACGAGCGTCCAGCTTCCGAAGACCGGACGAGCCATTATTTTTCAAGAGTGAAAGTCAAAGTCGAGCTGGAGCCCCGCCTACATCGGCCGGCGTCAAAATATGCCTGCTCCAAACGCGGCCCTGGACCTTCGGTAGCCGAAGCTGAATGCCGTTGTTCGCCAGAAATCACCTTGGGAGCCGTTTTTAGTATCCCCGTTTGTAACTAGTTTGAAACCTGGTTGGCGTTCATTCCACAACAACAATCTTCGACATCGTACTCCTCAAATACATCTTTGCAGGGAGTCTTTATCACCATGAGGCTTCAGAGATTCATTGGCCCCGCGCCCAAGCGCCTCGCCGCCCTTCAACAGCTCACATCCCCTACCAAAGCTGCAGCATGTGCATCAGTTCACATCTCCACAGCCTCGTCTCGGCGACAGAACACCACCATCTCTGCTCGCTCAAGCAGCAGCATCACTACCGCAAGCCAATGGCCCTCCCCATCGGGCCGCCGCAGCTATGCCTCGTCTTCGCCGCCCGGGACGGACCGCCCGCTGCAGCGCACGGCACTGTACGACCTGCACCTCTCTCACGGCGCCAAGATGGTGCCCTTTGGCGGCTTCGAGATGCCCGTACAGTACTCTGGCCTGGGCGTGAGTGCGTCGCATCACTTCACGCGGACCAGCGCCTCTCTCTTTGACGTGGGCCACATGGTGCAGCACCGCTTCGAGGGCCCCGGGGCCGTCGCGTTCCTCGAGCGTGTGACGCCCGCCAGCCTTCGCAAGCTACCTGTGCACCAGGGCACGCTGAGCACGCTGCTGTGGCCCGGCACGGGAGGCATAGTGGACGACACGGTCATCACCAAGCTCGCCGACGACGTCTTCTACGTCGTCACCAACGCGGCGTGCCGCGATAAGGACCTCAAGTACCTCGGCGAGCAGCTCGAGCAGTTCCGCGCCGACAACGAGGGCGGCAGCGCCGTGAACCACGAGGTGCTCGACGGGTGGGGCCTCGTGGCGCTCCAAGGCCCCGCGTCGGAGCAGATCCTCAGCGAGGTCATTGTCGACGAGGGCAGCGAGCCGGTGCCCGACCTGCGGCAGCTCCTCTTCGGGCAGTCCAAGTTCGTCTACCTCAAAGCCGGCACCTCGGGCCCGGTCCTCGTCAGCCGCGCGGGCTACACGGGTGAGGACGGCTTCGAGCTCTCCATCCACCCCAAGGACACGGTGGCCGTGACCGAGGCGCTTCTCGACACCGCGGGGCCCTCGAAGCTCCAGTGGGCCGGGCTCGGCGCGAGGGATAGCCTGCGCCTCGAGGCCGGCATGTGCCTGTACGGGCACGACCTGGACGACACGACGACGCCCGCTGAGGCGGCGCTCGGCTGGGTGGTCGGCAAGGACCGGCGGGACCCCGGCGCGGCCAACCCGTTCCACGGCGCCGAGGTTGTCCTGCCGCAGCTCGTGCTCAAGAGCAAAGGCGGCAAGGGGGTCGACAGGCGGCGCGTGGGCCTGGTGGTGGAGGGTGCGCCCGCGCGCGAGGGCGCCGAGATTACGGACAAGGCGGGCACCAAGATTGGCGTCGTGACGAGCGGCTGTCCCAGCCCGACGCTCGGCAAGAACATTGCCATGGGCTACATCAAGGATGGCCTGCACAAGTCGGGCACCGAGGTCGACGTGCTGGTGCGCGGCAAGAGGAGGGCCGCGGTGGTCACCAAGATGCCGTTCGTACCGACGCAGTACTGGAAGGGCACGGCGCCGGCGTGATCTTTCTTTGTTCTCGTGACACAGAGCAGAGTTGGGGTAGAGGGGAGAGGGTTTTGAGAGAAGATCTGAGAGCGACCGAGAGCGGAAAGAGGGAGAGGGAGAGGAAGAGAGAGAAGTAGTTGTGTATCGAAAGAACTTCAACGCATATGCCAGTTCTACTCATCGTGGCAAGAGGGGTTATTATTATTATTATCATCATCCAAAAACAGAAATCATAAAGAGCTGCAGGCGTCTTCTTCACCAAGGGCTCCGTGGGGAGTTTATATGCCTGCCGACACGAGCACGGCGAACAGTGCACAGCTGCAGAAACAGTGATTACCACCGGCCATTGCAGTCCATTGGTCGAGATTTGTTTCCTATTCAACACCTAGCGCTTATTACATGCAAGACAGGAGTAAAACAAAGCAAACTATCTACTGCTTCTCCTAACTACGAATTTCCCACAGCCGAACCTGGCCACCATCGTTGCCCACTGCCAGCATGTCGCTCTTGCGCCCGAAAGCGACGGCCGATATCCTGCCCAGTGGTGTCTGCTCCGTGGGCCAGTTCCTGTAGACGGTGCAGCTGGGCAGGTGCGCCAGCCGGAGGGCGTCCTTCTTGTGCTTGCTCGCAAGGGCCAGGAGCTGCCCGTCCGGACTGAACGTCAGGATTGTGCAGGGCGTCGTGAGCTGCTCAAACGTCCGCGTGGGCTCGGGCCGATCCTTGAGCGTGATGTCGTCCTCGGCGTCGTCCTCGGCAGCGATCAGGCTCTCGCGCTCGTAGATGTTGACGATGCCGCTGTTCGAGCCAATGGCCACCCACCGGTCGCCCCCGAGCGTCGCAGGTCCGTCGGCGGTGCCATTCTTCTTGCTGCCGCTGTGCCGGCCGGGCCCGCTCAGCGCGAGCGCCGTCGCGCCATTCGACCCCTCATCATTCCAGATTCCCAGGAACCGGCGCGAGGCCATGCTGAACTCGCCGACCTGCCCGCCTTTGCCCAGGATCGTCATACCGTTGCCGTTGCTCCACCAGCAGAAGTCGATGATGCCGCCCCTGCTGTCGAGTCGTGCGGCCGCGATCCACTGCATTGTGTTGACATTGAGGATGTTGATGATACCGCCGCCCTTGCGTGTCGAGGCGATCAGGCCAACATACCGGCCGCAAGGGCTTGTCTTGAAACGCTCCCAGGTCTTCATTTCAAGCCGGTGGCCGTGGACCTTGTTAGTCTTTTGTATCGCGCCAGTCGACAGTTCCCAGGAGTGGATGTACCGCCGGCGGCCAGCGAAGAAAATCCGGTCGCCGTCTGGGTACAGGAATTCGGCGTGCTGCACGGGCACCTGCTTGATCTGCACAGAGGTCAAGAGCGGGTTTGGTGTTGGGTGGGCGGTAGGCGCAATGTGGTGCAAGTGCATGATAGCCGACGTGCTCGAGGAGAGCAGGACGGGGTACTCCGGGTGGAAGGAGAGCGACGTGACGACCTCCTTGTGCGTGTCGGGTATGTCACGGGAACGCTGGATGTCGATGACCTCAGGCCTGAGCTTTCTCGTCTTCTTGCCATCGCTGCCAGCGAGCGCCCGGGCGTCCCGGAGGAATTTGTCGAGGGGCATGGCCTCCTCGCCGTCGACGTCGCCACCCATGTCTCTGTCCTCGTCTGAATCACTTCCTAGAGCCTCTGAATCGTCCGAGTCTGCGCTGGCGGCCGCAGAGGACCTCCTACGCCGCTTCGACGGCCGCTCCTCGGCGTCGCGCACCCAGTCGGGCTTGGGGTTCAATCGCAGGAACTGCGTGCGCAGCCGCCTTATGTATTCGGCTCCGCTGACAACGTCCTCGGCTTCGTTGATACGCAGCTTCCTCAATTGTGTGGCCCCAGCCAGAGATATTGTGAAGCGCTCATCGTCGCTGTCCTCCCACGCCGGAGGCTCGCCATGGCCCATATCCTGCCCGGCTGTTTTCGCCTTTCGGAGGTCGTCGTCGTCACCACCGCTTGGTTTTGAACCCTCGACGTCGAAAGTGAAGAGTTCGGCATCGTCAACGTCGGCACTGTCCGAGTCCGACCCGTCATCTTCCTCGCCACGACGCCTCTCCCCTCTAAGTGCTCCATCAGCGCTGTCAATGCCTTCGCCGCTGAAGAGTGCATCCCTGAAGTTGGCAGTGTCGCCGAGCACGAGCCTCTCAAGCTCCTCCTCGTCCGAGTCCTTGTCGAATATGCGCGTGTCTTCCTTGGGAGGGAGGGCCGACTCGTTGCTGCTGTCGTTGTCGCTGCCGTAGACAGACTCCTGCTCGGCGCTAGACGACATGAAGTCGTCGTCGTCCTCGGGCTGCGGCTTGTCCTTCTTTGTCGGGGGCATTGTGTCGTTGTTCTGCGAGACCGGTGGGCTCGTGTGTAGCGACGATCCCAGCTGCCTTGTCTTGTCTTGCGAGTACACAAAAACGACATGGACATGCACAAGATCGTTAGCTTCGCAGCTATGGCGGGCTGCTTTCCTAGAATTTTTTGGTTATCGATAAGTACGCTAGGAACCAGGGACTCCAGGAACTGCATCGCAAGTGGGGGGCTCTAGCAGGCGCCTGTGGGGGCCTCGGGTGCAAGTGCATCCATCATTCATTGTCGGTGGAGGAACCCATGTGGCTTATAGACCTTCAACTCCTTACAACTCAGAGCTTTTGCGTTATTAAAGGACTTGTGTATAAAATTATTGAAGCAGCGGCAGCAGCACTCTCAAATGTCTGCACTGCGGCAGTGATCGTTCTTCAATGACATCGGATCTCGCTTGGCTGTGGTCACGCCGAGTCATTGACATGACGATATTGAAGAATATCGAGAAACATTTGTGACATCCGTTGCTGTTCATTAATACTAATCTAAACAGCTATGCACATCCATGGCATGGCGCAACACAATTAGGCATGTTCAAAGACACTCATCCCACTCGCAAAAATTATATCTACCATGGTATCGCACCTAGTATTGCCATTCCCAGCACTAATTCAATTCGATGAGAGGCCCGCACCAATGAGCCAGCACCAGTGCCCGACGGCGCAAAGGTTTGCTGGATATTCGTCGCGTCACCCGGAGCAAACAGGATGCCAATGTTGTTTGTGCTGGCCACAAACGCCGCGTCGGCTTCCTCGGGGCGGGCAAGCGGGTTGTCGAGGGCGTCGCAGGACGGCCTACCCCTTGGCGCTCCTTCTTCGGCGAGCGGCCCAGAGCTGCCGTCGGTGATACTCTGAATGCTGTTGGTCACCAAGATGGGCACATTGAATATGGTGTAGTGCGGGTTGCCATTGAGAAGGAAGTTCTGACGGATGGAGATCTGGATGGAAAGAGTCAGCACGATTGTCTTGCGAAACATGGGAAGACGAAGGCCACGAACGTTGTACTGCCCACGGTCACTGTCTGGCGAGCCGGGTTGGCCGTCACCCACCAAACACTCGGGCCAGATCCACTTGACGTGCTTGACCGTGCTGCCTGGCTCGGACAGCATGATGTCGCCGAGGCTGGAGTTGTCCACGGAGGCCGTGCCGTTGGTGACTGTCAGGTTGCGGCCCGTAACATAACTCTGCAGAAAGATTGTGATGTTGTTGAAGCGGCTGGGCGAACTTTCCGGGTACGGCGGCAGCTGGAGCTTACCGTTCGCCGAGACGTCGAGAGCGACCTCGAGGAGTCCTGCAAAGTGGCCGGTCAGTCCGATGCACTGGGTATTTCCGGGTCCATGTTGACAACGTACTCCCACCAAGAGGGGTTCCTGGCTGCGGTGCATTCAGCACGGCCAGACCGGGAGTGAAGATCTGCCCATTGTGGATTGTGAAGTTGAGTGTAGTCGCCTGGACAGAAAGTACCGTTACAGCGGCCAGCGCAGCGGAAACCATGCGAACTGGGCTGGGAAGCATCTTGTCGTATATGCTTGCCGAAATGTTCGACTGCTTGTAGGAGCTAGAAACGATCACATCGCATGAAGAATAACACACCAGGCGACCCCATCGGCCACAGGGGATGTCGTTGCTACATATTGCGACTCGATGCGGTACATGCATAGAAGGGAAGGCGGGCGAGGGTGTGGACAGCCAGGGTCATGAAACCGGATTCATCGACGTCAAACTAGGGTCACGGAAAGACGGGACGTTGAAGAGAGATTAGAGTGCCCACTCCTGCTAGTTGCACATTCGGTTCGTGCCGAGCAGGAAAGCGTCTCCGCCCCGTCTTGACATATACATTCTTATTTGCATCTATCTTATATCTGACAATCCCTTGGGTTGATTAATATGTCTCTGTTCTATGCACCGAGACCAAAATCGACTGGGGTAAGAACGATCCGGATCGAAAACCCCCCAGTTGATTGCACGCGTGTTCCATCCTACCAATGTCGCATTCGCATCAGGCATCTTTCCAGGAACGACATGAACAAAGATAATTAGCTTACTTGAATTTCTAAGATAAGGTTATCTGAGGGGTCCCTACGGAACGGAGAGCGTTGTGACTCAGACCGCGCTCAGATCCACTGCGACTGCCGTGGTGGGTGGGCCTCTGGGGCGGAGACCTGCCGACGATAACCTCCGCGGTTTCCTTGGGGGCCGCCTCCGTCTCTACTACACTTTACGATATTTTTTTTGGTGCGGTTCCCTTACTCCCAGCTGGAAATCGAGCGGACATCTGGTAAGTAGCACACGACAAGATCCGGTGTTCCACCTAGCTGGAAGCTCAGAAGCAAGAGAACGTAACATAGCAGCTCAGTTCGGACTTCTCCGGTGTCTATCCTTAGCGAGACTCAAGGAGCCACCTGTAACACCGCGACCATGTTCACAAGAACAATCGCATCGCGTTCGGCCTCGAAGCCACTAGCTCGCCGGACAGTGTCCGCCAGGCTGCCTGCTCGATTTTTAGGACGGCGGGCATTCTCGACTCCCGCTTCTCCGGTCTGGCAGGGGGGCCTCCGGGACCTCCTCCGCGTGTCTGATGAGGTCGCCGACGCCGTCGCCACCAACAAGCCAGTCGTGGCTCTCGAGTCCACCATCTACACCCACGGCGCCGTCGAGGACCTCGGTCTCGAGGACATTGTCCGTGCCAACGGCGGCGTCCCGGCCGTCGTCGGCATTCTCGATGGTGTCCCGTCAGTAGGCCTCCTGCCTCACGAGATCGACCGCATGTGCCAGGGCTCGCCGAAGAAGGTCTCGCGCAGGGACATTGCGTTCATTGTCGGCAAGGTTAGTCTCTAGAACCCGTTTAGCAAAAAATCATGAAAGACGCCTCAAGGCTGATGCTGCGATTACAGGGACTCATGGGGGAAAATATGAATGGCGGCACGACTATTTCAGGCACCATGCTCCTCGCGCGGCTCGCGGGCATCAGGGTCTTCGGCACGGGCGGTCTCGGTGGCGTGCACCGCGGCGGGCACGACAGCCTGGACATCTCCGCGGACCTCACGGAGCTGGGCCGGACCAGAGTCGCCGTGGTCTGCAGCGGCTCCAAGGGCTTCCTCGACATCCCCCGGACCCTCGAGTATCTCGAGACGCAGGGTGTCCTCGTGTCGACCTTTTCTGACAGCGGAGCGCCAAAAGTCGACTTCCCGGCCTTCTGGGCGCGCGAGAGCGGCATTCGCAGCCCCTCGGTGGTGTACAACGAGCGCGAGGCCGCGGCCATGATCCTTGCCCAGGAGCGCCTCGGCATCGAGACGGGCCTGCTCTTCGCTCAGCCCATACCCGAGGAGTACTCGATCCCACGGGCCGAGATGGACAGCATCATCGACCAGGCGGTCAGGGAGTCCCAGGAGCAGGGCGCGCACGGCAATGAGAACACTCCCTTCATCCTCAAGCGCATAAAGGAGCTCACAGGCGGTCGCAGCGTGCCCGCCAACAGGGCGCTTGTGCAGGCCAACGTCAATCGGGCCGCCAAGATTGCGACTGCCGTCTCGCAAATCGTGTCAGGTGATATCGTAGTGCCTATGAAGCAGCAGTGAGCCTCGAGATTCAAACACAGTTCTTCTTCCTCTATCTCCAACCTCGTCTCGTGTGAACAGTGCCTAATACATGTTTGTCCTGTTCCAGGGTGAGGTCTATTAGTCAAGACAAGCCAGTGACGTCGCAGAGTTCAGTCTCGGTTCCGCCAGCACCATCATCCATATCCAGCCAGGCCGACATTATCGTCGCCGGATCTGTAGCTGTCGACCTGAGCTGCGACTATATCAGCGGGAACTCTGACAGCTCTTCGGCGCCAATCCTGCACACGTCCAACCCGGCACGGATCAGCCAGTCTATTGGTGGCGTGGGACGCAACGTCGCCCTTGCAGCACACAGGGCAAACAGCAAGAGCAAGGTCAAGCTCTGCACTCTGGTCGGTGATGATCTGTAAGTTCTCCTGTCTCATGAAAGGCCCGTCACGTTCTCTGCTTTACTTTGTTTGTCCTATTTGCCTAATGCAATTTTCACACTCCGTGTCGCCAGGGCCGGTTCCACGGTTCTCACGTCTCTCGAAGCATGCGGCATGGACACTTCTCTGGTCAGGAGGTTGGATGCCAAGCAGCACCCGGGAGCCCGCACGGCGCAGTACGTCGCAGTCAACGATGCCGATAAGAACCTCGTCATGGCAATGGCCGACATGGGTATCTTCACTGCACAGTCCTTCCCTGCACACTGGCACGAGACTTTGTCAAACGCGAGTCCGAAATGGCTCGTGGTGGACGCGAACTGGTCCGACGTCGACATCCGCTCGTGGATTACTGCCGCAAAGGACAACAATGGCGCCCAAGTGGCTTTTGAGCCTGTCTCTCTCGAAAAGTCGACACGCCTTTTTTCCGGGACCAAGAGCCTCTCCCCGCTCAACGTGTTCCCCAGCGCGAGCGTCCACCTTGCAAGCCCAAACCAGTACGAGCTCAGGGCAATGCACGATGCGGCCCAGGCAAACGGCTACTTCGAGTCCCAGGCATGGTGGGAGGTGCTCGACGCTTTTGGTCTGCACGGCGCGCGGGACAAGTTCGTCAAGCTGACGTCCTCGGAGATCACGGACGCCGGAATACCGCAGCAGCTCGTCCGGCTATTGCCGTATATCCCGACCATCATCGCCAAGATGGGCAGCAAAGGTGCCCTGCTCGCGAGCGTCCTGCCGCGAGACGACCCGAGGCTGTTTGACGCCGCGCACGAGCCGTATATCCTGTCCCGCAGCGCGAGTAGCCCGGATCACCATACGCAGGTCGGCGGGTTGTACATGCGCAGCTTCCCCACCGTAGAGCAGGTCGCTGATGTGGTCAGCGTCAACGGCGTGGGCGACACGTTCCTGGGCGTGCTGGTTGCCGGTCTCGCACAGGGCGGGAAGGTGGAGGATATGGTCGATGTCGCACAGCGAGGGGCCGTGATGACGCTGAAGAGTGCCGAGAGCGTGAGCCCCAGGCTCGGAGAGCTCGAGAAAGAGCTGACTTATGTTTCTTCGTTGTCGAGGCGATGATTCTAGATTAGGTGAAGCGTAGGTTAATCGAGGACGGTTTGGAAGTCGAAGCCAATCAGGACAGCACTGCATAACTGCAAGGGAGGCTCCGGCTTGGTTCAGTCATGTTGCTGTTCTGTGTCCGCCATGACTCCGACATTGAGCGACATGAAAGCGCCTGCTTCGTGTACCTGTGGTTGATGACCATACTTGCAGAATATCTGACAGCAGCGCAGTTAGTCCTAGTCCATAATAAACATATCAATATTCGTAAGGTAGCACATATAATGTATGCGTACCTTATATGCACGAGCATGTCCTGTAGCTTCAGGTGGGCTGCGGTAGCCTGATTTCGGTCCGCGTTCTATGATACTGCTGTCCGCCACCTGCTCCCCTCTCTCGTAAGCAAACAATGTCCGGCCCAACTACACTTGCTCTTCGCAGGGATCTCATATCCGGCTCTTGTTTGGTACAACTATTCCACCTGTTAGCAACGCTTAAACAACTGCTAATTCAAATCGTGACAGGTTATCTGAGCGCACAAAGACACTATGGACGCCCCCCGCCAGCTTGCCAGACTAGCAAATGACCGGTTCGCACAGGACAGACCCGATGACTAGAGACTGTGACCTTTTCTGTCTGTTCCTATTTTACACCGTCGTCGATATAGGCAGGCATTGTCCAATCGGCGTCACCTTTGGCATATTTGCCATTCCCCTTCTCCCTGTGGCCGCTAAAGAAGAAAGCAAGTTAGCATCTGTGTCGATGCAACATCGACACAATGACTTGCCAGCACCGAGACCTGACTCGTTCCACGAGGAGATACGGAAGGCAAACAACTGTCAAAGTATTTGTTCCACGGCACCTTTTGAGGGTGCTACAATAGACTACTTGTCAGCGACTTTCATCCGGGGCAGTTCGTATCACACATCTAACTAAGTGTCGGGATATCTAGACATCGTGTTTGTTCTGACTGAGCTGTCGCAGCAGCATTCAGGCCAATGGGCGCCGTACTCGTCTTCTCAGCCAACCCCATAAAATTTCCATGTCAGCTGCAGCGGCCGCCCCTACACTATCATAGTATGCCGGGCAGTACAACAACTACACGGGTCCGGCTTACACATACCCAGGAGCTATTCAGATATTAGCAACGACAGAGCAGTATATGGGAGCTGCCGCACAGTATTGGATTTAGCCCGTCATCATTGACGCCTAGTAATACCACCGACCAGTATGGCCCGCGTATTGTTACATCATATTCCCACACGCCTGTCGCGGGCTGGTTCACTGTGTCCGGTATCCTCGATCGTATTCAACACAAGACCCAGACTCTGGAATTGTTAGACTCTGGACGAATGAGCAATTATCATCTTCTCCTTTTCAGACCCAGGAGTCGTGATATGGATCAATATTATCGAGATTTACTAATAACAATTTATGCATAATAGCTTGCTTCTAAAAACTTTGACATGGACATGGTGGTGCCTGAGACTTTCCTCCCGCACGTTCTGCTTATAGCTTCGGCTTGTCCTTGCGACCACTCTTAACGTGTGGCGAGAACTTGCCCTCGAGCAGGTAGTCGGGATACTTCATGCCATCATCCAGGCCGACGGCAGAGCCCGACCGCCACGCGGCACCATCGACGACGAGGATGTCGCCGTTGACGTAGTTTCCCGCGTCGCTGAACAAGAAGACAGTGGCGTCGGCGATATCGCGGATCGTGCCCATGCGGCCCAAAGGTATGCTGCGGCCCAGCTGCTTGGCCGTGTTCTTGCTGCTGGCCAGCCTCTCCATGCCCTCGGTGCCCTCGATGCCGCCCGGGGTGATGACGTTGGCCGTCACGCCGTGGGGCCCATACTCGAGCGCGACTGACACCATGATGTTGTCGACCGAGGCCTTGGCGGCCATGACGTGCGCCTGCATCGGCGTGCCCGTGTAGTGGAACGCCGCTGACACGGCGAGGATGCGCCCGCCCGTGAGCCCGTCGGTGCTCGGGTTCGGGTTGCGCTTGGCCGACTCGACGAGGTAAGGGATCGTGGCCTTGACCGTGTTGTAGGTGCCCAAGACGTCAATCTCCATGACAGTCCGGAAGGCGTTGGAGCTGAGGCCGGATATGGGGGCGACAAAGTTTCCTGCCGCGCCGGCGCTGTTTGTTCGGGTCATGGTCAGTCGTCTTTCTAGGGGTCGTGAGGCCGCGAGAGAGACAAAGAGCTCTGCTTGGAAGGGAGGAGGCTCACATGACGAAGTCGATGCTTCCGAGTTCCTCGGCGCATCGCTTTGCAGCGTTGACAAGAGCTTGAGGCTAAGAGATCCAAAAGTCGGCATTAGTACGTGGTAGAACAGCGTTCCTGCCAGCTCCAGGGCCGGCAACAGAAAAGAAGAAGATACATACATCGCGAACGTCACACCCACCGATGCCGATGACTTTGGCGCCGGGCCTAGCCGTGGCAATGTCGGCAGCGACGCGCTCCGTCTTCTCGACGTTGCGGCCGATGATGACGGCATTGGCGCCCAGGGCAACAAGGGCGCGCGTCTGCGCCGAGCAGATTGAGCCGGCGCCGCCGGTCACAAAGGCGACTCTGCCAGCTTTGAGGCAGTGTCAGCACGCGGGCTGCCTTTCGGGGCAGAGGGTCGTGTGATGGGATAGGACGGGCTGGGGACTCACCGAAGATGCCATCCTTCCAGACGGGGCTGAGGTATTCGGACTTGGGGACGGGCATTGTTGTTGCTGTCTGGTGCTGGCTATTGGGAGAATGGCGATGATGGACTATCCGACTTCGAACTCGTTCTGGTGTGTGTTGCGCTGGGTAGCTTTCTTTGAGCAGGCGCCGGCAGGTGGAATTCTTGGGGGGACGACCTGAGCGAAAGCAAGAGAGACGAATCAAAGCTGGCGGGCGCAGGTGCCAAGAGGTGGACCGCGGCCATTGCCGCTGAAGAGCCGAGGCTCGTAGGGGGTCTGTCTGGGAAACCTGGGGGCCCCACATGTTTTGGCGAGGCACCACTGGGGCGGAATGAACGCCGCTGCCGACGAATTGCCGGAGAGTGTAAGGAGACTGGTTGGTGATGGGAGACAAAAATTCAATGTAGAACTATCGCGCTCAATTTATTGCTATCCATGGTGGCTACGATACGACTGTCGATTTTCAATTTTTACAGATGGAAAGAGAGAAAAGAACTTGATCAAGTGTATCTTATTTTAGAAGAGCACATGCATAACAGCCCCCAGGCACAAAGCAAAAAGTGCCATGTTTTGGGATTGCTTGAAGTATACTCATGGCCACAGCAATCACAGGTGCATGTGGAACTGGATGCTTACAGGTGTCTGGATTCATGCCTCGGACGTCAATTGTCAATTCGATCCCCCAAACCGACTTTGACATGGAGCTCCATTTCACCTGACCTAGAGATTATCGATCTTGCCTCACTGCGGATAGTCTATATTGCGACTCGGCCATTGGCGATGCAGACGAGGCCCATATCATAAATGGGAAGCAAAGACCGGTGAGGTCACGCTCTTGTACCTCACCCTCATGGTTGCTCTGAATCTCGGAAGACGTTTTCGTTTTTCAGAGCGGGTATCTAGGTGTGCTAGCAAAATGCACGCCATACTACCTGGTTATTCGAATAAAGCAGAGGCATGCTCGCTCGCAAATATTCGAGATTCTCCGTCTCGTGTGAAGCCTCGGTGTGCCGGCGCTGTTCGGTGCAGTCCGCGTCTGGCCGTGGGAGATCCACATTTCCGGCCGGCTTGGCGGGCGGCCCCGCAGCCTGCTGGACTGGGACGAGCCGGACGTGTTCAAAGACATCGGCTTCGGGGCCTCTGCCATGCCGACCAGCTTGACAGGTGCACAGCGGATTCTGCCGCAACAGTCAGCGATACCTGTACCCAGGGTTCGGTCAGGCGTCGACAGATTGTTGGAGGTGCTGGCGCTAATGAAGCGCCTGCGTAAAAGTCTATCTGCACACCGAGCACCCGGCTACTCCCAGTCTCCAGCTCTGCAAGGCAATCCGGCCAGCCTCCAGTTTTGTCGTGCGTCATCGGGCCATGTAGATGACGATGGTCAGATGAGCAGTCTGAAATGAGAGGCACACGGGACGACTCGAATGCCTATGCACATACCAACCCATGTGTCCCAGAGACAGTGCACTGCATGGAGCAGACATGCAGCCGAAGCAACGAGGGCTGTCCACAAGCAACCTGGACCTGACGAGATACTTCCATGACGCGGGAATGCAGGAAGACGGGAGAGGGGTATCTGGGGTTGATTTGATCCTGGGGCCGGGGTAGCAAGCAGCCAAGTGGAGGGGAGCGGCTCGAGGTAGCTTGTGGCAGACGCGTGATGTAAACGGTACCTCGTCCCCATGCACTCACGCCCAAAGACAAGCAAACCCCGCCACAGGCCTCCCAACAGCTCTCTGCCTCTGATCTTGCACGCGCCCATAATCATCTCCTGCGATTCCCCAACCTCCACACAGGATCTCGGCGAAACACGCATCTTGAGCCTCGTGTATCAACTCTCTCGCCTCGCCTTGGCTACCCCCAGGGCATCCTCCTCCGCACAAGGGCAGCCATGTCGTCCCGCAAGGTCTCGCTCTGCAAGTTCGTGGGCACAGTCACCCTCGGGCTCATGACGGTAAGAGTGCACGACGTCAACGACGTCCTCTCTCCTGCACCCACAGCTAACTCGCCGTCTCGCTGCAGGGCGCCTCCTACACTCTAACCTCTTCCACAATCCCATCTCTGCTTGAGCTTCCGTCTGCCTCATCTGCCGCCAAGATCTTCCGCTCGCTGTCGGCAACCACCTCGACCAACCTCAATATCTTGACCACCATCTCCTGCTCGGCTTTCCTACTAGCCTTTGGCCTCTCGCCTCGCGGCTCACGTCACCCTTACCTCCTCTACACATCCGTCCTTTGCCTTGGCGCTCGCCTCACCGACTATGTCGCACCGATCCTGATGAGCCCACCGACCTCCAACAACGGCGCGGCGGCGCAGAAGAGAGCCGCCGCTGCCCAGGCGCACAAGGACAAGGCCGCCGCAAAGCGCATGGAGCAGAGTTACGAGATGCTCGGCTCTGACGCGCACAGCGACGAGGGCAGCGCTAGCGTCAGCGACCCCGAGGATGAGGTCAACGGCGAGGAGGTGCGTGCCGAAATTCAGACCTTTGTCAAGACGCAGCTCGTCCAGGCCATCGTCTCCGGCGTGGGCTTCGCCATGGCGGTCGTGGGGATATGGGGCGACGGCGTCCCAGCTCAGGCTGTTGTCTATCAGTTGTAGGGTGTCTTACCAGTCGTGATGCTATCGGCAACGCGGAAACGCCACCCAGCCTCACGATTACATGTTCTCTCCGCGAGGTCGACTTGTGCAAGGCAACAAGGCGGGAGGAGGACTCGCATCATTTGAGGGTATCATGCTTGGCTTTTGGTTGCCCATTGATGGGCTGATTCACGGAGTTTCGGGATATTGGCAATGTAAACTTACATCACTCGCGCAAATGTCAGGATCTATATTTAATGAGTCCCTAAGTAGATCAAGCTGCTGGAGTGCAAGCCCGACTTTATTCCTCTTGGTGTTTGAGTCTTGCCAACAAGGCACTTTGTTGTTCATCTTCTATATTCTGGTTCTCCGTGACGGCGTACACGTGAATGTGCTGCTAGTACAATAAACTGAAGATTGCGACTACACAAAAAACATATCAACCCAATGTTGCGAGTACAAATCATCAGATTATACTAGACCGTGAAAGGCTTTGCACTTGCAGCTTTACAGCCCTGAGCAGCAGGCAGCTGCACGATCCCTGTCGTGTGTGACACTTCAGGAGCTCACAGGGCATTTGCTCCACAGTGAGCCGTTGTGACAGGCCCAACTCGGAACCCCCACAAGCACAAGCATCCGCACTATTGCTGAAGCCGTCTACAACACATCACCAATCGAGCACCTTCAGGAACCAACAGCTTGGACACACACTCTTCTGCTCTCGACCTCGCCCTCGGCCCGAGACGCTCAGGCACTGCACCACTTAGCCTCTTCTCAAGCTTCCTCCAGCCTCTCGTGCCCTTTGTCGACCCCTTGGCCATCCAGGCAATCAACCGAACTCCGATCCCCTCCAGAATACAGCGGCTCAGCAGCGCCAGACGCCAGGTACTGTGACTCGTCCGAGCAAGCAAGCGAGGAGTTCCTCCTCATTGCCTCGTCCAGTTCTCCCGCAGCTCTGAAATCACGCGCCAATGGCGACGGCGACGGGGAACCAGGGCTGGGCCCAGCTGCGGCAACAGGCGCGCACTCTTGAATCTCAGGTGAGCCCGCCTCTACGCCGCTAGACATGGAGCGGCCAGCACTGATCCGTGCCCTTTAATCACAGACCGAGACACTATTCCACACATATTCACAGTACGCCACCGCGTCAAATATACCGCCAAAACCGACAAGGGAGGAGCAAGAGACGGAAACAAAATTAGCAGAGATCTTGGAAAAGGTACGCGGGACATGACCACCCCCAAGAACCTACCATCCTGGGCTACGCACAACGGGTACAGATGCGGGTGAAACACCGAAACTAACGGCTAAACCCCTCGGCGACAGCGCGATAATGTAGTGAGCCAGCTCGGGCGCCTGCTCGACTCGGAGGCGAGCCTGACGTCGAGCGCCCTCAAGCAGAACAACCTCTCGCTGCTCCGCGAGAAGCTAGCCGAACACCGGCGGGACCTGACGCGGCTGCGCAGCAACCTCAGCGACGCGCGGAACCGCGCCAACCTGCTGCACAACGTGCACGACGACATCAGCGCCTACCGCGCGCAGAACCCAGAGGCCGCCGAGGCCGACTACATGCTCGAGGAGCGGGGCCGCATCGACAACAGCCACAGCATGGTCGACAGCGTGCTGAGCCAGGCGTACGCCACCAACGAGAGCTTCGCTCTGCAGCGCGAGACGCTCGCCAGCATCAACCGCCGGATAACCCTGGCTGCGAGCCAGGTGCCCGGGCTCAACTCACTGATTGGCAAGATCTCGGCGCGCAAGCGCCGCGACGGGCTCATCATGGGCGGCTTCATCGCGTTTTGCTTCATCATCTTTTTCTTCTTCATGTGAGATGAAGAAGGAAGGATGGAGGTGCGACCCGTCCATCATGTGCTGGGCATATCGAAGGATTTCGGTGAAACGTCCCAAGGGAGGGGATACATGTCTTGTGCTGAGACGGAGTCCTGCGGCGTCAGGCCTCCCCTCTCGGGAGCGAGAATTACTTCCCTCGGCGGCTATACTCTAGCTCGGCTTGTTTGTTGTCTATAGAAGTTTTGATGGTCCCACCTGTGCTTACCCTAACCGCCCTGCTTTTCATTTCCGGGGCCAGGGACGACTTGGTAGGACCTTGGGCGTTTTGGGAAACTGCGGAGCATCTGCGTATGTTAGTTATCATTGAAGGCAATCCCTCAATAAATCCACTTCAGATACCAAGAGCCACTTTCATGAACCTCCAGTGCATCATGGGGCTATAGCTCCATGTCAAGTCTCCCCCTTTGACCAGATGGACATTGCATAAGATCAGGACGACTGTTGCCTGGCGGTAAATGTGAGGGGTATCATTTTTTTTTTTGGTCGAGTAGGATTTATATGATACATGCCGCACCGAGCGGTGGTTTAGTAATTACAGAAGCTTTACACATGCCGAGAGTTTTTATTCATACAGGCGCCTTCTTGGTCGTCGCCTCGTCCAGCAGCCGCTGCACGCTCCTGGCGAGCCCCTCGCGCTCGTGGTCCTCGGCGTTGGCGCTGCCCGCCCAGCGGATTCGACAGTCACCGTCGACGAGGTAGACGTAGCCGACCTTGCTGTTGAGCAGGCCGATGCTCTCCTTGATCTCGTCGGACACGCCCCCGCGCACGACAAAGTACTTATCCCAGCCAGCCTCGCCGACCTTGGATCGCAGCCCGCCCATGAAGAGCCTGATCAGCCAGTACTTGAACGTGTCCTCCTCGATGTTGACGCTGACCAGCTGCGCACCGAGGCCACCGCCGGGGGTCGCCCTGGTGCTGTTCTCCTCGAGCACCCTGGCCAGCGCCGGGTTCTCCTTGGCGCTCGTGAAGGTGCTGGCCTGCGCCTCGGCCCAGGTGCCGCTGAATACGCTCACGATCGACACGTTACCGGCTAGCGTGTACGTCGTGTCGCGTGGCTTGCGGTCTGTCTTGAGCAGCGTCTCGCCGTAGAGGTTGGGGAAGTAGAGCGACACGTCGCCGCGGAACGGCCGGGGCGGCGCGATGAATGTCTTGCCCTTGCTGAACTGGAGGTTGCCCCAGTCGCGGAAGTACGGGCGTGCCATCTTGCTCTTCCTGCGACGTGGCGAGGTTTTGTATGTCAGCTTGTTGGGTCCTCCCCAGAGTGCTACTACTGCTTCACTGGGTGGAGGGGGCACTAGACGTACAGCTCTTCTCGTCTTTGGAGGTGCTTGTCGTAGTCGACAAAGTCGTTGCGGCGCTCCTTGAGCGTTCTGTTGTCGACGCCGGTGTTCTCGCCGGGAAGCGGCGGGAACGGCATGCCGATCGGTCGGGGCAGCGGCTTGGGCTCGAATTTGTCGACTCGCTTGCCATAGGATCGTGGTGCGTCTTCGAGGGGCGAGGCCGGGAGCGCCCGCGCGGGTCGTTGTAATTGGTTAACAGCGGCTGCTGTTGGTTGCGGTGGCGATGTCGATGGCGATGCTGACGACTTGGTCGCGGCGGCGGCGGCGGATTTCCTCGCGGGCTCGGCGAGCAGGCGCGAGGAGGACATGAATGTGCGCCATCGACAGCCGAGGCAGACGGCCGAGCGACTGGACCGCACGAACGACATTGCTACAACTAGAAAGAGCAGGTGCTCGATGTTGGCCCAAAAAGTGGTTTCTGAATTCAGGCCCCGCGATATGGAGGCTTCCAAAGTTGCTAGCTCTACCACTCAAAAGCGTCAATTTTCCCCAGGTTCTCCCCTGGGCCCCACAAGTCCAGATGTCACTCGCCACGCATTGGCTGGTGTGAGGATACCTGCGTGAGGATACCTCGGAGCAGACCCTCAGCCGTGCGCCGGCTCGGCTGCCACCGGCGTACCCCAGGATTCGGATACCACCGGCGTAGGTGGGGGATTGGCCATGTTAAGCCGCCCGCGTCCGCCCTTGTGCCTGTCACGGCTTTCTTCTTGGGGTCGACTCGGGTTTTTTCCTCCTCCTACTTTGCACGCAGACTGATAGACGATCCTGTGACGCTGCCTGTTTCCTCCATTCTTGCTTCAGCCCTGCCGCATCTGCCCCCAAGGTCCAACAATTGCTGCCACCACAGCGACACAGCCGACATGCTCCTCCAGCGCAGCTCTCGCGCCCTCAGCCGGCAATGGCGGACGTGCAAGGCTGTGAGCCGCATGACCGACCCGGCGACGCACAACGCGAGCGCATACATGTCCAGGGGCTTCCGGTCCGCGGCGAGGATGCAGGCCGTCAAGCCCGTCCTGCTCGCCGATATAGGAGAAGGTGAGTTCACGTTCCACGCATGCACTCGCTTCTAAGCACTCTCTCGCACGCGACAACATCTCGCTGTACCGTACTGACGAACGCCCTTCCACTTCACTGCAGGAATCGTCGAATGTGAGGTCATACAGTGGTTCGTCGAGCCCGAGGCCCGTGTCGAGGAGTTCTCGCCGCTGTGCGAGGTCCAGAGCGACAAGGCGTCGGTGGAGATTACGAGCCGTTTCTCTGGGGTCGTCAAGAAGCTCTACTACGAGGCCGGCGAGATGGCCAAGGTCGGCAAGCCCTTTGTCGACATTGATATCCAGGGCGACGTCAACAACGAGGACCTCGAGGCCCTGACGCCGCCATCACAGCCCGCGTCATCCAGCCAGGCGCAGGGCGCGACAACAACAAGAACAGCCGACTCGGCGTCAGAGCAGTCGCTCGCTCAACCCACAGCTCCAGAAAACACCAGCAGTCAGAGCGCGCCACCGACACCAAAGCCCAAGGGCAAGTCGGCGCTGCTAGCCACGCCCGCGGTGAGGCACCTCCTGAAGCAGCACGGCATCGAGATAGGGGCGGTAGACGGCACAGGAAAGGACGGCAGGGTGCTCAAGGAGGACATTCACAAGTTCGTCCAAGCCGGCGCAACAAGGCCGCCCTCCTCCTCCTCCTCCTCGCCAAACCCTGCAGCGCCACCAGCACCAGCGGCGGCGGCAACGCTACCCACAAACACTCAGGAGCAGGTCGAGACCCCCGTGGCCCTGACCAACATCCAGGCGCAGATGTTCAAGGCCATGACGCGCTCCCTCGCAATCCCGCACTTCCTGTACACGGACGAGGTCGACTTCTCGTCGCTGCATGACCTGCGGCGGCGGCTGAATAAGGTCCTATCTGCGTCCCCGGACCTGAGGGACGGCGGAGAGGGGATCTCCAAGCTCTCGTACCTGCCCTTCATCATCAAGGCCGTCTCCCTCACGCTCAACAAATACCCGATCCTCAACGCGCGCGTCGAGGTCGACGCCACCAGCGGCAGCGGCAGCGGCAGCAACCCTCCGGCCAAGCCGACGCTCGTCCACCGATCGCAGCACAACATCGGCGTGGCCATGGACACGCCCTCGGGCCTACTAGTCCCGGTCATCAAGAACGTCGCGGCCCTCAGCGTGCTCGACATCGCGGCCGAGCTCGCGCGGCTCCAGACCAGGGCCGCCTCGGGCAAGCTGTCCCCCTCGGACCTGACGGGCGGCACCATCACCGTGTCCAACATTGGCAGCATCGGCGGGACGTACCTCTCGCCCGTCATTGTCGACAAGGAGGTCGCGATCCTGGGCATGGGCCGCATGCGCACCGTGCCCGCCTTTGACGAGCAGGGCAACGTCGTCAAGAAGCAGGTCTGCAACTTTAGCTGGAGCGCCGACCACCGTGTCGTCGACGGCGCCACCATGGCTCGCGCCGCAGACGTCGTGAGGCAGGTCGTTGAGGAGCCCGACGTCATGATTATGCATCTGAGGTAGTTGTTTCTTCTTCTTCTTGTTCGTCTTCTCGCATGATCCGGGGGTATGTATTGGGAAGGGGAGAGGGGCAGTATTTATAGCATTCCGGTTTTTGTTTCATCTTGATTTAGTCTATTATAAACCAAGAAGCATATATTGCCAGAGTAGAGGAGTTTTATAAAAGCAATTTCAATCAAATCCAGCCAGTGTCAAGGCCCTCGCCATGTAGAGCGACGTGTCGAATGTCATGCTAGTGTCCGGCAACAAAGTGCAAACTTCAGAATGATCAGATATAATCAAGGGATCCGCATCATGTGAGCCAAAATACCCGCCTCATGCTATGCGAACCAGATCAATGCCAATGACTCGGGATTGCAAAACGAACTAGAAGCGCAGTCATACATTGCCGAACACCAAGTAAGCGAAATAGGCAACACAATGTGGGTGCACGACACCGGATCCGTTCTACGTGGTACAGTAGGCGTTTTCTTCGAGCAGCCGTCAGTGAAACCCTGATATTTGCTTCCTACATTGTATGTGCAACGATTACGGGACGAAGCACTCCGCTTTGGGCTTGGTTAGGAGAAAAGACATGGCGCCTGCAATGCAATGCACACTCTAACCCCGCAGGTCGGGGTGCAGATGGACCGGAGGAGACCAGGGGCACCAACCCGCACAAGCAAGCAAGCAGCGTGCCAACACCCCAGTCGAAGACACATCGAATGCTGTGTCACAAGACCTCGGCCATATGACCCGTCCCGCTGCTCGTCAGATTGAGGCAATGACGACGCTGGATGGGGCCAGAAAGCACGTCCCGATGCTGACCGGTCGAAGCAACCTCGGTGAAGTATTGCATATTGTAAGTGGCCACCGCAGACTGTCTAGCGCTGTTTGTCATCATGACGATGCGGCCATGAGCCAGTGCCCACTCACTTCCCAACAGGACATGTGTGGACCGGCTCCGCCAGCCTTGAGCGCCACAACCCGTCTGGGTGCGCACACTGTTTGTCCCTGCCGTTCTGGTGAACAAACAGTTGCTCGGGTGCTTTGACGATAATCCAGAATAACCAAATAAAGACAAGAACAAATTTAGCCAAAACACCAAGTACGCCCATTCTTCGTGCATGCAGAAGGAACCACTGGGCTGGGTTCGTTTCGTCGCTGATGATAAATGCAAAATGACGCTGTTTGCTGTGTCCCCCACATCCTAAGTGTAATGTTGTGTCCGTGGTACAGGTTGCCTGCTTGTCACCTCAGGCTACCGGGATGTCTCATCGACCTTGTGCAACACCTTGTCGAGGGCCTCGGCGATTACAGCGTCCATGGGCTTGCTCACATCAATGCTGATGACGTCCTTCTCCTCCGCGGTCGGCGGCTCTAAGATCGAAAATTGGCTATGGACCATGTTGGCGCCCATGTAATGCCCTTGCCTGGCGCCGACACGCTGCAGCAGGACTTCTTCGGGAGCGTGTAGGTAGATGAAGTGCAAGAGGACGTCGTGAGAGTAGTACGGGGCTACTCGGATGACATCGCGGTATTTTCGCTTCAGTGCTGAGCAAGTGAGGACAACGCCCTCTGCGCCGCCGGAAAGTTTCTGTAGGGCCTGCTCGCGCAGTAAGGTGAGCCAATCCCACCGGTCTGCATCTGTGAGCGGGATACCGGCTGCCATCTTGTCAATATTTGATTGAGGGTGGAACTGAGGTGAGCAAGTACGTGTTAGCATGGTTTGCGTCGCAACGCGGCGGACGGATGACGTACCTCGTCGCCTTCAACATATGGCAGGTTGAGCGCAGACGCGAGATGGCTGGCGACAGTGCTCTTGCCGCAGCCGGCAGGACCAGTGACGAGCCATATATGGTGGTAGGTCGGGCCAGGCTGGCCATTGGACTTCACGATGGTGTTGCTGATGGGGTTGACTGGGGTGATGGTGTTCTTCTTGGGCGTCGGATCGGGGCCAAGATTGTTCAAGGTCATGCTGGCGATTTTGGTGGGATGAACTTTGCCGTTGACCGACACGGGCGCATCATATGAGAGCATCGTTGGCAATGGGAGGAGTAAACAAGCCGAGACTCGGGAGACGGGATGTGTCAAAAAGAGTTATAGGCCTGGTGATAAAGATAATGAGGACCAAACGCCGAAGGACTAATGTGTGCTAGTTGATGAGTCGAGAAGGCGCCGAGGTGTGACGAGTCTATGTGCTGGCAGACGAAGGGATGGGTTGTGCAGAAGGGCGAGGCGCGGGGGTGTCTGGTAACTGTTACAGGAACGTTGAAGGGATCACAAGAAGCACTCGAAGGGGAAAGAACAGGCGGGGGGACCTGGGAAGGGACGGCTTTTATCTCTTGTGCATACTCTGGGCATTAATGGCAGCAGGACCCGACAAACGAGGCCGGCATGGACAACAACTTGACGACGGCGGCGGCGGCGGCTGGCAAGGGGGCGCCCGACCGAACCGAGAGCCACCCACACCCCCAGCGTGGATTATTAGACTTTTGAACGGGCTGGCGTCTGAGAAGATGCAGAAGCGCAGCACCGCAGCCATGCTTTTTGATTGATGATGCAGGACTGACCAGGCTGGCTCTCGGGGTGTGAGCTGGGGTACAAGAGGCGCAAGTACTGCCCTATCCTGTCCTGAGGGAAGCCGATGACGGTGCACAGGCAGGGGCCCGACGCTGCTTGGGCACGCCCCGATGATCCTCCGCACAGAGAAGCACGGCAGAATCCAGGAGAAAAAGAATCCTCGGACAGGCAGGGCAGGGAGGCAGCCTCACAGGGGGGGGGGGTGAGCTGTGGTGGGTGATGGGTGGTGTGTGTGCATCCACTCACTCGTGCAACGAGCGAGTCCACTGTCTACGGGGGCAAGACCCGCCGGGATTGAGGTGGAAGGAGGGAGTGAGGTAAGTGCCACAGGTGAGTGCCATTCGTTTCCCGACGGACCAAGCCCTGCTTCAGCCGGGTCGCCAACCCGCAGCGGATTGTTGTTGTTGTTGACTTTTTCTTTTTTCTTTTTTTCTTCCGTTTTCTTTTACTTGCTATGGAAACTTCTGAAGTGGCCTGATTGATTTCTCTTCCTCCGCAACCACTGCGCAGCAGGGGCGACCGGCTACTGTACAAGGAGCTCCAAGTTTTCGTCCTCTTGACTGCGACAGCCTTTTTTGCTCCGCCCAGGTGTGTCTGCTGGCCGGCAGGGGAAGAGCAGCTGCGGCAGCTCTGTACATGAAGTATCCGTTTAGCGGCAGTGTAGCCATCGCGCCTCCTTGGTAGACCAATAGGAAGCACTGGCGCGGCACTCCACCTGGACTTCTCCAGGTGGGGGACAACCTGGAAAGTTTGGGGGTTCAAGGCTAGACCTGCCAGCTGACGGACCCTGTTCAGCAAGTCTGCCCTCCGAGTTGACACTCGGTGCCAGCCATGAACTTGTCGGAAACGAGCTCGGTGTGTTGGGCTTTCTTGGTACAGCCCCGAGGAGGAAGAGCGGTACGGGGGTAGCAGTCTCCTCTATCCGGCGTGAATAGTACTGCAAGCGGCGCAAGCAGCGCAAGCAGGGATACCATCCAGCACAGTATGGCCGGCCAATGAGATGTTATGCCTCAATGCGCCCGCCTCGCTCCCCCCGGCACCCGCCCTGCAGCGCCGCCTGTGCACCCGCAGGCTACTTTTGCACCGCCTGCGCAGTCATCGCTGGATCCTGCCGTCAACTCCGACAAGAACGGGCGGGGGCCTTGCTAGCTGCCACGCGCGACAATGTTTGCAACCGGTGAGGGCAGGGCAAACCCATCACTATCCGACTATTGTCAGTGGAGTCGTCTCTAGCTGGCCGTTGTTTCGGGTCAAGGGTCGAAATAGCTGCTACGTAATCGCATCCACTCGAGTCTTCCGTAGAGTCCCGCGCCGCGGAAGCCGGCGTCTTCCCGCGAAGCCTGCCTGGCGTCATCTGTATTGTGGCAGTCGGCCACCTGCTGCATGAACAATCGAAGTCGCGACCAGAAGTGCCGTGCCTCCAACGACTACGCGTGCATACACCAGCCGGCAGGCACGTGTTTCGGCATCTAGCCCACGTGGCAGTAGTGACCATAGACACTGAGTATTGCCTCTAATAATCCGATATTTCTGACCCGCCCTTCACCTACTTCCTTCCACTTTTCTGCCGTGCCACCAGTCACTCGAAGAAACCGCCCGTCAGACCGCCGACGAAGGCTTCCGAAACCTCCGAGTCTCATGCCACGATCATAGAACTCGGCAGACTTTGACAGACATGCACCAGGAAGCCACCGTTGCAACGCTGCTGCCATTGGGAGCCTTGACCGCGTGCTCCGCCGGACCCGGTGATACGGTTCATTAGTGCGACAACCTTCGATGCTAGATCGATGCTGTCCGGCTACCTTGTGCCCCTGGAACTGCTGTTCCGGCTCCGCGCCGACGCCGACCTGGTCCGCGCTGCGCTCGCGTGATCATTTTCCGCAAGCACGGACAACTCCGGCCTGCTCCGCCCGCGTCGTTCTGGCCCAGACCGCCCTCCGTAGCAACTTCGGTCTTGTTCGCACACGGCTCACCTACCCTTCAAGCCACCGGCGGACGCAACACTGCACGGCTAGTCACCAACACTACCTAATTCCTCTATATTCGCTCTTGATGAAAGCTGGCCACAACCTTCGCGGCGTCCAGGTGAGCATAAAAGCCACGCTGCCGAGACGGATGGCATGGTCCACCCGTAGCGCGGTGGGGGTGGAGCAGCTAGAACATCTCAAATCACGGATATCGCGACGCCTCCTCCACCGGGACCCGGGGAAAACGTCCAAATGTTGTGTCAAACCGGCGAAATTAGCGTCACGAATCAAGCCCCCACGCTGAGACCCGTGGGGGTTCGCGACTTTGCCTGCGTGACCCTTTTTTTCTTCTTCGGCTGCACCACTCAAGCAAAAATGCCCGGGCCTCTCGCAGTCCGCTATTGAGAACAAATCTCAGACGTTCCAGTACCTATAATTGACCCGCCGGGCCAAGATCTCAACCCGTTCCAGATATCCCGGTCAGAGCCTCTTTCGTCTAGGGTGATGATGTGCCACATGGCACGTTCTGGGGAAGCGCAAGAAACTGTGCGAGGAGGCTGCAGTTGTCCCAGGGCAACAGATAGTGGAGAGAAACTCTGCATAAACGAGGAATATTCTCCCCCCACAACTAATAACCGCTAAACAGGAGCAGGTTGAGGTAAGGCAGCTGTTTTAATATCGTCGAGATGCGTAGCTGCCTGCCCAGGTGGCCCTGTTTAAAGAAGTGACTTTTGTCCAAAGTCCCTTGCTCGCATGGAATGGTCACATTCAAGGCCTGACCGTGTTGAGCAGGATCGCCGCCAACGAAAACAGCTAGGATGGGATCGCAAGCACTGGTATGATTGGTCATGGACACTATTCCGCGCAGCTGGACAGGGCGAGTTTGAGTATGGGCGTCGGTTTCACCGCCAATTACCAGCTGGTCGGCAACACAAATCCGCGCCTCCCGTTCTGGACCAGGGATGAGCCATTGCCCGTATGCGAGTGGTGTGAGCGGGTGGAATCTGAGGTCAACACTCTCGAGTGCTCTGTTCCACCACTGGACAGGAGCCACGCAGGGCTATCGCAGTTTTATCCTCGAAAAGAGCCGTCTGGACGGGAAACCACACACAGGCATGACCAGCTATCAGCTTTAAGCCCAGTACAATCAGGAAGCCAAGCTCCGGTCAGAGTAATAGGATCAAGGTACGGTACCTTTTTCCTTGTCAGGCATCTCTATATGCGACCAATGATCTATGTCCGTATTCTTGGGGCATGCCTGCTTGGCCGTCCCGCACTAGGTACTGTAGCCGCTGCCGTGCTTAACCTGCATATGCCGACGCCAGGCCAAGACGGGTGGTTGAGATGCTGCCCTCCGCCCACGATCCCAACAATTCACACGGTAGGGTAGTCAATCAAAATGCCCGCAAGTGCATACTTGCGTCGTATTGAAGTCGGTGCGGGATAATACTTCCCCATCCACAGCTCCTGCCAACTCGGACAATATTGGTGTGAAGTAATATGGTCCTGTCAATAAACTTTCACCTTTCAGACATGAATTTGAGCTTCCTTTTGCACCCCGAGAGACCAATACCTTCAAATTCTCAGAGTAGTAGTATCTTGGGCGGGCGGCGCCATTTTTCTCATGTTAGAATCTAGACAGGAAGTTACGCAAAGCCGAGAGTATACTGGACTATATATCTTCGGGGCCTCAATGGCCGGAATTTTGTGTGCCTAAGAGCTACAGACGAGAATTTTCATGCATCTGGCGCGTCAACCTACGAGGTGACCCCGGCACAGTGTGCAGAGTCACAAGAGGGGGGGCTTCAATCGGAAGCGAATATGATGAATCCGGATACTTTGCCGTTCAATGGCCTCTCTTGTGTTTCATGTGCTCGGCCAAGGTGCTTCGCATTGCTGCAGCTGTAGGTCATGCCATCTTGACCCATGCTCGGAACATTTGCGCATTGCAGCGTGCAAATGCAAGTGGGATATGCGAGGCGGCACACGACTTCGCTTCACCAGATCGATGTTCTGCCCCTCAATTTCCCCGCACTCCACTGGCAGAAACCGGAGGAAGCCCCCTGACGACGTCCTCAGGCGCACTCGTTGTCGTCAGAATATTTGGGAACATTATTAAACATTGTCACTCGTAAGACTCTGCGGGTCTCAAGGGCCAATTACTCGTGAATCTTGTCCATAACCGCGGACATGAGATGATGACAATAACCCTCACTACCCCCGCCTCGAGAGCGTGTCCGAGCCCCGCACTTTTCGGAGTTCGCTGCTCAAGCAGGTAGGCGGTCTAGGCGAACGCCGGCGCATTTGTGCGGCCAGTTGCGGCTGCTTGCGCTGCTACGCCGGTGTGAAAAGATGCGGAGTTGTATGCACCTTCGAAACAGCTCCCAGGGCTCAACCCAACTTCAAGGAGGCTTTTCCGGAGCGACTCGTTAATTAGTTGGGTCGTACCAGACTGGAGACCTTGCTTGGACTGTGTTAGGAAGGTGCCAGTAAGCTTCGGCGCACCTTCCTTTCCACACTTGAGCATAATCGGGGTTCCAGTGTTGCGTCTGGTCTGGGCTGCAAGTGGTGCGGGCAGGATGAGCTTCAGGGTCTTTTTGTGCCGAGGTGCTGCGTCTAGAGCCATAAGCTCTGGCTTCCTGTCTCCGACTCACCTTCGCTCGCTAAATATCCACACACAAAGCACAAGTAGCCACCCTCGTGTAGCATCGAGACTGCAAGCACTTCTGCACAACCGCACAAAGTACTCGCGTCCGCAGCCAGCACGCCACTACACCATGGATGCCCAAGAGCTCAAGCACTACCTGGCCGATGCCCCGCCAAGCGTTGTCCGTCTCGAGATCGAGCCGCACTTTGACGCACTGACCGACAAGCAGAAGCGCTATGCCCACTACATCAGCAGGGCCGCCTTTGAGGGCACTAGGATCGTGCTGAGGCAGATCTCCCCCGAGGCCGAGGCCATTTTCGACCTCATCCTCGCCCTGCACAAGAGCTGCGGCGGCGACTGGAAGGCCCTCCAGGCAAAGGCCGGCATCTCCGACGAGGAGCTCAGCCACTTCCTGCAGTACGCCGCCCAATTCCTCGGCAACAATGGTAACTACAAGAGCTTCGGCGACTCCAAGTTCATCCCGCGCTCCTCGGAGGCTTCCTTTGCTGCCCTCGCAGCCACCTCCCCAGCGGCCGACGGCTTCTACAAGGCTACCAAGGGAGGCATATTCTCGGCCAAAGACTCCGGGCTAATGCATCTGGGCTTCCCTGATGCTGGCCACATGACGACATACTACCCTGACTGCCACGAGATCACCAAGACCGAGATCGAGGCCGTCTCTGCCTTCATGGAGAAGAAGGGCTTGCTTCCGGAGAACACCAGGTTGACCAAGACCAAGGGAGGCTCTTTCGAGATTCTCATCGCTTCTGCTATCACATCTGTACCTGAGCAGGGCGGCGATATTGGCAAGGATACCAGCTTCAAGGTTGAGGACGGCTCTCTTGCCGGCAAGACCATCAAGCTCGTCTACGGCGACCACTCCAGGGAAATGGCTGCGATCACGACGAGTGCCAAGAAGGCCGCCGAGAACGGAGACAACGATAATCAGACCAACATGTACAATGCTTACGCTAGATCCTTCGAGACCGGATCACTGAACGACTTCCTCGACAGCCAGCGCTACTGGATCAAGGACAAGGGTCCCATGGTCGAGTCCAACATTGGCTTCATTGAGACCTACAGGGACCCTGCTGGTGTCAGAGGCGAGTGGGAAGGTTTCGCGTCCATGGTGAATCTGGAGAGGACTCGTGCCTTCGGTGCGCTTGTAGACGCCGCTCCAGAGATGATCCCGCTTCTGCCATGGGGCGCCGAGTTCGAAAAAGACAAGTTCCTTTCGCCCGATTTTACCTCCCTGGAGGTCCTCACCTTCGCCGGCTCGGGTATTCCTGCGGGAATCAACATCCCTAACTACGATTGCATTCGTCAGAATGAGGGCTTCAAGAACGTCTCTCTCGGCAACGTCCTGAGCGCTAAGGCTCCGAACGAGAAGATCCCCTTCATCGCCGACAAGGACCTTGCGATCTACAACAAGTATCGCGATGCCGCCTTTGAGGTTCAGGTCGGTCTCCATGAGCTGACAGGCCACGGCTGCGGCAAGCTTCTGCAAGAGACCTCGGAGGGGGTCTACAACTTTGACAAGGAGAACCCGCCAGTTTCTCCTCTGACTGAGAAGCCCATCACTACCTGGTACAAGCCCGGCCAGACCTGGGGTTCCCTATTCGGTAGCGTTGCTGCGTCGTACGAGGAGTGCCGCGCCGAGCTTGTCGCCATGTACCTGAGCTGCGAATTCTCCGCGCTGAAGATCTTTGGGTTCGGAAATGGCAAGATTGACATGGACGGCGAGGCTGGCGATGTCCTCTATGCCTCTTATCTCTCCAGTAAGTTCTTTGCATACAGAACGCACATATAGACACATATTGACAAGATCAAAGTGGCACGTGCTGGTCTTGCCTCGCTCGAGATGTGGGATCCCAAGAGCCGTAAGTGGGGACAGGCACACTCGCAAGCCCGCTTCTCCATCCTGCAGTGCTTCCTACAGGCCGGCGACGACTTCTGCAAGCTCGACTACCAGGGCGACAACGTGTCGGGCCTGACAATCAAGCTGGACCGCTCTAAGATCCTGTCGGCCGGCCGCAAGGCCGTCGGCGAGTACCTGCAGAAGATCCACATCTACAAGAGCACGGCCGACGTCGAGACGGGCACCAAATTCTACAACGACATGACGAGCGTCGACCCGGAGTTCTGGGGCCAAAAGGTGCGCGACGAGGTGCTGCGCAACAAGCAGCCGCGCAAGGTGTTTGTGCAGGCCAACACGTTCCTCGACGAGGCCAGCGGCAAGGTCACACTCAAGCATTACGAGGCCACGCCTGAGGGCATCATTCAGAGCTTCGCTGAGCGCAATGTTTAGAGTCTGGGTTTCCAAACTGCATACAACCATCGCACAGCGGAGATTGCAAGACAGGGGGGGGGTTCAAGTACTGGGTTGGGTATGAAATAAAATAAACTTGTGGGATGTGGATGATGAACTATATACCGTCCGGTTGTTAACTGTGTGACGGCACGGCTTACTGAACTGATGTTTGCGGTTGCTAAACTCACAAAATTAGCCTTCAAGCAAAGTAAATCATGTGGTAATTGAGGCCCGGCACAAATGTTACACATGCAAATATTGAGCTTGCGGTTCGAAGTATTGCACGCGATTGCAAATGCCAACGTCGTACGCGCAAGATAACCGGCGACATGTGCAGGGCGGCCTCCTTCGGCTTAGTTTGTTTGCGTCGGGGAATTGCATTTGCAGCAAGCGTTCACCTTTGCAGCGACCATAACGAAGTAGTTTCATCTTTTTTTTCTTTTAAGATTGTGTGTTGTGTCGTTCTCTTTTGTTCCATTTGCGTTTGTGTGTGTGTAAAAGCTTGAGACTTTCTTAGCAGCAGGAATATAAAAGAAAAGCCCCAGCCCTCGTTCGCGTCATCACATGAGAACATGCCCAAAAGAAGTCAAGACCAACTCCCGCGCTTCTCTTTCCATTGTTTTCCGTTGTGATCCCCAACAGAAGAGAGAAAGATTTTTTGTTTTGTGTGGTTCCCAGCCGTTTTCCCCCTCACGTTGCGTCTACTAATCGACCCTGCCCTTTTTTTTTCTAATGGCCGGGAAGAGTTTCGTCCGTTGGTTGGGATATGCAAGTGTCGAAATTTCGTTCCGGAATGATGTGGAAGATGGAGAACAAATGTCATCTGTCTACCACTGCATCTCGTGGGGCTTGTCACCCTTGCGCAGGCTGAAGGAGCTGGAAAGGTAGCTGGCAAGGAGGTCGACCTTCTTGATGCTGGCAATCAGAGCCTTGTCGACGGCCTTCTGGTCAGCGGCGCGGCTGCTGTTGATCTCCTTCTTCTGTAAGGGAGTGAAAACTATGTTAGCAAATCTGTCACGAGTGCACTAGAATCGTGGCTGCCGAAACAGTCACTGTCAGCCTGGACGCAGGGAGTCGTACCTGGGGCTTCTCGCCCTGCTTGAAGAAAGCATCTTCGGTAGCCTTGTCGCTAGTCTTGTCGCGGGCAAAGTACTTGGACTCGGCGATCTCGGTGATCTTCTTCTCGTCGAGGCCGGAGACGTCGATCTTGTAGGAGGTGGCGATGACGTATCTGGAGTTGACTCTCCGGATGGGAACACCGTTGATCTTGAAGGGACCAGTGACAAGCAGGACGCCCTGCTCGAGGTTCTTCAGGAGGACGACACGCTTGCCCCGGAAACGACCGGCTAGCAGGATCAGGACGGTTCCGGGCTGCAGAGACTCCCGGGGAGACCAGGCGCGGATGCCCTTGCGGATCTATGCCATGCCACAGAGATGTTAGTGAACTGCCCTGAGTCGTTCTGTCGCGCGTGCTTGCGTTGTGCCGGATGTCTCTCGAATTTTGCTGGCCTCGGCTGATTGAGTTGCGCATGTGCTCTTTTATCCTCCTCGTGTAGTTGCGAGGCGATGTCGCCCGTTCCTCATGTCCACGCAACTTTTCCCTTGCGTTTTCCGAGAGTGCTTGGAGTGCCTTGCAAAATATTTCCAGTGCGGTCGACAGTTGGCGGTGGGCAGAGTGATTTGCGCAATGTGCACCATCGCTGGGGGTTGGCGCGTTGCGAGGCCGGTAGGAGAGACATCCCACAATCGTTTTCCGTCGTGGCACAACAGGCTCAACTTACGGTCTTAGGCTTCAGGTCATCGTCGGCAGGGTACCACTTCTTGGCCTTCTCGGAGTGGTGAGGGACGTCCCGGGTCGCCTTTCCGAACGTCTTCTGTTGGCTCGGCTGCGACATTGTGAAGGTGCTGTGCTGTCTGGGGTTAGGGGGTGGTCGAATTGTCGTTGATGTCGGGCGACTTCCAGTGTTGAAGTTGAAGATCCAGCCCAGCTTTGCGGCAAGTCGATTTCATTCAATTTTTTGTGTGGGCGGGAATTAGCGATTGAACTACCCTGTGCGATTCGCGCTAGTACGGGTCAGGCATAGATTGTTTTTTGTCTATCTTATCGACACAGCCACAGACTGCCCCGCCATCGGTTGATGACTCTGCTTCTGCTGTGGCTCAAGCTGTCAAGGAGAGGCGGGGCAGACAAGCCAATCATGTTCTGGTGGACCCGATCCTCCCGCCTTTCCACACCGTGATTCCGGCCGTTACGTATGATGTCCGGCAGCCTTGTCGATTCGAGCTGGTCAGGTGGAGCTTGACTGCATTCCCCAAGACGACATACAGACACGCAAACAGTAATCCAGCACCAGCAGTCAACCCGAGCGAGCGGCAACCCAGGCCGTGTCACGTCCAAGCCACAACACTACATCCGAGCTGTCCAGAAGCGCTACCATTGTCACAATGTCCATATCACCTCTCATCACATTCAAGGCGGGGATTTGCGATGTCGATGTTGGTACTTTCCGCAGAACTCCGGCTTGGCGCATGGCGACTGACACTCACTTCCTAGTCATCGTCGAAACCCTACAAAGTCCGGCCCGATCCCCGTCCGGGTTACATCTTCTTATACCAAGGCGAAGATGGTGCGTTTGCGAGCGCTCCGGGGTATTGAGGCGGATGTCACCGGGGTATTGATGCTAACGCCATTGACACAGAGCTTGTCCACTTCTGCTGGAGAGAACGCTCTTCTCCCTTAGATCAACCCGAACTTGACCTCGTGATGGTTCCTGGCGACGGAAACTTCCTCGCATACGACAACCAAGCCCAGACGACTCCTGCTACCAAGACGAACGGGCGCATCTTTGTCCTCAAGTTCTCCTCATCCAGTCAGCGATACATCTTCTGGCTGCAGTCCAAACCCCAAGGCCGAACTGGAGAGCCGACATTCTTCAGCAAGCGAGACCTCAAAATTGGAGACATTGTCGACGACCTACTGCAAGGCGAAGAGATTGATGTCGCTCGGGTTCTTGCCAACGTGGACAACAGCGACAACGACGATCGACGAAACAACGAAGATGACGACGACGACGACGATGAGGATGATGAAATGGAAGACATCCAGCGCGGCTCGAGCAACGCACAGGCCGGCCGAGGTAGTGGTGGCGCGGGTGCTGGTGCCACTGGCGGGGACGTTCGGAATGAGGGTGAGGATTCGAGAGCGGGAGGTGCTGACGGCGGCAGAGCGTAGGTGAACAACCCCATGACTCCCCAGCTACTTCTTCTGGCAATTCCGAGTCTGCATCATTACAAGCGTTGGGCGATATAAAAATAGATGTGTCTTTGGCGACCAGTGTAGAGTGTACAAGTGTTTTAGTGCCATATGCACAATGAGAGACGGACTCATCTGGTCGTCGTGAAGCTGGTCTCTTGTTTGCCCCGGCTTCTCAACTCGTTCCTTTGCTAATATGTGCATAATTTGCAGTGCTGCGCCGGAGGGCCAAGACGCTGCGACGGCGGTGCGGAACTTCCTTGATTCGCTCAGAGGTGGCGCGTCTGCTGGCGGTGGTCAAGGCGAGGACAAGCTGTTTCCCATGCTCTCGGACCTCTTGACACCATCTTCGACGGTCCCATTAGCACAAGGCGCCAATGAAGAGCAGATTGATGCTCTCCTCACCTTCCTGCCACCCGCCGTCCTCATTCTGTCGCAACAGGCAGACAGTGGCGAAAACGCTACAGAGCCGACATCGGCCGCCGTCGAAGCCGCAAAGCAGGCGATGAGTATGGGACAGAAAAAGGCGCTTTTGCAGAAGGTGTTTCGCAGCCCACAATTCCATCAGAGCCTCTCTAGCCTGACTACGGCCATTCGCGACGGTGGCCTGCCAAGCATCGCAGAGGCCCTGCAGATCAAGGTCGAGAACGGAGGCTACGTGCGAAGAGGACAAGTCCCGCTCGGAGGTGGCGAGGCGGTAGAAGCATTCGTCGAGGGCGTCAAGAGGACCGTCGAGGAAGAGAAGTAGGGAGCTATCTGGGATACATACTATGCATGTAATCGAGGTTTGCCAACGATACTCTCTCATACAGAAAGTGCCTCTTGAATGCACTACTTCCAAGCGAAGATATGTGCATCAGATTCGCAAGCAGACAGAGCATCCGACGGTTTGACATGCCATACACAAGGTTAAAGTCCTGCACCAGAAAACACGGGCGTTACCAGTTTGTTGTGCGTGAGCAGCATTGCCAATCATGTTTTTGGCCAGATGTCGGAGGCTGTTTAGTTGTTTAGTTGAGTGCATCCATAGCGAGGACCGCTAAAAGTGGAGAGAGTCAGAGCCGCTGTGAATGCTGCGACTCTAGAATGCAAAGGGCACCGAGCAAAGTTCAGTCTCATCTTCCATTAATGCGTCAAACTTCCCAAATTCCAGGTCCTGCGTGCCTAAGCTGGTGGATTTCTGCCCTGGGGACATGTAACCAAACGTTTCCCACCCACTCAAATTGTTGTGATACGCAAATCTGGACAAGTCTGTCTTCGCTGGTCTCTGAACCTCTGATGGAAGTCTGTAATACGTATTGAAACTCTAGATGAATAGCGCCGCGCCTGAGCCCTCAAGGTTAGAGGGATATGGTGCAACACGTTCGAATTGATAAAGGTTGCCCGGCCAGCATGGGAATGTCCACGGCGGCTCCACTTTTCTAGTACCAGCATCAACTTTTGGTGACATCTGATTGCAACATTTGAAGAGTCGGGTTTCTATGTAGCAGCAAAAAGCTAGAACAAGACTTTGACCAGCCTGACACGTGCCTTGCCCTGCATGCCTCCGGGTCGAGACCCGGGGCTGTGGCTGACAATGTGTGGCGCCGCACGTAGCGCTTGCTGGGAAGCACGGACCACGTTTGAGTGCTCAAGCGAGCTCCCACTAAAATTTCCTACATTTTGCATTTCGCAGGACCCGTCCAGTCTGCTGCAGGAAATCCACGACCACCCAGCGATCCCGAGCGGTAATCATCACGACAATCGACCACAGCACCCTAGGAGAGGCCACCGATTGCCCATATCCCACGACAACCCCTAATTGCGATCATGGTACGTCGGACCTCTGCCAACAGGCCCCGTCATGCCATTCCGACGGCGATACCCAACGAAATGATGGCTAACTTTGCGGCCACACTCCGAATAGTCTACTTCCAAGGTCAAGAGCGGCGAGCTCTGGAACAAGAGCAAGGACGAGTTGGTCAAGACTCTGTCTGACCTTAAGGCTGATCTCGGCCAGCTCCGCATCCAGAAGATCACCTCCTCCGGCAGCAAGCTGAACAGAATGTAAGCGACAACAACCATTCTTGAAGTCACCCGCCATGAACCAATCGTCCTCGATCGACACTCGCATAACACGTCTGCAAGTCCAGCATGGACAGCTACACACCTTGTTATCACCATAATGTTTCGTCAGCACTGTATTGGATTCAGGGAACCGTTTAGCGCGATCTGGAACGACAGACGTAGACAATACTTTGAGGCATCATCGACGTGGTGGACGAATGGCCGACCGAAACATCTAGCGACGACTTTGGTTCATGCGGACGGCACGCCGATGAAGTGCCTACCTCATTGTTGTGTTTCAGGACGCTGACTGGTTTCCCTTTCCCACTGTGTAGCCACGACATCCGCAAGTCGATCGCCCGTACCCTGACCGTCATCAACCTCAAGCAGCGGTCTCAGCTCCGCCTGTTCTACAAGAACAAGAAGTACCTGCCTCTCGACCTCCGCCCCAAGCAGACCCGCGCGATCCGTCGCCGCCTGTCGCCCGCGGAGCAGGCCAAGACCCTCGAGAAGACAAAGAAGCGCAGCACGCACTTCCCTCAAAGGAAGTACGCCGTCAAGGTATGTCTGGTCCCATATCTGTGCAGTAATGCAAGACTCCCCGCGACGCAATACACAGACGAAAGCTCTCGATTGAAAAATATCAATTACTGACTTCGTCTTGTCTCAGGCCAACTAAGCTTTGATAATGTATCTGTGATGCGTGTGTGGAAGAGGGGGACGAAAAAAGCGACCACGGGGGCGGCCTCCGTCGACGAGCTGCGCTGGAAAAGAAAGCATGCTCGCGGTGAGAGAGAGAAAGCGCGCCAGCCCCCCTCCTCTTACTTTTTCTCTTCCAAAACGGGGGAAATAGAAAAAAGTAAAAAAGAAAACGACCCCACGAATTCCATGTGGGGGAGGGAATCCTCATATCTTGCATTTGACGGCACGGCTTCTTTCTCGGGTTCATTCACATAGGTGTTATACGAGGTTTTACACACTGCAGCAGCCACGGCAAGAGCTGCACCCCGAAATGCGAAATGAATTGCCAAAAATCGGAAGGCATTATGAACAAAAACAAAGAAAACAAGTTCAAAAACAAACACAACACACTCAAGATCGAGACCTGCTGGTGACTTGCAAGGTGACAGTGCCTAGAACAGTTGACCCACGGCTCATGACGACTGTTTTCCGTCGTTGTAAACCCAACTAATTCCCGAAGCCACCCCCAAGCAGGTCCTGCTGGTTGCTACCGGATAGTTGTGACCCAGGATTGTCTGGCTTATCTGGGCGCACGAAGACTATAAAACTCATGATTATTTCCATTTTATTCTTTTCATGAAGTTTACAATATCAGCATAAAATACCACGGTGCACCACCGCTCGAGGCAATAAATTAAAATTGCGTGGTCATGTGGGGTTAACCTGCCTACGGCTAATCCTCTCGGCTTCTGGTCACTTATATAGCGTTTGTACAGAGAACCTAGGTACTTTAATGCGGAAACACGGCGGTATTAGTTCGCTCTCACTTCGACTCGGAACGAGATTATATCTACACCGTATATGCCCAAAGATAACACCGCGAGCTCCTGTCGCGCTATAAATTAACCAAGCCCCAGTCACCGCCAACTATAGCCAACGTCGTAGGAGCTGCTGTCATGCTAGTCTTCTGCTGCTGTTGTGACGACCGTACGTCACTCTTCTTCTTTTGCCGCACGTGCTTGGCTTGGTGCCGGCGCAGCTGGTCGATGCGGATGAATTGGCTGTCACAACCGGGCTCGTCACACTTGTATTTGTAGTCCGGGTTATGTGTCTTGCGGTGTTTGGAAAGATTCGACGACTCGCAGAAGCTCTTGCCGCAGATTTCGCATTTCAAGGGCTTCTCACCTGTGTGCGTCCGTATGTGCATCGTCAGGGCGCTTTTTTGCTTAAAGGACTTGCTACAACCGTCATAGGGGCACGTGTAGGGCTTGTCACCCGTATGTGTGCGCTCGTGCTGATCCAACGCTTGCTTCGCGGAGAATCTCTCACCGCAGGTAAGACATTGGTGAGGCTTGTCTGTTTGTCATGTTAGCTCTGGCTACCAAAGGAGAAATTTCAAGAGCCACTCACAACAAGTATGTGTCGCGATATGCCGTCGGAGCTTGTTGCGAGAAGCGAAGACCTGATCGTCTCGTCGCATACACCCCTTCCACAAGCAAAGGTATTTTGTCTTGCTCGACATGAGCGTAACGTGATCTTGGCATAAATGGTCATTCAATTCTTCGCTGGTTAGGAAAACCTTTCCGCAGACATGTTCCTGGCCATCCGTTTCCGTGGTTCCCAATGCCCACTGGCAAGTATGCGGTGCACAGTCAGTTTTCGACTCTGATGGACTTGAGTCTACAGTAGATGCATATGTGAGATCTGGTTGAAGATGAGTTGGAGAGAAGTGATGATGGGGCCCATCAGGGTGCTCCAGCCCATCTAATATACTGCATCCAAAGCTTGGGAAGACGGCTGGGTGCATGTCACTAGATGGGACTTTTAAGTCGCGCAACGTGACGGCGACATCGTGCTCTGTATGTGTGTGGTTACACGGTTGCTGAGAGTGGGCTGTTGTGTTATCCTCCAGGTTGCCCTCTGGCTGCAGCCATTCGTCCTGGTGCACATGCCACATTGGGTCAAAATGGTCGGGTAGTGAGGGGTCAAGACAATCAACATTGTCGCAAGGCGTACCCTCGTCACAGGCATCATCTTGGCAGAGGCCATCGCCACATTCCTCGTCGTGGCAGGCGTCGACAGAGCAGCACTGTTCCGAGCACGAAACCATACTGCAGTTGACTGATGCGCAATCGTCAACGACGGAGCGCTGCCCCATGTGGCACGCGTCGGCGCCAGGATCACAGGCGCTGCCCAGCTGCTGCAAGTTCTGGAACGACATGTAGCCTCCCTTGCTGTCAAAGCCCACTGGCAGCTTAAAGTCCAGGTCGGGATTCGTTACTCCATATGGCTGGAGAGGATGAGTGAAGTGATGAGCCGGCGCCGGCTGGTAAAAGTCTGTACCGAAGCCGAGATAGGGTGTGCAAGGCACTGAAGAGACCGAGTGACGCTGGCGAGCATGATTGCTCTGTGGCAGGGCCGCACCACGATGTGCTGCGGGCGGCTGGTGGTGCGGAAAGCCACCAAGCCCGGCCACACAAGTTGAGAGACAGGCGTCGTCGTGAGAGGGCTTCTGGAGGACAAACGAGACCGAGTCGAGGTCGGGAAAGGCCTGGTCAAAGTCAAAATGGAAATCATCCAGGTCGTGCTGGCCGTGATGGGTGCTGGCGGCGGAAGAGGGAACGTCCTCACGCGATGAGGGCGAGAATGGCGACGCCGAGGTATCGATGAAGAAACCGGAGTTTGGGTGCAAAGGGTCCATGACGAGGGAATCAGTGCCGGGACATTCCAGCACAGGCAGCGCCTGTTGTCGACGTCAATATCACGGAGGGGCAACGGCGGCGGTGACGGTGACGGAAACGGCGCCGGAGGAGGAGGAGGAGGCTGGCGACAGGGACGATCAGCAAGTCGCGGGCTCGTCGAGGCGCAACGAGAGGACGGATTGAGCAGAGTTGCAGGTGCGTGTCGCGGGGCGTGATAGGATGGACCTGAGGGACCTGAGGGACCTGACGGCGAGCTCTCAAGGGACTCAGAGCCGAGGCGGAACGGGCCTTGGAAGAATTCTCGCCCGTGTGCGCGGCGGCCGGCGGCGCTCGAGGCGGGACAAGCTCGCAACACGGCGTCGACGGGTGGGAGGATGAGCAGAGGAGCGAGTCCCTTGATGGCCACCATTTCTGACGTGCCTGCCTGCCTCTTCGGGCGGCGGCCCACCCACGGCCTGGCCAGCCAATCAGCAGGCACTTGTTTCGTGGGAGAAACCCCCACACTACTCCGTACACCTCGAGCTGGAGCACCAGGACCATGTGACTTGTGCGAATTATGCTAGTTCACCGAGAGGCTGATGCGCATTCATCAGTGATCAATGACAGATGGAACCTGCAGGAGCAGGGGACTTGCCGTGTGCCGTCATCTCCACTCAGCCACAGAGCCCCACTGCCCATTCAGCCCAGCTCGGCCGCAATCACCATCCTCTCCTTTGCGCCTGCGCCTGCGCCGAGCAACAACTAGATACCTACTTCTCATCAAACCCCAACACCTTGCTTGCTCTTGAAAATCCTGGCTCCACAAACTGTCGGCGCATACATATAGCTGGAATTCACTAGACCCTCTCTCCTCAGACGGCGCGCCAGTGCGATTGTCTCCTTCTTGCTCTCTTCTTCCCCTCGAGTCGCAACACGCATAGACACACATCGCCCAACGGCCTTGCCCTTCTCTCCCTCCATCTGTGTGTAAATACACGCTCTGCTTCCACCGAGCAGATCACCCGCAAACACGCACACACACACACACACAAACACAAAGGCAGACAGACCGATGGGCAACCTCTGCAGCAAGTCGGACGGCGGCGACCACTTTTCGCAGCCTGGCAGAGCCCTCGGCACGGCCCCGGAGCAGCCCACGCGCGTCGGAGTCCCGGCTTCGGCGACAAGGAAAGTCGGCGGCCCGCCCCGGACGCTCGGCGGGTCCGGTGGCGGCGGCGGCAGCGAAGGTGGTGCAGCCGATGAGGCGCGCAGGAAAGCCGCCGAGGCCGCAGAAGTGAGTACAGTTTCCTCCCTCCCAAGTCCTGGTTACCAATATTCTGACCACCACCAGGCACGCGCCAACGCGTTGAACACCAAGTCCGCCGGTAAGCTCGGGGCCCAGCTAGCCGCGCAGAAGAAGCAGTCGCGCAACGAGACGCTCCAGGAGATCAGCAGCAACAACACCCGACAACGGGACGCCGATGAGACTGCCGAGGCCAGGATACACAGCTGAGGCGCTTCTTATTGTTGTGGTTGTGGCAGCCGTGCATGTGCCAGTCAAAGGAAGAGAGAGGCCGGGTGGGGTGTTTTTTGGGGCGTTTTATTTTGGCTAGTATTGTATGCTTAGGCAGGCTCGATTGGTGTTGGTTTTCGTCTAGCGGCCCAAAGCATAACTCATCGATATCCGCATAGAAAGTATCGCATTCCAGTATTTTGATTGATCAGTCTTACGAGTGTCCCCATCGGACAGCATAGTCGGGGCTTCCAGTCTCGAAACTCTGCCATCATTTCCCCACAAGCACAGCAGACACGATGGGTAATTTTATATACATAGTGTATGATTCCCTCTTCTCGCCACCCCTCCTGGATCGAAGGATGCCACTGTAACACCGGCTCTATGTTACAGTATATCTGCCTCCAACAGGTGCACGGTTGTCCGCATCTGCAGCAGCCAGGGTACCCTCCTTGAGAAGGCGTGTGAGCTCTTCCATTGCGTTGGCAACAACCAGCTCCGTGTCTCCCTCCACCAGGATATACAGCTTGGCCTCGGCTCCAGGTGGTACCTCCTTCCCGGCAGGATAAAACGTACCCTTGGTGGTGATCGACGTGCCCGTTGCCTCCAGGATCTTGGCCACGTTCGTGCGGTTGGTGACTGCCCAGCGAGCCTTCTGGGGGAAGTCGTTGATCTCAAGCGTGGCGTGGTACGCTCCGGCATCTGGCCCTTTGTTGTCAACAGGCTGGCCCGAGCGCAGTTGCCCCTTACCCAGACGTGCGTTGATGGCATTGATCGCGGCCGATGCCTTGTCCAGTGGGTTATTGCTGGCGCTCGCAGCGGGCACAGCAGTGGGTGGTGGCGCATCGTCACGTTTGACGATGGTGTACGTGAGCTCTAGGTCAACAGTCTTCGTCGCATCCCTGGATGTGACGCCAGAGGCGGCAGTCTTGATGGCTGAAACGGCCTTGTCCGCCTTGTCGTCCGACCTCTTCTTCTTTTCGTCCTTGTCGCCTTCCTCCTCTTCACCTTCAGTGCGGTGGGACTTGCGCTCACGCGCTCGTGTCGCCTCTCTTTCTTGGTCAAGGCGATCCAAGCCTTTGCCGCCGAAACCGGATTGATCTTTGGCCTTGCCAGATTTGACCTTTTCTCTGAACGACTTGCGCATCTCCTCCAGCTGTTCAGGGACGGGCTGCCCACTTTGCTCCAGAGCTTTCGCAACGCCCACAGCACAGTTCTCTTGGTCAGAAGTCACGAAGGTCACGGCTGTGCCTGTATTACCCGCACGTCCAGTTCGTCCAGCACGGTGGACGTAGTCCTCCAAGTGGTTGGGTGCATCATAGTTGACCACAAGCTTGAGCTGCTTCACGTCCAAGCCTCGTGCGGCCACAGACGTAGCTATAAGGATTGGAATCACGCCGTTCTTGAAATCTTCAATGGTGGAGTTTCGATCGATCTGGTCTTTACCGCCGTGAATCGACATGCAAGGGTACCCTTTCCGGAGCAGCTCCTTTAGAAGGTCGTCTGCTTTCTCCTGGCGTTCAACAAATACCAGTGTGCGTGCATCTTCATCCTGGTCGTAGAGTTCTCCCAGGAGCTCGAGAAGTCGGACAAACTTCTGGTTTTCCTCGCGAATTTCAACGACCTGCGTGATCTCCTTGGCAACGACACTCCGGCCACCCACCGTGATTTCGATGGGCTGATTAAGCACCTTCTTCGTCAAGGCATCAATGAGGCGTGGCATGGTGGCAGAGAACAAGATGGTTTGTCGATCTGGCCGCATATTTGCAAAAATCTTCATGACTTGTGGTTCGAAGCCCATATCAAACATGCGATCAGCTTCGTCCAACACGACATATGTGACTCGTCTGAGATTCGTCACACGACCTTGATTCGCAGCCAGCAGATCGATCATGCGACCCGGAGTGCACACCACAATCTCTGCACCGCGTTTCAGCTCCGCAATATGGTCCTTGATCGGCGCTCCTCCATAGGCACAGACAGCACGCAAACCCATGGCCTTGAGGAAAGGCTTGCAGTCGCGATGGATCTGGGTTGCCAATTCTCTTGTTGGTGTCATGATTAGACCGATTGGGCCCTCGTTCTCCTTCAATGGTCGTTGGTCCATGATGTGACGGAACATTGGCAGCAAGAAGGCGACGGTTTTACCCGAGCCAGTTTTGGCCACTCCAATCACATCCCTGCCAGACATAATGGCTGGGAAAGCCTGCATTTGAATCGGCGTTGGCCTCTCGAATCCAAGGCTGTCCACTATATCCAGAGTCTTGCGGGGCATGGCCAGTTGCGACCATTTCTGGACTGGTTTCGGCACATCTTTGCCAGTGACCTTGATGCCATCCAGTTCTAGGCGCAAGTCTGCCAATTCGGCCTCTGTCATATCTGCGAGTTCAGCCGGTTCGACCCAGAAGTTCTTGCGAAGCGGATCCAGATCAATCTTGCTGTAATCCACAGTAGGGATATCCTTCTTTTTCCGTGCCTTTGCTTTCAGGGCACTCATGAAGTCATTGCCTCCTTCAGCAGCCTTGCGGTAGTTGTACTCGTCGTCACTGAAGTATGCTTCCGGCTCCTGCTCGGCCTCTTTTTGAACGACTACAGGGGCTTTCGTCGATGGTTTTGGAGCAGGCTTTGTTTCCAGATCGTTCATAAAGGCATCCAGGGGATCAATATCGTCTTCTTCGTCTAGATCCATTGTCTCCGTTGTTGCTGTTTGTGTGGCTTCACTATTCGTTGAAGTCTCAGAAGTCTCGTTCGCAGCGTCGACCGCCATCTCGGATGCTTTCTCAACATTCTCCTGTGCCATGCGTTCTTCTCGCCTTTCCTGCGCTGCGCGTGCAGCAGCAGCTTCTTCCTCTTCGTCCCCAGCAAAGTTGTCTGCATCGTCCTCGTCGTCATCCTGGACATCATAGGGTGTGTCGTCATCACCGGGCAAAGGTAAAGAGGGCAATTTAGCGAGTTTCCGATCCGATGTTTCTTCTTCGTCCAGCATGAGTTTCCTCTTTTGCGGAGCTTTGTCGTTATCCGCTGTCTGTTTGGAAAAGCCGAAGCCACTGGCCTTCGCACGATTCTGAGCCAAGGCCGAGACTTTGAGGGTTTGCGATACCGCTACTGTGGGGACTGCAGTTTGCGGGCCAAGAGCGCCGAGCTTAGAAGCTACTCCGGGAGTCGCAATGCCTGCCTTTGGGTGTGCTTTCTTGGCTATGGCCTTTGGATCGAACTTGCCGGCGTAAGGAGTGGCGGGCGACAAAATGTCAGCGGGGGACGCAGGTGCGGGAGAGTTCGCGGTCGGAGTTGCTGTAGACGATGCGACATTCGACTTGCTGTCTATGTCTGCAAGAAGCTGCCGAGGACCTCCGGCCATAGCCTCCTTTTGCTTCTCTTCCTGCTTCTCTTCTTGCTTCTTTTTCCATGCTGCGAGTTTTGCTAGTCGCTCTGCTTTCTTGTCGGCTTCGCTCGGTGCCGCTGCGGACTTGGACTGCACAAAGAGGTGTTAGCAGTTATACTGTTTTGAGTAGCTAGGTCTGGATGGACTTGCATCAGTTGCTTTCGCCTTCGCATTCTCCGGCACTCCCGAGGCACGATCGCGGCTATCGCCACGCCTGCTCCGGGGGTGAGAGTCAGTAGTACCTTCGCGTCGTCCTCGATCGCGATCTCGGGAGTCGTCTCGCCTGTTTCGATATGAATCGCCGTCTCTATCTCGGCTTCTGCGCCGGTCGTTGTATCTATCGCGTGACCTCCTCCGGTCTCGTCCGCCGCGGCGGTCAATGGAGCGGTCGCGGCGACGAAATTCATTTTCTCGAGGTCGATCTCGGTCGCGTTGCCGGCGCTGCTCATGTAAAAATATTAGCGACTAGTTGTCTTGGGCTCTAGGCCTAGGGACTCGACTCACATCGATGGGACTTCTTGAGCGGCTCAACCTGCCATGATCTCTTCGGTCACGCTCGCGATCCCAATCGCGATCACGCCCACGATCTCTCTTGTCATCATCTCTGCGCCTTTTGGAGTGCTGGCTTCCTGGAGAAGTTGGTGAGCGTGAGTCTCTTGGCCGAGCCATGGTTTCCTGTTAGATGCGGCTCGGTTGCAACTACAGTGGTGAGAGCTACCAGACTCGGATTGGGCGCCTCTAGGCAACACCCTCAAGTCCGGGACGATGTCACGCGAACGCTGCTATGCTGCGATGCTCAACGCCTCCTCTAGGTCGTGTTTGGTAGTTGAAAACGTTGGTGCAGTAAAATGTTGGCTGTTTGCCTAGTGTGTAGCTGTGTCGTAAGACTGATTGCGGAAATGCTGTCGTGGGATAGGAATGCACCACCCTCGGACTGAATCTCAGTCGCGGAGCGGAGCTGAACAATTACAGCAGGGTGGATCTTGTCGCTAACCTTGGCATGCTTTTGACATGGGGAGTCCGACACCTGCATCAAAGCTTGCATAATCTCGGCTCAGCCACAAGTATCGAATCATGACGCCACACTTTCACCATCCTCATGAGCAGAATGCCGGCGGTGTAGTGGGGAACAGAGCTCCCAAGCCCCAGCCCCCCCCCCTCCTTCTCAAGCATAGCAAGAACGCCGCTTGTGTGTTTCACGCGATCGCTCCAAAACAAACTCGACGACACTGGAGCCCTGGAGTCCCCGCCTACTCCAGGACCACTTGAACAGGCTGCAGAAAACAAACCCACGGCTTGATCAACGGGCCTTGACGTCGCACTGTCGTAAACACAGGACCACCCGCCACAATTAACGTTGGCACCACACAAGCACCAAGCTAGGGCATTTGACCTGTGACAAAGCTTTGCCAGAACAACAGTCACTCTGCGCTCAATTCCACCAACCGATTTCGCCATGCTCTCCGCTGCCGGCCGCGCCGCCTTGCAGCGCCTCGGGGCCCGTGCCTCGTCCCGCACTCCCGTCCTCTCAAAATTGACAGCTCCCGCTGCCCAATGGCAGGCGCTCAAGTCGCTTCAGACCGTCCGCCTCTACGCTGCTACCAGTCACCCTGCCAAGACCCCGACAGCGAAGACTTTGACGACCAAGAAGCCCGCCGCAAAGAAGACTACGGTAAAGAAGAAGATAGCAAAGCCGAAGGCGAAGGTGGCCAAGAAGGCCCCTGCGGCGAAGAAGACTATTAAGGCGAAGAAGCCTGTGGCTAAGAAGCTCCGGGCGAAGAAGCCCGTTGTGAAGAAACAGAAGAAACCCGTCACGGAGGCGACTCTGAAGAGGAGGGAGGTCAAAACCAGGCAGCAACTCAAGAAAACTGCTCTGTTCACGGAGCCGAAGCCGCTGCCGGAGTTCGCGTTCAGGGCTTATGTCGCTGAGAAGCTCTTGGGCAAGTCAGGAGATTTCAAAGACCAGTCTGCGAAGTTGACTGCCGTGGCAGAGTCTTTCAAGTCCATCTCGGAGGCCGAGAAACAGGTCAGTTGCGCCTACGGGCCTCAGCAGCTGCTGACGTTTACCGATTATTCTCATTACTGATCATACTTCTATAACCACAGCGCTATGCGAGCATCGGCGAAGAGAACCAGCGAGCCAATGCTGTGGCGTACAAGGCCTGGGTTGAGTCCCACACGCTCGATCAGATCAACGCCGCCATAAACGCCCGCCTGCGGCTCAAGCGTGAATTCAACTACCCCAAGGGCAGCCCCAAGTCCATCAAGGACGAGCGCCTGCCCAAGCGTCCCATCTCAGCCTTCGCTTACTTCACCAAGGCCAAGTGGGCGGCCGGTGACGTTAAGGAGGGCGGCAATCGCGCCATGGCGGCAAGCGCTGCCGCCATCAGTGCCGATTGGAAGAACTTGTCTGCTTCCCAACGCCAGGTAAGCCATGCACTCGCTGTCGACTCTCCCATACTCCTTCACAAACTGTGTCCGAAGAAGACTTTCCAAATTGTAATTAACCAAGACAATCCACAGCCGTACGAGGACCTCCAGCGTGCGGAATCCTTGCGCTACGAGAAGGATTACGAGGCAGCGTTTGGAAGAAAGCCTGAGGCGAGGAAACAAAGCCCTGAGCCGTAGGCAAACCGCAATCATGCCGCAGCGAAATCCTTGGAAACGGAAACGTAGACCTTCTGTTCTCTCTCGTGCGGGCCTCGACCATCTGACTCAAGAAAAGGTACACCGCGGCGCGCCTTATTTGTTTCCGCGACTGACGCGAAATCATGTACATCTCTCCAAAGTTTTCCTATTTCTGCATACGGGTACTTTTACTGTATTCGGACAGACTCGTGGGAGTTTTCGGGGTCGATTCTGATATTTTGTAGAGGTAGAGGGCGCCGGCAGTCTGGCTCTGGTGGCGTCTCTTCCGATGGAGCTTCACGGATGGTGGCGGTATCGTGTATTTTTGGTGTTTAATTCTGTACTTGTAGACCTAATAAAGGTATGTAGTTTTTTACGTCGCTCTCTGCCGAAGCACTAATCTATCGATGCCACTGGACATGTGGCCGATCCTACTCTTTGGGCAGCTATCATAAGATTTCCAAACAGCATATCCAACTTGTCTTGTGTTTTCCAAAACTATGGGGGGGGGGGGTGCTTGTCTAATAACGATCCGTGCATGAAGACCCAAGACCATGCACCGTCGCGACAAATCTTACTCAGCGCGTGCCCATGATGACAACCGTCTCCCCGTCCGCGTCAATCCAGACACAGTCGGTGCTCAGGATCCTTCGGTAGCTCGTGAGCCACAGGAGGCAGTACAGGTACGGTGCAGCCTCGCCCCAGCAGTAGACGCGCATCGCGCGAAACCCGGCGTCGCGCGTACATCGCGTGCCCCAGCCCGCAAAGCCCATGCCGACCCAGTTGGCCAGGTGCGCCCACGTCGCCCTCTGGAGCTCGGGCGCCCAGGAGGAGCAGTCGACGTGCCAGTAACCCCGTTCTGTTGGGCGCAGGTCTCGCCTCTGCTCCCGGGTCTGTGCCTTGCGCCGCGGCTGCGCGTCCGCGAGGAGCTCTCTGAGCTGCGGCGTCACGAGGTCGCAGGGCCGGATGGTGTCGCTGGCGACGGTAGGCTCCGGCGCCTGTAGTTCTAGAGAGTCGAGGGTGAAGCTATGAGCGGAGGAGAAGACTACTTGGGGGAGGGGCACGGTAGCTATGCTAGGCAGGCGTGGTCCAAGGTCACTTGTGGCGCGGGTTAGGGCTTGATGTAATACGCGCGTTGTGTCTATGGGGTGTTGGGGGGTCGCGAACGGCTCCGAGTCTGATCTGCTTAGTGGTATAGGCCGAACAGCGGGTGTTGGGCCTGCTTCCGGACCAGGAAGTAGAGCTGCTGTGGTGGATATGCCGGGCTGTCGGGCACTGAGGGCCGTCCTGTCAGTGTCCTGTCGTCTAGTTTGGACTTCTGCTACAGGCTTGAGTTCAGAGAATGAGAGACTAGAGTCATGGCTATCCTCTTCGGTAGGAAAGCTGGCAAGCACCTGCTTTTGCGGTGGCTTTGCCGCAGGTGCCCTTGAAGATGACTGTCGAGCATTACTAAGAGACGCATTGCTCTGGGGCACGCTCTCGCTGGCGGCGTTGCTGGTTCTCTGTGACGGAGTCCACGGCGATGAACAGAAACTGTCGAATCCTTGCAGGTAATGCTCGAGTAACCTGGTGGGAGTGGTCAAATCAGCGACTACCGACGAGATCTCTGGCTGCGAGTCGCCCACGAGACTGCCAGGTGAATGCCATGACGTCGCGATAGAAGACGAGGTTGTTGGCCGTGAATAGGGGATCTCATCGTGTGGCTGGGCGATGCGAGGAGACCCGGCATTGTCGATGACGCTGTCGAAGGATGCCTGGAAAGATGGGAATGTGCCTGGGGGCAATGTTTGCAGTATAGGCTCCTGAGAAGGCGACGGATCTGACGGCAGAACGTGCTTTGGTCTCTTCGGACTCGAAGCGTGAGGCTGCTCGATGGCCTCGACGCCTGGGACTTGCACATCTACGCGTCTCGCCGGCTCGAAGTCGACGTATGCCGAGGCCAGTGACCTAAACCTAACATCGTCGGCAGCATGGCTTGGCGCGACAATGTGCACGAGGATTTCTACATGCAGGTCTTCCATTCGTCGAGACGGACATGGCGAGGTGTCGCAAAGTAGAGAGGTTGTTCAGGAGGTAGTCGGTCTCCAATAATTATTTTGGGCGTCAATGGTGCACCAACATGGGCTTGGACGTGCTCGTGTGTCGTCTTGTAGAGTATGAGCATGCAGGCTCGCCCAGAAAAGCGTGCAGTTGCATGGATGCATGCGGAGCAAGGAGTGCCGCGTGACTGCCCAGGTGTACAACGTTGAAGCCGTGTGCAAACTTCCAAGGTCCCAAGGTTGGTAGCCGACTATCACGAACAGCTTACCCCCACTTTTGCATTACTCTTCTTGTGTGAAGGCTGATGTTATAAGTATCAAAGCTGCGCCATGACGCCTCGGGTTACGCCCTCATGCTTGTGCAGTGTTTGGGTGCAGCTTGAACGTAGAGCAGAGCAAGCCTCCGTATCTGTCATCATACTGTATACTCGGTAATTACAGCCAGCGTAGCAATGCATTTTATTTTTAGAAGGGACAGGGCTGTGCCTGGGTTTCTGGCTCACTTGCTCCCACGATGCGTCGAGAGCCAAGAGCCACAGTCACCGCCACTGTTACGAGTTAGCTACGCCGTGTACCCTGTGATCTCGCCGTAAAATGGCGGGGTGGAGATGGCTGTCAAGAGTGACGGTCAAAGATGACCTGGGCAGTACCAGTACTTGCTCGAAGAAGGGCATCCATGCGCCGACATCCGCGAGCTGCCATCTAAACCGGGTCCGTGCAAGCTTGGAAGTGTGTAAAAGGGGAGCCCCATTGTCGAGCGCAATCAGGAGGAGCCAGCAAAGAGCCCCGAGCCCAAAGAGGGGCTGCACTCGCACTTGAGCAGGGTGAGCGGAGGAGGATATACGCAGTAGAGCTAGAGTACAGAGTACGGAGGACATGTACCACCGGTTACATACTCGACGTGCCCCGAGGCCTTCGCGATGGAGACGGAACTGCAAAATCTGCACTGAAGCGAAGCATCACGCATTGAGACTGCCCTGCTCCCGACAAGAATGAGAGGATGGGATTGGAGGGCATGGCCAGGGCTGGCTGTCCCTGACGCTTGAAAAAGGGTTGGATCGGATCGTGAGCAGTGGAAGCTCGGCCCCTTGATGCGCAGATGCGGGCGAGGGACAGACCAAAGCCGGATAGGTGTCCAGAGGAAGGCGACTCTGGGATGGCGCTAGCAATGCCTGGGGTGCAGCAGCTGCTGCTACAGTGACAACTCGTCCAGGTAATTATTAGCTGGACACTTGCAGAGGGTTTGCGCTCTTGCTCCAGCGTGCCGTGCCGCTCGAGATACGCGGGTGGTTGTAGGAGTAGCAGCGGCCCTTGGAGGCAGGGAGCGCGCTGGGGGCGGCCAATCACGCCGGCGCGTCCTCGAGGGTCTTGCTCCTGGGCCTGCAGCTCGCCAACGAGCATCAGCCGCTCCCCTCCTACGCTCCCACCCGGGCTGGGCCCACTCTGCCTGCCAATGCCCCCCCTTCTCTGGAGTCTGCCCACTTGAAGCACCCACGCCAAACCGCCTTTTCGGGGGCCCGACTCCATCGCGTGCATCGTCCATTACTGTCTGGCTGTCCGTCTGGTAGGGCAACGCTCTGGACTCCGGAGCAGCATAGCAAGGGGCATTGCCTGCCTGACGCCCTGACCCGACCAGACCTGGCCCTCGCACAGCAGCGGGAGACGGCCTGGACAACACGACACCGCCGCCTCCTCCATCGGCCCGTACGCCCTGCAAGGAACGACCCTCTGCACCACCGCTACTGCCACCATCTCAAACACCACCGGCGCCCTGTCCAAAGTGCCACCGCCTCGCTCTCGCGCGCCTACACGATCAGCACGACCCTCGCCGCACCCGATCCTGCTGCTCCCTCGACGTTGGTCCCGCAGCCGCCCCAGCTTCACCACACCCACGACGCCCCCAATTGCGACTGCCCCCAGACTTCCATCCCCTCGCCTCAGTGTCTGGTTTCGACTGCCAGCACAGCAACAGGTACCTGGCCAGCCCAAGAACAAAGGTAGCCTGCCAGCAATCTCGACCGATTGGGCCACTCAGCTTGTCCCCCCGCCTCAGTCCTGCTGCCGTCGTCACCTATACCCAACCACTCTGCGAATCTCCTCGCTGTACGTAGCTTGCAGGAGCTTTGCCACAATTGTTCCAAAAGTGTCCCACCTGTCAGGACCCTTGGCCAACTCCGGCTCCGCCTCGCCCGCCTGGCCTCGTGCAGGTCGTGGTCCTCTGCAGCTCGACTCTCCTGATCACCGCCTCACCTCTGATGTCGGACAACCCTCACACGACTGCAGTATTTGCTTTGACTTGTGCACCTCCAGAGTCAGCGGCTGTGTCGCTGTGGCGACTTTGAACACCGCCAAGCAGAGCCTCTTACTCCGCTCAGTCAATACACTGGAAATCGGATCGAGTCTTCAAGATGGACAATGAATATCACAACAGCCCTCCCGACGACCGGGTTTCGGCCTTCCCGCCGTATCAGCTCGAACGAAACCGGTCGGAGATGACTGCGAGCCCTGCCTTTTCGCAAAATGGCGGCTCCGCCTACGGACCACCACCACCACCCCGAACTACTGCTTCTCCAGCCTTGAGCACCCGAAGCGATGCGCGAAGCGACCCTCGGAAGAGCGAGGAGCGAAACAGATCCCGAGCTAGGAGTGGTGGCCGATCAGGCAGTGGCCAGGTCCGCGTCTGCCACAAGTGCGGCGAGCAATTGACAGGACAGTTCGTGCGCGCCTTAGATGGCACATTCCACTTGGATTGCTTCAAGTGTCGCGTAAGTTCTGGAACCTCCCCTCTGATGGTGAGGATCCGCGTACGACTAACTCGAAATGTGTTTCCAGGATTGTGGTCAAATCGTCGCGTCGAAATTCTTTCCAACCGAAGATGAAAATGGAGGAGGACAGTACCCATTGTGTGAAACAGACTACTTCCGACGACTGGGCTTACTATGCCACCAATGCGGTGGAGCTTTGCGAGGCTCTTACATTACAGCTCTCGATCGCAAATACCATGTCGACCACTTCACGTGCACACTCTGCTCCACGGTTTTCGGGGCGCAAGACAGCTACTATGAGCATGATAGCAACGTATATTGCCATTATCACTACTCGACGCAGTTCGCTCAACGCTGCAATGGCTGCCAGACAGCAATTCTCAAGCAATTCGTCGAGATATTCCGCAACGGTCAAAACCAACATTGGCATCCTGAATGCTACATGATCCATAAATTTTGGAACGTCCGGTTGACAACCCCGAAAGAGGCACCGGAGCCGCTCACCGAACCTGTCAGCGACCAGGACAGAGAGCTTATCAGACGCGAGGAAGAAAGCATGGAAGATAAAGTCTACAAAATCTGGAGTGTCCTCTCTACCTTTGAAGAGTCCTCTGCAGCTTGCATATCCGATATGCTGTTGCATGTCAGCAATGGCGCGTATGTCGATGGGGTTTTTGTTGCAAAGAAATTCATCGTTCATGTGGAAATTTTGTTCAAGTCGGCAGATCGCCTTGACGAAACTATGAAGGGCAGAGGCATGCGAGGTAAGAGATACTCTCAGGTCATGATGCGACCAAGCTGACTCAAGATTTTGAAACAGGTCTCTCGTATGGCAGGGAGGCGAAGCTCCTGTGCAAGAAGATTGTGTCATTTTTCTCACTGCTTTCCAAGACTCAAGACACGGGCGTGAGAAAACTCGGTGTCACACAAGAACTGTTGTCCCTTGTGACGGGCTTGGCGCACTACCTCAAACTTCTCATTCGGATCTGTTTGCAGGGCACCTTGAAATTGGAGCGGGAACACCACGCAGTCGAGGGCCTTCACCAGTTCCTTGACGATCTTAGTGTCCTCGAAGACATAAGGACCGATGAGTCTTCGCTCCAGATCACGCTAGGCATGTCCACGCTCTCTGCCAATGATTCCGACCAGTGCAGGCTATGCCGGAAACCAATCGAAGACAGTTGCGCACTCCATGGCGATAAGAGATGGCATGCCGCGTGTGTGAACTGCACAGCCTGTGGCAAGGAACATGGCATGCCTCCAAATGAGGCCCGCATTCACCGAGACGGGAAGATATACTGCGTCGAGTGCGAGGCGCAAACAGAAGAATGGGGACAACCACTGGAGCGTGTTTCAAAGCTTCAACAATACGTCTTTTTGCTCAAGGTAGCCCTTGCACGGCTTCTGGAAATTCTTCGGAACAGCGGTGCGCTGCCTCACACGTCAGAAGATCCTAATCTGAACGGTTATGATGCTATGGATGGCCATCGCCTGTCCTTTAACCGAGATTCAGTCCTTCTAAGGTCGGACTCTCGCTCCAAGTCTTATGCTGATGATCCGGAGCGTCATGAGAGAGAGGTGTCGTATGAGAACACGCTGAACGATGTACGGAGGCTACGCAGCACACGCCTTGATAAGCATTTGTCTACCAGTCTTCGCAAGGCCAGATCTTCTAGGGTAATGGATGGACCGGATCGAGGTGGTGTGCGGCCTGGCTCTGCTGGCGCAAATGCCGCTGGCTCGCAGAGCAGAGACCTGCGAATCGACGAGGGCCGAGAGACAGGGCTCAAAGCGGGGACAGGGCAGTACTTTGGTCACCAAGAGGCGTTGACCCTGGACGACATACCACGTATTGTGGCAGCCGAGCAGGCTCGTGAACAACAGCCAGCATCGTACCGACAATCGCGACAGGAAATGTTCAGATCCGTCCCAACGGATCCGTCTAATGGCGATCATCGGAGGAGTCACTCTGGCGGCCGAGATCAAGATTTCCGCGGGCAAGGCGAGCGTTCACCACAGAGGGGTGGTGGGCAGAAATTCTTTTCCGAACTCTCCGGCCTCGAATATTTCATCGTTCGCCACGTTGCCGTGTTAACAATGCAACCACTGCTGGAGGCAGAATTCACCCTGGAAGAACTTCTGGGTCTCATTGAAGCCAGGAAAGCACCCACTTTCTGGAACAAGTTTGGCAAAGCATTTGGCACTAAGGAGAACAAGAAAGCCGTGAAGAAGAAAGGTGTCTTTGGTGTTCCGCTTGAAGTCACCATCGAGCGTGACGGTGCCGACTCGACTGATGGCGTTGGTCCAGGAGCACTACGAATACCCGCCATTGTGGAGGACATTATCACTGCGATGAAGAACAAAGATCTCTCCGTGGAGGGCGTGTTCCGCAAAAATGGCAACATCAAGAAGCTGACCGAACAGGTGGCAACAGTCGACCGCGATGGCTGTGACGCTATCCGTTTCAACGATGAGTCTCCCCATCAGTTGGCAGCGCTCCTCAAGCGCTACCTGCGCGAGCTTCCGGATCCCCTCATGACGCAAAAGCTATACAGGCTATGGACAGTTGCAACGAAAATTAGCGACCCAGACAAGAGAAGGCACTGCTTGCACCTCGCCTGCTGTCTCCTCCCACAGACCAACCGCGACTCGCTGGAGGTGCTCTTCAGCTTCCTCAAATGGGTGTCGACATTCCACCAGATCGATGAGGAGAATGGCTCCAGGATGGATATCCACAATCTTGCACGAGTTATCGCGCCAAACGTCTTGTACTCTACGGCTAAAAGCCCGAGCTTTTCAGATGAGCCCATGGTGGCCGTATCGTGTGTGGAGGACCTGATTCAGTTCATTGAAGACATGTGCATGGTGAGCACCACCCCCTGCCCCGTGTGACCAGGTGTTGATAACTTTGTTAAGGTACCTGTCGAGCTCATGGACATACTTGGCGACTCCTCCCTCTTCAGTAACAGCGGAGATATCACAACCAAAGAAATTCTGAAGCGCATTGAAAGTCGTGCTGTTAGTGGCGGCGTGCGACAATACGATGTCGAATATGCCGGGCGGCAAGATAACAATAGACGTCCCTTGGCTACGCGGGTGGAAACAGACCCGATCGCTTGGCAGAAGGAGAGCAGCGTCCGGCCCATACAGGAAACAGCATTCCCACCGGCACAAAATCCGGACACGCCCCCGCAGAAGTGGAGGAATCCGGACTATCCGGACGACGCGCCGGACTCCGCTGACAAGTCGCAAAGACGAGAGTGGCGGCAGTCCGCGCCTGCAGGACGGCCCCCGAATTCAGTTTCGACGGGCACGGGCTAGCCTCAGCGTGTAAGCCAGTCTGCTTTCTTGTTCACGAGTCGAGAATTGTAAATTCGCGCGATACCTTTTGTGTCATCTTGACCATACCAGACCAAAAGGCGGACGGCCTTTGGTCGTAACCTAGCATACCATCATCAAAGTCACATTTCCCCCTGCATGTCGGGCTCTAATCACAACTACCAAAACAATGCACATGTTTTATACTAAGCCTACGAGTCTTTGTTTCTACTTCCTCCTATCTCGCACACTACTCCGTTCAAGTCGCACCAAAACCCCACACAAACTTCACCAGAGGGAAAAAAAAAACAGCATCCTAAAACAGCGATACTCGAGGCAGGTCATCCAAAGGAAAAGGGGGAATCCAAACACTTCTTTTCTGAGCTTTGTTCCACATTGGCTGGCAGCCGTTTGTTTCCTTTGTGTATATACAACGTTGCAGCAAAGAGTGGGGAGAAGACCGGGGGAGCATAACCTTGGCATTCACCATCACCAACCGCCATCATTAGGAGTTTCATAGTTGTACCAGCTAGAGCCGAAGGCGGCTAAGAAATGGAGCGATGTGAAAGTGGTTTTGAAACTACATGCCAAATTTTGTATTGAACCGCCTGACTGAGTTATCTTCTCTTTGCTCCACTGCGACAGAAGATACCATGTCTCAGAGACGACAAAGTTGACGTTCTGTGAGACGATTCGCACGGGCTTAAAAATTCAATCATTATTACAACTTGCGACTTGCCTGTGACTATTCTCAGCACTATTCTAACCCGAGTTTAATGTTGTACACATAGGCTCAGCCCTTGACGAGCGTGCCGAGTCTCTTCTCGATAACGCTGCGGCCCTCGAGCGTGTCCCAGACCTGGTGCGGCGCCTTGTTGACAATGTCCCAGTGAAGCAGCTTCTTGGTAATGTGCGTCAGGTCACGCTGCTTCTCCTCCCACTCGGAGCTTTTGCGAACCTCAACCCCAGAGCTCACGACGCTGAGGGGCACCTTATCATTTTGGACCGCCCGGCTCGTGTCCACGTCGCGCTTACTGAGCGTGCCCGCGACCAGGTTCTCTTGGAGCTTGGCAAAGATAGACTTGCCCGTCTGATATGAGGCCCGGCCCCAGACGCGGTCCTCTTTTGTCCGCCCGCGGAAAAGTGCCCCGGGCACGCGGTCAAGACCCAAGGGCGAGAGGACGCCACGGAGCCACAGCGTGAAACCGCGGCCGGAGGAACCGATGTTCTGGGCGAGCAGGTCCTCGTGAAGAGGGTCAATCAGGAGCAGACCCATGATCTCCTTACCATAGCGGGCGGAGAAAATGCGCGAGTAGATTGAGCCGACACCAGCGCTCATGAGAACTGAGGCATTGTCAGTATGATGGGGTTTTGCCGGCCGCACAAAACAAGAAATAAAATAACGAGGGTTGAAGAGTAAGTACATACCCCAAGGTCCTTCCTCCCCAGCACGAGCGAGAGCCTCGCTCATGGCCTCGACAGCCATGCCAGCAGACAACGGCGAAGGAGCAGTGTCACTCTGAGGCAAGTGTGTTAGTCTCTATACGTGTGTTTCGCCAGGATACAGCTCGGGAAAACACTTACCCATGCGAAGCCAGGACGGTCCACGAAGCAGTATCTCGAGATGGTGCCATTCTGGACAGCATCATTGGCGAATTGCCAGAGGCCATCCTCGACGGGGCCCTCGCCTCCCTCAATAAGCACGGTCGGATACTTGTTGCCCTTGGAATCGGTCTGGTTGCCATGGCAGTAGACATGCAGCTTGTACTTTTCGCCGTCGACCCAATAGAGCTGGCCGGCCGGCGCGAGGCCAGCGTCGAGCGCGCGAAGGATAAGCGTGCAGGTCATGAGAACGACGACGGCGACAAAGACGACCATGCAGACGATGGAGATTAGGACCGCGGTCCACTCTCCGAGACTGCGGCGGGTCTCAGCGCGTCCGGTGAGGCGCTGCTCCTCCTCCGATTTCCCCCAAGCAACGAGCCTGTCAGTGACGAGGGTCCAGATAGCCATCAGAAGCGCCCCTGTTTGTCGCAGAAGCAACCGGGTTCACGTTAGCCTTGGACATATTGGGCGATTTCCAAATTACTGCGGGCCAAGAGTAACTTACACAAGGTGCTGACCATGCCGACCCAGCCCTCCTCGTGCCTCGTTTGGTCGACCGAGAAGAGGAGCACGGCACTGATGAGGAGAAAGCCGCTCATTACGAGGCTCAGGATGCGGACAGCCTTTGAAGGCACGGCGAAGAAAACGAGGGAGAACAGGAGGTTGGCGAGGGCCAAGCTGGCGAAGCTGAAGGGGAAGAAGCCGGAGCCGCGCGTGTGGAAGCCCGGGGGCGTGACGAACATGGCGACAAGGAGCACAATCCACCAGCCAAAGGTGACAAAGGTGAAGAATATGGTCAGGTAGCGGGTCGCACGCACGCTCCAGAGGTTGTACGGGGAGACCTGTGTTTGAAGCACATGAGCGTAAGAATGGACGTCTCTCGGACACGACGACCATGGGGGAGGAGTGGTTTGATGCTTACAGCTGGGTCGTCGGGGCTGAGGTATCCGGTGCTCTCGACGCGGTTGGGGAGCAGGCGGGTGTGCTCATCAGGGCCATGCTCGCCTTCTCTCGTCTCGTGGTGCGAGCTGGGTCGCGGTTCGACCTCGTCGAGGTCGTTGGACCTCAAATCTTGTTCATCGCGGCCGTCGCTGTCCTGTGTCTGTCGTGGTGGGGGAGTGAAGATGACGGGGGCAGAGCTGGTCGAAAGGGCAAAAGAGGACCAGGAGTGAAGCTATGTAAAGGCAAGCGGCAAGAGGCAAGAGGCGAGAGCTGGAGGAGCAAGTATAGTACAAGCCAAGGGCGGCCGGGTGCCTCAGGTGTCACGATGCGGAGAGCGGAGAGCGGAGCAGAGCAGGCTCGGCAGGGCGGGATTGCGTCAAGGTGAGAGCTCTCTCTCAGTGTGTGTGGCTCTGGGGGCTGGGCTGGACAGGTCCGGGGCACCCTACTGCCGATCCGCAGCGTGCAGAGGCGTGACTGATCGATCTGGACCGCCTCGTCCGCCTGCGACAAGCACTGCGCACTAGCCCGTTCAAGCTCTAACCCGCCTGCCGTTCCCTGGCCTGCGCACCGCTAGACACGTCGACCGCCCAGCGCTGGAATCATTGCTCGAGCGCCAGCGCGTGCCTTCCCATGATGCTACGTCATCGACTCGACCGCCCGCGCCCGCCCGCGCCGCGCGATGCCGTATTCGGCCGCGGCCTGCTGCTCATTGGCCGCCCGCTGCCTGCCGAACCCTGCTTCCCTGTCACAACACAGAGCATGCAGAATTGCAGAAACCATACTACGTAGAATGGCGTACTCCGTGCTCAAGTTAAAGTTCCATCACGATCACCACTCCCTCCGGGCGGGCAGGCGCGCGGGCTAGTGCCGTGGCCGGGGCTCTTTCTCCAACCCGGCCTCGCTGTACATAGTACTGTCACATCAACGTCACCAAACGCCCCCGCGTCGACTCCCTACACTGAGGTAACTCGACAATGCGTCTCGTGCGGGACATGGGGTCCACGTTTTCTCCAATTCTATCATCGACTGTGCTTATTACTGGTAACATGGCATGCTAATGTATTCTTCATAAAACTCCCAACCCGAAAACACGAAGAAAAAAGGAAAAAAAAAAGTGTAGCGGCGTACGACACAACCTCGTCAACGCCATGCAGATAGCATCCATCTCTCCCCGCATCATCGTCCATCTGTCTTGCTCCTCAAACTGCGTCCCACACTGCTGCTCGACGAGCACCCGCTCATGCTAGATCGCGAAGTGCGCGACTGCCTGCCCGTCGACAACGACATACCAGACCACAGCTCTCTCTGGTTTTCGCCGTCGCCCTGCCGCTTCATGACCTCGTCGGGCTTCAACGGCCGTCCTGCAGGCTTGATGGCCTGTGGTGGGAGCGTGCTCGTCGGCAGGTTCAGCTTCGCTCTCGCCCGGGGGTCGTTTTGCGTGATGCCTGCCCTGCTAAACGCCTCGACCTTGTGGTTCTTGAATGCCTGGCTAGACGGCTCCGCCACGCTTGTCCACTCCTTGATCTGGGCTAGCCACCCGCTCTTTCCCTCTTTTGAGCTTCGCTTGCTAGACTTTGTTGTCTGCCGGCTATGCACGCTGCTCAGATCGGCCGAGCTCCTGTTGGAGCTATCGTGGCTGGGAGGCGACAACTTGCCCCGGAAGGAGAATATGGGACTAGGACTGGAACTGGGAAAGTATGGTGACACTGGGCTTACTTCAGGGCTCGGGCACCCAACTTCGAGCCGTGTCGTGTTTGTACCCCTGCCGAGTCCCAGGTTGAAAGGCATGGGACGGCGGGCAGTGTCATGTGAAGCACTCGCCACTGCCATAGCGTGCGAGCCTTGGAGCCCCTGCTCTACTTCTGCTTCTACTTCCACATTATTGCAATCAGACTTGCTGACATGTTTCGCGTCCCGGGACTTTTCGGCTTCGTCATCGTCAGATCCGGGTGATTCGGAAGCATCGATAAGTGAGAGATAAGACAGATAATCGTGCTTTAGTGGTGCGTCGGGATCTGCATCCTTGTGCTGATAGTTCCGCAATTGTGTAGAGGCACCTGCGTCCATGAGAGGCCATGATGTCCTAGGTGCCTGCGCTGGAGGAGTCTGCACAACGGGCCCAGCGTTTCGAGCCGGGTGTGAAAAGTTCGAAGGTGCCTCACGCCTCTGCGATTGCATATTCTGGCGTGAGAGCTCGTAGGTATCCCCGAGCCAGTGCAAAGACTCGTCAAGAGAGTGGAACAGCGACATGTTGCGCGTGCCCGCCATCAGCGACGTCGATAATCCCGTATGACCATGCACACCAAGTGTGATGTGGACGAGTAGTGCCCTACGTTGCCTCGGACAATGCGGAGCCTTGTGAGTCTGTCGTCAGGTGGCAGCCTCGCTACGAGGGAGTCAATATCGTCTGCTGGGCAAGACGGTGCGAGTGTACGTCTGCGGGCAAGGCTGAAGCAAAGGCAGTTCGGATAGCAAAGTAGATGCCAAGACGATGGACGTGAGGAGATGTTGAGTACTGAAAGATACGCAGTAGACTGGTCACAAAACCTCGTCTCGTTTCTCAGGACATGATCTGCACCTTGTTCGGAGCACGTTCCGGTCGAGGGCGGACGGGCGGAATTGTGGTATTGGCCAAAGTGGTATGATCTGCACAAATCTGCGTGCAAGTGGTGGCGAGGCTAGCACGAGTACGTTCTCAACGGCGGGCGGTTGCCCAAGAACTGGCCGTGAGCCGACGCTCAAGACTAGTAGGCAAGGCCTGTGCCGGCTTTCCTGTTTTTAGAGTTTAGTGTGCCGTGTTTGTAGTGTTCAGCCGCAACGAGGCCGGTCTGATTGCCAGGGCGGGAGAGTCCGACAGGTTGATGATGGACCTCGGCCAGACACAGGATACGGTGTCGAAAATAAAGAGAAACCAACAGGCGCCGAGAAATCCTTAACACCTAAAGAGTAAATCTGCCAGAAAAAAAGGAAAGTAGATTGTCAAAACGCAAGGCTAGGCTGTCAAGGGAGAAGTGTGGTTATGCGTGAAGAGTCAAGACCGTGGGGACGCATACAAGCGCGTGTGGCGTAGTGTCTGGACTCTGGACGCCGGAGGACGGAGATGGGCGAGGAAATAAAGTTGAGCTGGTGCCACCTCGGAAGAGTCCAGCCATACCGCGTCCAATTCTTTCGTAGTCCATACTTGGGTTCTCGGGTGCTCGTGTAGAGCTGAGAAAGAGACTGCACTGTAGACGGAAGCCTGCAGAGGAGCACGCGCCTGCTGGATGTGTCACACCACAGCTGATCTGGTTCAAGCCCGACCTCGGATTCGTACTGGTCGTGCGGATCATTTCTCTAAGGCCATATATGGATGTTGAGCCACCAGCTTGGGTCACCCGGCTACCGAGTGGAAGAGGTTGCCCGAGTGAGACCTGTGCTGAATGCCCTCCGAGACACCGAAAAAGTAACAACTGCTTGAGTGGGAGCCAACCGGCAACGACGACTTTTCGGCCGCTCCAGACTTCCTCGGATTTCCTCTTCCGTCTTCGCATTGCATCGCCCTCACACTCGTCCCGGCTAGAGTTCAAAACACTGCCACGACTTGTGTCGAAAGCCTCGTGTTCCATATATATGAATTGTTCCTACAAGCATGCGCTAGAGATCACATCTGAGCGTTGTGCGACCTGGACGAAAATCTAGAATGCTGAGATTGGCCAAGGGGCCTGCTAACATAGAAAAGCTCTGATTGACAAAAATGTCGCGTTCCCACACCTGAACTAGCATGGCCGTAGCATGGCAATTTCGCCCATGCCGGCGAGCGACACCGGCTGACGTCCGGGGCGAAGCTTGCCATTCGATTGGGCTATGCTCGCATACTAAGATGATGTCTCTTTGTTCTCTTGTTTTTCCTGAAATCAAGTTGTCCATCCTTGTCGTCGCAGTCTACAGCACCCTGAAATTTGTGCTTGTGAACCATTTAGTTGGGGCCACTCTGTGAAATGACAAAACTCCGCATCCGGCGATCTTGGCTCTCAATCTTCACCTCGCCGAGTATGGGGAACAATGGCAACCGGGGAAATTGCAACAGCCCCCGTGCAGTAGCCAGAACAGGCAAAGGTCGAAAGTTGCTCGCCCTTACTTGCTCTACTCGATACACAGCGAGAACTGAACCCTCTTCTGTGGCTTGGTGCAATGTGATCTCTTTGCCCTTTTTGCAAGCTGCAGTGCAAGCTGTAAGACACTTGTGGACACGTGGCTTACGTGGTATGCCCGCTTTCTCAAGGATGCGCGTACGTAAACGCCAGTCTAAAGAGCGTGGCACTATCGTTGTTCTCAGAGGAAGTTGCAGCGGCAAGTTTAGGATAGTCATTCCCTCGGTTGGTGATTAGCCTTGGGTGTTACTCATGCGGCGCAGGGATAGCTGCAGCCTGCAGGATCTGCTTCCCGTCTCGCTTGCAGGGAGCTGGTGGTCGAGCTGGACCTGAACTACTCCATAGATGTGGCAGAGACCCTTCGATGGTGGCACCGAACTATGGAGACCAGACTTGTTGCTGAGGCTGAGACTGCGTACATGGCTTTTCTGATCCGTCGTCCTTCGATGCTGGCGCCGGCGCCAGATAGAGAGTTGACATGGCTAAGTTAAGGCTCTTGATAGTCGGAACATGATTCTTACGAGACTAGGCTCCGCTTTATCTGCAGGTGGTCATGTGCGTTTAAATTTAGATGCTAAAGAGTCTTAAGATGAAAAGAGAGCGTAACTCGATCGTCCGTGGGAGCCACAAAGGACGGAGATTGCGGTGCTAGGAAGTCTCACGGCCCCACCTTCCCGAGACTAACAAGGGTCAATGTTACTAAGCCAGGCTACATTGTGTGCGTGCCACACTCATCAACCACATCGCTCCACGCGGAACGAGCTTCACAACCCTACATGCAACAATTAAGCCTTGAGAACTTGGGTCGACATATTGCCCTGCAGTACTTCCAGGGCACCAACCGTGGATCAGACAGGGCTCAGCTTCTATTTTGCAGGTGTGAGAGGGCAATCAAGTTTACGAACGCGACGCGCCAGATCAAACGCCACCTCGTGAACTCTGCCTGATTCAGCAAGTCGCCGGAACAATGCCAGGTTTGACACTCGACACCAACATTGCGGCTGCGGGTGAACCAATCATTTCAAATCCCTCCGCACGTCAAGATGCCAAGCCTGTAGAGCAACAAGAACATCGCAGTACCCTGGCTGGACCAGCAAGAACATCGATTTCACCAGACCGGAACGCACCGCAAGACAATGGACAGCAGGCTTCGCCGTCATCAAGGCGCTCCGAGTCACCTCCCAGGCCACCCTACAGCCCAATAACGCCTCCGCTTAGAGCCAGCGAGCTCCCGCAGAGACCAGAGTACACACATCTCGAGCAGCTGCCTCAGACCATGGTAGAGCCACCTCGGCCGGAGCCGATAGACTTTGCGAGCAACCCGGACGTGCTTGCGTTGCAGAGCGCCATCTCAATATTGCAGATGCAGAAACGCAGGGCCGCGGCAGATATGGTGACGCTCAGCAAGGCGAAAGGGGCCGCATTGGCGAACCCCACAGCTTTCCTTGCAGACTTGAGCAGTCACAAGATTCGCTATGAGGGTGACGGGCTCTTCGACAGTGGAGGGCAAGGCTCAGACAGCGACGACACCGATAGTGAAGACGACGGTGAAGGCGTTGCCATGGATGAAGCCAAGGCTAGTAACACGGCTTCGGCCACGCCAAAACCACAAAAGCAGTCAAGAAGCAGAAATTCAGCTTCAGATAGTAATACTGGTGAGCTGCAATCAGGCAAGCAGGCTCAGCAACCATGGGAAAGGCTCCCGAAACCGCAGAGCGTGGTCCGCATGCCAGCAATTAACTGGGCGCAGTATGCAATCGTGGGAGAGTCGCTAGATCGGATACATCAGGAGCAAGTCAATGCACCAGCACAGGGCAGCCCAGTTGTGATGCAAACAAACGGCACGTTTGATTTCAACTTCAACAGCACTGCGCCGAGCGCTGGTGCTGGTAATGGCAACACCAGTCCTACTAGTATCTTCAATAGGCAAGAGAAGCTGGTTGGTATTGCAGCCCCGTACAATCCGGGCAAGGACAAGCTGGCGCCACAGAAGAAAAGCAGTAATATATCAACACCGGGCACTTCGCAGCAGCAGCAAGCACAAAAACTGACGTCGTTGGCGGCAAATAACGCAACTGCTACTGCACCGAAGCGCTAGGGTCGCAGCGTGAAGCCGGCTGGACTGTACGGCACGAAATTGAGACTGAAGGTGAAGGCGAAGGCCAGGGGTAGGGTCCAGAGGATGAACACGAGCGCGGGCGACTCGTTAAGGAGGATGGCGATCTTAAATTTTGGAACGGCTCGCAGGCTCGAGCAAGGCAATGACAGTCACGACGACCATGTGGATAATGGCAATGGCAATGACGAGACGATGGCTGCGCGTGGACCGCTTGACGTATGAGTAATGCCGAATACATGAGCTTGAACAGCGCTTCATAGAGACGGGTGGCTATAGGGGACTCTTGTATATTTTTTTTCCTTATCCGCATATCAGGCATTCTGATAGTCGAGATGAACCATGGAACTTGCTCAATTAGGCATGCAAAGTTACCCCATGCCCCCCTCCCCCTCGTGTATGCAACATGTTGTCAGGTTGCGGTCCGTCCGTATGGCAAAATTATGACGGATATAAAATAAAATAAATGATGAAATAAATGTGTTTTCAGCAGATGTTCTCGTTTCGGTACATGACCCCCATCATGAAGCTGTTTGTGTAATCAAAGCATCAGACCTGCCATGGCGCGGCCGCACGTGAACTACACCTATTCCCACTCTTCATTCGTTGTTGCATGATGTCGTGCATTTCCGCGCCACATTTCAGGCCTTTACCGCCACCCGCTCGTCATTCTCGAGCGTCCACTTGACGGCCCTCTGCACGCCCTCGGTCAGCGAAACGAGGGGCTCGTATCCGAGCCTCGTCCGGGCCTTTGTGATGTCGTAGTAGCGGGTCATAGTGCTGTAGATGATGCGCTGGCGGTTAAAGGTCGGGGGCTTGCGCAAGATGCCAAAGACAATCTCGCTGAGGAGGCCCAGGACGAGGCCGACGTCGCGGGGCAGGGTCCAGACGTGGCCGGTGCCCCGCGGAGACCCGGCGGCGCGCCAGATGGCGCGCATCATGTCCCAAAAGTAGACGGGGGAGCCATTGGTGACGAGGAAGGCCTCGCCGTCGATGCGCTCGTGGTCGAGGGGTATTGTGGGCTTGGTGGCGGTGATGAGCAGCGCCCGGGCGGCGAGCAAGTGGGCGTGCGCAACGTTCTCGACGTAGGTGAAGTCGAAGAGATTCTCGTTATCGCCGACCTGGACTTTGTCCTTGTTGGTCTTATAGACCTGGACCGTATGGTAGACGAGCTGGATGTCGCCCTCGCCGAAAATGCCCGAGGGCCGGATCGAGGTGGTTAGAAGCTTTGGGCTGGCGGCGGCGCGATTGGCGGCGAGGACGAGCGCCTCGGCCTCGGCCTTTGTCTCGGAGTAGTACTCTGTCTGCTGCGCGCCGCGGATGACGGGGTACTCCTCGTCGGCGTTGATGAGGTCACTGGTATTGTCGCTAAGGATGCTGGCGGAGGAGGTGTAGACGAGGGCCTGGACACCGGCCTGCTGGCAGGCGGCGATGACGGCGCGGGTGCCATCGACGTTGACGCGCTTGAAGAGGTCGTTTGAGACGGCGGCGCTACCCTGAGCGGGCGGGGAGGCGGTGTGGATAACGACGTCGGGCTTGAGGCGGGCAAAGACCTTGACGAGGTTGTCTGGGTCGGTAATGTCGGCCTCGACGTACTCGACGCCGTCCTCGGCGGGGCGGCGGTTACGCTGGCAGCGCAGGTCAATGACGGCGAGCGAAGACGACTCCCAGTCGCGCAGGACGAGGTTGACAACGTGGTGGCCAAGGAAGCCGCAGCCGCCAATGACGAGGACGCGGCCGAGGAGGAGCTTGTCGGGGGACGACGCCATGATTGCTGGTAGACTGAGAGAGAGGAGGGTTTGCGAGCGAAGAGGTGTCGTGTCGAGACCTCGCTCAGCAGTGTCTGGGACGAACAGGAGATCAGGTACTTGGAGCTAGCATGTATCCTCTACTCGGCCGCGGAGACCCCCAACGCACCTGGGCAATGCCAGGGTGGGCTGGGCCGACATGGGGTACGGAACGGCGGGATGTCAGATGCGAGTGGGCACACCGAAGGGGCATGGCGTTGAGGGGAAGTGCAAGGGCGAGGCCATGTTGCTATGGGGTTCTACACAGTACTTGCAACTTGGTCTGTCTTGTTCATGCCTACCTCATGCTTGCCTCTCGTGGACCTTGGAACCGGGGGTTCGGGCACATGCTGCGTACACTGTCCTGCCGGTTGTCCGCTGCGGGAACAAGAGCGAGTTTGTCTAAAGGCCATCTCTACGCGTTCAGAATCTCGAGCTGGCGGCTGCTCGCCTGCCCCCGCTGCGAGGTCCCGCCGTGGAGCCTGGAGTGCAGCGTCGGTGCTCCAGCCATTAATCAACTCCTCCTGTACCCCAACCTGACTCCAACCTGACTTGGACTCCCTCTTCACGTTCCTGCCATCATTAGACATCGTCTTGCCCAGCCTTGGTGTATTCAGCTTACCTCGCCACGTCTCACCCAACCCAGGTCGTTGCGATAGGTCAAGAGCCCCCGAGCAATCACAGCCCAGGCAGCCGGAGCTAGGCAGTCAGAGCTATCACGGACCACCGACTCTGTTTGATACCCCAAGCCCTCCTTCCTCGCGACAAACGCACGCACCCCCCCCAACCAAACCCACATCGGTGCTCTACCTGCTTGCTTTTCCCACTACCATCATACCACCCACTCACTGCTCGTGCTCGGCACGCAGCTTCCAGCGATAGTCAGACAAAGCCGTGATACACCTTCATCCAGGTCAGCAGCGAGTTCGTCAATAGCTCTCCACCTCCTTTGGCTGCCAATATGGCGGACCACTCCATCTTCCGTATCACAAAGGTACCGACACCCCCGCCGCCCGGCTCATACAAGCATTGTCCTTGACTGGCTGACCGTTACCTCTTTCACCTGGCGTTACTAGGAAATTGGCGACTTGCAAAAGAGCTCCGATCTATGTAGGTCCTGCCGCAGTCTCAGACTAACCCCAAGGCGCCTGCTGGTCGGCTAACACGCCTTGCTTGATAGCTCTGGCCGTTGGCTTCCGAGACTCTGATGTGCGCAATGTCAGGGCTCTGATCGTCGGCCCTCATGATAGCCCGTACGAGTTCGGCTTCTTTGAGGTGAGTCGGTCTACATGAGATCCTGCTTCAGCCGCGTTGGCCTCAGCTCTAGTCTCCGTTGCTGACATCACTGCCGGCCTGCAGTTCGCCATCAAATTTCACAAAGGTCACCCGACCCCTTTATGCTAGACTTTCAGAGGCGGAAACTGACCTTCATCAGACTACCCGCGTAAGTCGCCGTCTGTGACCTCAATAACGACAAACAGAGGACGGTGTCGTTTCAACCCCAACATCTATTCATGTGGCAAAGTTTGCTTGTAAGTGTCCCCGGACGCCCCCATCCGCACGAAGAGATGTCTTGCAAAGGCTAACAGAGTGTAAACCACAAAATCTAGGTCGATCCTGGGGTAAGTCCTGATGATGGCCATTTTGCCACCGCGCTTGGTCATTGACAAATTCGCACCACGCAGCACTTGGAGGGGCGAACGAGGTGAGGAATGGTCAGCTGCGCAGGGCCTCGAGTCAATCTTGTTGTCCATACAGAGTCTCATGTCCTCGAACCCCTACGAGAATGAACCCGGTTTCGAAGACGCTAAAGAGGAGTCCGACAAAGAAAACCAACGAGAATATGTCAAAAAGGTACGTGGATTTTTGTCTTATTGCTAGCCCAAGAAAGCTAATGGCAACAAAGATTCGGCATGAGACCTTGCGGATCACCGTGATTAGACGGATGGAAGAGCTTCTTGGAATCCCAGAGCCTGGCGTCAAGCGGGTCACTGTTCGCGAGCGTGCTGCATATTCTCTTGATCTCATGGACAATGTAGAGGACGACTCCAAAACCCCGTGGGATCCATTCAGGGATCTTATCAAGCAAAGGTTTCTCTGGCACTATGAATCATACCTGGAAGCCATCAGCAAGGGGCGCATAGAATCACCGGATAAAACCACATTCGCCCGCATGCCCTTCGAGGGGGGTTCCAACTCGATGGAGGGAGAGTTCAACTACACCTCACTCAAAGTACGACTACGCGCCATCAAGGAAGCGCTCGATGATGAGGTTTTGTCGTGGAAAGAGGAAGGTAGAGAGCTCAAGAACCTCGAGAGCACAGTCGGCGTCAATCTCGCCCGCCAATTTGAGCAGATACAAGAGTCGTTCAAGCAGAGTGGGATCCCCCGCAACGTCGAGCTGGAGGATGGCAACCCCTTTGTCTGGATCTTGACCTTCTTTGGGCGCCCAATGACAAATCTGGATGGTGGAATGTTCCGCGTCAGGTTATCCTTCAGCCCACGCTTCCCAGAGGAACAGCCCAGAGTGCGGTACGAGACCAAGGTCTTCCACCACCGAGTCAGCAAAGATGGTACGCCATGCTACTTTCCCAACAGCAGTCGGCGGGAAGACGTCAGACAACACATTGATGCCATTGTTGATGCTCTCGAGGAGGAGTCGCCTTCATACGACCCTCGTACTCTTGTGCATTCGGAAGCACACAAGCTCTTCTGGGGTGATGCGGCCGACCGGAAGGTTTATAGCAGGAAGCTACGCCGATCGGTTCAGGATAGCATGGACGAATCAGTTTGAGAATGTGATGACGGACAAGAATAGCGCAGTTTGTGCCCAGTGGGCAGAGCTGAACCCTCACTTGCGAACTACCATTTGACGGTAGGTGCCAGAGTGTGTCTTTTCGCGGTAATTCATCAATAGTGATAAGGATTTTGAATTTTTTTTAAGTGTACACTTGAAACATAAATTCCTTTGAGTGGAATGACAGGGCAGCACATCATGGGATTGTTGTCGTAGTCAAACCAAATTCTCTTCGTACTGTCTCTGCACAGCAGGAACTACTTGGCCATGCCTAAGCAAGGTCAAGAAAGGCCATACGGTAGGTACGAAGCCAAGTTGTGCAACTTGGCTTGCTGAACAGGGATGATGCTTGCTACTGAACAAGGCCTTTCTATGTATCGTTCCCCTACTTGGCATGACACGGTGCTCCAGCCTCGGACTTCCCAATATTTGCACCGACTGAACAAGCAACTCGGCCATCGCCAATCGATGCGCTCAAGTGCAGCAAAACGGAATGCGTCCCTCACCAAATCTTCCCAGCTCACAAGTCCTTATACTGCGCGCGGTCGTAGTGTGGTTCATCACGGCTGATTCGTTGCTGATCAGCTGCGTTGGTGTCGCTGTCGCCGTTGTGTTTGCCGTTACTGTTGCCGTAGTTCCGCTCGTTCAGCCTAACGGCAGCAAGACGCTTAGTGAGCGGTTCTCCACCAAGATGTCTCTGATGATTAGGGATAACAGTAGAGGACGATGAAGGCAATGACGACACCGACGACGTGGCGTCAAGCTGATGGCCGTCGCCGCTCGGAGGGCGAGGGCGCTTGGGGATTCTCTCACCAGTCGATTGCAAGATGGCCTCCAGTGTCTGCCAGCCCGGCGTGGAGAACAAATGGTATGTATCGGCAATATCTTGCGTGGTTGCTGCTTTGCAGAGGAGTGCCTCTTCTTCCTAAAGCGAGTCGATGCGTCAGTAGATGGTCTCCAGCCTAGCCCTGACGTTTGAGCTCTGGCGAAGTTGTTTACCTTGGACAGTACGCCCATGCCATGGATGAAGGCAATCAACTGGAAGTCTGAGAGGGCCGCAACTTTATTACTTCCACTTGGGCCAAGAGCCTTCGCTACCGCGCGTAGTTCCTGGCTCTCGCCCATAGCCTCGCGATTTGCGATTGGGAAGTTTGGTGTCGTGAATAGAGGCTTTGGTTCCGCAGGGAAACCGTGAGTGACCGTAACGAACAAGTACTCTACTGGGAAGGCGGGCTTCGCGTTCTCCTGAACCTCCAGACCGTATTCATTTATCCTGCGGTAGAAAACCTCCGGGATGTACCTAGTGCGGCTCACCGAGCCGTCGTCTTCCTCTTCCTCTCGCACGAGTACCGAGCTCGGGTCCACGGACGGCTCGATCAGATCGGCGCGGACCATCTCGACGGCGTCGTTTGAAGCCTGATAGGCGGAGATGGCGATCTGGCCGGCTTCGTCACCAGACACGATACACGTCACGAAGCGCGATCCGAATCTTCCGGTGTCACTCCACTTGGTGGCCAGCGGATGCTGGGCCTGTAGGCGCGACGCAAAGCAGACCTCTAGGGAGGACATGAAGTACGAATCTGCGTGTCTCTTGCAGACGACTGTCCCGTCGCCAACCCCAGCGTCCAGCAAGTCCGTGAGGATGACACCCACCTGCTCAAGCCCGCACAACTTTGCAATCTCGTTCACAGCGTTTTCTGTCTCGAAAGGATTCAGTGACACGCCATCGACCTCGTCTACCTGCGGGGGCTCATATATAGCCTCAACGATAGCCTTGACCCCGAGGGGTACCTCGGTATACTCGGCATACCGTCCGTAGAGGTACCCGACTCGTTGCGAACCCGTCGCACGCCACGAGTTCAAGAAGGTGTTGACGATGTCAAATGAGGCAAACTCGACATGGTCGACACAGCGGAAAGATTGCGGCTGTAGAGTGATGGCGCTGGGCTGGCATTTCGAGCAGATGCCTTCCGGCCACTGCGGATGACCCGAGGGACAGTCGCGCTTCACCCGATGGTATGGCTCTTTGAGGGGTGGTATGAATGAGCTGCCGAGCTCAGGCTTGTTGGTTGCAGAATTTGTCTTGCGCAAATGCGAGTGCAAAGAGAGGTATTTGATCTTCTTGTCCTTGAGATACAGTGGGTTAAACGGGTCGAGTGGCATGCAGTGGTCGCACATGCCCTTGGGAGCATGCTTGCACATCCGATGGTCTCGTCCTCTTGGTATCTTGCCATCAAGTCTGTCTAACCTGTCGTCCAGAGGAGACTGTCTCACCACCTCCATGGGGTTCTTTATGATTACGGTCGGCGACTTTAACGTAGCGGGGCTGATGGGAAAGTCGGCGGTGGGTAGGACAGGTTTGCCGTCGAGCCTATTTGATGAAGTACCAAGTGTAGGCTTAGGAGCCGCTTCGCCGTTCGTGCTGGAGTCTTGGTGTGTATACTTGATGAATATCAGGTCTCCATGGCTACAATGTTTGAAGGCATAATGTCAGTAACCTCTTCCGAATGTGAAGCTGGGGGAAAAGTTGGGCATGATGCGCGGCGTACTTGAGTCCAATTTGACCAATTTGGTACTGGGCAATGTCGACAATCTTCTTGGAATCCTTGGCCTGCGGGTCGGGAGACATGGAAATGGATCGTGGGTCGACGGTCGGAGGGAGTTTTTCAACGAGCTAGAGGTCATACTCGTGTGAGCAACAAGATGCAGCTTTATAAAACGGGCAATGCTTAGGCGGGAGTGTACAAGATGCTTACCATCTCTGCAAGCTGCCCAAATGTGGCCTCCTTGTCGATCGTGAGCCGCAACATGCCATCCGGCCCTCGAAGTCGGAGAAGCATGGTGGGCGATGTGGAACAAAGCTCGGTGCGAGGGTCGCGGACGCAGAATGAAAGGAGGAAGCGCCGTGGCGTAGCCGAAGAACCGTAGTACAGTCGTGTGTGGTTTTAAGAATCGACACGTTCCAAGCGGACTGGCTGGGAATCTTCAGGGCAGGTATCTGCAGGTGGCGTTTGGAGATGGAACTTCAGATGTTGCTGTACCCCACGTAGCGAGCTGTCGCAATGATGCAGGCGTATCGTCAACGCGGCCAGGGGTGCGTTGAGCAAGGCGCAGGGTTTCGGACCGGGTCGATATGTTGCGTTTGACGTTGCAGCTGCTAGCCGAACTGCGTGGGAATGAATTCGTGGCAGAGGGAGGTCCAAAGTTGTTTTTGTGACGAGACGCAGCTGACTTATCGTCGTCTTGGAGCTTCTATGCATAGGTCGGAGCTTCTCCTAGGTATGAAGCCCGTCATGAGGTGCCTAAAAGTGGCACTCAAACCTGTGCAGGCAGCTAAAGTGGGTGCTTACCTAATGCAATTCGGGACAGAAGTAGGGAAACAGCCAGCAACCAGTGTTACGAACAGCGGCAAATTAAAGTGCTATATTGTGCTTATTCGACCTATACGACTCTAGCTTGTCTTGTTCATGACTCCTAAAGCACTGAAAGCCATGTTTCCCAGAGCAAGATGCGCCCATCATTCCTCTGAGTATTTTTGTGAAGAGGAAAGCAACTACCACTGGGCATAGCATCAATCCTGATACCCCTCTCTCTGCTGCCTTAGATTGGCAGGTCTCTTTTGACTCGTCTTTACAGATCACAAGGTTCCCATGACCCAAGGATAACGAAGCCTTGTCTCCGTGTCGTGATTGTGCCATCACATCAAACCACCAGGTTTGCCAGCCTCAGATACTGATAAGTGCAATATATCCGCCCAGAACGCCTCATATTAATAAAGAAACATCTCCGTCTGTACGTCGAAGGTGTACTGTTGATGACGATGTTTATCACCATCTAAACTGTCGATTCGACGGTTGCGGTCACGGCGATACCCGAGGTCGGCTTGGTCTGGACGATGTTCAGCAAGGCCGTTCCTTCTTGTCTGTGTATGAGCTATAGCTTTACCTCTTCAGCCGTCTCCTTGGCATCGCTCGTGGCTTTAGCCGACTCCTCCTTGGTCGCATCGGCAGGCTTGGAACTCTCCTCTGGCGCAGCAGCCTTGATGGGCGCATCGGAGCCATTCTTGTCAGTGATATCAGCGGACGCCTCTTTAACGCCGTTGGCTTCTCCGTGGACTCCATTGGTCGCGCTTGCAGGGGCAGGTGTGCCTGCTTCTGCTGCGTTCAGAATCTTCGTCCACTTGTCCAAAAGCGCCTTTGAACGAGACGTGAACTTGAACTCGTCGTCCTTAGGAATTGAATCCAACTTCAGCATGGCCTTCAACACCTTATTGATCTTGGTTGCCTTGATGATATCAGCCTCGAGGTCGGGAAACGTCTCCAGCTTGCCCAGAAACTCGGACATGCTCTTCATTTCATCTTCTTGAGGTGGCGCAGTGCGATTCAGAAGGCCCTTTTGGAGGCGGTGGCGCAGGAACAGAATCTCTTTCTGTGTCGTTGTTAGCATATCCAGACGAGGCATTCCGGCACAGCAGCTTTCATGCACGGACCTGTTTGCGCTCTTTCTTTTCCTCGGGGCTGAGCTCAGGCTCCTTCGGAGTCTCTGCCTTCTTTGGCTTGGCCTTCACCTTGAGAGTCTTGGATGTCGAATCCTTCGGCGAGCCAACGCCGTTAGAAGTCTTAGGGGTCGATGATGATGTGAGCTTGATCTTAGGCTTCTTCACAGAATCAGATCGCTGAGGTGTCTGCAATCAACGTGTTAGTACCGTTCCTGACCTGTTCCATGTTCATTCACGGGAGAGCGTACCTCGCTGGCATCTTCTGCCTTGCGTTTCTTCGACTTCGATTTGGTGGTCAAGTCATCGTCACCAATGTCTTCCATGTCGAGGTCACCATCGTCATCAATGCCAGGCTTGCTCTTTTTCGGGGTCTTTACAGGCTTCACAGCCTTTGCCTTCTTTTCAGCGGCAGCTGCAGCCTTGGCCTCCATTCTCTGGGTTATCTCCAAGCGAGCCTGCACACGGTCCTCTTCAAACTTGGCGAGGACCTCACGGTAGTACTCGAGGTTGTTGTTCTCCCCCGCGAGCTCGTGAGCTTTCTGGAGATCCTTCCGCATCTTGCTGGTCACCATGTCGACAACAGTTTCGTGATCTAGTTCGCTGAGGTCGGTGTTGGGTATCCAGGAGCTATCAGACATAGTCAGGGTCAGTCTCGCTTTACCACTCAATACTGCTACGGGATGGATGCGGGTTTAGGACGTACAATTCGTTTGTATGGAGGTACATGACCGGGAAAGTCCGATCGGCGGCTCTCCTGCCGCCATCTGCGAAGTCGTCGCGGTACGTTCCGTCTTCGCGTGCCGCAGTAACCGGACGCGACTTGATCATGTTCTGGGGAAGCATGTCCTCTGTGCAAATGACAACTGGCCACGGGGGAAAGCCCTTGAGCTTGGCAAAGAAGTGGTCGCCTGGCTGCGCATCAAGGTTCAATATCTTGGCCTTCGAGGCCTTTTTCTTTAGACTCTTAGCCTTGCTGTCGGCCGCGGACGACTTGCGTCGTCCCTTTGCGGATGTATCGGCTTGAGCCACGGACTCATCGGCAGCGCTAGCAGTAGCGTTGTCCTCAGTCTTGGCTTGAGACTCTTCTTCTACGGACTTCGCTTTGCTGTCTTCAGGCTTAGTAGCTGTATTCTCCTTAGCATCGGTATCGACCTCGGCAGGCTTCGCAGCGGCCTCTATATACAGTGAAACGAAACGTTAGTCACAAAAGCCTCAAAGGGATAAAGGAAGTGCCTCGTCTGCTGGTACAGAGCGCGATGACGCGGCTCATGCCTCGATGCGTGGTCGAGGTAGTGTCGCGTGCTCAGTGATTGTGCGTGAAACGCGCGGCCCAATCCGATTACGCGCGTCTACCGATTTCAACAGAAATGGCCAGGAAAAAAGCTTACCGCGTGTCACAAGCTTCTTTTCAGAACCGGCGCCCTCTTTGGGCTTCGCGGCCCCGGAGTCGACCTTCTTGTCCCCGGCATCCTTGGCGGCAGGCGCAGGCTCAGAGGCACCCGCGTCGGTCTTTTCTGTGGTAGGGGGTGAGGTCGGCGCAGGCGCGGTCGCCTCGTTGTCTGCCGCGGGAGACTTCGCGGGGGATGATTCGTCTGCCATGGCTGGCAAGTGTGTGGAGGCAGCGGGCTCTTCTAGATAGCGCGCAGGATTACGCGACGCGCACGAAAGGGTTGACAGTGGTGGTGGCAATACTTCGCACGACTATGTGGCGCATGTCAGCTTCGCTTCGAGGAATCGGTTGCGATTGTCTCGATATGTTTCTGGGTGGGAGCGGGTGGGAGCGACATTGGGGCGTGGCTCGAGCCGGGCTCCGACGCGTCGAAGCCGAGCAGAACTGGAAGCTTCTCGCTAGTGGGCTGAGTACAGGCATCACGTACCTTGTATGTGGGTGTAGACGCCCTTTCTGAAGTGGGAGGGTGTGTGTGCGAGGTAATTGAGATGAGGCGACTCGATCGTGGGGATTGGTCAGATGGAGAGGACGGTGCCGAGTCGTTAGGAGGTTGCGAAGGCTAGGGATTGTAAAGAGGAGGAAAGCGGCTGGTGACGCTTTTTTGGGGCGGCGAGTTCAGAGTGGACCCTTTTGCGCGTGTGCTCGCTCATCTCTCCCCGTTTCTATGTACTCCAACCCAGTCGCTTTTCGAATACAGACAGCGAGCTGCTGCCTTTGCCCACTCTTCTCAGCAGCTCGCTCTACAGTACTGTAACAAACCCCCGAGCGGCTCCTGCTCCTGCTCCGGCCCGCTCGCGACCTGGTCAACCGCTCTGGCCTAGCCTAAACCCGCCTGCCACACCACACCGCGACGGGGGTCTTTCTCGTCCTCAAACCTTGACTCCCACTCACCTGGACTGGCAACCATGCTTTTTTCCTTCGAGCTCACTTTGGACAATCTGCAGCCGGTGATGTGACTGTGGCCATAATTGCATGCCTTCCCCAGGTCGGGCTGGATATAAACCCGGGAGAGAAACAAAGGTACTGTATTCGCGTGCATGTCATATGGTGCCCGTGCAAGTGTATCCTGGGCGTGCGGTGTCGGGTAGGAGTGAGCGCGTAAGGTGGTGACTGCGCGTGTCATGTAGAGGCTCACCAGCCCCCAGTTACTGATGGTGATCCTCCTGTTGACAATGCAGAGGCACCATGGAATCGAGTACATGAAATTACCATTCTCCAATCTGGGAGGGATCCTTTATCATTATACAGTGTATACATTCTCTCATCTACTTTCCCGGCTACCAAGAAAACTCACTCTTGCTTTTCTCTCTCAAGCTGCTCGAGCGTCTGAGTTTACTCGTCGTCTTCCTCCTCGCCCTCATCCTCCTCATCATCTTCGTCGTCAACATCCATGCCCTCGGCAGCCGTCACAGAGAATGCGGGCTCCTGGTCAACGCCGACGTAGCTGTCGCTCATCAGGAACAGCTTCAGGTCGTGCTTGCCCGCCGTGGGCACCGTGAACTCGAGCTTGGTCTGTAGCTCCTGCCCGGGGATCGTTACGCGCTTGATGGCCAGCAAGTTCTTAGTGCTCTCTTCGCCAACCACGAGCCACCAGTTCTCAGTCTTCTTGACTGGGTAGAAGGGTGCGTGCACGGTCGTGTCCGCCCTACCGTCCTCCTCGTCGACCTCGCGCTCAATCTTGATGCTCAGGTACGCGGGCTCGCCGGCGCGGATCTCTTCTGGGTCGAGGACATCAAACTCGAGCGTGACATCTGGGTACTTGTCGTTGGTGAACGCAGCGGCTTGAGCGAGTTGGCTCTGTGAGAGGCCGAGCCTCTTTACCAGCTTGGCGTAGTCGGGGTTCTCCTCGGGATTCATCGACTCCATGAAATCGAATATGTCTTTGATCTCGAACTCGTTGGCAGCCTTGACAACCTCGGGTGTGAAGTGGGGGATCTGTTTGAGCGGGCTGTCGCGATCCCACATGGCCTGCACGACCATCTGGGACATCTCCATGGCGTTCATGGCATTAAGATGTCCATCAGATGAGAGCACATCTACCGCTGCACTGAGCAGGCTGAGAACCTTGGAAACGACAACCTCTTGGTCCTTGGCCAGATCGATTGGCAGCTGCATCCGCGAGAAGTGAGCCTGAAGAAGAACAAAGGCCTTGAAGTGAGGTGAGTCGTATACAGGCTCGGACATCTTCGCTGGCACCCTGTCGTAGATGCGACGCAGCAGGCTGTCCTCGTGTCGCCGAATTTGAATGGTCTCAAACTCGGTCGCAGACGTCACAATCTCTAGCAAACCCTTGAGCTTTGTTCTTGCACTAAGCGAAAGCAAGAAAGTCTGCATGGTGATGTACGAGATGTTGTAGTATGCTGCGATCATGGCGGCATTCTGCGCCGCGACCGAGCCATCTTCCTCGTCGAGATCAACAATCTTGGACTCCGTCAGCTCCTTGAGCGTACCCTCGATCAAGTCCGATAGGTAGGTGTTGAAAGCATCCTCAGTCAGGCTGGGCAAGCTATAGTAGCTAGGATTTGCCAGAATCCGCTTGTAAAAGTAGGTGAAAGTGACCCAGCTGATGGCATCATCCGTCGACTCAATCATCTTGGTGCTGACCTCTGTGACAAGGGCGTCGTGCATGAAGTTGTGAAGATGCGACTCAACAGGCAGCGCCTCATTGAGGAACTTCTTGAAGTACTCGCGTTTGACGTTGGGCACCATGAGCACGCCACGACTCCGTCCATCAGCTGACGGTCGGAGAGCTTTACCGAACATTTGCAGAACTTCACTAAGCTGGTAGTCGACGTAGCGATGCTCACGGCCCTCAAAGTATTGTGTACCCATGACCACAACAAGGTGGGCAGTCGTGTCAAGCTCCCAGCATACGTCGCGAGACGCGACCAGGACCTGAATTGCACCCTGGTTATACAAATGCATGACGATGCGCTTGTCGGATTGACTCAAGGCCTCGTGGTAGTAACCAACTCCGTGAGAAAGAGACTCCGCAAGAGCCTCTTCCTGAACCTTCTCGAGCAGAGGTCTCAGCTGTTCCACGTCAACATGCAGGAACCTGTCCTCGTCGTCGTCCGCAAGGCAAGCAGCCAGAATATCCCTAGCACTTGCTCTGGTTTGCTTCCTGCTCGGCACGAACACAAGAGCCGGCTTATCAGCGGACAGCTCGTTGATAGCAACGTAAGTCGGCCTAGCCATTGCCAGCATGAGCGAAGGGAAGTGAGGAATTGAAAACGCCTGGATTCGAAGCTCGAGCGGTACGGGTCGCACGTGTGGGCTAAAGTTGTAGGTGTCCTTCTTCTTAGCTCCGATCCATTCGCTGATGTCCTGAGCGTTGGCCAGAGACACGCTGAGGCCGACAATGCGCATGGAGATCTCCGCCGTGGTCCGGATGTAGTGCATGCGAGACACAATGATCTCGTAGATATATCCAAGTTGGCCGCCAAGCAGATGCAGCTCATCTGCGATAAAAAGCTCGACAGTGAGGATGTTCTTGCGCCTCTGCCACTGCCTTGAGAGGACGTCCCACTGTGTCGGTGTCGCCAGAATCAAGTCGCCCTTCTCGAGCAGCTTCAGATCTGTCGTCGTGTCACCTGTAAGCTTGACAATATCCTTGCCGCCACGGAGATGGCTGAAGCGCTTCTGCCAGTCCTGGTATCTGATGTCTACCAGCTCCTGGAAGGGTGCGATGTAAACAGCTCTGCCAATCTCGGGCTTGGACCAGTGCCGCAGAATGGCAAACTCGGCACACACGGTCTTGCCACTGCCAGTGGGAGCACCAACGAAGACGTTCTCATCTGTTCCATATAGAGAATTGAAAGTCTGTGTTTGGATCTTGTTGAAGTACGTCCAGTCTGGGTAAAGTGCTGAGTAGTCCTTGGCCTTGAGTGCAGCGACGGGGAGAGGCTGGAGGTCGAGAAGCTGGGTGTGAGGAGGGAACTTCTGAGGTAGAATCAGCTTGCGGAAAGAGACGGGCAGCCTTGTCTCCGAGTGCATCCACCTGTCTGAAATGACAGAGATGAAGTAGTTAGGCGGCATGGGGTCAGTGATGGGCACTGTGAAGTCGACGATGTGCTCAGTCGCCTCTCCGACAGCATAGTCTTTTCGCAACAGGAACTGATCGTAGAAGAGTACGTCTTCGCCGTCACAGTCCTCAACCATAATCCAGAAGTTCTCCGCAGAACCATGAATGGCGTCGTCCCACTCGAAGTTGGGTGTGATAGACAGCTCAACCCGAAGCACGGATCGCGTCATGGGTTGTGCTTGTGCAGAGATCTCGACCCGCGGAAATTTCGACACAAGGTTGCAAACCGTGCGACCAGCCTTGGGCATTCCGAGCAGCTCCCCCATGCGAGGGGGGTCCAGGTCGAAATAGCTGCTCCATGGAACATCAATCCTCTCGGCCTTTGCGACAATCTCGCGCGGGCAGGCCGGGAATTGCCGCAAGGGAGTCATGGTCGGCCACATGCGCTTCTCTGCCATCTTGCAAAGATCCAAGGCAGTCTTGGTAACGTTGGACCATCCCTTTTGGATTGTGATCTCGAAGATCGCACGTAAGATTCGTCCTGCGGATTGCGTGACGTAGACCATGTCCGCCATCAGCGCCAGACCGTCGAGCTTCAGACGTGAGATGTAGGCCTGAAGCAAGACATTGATCTTGGCGTGGGGCTCTTCGATGCTTTCCTTGACGGGGATGGGAACACGGCCGAGTAGCTTTGCGAGCTCTAGCTTCTCATCCTGCCTGACCGGAATGTACTTGAATTCGGCGCTGAGGGCGAACACACGGAAGAGCTCGATTGTCGTGATGGAAGGTTGGATCAGCTTGTTATACGTGTCCATGGATCCGTGCGTAATGTAGTAGTGGGAGGAGATCCTGCCCAGCTCCGTCGCCTTCATCTTGCCCGTCTTCTCGTCATATGTGATTAGGTTGGCTTTCTTGAGTACTGTTGCTGCCGAGTGGATGAGGTCGACTCGTTTTTGCTCGAGAGCACCGTCGTCCTCGTACTCTGCACCAACACTATACAGGCCAGGTGACCGAAGCATGCGCACAAACAAATATGTGTAGCCGAGCCACTCTACTCCTTCATCGCGAGTTCGTACGTTACCAAGCACAACCTCTGCATTGAGGTTGTCCACCAGCTTACTCACAAGTTGACTTTCGATAGGCAGTTGTTGGTTGAGCAAAGACAGGTAGTACTGCATCTCGCCTTGTGTAGTAATGATGATGCCCTCGCCATACGTATCGTATTGCGGTCGTCCGGCACGACCCAGCATCTGCAAGACATCTTGCGGGCTCAACTCGATCCAACTGCCTTTTTCAGGCGAGTAGACCTGGGTGCCCTTAATGATGACCGTGTGCGCGGGAAGGTTGACACCCCAAGCTAGGGTCGCAGTACACACGAGGACTTGAATCAGTCCGTTGGCGAAGAGATCTTCGACCTCGGCTCTGTCAACTCTGCTCATACCAGCATGATGGATACCAAAACCATACGGCAGCAGATCCTTCAGGTCCGCATCTGTTGCATCACTACCGGCCTCATTCAGGGCCTCCCTCGATCCCGAGTCGTGCTTGAGAATCTGGTTGATGGTTTCCATTTCCAAGGCCTTGTCGCGGATGTATTTGGCCGTCTTTGCCGTCTCCTTGCGTGAATGTACGAAAATGAGCATCTGGTTGCGGTGGGTGCCGACATGTTCAATGACCTTATTGTACGTGATGTCGTTCATAGTCTTCAGCTGCTTGATAGCCTTCTTGTCCGTGACACCGATGAACTCTTGTCTCAACGGGCAGGGACGGAAGGACCCGTCAAAGTGGAACAGGTCCTTCTCCACGTCTACTCGCAAGAAGCTGGCCACATCTTTGTAGTTGGGCAGCGTGGCTGAGAGTCCGACTAGTCTTACTGGGTCGCCAGTCTGCTCAGTCTTGCGTATGGTCCGGCTGACAATACTCTCGAGGACCGGGCCACGGTCATCGTGCAGCAAGTGGATTTCGTCAATAATGATGAGTCGCACCAGGTTCGTGTAGGTCAAGTCGGTAGCCTTTCTCGTAATGACATCCCACTTCTCTGGCGTGGTGACAATGATTTGCGTTTCCGAAATCTGCTGCTTGGTCAACTGCCTGTCACCTGTCAACTCGGACACTGTGATGCCATATTCCTTCAGCCGCGCTCCAAAGTTGCCGACCTGCTCCTGTACCAGCGCCTTGAGCGGCGCAATATAGACGATCTTGAACGCGTCAAGATCGATATCACCAGTCTGCGGGTTTCGGTGCTTGCCAAGCTCACGCAGTATTGTAAGCATAGCTACATTTGTCTTGCCACTTCCGGTAGGAGCACAAATGAGCATATTGCCATCGTCCTCAAACGCCGAAGGATAACACTTTGACTGGATCTTGTTCAGTGACTTTGCCGAGGAGAACGGCACACGAGACCACTCGGGCATGTCTGTGATCGGAATGAGCACGTCGCTTGGGTCGTTGCGCTTCTTCGGTGGAGGGACATGAATCTCTTCGTAGCCCTTGAATGTGCGCTTTGTCGACCCTTCGGGTAGCCTGACCTTAGCGTTGGTCATCAAGTGGTTGCCCTGATCGAATACAAGGTTTTCCAGGTTGATCAATTTGCGTGGCTCAAGACCACCCACGAGCCGGCCATCCTCCTGCTTTGGCTTGTTGTCTTCCAGAAACTCTGAGGGCACATCAATGTCCATCTTGATATCTGGCTTCTTCCCAGCGTTGCTAGCCTTCTTGCCGTGCAGCTCGTCGAGAATCCACCTGACGCCTTCGGAAGCCATCTCTCGCTCAATAACCTTCTGCTGCTCTTCGCCGTCGGCCTTGGCGAGGCGCGTCAGCCAGACCACCTTTTCGCGGTTTTCTATGAGCTTTTGCACAATCTCATGGTGCTCATAGTCGAATAACTCCATGAGGTCGTTCTCGATGTCGCGGAGCTGCTTCTCGTCGCCACCCGGCTCGTCAGGCTCGCCAGAGAGAAAATGCAAAGCTTGGCTCGTTTTGTCGTGCTGTGTGTGGGCGTCGGGGTATATCTGACCAATCTCGCGCTGCAGCCAGTACGCGTCGATCTCACGTGCGGGGATGTAGTTTTTCTCTTCCTTGCCTTTGCTCTTGCTATCCGCACCACCGCCGTCGATGAGCATCTCGTCTGTGCTGGCCAGGGCTGCAGCATGATCGCGCTCCGCATCAGTCTCGGCGTTGTCGTCTCCGTCCTGGTCTTCCGCCTCGGCTTCGTCTTCGGATGACTCGTCGCGGACCTCGTGTGCTATGGCTTCCTCATCGTTGTCGCTTTCGTCGTCGAAGACGACCGCCACACCCTGGCGGTCATCGATCTCGCCATCGTTAATTCCAGCTTCACCATCGGCCATTTCGTCGTCCTCGTCCTGAGCATCGTAGTCCGTGATCTTTTTTCCCAAATTTACGAGCTCGTTGAACTGCTTCGGACTGAGAGTGGCGCCAAGCAGATCGTCAATCTCCTTCTTCTTGTCAAAGTCCTTCAGGTCTTCGTCCTTGAGGTACTCGAGCACCGCGTCCGCCGCACTGAGGACAATCTCGTGCGAGACGTCGCCGAGGTTGTTGGCCACGAGGGCGAGGACGAGGTTGTACGTCTCGCGCGTCGCCGACGTCCGCGGGCGATAGACCAGGCCCTCGACCATGAGGTCGGCCTGCCCCAGGATGCCGACCTGACGGGTCTGCTGGCTCGCCTTCTGCTTCTGCTTCTCGCGTGCCAGAATGTCCTGACCCTCGTCAAACTCGCCGCGAGCAACGTTGGGCATGGCCTTCTTCTTGGGCGCCTCCTCGCGCGCGACTCGCGCACCCATGTCGGTGATGCGCAGGCGGCCCGCGAGGGACTCTGGGTCGCCCGTGCCGTCGTCGTTCCTCCTCGTGATGAACCTGCGGTCCGCCTGGAGGACCAGGTTGGACATGGCCGAGTATTTGTACTGCGATACATCGCGCTGGTGGTTGCTGTTGTCCGCCATGACTGCTGTCGTGTGCTGCGTCGTTGGACGCGGCGTCGTTGTACAGGCTAGTTCGGTGGTGGTGTGCTTTCACCTACGCGCGTCGCTATCTCCTCGCCCGCTCCTCACCGAGGGGGGGCAGTCTCGGAGGCGGTGGTGTGCCCGTTTCAGCCGTTGATCCGGTCAAGTCGGCGACAACAAGCAATGCTTTATGACATTGGGCTTTTGAGGATGTAGTGTAGAGTGGAGTGTGGCGGCGCGGCCAGCTTGTCGATATGGAGATGGGTGTTTGCGGTGGATTTTTTTCCAGAGTCGCGAGTCGCAGCGTTCGTTGCCTCAGCCCAGCGAGATCCTGTCCGTCACTCTCCTATTTGTGGGTCCGTAGCAAGCTAGAGCTGCTTCGCCCTCAACCAATTAGAAGTTACATCATCCACTTCTGTTCAATTCTACCCATCCGACGCCTGATAGTACAGAACTACAAAGAGCAGAGTGGTATAAAGCTGAAGGTTTCGTAAAAAATGGGGTTCAATTGTCATTATAAATTCCCGACCGTTCAGATCACCTTGTAGGAGGGAAGCAACCATGTCGTAGTCACAAACACGAGGCATGATTCTATCAGCATACTAGTTGATTGTTATGTCGTCTGATTTGCGCGGCATCGTTTCGACATACCGAAATGCGAAATCCACCAGTCATGAATTATACCTGAGGCATTGGGTCCTCCTTGTTAAGAATGTGGAATGCGACACAATGACGGTTCCCTAACATAATGCAGGTCAATTATCCCCCTCCCGCCCAACACTTGCCCAGCTTGCCTCGAAATATGAGAAAAAGCCCCCCTTGGCGTCAGGAGTAGTTCATGACGGCCGAGTCGGAGCAGCTTTATTTAGACGGCCGTGAGCAGTCTCCGGATCGCGGGCTAGCAGTTGTGCAACGAGTGGCAGCAGCGGAGGGATAGTGCAATGTGGGCTGTGAAACTTCAACCATTGGGTTCAATTTCTGCAATCGTCCGGCTGTTGGACCTTCAAGATACTTTATTAGGCTATAGTACTGCCGGCTGACCTGATTAAACGATACCAAAGTCGCTGCACACACGTAACGACTACGCCATATGAGTTCCAAGCAAGATATTCTACGACTTGTTGTTGGAGTACTCCTGAACGTCGTGGTGAATGGCGACCTCTTTCTCGACCTGCTCGAAGTTGAGGTGCGCGACCTGAGCGTCGTCACCGTCAATGACCTTTGCGAGCTCCTCCAGGGTTGGCCCGCGGGTTTCGATGTACATGAAGTAAACAAAAGTCAGTTCGACAAAGATCCAACAAGTGTAGATGAGATACAGCTTCCACGAGTTGTTCTTGCCAAACCCGTCAAAGGCCAGGGGATTGACGTAGGTGTTCAGGCAAAGGGCAGCCTGCACAGTCAGGTTAAGGATCATGAGACCCTTGGCACGGAGCTTGTAGGGCAGGATCTCAATCGCGTAGCCAATGAGCAGTCCGGACCAGGCGACCGAGTAGAATACACCAAAAAGCCAGATGAAAAAGATCATGGCGTAGTTGGCACCGGGGGCGTTGTGTTGCTCGTATAGACCGGCAGTCAGGGTCCAGAAGACGAAAACACCAAACATGCCACCGGTTGATAATAGGAACATGGGCCTGCGGCCGAAACGGTCGATAAGCATAGCCATGGAGACGGAGACAATCAGAGACAGGATGGTCTGGCCACCCGAGAGCTGCATGAAGCACAACACGTTAGTTAAAGCAGATCTGCCGCGGCTGCAACCAGCAACTTGAATGATAGAATGAACTTACGCCGAACTGAGCCTGCGTGTCAACGACACCGGCGTTCGTGTAGAGCACGCCGGCATAGTTGCTAATGATGGCGTTTCCACTCCACTATTCACATATTAGCCTCACTACGAGCTTGACTGTCCGGGGCGATTATGACTAACCTGGGAGAAAAGCCCGAGAGAGAAGAGGACAATGAGACGCCAGCGGTTGCCCTTGGTGCGCAGGAAGTCGGCATAGCTGCTGTTCGACTTGCTTTCCATCTCCATCTTGATAGTATCCTTAATCTCGCGATACTCGAACTGGACGGTGGGGTGGTTGACGTTGCCATTGGCGTGGTACTTGGCAAGAATGTGGAGGGCTTCGTCAGCTCTGTCCTTGGCAATCAGGAACCGAGGTGACTCGGGGACCCAAAAGATGAAAACAAGCTGGATCAAGGAGGGCAGGGCCTGCACAATGGCCGGGATGCGCCATGACCAATCGTTGGAGATGTACGCAGTGCCGAAAGACAGCCAAGCGACGACTGCGTCACATGAGTCAGTGTTAGAGTTTTGAGGTAGTCGGATGGGGACTGGCTATCAACGTACCGATCGCGCCGGCGTTCCACAGACAGTTGTACACGGCTGTGAGGCGTCCCCGGTGTTGAGGGTGGCAAAGCTCAGTCAGCAGCATGGGTGATGTAACTTGGGCCAAGCTGTTGCCAAAACCCATCATGACACGACCGCCCATGAAAGCCGGCATGTTCTGGGCGAATCCCTGAAGAAAAGCACCAGCAATCATGACGATGCAGCCGATGACGATGGGCCACTTTCGACCAAAGTTGTCGGCCATGTAGGGACTTGATTGATATAAAATCAGCACTGCACAGATTGCGTCTCTACCTTACGAGCGGGGGCGTGGTTTCTTTGACCGACTCACACAAGCAGGATGGAGCCTATGCTGCCAATCTGATAGAGGGCACCAAGCAGACCGAGGTCTGAGCCTTGAGGGTTTCCAAAGTGGTCCTTCCAGGTCTGGAAGATCTGGACAGAGTTGAAGAACATTCTGGAGGCACCGCGTGTCAGCAGTACAGCCACGAAACGAGATCCTGGGGGAGCGCTCTACGTGCGCCTGAACTCACCCATCGTAGCCGGTGGTGGCTGAGGCCATGCACAGCACAAAGGCGTAGAAGTAGAGCTTTCTCAAGCCGGGGTCCTTCATCCATTCGACCCTCTCGAACTGGGGGGCCTCGTTCTGGGCGGCGGCCAAAGCATCGCCGCGAGGCTGCTTGTTGACCAGCCTGCTAACGGCCATGTTGATTGATGGTGCGTGTGCGGACAGGTACCCGAGTCACTGGCGAGAGGGGACTTCAGTGTCGGTGCTGCTCGATGCAAGTAGTGGAGAGCTGCGAGACAAGGCCCGAGGGAGAGCGCGGAGATGCGAGCAGGCAGACGGGGCAGGGCTTAATTATATTCAGAGTTGAAACATATCTCTTGGGGGCGGCCACGCGGGCCAAAGGATCAGACAGCGCGGATTGTGGCGAGCAGCAGTGGACGCATATGGCTCGACTGGCACTCGGCAGGTCGTTGTTACACGGCGTCTGGACTAGACCGAGCAGGGACGGCACCCTCATGCAGGCCTCCTCCCCACCCCCGTGGGTGGCGGGTTGATACCCCGGGATGCGGCCTGGGCGGTCGGGCTCCGGGACATGGGGTGGAGGGAGCCCGGGGTGCTCACGCGGAGATGAGGTGGGTGTGTAGCTCTAGCATGCATCTGGGCTCTGGCTGTGCGTTTCACGCTTTTTTGTTGGTAGCAGTCGACAGCCCTGATGAGTGACGAGTCGTGCGACTCGTGCCGGCACAAGTGCGCCCGAGCGTCACCTCGAGATTAGGCTCATTGCCTAGCGTGGCGTGGCGGACAATTGACTTTCATAAGGGTGGGAAATTAAAGGTTGACATGGCAGTGTCCATCACTCAGCGTCGCATTTTGCCTCCTGGAGAAGTCTGCCCAGGCGTGCGCGATGCAGTCCCACGGAGCTCCTGTCCAAGGCAAGAGCGACCACGGGCAGCATCCGCAGCCCTGAAGTCTGGTCTTGACGCTGGTTGCTGATGTAAGCACACCGCGACGCCTGGCCAGCCTACCGAAAGCCTCCCGTCGCTCGTGTTCCTTCTTCCGAGTCCACCACATGGGATAGCGTCAACTGCCGGCATTCGCCATTCAGCGCATGCGTGCCCCGGCAACAGCCACGCTCGACACAGCACGTCTGCCCATCGGTATCTCGGGGCGATGATCCGCCACCTTTCCAGTCCGTCCAATCACCTATACACAGGACCGCCCATCCTGCCATCCGCTAACGTAGCGTGCCCTTACGCGGAATGTTATTTGGCTGGAGGCTGGGGCCCTGGAGACCAACGACCAGTACGGAGTACATAGTAGACAAGCAACAGGACACGCTCCGGGCCCGGCAGCGGGTCGCGGCAGAGCGAGCAGCCCCCAAGTTCATGCGCGACTCCAATCTGGTGTGGTGCAAGTGGTGTGTTGCCAACTTAGATGCGACGCCAGCCGACAACAGCACCCAAGCACATGTCCCGTGCCCTGGGCTTTGCAGAATCCCTACACCAATTCCCACACCTGGCCCTTGCCCAGCATACCCCAGGGTAGTCAGGCTAAAGCCGGATAAATTCCTGCTCGTCCAAATATACAAGGATGCATGTCTTTGACCACAGGCCCCAAGCAAGATCTCGTGATGCATCCTCAAGAATGAATCACCACTCTCTGATCACATACCCGGTCCTGTCCTCCAACTTGCTCGTAGCCTCTTGCTCAATCGCATCAACGCAAAAGTCTCATTGAACGAGTCGGGTTCGCGGCAAAGCAAGCTATCGTAGCTTGTTCGGCAAAAGCCACGCGGGCCGTCACTTGAATCTTAAAAAGCTGGATCGTTGACATTCCGGGAGAATCCAGACCGCCAATGACCAATGCTGCCGCAGTTGGACCCCTGCATGGCCCTTTTGACACCCCCATTGCGGACTGTCAATCCCACATTGGGGAAAGCTCCATCTGATTCGTGCAGACGTACGTACGCCTTTCTCCCGCACATGGGCTGTTCGCTAGCAGCTGACTCGGGGCCTCTCTGCACAATGGTAAGTGCCGACTGCTGCTAGGATTGAACACTTTCAGTATCCGGGGAGGATGCTTCTCGCACGACTCCCAGGCACACTGATGTTGATGTCGTTTCAAAGTGCAGATAATAAAATTGGGCCCTACTGGTCAATCGTGAAGGCTAATGTGCTGTTATTAGTCTAACGATGATACGTGCTCTGACCGTGCAGATGGTACCATCGCATTCTAGCAACAGAACATTTCGAAATGGCGGATGGGGCTAGTTGTCACAATCCAGGTGGATTGGTGTCACACCATCAGGAAGCTACCCGACCAGCAGTACGTAGTACGTAGTACAACCTCTTCGGCTTTTACAAGCAAGCTTGGTTGCCACTAATCGCTCACTTGATAATTCCAATCAAGCACATACAAAGCTCTTGGTTTTTCTTTATTAGTGTACGCGGAGATTATGGAAGCTAAGAATTGCGGCTTAAAATGTAGTCTTGGCTGTCGCGTGCCACTAGGGCTGTATTTGTTTCGGGGAAATACCTACAGGCATGACAGGCGCATTTCTACCAATAGGAAATCCATTTCGGATTCTAGAGCATTGCAAGATGGACATGCTGCCGGGCCGAGATGAGGCTGAATGAAGCATGCTGAGCCTGCATCTACCCATGCGAGTTGGGGGCAGGCCTCGGCAGCCGAGATCGTGAGGGCAGAATTTACCCGGTTGGACGTGCTTTAGTTTGCATATGAGCTAGAATATGGGTTTAGCAAGATGGATTATAAGTTGGTGGTATCAAGATTCAGTCATGGTACGAGTACGGTGGTGCTGACGCGTTTGGGGGAACCAGTTGATCACTTTGCTAAGTTGCCCCTCGTGGCTAATGACTCGATCTGCCGGGACGGGGTCCGCAGCCTGCGTGACTCGCCTGTTCTTGAGTAGACGATAATAGTGTGGTCAGGTGGCCCTTGATATTCAACAGTCGTGCTGGAATTGGTCAAGTCCAAATTGTTTACGCTTAAAACCACGGTGGCGATGTAGCCAACTAGACATGACTGATAACTCGGAATTCAGCCGCAGGATAATATGCAACATCGAGCCATACGGCCATGCCGGATTTTCTTTAACCCTGACCCCCGGCCTTGCTTCGTAACTCTCCTCCCCCCTTCTTGATGTCCGATAGTGCTGATCCGCATATGCTTCCTCGGAATGGGCTCCAGCGAGCGTGACGTGTATTCTTACAGTATGGCGGGATTGCCATGTTGCGTATAGTTACGTGTGGCACACTGCGCCTTAGCCCGAGACAAATGAGTACTAAGTAACGCTACCCTCGTGCACGGGGTAGATGTACGTAGGAGCGTACATGAAAGGGTTAGGAAAGGTCCAAGAGAGAGCATATTATACCGAACAAAGTATCTGACCCTCATTTTCCGCCTAGGAGCGGGTATGTCAAAAGGCCTTGACTAGGGTACCCTAACTCGCCAGATTTTCAGATGTGGTGGCGACAGCCGCGTTTGTGTCTACACTGCGAGAACTGCATAGTAAGCGGTGGCGGCCATCATGGAAGCAAAGGCAGGCAGGGTAGGATCTCCGACTTAGTTTTGCGTGTTAGATTGTCATCAAGAGCTGTGAAAAGCAGAGAGAGAGAGAGGAGGTGCACAGAGCCTTTCTGTCCTGCCCTATCTCCCTTGGTCGAGAATGGTGATGCGCAGACTGGACAGCGCTGCCCAATACCGGTGCAACTAACCCGGCCTCGTCGCTTCCAGGTGCCTGGAGGCGAGGTTGGGTGCTCTGAGCCATTTCTCGGGCATCCAGCATGACAGTTGGGGCTCCCTGGTAAACTCGAGTGTTTTTTTTTTTTTGAACACACCGAAAGGACTAAGTGCATACTTGGTTTCTCTCTATCGAGGTACATCGCAAGATTAAAGAACTTGGCTGCCCATGGAATTGTCAGCACCATGCTCACACTGCTGGCCCTTGTTGTGTCTTTCCCAGCTATCTAGTCCGGTAGTGTTCATGGTCATCCGTCTGGTGAGATGGAATCTTGTCCAATTCATCTCTGAATACTTGAATTATTCGCAGCACGGAGCCCGCCCGTCTATGCCTTGGACGATGCTAGCTAGAGAACCCTCAACTCAAGCATAAGTCGTGGCCCAGAAGCCGAGCTCGTTATAGGACCGCGATTCGCCCCGGCGAATCTCGTTATCCCCATGTGCCGCTTGTCACTACGTCTGTCGTTGACCAAACTCTGAAAATTGAGGCATCCCCGGGCCTTCTATTTATATATTTGTACTTTTGTTACAGAATATGTACATGCTAGGTGTATCCTCCGCGCCTCGCGTGAAAGGGCCCTAATTTGGCTCGCTGTTATACAGATTGCAGAAGCCTCGGCCGGCTCCTGCGAATGCGGCAGCCTTCCGGTATTACCCGCCTTACTTTTTTACTCTCTCACAGTAGGGCTGATGTTTCCCAGGACTCGCGAAAAAGGAACTTTGTTTCTTTTGCGGGAACGTGGCGGCACGGGCCCTGGAGAAATCTTGACAATTTTCCCACTCGTCGAATCGCCGCGCCGTCTGCATCACTCGGCACGATTTCTGGCTGGCTGGATAGAGATCAGACTTGGAAGCCGAAACCGGCCATGCAGCTCTTGTACTGCGCGATTGTCGACTTGCACTCGGCCGTGGGGTCGGCCGTGGTGGAGAAGAGCATGCACTCGTCGCGCTGCGCTTTTTCGTCCTTGCACACGCAGCAGGGCTGTTTGTAATCGAGTCCGAGTTAGCCTATGCCCCCAAGAAGATGACAAAGAGCCCAAAAGGAGGAGGGGGTAATCGAGTGGGCAATAATGCGAAATCGGAGCAGAATAGTTTGTAATGCCGAAACGCGGGGGAAAGACAAAGAGAGCAGAGGCGTACCTTGGGCTTGGACGCCGCGTCTGAACTCAGCGTCGGCTTCGACAGGTCAGGCTGCTGGGACGTGAGAGAAGCTATGGTGATCGCCTAGAGGTCAGCATGCGTTCCCTATGGAGACGACTTCGCTCATCACCGAATGTTGCGATGCGCCAGGTAGAACCCGGCGGGCGGCGGACTCACGCATTGAAGCTCGTTGGGCAGCCATGGCGGAACAAGTGACAGTTGTCTTGTGAGGCCTGGTGAATGTGCGCGGAAAAAGGGAACAAAGGGGCTGCTGTCTCTGGGCTGGCTTGCAAGTCCAGAAAGACGTCGTCGACAATGATGATGTGCTCCGATTTGCGACGGTTCGATTTGTCAGGCAGGGCGTCCACTTTTACGATGCGCGCATGGCGACACCAGCAGACCCACACAGAGACCCTGCGCTGCGTAGTGCCCTTCTGTCGACCCGAGAGAAACAACTGGAAACAGCATCCCTCGCCCAACAAATGCTCGAAACCGTCTGCTCGAAAACTTGAAAAAAAAAAGGGGGGGGGAGGGGGGTTCTTATCAATATCTTCGCTGTATGAATCAATTTACATCGCGAGCTCCAGTTACTGTTAGGGTCCGCCGTCGTTTAGCTATAGTGGACGTCCCGGAAGGTAATAGTAGCGAAGTAGTTCTGGTACAGATGTTGGAATGCTTGTCTTATTGCTAACTGGTGAAGGACCTGTTGGAGGCCCTTTGTGTAAGGGAGAACGGATATCCCGAGAAGGATATCACGTGACATGGGTTGAGCCATGTTTCGTTGCACCTGTCCAACGACAGGTGTATCACGGTTATAGAGAACCGTAACATAATGTCTATCGCCCACAGGCACAATCACTCGCTTATGTTCATCGCTATACGGAAACGCTCTTAACTTTAGCTGCTAGGAACTCGTCGCTAAACGGTAGTCATTGTACCCAGCGGCCCCCTTTGTATAAAACGAACGGCATGTCCGGCTTGGCGAGGAAGTGGCGACTAAAGACGATGAGGACATCCTACTTTGCGTAGTGCCCGTCGATAGCTTCGGCGGCCGTATCGGGCTCGTACCCACCACCGATAAGTACAGGGGACTGGTTATCCAAGATGTCGAGGATGAAGTCGAGCGTCTTAGCTGCGTGCGGCTGGTCAGCGCCGATGAATAGGATAGCCGGGTCGCCGCGCGCCTCGACGAGCGAGATGCAGGCGAGCGGTACTTGATACCCTTGCTAGCGAGGAAGTCGGGGTCAGCGGTACGGCCGACTGCTGCGATCTGCTAGAACCAAACGGAGCCCTTGTGGTGGACGGCCTCGATGACCTGCTTCCACGCATCTAAACAATAAAGAAAAAACACGACTTTAAGGCACTCCATCTGCCCACGCTGCAAATCCCTTCAGGCGGCCGTTGCACCCGTCGAGACCGCCTCGCCGAGTCTTCCGAGGTATAGTACTATATCTCGGAGTCTGGGTTTCCCCGGCTTGCCGCTACCTACGGGCGCCGCCCAGTCGTCTTCCCTGTCCGCCCTTCTCCTCGGCCACCGCCCTCCAGGTCGTGGCCTAGTGCGACTTCCTCTAACAAAGTGAGTTCGTTAATCCGGTCTCGGTTGTTGATATCGCACTTATATACCCCGGCCTGTACCATTCAACTCGTTTATTTCAGGGTACTCAAACTTTCGGCCATTCTCTTCGTCGCCGTTTTATAAATAATAGAAAAGCTCCCGTTGGTAAAGAAGAAGAAGAAGAAAGTTAGCTCCAAGCTCATCTCACCGCAGTTACGTCTTGGGTGGGTGCACCGCGAAACGGATACCACGGAAACGGGAAGCAGCGCCCGAAATTTTGTAGAAATAACTCGCTGAGGTCCATTTTCCCTCTGTGACTCCGAACCGACGCGAAGCCGTGGCAGCCGAGAGGCAGACGAGTTGTTTTTCTCCTGGCTGCGCGTGCCAGAGTCATGTATTGCTTCACCAAGCTTTCATAAGGGCGAGGATACGGTCCGAGGCAGAGAAAGTCAGCCTGAGAGCTTGATAGCGTGGATAGACGTTACTGACTTCCATCATGTACACTGAGGCTCAAATCTCAAGCCCAAGTACCTAGCTTGAAACAGTATTTGATCGACCACGAGCGGGCACCACAACGAGTCTACGGTAGTCGAGAAAATTCATCGTCAAGAAACCTGCTTCGCCGGCGTCCTAACAGTATTAACCTTGCTCTGCCTCACAAGCATTCTCTCAACCATCCACCTCAACCCAACACCAACAGCCAGCATCAGCACAGACACGAAGCTACCCCTCCGGATCTCCCGCGGCGGCGCACCGCCCCCACCCGAGAGCAGGTCAGCCACGACGCCGCGCGCATACTCGTCCGGCGCCATGACCCTGGCCGTCATGTCCGCTCCCATGTGCTCCCTGCACTCAATCAGCCCGGCCAGTCCGGCGTACATGCTCGTCTCGGGCAGCTTCCAGCTCTCGACCTCGAGAAATCGCGAGGCGACGCCGCCGGCCCGGATGTGCACGACCCTCACGCCGAGCGGGGCGAGCTCGAGCCGGAGGACATCGCTCAGCGCGGCGACGGCGGCCTTTGTGGAGGCGTACACGCCCTGGTACGGCGGCGGAACGAGGGCCGAAATGCTGCCCACGTTGGCAATGATCCCTCCTGCTTCTGCTCCTTTAGTGGTGGTGGTGTCGAAGGACGAGGAAGGGAGAAGGAGCGGCAGGAATGCCTGCGTGACAGCCAGCAGGCCAAAGTAGTTGATCTCAAACATACGCCGGGCCTCGTCAAACCCCTGGTCCGCGAGAGGCATCAGGTTCCAGTACCCGGCGTTGTTGACAAGGATGTCGAGCCTGCCACTGCGGCTGCTGCCGCCGCCCCCGTTGTCCTTCTCCATATTGTCGTCGAGCTTCTCGCGGACAGCCTCCACGACGGCCCTAATCTGTGTCCCGTCAGTCACGTCGAGCTGGAGCGTCTCGATGCCCATGGCTGCTAGGGCCCTCATGTTCTCGAGCTTCCGGGCCGTTGCGAAAACGCGCAGGCCCCGCCGGTGGAATTGCCTTGCTAGCGCCGCGCCTGCGGTACCGTCGGTACAGCCCGTGATTAGGACGGTCTTGCGTCGTGCCGCTGCTGCCGCCATCTTATGGCTGTGGGTTTCTGTTTATTTGGTGGTGGGAGCTTGAACGTGGTTTTTTCTCTCTCTTGCCTTGGCTGAGGACGGACGTGGCTGTCACTCGCAAGAACGCTGTATCTCCAATGTCGACGCAAATGGGCCAGAGAAGTGGTTTTCAGACAGTTGTTTGGTAGATCGCCATGAAATGAAGAGGAGACAACTTGTAATTATTGTCTAGAGATGCAGAGGTTCGACACTGCCTTTATATAAGTACCATGATATCAGCAAACACGGAAGGCAAGGCATTCTCCTGGGTTCTGGATGACGAGCTTATCCGCTTCCCCCGTTAGGGCATTGCTGCCTCTTCTGGTGCAACGAAATGTCGCGAGTGGAATTTGACCTCGGTGAACTTCAGCCTTTACCACTAGCGCACATCGGCCAGAATGGCCGTGATAGTCTCCTTCCGTGCATGTGGGTTGCGGCCAGTTTGGCCGCTGAGCCAGGGGTTGTAGATTAGAATGGACTAACGTGATTGGCTGGCTCTGGCGACCACGAACCTTGCAACGACGTTTTCAGTGGGACTCGCGCTGTGCTTACGCTTCTGCACGATGTCGCACATAGAGAGTATCGAGATTGCTCGAAATTGACTCCAGTTGGCAGGAGAAACGCTAGCCCGCTGGTTCGAGACTGATTGAGCAGATACGGTTTTAGGGTGCTCCGGACTACGTTCCCCGTTAGCGGAAGATCAAGCAGCGGTGGCACGTGCGCAATAGTTCCGCCTTTTGAGCTTATTTGGACTGCTTCCCGTGATAGCGTATTGGGTTGCACGCTCTATGCATACAGCTGTCGTACAGCACAAAACGGTTCGTGGAACGAGACGTTGTATGACGAAGAAGTTGAGAAAGTGTGGGCTAGGGGTTGTGTGGGGTTGAGGCTGGAGTTGCAGGCATGGAGCAGATTCCCCAGAACCCCATGTGCGATCGCAGCTCCCTGTCCGACTGTCGGTCATCAGCCTGGAGTTTTACGAGGAGAAAAGGCCTGCACCTACTACTAGCCATGTACTTGAATCACGAGTACAAGACCAGGCTCGACAGGGATGCTGTTATAAGGCACGTCATGCCTGTGCGGTGACGCACGACTTCGTACCTGACGAGGTCCGGGGAGGAGGGGTCTAAAGGGCCGACTGCGGAGGCGGCAGCGTGTTGCAACGTCATCCTGGTGAGCAGAAACAGAAGCAGAAGGAGAGAGCTTCGGTGATTGGCCTGGACGAGAGGAAGAGAGGAAGAGACAAGTTGACAGAGTGACGGCTGGGCGGCGGAGGGGCAGGTCGCGGGCTTGCGGAAACAACAACCAACGGCCGGCAGCTACGTGTCGAGCGCTACTCCGGACTAACCAAGCCACCACGCTAGGGACGTGTGTCAAGTCGTGCTGGTTGCTTCGGCAGCGCTGTGCTCACGTTGCTGCTAAAGGACGGCTTGGGCACAACGGCGCGCCATGTCGGCGAGGCATGCGCAGAATAAGTGTATGCACGTCCCGTCGTCCGCAAGCTGCCCCAGCCCCGTCCCTGCCCAGCTAGACACAAAGAGAGAGAGTGAAGTACAAGTTCTTTAAGGTTGTGTGTGTGTGGGTCGCATTGTCGTTCCCCAGCGTGCGGTATCGGTTCGAGGCTATGCGGATGTGCTAGGTCGAAGTACCTCCAGGTACATACTTTTGCACTGATCATGACAACATCAAGTAAACCCTGCAACACCGACAGAGGCGCCAGCCCAGGTCGCACGCGAACATCCATAGTACCAAGGCATCTTCTTGACCTGCCCGGAAATAGGATTCATCGAGACCTGGGCGTCCCTATGGTTGACTGTGGCTGAGATGGACTTCACTGTCCCATCCAGTGGCCTCGTGGACCATGGACCCCAAATGCGACATGTACACCATCTGTGCAGCATGCAGGCGCGAGCAGCGGGATCATGCCATTCATGATGCATGCGCTTCTGTGCGTACATGCATGTAGAGGTAAAGTAAGCTGGCTGGGTAGGCGCGCTTTGCCTCGGTATGCAGCTACGTCTGTACCTAAGAGCATACTTCTGTCACGATACCACGTCCTTTTCATTCTCCTGCCCGCCCACTTCTTTTCCTCTTCCCCTTCCCCTTCCTCTTCCGTTTCCTCTTTAGCTACAGCTGCCCGTCACCTCCGCAAGCCCACCCATTTCCGACTGTCTCTTTTCTCAACAACATTCCCTCACTGCTATTCACGCCAACAATACTCCTTCCTTACCATCCGCTTCACCATCACCGTCCCTATCGGCTCATTACTCCTTGTTCCAACACATCCGCCAGCTCATCATAGCCCATCTTCAACCCTGTGGCAGCTTCTACGCGGGCACCTACTGCATCATTCCGTTTCCTATGCTCAACAACATGGAGCAAGCCCTCCACAACGACCAGCTCATAGTCGCCTCGGGTCCCGGGGCGATACGGTCGGCTAGCACCATGGCTGGCGATGTCCCCGACCATGACTCGACCGCTTCCGAGCTATACGAGTCGTCCAACGACGTCCGCAGTACTAGCAGCGGTGCTACCGTCCAAATCCGACCCGATCTTCACCACTGGCTTAACAATTTCGATTTCGGTTTCGGCTCTGCTCAACAACCACCATTGACCGAGCATGCCATAGCTGCATTGGACACGAGCAACGCTCGTGGCTACCAACATGATATCCATGACTGGATTTCCGGACATGGTACCACATCCGCCGCTTTCCTTGGCCAAGAGAACGCCGCGCTTGTTAGTGAGCTCAGCCAGAGCATGATAGTGACTGAGAGGTCCACTACAAGCAGTCATGGCGACACTATGGGCTCATCATGGTGCCTCGTCACCGACGAGGCAGCCAGACTGAACACCACTGATCAACACGTTTACGCCGCTGGAGTGCAGTTCGACAACGAAGCTGCTTCTCCTTTCTCTATTGACGAAATTTTAATGTGACATCAGCATGTCCATCGAGCCGTCTATGTCTATTCGCACCTCGTCGGCTTCGTTGCTTCATCCGGCCCTTCGTCTTTCCCGTTTCATATTGGTTTTCTTCAAGCTTCTGGCTTTCCCTTGGTTAATTTCCCTCGGGCTCACATAACCCACAGACAAACTTCCTGCTTTCGTCCAACGGCTTTCCAAATGACACTGCTCGCTAGGTTGCCTCGGCGTCTCACACTGTGTCTTGCTTCCGCTGGCGGCACACATGATTCATTGCAATGACTTGCGCAATTGTTCTCACGTTTTCAGGTTCTCGTGTTCTCTCGGACGACTTTTCGAGCTTTTAAAATGGTGCTTGAACCAAGAGGACTTTCACAAGAGCAAGATCAAGCTCAGCGATGAGTACAGCTTTTGTGCTGGAGTAAGCCTACCGCGCACAGCTATTTGTTCCCGTGGCCGAGCACGATGCATTTATATCTCGACAGCAAGCATCCCATGCAAACAAGCGTTTCTCATACTTACAAAAACATATTGCGATTGCAGACTGTTCCAAGGTATGATTTAAAACTCGCCGCGCGCTTACATGTAATGTTGCTTCCCTCTTCGTTGAACATCAAACGAACTGGCTTGCAAGCCTGAGAACGCGTTTCGATAACATAAATAACTGGTTCTTGTTATGACTTACTGCTGTGGCGGGTATAGTAGTGGTGCGTAAGGAAGGAAGAGAGGGGGCGGTGGTGTTTTCAGGCGTTGCAATAACATACTACGCTAGGGCATATTGATATTTACATTCCGTGTCGTTAGAGGTTCAGCTTTTATTATTGTAACTTCCGCGTGAGTTTTCCTCTCCCAAGCGCAGGAAAAAAATGCGAATAGCTGAAGTTGTAGAGGTCTAAAGGTATTGAGAGAGACGGCCTACCACGGCTACCAAGTGGTAGTCACAATTAACAAAGTAAAGCTCTCCTGTCAAACACACACAACACTGAATGTGCTGCCTGCATGTTCTTCTGTGCTCAAGCTTGAACAATTTTTTATTCTTATTCTTTCTTGGCCTGGCTTTTATAGTTGCCGCCATTAGTCCAAAACGATGATTTGACGCCGTCGCTATATGACCCCCCATTCTCCGACCTTTGTTCCGCCCAACAAGGCTCCAATGGCATTTTTCTCCGGCGTCCAGCGAGGAACAAACACGGCCGCTCGACACTCGACACCCGCACAAACAATCTACTGCCACAGCCTACAAGTGCCGTCGGCGCCGGCGCTGACACACCAGGGGTGCTGGGGGTGCCAGTCGACGTCGAGGATGCCGAGCTTCTTGACGACCCTGTGGCCCTTGAGCATCTTTACAGGGACGATGACGGGGTCCTCCATGACGTCGTTGACGACCTTGCTGTGGAAGATCTGCAGCGTGCCGTCGTCGCTGGCGTCGGCGAAGAGCGGGTAGCTGCGGTGGAATTTCACGGCGCGGATGGCCTCGGTGTGGAAGCGCATAGTCTTGAACGGCCGCGTGGACAGCTCGAGCTCGTGCCACAGCAGGCGCCGGTCGTAGGAGCCGACGACGAGGTTGTCCCCTCCCGGGTGGATGTCGAAAGACGAGATCCACCGCGCGCCGGGCTGCACCACCTTGATGAGCTCCTGCCGCTGCAGGTCGTAGCAGCGGATCATGCGCTGCGTGGCGACGAAGAAGAGCGGGCGAGAAGGGTGGAACTGCGCCGTCTGCGCGAGCCCGGGCAGCTTCCGGAAGGGGATCTGCGTGAGGTGCTTGCCGAGCGTGTGGATGGCGACGGAGCTCCGCTGGCCCGTCGGGCTCACGGTGCAGAAGTAGTCGCCGCGGCGGTGCCACTGCAGCGTCCGGATCGGCGAGCGCACCGTCGCCTTGAGAAGCACCCCTTCGTCCTCGAGCCGGCCGCCCGGCCGCACCCACTTGGCCGGCGGGTCCTTGCGCGCCCCCGTTGCCGTCGTGAGCTGCTTGGCGTTGGTCGCGTAGCCGAAGCCCGCGTCAAGTATGTCCCGGCTCGCCTGCTCGAGCTCTGGGCTGCCGCCGCAGGCCGGGATCATGAGGAAGACGTCCTCCGACACGACGGCTGCAAGGATCGAGGCGTCCTGCCCCGGCCGCCACCGCACCGTCTCCACAGGCTCGTCGCTACTGAGCTTGACTGACCACTGCTGCTTGCCGTCCCGCAGGCCCCAGACGCGGACGGTCCCGTCGTCGCCGCCGCTGGCTAGCCACTCGCCCGTGGGGTCGACTGCCACTGAGCGGACGCGTCCTTCGTGCCCGATATACTCGACTGCAGCTACTGTGGGGAAAGGCCGGAGCTTTTTGGTGGATAGTGTTAGTCAAATCGCGCTGGATAACGAGGATCGTGGATCACGAGCAGGCTTACCTCTTCAGGTTTTGGCAACTTTGGCAGTAAAGACATGGGGTCGATGTTTAACCTGTTCTTGCGGATTCGCGGGGCCAGGTATAGGTCCAGGCACCGCTCGAACCTCTCCTTGACAAACTGCTCATAGCCAGGCGTCTTCCGCAACGAGTCGTACTTCTGCGGCAGGTACTCCTTGTCGCGCTCCTCCGGCTCCAGCGCCTCCCACTTTTTGCGCTCCTCATCGTCCGGCAGGTACTCCGCCGGTGGGTTGTAGCTCAGGTCGTATCCTGGCGGCGCAAGTTTTGGCGCGGGGATATTCATAATGTGTGGTGCCTGGGGCTGTTCGTCGGCCCAGAGGTCTGTTGCTCGTTGTTAGTTCATGCGTGCACCTTCATGCGAGCAAAAATGAAGGGATGTTTACCGTATGCCAGGAGATCATTGTCTGCTTCTTCGTCCTCGTCCTCCTTCTTGGGCTCTGTGTAGGGCTGGATGCGACCCTCCTTGATCGCCCTGACGAGCTTCATGATGCGCTTCTGCTCGTGCTTGCTGGGCAGAAACCTCCGCTTGGGCTCGGGCGCTGCGCTCAAGGGCATCTCTTCAATCTGCGAGGTAAACCACTCAACGGTGTCTGGGTAAGGGTCGTAGCCCTCGGAGGGGATTTCACCCATTTGCAGCTTGCGCAGGAGCTCGAGCTCGGTCTGGCTCAGGTTCAGCGGCTTGCCGGTCTGCGGGTCTGTCAGGCCCGTCCAGCCCTTGGGGACCTCTATGCTGTCGAGCAGGTTGTCGAGGGCGTCGCCAGCAGCGGGGCGCAGGATCTTCTTGCCGTCAATGGTGTAGCCGATGTGAGGGTACGAGTCGTAGAAAGAGAGCGGGATGTCGCCGATGGTGTTTGCACCCTCGTTGGCATCCGAGTCGTCCGAGTCGTAGATGGGGTCGATCTCTTTGTAGACATATCTCGTGTTGCCATTGGCGTCTGTCTCGACGGTGTAATTTGGCCCGAGCTCGTCGTCGTTGTCGAATGCGCCATTGGTGACCATCTTGCGCTCTGCGTCCTCGCCTTCCGAGGGCACATCGTCGCTAGCGAGGTCGTCATCCTCATTTTCATCTGAGCCGAGATCGTCGCTGTCATCCTGATCCTGGTTGTCGTTGTCGGTGAAGTCCTCGTCGTCGGACTCTCCATCGAGGACGCCGTCGAGAGCGACTCCACCGAACTCGTCGTCAGAAAGGGCCGCAGGATCCTCCTGGGCGACAGAAGCCTTGCGCTTCAGCGTAGACTTTGTTGGCACCATGATAGGCAGACTATGCGGTGCGGATTGTGTTGGCAATCGGTCGCAATGGAGGGCCGCGGGCGCAATGCTTTGCTTCGCCGGTGGTAAAACTGCAAGCGGCCGGACGGGCTCCCACTTACACCTGCTTCGCGCTGTTGGAAAAAAGTTTGAGTGGGGCATCTGGCTATCTCGTTCTGTCGGTTTTCACCACTTGCCGGTTTCTGCACATCGCATCACACCCCTGTCACAACCTCCGCCGGCGTGGAGACGTGCTCTTTCTACGGAGCACGCTGGCAGTAATATACTAATCAAGGTGAGCCAAATTGTTTGTGGAAAGGCTTCTCCAGGAATTCTCTTTCTTAATCAAACAGCTAGTTGAGCCAATGGCTCTCTCGTGGCAGGAATTGGACAATTGCAATCGTTTCGTGGTCAACCTGTCGTGTACCGAGCAGCTTCATGAACCACCAGATACGCTTTAGCTGAGGTGCTTTCAAGGTCTTCGATAGGCCGACCACCTGCAGTGTTCACAAGGTGAAGAACAGCTCCACCTCTCCGCACCTCTCCGCACTTATACAATCCCGGAGTGAATTTCCCCCCCGATGACGACGTGGAGGAAATTCCGTGAGTGATGGGTTGTCTATGGTGCAACGCATCATCACTCCAGCTGTTACTGATGTCAGGGTCCTCCCTAAAGCTTCTGCAGCTCCAACGGTCCCTCGCGTGTCGAGAATGCCTCGCTTTACTGGATTCCAGCGTTTGTAGTGCTCTCTAGAGACTTTATCTTGCGCTCGAAGAGCTTCAACCTTGAGAAACGCCTTAGAAGACAGAGTTCCTGCAGAGTTCTTTCTCAGACTCGAAAACATACCTATTGGACTGCTTCAAGTTATACCGAGATTTGACCTTTTTTCCGCCTGCAACCACGTGATCAAAATACCAGCACTATGCCGTCCTTCACGGTGAGTACCTCCGCAATTTCTCCATCAATCTTGAACCTCACTCTTTCGCCGTGGGACAAGAGAGCCGGCTCTCCGTGGCAATAAAAGATGTTGAAACCTCATGGCAGCGCCTCGTCCGGTTCCTCGCCACGGACGGCAACGTCTACTACGGCGACGCCATCCTGCCTCAGGGCGGCGAGGCAGACCAGGACATTTCGCGCACGCGGCAGGCGCGCATCATCACGGGCAGCGTCTTCGGCAAGCACGAAGTCACCGACCAGGTTGCCACCGTCCGCTTGCTCCTCTCGCCCCTGGCCCGCGAGGACGTGAAGACCGTGCGGTGCCTCGGGCTCAACTATGCCCTGCACGCCAAGGAGGTGAGTTGAAATCAAGGGCGAGTGCCAACGCTTTGTCTTCTGCTCTACATTAGCAGCATTCTATTTTTTTTCCGATGCTGGTAATTTGTGTGCATGAGGAGCAGAGGAATCTCATTATTCAAGCCGAAAAGGAATAAAATTGCTGACTGTAGGTCACCGAATCTGCACAGTCCAACATGGCTGTCCCCAAGTATCCCGTCCTCTTTGTAGGTGCCACCCCCGCAGCACAAGACTGCACTAGGTCTCGCTTCTCTTCTGCAGTCATGGCACAATATTTCCTCTTCCTCGCTCGCTCACACCGCTCAGTACAAACCAGTGACATCCCTATCCGGGCCGTCAGACCCGATCCCCGTCCACGCGCTAGCCCAGGAGGCCGCAGGGCTCGACTTTGAGTGCGAGCTCGTCGCCGTCATCGGCAGGACGTGTAGGGACGTCTCCGAGGCCGACGCTCTCGACCACGTCCTGGGATACGCCGTTGGTAATGACGTCTCGCACCGCGAGTGGCAGATCGCCAGGGGCGGTGGGCAGTGGTCGCTCGGCAAGGGGTTCGACGGTGTGAGTTTCACTCCCTTTCTTTTGTATAGCATGGAAGGGGCAGGATATGATGGTGTACATAATTGCGCAGGTTTGCAGGTGCTAACGGAATTCGTTTCTTGCTTGCCAGTGGGCGCCATATGGTCCCGGCATCGTGTCTTCGAGCCTAATCAAGGACCCCCAGGCGTTGCGTATCAGCACAAAGCTCAACGGCAAGACTGTTCAGGTACGTGGCTTGAAAGGGCAAAATTTTCACATCCTTCCTCGTCCGGAATTCTGAAAATATCACGACTGATTCTAGCTCCAATGGGCACAAGAAATAATAGGACAGCAACACAAGTGACATGATTTTCAACATTAGACAGACCATAGCATTCCTTAGCAAGGGTACCACCCTTCTTCCCGGGGACTTGATCTTCACGGGCACCCCATCCGGCGTGGGGATGGGCCGAACCCCGAAGCTCTGGCTCAAGGACGGCGATGTCGTCGAGGTCAACCTCGAAGGAGTCGGAACCATCATGAACAAGGTGGAGTTTGCTAAGGATCTGCGCTCGAAGCTGTAAAAGGTTGCGGCGATGTCGATGCGATCGAGACAACTGGGATAATCGAAGCGTCCAATAGGCCTAGTGTATGGTCGTCGAAGCCTTGATACGTTTCCACCGACACTTCTCTGCTCTACCTTACTCTGTCTCGTTGCGGGCATGCAGCCTTGAAAGTTGTGAGAGGCGCCCGGATGAAGCGCATGAGCTCGCGTACATTATGTGCCAACACAAAAAACCGCGACGACGCTGTTGTTTCCCGTTGAAAGATACGCATGGGAACGGACTCTTCCAATTTAGGTCGCTTGAAACATTACTTTCACACCTCTATGCACATTGACCAAAATACGAGGATAAATACATTGCCATAGATAAACAATATTACTAAATATGTACTTATGTGAATAAGGTTCGATTAATGGAAATCTAGGGAGCTTCTGCTGGGATTTTCCGAGCAGTCAACATCGAACTCGATGCGTACATGCAAGCTTCTCGATGTTTAGCAAGAGGTCTCATCACCCAGACCCAGGTCAGCAGCAGCAAGGAGGAATTCCATGAAACCAGAGTTGGTTTCGAGGATGTTGAGGTTGTACATTTCCTCGGTCGGGTAGAACGGGCACGAGGCGTTGTCGTTGCCGAAGCCAAACTCGACGGTGAAACCATTGATACGGTTGAGGCTGGGGTCGGCAAAGTGGCGCGAGTACGCGTAGTCGTCGCTGGCGCCCGAGGTCGGGTATAGGTACGCGGCTTGAGTGACCTCATAGTGGCGGCCCGTGGCACCGTCCATGGCGTTGCCGGTACGCATGCCTGCGAAGACGACCTCAGACCAGTCCTGGGCGGGGATGTACTCGCCATATACGAGACCTTCTTGGGGGCTGTCGGGCATCAGGCCACGAGCGTTGTCGTAGTCGCGGTTCAAGAAGTTCATGTCCTTGTCCCTGGCCTGATTTTCATCGCTGCCCCAGCTGTACAGGACGACTCCGGCAAAGGCGTGGATGTCCATGAACCAGCGAACCTTGCTAAAAGTGTCCATCACCCACTTGATCGACTTCGTCTCGGGCTCCGAGAATGGGGCCACGCCGTGGTATGTTGAGGCCTCTGGGTCCTCTGAGGCGACATTGGGGGCGACAGAGGGCGTAAACTGGGTGAGGTTCCATAGGAAGTCGAAGTTGCGGTTCAGGTCTACAGCGCCGGCTGGGTTGCGGTTCTTGCGCCAGCACTCGTTGGTAGCCTGGTCGTAGGCCACGCCATCGGGGTTGCTGAGTGGGAGGAAGACGATGCCGGTGCCCAGGGCCTTGCTGACGTCACAGCGAGAGTAGCTGCGGCCGCCATAGGTGAGGCCTGTCTTGTGCTTATCCGCGTAGAGCAGGTCAGAGATGAAGTACAAGAGGTTGTCCGACGAGCCACGCTCGCGGGCGTGGATAGCCGCATTGAGGTAGACACGGTAGGCCTCGTCACAAGTGCCCTTGCCTCCGATCTTGCCACCAAAGATGGTCGCATTCTCGTGGGTGACATAGGGCGTTTCGAAGGTGTCGATGCCGTACTCGTTGACCAGACCGAGAAAACCAGAGCGGACCTCCTCAACGCTCAGGATACTATCAAACCGGGTCTCGTTGGACTGGGTGCCCAAACCGCGAGGAAACAGCTTGCCACCATCGAACCTGTCCGTCTTGCCAATTGGGAGACCATTGTCTCCGGCGGCCTGACGTCGGCGAATAGACATCTTGCCGTGGGTCGTCTCCTCCGGCAAGAGGCAGGCCCTGGCTAGGGGCCCGAGACAGGCAAGAGTACAGGCGCTGGTGAACTTCATTTTGATAAGTACAATCTGACGTGAGTAATGTCGGAGAAGGTGCCGGACACATCGAGTCGCGTGATGAACCGCCCTCGAGGTGCCTTATATATTTCGACAGAGACTGCCAAGCTGCCACGCTCCACACGATCCATGGCCTTGGCCGTCCCTCGTTCGGCCAGGACCGAGCGATACACATCATGACACGCGAATCAGCGGCGAGGCCAAGAGGCTGCGGGTGCCCAGTTCGTATATCTTCGTCATTTCCAGGCTGCATGTTGGAGAAAATATCAGGACCAGGATCCAAGCCGCGCACCGAAAATCTGGGGCCGGGCGAGCTTGGCTGGCTCAAAGGGGCAGGTCGCAGGGAACAACAGTTCTCGGCCCCTGGCAGGGCGTTATCAGAGGTCAGGGAGATGCAGGCTGGGTCTGGAGGCTCTCGATAGCGATGCCGAACACAATGTCTTCGACATGTCGGCGTTCCGGGTTGTCTGTTTTCCGATCTCGAACATACTGCAGCTTTGTTGGTCGATTACCTAATTGCGGAGGTGTAAACTCATCTTGCCTTGCCATGATGCTTACGGGTGCTCCGCCCCGAGGTCGACAATGATTGTCAAAGTTGTCGAGGAGTTGAGTACGGGAGGAACGTGACGTTGGAGCAATGCATTCGCGCCTATGTGAGCGTGGAAAGGGCCACTTGCATGTCGTCTCATCTTCGGTGACGACCTGGGCAGGAACGGCCCTAGCGATGCTCGCGTGCCTGCTCAGCCACTGGCCCGATTCGGGCAACTCCAGTCTAGACTCGAAGGGGCTCACTGTCTGACAGGGAGGTGGGCACCCGCAAGTGCACGCCCTATCACCGTCCACCAGACAGCCACGGGCATGCCCTCTTGCAGTTTGGTGCAGTTTGGTGCAGTTCAGCTCCCGCTCCGGCTCCTCACATGGCCGACCTTTCAGCTTCCTCGGTCACTATCTAGGCAAGGCAGACGAGCACTCTGCCACGCCGCCATGCCACCACCCGCAGTCCTGTGGGCAATGTTTGCCTTGCCCAGCTGCAGAATGCACGAGGCTCACTCCGTCCGTGCCGTTGCGGCTCCCAGCGCAAAACTACTTGTAGTTCCCTAACATGCTTGAGACGCCGGGCAAACTCCCTTTTTCCATTTGCCTCGAGTGTTGCAGCCTCGCGGTGTTGACATCATGCCCGCTTGAATCCCCCCCCTTTTACAATGTCCTGATGTCGGGACGTGGTGCCGAGAGAAACATCGTCCTCAACTACCATATACTGTTGATTATTGTGCAAATCACTTCACTTCACAAACCTCACCCCTCGTGCCTCACTTCGCCGCCGAGCCTGTAAGCTCCGCAACAGGCCCCAATGGCCGCTACACTTATCGAAACCACCACGGCCAATATCGGTCTGGTAAGTGCCACAGTCGCCAACCCGTTTCAACAGGACGATGCGTGGTGGGAAGACGAATATGCAGTGACGCCCACATACAAAGAAAAAGGCAAGGCTGTCGATTTGGGCTCACCTGAGCCAGAGACCTTGACATTCGACGACTTGTTTAATACTCTCGACGATGTGGAGTGGAAGCAGTTTGAACCTCCAGCCGGACTGCAATGGACCGAAGAGGCAGAGTCGGAGGTGGTCACGAAAGTCGTCAAGGACTCTGTTGACAGGGTCAAGGATCGCATCATCCAAGAGCAAGAAGAAGAGAAACAACGAGGTGAAGAAGCCGCGGCAGACCTGGCCAGGAAAGAGGCTGAAGAGCAAAAAATACTTGAGCAGGAGCAGGAACGAGAGCGGGCGAGAGTATCTGAAGAGGCGAAGGCTGCAGAGTCGCAGCCCCTCGACCATACGCACCGAGGTCTGTCACGGGCGCCTCCTCTGCCTCGATCAGTTTCTATAAGACAGCCATATGTAATGTCTAAAAGAACGCTGAGAAAAGACATACCCGCCGAGATTCGGGCACTGCTATCGGCGGACCCAACCGGCAAGCCCAAAAGCAAGCGAAATCGGTCCATCTTCTCACTTGTCTGGAAGTCTAATCCTTCAGGCAAGCCCGAGACGAGCGCAGCCGGGGCAGCTCGCAACGATTTGCATGAGGCAGTGAACGATGCGAAAATCGCAATGGCTGTCCCAGCTGAGCCAATACAGGCGTGAGTCCTCCCACCGCGCTGCGATTAAACCAGGGCACATCTAATTCCTCTACAGAGAATGCGTCTCATGTCTCGACGACTTTGATATTCAGGAAATGATCAAGGCTCCTTGTCACTACTATTGCGAGGAATGTTTCGAAAGGCTGATAAATACCGCCTGCGAGAACGAGCAACAGTGGCCACCAAAGTGCTGCCTGAACCAGATCCCCGAGGACACAATCACCCGCATCATCCGTGGTTCCCTGCTCGAGAAGTGGCGCAATAGAGGCTGGGAATGGGGCCTCCCGGTCACCGAGCGGATATACTGCAGCGAGCCCGTATGTAGCATATGGTGCCGGCCTCAAAGCATCAATCGTGACCAGAGCGTCGCGGTTTGTGACGAGGGACACCGGACTTGCATTTACTGCAGGGGCGCAGATCACGGCAGAGAAACATGCCCGCAGGACAGAGAGCTGGCGAGGACCAACGAGCTGGCCGAGGAAGAAGGCTGGAAACGGTGTTATGGGTGCAACGCATATGTCGAGCACGGTGAAGCCTGCCAGCACATGACTTGCCGGTGCGGCGCCGAGTTTTGCTACGTCTGTGGTGCCCGCTGGCGGACGTGCCACTGCACAATGGATCAGCTAGCCGCAGTCAAGAGTGAAGCAGACCGACGACGCCAGCGTCGGCAAGAACTGGAAGCGGAACAAGAGGCCGAGCTGCAAGAGATCCTGCGCCAAATCGAGGAGTTTGAACGGGAAATCGCACTCAAGGGCGAGCTCCTTCGCCAGGAGCAGGAGAGAGTCGCAGAGGAACAACGGCAGAGGGAGCTGGAGGAGCGCATCCGCCAGGAACAAGCCAGACGCCAAGAGGTTGTAGTCAAGTTCGAGGGGCTGCGTGAAGCTTTCGGGCGGCTGCACGAAACGCAGCGGTCGATCATCGATGACGCCCACGCCCGCGAGGATCAGGAAGCGGCTTCAGAGCACACAGCGAAGGTGGAGAGCCTAAAAGAACGCCACGCAGGAGAGCTTGCAAAGCTGGTTGCCATCGCCGAAGAGCAAATCAGAACGCGCCAGGAAACATCCGAGAGCGAGTATGCGGCGCGGCTCGCCGACGAGCAGCAGCTTGAGGAGCAGTACGCAAGCCAGCTCAAGCTCTACTGGGCAGGCAAGCCCAACGGCCAGAAGAATCTCGAGGCCTCACTGAAGGAATTCTGCCTAAGGATGGACCGCGGGTTCACGACGTGGAGGAAGTGGATGGACGGCGAGCTCGACACCTACAAATGGCTGGTGCGCGAGGAGCAGACGATCCAGGCGGAGCTCATGGCTAACGCGGAGCGCAGGCTGCACGATGCGAATCGGGCCGCTGCAACGGCGCAGATGCAGCGCAGGGCGGGCCAGCTGCGCTGGGTCGACGTGGTTGTCGAGGAAAGAGCCATCATGCTGCGGGAGATGGAAGACGCCGAAATCCATGGCGGCGAGGACATTGACGCATGGTTCGCCGAGGCCGTGCTCACCGAGGAGTCTGTTGCTGCTGCAACGGTTACTGGCACGACAACTGCGAGAACGAACGACGTTGGATTGGCCGTGTGAGGATAAAAGAAGAAGTCGCGATTATTTACGATGGGAGGGGTCGTCATTTTAAAGCAATGCGTGGCCAATCATTTTCCTAATATACTGACCACGAGACCGTCATGTAGAGCACAGTATGTAGAGCTCTATCAAACTTGAAGCAACAATCATGATCAGCGATTAGAATTTCCATTTGGGACTGTTGAGAGGCAACATTTATTTCTCACTTTGCCAACAACTTGGGCTTGCTTAGATATAAGACTAAATGGGCGGCTGTGCCTGATGATCTTTAGTGGCGGGATAGATATAGATTTTAAGGGTGAGACTCTGGTACCGCGCTATAGGTTGTTTGTGTATGACGAATGCAAATCTGCTCCGGGATATTCAAGCTCGCTAGTAGTACGATCTGGCCGAATCACTCCGAAAGTCACGCTGGATGTCTGGGTAAGCACCAACCGGCTGTGGCGTGATCCTCTCGTCCTCGTCGCCGGAACTCATGCCCCCATCAATGTGGCCGCGCGGCAAATCTTCCTGCCTCGGGGGTGCTCGCATGGCATCAAGAACTCCCCTTTCGAGCTCTGGCGGCTCATAGGCCTTGACTAAATATGGATCTCGGCCAGACGGGAGGCTAGCTAGCAGCGTTGGTGGCAGAGGAACCGCCTGTGTGAGCATCTGAAGGAGGGTGCTTAGCAGATGTATATAGCTGCATCGTGTGTGGTTGCTAGAATTTCGATGGTACTTACCGTGTCGTTCATCTTGGACCATTTGACATCCAACATCTCCAGTATCCTGATTTCCTCGAACCTCCCACCGTCAGAGCCCCAGGCTGTCCCCTTTTCGACCTTTTTGTCTTCCCGACGCTCTGACCAGTCTTTCTTCATCCTGCTCAGACTGAGACCTTTCTTGACCTCGACTGATTCTACTCCGAGTTCTTGAAGCCCTGCACGTAGCCACCCAATGGCCGTGCCGGTTTGCCCAGACAGTTCCGCATCTAGACCCAAAAAACGACAAGCTTTTGCGCGACAAGTCTTTCTGAAGTCTTCCAAGTACTTCAAAAAGCCGTCATTGAGCTTTGAAATGCCTTTTCCTGGCAATGACTGGCACAGTGATGACGCCTGTGCAGAATGATCTGCTGCTGCGAGGCACAGGCGGGCAAGGAGATGGACCCGGACCTTGGGTATCTCAGGCGCCTTGTACATCCATTCGCGGTCGTTCTGGTTCCTGTCCTGAGAAACAATGGCAGGATAAGGGTCGTCCTTGAGCACTGCCAGAATGATGGCCTCTGCTAGGGCAAGCAAAGACAAGGCTTTTGCGGTGGACTGTGCGACATCCGGGCATGGCGGTGTTGTGACGTGCGATTCGCCCCGTTTGGCGAGGTAGCCGTGTACTGAAGCAGCATCGAGGAGGTGCTTTGAGGCTGTCGTGATGGCCGCTGTCCGGACCTGGGCACTCAAAGATGCCTCCGAACTGGCATGAAGAGGGTGTAATGCTGCCCGCGCGAGCTGGGAGTGCGCATAGCCAAGTGTCGTCACAGTAAAGAAGAGCTCATTCTCGAGCGACTGCAGCTTCACACGATTCGTCTCACGACCAGGTATGGCACTGTCTGATAGCGTAGGTCGCCACTCAATGCTCGGGGTGGAGGACGGCAACACACTTATGGGTGTGTCCAGCACTGGTCTGCGACCTAGGCCAGCATCGAGAGCAAACAGATACGGCAGGTAGCTGTTGACCGCAGCCACGACCGAGGGGAGGTCGGCAGGCTGCGAGGTTGCGGGAAGCCTCTTGTGCTGCTTGAGAGTGTCCCTGAGCCTCGCGCGATAATCACTAGATGTCAGGGGCAGAGAAGGATGAGACTCGCTTTGGAAGCAGGACGAGTGGGTGAAGGATGACGTAGTGGGGATCGTGAATGGGAACGGCATCGTGGCGGCGAGGTAAACCGGCGACCAGAATAGCGTGCCTGCTATGTGGTGGCTCTCAATGCGAATTCTGCACGTCCAAGATGTCGCTCCGGGTAGCCAGTGCCATCGACGGCTCATGGATTACATCGACCATTATGATGCTCACCAACAGGACCTTGTGTGGGAGGGGCTGGCTATGCCCGAGCGGGTGACAATCGAGTCTCAGAAAGCCAGACCTCAGGGCACTTGGCGCCAAGTTTCAGCAGGGTCCCCGAGGGTCACGACTCACTTCACTTCATGAAGCTCCATCCGCTGGCGGGCAGGCACGCCGTGCATCGGTACCTGCCGTGGGGCCCCAGACCCCTGACCACTGCGGACATCATAATTCCAGGAGTGCAATTCCAACAATCCGGCACGTTGTTCTTTCTCTTCCCGAGCTTCACTGCAGTCGGGCACCCACGCTGCCGCCAACACCGCACATAGTGCATCTGATCTGATACGACGCTCCGCCACCTGTCTCCTCGTCGACAGTCAGCTGGCCAGCAACGGGCGCGCGAGTATGGCACCTGCGGTGTCCTCCCCGGCGCACAAGCCGCGACGACGAGCCAAGAAAACGACTCGCTTCGACGACACCGCAAAGAAACCGGAAACCCTTGTGCGGGCACCCTCGTTCCCTCTCGCAGCCTTACTGTGGCCAGCCAGAAGCTCGCATTCGCAATGGGAGGTTCTGCCGCTTATCCTTATGGTGGTTGGCCTCTTCAGGTGGTCGGCAGGCCTCTGGGGTTATTCCGGTGAGTGAAGCTCGGCTCCGAAGTGTTTCTGCGAATGCCACAAGATCAGGGGATTCCCGAGACATTGCCGCTTTACATCCTTGCCGAATTGAACATCGCAGTCAAACTGACATCACTGGACGCAGGTTTTCAAAATCCGCCTCTATTTGGAGACTACGAAGCACAACGCCACTGGATGGAGCTCACGACACAACTACCCATGTCTCAGTGGTACTTCCACGACCTGCAATGGTGGGGCCTCGACTACCCTCCTCTGACGGCTTACCACAGCTGGCTCCTCGGCAAGATCGGATCGCTGATTGACCCTTCGTGGTTCGAACTTTACACATCGCGTGGCTCCCACGACCCAAACCTCAAGATCTTCATGCGAGCAACCGTCATTGTCTCCGAGTACCTCGTATACATCCCGGCCGTGGTCATCTTTGTCCGCCGCTTCAGTCGAGTCTTTGGTGTCGCGCAATGGACGTCCAACGTAGCGCTTGTGGCGATCCTCATGCAACCCGGAACGATCCTCATTGACCACACTCACTTCCAATACAACACGGTCATGCTCGGTCTGGTGGTTGCTACTATGTCGAGCATGGTTGCCGGACGCTATCTGTGGTCGGCCGTCTTCTTCGTCCTCGCACTAGGCTTCAAGCAGATGGCACTCTACTACGCCCCTGTTGTTTTCGCGTTCCTTCTTGGCCGTTGTGTGTTTCCACTCAGACTTCGCATGTTCTTCGGCATTGCGGCAGTGACTATTGTGTCTTTTGCCCTTCTTATACTGCCGCTCGTAGTTGGCACGATATACGACACGCGACGCGGTATCCTATCGCAGCCAGACATTGACGGCCACCGGCCTCCACTTCCGCTATTCGGCTTTCTCACGCAGTTCATAAGCACTGATGCTTTCTACTACCCCGTCGTCGAGCAGATGGTCCAGATGGTTCATCGCGTGTTTCCTTTTGCGCGTGGATTATTCGAAGACAAGGTCGCCAATTTCTGGTGTGCTGCAAACGTCGTCATCAAGCTGCGAAAATATCCGACAGAAATCTTACAGAGACTCTCCCTGTTGGCAACATTGGGTTCAATCACTCCGCCTTGTGCCGTCATTTTGATGCGCCCTCGACGAGAGCTGCTGCCGTATGCGTTTGCTGCTACGGCGTGGGGCTTCTTCCTCTTCAGCTACCAGGTTCACGAGAAGAGTGTCCTGCTTCCATTGATGCCGATGACACTGCTCCTCGCTGGCAACATGGGGCTGGGCAAGGACACCAGAGCATGGGTTGGTTTCGCGAATTTGCTGGGAGTTTGGACAATGTTTCCACTACTCCAGAGGGTCGACCTGCGCGTACCGTATGCCGTCTTTACTTTGTTGTGGGCATACCTGCTCGGCCTGCCACCGGTGTCGATGAGCACATACCTCCAGGACTGGCAGTCGCATGGGTGGCAGCAGTGGGCGACGACGGCTGTGCACAGCTTCTTTTACCTTTGCATGTGTGCCTGGCACGTAGTGCAGGCGACCCTAGCACCGCCGACAGAAAAACCGGACTTGTGGGTAGTGGCCAACGTGGGCGTTGGTGCTGCTGGGTTCGGCATATGCTACCTGTGGTGCCTTGGCAAGCTGCTCGTTGAGAGCGGTCTCGTGCAGAGTGATGGTACGAAGCTCAAGACGAAATAGAGACGGAGCTTGAAGGAGCTTGACGGAGCATGGACAAGAATGTGTATATAGCTGTAATCTACAACATGGACAGTGTGTAGTCGCAAGGATAGCCTAATTTGCTCTCACGCACGCTGCGATGATTGGTAGGGCATGTTCACAGGCTCTTTACGCCGTAACTGTAATACAAGAAGAATCTGCGATGCATGCCCAAGTAGGTCGGTCGGTGGATGGCAACCGTGTCATGAAGGGCGACCGGTGGCAAGCGTGACAGCTCCCAACAAGGCAAGTCGCCAGTGGGACAGCCTCGATGCGTATGCGCACCTCGGAAGGCCATGGCGGCAGTGGGAAGGAGAATTCGGCCGATTGCTTGAGGACCTTCCCTTTTGTGGCGTGGGGTGCCGGTCCGTGGTGGGGTCGGCCGTTGTTCTTTCCCGGCGGCTGGCTTGTGTCAGAGAGCTCCTGCTCCGAGCAGGCCGGGCCCCTGGAGCGTCTTGAGGACACGGTGGTGCTATTCCTGTGGTCTCGTCCCTCGGCTGGCATCATCAATCAGCACCGGCGGCATGATCGACGGCGGCCACCAGGGAGTCAGAGCGCAGCAGCCCGCAAGCGGCATGGATCTGGCGGCAGGCAAGCCTCGGGCTCAATTGGTACAGTCATGATGCGATAGACAGGAATAGAACCGTGGTGCGACGGGCGGAGTCATCACGTTGACAGCTGCGCAGTAATTACGGCGTCGTCGTCCTTCCTTCTCCCGTCGCCGTCTGCATTGCATCACTTGCTCAAAGACAAACCAGACAAGTCGCGAGCCGTGTTCTTCAGCCCAGGCCCACTACCCACTGCTCACTGCCCGCTGCCCGCGCCGCCCGCCGCTTCCGTCCCTTGCGCGGTTCCCACACCATATTGACGTTACAGCAGCCAGGTGGAGGAGCTCCTTGCGCCAGTCGGGCCAGCTTGCAACTTGCAGGGTCGTCGTCTCCCTCTGCTTGCCCGCCCGCCGCCCGCCACAAACCTCGCCTGTCCCAGCTCCTCCGCCACCAGCCGGCCCTTCTATTTCCATAGGCCCAAAACAGTCCTCCTCCTCCTCTCCCGACCATTTCGGAAGTCCTCTTCTGCGCAGTCACTACCACAACCTCGTGCCCCAGAACCACAGCTCCAGCCATGGCTCAGATCAGAGGAACCGCCGGCTACCAGCTTGGTGGCCAAAACCCCTTCGGCGGCCCGCGCCCAGAGGCGGCCGACCCCAGCCCGCTCGACGCCATTCGCCAGCAGACAAGCAAGATCGAGGATCTTCTCGACACCGTCGCAGAGCCCATCAAGCCGTACGCAAACCCGCAAACCCCATGCGCACGCCTGCCGAGCCACGCCAGCCAGCTAACTTGAACCGTGGCCATCCTTGCAGATATCTTCCCGCCATTGGCCGCTTCCTCATTGTCGTCACCTTCCTCGAGGATGCCCTTCGCATCATCACCCAGTGGTCTGACCAGCTCCAGTACCTCAACTCATACCGAGGGAGTAAGTAGCCGCTTCGCCTCCTCGCCAGTTTCTCGTGTGCCGAGCCTTGCCAGTCCGACATGCTGACAGCGCCGTTCCACAGTTCCTGGCGGTCTTACGCACGTCTTCCTCATCATCAACATAATCGCCATGATCTCATGCTCCACCCTCGTCATTGTACGCAAGCACTCTGACTACGCCGTCGGTGGCCTGATGTGCGTCGTCGTCCTCCAGGCGCTCGGCTATGGCCTCATCTTCGACCTCAACTTCTTTCTCCGCAACCTCTCCGTCTGCGGTGGTCTGCTCATGGTGCTCTCCGACTCGTGGGTCCGCAAGACAAAGGCCTTTGCCGGCCTGCCCACGCTCGACGAGAAGGACCGCAAGATGTACTTCCAGCTTGCTGGTCGCATTCTACTCATATTCCTCTTCATCGGCTTCGTTTTCAGCGGCGAATGGTCCCTGTGGCGCGTCGCTGTCTCCCTCATCGGCTTCGTCGCTAGTGTCATGGTTGTCGTGGGTTTCAAGGCTAAGTTCAGCGCGACCCTTTTGGTCGTCATCCTCAGCGTCTTCAACCTGCTGGTCAACAATTTCTGGACTGTAAGTTTACCGCATGCCCTCTGTTGTGAGCTGAGCTTTTCATGGGAGCTAACGCGCGAGTGCTCTTCAACAGCTCCACCCCAACCACCCCCACAAGGATTTCGCCAAGTACGACTTCTTCCAGATCCTCTCCATCGTCGGAGGTCTGCTTCTGCTCGTCAATGGCGGCCCTGGCCAGTTCAGCATCGACGAGAAGAAGAAGGTCTACTAGACGCGGCACAACACGTGCGTACGCAACTTCGCACACAGAACACAACACGACGCAGTCCGTGCTCGCTTGCAAGGACATCCCCTGCTGCTACGCTAAGCTGCTTCTGCAACTCCAGAATACCTATTTCTAGGCGTTTCGCACCCCTCTTTCTTGTCCAGTTCACCACACCCTTCGACTGGCAGCATTTCCTCGGCGTTTCAGGCGCGAAATTTGTAATTTTTCCTCGGTAGGAAGGAAGAGTGCGAGAGAGCATGGGGAGAAGGACGTGCCAGACTGCGCTGTACACCGAAAAAAAGAAAAGAGGAAATATCAATGACGCGTCAAGGATACTTGCTTTGTGGCATTTAGCATGGGACGGGATATACGACATATAAAAGAGACAAAAACGAAGAAGGGAAATCATGACCACATTTGTTCGATGTTAATGAATGTTGTCTGCATCACAAGTCTTTTTTTCCGCACGTGCGTGCAGTGTAGATAAAGTAGCGCATTGTGGCATTCACGACAATTCTACCACAATTTACCATGAGGGCCAGGAACATTAGTATGCAAGTTGATCGTAGAAGCGATATGCTATAAGCATTGTAGACGAGGAGATCTCTTGCTCTAGTCTAATCTATTCTAGTTTATGCTGAAAAGGGCAAGGCTTGCTCGTTCGTTCATCACGTACATACCACATAACACATTGTGCTCATCACAACACATCCATCTATATGCTTGCACGTCTCGGGGCCATGGTGCGCCGCAGGGCCTTCTTAGCTTCGGTCTCCTCCACCAGCGGGAGCTTACCTTCGTCCTTGAGCTCGGCCAGGAACTTTTGCCCATACTCGTAACCAATGTTGCAGATCTCGTCAAACCTCCCAAAGTCTAGTGTGCCGTACTCGTCAATAGGCGGGCGCATGTAGATGCAACCCGGCATGGTCTTCGCCCGCTCGAGCGCGTCCACGCTCGATACGTAGGCCAGGCGGCCCTGGATCTCTGCGAGTGTAGGTGGGTTGGGGATAGATGAGAAGGGGTTCCAGCGGTTGAAGAATGCCCACACTCCCGAAAGAGAATCGCCATAGGCTTGTGGCGTGTCATCATCGAGTGCTCCTACATCAATGGCGAAGATGACGTCGGCACCGAGCGACTTCATATGGGAGACCGTCAGGTTGTCAATGTAGCCACCGTCGAGCAACATGCTGCCCTCGTCACAAAGTGGCGGGAGAAGTCCTGCCAGAGACATGGATGCTCGCACATAGCGCCAAGCGTATCCGCTAGTGTGTATCTCACCTCTACTTTTGCTGATGTTGGTTGTGTTGCAATAGTACTCGAGCCAGAAATCTTCAATCTGATGGTTTCCAAAGGTCTTGAAAATACCACGATTGAACTCGTGTCCGGTTGTGTACGAGGCCGATGGATACGTCAAGTCGAGCGCAAATCGCCACGCGCTTGCCATCCGACCAGAAAATTTCTTCGCAAAGCCAAACATGGGCACGACATCGGCATGGCGCGCGTAAAGTGCGCCAATGAAAGCCCCAATGGATGTGCCACCAATGATATCGATGGGAATACCGGAGTCTTCCATGGCCCGGATGATGCCAATTTGGGAGATGCCTCGAGCACCCCCGCCCCCAAGGACGAGACCAATCGACTTGCCACACAAGCGTCGCGCCAGCCGATGAAAATCGCCCTTGAAAGGTGCATCTGGAGAGTAGTAGGGCCGTTCTCGGACCTTCCGACTTGTGTACTTCTGGATTTCCGCTTGTAGAATCTGCACGCGCTGTTTCAATGTCGTGCCTGCTTTCCTTGAAGGTGTTGGATCGACAGGCACACTGTGACGAAAAGCCATCTGGATGTGAAAATGGCCACCATTGATCCACACGCGGTGCCGCAACCATGATCTTGCCAGGCCAGGTTGAGAATACCTGTCTGTGTGGATGAGAACTAGAGACTTTCGGGCTGTAGATTTCATCCCCAGCATGAATCGTTCATACTCTCCAATTTCTGGTGATCCTTCAGCCAAGCCAACTGTGAGAATGCAGTCGGCTTGAGTAATGCAGGTTTGGGTCCATGGCGAGTTCACGTTGGTATCTAGGAATGTTGTCCCGCGTTAGCCTTGAGCATATCTATACGGGCGGCAAGGTGTTGCAGTTTCAAAGGCGGTCAGGAAAAAATTAGAGTTATTTGGAACCTTCATAGGTCGAACTTAGGCAAAGAGTTTTCTCATCATTCCGCAGGAGATCGATAAAAAAAAGGTTGCACTTACCAGCAATGTAAACGACGAGGCCGTACTTTTCTTCCAAGTCAGCCAGGTAATGGGAAAGCTTGAGCTTCCCCATTCTGCTGAATGCGAGTTTCCCGAGATGGCCAAGGACGGCAGACTGCGTTAGTGAAGTGGCACCCCGGGGGGCGCCAACTTGGGTAAGAGCGTTCATCAAACGGTTGCCAAACTCAACCACAGGTATGCCGGCTCTGACGGGGATGATGGCAACAGTTCTCAGGTTGAGTGTAGAAGAGGTTTTGTAAATCGCAGTGTCTGAACCTCCGTCCTTAGACAGCATGGGGTTGTCGATCAGCGTGCGCATGCGTGAGGCAATGATCTTTGAGATTTTGATTGTGATGTTGGGATGTTCTTGGGCGAGACTGTTGAAGAGTGTCCTGGGAAACTTGACCAGTTCTGTGTCACGAATGGCACTCAAAGTCCCACCACGTGCAGACTCTGTCAACACTTCGAGTTCGCCAACACTCTCGCCTTGACCGAACTCGGCCCGCACGCTCATACCGCCGTCCTGTCGATCCTCGACCTGTCGGAGACGCCCGTTGAGCACTAGGTAAATTGCTTCACTGTCCTCACCCTTGTTGAATAGGACGTGGCCGGCTTCCACCTGCACCCATTCAAGGGCAAAGTCAATATGCAACAACTGCCGCGGTAAGAGATTCGTCAACCTCTTGGCCATAGTGAGAAGGACAATGGGATATCTGTCGACAATCTTCTCAACCTGTGCTCGAGGTATGAATCCAACGTAGACATCAGTCTTCGCAACAATATCCACAAATGATCGATACGATGTAACGGTGCCAATGTAGCCGGCGATGCCACCTGGTTTCACAAGTCCAACACTTCGCCTCTCAGAACCATTACGCGGATCTGCGTTTGGGGTAGCACTGTGGTTCGCGGCAGGACGCTGGTCGTTGAAGGACTCAAAAGACGGCCGTCTGTGAGCCCCTAGGGAGTCTGCTCTGCGCATTGCAGACATCAACGACTTGCTCGAAGAGGTCAAAATGTCTTTCCCCGAATCGCCAGCAGGGATGCATATGTCAAGGAAGCCATCGACTACATAGTAGATACCAGGGCTACGCTCGCCTTGTTCCACAAGAACCGAGCCTTGAGGGAAAAACACGATCTCTGCCTCGTGTTTCATCTCACTGGCGAGTTGCTGGAGGCCCGGTGTCCGACCGATAGAGAACCCGCCAGATGTCATAGACTCGGTGTCCCACTCCGTGTTGCCCTCGAGTGGCTCCATGAAGCCGAATGCATTGTTGGAGAACACCGCCTTCTGCCGCCTCTGGTCGAGCGACACGAGCCGTGGAGAACCTTCGATCGAATCTGCTTGACGGGGTGTGCCACCTTCCAGAGGCATGCCAAGTGCCTGAAATACACATTCCAAGATTGACTGTCTGAAAATGTTGTCTTCATCGACCGACTCCCTCGGGTCAATCGAGAGTCGTGCACGTGGCTGCGCAGAGAAATACTCAAATGTGCGTTGCGCCAAAGGACTGGGATGATCATGCGGAGTCCACGGAGGGTTCAGCGGAGTTGCGCGTACTGTGCTGCTACGTGCCATCTGAACATTGGTCAGGAGGTCTCCGGGGCCGGCTGTGTGAATTGACTGTCTCTCTTGGGGAGGCGCGATTGTCGAAGCAACAACTGAACGAGGTAAGGTCTTGCTCATGGCCTGCAGAGCCACACCCTTCCGCAAATCTGTGCTCCCACGGCGACCTCGCGTAGTTGCCGAGGTATTGTGTAGTGCGATGCCTTTACCGATGTCTTTATCCCCCGTGCGTTCTCTTTCGAGCTTGAACTTCTCCTTGAGACGATCTAAAGCATCTCCACGGAGAACGTTGGGCAACTGGCAAGTTGTGTAATCGAGCATGTCCTTTTCCGCTTGAAGTACTTCGTTGGTCAGTCCAAGGTAGTCGTAGGCTGTGGCAAGCGTCACACGCTGAAAGCGCGACAAGATAACATGAACAATGTGCGAAGTTGCCTTTGGGTAAACCCTCGTCAAACGTCTGAAAGCGCTCGCAGGGATAATAGCGATGGTTGTGTCAACGGTTGCTCTGGCGATTATGTCTGGATGAGCCGACTTCGTGGCATGACTCTTGGTTTGAGCTCTCAGAGTTGGTCTTGTTGGCTTGGGCAGTGCCGATGGGTCTAAGGAAATGGGCGGTATACCAGCCTCGGTTGCTTTGCTCGGGGAAACTGGGGCATAAAAGTCTGGTTCCTCTGTGGTGGTAACGAATCCGTCGTGCGGGTCATCACGCCTCGGGGTGGAAGGCTGGAATTCTGATGTGGCGCGGCGGTGTGCAGAACTAGTCTCCGTGAAGTCTGGTCCATTGGAATATGGTGTGCCGGTGTTGTCCTCTGTTGGAAGCCCAAGCCCAACATTCTCCGTGAAGAGGGACATGATGGAGAAAAGCGATGACATTGGTGCACCATTCCGAACCTCGGTGAGCAATTGATATCGCTGTTGGCCTGGTGCACCATATTCTTCAGGATCGCCAATGTGGTGTGAATCTCGCGTGTTCCTAGTCTGGGCCGGTTCGCGGTGGGACGATTTAACGAAGATCTCGACAAGTCCATCAACGACGATGCAAAAGCCCTTCTCCTCCTCCAGGTTCAGGGTCTCTCCAGCAATGAGTTTCCTTGTTTGCATGCTCCTCGTGAGTTCATGGAAGACGGGTCTCTCGAGATATCCGAAGATCTTGATGGCGCTTAGAAACTCGTCGAGGTAGTTGGCAAGCCCAGGCTTTGCACCCTCATGGGCAGCATCTGGGAACAAGACGAGCTCAGGCTCTCGACGCTGCGGCTCAGGCGGCAGGCGTGAGTACATGTTGAGGTAGCGATACCTCACCACCCATGTAATTCCGGCAGCCATGATGGCAGTCAGAAACATCAGAGTCGTCGCCTTCATGGTGACCGTCAGACTGGCGGACAGCAATGAGAAGATCAGGGTCGGCACTGATATCGTAGTTATCTTCAGGCTCCAGAAGACGAGGGTCGAGACTGCCTGGAGTACCAAGAATATGAGTTTACCGAAGAGGCCGAGCCATGATGATGATAGGACCTCATCGTTACCCTCCAAACTCAGTACAGAAGTAGCTACGGCGGCCGCAGTGCTGTTCAGTACGGCAGCCCGCGTGCCCGAACCCGCATCTCCAATCATGCTTCCTGCTTCCGACATGCCTATACTCGTGCCGTGGCGTGATGATGCAAGATGTCGCACGCAATTCGATCCGGTTCATACAAAACGTTGCATTACCAGGGCGACGACAAATACCACGACCACACACAAGCTCGGTGGTGGCTAGGTGGTGATTGTGAGGCTATGTGACGTGACTTGTGACTGATCGAAGGAAGATGAGATCAGAGAGGCCAAGGGCACGCGCCTGGACGCATCGTTCTCGAGCAAGGGAGGAAGATTGGTTGTGACGGATGGAATCTGAGACCAACAGGTCGAGGAAAGAGAGAAGAAGAAAAGCGATCGGCGATCAGGGTGGAGGAGCGGGCAACGCTTGTGGGCGGAGCAGCATGCTGGGCCGACCCGAGGATCTGGTGATCCAGGACGACAGACCTGAGAGTTCTGGTCGGTCAAGTGTGGTCGGGGAACGAGGAGGAAAATTGAGACGAAGGAGGGCAACAATTCTGCACCGAGGTGGAGGAAGAGCTCCTGGAGCTTGGGCCTTCTCTGGCAGGGCTGGCAGGCGTCACGTTCCGTGCTGACAGGCATACCGCATACAGTGAGCATGTGCAACGGTCTCGCCAGGGGCCTGTCACACAGTGCCAGCTTTCCGCTAGGATAGAAGTTCTCAACCCGGCGTGCATATGGAAACTCATGATTGAGGCTTATAAAAACCATGATGATACTCTTGCTCCGACTGTCAGGAACCTTTGTCGGACGACTCTGCGCGTAACACAGGCCGTTTGTGGCCGGCATTCCATAATCCAAAGCACCGACAAAGATGACTGTTGATAGGGAAGTGCCCGCTTTCCAGGTGCTCCTACAGCCAATCATACTGTGTGGATGTGGCTCATGCGCAGAAGTCAGTCCTTGTTGTGGCTTCACACATTCGGGCGCGGCAACGACTTTAATTTTTCAAACCCCTCCAAAAGTTGTGCCCCACCACACGGCGCTGCAGTGACTCCCAGAACAGCAGCAGGACAGAGCAGGACCCGACGACGAGCGATAGCCGCCAGATACCGCCCCTCAAGTCGACAACTCCCCATTCTTCGAGGACGTCCGAGTCGCCAGTAGTCCACTTTCCTCGCGCCCGACACCCATCGACAGCGCTGCTCGACTCTCGCCTTGGCCAGGTCCACGAACCCCGCCATCCGACTGACTATCATCAACACATCGCCCGACTTCACGAAGCACCACGTGCAACGAACCGCAAAGATGTCGTTAACCAACTGCCGTTTTTACGAGGAGAAGTATCCGGAAATCGATAGCTTTGTCATGGTCAATGTCAAGCAGGTAAGAATGCGGTGGACCACTCCTCAATGGGCGAGAGCTTCGCAGGATTATCAAAACGGGACTGCGAAGCTGACCTCAAATGCGTCCAGATCGCGGATATGGGTGCCTACGTGAAGCTCCTTGAGTACGACAACATTGACGGCATGATTCTTCTCTCCGAGCTATCGAGGCGTCGTATCCGATCCATCCAGAAGCTCATCAGAGTCGGCCGCAATGAGGTTGTCGTTGTGCTCAGAGTCGACAAGGAGAAGGGTATGTTCTCAACACCAGACATTTAGAGTCGCGCATCGCCAAAAGGCTAAAACTTGTCCAGGTTACATCGATCTGTCGAAGCGTCGCGTGTCGCCCGAGGATATCGTCAAGTGTGAGGAGCGTTACAACAAGAGCAAGATGGTCCACTCCATCATGCGCCATGTCGCCGAGAAGGTCAACACACCCATCGAGTCTCTGTACGAGAGCATAGCCTGGCCGCTTAACAAGAAATACGGCCATGCCATCGACGCCTTCAAGCTCTCAATCACGTATGTAGTCCCAATATTCTGGCGCGCAGGTTCAGCTACAGTGAAAACGTGGGGGACTGACAATCGTGTAGAAACCCCGATGTCTGGAGTGACATTACATTTACCAGCGATGCTGTCTCGGAGGAGATCAAGTCATACATCGGAAAGCGCCTGACTCCCCAGCCCACAAAGGTCCGCGCCGACGTCGAAGTAACATGCTTCGAGTACGAGGGTATCGACGCCGTCAAGACTGCCCTGCGCACAGCCGAGGCTGGCAACACCGAAGACAACCAAGTCAAAGTCCGGCTTGTTTCTCCGCCTCTCTACGTCTTGACCAACACCTGCCTCGACAAGAACACCGGTATCGCCCGGCTGGAGGAGGCCATTGTGAACATTAGAACCAGCATCGAGAAGGCTGGCGGTCACCTCATCGTCAAGATGGATCCTAAGGCTGTTACGGACTCCGACGATGCCGAGCTGCAAGCCCTCATGGAGAAGAGGGAACGCGAAAATGCCGAAGTCAGCGGAGACGAGAGTGTCAGCGAAAGCGACGACAACGCCCCGGAGAATATGTGAACAGGGAGAAAAATCAAAAAGTTGGACAACTTCTCCCAGGACCAGACCACATAGGTGTTCAAACACCCGTCGAGCAAAGAGGCAACAACAAACGGGCAGAGGGTGGGGAAATAGGTTGTTTCCTACCCTCAAGCAGGTTGTGCTTCAAGCAATGCCGTCTATGCGATACCCATCGAGACTCGAAAACTAGCCTAAACTACCACGGGGATTTCAGCATCCAGAGCGTGTGAAAGGGAGACTCGAAATCCATGGCAACTCCTGCAGGCCAGTTTGCACTCGATGAGGCGGGCATAAGCATAAAAAATAGAGACTACACTACATAAAAAGGTCAAAATGATGAAGATTACGATCACTGTGAAATTTATTTGCACATAATGAGCTTAGCACCGCACACGTACTTGTCACCTTTGGGATGGTTTCATTTGGAAGCTAGAAATGCGACAAATTCTTCATGGGTCGAGTCTACCACAACCGGGCTCTATACCGCACAACTGTAACTGCAAAGATGGTGGCGCTCCCGGCGAAATGGCCCCATGCCTTGGGCCGCAAGTCAGCCGGCGCAAACTTGTAGCACGCAAGTCCATCAACAAGTCCGGCGAAGGCTGTGAGGCCTGTCACGGCGGTCACAGCAGACTTGTTGCGCCGGTACTGGAAGAGCACAAGGAGAGCGCCGAGGGCGATATCCCTGGCCGCCTTGGAGTAGATGAACGCCTGAGTCTCTAAGTTTCCTGACGAGGCGGTGGCGGCTGAAGATGATGGTGACGGGCTTGGCGTTGGCCGGACGCCAAAGGTCAGCTGTGCCTGGGCTGGGCTGGCGAAAGCGAGGGCTCCAAGGCCGATGAATGTGGTGCCGAGCAGGTAGCTCGTGGTTGTGATGGGACAAATCATGGTGACTAGGTCTGATACTTTGAGCCTGCTGCTTGACGTGCCGAAGTCCTCAAGAAGTCTTATTTGGGGGGAGCCGGCTTGAAAGCCCTTGGAAAGCCCTTGGAAAGGTGATTGGGTAGGTAGAAGCTGGCCTGAAATCTCATGCAAGCGGTGGTTACCGAAAGTGGATCTCCGCCGAAAGCTCTCCCCCGCGGACCGTCGAACGCTGCGTAAATGATGCCGCGAGCATTACTTTCCAAGCATCACCGCAACGCCAATCATGTCGGCAGCATATATCGCCGGCTCTACACCACAAATCAAACACTCTGCAGCCCATCAGCCATGATCTGGCGGTCACTGCTGCAGCGCGCAACGCCACGGCAGGCGGCTCTGGGGAACCAGCCGTCTATGGGCAGTAAGCTCCGGTCCCGCGCAGCATTTGCTGCCTCGACCCTGCTGTGGATTCCCGTTGTCGTCATGTTCAACGAGCTGGTCGCCGAGATCACCTGGATCAACGGCGCCTCCATGTACCCTTACTTCAATGCGGACAAGGACTCTACCACGCGCAATGACGTTGTGCTCAATTACAAGTTCAAGGCGCAGGAAGGCCTGCGGCGAGGGATGATTGTCACGTTCTGGTACGTCGAGAACACGAAGTCGAACAGATAATTACGTGGCTGTGATGCATTTCGGGCTTCTCAGGTACTGATGCACTTCCATACAGGAATCCGACAAACCCAGAGAGCACGGCTGTGAAGAGGATCGTAGGGCTGGAAGGTGATGTGGTCAAGACGCGGAGCCCGTTCCCGGAAGCCATCGTCCGCGTGCCCGAGTACCACGTTTGGGTCCAGGGAGATGGGAGCGCGCGAGACAACTTGGACAGCAACACCTATGGACCAGTCCCCGTGGGCCTCATCACCGGCAGGGTCACGCACATCCTATATCCATTCCACAAGGCTGGCCAGGTACGGTGGTGGGAGCATACAGGGAAGCTAAAGGGCTGACGGCTGTGCCTGTACCAAGTCAATGTACCATCTTGTAATGTTGAGAGGCTCATCCTCGGCTGTATTTATCTAGAAGAGCAAATGGTCTCTGCGTGCAGGAAAACAATGCATGTAGCTCTAGAAATCGGGTCATCCAAGTCATATGAATCGGTCTTGGTGCCTAGCTCGGCCGGGTTTTACTGACCGCCCGACATCGCCGCTGGGCCCCGAACGCCGGTACGTACCTGGCCAGCGCGGGACCCATGCGGGTGGGAGCTGGGCCGAAATTTTCGGGAGGGCGCCCGTCATCGTTCAATCTGACCCGCGGGCAGGCTTCGACATTGGCGATAGACTGCTTTCAATTATTCTTCGGGGCTACGTCACGAAAAGTCTCTCTTCCCGTCAAAATTGCGTTTGCGCTTGCTTTGTCGCATTTTACGTCTTCACCTGGACTCCAAACGCGCTGCCAACCTCGACAGATCCCACACTTCCGACACTTCCGCTGTCCACGCGACTTTCTGCCCGCTTTGATATTCCCCATCTTGAGCTCCGTTTCGAATCCTTTGCGGGCCAGAGATCGCAATGGATGGTGTAGGAGCCGGGCATACGATCTAGGGCTCGGCTTTTACAAGGTGTAGCCGTGAAACAGTCGCAACAATGGCTGGCGGTGGAGACGATGAAGGCCGCCCGCCATACCACCATGTACGTGCTGACATCGGAATCACAAGCCATGACGCTTCGAGGGGAAGACTTGACTGACTTGCGTTCTTACCGTAGGCTATGATTGCTGGTGGTGTCGGCGGCACGACTGGCGACATGCTCATGCACTCACTCGATACTGTCAAGACCAGACAACAGGGAGACCCTCACTTTCCACCGAAATACACTTCGCTCGGCTCGTCCTACTACACAATATGGCGGCAAGAGGGCATCAGGCGTGGTCTATATGGTGGATGGCTACCCGCCATGATGGGGTCATTTCCCGGCACAGTCTTGTTTTTCGGGACATATGAATGGAGCAAGCGGCACATGCTAGACTATGGCATCCAACCTCATCTGAGCTATCTTACTGCTGGTATGTGGATTGCTTGCCGCTATCGTCGGTGTGCATATTGAAAAATAGCTGACATTCATTCATACAGGATTTCTTGGTGATCTCGCCGCATCTATCGTATACGTCCCCTCTGAAGTCTTGAAGACTCGATTACAACTTCAGGGACGATACAACAACCCCTACTTCAAGTCCGGTTACAACTATCGCGGCACAGTCGATGCTGCCAGGGTCATTGTGCGCACGGAGGGCTTCTTAGAGCTGTTCTCGGGCTACAAGGCAACACTTTACCGCGATCTTCCCTTCTCTGCGTTACAGTTCATGTTCTACGAGCAGTTTCTCGCCTGGGCGCGCGCTTGGAAAGACGGCAAGGACATTGGCATCCCATTAGAGTTCGCGACTGGCGCCGCCGGTGGCGGCCTCGCAGGTGTTATCACGTGCCCGTTGGACGTTGTCAAGACGAGGTTACAGACGCAAATAGATACGCCCCCTGTCCTAACATATACAAAGGACCGCACCACGAAAGACACAAAGGCCAAGGTCAAGGAGACACAATCGAGGCCTCCTAAGGAATATAAGCGGCCGATATCCACGTCTTCGCCATCGACACACATGCCGAAACCTGGCGCCCTTACCTTGGACACGGAGTCCGTCACAAAAGGCCTCCGTCTGATCTACAGACACGAAGGCATAGGTGGCTGGTTCAGAGGTGTTGGCCCACGCGCGGTCTGGACGAGTGTGCAGAGTGGCTGCATGCTGTTCTTGTATCAGACCATTTTGAAGAGACTGGACGTCTGGTCCACATCCGACACGCCTGAACTCGTTGTATAGTACTATTGTCTAAAGGTCCAACCTGCGGCCTGTACGATGTTGTTTGTTTATTAGTTTAGTCATCCGTGATGATGATGGTTGTAGAATACACCAGGGAAGCATTTGCATGGCGTTGTTCAGGAAAAAAGACGGGGGTAGACTTGTCACCATAGATACAAATGTCCCGACGCGGATGAGGCCTGCGCTATTGAGTTTGGAAAAATACTCTACTTCTTATTTCACTTCATGAATCCCAAATTCATAAGGGTGACATGATTGCACCACAAAGCTATGGTCGAAGAAGGTGGCGACTGAGAGTATTCCCCCACTTGGCGCATAAGCGGGTCTCTACTGGGCTCGCTCAGGGCATCCACTGCTCATGATCGTACGGGTTGGAATCTGCCGCGTGCGTACAACAAAAAAAGACGAATATTCAACCTGCCAACCTGCTGTTCGCCTGCACTACACGAAGGCATGCATTCCTCTAGTATTACGACTTTGATCGTTTAATGCCGCGGGCGCGCCGTGCGCCCGGCACACGCCAATCATGACACCACCTGTGCCAGTACCGTCAAAGGCTGCGATTCGTGCACTCCGAGGCCTGGCATTCGGCACGTCGTGTGCCATTGGGGTCATTGTCGAAGACCGCCGACGCCGCATCAGCACGCTACAGACTGCCATATCCAACAAAGAAAGGCTCCTGGCCGCCCGGCAATACCGATCGACCCCCCAGGAAGCTGCATCCTGGCTGCCGTACGACGAGGAGGCGGTAGCCCTGCGGTTCGAGTCAACGCCTCACGACCGGCCTCTGGCCACGGGCAAGGTGCTTCCCGACAGGTTGGTTGACCACCTAGAACATCAATTCGCATTGCAAGCGGGGTCCAAAGATGGACAGGAGGCGGGGTGGAATGTCGATACGGCTCAGCAGCAAGATGGTGGGACTACGAGGTCATCACGACGACCCAATTCAAGACTGAAGTATTTTGAGGCCTTTACTCCACCCTCAACGGACCCGTTGCCCCCAGGCAATCTTCCAAGTAGACCATGGGGGCGGTCAACAAGCACGCTTGCTCAACCCAAGGACCTACCGACGATGATTGAGACTATCGAGTTCGACCTGGCCAACAAGTCGGATGAGACCAGCATTGATCGTGCCGTCGCAGAATATCTCCGGGGATCGCGCTTGGCGAACGCATACGCTGCCAATGGACCTGCATGGCGACGACTCTCAGCGTTGCTCGCAAGAGAGTGCCATCGACGAGGGAGGTCGGGGCAGGCCTTGTCCATCCTCAAAGTTGCCCTAGCCCCTGGCGCGATCAATGAAGCTGAATACTTCGACCACGACCCATTTTCAATCATCGAAAGCATGATTGCTGATGCAACGGCCCGTACAGACCGCTCTCGAGCCGACTTGTTGACCGCAGTGCAGCTTTTCACAGCAAAGTTCACAGACAAGCCTCAAATGCATGACGAAGACGTGCTAGCTCTTGGGAGGAAGCTGATCACGGCCGCTCTTGCTCTGGATGATCCGACACGCGCTATTGCTGTATACTGGAGACTCATTCCCCACGTCAAAGGCAGTGACTTCCTTGGCTGGTTCATCAGATCGCTCTATAACTATGGCGACTTCAGGGGCGTCGTCAAATACTTCCTACTTAGCTATTCGAAAACAAGCCCAGGGCACCAATGCTTTCAGGATACCAGCACATGCGTTGTGCATGCTGTCGAAAGAATGCGCGGCGCCAAAGCCGAGCTAGTCCTTCGAGCATTAGCAAGCATGAGGGGTGCAGCCGATGGTACGCTGAGGTCTAGCTGGATCATGCGACTACTGCATTCTCACTGGGATCGACACGAGGACTTTAATCTTTCGCGAGAGTTGTTCGAGGAGATCAGGGCTCAAGGACTTCTTGAACGCATTGCACACCCGCAAGGATCGTACCGAGCTATCATTGCATTCGCTTTGCGCGCGGGCGAAGATGAGCACGCTCGAGTTTACAACGAAGAAGCAGTAAAAGCCCACCCCTCATTGCGCACAGATATACCGATACAAGGATATTTTGCTCTACGCAAAGCTCAAACCGGTGATTGGGCTGCCACTGAAGAGATTTTCGATACGATGCGACGATCAACGGCGTACGCACAGCAACGGGAAGAATATTCCCGGGCCTTTGTGCCTATCCTCAAGGAATACGCTGATCGGAATCTGGCCCCAGATGTCCGCGCCTTTCTTGATCGATACACCAAGGAGCTTGCGGTAGAGGTGGACTCTTGGATGATGTCTGTTGTCGCCAACAAGTATGGAGAAGACAACGACATGGAAGCTTTCATTTCGTGGCTCGAGTCCTGCCTAGAGTCGGGCGTAGCTGTAGATGCCAGCTTTTGCAACGTGGTTCTCGACAACTGCCGAACACGATGGCAAATGCCCTACCCGCGACTAAAGAAGCTCGCTGACAGGATGAAGGAATTACATCCAAAATCGTTCAATGCGGTCACTCGTCGCATTCTCCGAGCGTCTGCCTCGATAAGCAGTACAGGAGCACCGCAAAGGATACCAAGCAAAGAGCTTGCGGTTGGTAAACTTGCTCTTGCAGGCCGGTCGTCCAATCCTTACGCAGTCTATGATGCGATGAACCACAATCTCGCGAATAATAAGCCTGCCCTCGCACTTTCATTATACAAGCGTGCTATAAGCTTCGGCATGCTTCATAGCGAGCGATGCTTGCGTCTGGCCGTCGTTGCGTGCTTCAAAAGGGACCGACTTGAAGTGGAGGCCTTCCCGTTGATTGAAGCAGCACATAAAGGTGGCCATCCGGTTGGTTGGGCCGTGACTGTCTTTCTGAAGCACGAGCTCGGCAGAGTCCGCGGTACACCAGATGTTGTCATTGGACACATGCAGGAGACGATCAAGAAGTTCCAAACCTTGAACATCGACTTTGACCCGGAAGCCTTTACCAATACAGCCATTACGTGCATCAAGCTCGGCCAGCATGACCAAGCTTCCATGATGTGCAAGCTCGCAATGGAGAGGGCCGGAACATCCAACCCATGTTTTTCCAGGACGTCGTTCCGAGCCTGGCTGATGATATATACCCAGACGTCCAATGTGGAAGGACTAACAGAGCTTGTCAAGGCGCTCCTCGCAAGCGAGTACGCAGCTGAGCGCAACACGTTGCAGCAAATCAAGTCTGCGAGTCGTTTGGTCCGGGGCGCGTACAGCCATCATAGGGGGAGTGCGGAGATAGCGGCGATTCTCCAGGGCGGGATCGAGTCCGTCAAGGCCCTGCGTGTTAACAACGCGGAGTCGGGCGCCACGATCTCAGCCGAGACGCTGCGGATCATGAGCGACGCGGTGTCGCAATATGAAGGTTCGAAGGAGACGGAAGCTAACCAGCCAACCGACAAGTTCTACATGATGCGGCTCCGGCTAAACGGGGACACTGAGAAGCTTGGCTACCGCGTACCAGGTGGCGCATCGCCTGCGCGGGGCCGGAAGAAGCAGCGCGACAGCGAGAGTAAGCTGCCAGACGTGCAACACCATGGCGAGAGCAATGACAGTCCCTCCGACAGCGGCGGGTACAAAGCGGCCGCCGCGGCTCCTTACTGAGTCGGTGGGTACATATATGCTACATGTACGATATGTAAACATTGCTTCTATCCTAGGCTTTGGGCCTGCATCGTGTGTCGCGAAAGTAACTTATGCAGATAACATGCTTGTATTCGGCATCACATATCACTAGTGGGGCGGTGCACTTCGCAATTCTTCAAATGTGAGTTTGGAACACGGACAGGTCCCTCGACTGGCCAAATAACATAGTTAAAATATCGTGATTAGCATTAACATCCCTTTCCACTTCCTTGCAGAAACCTTTCTCATAAAAGAGCTAGTCTTGCAGGTGGGAAGGGTGCGGTCTTTATACATCTATATATGAAAACAACAATGAGCACTTGCTCGCATGAATTCGTCTCACAGGCTTCAGGGGGGTTCCGCCTGTGGGCATCCTCAAAGACCCCTCGGCGTAGGTCCCGCCTGCGATGGGCACCATGAAAGATGCGTGGTGAGGTTTTATGCCTGCAGTCGTAATAGGCTTGGCGTGTCAAGGAATGATATGTGTCTGTCAAGCAACTGCTCTCTGGATTTATTTGGCCAGCTCCCGCCACAGCACAGGCAGGAACACATAGGTTGCCGTCCAGAGCAGTGCTAGCGCGCTCCAGAGGTTGAGGGGCAGGTTCCAGAGGCCATTGTCCTTCCAGTCGAGCCAGATGGCGAGCAGCGCGACCGTGAAGAAGTGCCGCGTGAGCGTCGCCGGGTTCTCTAGCACGCCGCCCAGCATGCTCACGGGCTCGTCGCTATTGCCGCGCACAAAGTACTCGAAGCAGCCGCGCCGCAGCTTGGCGAGCTGCGGATCCTGCGCCGAGAACAGGCTGTAAAGTGCCTGAGCCAGCACGTTGATGATGCCAGTCAGGCTTTTGCGCCGCTTGTGCAGCTCTTCCATCGCACGGGAGACAGCGGCTGTGTCGCCGAAGTCTGGCACCTTGTCCATGGAGAGGACATCGTCGAGGATGACCACGTCGTTTAGCGCGACGGTCATGCCACCGCCGGTCAGAGGGTGTCTCATGTTCATGGCGTCGCCGAGCACGATCACGCCGGAGTTGTGCGTTTGGCGTGATGGTGGCAGCCAGCTATTCGGCATGCTGGGGGGTATCTTGTCTTCCTTGTCAAGTGCCGCGAGAAACGACGGCTGAACTGATGCTGGTAATATGGGCAAAACGGTGTTTCGCATGTATCCTCGTACGCCACCTGCAGCAGGAGCTGCCTCGGGAAGCTTCTCGGGCACGTCCACCAAAACGCGCGTCTCGTGTGTGCCGATCTGGTAGAGAAGGACTGGTGATGGGGCGCCAATGACGACATGGCCGTGGCCCTTGTGTGGCAAGTCACAATCTATCAGCTCGAGGGCATAGAATTTGCTGCGCACGACGGGCGCCTCGGTAACGTATTGTTTGCGGAACTTTGAGGCGTAGCCGTCGGCGATGATGTTGAGCTGGGCGAAGAAAGTATCCAAATGCTTTTCTCCGGTCTCGGGATCTGTCGTCCTCGTCTGGACTCCGAGGACCTGCGGGCTGTGGTCGCTGGTGATTGTGCTGATGACTTCTGTCTCGAAAACGGTGATATTGGGGTGCTTGAGACAGGCCTTGCGCAGCTCGTTGATGAATCTGCCGTGGTGAAAAGAGACACCCTCGGGCCGCTTCATGTCGTTCTTCTTGGGATGCGTCGCCCCGTTGGCGTGTCCATTGGCGTGTCTATTGGTGTGTCCGTTGGCACTGCCATTGGCATTGCCGTTGGTGTGCCCATTCTTGCTAGCAGCAATCATGGCCTGCGCCTTCCTCTCGGGTATGACGTTGCCGTCGTCGTCGAGATAGGGGTACGGGATCGAGACGTCGCGGCCGTAGTACAGTACGTCGTAGCCGGTGCAGGGCACGGCGTCGATGTTCTCGACACAGCCCTGCAGGCCGAGCTTCCGCAGGGAGCGCAGGCCGCCGGGCTGCATGAGCTCGCCAACGATGCGGTTCGGCTGGCGCATCCAGCGCTCGAGCAGGATGACGGAGCGGCCCTGGTTGGCGAGTGTGTGCGCGGCAGCGCAACCAAAGACACCGGCGCCGACGACGACGACGTCGGCCTCGTGGTCGTGCAGGCGCTGGCGGGCCCGGTCGTCCTGGGGCGGCGTGGACGTCATCGGAGATTTTTGTGTCTGTTTGCTTCGGCTTCAGCTTGTGGTGGTGGTGGTGGGGTATGCCAGACTTTTGCTGGTGAGGAAATTTGTCCCGTGGCGCTGAAATACCGATTGGCCTGCTGGTACAACGATGAAGTCTGCCGAAAACTGGCGGCTGCTGTTGAAGGAGTGAGGGTGTGGTTTCGAGACAGGCGGAGGCGGCAATTGAGGGACAGCAGATGGGCGGTATAAGTTTCTAGGGAGTTGGGTGGAGTGGCGCGCAGGTGGTGTGGTGACTGAGATGTGGTGCAGGGGCAGGGCAGGAGCACTAGCCGGATGGTGGCCCTGAGATCGGGCCCGATGCTATGGCCGCTGCCCCGACCGCAGCAGTCGACTGTTGGAATGGCAAATCTGCCCACCCACCGACAGAACCACGATCGTTCGACGGCCGCCTCTCCAGGGCCATCTTCGTTTTCCGTGCAGGGGCCAGTCCCTGGTGGCGACCCTTGCTAGGTTGCGAGCAATCCTTGCCCATTCGGGCGCACAGTCAATGAATCATGTCGCAGTCGCTGGCACAATACTATCAGGTTCTACCTCGAGTGTACCGAGTGCGCGTACATCATCCACGTCGAGCTGGCTAGCTCACCTTGCCGTCCCGGTGCCGGCTGCCACTTTCACATGCTCGTCGACACCTTTGTCTTAGTCTCTCGCTATCTCCCCTGGCGTAACAGAAGGGCAGCAGCACGAGAGAAGCACCTCCTAAACAACCGTCCGCACTGCTTACGCGCACCTAACCCCCGCACCAAGGTTCCGAGTCTGACAGGGACATTCTGCACTCCCTGAACATGACCGTTTGGTCTACGCACACGTGCCTCGGTTCCTCGGAGCGTGTCTCGCCCTGTCAGAACATTCCACTGTAGATAGCTAGACTCCTCGCCAGATGCTGTTCACATTAGAGCCTATGTAAGACGCCGCCGGTACACCCCCATCATCCAGCTGGCGCGCAGCACAGCGAGGCCAATGGCCATCTTGATGCTATCGGCAATGAGGTCCATCTTGCTTCCGGGAACCTCGTGCCAGTCAATCGGGACCTCTGCTACCTTGATGCCGGGGCTGCTGCCGATAGCAACTCCATCGTGACCAAGGATGGGGACCGCAGGGGCCGACTCGGCCAGCATGAGCATCTCAATGTCAAATATCCAACCCTCGGTGTGCATGTACGGCACAATGTGAGGGAGCGAAGCTCGGGAGAAGAGCTTGAAGCCGCACTGCGTGTCACGAATGCGCGAGGTTGCCGGCGGGGTGAGGATCATCAGCACCATGTGAAAAGATCGCATCAGGAAGTTGCGCATGGCGGAGCGCTTAACGACCGCCTCGCTGCCGACCAGATGGCCTCTGCTGCCGATCGCGACACCGCGGTAGCTGCTGTCCGCCACTTCCTCGCAGCCCTCGACCAGCTTGCCCATGTCGCTAAACCTGGACGCACCATCCGCATCGGCGAAGAGTGCATACTCTCCACGGACGTGTCGCAGGCCGTGCGTCACGCCACCTCCCTTTCCCCGGTTCTTCTCCAGATTGACAACCCGCAGGATGTCGTGTAGGCCATTTTCCCGCGCAAACTGCAGGCAGACATGCACAGTGTTGTCTTTGCTGCCGTCGTTGACTATGATGATTTCGTAGCCTGTGACGTCTTCGCGTGGCGCATTCTTAACGTGTCGGCGAGGAGTCGTGGCGCGCTCGGCTCGGGATTTCGTTTGAGCATCCAGCAACCTCTGCTGCGAGGGCCGACCAAAGGTCGCATCGAGATATTCAACTGCCTCTTTGAGCGGACCGAGAATCCGGTCTTCCTCGTTGTATGCCGGTATCACAACGCTCATCTTAACTTCAGCTGGCTCAATCGAGCCTGTGTCTGTCGTGTACTGGCCGTTGGGGTCGTTCTTTTCAGCCTTGTCGCTTGCCTGGCGCTCGGCGTGCCAGCGGTCGTGCCAGCATGGTAGTTGCCGGGTTACGGTGCCCTTGCCGTCAGGTGTCGAGGTGAGGTAGAACTTTTCCGAGGACAAGACAGATCGCGGCTTCGGGGCGAAGAAGTGGAGGAAAGTATAGAGCTGCGAATCGGTGTGTTAGAGGTGATGGATAGCGACGACGATGCTGCGAAAACGGTCTCGAGGGCTGCAGACGTACAATGCCGAGGAGAAGTAGCGCCGCTGCTGGGAGAGCGGGCACCAACAGGTGGATGTACTGCCCTGCCGCCATGGCGAGAACTCAATAGGCCAGTGAGCGTGCTCTATTCCCGTCTTGCATTGGGCACAAGTATTGGCGGTGCCAGTTAGGAGACTGTCGCAAACTAGAACGCACTTTCCACTGCGAGTACTTCTAAACACTAGTGCTGCGATTGATGCCGTTGTTGAGTACGAAATAGACAGTTCGGTGCACAGCAACCGACGGGCAAAATGTCTGAGACAGTGCACTGCGAAAAAGACAGAAAAGATCGTGACGCTGAACTTGGCGTAAAGGAGTGTCGGCAGGATTGTTACCAGTCGCGTATCACATTCAAGAGCGCGACAAGCGGGGAGTGGACAGTGACGTGGAAAGAAGCCAGTTTGTACTGAGGGTGTGGAGGTGGATGAGCGACTCAGCAGGTGGCCCCACTGTCGGACTGTTAAACTCCGCAACAATTTTCAAGCACTTGGGAGTAAACACTTATTAGCCTTTTCAACCACTTGCACATCGTACTTTTGCTAGTTATGAGTTACTGCCCATCCAGCTGCCTCTACTGGTACGAGCTGTGGAGTGCGTGCATTTGTATCACGTTGGTCTCTAGTTTATTGACTGTTTGACACATTCATATAATTAAAGACATTTTGACGAGCAGACATCAACTTCAAGATGATCAGCCTCTTTGATTCAGGCTTGCATGCATAAAACTACCGATATAGAGAAGGTAAGTTCTGCTACAGCCCCATCCTCTCTGACAATTTAAGAACAAAGGAGAGATCCGAAGAGCTTGTGCTTCGGTATGTGACATGTCGGATATGTGACTGAAAATGAAGTGTTGCATTCAAAGCCATCACTGAAAGAAGAAGAAGAAAACAGAAAGTCGAGCAGAGGCCCTCGTTAGGAATCAAAAACATCAGGTCCGCTGAGCCATACTCGCGAGGAAGTGAAACCTGTTTAAACTCCCAGAACTCCGAGCTAGCCCAAAATATGCTGGTGCCCTTCAGGCCTCAATGAGACATATGGCAGCCATAGAAAAATTAATACAATAGAGAACTATAATTGACACTACTGTTCACAGATGAACAGAATAATAGTCGTTCAGGTGATGTTTGAAGGGCTGTTCTCAGGTTCGTTATACCTTGGCGGTGGCGTGAGTCTTGCCAAGCCATGGCCAGCGGCCTTTTTTGGCCTCTTGCTTACACTCGTCCTGGATGGTAGGCCCTTTTCCAGTGGCCTTTGTGTCGGCTGTAATGTCAAACAACTCTCGCTGATCGGAGCTTGCCTTGGTTGATCTCTTGCCGTTTTTCCAAAACGCTACGCGTGAAGGACGTGAAGGTACAGTCGTGTCTTTACCCCCGGTGGGTGATGACGAGCCAACGGAGAGAGCTTCGGCCAATGTAGTCCCAGTTGGCGGCCTATACTCTTTCTTTGATGCGGCTAAGTCGGGCGTTCGTGCGACCGAGCTTGGGGCTGTAGACCCCATGGCATCCTGTGAGTGAATCGAAGATGAGGCGGACGCAACAGACGATACGGATGAGGAGGACCGTGTGGAGGGTGGTACGCTACCCGGTTCGACAGGCTTGACACCAAGTGCAGCAGGATTGAGAGGGCTAATTCTTCTGACATGCCCTTTTTGACGCGACTGTGGCCGAGATGACGGCGTCAAAATCATGTCCGTGGTGGCACGGCGGGCAGCAATAGGCCGAGAGGTTATAGACGGCCCAGGGCCAGAAGGCTGCCCGGCAGTGATTGGGGCAAGTCCAGGGGCATCGCGCGAAGTCGATGCTGACGTAGGGGGTTGTCTTCTAGACACCATGACCAAGCCAGAACCAACACTCGAGGCGCTCGTGTTTGCAGATATGCCTGTTTTGCCGGGTTGTTAGTAGTGCTCCTTCAGAGTGTGCACACAATATTCGATTTGACTTACCCCGGCCGTAGAGAGTAGAGGGGCCGGCCGCTGCCTTGAAGTGGCTGCTTCTTGGCAGAGGGGGCATCAGGTCATCTCCATCTCCATGTCCTCCCCTCTGACGTGCTGAGCGTCGAAGATCGGCTAGGGACAAATGGCGACTGCCCTGGGTAGACGTTCCAGGCATGCTGCTGTAGCTATAGTTCCTCGGTAGTGTCGCGAAGGGCGCGAAATCACTGGCTGGGTACGAGACGTATGACAGGGAGCTCTGAACGCGGGGGATCGACTGTAGGCTGAGACGACTGGCGTCTCTCGAGATGCGCTTCTGGTTGGCCGCGAGGATACGCGGCCGATCTGCCTCTGACCAGCAAGGAGGTGCTCCGGTCATGGCGTCTGCAGCTGCGTGCTTGGGGACATGAACATATTTCGGTTTCTGTGTTTCGTCTTTGCCTTGCTGCGCAGCTTTGCCGTTGTCCTTGGCCGGACCCTTGGCGAGCCTGAAGATGCTGAAGAGGGTCATGGCTGCGGGTGAGCTCGTCCTACACAGCAACGGTAGACGAGGAAGCGTGACGGCTTTTAGATTTGATGACGAGCCTGTGGTACTGATGGTGATCCGGGGTTGCAAGGTAGAGGGAAGGTTGACGAGAACTTGCTCTGGCCTGCCTGAAGATGGCGAGAAAGAGAGGCCGTAGAAAATGGATCGGAGCCTGCCGGGGCTGCCGCGGGCAGGACAGGTTTTGTGAGCAGAGCCATGGCCGTCATCTCGCCGTTGTCTAGGCGAGTCTGGCTGGCGGCGGCTCCGATTCTGTGTACGTGCTGGCGATGCGGCGGGAAGGCCTGCGCTAAGGAAAACGGCCGCGTACCAGGTGAGCCATGCATCACGGCCCATACATAATTTTAGCAGGGTGGCGCCAACATGCGGACCTCGCGGAAGCCTGCCAGCCAAAGTAGTGTGTTGTTTGGTGCTTTGTGGTTTTGTGCTGTCGATGGCTTTTCTGCAAGCTACGAGACAAGACGAGACGAGACGAGACTGCAGCGCGTAAACCTGCCAGATGTTACCCAACGCTGCCAGGACCTGGACTCGTGATCACCAGGTACGCCATGTGTCTGCGACCTTGCGGAGTAGCAGAATCCAAGTCGTTATCGGCCTCGAGACATGCATGAGGTGGACCTGCGAGAGTCAGGTCGGGACGGGTCAGGTGGAAGCGAGGCTCGGCCATGCTTGGAAGCTCCATGCACGACACGATATGCTGGCTGGAGGCTGGAGGATCTGGCTCGTGCGGCTTCCGAGCTAGACTCTGTACAGTTAGCTCTGGCACTCGACCAGCCGCTGAGCAGGCGCGATCGGTCAGGCCCGTCTGCTCCGTCTGCTCCGTCTGCTCCGTCTGCTCCGTCTGCTCCGTCTGCTCCGTCTGCTCCGTCTGCTCCGTCTGCTCCATACGCGTCTCCGGAAGACAGCCCTGAAGCTCTTTTTATTGCCTCCGACGGCGTGCAGATGCCGAGCTTCAGCTTGCCGAAAAGAGTTGGCGGCCCCTGGAGGTGCGTCAACAAGCCCTGCACTCTAAAGCGGTGTTGCCTCCGACGTCCGAGGACCAACAGCATGGAATCTGTGCCACCAACACGGCCAGTGCCTGACGCAGCACAGAGCAGCGAAGAATTCCAGATCGATGCGGGCAGGGATGCCCCTGCTTCACCCAGGGCAGCAAGCGATCGCCAGCAGGCATCCAGGCGCATCTCCCACCAGGGCCGTGCAGGGGTTGAGCTCGACTGTCGTCACCTACTACTACGAGGTAGGTGTCTTGTGTTCTCGTGTTCTCGTGTTCCCGTCGCCCTGAACTTGGCGTCCCCTAGCCCGCCCACTTCTGCTTCTCCCACCGTCGCGCCAGCAGTCGGCCCGCACCTCATCCAGCTCCCTTTGAGCCTAGAGCCAGAGGCTTGGGCGTTTCAAAGCTCCGACTCACAACCGTAGTGGCCCGCTGCTCCCGAGCCCACCCTCGAAGAACTCTCTTGCCTCTGGTCCTGGTGGCTGGCCAACGAGTCAACGCCGTTAAGGCTCACCTGTTCTAGTGGTCGTCTTCGGGGGGCTTGAACGCCACAACGGCTCGTTTGCTAACAGCAGGTTACCATCATTGTGGGAATGTTGATGGCATGCAAAAATGTTAGTGTTTTTACCGAGTTGTAGGTTAGTGTCCCCGATGGCAACTTTCTACAATACAGTGATCAGCGAAGTGTGCTCATCTTCTAGGCTTCCCCACTAGCGAACCTTGAGTTACCCCGAGGTGCGTTCAAGCCCAAATGACCTTCACAAGCTAATGCATATGGTGCTGCAGATACCGACCCGGCATTGGTGGCCTCCATGCACCACGCTCTCGAAACCTAATCTTTCACGGCCATGATAGCACAGTCATCGGGGTCGCAGAGCCCATGTAAACCATACCTATTAGGGCCCGTCGTCTCTACATCTGTATTATCTGTGTGCCTTGTCCAGCCTGTTGGGTCCCGGCAGTCCCGCCATAGTAGCACAGCAAACTCGGTTTGGGGGAAAGACTCTCTGCTCTTCCCCGAGATCAGCCTTTGCTATAGCTCACACTGACCGCGGTAGATGGTAGATCTTGCACAGCTTGACACAATAGATTACTTATTCACTAGCCCATTTCAGACCGCATCATAACAACCCATAGACTAGCCCTAACCTTGACCAGCAAACTTCATGTCATTGATATGCAGGAGCATACCAAAATGGTGGAAAATCCCTCAACATCCCCTCCTCTCCCGCAGGAAATGGACCCGCTCGTATCCGAAGACACGAATCCTCACTATCCACACGGTAAAGGAGCATATTCTTGGAGATTGCCAGCTCAGAATTGTGGCTCGGCGGAATGCATGGGCGGAGTCGTTGTTCATGAGCGAGAAAAAATAAAAATGTAATCAGGATCCACTCAGGACGGTGCGCCATTGCCCATAAAGAGTTTCTTGCGTCCGCTTCCTAGACCTCGGCTACTTCTGCCCTTGCGTGTCGTCGCCCGGGCCCTTTGCTGACGTCGAAGTAATCACATTCCTCCAGCTTTTACCTAGCAATCCCAAGCCTAGGGTTTCTCGTGGACATGATTTGCAATTATGGGAGAGTTTTGGGGTCCTGAGAAATCTCCGGAGGACATAAAATGGGGGAGGAGGAGGCTTACTGGACTATATCGGACCGCTGAATGCTTTTGTTGTTGAGGTCCTCCAACAGTCCATGCAGGCTCACCCTCTATATTTCGGAGAAAGGAAATAAGCCCTTCGAGAGAACACCCTGAGTTCTCGTCCGCCGATGTATTTACATACTCCTATGGAACAGGCGGCTATTTTAGGAGGACAGGACATGGACAAGGCATGATTTACCAAGCCCTCGCGGACCTCCCGTTCACATATGTATGGGGAAGGGGGGTCATGATGGTGGTTTAAGCCAGGACAGCGGCGTGCGCACATTCCTTGCATCGTTGGTCGCTGGTGAATCAAAAAGATGTAGAAGAAGAGAGAAATCTAAGCCCTTCTTAGATACACACGACTGAACGCCATGCCGTCGTGTCGAGAAATCGGGATGCTCGAGGTAACAAACACTTTCCCCCCCGTACGGATAGTAGACTTTTGGCCCGTGCTGGACGCCGAGCTTTTGGGTGTATTGATAATCAGCTGAATCTATTGATCTGCGGCAAGCATTGCGGTTGCCAAGTCTCTTACGATGGCTAACGCGGTTTCCGAGTTATAGTGGAAATATGTTTGCTGACTTATCCGTGTCGAGAGGTTTCGAAGCCAACAGGGCAGAGGGTAGACAAGTCTCGACGTGTAGTCGTGGGGTAAATCAAAGGTGGCCTGCAGTGTGTGTAGTAGAGAGCTACAAGATGCTGGTTCTTGGCTATAAAGTAACGAATAAAAAACCAGTCCCCATTGAGCGGGATGGGAGGGAACATCCAAAACAAGAAAACATAATTAACGAAAAAGAGTGAATAAATACGGATAGAGAGAACCGGGCCTCGCTCAACAGAGAAACCGTCCAGATATTCGGCCGCTCGCCTGGTGGCGGGGAGACGTTCGACAACGTTGACTCTCTCACTTGATAGCGTCGCAATTGAGGGGCAAATGGAAGACATGGGGTATGAGGCGCTCGGCCACGACCACACTGAGCACCTGCATGCGTCAACGGTTTAGATGCTGTCTGGAAGGGGCTTGATGATTGCCGTGATTGGACAGGTTTCAGTCTCCAACTGGGTTCCCGGGCTCCTGGGCTGGGGTTAAAGATTGGTTGGTTGGTTGCGTGGGGGCAGTTGCGCAGTTAATCCAGTGTAATGGGGCGAGTCCACATGACATGCCATGGCAGGTCGAACACAGTACTTGGACAAGGGAAAACCGAGCATTCTCTGAAGATGCGAGCTGGAACTGCCGACGATCGGGCTCTGGCACCTGACAGGGGCATCTTGCAAACAGGTTGGTGACATGCTGGAGACCCCGGATTCTATTTGATCCATGCACCGTGAATAGTGGCAGCAGTGGCATCCCTGTGGGGGCCGCAGCACCTCCGCCCCCTTGGCTGCACTAAACGTTGATCAGGCCCGTTACCGGCGCGCGAACCCTGCGTAATTAATGGCAGGCGGACACGGGTCTGATTCGGACGGCGGGCGGCACAAACGAGGTTAAATCGACTTGATTGCTCCAAGGGTCCAGACAAGCAACATGATGGCACAAGACAAGATACATGTAGGAGCCGTCCTGTTGCTGTCGTAAATGGCAAGTCCGACTGCAATTACGATTGCAATTGCGATTGCGATCGGGATGCGAGTCGCAAGGGCAAACGCGTCAAGTGCCACGGCGCAATATCTCAAGCCCGTAGCAGCGCGCGTGCGCCAGAGCAGCTCCATGACGCAACATCTGCGACCGCAGTGTGTAGTGTGGACTGCACCACCACCACCACCACCACCACCAACTCCTCCTCCTCCTCCTCCGCTCTATTACTTGCGCAGGGCTCTGCTTTGCTGCCCGACGCATGCCCACGACTCAATCACCACATCGACTATCTGCGTGCTTTCCACGCATCTAGCACTTTGCAAGCATTCTATAGATCGTCTCCTGCATGCCACGCTCAAACCAACGCATCAAGCCAGCCTGAAGCCGACAATCCCGTACCTACGAAGTACACTTGGTTACTTGTATCCTGCCACGGTGCACGGAGTACAGGCAGAGGGAAAGGGACAGGGCGCTGCAACGACGATTTCGGAGTGGTGTTACTGCCCGCGGCTCCTTGTCTGACTAATCGATCAGACCCCCGGTCTGGCGACCTGCCTGCCGCAGACTTCTTGCCATGCCCACTGCCCACCTGCATGCCTGGGCCCAAGCCGACCCACAGCCCGCCTCTCACTTAACCCAAGGTTAGTGTACTGCGTAGCTTGTGCGAACCCAGTCGCCTGCCCGACCCTCGCAAAGCGCATCGCCGCTGTCCCTCTTCAGTCACCCTCTACTGTCTAGACCACCACCGCTATCGTCGTCGACCGCTGCCCAGCCCAGCGCTTTTCGCATCCCTCCTGCACACCACAGCCGCCGCTCCGGCGCGCTCCGATTCTCGCACTGCCGATGCTGTCTTGCGCCTCGTTGTGAGCGCTCCCACAACGACGACAGTGTCGTGCCACTCGCCCATCCATTCTCTGTCGCGTGCGCGCCTAGCCATTAGCGCGCCCGGCAAACCCGACAATCGTGGCTACGCTCACGCTTCTCACCCAGGTCGGCACAGAACTCTCCCTCGAGCAGCACCTCAACCTTGCGCCAGACCTTCTCCATACAAATCCGCGTCTGGCCACAGACGTGCGCCCGGACGAGCCGCAGGCCATGGCGGCACAACAGGTGCCGCATCCGTCGACCGACAGGAAGCGGGTAAAGGTCTACGAGCTGCGTCACAATGACTGGTTTGACCGCGGCACCGGCTTCTGCACCGCAGAGTTCGACACTGTCAGTTCTTTCCAGCTTCGAGCGCGCGCGCCCGCTTGCAATCGCATCGCACGCGCGCCTGCCAACGCATGCTCGCGACAGGCGACGCTGCTGGTACTGCTTGCTAACCATACTATGCGATTTCTAGTTGGAGGATGGCTCCCAGCGCGAGCCCCGAGTCATTGTCGAATCTGAAGACGAACCTGACCGCGTGCTCCTGGAGACGCGCATATGCAAGGAGGATGGCTTCCATAAGCAACAGGGTATGGATGGCTATTTGACCCTCCTCTGGGTGGGCAGTCGTGCGCATGATGCTGACTTCGCGGCAATGTAGAAACTTTGATTGTGTGGACCGAGCCGTCAAATGGCATCGACATGGCGCTAAGTTTCCAAGAGGCAGAGGGTTGTGCTTTGATATGGTATGCTTGCGCCCTTTGCTCCGTTCACTCTTACTTTTCCAGCAGGCACTCTAACACTCCACGTAGGAAATTCATCAACAGCGTTCAGCAAGGCTTCCACAGCGGCCATGGCCCAGACGACAGCTTAGCAGACGAACTTGCCATGGACATGGTCAACTCGATCTCGTTACCACCAGCGACCATGTCAAATCTGCCCGACATTGAATCTCAGATGCGCATCATGAGCGGGAGTGCCAACGGGCGCGATGCCCTTACAAAGTTTGTCATTACAGAAGACTATATCAGTAGGCTTATTCCTCTTGTCGGCGAGGCCGAGGACCTCGAAGGCCTCAACGAGCTGCATCGCCTATGTAACATCATGAAGGTCATCATACTCTTAAACGACACCAGCATCATCGAGCACGCCGTCTCTGACGACTGTGTTCTTGGCGTCGTTGGAGCACTCGAGTACGATCCAGACTTCCCAAGCCACAAGGCTAATCACCGACAATGGCTGGAAGGAGAGGGCCGTTTCAAGGAAGTTGTGCGCATCGAGGATGCGACAGTTCTCACCAAAATTCATCAGACATACCGGTTGCAGTATCTCAAGGATGTGGTGCTCGCTCGCATACTCGACGATAACACCTTTTCTGTGCTTAACTCGCTCATATTCTTCAATCAAGTCGACATCGTGCAGCACTTGCAATCAAACGCCAGCTTCCTCAGTGAGCTGTTCAACATCTTCAAGTCGCCCGCGCAGCAGGAGGCGCGGCGCAAAAAGGAGGCAGTCCTCTTCATTCAGCAGTGCTGTGCTATCGCTAAGAACCTTCAGCCGCCATCCCGACAGACGCTCTACAACAACTTCATCGCTCATGGCCTTCTCCAGGTCATCAATTTTGGTCTGCGACACAATGACGTGTCCGTGCGGGTGGGCGCAACGGACATCCTCGTGTCAATGATTGACCACGATCCACAAATGATTCGCATGACCATCTACCGTCAGATTCACGAGAAGCAGCCCCCTTTGACCGAGTCCTTGATTGACCTGCTTCTCGTTGAAGTCGATCTCGGAGTCAAGTCCCAGATCTCCGATGCACTAAAGGTCTTGCTTGACCATGGCCCGCCTGTCCCAGCCGAGGGATATCCAAAGGCCAACGGCGAATTCGGTGGCCGTCCACCGAGCGGGATGATGCGAGGCATCGACCCTCAACAAGAACGGTTTCTCCATCTGTTCTTTGACCAGTCCGCTGGCCGACTCTTTCAACCCATCATGAATCTGCGCGAGAGGGAAGACATGTCCTTCACGGCGCAGCAAGCCTCGATGTTTACATGCCTTGTCGAGCTGTTGTGTTTCTTCGTGAGGCAGCACCCCGTCCGGTGCCGGCAACTAGTGATTAAACACAACATAATCCCTCGCATTGTACAGCTCCTCGGGGCGCAGGAAAAGTTCCTGAAGCTGGGTAAGTTTTTGAGCAATCTAACCCCTTTCACCGCCAAGAGCAGCATACTGACGCCGTCATAGTTGCTATTCGCTTTTTGCGCCAGCTAGTGGTTGCCCCCGAAGAGTTCTACATGCAGCACATGATATCGACAGATGCTATCGGCGCAATCTTGGACCTTCTCGAGTCGCTGTTGCCACGCGACAGCCTGCTCACTTCTGCGTGCCTCGAATTCTTCGACATTTTCCGGAAAGACGACATGAAGCGCGCGTCAAGGGTCATGGTGGATACGTACCGCCCGAGGATTGAGGGCCTGTTGTTCATCGACACCTTCCAACTCGTCATGCAGCGCTGGTGGAACAGCGAGGGTCTTCCTCCGTCTAAATCGGACGAGGCTCCCGACAATAGCTCTCCGCATGCGGCGCGGTATAATGCTGCCGGTATGACACGTCACGAGATACTGAGGGAGCACCTCTCAACCAACGCCACCGAGGACGAATACTGGGCCGGGTCAGACGAGGACGAGGACGTTCCCTTGATAAGCGAGAATGGCGGCACGCCTCTTACAAAGCCACTAGTAGACTACGCGTCTGACGAAGATCTCGACGACAACGCAGATGCGGGCGCCCTGTCTGGCGATGAGGACAAGCTAGACGATGAGCCAACTGGGGAGAGCATCTCCGGGACCGACAACGACGCGGCGCGGCCGCCGCTCGAGCGCCTGTCTGAGAAGAGGCGGCGGGAGGAAGACCAGGAAGAAGACCTATCGCAACTGATACAGCACAAGCGTCGCAACAGCTCGGCGGCCAGTTCCGTTGCGTCGAGTACGTCAAATAGCGGCTCGACGCGCAAGAAGAAACCTGGCGCCGCCGCGGGCCTGCGTGACGGCGGAGGTACGGCTCCGGGGGTAGCAGGAAATAAGAAGATATCCATCAGCCTAGGGCGCGGGACGGCGAAGAATGGCGGAGGCGGCGGCAGTGGTGGTGGTCATGCCGGCAGTGCCAGCCCGGAAGCGGCAGCTGACCAGCCGCCTGATGGCGGGAAGTCATGATGTGAGATATGGAGTTGGGGTGTGGTTGTTGTTGTGCTGTATCAATATCCGAGAAGTCGTTTTTTTACAACTTCCCTCGTCTAAATAACGACTACATGACTGCCCTGATGGATGATCTTCTGCCCGTTCATGGGATGTCGGTGACTTTTGTATTTGATGACGGATGGTGATTGGGAATGTGTTTTATGCACACAAATCATGGGTGACATGTATTGGGGTGTCTCTCATCGCGCGACAGTTTGAGCTCACAAATGCACGAAGCACGTAGCCAGGGTCTGCTAAGCATTTTCTCACATGTCATGTATGACTTTTTGCCAGTTGTACCAAGGACGTATGTATCTGATTATCTTTTGCAGGGTGTCATTTCCTCGTGCGCGCCCCTCATCTGTCCATCATAATCAGAGCTTCGCGGTCTCGCTCGGCTCCGAAATCTCAATGACGAGCTTGCCAAACTGCTTGCCCTCTCCCATGTCCTTGAAGAGCCCGTCAATGTCGGCCAGGTTGTCCAGCCCCTTCACGACGCGGTCGACGACGGGCACAATCTTCTTGTCGGCGACAAAGGCCACCATCTCAGCAAACTCGGCCCTGCTGCCCATCGTGGAGCCCCTGAGCTCGACGTTCTTGAGCACCGCGCCCATATTCCAGGCCATCTTGGGCCCCGTCGTCATGCCGTAGCAGCTCACCACGCCGCCCGGCTTGAGCAGGCGCACCGCGCGGTTCATAATGTCCCCGCCCGCGCCGTCGATGATGGCGTCGATAAAGGGCCGCGACTTGGGCAGCTGCTTGAGGAGCTGCTTGTCCCAGTCCTTGTCGCGGTAGCTCACGCCGCCCGCGGCGCCGAGCTTCCTGGCCCTCTCGATCTTGCCGGGGTCGCCGGACGTGACGTACACGGAGCAGCCCTTTGCTACGGCGAACTGGAGGACCTGCAGCGCCACGCCGCCGCCAATGCCCGTGACTAGGATGTTGCGGCCGGCGACGGCGTTGCCCGACTTCGTCACGAGGGCGCGCCAGCCGGTGAGCCCGACGAGCGGCAGCGCCGCGGCCTGGTGCGCCGTGAGGTGCTCCGGCTGCGGCTCGACCTCGGACTCGTGCACGGCCATGAACTCCTGCGCGCAGCCAAACGGGCAGACGTTGCTCCCGCCAATCACTGCAAACTTGGCCGGGTCCTCGGGCCCGTCCGGGTGGCTCTGCCAGCCACGGAAGGGGGTGAGGACAACGGGCTTGTTGAGCAGGGCCCTTGTCGTGGACGACACGGACTCGCCCACGGCAACGACGGTGCCGCTGCCGTCGGCTAGGATCGGGTTCTCAAACGAGATGCCCGGGTACAGGTGCTGCCGCTGGAAAAAGTCGCGGTGGTTCAGCGCCGCCGCGTGGATCTTGACGAGCACCTCGTTAGGGCCAGGCTGCGGCTTGGCAATGTCATTGAGCTCGAGGCTGTGACGTTACAATTTTGTCAGTCGCTGGCCGTATACAGGGCACCTGAACGTGGGTCGACGGGGATCCTCACGGGTAGAACACGACGCCGGGCTTGCCCTCGGTCTTCTTGATGGTCAGGCTCTTTGGCATGTTGGGCGATGAAGTGCAATGCGTGTGCCAAGTGGAGTCGTGATCAGCCGAGGTCAATGTATTTTCGGACGGCGGAGGCGAACACGGGCGGATTGATAGCACACAATGACTATGAGCTGTCAGCTAGCCACTTCAATTACGGATGCGGTCCAACATGTGCAAAAGATAAGTAGATACGCGTTGTTCTCAGAAAAGAAATGGAGGCAAGAGCCTAAAATATAGGCATATAATCCTGGAATGAGCAAGGATCAGTAAGCTTCTCCCCACCAGCAAGGCGTCATAGTCGCCGGCTGCACGGCCGTGTTGGAGAGTGCCGAGGGTAAAAGCAGTGTTTGTGCTCCTTTCCCCATACTTCAAACCTACAGCCCCACTGTTGCGCGTTGTGCAGGCCGCCCAGTCCTGGGCTTGCCGGGAACATGGCGATTCTCCGGCCAGAGCCGAGGTTCGTCTAGAGTCTTCCGCCACCACGCAGGGGCGTCCTTCTTGTTTGAGCAGAGAAGTTTCATTTATCTACACTAAAATAGTTCCAACTACGTGGAAAGCCATAGCTTTACGGACAATCCCAATTCCTACCTTTTATGCAGTCAATCTAAAGGTTCGCCTTGTAGCCGTTGGTGTCGACCCAGTCGGCCACATCCTTGCCATCACGCTCAATCCACGAGACCTTACTGCGGATCGAGTCCTTACTCTGCGCAAGAGGTTGGGCAAAGGTCGTCGTATCAATGTCCTTGAAAAAGGCTTCGACCTTGGCCAGCTGGTCCGCTTTTGTGAAGCCCGCAGTGCAGATGGTCACTATTGAGCCCAACATGCTGAAGTTGCTGCTCAGCCTCTTGTGCAGCTCAGGCCACTGCTCCTGCAGCCACTCAAACAGAGCATTGATACCCTCAGCATGGCTCCTCAGACCGGCAATGGGCAGGTACAGGTCCTGGTTCTTCACCTCGCCACTCAATGACAGGGCCAGGGTCTGCTTGATGAGCTCGGGGTCGCGCGCGCGGCCAAGTGAGCGCATCGCCGTGTTGCGTTCGTCGCTGCTGGTGCTGTTGCGGAAGAAGTTGAGAATAGCATCGTACTGCCAGCATAATTAGTTTCTGTGCGAGCAGTGTATCAATCAATCCAATCAGAAAGGGGCGAACTCACCTCTTCCTTGCCACCATGCTTCAGCGCCATGCCGAACACGCTACCACGGATGTTGGGGTGGATCGCGGACTTGTCCCCGGCCATGAACTTGCTGAACATGTCCTTGGCTGCGGCAATGATTTTCTTGTCGCCGGACATGCCGGCGGCGCCGAAAAGCATGGCCTTGAATTGCTGCTCAATGTGGCCGTCGTTCTCAGAGAACTCCCAGCCAAGTTCGTGCGCTCTCTTGCTGCTGATATCCTTCAAAAACGACTCGATGCCATCTCTGACGGCTGGATCCTCGAAGATCCAGGCGCCCTGGACCGCGGCGACTCTGCCAATAATCTCACTCCACACGACAAAAGAGTCCTCGCTGTCAAAGCCCTTGAGAAGATTGAGCACACCGGAGGTCTTCTGGTAGCCAGAAACGGCCAGAGCACCGGCATCAGCAATCATACCAGCCCTGTCCTCCACCGTGAGAAGACCATCCTTGGCGGCCTGGCCAAGCTTAGTCAGGCGCTCAGGGGTGTACGATGTGCGGTAGATGCTGGTATGGTTTGCGTTGAGCTTGAAGAATTCACTGTCCGCAACCTTGAAGTTGTCCTCTCTCTTGTTCAGTGTTATAGTCTCATCGACACCATCCTTGGTGCGAAGTCCGAGGAACACGGGATAGAGAACCTTGTCCTCCTCGGGTTTCACATCGCCGGTCCGCAAGAAACGGTTTTGCTTGACGTGGATGGTGCTGTCTGCCGCATTTTCGGTGACCTGGACGACAGGGTATCCGACATTCTTTGTCCAGATGGACATGATGTCCTTTACAGGCTTGCCACTGGCATCCTCCAGAGCCTGCCAAAGGTCCTCGGTTTGTGTGTTGCCATAAGCGTGTTTCTTGATGTATATTCGCACACCTTCCAGGAAGACATCTTCGCCTAGGTAGGTGGAGATCATGCGCAGCACGCAGGAGCCCTTGGAGTAGGAGATGGCGTCGAAGATCTGGTCAACCTCGCTCGCGCGCTTGACTGGCACCTCGATCGGATGACTGCTTCGCAGCGAGTCCAAAGAAAGAGCACTCTGGAGGTTGTCGGTAACGTAGCTTTCCCAGACCTTCCATTCGGGCCAGAAGTGGTTGCAGCCTGAGATTTGTGTCAGTAACAGGCCTTATGATTTGTAAGGATATGACAGAAGACTTACTCAGCCAGCTCATCAGAGTAGCAAAGCCCTCGTTGAGCCAAAGTCCTTCCCACCAGTCCATCGTGACCAGGTTACCGAACCATTGATGGGCAAGCTCGTGCTGGACGACCTCGGCCACACGTTCTTTAACTGCAGCACCACTGGCTTTCTCGTCAAGCATAAGGTCGACGACGCGATAGGTGATCAGGCCCCAGTTCTCCATGGCGCCCGCCGCGAAGTCGGGAATGGCAACCATGTCCATCTTGGGCAAAGGGAAGTCATGGCCGAACTGCTGCTCGTAGTACTTGAGCGTCCTGGCAGCAAGATCCAAGGAGAAACGTCCATGCTCGATGTCTGAGCTCGCTGGGGCATAGACTCTGATGGGAACACGGAAGCTCGTGGTCTCGATGTAGTTGAGCTCTCCAACGATGAAGGCACAGAGATATGTTGACATCAGAGGGGTCGGGTTGAACTTGACAACTTTTTTTGTAGTTCCAGTGATCTCAGACTTAATCTCGGACTCGGAGGCGACGTCCATGTTGCTGAGACAGGTCAGGTGCTTGTCGGCAATGAGGGTGATGCCAAAGGTGGCCTTGTGGGAAGGCTCGTCGAAGCAAGGGAAGGCTCTGCGGCAGTCGTTGGCCTCCATTTGGGTCGTGGCAAGGATGCCCTCGGAGCCGTCAGGCTTCTTGTATGTAGACCGGTAGAAGCCAGCCATCTTGTCGTTCAACTGGCCAGTGAACTTGAGCTCGAGCTGGCACTTGCCCTTGGGGATGACATCCTTGAGCTCGATCGTGGATACTTGCTTGGGCTCGTCGTACGTAATGGCTGACGATGAACTACATGTAGTAAATGGTGTAAGCTGGTTTGCTCTTGTGGCTATGGCAGAAGCAATGTCGAAGCTCTACCGGATGAATCAAGCCTACGTGATTACGCTGTCCCCAGATTTGATCTGGGCACTGTGGATGTCGAGCTCAAGCGTGTGCAGGGCAACGGACTTGGAGTCCTCCTGGACGTCGAAGTCGATGATAACAGTGCCTTCGAAGGTGAACTTATCAAAGCTGGGCTCGAGAGTCACCTCGTAGTGTCGGGGGACGACATTGGTGGGGAGCAGCTCTCGCTGCGCCTTGGGGTCAGGGTTGGCACCCCCCGTCTGCTCGAGGCCACCTGCAAACCGACACATGTTGTGTCGTCGGTAGGAGCAATGGCGTTTGAAGATACGGGACGCAAGTTTAGACTCAGCAGGCTGAGTAGACAGAGACAGTTGTACGAGGGGAGACTGTGGAGGTAAGGAGGAGAACAGTCGACGAGGATTTGACCTGATGTTGTGTAAGTGCAAATCCTGGAAGTCAGCTGTGGTGCCACCAATTGGTTTAGGAAGGTACTGTACAACACGCGTTTGGAGGTGGGGGCGGGGAGTTGCTGAGGGAAGACGGGGCAAAGAACTAACGTGTGTGTTGGTGCCTGAGCCTGTTGGAGCTGGGTCAGAGCATGGTACCTCCGGCCGGCTGAACCCCAAGACACCTGCAGCTGTGAGACCGCCGAAAGCCTGCCTGCGTGGCGAGCAAGGCGGGGGACTGCTCGTATCGATGACATTTCTTAGGCAAATCGGGACTCGTTACAAAGCCTGAGAGAAGAACGACAATAATACAAGTATAGTACAGTCTAGGCTGATAGCCCAGAAGGTTGAGCCGCTTTTCCTCACCGAAATACAATGAAAGCCTCCAGTAAACTTGTAGTTGGAGAGGGTTGTGGCAGTATCCAAATGATGGCCTGGCACGTGTCAACGGCAAACTACTCCGTGCCAGTTGCAAAATGCTAGGGTGAGGTGGTTGGTGGATGCGAACTGTCCTGTGGGAAAATCTACACGTAGGTAGTGGGCCACTCTGTTGTCGGATTGTACCGTGGCGCTTAGAGCAGTAAGAGCGTGCGTGAAAATATGAAGATGGCAAACAGTATGGTACAAGTGGTCAGTGAAGCACAAGGAAACTTGATGGTGGGACTGGTCGGGGTTGAAGGACGGTGCAGTGCCAGGCAAGGAACGAGTCAATTTGATCATAGATGGGACAGGATATTCGCCAGAATCAACGACTAATTAACGGTGGTGACATTGTAGCTATGGCTGCGCAGGGCAGGCGGTGTGGGGTATCCGTCGTGCCACCACGTCAAGATCGCCAAGTCTTTCTCCAACGCTGAGGCAGATGCAGGGTCTCTATTCTATCTCAACCAATCATCGACATATCTGGGATGTCAAGAATCTTGGAGCGTTGATTTTTGGCTACCTACAACGGCTTACATACCTATGTACTGAAGTACTTACGGCTTCGACATCGTTACATTTGTGAGCAGATGCCAGACCTAAGCTTGGGCAGCACTGGGATGAATTGGTCAAGAGCTTCATCCGAAAGATTTGAGCATCAAAGTACGTCGGTCGGTCACATTCAGAAGATTGGATCACCGCAGCTTATATTAGTAACTTTGCGTTCTGCAACACCTTATCGATGTTGTACAGGTCGCTCAGTCCCCTCGGCCCCTGGCTAGCTTCTGCTTGGCAGCTTCGTGCTGGCGCAGTGCTTCAGGCACCTTCGAGACCGGGCTCTTGGAGATCATCTGCTTGAGGTCGTACATAACAGGGGCATCCTCGTTGCCGAGGAAAGTAATGGCCACACCCTTCTTACCCGCACGACCAGTGCGGCCAATGCGATGGGTATAGCTCTCAATGGAGGCAGCCATGTTGAAGTTGATGACCACCGACACGTCGGGCACATCGATACCACGACCAGCCAGATCAGTGGCCACCAGCACCTTAGAGGTACCGGTGCGCAATGCTGAAAGTGCAGTCTCGCGCTGCTCTTGCGTCTTATTGCCATGCAGAGTGACAACAGTGAATCCATTGCGCCTCACTTCTTTTGCCACAGCCTCGCAGTTCTGTTTCATGTTGACAAACACAATCATGGGCGGCTGGAATTCGCCACTCTGTAGGATATTGAGCATTCTGTCGTGGCGCTGACGCTCGGTCTGTACGAATTCTACACGCTGCTCGACTGTGTCGACAGCTTCGCCCTGGTTACCGATCGTAACAATCACTGGCGACTGGAGGTAGGTCTTCGCGATACGCTCCACAGCTGCTGGCATCGTCGCCGTAAACATCATGGTTCTTCTTGTTCGAGAGTTGTCGAATGAGTTGTGAGGGACATATTGCGTGCCATCAGCGAAATCCGCATCTTGCTTGTTCTCTGTGGAAGGGAGAGCGTCCAGGGTCTTCTTGAGTGGCTCTTCGAAACCCATCTCCACCATGCGGTCGGCCTCGTCCATAATCACATAGTAGCATTGCGACAAGACCAGTACGCGCCTCTCAAGGCAGTCGACGAGGCGGCCAGGAGTAGCAACAATAATCTCAGCGCCATTGCGCATCGCGTAGACCTGTTCCTCGAGTTGATGACCACCAATGAGGGTTACCACATTGTATCCAAATGGCTTCGAAAACTGTTCTGCCGCAAGTGCAATCTGCTGTGCCAACTCTCGTGTGGGCGCGATGATTAGTGCGTAAGGTCCGTCGTTCTTGGTGAACTCGGTTATGGGTGGCAGCTTAGAGATGTAGTCGAGCAGGGGAAGCAGGAAAGCCGCGGTCTTTCCCGAACCTGTGACAGCAACACCGATGAGATCTCGCGCTTCTAAAGCGATCGGAATAGTGGCGCGCTGAATAGGCGACGGGTCGTCGTATCCGAGTTCATCAATGACAGATAGCAGTTTTGCCGGCAGGCTGGATTCTCGCCAGTTCCGGAGAGGATGTGGCACATTGCCGCCCTTTGTTGAGATATCGAAGTCCTCTCTCAGGATACGCCAATCTCGAGCTTGCATTTCTTCCAGTGTCTTTTCCGTCCAGCGTTTACTGAACACTTTCTGGTTCCGGATGTCGTTGGCTCGTTCTCGTTGCACCTTGGCGTTGTGAGCAAGATCACGAGCTCGGTAGTAGCCTTCGATGAGCTGTCGCGCCAGCATCTCTCCACGTTCTGGGTCTTCGTCTTCCTCTCTGAGGGCTCTGGCACGCTTATGTATGTTGGCTTCGTTCTGCGCTTCGTCGTTGAACGCATGATCGCCAGTTGTGTCTTCTTGGGTGTCCCAGTCAAACTTGAACTCCTCCTTCTTCGTCCGCTTGCGCTTCTTCGTGGCTGAGAATGTACTTTGGCTCAGATCAGGCCCCATATATCGCTCTCGTAGGACCTCAACGCCTTGCTCCTCTGCATTGGGCTTCTTTGTGTTTTCTTTCTGATTGCGGCCGTTGCTCATGCCGTTCCCGTTTCGTTGATCTCCGCGGCGGTCGTCCCGATGGCCATCATTGCGAGATCGATCATGGTGATCATGGTGCACGTCCTTGCGCATAGCTTTGGGCCCGGTTGGTACGCGCAGGTCTCGATCGCGCGGGTCGCGCACATGGCGTGAGTCGCTGTGAGCTCCATTTTTGAGTAATTGCTGCTTCTTCTTTTCTTCCTCTTGTTTCTGCTTCGCAAGCCGTTCGCGTTCTGCCTTGGGGATGAATTTCGGTTTGAAGCTTGCGGTTATTGCCCCAGGCGCCATGGTTGTTGCGATATATATATGATGGCTGTGTAGATCGAGAATTGTTTCCTAATCTTGACCAAGTCCGTGGCCGTGGTTGTGTCTGCACGCGTTGAAAGTTGAGGGTGCTCTGATGTTGGCCCAGAAGGATGGGGAGCTGGGCTTTGGGGCTGCCTGGCAGCTTACTCCACTTTTACCCTTGAAGCAGCGTCTTGAACCCAAAATTTGGGAGCAGCGGAATGCCTGCCAACATCAACAATCGTCTAATACTTGGTAATCATCACCAGATGACTCGTTGACGTAAGTGAATTTCGATTGCAATCGTGTCAGAAGATTATCAGACGCTTGATTGAGCTGTCAAACTGCTTGGAACAGAAAAGCGAAGCTGGCACCTCCCATCGGCTGCTTCCCCGTTGGCTGTAAACTTTTGAGGAATCCCTGGCGCTCAGCGGACCTGGTGTGGGGACGCTCCGTCTACGTGCCAGGAAAAGCTCCACCCCTGGGCTATGCGATGTCGAGATGTTCTGCTCAATTTCTGGGCATTGCATGCACAAACCCAGCACCGTCCGCGCCCATCGATACACCGGAACTCTGCCGACACGAGGACGACAGCACATCTCGCGAACATGGCCGCGTCGGTCTCTAGATACGTCGAGCTCGCCAAGCAGCTGCACCCTCGGCTGCAGCGCTTCCTCGCAAAGTACCCGCCATCTCAGATCCTCCCTAAGACGACAGCGACCAACACAATCAGCGGCGGCGCGACGCCGAACCCGTTCCTCCCGCACAAGCACCCAATCACCGGGAAATGGCACGATCCAGAGTTTTCGCTGCGGCGGCAGGCTGAGCTTGTGAAACTGGCCAGAGAGGAGGGCGTAGAAGAGCTCCTCCCCTTCACCTCGAAGGGCACTGAGGAGAGGATACGGCACAGGGTCGAGCTTGGTCTGCGTGTCCGTGGTACTGGTGTCGGCCAGCGCGTCAAGGGTCACCGTCACGAGAGGATGCTGGCGCCAAAGTACGTGGCTTCCTTGATGATGATTTGACCGCGCATTCTGGCGTTACTGGTTTTGCGCGTAGAACGGATACTGACAATAATGCCTACTCCAGGATGGAAAAGAGACGAACGGCCATGCTGGGCATGCCGAGGCTCGTCAGGGAATGGCGGAAGGTGAGTCAAATGCTCAGTTTCAAGCATAGTTCTTTTGGTGAGAGCAAGACTAACTCGACACTCGTCTCTAGATTGGCAAGGCAAAATGGAACAAGTACCCCAGGTAACAGGCCTGCGGTCGTCTGCACAAATTATTGTCAAGTTATTCTGTATCAATTACCTGTATCAACGTGTACCAAGGTGGAATACACCAGTCCCGAGTTCTTCGCAATCTCAGCTAGAGACAGTTACGCATGTGCCTGTCCTCTTCTGCAATCGTGCACCCCTCTGTGCCGATGGCCCCCACTAACAGACGTGAAGCACGGCCCCGTTTCGACCACCACCAAACCATCTATCGTGCCACCGTAATAATGACCCTGTAGGTGTGTAAGTGACTGATGCACATGTTGTATGCCAGCGATTTGTTAAGCCCGGTTCTCGTCGCCATTCTGAACATCTGTAGTGAGCTGCAAGCTGAATCTCACGCAAACGCAGCCAACCACTAACGTTGATGGACTACCGCGACCGGACGAAGAAGTCCTAGGAGCCTCAAAAGAGCACCCAGACAACCTGCAAAACCGGTTTTCCCGTGTGCACATGCATCCACGCATCCACACCCCTGCCACCTCCAGGCATCTGATATCATAGCTACGAGCAGTGAAGCTACAAGCCTGACGGCAACTTCACATACTTTACACTTTCAGATCTGAGGACCGAAATCCGGTGAAAGAAAGCTAGACGCGCACAAACTCTGACAGCAATGGCTCCACCACACGCAAGGCAGCCCACACTATATGACATTCTCTCCCTGACGCCCAAGCACCTGGAAGGCCAGGCGTCGACGGCACAGTCGACAGTGGTCAAGAAGGCCTACCACCGTGCTCTGCTGCAGCATCATCCGGACAAGGCCAACAGCAACACAAGTAACACCAGTAACGGTGGCGGGGAGGATGCGGGCGGCAGCAAATCCAAGAACAAGTCTCCGCCGAGAGGCGTCACATACACGGTAGACCAGATCCAGGAGGCCTATACCACGCTGTCAGACACCAAGAAGCGGGCCGAGTACAACCGCTCGCTCGCGTCCGCCTCGTCGTCGTCCTCGGCGACGACGACGTCGCGGCAGCAGCAGTCTTCCCACACGGCAACCTTCTCCACGACGCGGTCCTTCCAGACGGGCCTCGAGGTCGTGGACCTGGACGACGTCGACTTTGACGACCGCAAGGGCCTGTACTTCCGGGCCTGCCGCTGCGGGAACCCCCGCGGGTACCGCTTCAAGGAGAACAACCTCGAGGAGAACGAGGATGAAGGGGTGCTGATGGTCGAGTGTCTAGACTGCAGCCTATGGCTAAAGGTGCTGTTCACGGCCGCGGCCGTCGACGACGACAATGACGCCAACGCCCAGAGTCGGAACAACCAACAGGGAAATCAGGCGAGAGCGACATCATCCTCTTTGCCGCAGCAAGCCGCACAAGGGAACCAGAGCGTGTCAAGAAACGGGTCGCAAGGAGAGTCGAAAGGAGGGTGGAGTTTCAAGGTCAGTCTTGGGCTGTCGCTTGGTGGATCTGCGTCAGCCTCCGCATCGTCAGGGAGGAGGTGACGATAGTTCCTTTCTACTGTCTTAGGTGAATTCAGTCAGCAACCGACGTCTCTTGATCCGGCTCGGCTAGTGTTACCGGTCGTAATCAGGTGCAAGGACAGCTCCAATCACATGTTTCAAGCTTCACTGCGGTGTTATGTGGGTAGAGATTATACGGAGCTGATCGGGATATGCTGAAAAGCAGATCTACTTCCTAGTCTTTCTAGCATGTGCCACCAAGTTCTCTATGACACCCTCGAACGCTTCTCGATCTCCCAGCTTTTCATCTGTCTTTTTCTTCCAGAACTCTAGGACGTCTTTGGCGACAGTTTCCAGGTCCGTCAGGGCCTTGACATGCAGCTGCAGCTCTTCGTCCGTCATTCCAGTCAAGGCTTCCTCCGTTGTAGAACATGCTTGCTTGGCTGACACGAGGTCAAGCTCTGGAACCTGCGGTGCACCCTTCTTTTTACTGGAGCTTGTCTTTGACTTTTCCTTGCCTTTGGAGTCGACAGAAACACTCGAGTCGTTAGCATCAGTTTTTCTGACGCGCGAAAGAGATCTGCTGTCTCTTGATGTTCGCAGAGAACCAGTGGAGGAGACTCTGTGCAATGACGGGAGGACCAGTTTCTTTTGCTTGGAGGCAGGCAGAATCTCGTCGAGGTCAACTGGAACTCCTAAAGAAACCAAGAAGAGCCGTCTAATATTCGACCTGATCCAGTCTGGTGGCTGAAGAGGCGGCGGCGCTGCTAGTTGTGACCACAGCGATGCACTCCTCGAGTTGAAGAATATCGGGTTCTCTTTCGGAGGCGATGCCAGAGGTGGAAGATCCGCCAGATCTGGTGGATACAGCGCATCCAGGTATGGCTCTGTAGCGCTTATTATCTCCTCGGCATCAAGTCCGTCAAGGTCCAGAATAGGCTGCGATTACTCAGATTAGTAATTTCCAAATGTGTACCATGCAAGGTACTTACAAATGAAGGTGTTGACACAGCAGGCTGAGCAGGTAACGCGGCATCGCCCGCACTTGCATCTGCCTGCTGGAAGTCGTCATCGAAGTCTCCAAAATCGTCCCCGCCACCATCGCCTTCTCCAAATTCATCGAAGTCATCTCCAAAGTCATCTTCATCTTCCTCCTCCTCATCCTCCTCCTCGTCGCCATCATGGCCATCGCTCTCATTATCATTGTTCTCATCGTAACCAATGTCATCGTCTTCATCCTCGCCCTTGGTATTGCCTGCAGCATCATTTCCAGCGTCATTGTCCAGTTTTATTGCCGAGGTGTCTCCAGGTTGCGCGGCAGGAGTCGTCTCACCTACGCGGGAAATGGTCAATCGCGGCAGTGTAGCTTAGGAGGTTTTGGCCGTACCACTTGTTGCTGAGCTGTTTTCCAGTGAAGACGGCATGGGATTGACCGCGGCAGTACCATCTGGCTTCCGTACAAGATCGGGTGCAGCATCAGCCTGGTGGAGGTCCTCATGGAAATGGTGTGTCTTTGAGTTTGGTGCATCTTCGGACTCGTCCACGATTGTCTTCGGAATTGGTATGTCTCTGGGCGTGTTCGACGAAGTTGGAGCCTCCACTTCTGGCTTTACGTCGGGAATAATAGCGATTTCATCAGGAAGGGCATCCTCGGTGCGCTTTTCGTAAGCCGTTGTGCCTGGCACCTCTCCGTACGCAGGCTCATCGTCTACTCGCTCGACGCGAGTCTTCGGGATAGGCGAGCTTGCTCTGTTGCTTTCTTGTGCGTCCGAAAAATGATCATCAGAGTCGGAAGCGTCTTCTTGAGATAATATTATTAGCACAGGTCATGATGGATCACTGGAAGGACTTGCAGAAGCATAAGACTTACCGAGACCCCGTGCGCCTGGGTCTTCGACGCCCTTCCTCTTTGGCGCTTCAAGGCTCACGGATCTCCGCCTGTCGTCGGCCATCCTTGCAAGCTCGGGACAATGCCACTGGTGACGATTGTGACTACAACTAGCTTAAGGTTATGTTGAACCGACCGATTCTGTGTTTGGAGACCGTGTAATGGCGTTTGAGGGCGGTACGCGTGAATGAAGATGATGCAGCAGGCAAAACATCTGGCAGTGCCCTTCAACAGCTGGACAAGGGGTATCGTTGGCACAGAGTACTATATGCACATTGGAGGTGGTCATGGTCGGTACTCTCAAGCTCTCACGGCAGTTCACAGGCGGGCGGGCCAACTGTACGGAGCAATGTGGGTACCTTACTTCTTGGTGTAGATCACAGCTCCCCCAGCCGGAAGGTGGGGTCTGCCAGGCTTCGAGGCCTGCTCAGTGGCCACCCTCCCTCCAGCCACAGAATCCCAGCCACACGCAAAACATCTATCTGGAGGAGCTCAAAGCCGTCTTGTCGCAGCAACAGCCTTCCCAAAGTGGAGCCGCAAGCAGGACCCATGAAAGTCCGATCGAGCCTCGCCATTGGTCTGAGGCCCGCTCTGTTTTGCTGGGCAACAGCTCCATGCTTGCTTGCTCAATTGCACCTGGGCAGGGCCGGCTCGAGCTTGGAGGTCCCATGTCGCCAAAGTTGAGACGCGCGCGTATGCGCACGCTAAAAAGTCGGGAACCGTCTTGCAACAACCAGATCTGCCCAGGCAACGCATCACCAAACCGGCACTTTTCAATCATCTTCTCCGACAACGCCGAATTCCTCAGTATTCCAACAATTCTTTTCTCAGAGAACTCGACATCGTGCTGAGGACGGCATTCGAAGCGCAAACAGATTGCGAGTTTTCCAGAGCACTGAGCATGAACTGAGTGGCTGTTTAAGGTCTTGACGTTCCCCAGGCGACCTCCTCGACACATCGCGAACAACCTTTTGCCTGATCAATTCCACCATGTCCTTCAGCTTCGGTACCAGCTCTGCTGGCCAGTCCAACAACAGCACGACAGGCACAGCACCTGCCGGTGGTGGCCTTTTTGGTGGTTCTTCGACTCCAGCCGCGACTACACCGAATTTATTTGGCGGCAGTAAACCTGCGACCTCGGCAGGCTTCTCATTTGGTCCAACGGCGGGCGGCGGCAATGCCTCTACAGGTACGACTCCCAGTGCAGGGGGCGGTGGATTGTTTGGCGGCAAGCCCGCCGAGCAGAAGCCTCTCTTTGGGACTGCGAGTAGTGCATCGCCAGCTCCTGCTAGCACTTCTGGTGGCCTCTTCGGTGGTGCTTCACAGACCCCAGCGGCCGGCAGTAGCTTGTTCGGCGGAGGTGGTGCCGCGAAGCCTCCCCAGGCTGCTAGTCTGTTTGGCAATACGACAACCACGCCCTCAAATACCACAAGCAACACAACACCTGCGACAGGCGGCGGCCTGCCTTCGGGCGGTTTGTTTGGAAACCAAAGCCCAAAACCAACGACCCCATCGTCAACAGCTCCTGGAACACAGTCCAGCGGCCTCTTTGGCGGCACTAGCAATGCGGGATCATCGCTGTTCGGCAATGCTGGCGCAAGCACAGGTGGCCCGGCTCCTAGCAACTTAGCCACCCCTGCCAAGCCTATGTTCAACCTCGGAGCATCAACCACACCTGCTGGTGCTCCCCCGACAGCAGCGCCAAAATCTACAACGAGCCTCTTCGGAGCTGCTCCAGCTGCGTCAGGCGAGAAGACAGGCTTGTTCTCTGGCCTTGGCGGAGGATCGCAGGGCACTTCAGCTGCTCAGCCAGCTACATCTCCAGCTCCGACCTCCCTTTTCGGCAACAATGCAGGCCAGGCGGCGAAACCAGCTGCCAGCCTTTTTGGAGCTGCGAAGCCTACGGATGGTGCTGCAAGTCCAAGCCCGAGTCTCTTTGGCGCGAAGCCAGCTGGCCCATCAGCAACGACTGCCCCTGCTGCTGGTGCGTCAGCAGCTCCAGCGGCAACAACTCCATCCTTATTTGGACAGCAAGCAACAAAGCCTGCCGACACTGGTTCATCGAAACCTTCCCTGTTCAGCACTGCCAACACCAGTACAACGCCTTCCACGACAACCGCTGCATCTCCATCTTTGTTCGGAAACGCGGGTACACCGGCGGCTGCGGCGCCTGCTCCCACTGCTGCGCCAGCAGCGGCAAGCTCCCTGTTTGGTGCCAAGCCAGCGGGTAGTGCACCTGCGTCCAACACGGCACCGACAACAACAGGATCTCTCTTTGGCGCAAAGCCCGCAGGAGATGCATCTGCGACCACCGGCGCTGCAGCGCCTGCCAAGACCACTGGTGGTCTCTTTAGTGGTGGCACTCCCGCTTCATCAAGCACTACGCCAGCGCCAACAACTGCTGCTGCGGGCACGACACCAACCACGACCGGGGCGGCTACGTCCACAACGCCAGCAACTGGCGGTCTGTTTGGTGGTGCGGCAAAGCCGGCCACTGCTGCCCCCCCTTCCGCGACACAAAACACGAGCGGCGCGACTGCCAATCTTGCAGCCTCTACAGCTGGGCCTGCCTCGTCCTTGGCGCGTCTCAAGAACAAAACTATGGACGAAATCATCACACGGTGGGCTAGCGACCTTTCCAAATATCAGAAGGAATTCAAGAGCCAAGCAGAGCAGGTCGCGGCCTGGGATCGCCTGCTGGTCGAGAATGGCGAGAAAATCCAGAAGCTGTACCTCAACACATTCGAGGCGGAGAAGGCGAGCAGAGAAGTCGAGCGCCACCTAGTCACCGTGGAGAGCCAGCAGGAAGAGCTCGAGTCATGGCTCGACAAGTACGAGAGCGAGGTCGACTCCCTGATCTCGAAGCAAATCGGCCCCGGTGAGCAACTGGCTGGGCCCGACCAGGAACGTGAGCAGACATACAAGACGGCCGAGAGGGTAACTGAGCGGCTAGACGAGATGGGCCGCGACCTGAGCAAGATGATCAAGGAGATCAACGACATCTCGGGCACTCTAAGCAAGGGCAACAAGCCTGATGATCCGGTAAGCTCTTGTCATCACACGCTGCACATTCCATAACCTATAATCTAACGTATTGTGAAACAGCTGAGCCAAATTGTCCGCGTCCTCAACGGCCACCTGACGCAGCTGCAGTGGATCGACACAAACGCTGCCGCGCTCCAGTCCAAGGTGACGGCTGCCCAGAAGGCGAGCAGCCAGATGGGCAGTCAATATGGCGGGCCCGAGTCTGACGCGGCCGACAGCTTCTACCGGTCGTATATGGGTCGCCGTGCGTAGAGGATGCCTGGGAAGAGGGTGACACGGAACCGAGGCTTGAATTAATGATTTTGACGTAGAGTAATTGCAGCCGTCTGTTAGATGCCGCGCACAAATGTAACATTAGTGCCGTCCTTTGATTTCTAAGGTCGGCTGCGGGCAAAAGTAGACGCTGATGTGGTTCCACGATGTTTGCAAACATATCTGAAATTGGAAAATCAGGAGGCACATAGCAAGACGAGCCTCCACCTTAGATGCCATCCGACAGCTACATCCACTAACTATTCCACTCAGCAACATGCAAGCTGTATCTAACAATAATCATTAAATCGGTCGGCGCGTTGCCATTGTACGAAGCTGTTTTTTTCATCTTCTCTCAAAACTATTTGATATCTGTAGTGTACATTGCGGCGCTCCGATAGATTGAGCGTAGGGTTGTTGCTCGTTCGACGTGCTAGGCGGACTGTACAGCGTTTTGCACAGAAAGAAGTGCCCTTGTCCTTCGCCCTTCCATGAACAGCATATTGCTAGTCTCTAGTTGTGCTCGCCGCCCTGGCCCTTGGTGATTTCGTCACTTTGCGAATTGAGCAGTGCCCGTATTGTCAGCAGAGATACCTTAGGTTCGCAAAACAGCGAGAGAAAAGAGTCGAGGATGAAGAATGAGGTGGTGGAATCGAGAACAAACTCACATGTGGTCCGACAGCTTCTTGAGGTGGACCTGCTGCTCGGCGAGCTTCTGCTTGAGTTCCATGAGCTTCTCCTTCTCGCGCTGGCGAATAGCGTAGTCCTCGCTGGCCTTTTCGCGCTTCTGGAAGGCATCGCTGTGTGGTTGTGAACAGAGATGAGATTGTCAGCTAGGTGAGGGCTTTTTTCGCGGAGAGAAATGTGGCTTTTCAATTGGCCCTTTTTTTCTCTCGTCTTGAGCAGTAAAGACTGTGAAGTACAGGGAGTGGAGGAGAGGGGGTATGTACCTGGATGCGGCGCCGTACTTGCCGGTGTCGCCGGCCATGACACGGGCGGTGTTGGACAGAGCGCGGCGGGACGTCGAGGCCGCGAGGCCGCTGCCCTTGGCGATGGATTGGCGAAGCATAGTGTTTGGTGAGCTCTTCTATTGTCAAGGAAGCTTGGAGGATGTGACGTTAGCTTGGGACGGATGAGCAGAGGCAGCGGACGTGCAGTGAAGCTTTATATGAAGGGTCCTTGGCGGCAGGGGACGGTGATGTGAGTTGAGGGGGGTGCCTAGATCGAGCAACATACGATTGAAAATAGGCTGGTCGTTTCTGGGAGTGAGGTGATGTTGGAAGAGGCTTGGATGGTGGTGGTGAGCTTGAGCTTGCGCACCAGGTTGCCCGCTGCGTATGCGTCACTGTGGAGTACCAAGTCCGGGTAGCCCGGGTGGGGCACGCTGTTGCTTATTAGGTAGCCCGGACTATCCAGGGCCACCTGGGCGGCAGGCAGGAAGGCAGGCGGGCAGGTGGGCAGGCAGCCTAAGACGGCATCGCGACATGTACTCGGCAGACTGCTCGGCTTGCATGTCAAACAAGAACCTGCTTAGGTCCTTGATACATGGCGTACGCGAATGAAACACATGGCACTGGCTAGCTCCTCACATACGACGTGGAGTTGAAGGCTGCTTGCACTTGGAACGTCTCCGAGTGGAAGCTGCCTTGGAGGTGCCAAAAGCACGTGTCGTGGTTTGAGGAGGAATGTGGCGGGTCCAAGGATTCCAAGGATAGGCGCTCGAGGGCCTCAGGAGCATCAATGATCTAATTGCATGGCCGGCAGATGACGGTCGCGCGTCCGTGTCAACAATACTATGTGCGCAGTAGACCTGACAATGCGTGGTCCGGGGCCGAATACGGTAGCGGTGCATGAGGCAGCTGGCGACCCCCTCCACCGCCCCTCCTTTCCGAGTCTCAGCCTGCACGCGGCGCAGCCACCTCGTGCCGGGCTATGATGGCGCCTCCTCTCTCCTTGGACAACACTTTCCTGCTCACCATCCATCAAAACACCAAAGCACCCAACGCCCGCCTCCAAGCACGTCTACTGCACCGTCACAACACCAAGCACCAAGCAACTCCACCAAGGTATGTCTCTGCAGCCTGCCCGTGCCGATGCATCATGTCCCTGCCCCTCCCTCGCCAGCCCGGCGCAGCCATTGTTCTGCGTTGCGTTGTGCTCCCATGGAGACTTCCAGGGTTGCTTGGGACCCCCACCACGAGCACGCTTTTCACCTTTTGTCTGCCGCCTTGCATTGGGCTGGCTGCTGAGCCGGGTTGAGCCTGCGAGCAAGTGCATTGTTGTGCTGTGTGGCACGCCCTGCGGCTTGCCTCGCCCTGCACCTGCACGCTCCTCAACTTCGTCATCGCGCCCGCCACGGGCACGGGATCCCGCCCATTGTGGCCTTGGCTTGGCCTTCCCACTCTCCCACCCGCCCGCTCCTCATCCACCTCTCCGCCGCCTGCCTCCGACCCCACCACGACTTGATCACCGCGAGACCGATCCCTCCAGCTTCACCTTTTCACCATCTTTCCACCTTTCGCTACCACCTTCAACAATCGCAGTAAAGCCCTCCAGTCGCACACCTGCGCGCCACCACAATCACGAGACACCGCTGGTATGCGCCCTCAACCGCCCCCGCAACACTCACGGGGACTGCACCGTCACTATCCCTATCCCTATCCCTTTTCACTTGCACCTGCTTTCCTCCAAGTCGCGACATCGTTCCGTTGCGCGATATGCCGCTTGAGCCCAGCTTCTGGGTCGCCGCAGGGCATTCTTGCCATGCGTCCCGATTCCTGGTCATGAATCTCTCACACCCGCAACCAGCATCACCCACCCCTATCCACTCGCCCTCGCCGGCAATTGCCCTACTGTTTTGTTCTGTGCAATGCACAACCGCACTTGGCTTCCATTCATGTGCCTCGGAGTTTTGTACTGACGCGACCTCATTCTTCTCAGACCTCGATACCCGACTCTAGTCCATTCCATAATTCATCAAAATGGGCCACGAAGATGCTGTGTACCTCGCCAAGCTCGCCGAGCAGGCTGAGCGCTACGAGGGTATGTCTCTAGAGCCGACACCAGAGGCGCGAGCCAGAAGAGTGCCCCTGAAGCCGCGCTTCCCAGAAACTGATCCGTTTTGTGTTCTGCAGAGATGGTCGAGAACATGAAGATCGTCGCCTCCGAGGACCGCGACCTCACCATTGAGGAGCGCAACCTTCTCTCCGTGGCCTACAAGAACGTCATCGGCGCTCGCCGTGCCTCGTGGAGAATCGTCACCTCCATCGAGCAGAAGGAGGAGTCCAAGGGCAACTCGTCTCAGGTTGGCCTCATCAAGGAGTACCGCCAGAAGATCGAGGCCGAGCTCGCCAAGATCTGCGATGACATCCTCGATGTCCTTGACGCTCACCTCATTCCCTCTGCCAAGTCTGGCGAGTCCAAGGTCTTCTACCACAAGATGTATGCCCGTTGCTGTGAATGTAATCCGGAAGAGCACGTACTGACTTCCATACAGGAAGGGTGACTACCACCGTTACCTTGCCGAGTTCGCCATTGGCGACCGCCGCAAGGACTCCGCCGACAAGTCCCTCGAGGCATACAAGGCTGCTACCGAGGTTGCCCAGACTGAGCTGCCTCCTACCCACCCTATCCGCCTGGGTCTCGCCCTGAACTTCTCGGTCTTCTACTACGAGATCCTGAACGCCCCCGACCAGGCTTGCCACCTTGCCAAGCAGGCCTTCGATGATGCCATTGCTGGTACGTTTTTTGAGATGCGCTTCTGGTTTGAGGACATCCTGCTGACTTGCTTTCTCAGAGCTCGACACCCTCAGCGAGGAGAGCTACAAGGACTCGACCCTCATCATGCAGCTCCTCCGCGACAACCTTGTAGGTTCACCCATTGCACGCTCGTACTTATAACGCATATGCTGACTATGTCAAACAGACCCTCTGGACATCGTCCGAGGCCGAGCCCGCTGCCGAGTCTGCTGCCCCTGCGCAGGAGGCCGAGAAGCCCGCCGAGACTGCCGCGGCCACCACCGAGGAGGCTCCCAAGGCTGCCGAGTAAACAGTACCCAATTCTACAACATGATATGCAAAAGAGGGCAAATGGGCATGCCCGGCGGATCCGGTTCGGTGTGTGGAGTACTCAATTACAAGAAGTCACGGTCTAAAGTTCAGCATGTTATTTCCTTACTGGCAACCACATTGTGAAGACGGTTGGAGCTATCTTCTTCTCTTCTTCTTCTTCTTCTTCATTCCCACGAGTGAGAAATCTGAAGTGGGAGCTCTCTGGGACTGTTTGCACGATGCTTGCCTTCTAGACTCTAATGCCGATCCACCTGGACAACACAACACAATAAAAAACCCCTTTCCAACGTGCCTGATGGATAGGTTCTAGGCGTGTATGCCATTAGTCTCCCCATTCGCTCATAATCATGAACTCATGAATCGTGAACTACTTTGTGCGTTCTGAGAAGTGACTCAATCCTAGGCTTGTACAAACTTAGTTGATATTCTTCTACATTGTTAGGGAACGCTGTGAGTACTGTACAAATTGTGAAGACTAGCGTACATGGGTAGAGAAATGCTCAAAGCGACGACAACCTTGGGAAGGTGCTGCAGCACACCCGAGCTAAAGGCTAGTCGCATTCGCTCCGACTCTGTTCACCAAGTAAGTCTCTTTTACATCATCATCATCATCATCATCACGAGAATGCTATGCTTATAATGAATATTTTTCAGAGTTTTTGTATTTTTCAAGACTCTGTCCTCTGGTTTCCAGTACATGACCAATACGCTACGCATGACGTCTTTTTCTCCTGCTGCACAAGAGATCTTGCGTCTCCTTGTGACGAAAAAGGATGATCTGACGCTTTTTATATTCTCCTTGCAGCCAACTGTTTTGGTTGACATCTTTACGAGTCGCAACTACCCTTCCCTCGAAGTAATCTAGATTTTTGGCACACGGAAAAAGAGAAGAGGAGCGGCAGCGGGAACAGTGATGGAAGTCTGCTGTATTTCACACCATCTCGATTATTCTATTTGCTTAAGACGCGGACGGCTCGATGGTGACACCACTAGAAAGGGGTAAAAAAGAAGGCAGGTTAGCTTAACATCCGGTCATGGGACTTATGGGAAGAGAGGTGAAATTTAGACTTACGCTGTGATGGTAGCCCAGCCAATCAGACGCCAGTGCTTCTCGATACGTCTGGACAGAGCAATCTTCTCGCCGAGGTTTGTGCAGGCGGGCGATGTAAGGACAAGCTTGGCGGCGTCCTGCTTGATGGCGGCAACCTTGGCACCGGTCGATGTGGAGCCAATGTTGACCATGAGAACCTCGTTTTTGGCCAGCTTGGCGACTTTGGCCTGCTTGCCATCCGCGGTCCGGACACCCAGGAGACGCTTGAGCAGGTAGAAGTTGACCTCGATCTCGCTGTAGATGGCGGGGAGGCGTCCCTTGAGACCAAGGACGAAGCCGACGAGACGATCGGCACGGCAGAGTGTGGGGTCGATGCGCGTGCCAACACCAATCAGGCCGCCAGGCACGGCGTACTTGAGGTCGTTGAACTCGGAGTTGAGAGAGACAATCCTGCTGCAGATGGGCTTGCACTGGAGCGCACCCTTGTCGTCACGTGTGACGATACCAGGCCGGATTTCGATCTCGTCACCGAGCTTCAGGACACCGTGCAGAATGGAGCCACCGGCAACACCACCCTTCAGCTCGTCAATCTCGGCACCAGGCTTGTTGACGTCGAACGAACGAATGACCATCATGTGGGGCTCCTGGGTGAAGTCCCTGGGAGGAACAGGGATTGTGTTGACGATGGCCTCGTTGATGGCATCAATGTTGAACTTGAGCTGGGCGGAGATGGGAATTATGGGCGACTTGGCGGCCGGTGTACCTCTGACGAACTTGAGAATCGACTGGTAGTGTTGCTGCGCGGCCTCCTCACGCATAAGATCGACCTTGTTCTGCAGGATAATGATCTTGTCGAGCTTCATAATCTCAATGGCAGCCAAGTGTTCCGAGGTCTGCGGCTGGGGCACGGTTTCGTTGCCGGCAATCAGAAGGAGAGCGGCGTCCATGACGGCGGCACCTGACAACATGGTGCTCATGAGAATGTCGTGACCGGGGCAATCGACGAAGCTGTTGGAGCGGGAACCACAATCAGCCACAGTCCCGTTGAACAACAATGAGACACCTAAAGAAGGACTTACGAAACATGACGCAGAAGCCTATATGTGCCACTGCATCCTTCCCTCTCGCAAGGAGGGTCAACCTCCTTCTCACTCTTGTAGCTGCGGTAGCATGTCGGGCGAGGGCACTCGGTGTTGTCGCACTTGTAGATCTTGGCGTTGGCGTAGCCAAGCTTGATAGTGATGTTCCGGATCAGCTCGTTCTTGAAACGAACAGTCTGGACGCCAGAGATGGCCTTGACGACGGTCGACTTGCCGTGAGCGACGTGGCCGATCGTGCCGATGTTGATGGTCGCCTGGCGGGCAATAATCTCTGGGGTGAGGGGGGTGAGCGAGCCGAGGTCGAGGTCCTTGGGATCAGTCTGGGGAGGGAGCGTCGGTCTTTCCACGTGGGCAGGCGCCGCCGCGGCAGACTTCTTCATCGCCGACTTTAGCGGCTTCTCTGTGGTGATCTCCTCGCCGACAACTTCCTCCTCCTCGGGCGATTCGTTGCCCGAGTCGGAGTGATCCGAGTCGATGTCGTTTCCGTACTTGTCCACCATGGCTGCGACTTTCTGCTGGTTGTTCGTAGGGTCGGAGGGGTGGTTTGGTCGAGTACAAGGTCCTGCTCAAAATTTTCCGTCACAAGTGGCGGCCGGGTCGTAGGATGGGTGCTGACGTCGTCGCTCTCAAGATTACGGTCCAGAGTCGTCGTGTTGCGGCGCGGGGCACCAAAATCATTGAAAATTGTGGGTGGATGGAGGTTGCATATGACTCTTCAATGATTACATAAGGCAGCGATCGAGGGGCAAGCCCCACCACAGCACTTTTCGAGCTTCAGGCACTTGGACTGTTCTTGGAGGGCTTTGTTCCTGTTTCTCACTTTGAACGTTCTTCCAACACTACCAAAACAACAACACTCTGGTCGTGCTGTAAATATTTGCAGACGTTGTAAACCGGCGACGATGAATTCGACATGATAGCAACATACCATCGGGTTGATACTGAACTGACTAACGAGGTTGTGCACGTGGTGCGAAGATTACAGATACTATGAAGCTCTAATTAGCTGGCGTCCTCGAGGCCGATTTCTAGCATGCATGCACAGCTGAATGCAAAAGGTGGGACCGAAAAACCTCGTGCATGGTAGTTGTTCAACATCGTCACTTCCTAACCTCGTTGCTAAACAAAAAAAAAACTTTGTGCAGTTGCATCGACTTCACGAGAATCAAATAATTTTAAACTCTTGCCGACCACAAGGCTGGAGAGAGCTCTGTCGCGAGATCTTGTGCTTGCCCTAAAAAACACGCACCTAAAAAGTGTAGGACTATGCGAACCTCGAATATTAGCTTCGGTTGCACATGCTCACGTCGTCTTGTGTGATCACCCTTCCATCGTGGAGAAGTCGCATCCAGTAGCGCTAATCAGCAAAGATGATATTCTTCCAGAACTTTGAAACAGAAAGGCCAATTCAATTTTTTTTTAAATCCCCTAAAAGCAAAGTATGATTCAAAGGCAGTATGCGGCACAATCGGGATCGATTCCGAATCACGAGCCCCATACGTTGCGCGAATGGCACGCACCGGCGCATGTCAGACGTGGTGACGGTCGCAACCGCAACCATGCACGGACTAAAGGTACGCAGTATAAGGTACCTTACTATACTGGATGCCGCTGCACTCGAGAGTCTAAAGATAGCCCGCCGGGAGCCCTTCTGCGCAGCAGGCTCTATACTCCAAGCACCGTCGTTGCTGAAGTGTGTTGCATCGTGGGGTTGCACTGGTGTGCAGCCTGCTCCAAAAGCTGAAAAGCGCAAGCTCCTGCTCGTTGCGACCGTGTTCAAAGTCGTTGTCGAAAGCAGCCCGGATTGCACAGAGTTGATAGGGTCTTCCTGTCGAGCCCCGATGCTTTGAGCGACACGTGGTTATCTTGAGTACAGTCCAATTGTCTGCGTGGCACCTGGAAATGGCCACTATCTTGCTCGGTGTAGACGCGAGAATTCCCACCTACAGAGGTGTGGAGAAGAGCTCTGGGGCCATGGCTAGATGATGACATGTTGTGCACGATGAGGTTCTGCACGTGGACAGCCTGCATCGAAACCGGTGGTATTTGTGGAGCTTTTGACATGGAGGTGTACTATGTAGCTCAGTATGCTGCTGGTTGCCATCGAAAAAGGCCCATCAAAGCCATCATTTCTTGTTTCTCGATCTACGTAGCCTGACTCGACGACCCTGGCGACCTCGCTCGCCTGGCAACATTGAAGGCCACATCAAGAACAGGGCCCTATTTTTTGACGCCCACGGCACAGGAGATGCTGCGGGACAGCAGCGTCAATCACGCAGCTACGCCCGCTGATTGGCTGGGGTAGGGCGCTGGGCATCTGCCGTGCTGCAGCACCGGCCAATCGCCCGTCTTCTTTAACGCCTGGCCCCCGCCCCACCTGCCGGCCTGCAGGTTTGCTGGCTGCCACCTGCCCAATCAGCACCCAGTGTCGCCGGGTGGGCGCCTGCAAGGGCTGCAAGGGCTCTCCTCCCCCCTCGCTATTGAATATTGAAGCTTGCCGACGACAACCCCAGCTCGGTGCACTCGCCCTCCGCGCCCTCCTCGCCCTCCTCACCCAGTACACTCCGGCACCCACACTCACACCATGTGCCAGCCTCCGCCTCAGGCCTGGCGCAGACGGAGTGTGCGCCCCCGAGAGACGCCACTTGTGAGCGATGCAAATGCAAGGCAGTAGGCAAGCAACGTCGAGGCCGATGTCCATCCCACGGAGCCTCGAGGTCCACGGGCCTCTCGCCTGCCCAGGCTGGCCTAGCCCGGCTTGCAAGGTCCTTTCCTTTCTGGACATTAGCTGCCTCGGATGAAAACGCCGACGTTGCTGATTTACATGTTTCGTGCTGAAGCCTGATACCGAGTAAGAGCAACAAGAGAAGCGCCAGGGCAACAAGACTCGAGACCCGGGCACGCCCACTAATAAGCTTCTCGAGCCGCCGTCGCCAGTCTTGGACGGGCGCGTACCAGGCTTGTGCCTCTCTGATCTCCCTCACCGGCCTATCAGCATCGCCGACTAAGCACCCGCAGACACCCAAGCTCCTGGGCTGCTGCCCATCGGCCCACCACCCCGTGAGCCACCCCGTGAGCACCCCGGTCTGCCTCTCGCCCATCCCGGAACCTGCAGGCGACTCGCCTGGCCCTCGACCCAATAGCCGTTGCCGCCCTGCTCCAGGCGCCGGTTGCTCAAAACCACAAAGGTCCCCTCTCCGGCGGCCCTCAAGATCCTTTTCCTCGACAGCTGGTCTCTCTCGTCTCTGTCCACGTCTCCGTCTTCGTCTCTCTCAGTCATCGCCGTCGATACCTCTTGCCACCAGAGGACATCGACCTTGTCTTACACCATCCACCGCCAGTCCAACTCACAATGGCGCCACAAGACGAGAGGCGGCGGCCTGCCGCCCTCAACCTCTCGCCTACTCGCTCTTCCTCCTCTGCCAGCTCATCACAGTCGTCCCTGAAGCAACCCAGGACCCCCCGGTTCGCCGAGGCCACAACCGTGTACTCGCCAGTCGACCACCAGGCGTTGCCCTTCAGCGACAGATCTCACCCACAGCAACCTCAACCAGCCGATGTGGGCTTTGGCTACATTGGAGCCGCCGGCCACCGCGAGTCCGTTGCCATGCCCATGACACCGGGCTCGCCACTCAAGAGTGCCTTGAGGGTACCAGGCACACCAGCTCGCAAGTTTGAGAACCCTCTCAGCCCAACATTCCGCGAGGAGGAGATTCTTGAGAAGCGTGAGAAGAACACAGACTTGGAACAGGCCAAGGACGTGGTAAGTAGCTCGAGATCTTCATTTGCCGCATCGGAACCGCAACTAACCAGCTTCTCTGTGTCTAGAACATGAAAGCAAAGGTCAGACTTGCCAAGTTCGCTCTTAGGGGCATTGGCTTTAGCTGCGCTCTCATCATCCTCGCCATGGTTGGCGCGTCCTTCGCCATCTTCCGTGCAACTTCCAGCCTCGCTGCCCAGAATGGCCTCCCAGCGTGGGCGGGCAACACGCAGACATGGCCGCAGATCGTCACCCTCGTCGCAGCCTCAATCTCGATGCTCGCTTGCGTCCTTATCTTTGTCGGTTACTGCCGTGGCGGCCACCACCGGGCCGAGAAAGTCGGCGTCTACTACACCCTGTTCGCATGTGGCTGGTTCATCTTTTCCATGCTCATGTGGGCTGGCACTGCAGGAGCCCTCCAGTTCACGAAGTCCAACAGCGGCAACCAGGACATGTGGGGATGGGCTTGTGTCGACAACCACCGTGCTGACCTCTTTTCCACAAAGGTTGACTACGCACTTGTGTGCCGTCTCCAGAACTGGGCTCTGATCTGCATCATCATCGAGATTGTCATCGATGTTATTAGCATCGCCCTGTACATCATCGTGTTCTGGAGGTACTACACGAAGCGCAAGCTGACCAAGTCCATGGACCTCCGCGACCGTGCCCGTTCCGACCTCTACCTTGCCCAGCTTCGGTCGCAGTCTGCGCCCAACACTCCTGGCTTTGGCCCCAAGTCCCCAGCCTTCTCGCAATATGCGATGTCCCCACGCTTCCCTCCGACTGCATTCAAGTCGTTGGGCGACATTGCCGAGTCGCCTGCGTTCACACCCGCACCGGCCGCGGAGCCACAATCAGCCTTTGCAAGCCCCAAGCGCAGCGGCAGCAACAGTACATTTGTCCTCCAAGCTCCTCCTACAAAGGCCCCGTCTGCGACACCAAAGCTCGGCGCACTGAAGACACCAACGACGCCAAATGCGCCCACAACGAACTTCAACGAGCACGGCCCTGTGGCTTCAGGGGAGCAGATTTACGAGTCCGTGCCTATTCCTGGTGCTTACGCCGACCAGGCTTTCAAGAGCCCCTCGGCAACCCAGACCACCTTTGGCGTGGCCAGGTGATATCTCCTCGTGCATAAGCGATAAGCAAGACGATGGCAGACGATTCATGTACAGACGAAACCTTTCTTCACAATTTTTTTTGTTTTAACATAGCTGAGCAAGGTCTCAAGGCGTTCAAGGCGGCAGGCTCTCCGAGATACAGATACCTTTTGGGAAACATTCTTCTTCTATATTCTATCCTTGGAGGCAAGGGCATCGGGTGTTATCCATTGAAGTCTCTCTATCTTTCTTATGAGAACAAGATTGTCATGGCTCTGCAGCTTAAATAGTCTGCACTCGAGATGTCCTCGCTCCTCACAGCTTTTCACACTTTCAGCCAACAGCATACTTGCGGCCCACTAGCCCGCTGTATAATTTAGCCAAATACAAACATGAGATTGAATGCTCTATATCTTCGTTATCACCAGAGTAGTTTGTGAAATGTGAATATGCAGACTAGATGTCCCATCCTGCCGTTGCATTATACTTGGTAGAGATCCGCTTACTCATCATCCTGTCCAAGGGCCAGAACCGGACAAGTGGAGCCATTCATTGATCCTGAAATCAGCGAGACCCAACTTAGAAACGTCGATGTCATTTACAACAGGAGATTCCCTGGGACCCTGATTCGCCCGAGCTTGCTCCTTTTCCGTGCCGCCGAGTGCTAGATCGCCCACTCCGTGATTCTGCTGCTGGCACTCGAATCTCTTCCAACATTTGTCCGTCATAAAACAAGATCCCTTCGATTCATACGCTCATTACCCTCTTCGCTTCGTCCGACCTCGCTCGCCGGCTCCCAAGATTGTGCTGCTGCCCCTTCGACGAGCTTGACCTTGGAAGCCTGCTTCAAGACCTCCTAATCACGTCACCAATCGCACCAATGGCAGCTCCTATGCAGCGCATGCTCTGGCGGCAGGTGACAGCGAGGGCTGCCCCAGCCTCTCTCGCTGCTTCTGCCCCTCGCGTCGCAGCAAAGACAGCCTCCAGCGCTTCGTCGTCCTTCTCCACGTCGACATTTTCCTCCAGTATCCTCCGCGCAGCTGCCAGCCCCAAGCGCCAGCCCAGATCATCCATCTCGTCCTTCCGTCGCACCTACAGCAGCGAACAGCCCAAGGGCAACAACGCCGCCGTCAAGTTCTGGCCTTTTGTCCTCGTCATTGTTGCTGGCTCTGGAGGCTACGCCCTGATGGTCAACAAGAAAGCCGGTATGTCTTCGCACAGGCACGACCAATAGTGCCATAGAAAAGCTACTTGAGATCTAACAGTCTTTTCTCTCTTCCTGCAGACGCCATGACCGGTACAAAGCAAAACTCCCAGATCGGTGGCCCCGCCAAGTCCACTCCCGCCTTCTCTCCGAGCGACGTGACGGTCATCTTCGTCCTCGGCGGTCCTGGCGCCGGCAAGGGAACCCAGTGCGCCAACCTCGTTCGGGACTACGGTTTCACCCACCTCTCGGCCGGCGACCTCCTGCGTGCCGAGCAGGAACGCCCCGGTTCGCAGTTCGGCGAGCTGATCAAGAACTACATCAAGGAGGGCCTGATTGTGCCCCTCGAGGTCACTGTCGCGCTGCTCGAGAACGCCATGACCGCGGCCATAGACCCCAGCGGGGCCGGCAATGTCGCCGGCAAGAAGGGCAAGTTCCTTATCGACGGCTTCCCACGCAAGTTTGACCAGGCCATGAAGTTTGAGGAGGTGGTTTGCCCAGCCAAGTTTGTCCTCTTCTTCGACTGCCCCGAGTCCGAGATGGAGAGGCGCCTGCTCGAGCGCGGCAAGACCAGCGGTCGCGCCGACGACAACGCAGAGTCGATCCGCAAGCGGTTCCGCACCTTCATCGAGACGAGTATGCCCGTCGTCGACCACTACGCCCAGGAGAACCGCGTCATCAAGATTGACGCTACGTCCAAGCCCACAGAGGTCTACAAAAAGACTCAGGACGCCCTCGTCACTCGCCTCGGCAAGAGCTTCTAGGCTGGCATTCTCAGATCCCGAGGGTGATGTACTCCCACGTAAAAGAACAGCCTGTGCAGGCTAGATATTATATAAATACACGCTGGAAACTCCCATGTGTCCTCGACGACGGGAACTGCCACGCCATTGACCCAGCCAGTCCGCTCCCCTACTGTACAACAAACCATAATACGCACAACGACACAACCCCATGGACAATTTCCTTACCACGCACCTGCGAGCAGCCAAACCTGACTAGAGCCATCAAAGAGTTTATAAATAAATGCATTCCCGCACCCCATATTCTACAACGTCTTGTAGTAACACGAATAACAAAAGTCTCGAACCCAGTCACGAAAATCAGAACGTTCCAAAGTGTGACGCCACAAGCATGAGCCGTACAGATGCTTATTATGACAACCTCTTGCGTCGAATCACTATCGGAGGCTGGTCACCTTTATGCCTCTAGCCGGTTTTGTTCATGGCATTCTCAGGTAGTTTGCGATCATGCGCTATCTATGAACGCGGTGAGTTTGCCAGTAGTGGAAATAAGGATTTTCTTCATTTTTTTCTTCGCTTTCATACTTCTTGGGTTTTTCCTTCGTGAATTCCCTATCCCTGGTTCTAAATCGCTTTTTGGGGGGCCGCTGTGACATCCGTAGGGAAAAATTCTTCCCATGATTATGCTATTTTCTCCCCCGTCGCCTCAGACACGCAGAGACCACACACAATCCTCGACTTTTGTAGCCTCGTCTAAACTCTCCCCCTCTCTCTAGTCGTCATCCTCTGTCCTCTCCTTCCTTGGCGGCCGCTCACCGCGGCGGTTGCCGCGGTCTCCTCCGGTGGGGACGCCGCCCATGCCGATGCCCGCGACCTTGCGCTCAATGTCGTCCTGGTCACGCTTGCGCTGGGCGTCAGCGTTGGCCTGCTCGCGACGCAGGTTGGCGATGACGGTAGTGAAGACGCCCTTCCAGAGCTCCAGACGGTCGCCGAGCTCACGCCACTGCTTCTCGCCAAACACACGGTAGGTCGTCTTGTGGACGAGGAAGAGCTGCTTCTGCTGGGATAACCGGCCCTCGACGAGGCCGGCGCGAATCACGTCAATGGTCCAAATCTCGACCTGCTCTAGCGGGATGTTGAGGGCCTTGGCGATGGCCTGGTAGGGAATCTCCCGGCTCGAGATGCTTGCAGCCAGGCTGGCGAAGGTGAGCAGGCGCAGCTTGCGCGTCAGCTTGTCGTCGTCGAGGTTCTCCTTCTCTATGAAGCCCTCGTGCTCTTCGCAGAAATCGGTGTAGTCCTCGAGGTCCTTCTCGGCAAAGATGTCGAGCAGCTCAGAGTAGACGGGATGTGACTCAGACAAGGCCTGGACTGCGGGGATGGCGCGCAGACCCTGGAAATCGAACTGTGTGGGAGCGAGGATGGAGGCTTTGAGGGCCCGCAGGGAGAGCTTCTGCGCGGCCTCGGATTTGGCGCCGCTCTCGTCGAAGGTGTTGAGCGCCTTTATCGTGTACTCGGAGGCGGCCCTGGAAGCTAACTGTTAGCAATCTAGTTCATAGCCACGTTCGCTTGCCCTAGATGAAAAATTGGGAATAATTTCTTCCGTGTATATGCATGGAGAGACTCACTCCTCGTCGCCGCTTTCGGCCGCAGTGTCGGCAATCTGCTCGTAGAGCTTGCGCTGATCCTCTTGCGAAGTATTCCACTGCTTGAACCACGTCTCGAGGTGGGGCAGATACCGCTTGACCGTCTCGAACATTGCGTTCTGCTTGAGGAACTGGAGGATGATGGTGAAGACGGTGAGCCGGAGGGTGTTATCGGGCTTTAGCATGTTGAAAATGTTTGTAAGGGCGCTCAGGGCGAGGCCGGGGCCGTTTGTGGGCGACGAGGTCATGGGCTTGAGCAGGTTCTCGCAGACGCGGGGCAGAAGCGCCTCGGGCTTTTCCGACTGTAGGACGAGGTAGACGAGCAGGTTGTACGAGGCCGTGATTTCCTTCTCGGGCATGCTGTTGAGAACGGTCGAGGCCATGATAATCTTCTTGAGGACGTCATCCTTGTGGGCGTCGCCCTTCTCGAGTAGGGGCTTGACTTCGTCGCTGATGTTGAGGTAGTCGGCCATCTCCTGCGCCAGCTCCGCGAAGGAGCCGTCGACAAAGACGAGCTGGGGCTGGGCGGGGGCAGCCATGCTGGGCGAGGTGTCTCGGGTTCGTGGCTTTTTCTTCTGACTTGCCTGGAGCGGCGTCGAGTTTGCTGCAAGTGTGTCGTATCGTCGGTATCAAAAAAAATCCAGGCGCTGGGGATCCGCAAGACGATTCAGGATGTTGCGGGGCGCAAAGGCAAGGGACCGGTGTGTGCGAAGTGCCGGTCGTCCTGAGGCTGCGATGGGTGCGAGTCTCACGATGCCGGTGCCGACTTGAGCTCGTGGTGTTTAGACGTGGGACGGATTGTCGGACGTGCAGGCTCTGCTGCTGCTGCTTGCTTGCTTGCTTGCTTGCGGGCTCGCTCGATCACTGCGGGACTGGCTACACTGGTCGCTCGACGAGGGGCGGCCGGCCTGCAATTCCTTAGCGCGCTCTGCCCCTCCACGAGATTTTTGCCTGGCAAAGTTGCTGCTTGGTGCGGGAGCTGGTGGCTCAAGCGAAGATTAGCCGGGGCTGGTTCAACCAGGACCCGCTTTCTCTTCCAAAGCTGCTCCTTCCTGTTGAACGTACTGCGACAACTTGTCTCCGCAACTCAAGGTATGCTTTTTCAGGATTACGCCGACCTCGGAATGAGTCTTTGTTTACTCTGTTCTTCACCTTCCCTTGCCTGCATCATCACGCATCGTTCTTACGCGCCACGGACTCACCGGCCGGGGACAGTGCATTGCGCAGTGGACTTGCTTGACTCGAAATCCACGACTTACAAATAAAGTTCGGCGCGATTCAACCTTTGTTGTTTGGTGATTCAGCCACCGTAATCAGAAACATGCAATAATGATCCGGCAATATCGTCGCCGCTATTATTGCACGCCCAGACCAGTACGTGTGCGAAATCCAAATGCCTAAATTCGGCCAATCCCAACTACACGCTGTGATTCGTGAGGCAGACAACCTTTTTCCGCTCTGTGAGTTCAACCAGAAACTAGTCAGGAGCTGTTGTCATCAAGTCAACTAAATTTACTAAGCTAATATTGAGAACTGTATTGACCTACAGCTTCAGTTGGACATTAATGTCGATTCGGATCTAGCCAGCTTTGGAGACTAGTAGCCGCTAAGCTGTATGGCCTGGCGCTCTCCCCCGGCGCTCTGGTTCTTGTTAGCATTATTTGCTGCTGGAACTGGGCCGATTGGCTGTTGGGCCTACTGAGTTCCTTGATGATCGGGCGCAACAGGTTGGCGGAGACCAATAAAGGTCCAAGTGGTAGCGCAAAAGACATTAGCTGGACGCCTCGCTTGTTAGACGCTCCATCGTCATGAAGTCGAAACGCCGGCGAGTCGTTGGAGGACCCGCCTTCCAGCCGTTTCGTGTTTGGCCCTCTGGAAGCGCTGGATCGACGAATACGGAGCAAGGCGCTTGGCAAGGCGTCGGCCCCGGAGCATGAGATGCAGGCATTGCAGGGGCGGGACTGTTTTTATTACTTGGACCACAGCCTTGCCGCAGCTGCCGCGGCGGTTTCCGAGTTCTGATGACTAGGGGCCAGCATCATGACTTGGCCCCGCGCGTGCGTGCATGCCAGAGCTGGCTTGACCTAAAGCCACGAACACCAGCCAGCCTGCAGCCCGGACTCTGCATTGATGACAATACCCAGTCGTAGTAACGATGATAAGATGGCGCCCTCCCCTCCTGTAGTCGCGTCTGGCAGCTGCTATACCTGCCGCAATGATATTTCCACCAGGCTACGCCTAAGGTAACCTTGCAATCTTGGCTGTTCATGGGCTGGCCCGGTTCCCATTCGGCACTCGCAGCAGCTCTATTCTGCAAGTAAAATAAGGACCGGCTGCAACAAGAAGCCTGGGCGACGAGCAAACACTCACTGTAGCATCATCAACACAGACGCCGCGCACGCCCACGCGCACGACCGTCACCATCGCCGCCACAGGCCTCGCCAGAGCAACAACGAGTGGTAGCCATGTGGAGGCAAGACGAGCAGCGCCATGGCACACCGTCTCCAACTACAGGGCCTGGCAGCGCCTCTGGGAGGAGCACGCCGCTGTCTCTCGAGCAGGAGATGAAGCTTGGTATATCATCCTGGGCCTCTGCGGCGGCGCCGCCGTTGTCGTCGACACCACCGCCGGACTGGCACGACGAGCAGCGCGGCAAGGGAGGAGTCCATGGCGGCACCGGCATGTACGCGTACAGCATCACGAGCAACAAGAAGCAGCCCAAGAGCAAGAACTGGCGGGCACCGGCCGCCGCCATGAAGATTTCGCATGCGTTGTAAGTGTGGCTCGTCTTTTCTCTTGATTCTGCTTTGGAGCAAAGGACCCTGAAGCTTCCCGCTGCATTTGCCCGGACGGTGTGCAGGCACTGCACCCTGCCTGCGCTCCAGATGCTGCGCCTCGAAGCGGGCACTGGCCGGCGCAAAACCACTGGCCACAAGTCGTCCGTCCGGCTGCTAGACGCGTACTCTGTACACACAGCCCAGCCAGCAAGTGCGGCCGTGTTTCTTGCTGGTTGCCACGAGCACCAGTGGAAGGCTGAGGTTGATGAGGATGGTGCGACGCGGAGGACACAATCCTTGCGCTGTGGACCCCTGCCTACTTTGTACATAGTACTCCGTACTGCTATGGACTGAGGTGTAAGCAGGCAACGGAGGCAGGAGCCCGCGAGCGCATCATCGTCACCCCTCTGAGCCCTCCCAACTGGCAGCCGAGACTCTTCCTGTCTGTTTGCCGTCGACTTGCGCAGTACTCAACTTCCTCCTCTGTCTTCCTGCCTTCTTTCTTTCTTTCCACCCCCCCACGTCTGTCGCTTGCGCCGGCCAGTCTTCACCATGCTGAACCGCCGGTCCGACAGAGGCCGTCCAGCACGAGGTCCCGCGCCGCTGCGACAACCACAGTCTGGACCCGCAGCCATCGCGAGCCAGTATGGCCGTCCTGCCTCGTCTATCTATCCGCAACCTTCCCCCGAAGCTGCCGTCTTTGCTGCCCATCAGCTGCGCAAGGAGGCTGGCTATGCGAATCCCCTCGAGATCTCCCCACCCAGCTCCCCAGACTTCGCCAGTCCTAGGAATCGGTAAGCAGTCGTCGTGTCTCGTCGCACACATGCACCCACTCGTTATTGCGCAGTCGTGACTTGACAGCTGCACACCTCTTCGACTCAGGTTGCAGCACCTATGACTGTGTCCTCGTCAGGCTTCCTGCCTTTCTAAGCAGAAGCCGGGGTAATTTAGCTCGGATCCCCATCGTCCTTGTTTCATGAGGCCCTCCTTAATAGTGGCTTCCCCTCATTGCAAGCGCGACAAGGTGCTTCAAGCCAACGACGGCGGCCCTCAATCCTCTGGGTCTCCGTTCATTTTGATTTTCTTTCCATCCTGCCGCGTTACCGTCGTTTGCCAGCTTTTTTGGTGTAGAAATTGGCCGTCGCTTACAACTCTACAGTCACAACCGCGACGTTTCCCCCATAGACGAGCTAGATGACATGGCGCAAGTCACCAGTACTGGCTATGGCGCTCAGCAGCAACGCAGCGCTGAAGCCGCTCGTAGCAACATCCCAACCATACGTCGTGAACGCCGCAAGAACAGCGATGCTGCGAGGCTCGCCCTCCGTGAGAAGGCTTCCCAGGAACGCATTTATCCGCAACGACCCCACGACCACAACGTCCGCTGGAATGCGAAGTCCGGCGAGCCGACATCTGCAGACAATGGGTCCAAGTCCCAGATTCACCCTCAGGCCTATGCCGAAAATCTTGCACGCCGCGAGAACAGCTATCCCTCGCCTCCGCGGGCAGTTCAACCACCTCCGCCACAACAGCAAACAAGCTCCTTTGGCCAACGTATTGCCCGCCAGATGCCGAGTGTAGAGCCCGAGTTCCCCCAGTCTCGTCCAGCATGGCAAGGCGGGAGTGGGCGTATGGCCCTTGCCGAGCCTCTCCGCGAGTCTGAGAACGTCCCGCCGCTCGTGGTGCCGCCACGGAATACGAACCGCCCACCTCATGGTTATGCATCGCCCCCCGCCCGCGGTAACGGCGTGCTGTCTCCTGTGCAGTCCATGGGTAGCAGTGGGAGGTCAACCCCGACGATGGCTACATCCCCGACGTCCAAAGGTCGGCCAGGTGCTGGTTACGGTTTATTAAACCAAGCTCCGAGCTCGCAATATCCTAGCCCGCCCCCGGAGCGTCAGCGGCCACCTCCAGCGACCTCTACGCTATGGGAACAAGCCCCGCCACTACCACCAAAATCACGGCAGCCGCAGCAACAAGTACAGCGACTTGCTGAAATGCAGCCGCAGACACAGGCTTCTGATGTCCGAGATACTCTGACCGTCCCTACTACCGACAAAGCCATTAAACGCAAGCCAGCAGGCCACCAAGCTCGCCCGTCCTGGTCGTCTTCAGTTTATTCGACATCTTCTCAACCACAGACACCAGTCGCTCCTACGGCAGCGGCACCCAACTCAACCCAGCCCACACTGCAAACACGCGCCACATCTGACGTATACACCAGCCACCACGGTGAAGCTACTTTGTCACTAACACAGTCTGAAGCTCCTGGGCAATCTGTGCTGGACCGCAAACGACCTATTTTAGCTAGTTCAAAAGGACAAAGACCACAATCACCGCCTACCGAGAACATCATCCGGATAGACATGAGTTCGCCGTACCAGCGAAACGCAGCGAGTGTGAATGGCAGCAAGCCAGCAAAGAAGCCCCTGGAAAAGCAAGGCCTCTTCAACGGCGCTAGTAATGACTCTGTTAGATCATTACTGCCAGAATTCAAGACTCTCCCACCCGCACCACCGGAGGACGAGGCCGAGGACCGCGCTGCGCAGCTTAACGCGAAGTTATCAGCGCTTGCCAACCGGCGAATGAATATCAACACGGCAATCAAGCAAATGACGGAGCTGATGCCGACGGACAATGTGCTTGCGAGTGATGCCGTGCTGCGTAAGCGCGAAGGAGAGAAGCGCAAGATCGAGACGCTGAAGCTTGAGCTCGCAGAAATCGAGCACGAGTCGTACGAAGTCGGAATCAAGCTGCACCGTGTATACAAGCGGCTAGATCGCGAGGCTGAGTACGAGCTCGCTAGTCTCCGGACGCGCAGGGTCACGGGCTAATGGGAAAGCGATACATCGGACTTATTTATATCCGTGCTGGAAAATCGAACCTAACGGTGTTGTACCAATATTTGCTTCTTTCTATGTCGACAGCGTCTTGTTCTGCGTTTTTCCGGCGGGCATTTTTTGCATTTTCATCTTGACGCAGCTTCTCTTGTGCTGTGATACCAAACCGCGATATCCTGATGGGCAGACAAACGGGTGGACGAAGTGGAACCGAGCGACGTTTTGCAAAAATGAGCCTCAGTTGAGTTGTACAGACCTAGCGGGACTCACGTTTGGTTGAGTTCTAGCCTTTCTTTAGTGGGCAAATCCGTATAATGCACCCACGCTGGGGCTCAGATATATAAATCATCCGCGCATGGATATTCAACGCAAGCACGCCTTCGCCTGAACCTAGAGAGTAGAAATGTCGTGATTAAACTACGACGTGGGATAATGAGGACTGGGTTCCAGTGCTAAGTAGATACGCCCAACCCGGGCAGTGCGCAGGGTCATGGCAAGAACCATCGGCGAGTGCGAGAGATTCAGATCACTGCAGGCGGGGTGACTGTGTGACTTGTAGCTCAAATTCATCGTTGGCTATGGAAGCTAAGTGCAAGAACCCATCACTTTGTCATGTACTTCAAACATTATTTGCCTCTCTGTCATGTGCCGCCAGGGCGTTCCCGACATGACTCGCTTGTTCACTTTGGTGCCGCACCGGCTGTCGGCAGTGAGGCCGGTATCTCTTCGTCATCGTTCGAGTCCTCGGACTCTGATGAAGCACTGGCAGAACCTCTGAGTGATACTGGGTGTGACTTGGAGCCAAGATCCGACATGACTTTGTCCGGCGAGCTCGGCTGCCCTATATGCGACGATACACGATAACCCTTGCGCTGGAGCGAGCCGAGGCTGTTGTTGAGCTCCGCCGCCGGGGGTGGAGGCGGAGGCGGGTGGCTGTTGACGCTGGTGAACCTGCTCGTCGGGTCGGCTGTTGCGGGCGTCGCCGCTGCCGTCCCTGCCAGACCTGCCGACATGTCCGCTATCGCGACTCTCGGCGCATTCGATCCAGACCCCGACCCAGGAGTCTCGGTGCGGAGACGCTTTGCCGCAGGGGTGTCGTCTGCCTCGCTCGGCGGACCGCTGTGGGCAATACCCATGCGGCTTTGCTGTGCCTCAATCTCGGCGCGTGTCCGCCTGACCCGGAGCCTCACACCGTATTTCTTGCGGATCATGCTCTGTCGCGTGCTGAAGCTGTTGTTGATGTTGGATAGCTTGGCCTTGCGCTCCGACGGGTTCTGGATAGCTTCTGCTTCTTTCAGCCGCGGTGCGTAGGTTATCTCGGCCTGTCTCAGCTCCTCGTTCATCTTTGCCCGGGTCACTGGATTAAGATGGGCGTACGGATCATCTGACGATGCCGGTGGAGGTGTATTGATAACAACTTGAGTCCCCTGGGGATGTGCGGGAGGAGGCACATGTGGTGTTGCCCGCTGGTTGTATCCCGCGTTATTGTAGTGATGAAAGGCCGGAGTCGCGGGTGGTGGCCCTGCTGTCTGGGTCGTAGGCTTCGGTCTCGGCGGACCACAGACCTTGTTCAGCTCATGCTACAACCAGGGACTGGTTAGTAAATATCGCGAATGGTATCGACAGAGGGAGATGCCTAGCATACATAACTCAGACCCCCTTTAGTCTTGAAGCCCGAGCTACAGTTGGGACACCAGTACTTGGCGCCATGCGCATCGACAGGCGGTACTTTGCATATCCGATTCGATACGTGCTAAGCAGTCTCTAGTTAGTCACGGTCAAGACTTTGCTATCAATAACCCAAACACTTACGTGGTCGTACGATCCCCTGTCGTGAAAAACGCCACCACAGTCCATACATCGCAGCTGCTGAGGCAAATGTGGTGGAAGCGGATGTGGTTGTTGCTGTTGCTGTGGCATATAATGTGCTTGGGGCGGCGGCGGAGGCGGTTGGCTTGGTAGGCTGGGCGGTGCGTTAGGGACACCGCCGATAATCCTCTCCGAATTCTCGTCGAGGATGTCGCCTTGCTCGTAGCCTAGACGCTCCGCCTTGGCCAGAGCGTTGATAAGCTCCCGGGCAGAGATGGTCTGAAGCCGCCTCTCTAGAGCGTCGTCTAGAAACTTGTTGCTGCACCTGTCAAGAATGTGAGTGGCTAGATTATCAAAATCTGCCGTCGAAAAATAAGGAACCAGGTGTTCGGCCGCGTCTTGCGCGATGATGTGAGATAGCTCCTCGACGGTCCTGCTAATGACATCTCTGTTGGATTTGGTCAGGAGAATGTTGAGCTGACCGGTTATTTCATTAGCTGCAGGCAAACAACAAGATACGAACCCACAGGCATGCGTTTGTGCACACTTACAATGAAGGCCTCGTGCCACGACGACCCCATCAGCGTGGCCCGCCAGTTCTGGCGCACCGCCGCCCGGACGGCCTCGTGCTTGGACTCGCGGATCTTGGTGCTGAGCGCCTCGGCGTGCTCGCTGAAGCTGGGGTCGGTAGCATTATGGTTGCGGCCCGGGGACGGGTAGTCCGAAGGCGGCCTAATGTTTCCGCCTGCTCCTCCTGCCACGTCGGACAGTGGTGACTGGCTTGATAGATCTAGGCGGAACCCGGATGCGTAGCCGATCGACACCTGGCCCGCGCCTGTCGGCGACGACAAGGGCAGTGGCATGGCGTAGATGGTGCCAAACTGAGGTGGTATGTGTATGCAAGCTCTTGGGTGTGTGATGGGTTGAGCTTGTAGTAGGACAAACTGGTACAAGTGCCCGTCTGTGCCTGGGTGGTTGTCAAGCTAAGCAGGGAGGAGGTGGCACGATGTATGCTTCCAAGGAACCTCACACACCTGCCTCTATGTTGGGATGTGATGCGACTGCTTGTGTTTCACAAGTATTTAGGTACTGTCTGGTGTAGCTAGGCAATTGCAGCCAAGTACGTGTTCGGGTTGTTGATGGCAGGCAGGCCGCGAGTTCAAGTTTTGCGCTGCCGTAGTTGTATGAGTCGCTTACACGGGCAGGCACGCGCGTATGCTTGCTTTTGTGGTGCTGTTGTTGTGTCTAGAAAAGAGCGTGTTCGATCAAAACCGCCTACGCGACTTCGCCCCTGTTAGTCAAGATGGATTGATCTGCTGGCAAGCTACCAAGCAGTTCCTCCGAGTTTCCTTGTGGGCAGCACGACCAAAGCACAGAGTTCTCGTGGAGGCGCTGCGGCGCAAGGATGCTGTGCTTGTCAGGTGCACTTGTCCATGGACGTGTGGTTCTGCTCGTGTGCTGCAAGCCAGGGGGGGTTCAGGCACCGATGAGAATAGAAAGGGGGAAAAAATAGTAAAAAGATAGTAGCGTGGGCCCGTCTTTTTGTCAAACCTATTTGCACCACGAGCCCTAAGTAGCATACATAACAGACAAGGTGCTAGCGTAGCAGGGGATCCACGCGAGTTTGATTAACCTGGTGGCTGCTCATTTAAAGGTCAGACATTTAATTGCTGACGTTCGTCTGTACAAATGATCTCGAATTCACGGGGTTAGATACTCAAAATGTGTCCCGAGCATTCTGATTCTTGTGAACTCTACTGTCATATCATTCTGCCGTCGCAGAGGCCGTGACCGAAGCCACGGGTCCCGACTCTACCACGCGCCCAGCATCCAGTCTTACACAGTAATCCACGTCCTTGACCGCTTCTAGGCGATGCGCAATGGTGATGACGGTGCTGTGCCTGAGCTCCTCGCGCAGGACATCATAGATCGCAGCCGCGGTGCCCATGTCGATGCTTGCAGTCGCCTCGTCTAGCACGACGACCGGGCTCCGGCGGAGCACTGCACGCCCGATACCGACGAGCTGCCGTTGGCCTTGACTCAGATTCTTCCCGCCCGCGTCAACGACTGAGTCTAACGTCCACTCCTCGCCCAGTACACGGCGGAGGACTGTCAGGCACTCCTGATCTGTATGCTCTTGTAGTGGATCGATGTTTTGTCGCAGCGTGCCGGGGAAGAGGACGGGGTCTTGCGCCACGAAACTAATTCTCTGACGCCATGCGTGGACATCGACCTTCGAGATGTCCATACTGCCAACAAATATATTCCCACACTCGGGCCGCATCGTGGCCAGGAGCGCGAGCGCCAAGGTAGACTTGCCGGATCCGGTTCGGCCCAGAATGGCACATGTTGCGCCACCAGGAATAGTAAAGGACACGTTCGACAGCGACGGTTCTAGATGGGGTGCGTACTTGAGCGTCACGTTGTCAAAGATGATGCTGTCCGTGTTCGATGGCCACACGGCGGGCGGTTGCACCTCCCCCCTCGGCTCCTCATCGAGGTCTAACAGCTCGACCACGCGCTCCACTGACACGAAGTCCATCTGAAGCTGGCCGTAGACTTTGCAAAGTCCATGTGTAGCGTCGACAAATTGGGCGGCAGTAGTCAGGACGAACGCGGTCATGCCAGCCGAAAGACCCTGGTACAGCGCTAGAGCGGTCAAAGCAAAGGTCGAGATCGCAGACAATGTGTCAAATCTGTACAGCAGCCACGACTGCACGCTCCAGTAGAAGTGGTCCATCTTCTGGAAGGCGTCTGTGACTTCGATATTGCGACTCTGGAAGTGAGCTTGTGCCTTGAATGCCCTGATCGTCGCTAAACCGTCCACCAGTATGCCAAAATTCGACATGAGGGGACTAAGTGATGCCATTTCGAGACGTCTCAAGCTCTGCGAAGTAGGCAGATATAGGTTAAAGATGACAAGGAAGAGGACAGTCATGACCACTGCAAACCCGAAGAACACTGGCGTAGTAAATGCAATGACAAACATACATGAGCTCCAGGACACAATGTAAAGGGCGACCATTTGCAAGGGCCAGGTGATGCCACCATCGAGCATCCCTATATCGGAAGTCAGGCGATTCATCAGTCGTCCGACAGGCGTGACGTCGTAAAAGCGGAAATTGGCCCGGCAGACCTTTTGGAGAACACGAGCGAAGAGATCTCTGGCCGCCACGAACAGGATGACAAGGAGCCCGCACTGGGATAGTGTAAACAGGACGGTTTGTACGACACCGATTGCAAAGTACCAAATGAGCCAGGGTCGGACATCGTCTTCCGGGCTCGGCAGTTTCTCAAAGAGTCCATCACCAATGGCTGTGATTGAGAAGGGTAACTTTTGCTGGACCTCGGCGTTGCCATATGCCTCACCCCATGCCTTAAGGAACCACTGGTTGAGGAGGACTAATACCCGCCAGAAAGCAAACAAGACAATCACGACAGTCCACCACCGGAGCTTTCCGGCTTTGATGTAGGTCCAGTATACGCGTGCAACGACACCACCTGAGGCGCGGTGCTCGTCTTCGATGAACTTGTCTGGTACAGCCGCATTGGCGTCCTCTTCGCTCGCAAAGTGCTGTCCCTCGCCACCGTGGGACGCATTGTTGCTCTCCTGCTCGCGGGCCAGTAACTTGATTTCGCGCTCCACTTCGCTAGATTCGAGCACTCTTGCTACACCGTCGGTAATTTCAATGACTTGGTCGGCGAGATGGGTGCAGAGATCCACACGGTGAGTGACGAGAACGACAGTGCGGTCTTTCATCAGAGGTCCACAGAAAAGCTTGCGGACAATAGACTCCGCAGTGTTCTGATCTAGAGGCGCGAGAGGGTCGTCTAGGAGGAGGATCCGTGAGTTGCTGTAGACAGCTCGTGCTAATGCGACGCGAGCTTTCTGTCCTCCTGACAAGCCAATGCCGTTCTCGCCAATGGCAGAAAGATCGCCATGCTTGAATGTGGCTAGGTCCGGAGTGAGGGCACAAGCATCAATGACTTTCTTGTACCTGACCGCGTCGTACGGAAAGTTGAACAAGATATTATCCCTGATGCTCATGTTTTGCAGCCACGGCGATTGCGCGCAATATCCGACCATTGCATTTGGGAGCACACTGTGGCCGTCTATTTGGTCAAGCTCACCGAGTATGCCTTCCAGAAGTGCGGTCTTGCCACAGCCAACTTTGCCACAGATGACACTGAGGCCAGGAGGGAATTGTAGGTCTAGGTCTTTGAGGATAATTTTGTTGCTCCCTGGCCATGCCCATGTCGTCTTGTGAAGTTCTATTGTGGTTGAAGAGTCATCTGTCAAGGGCTCCTCCTTGTCAGGCTCCTCCATGAACTTCTCAAGCCTGCGCATCGCCACAGAAGCGTTCAGCAGCACAATTATGAGTTGCGGGACTTCCTTCATTGAAGACTCCAGCATCTGGAACAGAGCGAGTGCAGGAAAAGCGACGTCCACACGAAGCGGCCGACCTGCGATGAACGTGTACGCAAAGAAGCTGAACACAGGGAATAGTGCCCCGGCAGCTAGGTTGGTCGCTGCTATGCCCATTCCCCAGAGACCGACCTTGATCCTCAGGAAGAGCTCTTTCTGTCGAGCCTCCATTATGTTGCCCAGCCACTTGTCCTGCCAGTCGTACCAACGAAGATGACGAATTGCCTCGACGAACTGTGTGGTAGACTGGAGCCGCTCATCTGTAGCTTTGCGTCGGCTCGTTTCAGTAGCGAGCAAGAAACGCACGAATCCTGCATTAATGAATTGAATAACCGCTACCCAGGCAATACCAAGCAGGACCGGAGCACCAATGAGTTGCCACAGGAGGCAGATTGCCAGGACAAGCTGGAGGGGCTTTGTGACTATCGACGGAAAGTCCCAGAAGCGCTGAGAGACCTCATAGACGTCCCCTCTCATCAGATTGAGAATCTTGCCCATACTCGCCGGCTGCTCTTTTGCCTCCTCTGCCTTTGCTTTTTTCTTGAAAGGTAGCCAGGAGACGAGCTTCTGTCTTAATGTTTGCCCCTCGTTTTTCTGGTGAGAGTGTCCATTGCCATTGTCTTCACAATTTCTCTCGTGCGGTAAACCTGTATCAGAATTCTCATTAGTAGATTCCACAGATTTCTCCTCAATGTGGCCGCCCTTGGACTTTCGTGCGAGAGTCTTGGCGTAAACCATGGTGAGCATCTCCCCACGTGATCTCTCATACGCACGCCGGCAGTACCACAGGCTGAAAACACCCGACTGGGCTGCGATGAGACGGATGACGAGGATGGCAGTGGCGAATATTAGTGACTCGTGCATATGGGAGCCGTCCTCGCTGATAGACTGCAGGAGCTTCTGCAGCAGGATCGGGGTAGAGAGGTTCGCAATAGCCTCGAGGACACCGAGGCAGACAGTGGTAATGAGGTCGAGCGTGTTGGCCACAAGGAGACGCTTCAGAATCGAGCCGCGGAGCTCGCGGAACAGGAGGTGAAGCCGCTCATGCTGGAACTCATATGGAAGCAGCCAGACGTCTTGCTCATCGAGTGTCTTGCGGTAACTATGCATCAGCAGTGGCGACATCCAGGTGACAGTCATGAATTGCCAGAGGGTCAAGTCGTCTTCGGGACTTCGGAGCCCCGAGTTGGACACCTCAAATGGCTTTGCAATGCCATCATTTGATATATTCGGATGCCTCATAGGCATGTGCAAGATGACCAAGACAGCTACCAAGGCTGTGATCAGCTGGGCGACAGCGAGAGGATTGACGTGCTTTAGGTCATTGTAAGCGAGGATAGTAGATATGCTGTTGCATATGAAGGTTGATGCGAATATGATGAGCAGTGTTTTGGGCGTCCTGCCTGGACGCGTAGCTAAGGTGTGAAGCAATGCTGCCAGCCAGGGAAGCGGTTCGCAGACGCGGATGATGCTGAAGGACGAGTGTGTAGCAAGGTCGAGGATTGAGAAGATCAGGCCGATGGCGGACAAGCTGAGCAGTACGTAGGTCCATGGAGACCAGTGCGACCAGGTCCGTCCGCGTCGTGGGGCCTCCTCCAAGGCAAATCGCCGGGTCCATTGAGGACCCTCTGGGAGAGCTCGTCGGAAGAGATGGAATATGATGCATGCTACGGCTATGCCTGCTGGTACCGAAGCACATATTCGAGAAGGCTCTATGATAGGAGTGAAGCTATTTTGTAGTGTAGGAGGCTGCAGCCCAAGCCTGGTCGGGACACTGTAGGGCAGGCTTTGCGGCCCGAGCAGGACCTGGAAAGGCCCATTGTGAGAAAACACCATGGCGAGCAGGATGTTAGCTTCGAGTGGTGTTTGAGGCGGATTCATCCATCGCGTGTCTTTCTGTAGAGGCTAGGTAGGTCGATATCAAGAGAATTCGGTTGTTAGGGCTATGGTCCATGAAGAAGCGGTCGGGGGCTGGCTAGATGGAGAGAGAGAGGTCCGAGAGCGGAGATCGACGCGAAGGAATTGGTGCCGCTCGAGGACACGGTGTGGTCCGCGACTAAGATCTGTCATGAGTGAATAGGCAAGGTGCGACACATAACGCGTGTAGCAGCTAGGGACACGTAGATGCAATCACCCATTCAGAAGACAAAGGTTGACGATCCGAGCGTGGCGATGATGATAGGTGTTAGACCGATTTTAGAAAGGGAAGGCGTCGCTCTCCGCTCGCTAGAGCTATTGGTAGACAAGGATCTTAGTGCTTAGGTGCAACCCTGCAGCCAAGGGCCCTGTACAAGATCAGCACCATTGTGCTTTCTGATCCTGTCGCGATTGCACAGCCCCATCCTTCTCGCCCCAAAGGTCTCATGCTACCTCCCATTGAATAAAGGTGCCTCCCATTGAATAAAGGTCGAAGTAGGTCGGCCAGGCTTGTTGCTTTGCCGATATTCAACTCATCCAAGCCCAACGAGGTGTGTCGTACTGATTTGCCAAATTCCATCCTTCTAAGGCCAGTCTTCGGACGTCTTGACCGTCAGCCGCATGCTAGGAAGTTAGGAAGTGTCCAATCCCTAGACGATTCAAGTCTAATTCCCACAATGGGCGTGTCAGCAACCTGAAGCTACTGGCTCTAACAAGTCACATTCCTCGCCAACGTTTATCCGAAGAAATCTCGGCCTCGAGCAGACTGCAGCACCGCTCATAGCTCATATGGTCTTGTCCGCGTGGGCGGCCGACCCGACTAATCGATGTTGCACAAAAAACGGTCGTGCATGAGATGTAGGTCAAAGTTGTTATTGATCAACAAGTGACAGAGCCGCTGTCTGGGCGCGCAGGCCGATCTCGGAATACGCGTATGTTCCGCTAGTAAGAAGAAACTCTCCCGTGCTACAAACTTGATTACTCGCCAATACAGGCACACATGAGCCTCTCGTAATCTCCGCTCGTCTCTCCCTTGATGCGGCTCCCAAGGGTCTTGCCGTACAGCATGCGGTACTTGTTCTTGACGCCAGCCATGAACACTCGGTCCCAGTGGTACCGGACCACTCTGGAGACGAGGAGGGTGTCCTTGGTGCCGAGTCCTGCCATCGCGTCCTCCAGCAGGATCGCCGCATTGCGCTCCTTGTCTACTGCAGACCGGAGTTGGCACAACAGAGCATCCTTCATATGGCCACTGAATTCCTGAGGGGGTGTTAGCTGCGTGTCACTGGCGGTCTGGCCAGGGGGGGCGGCTTTGTGGGCACTTACACTGCGGATCACGTCTTCGAGCTTCTTCCGGAACCTCTGTTCGTAGGTGTGGTTTATGGCCTGGATCTGCGCATTGCTCCGCGTGCTCAAGATGGAGCAGACGAGCATTTCGTCCGTGCCCATTTGTCCTTCAGTCGCACGATGGAGATCCTTGACCTCTTGCTCAATCGCCTGCTGGTTGATGGGTGTGCTCTCTTCGTTTCTGGCTCCGGCTAGCACAATCATAAAGTGGTCCTCCGTCTTGAAGCTGAGATCACTCTTGACATCGCTCTCGAGCGAGGCGCGAAATTCTCGAGCGTACGTGCTCTTGATGGCGGCCATGTCAGCGTTCGACCGCCCGAGGAGGACATCATTGAGGACATCCTCATTCGTGCCGGCACCCTTGAGCGCTTCGCGCAGCAGGTGTACATCGTGCAGGAGCGGGCCGCGAGCCAATGCGACCAGGCCCTTTTCAAAGTAGCCACGGGTCTCCGACTCAATGTCTTTGATGAGGTCGCGGCGGAGATTGCGGGAGTAGGCGGTCCGGATAGCTTCGACCTGGAGCGGGTCCTTTGTCGACAGCACGCGGATCAGGGCCTTTTCGTCTGTTCCGAAGCCCTTCATGGCGGCGCGGAGAGCTTGGGCGTCTGGATTCGCATCCCACTGGATTATCTGAGGCGCCCCGTACCCGAGGCTGGCTGGCGCTGGCGGGCCCTGGTGCTGTTGGGGTGCTCCGTATCCGGGCTGCGGTGGCGGGGCACCATAGTGACCGGCAGGAGGTGGAGGGGCACCGTATTGCTGTTGTGGCGGGGGGGCTCCGTAGTGTTGCTGCTGAGGTGGTGGGTGTCCTGGAGGTGCGTATTGGCCGGCAGGAGGGTACTGTCCTGCAGGAGGGGGATAGTGGCCTTGCTGAGGCGGTGGAGGTTGGTGATATTGCCCGCCGGCTGGAGGAGGATAATATCCTTGTTGTTGTTGTTGGGGTGGATATTGCCCTGGGGGAGGATATTGTCCCTGCGGAGGGTATTGCCCTGGAGGCGGATATTGCGCTTGCTGCGGAGGAGGGTACTGTCCTTGCGGCGGATATTGCTGGTGCTGCTGGGGAGGTGGCTGGCCGTATTGGCCGCCTCCGTAGGGCTGCTGGTTGTAGTAAGACATCCGAGGGCTGCGGCAGCTCCTGACCTGTGACGTTGTCGAGTGCTTGATGCGTTGGGAGCGAACACACAACCGAGGATGGCTGGCGGCGATTGCGATTCGAGGGCTGGGGGTGCAGGATATCGAGGGGTTTGTGAGAAGGAGAAGAGTTCAGCTGGGCAGAAGCTGAAGTGGACAGAGTTGATGGCTGTTGGCGCAACGAGGCAGGTTAGCCATGACGAAAGGCTGACAAGAAAGAAAACTGCGGGGTACCCGCTCTGCCCAAACCATCTGGTCTTGGTTCGCGCCAAGGGTCTACCTACATACCTTGAGCACCAGCGTTGCGTCTGGTTGGCGACGGTCTTGTTCTTTGTGCAGCACTTGCCAGGACTTTGACTTTTCGTGCAAGTAAAGACAGCTGGGCTGTCGGGTGCGTCTTCTTAAGACGGGTGGTGCCCTCACGACTACGACAACGACCACGACCACGACCATCATTTCGTCCTGTTGTTTCGTCTGCGGGCGAGGCAGTGTCGGCGCCGGCGGGGCTCGTTTCCTGGCGCGACCCCACAACCTTTGAGCATGCGACCTGGCGGAGATTAGCACATCCAATCATGTGCCGAGCGCACTCTTTGTCGGTAGCTGCGGCACTGCCATCGTCATCGCGCGGTGCCGCAAAGCTGCCGCCTTGTGCTGCGCCCGGTCCACTCGGCGATTCACGGTCGCTCAGCCACACCCGGGTTGGTCTTCGTTGACGGGTTGGCTGCCTCTGGTGGCGGGACAGGTCTCCCCAAGCCACGACTGGGCATGACATGTGTGATGTGGCGGGGTTGAGCTCGCACGAGGCAGTAATGAGTCGGGCATCTGTGGCACTAAGTTATGCTAGAGGGGAGAGGGAGACGAGATCTAGATCATGGCTTCAGCCGGCGTCTCATTCTTGTCGGTGGTGGGGTTCGCCTGGCCCTCCTGAGTCTTGCCCCGTGGTGCAGCCGGCCCCACCTCCGGGTCCGGACAGCCGAAGCACGCGAATTCCCGCCAAGCAGGCCACGGCGGTACTCGTCTGCCCTCACTTGACAACACCCGCGACGTGAAGCGGATCGACCATTCACGAGACAACCTCGGCCTGGGGTGTCGCAACAGTTCAAGTGCACCAGACGGGACGGCCCAGGCTGAGGCGATCATGCAGGTACCGAGTACGGAGTACAGGCCGCGCGCGGGTGGGTCCGTGACCCCTGGCGGAATGGGAAACCGCCCAACCACCCGCAACTCTGCTCTGCTGCAACTGCAACCCAGACCCTGCAACCTTGGCCCGCCCAACCCCCATTCTGCACCACCTGCGCACTTGAGCAGTCACAAGCCAGCATCATCCTGTTGCATCGTCCCAGCCTCTGCATTTTCCCTCGCACCACCTGTCTACGAGCCCCTCGATTAAAACCATCTCGCGCCCACAGTCATGCACGTCTGCTTCTCTCTTGCGCATCGTTGTTGTGCTTCCCATCTGCAGTGTCGACAATCGTTCTTCAGCTAGTCACCATGCGGTCCCACCCCATATCATCAGTCTCGCTATGGCTCGCGGCAGCTTTGCTAACCCACAACGCCGCCGCTCTGCCTCTATCCGCCCTGCAGCGGACACCAACAGAACCTCTCGAGGCCCGCGCAACGTATTCAGTGGTGCCCATCAACGGAGGAACCAACAATGGTGGTGGAGGTGGTAACGGTGGCAACGGTGGCTCCGGCTCCGGCTCCGGCACCGGTGGCAGCGGAGGCAGCGGAGGCAATGGCGGCTCTGGAGGCGGCAGCGGTGGCAATGGAGACGACGACAACACAACCACCGTCTACCACACAGTCACGGCCGCTCCAACGCCCACGACAACCACCGTCACGGAGCCCGCGAGCACAACGGTCGTCCCCACCACCATTTCAGTGATCGGCATCCAGCCCACAACAACAGTGACCACCACCGTGGAGGACGCCGATGTCGTGCCTACCACTACGACCATCACCCCGCCCGCCATCACCACACACACCATCGTGACACAGCCCACGACCACAATGATCACAACAACGACAACTCACGGCCCTTTACCCCCACCACCATCTCCTCCAGCCGCAACAGAGACCACCACCACCACCACGGCAACAACAGCTCCTACAGGGCCCGCGCCAGTGCTGCCACAGCCGACATTCATCACAACAATCACCACCACCACGGTCGACGGCGCCACGCTCGTCCTGCCAACGACCGTGGTGGTCGTCTCTACAAGCCTAGTCACGACCACGCCTACTGCGGCAATCACGTCGGCGGCGACGACCTTGTCGACGATCCCGATCTTGCCCACGCCCGGGCCGGTCTTCTCGTCTTCCGAATCCGGGCTCGCCAGCGGTAGCTCATCGTCAGCAACGGCGTCAGCAACGGCATTTGACGACGGGATGTGGCACACGACATATCCCGCCTGGAACGGCACCATCGCCTTCCGCTACCGATCATGAGCTCTCTGATCAAAGGCGTAATTTTCCACGCACCACACACATACATAATTCGTAATAACCACGTCAAACGACACACAATGACAACCCGAACCGAATGTGGGGGTAATAATGCAATTAGGCGAGGAGAGAGAGGGGGCCATTAGCAAGAAATACCTTCGAAACCTATCTTTCTCTATTTTGGACCTTTTTTTCTGTGCTGGTTTCCAGGCGAAATCACGCATTCTACACAAAATCATAGCGACGGAGTTTAGGCATTTGTTTATTTTGGAAACATGTTTCTTGCTCTCAAAGAGAAGAAGGAACGGGATGGTTACATGAGTACCGACAGGATCTAATGAGACAATCATAATGAAAAACAGTGTACTTGACTAGAAGTATTTTTGCAATCGTGTAATATGTCATTCATGCCTATTTTCCGCATCTAGCCGAAAAGGGTCACTATGATTTTCTCATTCTTACTCGGTGTCCTTCAAAAGTGACATAGGCCTTTATGCCCCCGGCGCTCCTCCCATCTCATCCCACTTTGTCTCCCTCAAAACCGCCCACCGTTGTCCAGCGTCACAACAGCGCTCCCGCTCATCGGCCTGCTCACCACGATCGCGCCCTCCATGTCCTTGTCACTGATGACGTCGCGCCTCTTGGCGTAGTACTGCGCCACGAGCGCCTCCTTGATCGCGTCGACCTTGTCCGCCGGCACCAGGTGCACGCTGCACCCGCCCCATCCCGCGCCCGTGAGACGGCTGCCGTAACCCCCGGCGCCGCGGATGATGGCGCAGATTTCGTCAATCTCGGGGCAGCTGCACTCGTACACGTCGCGGCACGAGTCCTGCGTCTGGTTCATGAGCGTGCCGAGCTTCTGGTTGTACTCGACCGAGTCGTCCCCAACTGACGACGACGACGACGACGACGAGGGGTGCTTGCTCGTGTCCTCGAGCAGGGCGAGGAACTGCTGGGTGCGCAGGGCCTCGGTGAATACGTGCAGCGCGCGCTGGCGCAGCTTGAAGTACTCGCCGCGCACGGGGAAGCTCGAGAGGAAGCGCGCCCGGATGTCCTCGGCCGACATGCCCGTGGCCGTGGCGACGTCGTCGATGGTGTAGCCCTGCTCCTTGTCCAGCGCCGACTTGGTCATCTCGACGAGCTCCTCGAGCTGCTCGGGCAGTGACTTCTTCTTCTTGTCCTGGGTGTCCTTGCTGCTGCCGCCAAAATAGTTGTCGTGGAAGCCGCGGAGGGACACACCGAGGGGCCCCGCGTCCTTGGGGAGCTCGGTGCCCGGGCAGAACTTTGCGTTGAGCACCGCCGCCGCCATGCTGACCTCGACGACGCGCAGGTTGTAGTGGATCGGGCCGGTGACCTGCTTGTTCGAGGTGACGAACGACTGCGCGATGAGGAAGCACAGCTCCGGGTTCGTCTTGGGGAAGAAGACGGGCCGGGCGGACAGCGAGGGGCTAAAGGAGACGAGCAGTGCGGAGCCCATCTCGGAGAAGACGGAGGCGGACTGGTCCATGCTGTTTGATGTTGGGTAGTGGGTGTCAGTTTTGGTACTTCCTCAATGGCAGAATCGGTGTCTACATCTACCTCCGAATCTACTCACCCTCCAGAGTTGACACCAACCGCCCGCTCGCTGACGATGGCGACTTCGGTGAGGGCCTTCTTGTCAATGTTCCGCTCGCCGTTCGCAAACATGACGGCCAGAGCCGCCGCACTGACAAACGCCGCGCTCGAGCTGAGGCCGCCGCCCGCCGGCACGGTGCCGTCCATGAGGACTTTCATGCTCCGTGGGCGGAAGCCGGCGCCGTGCTTCTTGCGCAGCAGCTCCAGCGCGCCCCGGAGGCCGGCCTTGAAGTAGTTTGTCCACTCGTGCTTGGTCGCGTCAATCTCGACGTCGCCGTGGGGCAGGTCGAACTCGCGCGTCGGGAACCGGTCCGAGGCGACGTTGGCGACTTGAAGCTTATACGTGGTCGAGGACGAGGCCACGTCGTCGCTGTCGCCGCCGGAGCTGCTCACGGCGACAATGACGTCTGGGTAAATGGCCATCGGCAGGCACGGGTACAGCGAGTAGTCAATGTGCTCGCCGATGATGTTGACCCTGCCTGGGGATCGCGCGACGAACTCGGCGGGCGTGCCGTACGTAGACTGGAACTTCTCGAGCAACGCGTTCCAACGGACGCCCTGCTCGCCGAGGGACTGCGGCGTGTAGACATCCTGTAGCGCAGTCGTCTGGGGGACGGGTCCGGACATCGTGTTTGTGTGTGTCCTGGGTGGCTGCTGTGTGGTCCTGGAGGTAGAGGGTCAAGTTGAAAGGTGGAGGAACTCGACCTCGAGGTTAGTCCGACACAAAAGAAAGCCCTGCCGCTTCTTCTGCCCGGAGCCGACGTGAAAGTGCCCCGCAGTATAAGCGAAGTTACCAACGCTGTCCAAGAGGTTTATCCAATGTCTCAAAGCACTCGATGCAAGTTAGCTCGTCCAGGAACATTCGTTGATGCAAGGAATTAAAACTAAGTACATTTCCAGATGTGTGCCTGCAGAAGAAAATAATGGCGGGGTTCGAAGCGCATATCCCCGGGCGAAGACCTGCCGAAGATGAAGCTGCCCGCGATCCAAATCCCACCAACCCCCGCCCCGCCCCTGGTATTTTACCTCTTTTACCCCCAAATCCCCGCAGCAGCCCCAATCATTCGTTCTGCGCCGAACATTTCGCCGGATCCCTGCGTGGGCCAACCCACTCATAGCATGTGCTTGTTTCCCTGTTCGAGACTTTGAATGCTCACTCGACCCCGGCACATTTGCCAGACCTCGCATGGATGCGCTCGAGGAGCTTCATGATATTGAGGGGGGACTTTCGTACAACCTAACGGGCCGGACACCAGAGCCTCATGATGAAATACATGAGGGCCAGCCGCCAGGGCCCCCACCGGCAATCGCCAGTCTAGTATGCAATATGCAATGAGTCGCACGGTGCCGAAGAGGCCGGGATGGTTTGAGCAGGCAGAATCGGGATGTAAACAGAAGATGCGCCTGATTTTGTGTACACTTCATTATGTACAATATACCCTGAAAAGCTTTTGGTTGTTCCATGCGTCGAAGATGGAGGAAAGCACACAATCACACGAGCAGAGTACTTTTCCGAGGTTGGGCGCCCTTTGCACCTGCTGCGAAACCATGTCCTCCACCTTCGCTTCCATGTGTTGTCCTAAATGTACCCGGTACTATACTTCAATATTAAATCGCCAAAGATGCGCTGCGTTCCGAAAGTCATCACAGTCTGGCACGGCTCCTTTAGCTGTGGAGTCCGCTGGTCCTCGTGCGCATCAGCTCTCTGCGCTTCTTATCCTTCTCTGTAAAATCATTAGTCCCATGTGCCTTCATATTGGAGAACGAAACGAGCAAGTACTTACCACCATCCCAAACGAGGAACTCGTGGAGACCTGAGCCTGCGGGCACCATAGGCAGGACGGGCACCTTTTTATCAGTCATGACCTCGAGAAGGGCAGGGCCGTCTGTGTTGATGAGCCACTCCAGAGCCTCGACAGTCTCCTCGGGCTTGATCAGTCTCCGGTGCTGTACGCCCATGGCATCGGCAAGCTTCATGAAATCGGGGTTCTTCTGGTGTGTGTGCGCGTAGCGGTCCTCGTAGAACAGGTTCTGCCATTGGGTGACCATGCCCTGCTCTTCATTGTTGAGGATAATGACTTTGACGCCAATGTTGAACTGGGCAGCTGTGGACAGCTCCGTCAGGGTCATGTTGAAGGACGCATCGCCGTCAATATCGATCACGAGAGCGTCGGGACGGGCGACCTTGGCGCCGATGGCAGCGGGCAAGCCAAAGCCCATCGTGCCGAGACCACCTGACGTGATCATGGTCCGGGGAGCTCTCCACCTGAAGTGCTGGGCGGTCCACATCTGGTGCTGGCCGACACCAGTAGCAATAATGGTCTCATTCTTGCGGTCCGCAGTTAGCTTGCTCAGCTCCTCGATCAGGGTCTGAGGCTTGATGAGGCCAGTGCGCTCGGAGCGCTCGTAGTCGTCCATGGGCCACTTCTTCTTCCACTCGTTGATTGACTTGAACCACTCGCTGCGATCAGACATGCTGGTTTTGTTGACAAAGGGCATGAGCTGCGACAGGCTCTGAGCGACATCACCCTCAACAGCCTCGGTGGCCTGGACAACCTTGTTGATGTTCTTTGGCATGATCTCGAAGTGCACAATGCCACCACGGCCCTCGAGGGCCGCAGCCTTGGCCGCGGGGGCGAATTTGGAGATGGCGAGGGTCACGCGGTCGTCGAAACGAGCACCAATGGCGATGATGAGATCGGCCTCTTGCATCGCCATGTTGGCAAAGGCAGACCCGTGCATACCAAGCATGTAGAGGGACTTCTCATCAAGCTCATCAAAGGCACCAAGACCCAGAAGAGTAGTGGTGACGGGGATCGAGGCCTTGTCTGAGAGCTCTCTCAGAAGCTCCACACCGCCTTCGGACAGAATAACACCCTGGCCAGCGTAGATGACAGGCTTCTTGGCAATGTTGATGAGCTCACTGACGCGCTGGATAGACTGCTGGAGCTGTCTCCTTGTTGACTCTATAGCGACCTGGGATGCAGCACTGGGCAGGTTGGGGATCGCGGACTCCGTGGGGATGGCCTTGCGCAAGATGCTGGCGGTCACATCCTTGGGGAGATCGACAAGGACGGGGCCAGGGCGGCCGCTCGTGGCGATATCGAAAGCTTCGTTGATCCTCCGGGGCAGTTCCTCGACGCTCTTAACCATGACGTTCCACTTGGTGCAAGCTCTTGAGATGCCGATGACGTCGGCCTCCTGGAAGGCGTCACTTCCGATGGCGCTTGTGACGACCTGGCCCGTGAACACGACCATGGGTGTTCCATCGGACATGGCATCCTGCATGGGAGTAATGACATTTGTCGCGCCGGGGCCGGACGTGACGAGAACGACGCCGGGCTTACCAGAGGCGCGGGCGTAACCTTCAGCCATGTGACCAGCACCTTGCTCGTGCTTGGGTAGAATGAAATCAAAATGTTTTGAGTTGTAAATGGCGTCGAAGACGGGCAAGATAGCGCCACCGGGGTAACCGACTAGAACGCGTGGCCATGTTAGTCGACGCGGTACACCCTGAGCAAGATCCAGGTAGCCTAGACGTACATATGTGCTTGACGCCTCTCCTCAGCATCATCTCGTGGAAGATCTCGCCGCCGGTCTTGCCAATGAATCTGATTGGGCTGTCAGTGAATGTCCGAAGCATGAATGTAAATATGTGTTTCAAGTAACATACGACTCGTCCATTTCAGGCGTGCGGCGGGGCGCCAATGGCTCGACATGGCTCTTGTCCTTGGTACTGGCGACGTTGAAATGCGGCGCAGGGGCAGAGCGCGAAGGCCTGAGAAAATCACACATGCGTGCGGGTCAGTCCAAGAGTCCAGAGAAGGCCTGACGGGCACATCATAGAAGCTTTGAAACAACATACGCTGTCGCCGACGTGGCCTGATTCCTTACGCCTGAAGGCGTTTTCTTGTTCTGGCTGACAATGGCAGAAGCCGTCTGAGGGGTGGTCAGGAACCGTCGCTGCTGTCTCGAGGCTTGGGCGAGGGCCTTCGCGGCCCTGTTGGCCTGCCGTGAGCGGAGCATGGCGGCTGTTGGTGGAGAGAAGACGTTGACGGCGATCGGGAGGCAGAGTGTCGGAGGTCTGATGAGGGGACAATTGAAGGCTGAGAGTTAGTTTCGAGTACGGCACGTGTGGTGCTTGAAAATGTGAATGGGTGGCGACGGAGAAGGACGGCCTTACAGTGCCCGACGGTGTTTTATGGCAGTTGAAGGGTCAGGCGGCCTGTGAAAAGTTATGCTTACCGGTGACACTAGTTGGCACTACCAGAAAGTCGAGTGGCCGAGCAGCAACGGACAAGCAACTCAAAGATCGAAGACGTAGGACGACTGTTTGAATTGCTCGGAACCGGTGGCGGCACACACGAAGGGGGAAAGACAGGAATTCTGGAGAGCGGTGGTCGGAGTGGGGAGGGTGACTGACGGGACTGGCCGGGCGTGGTCGAGAGCGATCATCGGAGCATCGGCGGCCACTTTTTCTTCTGCAGGCTCCCGAAACCTGTGGAGAGACCGCACAATTTGGATGCAAAATTATTGGCATTATCCGGGCTCTGATTGGCTGAAGCGGAGGAATATTCTCCGCCTTGACCTCCACCATCAAGCATACAGAGGTCAATGTACGGAGTAGCGCTAAAAGCAGCAAGGGCCCTCTCCGCACCCGCCGGCCCATTGACTGCCTCACGGCGCCGAGGGTGCAGGTACGGAGTTGTCAGCGCCGAGCTGGACTTGAATGTTAGAATATTTCCCCATCCAGGAAACCCACTCAAGACCACCTGGGCTCGCTGGGCAAGCCCAAGTGCAGCAAGGTATACATCTATCTACCATGCACACATCTACGTCAAACAGAGCTGCTGTAGTAAGCATTGAGCCATTGGCCGCAGCCACCGCCATATCTTAGCAGATGGTGCGTATGATCCCGCGGCCTCGGACGCCCTGATGGATACACTCTCTCGTCATGGGCAGCACTTTTGCCCGAACCCTCAATTGCTCCCGCCGTGTGGGGAACAAGCCTTGAAGGGACCCGAGGAGAAGCGTTGCGGGTTGTGGGGAGACTAGACAGTAAGCACGCCTGCATATGCGTCCAAAAGCTGGGGGACGGGGGGGAGCTCGTTTCCCAAGACGGAAGGCAGTTCAATCGTCCGAGACCCTGCCACAGTCCCGTCAAAGATGCAGGAGACCCTGGGAACAGTAATAAGGGCTGTGGAGTCGTTGTTGGTACGTAACACTACCAGAAGAATGCTGGCTGATGACGTCGCAAATTACATGTTTGGGAAGTTGCTGCACGGGCAGACTCAACACTGCCAAGAGATTACTCACCAGGTCCAACAAGTGGCGAGCACCGCATAGCGCTCGCTGTATCATCCATTTCGTGGCGTATATTCTATATGCCCAGTCTGGCAGAAAAGAACCGAGCCAGTCTAGCGATGCAATCTCAAGGCGCATGTCTTAGAACAGACAGATGCATTTTGGTTTGGCTCGAGAGCGGTCACAAAAATGTCGGGCTGAGGAGTATCGTGTTGTGACTGCTCGGGCCGCCGCTCAGTTAAAGCAACTGTTCTGCGCCCAAGTTCATCATATCGTAAACCAGAAGGAAAACAAAGTCAAGAACGAGCGCCGAGCCATCGCTGTCAGCGAAACCTCCGAACCCCAGCCCGACGCCCAGCCCGGCCGACAATGACTGATTTTGCTGCTGCTGGTCTTGATTCTGAGGAAGCAGGTTCGAGTTACTAAGTTGAGGACGCTGACGCTGGTGTCCTTGTAGTTGCGGCGATCGCATCGTCTTACAGTTATTCATCCTCGTCGTTGACGTCCAGCATCTCCTCATCTTCGGAATCGCCGGCGGTATCTGAACTGTCCATGTCGATACCTCCGCTGTCGACCCCAAGATCGATTACTCGAAGCAAGCCTGACCCCATCGATACAGCGGCCCAGGTACTAAACACAGCATTGGTATTCCACGCAATCGACGTAATCCGAGTGTGCGTATCCTCGATGATCAAGGGACCGGTCGCAAACGTCATTGCCCCAGCTTCGTCTACAGCGTCGAAGCCATCATCCTCGATGTCAAGCTGGGAAGCCTGCTTCTGCGCCTTTTTCTTCTTGCTCTTCTTGCTCTCAGAGGCCTGCTTGCCGGTAAAATTTGCCCTAGGGTGGTCGTTCACCTCTGGGAGATACCCATGCGAAATTCGTACTACTCCTCGTGATGGATCCCGACCGGCCATCGGCTTCGCAGGCCTATATTCATGTTTAAGGATCCGGATCTTGTTGACTTTCTCTCTGTAGCCCATAATCTTTCGCAAAACGTTTGTCGACCAGAGGGATCCATCCGAGGTCCCCACCAGAAGGAATGGGTGACACTGACTCATGGCAAAGCATGTCACTTGGCTTTCCACCGTCAAGATATGTCGTGGCTGGGGAAATGTCGTCAAGCCAGAATAGGACACTGTCGAGTTGGCAGTGAAGTTTGTCGGCCACATGGAAAGATACCCACGCAGCACTTCACTCCAGGCGAGCAAGTTGGGCTGCAGTGAGACCAAGAGATTGGCGTTATATGACATCTCCGCAGTCGGTCGATTCAGGTCTGTGACGGTCAAGACGCCACCGACGGGGAGGGACGCGATATGTAAAGGCTGCGAAGGGTAGCCAGAGACAATGTCAATGATGTTGGCGCAATGGACCGGATGCCTCTGAAGCTGCTGGCACGGGAATATCGACCACAGCGCAATAGAACCGTCTGAACAGCCCACCGCGATCCTATTCGTGTTCACCCATGTGAAGCAAGTGATCGCGACCGTATACTCATTTGGGACCGACATTGACACCATTGCGTCTTGTACTTCCTCTATGGAATCGTCAGTGTTTGTGTCTCACTAAAACATCCGAATTTGACAAGGCTCTTACCAAATACTTCCACGGATGAGTTCGCGTGCTTCTTCACCGCAACAATGCGCAACTTTCCGTCAGCACAAAGAATACCAAGAAGAGCACTTAGCTCGTGATCATCTATAGGGGTCGGACACCATTGGATCTTGGCAACTCGGCCCCAAAGGGAGCAGAGAGCGTGGACCAGTCGCGGTTGCCCTTGCGCTGGGCGCATTATACCATCGCCGTCTTGCTCCGCTGGAAACTTCCACAACTGCACACTGCCCTCTTTCTGCATGGCAGGAGTCGGCGCCTTCGACAGGTCTGGCTGATATGCTTGATCGGCCTCGGGAATAACAGACAGTGCCAAGAGCTGCTCGTCGTTGGTTTCAAACGATGGCGCCCAATCCATGGCCACGATAATGCCGCCAATATCCAGAAGCCAGCCTCCAGAAATGGCCGCAGTATCTGTAGTATGGTCAATCGGCGAGCCAGATTCGGACATAAAGATACTGTGCCGGTACTTTGTCTGATATGCTTGTTGATTCCCATGCTCGCCTAGCAGGACCGTAAGATTCGCATTCGGTCGTGGAAGAAACATCGAGGAGGCAAGATCAGGCTCCAGAAGCCTAGCGCTCTGTGTGTGACCAGAGTCATAGGCATACTGTCTCAGCCTATCCTTCAGGCGATTTTGCTGTTCCTCGATGATTTTTCTTGCGACCCATGGTGCGGCTGCAAGCTGAAGATGTAATTCAGAAACAGGTCGTGGTGGGAGGATCTGAAAGTCCCACCACACTCTCGTAATGCGTGAGACAATTCTTCTGTAGTTATCCCGGTCTCCATAGAGCAGCACAACCATGTCGTGGAACCTGGTCCACCTCTTTAGTGGTCCGACATATGCTCTCGTCCATTTTGCAGACGGGTCGAGAGGGTAATCCAAGACGGTGTTGAGAGCTTTTGTTGTGGAAGGCTGGGCAGGCACCACCTCTTTCCTTCTTGGCCGCACCGCCACTGGCTTTGGAGCGCGTCGTGGGGCAGCAGGCTCTTCTGGTTCCGGGTCTGACTCCGACGTCTCGACAACGTCTAGTGGCACATCTTTGGCGTCCGATTCACTCCCGATGGCGTCATCATCGCGGTAGCCGTCTTCTGACTCTTCTCTTGCTGCCTGTGCGGCTTGAACGACCTCTTCATCGTCCGAGATCAGAGTTGGATCAAGGTCGGACGGCCGGTAGCGCTTGGCCTGGTTGGATCTTCTAGTCCTCATTGCGCCTATCGCGAGCTTTTCAGGCCGTCCTCAAAGCTTCTGAATCTGCAGTGTGGTGGTGTATGGTATGGTGTTCTCCAACCAGTACTGCGACGCGCTTCACTGGTCCGGTGATGGACAAAACGGCATTGTGGTTGATTGGTCGCGCCTGCACATGGACTTGTGCAAGCCGCAGTTGCTAAATCTTATAAAACTTTGCGTACAGAATACAGCTGCTTATGGTACCGGTTTCTGTGCACATCTATGCTGGTGATGGGAGGGTGAAGTTAAGCTTGTCAAAAATTAAGCGTGCTGGGTGGGGGCGCGTGTGGAGAGGCCTGTGATGGCAGTTTCGCGGTGTAATTATCTGAGACACATTCCATTGAGACTTCACAGCATTCGCCCTAGTCCTAGCAACGAAATAATTGATATGCCTCCATTGAAACCATTGAAATGGATGCATACTCATAGGAGTGCAAGAACCGGATACACAAGTTTTGGTCTTGCTTTCGGCAAAACAAGATTGCTGGCTGGGGATTATCATGAAGTCTAGCTGCGCAAAAGAAATTCGCATCCGAGTTAATTTACTGAAACGTCAAACAAGACACCAACAATCTATCTATCATTGGCACTGCGATCCCAGTACGTTATGATGGTAGTCAAATGCCTTCGCCATGCCAGTCAGGTGCGATGCAGCTGCAAACACAATGAGAATATGGAAGAGCTGGTGCGAGCTGCCCCAAATATCAAATGTCCCAGGAAAGCTCTTCTCGGGCCACCGAGCCTGAAATACCCATGTTAGTGCCATGCATGAAAAGGTGCTCAGAGGCGACAGGAATCCGACTTACAGCATAGAGAAATGCCCCAAATATGTATAACACGCCTTGGAACAGAACCCAGCTTAGGCCCATTTGTGCGTCCAGCTGACGGAATCCGTACATGCTTAGAGCATGGCAAATTGGGATGACTCCGGAGGCACCGAGACCAACGAAGATACCCGCACGGTACGGTCTCCAGGCTGGAGTCCGGAATTTCTCAACCCACGAGACTGTTCCACATGCCGCGCCGAGTGAGATTATCTGGAAGCGAACGTTAGCTTTGCGATTTCGAAGAGTGGCTCGAAGGAGAGACGAACTCCGGCAAGGTAAATTTTCATGAGCTTCGGCTGACAGAATAGAGCATAGTACAAGGCCGGCACGTAACTGCCGACAATCAGTAGGACAATGCCAGAATAGTCGAGCTTGTTACCCCATTTGGCAACGTCGTGTGAGTGGTTCAAGATTGTGTGATATGTGGCGCTCATGCCCAGGCAGAGCACAGCACCGACAAAGAAACACGAGAAGACGAGGATATCCGAGTCGTTGGCCGTCCCAAAACGAGAAGCCAAGACCTGATTGAGCCAAATGCCGCCAGCGAGGAAACTGGTGGCACCAAAAATGTGTGTCCAGATGTTGACCGACTCGTTGTGGATAGCAAGTACAGATGCGAATGAGCCGCGGTAGCTGTTGCTGTCGGCCCTGTAGCCGGACAAGATGTACTGGTTATCGCGCCGCCAAGTTGACAACTGGTCCCAGAGAAGCAAGGCTGTCCCCTCAATTTGATGCTCGACATTTTTCGCTGTTTCTTTTAGAGAATTGGCTGTCGTCGCCTGTTTGCGGTGACGCTGCTCAGGCCCTAGGCTAGGGGCGTCTCTGCTGGTCGTAGTGCTGTCCATGGTCTTCGTATGAGAAACTTGCGTGTTTTCAGAAGATCGTGCTAGGATGCATTGTTATTGCCAGTAGCCAAGATGACTTTTATACACCCTTGATCGAGACGTGCTGCCTGTTGCTGTAAAAGTGGTGGGATTGCAGGAAACGGATTTGTTGGGCCTGCGATGTTCGGCTTGTGATAGTGACGAGGATCCGAGGCCCATAATCTGACAGCGCGAGTGCCCGCTAAAGCATGGGTCCCATCCGTGGAGTAGAAAGTAAAATACTGCCCGGGATCATTCGGCTTGTCACGATACTCATGATTACAAAGGTCACAATGTTGCAGAGTGAACCGGAAGATCAACAAGGTCATGAGTCACAATAGGCTTTGTCATATTGATTGAAAAAGAGGAAGTGGATGGCGTTGTGTAGAAGGCATTCTGCCAAAAATCGCGAACAACCCTTGCACACGTTCAAATCATGTCCCTCATGGGCGGCCGCCCGCCGCGCTGGCATCTCACATGCTTGGTCGTGCAGAAATCGTGACAATCTATTTCTTGCCGCTCTTCTTGATGCCTCCACTTGCCAGAGGTCCCTTTCCTTGAGCCTTCTTAGCCATCTCGGCACGGGCCTTCTCATCTATACCATTACATAGACAAGTTAGTCGGGCCATCGTATCAGGGCCTACACAGGCGCTTGACTTACCGGCCTTCTTCTTCTCAAGGTAAGCCATATCGTCCTCGTCGAGGTCCTTCTTGTCCTTCTTGGCTGCCTTCAGGGGCTTGACCTTGCCGCCTTCACCAGGCATTAGCACATTTTGCGCGGCATCGTCAGACGCGAGGACTAACCTTCTCTGTTGACGCCACCCATGTTGCGAGATGTGAACTATATGTGGTGCGATGAGGAGCGGATCGTGGTGGCGAGGGAATACTGGTATTCTGCTAAAGACGAATGCTTATCACGGAATGAAAACTACTGGGAGCTGTTTTTGCTTGCGCTAATCACGCGGGGCACTGCAGCTGGTCAGGAAGGACCCTGGAGGCCTCGAGCCTGACTCTTCCCAGTGTGATGTAAAATAAATCACTGTACGGCTGTCTCCAGGTAAGGCCCTAGAATGTCAACGTTAATGTGAAGGTTACGCACTGTGCTGCTTTATGTCAGCAGCCCAAATTGAGGCCGACGTGCATTGGCGCTGGTCACGACTTTCCATTTCATTATGACCTACTCCGTACGCGCAACGCACCTGCACCAACCCTCCGCGATCGCAGCACTTGCACCTGGCCATCCGCCTACTCCAGCAGCCAGCTTGCTCATTCTGGCTCTCTGAGCAGCTCGACGCCGATGGGAAGAGCCCAGCACACGCTTCCTGGTTCGACTCTTTTCTGCGCCCACTGCCATTGCAAATTGCCTTGACTGACACTACCCTTAACCGATTGAAAGAAGAGGAAGCGTCACACATACGCTCCGCTGCGGCCGTGAAAATCTGGGCTACACAAAGTGAGCGAAATGACGAACCCTGGTAGCTCTGACGAAGGAGAGGTCCTGGAGTATAGAGGAGGGAAATCCAAGGCAACTACACTGTCTCAATCTCGTGGAGCTGGTGTTGACCGTCTCGACAGACCTCGAGCAAGATCCCCTGGGTCAAGATCGCCCGACCATGGTAGAAGTCCGAGGCACCGCCAGTCTCAAGCGACGCGACGCAACCCATCCCCGCGAGGGCACAAACGACCCCGAGATGATCGAGACCGCTATGCCAATGGCGCACGCGTAGAAAGCGACCCTCGTCGGTTCCGAGTTCACTACGAAGATTCACGCGACAGATATAGCCACTCCCGTCTCGCATACGACGACGACGATAGACCATCTTCTCAGTCGGCTGCCGCCCTCCACTATGACGACCAAGATCGGCGCCGAAAGGGCGCTCGCGATCGGAGCAGGGACCGCGAAGTCCACCGATACGCAGACAAGCATCCTAGAAATCGATCTCGGTCTGCCGACCGCACTTCGCGCGGCAATGCCAAGGATCATCACGAGCCACGGCGACATAACGAGCGGGCAGGCAGGAACAGTCACAATGATGGACGAAACGCCAACACCCGTGACTCACCTGTGCCCGGCAGGTCACGGCATGAGCCTCCCTCTGGAGCTAAACATAATCGTGCAGATTCTATCACTATGGTCGACGCTCCACCCGCTCCCTCCGCCGTAGACGATCGAGATTTCGAGGAAGAGAAGCCTGTTGACGTAGAGGCCGAGATCGAGAGACGCCGGCGACGACGCGAAGAACTCTTGGCAAAGTCTCGTGGAGGCACGCCTATGCTCGTTCAGGCACTTCAAGCATCTGCAAAGGCTGTCGAAGCTCCGCCGTCGAGTACAACACGAGCAAGTACACCAATGGCCGTCGATACCCCGGAATCTAGTGCGTGCACATAGTCCTCAAAATCTTGATGTAAACATTTCTGTATGCTAATCTTTTTTGTGCAGTTGTGTCATCTCCTGCCTCGCCCTCAACATACTTACGCGATGGTCTGTCCCCTGCTCCACCTGATCTATCAAAGGACCCGAACTCTCTGATCTCCAGCAGCAAGGCGGCTCTCAGTGAAGATGATGGCCCCTCGGCTGCCGACTATGATCCTACTGCGGACATGCGAGAGGACGAGCTTCGTGATGAATTAAGGCATGGACAAATTGGCCCCCACGGAGAGCGCCTTTCAGTTGACCAGAAAGCCGCAATTGCCCCTGCTCAGCCGGACGAAGAACTGAAACAGCTCGATGTCGACAATGAGGATGGCGATTTTGACATGTTTGCAGAAGAGATCGACGAGGATCAGCTGGCCGCGCCCAAGTCTGTTCCTTTGCCCGCAGCCATGGACGACCGCAAGCTTCCTGCAACGCTCACGCAAGCGAAAGCAGGAGGTATCCTAGAGGGAGACGACCTCGATGGTTATTACAAGATCCGCATTGGTGAGATTATGGATGGCCGGTACCAGGTCCAGTCTACCCTCGGAAAGGGTATGTTCTCGGGCGTTGCTCGGGCCGTCGATATCACCAACAAGACGCTAGTAGCTGTCAAAATGATGAGAAACAACGATGCTCTGCGGAAGGGCGGATTCACTGAGATTGCCATCTTACAGAAACTCAATGAGGCTGACCCAGACAATCGTAAACACATTGTCAAGTTCGAGCGTTACTTTGAGCACAAAGCCCACTTGTGTCTTGCATTCGAGAATTTGAGTTACAACCTCCGGGAGGTTCTCAAAAAGTTCGGCAACAACGTCGGAATCAACCTGAGCGCAACTCGCACTTATGCCCATCAAATGTTTGTGGCACTGGCTCATATGCGCAGATGCTCGATCGTTCACGCCGATATCAAGCCTGACAACATTCTGGTACATATATTATTCTTCCCCTCCTGCTCGGTGATCAGAATTAACGTTATCACAGACAGATGAAAAATGCACAGTCCTCAAGATCTGCGATTTAGGAACTGCGATCGATAAGTCTGATGCAGCAACTGCACATAATGAGATCACACCGTATCTTGTCAGTCGCTTTTATCGTGCGCCTGAGATTATGCTCGGAATGCCTTACGATTATGCTATTGATATGTGGTCAATTGGATGCACTCTTTACGAGATGTACACGGGCAAGATCCTATTCACTGGCAACAGCAATAACCAAATGCTCAAGGCCATCATCGAGGTTCGGGGCAAGTTCAGCGCGAAGCTCTACAGGCGTGGAGAGCTTGCGCCATTGCATTTCGACGAAATGGGTAATTTCATCAGTGTTGAACAGGACAAGGTCCTGGGAAAGGTACGTGCTCGGAAACTAACTGCTCCTTTCATCAGTCTACTGTAGCTAATCCTTTCAACCAGACAACGGTAAAAACCCTGGCGGTTGTTAAGCCTACACGCGACCTTCGCACCAGGCTTATGGCTGCTTCCACCGAGCTGAGTGAGATTGGCCTTCGTGATCTCAACCACTTCATTGATCTCCTTGAGCGATGTCTGGCGTTGAACCCCGACAAGCGAATTACGCCAGTGGAGGCCCTCAAGCATCCCTTCTTCAGTTCGAAGACAGCTATTGCGTTCAAATAGGCAGCTTAACAGGTATCCGGCTCGCGGGGTTCATCCCATCAGCTTCATGAGCAGTTTTCACGCCATCTACTGAACCGTTCTCACCTTTGTCCGCTGTATTGCGAGAAAAACGTTTAACGCTATGCTCTACATGCATGTAGTCCAGGAATCATCGCGCACATTCTGCAGAATATTGCCTCGTAGGCAGCGATTAAATATAGTATAATTATGGTTTTAGCAAACTTCAATCAAGCCCTGTTATCCTCACGGAGGTCATCTCACCTGTCACCAGTCCTACAGATTCGCCTGTGAATAGATGAGAGTGTCTGTTTGTGCATTGGCGGCATTCAACATTCCTCTGTTCGTGAGGTTCTCAGCAGCGCTGGTTGTTTCGATCACTTCAATTTCGGGTCTCTCCAACTCGACTTTTCAATTGTAATCGGCCAACCTCGAGCAGCGTCCAGAGCTAGACTCAATGGGCATTCCAAGTCAGGCACGGAGGGATTCCACAGCCACTCGCCCCAATGTAGTGGTGCTTACTGTTATGTCACCAGCCGCGCACTAATTCCTCCCAGCCCGCGGAAGCAAGCTGATATCTAGCGATGATAGCGTTTCTGGTGCCAACCTCCCTCTTAATTTTCACTTTTCACTTATCTGACTATCCATGACTCAAGGAGGTGTCTACCCGGCGTCCAGCACTAGCCGTGAACGCAACTCCACAGCGTCCGGTGACTCGAAGAGGCGGTTAGATGTATAATTCTTGAGCCTGGCTCCTCAGAAACATAGATTAGTATCACGGTCCAAGACCTTCTATACAGCACTTCGGCTTGGATCCAAGAACTCTAGCAATTACCTTCGTGCCGCTGGTGTTTGTCATAAGGGTTTTTACAATTTGACTCGAGAGCAAGCTTCTAAGCCTGGGCTGAACCGGCAAGCGCTTAGAAGCGTTTTGGTGGCAAAGTGATTAGAATGTACACGACTTGTCAACAGGCCAGGGTCAATTTTGTGCGCTGGACTGTGGCTTGCCACTAATCCTTGTGGAGGACTGCTACATGGCACCGTCCAGCCTTTTATCTAAGCCACAGAACGGTCCAGACCCTCAGAGAGGGCCTGAGATGCATGTTCTTCGTCGGTCTTCTCGAGCCTCGAGAGTATAAGACAACGGCATGTCAGAGGCGGCAAGTGGTAGGTCCGAGGACGGCACCTATGTCGATAGCGCCGTAGCCATCATTGCCGTCCGAGGTGTGGCGGCGAACAGCGAGGGCTGGACATGTTGTTAGTGGCGCCTCCGGCGGAATACTCGCGAAGGCTGCGTGGTTATTTGCTATTGGCCTTGTCGAAGCCCTAGACCAAGACACACACCACAAGCCATGTTCTCTTTGAGATCGAGATGGCGATGCTTTCGACGGGGCGAAAAAGACTCGGTAGGGTCCTGTAGCGACGCAAAAGTCTCGCGGCAAGGATGGCATGTCAGAACACACTTCCGCAGGTCTAATTTTGACCCTGCGTAATACGCCTCACGTGAATCCTCGCCGTGAGACTAAGCACATGCTGAATCGTTGTATCAGTGCCACGTTTCAACTATGGAAGATGGAGCATGATTCATCGTGGGACCAACCTGCTGCTGCCTGACCATTTCAAACCCTTTGCAAACTCCGGTAGTGTAGGCTTGCTTGACAGCATTCGTGATCTCAGCACTAAATTTCTGCCATGTGGGCTTGGCTAAGACAACCGTGTGCTGAACGCCAAGGCGGCGATTCCGCTGTCAACGGATCAATGTGGCGCTTCTCAAAAGGCTTCTCTGAGACTACTCGACTTTCGTTCATCCTGCCACAGTGCCCGACCCGGACGAGCAACAGAGTTCTACCGAGACATCACGAAACACCTAGCCACGCCGTAGCCCCTTCTCCAAAACTTAGAGGGATAGCAAGGCGTCAAGAAGGACGGGAAAACAGAGTTCCCCATCCTCGGGAGTTCGGCTTGTGGGTTGTTGCCCCAGAACCAAAAAATCGCTCCGCTACCAGTGATGCGCCCCAAAAGCCCTCAGCTGGCCATGTCTCGAGTCAAGTTCTCGGAAATAAGGCGTAAGCCAGGACCGTGTGCCCGTCTCGCCCGTATAGGTCTCGCCTCGATCGACTGCTAGTTAACGCATTTCGCTCTGTCTGTTAAGTTCTGCCACACCCAGAACAGGTTAGATTGTCATTCTTAGCTTCACAGCCAGAATATAGACACTCATTACCACTGGGACTGGAAGACATCAAGCCTTTCAATGTTACCTGTATTATCTACTGTAGGCTGTTAGGTCTAGATCAGAAAGAGATTATCGAAGTAGTGTTGAAGAGTTCTCTACGCTATTAGCAATTTTCATCAGTACTTTCTCTCCAAACAGAGGTCACTTATCAACCACAAAAGGGAAAAGTCCTTAGGGCATTTATCATCGTCGGTAGGAAGCCCACATACGTCCCACAGCTTTAGTGCCAGCCACCTAGTTTACAAGCGCGGAACCTCGATCATGATAACACCATACCACAAAAAGTCTCTAACGGCCCGAAGGTACAGTCTTGACGCTTGATCTACAGCCTCATACAGCCTCATGCGGGGCCACGCTGAGATGGGACAGCTAGCTCAGTGCGCAGCGCCAATGAGGTCGTGCTCATGACACGCGGACTGCGTGGAGGAGGCTGCCGAAACTCTATAAGTCTAGTTTTGACGTTGTTGCTCCCCGTCGTGGGAGCACGTGGAGTTCGCCAAGAAGATGATGGGTATACTAATTGCGAACTAGACGACGCAGAGTTGGAACCATTCTCGTGATGGTTCCAACTCTACTAATACAATGTGAGACAACTTAGATGTCTAGCGCGCTACAAAATTGACGTGACGTATGACGCTAACGTTTATTACCGCAGGCTGCCGAGCTTATGTTAAAAACAGCTTGTAGGCTACGCCCCATACCTCGAAGACTCAGAGTTCATCGGCTCTTACAGATTAAAGCACTACGTGACCAGGGCAATGCTGTCTGCTCTTAGCCTCGGCTTTCCTTGTTGTCTTGTCAACGCTCTGAGTTTTGTCTTCCGCATAGAGGACTAGCAGACTGAGACATCCTCCTACCATCCCAAGGATTTTCAGATCAGGTGGGCTACGCAAGGCTCGCGCAAAGGCCAAAGCCGAGCCTTAGGCTCCGGTGTCTTGGCCGTTGCTTTTTCCGGCCCTCTGCCCCGCGACTTTAGCAGCGGAAGTCCTAGACATTACGCGAGATATCAAACACCTATCCAAGGTTTCTGGCACCCTCACAGCAAGACCACTGTTTTGTAGGCCAGGAATAACCCAATCCTATGGCGATCAGAGGGCTTGTTTAGCGCCACCTTGTCTTACCACTGCCCCCCTTCCCAATGGCTGGGTTAGGTGAGCCTGCAAGCCAGCCCAGTGGCTTGAGCTGACTGGTGTAGGTAGCGTAAGACCACCTGACACGCATGAATATTGACACTTTTCTGTACACTCCTCATCACCAGACGAGCATTCGAGAGTATGATGGACTACACCGTTGCGGGAAAACATACATTGGCTCGTGGTCAAATAGCAGAACTAGATTCCCGCTTTAAACAAATCATGCACTTCATATGGGGGTTTCTTCGGCCTGTGTGTAAGCCCCTACGGAGTTCAGTATTCCCAGTGTTGCCCGGTGAAGCGATTGCGAGAGCAACCATGAAGTTGGAAACGCCTCGTGGACATGTGTTTACCGAGCGAAGATTTCTATGAGATGTTGATGTGGCAACGAACATCGATATGACAACTGCATATTATTCCTCAAAGCAGGCCACGATTCCAAACGCCATGTTCTGTAGGAACCCCAGATGCGTCCAGTCAAACCAGAGACCTGGGAACTCGTGCTCAGAGCCAACACGGCGCTAGTCTGGTGTCCAGTGCACAATCAGACCGATTAAAGAGAGTAGGCCTGTCTCACAATCGGGCGATTCTCGGCGTGTTTCGAACCAAACCAACAGCTCAGTCTCTCACCGATGGCATTACGTGGCCAGCATACAATGGCTAGGTACTCGTCAGAGGAAGAAACTGAAAACGTGGCCGCGAAACCCTGTGCGGCCCGAGGAACTTGCCGCAGTCTGAGACCATGCAAGCAGGCAACATCGCACGAGCGGAATCCCAGAAACAGAAAGACACCGCCAACTCTCTCTCTCTCTCTCCCCCACCCGAGGTTGGCATGCCCCATCTCGGGCACGTGTCAACCTAACCATCCCGTCCTGCTGGCGGGCGGAGACAGGGCTGGTACCTACAGAGCCGCCGCGCAAGGCTCTGCAGGCTCGCGGCACAGAAGAAAGAAAAAGAGGAGAATGAGAAAGTCGGTCGCGGCGGCAGCGGCGGCGGCGGGGGACTGTTGGAACCACCAGTGCAGATGGGAGGACAAGACAGAAGAGACGCTCCTCACCGCCTCGGATGTCGCATGCATGCATAGGCCACGGCAAACTTGATGCACTGCTGGGCGGGTGACCCCATTACCCACCGCATGCATGGTACATGGACCACACACCTGACGACACACGGCACATGGCGACATGTCGTCGCTGTCATTTGTCCCACTTGCCTGCCCGAGCGGGGGTTTTTTCTTCTTCTTTCTGGACCTAACTGGAGTTTGTGCAGCTGCAGCCACCCGGCCCAGCGCATGCGGACTGGCTGACTGCCAGAGGAAGAGGTTGGTGTTGTCTGTTGTGGGGTTGGTTGCATGCTTGAGAAACCACAGAAGAGAGAGAGAAAGAAAAGTGGAACTCGTCACTGCCCGATGCAAAGAGCTCGCTGCACATACCTACGGGGCATGCAAGGGAGAACGAACCGGACAAGGACCTCGGCGACGAGAACTGCATTTCACTACCACGATATTTGCTCTCTCATCCGCACCATGTGATCTGTATTTCTCGTCGGCGGAGACGTGAATGTGGGAACAAAGGCGAGAGCGGTCAGCGTGCTGCAGCCGACTGTGAGTCCCTAAGCGTGGTCACTGAAGATAGGTCCCCCTTATCAACAATGAGTCGCTGGAAAAGCTTGGCTGCTGCACGCTGGGCGGCTTTCAAGGCAAAAGTGTTGGAGTGAGTCCTTTGATGAAGCCACGACATATTGCCGTTCAGCCAGCCGGCATTGTAGCGAGGCGAGCCCGCAAAGACCTGCATCCGGGCAACAGGCAAGGAAACCGCTCACGCGTCCCCATGCATGAGAAGTGCATATGAGGAACCACAGGGACACAGCACGGGCGACAGCAAGGGGGAGCCCCCAGGCCAAGAAGAACAAGGCGCAGATAGACAGAGGTTGGGCGTCACGAGTCAGGAGGCCGGGTATCTTGGCCATGCCACCCACCATCTTGAAGATGAGCGAGAGTGTGTGTGTGTGTGTGCGTGCTTCCCAGCCGCCTACGGGCCATGCATGTACCACCCCATCCAGCTCATCGGCCGACGACATCTGTAATTGCAAAGAAAAGGAGGCTTGCATGCATACATGCACGTATTGATGAAAGCCAATGAAGAGGGACGGCGCAGTATGCGGGCGATCCCAACAGCGTTGCACTGCAGCAACTGGTCTGACGCGGACCCTTGTCGACAAAGAGGCATGTTCGGCAAGGCAGCGGGGCTAACCAACCTTTAAACGGCGCATTTGAGTGCTTGACAAGCGGCAAATACGCCATTTAAAGGTTGGTCAGCCTCGGGCAGGTAGATGACAGCGCCAGGCTCAATGGGAAATTCCGTCGGCCTGGAGTGAGCGAGAAAGAGAGAGAATGTTGTCAGTGTGAGCAAGTCCGCCTTGCGTTCGAAGGCCAGGGCCGCACGCATGCCCATTGATCTCATTTCGCTTGCGCAGAGTCACATTCCGCCTGAATCGGAATGTCACATTGCATCGCTCAGAGGGATAGAGACGATAGTGTATGTCGCTTGCTGCCCTTTGCTTTGTCAACGCGGTAACCATCGCGGCAACCATCTTGCCCTGCCTGACCTTCATGATTTATCTCACAAGTCTTGTTTTGTTTTGTTTCGTTTCGTTTCGCCACACCCTTGGACGGGTCGCGCAGCGCACCACCGCGCGTCGAGTCTCACCCGCCGCTGCCAGTCCTAGGACCTCGCCGTTGCTTGGCTTGCTTTTGTGCATTGGCGGTGCAGCAAGAGGCGTTGTGGTCAAGCATGAGTGCCACATAAGTGAATGTGAACGTCATGGGTCACGTAGGCCTGCTCACAGAGCGATGAGCTGAGCAACCCCCTGGACGCCCGTTGACAGACTCTAGATCAGCAACAATCTGTGTGGCTCGGAGATTCGACCCCGAGCTGGAGTGGCACAAGGAAAACATGCTAGCGCCCATCGGCTGCAGCTGATGGTCCATGTCGCCGCCAGCAAAGGCAGCACTAAAGAACTCTCTGTAGCCGCAGAGGTCATGCACTGACCGCATGATGGAGTATTATGCAGCGATAGACGTGCCCGTCGCTCGCCGTCCTCGCGATACGCAAGCGCGCGTAAATGTAATCGGGGAGTCTTCCAGTGCCCTTGGATGCCTGGCCCGCCGCGAACGTTGCTCCGAAGCTCGAGTCTAATCCCGCGTGACAGCTTGACAGGCCAGTGAGTGGCGAGGTTGACAGACATGATAGCAAATGGAATAAGAGCCCGAGCACGACTGTGTGCGGTTGGGGCCCGCGGCGTCAGGTCGATGGCTGTACATGAGGTCTGACTAGTGAAGCGGATTAGAAAAAACAACCAAAAATAATAGTCCATTCAATTCTGGCGATGATGCTGATTTGGGTAAGAAAAACACCAGACTCATGGCAGTGCCGCTCCGTAGGGAGAAGGATCGCCCCACGAGCGATCCAAGGCGTCAGCTAAATCAGAAATGACAAGGGCAAGATCCGCGAGGGCGGGATTGCGTCTAGGTATGAGCTTAGCCTCAAAAGGATTCCAGCCCAAAATCTCACCACCACACACACACACGCACACACTAACGACAGGATTGCTGACGGACAAGAGATGAAGAGAGATTGATGATCATGAGCGTGCACACAGGGGGTCCCGGACCCGGGGGAGAGGAGCGGATGCGGAGCAAGCAAGGCCACGCACGCTACTGTGCTGTAGTTCCAAAGTCAAGCCACTTCATGCTCTCGGGGCTCCGTCGAACCTAGCCGCTCGTCTGCATCGAGAGGGGTTGATGCTGCGACTACTGCTGCGACTACTGCTGCTGCTATTGCATGACAATACCTCTTGCTCTCCGGGACCAGATCCGGACGAGGCGGGCTAGGAGGGAGGACAGTCAGTCATCGCAATGGATGAACCACCTCTCTTGGGTCACCTGAATCCCCCCAGAGCGAGCCTCATCTCTCCCTCCCTACAAAGGGCGTGCGGAGAATCAAAACAACAAAGCGAACAAAAAACTGTGCCAGTACGACCAGGCAGGCAATGAGCTGGGCTGAATGAAGGAAGAGGCTCATCACTAACCAGCCAAGAATACCTCGGGGCGGCTACTCCGTGCCGAGAAACCCACTTAGTAAGAAGTGAAAAAAAGTAAAAAAACCGAAGCTATCCTGCTTAGCACATCATGTCCTTTTGATACTTTACGCATGGTCAGTGGCTGGGTGTAAGCCAAGCCAATGGGCAGCGCCGGAAGCAAAATGCCACCATCCGACTCTAGACTGCTTTCAAAGCGCGCTTGCCCCCTCCAGGTTCCAAAGTTCCAAGTCTACCTTGACACACGCTACAGGATACCTAGCGCCGCGGCCAACAGAAGCAGGCGTGCGAAAGTGATCAGCCGTGCATCGAATAAATTAATCAAACTAGCCACATCTCGCCCGCGCGCGAGTGCTCTATTTTATCCCCCGAGAGCAAGTGCGGCCAATGACAGGGCTGGGCTGCTGCGGCCAACGAGATGAAAGTCGGAGGCTTACGCAGGCACTAGTTAGTTAGAGGACAGCACCGGCGCTTGATGGCGATCTAACAGCCTGGACGAGGCAAGTAGCACCAGGACAGCATATTGCATGTGCACATGCGTTGCTGGTTTGATGTACTGCGGCCTAGTGACACTCGTCCATGCAACTATGATATGATGGCTGGCTGCGGGTGGCGCCAGCATGCTTCACTGTTCCTCTGGCTCCCTTCACGTCGGCCCTGACCTTACACTTGTCAAGACCTTCGCTCAACGCGAGCCCAGGCGGCGTTGCTATGTTCGGCGCGTGGGCTTAGAGTGGAGTGCGGCAGAAGACATATCTAGCAAGGCACAAAGACAGAATGAAGATAGTGGAAGTAGTGGGGCACGAATTTATGATATTTTTAATAAGACCCCAAAGGAGTCAAGAGCCAATGTGGTTGGCCCTGTTGTTCGCATTGCGAAACTTTTGTAGTTGCTTTCCAAGAAGCTTCGACTTCAGGACCCACTGGCTACCGAGCCATGTACTTTCTAGTCGTATCCCGTAACCCATTTCCGAAAACGCCATAGCAAGTGATTTTTTCCCCGGTCAACTCGCTTTCTAGTACCAATAGCAGACTTCCTAACCCCAACGACAAAAGAATAGCCAGGACCAAAGTAGCGAGATCCTCGTAGAGATTCGGTAACAAATAAAAAAAAAGTTTTTGGCTTGATGTAAAAAAGAGATGAACCGCCAACTCCTCGCTGTGAAAGGTACAAAAGTGTATAAAATGTTGGGTACAAAGACTTTGTTGTCTACCGCGATTTTGTGAAAGGCGATTAAAAGAACCCTGGTACGAGTGTATGTGCAAGGCTTTATGTACTGTAGGAGCTCAATGTGGCTTTATGTTGGCCTGAAGAGAGGAATCGGTCTGGGCGCCGCCCGCGGCCGAGGTATAAACTCTTCTAGTAGCCTTGAATGTGTGTGAAGAGTGGCACCTGCTGGTGAAATGAAGCCGGATGATGGTTTGAAACAGGCGTATATCTGTTGACGACATCCCAGAAGCTGAAAGCAGACTTGGGAGCAGGTGGGCAGCCACCCTGAGGGGCGGATGCCTGATGAGGGCGAGAAGGCTGCTCATACTGCGAAACGAATTCCTGGAAATACGGTTTCGCGTCGTAAAACTGCTGCTCGGAGGTGGCGTTGTTATCAAACGGGCAGACGGCCTCATCGAGGAGCTCATCCTCATCAATAGTTGAACAGCTCGAGATCAACGAGCCATCATCCGAGGAACAGGTAGATTCGCAGTCCGAGTCCGAGCTCGAGGGAGACAAAGGGATGGTGTCGTTGAAGTCATCAAGGAGAGCCTCCTCGCAGTCAACGTAATCGGAAGCATCAGGTGAGGCAGCGATAGGCAGTGGCTGGAAACCAGTGGCCATTGGGGGGATTGTGAAAGACGCAGCAGCCAGGATACTGGTGCGAAGTTCACTCAACGTAATTCTCTGGTCCGGGTTGGAGGTGAAGATCCGTCCGAGAATGTGGTTCAGGTCATCTGAGAGCGGCAGGATGGTCCTGAGGAAATCAGGGTCGCTGGCGAACGCGCGGTAAGCTGAATCCTCGACGGAAGCCTGTTTCCAGGGGTTTCTGCCGCAGGTCAGGTTGACGAGAATGACTCCGAGGCTCCAGACATCATTGGGGGCGCAGTAGTAATACGGCCTCCTTGAAGATGGGTCGAGGCATTCTGTGAATCAAGCGTTAGTCGTTATTGTAAATCGACGCGGGGACTCGGGACAGCCATACCTGGTGACATGTAAAATGTGGAACCGCAGCCGTAATCCTCGGAGCGATCAGAAGAAGTGGCAAGACCAAAATCGGCGAGCTTGACGGTGGTTCCATTGTCAGAGACCAGAATGTTCTCAGGCTTAAGATCCCTGTGGAAAACGCCAAGGGTATGGCAGTGCTCGACGGCATCCAAAATCTGCAGGAATACGTTCTTGACGAGATCATCGTTGCCCACGTACTGGCCGCGCTCTGTGATGTTCAGGAACAAGTCGCCTTCCGGGCAGTACTCGAGAACAACATAGATGCAGTCCGGATCGTCCACAATCTTGTGCATGGACACAACGTTGGGGTGGGCGGATGCCAAATAGTGGAGGCGGAGTTCCTGGTGCTGGAAAGCAACCTGCCGGCGGTCCAGGGGAGTACCATCGGCATTAAACTTGCTCAAAGTCTTGACCGCGTATTGGATACCAGTCTTGACGTCCAAGGCCAGGTAGACCACACCGTATGCACCGGTTCCAATGATGCCGACAAGCTGGAGGCTGTCGCCGAGGAACTTGCCTAGCCTCTCCTCGGGAGTGACGGGAATGTACCGGGGTTGGCAGACGTTGGGAACGAACTGAGGCTGCTGATAAGCGTACTTGTTGTCGTAAGCTGGCGAAGCCGGAGGGGTAGGATATCCATATTGAACATTATTATGCATGGTGGCGAGTTTTTGCGTGCCGGTTGTTCTGCAGTTTTCCAAGTTGAAAGGATCCTTTGCTCCCGGGAACCAGGAAACAAGATACGGAGTGGGCTCGAAACCTGTAGGAAACACAAGAAGAAAAGACCCCAGTCAATTATGGCAGAAATGTCCTGGGCGAGTGACAAGAGGGTGCTCTGTCTGTCCTTGAAAACTCCGTGGAATGTCCTGTGGGTGGTTGCTTCTGGATCAAGCAAGAGTCCAGAGGGCGGAATAACAAGAGAGTGTCGACGTCGAGTGAACGGGTCAACCGGTGACTGGCGTGGGTGGCGCGGATGGGCGATGTTGTTGTAAAAGGTGGCGGCGTTGTGTAGCAACCAGGGAGAGAGGTTGCGGACTAGAGGTTTGCGGGTGGCGGAGGAGGTTGTTGAAGAATCAAGGAGTGTAGTGGGAGGGTGAATATGTCTCCAAATCCGAGATGTGAGGATGGGGATGTGATGTAGTTATCTCGATACGTGCTGGTTGGCCGCCGAGGGGAGCAGGAACCCAGGGTTCTGTCTTGGGCTTGGGTGGACTTGGGGGTGTGAACGGGGTGCAGGCGGGCGTGCGTGTGTGTGTGTGTGTGTGTGTGTGTGTGTGTGTGTGTGAGTGTGGGTGTGAGCGAGAGCGGGAGGGCAGGTTGAGTTTGAGGGCGTGCGTTTCGGGGGCGTCGGGGGTGGATGACGAAGGGGAGGAGGGGGTGCGCAATGTGTGTGGGTGGGTACCGGGCAGAGCAGCAGGCAGGACTGCGTCGACAGGCAGAGGCAGAAAGGAAGCAGCCACAGGCGGGTTTCGACGGGGCATCCCCTGCACAGCCAGGTCGGGCGGTGCCCGGGCTCTTGGGCGCTGCTAGCCCTCGTCCTCGTCGCTCATCCTTCCCATCCAGCCATCCTCGCCCATCCTCGCCCTCGTCCTCCATCGCCTCCACACTCGCTCGCACGTCGACGCACATCCGCTCACGGCCACTCACACAAGCGCACCTGTGCCCCAGCATGCTCCACCGTGACCAGAAGAGCCGGGCCTTGTTGATCAATCAGCCCCTGTCTGACGCACCGCTGCCTCCCCTCTCCTCCCCTCCCCTTCTCGCCGGGGCCTGCAGCCATGGCCTGCAGCGCCAGCACGAAACCGATCCATGGAACCCGCCGCCGCCGACGGCGACCACGACGGCCACGACGGCGGCCACGACAAGACCAGCCCGCGCTGGTGTGGGTGGGCAATCCCAAAGCCAGTCAGCCCGCCGCGCTGCTAAACAATGCCTGCAGGCGCCCGCAGTAGCGCTCTATTCTTACCACCGCCCCGTCGACTGGCCCTGGCCTCGTCGTCGCCCACCTGCAGGCCTTCGAGATTGAGCGGACCCAACAGCGGCCCTCACGGCGGCAGTCGACAAGTCCACGCCAGCCGGACGGGGCGAACAGGCCAGGGCGGCGCCCCGCTCCAGGGAATGATGGGCAACGACCGCAATCTTTGGTGACGCCGCCAATATTCGACACCTGGGTTTGTCTGACACACGAGCCTGCCATCAGTGCCATGGGACCCTTCAGGGGTGTGACCAACGTGGCAGCATCCCTCATCCACTGCGCCCGCCGGCCAATCACCACCACCAGCCATGTCCCGCTCGTCCTTTGCCATCATCGTCTCTGGGTCTCGGGCTGGCCTCGTGTAGGTACCGCATTCGCCACCGTAGGTGCGCCTGAGAGCGACGTACCTCGCTTACCAGGCATGCGATCGCAGCCCTCACATCTCACTGGCTCGTCTCATCGTCACTGCCTGCCTGCCCTACGCCGCTCGTGACTCGCATGCTTTGCACCCGGGCGAGTCTGTGCTGGCGGCCAAGCTCCCAGTTTGCTCACGACTACTCCACTGATCTCCTGCCTAACGGTTTTAGGAGCAAGACTGTCTTGTCAACTACATGCCCGTCGCCGCCGTCATCCGTCATCCGCCCCCGACCTCATGGCTCGTGGCCTGCTGAGCAAACAAGAAGTTGGTTCAGACTCATAGTCTGAGTTTATCGCAAGCTCAGAACCACATACGGGGTAGCAAAACTCTAATCAAATATACAGCTGGGGCAAAGTGTAGCGGCCAGAGAGACAGCAACCTTCCAGATGACTTAGAGATCGCCGAATTAGAGTTCAAGCCTGTTTCGCTGCCATGCCTCCGAGCTGCACCCTCGAGAGAGCACGTCAACCCAATAACCAGTGTAATGAGCACTTGGCAAACTCTGTGCAGCTGTGGAAGAATATGGAACAAGCGGATATGCTATCCCAAAAAACAATGTCGCTGCCTATCAATCCGCCGCTCAGGTACGTGGTTGACTCAGCCACGAGTCCCGCTCCGTGCTCGACATTCCTCCGCACTCTCCGGAGCAGGAAATTCGCGAGCCCAACAATAGCCGAGCTAAGCTCTTATTTAGCTGCATGTTCAGTCGAGTTTCAGAGCTTCAAACCAAATCATGCCAGCCAGCACAACTCGTCCCAGACCCGTGTCAGACTCTGTCCAGAACGACCAGGGGCATGATGTTTATAACAGACGAGGCGACAGATCCGCCTCGAACCTTGCGGCATAGTAAACATGGGCTGCGGTCCTGTAACATGAAGTGCCGCATAAGCTTTGCAGTCCCTCATGCGCATCCAGCTGGTTGCCCGCCCGGGTGCAACGCTACGTCCGCCCTCTGCGTTGCAGTCGACGGGATGCGCTGCCCATGCCAACTACATTCTTGTGCCACCGTCTCATCAAGCCGAGCAATAGCCCAGACTCAAATTGCTCGTTCTGCGTGCCCAATGCTCAAACAGCTTACCGGCTCCATCCGCCCAGCTTGCCAGACAACATATGTATGCAATTCTATGGCTGCTTGTAAATTCGAAATTTCAACAGCTCTCATCGTTGAAAGAAGCAATAGTACTGTTTTTCACAGCAAGCTCTTCAGGAGGACAACCGCACTAGCAAGCGTAACACAAACGATTAGGTCTGTGCACGCTGGCAGCAAGCGTCACTAAGAGATCGGGTTGCACGTCATGCGCTGCTTTCGACTCCCGCGTTGTACAGCACATCAGCGTATGTGTCTCTGATCCGGAGCGGCTTGCCGCCCTCGCTGCCACTGGCTCGGCAGCCAATACCCTTCCGCCCTGCCGTCCCACATATCGTCTTCTGCACTTGCGTCCGCAACCAGCTCGGCCAATTTCAAGCCACCAACAGCATCCATTTCGATTATTCAGTCAGGTGGCAGAGCAATGTCGTTACAGGTGCCTCTTTCTAACAATGAGCATAGAGCGGATAGCAGACGCTTGCGAGGGCTGGCGCTGTCGTCCCCGGCTCTAATTCATCTTAGCTCAAGGTCTCTGCTCTCTTGATGCGTTTGATGGTCCGCTAGCGACAGCATGGTCAGCAGCTTTCAGCCCACAACGTCCGAGCACAAGAGTGCACAGACGGGGGAGGTGGAAACTGCTCTCAGTGAATGTAGATGTCTTGCCAGTCACAACCAATGATAGGCCCGCCGCCCTCCCGAAGCTAGGTGCCTGGTGCTTGGAGCGGTGTGCTTCGATGATGCGGCATTCCGGCGATCACCATGCCCATGGCGCCCCCTTCCATGGGTCCGCTACTAGACCAGTCGGAACGTGCAAGGGATGAGCATCAGCAAGAGAGTGGTGGACCTCCAGTCGGTTTACATCTTGCTCGCAATCTCGTGTCGCCATTCGCCGGCGCCACCATCCCCACTGCAACTACTACCACCAACAGCGATGCTAGCCTGCCATTTCATTGTCTACCCAGTAATAGTGCGACGGCGACCTGACGAGTGACTCCTCTAACCCCCGGCTCAGCCGTCGCTCCGCCGCTCATGACGCAGCCACGGCGTCCTCCGTTGCCGTGCTGCCTGCGGCCGGGACCTCTTGTCATCGCGTAGCCGTCCACCGCCCGGCATCGAGTGAAAAAGCAGCATAACTTCGATCCTCCATTGTCGATAGTATCTCGTCGATTGGACCCCTGCAAGCATTACGCAAACGCCAATTCGATGATTTTTTTTGGGGGGGTGTCTGGCACGATGCACAAGATGGAGATTCGTCCGTGAATTGCGATCCGCCGCCAGCTGATGGTCGTGCCCACCACTGCCCGGCCCGGTAATTAGAGCCCAACACAACGACACCCTCCCCGGTGCGCAGACCATACCGAGTGTAGGCAGTGATCGCCATGATTAATATCGCTATTAGTAGTCTCGATCATTACTCAACTGAGCCATGTTCGATTTCAATCATGTCATTTGTCTGCTACTATTGTTTTAATTTTAGAATCTAGTGGTCTTCTTTGGCCACGCGAGAGCGACAAACCCGGCGAGGCTGCCTGCAAAATAATTCACGCATTTATACCAAAGATCTGCACTTGATGCGCAAATGTTTTTGCAGGCAGCCTTGCCGGGCTCGAACGGATAGGCAGACCGCTGCAGCCGAGTCGATACATCAACCTTGGGACAGGTCTCCTCAGTTCAAAGTGCATCGACTAAACCTTGTCGACTTCTTCCCAACGTGTTCCCATAAACTCTGTACGCTATAACCGCTGTCCTCCCGGGACTGCAATCAATGCAAGCAGGCTCCCCGCCTTCGTTTATTTCAATTGTGGTGCTGCATAAGGGCCGTCCAGTGACGACTGACAAGAAGCTTTCTGAAAAACAGCATGCAGCCTCCCAGTGCGCGGTTTCGTGCTTGTGTCCAATTGACTGCATGGCTGAAAGAGTACACCACCCAACCTTGCGGATCAGCTTCAACAACACGCACCGGATGACTTATCACAAGACTCGTCGCCTCCTTGCACCGCCACAACTTCAAACTTATAAACTGGGCTTTGCGGGCGTGCACTTGTGTCTGCTTGGTAGACTTATAGGGACGTGTCGCCTTGAGGGCTGATCCGAACAGCCAGCCGTCATGGCGCCAGCTGGGTTGCATCACATTGCGGGAAGCGCCTCACTCTTCCTGGACTTAAGTCACGTCATTCTCAATTTGCAACCTTTGCTAGTTTTGTGTCTGGTAGAACAGTACATCAACTAGCACGGGTTCCATTCGCGAGCATGATTTATGCTCCGGACCGGCAGCCGCAGCGCCAGTAGTTGCTGAAGCGCAAGCAGGTTCATAAAACTCGTAGACGTCGTCGCGCACGCTAATCCTCAGGGGAGTGTCAACCAAGGTCGCAATGTGAAAAGTGCGAATTGACATGGTAGCGGTCGTCAATTTTTGACGTCGCAGTTCTAATTTCCGCAGGCGCGCGCATGCGGTCGACTTCAATGTGTTGACCAACTTGAGACGATGCGCACATTGGCAAGTCGAAATGGACATGCACGAGGAAACACTGAGAAATAAGGAGGCTTGCTTTGCCGACAAACTTGACCGATCGACCAACCAACCACCAAAACAACACAGCATATGTCACTAATGAGCCTAGCCTATCAGTCAGACTTCACGGTCTCCAAGCACAAGCAGGGTTATGCAAGGCGACCCTGCCTGCCTGCCTGCCTGCCTGTGTCGCAGGCCGGTGGACTGGGCAGAGGCCGGAGAGAGAGGTATGCCGCGCGCGTGCATGTCATGAGACAAGATCCTGAGCATTGCGAGTCCGCCGTTCAGGGAGTGCATGTGAGCGTGTGCCGCAACCACACCAGCCAGCAGTGTGTGCGTCGAGCCGCCAAATCCTGCCTGCAACCTGCAGGAAGGGTGGTTGATAGACAATCTTGAAAGTCTGACCAATCAGCGACCCCCGCTCGCCCGCTGGACGGTTGCGACTTTTTTTTCTTTCTTTTCTTCTTGCTTCCTCAGAATCCACACACACACATGCACCCAGCACGCACACAGCCCTGCAAAACTGTGCCTCTTCCTTTTTGCTGGCCTGTCCCGTTTCTCCTCGATGGCCTGCATAATATGGCGCATGCAGGCCTGCACCATCTCTCATGCAAAACGCCCGACTAGCCAGCCCATGCCAGGGGGGCATGCCCTCCCCCCATGCATGCACAAGCCCTGTTCTGTTTCGTGGTTGCGCGTTTCCGGGGCGAAACGGCACGCCATTTGTGAGAAGTCGCTCTCAGCCACGGCGCTCTCGCTGAGAAGTCTCATCCATCCACGCGACCGACACGTAGGTACTCCGTACTAAGTAGCCTGGGACCCATGACCAGCGAGGTCGTACCGGCGGTGGAGCCTTTGATTTGATCTCTTCTCCCATGCTCCCCTCCCCCACCCCTTGCCTTCTTGTGACAAGAAGCCACAACAACGTGTTAGGAAAACCCTGGTCGCAACCGCTTCATGCCGAAAAGAAGGAAAACAGCGAGTGAGGCTGTCGTACGCGGGGTGCTGGTGGTGAACTCCCACCCTGCAGGATGAGACTGGCCATCTGAAGATGGCGAGGGAATTACAGAGAGATAGGGCCATCAGAGAAGAGGAAGCAACCTCGAAAATCCGCAAAGACTAAGTGGTCTGAGAGCCAGGGTGGCCTGCGGACGCCCTGCAAAGTTCATCGATTATGATCTCGGAATAATAGGCAAGGTACGTACTCCATCATCACACTTGTTGCTCCAGTGTAAGAGAGCGGGAGGAAGTGAGGAGAGAGGTGCTGACACGCACACGTACAACGGCGATCTTAGGTCGCTCATTACCATCCCCCCCTGGCCGGATGGACCCCAGTTCCATCCGCAAGTTGAAGTTGCAGATTAATCCCCGGGCAAAAAGCACAAGTGCCCACCTGGATATTGAACGGCGGTGCGTGGTGGGAGGGGCCTGTCAATCTCCGGCCGCTGACGGACGATACGGTACAGCGTACGTAGGTGTCGAGGATGTGTCGAGGCGAGGCCCCCTTCGCTACTGTACCCGCGATACTACTATCAGCATCAGTTACCCCCGGGCTTGCTAGATTTTTGTTTCCAAAGACAAGGCACCATTGCCTCTTGGCATCGTCTTGTCCCGTCCTGCCACCGTATTCTTCTCAGTTGATGTTCCCTTGCACCACCACCTTCGGCCTGAGCTTAAGGGTCATTGTTCTCTCGGAAGGTTTCGAGTTGGTGCATGGCCAAGGGGTGGGCCCTTGTAGTGAGCCGGTATCCGTATCAGGTTGACATTCTGCTGTTGCTGCTGCTTCGTACTCCGTACCAACATGTCTTTCTTCCCACTTTGGCGTTGATGTAACGGTTACAGCAGGGGGCACTTATCACTCACAAGGTTTTACGGAAAGGAACTTAATTGCATTGTCTCGAACTAGGGGGGTCTGGTTGCGACGGCCGACGGACCACCACCGCACGTTGCTCGACGGGCCGATCGATTCAACACGGTGGACGAATCGTCCAGAGCGTCCGTGTTGAACCTCCTCTGGCCGGGTTGCTCACTTCTCTATGCTCATTGGCTCAGGGGATGGGCAGTCTCTCCCCCATCGCCATCACAACTTGACTTGGCCCTGCTCATTGTCTGGCGCATCGGCTGGGTCCGTATTGTATGATTGCCACCAACATTCCGGAGAGCCATAGCCACATGGCGTCTAATAATTGCGGCGCAGAATGTCCGGGAAGGGGGAAGAGCAGCAGCAGTTAGGGCAACGTGTTTTCGATCCCGATCTCGCACTCCCTCTCTCGCCGCTCTGTCTTTTTGCCCCCCTCGTAGTACTACGATGCCGCATGTAGGCGCGCGCAGCATTCTTGACAGGTCACCCCCCCAAAGTCAAAGAGCAAGTCCCCGTTGTTAGCCACGTCGCACGCTGATCATGGTCCCACCAGCGAGGAAGGGGGCCTGGCCAGCAGCAACAGCAATATCAACAACGATAATGACAACAACAAGAACTCGGCGAAACTTCCAAAGCCGCCGCCCCGCCCACCCGCCTGCTCATGAATGGAGGCAAGGCAGCCCGCGCGGCCGCAGACGGGAGAGGCCCACCCTTTGAGGCGCGCGCGCGCGCGCTGTGTCGCAGCCGCATACACGGGCGGTCGGTGCAAAAGTGTACCTAAGGGTAGGTACTGGGGACGAGTCGAGACTATTTGTTGTCCCGGCCGCAATCATAGCGTTCTGTGTACCTACCTATCGCAGTCGTCCCTGTGACGCCCTACTCCGTAGTGGTGAGCCGAGTTTCCCGGCGACAGACATGGGGAGGTGCGGAACGATTCGCCGTGACACTCACTTCGCTCGCGGCGGCTTTTCCGGGTCCGTCGGGGGCGGCGATGGTGGTCTAGAACTCTGGCCTCGCCCACAGCCACGTTGTCAACACGCACCAGAGCTCGAGAGGACCAACGAGCGCCCGGAATGAGCCCGGCGAATCATGACGGCGCCACGAGATCAAGCTACTGCCCGCCCCGCCCCGTGGTGGATCGTTTGTTGTCGGTCCTGCTCACGAGCGTTCGGGGGCGAGAAGGGGAGGCCGTCCTCTTCTCGGCACGCCCGTCGGTCCACATCCACGCAACCAGCAACTGCTGGGCTCGGTGCCGGCCGGCCGTCCGTTCCTGTCTGGGAGGTCAAGGTTGAAGAAAATCTGGCCACTTCTACGTGGTAGTCACGTTGTCACGCTTCATTGTGGGTTTGACCGCGCCGGCCTCTGGCTTTTTCATGTTTTTGTTTTGATTTATCACCACCTCCTTTTCTCCTGCCATCATCTCCTGGAGCGCCAGAGTGCTGGAACATCGAGCCACTCCCACGTGTTCTGCACCGCCACCATGTCTCAAGCCACTATCGAGGGGGGAAGGAAGTGTACCGAAACTTAAATCATGATTTTTGTGTTTTGCTCTACTGCCTCAGGGAGACAGCCAACTTTTCAATGCATGAATCGGAAAATGATGATCAATCTAGTGTAGGCATGCATGGTGGTCTTCTCCTAGATGCCTTCCACGTCCTCGGGTCTCGTTTCGTCCTGTCTCGTCCTGTCTCACCTCGAGCGGCGTCTCTCGGCGGGGACTAGAATGCGAGTGTGGTCAATGCAAGGAGGTGGTTTTTTTGAATGAATGAATGAAAAAAAAGCTGCAGGGTGAGAAAGTCGTACTTACTACAAATCAACTTTTTAAAATCCATAGCATTGCGAAATTGGTGGTTTTTCTTTGGAATGAATGATACTTTCCAAAATTATCAGAGTATCATGCACACAACAGTCCAAGTGCTCTTTGAAAAGTGTTCAGAATCATATTTAACATTCGATTCTCGAGGTGAAGTTAGGTTCCAGTCCAGCTCGCGAGGTGGCGTGTAAGCACCTGCGCTGGTGCTGACCACAACAAGACATCGATCGCGTCGCCGAGGTTCCCGACTGCACAACGAGAGAAGGCCGACCCTTCAAACATGCATGCGGAAAAAAAAAACAATCCAGATTCATGCTCGAAGTGCAGCCCTTCGGATTTGTTTGGGGAACCGAATCCGATGCCCCTTGCCTTTGCTTTTGTCCCTCATAGGGTCGATTGAAAGAGTTGATGATCGAAACCTCGGAGTTCATTGAGTTACTCAACCTCCATCCCGCCAATGGCCATACAAGAAGCCGTGCTCCACTCCATCGCTCCGCTCTCAATCCCTAACCTCTAGGCAAGGCCCCCTTCCCCCCAAACTCATAGAGCCGCAAAAGTCGTCGCAGGGCTGTCGGACGATTTTCCAGAGTATCATTCCCTTTTCCGACAGCTACGCGCCACAGAGCTGTCGCGTGCATGAACCCGCCGCCATCGGGATGTGACATCGGACGTCTCAACTGAGATCCCTCGAGGGTACCGGTATCTGCAATGCCGCTATATCGGAGGTTATCAGAGTATACTATAGGTGGAGACCTACCTCGTCCCACTTGAGATGGAATCGCAGCAGCCAAAACAGTTCTGAAACTGGCTCACTGCAAGTCCCGGATCTGTCAACAGCGATCCCGTCTACCTTCCGCCCTATTACACCGTGTTTGCATGGGGGCCGCGCAATGGTATGTCTCGACTGATTGTCTAGCTCATATGCTAAGCATTTTGTTGACTCGCGCTTTTGTAGATCGCGCGCCACAGTACCCATTCTTTACCCAGGTCACTGTTTCCGATTTCCGGTCTTTTCATTCCTTGCAACATCAGTCTTCAACAGATGGGAGCCGGGGATCGTCGCAAATTGGCACAGCAGGACGGTCGGGTGGGAATGCGCCCGACACACGCCCATACCAGTGTTATGAGTCTTAGAGCCTATGGAGCTTTAAAGGCCGACGCCTGCAGAGTCTGGTGCTATTGGGATTCATTCACAAGACCTCTTAGGATTGGAGTTGCGTAGCTCCCAGTTCTGCTTTACACCCGTGCGACTTTGGTCAACTCCGCAATGTCGCAAATGCACTTTTCCTTTCTCCCCCTTTGCGCCTAGTTTTGTTCATCAATTACAAACCAGAGCAAACAGACCGACCGAAAGCTCGCGCTGTCAGCCGGCCGAGTGCGAGCTGAAATGACTGGTGGCTAAAAACGCCGCTCGAGGGTCGAACTGGAAGTTGCACTTTTTGTCCTTCCCCCCTTCTCCTCTTGCCCCCTCCCCTGCTAGTACGTACGGAGCAGAGCCTCAACCCTGACGACGTTTACTCAACCCGCAAGCAAATAAACAATCCCCATGCCCATCAATGCGCCTCGGGAGGAACAAAGAAAGCGAGCAAAGGAAAATCTTCTTCAGCTGCCTTTTCGTTCCTGCCTCGACCCGACTCTTTGATCTCCCCATGGCTGCGAACGCGAGCCCGAGTGCGAGAAAAAAGGCGGTCCCGAGCGCCTGGGTTTGAGGGGGTTTGATGATCCTGCCCCCAACAACAACCTGTTGATCCGTGCGTGCCCTGCCTCTGCCTCTGCCTCTGCCTCTGCCTTGCCTCCAAATTTGCACTTTTCAATCCTGCCTGCGTCCTAGCGTAGGCATCACAAGGGCTGACACTCTGCTAGTCGGCGCAATCGCAGGCTGGCCGCCGCGCGGCAGAAACGCAAATCGATCGTGACGACGCACACATGCACACACGTGTGCACGAACCGGCCGGCACGAGAAGGAGCGAGCGTCGCCCGCAGTCAGACATGCATGCTGCGAGGCTCGAGCTGCAAAGGCTTGAGCTGCTGCCGGCTGTGATTCCATCTGCCCCGGCTATCAGTAAAGCCAAGCTGCCAAACTTCCCGTGATACCATTTCATCTCCTTGCGTCGGGCGCCACAGACTTTGCAGCGTCGGTCAGTCACGTTCCCAAATGGGGACCGCCTCAGGTTGTCCACCTGCGACAGACCACATAAGGTCGCTGTTGGTTCCACAGATGACAACAGTCGAAAGGATCTTCCCCGAACGATGAGGCTGTCTACCTCGTGCGCGGGCTTGAACATAGGGTGTCTGCCTAGCCACTTCACTCTCTCTGTCTCATTGTCCCCTCCGGGTGACACAGGGAGCCAGGTCAGGTCAACTTCGCGCGCGGCTGGGCTGGGCCGGGCTGTCAGCACCACCATCCCCAGGAGTTGCCGACAGGCCAAGCCATTGACGGGCGGTCCAGGGAGAGCGGGTCCCAGGGTTTGACACGTGTACCGAGTACAGTACTACTCTGGGGGAATGCGCCCTGGACGAATCAATTCACTGTATCTCGGGATCAGTAGACCCTTCTCGAAACGGGGGTCCAGGCATAGAGCGAGGCGACGGCATGACATGACCATTGCGGGCATCGCATCACCCTCGTGATGCTGCTTGCCGCTGGGCCAAGGCGGTACGAAGTGTGTTTTCAAGGGGACCTTTTCCAAGGGTCTTCTGGAATTCCTCGGGTCCTGACTAGAGGGTTCATGGTAGGGCAGGGTCTGGAGGGTACCGATATGGGGCGGATTGAAAACGGGGTTGCGTGATGTGTTGTCCAAGACCTCTCTGCCCAAGCCCAAGCAAGCCGGCAGCCGGGGTCAGGCCTGCGGCGTAGAGTCACGAGGCGGTCGGTCGGGCAATGCGAAAGAAGAAAAAAGGGGACTCTCGAGTCGTACGCTACTGTACTCCATAGTACTCTGTACGCTGGGCCGCGAGGCTTCTTTTCTCGTCCTCGCAGGGTCCAGGCGGTGGGTTTAGTTGGGCGAGTGACTCGGCGTGGTTTCGAACAGAGGGAGTGAGCCCCACGGCATTACGTCTTTTTCGCTGAAGCATTGGTTTGGACCCTGCAAACCTTGAGAATGTGAGGCTGTTCACACCACCACCAGTCATGGAAATGCCGGTCGAATACCGTTGGGCTGTCAGTCTGAGTGTGCGCGCACGCACCACAGCTTGTTTTCCTTCTTTCTGGGAGTCAGTCACAGACTTGGCGTCGGTGATTAATGCACGGCGGGTGGCGGTGTCGCCTGGTGTGTCTTGGGTTGATTCATGGCGATGTACGACCGCGACAGCGACAACTAATGATATGAGGCCTCTCGCGTCGACCTCCACAGCCGTCTCCCAGCGTGGACTGCGAACCCTCCATGGAATGACACTCGTTACCCCCATGAGATGGAGACGACTGGCGGGCGTGTTTGTCTTCGCCTCACATGGCCGGGACTGCCGAAGTGGCTCTTGCTCAAGGGCTGAGACTTTGCGAGGATCTATCATCGTGCAGCAGCGCTAGTCTATGGAAAACTCCGAAGGGCGGGCGGGCGGCAGACAACCTACAACCTTGCTCACCACTGTTGTTGCTGGTCAGAAGACTGCTGCCTCTTTTGTGTGCCATCATTGTGACAGGAGCCGGCCGGGGAGAGACACCAGAAGAGCCGCCTCGCAGCCTGTCTGACCATTGCCCTGATTGGGCCCGTGGTAGATTTGGGCGGCATGGAGCCATCGCCACTGGCGGCCTGTAGTGGCAGCGTGCATGAGGCTACATCACTGCCTACTCGTGGCGCGGCCTGGGAGTGGCTCGCGGCATGACTAGTACTGCGTGTGAGGGAGGGTGGCGATGGCTGCCCTCTGGTGCCGGCGGCGCGGGACTGCGATGCCGTCGAGCGAGTGACTGATGGCTGCAGGCGCGAAGCACGCGATGGCGTCTGAGTGCGACAGTGCGTCTCGCTCTCGGCGACCGAAGTGATGATAGCGGGCGCTGGTGGCATTGACAAAGGTCATTGTTGTCAAGGCCCCCCCGAGACATTCCCAGGCTGGCGCTGATTGGCCCGCCGCTATGACTGGCATACGGGCAGTGGTGGTGGGGTGGCGGGGTGGAAACACTACCCTAGAGTGCACTGCGAGCCCTGCGTCCAAGCGGGCAGGCATGGCATCATTCCATTCCCACCACAGCACTGCAGCACCGCAGCGTCGTCAGCGATCGGCACATGCTCATCAATGCGAGCCTCGTCATAGCCATCGGCATCGACATCCCGCCTCTGCGTTACGCCCCTACCATCAGGCTATGCTTCCCTCCCGTGGCCACTGGCGATCCCAAGTACCTGGTATTCTCATCATCCTGAGGCACGTCATCAATACGGTAATCCTGTCCAATTAAGTCCTGAACCAAGCGGCAAAAACGACGACGACCAACATCATACGGGCCAAAATTAGCACATCCCGTACTCGACGTCTCCCGGTCCCCTCAAATTTCCCGTGTCGTGCATATGCCCCCCAGCGCCGAGGCCAGACATGCGGCCCAAATCCCTTTCCCCCCTACCAGCTGCTGCCAACGGTTCTGAGCCGGGCCAAACCTGGAAGCTTCCCGGGGTGCATTCGGGGTCGAGGGTTTGCCGCCGTGTGTCGCGTGTCGTGTATCGTAATCCCGACCGGAGAAAGCGGCGGGGATCATTTCCCGGCCCGGATGTCGAGGGCGATTCCCCAAATCCATTGGTCGACCGCCGGCGGTTGGAGTAAGCGCCGACTGCAATCCACGACGACGGCGACAACACAACAACAACAACAACGACATAACGAAACAAACACCACGTCCGTGATATATCCCAGCACCCAGTGAACGTCCATGGGCTGTGGTGGCACCTTGCAGTCCAGAATGCTGCCTAGTGCCTTGAACACTTTCTTGTCATTTTTGTTCGTCTCGTGTAGTTTACGGGGCGCCATGGTGCTCGTATAGTCGGCGCTTCCAATTTAATCCAGGCACCGCCGTGAAAATACAATTAGAACGCGTCGAGAGTGTAAAGTCCGTGTGTCTCAAGCCCATGTCCCGCCAGAGACTGAAGTCGAGAGATCAACCGGACACAAGCAACCATGTCTATCCCGTACTTTGGATCGACAATACGCGATTCATTCTACTTGCTTATTTTCATTGTCTTCCTGTCTCTCCTTCCTCTCTCCTTCCTCGCTCCCCGCCGTTGCGGCAGAGTCAAGACAGCAAGTGCGGAAGGGCCAAGGAAGGTCGAAAAAAAAAAAGTCAGCAGATCAGACGTGCCGTGCGCGGAATTCCGAGACTCTGCTCTGATCTGAATCAAAAGAGTTTACCGTGATCAAAAAACACCGGGCGTAGGATATTGAAAGTAACCGGCCCATCTTTTGAATAATCACAAAGACCTCTGCCTGGTGACCACATTCTTCCCGTTGGGCGCAGTGAGACAACCGGATCTTCACCGCGCTGCCCTTGGCGATCTCCCCCCCTGGTCTGTAGCGGGCGTGGCTGTCTGAGTACTTCTCGCTCCCTTTGCGGGACAGGGGCGGCACGCGAGATCTCAGCCACGATAGACGAAGGAACTATGTAAAAAAAGGCGTTTGTCTCAGACATGGCTTGGTCGTGACATTCCGCGGGCGTGATGACCTGTCAGACAGACCCTAATCGGGACCATCAATATTCGCAGCGATCAGCAGACTTCCCGGAGCCCGAGGCGCCCCCGGCAATGCGCGGTTGCCTGTTTTTCTGTTGTTACTGTGACCATGTGACCACGGGGATGCTTCGGGTTTGACATCAAGACACAGTCACAAATGAGTCGTCATCTGACCAGAGCAAAACATTCCGCGATGGTTTTTGATGTCTGAGATGTTCCTTTGCACGAGGGCCGCGGTCGGGCCTGAGCATCACTAATCTAGATATCGTGAACGTGACTTTATCAATCATAAAATACTGCACCACATCTCGACAGTCTTGACAAGGCGGGCAGAGTGAAAAACTCACACGTCTACCTATGGACTCGAAGAAACCTAAATAGCTCCTGCACTAAGAAACAAAGGGACTCGTCATTGGGACTTCTTCCTGTGACCTTGTTTACGGAATGACTGGGCAGGCGATCTGTCAAATCAGTCACTGCAATTCCGTAGCTCGCCTTGAAACGCTTTTTGGGGAGAACTCTTTCGTCCGCGTCCTCGGTTCCCCCCTTTCTAGGCTCCCTTCACGGCCCCTCGCACACGTCATTTGTTGACAAACAACACAAGAGCGCGCGCGGTTGTTTCGGAGAGACCTTTGGCGGGAGTGTGTGCTGTCTGACATGATTTTCTTTTTGCATTGTTGCCCGTCGGGAGAGGAACGAGAAACAGAAAAGAAAAAAGGTCCACCACATCAATGATCCAAGACATGCTCAGGGGGGCTAGGAAAACAAGGCTGTCCTGCGCGGGGGACGAGACGGAGCGTGCCGTCTGCTCGGCCCGCTTACCATTCCCTTGCCGGGCCTTGGGCGAGCATATAGTGAGAGAGAGAGAGAGAGTGTGTGTGTGTGTATGTAGAGAGGGAGAGTGCGGCGGTCCGTTGCGTATCCATAGGATGGAAGGGAGTCAAGTGGCGGCGGCTCGAAGCATGTCAGCAAAAGGACGATACTTTTTCCAGGCATTCCACAGTGCTTCATTCTGCACTCGGGCTGCTCGACGAGGAGTTTTGCCACCCGTAAAGCGCAGCTTAGATCAAAGTCAAAGGGGGCGGCATCATGTATGTAATTGGTACATCTCGGCTTGATGACCAAGGATCCCCGGTATCCGGAGTTGAGGACGAGGAACATTCGATTAGAACAACATGAGACCTATTTGAGACCGACTTCATGCTATGAAGTAGATACAAAACTTCCGCCAAGCTGGTCCCTGTCTGACAATCGTGTATTGATAGGCTTTTCTCCATGCTGATGCCTCTTTTGAGGAAGTGTAGGTAGGCGAGGAACAGCCGTGACAGAAAGCAACAGACGCGGAACCCGGGAGTGGGGTCTGAGATGAAAGGGGCGTTGGTGTCATTCCTTTGTCTGTATGTGCTTCTCCCCTCCCGTATTTGGGTTGAGATATGCCGTGTCTTGGTTATAGGAGCGAGAGCGAAGAGGAGACTATGCCTCATGCATGTCTAGCCGAGATAATTGAATCAAAATGACAACGTAAGAAGCATTGAAAGGTGACTCTCACACATGGAAGGGTGGAGGTCGGCCTTAGAATGGCAGTTGAAGAAGAGTTCACACCTTACCCAACCGCGCGTCGCCAGGTGTAGCAATATGGTGGTTAAATGGAATGAATGGGGGCTCTTTTTCTCTGCTCTAGGGAGAGAGACTCCGAAGTTACCTTGAGTTTTAAATCATCCTTGTATCTGCCGAGGGTCTCCTGGAATGCGAAGGTCGAGGGACATCGTACGATGTATGCCTTGCTATCTGCACCCGAAACGCTGGTTCCTAGTGTCCCGTGCTGTGTGCGCCTTTCTGAATTACGGATTGGAGCCTCCATCTGAAATGTGTCCCACAATCAAATTGATCTTATGCGTAGAGAAAGAAGTCATTGTGAAAGGGTGGCTGATTTTTAGACGGTACTTGAAATGTCATGGCTCAACCCGTATGATAAACCATAATATTCAGTAACAACAAGTAACACATAACACATAAAATTCATTACAGAGCTGGTACTCCCCAAATCCGCGCCCACTCCTGTTTCGACTTCGAGAAAATTTCCGCTTCTACGCAAGCACCCACATAGCTTCTAGAGCAGTGAGAACATTTTCATAAACAGCAGGCTTCCCTCCCTAACTACCTGAGCGAACACTTGAGCGACGAAAGGACCGTTGTTTATTGTGGTATATTTTGTGATCCTGTCGTGCTGATAGGGTACTGAGCGCACAGGACGTGGTCGTGAAGCTGTAGCTATAACTAGGATTGTGCAAGTCCATGTCGGTTGGAGATGCGCTACGAGATATCAGGACGCAAGAACACCGCCCAGATGCAGAGCTGACTGCCTCAGTGGTGCAAGATACATCGTGCTGGTTGGAAAACAGATGGCGGCGTTCCACGAAATAACAAATTCAAGACTCGACATAACATGCACCTGCATACTTTTACTTTTTTCACGACCAGGAGGCCAATCTGGGAGTAACGGCTGGGTTGCGACGAACTTTCACCGATAATATTCCATGACAAAAATATCCCAGAACCCCTCAGGATAGAACCTCTATAATTATTCGCGGAAGTCTATAGCCCGAAGAACCTTTGATCTAAGTCCTGTTATCGTCACACTAAGCGATCCGCACCGAGTACACGGCTCGTATGAACCCCCGTTCGTTGCCCACATTGGCTCTAGCTAGCTGTCGTCCTACTGCGCAGCTCAACCGGAATCTAAAGTCTCCTCGACCCTCTGAAATACCAGGAGATCGGGAGGTCTTCCACGCACCCCTGGAAATCTGCCGGCGCGCCGGAGCATGCGCGGGGTTCGGTGCTGCCCCACACGCCGAGCCGAGGTGCGGGGCCCCACCGGCGCCGGGCCGCCCACCACGGCTCCAACCTTGAGAGCTCGATGCTCCAAAGCTTCTGTGACGTTTGGTCTTTTGTCTTCTTCAAGTCTCTTAACGGCACTAAGAGAAAAGGACGCAGAATCAGTGAACAATCGGCAAACCCCCACAAAATTGTCGCAGAAATGGCAGCCGCCGCTGCCACCGCCGCGCGCTCCAGCGCTATCCTGCGCCGGTCACTCCTCTACGGTAAGCAACCCGGACTCCGACCACCACCCCCTTCATGATGCTCTCCTCTCTACACCGTCCCAAACCATGCGAATAACGTCAGCGACCAACTCGTCAGCTAAAATCATCATGCAGTCCCGTCCTCCTCGCCCAAGATGCTGCAAAAGTCCCTTGGCCTCACGTCAGACAACGTCACCTACGACCTCGAGGACTCTGTGACGCCCTCGGCCAAGCCCGCGGCCCGACAGGCCCTGCGCGAGCACCTCTCTACGGGCCTCCTGGGGGGACAAGGAGGAGGATCAGGAGGAGGGATGGGCGGGCGGCCATCGACTATCGGTGAGCTCGCGATCCGGATCAACGCCGTCTCGACCCCCTACGCACTCGACGACCTCACGGCGCTCGCGGCGCTGCCAAACCTCGACGCCATTGTCGTGCCAAAAGTCAATTCGGCGAGCGACCTGAGCTTCGTGACCGACGTTCTGCGGCACCTCGCCCCCGAACGCCACGGCGGCGACAGCACCACATCCTCCTCCTTTTCACCACAGCAGCAGCAACAACAACAACAACAACAACAGCAACAAGAGGGACACAGACGAGACCCGATCAAGCTCATCGCCCTGGTCGAGTCGGCCCAGTCGGTCCTCAACCTACGCGAGATCTGCGCCTCGACGCCGTACCTGTCGGGCCTGGTCTTCGCGGCCGAGGACTTTGCGCTCGACCTCGGCATCACGCGCACCCCGTCGCTCTCCGAGTTCCTGTACGCGCGCTCCGCCATCGTGACGGCCGCCCGGGCGTTCGGCCTGCCCTCGGCCATCGACCTGGTCTGCACGTCGTACAAGGGCGAGGCCGGGCTCGAGCGGCTCGACGAGGAGTGCAGGGGCGGCAAGGCCTTGGGCTTCAACGGCAAGCAGTGCATACACCCGTCGCAGGTCGAGGCGGTGCAGCGGCTGTTCGCGCCGGGGGACAAGGAGGTCGAGTGGGCGGTCCGGGTCGTCGTCGCGGATGACAAGGCCGCGAGGGCCGGCAGGGGCGCGTGGACGCTCGACGGGTCCATGATTGACGCTCCCGTCTCGGGCAAGGCGAGGGCCGTGGTGGACAAAGCCGCCAGGTGCGGGTTCGATATCGAAGGGCTGAGGGAGAAGTGGAAGGATCAGGAGCCCGAATAGATGTTTAGCATGGAGTAGTCATTTGTAACAGCTTTTGCTTGCGTGCATGTCATGTTCGATTGCGGATCACTCCTCTCTTTTTGCTCGTGACTTTGTGTCAGGCTGAAATTACACCAAGAGCTTACTCCGTACAAGTGAGCCAAGATAGACACGTCTCCAGCTTGTATGGCTCAAAATGTGAGACTAGCTATCTTCCTGGCTGAAGGAGCCAGCACCACCACAACCTGCTGGGCATGTGCATTCTGTAAAATGTTCCGCTCCTCATGAGCTCTGGGTATCGTTTATAGGCTTCCAGCTGGTCCTCAAATCACCACCCCCGCTTGCAAGTCATGTGGTTAACTCCAGACCAGTACCTCCCACTAACAAGTCCGACTATCGACTCGCGCATATCCAAGCACTACCCCCATCTTATGATTGAGATGATTCCAAGCAGAGCCGAGGGACGGATGACTGGGGCGTGTCTCGGTAGCCGCGAAAGCCCAGCTTGTTTTCCTTCGTCATGCAGCATTTTCAAGCATCTACTTGAGCTGCTTGAGAATCTCAAACAAGAAGTCCTCAAAACTCAGCGTGATGTATCCGTCACGGTCCTCGTCGTACTTCTTGAAGACGTCCGTCATGCGCTTCAGGCTAATACAGGCCTGCACAAAGAGGTCGAAGCTGAGCGAGTTGGCCTTGTTCTTGTCATATGTGTAGAAAATCGTCTCGATGAATTTTGGCGACAGCCGGTAGCCAAAGTTGACCAGCGCGCGCGTGAACTCGTCGAGGCTGATGCTGCCACTGCGGTCCGTGTCAAACTGGTCAAAGAGCTTGCGCCACTCTGCGAGGAACGACCACAACCCGCAGAACTCCTTGAAGCCGATGGTGCCGGAGCGGTCGCTGTCGAACATTCGGATCATCATACGGATCGTGTGAGGGTCGAAGGGAGTCCAGTCGCCGTTGACGAGAGCCGCAGAAAGCTCCTTTTCGGACAGCTGGCCGGTGGCTGCTCAAGGTGTCAGTCAGGTCTCGAGCATCAGCGGGGGAAGAGCAGGACGCACCATTCTTGTCTACAGCCCTGAACAGCGGCAACATTGTCGGGTCGCCCCCGGTTTCAGGAGCTGGTGACGGGGGTGGTCTGCTGTTGGCAGGTGGGCGACCGTGGTTGGTTGGTCTGGGTCCTGTCGGGTTTGGTGGTGGTGACATGGGCCCGCGCCCATTGCGGCCAGCATCGTAGGCATAGCGGTCGTCCTGGCGGCGGCCCGAGTCGCGTCTATCGCGTTCACTAGGGAGTGAGGATGTAGGCTTCGAGTCGTATCTGGCTGATGAAGGGGCGCCTCCAACCTTCTGTCGCGCAGTGAGCGAGGAGTCAGTGGAACAGCACAATGCAAAGATGGTTGTGTGGTATGTGGGTCCGTACCGGTTCAGGTTCTGCGAACCTACAAAATATCAAGTCAGCCAGCTGTTGCGCGATCAGGGGCAAAGGCAGAGGCATCCTAGGGAACGACCGTGACAAATGAAAGCCCGGTGCCGGCGGTGCCAGTTGGCGGGGTTCCAGCACGGTAGGTGCTCGCGTTGGGTGCAATCCGGTGCCAAGGGGCAACTTACCTCGGCAGCTCGTCCGGGTTGTAGGGTCGGTTGTAGGCCATGATGCGCAATTCTATGGCAGGAGACGAAGAAGGTAGTGGCGAGGCAGTTGAAGGGTCGTCGTCGTCGTCGTCGTCGTCGTCGTTGTTGTTGTTACGGAAGAGAGGCAAAGCTTGGAAGTTGCTGGGGCTGAGCAGCTCTTAACCTGGTGGCGCCGATGTCAGCGCTGAGTTATTGGGGTTTATGTCCAAAGCTGGGCTTTCCCCCCACTAACGACGTCTTGCGCCCCACTACTACGGTAACCTGCATCTGTCATTTCCTCTTTTCTGAGGTTCCTTTCTGTGTTCATCTGACTCCTCTCCCATGACTTGGATCTAGTCTCGTGTGGTACGTTACACAATGTACTTGAGCCCTTTCATCTAGTCACAATGGCGCAAGGTTCTCTGGAGAGCCGTTGTGAGATGGTGGGACCGACATCGAAGGTATACTTGACGCACCTCGAAACTATCGTCGTGTAGGGCTGACCGTGTGACTCGAGCCACAGAACGTCCTAGAGTCATTCGTGGCAAGGCTACTGCATACAGGCCATACGATCTGAGCTTGCTAACGCCCTAATTGCGCCACGGAGCTTTGCGTCAATCTGTTCGAGTGGAAATCTGCCTGAGCTGGGTCTCCACTACAAGACTCTGCGCCAGCATTCAGCACCGGGCGTCAAGACAATCTGCAAGCTGCACGCTGCATTCTGCAGGCTGGCTGGCGGCGACTGACTTGGTGGCGGGCCGAGGCGCCTCCGAAGCTCGGACTGTTGCCGGCGGGGGCCCCGCCGAACCCTGCCTTCTGCTCCGCCGCTCCGTCTCCGGCACGGCCGGTGAACCCACGCCCTTCCCATCTTCAATTTTGAGTCGAGACTGGACTTCACCTGCGGGCGCTCTCAAGATAAGCTACCCACCCCCAATGGCCAGCGACCTCGACGAAACCTCTGGCCCGGCCGAGCCCGAGTTCTGGCTCTTTGGGTACGGAAGCCTGATATGGAAGCCCCCACCTCACTTTGGTTCGTCACTCTTCATCCTCCTAGAAATCTGATAAGGCGAGATACCCCCAGGCTAGGCGATCCGGCAAGTTTGACTTTGCCTGCCTCCTTTTTATATTGGGTGGCGCCTGACATGAGAGTTCAAAGACCGCAGGGTTCCTGGTTACGTGACGGGCTATGTCCGACGCTTTTGGCAGGTCAGTTAACTCCCTTGAGTCTTCCCGCATCTACCACGAAGGCTTTTGACCAGTCGCTGATGTCAATCTGGATATTAAAACAGGCGAGGTAGGCTGACGGCACAAAACAACCCCCACCCGGTAACCATGAATAACAGCACCCTGTATGCTCACACCACATGTACACCCACCCAAATAGTGAGGACCACAGAGGCACACCCGAGGCCCCCGGCCGCGTTGTGACCCTGATCGAGCGCGACTTCTGGGCCTCGCTGCTCGCCGACTCGGCGGCCACCGGGGACGGCGTGCACGACTCGGCCCCGGACCGGGTATGGGGCGTCGCGTACCGGATCCGGGCCGAGAAGGTGGCCGAGGTGAAAGAGTACCTCGACATCCGCGAGATCAACGGGTACACAATCCACTACACGGACTTTCAGCCTGCCACCACTACTACGACCACCACCACTACCACTACCACGCCGGCACCACAAGCCTCAGAACTAGCCCCAACGATAAAAACTCTCGTCTACATCGGGACCCCGGACAACCCGCAGTTCACGGGCCCGCAGGAAGCCCAGGCTCTCGCCGAGCACATCCAGCGGAGCCGCGGCCCTAGCGGCCCCAACACCGAGTATCTGCTTAACCTCGAGACCGCGCTCGGCGCGCTGAGCCCTCCCGAGAGCGGCGACGCGCACATCACGGACCTCTGCGACCGCGTCAGGGCGCTGCTTGACGACGGCGGTGCGGGGACGGCGCCTGCTGTCACTGCTGGTACTACTACTGCCGCTACCGCTGCTGCTGATTATGCTGCTATGGGGAAGAGTCACTTCCGCCGGAGGGGCAGTGTGGTCGAGCAGGAGGAGACGGAGAAGTGAGGCTATTTACGTGTCGGGCTCGGGTTCGGGCGGGGGCGGGGCGGTCGTGGTGGTCGTGTTTAGAGCGAGGCGGCAGCACAGGACCGAGACACGGAATAGAGTCCGAACCCCGAAAAGGCGGCGGTGCTCACTTGATAGTTAGCCCGTCGTGCACAAATTAGACCGTACTAAGCATATTTTTCGAGCACTAGAGAAGGGTAGGCTACCCTAATAAAGATGAGTCGAGATACCAAGAGCTTATACATCACGTTGTTTGCTTTGCGCTGAGCCGGCCGTACTTGTCAAGGTGCACATGTCGTAATGCCTACCTTGCTCGCGACGTCGAGAGCTGCAACTATCGCTTTCGCAAGCCGGTTAGGTCTTCCGGCTCCTCATAGATGTCGATTCCAGAGGTCTGCAAGACCCTCAAGAAGTAAGACGCTTGAGAGGCAGGAGGGCTGGGCAGCATTGGCTCAAGATATGGACACGGCCAGCGTTGCATTGCACAAAGGCAAGCATCACGTTTATCCCCGGCATGTAATCCCAGGACGGGACAAAAACAGAACGGCCTTTTGACAATCACACATCACGAATGGGGCCGAGTGGTTTTGTGGCATTTTACTTGATTTGTGTTTGCTGGTCGCCTTTACTTCCTTGACAAAGGACTGCCCCGCTCCGCAAAGCTATATTGCGAGCGTGTGATAGATAGTCTGTCTGCCAGTAGACGATTTCGGCCCATGATAGCTAGTGTTGCTAGGAGACATGAAAGAGTAGACATGCTCACGTATTGTGAGGTTGTCCACGAATTCGTCTCCTTTGAAGGTGCTGGTGTGGTTTTTCCCCTGCTCGAGAGGCGTCGTGTCTCTGCGCGGTTCCAAGAATGGTCTGCGCGAGTTTTACTCGTGGTGGCCAAGACTGTAGGAAGCCTTGGTAGATAAGAAAAAAAGAAAAAGGTATCGCCAAAGATGAGTGGCGAAAGAAGCGTGCCGTCGAAAGAAGGTGTAGCACGTCTTCAGAACCTGGCCTGCTGACACCCAACTTGCAAGTTGCTTTCAGGATATCTGCTGCGTGTCTCTCGAACTCTGCCGGGAAGAAGGCATGTAGACCAGGTGGCGAGGGGAAATCGGAATGGGGAAGAATCGTGGTTGCGAAAGTAAAGTAAATTCGGCCGTGGTTCATCCACATGTCATGCTGCGACACGTGTTGTGTATGGGAATGGCGAAAGCTGAAATACGTGAAGACTCAGGAAGAGCGACACGCGGGTATCATTCGTCGAGGCGTGAAAGAGACATTGGAAAGCACTCCGAAACCATGCATATCCCGAAAGGAAGTTATTTCGAAGTTTTTCTCAGTATCGAGGCTGACCCTGAGACTGGTCAGGGTAACCGTAGACACCGGGCATGGAGTATCCTTCCGACTGTGTTAGTTTGGATAGAAAAAGAGAAATCAGAGGCATCTCGCTGGCTCACCTTGAGGAGATGTTTGGCCGTAGCCGTAGGCGCTCTGGGGCGAGTAACCACCTTGGCCATACTGAGGCGCGTACATGGCAGGGTTCGGGGCCATGCCATACATGGCCGGCTGACCGGCGGTGGCGTACGGCATCTGCGGCTGAGCATACCCACCAACGCCACCGAAGCCGGGGGCGCCACCCCGGCCTGCGCCGTAGCCACCCTTAGGGCCGGTATCCGAAGCCTTGTCAACCCGGATAGTCCGCCCGTCAAACCTTGAGAGCGTAGCCAGTCAGCTTATTGTACGAAATCGCAAGAGGCGTCAGTATGGGAGTGCACTCACTCGACATTGTTCATGGCTGCAATTGCTTTCTGGGCAGCGTCCTCCGATCCATACCGGACGAAACCAAAGCCTCGGCTGCGGCCCGTATCGCGGTCCTTCACAACAACCTGCAAAATAAAACACGTGTTAGCGAACTCACGTCTTGCGGCTAGGAGTGCGATGTGTCGCTAGTCGTGAACAGAGGAACCGTATAGAGAAGGCACTTACCGCCTCATCAACAACGCCAAACTCCTCGAACTTCTGGCGGAGAGTATACTCCTCCGTGTGCCAGGCAAGACCGCTAGTATGAGAGTCAGCAGTCTGCATGACTCGGAAATCTATCTTTGATGCGGACATCCTTACCCAATGAAAAGCTTCGACATTTTGTCGCGAATTGAAGGGTGAGGAGGAACCTAAAATTTGAGTCAGACTTGACTCGGAGTTGAGATATTCTCCACCTGCCCTAATTAACCGTAGCTTGCTATGGTCTGGGAGCAAGGGAAGGTACGAAACCTCGTAGTGCGCGGGTGAAAGAACATACTGGGTGAGGAGGTGACGGCCAGAGCGTGGAGCTCGACTTGGGCAAGCAGGGATTGTGTTTGGTGCCGGGGATTCGTCGGAGCAAGCGGGAAAGACTGCCTGTTTGTCGGTAGCCAAACAGGAACGAGCAGGCCGCTAGTTTAAGTAGATGGTAGGTAGTAGGTCGGTGAGGCGGAGTATGTCAAATTGTTCTAGCCTGCATGCAGACCGGCAGAGTTATATAGTCGCCCACCCGCTGAGTCCTGCCGAAAGAGCGACATGCCGAAGTGCGGTCCAAGAACACAAACAGGGGTGACTTTGTTGTGGGTGCCACTGAAGAGGTGCTAGGGGCCTGGAGCTCAGAAACACTCTGCAACATCATGGTCGAGCATGGAGCAGCAAGCCAGGTCGAGCGTTGTCGGCAGACGGTCCGTCTCAACGAGTCTCCCCGTGCACGGAGGCGAGCCCAGGAAGGGGTCGGCCAAGCCAAGCTGCTGCCACGACGTCGGCTTGGTGCCGAAAGCGCGGGCGTTTCTCTGGCTCCGTGGGGTATGTGTTTGATCCATAACGGGGCAGGCCGATGATGATGAATCTGTTCATCAGCATGCGCGGCTCGCTGAAACCCGTTTCGCTCTGGCCATCTCCATGGCGGCCTGATGGTCTGCTTTGCAGGGATTGTCACTCTGATGACACTCTTTTTCGGCCCCGCAGTGATCGCTGCAGTCCGTGGCGTGGGCAGCGTACGGAGTAGCTCGTCACGGAGGAGTCCGTATTAGTCTAGAGATACGGAGTACTGAGCAGCTCTCATCCCATGCATGGAGAGATCATGCACTCCCGTACCTCAAGACACCCAAGTCTCCACTCCCCGGCCAAGCTTTTCCCCCATGCCCTTCAGGGGTCTTCTTTGGCGTCACAGCACCAGGGCCAAAGTGGACGTTGTGGACATCAGAGATCCATCGCGCCAGGGGTATCGCTCGCTAGTTCTTGTCGTCGACATTGTGGCCTCAGCCTCCCAGCTCGCCTCAGCACCTAGGCGCGGTGAAAGCGCACATGTTCTCCATCCTGACAGACTAGGGTAGCGTGATGATGGGCGATGGAGCTCAACGACTTCTGAGCCCCTGTCACGTTTGAAGTAATCCGGCCAACCAGACGCGTAATCTTTCTTGGCACAATTTCTTGGGAGCTGCCTTTGCTCAATTTCGTGCTTCCAATCCTCCGCCATTACGTGGCACGCAATACCAATTGGACCAGCGGGCGTCGTTCGAAGGTAGATTACCCTTTGCAGGCCAGCTACCCAGCTCTCCAGCACGGAGTACTGATCCGAACAAGTGCAAGTGCAACCGAGACCACGTCAGGGTCATTGCGCTTCAGGGGACAACATGAGACAGCTGGGACGTGTCGCTCATCCAGGGTCAACCTAAACCCAAAACCTACAACTTGAGCAGCACGCGGGCTAAACATAGCACACAAGCCTTCTAATTGCATACCGCACGGCTGGACCGTGGATGCGGTCGGAAGCTGCACTACTTTCGGAGAAATAGACCGTTCTGTTCAGACTTGTGATCCTGCCAATCGCAACAAAACAACTAGAGCCGTGGTTACTTGAGCCACCTTGAGCAAGCTGGAAATGGCACAGATCTGCATCGCAAAGGAAAACGTGAGCTTTGTAGCAGCTTGTTATTCGTGTCATCTTGGATATATCGATGAGCTGCAGAAGCATCGTATGGAGATGGCATTTGTCAAAATCTTGCTGTTCGATGCCTAAGCTGCACGATGTAGGTCGTGGGGCAAATATCGTCTTGTGTCTGTGTAGAATGGCTTCCTCTTGTGGACGAGTTCGTCTGGTGTATGGCTCTATGACCCTTGTTAGTCCTCCCTTACGATACCTTCATCACGTATTGTTTTCGAATCACCGCTTTCGCTACTATAAAGGGCGTCTTATCCGAAGAGACATAGCCAGCATGGCATTGGTGTAGGTGGTCACGAGACCAGCATCACCGGTGCATACGGGATATGGGGCTGTTGCCCACTTCTTCGACCATCATCGTGATAGAGCGCCACGCTTCTGCGGATGTCTATTTTCGGAGCGACAGGGAATGCCGTTTTATCTTTGCGTGTAATTGACGCTGCAGTCGTCGATTCGGTGTGCCTGCCAAGGAGTTTTGTTCGGAACTAGCCGTTTCTCCCAGCGGCACGATACCAAAGTGGATGTCTCCTCAGCCTTGCCACGCGTGAGGTCGGGTGTTCTGCCCGAACATAATACTAGAGCTGCTGATATCGGCAGGGTTCTCAACTTCGAGAATAGCTCAAACGGGTGACGAGCCGGGGTGCCACCCATCTACAGCTCCGGACGCTAGACGCGGCCAAGTGACCTGTGCGTCGCAGACCCCTGGTTGCAACTCCCGGAGTGGGTGCGAAAACGACACACAAGCATTCGAGATGCGACTCTTGCTGTGCCAGACGAAAATCGCGCCCCCTCGATACTAAACAACCACGAGCGACGCATAGTCGCCAACATGCCACTCCCAGAAGTTGCACACGGGGTCACGGAGGACCAGTAATGCACGCGTGGCTCGAACGATCTGTAGTGTTTCAGGCAGAACACGCCAACTCTCACACGGACGAGAGTGGCAGGTGCCCCAACACTTGCCGATGGCGAGGTCGAAGAGTTTTCCTACTCGCTGGATACATCTGGCCAAATAAAGGCAGCCGCAATCGGACTGGGCAGCCCCGCAGTAATCGGCTCCTGCATGACACTGCCCGTCATCTTTCGATGGTCGAGCAGTCCGAGAAGAGGTGGTTCTGTTACATGATCAACCCTTGTCGTTCACGTATTCGGCCACATCGAGTTATTTCGTACGGTGATGCTGTCGTTGACTGTCAGGGACGGGGTTCAGCCAGTCTTGTCGCTTTTAAGTTGTGCATGTCAGGTGGTTGCAAACGAGAAGTGCAGTGACAAAGCGAGTCGTGCCTTCCATCGCTGTCCATGCCACTTGAGTGGACGTGATTGCCAAATATTGTCCTAGACCCGGAACGCACCTCGGCAGCTTCAGATCCTTAATCGCATCTACATTTGATGCTATTCTCCATACTCATCGACTTCGACCGAGTACATGTACCAAATCACCTGCCCAAGCCGTTGCTCACGAAGTCCGACTAGCCTATGCTGATTGTCGCCGCCAAATCAGCTCTGCTCCGAAAGCAGGCCATGTCAAAAGCAGCTACAGCTCGACAAGAGGACAGCAACGTGTTAGCGTGGCTGTCTAGAACGAAAGAGAGGTCTTGCTCGCCAGACCATATCCAACGACCGACCTCGGTGCCAAAGCAACGATCTATTCTACTACCAGAATGGGCCGATCGACACGCTCCTCTCATATCGAATAACCACTCTGCGGCTTTGCGTCCTTCGAAACACCATAAAAGAGCGTACTCCGATGGTAGCAGCATTATAGACATAGCTGGCGATGCACATGCCACCATGCACCGCGACCAGGGTTTCGAAAGGCGACCACGGAGGAGAACTCGGCCAGACAAATACGAAACAAAAAAACAAGTTCGGAGAAATGGGAGCAACCGAGGAGAAGTGAATGCGAAGGGCGAGACGGCAAGTGTTCCACAGAAACAGTCCAACGCAATGTATTCAAATTTCAAACGAAATGCAGAAGCCTGCACGCCCTCTTCGGTGTTGACGGAGCGGGTATTGGTGAGTACGCAAGCGGGTCGATGTTTCGTGGTTCGCAACTCCTGCTGATCGTAGACTGTTAGCTTCCACGACATCTTGGCCCTGGCGTGTTTAGTAATAGTCGAAAATCGACGAGCAGCCATTGTACGTGCACAATGGGCTGCGGTGAAACGTACAGGATGCTAATATCGAGGCAGTACACGATTTAACATTCCCCGATCCGGGCAAGATGAAAGCTCTCAAGGTTCTGGGTAGCAAGTCAGGACATAGCAAGAGACTCGAGCGTGAGAGAGCCGAAGTCTCGTCATTCTTCCCTGCGCAATCAGATGTCGGTCTCGACCAGGACTTGATCACCCACAAAAATCTTGAGACATGCTCTTCTTCGACTCGTGCGGCAAGTCCACGAAACGAGACACTTCGGCCACGAGACGAGAACAACACTCACGAGAGGATCAGCATGACCACGGCCGATCTCGCATTGTTTGATGGTGCTGCTACCACTCAAAAAAAAGATCAGGAGACATCAGCTTCCGAGGCGACTCTCACTTCATTGCTCAGACCTCAAAAACCCCCAGCCCTCACACGTGGTGCAAGGCGCCGTGACTTATACTCACAACACCAGCCAGAGGATGAAGATAGCTCGGAACTTCTTGGCAAGTACAGAGAAAGCCTTCTAGAGACCAGAGTATTTCGAAACACCGGAATAGACCCATCAGATTGTAGCATCACTCAACCTCCAAATTCCACGTGTTCACAGGAAATATTTCACAAAGACCATCTAGAGAACACAGGATCTGATCGAGGCGGGAACCCGAAACTCCACAGAACAGAGCGACCAACATCAGAGGCCGTGACGATGACTGTGCCGGCTTCAGTGTCTGCCCTCTGCCACGAGGAGCTGTCCAAAGAGCAGTCTCCTGATACAAGACTAGAAATGGACACGGCTCATACACCACAAAATAGTGCCAAGCATATCCTAGGCCACAAGACCCTGAGAAGTTACCAGAGTGGTCCGCACGCATTGCATCCGAATCAAAATCAAATTGTGCCTAGCATAAACCTTCTGAAAAGTCCCGCCATATCACAGGCCGCCTTATATCCAAAACATGCCACCTATAAAGTGCCGCTGGGCGAGGATCCGAGGATGAGAACAAACGCAACAAGTTGTCCTCCAGCTATCACGGGACCGCATGAGGGCCAACTGATAGCATCTGATTCACCGTTTCGATTCCGACTACATCACTCCGCAAGCCCGATGATGTACCCGCATACCTTTGAACCCGACCAAATTGATACAAAGCGATGTTGGACGGAATCACCGGCAAATTCACGCAAGGTGCCTCATTTTTACTCAAGCACCGAAAGAGCCGCGCAGATAAATCTAGTCATTGAAGACCCTTCTGTGCTCAAAGCAGTATGGGGTGACCATACAAATATGGAGCCGGTTTTCGATGACAAAACGCAGCATGCGCAGATGACACAACCACAGGGGAGTGCTGAAGTTCTTACTCAGCACATTAATATGCTCCCGCAAGCTTCGTCTCACGAATGTCCTACAATTATGGGAGACGACCAATGGTTTTGGGATCGAGACCCCGACAAATTGAGTTGCGACCTGGGCACGCCTGAACTGTGCGACAATATGAACGATCACTACGACCTTGACATGCTTGAAGAACCAAGGCATGCCATTGAGCTGGGAGGCATGAATTCTCTAGCTGAGGGAGAATGGCCACCTATGGATTACGAGGATGAAATTCAGGACATGCTGAGCTTTTGGAGGCCTAATGGTTTCATAGCCATGTAGAGAATGGGCTCCACGCTGAAGTGTGTGAGGTTTAACCTCTATATAAGTGGCGAAGACGCCGGCATGTCGTTTTGCCCTAGCAGTTGTGACAAGGAGAAGGCCCATCATTTTACATGTTACTGAGCAGAGACGATAGATTCAGCCTCATCCTGTTCGTCACCTGATAGGAGTCACTGCACGTTCTACACTGCAGAGTACATCAACTATTTCAGAAAATTGCTTTGTCATTATGTCTAAGCAGTATTAGTCTCGCATAGCTCGAAAATGCCCCATAAATGTTATCGCTACGCTAAATCATGCGAATGCCGCGTGACAGATCAGACGCCCTGGAAATCGAAAAGACAAAAAAAAAGTTACATATTTGAGCCACACCTGACATCGTCCTCGCAGATCGAGTTCAGTGTTTCGTACGCACTTGAGAGCAGCGTCTGATACACAACCCAAGTTTTATGTCGGGGGCTGCCGCGCTGGCCGGGCTACATCTTCAACCGCGTCGTCAGGAAGGACATCGAAACCCGAGCCTTCAAGCGAGCCTCCTTCCTGATCCATGTGGTCGGTCTGGATGGAGAGTCGGGCTTCAGCTTGCGTTTGTCGTTGCGTAGCGGATTTTTGGCCAGGGGCGATTGCGTCGGATTATTGCTGACATGCATTCGTTCCTCCTCCTCATCCTCCACGGCACCAGGATACCATAGCATCGCCCCGTCGCCGGACACGAGAACTTCTTCACCGCTGTTTAACTGCAGGATTTGTGTTCCAGAGCTCATGTCAGATGGGTCGGCAGAATTAGTCAGGTCGGTCGTCCTTGTGGGTGATTGTGGTGGTGTCGCAAGAGTGCTTGCGCTAGACAAATCCGCATTGCTCGCTTTCGCGACGACGTGGCGCATCTCACTCTTCTTGAAAGTCTTTGTTTTCAGAAGGCCTGTCGCCAGACCCTTAATTTCCTTCTCTCCATCATGGGCGCCAACCCAAATTCGCGCCCCCAGCTTGGCTGCAATGACAGCACCGGCGGGTGCTCCTGAGTTAATGTTGCCACCCATCCACCAAGGGTTGTCGACCGAATTCATACAATGTAGCAGAGCTGTCAAAGGTAGGGCAGCTTCGGCTACGAGATGCGATGTTACATACGGCTCCAATGCTGAATACGAGATGCCATGAGGTGAAAATATGACCGACACAGGATGACAGTGTGATTGGGTGCTTGGGATCTTTATGAGCGACTGGGTGGACGCTGGCGCTGAGCCGAGATTCAGAACATGGGAGGAATATAAAAATGAGACTGGTCGCGGTTGAGAAAGAGGCGAGTCGCCCTGTGGGTGTGGCGATGTGGGCGAGACGGCGATACTCGATGCAGAACGATAAGATCGTAGTGAATGCGATGATGCTGGTGGTGATGGAGGCATGAGGAGCCCATTCGATGCCGTCAAGGATCTTCGAGCGTCAATGAAGGCAGTCTTGAGCGCCCCTGGGGTGGTGGGTGGCGTCAAGACATGCATGCCAGTGCGAGGATGGATGACGAGGTTGTGAGTCGAAGGGGGCCGATAAGTGATACCGATGGCTGCATGTAGACCGGCGATGTCGCGCTTCTGGGGGATGAAGGCAATCGTCACCTCACCCCTGTGTCCACCGGGCGCGACGGCCGGAACGGGAATACGGAGGACGGCTTGCTTGCCCGTCAGTCGTGGGTCCTGCCATCGGGGGATCGTCTTCACTCTGCTCTGATCAAAGTGCTTCCAGCTCCTGATCAGCTTGGCAGCCGCAGGCTCGGCCAGTATCAAGGTCTTGGAGTTCCGCGCTGGCAGCTGACGTAACGTGGCCTCGTTGCAATGATCGCTTTTGTACTGGCTGATGACGACAAGATCGGGCTCGGGAAGCTCCAAGAGAGACTGGACGCACGGCGCCTGTTTTTGTGTGGTGACAGAGATGGCCTTATGGAAGATCTCAGACGGGCCGGTGAGCCAGGGATCGAGTAGGATGGTGAACGGCCGGGGCGTCACTGTACCCTGGGCGACCTCTGGAAGGAGAGGTTCGAAAGAAAGTAGGAAAGAGGCGTCCGAGTTGAGCGGCTTCACTGTAAGTGCCATGTTCACACTTAGAGTATGCTCTTTCGTGATGTTGCCCCTCGAGCGCCAGGCGATGCTCCGCGAGTCAAGACAGACGTCGTTCTGGTAGTTGGCGATAGTAAACCTACAAGGGCTGCGGGCGAGGATCTCTTCCCTTCTCCTCTTTTGGGTTGTTCAACCGACTAGGTCTCCAGAGGGGAAAGACTCGAGCTGCGCAAGGGAGGAGGGCGAAATATGTTTGCAGGGCGTTGCCTTGGAAGCGGCCTCACAACAAAAGGAGCGTTCTTGTCCTAGAGTCGGCGGGAAGGAGCGACTGGCATGCCAGCGACTCGGCAGCGGCAGCAGCAGAGACGACGCAAACCAGCAAAGGCCGGCACCAGTGGGCAAATTCGGGATCAAGTAGAAGATGTCCGCTCAACAAGACGTCCGCGGCTGAGAGAGGCGGATGAGTGAGCCACAAAGGCTCGTGGCTTGCCACGCGGAAGGAGGGGGGGGGAACCACGGCAGATATCCCTCGGACTGAAGTCATGCATGCATGTACCTATGCATGTATGCATGCGTTCGTGGGTGCTGCTGCAAGGGCGTCGGCCTGGCTTATGTAGGCGAGAGTGGCAATGTAACGCCGGGCGATTGCTGCTTTTACCGCGAAGCGCAGCACAAACGACTGGGCTCCATCCTCGCAGGATGCAGAGGAGAGGGAGAAGGGATTGGGCCAGCGCGCGAGAGAGAGAGAAAGAGGTGATCTCCTTCCCCGCGAATCACGGCAACTTGCAGATTCACAGGCCAGGCCTTGGAAATGCAGCAGCCCCTCGCACAGGGAAGCTCGAGCCGACTCGTGCAGCCGCGATTGACTGCGGCAGGCCTCGATAGCGCCCCAACACGATACCCCTTAACTCCGTCCCCACGCCAAGCCGATCTCCAAAGGCCCGCGCATGTGCAGGCTCGGCTTGCATCATGCTTTTTCTCCTTTCGATGCTCAGAGAGTCCTACGTCTGGGTGCTCCATAGAGGCGAGGCCGCCCGCCTGCCGCAAGTCACCCCTTTTCAAGGTTATGAAGGCCGAGGTGGACTAGATATCATGTCGCACCGCAGCTGTCAGGCGGTAACTATGGGAAGGCTGAGCTTGTGTGTCCTGCGTGCCGGACACCGGCATGGAATTGCCTGGTTTTGGTCCCGACTTTGCCGTATCCTAGTGCCAGTCTCTGGTCAGTGCGCCGAAACATATGTTTATCGACTTTCAGAGGAATGCCATGCCATGCCTACGCCACGCAGTAGACGCAATACAACCTAGTGATACATAGTGTAAGTACTTGCAATAATAAGCACTGGAGCTGGCTAGGCCTACGCCGCGCCGCGCTGACGAATGTGCGGAGCATCAATTAATCTGGCGCGTAAAATGCCAGGGAGGCCAACGAAGATTCGTGATGCTTGTACGAAGTAATGCCTGGACTACCAAACAGGCACTGCATAATAATGAGCCATCAAAAAGTGCGTCCTTCTTCACTTTCAACTTATTGGTTCAGAGCATGCATCGGGAAAATGGAGAAGACGGGGATCCAGCCAGACTATGCAGCTCGATCGCTTGTGCGACACAATCTAAGATAAAACAATCCCCAGACGTGGCTTCATCATCGATACTCGTACCGTATCCTCGGATCGCGCAGGTGGTTTGTTTTGTCTTTTTTTCTTCTCGTGGAATCCGTCAGGGGTCTTAGAGAGAACTAATTGATTTTCGTCATTTTGTCATGATCCACACCCGGCCGAGCAGGCAGGGTTCCATAATAACACATGCTGAACATGAGCGAGCGCGAAGATGCACGTCAACCATCATCGTGTCGGGAGCTCACCCCAGTCTTGATTTTTCCGTCCCGTAAGCCCCAAGCGGACAGGTAGCCAGTTTGACGTGGACCACGCCCATCAAATCACCAGTCCTGTTCAAGCCCCATCTTCTGTGGCACGGAATTAGGTTGCGGGCTGTGAAAGTGGATTATGCACACCTGCATGTAGAGGAAACATAGCTCCGCTCCCCACAGCACCAGGATTTGAGTTGAACTTTTTCTCTTGTCGGAGGAGGGTCTTTTTTTCCTTTTCCTTTTCTTTTCCATACATGGATTCCCATGTTACTCTTGATCGGAGCTTGGCAGTGCCTTCAAAGCTGGGGGTTCATGAAGCGCCACAGCAGTGCCACACCAGGTTTTAAAAGTCGGACTCTGGTAAACCGGCTTGTTTAGGAACAGAGGCGCCGGACACTTGTCAGTTGCAGTCTGACTCAGGCTGGCGTTGGCCCACGAGCGAGGCGCCCGCTGAAACAGCACTTCGCAGCCATGTTTGCAAGCTTGACGGCGAGCTGCTAGCTCTGGAGAGATAGTCGACTTGAGGCAGACCGCCAAGCAGTGGACAAAAAGGAGCGGGAAAATCCTGACGTTGTGCTACTCCGGCAACAAGGACCGAGACGAGCGTGGTTGGTATCAGCAAGTCGCCCATTCGTCCGCCCTGAGCGTGGGACGGCATGAAAAGACATGGCATGATTGGCTGCGTGATGCTGCCCATTCGTGGGATCTACGGGACGAGTGGGCACCTTCGAGGTCAAGTCTCGTTCTGCAGGTGTCTCCTGCGCCTCGGTTCCCTAAAAAAAAAAGACGGGAGGCTTGAAGCACGCCGTGCTCGAGTCAGCCAGCGGTGCACGACTCACCGCCACGTTGCTCTAGTGGCATGGTCGGCTCGAGCCCGGATGGATTCTGTCGGGTGGTTGGAATGAGCCAACTATGCCATTGAGAGAGCAAGCACAGCGAAGGCCTTGGAAACCAGAGGAGGAGAAAGACACGATTCCTCGAAGAACGGGTCTAGAAGCTCAACCATGCGCCTACTTGTCTGCGCCAAGCCTCCAGGCCTGCTGGAAGCTGGGTAAGTCGGTCCCGCTCAGGCCCCGTCAAGCCCTGCAAGCTCAAATCGGGGTCTTGCGTCAAACGTTTGAGAGTCTGCACGTGTGACTCCGGTACGGCATAGGCGCCTCTGAGATGGCCATGTGCTCCTTGGCTGGGATGAAGCCCAAGTCTGCCGTACAGAGGTCCGCAAGACCGCCTGCCTGGCATGTCAGGACATGCTGCATCGAGCTGCCGAGCCTGCCAGCCTTTTGGCCTGGGCGCAAAGTCTGCAGAAACCCGCCGAGGTCGAATCTCCAATGCTCGGATGAGCAAGCGATCCCACTTGTTAGCCCTTACCCAGGTCGCTGTGCCTCGGACAGAGATGGCTCGCATGAATCCAAGGCGGATCCTTCCAGTGCTGGATCCAGTTGGCGGGAGGCTTGCTGTGAGGTAGGCGCAGCGCATGATGAGAAATTGAAGCGAAGCAACCTTGGAAGACCTCTGTTGAAGCTGCCCGGTAGCGAGCCAGCATCTTGCAGGCCCCGTCCATGCCATGTGCCAGGCGGTCCACTTTGCTGGCTGCAGTCGCACCGGGAGGTGCAGCTCCTGCCTCATTGTGTGGATAGTCTAGCAGCAGGTGATGCACGCCACAGGGCGATTCACGCCCGGCAGCTGGAGCGCATCAGTGCTCTCTCTCTGCCCACTGGCACTTGCACTTGCAACAACCCCGCATCCCAGCCCGCAGCAGCCACTCGAGACTCGAGCAGTTGCAAGTGGACAAGAGTCAGCTTCCACTCCTACCTGCAGATGCAGACCTAGCCCAGACTTGACCAGACCTTCGCGCCAGTGTCCCGAGTCGAGCAGGGCCAGGAGCCAATCGCCCGCTGCGCCTGGTTCGCCCCCTCTCGATCCGGCTGTTCTGCATGTCCACTGGGCAGTCGCTGCTGGGTCCAGGGTCGGCCTCCGAGGAAGCTCTCTCTCTCCAAGAGCTAGCTTCGAGGTTGTCGCTGCGCTCGCCCTGCCCCCGACAAATGACGAGCCACGCCCGGCTGGCCCTCTTCCGCGTCTTCTTCTGCTTCGCTTCCTTCACAAGCCTGGAGCTTCCTACCTGTCTGCCTCGATCCGCATGAGCTTGAGCTTGAGCTTGAGCTTCACGCCCATTGGCAAGCTCTCCCACCCACAAGCACCCTCAGCTGGCTCAGGTCGTTGCCAATCTTGGAGCCCCGGCCTCTTGACAGCTCCCTCTTCTCCCGGCTGTTCGCGACAGGGCGTCCCAGATAGCGCTCGTGCTAGCCAGTCTCCAGCAAATATTCAGTCATCTATAGGCTTTCGGCTGGCCCAATTCGTCCTCGCCCGATAGTCTTACCATCCACCTGCTACATACTACCTTTGGACCGCTCGCATCGGCTCACTATTCTCTTCTTCCCTCCGGCCCCCCATTTGCAAACCTCCGCGCCACGGAACAGCTAGTCTCTTGACCTCTTCTTGAATATACCTCGGGTCGCCAGGAGCAACATTCTCGACGGCCCATCTTGATCAGATCTGTCGCATTTCATCACTTTCACGCCTTTATTGCCAAACCGATACGGCCCGCCCGCCGCTGAACCCCTCGGATTGAGACCTTCCACAGTGGGGCCCTTTCACGATGCCGCCTCGGTCGTCGCTCACGTCGAGCTTCTCAATAACAGATGCCAATAATGAGGTTGTTTGTCCATTGTACAACCAGGATCACTCGAGCTGCCGCAAGCGATGCATTGGCGTAAGTTGGCGTCTGTTCGCACGCCTTGTGCGGTCGCCCCAACACGATCACGACCGCACAGTGCTCGGCATCTTTGAACGTCACTCTGGTGTCGTCCTTTCATGGCATCTCAATCACTGACCCTCTCTTGCAGGAAAAGAGATATCGTTCGATGCAGGAGCACATCCGGCGTGCGCATCCTGAGCACTACATTGCAAAGCTGCCAGCAACTGAGGAGAGCTTCTTACTCATGATCAACACACCTCCTTCTGACAAGCCCCAGAACCAAAGCACACCCAGTCAGCACCCACAAAGCAGGACTCCTAAAAGTCTCGAAGCAAACAAGCTATACCATCATGATCGGCATGGGTACATACGAGATGGCTCAAGCGCCCCAGGTACACCACGACATTTGGACGACTATGTCAGCGCATCACTTCTCCCAGCTGCGAGCGCAGCGGCGGCTCTCGCACAACTGGGGCAGCAGCATAAGATTGAGCATGACTGGGATACTGACATTGTATGACCCCCCCAGTCGCTTCTCACACATGTGTTACTGGAGCAGATGCTGATAACCTCACTAGGGCTGGCATTCCGATGTTGAAGGACCAAGAATCCCCAGATCCACCATCGAATTACCACCAATACATGACCCGACGAGCGATCCGTATTCGAGTCTGCATGCACCCAGCCGCAGAGACCTTCTCCCTTCGATCCTGTCGAATTCCCCACCTGGCCGCTCGTCCACTCTGCCGCCACTTCACAGATCTCTTGGTTCTGGCCAAACACGAAAACAGTCTATAAGCAAGCGCAGTCATAAAAAGCAGAAATCGCGCGGCACAGCGGCGGATTGGTTTCGACGGATACGGGATGACGATTTTTTAAGGATCCACGACGGTGACAGAAAAGCCCACTCTGTCGAACCATCTACAAATTTCGGAAAACGATGGGAGGATCTTATCGATGCCGCCGCATCAGCAACCGATGACATCGATGAAGATCGCACACCTGTACGTTGTCCCACTTTTCGCTCTACCTCGGATGATTCGAAGGCTGACATATCAACAGATTCCACGCTCCCCCGTCTCTGTCAATCGAGCTTCACTTCCACCATTTCAACAACATCACTTTCATGCATATCAAGCGTCCCCTCTCCAGCAACAAGCTCTCACGCCGCCGTCGTTCGTGCAAGAGTTGGCTGATCCGTTTCCATCTGTGGAGAGTGGGGAAAATGGTGACACGTTTCATATGGGCGCCTCGGGTCTGTCAGACTCGTCGCCTAGCTACTCATCCCAGGATGTCCACATTTACTGTGCTGCTTGCCAGCGAACATCACGGCTGAAAGAGTCATATGCATGCACGGAGTGCATCTGTGGCATATGCCGCGACTGCGTTCATATCCTTATGGAGGAGCAAGGCGCACGTCGCAAGTGCCCACGTTGCGCCACCGTTGGAGGCCGCTTCAAACCATTCCAGCTGGACTTCCGATGACCAGAATGCCGAAGCTTATCTCATTACGAGGTCGTCGAGCAGACCATACCGCCTCTAACTGCCTCACCAGTCTTGGCCGACACAGCGTTGTATAAGCGACACCCGCTTGACTCAAAGTCAACCTTCGTGTTCATCACTTCGACCCACGTGCAATTACTGGACCATGCTGAAATTTGATGTTAAGCAATTAGAGTTGTTTCCGTGCTGTTTTGACTAATACTATTGGGTAGGGGTGTTTCTGGGTTCGGCATATCGCAATCACTCTTTGGGACATGTCACATCCCTATTGCGATATGGCTGGAGAGCCCTTGCTTTCAGGCGTTTGCGATGATATGTGGTTCGCACTTCCATGCTTTCAGGTGGCCACCTGCTTCATCTCTCTGGCCACGGCGGCGCAGGCACTCACATTTTTTTGGACACATGTTTTCGGCGTCTTGCAATCTGGGACCGCGGCGTTATTTCTAGACCACTTCTGTGAGTCTTGCATGCACAAGCAATGCTATATGAACTTTTACTTGCGCTCGACACTTTTGAGCACTCACAATCCTTGAGACGAGGGTCATTCTACCTGCACTAGGTTACACTACAATGGATAAACCTTAGAAAGCTACAATGAGCTCCTCCATGGTTATTACGCTTTACTACGAGAACAGGTACCAAGGGGGCATGTCGGCTGGTGCTGATCCGAGTTTTGATTGCTGAACGGCACCACGAATTGGGACGTTCAGCTTTACGTTTTTCTGGTCCGCTGCGCGGACACGCGGGTTGGAAATCACCACTAGTATCAAGCTTTCACATTTCCCAGAGCTCGGAGTAAATCATGCTGCCCCGAACTCGGCCTGCATAACAGCGTCGGCGAGACCGGCCACCTCTCGCAAAGGCTTGGCGATGACCATGTCGAGAAATAACCTCTCCTGCATGCCCAGCGATGGCCCTACCGCCGACGGGCTTTCGCGGAACAGGTCGCGCACCAAGCCCCGTTCGGACGCCCGGCCAGGCAAGGACTCGAGGTCCGTGAGCATCTCGCGGGCCTCGACGTGGTAGGGCTGAATAAGGTACCGCTGTTGCTGCTGGACCGTGGCAGATGATGATACCAATGATTCTGATGACGAGGAAATAGGGGCAGTGGCTGAGCGTAGGACAAGTCGCAGCAGCACCTCGCACGTCGTCGGGACGTCCATGCTCGCCAAGATACCGAGGACCTGCTTTTCTGCTGCTGCTGTTGCCGAGGCCGCTGTCGGTGGAGGACCAGCCGCCGCTGCTGCTGCCTCAGCTACGTTGGCGAGCAGCTTTGCAAGCATGAGAAGACCCTTGGCGCGGGGCGGGGAGTCTGGGAAGGGCTGCCGCACGGGCTCAACGCGCGTCGCGAGTAGACTGGACAGTGCCAGACTGCTAGCATATCGGCGGCCGCGGGAGGCAAAGTACATGTTTGCATCGTGGAGCAATGAGTGGTCAGGTTCTTTGGTGGTGAGTGAAAAAGGCTGACACAGGCGCCAGCGCCGACTTAAGTCTTGCTTGGTTATGCTGCGCGTGGAGTCGGCGCTGCTACTGCTGTCCTGACTTGTAGATGTACGGGCCGTGTGGGCTTGCCATACGACTGCCCGGGAGGGCCCGTTAGTCTGGTTCTGCTGCTGCTGCAAGAATTCTGGGAGGTCGGGGGCTAGGCTCAAGCTGTTGAGGTCCGGGTGAGGGTACAGCTGGCAGGCCTGATACACGTCGAGATCATCCTTGCAGCGCGGGCACGAGCACGTGAAGTGGTACCGTGCCTTGAGACTCGCCTGCCGCTGGGCGAGGGGCAGTGCCTGGTCTGTTTTGTTTTGTTGTCGCATGTCAGCTATGTGCTTTAGGGTATTCATGAGAGTGGTGGCGGCGGCTAGCCTCAAGGATAAAGGAGTAAAGGAAAGCCCGGAATCAGCACACCGTTCAGCTCAAGACTTACCAATGTACGAGATCTCGACCTCCTGGCCCTGCACTATGGTCTGGTAGGCGCGCAGGACGGCCGCGCGGCCGGAGAACTGTACGTACGCGTTTGGCAGGCACGAGTGGTTGGCCATGGCCAAGGCCGGGTGCAGAAAGAGGCCTGTTTGCCCGGTGTCTGCGTCGAGGCGGTTGAACGAGTTGACTTGCAGCTGTGGTTTGTCGAAAAGAGGCTCTGGTTAGTGAGGTCCTGTCATTACTTGGAAACCTTCCCGAGAAGGCTGGTATCTTTGTTTCCCGCTGCTGCTGTTTTCCGTGCTCCTTGCAGTGCAGATGAAAGGTCCCCGGAGACTAAGGAATAAATGATGAAACCGCCCTTGTACGGAAAGGGGGCGGTTTAGGTACGGAGATGGCAGACTCACCTTGCAGAGTATCTCAACCGCCTCCCTCTTGGCCCGCTCGTCGTCGGTGGAACGACCGAGGTAGTGCAGCGCGGCCATGGCCTGGAGCTCCATGTCCTGCCAGCTAGTAGTAGACTCGTCGTCATCGTCGTTGGCACCACTGCTTCCACCGCCGCCGATGGCCACCCGCCTGAATGCATCCCCATGGCCCTCCAGCCCGCCCACAAGTGCCGCGCGCGAGCTCTCGTCCCGCAGGAGGACCTGCACCAGGGCCCGGACCGGGGTGGGGAGAGCGCGGCGGTTGCGGTGACCTCCGCCGCCGCCGATCCCAGCGACGACGCGCTGAAAGACCTTGCACTCGAGCTTGTGCGGAGCGAGCTGCCAGTCGCGCATCTGGCATGCCGAGCTGCAGTACACGACGGCGCGGCAGGCCGTGCACGCGCGGAGCTTGGCGGCGGCGGTGCCATCATCTGACGGCGGCAAGGTTGCAGCCGTGGCGAGGCAGTGGCTGCAGGTGTCGTCGAGGTGTTGCGAGTCCGGGATGGCGATGACGGCGGCGGCGGGTCCGGCAAAGACGCCGATGATGTCGCCGGGGCGGACAGCGCGGGTGGCTTGCAGGCCCCGGCCCCGGGCCGGCGACGGAGCGCTCGTGGAGGTGTGATTCATCTGGGAGAGAGGACAGGGAGTGTAGTAGGTTGCTTTTGGTGGGTTGAAGAGGCGTGAGACGACTTGACGGCCTGAACCGGCGCTGATGGGCTCGAGTGCGGCACCGATCAGTACAAAATCCCAGGTCCGTTTTGGTGCGGAGCAGTTACAAGACTGTTTCTGGCATCCACAACCCTGGAAAGGGGTTGATACATCCAACCAAAGCATGCATCCCTGGGGAGAACAGGGTGACCCTTCAATAGATGCTGTACGGTACAAGCACAATCTTGCCTAGCCCAGACTCCAAGATTCAAAGGTCCCCCTTGCAGCATGTCAAACTGTGGCTTCTCTCTGTCACGGGCATATCCAGGACTAACTGCGCCGTCCAGACAGACAGGCAGCCCACCCCGACCAACTCCGTCTTAGGTGTGTCCTTGCCGGGATAAATGAGTCAATCCCGCAGGGGTAGTTACCTATTAAGGAACGTCTTGCAAATGACAGAAGACAACAGCGGCCGAGCTGACAGCATCCTAGCCCATTGCTGACCAGATCCGCGCCCTTGCCCTAGCGCTGGGAAAATGGACGACGGGCAGGCATAAATCATACCTAAATCACAAAGCAGTCCATGTCCGCAGAAGCCGAGACAAGACCTTGCTCCCAAGAGAACCGCGCCTAGCACCTCCTGCCCGCTGCCTACCAACAGTCCAGATAGAAAAAGGATCGAAGCCCAGAAACAAGACAACATGCCCCTGCAAGTCTGCCCCGCCACCGAAGCCGACGCGGGCCGGCTCGCCGAGATCGAGCGCGACGCCTACGCCGGCAACCCGTTCACCCCGTTTCTCTTCCCGGGCCCGATGCCGCAGCCATCCGCCGGAGCTGGGGTCGGCCGCGCCGCCGAGCTCGCCGAGCAGATGCGCACCGACGCCACGGCGCGCTGGGCCAAGGTCGTCGACGGCGACACGCAGAAGCAACAGCAGCGGCAGCAGCAGCAGCCGGAGCAGATCATTGCGTTTGCGAAATGGCACGTGTACGACGAGGCAGCGAGCAAGCCGGCGGGGCGGACGTTTGGCGCCGGCTGCAACATCGAGGCGTGCGAGGCGCTGTTTGGCGGGCTGGCTGAGATGCGCGGGAGGACGATGGAGGGCAAGCCCTGTGTTTGTGAGTACCTACCTACAACACAATTGCATATACTCACGAAGGTTTTAAAAAAAAATTGAACCACGACTGAAACCATTCGCCGGGCATCTCTCCACCAGACCTGCACCTCCTACAGACAGACCCGGCCCACCAGCGCCGGGGCGCGGCAGGGCTACTCATCCAACACGTACTCGAAGATGCCCGGGGCCGGCAGCTGGCGGTGCGCCTCGAGTCGTCGGCCGAGGCGCACGCGCTGTACCTGCGCCACGGCTTCGAGGACGTCGAGAGGCAAGGCCTCGACTTTGCGCCGTGGGGGCTCGACCAGGTGCACGAGGTGTGGGCCATGGTGTGCCGAGATCCATGAGGCAAGTGTAGGTAATATTTACATGTAGAGAGCGCAAGACGTGAGTGTTGGGCGAGATCAAAGCTCCCCCTAGAGTGGTGGTGGGTTTGAAGGTTGGTTGAGTGGGAAGAGGAGGGCGGCGGGGCGGCACCGACGACGACGACAACGACGACGAGAAGGAGGCTTTCCTATGGCAGCTTGTGAATATAGCCCGAAAAGACAAGCACGAATCGGCCTTGTCATTCTGCGGCTTGCCTCAATATTTCATGTCCCTGTCTCGCCCTGCCAGTGAGTCTTAGTTGGCAGCAGCCGTTAATTGATTGACCCCCCCCCCCCCGGGGGGCCCATAAGGGTCTGAACTCCACCATCATTGCCTTTCCGTGAGCAGGAGCTGCAGCTCCGGAAACTCTGATGCCATAGGGTGGTGCCCCATTGAGCAACCTGCAGAACCAACGTCACACCACCCCAAAACATTCGCGAGGGTTGGGGACTAGTCTTCGGATCCCTCAAGAATTCAAGAATTACAGATAAAAGAAATGCTGACCTTTCTACGAAAACCTGCATCAGCAGCAGCAGCAGCCATGGATGACAACAACAACAGCAACAACACCGCCGACGCCGCCGCCGACGCCGACCCGGCGGCCCCGCTGCTCAGCACGTTCCAGGTCCTCGCGCAGGCCGGCGAGCCCGTGGCCGCCGTCCGCGTGCGCAACCTGGCCGCCGTCGTGCCCTGCGGCCGCGACGCCTGGGGCCGCTCGGGCAAGGTCCAGCCCGTCCTGCTGTCCTCGGAGCTCTCCTTCCGCGCGGGGTTCCGCGCCTCCGCCGAGGGGGACGCCCTCGTCGGCTCCGAGACGGTGCACTATGGCAACCTGTCCAAGACGCTGCTCGGCGGGCTAGAGGGCCTGACGGCGGCGGCGGCGGTGGCGGCTCCTGGTGCCACATCGGCGTCGGCATCGGCATCAAAGTCACCCAGCTCCGCCGCCATATTCGAGCTCCTCTGGGTCCGCCTGACCGGCCGCGTGCCCGACGGCTCCCGTGTCGCCCTGCCACCCGACCAACTGCCCTTTCTCGACGCCGCCGGCCTGCGCTCCCTCTCACTGACGATACTCCTGCCCAAGGCCTCCCTGCTCGGCAGCGGGGTGAGCCTGACGACCACGGCAAGCTTCAAGGACCGCGACGACCTGCTCAGTGGCGGTGGCGGTGGCGGTGACAGCGATAACAACGGCGACGGCGACGGCGACGACGGCGAGAGGAAAAAGAACCCACTGGCCGCGTACGCGCGCAGCCTGCGCATCTCGGGCCTGCACGTGCCCACGCTCATCGGGGTCAACGACAACGAGCGCCGCGCGCGCCAGATGCTCGTCGCCGACGTCGAGGTCGACCGCTTCGACATTACGGGCGACGACGTGCACGACCAGATCGAGCGGGTCGTGGTGGACGTAAGTCTTTAGGTTTCACCTGTTTTATTTCCTTTCCCCTTCAACACCCCCGTCTGGACTATAGAAAGAATGGACAGACATATTTCAAACACATGGCTGAAACTGTTTGGAAAACAAAACAATAGGCAATGGAGGCTTCCTCCTTTGAGACCCTAGAGGCCCTCGGCACACACATTGCGACAAAAATCCTCGACGACTTCCGGCCAGCCCCAAGCAGCTCGGCAGACACAGCTACTGACGCCGATGGCAGGACAATGCGCGAGCGCGGTTGGCAGGTCCGCGTGTGCCTCGAGAAGCCCATCGCTGTTCCGTTTGCAGAGTGTCCGGCCGTCGAGGTCCGCATGGGCCAGGGCTTATCGTGAGTCTTGGGGCAAATTGATGGGTTAAGGCAGGTGGGAGTGGGACTCACGTACTTGCATACTGAAGTAGGACTGGCATGGCTATCAAGAAATCACCTAGACTCGTATGCAAGTCCCGTGCATTTGAGTGATAGCCTTCACCGCAGTAGCCAAAAGAGCATGCCGTAGCGGCTATCCTATCATTTATGAGCCAAGCCAATTTGACGCCGTGCGACTAAGGGGGTGCAGTTCTGCCGTACGATCTGCAACGTCGCTTCACAGAGATTCAGACGCTTGATACCGGATTATACAAGATAGCCGTAAGGGTGTCCAAGAGTCCGCTTAGATATAGACCGACAGGTCAATGCTCCATCCGATCGCCCATGCCTTCTTCTCTCAACTTGCGCCCTATCTCGTCCTGATCCTCGTACTCCTCTTTTATCCTCGCCTCCACCTCGTCGCGTATAGGTCCAAGGTCTGGCGGTATTGTCTGGTACTGCACACTGGGTGCCTGCCCCACGAAGCGGAGCTGCTCTGTAACATGCCGTACAATCTCGTCGAGCTTCTTAGGAGGGTTCCGGTTCTGGCGGGGCTCGCCCAGGATCTCCTCAAGTGTTGGACACAGGGCCTCGTGCCGGAAGCGCTCGCGCCATGGCGTATGCGCGGGGATCGTGGCCGAAATGTTGTGTTGGTGGCCGATGGCGACGGCCGTCTCGTAGGCCCAGGCGCGGGCCACGTTGCGCGGCGTGTAGCCGCCGCCGCCAAATAGGATGAGGGGGATGCCCAGGCCCTTGCAGTACTCAACGCACGAGGCGTGGCCCTCGACCAGCAAATTGAACTTACCAAGCCGGTCTCCAGCCAGCGAGTCGGCTCCGCACTGCAGCGCAATAGCGCTCGGCCTGAACTTCTCTACGCACTTGGAGATGATCCTCTTGAACAGGGACTCGTACTGCTCGTCCGTGATGCCGTCGTTCAAGGGAACATTGATGGAGTGATGGGCACCCGGGTTGTGCTCACTCTGCGGTCCGTTGTCGTCGAGTGCGCCGGTACCGGGGAAGAAGTTCACGGGGTCGTACTTGTGGAATGAGACGGTCATGACGCGGTCTGTCGAAAAAAAAGCCTCCTCAACACCATCTCCGTGGTGTACGTCGATGTCAATGTACAGGACACGTGGGTAGCAGCGGAGAAGCTGCAATATGGCAATGACAATATCATTGATGTAGCAGAACCCGGATGCCTCGGTTCTCTTTGCGTGGTGAAGACCGCCACCCCAGGCGATGGCGATATCCGACTGCTTGGAGGTTATCTTCCTGGCCGCGTCGAGCGATGCGCCGGCAGACATGGAACAGTAGTTGTAGAGGCCTTCAAAGAGCGGGCAATCACTGCCGCCGAGGTTGAATTTGAGATCGGGGTTGGGGTTGTCCACATCCAAAGGCAGGGGTTGGGGCGCGACTGTGGCCAGGAAGTCAACGTAGTCGCTGGAGTGGAACGAGGTGAGCTCCTCAAAGGTGGCGGCGCGGGCCATGTAGTTGTCCATGGCAAAGTTCATGCCGTAGGATGTGACGAGGCTCTTTGTCAGAGTCAGGCGCCAGGGCTTCATGGGGTGTGTCTGGCCGAAGTGGTGCTGCTCCATCTCGGGGTTGAAGTGGTACGAGACATTGTAGCCCTTTGGCTTTGTGATGCCGTGGTCGTGGGCGGCCCGCTTGACCTTGTTGAGATAGGCGGCATTCTCGAGGTCGCTGGGGCGGTCCAAGGGGATGTTGATGTCTTCGCTGAGGATGTGGGCGTCGACATTGTGTGGCAGATAGTTTGGCCTGGGTAGCCGTAGCCGGTACGGGTTTGCAGGATCTATCTCCATGGCTGGAAGGACAGCCCAGCAGCGGGCACGTCGACGACGAACCCAGGGTTGTACATGCGCATGAGGTGCCGCAACAACGGGAAACGCGTCGCTGGGTGTTATGTCTGGGTTCCTGAGCTCCGAGCAGTGATGACGAGGGGTGAGTCAAGTGCAAGTGCAGAGGCGCAGCGTACGCTGTACGTATGAGAGTCAGCGATGTGGTGAGATGAAGGGCAAGCATGAGCTGGAGAGGATGGCATGGATGCAGGAACAGACGTCGAATCCCGCGCCTGCCCCCACCACCAAATCGGGGCCCCGCAGATCCGGCTCCAGCTTCGAGCCTCGTTCGAGCTTCCAGCCTGCAGCTTCACCCGGACTCCTGCCACGGCTTGACAACTTGACGACTTGACGACACGCCATCTAGGCTCATCCAGAATATTGGATTGCTCGATTTTTTGGTCCTTCTGTAGTGGGAGCATGGGGTCCTGGGGACCACTGGGCAGTGTACCTACCTACGCTGAGTAGATAGGCTTGTCACCTGTGTCTACTCCGTACCGAGGCAGGTAGAGAGAGAGGTATGGCCTGGTATGCATGTACCTTGAAGTATGTACCTTGAGGTATGCACCCAACGTCGGACCAGAAACGCCGGCCCTGTGGATTGGCTGGAGCGTGCTGCTTGGACTTTGGCCCTCCCGTCATGTTGCAGCTGCCACCTGCCGAGACCGGCAGAGTCCTGTGCTGCGACTGCGACTCCTGGCCAGCTCAGCCCATCGACGACACACTGCGCGAGACTCGACATCACACCAGACCGAGCCTCCCTCTCCATCATTCACGCCCGCCCGCAACCCCGCCCGCAACACCCGTCTGGTCTTCATCGCCGACTCTTTCTCTTCTCCCCATACCCCAAACGCCGGCACGCCACCAGCCCCGGTCGCTACGTTGCGTTGCGCTGCGTTGCGCTGCGTCGGGCCTGGCGGTCGGCGGGCTTCTCTTCTCTGTGCCTGCCTCACTTGACACTTGAGGGCCGCGCCTCCGACAGAACGCCGCCACGCTGCGCTGCGCCTGGCCTCTCTATCTCTGCCGCCGCTCGCTGGCCCGGCATCGAGACTGCTGCGGTCGCCAGCTCGCACCGGCGCACCGTTGTCGCTGCCTGCCCCTGCGCGGCTGCTGTCCGGGGTTGTCTGCGCTTGTCAGCGACGTCGACCGGGCGCCTGCACTGCAACTGCGACTGCAACTGCAACTGCCCGCCCACGCCTGCGTTTCCCCACCCGTAAATTCTTCCTAACAGCGGATCCGCCAGGTCAGTCCAGCCAGAGTTAGCCCGCTTCATACTCCGTAATTCCTTGCACTTCACCATCAACACCCACAACGCCGCCCGCCCCTCTTTCTTCCTTTTTGCAATTCGCATGCAATTCGCATGCAATTCGCGTCGCGTCGTCCTTTCAGCCAAGCTTGTCTTCACTTTCCCTGCCTTCTCTTCTCGTCCTAGTACCGTCCGCACCTCGGTCTCGTCAGCAAACGCCCCGTGGCGATGCGCGTGACCTCATAATTTGGTTTCCTGGCGCTGCCAACCCTGGCTTTGGTGCCCCTGGAGCACGCTCACTGCCGTGTTCTTGTCCTTCTCACCACACTCACCTACTTTTTTTTTTTTTTCGCGCGACGTGCCTGCGCGCCATATTAACACGATGCCTAGAGACGACCTCTCGATAGACTTCGTCAAGAGGATGGCTCCCTCAGCCGAGGCTCAGGATCCGGCCACCATCCTTGAAGACTGGACTCACCGCACGCAGAACCTGCCAGAGGAGCTGCGCTTCGTCCAGGACGAAATCCTCGACAAGGACAGAGCATACAACGACTGTGTGAAAACCATCGAAGAATGCGACACCAAAATCCAGCGCTGGATCCGTACAAACGGCAGCCACCACCCGAATCCCCGCGAGAACCAGCTCCGAGAGACCATCAGATCCAACTACACAAAGGCCGACCAGCTTGCCACCGAGAAGATCACACTCGCAGAGAAGCTCAAGCGCATGTATGATAAGCACCTGAAGCATTTAGACGGGCAGATTGAGCTTCTTGTCAGGAGGGCGGAGCCTGGCTTCGAGAACCCCGACGAGATCCCGTCCACGTTGCGACCGAGCGCCGCGAACCACTCAAACACAAGCGTGAGGGTGCTGGCTGCGTCAGTGAACACGCCTCTACATCCGATTCTGAACAATAGTTCGATGCCCACGAGCACGAAAGCACCAGCTGCTGCGCGTGCAGCCTTATCTCAGGCTCATCCCAACTCTGCGCCCGCCACTCCCGCCGCAAGCATACTTCTCAATCGAAACCAGCGCGAATCTTCAGCAGGTCCTGGCACTGGTAGCGTTCCAAAGCGGCTTCCTCGAACAAACACAGGTCTCACAAATGTGCCTGTTGCTTCAAGCAGCCTCGCCAGGCATGCGTCAATGGGACCCGGCACACCGAAAAGTGGTACCCCGAGTGTCTCGCGAGCAGGCAGCGTTGCCCCAAGGACGATCCACAAAGTCTCCAACTTGGCTCGCAAGACGACACCTTCAGGCGGCGTAGGCCGCAAGAAGCCACCGAACGGCAAGTCGACTCTGTCAAGGGTAAAGAGGGCAGGAAACTCGAAAGGCTCGCCAGCGTCCACGGCAGATAGCGAACTGTCAGACGCCGAGTCTGTTCAGTCTTCTGCTCGTGGTTCGCGCGCAGGCAGCGGAACCCCCGTCCCGCAATCGCAGAAGCGCCTGTCTCCAAGTGCAGACCGCGATGGAGACGAAGACATGGCTGATCGGGAGCCGGATGGGTCTGCCTCGGGCGGGTCGGACGACGAGGAAGAAGATGAGGAGGGCAAAAAGTACTGTTTATGCCAGCATGTGTCTTATGGCGATATGGTGGCCTGTGACAACCCGTCTTGCAGGTACGAATGGTTTCACTGGAATTGTGTCGGTCTCAAATCCGAGCCCGAGGGCAGGTGGTTCTGTCCAGCCTGCACAGAAGCAATGGCACTGCGGAAGAAGGGTAAGTGAAACATGATGCCCAACACGAGAGAAAACACGAGCATGATCTACAAGCCGAGATACGACGGGCAAACCAAATGGGTGCCTGATCGGCCACACATCATGGTTGCCATGGTCTTTGGCTGAGGGTGGTTCTTCGGAGTGATTCTGGCGGCTGTTTCAAACACATAAGCCATACCCACAGCATATGCAGCCACTCGAGCTCGTTTCGAGAATACCTTAAACTATTATCTAGTCACACGACGATTCTGCTGGGAATAGGGCGCCGCTGATGACGTACCGCTCCAAGGAGATTTGCTGGCATCTGGGTATTCTTCTCGTCCCATACAACTGCTTCTCGCGCCATAACGGACAGCTTTTAGTAGCAGGAGCTGCCGCATTTACATCGCGCAGGGCTGTAGGAGCCCCCAAGATGATTTGTCATATGTAAACCAGATATCGGCTTCAAAGGCCATCGTAGCTACGCAGTTGCTAAGGATCTTCAATAGGCGTGCAACTGCGACTCAAGATTGCCGAGGTAATAACAAAGAATTAGCCACATGAACCATACCAAGTACACCTGTAATGCAACGCAGTGACCAAGAAAGTCCTTTGGTCTACCATGTGTCATGCACGTTGATTGACTGTCCTTGAAAGCACAGCATGTTCACGACACATACAAAGACTGAGCGGATCAATCTGTAGAGCCTCGTCGGGCGTCAAGTTTCATAGACCAACACGATTTTCTTGTTCGCATTACTTCATAACCTCTATTAGCATTCATATTCCGCCCGCGGCTTGCGGGTGGATTTTGTCCTATTAAACAACTTCGCGTGCGTGTAAAGAAATGATTCTCAAAACAGACACGCTTGCACACAATCCCCTGTGACATTCTTAACGACTTCCGTCGCCTGCACGTTTAGTGCTCGAGGAGACGCAAGCTGCCCTGAACGACGACGTTCTCGAGGATCGATCCCGGGGGGATATCAATGGTGGAGCCCTCAGTCGCGACAATGATGACTGTGCCCTTGAGCGTGACACCGCGGTGCAGGGTGACATTACCAGTGATAGTGAGGTGGTCGAGTTCGATCATCTTGGGGATCGAGGGCACACGCTTCTGGAAGTCAGAAACCTTCTTGAAGTCACTGCCAAGCTTGATCAGAGGAGCATCGCCGAAGCGAGTGGAGCTCATTTGGAGCTGGCCATGCTTGACGGTGTAGAGATCGGACTTGACAAGCATCAGGTCCGAGCAGGTCTTGACGGGCAAGAAGCGACGGCGAGGCACATTGACGCCGTGAGCGTTCTTGAAGTGGCGGATGGCAGCACCGACAGCAGTCTCGAGCTGCAGAATGGAGATGTCGGACTCGCCCTTCTTGTCGCCGGGGATGGTCTTGCCGTTGGGGATAATCTCCATGCCAAGCTCGTTGTTCTCGACAACGCGCTTGATGGCCTTGAGGTTCATCCAGATGTTGTTGGTGTTGAAGTACTTGAACTTCTTGATGGACTTGAACTCGTTGACATGTTCCTTGGGCACCTGGGCGATCTCGAGAAGTCTGACATCACCCTCGTAGTCAATAATGGTACCACCCTTGACATCGGCCTTGGTCTTGTTCGTCAGCTCCATGATGTACTCGGCGTCGCTCTCGACCATATGCTGCAGGATACGCAGATCGACAACCGCGCCCAGGTTGTCGGCGTTGGAAAGGAAGATAATCTCGATACCACGGTCAATGAGCTTGTCCAGAATTCCAGAGTTGTAGAGCGACTCGAAGACGTCACCGTGTCCAGGAGGGTACCAGTCGTTGAGGGATGAGTCAAAGTTCTTGGAAACGGGGAGGAGCGAGTCCTTGTAGATTCTAGGGTACCGGGACTGGTTGAAGGTAAGGATGTCGACGTTGTGGCCCTCGAACTTCTTGATGATGGCAGCGGTATCGTCGTCCGTGTTGAAAGAGTTCATCAGAATGAAGGGGACGTTAGTGTTGTAAGTCCGGTTGAGGTACTCAATCTGGCGAACGGACATGTCGAGGAAGGACATGCCGTCACGGACCTCGATGACGGACTTGGGGCCGACGCAACCCATCGAGGTACCCAGGCCACCGTTGAGCTTGAGGACGGCAAGCTTGTTGAGGAAGCCAACGGACTCGGAGTTGGAGAGGGCATCATAGTCAACAACCTGACCCTGGGCAGGAGGGGCGATGCGGTCCCAGTCACTGTACTAAGTCAGCAGATGTCTCAAGCTTCAACTACAAATGATTTACTTACACGACATTGCCCTTGGCTTTGTCGTTGATGTACCGACGGAATAGAGAGAAGAAGTTGTCCATCTCAGTCTCGAAAAGCTGTTTACGAGTGGTTAGTCTTGCAAGAACTGGGTCTCAATGGCCTCAATGGCTTCCGAGTAGATAACTAACCTTCTTCTGCTCAGGGTCGGTGCAGGTCTCGGCGAGCTCAGTCAGAGCATTGCGCATCTGGGCTGCAGCTACATTGGTAGAGGTGTTCTCGAAAGCCTGGATAGTTGAAGGTCAGCACTGTGGTCAGGCTCTCAGCGACAAGCGAGTTCCATGGTAGAAAGCATCCTGGTTGCAAAGACACAGATCATAGGTGGATTGCTGTACGATCTAGGCCATCACAGCCATGGAAATGTCTTTGAAGTATTCGATCACTTCAGACAGAACTGGACTATCGCTGGCCGAGGGAAGGGGAGCAGGATCTCCTTGGAGAAGAAAGAGCGATGCCAATGGCACAACATCTCTCCTCCAGATGCGATCTTTTGTAGAGGCTGTGATATTGGGTCGAAAGAGGCAGCCTTTCTGACAGCGGGATCGAGATGATGCAGTGTTGGCCAACATGTACTCACCATGTGGGATCGGGTCCTGTGTAGAAACTCATGTTAGTGATACGTCCAATGCTTGCAGGCTCTGGCCCAGTGGATGAGAACAAAGTTGATCAATCGTGACTGGCACTCCCATGGCATAACGAGCGAGGTTCGACGACGTCACTATAGCCCCAATGGAAAGTGGTGGCACACTTCAATGGCAGGGAAATGGAGATATCGATGCTTGGGGGCAGACTTACTTTCCATGGTGTCTCTGGCCGTCCTCATTGCCGCCAGGCGCCAAGTGGGAAGGGAGAGCACTCTTGATCGCGGAGGCCATTGTAGCGGTGTCGGTGATTCGAGGGCTAAAACGACGGTGCTATGAGGATTCTGAAGAGCTCTGTATTAGCACCGTGGGCGACGATGTGGCATATGGGATGGGATGTTGGAGGCAGGCGAAGCAGGCCGGGCAACTTACACGAAACGAAGCTTGTGGTGCTGTCTCGAGATGTTTGGCAGGCAGGATGGAAGCAAGGCTGGAGAAGAATCGAGCCCGACGGAACAAAGGGGTGGGAGGAGGAGGGCAGCTTTAACAGAGCCGGGCCACGGCGGCGGTGGTCGTGGTTGCTGGGCACAAAGGGCATGATGAAAGCGTGCGGGAGCCGTGCCTGCCACAGGCAGGGGAGCTTGGGAGGTGGAGAGTGGGGCAGACAATTATTCGCACCCATGGCGGGGTAGGTGCAAGCTGGGTGCGTCGGCGGCGGCGAAAAGAGGCGACAATTATCACGCTGGTCGGGGCGCTCGACTGCACCCTGCAGGGATCCGCGCCAGTTGGCCTTGACGCAGTCCTCGCGGCAGCCCCTCGACATGCCAGTCGGGCAGCCTCAACCGCACACGCCGTCCACCCGCCACGCTGCGTCCAAAGCTGTCTTTCCCGGCGCCGCTGAAGCCCCCTACACCCTTGCGGCGGCGGTTCCGCCCGGCTCCGTGCCATCAGATCAGGATCAGGATCAGGATCCCCTCGCACGCAGGCCATGCACCTTGACAACGGGCCACCGCAATCGGCGAAACAGCGGTCGCGTCTTCTCCCGTGTCCCCTGCTTGTTGCCTCTTCCAGATCTCTTCGGGCGAGTCCAGGCTGTGGCGTCGAGCCTGCGGATGCGGGTGTGTGGGTATTACGTGCTTCAAAAGCCAGGCCAAGAGGATGATCGTGGCGTACCCATGCAATCTCGGTCTCTCTCAACGCTTCAACGCTTCAACGCTCCAACGCTCCAACGCCAGGTCAGTCCTGCCAACCGAGCCGCCACGTCCTCGACATTCTCGCAACAACTGCCATGTCGATCACCACTACTGCTCCTCACGACCCCGCTCTGGCTTTCAATTTGCCAGATCAGGAATTCCCCTGCCAGCAAGGAATGAACAGAGAGCGATGAGGCTCATGTCGAACCCCTTGCAACAATCACCCTGACAGGCGCCATCAAAGTTACGCCAAGTACCATGCAGTCCCGTCTCTTCTGCGTCGAAAGTAGCGAATCTTGGGAGCCGCCAGGTCAGTGCATACCTCCCCCCCTGGAACGCATCCGGCGGGGCTTCCGTGGCGTTTACTCTAGCGACGGGCCCACTCGATATCAGACGATAGACCGGTGCCCGGCAGACCCTCTCCACCTCACCATTCCGCGTTGAACTTCCTGCGGCAATCACCAAAGGGTTCAGATTCGATCTGGCCCAGGCTTCTGGGCGTCTGGGCGTCTTTCTGCCACACTACCTCAAGCCCAACTCCTAAAAGTCGCATTGCGGCCATACAACTAATGAATATGACATGCTAAGCACAGTCAGACGTCAGCCGCGCTTGAACATGAGTAGAGAGACGGGCGATCAAGTGAGGTATAATCCTGGTCGATCAACGACATCCCCGCACCCCATGATACCGAGAGAATACGTTCTACGGACCAATTGCCTTGCCTCTTGAGCCAGCAACGGACGTGAAAGGAGGTGCGTGGCGTTCAGCTACTCAACGGAGTAGGGTATCACGATATCACGTCATCCCCATATCTCGTCATTAATGGGCTTTCTCGTCAGCTTGATACCCTTCGATTACTGTTGGCGGCGTCTTCAAGTCCTTCGACCACTGTTGATCACCGGCGTACACCCACTGCTGTGGCAATTCGCAAGCTCTCGGCTTGGATCATCGCCTCTGACGAAGCGGCTTCTTTGGGTGGACCTTCAGACGGAGCTGTTTTCTCATCCCAAGTATGAAGCCACCAATCTGACTGACCTCCCCCACAGCAGTTTCCTTGTGAAAGTGGATTTGGTTGCAGGCGGTCTGGGTAGTCGGGGCAACCGCCGCTACAAATCACTATCCTGCTGGAAAATCACATTCGAAGCATCGAAAAACGAGGTATTCCCAGGCGAACCCCTAAGAGTGCTAAGCCAGCGACCTGACGAATCACAATCCTGGTGCTCCGAAAAGCAAGACAATGGGTAGCAGGGACCCCGCACAAACTCAGGGACACGGCTGCGTTCAGGGACCATGCATTAGTGCGCCAGATTGAATTCAGGAGGCGAGAGAAAGGTCAAGGGACTTTTCTTGGACTGGTTCATCTCCCCGGACGATCGGCTCACGGCTCCATGCAACGGTGTAACCTCGAGCGTGAGAAACAAAGTTCCAGCCGGCCATAATCCCTGTCGTAGATCAGTATTGTCCCTGCACCTCAAGCGGTGAGTACAGCACCAGACCGCGAAAAGCTTGGATTCCGGCAGACCAGAACGGCGGTCGCAAACACATCAAGAATGATGCATGGCCCAGAGGCTCAGCTAAACCCAGAAGGGGGTTCGTCGAGCGGGTGATTGTATACACCACATATGACGTCCTGCCTCGACCTTCCAAGACGGATAATAAATGTATCTGCGTTGTATCTAATCCAGATCTAGCGCCGGTGCCCGTTCTATGAGGGCAACGCAATGGCCTTCCGCGGAAGGTCATTTCTTCACTATACATCAGGATAGACAGTCCTCGGAATGGCTTGCCCTCATCAAGATCAGCGTGAGACACAGTTGGTCTGCTCTCACGGAGGACCAGACTATGAGCAAAATATCGAACAGTATTAGTCAACTCCATGAATGACTTTTCATCGAGCATAAACAAAACATATCATATGCTCCTAATGATAAATTCCAACCTGGCGGTCGAGACTGTTGAGCATCAAATATTACTTTTCCAGCCCTCTGGACCCTTGAAGCAGCCAGGCCCCCCACGCCGAGGCCCACAGGTGGACCGGGAGCGCCCGCACAAGACGTCGCTGCTAGCTCAGGCAGTTCAATGTCCAAGTAAGGTTTGGTGAGACGGTGTAATCATCAGCCTCAACATCCCGACTCCGAGGCACTGTTTTGGCCCGAGTCCAGCAGCAGCCTCCACTTGCACTTGCAACTGTGAATCCAGAGGCGAGCACATCGTGCCCTATTGTGCTCAACAGCAACCACCGCCCCGTTTACCGAGCTACACTAGAAACCTGGGCGCCCTCAGACCACACACACACACCAAGCATTAAAGCATCAGAGCCGTATTACTCCACGGCCAAGCAACAGCCATTAAAACAAACAAAAACAAAGACCATGGGAAGCCTCACAACAGACAAGCCTGCCCTGCCGTACTGGCAGGTCAACGTCCCCGAAGGCGAGCGCGAGGCGGAGTGTCCAGAATTCCTGCAGGACATGAGCCCCAAGGACGAAGAGATCGTCGGCACGCCCGACGCCGAGTATCGCATAGCAAGCTGGTCCGAGGTCCGGCGGATCGTCGCGGCCAACGACCTCGCCGCATTCCGCCGCGTGCCATCACAACTGCGGCGCTATCGCGAGTACAGCTGGAAGCTGCGCCGGGACTATGGCAGTGTGATGCGGTTCGTCCTGTCGGAGCGGCTGGGGTGGGAAACAGGCACGGCGGACACGGCAAGCAAGAAGGACGTTGTAAGCGTCAGCATCAGTGGCGGCGACGACAACGACAACGACAACGACGGTGACGGCGACGACGAGACCTGTGCGGCGGCAACAGCGGAGGAAGCAGCAGCAGCCCATGAGCCATTTACAAATGACGACGACGTCAAGGTCCTGTGGAACGACTGGCCGTACGGCATCGACCCCCGGATCGTTCACCTCGTCGTCTGGACAAAATTCGACCTCGAAGAGGACCCAGCCACAGGGGACCTCACGGCCACCGCGCGGCAGCAGATTGACGACTACGTGCGCGAGACGTTTGGGCGCGGGCGCGGCGGCCTGCCCAGGGATCGTGTAAGTTTTTTTTTTCTTTTTCTTTTCTTTTCCCTCCCAACCCAAGCTCTATTCATTCTCATCACCCAACGCGGAAACGCCTCATCTGCTTGCCTGTTTCCTCTTCTGCTTCAATGTTCTTTTATCGGCCCCAAGTCCCCCACGGAGCAATCATGCACTTCGCTTCCGCTGCTAAGACTGGAAGATGACTGACCCCCTGGCTGCTGCCGTGCACATAGTATATCTGGTTCAAGAATTGGCGCTCGCTCAAGTCCATCCAGGCGGTCGAGCACTTCCACGTGATGCTGTTTGACCCGGACCTGGAGCTCGTGCGGGACGTCACAAATGGCGACGTGCCGCTTTGCAACAAGGTGTGAGGGCAAACGCGAAGGTCAAGGGGGCACCTGGGAGCAAAGTGAGATGCCTTGGGAGGAGAGCTTGGGAGGAGGATTATCTTATGAAAAGCGTTCAGCATTATTCGCTTCACAGACAAGGGACATGCGAAATTAGACACTAGACACGTTGGGCACGTTCAGCAGCAGATAGATTTATTCTCATTAATCATGACAAATAGACATGGATGCTAGTGATTTTCAAAATCTAAATAGTGTCCTTCTCGCCGTGCGAGCAAGACTTGTTGAGCTCGCCAGCCTCCGTCGCGCGAGCCCACTTCTGGAACTGCGCGCGGATAGCCTTGCGGGAGCGTGCGTTGGTCGATGTCTTGGTCCGCGGGGGGACGCCGTCCAGGGACAGGGCGAACTGGGCGGCGACGGTGGCGGCTGCCTTGGAGTTGACGGTGAGGGCGTCCCAGCTGATGTTGTCGAGGTTGTCGCAGGCCAGGTGGTAGCACGGGTCGGTTGGGGCACCGGCGCCGGTGAAGATGCCCGACGAGGGGATGCCGAGCTCGAGGAAGCCGACGTAGTCCGAGGACGAGCCGAAGCCGCCGTAGGCGGCGGGCTTACCGGCAGCGACAAGGTAGTCGAGGATGGGCTGCGACACGACGCGGTCGCCGGCGTTGGGACCGTCGTAGACAGCGAACTCGGGGAAGGGCGAGCCTATCATGTCGTAGTTGAAGTAGACACGGATCTTGTCGGCCTCTTCGGGGGTCAGGGTCGAGGTGTAGTGCAGAGAGCCGAGTAATCCGCTCTCCTCAGCACCCCACCAGGCGAGGCGGACCTTGTTCTTCAGGCCCGTGTACCTGCGCAGCGCGGTGGCAATCTCAAGGAGGGCTGTGGTGCCAGAGCCATCGTCATTGACGCCGGCGCCGGCCTGGACCGAGTCGAGATGGGCGCCGAGCATGACGACGTTGTTGGGGTCGCCCTCCTTGGTCTCGGCAAACACGTTCCAGGACTCACGGTCCTCGAAGATGGCGTCGATGACGAGCTTGACGCTCAGCTTCTCGCCGGCCGCAAGGCGGGCGACCCAGGCGGCGCCGACGGCCTGGTAGACAGTGGCGACGGGAATGACCTGACCGATGCTCTCCACGCCCAGGGTTGCGGCGGTAGGTCTGCCGGCAGCGTTGTGCCAGAGGACAACAGCGAGAGCACCCTTTGCCTTGGCGACTCTAAGCTTGTCGGAAATGGCACAGGTTCCTCTTCTCACGAGCGCAATCTTGCCTTGCACGTCGACACCCTCGTACTGGTCCGCGAAACAGCCGGATCCTGGGGACGGCTGCAGTTAGCAATGTGGTTCTCGCAACGAGAGTCAGCTACAGCAAGCCAGTACTTACCACGGGCGTCGTCAACAGGGACGCTGACGAGCGAAGCTGTGATGCCGTCGGGCAGCTCTGTGCCCGGGTTGTAAATCAGGGGCACCGTGTCGACAGTCTCGCCATCTGGACCCGTGAGGGCCAGGCTCTTGGTCTGGGAGAAGAAGGCATGGAAAGACTGCGTCCAGGTCGAGAAGCTGCCAAAGTCCTCCCTGGTGATGCGGCCGAGGACGTAGTCGACCGAGGCCTTGTAGCCGGGCAGGCCAAAGGCGCGGTTGCCGCCGTTGCGATCGGCAATGTTGTTGAGGTTCCATAGGTTGCTCTGGAGCCTGCGAGACGGTTGTACATTAGCCAACGGTATTCTTTTTGCTCCGGGATAATCTGGTGCGACTGAGGGGCAGGCGTGTAGGTGACTTACTCGGCATTGGTGATGTCGGCGGCCAGCTTCTCGGGCGTGAGAAGGTTGGTAGCCGCAGCCTGCACAGCGAACAGGCCCACGAGGGCGATGGAGGATGTGGTTCTCATCCTTGCGTTTCAAGACAGCGAGCCCGAGGGATGCGAGTTGTCTTGCTGGGCAGTCTCTCAAGTGTCAGAAGCGAGGGAGATGTGGGACAAGAGAAGCAGACGGACGCTGGATGAGAGGCGGGAGCATGACATTTTATACATGTCGTGTCGTCGTGACATGGATAGATGGATGGATAGATGGATAGATGGCATGCGACTAGGCACTGCCGAATGTAGAAGGAGCAAGGATCTTCGGGAGCGCCCCCTTGGATCGACAGCGGCTGCAAGCACCACTCCCGCCTCTCTCGCCATATGCCGCAGGGCGGTATCGGATGACCATGGACCGTTGCTGGTACTCCGCACATGGCAGAGGCTGCTCGATAGCAGAGGCTGGTATCGGCAAGGGCGGCGGAAGCTTGTCTGCGCAACATTTCGGGGGGACGACATGTCGAGATGTGTCCCGCCATCGTCTTGTGCGCTATCGGGTGTGTGTTCCTTTCCTGCTCAGCACTCGTTGCTCGAGTCGGCAAAGGCTCCCCTCCAGTCCTCACCTGGCTGATGCCGTGCTTGCGGTGTGTGGGCTCGCTGAGCACGCGCGAGCAGTGTTTTTGCGCCGCCGAGATTGTGTGATGCAGGCACCAACCACTTTTGCAGCCGGCCAGCAGGCAGGCAAGCAAGCACATCATCCATGGATGTCTCTCCGATGCGGGGAAGGGTCCCGCTCCTTGACCACCTCCCCCAACAGTCACCAAAACAACAACGACAACAACAAGCTGCAGGTCCACGACTCGCCTCGGCCGCACCTTGGGGCCCGGCTGTTTTTGCGTGATTCAATCTTTTGGCGCTGCTGCATTATCAATGTGCGCGCGCGCGGCCCGCCTCATGCGACGCTGCGGACGAGATCGTTCATGTTTATTGCCCCATCGGGAAGGAGCCAAGACTTTTGGATGTTTGCCTGCTCTCCCGGTGCGTCTCTGCTCCCCATCATCAGCCAACCAACAAAAGAGCCCGCAATTCACTCATTCCCTTGCGTGCGATATTGAATAAATAGGCGGCTCTGCACCTGCAGTCCCTGTCCGTGGCGAGTGGGGAAATCACTCCAGTATTTTCGTCGTGCCGACAAGCGACAGGCTTCTCCTCTTTTTCTTCTCTTCTTCTCCGGCGAGGCCCCCCCAATCTTTAAATGGCGCGGGTGACCCTTGACCATCATATTTATTGCGCCGTTAATTTTTTTGCTAGGCTCGTCCGAGTCGTCTTCTCGAAATTTGTGGCACAGTCCTTCTTCCATTTCCATAAATCCAAATGTTACAAACGTAGATATATGGCAATACTCGCCATTTAGATCATCATCGTCATCATCGCCATCATCCCTCATTTAGAATCCAGCAGGTCCTCCTCTTCCTGCTCCTGCTCTCCCGTCCCCGATCATGTGCTTTCTCCCGCGCCGCAGCCTCCGCGCCTGCAACCACACGAAGCCGACGAGCAGCACGCCAATGACGAGGCCCAGGGCCAGGAGGAGCAGGTTGACAGGGACCGGGTCCCCTCCAAACGTGACGCGGAACATGTAGTCGAGCAGGCTCTGGCTGAAGTTGAGCACGCCGGCCAGGCAGATGATGGCGCCGTACACGGTGCCAAACGTGCGGAAGCCAAACACCTTTGCGCAGTAGTCGCCGACCGCCGTGTAGTAAAACGGCCGGTACAGCACAAACAGCACAATGTTGGTGTAGCCCGCCCACGCAAAGGGCAGCAACCCGAGCACCCCGATCGTCGTCGCGGCCAGGACAAGTGTCGCCAGCACGGCCACGGTGCTCGTCCCGTCGAGGATCCCGCCAATGAAGGGAATCGAGATGATGCCGCCCAGGGGCAGCGCTAGGTCGAAAAAGTTGTTCATCTCGACGGCGGCCCTGGGGCTGCCCCCGAGGAGGAACTCGTACTGCGCCCGGACCGTCGCGACAAAGTAGTTTATCCGCGTCATCTGCACCACCGTAAACAAGCAGATGAGCACGAACCATGCGCTGCGGAGTTGCTCCCACGCCGTGCTCGCGTGCATCGCGCCCCAGACGCCGCTGCGCTCGTTCTTGGCCTCCTCGTGCGAGACGCGCTCGTCGATGACGTCGCCTACCGTGCCGCCCTCGCCCCCGAGCAGCTCGTCGATCCCCTGCGCTGCGGCGTTTCTCTGGTGGTGGTGATGATGTTGCTGCTCCTCGCGCAGGAGGGCTGTCTGCTCGTCGACCTGGTCGTCCACGAAGACGGCGGAGTCCCCCTCATTGTCCAGTCCGTCATAGAGTGCCCCCTGCTGGATGTTCTCGACCATCTCGCCGACCGTCTTGTACGACTGGCCCGGCAGGATCGTGAGCTGCGTGACAACGATGAGTATCGGCACGGCGAGGTACGCAAGGAAGAACTTCCGAAGGCCAAGCGGATTGCCCTCGCCGCTATTTCCCGCGGCCCCGCTGTGCTCGTAGGCGAGCCTGTAGACGAGGAATAGTGCACTCGAGGCGTCGAACGCGCCCGTGAGCAGTGCCAGGATCAGGCCGGAACGGCGCGGGAAAGCGTTTGAGAGGTGGTACGAGGCAATGTAGGTAAACGGCCCGCCAAGGGCGAGCAAGAGGTACCCGGTGAGGAAGCCGTCGAACGGCAGGTCCTTGGCGAAGGTAAGTGTCAGGCTGCCCGCGGCGAGCAGGCCGGCGCCCAAGAGCCCGCACACGCGGGGCCCATGGTGGTCAAGGATGGCGCCGATGGGGAGGGCGGCGATGTTGGTCGCGACGGCGGCGGCGGTAAACATGAAGTTGAGGCGCAGCTCAACACAGGTGTCGTCGTCGTTGTCGCTGTCGTCGCCGCCGCAGACGTTCCTGTATGCGCCTTCCTTCTTGAGAACAGGCTTAATGGCAGCGTAACCGAACACCACGCCCGCCGCGAGGAGGCAGTTTATCACGGTGACGACGACCTGGACTGTCGTAAGTGTCGCGAGGCAAGGTTAGTCTTCATTTTCTATAAGTGAGTCCGGTCTCTGATGAGTCACTCACGGATTCGCTTCCACTGCGGCACCTCGAAAGCTCCCACCGACTGCTGCTGTTGGTAGTCATTGCCAACCTCACCGCCGCTGCCACCACCACTGTGGAGGTTATCAGGATACCCTGGGGCCCACGATTCCGGCAGCGGGTTGAATGTGATCTTGCGCGCCCGCAGCGACGCAGTGCCAACGGACGATATCGACCCGCGGCGGGATCCCTCGGCCTGGTCCGCGCCCGCGCCACTGCTGCTGCCGCCGGGGAAGCCAAGAAAAGTCTCGAGCGAGGCGACGCGCGGTAACGACATGGCTGCGACTTATGCTTCGTCGCCGTTGCGGGAGGCGTGGCTCTTTCTTTGGTCTGCTGCGATGTTGTCCCGCGATGGACGAGACTGCAGCACCTACGCCGCGTGAACTGACCACCACGGACGGGTGTTCTTTTGGAAAAGGACGAAAATCGAGGTACGTCTCGGCCAATAAGCAGGGTGTCCCGGCTGTCAAGCGAAGATGTTGTCGAAGCTAGAACCCTGGGGTGAGTGTGTAGGGCAACGTCTGAGGAAGAAGAGGGCAGGTGGGCGAGCAAGGACATGGAGCAAAAAGTGCCTACGATGCCGAGCTGCTTGGCACAAGTCGGATGCAGATGACAACCAGGATCACCACAACCTCAGACCTTGCGGCCCTTATCACCCGGGCCGCTCCCAGGTAATGAATCTGCAAGCTACAAGCTAGCGAACAGAATGATAGGCGCAGAGGCTGAGAAGATAATGACGATACCGAGCCGCTGTGGAGTAAACTAGAGTCTGACCCCTGCCTCGTCGCCACTAACTAATCGATATCGACTGGGTGCTGTTCAGCGGCACATGTGGGATTTTGGAGGCGGCAGCTTAAAGCATATCCGAGTGCTGCATCCCCTTTATGGGCAGGTTTTGACCATGTGAGACCGGTAGTTGCAGGTTTGTCATTGTCCTCTGCTGCACATGGCAAAGAGCGGCCCAGGGCATTCACGGATATTCGAGACGCCGAGAGGAGGCACTACCCCAAGCCAAGAGGGAGCAGGGATGACGGAATCGAGCATGCTGGACGGGAAGTTAACGAGGAGGGTACCTAAGCCAAACGGCCAAGAAAGAAAAAGAAAAAATTAACCGGTCTCGTGACTCCTCAATCGCCGACGAAAAGCGCCTTGCGAGCCAATGACATCATCATAGCAAAACCTCCGCTCTCCTTGTTCCCCTCTCCAAGGTTTCGCCACGACTCCGCACATGTTGGGGAAAAGGGTCCGTCTTGTCTGCGGCTCCTCGAACCTGGCCCCACCCACACTTCACGTCAAGAGTTTGCCGAGGTGGGTGCCAAAAAAAAAAGGGCCACCACCCCATACCTCACAACACCGCTGCACGCCTAATTCACTAGGAAAATAGTAGAAATCAGTATACTCTAGTAGCTTGTCATTTAAGCTCGTGTTACTTGAATAACTGACAATGAGAGTTTCCAAGGTTGAAATCTTTGATTAAGCGCGCGTTTGCCCTTAAAGCAGCCCGCGAGGGCGTGTCGAGATGCGCTCCCATGGTGTTATTGTTGTTACTCCGTAATGATGTTGACTGCAAAATGAGGATTGGGTGGCCCGTTTTTTTTGGCACCCACCTGTTTGCAAACTTGGTGTCGTCGGAAATCTGGGGTAGTTACCTGTGTGAACAGTGGACCAATAATCCTCGGGGATGGAGTGCGCTGATCGGATTGCATCTAGATCGGCGGAAGGAGCAAGGGACCCAGCGGACATTTTCGTCACCAGACGCATCATGGCTGGGTGTGACGAAGTGCACATTCGAAACCTCGATTCAGCCAGCAGAAGAAAAGTCGTAATCGGCGGCGGTACACAATAGCAATTATATTCAGTATCACTTCTTCCGACCATCTAGGCAGCCCAAATAAAAGTATAGTGCTTAAAAGTGAAGATTGCGGCGTTGTATGGCACACAAGATCAGTCGTCAGGGGAAAGTAACAACATAGCTTGTCGAAAACACATGTCGCAAAATGGCTGCAAATAAACCCCCCAAGGATTTTCTACTGCGTGAGCAGCGAAAAACGTCTAGTAGAACTCAATGATGGCACCCTTGGGGCCGACACCAGTCTGTTCTCGCGTGTTAGTGCATGATCGTTTTCCAGAGACAACTTTGGGCTTCGTAAACTTACCGTGCAACCTGTAGGGTCACCAGAACCGGAGTAAACACCGTTGGTAACGGCGCACTTGATCGTCACGTCACCACTCATCCGGACGTTGTAGTTGAGCTTGGCAGTGCTCATTGGCAAGTTTTGGAAGATGGACAGGTAGGTGATGCCGGCGGTGCGGCCGGTACCGATGATCATGGGGGCCCAGTTGCCGCACTCGTCGTGGTTTTTAGCGCAGTCCCACCGGCATCCATCCTCGACGGAGACACCCTGCTGGTTGGCGTAGTACTGGAGGGTGGTCTTCTTGTTCTGCCAGATGTAGTAGTCCGAGGTGTCGACGTTGGCGAGGTCGACCTTGGAGCCAGGCTGGACGTCCGTGGGGCAGACCATGTTCTCAGTACCAGGATAGTCGGTGCGGCACAGGGCGACATTCTTGCTGAGCTTGCTGACAACGGTGATACCACCGACACCCTTCATGCAAAGTGTCTTGTACTCGGGCCGGCTGAGCTCGAGGAATCCCTGGTTGTTGCACCAAAGACCACCGATGGACTGGCCAGTGTTGCCCTGGCTCTCGGGCCATTGGGTCTTGACGTAGCCGGGAGGGCAGGAGTACGAGCAGTAGGAGCCGCCGCGGCAGCCCATACCAGCGATGGCCGTCTCAATGAAGCTAATGGCGGCATCACCAATCTTGTAGTTGGGGACGTTCTGGATACCAGACCAGCCGTTCAAACCCATCCAGCTGATGGGGTCAGCACCGTAGTCGCTGGGGAAGGACGAGCAAGGGACCTTGCCACTCGGGAAAGGCGAGTCGATGCCACCGCCTGAAACGGGGTAGGATTCCACAGCAGGTGCCGAAGAGACAGGAGCGGGAGGAGCGGAGGTGACAGCCTCAATGAACATGGCCTGCATCTCGGCGGAGGAGGTGGTGGTAGGCGCCGGGGGTGGCGGGGGTGGTGTGAAGGTCGGAGTCGACTCGCCAACGACGACGTACAGGCCGTTGTCAATGCCCTTCTTAGCCTCATCGGGCGTGACAACCTCGCCGTTGCCAAGGACGTAAGCGGTTGAAGTCGCAGGGACAACGTCGGTCACATAATCGCGCTCGACGACAACAGGAGTGCCGGCGCGCTTGTGAAGGTGCTGGTGTCCATGGTGCTGGTGAGGCTGGGCGGCGACGAGACCTGCCGCAAGGGAGAGGGCAGCGATCGATGACTTCATTGCGACTACTGGATTATTTCGTAACTGGAGAATACTGCGAGGTAATTAGTTAGTCGAGTTTGTTTACAAGACAACAAAATCCATGTTCACACAGGTCATGTCAGATTCTGTGACCATTATTCCCATCACCAACTGGTCCAAGAAGTTGCGCGAATTTAATGACAAGATGAATTGAATGATTGGCAATGCGAGTGCCGCCCAACACTCAAGCTGATGGAAAGGGACATCGTCTACTTGTGACTTGCCGCCACCCGTTGAGGGACGACAGACTGTGCTGCTGTGCTGGAAGTTGGCTGGCGATGAAGGAGGGGCAGACTGTTGTGGCATGTGCAGGACGTCCGGGCTAGTTTGTGTTATGTGCGTACTTACTGAGTGTGGGTATCCAAAAAGGCGATGATGGTGATGATGATGATGAAGGGCCGAAGATCGTGAGAGCCGATAGCGAGCGTAAGAGATAGGTTCCAGAAATGAATGTGGTGGGAGGACAGACGAGTCTGAACACTTCCAGTTGGATGATGGAACGACGCGCGGGTGCTAGGCGAAGCAAAGGAACGACGGCGAAGAGCGGCGTGAAGGGAGAGGGAGGCTTAAGACAGAAGAAAGGGGAGGGCAGGGCAAATTGGCTGATATGAGGCAGTCTGGTGCTAGGCTGGGAAGGGGCCCGGAGCCCGCGCTGCTGGCCCGGCGCTCCAGACTCGTCTCCAGACTCGTCACCCGAGACAGCCCTGGACCACGCTCTGTGAGGACTTCGTCGACAGCAGAGCCCCGGCCCTGGGATCCTATCCAATCTCGGCCACCACATCCACACAAAGGCCAAGAACCAGCCAGCCCTCGCCAGCCCTCGCCAGCCCAGCAGGAGGGCGGCTTGGCGACTGTTCCATGGCCATGTGGCCTCGGCAGCGGGTCGCCGAGCATGGCGAGAGTCGTGAGTCTGCGCCGGTGGGAGCTGAGAGCAGCCTGGGCGAGCTGGGCTCGTCTGGCGAACCAGGATGGATAGGAGCAGCGAGGAGAGGCGAGGAGAGGCGAGGAGAGGCGGCAGAGGATGCCCGACCCTGCGTAGATCCAGTCGAGAGCAGCGCACAGGCCGCTTCGTTGCACCGGTGCCTCAGGGCAGCCAATGAGCGCCGCCGTCGCAGCTGCAAGGTACAAGCATGCAAATTGGCGTTCCTGGCGCTGCCCCACCACGTGAAATTGCGCTCCTCTCTCTCGGTTGCCTGCCTTCCTTGGCTGCTTGGCCCTCCGCCTCGACGGCTGCTGCTCGGAGCGGCAGTTGGTGCGCTCGACTTGAAACTCGACTCCTCCGCCTGCAAGGCACAACGTTGGACATCCCGGCGCCTTCTCTTCTTGGCGACACTGACAGATCAAGATCTGTTCCATCACTCGAGGACAGCACCCTGCAAACATTGCTGGAATTCCACCCGAGCCCAGCCACTTTAGCAACTTTAGCAACTACGGGAGTCACTATTGAATTGTCTCGTCCTTGCTGGCCTGCTGCGCCCGCCGTCCCACAGCTCACCGTCTGTCTGTGCGTCCGTGGCCTGACGACAGGCTCACACTCGTTGCTCCTCGATCATGGTCCTCCTCGGCGTCCACGCCGTCTGGACCCGTCACCGGTCTGGCATGTGTAGCCCCTCCGACGCGTCGACAGTCTCACCTGCCGAGCCCCCCATGTGGTCGAGTGTGCATGGCAGGTCAGACCCAACTTGAATCGCCTTATATAAGCTCTCTGTGTCTAGGCTTAGTCGATCTTGTGTAGATAATAGGCTACAGTAGCGCCGTTCCGACGCGCGCCACCTCTTGTTCCCCAGCTGGAGCGTAGATGACGCTAATGTCAGCCGACCACGATTGGCTTTCTCGCCCCCGGCTTGCCCTCTTTCGGACGGCTGTCATTTCTGTCCGACCTCTTGGCTCAAAGCGCCAGCGCTTCTATCGCATTTGCTCCCGTCGAGACAAGCCAGGCCAAGCGGTCTGCAAAAAAAGTTCGCGCATTAAGTGCAGATCCTTAGTATAAATGCGCAAATTAATCTGCAGGCCACCTCACCAAGATCCGCCCGCCCGCTGGAACTTCGGTTGCGCAATCCGGGTCCACGTCATCCACCCCTGCCCACCATCCATCTCGTAATCTCTCTATCAGGCGTAGGCTCCTTTCACGATCCAGAGGTAGAGAGTCTCGAAACCGTAATTCTGGACGCGGTGCGCCCAGGCGGCGTGGTTCAATTTCCACTACGCATCTCTCCACTAGTCGCTCCTCAGTCCCAGCCCACGTGGTGATACACCACAAGCTTCCAGCCCAGCGGGCTTATCCTTGTCATGCTGATGATCGCTGCGGAGTCCGGAAAGAAGGGTGGCGGCGGAGTGCCGACGATCAAATGTCGTTGTTGCTTTGCTATATGCACGTAAGCAGCAGCGCGGATCCGACACCCTCCCTGTCTTTATGCCATGCATGTGGAGAGATCGATGCGGAGTGGCTGGTCCGAACCGAGACACAATAGGTTCGCCCTGAAATTCTGAATACATCGTGTTTGGAAGCTGCCGACTACGCCGGTCCGCTCTCGTGACAATTATTTTCTTTTATTTAACCGTTCATATATCTATCCCTAATGCATATACACGCTATATACACGCTGTGGGGCGCCGAGTTTGAGGTGAATAAGGTTCCCATTACGAAAGACGAGAAAGAGGGAAAGAGAAAGAAAGCCGCACACATATATATACTGTAAGAAGCGGGAAGCATATATATATCCTCCCGATCAAACATGGAAAGACTGGGAACCGCCACCATTGACAAGATACAACCGTCCAATACAGAAAGGTCCACAGCGTAATGACTTCTGCGCTCGCAGGCCTTTGTTGCAGCTAGTGACTTTCCATGTCGTTGCTTGACGTCCCACAGACTCACGTGTATACATTTGTGTGCGCAACTGTGTTCTCGAGTTGCGAGGGATCCAGCACCCGCACATCCATCTCAGCTGTGGAAAAACATCTTATGTCCTAGGCGACGTTTGAGTCTCTGAGATCGTGGTCTAAACTAGACTTTTATTTTATATTTCCGTTTACCGTTTGCCGATGGGTGGGTGCCCGTCCTGCGATTCGTGACACTGGTATACACATGACGATCTGTGTTGGGAGCATGTATACCTAGTGTGTTTGTCCGTGTCTCATCATCAGATTTGTATTCTGTCCTCGGTAGATTTTCTCCTGCAGCTTGAGGATTGCGGTTGTGTAATAGTGGTTAAATATCACCGCCAGGTGCCGTTTTCATCGCTCCTGTGACTCGTTAAGGCGGAAAAAGTGAAAAATGAAAGAAAATACTTCATGACCACATCTTGTGAACTAGATCGGCCTTAGCAGTCACGCCATTCCTTGCCAATGAGGCCGGATTTGAAATGAAGGAGACGGGATATTACGGTTTGGCCCTGGGGAAGGTGGATAGGATTTTTTTATTTTTGTTCTCTCAAGGTGTTGACCGATTTCAACATCAGTAACGTGTCCTCCGTATTCATCCTGAACGCCTTAGCAAAATCAACACAGTCTACATGAGGTGTAACATATAGATAAAGAGATGACAACTCTGGGGCAACCATAGCCCAACGCCGCGATGCGTGCATTCGGTCGGTAATTTTGTATCGACATCTTGTTGCCCCGAAGCAGTATGAGACGCTACATGAAAGCGGAAAAAACGACATGCAGAATAAACAGTGTGTAACCTGGCGGTTCAGTCTTCATATTTGCATTGACTACGACTCAACTCCTCTAGGTGATATCCATATCCTAAAGAGCCCGGTACTTTATTTACCCAGCACCGAGGCCAAATGCCACCAACACAACATCAGGCAAGTTTAAATGGTAATTGTACGACGAGTCTAGTAATAGACCTACAAGTCGGTATGCACCAGTCGCATATAGAGCAAGGGAACGATTAAATTCTGCATTTATACATCACAAGAATGAATACAATCTGAATCACAGTGCACTTGCGCTCCATTACCAGTGAATTTTCATGCCAGCAAGCACTGCGAGCAGCTGGGTCGAGCCACCGAGCACGATTTTGCTCACCCCGGCGACTTGATCGGTTCCGTGAACTCCTTGCCCAACTTGGGGCTTCAGCCCGACGTGGAAAAACAAAACAAATTCAGCAACGAACACCGGTCCATGGTCTCGATGTGAGGCAAGAAGCTCCCGGCCACCCGAAGGCCAGTTGCGAGCCAATGCCGCTTGGGATTTGCGAGCATGCAGAGAATCATCTCACCACCACCAATGCGTGACCCCGTGCAAGTCAGTTTACCCACGAATGGTTGTCAAAGGTTCGTCTAGCCGGTGCCAAGCCAGAGGCTTGAATTCCGGAAAGCGGGAGACGCATAGCGGCTTGTGACGATTGTAGACAGACTGGTCCTGACCCAACAGGCGACTAGCCTGGCAACACGCACGCGTGTGTTGTGTCTGGACAAGTCGAAAAACAATGGTTGCAGCTGAACCAAATCTGCCAACCCGGAGTGCTGATGGTGTTTAGGGAGGACTCTAGGCGCAACGACTTACGAGTCCACGTCGCAGTGCCAGATTGGGCTAGGCGGGGCTCGTTGCTGACGTTGCCTTGCATGGTGTGGATACGGCAGTGGCAGCAAGCTAGGCTGTTGTGCCGATGAGTGACTACTGCCGCATGAGCACGAGGCGGATTCCGGTTCTGGGTCGGATCGCAGGTCACAACACGTTTCGGCACAAAGACGAAGATTCGGAGAGGCAGGCTGGTCACATCACAAGAAGGCGTCATCTCCAATGACAGCCAGCCTCGGACCGATTCTGCTGTTGAATAGATGGGCTGGGGTCGCTTGTTTCCGCAGGCCAATCGCGCGGCGATGCTCCAGCTGCAAATGCCGGAGAGAGCCAGGGCACGACTCCAACGCCCACGCTATTGGGCTGGGGTGACGTCCCATCCTGACCTCTGGCTGTGGGGCTGTGACGGCGGCGTCCTATCATCAGGCGCGATGCTTCTATTGACATCTCGATATAGTGACAAATCTGACATGGCAGGGCCTCAAAGCAGCACTCGTGGCCTGTGGATGTGCCCGCAGGCCGCCTGAGTCCCTCGAGGAAGAGCAACACCCTAGTCGTACCACGCCGGAACCTCGTAGGCTCACGGAGCAGGCAGGCTCAGCACAATGCCAATGCCAATGCTGCCAAGGAAAGAGAGGTGGAATCTGCTGGCCGTCGTGACCTGGAGAACCAGCACCAAGTATTATTGGGCGCCACCAGCTCTGGAAAGGAACGCGCTGTGATCCGGTTTAAGAGACTATGTCGACAGCAGCCAGCAACAGTCTTCATTGTGGGCAGATGAGGACTCGAAAAGTGTGGAGTGAGGACGGATCAAATGGCCTGTCTGGGCTGGGTCCCCTTGACGCGCCTGCCTTGCAAAAACGGTGACACGCAAGATTGTTGTGGTTGATCCTCTCCGGATCCCCTCCGGGTCTTTTTACGGAGCATCGACCGAGCCCCTCCGTCTCATCGAATTGAAGCGAATCATGATGCGTTGGGCGCATCCAGTCGTCCGGGGCAGAGATCGCAGCAGCCAGCGGGCAATCTGCAAGTGGCTGAGAGGCGAATTTTTGTTGCTGGGCAGGCTCTGGAGCTTAAGGTCACGTCCTAGCGACAATTCCTACAGTCGGGATCGTGGCTGGGACTGTGAGCCGGTACCGTGGCAGCGTCTTTGAATTGGCAGACAGGAAGAGTACCTCATCGCCACCCGCACGGTATCACGGTTGGCTCAACGTTGCACGTTTTCTAGGCTAGAAGAGCGCTAGCGCAGAGTGACATGCTCATCGGCTTCGATCCTGGCCAACTGGGCAGCGGCTAGCCTAGCCCCAGCACAACCACAGCCAGCCTCGAAGTCGCCTCCCTCTGCAAGTCTAGTGACCCCCAGTCCCTCCAGCTGAGGCTCAGTCGTCTTCCTTTTCCACTCTGCACTCCCTCTTTCCGCCACACTTCACCCCGGGCCGGCCAACTCACACGCCTCATCGCCTCTTGCGATCGATTGCCATGCTGCACCCTCACTGCATTCGCCACTAATACGCTGCATAGCCTGGCCTGCTCCAAGGCATATCACTCTCGTTCCCGTTGCACAAGCGTCCGTGGCGAGAGCTGTTCGTCTTCAATCAAGCCTCGTGCATGCCAAAGTGACTTTTTGACACACCCACGCGCCTCATTCGCGATCCGCCAAACCACCCCCATCACCACCTCCGCGGAAAACAGCCACTCTCTCCAGCCACACATTCCGTGCCTCCTTGCCCGGAGCTCGACGATGCGCCGTTGACGCGCAACGTCTCGCCAAAGTCAATTTCTGCTTGAAACTTGGCCAGCCGCCTCGCAGAGTGCTCAATTGCGCCCTCGGGGGTCTAAACCCAGGCTCATGGAGTCTGACAAAGGTCCCGTCGCGACCGAAGCCCCGCCCTTCTCACCACCGGCCTCGCTTCGCGCCGCGCCCCTGGCTCCCACCTCGGTTGAGTCGCTGGCGGTGGAGGCGGCGGCGCGCGCTACGCAGTCGCTCAAGAGGCAGCGCGAGGCCACGCCCACGTCGCCAGAGTTCGATCTCAATACGCGGCTAGACCCCGCGTTGTCGCCAACAAAGTCCGCCAGGTTACTCAACGTCTCAGTCAGGCACTCCCCTGCACTCCTGACAGGCGCAGCCGCGGCAGAAGACGAAAAACGACGTCAGGAGGAGCAATTTCGACTGCAGGTAGCAGGCGCTAGTGACAACCCAGCTTATCGAGCGCAAGCAGCCTTGATGTCTGTTGAATCTCTTGCCATGAGCCGTCCCCAGGATGCGCCTGCTACTGAAGAACATCGCGTTGAGAACCACCATGCCGAGCCACACCAGGAAATGGAGGTCGAGCCTCCGACGGCACATCAACTAGAGCAACATACAGAGCATCATGTCGAACAACCCGTCGAAACCCACGGCGAACACCATATCGCGCCCCCGGCCGAGCAACATGTTGACCCTCAGCTAGTACCACTCCCTGAGCAACACATTCAAAATGACGCGGAAGCACGGCGTCAGAGCGTCTCTCCCGAACACCACGTGCCCATCGAGGCGTCAACAACGGCGCCAACGACCGCGGTCGAGTCCGAGCTTGCTGCGAAGAGAGATCCTGTCGCTGACGGTCCGGCCGACAGACCAATACCCGCCGAACCTACCGTTCCTATCACTGAGAGTCCGGCGCCAATGGATGTGGATGGGCGAAACGATCGTCAAAGTTCCACCACGCAACCGCTGGCAACGACGGTCGAAGCCAAAGGAGGCTTGTCGATGTCATATCCGGGCTCGCTGCAAGCAACAGAGTCCATGTCTGCACCAACAGTTAGGGGCATGACTCTGCCTATTACCCCAAGCCACGCTGCAACGCCACGGTCACCTAATTCTAAGAAGCATCGATGCCCATACTGCGAAACGGAATTCACTCGGCATCACAATCTCAAGAGCCATCTCTTGACACACAGCCAAGAAAAGCCATACGTCTGTCACACGTGCCAAATGCGATTCCGGCGGCTCCATGACCTGAAACGCCACAGCAAGCTGCACACCGGCGAGAAACCCCACATATGTCCAAAGTGCGACCGCAAGTTCGCCCGGGGCGATGCGCTCGCCCGACACAGCAAGGGTCCAGGTGGCTGCGTCGGCCGACGTAGCAGCATGGGCGGCAGCTTTCTAGATGATGACATGGAGGGCCACAGCCAGCTTGAAGGAGACTCAGTCATGACTGACGTTGTCTATGATGGGGCCAATGATGAGAGCTTGACTGATGAAGATCGCCAGCGGCTCGGTATGCAGGCTAGGAACAGTTCCCACACGCAAGGCAGCGACAAGAACGCCGAGACCCATCACGCATATTCCTCCTCTGGTCCATCTGACAGCGTTTTGGAAGCCTTGAAGTCGAGCATCTCGAACCTGGCTGCGAACGCAACTGCGGAATCGCACAATGAGACAACAGAAAGTGAGGATATTCACCCCGGAAAACCTAGCGCCTTGCCCGTGATCGCGCCTTGGAGAAGAATAAAGCTTACCCATTCTCATAGATTATTCAGCGCAGCAGTCCTACGAACGCGACTCATCAGAGCGACATTCTTCACCAGGTATGCTCTGACTGTGTTCGCAATAGCTCCAGTGAGGAGACAAAAAGCTGATTAATATGACCGTACCAGGCTTCAGTGCTGCCGACGCAGCACGCTACGCCGCTTCCGCGGCCGCTGGCGCCACAGCGAGTGTCGCTAATGCGATCTCGGCACATGGCTTGCCAAGTCAGCAAGACCTCGCCGCCAGCTCGCAGAACGGTGTTAGCGGAGACGGTACCAGTAACAATTTGTTCGCAACCGACCAGGGCTTTTGGACCTATATTCACAGCCTGGAAGACCAGGTTCGCCAATTTAGCGACCGCCTGCATGCCATGGAAGCGACCGAGCGAAGCCAAGAGGAGAGAATCAGCTACCTCACGGATGAAGTCGCAAATTTGCGCCACCAAATCGAAGGTAGACCAGCAGTTGAGGTCGAGAAGCTCGATTAAAGTTGCTTGCACACCACGACTTCGATACCCAGCATGGTGTTCTTTACGTTCCACATTGCTGCCTTGGTGATCAGGGATACATTCCCACCCACATTGGGCTTGTTGTGGACTGCAGTCAATGCTGCAACACGCATCTCAAGCCGTACAACAACGCACTCGATAGGATATTCGACTCAAATGGCTAGGTTCACAAGACAACTGAATGGCGGGTACTCGCAAAGCTAAGAATGCCCGCCCAGTAATGCGATCCTTGTTTTGGCAACGGAGCAACCACGGGAAAGAGGCGTTCCGGGGCGAGCTGAGTGCCACTGTATTCGGCACCAGCAAAAAGTCCTTTTTGATTTCTCCATGTTCATCAGCGTTGGGCATCCTTTCGTTAAGCACTGGTGTTGTTCATTTCAGGGGAGTTTGGCCTTGGCGGAAGGCCATGGAGGCAACAACAACCCGCTTTGGTACGCCGTGTTATGCTCTCTACTTCACGCTTCCCTCGTTTACGTTGATGCACAGTATATCTATGCATAGATAGCCATCGTTCGGCGCGATGAACCGGTCAAAATTACTCGGCTGGGCATGTCGCCATTAATTAATTCACGAAAGATATGAGAGCCATGAACGAAGTATGAATTCTGCACAGACTTGAGCTGAATGCATGCAAATAGTAAGACTAGAGTATTCGCGTAGCCAGCTAAACGTGCACAGTCAATATCACACGATAGCGTGGTAATCGTTAGAAAACGAAAGTAGGACAGTGGCTGCATTCCGCAGTGTTGTCAAGCGGTTGAAGTGATCCCGCGATAGACGTCCTGCGAAAGCATCTGATTTCCTCGTATAACGTCTTTAGCTGGACTCTCGATCATGTCGACATCCTGTATAAAGGCAGAGTGCACTTCCGATTGTCGCACGTAGCGCACTCGGCCGTAAGCCGACTCAAGCCCCGGCCCTTTAACATGAAAGTAATGCATCTTGATGATCTCCATTTGGGACCACCACACCTGCTCCACCTCGGCCCAGTTTGATGTGAGGTGCAGCGCCTGCAGCTACCCAGGACAAGACGAGGAGCATGAATGCACTTCGAGCAACATTGAACTGGGGGCAACTGGGCGCACGGACCACCGTAGATATCTTGAGAAGATGCAGGCGGCTAGAAGACCCCACACCACAAATTCGCTACCCGTTTTGCAAAAAAAGAAGGTGGCTCCCCTCTGCGAAACCCCCGGCTTTTCCGACCACTATCTTCAGAGCGCTCTTTGGATCACGGCACCGCAACCAACGACAAGCAGATTCCCGGACACAACAATCAAATCCGCAAACATGGCCGACGACCCTGATTACGTACGTGCACATTTGCCTCCCTGCGACGCAGCAGCATCGTCTTCAACAGCTCCGCGCGTGTGCTCTGCTGCCGCTGCGTGCGCAGAGAAAACAGACAGAAGAACATGACGGGCTAACGTGGAATCTTTTTGCAACGACAACAGAACGCCGAGGAGGCCGCCGAGATCAAGAAGAGAAGACAGTTCCGCAAGTTCTCTTACAGGGGCATCGACCTTGATGCGTACGTTACACCTCCGCCATGAGCTCTCGAGCGCCAGCACGAGTCTTCTAGACGCACACTTCCACTCCGCGTGTCAACTCCCTCGACAATTCTCGCGTCGATCCCCGACTAGCGCAGCTACTTCTCCACGAGAAGGATTAGCGACACGCGTGTCATGCAAGGGATCGAGACGAGTTTCGGAAGAGGAGGATGGAACATATACACAACAACTTGCCACAGACTTCAAAGGAAAAGACACTAACAGTCGAATACCTCTAGTCTTCTGGACCTCGACTCCGAGCAGCTTCGCGATGTCGTCCACGCCCGCGCCCGCCGCCGGATCAACCGTGGCCTGAAGCGCAAGCCCATGGGCCTGATCAAGAAGCTCCGCAAGGCCAAGCAGGAGGCCAAGCCCAACGAGAAGCCCGACCTCGTCAAGACCCATCTCCGTGACATGATTGTCGTTCCTGAGATGATTGGCAGCGTCATTGGCATCTACTCCGGCAAGGAGTTCAACCAGGTCGAGATCAAGCCCGAAATGGTTGGCCACTACCTCGCCGAGTTCTCCATCTCATAGTAAGCAGCAGCCTCAACCCAGATCACCAGCTGTCTTCATACGACGGGACACTACAAATATGAAACGAGTCCACTGACACACTTTACAGCAAGCCCGTCAAGCACGGCAGACCCGGTATCGGTGCCACCCACTCCTCGCGTTTCATTCCTCTCAAGTAAATGGTTGAGCGTGGGAAAAGTTGGGAAGATTCGGAAAAGATCACTGCATTCATACGGTACAGGCGAACGGGATGGTCTTTATTACTACTACTTGGCAGATGATGAGCTGTTGAAAAACGCCATCACTGCTGGCAACGACGCACAGGATGATGATGGAACGAAAAAAACATCACTTCGTGTGCTGAGGGTCTGCTCGTCACGAGCAGAGGATTCAAAAATGAACAAAAAATTCCCAAACACTCGATCCTGGGGCCATCTCCATGCCCACGGGATTGAACACTTCACTCTCTTTAGTGCAAGTCATCATGCATGTGAAACCAAGCACACCCCCCTTCCCGTTGTCCCCCTACCCCCGGTGTTTTGCCCAATGCCAGCATATACGTACTTGTTTACGTATTTATCGACACTCGCAGCCGTTCTCCCCATCGGTGCAAGTGTTTTCGCTCTGGCAGAGACGAATTTTTGGAGATTTATCTCCGACCCGTTGCTGGGCGCCCGCGTGGTAGAGGTCGTTCTGTACTTCCTTGGACTCGCGGGAATCAGTAGAGGTTACATTACTATTTACCACGATGAAAGTTTATTCATCTTGAAAGCTAGTGTGATGTGTGGCCTGGCACACTGACGCTGAAGGTGTGCTGGCTTGTATGCGAGGTTAGTCCGTCTTTGGGCTCTACACCCTGTGGTAACCAGCAATATATCCGTCTATGCACAACCCTTGGATTGTAAATTATACGATCAGTTTCTGGCAAATTTAATACCTGGGTGACATGTGGACATGTCTCGCGACGTGGCTATCCTGCCTGGGCGTCGTAGCAACCACGCCGATCAACTGATGCTGTCTGCAATGGGGTTCTCTACCTTACTTTGTTCATTCTTTAGACGAGGCCGATGGGCAGCTTCTCTCCACGCCAACCACGAGGTCAAGCTGGCTTTGCCTTGTCCTTGTCTGCTGGACACCAAATAGAGAAGTGCTGCGAGCCGTGAACACTGCCTAGGTCATCGGGGTTACATGAAGAGGTTCGTGCAATCGGCAGGTAAGAATAATGTGAAGAATGATTTTTTTGCGTTTGTCTTGGAACTTGATTCTCTGTACTTTGTGTGCCCCTGAATCTCTTGCCTGTACAGCCTCTGATGTCTTCCCGTCTATATACTCGGTGGGAATCCTCTAGGCCTGCCATACCCTGCTCGGGATGACTAAAGGTGTCGTTCTTCCTTCCAACCACGGCTTTCCGTACTGGTATGGCACAGGTCTCAGCAAAACGGATTCATCGTTCTCTTCATGCATGTCGGCAATTCGCTCATGAAGAATCACTGTTCTTCTGGAGCTCCGCGAGCCTCCTGACCTTCCGCTCCTCCTCGTCATAGTACTGCTTTCGGTAGTGCTCGGTCACGGCCTCGAGGTTGGGGCGGTGGCCGGCTGGGACGTTGATCGTGGACGCGCCGCCGTAGAAGAGCCTAATTTTTGGCGTGAGTGTGGTATTAGCATCCTGGAATTCTACACAGTTATGTTCGAATCATGTTGAGTTCCCGCCTGAGCTGAGCGTTTGCAACGTGGACTCGGAAACAAGAACGATCCGCTTTGCGCGCAAAAGATGAAAGAATCCCTTCGAAATCTAGAGAAACAACATGCGTAAAGAAAGCTGTTCCACGAAAGTCGGGTACACGTACTCAGGCATCTTGAGTTCGACGTGCCTGCTCTTGCCGGGGTAGAAGAGGAGGTGCTTGTCGTGCGCGGCCTGCTCGACAATGTTTGTGCGGATGGTGTTGCGGCGCTCAGTCTCGTTGAAGGCATCAAAGCCCTGGAGCCAGGCGGTCATGCTCGATGGCTCGCCGTCCTTGCCGGGCCGGGTGATCTGGTAGCCAAGGATGGAGACGGGGATGGCGGCCACGAAGACGTAAAAGGCAGTCTGCAGAGTGCCGAGAAAATTTCAGGTCAGCCAGTGGTCTCGTGTGCCGTTTTCTTGTGAGCTCGTCGTAGGGATAGCACGTACGCCAAGGCTTTCCTCGACCTGAGGAGCGGCGTGGCCGTGGCCATGGTCCGAGGCGTATGAGCGGGAGGAGGAGCGCAACGCCGGGGCGCGCGTCGTCTGCCGGACAGCACAAGCGGCTCTTGTCCGGAAGGCCTGCATTTTGTAGTCGTCTCGGGGTTCGAGGGGGTCGTGCGAGGTCGCGATCGGTTGTCAATGGACGTCGCGAGGCTGCGAATGTCTATCGAGCTTCGCTTCCGTCGTGTGAGGTCTGTGGCCGACGTTGGAATTGAGGCAGTCTCGATTGGATGGGAGCTCTCTAGCCAATCATAGCATATTATTGCGCCCCACCTCGTCCAGAAGGCGCCCGCTGTCCTGCAGATGGCAAGACAAAAAGAGAGCGCTGGAGGCGCCCGAGGGCGCCTGAGCCCAGGTGGGGTTTTGCTGTGCCGGGTAACTCAAACAGTGACTTGGCTCTGCTATTCTACAATCATGGTTGCGTTCATCAGGGTGTTTCCAACACAACCGACATGAGCTCGGCAATGCCGCCATAAGTGCATGCGAATGTTGCCGAGGTGTTCAGGCAAGACTATGAAATTCAGACAGAAGAGGAGGCCATGACTTCCCCGAGCCCCGCGTGGGTCTTGGTTCCAGGTCTGCAATGACTCCTCTGTTTCTGCCAGCTTCTCTGTCGTCGTGTCCATTTCAGTCGCCGGAGCCAAATGCAAGCTGGCCTAAGCTGGAACAGTAGAAATTGCCAACCTCAACGTGCCACTTTTCGCTCTTTCCACATTGCACTTTACAAGTCGTCATTACACAAATACAAGGAGACAAAACACCATAAGCAGTACACTCATCTTACACTATCGGCAGTAGCGAGTTACTGAAGCCCTCCCACTTCCAAAGTCTACCGACTTACACAGCAATCTCAAGCTGTCAGTCACTCCATATTGACCAAGTCAACAACCCGGTAGCAGTACTGCTGCTTCCTTCGAGGCACAACCTCAAATAAGGGCGCATTCTCCTTCACAGACACACAGAGACACACACAGCCCAACTAAAGATGTCCACACGACCCAGGCCGCGGCGGTCACGGACTCTCACAATTTTCTCAATGGTCCCAGCCGCCGTCCTCGCCCTCGGCCTCTTCTCATCGTGCGCCGCGGCGAGTGCGGCTCCCGCAGCACCCCGGGCGCCACCATCGTCAAAGCAGTCCCCCTCGGCAGAATCGCCAGACCTAATCTGCCACACGGACAACCCAGCCGAGTGCTACCCGCGCATCTTCTCCCCCACCACAGAGTTCCAGGTCGTCCGCGATGACCAGGACTTGCCCCCAGGCCTGCATGTGCAGCTCGACATGCAGACAGGCAGGAAGGTCGCCAAAATCAACGACCCGTCCGAGAAATCAGACCCCAGCCTCGAGGGGCTGCCCGTGGACCACGCCGTAGTCCTCGTGGACCAGCCAGCCGGCGGCGACGAGGACGATGACGTACCTGCTGTCCCGCGCCGTCCTGCGGGGGCGCCGGCCTATGAGCCTGTCGGCGCGATCAAGGAGCCCCGCGAGAAGCACGACGGATTCGCCAATTCGCTGCGCATCGTAAAGGACCACGTCTCCCTGCCCGACGGCGTCGAGGTCGGTACCCTGGTCCCGGCGCTCGCGGACCTCGAGGAGCTTGCACACGACATGTACTACGGTCTCAAGATTGCCGAGGACAGAGATATTCTGCAGGCCCTGTTCTGCATCCTGCTTGAGCGCGACATGGACGCGTGGCTCGTGGCCACGGAGCAGCATGCGGGCGCGAAGCCGGGCGCAATGGACGAGAGGCCCGACTTCCTCGCCTCCATGACCCTCGCGGCCGCGATAAGGAACAACCCGCCGGGCCTCACCGCGCTTGAAAAGTCTTGGGACGCCATCATGGGCTCCTCGTGCAGGCTGCAGTCTGGCTACTCGCTCAAGGCCGCGCTGTACGACAACCTGGCGCCCTCCTCCCCCCCATCGTCGTCGTCGTCGACGGCGCAGTCCCGCTTCGAGTCCGACCAGGCGCGCCTCACCCTCGCCGTGCTGCGCGGCCTGCTGCGGTCAGCCAAGATCAGGGACGAATTCCTCAACGCCGACGGCATGCGCAGCCTCCTACGGATCCTGCTCTCGCGGGACGAGGCCTGGAGCGGCGCGCGCAAGGGAAAAGTCGCGCGCATCGTGGCCGACACGTTCCTAGACGCCGACGCCGGCGCAGTGGCCGGGGTGTGGGGTCCCACCGCGAGCGGCAGCCACGGGAGGGCTGACGAGGGCGCCTGCGCCGCGATGGAGGCGGAGCTCGAGGACGAGGCGCTCGGTGACGGGGCGCTGTTTGTCGCCGACGACGGGACCTGCTGGGAATACCACCTCGAAAAGGTGCTCCGGGACGGCCGTGGCGGGGACTGGGCGCAGGACCTGCTGGCTTTGTTCCAGGACTTGCGGCCGCAGGAGTCGGGGTCGTCGTCTGGCAGGCAGGAGCTTTGAGGATGGGGATATTGGAACGGATGCAGGTAGAAGAAAGCATAAGCATTGTCACACTACATGAAAACCTCATATTATCATGTTTAGAGATATGGTGCTAAACAAGGTCTGCACATCGACCCTCTCTAGATCGGTGTGCCAAAAATGTCCAGTCGTAAACCGGAATGTTTTGCTTGTTTATTAAGCTGAATGTATTTTTTGGGGGGGAATCTCATGGCTCCTAAGCCAGGAGGCCAGCCAAACAAAGAAAATCATCAGTGTGGGCATCGACAAAATTGGACTTGAGCCCGACCTTCTATCTCCCTCTGGGAGCCTCCACTATAATCCGGCGCCCACGACCTCAAGGGCATATTAACTCAACTCAACTCACTCACTCTGCTGCTCCCTGGGGTATCCGGACAGCTCCCCGAGATACTGCAGCCACTGGCGGCCCCTTCTTCGTCGATACCGCTCCACGACCACGGAGAGGTGCTGGTCGGGCTCGGCACAAGCGGGTCCGTCGACGCCTCGCCGTCAACCATTTCGTCAAACGCCTGCTGGAACCTCGACTGAGCGCCCCTGATGTGCAGCAGGCTCGGCCTGCCGCGGAACCTCTTGCCGTTCTTGACGAGTGACCTCTCGAGCTGCTCGCAGAACTCGTCCCACGAGACGTCATCACCGAAGCCCCGGACAAGCTCCTTGGCCTCGTCGAGCAGGCCCGCCCTGCGCAGCACCAGGATGAGCTCGAGCGCCGTCTGCGCGGTGCGGTGGTACGTTGGCGGGCCCCAGGTCGCCGTGGCGAACTCGTGGTTCATGCGCGCCCACCCAATAGCCTCGTCGAGGTTGTCCTCGCGCTCCGCCATGTACGTCAGGATGGCGTACGAGTTCGTGACGGCCGAATAGTAGTGCGGGCCGTCCCGGATGATCTCGAGGGCCAGGGACCGTGCCATCTCGAACTCTTCGGCGTGGTATAGCATTAGCACGAGGTTGGCTTGTAGCATCTGCCTCACCTGGCCGTCATCGAGGCCCTTGTCCTGGCGCCGCCGCAGCACGGTCTGCATGGTGTTGATTGAGTCCTCGCAGCTGAGCCAGCCTGCCACAGTGCCGATAAAGGTGGTCTGGCCTTCCTGAATGTCCAGATATGGATCCTCAGAGTCGCCGAGCATACGCGCATGCTCCCAGTATGCGGCGAGAATGTTTTGCAAATGTGGCTTGACGTTGGTCCAGCCTTGTCTGTGGAGGCTGGTGACGAGCTGCCGAACGGGGTGGTTGATGGGGCACAGTATTGTACATAAGCCAGCGGCATAGTTGAGGAAGGCAGTCACGAGCTCATCCGAGGACCGTGACAACTGGGCAACGGCGCATAATATGTCGGACATGAGGTGCGGTTCCGCTGCTGACAGCCTGGCTCTGAAGTTCCGAAAACAGAGGTCGAGCATGCTGAAACCCTGCTCCGTCATGTCGCGACTAAGGACGTTGGAGGCAATGGCCACTTGCATGACCCAGGTGATGGAATGCTCCTTGTTACTTGGCGGCGTCCAGGTGGCGTTCCCGAATACTGCTAGGAGGTAGTTGTGAGATATAAAGATGCACTCCTCCGGAAGCTTCCACTGGTCAGGGGAGGCTATGAAGCGCGGCGTCATTGGCCGCGGTGACCTTATGGCCGTAGCACCGTACTCAACCGACACGATGCTGAGGCGTTTTTGCCGAACTGGCAGCGCACGGTCGAGAAACTGTTCTGCCTGGTTGCCGAGAGCCCGCCGGCCGTGCCTGAACGAGTCGGGGGTTTGATGCCTGAGGTATTTCTGCAGGCCCCATTTGTTTAACCGGATCTTGTACATTTTCTCCCTGAGAGGGTAGGTTAGACACAAGGTAAGCCGTATTCAGCGACAGCGTCGTACAGGCGAGGAGGGGCTGCCAAGCTTACGTGGCATGGAAGGCATGCTTGTCGCGCATGATTTGCATGACATCCTTGAGCTTGCGCTTGTCGTCAATGTAGAGGCGGGCGATGGTGTCGCGGTTGGCCGCCCACTCCTCCGGCGTTGCCCACCCCGTGGATGCGGCCCCGGGGCCCATGGCGCCGGACACGACGGGCGGTCCAGGGTGAGAGCCTGAGCCGGGGCCGGGAGATCGTCGTGTTATTCTATTTACTTGGCAACGGCCAGCTTGCGAGCACCGTCAATGTTGCAGGTTTGCCGCGGGTTCCGAGTGCGTGGTAGGGCTGTCTGTCTACCTAGGTAGGTAGGTATCTCTGGGCGAGCCAGGGCCTCGCTCGGAAGTCGGGTATTTCCTGGGGTCTGTCGGAGGCACCAGGCTGGGGCACTGGGACCACTTATGCGACCAGCCAGGCGGGAGAAGCAGGCTGCCCCTCGATGGGCTGCGCCTCTGGAGGTTTGGTGTAGCGCAGAAGCAAGGCAGAAGGGCTTGAATGCCGAGGAATGCTTCATGAATGGTCCCAAGCGTCAGGATGGCAGGTTGTCCCTTGCTCGCCATGGTGCGGGACCAGTGCCGGGCTGCTGTCTTGGGGCGACAGCAGTGCATGTCAGGTTGCCGTGGGAGTCTTCCGAGAGGACAGGATGCATAGGGTGGGTGTCGATGGGGTGTGCATGTGCAAGTGCATGCGCAGGTGTGTTAATTATGTAATCCCGGCCTCTGCCTGGACACGGCGGACGACACGGTAGACGACACGGTAGACGACACGGTAGGCAACACGGTGGTCGAGACGGTGCAGGGCAAGATTGCCAGTCGTTGGCGCCCAGCTTGCAGTCCCCCCGCAGCAGCCAATCAGAGCCCCGCCACCCCTCTGGCCGGCGCCTATTCCCAACGCTTCATCAGTGCCGCGCATCGGCGGCGTCCACTCACAGCCTGCCACTCGCCCGCTGCCGCCCGCACCCGGGACTCGAGCTCCACCGAGCATGCAGACAATCCTCGCCTGCCGTCCACTCAACCGCCGCGATGCCCTCGCCCGCGTACCTGCGTTGCCTCGAGACGGCATGGCGACGCTCTGCGCGGCCTCAGCTGCGGCCCAGCCCGCCGCGCTACGGACAACCGAGTTCCCGGTGTCTGCTGCTCAAAACCGCTCCTCTGCCCTTTGTGCCTCGACCGAATCACGTCTGACTCTCCTTGACCTCCGTCTCCCGTCTCCCCTCGCTGCCATGCTGTGCTTGTGACTCGATCCTCATTCTTTTCTTTCTTCTGCTTCATACAGCCACAGTCACGTCTGACTTCACATACTCGACATCACTCACCTATCCTTTGTCGTCCTACTACATATACCTCTTTGTGCCGCTCTTCTCTTCCCCACCAATCTGTATACACATAACCAACCGGATCTCTGGCTGGCCCCGAGTTCTGATTGTTTCGTCCCTCTTTGTCTTGTACAACAAACTTACACCATTTCTAATACACTCCGCCAACACCGATTCTTTGCTCCGCCCGCAACCATGGCTGCAGCAACCACCAAACACGTTGCTACTACAAGTGGCCCATCCGCCACCGCATCCCAGCGCAGAGATGAATGGGAGGACTGGGAGGAAGAGGACGAGGACAACAACAACAACAACAACACCATGTTCACATCGTCTTCATCCGGTACTCAGCACCACAACAAAGCTACGTTCGATCCCGCTTCAGGAGACCTCAGTGCCCCCCGCGGTCCTCCGCACCGATCCTCCGTCCAGCGCCCTTCTCGCATCAAGTCCAAAGGCAGGCAAAAGGCCCAGAACGCAAAGGCGGGCATCAAGCTGGTCACCGACATGTCAAAGTTCAGGAGACCAACCGTGACAGGACCAAAGTCGGCACTTCAGAGTGCTCGTGACGACAAGCGAGCCAAGTTCTCCGACGCCGCTGCCCTCCTTGCTCTCGAGGGCGAGCCGTCGTCCGCCTCCGTGGGCAGCTTTTCTTGGCTCAAGAAGAAGCAGGCCTACTCTCGCTTCAACAAGGGTGTCAAGAAGCACGGTCGCGCACCGTCTGGAGAGCTCTCCCCAGCCGAGCGTCCCATCGTCATTGGCATTTCAGTGCCCGAAGACAACCTGGCTACACATCAAGTTAGCCCATGGACTGCAGTACTAGAAACACCAGCCAACATGCTCAGCACTTCACATTTTCCAAAGGACCAGCCACAGGCCAACCCCGCCTCACCACCTCAACAGCTCCAGTCCGTCTGGTCTCCAGATACCGAAGCCAGCATCTCTCCCCAGCAGGGACTGCAAGCCTTCCCCGCGATAGATGCTGCTTCCAGGCCAGCCGCTTCTCACACCACCGACGTGGCCAGCTTTCGACACAGAGTTGCCGCTGCAGATGCCGAGGATTTCGATCTTGATACCCCTTGTACTCTCTTTGAAGAGGACGGCAGCCCAATGGCGACGAGGAAGTCTCTGCGACCGCCCCTGACGGCTATTACAGCTATTACACCAGACAGTGCTGCCTCGAGGTCACAAGGCTGGTGGGACCATGTCATAACCCCGTTTTCTGCCAAGTCCAGCCCTTTCTCGGCGAAGACACCTATTGATATCACCACGGCGACCTCGCCAGCTGCGGAAGAATGGTGGAAGATATCCAACGAGAAGTCTTCCTCCTCGATAGTAGCATCATCGCCGAACCCACATCCTATCTACCACGGGGTGACCTCGGCCCCCGAAAAGGTCGCACCCAGCTCGCCGGGCGACATACTAGTACACAACGTCAGCAATGGGACCGAAAAGGCTCAGGCGATGCCCGATGTCAGCATCAGCATCGCAGCTGAGCTTCCACCCCCATATTCGCCCCCAAAGCAGCACGAGGAATACGGCGCGGTGACCCAGCCCGCTAAGATCTTTCCCCAACAGATACGCATGCCGTCTCCAAGACCCTCAACGCCTGGCTTGCCTGGCACAATGACCTCACAAGGCTCTGTTGCCTTGTGTGATATTCCGCTTACCCCGGCCGTACATGGTCAGGCAGTCCTGCCCGATCGTGCACCCGGTAGCCTGCCTGGCGATCGCTTCCACGAGGCGCGGGGGCCCGCTTATAAGACAGAGCGACAACGGAGGCGCCACGAGAAGGAGGATGTGGTTGCGAGGAAAGTTGGTGGCTTCTGGAGAGGTCGCGGCTGCATGCCTGAGAATGGCTGCATGGGTCGCAGTGGTCGCGAGGGCAGGAAACGGAGACGGACTTGCCTTGGTATCTTCGGCGCCGTCCTAGCTCTCATCATCCTGGCCATTGTGCTAGCTGTGGTTCTTACCCAGCGGACTGTGACGGTAAAGGAGGCAGAGCCTGTTTCAGAAGCGCCTGTTCCAGGAGCGTTTATTCCAGGAGCGTCTGTTCCAGGAACGCCTGCTCCAGGAACGCCTGTTCCTGTCTCAGTTTTCCTCAACGCAACGGGGTTTCCGCCTATGCCTACCGGCGTTCTCACCATGTCAGATCCTGACAACAGCGTAGCGTTCTCAGACTGCATGTACCAGGGAGCTCCAAAAACCTCCTGGAGCTGCTCCCTTCCCAAAGGCGAGCATGCTTCCGTAGCACCCTTGTCTCCAGCCCAGCCAGAGTTCATCTTCCAGATCCAGTTTGACAACCACACGCAAGCATCATGGAATGTTCCGGACGGAGCGGATCCTGTTACGAAAGGATTCTCGCCGAACCCGCTTCCTCCTAAGTTCAAGGACCTGGATTTCCTCGGTAACACCACAGATCGTATCGTCTCTGGCATCAAGGCTGGAGAAGCGACCCCATTCTACATCAGCCTGCTCACGTCCGTCAACGACACTGTTGGCTCCAACGTGATCGCCAAACGGCAAGGCTTCAACAACCAGATCGGGTCAGGAGGCGACAACGGCACAAACGACTTCAACATCGCCGACAAGCTGCCACGGCCCGCCCTCAACGCGGATGGGACTATAGCGCCGGCCCAGCTCTTCCCTCGTCCCGTCCAACAACCAATCCGCCTGTATGATCGCGGTCTGCCGACCGAGCATTATGGTTTCTACACGTACTTCAACAAGACCATCTTGATGCACGACAGGGAAAAGGCCAGCCCTCTGGATCGTGACGGCGGCGCTTCCATCAAGGACGCCAAGTATCTGGTAGTCTTCGGCCAGGCACGATTCCACGTCCAGATCTGGACCCGCCGGGAAAACACAACCCAGCTCCTCGGCAACGGCAACGGCACCACCAACGGGATCCCGGCGCCGCCTCTTGCTCCTGGCGCGATGCCATACCCTGTCACCGTGACTGAGGATATGCACGGCGGCAACCCTAACATGAAGATTGACTACTACTGGGGTCTGTCGGCGTCCAAGCACGTCAACACCACGGACGGCAAGCTCATTGCGGCCGACCGCGGGTTCGGCGGGTTACTCGTGAACCCGCTCGCCCAACGCGACCCTGCGGTCGGCGGGATCGACGGCGGCACAGGCGGCTGCCGGTGCGAGTGGGTCAACTTTCGAGGTGCGCAGAAGGGTTGACATTCTCACGGGACATTGATCATGGGTTATTGGCATGCAGGAGGAATGGCGTTTAAAACGGGAATGCATATTGTTTTCTCAGCATACTTTTGATTATTCGGTTTTTTCCGATTTGCCCGCAGAGCATATACACGTCTCCGGACAGAGACCGTGATGGTAGCATATATAGTTTTGAGTATAATTCGACTATTGGTTAACTATGAAGATATTGTTGTTGACGTTATCTTTGTAGGATGCAGGAGTGGGGCAAGGTACACTACAGCTGAGGGAAGTAGATTATGTGGGACTCTTGGGCCCACCTGCTCCTTTTTGGCCGAGCGCCCCCCAGAATTGCACAACCTGGAACTGTTTCGGCTTTGATGGGCCAGTAACAACTTGCTCACTTTTGGTCAGCTGATAGAGATACGCGTACCCTCGCCGGGACCATCTACATACAACGTGAACCTCCTCCATTCTACAATCATTCGCCGCAAACTCTCCCTTCACACGAGACGCTGCAAACAAAGAAACCTCTTTCCCCATTTTCAAGAAAACAACAATACACTATCAATCATGGACCACGGCGGCATGGGCCACGGAGGCATGGACATGGGCGGCGACCGGTGCAACATGAACGTATGTCTACCCTCCAGATCACCTCGCGTCACCCCCAGAGGCATATCAGTATGACACAAACTGACAAGACGAAACCCTTCCCAGATGCTCTTCACCTGGGACACGACCAATCTCTGCATCGTCTTTCGCCAGTGGCACGTCCGCGGCCCGGGCTCCCTGGTGCTGTCCCTGCTCGCCATCGTCGCCATCACCGCCGGCTACGAGGCCCTCCGCAGCGTCGCCCGCCGCTACGAGGACCGCTCGTCGTCGTTCTCCTCCCAGAGGCACTCTGCCGACGGGCTGCTACCCAGTAAGTGAACCTTCTGCCATTAGGGGCTGTGCTGCTGTTTTGCCCGAGAGTTGTCAATGGGAGCCAAAAGAGGAGGCCTTGCACACGGTTGCTCGGGTTTACCAAAGTTCCAGACATCTTTAGAATCTCAAGACTCTCCCCGCCCCCTTTCCCCTTTACGCCATACACATACACCCATACCCACACATATACATACTAGAAAACCCTTTTCCTTCTACTGCATCTCCATAGTCGAGAGGAAAAGGGCTAAAATCCCCCCTCCTTCTTGCTTTCCCCACCAAACAGAGCCAAACTCCCGTCCCAACTACGACGGCCAGCAAACCGAGCAGCAACAGCACCACCAGTACCAACAAGGAGACAATGTCACTGAAACAACCCCCTTCCTCCCCGCAACCACAGGGCGCAACAGCAACGCGGACGAGGACGGCGGGCACGGGCAGCACGTCAGCCAGCAGGCCCGCCTCGTCAAGTCGGTCCTCTACGGCGTGCAGAACTTCTACGCCTTCATGATCATGCTGCTCTTCATGACGTACAACGGCTGGGTCATGCTCGCCGTCGCCGTCGGCGCCGGCGTCGGCTACTGGTTCTTTGGCAGCGGAGGCTCCGGGACCAGGGCGTACAAGGAAACTGCCTGTCACTGAAAGGAAATGTCCAGGGGTGCTTTTTTCTCTTTCTTTCTCTCCCTTTGGCGTGGTGGGACTGGGCGGGTTAGGTGAGACGCGGGGGGGGAGTCTAATTTGTCGGTTGGTGCGCGTCACGAGAGACATAGTGAGAGCGAGAGGTGACTGGGGGCAGGTGCTCTTCATCTCATCTTTGGTCCATGTTCATGTTCAAAGTGTTTTGTAGCACTGTGGGTGAGCGAGCAATGCTGAACCCTCAAGATAGAGCACAGGGGGTTTGAACATTCGAAATCATCTCCGTATTTGCACTGTTAGAATGCTGCGCACCGCACCGGGAGTTCATGCGTGCCTGGGTCGACCTCTGCTAATTGCTTGTAATGGGTGTAGAATCACATTGTTGTTGGAGAACTATATGCAAGCCCTCGTATATATATGGATGATTATGATAAGATTAGAACTCTCACTTTTTCTCCTTGACATTCGATAAAAACAAAAGAGTCTCGCGGACTCCTGTGATGCAATAATGGAAAGCGAGCCTTGTCCCAAATCCTAGGTCGCGCCCCAATCAACATAGCCCCGAATGCTGCAATGTCAGAACAGGTACGCATGGTGAAGACTCATAAGAAAACGCCGACCTGCGAAATAGGTACCACCACCAGCACAGACACTGAGAAACACCCCAAATTTAGTGCCCGTTAGTCTTGGTGTGCCCCTTGGCCTGTTCCGCCTCTTCTTTCGTATAGAAGCTCGTCGAATCGTCGCCAAACAGCTGTTGGTCGCCTTTGCCTCCCATCTCCATGAACTCGTTCGCTGCACGCTTATCTGCGGGCCGAGATTCACCGGGCTTCACTTCGGCCTTGTCGGCCACGCCGGGGTTCTTCTCGTAGACCTTGAGCTTCCCTGACTTCGGCAAATCGATCTGTCGAGCCACTTGCACCGAGTTAATGGAGCTCAATAGCGTCCGTTCTCGGACAATGCCCCGGCGATGCACCTCTAGGCCCCCAATGCCAGCTACCAAGCCGTCGGTACTGTCAGCAACACCGGGGAGCCTTTGTGTAAGCCACGGGTGGGCAAGGCACTGGTCCACCGTGTAGCGCTTCTCAGGATCGACCACAAGCATGCAGTCGATCAGGTCCAGGGCAGGGTCGCCAACAGAGTCCCAGTACGGAGATGGATAGTCGAAGCGACCGTTCTTAATCTGTTGCGACAGAGAGTATGGGAACTCTCGCGAGTAGAGCTCGTCCGAGAAGGGCGGGAAGCCGCACAAACAGATGTATAGTACTACACCTAGTGACCACACATCGACAGCCTTGGTGTACTTCCGGTGGCGGCCTTCGGCCAGGATCTCCGGCGCAACGTAGCTCGGTGTACCACACAAGGTTGTTGTGAAGGACTCCTCGCCAATGATCTTGGCCAAGCCGAAATCGGCTAGCTTGACGTGGAGATCCTTGTCGACGAGCAGGATGTTCTCTGGCTTGATATCACGGTGCACAACGTTCCGGTCATGCTAGTCGGGCGGATTAGCGATGCAAGATTTGATGAGGCGCGCTAGGCACAAATGAAATAGAGATTGACGAATGGCTTACCAGATACTTAATTCCCTGGAACAGCTGCTTGAACAGGAACCTTGTTGCGTCCTCGCTGAGCTTCGACTTCATGACAATGTGGTTGAAAAGCTCGCCTTCGGGGGCCAGCTCAAGAACAAGATAGACAGCTTTCTTCTCGTTGAACGTGTCCTTGAGGCAAAGGACATTGGGATGCGCAACACTCATAAGCACAGCAATCTCTTGCTGTAGACCATCCGTCTTGGACCGATCCTCCATACCTGGCGTCTTGGCGAAAACCTTGACCGCAAATCGCGAGCCTGTAGACTTTTCGACGCACAAAAAGACCTCGGCGAAGTGGCCCTTTCCGAGGCGCTCCAATAGCGTGTACTGCTGGAGGAAACCGGATGAGGACCGGCTTCTCGGGTACCGGAAGATGAACCGGGCTTTGTCATTGACTGCGATCTCGTCAAGTTCCTGAAGCTCTCGGCGCTGGTTACGACCAATTATGGCCTCGTTTACGAAGGTGCCATTGCTGGATAGATCTTCCAATATGGTGACAGTGTCCATCCCCTTGTTTTCTGTGAATAACAAGCAGTGGCGGTTGGATACTACGGGGTCATCGACAACGATATCTTGGAACATAATCTTTTGTCAGCACAAGGAGGAATACACAGAGGACAGGCTGAGGTTTTCTTACCGCATTCTGGATGGCGCCCGATCAGGTAGCCGCCAGCAGGAACACTTCCGACCTTGGACTTTTCGTATGTGACCTCCTCTTCTAGCGGACTTTTCGCAGTGCTCTGCTTGACTGTCTTGGTCAAGCCGACGGTGTCTGGCAGCGGGCAACTAGACCGCTTCTTGAGGACAACGCAGCGGCCATAACGGGTGTCAAGAGGTAGGAGATAGCCCCAGACGCCTTCCTCTGCCTCGTCTACGACTTCCTCGGAAAGCGCAGCATCAGGATCCACAAACTGCGATGCAGCAAAGGCCTGTGTATCCTGCGGTGGAGGCGAGGAGACGCCCAGTTGTGAGGCGGACTCTTCGGGTGACTGGTGTGTGATTTGGCTCGGCCGTCCCTCTGGCGGTTCTTCGGTAGCCTCCTTGCGCAGCTCCCCGGAGGACTCGAGATTTGTGACCGGCGAGGGCAGCTTCTGTCTGTTCTTGGTGACTGGGGTCTTGAGGTGCTCGTCGTTCTTGTTGGTGCCATTATTGGTGGTGTGTGATATCCGTTCGGAGCGACGGGGCTTCTTGGCAAGATCTTCGTCGTGACTACCCACGGATTCCTGCGCCGTGGCTGATTAGCAAAGGGCGAACCATTGGCACGGTGCGCAATCAACAGAGAGGCTCACCCGGCCGCGCTTCAATTGGCTTTTCTCGCGAGGCGCCATGGTGCCAGACAGGACCAGCGATGGGTCGAGTGGATCTGCGGGCGGTGGCAGCAGCGGTGTCGACGTGAAGATGGCAGGCAACGACGGCGACGGGGCGAGGGTGACTGTGCGCGCGCAGGCGGCTTGTTGGGGCGCGCGCAAAGGGACAAGTAGAGTGAATGGCGTCAGGGAAGAGGCGGCGGCCTGGGAGCGAACAGCACGAGCGTTGGACGGGGGTATTGTGGGCGGAGGCAGCAGCGGACGACTGGGTTGAGGACGATGGAGATGATATAGCCCAAGTCACAGTCACTCGCGCATTCCCGAACACAAGTCACGCCCGGCAAGGTCGGCGGCTGAGGAGGTGCTGGCGCTGGAGGAGGATGATGCTGCTCGGGCTGGGGCGGTCCCAACGGCGGGTGGAGCTCGTGCCAGCTCAAGTGCCTGTCCTCGCCGGTCTGCCTGCGCAGTGGAGCCCTCCGGTTCTAAAGTTGGTCGACCCGGCTGCTTCCAAGGTTCTTCTCAAGTCATGTATCCCAAGTCTCCCGGTGGTTCCCAAGGTTGCCTCCCGTCCGTCCACTGCAACAAAGGTCAGCTCGGCGCCCTCCCTTTCACTTGTCTGGGCCTTGCAGGCCTCATATCCGCAGGCGACGCAGCAGTGGTCACCACCAAGCTCGCATGTGCCACCGCCGGACTGCCAAACACAACCACCAAAGACGACGCAGGAACTCATCGGAATGCCAGTCAGTCGGCATGCTCGAGTCACCTGGCAGCAGCACGGTGATGCCTGTCCAGCTCCGAGGCACGAGGCACGGCCAACCCGCTATTGCCTGCCGCCCATCTGTGGGGACGAGCCCTCTTGATTTCCAAGCCACCGGGGCCCTGAAAAAGGATCACTTTGTCCGCCGCAAGGACAACTGCGCCCCCGACGAGTCACGCACCGGTCTTGCAGCCGACATGCAGCTTGCCCATCTTTAGGGTGCAACAAGTCACCCATGCCACCTGAGCATACTCAAGCCACAGCATGATGGTCGGGCAGTACTTACCCATGCCACCCCCGGGCGCACCATCGTTGAGCTCCCTCCTCCAATGTTCCCGACCATAATGGTTCAAAGTTGGGCAGGCAGAATCATGAGAGTCGTCCCAGAGAAGAAGAAATGACGTTGCACCCGCCCACTCGCCATCCTGGCAAGAGGAGATCAACGGAACGGGGTCCCGCACAGCCCGCCTGCCTGCCATGCGAGCCATTTTGATCCTTGCTCCTGCAGACTGCAGACGACCCGTACATGGGATCTTCGGTTCATAAGGCTGCCTGCTTGCCTTACATAAGCACCGTGACAAGCAAGACACTCGCCTTCAAGCATCATCAGCTTCAGACTTCGTCTCTGCTCGAAACCCTGAACAAGAAGACATCGATTGTCAAACTCATACCAAGAACAACTTGCAGAGCCGAAAACTGCCGAGGCAGATGTCTCGGTTCCGCTGTCCATCCCATGACCACCATAGTCATGTCTACAAGCGGCTGTCTTGGCTTGAAGCTTGTGTCAAACTATCGTCCGTATTGAGCGCCTGGGCTCACCTACCACCTGCCATAATACAGTAGCCGAATGGCCAGCCGGGGATTGAGTCTTCGATTTCCGCTGTCCCATCAGGACCTAGAAGCTCAATCTCTCCTTGGGACGCCTAGCAGGCGCTTCGATAGCAATGTAGCGAATCATATCAGCGCAGGGCTGAAAACAGACACTCAAGCTGACGGAGACGCAGGAAGCCTGAGAATGATTTCTTTGGGCCCGAGCATCTCATCCTCAGGCGAAAAGCACACATGTCTCACCTGAAAACTCTATTTGATGCTGCAATTCGCTCCAGGTCAGTCTATAGGAGGAAGCAGCAAACCTTTTGTCGGTTTGCGGAACCTGCAGACCCTCTCAAAGCAGTCATTGAAACCCGGTTGTGTATTACGGGCTGTGTCGTGAACCAGTCCTGATGACGTACTCCAAGGTCAACAAGTCATCATGATTCGAGCAATTATGGTCCATCTCGTAGTGGCAGCAGCCCAGCACTGCTGACAATCTCGCGGATGCGCCAAGGGGCAAGTCAGCTGTGAGAATGCCAGAGCGCAATATCTTTGCGTAACATGCAATGACCAGACATTGTTGGTGATTGCCCTGATAAAGATGACATGACAAGGCAAATACCGGAAAGTGTTACCCGAGTCACGATGAACTATGTTGTGCTACCCAGGTGGGCAATGGTTTCTTGGCAGCTCATGTTGGCAGTAGCGTGGTGGAGGGCGAGGCGAGTCCAAAGAAGAAACCGACGTAACCACAAGACCCAGCAATACCTAAGTACCCTACGCGCCTCCGGAAACAGTCACCGTTCAACACCGAACTCAAAAATTCTCCGGCTTCCACCTCATGCTCTTATTCCTGCTGGCTCACAAATACATGTACCGCGGGCCACCCCTGTGTGGTGAGCTCTCGTCCCGCATATTCACCTTGCACACTTCTGCAACCACTCACCAGGATAAGTGCAATGACGCCAAGGCTACCAGGAAGGAAATCGACATTACGCCAGAGGGGATGGTCTGTCACGGTCGCACCACACAATACCCAACCACAAGCTCCAAAAACACCTCTGAATCTGGAGAAGCCGCTGCCGCCACGACCAGTGTCATTCTCTTCTTCGGTGTATTCAGCCGATGCACCGAGCTGTAGATCACTAGACAGCCGCCATGCCGACATGACATCCAATCAGAACACGCATCGTTATGGCATGGATGTTTCTACGATACTGCCTCCAGCTCATCCAGAATGCTGCTGTGATGGGATCGACGAGGAGGATTCGGGGGAATCCAGCAACCCTACCACCCCAGTGGGCACGACAGAGCCAGACATCGGCTTCAGGCTGCCCATATACAGTGCATACTCAAGTTCGAGGTCACTTGCTTACGCCTCGTCGCCAAAGTCACAACGGCGCAGTAACGACTTTCGGCAGAGCACCCCAGGCTCTCCTAGGACCAAGGGTGGCTTCAAAGTAGACTCTTACGTGGGTGCCAGCAGCGGCCAGGACAAGGAGAATGAATGCACCCACCTAGGATTTGCACCTCAGGGGCTCGGCATCAACGAGGTGTCTATGGCGCGGCAGGCCATCACGTTTGCCGGCACAGCGCCTAGCTCATACTCGAGCCGCCTGACTGCGCGTCGCATTCCAGCGCCGCCACCACTCAAGCTGTCGGAGCGAGCTCTCGCGGACAGCTACGTCAGGACGCCTTACCCCCGCTCGGCACGGCACATGTCGACCATATCAACCATGTCGCAAAAGAGCGTGTTTGAACATGACGATGACGATGAAGAGGAAGAGGAAAACAGCCCCTATACCAGCGCCAGGCGGCGCAAAGACAGCCTGTACGCCAAGCACTTTTCGGGGCTGGGGGACCTGACGCAGTCGCTCCGTCGGTCGTCGAAGAGGATCAGCATGCAGCAGAACGTGCAAGAGATTATCCCTCCGAGGAACTACGAGAACTTCTGTGCGCCGCGATCGCCGCCAGTGTGCGCGCCTCCTGTCAAGGCCGGGCACAGGCGGGCAGCGACGATGCCGAGTGCGATGCCGACAGCTACAACGTTGACAGCCAACAAGCCGCGGCCGACGACGTCGCCGCCGTCGGCGGGCAAGATGAAGTTGATGCTGCTCAAGGCGAAGCGCAGCCTGAGCTTTGGGTTCGTGGACGAGCACCGCAAGAGGGAGAGCAAAAACAACGAGGCGCTACGCAAGATGGTGCGCAACGGGACAACGGAGGCGAGGCTCGGGCAGAACTTTTTGTAAGCAACGATCGGGGTGATGCCCACGTGTGTTTTTGATATTGCGATGATGGGATGAGACATGGGAACATCATGGGTTTAGGCAATAAAACGGGAATCTAGAAGTATGTTAGCAAGTTTGTAATAGCTGTCGAAGTTTGACGCAGTGACCGGAAGAGCAAGAGATTTTGACCCCTAGCAGGACCTTGAGTGGATCCTTGTAGAAGCTGGGGGAAAAAAGACTACGAACGAGCAGATGATGAGTCCCCTGTAGCTTGTATGTGATCACTGATCATCCAGATGCTGTCCAAGTGTCCAATTAGGCGTCTAAGTGCGGGCTTCTTTCGGCCCCCCTGGAATCACTCCCACCCACACCCAAGCATCCTCGGCTCAATCCCTCATGACAAGTCCCCCCTCAAGCTGCAAGAGCGCCTCGAATAGCCGTGGCATCTCGGGCTCAGTCCACGTGGATTTACTTATACTCCGCACCGCTGCCGCATACCGGACAGACAGATAGACAATGGTCACCGCCCCGGATTCGACCGCCGATCACGATTCACAACTGCCACCACCATCACCGTCACTACCACCAGTCGCCCCCTCTGACGTTGAAACCGACACTGAACTTCGGGCTGGAGAAGCGCAGGAACGGCGCAGTCTGCGATCGAGCAGGCGAGCACCACCCACCTATATCGCACCCACCACCGCCACGATCCCCGTAGTAGCGGCGGAGTCGACAACACCGCCGCCGGCTGGGTCTCTGGGTCGGCAAAGCAAGGACCTTTCGTCGTCTCAGGAGGAGAGTCTGCGCGCAGGAGCAACGGCTGCAGAAACAGCGACAGGTCCTGCTACGACTGCCAGAGGAGCCTCGTCGTACTGGGATCCCTCTGCAATGGCCCCGCTCACTCCCGCCTCGGCGGTAAGTCCCACATTCTCTGTCACTCTCTCATTTGTCATTGGCGTGTGTGTGTGTGTCGACCGGAAACGTTGAACACATGAACCTCCACGTCTACACTTTTCCGCGAATACCACTTCGCCACTGAAAAATCTAGATCAGTCACTGCATGAATCTTGATCCCTTGATTCCGTTCCAGAAGTCTGGAATTCTTTTTTGTTCCCTCTCTGTGCTCGCTTGAATCTTGGGTTCCACCTCCTCCTGCGCGACAATGCTTAGAAATCGCAACGGCATCGCTCAATAGACCATACACAGGGAGGAAGGGGGTAAGGGGAGCGAGGCGGGGCGGAGAATACTTGAGCACAAAGCGAACAAAATCAAAACAAAACAAAAGCAGATAATACGACCAAGCCAAAAAAAAATAAAAAATGCTGACGCGCTCCAAGGCCGCCATCGCGCGCCTCCGCGCCTACAGGCCGCCGCCCTTCCCCGCGTGGGACCGCCTCCCCGTCACCCGCCGCGCCGCCGTGCTCGTCCTGCTCTACGCCGACCGCCGCGGCGACCTCCGCGTCGTCATCACCATGCGGGCCGCCAGCCTGCGGAGCTTCTCGGGTGCGTTCGTCTGTTTTCGTTCAGTCTGCTTTACTTGGCTTTCAGAAAGACCTTTGTGGGGGTCTGGGAGGAGATGTCTTTGTCTTTTTGCGCCCAGATGAAACAAAAAAGAGAGAGAGAGAGAGAGAGAGAGATGAAGGCAAAAGTGATGTCTAGCTGACTAGATCGCCGTGGCGCTCTCGTATAGGTCATGCAGCTTTGCCCGGCGGCAAGGCCGACACGTTGAGCGAGACTGGATGTAAGTATCCCCGTGACGCCCGATGCTGCAGTGTGCCTATTCAGACGCCTGACGCCCTGCCCAAATCTCAGACCAAATAGCACGCCGCGAGGCCTGGGAGGAGATTGGCCTCCCCCTGGACGAGACCAAGCTGCCCGCGCCGTTCCGGATAGAGGCCCTCTGCGACCTGCCCTGCAGCCTGGCACGCACCGAGGTCGTGGTTCGGCCGTGCGTCGCGTTCCTGCATGCCGACGACCTGCCCCCTTCTTCTTCTTCTTCTTCTTCTTCTTCTCCCTCATCGTCTTCATCGTCTAGTGGCGGTGGCGGCATTAGTCCTTCCGCACAACGACATCAGCAGCAAAGCACGCTCGTTGAGGAGGTCATGATGCCGCGCCTCGACGCCAAAGAGGTCGCCGCCGTCTTCTCAGCGCCCCTGCATAACTTTCTGCGCGCAACGGACCAGCAGCCCGCGCCCGCAGCCTCCGGCGGCGATGGCGGCGACGATAATGAGAGTGAGAAGCCGCTGCCCGAGGGCCAGTGGTACGACGGCTACTGGACACGCTGGCACGGCAAGCCCTGGCGGGTGCACAACTTCCATGTGCCTGTGCACGACCAGCGTGTCGTCCGGCCGACGAGGGACGAGAACGACGAGGTCGAGGACGCCCTTGAGGTCGCTGACGAGCGATTCCTCGTGTGGGGCATGACGGGCCGCATCCTCGTCGACGTCGCGCGCGCCGCGTACGGCGAGGAGCCGCACTTTGAGCACAATAGCCACTACGGCGACGAGGAAATTATCGACAAGCTCCAGGCCGCGGGCTTGCTAGGCGAAAAAAAGAGGCGGGACATCGGGCAGGAGGCCATCAAAGAGTCCGTTAAGGACGAGAAGATGTGAGCATTATGCTTTGGGAGCGAAGTGCCCCAGGACTTGTTTTGGATGCGTACGTACTCCCCTTCGTTACATCATAGATAGAGAGAGCATGGCTCACGAGTGCGAAGCACGACCGCAGACACATCCACCCAAGTACATATAACCAAACCGACTTGTACACGTGGGAAATGTATTCATTAATCTTTGAAATGTAAAGCCGCGTTACACGCATACGAGCGTGAGCCGCATTTCAGTGTCTACTATGTGCCCTAGAATGTCCCTGGCTAATCCAATGATGTCACAGCGCTATGTAGCTTGTTCAACGCATCGCGGATGATGATTATCGTCATATGTATATAGCACTGAATCAGTGCTCTTGCGCATGTGTATGCTCGTCTATGTGAATCTCTGTACGTGCTTCGACTTGATTGCTTTGCACCTTCAAAGAATGATACTTGGTGACTGCGAGTGTTAATTAAGAGCCGCAAATATTACTAGGTGGCGTCTCTGGCTCGCGGTGGCATTTGCCGCATGGCTGCGAGCGGAGACGACACGAGTCCCGGCAGAATGCTCAGGGTTCGCTGCTCAGTGTCAAGCCACGAGTTGCAGAGCGATCTGTTGTGCACGGGGACGAATAATCTGTATGCCTCCTAGCACAAGGCAATTGCAGGCAGAGCAGTTCAGGCGACGCTGACAGGTGGAGCCGGCTCAACTCGGACAAGAACCGATCAGCCCGTCGCCGCAATCGGTCGGAAGTCGGTGAACTTATTGGTAGCTGCTAGCTATTGCAGGTCGAGTTTCGTCGCACAAGTCGTCGTTGAGCGACTGGTGTCGAAATGGGCGACGTCGGTGTCTCAGGGGACGTTGATGCAGTAGAAGAGACCGATCTCCGGCGTCTCTACCGCTCGGCGATGGGTGACCTTGCTAGCCGCCCCCCTGCGCTGATACGCTTTTGCAGACGGTCCTTATCTCGTGATGGTTGGCGTTCACTGGTGCTTGGGCTCAACGTACTTGCCACCGACGAACCCATCGCGTCTACTGCAGCGAATCGACCACGTTTCTGCTCAACAAAAGCCTGGGCACTTCGACTCAGAGGAAATGCGGGCAAGCTAGCAGGAAGCTCAGCACCATTTTGCAGCAGCATCTCTGCGATGGGGAACGGCACTGTCTTCTCTGCTGTGCTGGGCCCAGCTGTGATAGAAGCGGGCGACGGCGAGGCCGGATCTGCGGCTGCAAGCGCGAGATAGACAGGGTGTGTGCCACGAACTTTGTCCAGTACATTGGGGTTGGCCTTGAGTGCTAACGAATAGATCACTTGCTGGATCTCATTACGCTTGATCGCCGCCAGCAGTGTCTCGTCAGGGCTTGGATATCGCGATAGCGTCGCGGAAAGGGGCTCCACGAATGCCCGATCGACATATTTCGCGGTGATGAACTTAAGGCGCTGTTCACGTGTCGCTTGTGGGCCGGGCTTGATACCGGGCTCGAGTTTCGCCTCCCAAATCATATTAGACACCCTATTGCCGACCAACAATAACAACTCAATGATATCGTTTGTGAATGAGGTGATGTCGAGTGTCAAGGACCGAACCTTGCTGATGTGTGTGCCGAGTGACCTGTGAATGCCACTGCACTCGATGCATAAGATGATGGCCAAGTTGATCGACACCCATTCCACCTTTGCTGAGCTGCCACAATCCGCGCACCAACAGTTGCCTTGGTCATTGTCGCGTAACATCTGCAATAGTTTATCGGGGTTCTCGTCGTAGCTGTTGGTGAGCGGGCGCATGCCAGCTGGTTTGGAGCCGACTGTAGTGCGCCGCGAGGCATATGCAGGCGCCGAAGAGTGTCCGCCATGCTGACCATGGTTCAATGAAATACTCTTACCAGTGAGGATAGAACCAATGTCTCTCTTTAGACTAGAAGAGCTGCTCGTAGGCGTGGCAGGTTTGTCCATGAGACCACGCTCTACCGCACTCTGCAGAGCATTGTTGATGGCAAGAATCCATTGGCTCATGTCCTCATCGGATGTGGCCTGGTAGACTCTTTTAAACTGTGGAGTGATGACCTCGAAGCAGAATCTACGCTCAGCGTTTCTGGCTTCTCGCACGGACGCCAACCGGAGATCTATCGGGTCCATATGTAGGTCCAGCTTGTATTTCCAGTTGTTGTGCTCAGACAAGCGACCTCCATCAAGAACCACCCAGAATCTAAAGTTTGTTAGCGTATGCGGATAGAATACAATCTAGTAAAGAGATGCTTACTTGTGCCAACCCGGCTTATTGAGTGACAAAGGGTCAGCATGTGCTCCAGGGCGGTTCAGCGCCCATAGTAGACCTTCTTTATTGTGCGAGGACTTGTCCCCAGGAGTGGCTTGAGACATGTCCCTTTCCTCAAGATCGCGGATTCCTCTAAATTTCGACACGGGCGCTGGGCTGGTGCTTTGTCCGAGACTACCTGGAGATCTTGACAGCTCTACCCCAGCAGCCATTGAGCCCGAGTGGCTCGAGCTAATGCCCCTGAGTTGCGAGCTGGTACTATCAGTACGGCCCAATTCGGTATCCGAAGTCGTCGAGTAACCATTGGCCGACGGAACCGCGATAGGGTTCGACCCTAAGATGACGGACTCAGCTTCATTCTGGGTCCCGTTGCTCTTCTCTAGTACCCGTCTCTTCTCTTCTCTTTCCCGCCTCTGATACTGGAACTCCTTGTCTGCTTCCGTCACTTCAGATGACAAAGCTTCTAGTTGCGGAAGTAGTTCGTCAACTTTCTTGGCAGCTCGCAAAAAACATTGCGCTTGTGTGCTAGCGTATTTCGTGAGATAAGAGAGAACTTCCTGTTCCTTGCGGCCACCGTGTAGGTCCTGCATAAAGGAGCCGTAATCGAACCGTTTCAATTCAAAGTTGCGTCGCTTGTACTGGTACTTCGAGTCACTGTCCGCTATCTTCTTGGTTTTGACAGGGTCGGTCCGTTGACCCAGGTAGCGCGAGACGTAGGCGTAGTACTCTTTGCTCTCTTCTTCGAAATCACGTTTCTTTGTCTCGGCTTGTTTGATGTCGTAAACATAGACTTTGCTGATTGGATCGATGATAATCTTTTGCATATTGGCAGCATTCTGTCTTTCATATGCGAGGATTTCACGCGCAATCTTGTCGAAATAGTGCTCTAGTGCTGGTCGGACTGCGTTTGCATTCGTCGCAGATGCCTCGCGGAGAGCATCGATGAAACTGACGAAGGCGTCGTTGGCCTCGTTCTGAGCTGCCTGCGCCTGCTCGGCTCGTTTCAGAACCTTCTTCATGTGCGTCCTCATGTTTCCGGTTTTCTGCTCGAGAGCCTTCATTGTGGCACGGAATACGGGGCCGTCATCGCTCAGGTTCGTGTCCTCGGCCGGTCGAGGGCATGTGATGTCGACTCTGACAGATTCTCTCTGGCTCTGCAGGCCAGCTGGCACGGAGGGCGAGAGTTCTGCTGGGGGCACCAATGGTGAGCTTGGCTCCTCAAGCTCGCTGATGCGGGATTCGACTGATTGCGCTGAAGCAACTCGGATTTTCGGAGGAACGGCGAGTTGGAAAACAGGAGAAGGAGAACTTGGCAGGCTGATATGGCTGCCATTGCCTGGAAGAGTGAGGTAGGTGAGCAGTTGACCACATCAGGAACTGGAGAGCATCAACGTACTAGCTACCCAGAAAGAAAAGCTAGCCAGCGTGACAAGGCGGTGTCCTCTCTGGTCATATTCGACAAACTACACGTACGTCAGTATCTCTGCGTTATTCTCCGGACCGTGTTCGACCTGGGCGTCGCGGCGTTGGGGGCTTCTCACACTGCAGGAATTCCTCCATCCGTTTCCTTTGTCCTCAGTGGCTTTGGGCGGTTTCCACTTCCAAATCCAGTCAAACGTTACAGAGGGGCTTCCACCGGTACTGTAGTCACCAACAAGTTCGACGTTGGTGTTTTTGTGTAGATTGGGATCAGCGTGGAATTCTCGCGTGACAAGGTTGTCAACCTCGCGGTGGTTGGATGCGTGCACGTAGGTCAGCCCGTTGATTGCCGAGTCGACACCACCGGATTCTTGACGAATAGCAAATGTGAATGTAAATACAAGTTCGTCGTCACTGCTGAGCTTAATCAAGAAGCCTGGTGTCTGTGTTGCTTCGGGATCCTGCGGTGTGTGTAACGTTAGTAAAGTGCGGCACGAACTAAGGCGCCTCCACGCAACACAATGGTGACCGACTTGTATGAACTCAACAGGAGCATTATCACCGAGTGGCCTCGACGCGGACACTCTGGTTGGCGGGAAAGCGTTTGGGTAGACTGTTATGGAAGTGCGCTTCCGCGGGCTCGTGATGATCAACGAGGAGATAGACACTGCGGGTGACAGTTAGCGAGAGAATCGCAAAGGTGACAAGAACCCAGGAGGACGAACATCGATCCGGATCCCTCAGACAAAGGGCAGACCCATCGTCGGGTCGGCTGCTGACATTACCCATGATTGGAAGGTCGCGCCAGACTACGGGCGACTCGGGACACGTAAGCTCTACAGCTGTCTAAGGATGGTAGCTGAGATAAGTGGCGCGGCAATGTATAAGTATTGATACGCAGCTGTGACAGCGCTGTGGTACCAAGAGCAGTTGTTCGGCTATGCGAATAGGTATATCGTGCGGGAATGCATGCGATGAGTATTGAAGTTTGTTGCGCCAACGTGCATGTGCTGAGATAAGATCGACACTGGAAGTCGTAGTGGTATTGCTGCTGGTAGTCGCTGGTCTTCGATGGAATTTGGTTTGGCGAGGACATGTATGTAGGAGGCGCTGGACAGGGCAGGAGCGAAGCTAGCCGGAGGTCGCGATATTTAAGGCGATAGCGCTGGCAAATGTCGCGGAAGGAGGCGGTATGTTCAAGTCGTTAAGAATGGTAGGCGCGTGTCACGTTTCTGTGTCTTGTCCGAGTTCTTTGCCGTTCGCGGGCCAGGTGTTTCGCAGCCTCGAGCACAGTCGTCGCAGAGGGAGGCTCAGGAGGAACGGCGAGGGTGGCTGATGTTGGAAAGAAGCCAAGCTTGGAGACCTGGCTAGCGATTCGAGCAAGAGGCGCAACGGAACTGCAATGCGGTTGTGGGCGGCACGCTGAACAGAGCACTCGAAGCTGGGACAGCGTTAACGGCCGCGGCGGCGGCAGTCGATGGGGAACTTTAGAACGGCGGGCGGTTACGCAGAGCGGGCAGGCAGTGCAGCGCCGGGCTCCTGCTCCTGCTTATGTGGGTGCAAGTGGGTGGTGGGGGTGCAGGCATCGCTCGGCAGGGGATCAGCAACACGATCTGCCACACCATCTTCTTGTCACGCTCATCAGCATCAGTGACTGACACTGACACATCCGCTTGCCACGTTCGCCTCCATCGAGGCTCCAGGAGGTTCGACGGGAGCCTAGTCTTCTCTGTCCAGATTTCACAACCCCTGTGAGGCTTCTCGTAGCAAACACGCGGCCTCGTTCCTCGTGCTACCTGTGTGCGGCACCAGCCTCATAGCCAGGTGTTCAGATCGTCATTCTCCCAAGGAGGCCCTCATGTGCAACACAAGATGAACAGCCAGGGCCCCACTGGAGCGCCACGATGCGACGCTGGGAGTTGGAACCCTGGAGTTTGACTCTGCAGGGCAGATTGCACCCCGCACGCGAGCGGCAGTCTTGGCCACCGGCGCTCAAGGCAAGACAAGACAAGACAAGACACATGGCGTCGGCTCGGCTTGACGACCGTAATTTGACAACGGCGTCGCCTCTGGTTCACCGAGAGCCCCGGCTATGTCATGTTTCCAGACCAAAAGACCGGCGATGCAAATCATGGGTACAGGACAGGTCAGGTCGAGGCTGCTGATGACGACCAACGGAGCATTTTGAAAGATGTTTCCTTTCTTCACATGGGCAAATACACATTGGACCCAGGAACGGTTACGCTTGCAAGCCTCGAGACACAAGTCTCTTGGTGTTTGCTTGCTGCAGGAGATGATGTGTGCTTACCCGCTCCTCTGTCCGTAGACATGTGAGGATTGCTCTTCGACGTACTTCTCGGTTGTGATAGACCACGCGCCATGAGTCCGCCTCACCGGACCCCTTCTGCAGGTCAGCCGTTGAAGCTGCTTCTTTGTAGACTACATTCCAACCTCGTGACATGTTTTACTTCTGCACACATCGCACAAACATGTTGAAGCATGTTTCTCGTCTTGACAAGAAGATATCGGCGTGCTGGAAATCGTTGGGTGCTTGTGGGTCACGGACAGGCAAAGGGGACTTTGGTGGAACAAGCAGACTCTCGCAAAACCGTCCATCCCGATCTCCCACAGTTCTCGCTCTGAAGCTTCGCAGAAGATAAGTAAGCGAAACCTTGGACCTGTGAATGCCTTTCCACATGGGCGAGGCCCAGCCTCTAGCGCTGCTATATTGTGGTTCGTTGCTGGGTGCCGGCTGGAGAATCTGGAGATTGGATTCGCTAGCGGCTCATGCATCGCAAGTGTGCATTCCTGCACTCGCCAGGCCAGCATCACGCACAACGTCATTCCACGGCGGCTTGCTCCTGGAAAAGATGCTGCGCGAGTCTTCAGGTGGAATTATGTACTCCGTAAGCAGGTGCATTTACCAGTCAACAATGGCTCGTGGTGCATACGAGCCACATGTCTCTGTGCGCCTCTCCACCCAGCCTCGTAAACAACCAGCTCTGCGCCCAGCACATCACGGTCCGCAGGCAGGGTGTTTGACACGCCGGCGCCCCAAGAGCCCCTGGTTAGAGGTGTGGCTTACTGCCCACTTGTCCCTTGGGCACTGCGGTGCTATTTCCAGACACCAGCATAGCATACAGCTATCCTTGCGACCCTCAACCACCCGTCACTTCCTGGACTCTCACACACGACACGAGAGCTACGGTGCCACGACGCTCTTCTTCCTCCTCCTCGCAAATTCTGCTCGAAAGCCGCGGCCGAGTTTTCAGGCCCACAGTCACGTAACACACCCTACCTAGCTCCTAACCATCTGTTGCCCATAATAGTGGCATCGTGGCTTCCTGCGCGACCCTCCTGAGCTACCAGCGCCCGACCTAACCTGAACCCCTGCCCTCCACGGCCCGCTGACGTCGCTTCGCCGCCCGACACTCTATCGCTGCCGCCGACTCTCCTCGACTTGCTGTACTCCGCCTGCAGCGGCGCTTGGGTCGAGCCACAATCCGACAGCCATGAGTCTTGCGCCCTTCTAGTGTATACAGAGCGAAGCCAGAACTTCCGTCCAGTCGACAGCCACGCAAAGCTGCGCCAGTCGACTCTTCCACAATGTCGGCCTCATCCAGGAGGTCTCTACAGCCAGTCAACCGGCGCATCAACAGCGTACAGATAACTGGACGCCGTGACCGCTCCCAATCCGCTGCATCGCGGCAGGTCGCCGTCAGCTACGACAATGCCTACACCTACGCCCTGCGAGTGGCATACCTACACTATCTTCTCCAGCCCAAGACGAAGCGCAAGCAGTGGGTGCCTGCTCCCAAGCAGCCGACCCGAACACACACAACCAATGTCGGAGACCTAGTCAAAGAATTTGTCCCGGGCAACTCGAGCAGTGTCAAGCTGCCTAATGGCATCCGGGCAGGTCTCGAGAAGCGCATGCAAGGGGTCATCACGGGGCAGGAGAGGTTACCTGGATTCAATGATCCAGCGGTTAAGAAGACCTTTGCCCAGGCGTACACAGCCTTCACCGAGCAGGGTTTCCGGAAAAGCATCGATAAGGACCGCAAAGCTGAGCCGCTTGTGCTCATGTTCTACTCGTCGGCCACCAAGGCTTGCATGATGGGCCACACTCCTGGAGACGACTCGTGGAAGCACCTCGTTGACCGCCATCTAGCTTTGTTTGTACGCATGCTCAGCAGCCTGTTGCGAGACCAGGGCTATGAGCAGTCCAAGCCTGAACTGATGAGCAGGTTGTCGACGCTAGAGAATAAGCTTCTGACCAACGACCAAAACCTTTCGATTGCTCGCGAGGGCAGTGCTGGCACTACTATCGAAGTCATAACTCCTCTGAGCTACGACGTCAAGGACATGCCTCTAGTTCAGGTCGTTGCCCAAATCTTTGGGACTTCGCATTCGGACGTCCAAAGCCAAATCGATGCTCAGAAGCCCAATTGGACAGAGGAAGCTGCGCTAAGAGACCTGAAGTCGTACCAGCTGCGCTTGAACTCCAATTTGCGTGGCGCACTGCGTAGTCAAGACTTTGACGTTGACGAGGCATATCAAGAATGGAAACGAGCTGAAGTACCTCAGTTGTCCCAGATGATGCTAGATGTATTGACTGCCCGGCCGTCGCTAGCTAAGGCCTCGTCTCGGAATAGCATCATTCTAGACAAGCCGCTGCCCAGCAGCCCGGCGACCTATGACGAAGACCAAGCTTATGCCGACTTAAGCAGGGCTCTTTCCATGTCTGATGGAAGCGCATTCGGCATCGAGAACGCACTCAGCTCTGTTACGATCGACGAGGCGCACAGCAGCATCAGATCCGTAGACGAGGCTCAGTACACGTTCATTCCTCCACAGCCACGAGAGTTCTTCAAGACTATCGTCAATTATGTGCTAGAGTTTGATGCCATGCATGACAATGGTGGCGACCCGAATGGTCCTTTTTCGAAGCAGTCAATGGAGCTCCTTACAGAGCTATGCGTCCGATGGCGCTTGCCACAATCTACGCGTTTGGTCATCTTTATTGAGACTGCTGCGCGACGATACACGGATACACTCTTCTCTACCGTCGACCTCGACAAAGCCTTTGACTTAGTGAAAGGGCCGCCTCCGCCAACCAAGAAAGCGCCGCATATATACCTCTGGGAGGATAATCTTGCCACTATCGACCCCTCGCGCTGGACCGTCCAGGACCACGCTGTATACCAGAACATGCTATCCTCAGTACATGACGCCCTTCTGCGCGAATTATACGATAAGCTCATGCACTGTTACGAACCCAAGCCACCAACCATCGGCCCTACACTTTTCGTTCTTGACAACCAGATCTACAGCGACCCCGCTTACGTTCGAAAGGAGGAGGATGCGGCCGAGTTTGCTCGAATCCTGACAGCTGGTCTAGAAGAACAGGCTGCGTTGGCGTATCGGGGTTTTCTTGATGCCGAAATACCGCAAAGTCAGGAGGAGTGGCACTTCGGTCACGTTGTCCAGCTTGGGAAACAGGTCGTCAAACTCAGCGAGAGGATCAAAAAGCGATACAAGAACAACCCGGAAGTAATGGGGGTCAACCCACTCACTGTCCTTGTCAACACCACGTTTCCAAATTTCGAGAACGACGCGCATGACCTTGTTCGCCGGATCGATCAAGTATCGCAAGAACGCGGGGAGGAGCTCGATGTGCAGGAGGGCTTCGAGCTATACAGAGAACTCGTCGAGATCAGGACTATACACCGAGCGGCACTGCCAAACAAGCAGTTCACTTTCGACGTCGAGGAGCTGCTCATCAATTATGTGTGGCGCTGGCTCCAGAACGCCGAGCAGAAGGCGGACGAGTTTCTCGACCAGGCGATCAAGCAGGACAAGTTTCAAGTACGAGGTCATGGAGAGGGCCACATCGCCTTGGATGTCGAGCGTCACAGCCACTCTGTGATTGACATGTTTCAACTCTTCCACCAGACTGCTGAGCAGGTCTTCAAGCTTAAGTGGGCAAACGATGTACATCATGCACGATTTATGACGGCGCTTGCGAAGATCTTCTCCAATAGCCTGGCCAAGTACTGTGAGGCTGTGGATCAGAAGTTCAACCGAGAAATGGACGAGCAGCGTCCCGAAGAGCAAGAGGTCAGCGCGGCAAACAAAACTGCTCAGGGGCGGTTCATGCAGTATGCCAAGGAGGCATGGAACGCAAAAGAAAAGATGGAGCCGTTCCAATTCTATCCCGAGGTGCGCACATTGACGACTCACTTTTGACCGCCATCCGCTAACAGCCCAAAAGTCCCTTGTCAAGTTGAACAACATCGAGTGGGCCATGCAGGAGCTCGACAAGCTAGAGAGTCTGATAAATGTCGATGCATGCGCTGCCATAATCGAAAAGGCCGACGGCCCTACTAAGAAGCAAGTCCGACGCCCATCAAAGTACGTTTTCACAATCAAGATGGTCGAGGCCGAGGAGATCAAGGCCTGCGACCCCAATGGGACAAGCGACCCTTATGTTGTCCTAGTCGACGAGTACCAGAAGCGGCTGCACAAGACGCGCGTCATCATGAGGACCCTCAGTCCGCGCTGGGACGAATCTGTCGAGGTGACCGTGTCAGGCGCGCTCAACATCGTGGCGACCATCTGGGACTACGACGTCTTTGGGGACCACGACTTCGTCGGCAGGACGTCGCTGAAGCTGGATCCCCTGCACTTCAGCGATTATCTTCCTCGCGAGTTTTGGCTGGACCTGGACACCCAGGGCAGGATTTTGATACGAGTCAGTATGGAGGGCGAGAGAGATGACATTCAATTCTACTTTGGCAAGGCGTTCCGCCATCTGAAGCGAACTGAGCGAGACATGGTCCGCAAAATCACGGACAAGGTAAGTGCAGACCAGATGGCCCTGCGACTGATCTGGATGAAACTAACTCATGGCAGCTCACACGACAAATATACTCCACCCTTTCTGTGGAGGCTTTACGCAGCCTGCTGGGCCGCGGCCTCGCATCTCAGGTCAATTCACTGTTCAGGCGCACGTCGACAATGCCTCAAACGTCCGAGGCCGACGTCGTGGCAGCACTCAAGTCACTGTTTGACTACTTTGATGAGAATTTCGGCATCATGAAGCAGACGCTGACGGATGCGACGATGGTTGCCGTCATGAAGCGGCTTTGGAAGGAAGTTCTGATGGCGATCGAGGCACTCCTCGTCCCTCCTCTATCAGATAAGCCATCGAACCAACGACCGCTCATCCAAAAAGAGGTCGATATCGTCTTCAAATGGCTCGAGATGCTCTTTGAGTTCTTCAACGCCAAGGATGAGGATGGCGAGGTGTTGGGTGTTCCCGCGGAGGTTCTCAAGTCGCCTAAGTATCACGAGCTTGCGTCTCTCGCGTTTTTCTACTTCGACACGACCGACAACCTGATCCGCCTGTCGGAGCGCATGACGGCCGCGACACTCCAGCGCCAGCAACAGCAGCTCCAGGCGACAAACAGGCTCTCTGCGCCTGCTGGTCTCGGGGGAGGGCTCGGCGGCAGTGGTGTCACGCCTGGCTTTGCCTCGATGGGCACGATCCGCCGGGGCAAGAGCATCATGATGAGCCGCAATCTGGGTACCATGCGCCGCGCCAAGGAGGAGAAGCGCAAAGAGGCCCAGGCCGACCCGTCCGACGACATGATCCTGCGCATCCTGCGGATGAGGCCCGAGGCCGCAAACTTTCTGCGCGACCGACACCGCCAGAAGGAGCGGCAGACCGCGCAGGCCGCCGCCGCGATGATTGTCAAGCAGAGCGTGACGCAAGGCTGGAACACGGGGGGCGCCATTGGTGGCTTCGGCAGGGGAGGCGTGCCTCGGCGCTAAGGCTCCGGATGAATTAATGCTACTATCAAGTCTTGACGAGACGGGCGCCGGTTGACGATTGAAGAGGGATCTATAATGATGTACTGCCAAGGTCTTTCTTTGATGGTGGCCTGCGACTCTGCTTCTAGTTTCTGCCTTTCTAGCGTCTTCTTCTTACGCCGCACGCCGTTTCGTTCCGTCAGTCGAATACCCCCATTTTTACCCAAAGTGGTCTTCCTGGTTTATTTCTCGAGTGTATCATAGCAAGATTGGTGCGGTATGTTTAAGCATGCAGATTCTTTAGAGCGGACACACATAGTATCATGTCTAGCAGCACATGAGTGACACTAAGGTTTCCTCTTATCTGTCACTGCTGAAGTCGTGCTGTAAGTGAATGTCGCCTTCACACACAGGGCAACGGACACGTCCGAGCCTGTGGATTGGCGGTGTGGACACTTGAGCCTTCGGACCACCTTTGCAAACATTTATTAGGTACTCTTTTGCCGCCCTGAAAGGACGATAAACCCTAACAACAACAAAAATCGGTCCCTCCCCCTTATGAAGAGTGGTGCCGACAGTGCCGTGTATGATTGCTCTTTAGCTCACGGTGAGCAGCCAAAGCAATGGCGTATGGTTGGCACGGCTGTGGAGTAGCTATTCCTCCGCGGCTGGTTCTGCTCATGGTCGTTTTGCCACGACGAGGGGTCCTCGTGAGCGATCCATTCCGCCTCTTTGTACCGGCTGGCTCTTTGTTCGGAAACTCCGTCCGCCTCAACGGTCATGCAAGCCACATGTGGATCGGTTGCCTCCCGAGCACTGATGGGGGGGGTCGAGGGCTCGGAGGGGTCATGGCCCTTCCGTAGGTCCCCTTTTCTTCCATGGGGTGGGGACTTGCCGGCTGTCGTACCTGGTGTTCTCCGTGCAGGCGCGCCGACCGAGACAACTCGCCAATGGAAGCTGTGCCGATGCTCCGATGCTCGGAGACGAAGTGCTTTGCCAAGCTTGAGAGACGGCCACGCCACGATCGAAATCGAAGCTTTAACCTAGCTCATCACAGGCTCGAGGGCACACACCTCAGACGACAAGCACTTGTTCTCGCAAGCACACCAAAGTGAAAACTGCCGTCTCGTATCTGCTGCGACATGCAGGGCTAGCCCGCCAGACGGCGCCGTGTCATCTGCAGCTTGTGTGTGGATCCTGTACCGTATTCGTGCTGGACGGCACAGGGAACCCAAGTAGGGGCGGAAACCTTCGTCCAATCCGGGGTTGATGTGTTATGGGGGCAATGGCGATCCGTTCTTCTCACCCAGGCTGTGGCCATTAAAAACGAGACAGCGCCCACCATTCATCACAATAGGGTGTCCCGTTTTTTTGGCCACCGCCTGTCACCCTCGGACTCGTGGCGGGTCTCTGGTTTGTGGGCAATGTCTCTCGCCGGTTCCGAGAGCCGTGACGTTTCTTCTTGCTGTTATTAGTGTTGACTCAGGGGTGCCCCCGAGCTCCATGCCGAGCGTGGACCGTGCGGACTTTGGTCGTGAGCGAGAGGCGCAACTTTTTTCCCTGGACGGCCAGTCATGGCATGCAACGGCATGGGTCAGATCGTGCGTACGCGCGATGAACTTTCAGGGTCCAGCGGATATGCTCGGGCCGCGAGGCTTCCATTGGCGACTTGATGACTCGGGTGACCAGACTTGGGTCAGTGCAGTGCAAGGAGCAGGCAGTCGGCATTCCTGCTCCGTACGCATGCCCAAACTTTCGAAGGGGCATGGGTGTGCCGACAAGGAACCCCGCCACACGCGACGGTATACAGACGGGACGGGTGACGGGCGAGGCGATGGCCACAAAAAACGGGACAGTGGTAGTGGATTGTTGTTAGTGAGCTGTCCCGTTTTTTGTGGCCACCGCCTAATGGGTCAGCCTGGCCAGCAAGCTCACAACTCACAACTCCTTGGGAAGCTCTGGCGTGTTGACGGAGTCGATATTCAGAGGGCAATCGAGGAGGGTGGGCATCGCATGACAACTTGGTCAAAGTCCTGGGGCAGAGCACGGGGCTTCCAGCGACACGGGCGTCGTCCGCGGTGGCTGGACGACGCCGAGCAACATGAGCCCGTGAGCCCAACCTTGACGTTGTGCCGACGTCGACGACTCGAGATTTTCCGGTGGTGAGGCGCAGAGCGACATTGAGTGGCTTGCTAACTGCTCTCATGCTGACTACATGCACTAACCTTGAGAGGTAGGGGGTGCCCTGCTCCTTCAAAGAAACACTGAACCGCGTGGCACGTGCCTGCCCTCGACAGCACAACTCTAGAGCCAGGGAGGTCGGTCCCCTGCAGTTTTGGAAGGACGCATCTGGCTGGACTGTCAACTGCTGGTTCTCCGATGGTCATGATTCCTTCTGAAGCGTTGTAGTCGGGGCCACTGAGCAGACCTCGCAGTCTTATTACCACAGTTCACTTTGTCGTATGTAGACCGCACAAGCGGTGGTTGCAATCCCCACTTGTGCACCTGGACGAAACCGCCATCCTGATGATCAACATGAACATGAGCCGCGCTGCCCGCTATTGGGCACTGCTGTCAGGGTGGAGGTGAGGAGGGTCCTAGGCCCGGTCCTTTCGTGGTTGGCGTCGAGTCATTCCAGGGTCCTCTGCCATTCCCACAAGCTTGGAAGCCTCGACGACAACGACGACAACGACACTCTCTGATCTCTGCTGAACATGGCAAGCCAATCAAGCCGCCCCTGGCAAAGTCAGTCGGCGATCCTGCACGAGCCAAGTCACAGGCTGGGGGACACGGCTCGTTACCAGCGACGAGCAGCAGGTTTCGTTTCAGGCAGCCTATCACAATGAGAGACTGCCGCATGGGAGCGAGGGCTAACGTTAATGTGTGCACCCGGACCTTGGGATCTTGCACCGGCGAGGCGGCCGGCAAAAAAAAGGTTGCGCATGAAGTGCAGATCCTCGGTACAAATGCGTGAACCTTTTTTCCAGGACGCCTCGACCGTTTCGGTCTGCAACCGCCCGACCGACCGCGCTCAGAGACAATAGTCCCAGAAGGCCACCAAAGACGCACGGGATCGAGGTGCGTTCTCTGCCTCGGCAAGCCACCTGACGTCATACGATACCCTTGAATGCCAGCATGTGGGGAAGACAAGCAACGACAGCCCAGCCAGCCTAGCACAGGCGGGATCGCTGTGTGGCCCCGGCTCATCTCGGGCGCTGGACAACTTGGACTTGCAGGTTGACGCTCGAAGCACGATCGGCAAACATGAAACTGGCATCCACCGGAACTTCCCAAGAACAACAGCTCGGCCTGTGGCGGCCGGTGAATCTGCTCGTCGCTGGACGAGTGCTGTGCTGTGCTGTGCTGTGATATGCTGTGCTGCTCAGACATCGCCACACCCCGTGTCTCTGCGCCCTCTGCTCCCGCAAAGCCGGCCTGCCCCTCTCCCAAGACAGAGACTGTACAAAGCAGAGGTTGGGCCCGCTCCGCTTCCCTTGTCAGTCCCTGGTCAGGCGAGGCTTTTGGGCGTTGCTCGCCCTGGCCTGGCGACGCGCAAGAGTTGGGCTTGGCAGTGCCGCCGCCGGGCTTTGGGAGCCGCAAGTGGAAGCCCAGCGCTGGCTGTCACCTGGGATTGGGCACCCTGGGGCACCCTGGGGCATGTTTGGAGGGCTGTCCCAAGGGCTGCCCCAAGGGCTGCCTGCCAGGCCAATCAATGCAGCCGTCCACCCCTCGGGTGGTGGGCAGGTGGCCACCGGGCTGCAAGGCAACCCAAGCCCACCGCCGCCCACCTGGCCACCCACCCGCGGAGCAGCTGGCCCTGAGCGGGCTGGCAGAGCAGGGACTGGCAGAGCAGGGAGCACCGGCGCTGTACTGCGTACTGGCGGAGCAGTGGTTCTGGTGGCAGGCGAGACAGGCGAGGCAGGCGTGCTGCCCCACCTCCCCCCTCCTCTCGAGTTGGGCCAGGTGCTCCCGCTACTGACGGCTCGCTCCCTGCTCAGTGCCACGGCGAGAGCCCGAGTGCGTGCTCCAGTGCTCCGAGACAGCGGCTTCTCCGCTGCCTGACTGACTGACTGCTCAAGTGGGTTAATTTGCGGCTGCTCTGTCATTTTGCACTTCGCCATCAACAGCCAGCCCCGAGCCCGCTGGCTCTGCTTCTCCCTCTTGTCTTCCCCTAACCAGGTCATCCTCCTTGCGACTTGTCGTTAGCCTCTCTCTCGCCCTCGTCGTGCAAATCCGACTTGTTGACCGCCCGTCTCATCTCGTCTCGTCTCTTGTGCCTCGTGCGACCTCCTCTGCGCTGCCGGCTCCATATCGTCGCCTCGTCGCCCCATCGCCCGCCCGCCTCGTCTTAGCCTGCGTCGCTTTGGGCTCCGCCTTCGCACCAACCTACTCTAGATCTCCCCCCCGTCTGGTCTCGACTGCAGCAGCAACAGCAGCAGCACATCATCATCAACATCACTAACAGCCCTATCATCGGCGCTCGCCACCTGTAGTCCTGCATCATCACCCTCTCTGCCGAGCTAGATATGCATCAACACCCGACAACTTAGTACCCCTCACCTCATTGTCGCCTTGGCGACCCCCATCCTTTAGTCAACTCACCACCACCTCGTGGTTCACGACGCCAGACCGCCTCCCCAAGTAGGGCAGCAAACGGCTTGCTCAGTTCCCCCCGAGTCAACCTCGCTACAGCCTCCGCGGGCTCGACACGAGATCAACCGCTCAGCCGTTGGTAAAATGAGGGTTATGGCCGACGAATCGGTCCTGACGTCGGCTGCGGCCATCGTCAAGTCGCTGGCCGCATCCCCCCAGAGCTCTTCGTCCACACCACCCGACAGCAGCTCTCCAGTTCGCCTGGCTGGCCCCGAAGGTCCAGCAAAAGAGGCACTTGAACGCGAGCTATCTGCCCTTGTGGTCCGCATTCGACAACTCGAGGCAAAGGCCAGCAACTCCAGTCAAGCCACGTTTCCTGCCACTCCCAATGAAACCGGCGATTCCCTCTTTGGTGAGGCACCCCCGCTCCCCTCTGCCGCGGGCCAAGTCACTCATCGTAGCGACTCTGGCACAGGCCGTAATGGTACCGCAGAGGACCGCAGCACTAAAGGATTTCCTCTGACCGACGAGGCCCTCGAAGGTCTGCGCGAGCACATTGACGACCAGTCCAAAGTCTTGGACAGTCAGCGACAAGAACTCTCCAGTGTTAGCGAACAACTACTTGAACAGAAGCAGCTTCAAGAGAAGGCCCTACGGGTCCTTGAGGAGGAGCGCGTGGCCGCTCTGGAACGCGAGCTATGGAAGCACCAAAAGGCAAACGAGGCTTTCCAGAAGGCCCTCCGCGAAATTGGTGAGATTGTGACCGCTGTCGCCCGAGGTGATCTCAGCAAGAAGGTTCGCATGAACACGGTCGAAATGGACCCCGAAATCACCACATTCAAGCGCACAATCAACACCATGATGGATCAACTCCAGGTCTTCGCTAGCGAGGTCTCCCGTGTTGCCCGTGAAGTCGGGACGGACGGAATGCTTGGTGGCCAGGCTATGATCCAGGGTGTTGATGGTACATGGAAGGAACTCACAGACAACGGTTGGTCTCTTCGTGTCAAGCTGCTTCTCTGTCACTGCATACTAATCTCCATGTCGTAGTCAACGTCATGGCTCAGAATCTGACAGATCAAGGTATACTCTTCCCGAATACGTGCTGCTAACTTCTATTCGCTGACCTCACTGAACTTTCTAGTTCGAGAGATTGCTACCGTGACCACAGCTGTCGCCCACGGCGACTTGACCAAGAAGATCGAAAGACCAGCCAAAGGAGAGATCCTCCAGCTTCAACAGACCATCAACACCATGGTGGAACAATTACGCACTTTTGCCTCTGAAGTCACGCGTGTCGCTCGTGATGTAGGAACTGAGGGCATTCTCGGTGGCCAGGCCGACGTCATGGGAGTGAAGGGCATGTGGAACGAGCTCACCGTCAACGTCAACGCCATGGCCAACAACTTGACGACGCAGGTCAGAGATATTGCTAAGGTCACGACCGCTGTTGCCAAGGGCGATCTCACCCAGAAAGTCAGAGCTGAATGCCGTGGCGAGATCTTTGAGCTCAAGTCGACCATCAACTCCATGGTGGAGCAATTGCAGCAGTTCGCCCGCGAAGTCAGCAAGATTGCTCGCGAGGTCGGCACCGAGGGTCGCCTTGGCGGCCAGGCTACGGTCAATGATGTGCAAGGTACTTGGCGGGACCTGACTGACAACGTCAATGGCATGGCCATGAATCTCACAACCCAAGTGCGTGAGATCTCCAAAGTCACAACTGCTGTTGCTCGAGGAGATCTCACCAAGAAGATCGGCGTTCCCGTCAAGGGCGAGCTCCTTGAACTCAAGAACACGATCAATTCCATGGTGGACCGCCTTGGGACTTTTGCTTTCGAAGTCAGCAAGGTTGCTCTGGAAGTCGGTACAGACGGTACTCTTGGAGGACAGGCCAGAGTCGATGATGTCGAGGGCAAGTGGAAGGACCTCACTGAGAATGTCAACACGATGGCTCTCAACCTTACCTCTCAAGTCCGCAGCATCTCCACCGTCACACAGGCCATTGCCGACGGTGACATGAGCCAAAAGATTGACGTTCAAGCGAAGGGAGAGATACTCGTTCTCAAGGAGACCATCAACAACATGGTCGATCGCCTGTCCGTCTTCTGCAACGAAGTACAGCGTGTCGCCAAGGACGTCGGAGTCGACGGCAAGATGGGTGGCCAAGCCGATGTTGGTGGCCTGAAAGGACGGTGGAAAGAAATTACTGCGGATGTCAACACCATGGCGACGAATTTGGTGAGTCATGGTCTTCTTGAGTCTGCCTAGTCACGGGGCTGGTGAAGCTAACGTAGTTGACAGACCACGCAAGTGAGGGCCTTTGGGGATATCACTAATGCTGCTACCGATGGAAACTTCACCAAGCTGGTCGATGTCGAAGCCTCTGGAGAGATGGACGAACTGAAGCGCAAGATCAACCAGATGGTCTACAACTTGCGAGACAGCATTCAGCGCAACACACAAGCCAGAGAGGCTGCGGAGCAGGCCAACAAGACAAAGTCCGAGTTCTTGGCCAACATGTCTCATGAGATTCGAACACCCATGAACGGCATCATTGGCATGACTCAATTGACTCTCGACACTGATCTCACTCAGTATCAGAGAGAAATGCTAAACATTGTCAACAATCTCGCCAACAGCTTGTTGACCATTATCGACGACATTCTGGATCTGTCCAAGATCGAAGCGCAGCGCATGGTTGTGGAAGAGATCCCGTACACACTGAGGGGCACTGTGTTCAACGCGCTCAAGACTCTCGCCGTCAAAGCAAACGAGAAATTCTTGGATCTCACATACCAGGTGGACAGCTCGCTACCAGACTATGTTATTGGTGATTCCTTCCGCCTGAGGCAAATCATTCTCAACCTTGTCGGCAACGCAATAAAATTCACGGAGCACGGAGAGGTTAGCCTCACTATCAAGAAGGCCGAGAACACACTCACAAAGGATCCACAGGAGTATGCTATTGAGTTCATCGTCTCGGACACTGGTATCGGAATTCCACAGGACAAACTGGACCTCATCTTTGACACCTTCCAGCAAGCTGATGGCTCAATGACACGCAAGTTTGGTGGTACCGGTCTTGGTCTATCTATCTCGAAACGTCTCGTCACACTGATGGGTGGAGACGTATGGGTCAAGAGCGAGTTTGGCAAGGGCAGCTCTTTCTACTTCACCTGTGTGGTGAAGTTGGCGGGGGGCGAACTGTCAAGTGTCGACAAGCAGCTGAAGCCCTACAAGGGCCACCAAATACTGTTCATCGATAAGGGCCGCTCACAGTTTGGTAGCCAGATTGTGAGCATGCTCAAGCAGCTTGATCTTGTCCCGGTAGTTGCTACCAGCGAGGGTTTGATTAACCACACGGGATCCGATGACCCTCCCTACGACGTAATCGTTGTCGAAACCTTTGAGACAGCTCGGAAGCTGAGAGCCATCGAGGACTACAAGTACTTGCCCATAGTTCTCCTCGCGCCGCCAGTTCATGTTGCCCTCAAGTCATGTCTTGACCTGGGTATCACCTCATACATGACGACTCCTTGCGAGCTCATCGACCTGGCCAACGGCATGGTCCCGGCGCTCGAGAACCGCGCTACACCGTCACTAGCAGACAACACGAGATCTTTCGATATCCTGCTTGCCGAAGACAACCGTGTCAACCAGAGACTTGCAGTCAAGATTCTCGAGAAATACCACCACGTCGTGACTGTGGTTGGCAATGGTTTTGAAGCCGTCGAAGCCATTAAGAAGAAGAAGTTTGATGTCATTCTCATGGACGTTCAAATGCCCATTATGGTTAGTATTTCCTCTCGATGGCGTTTTCCTTTCGCGGCAAGAGCCATGACTAATACTCAATACAGGGAGGCTTCGAGGCAACTGGTAAGATCCGAGAATATGAACGTAGCCTGGGCACGCACCGGACGCCAATCATTGCTCTCACGGCTCATGCCATGATGGGCGACCGTGAACGCTGCATTCAAGCCCAGATGGATGAATATCTCTCCAAGCCTTTGCAACAGAACCACCTGATCCAGACGATCCTCAAGTGCGCCACGCTTGGGGGCGCGCTCCTGGAGAAGAATCGGGAAAAGGACTACCCCCAGAACGACCAGATTCGACCCAGGCCAAGCCTCGAGGGTAGAGCCATAACCTCGGCCGAGCCTCTGATGGGCATGAACAGCCCTGCGCTCGTCGTAGATATCGATAAGAATCCGTTCGAGCGGACGCGGTCAACACTTTCTGAGCCGTCTACAAACTAAAACCCTGGTTTTCTCGTCGACTGTGGATGACTAGGTGGTGGCACTTGCATACGGGCACGCCCGCTTGGGGCATTCTTGATTGGATTCTTGTGTATTCGGTGGACCAAGGGTTAAGGTTCTCATTGGCCGAGTGTACCTGTGTTGTTATTCATATTCTTTCCAGGCGTTGCGATACTGTCTTTCTAGATGCTCCAGGCTGCTTGTGCAGTAGGCCGGCACTACATACCCCCCCACATGGACATGCTATGTGGTGATGATACAATATTTTTCATGGATTCAAATGGATTCATAGGGATTCGAATTGACTCAATTAAATCAACTTGAGTACTTGTTTTTGCGTACCAGTGATTGTTTGCGTATGTGTGTGTGTGTGTGTGTGTATATGGGCGCTCCTTGGGAAGTGGTATCTACTCTACTACTTCGAATATGCTACGTGCCCAGGGAGTTCTCGTTCTGGAACATTATTTGACAGATTTTAATGCTCAGTTAAATGTCTTCACAGGTAATACACAATATCGCTTCTGTGGTCCGCGTGCGGACAAACACGTTTTATATCGCGTCCTAAAGGTACCAGTAATGCCGAATACAAGGGTTGTCGGATCATGTCATTTCCAAAGATCAGCACGAGGCAGTGTGTAACGCCTAGTTCGGTGCAAGGACCTTTTTGCTAACTTGAAGTATTTCTGTCAGAAACAGCTGATGAAAACCTGGGTGAATATACCCCATGGCCTGCACGCCATGCGCCAAACTCCGAAACGCCAAACGTCCTAAACCGAACCTCCGTTATCCAACCAAGCTCGCGTAGTGTAATGTGGCATCGAATCGTATGTGCTGTTATATCGTAATGAAGCGGAATGGTTTACTCGAATATATGGTAGGAAAGGTCCGTCGACAATCCGGCGTGAGATTCCAGATAGTGATCTGCACTAACTTCTGCAGACAGTACGCTTCTACACAATGGGGATTGTGTAATTAGGTGATATAGCTTCAGTCTTGAGATCCAGTGGTAATTACCGACGTGGACGACGCTTAACAATCAAGGTCGGCGGTCCACAATGTCTCGGGCTTGTAGAAGCGCGCTTATGCCATCTAGGCCCGTTTCGCGTGCGTGGTACCCCCTTGAGTCTCCTACCCCGGAAGATAGTACCTTTGTGTAGCTTGGCTGTACTCCTTGCATGTGGCCTTCGATGGGTACACATGACGAAGCGACCGGAAACCCGAGTGTGGAGGTCCTGGGGGATGGGTGCATAGGAGGTATCTGCTGGGACAAGTAGGCTGGCTCTGGTTTGGAAGAGAGTAAGGCATGGATCGGGAGCGATGCGTCGCTAGGCGTTCTCGGGAGGCTATAGGAAACCGATGACATACTTCCAGTCGACGATGGCTCTGTCCTGAGAGATGGTGGGCACGATACAGACGCAGAACCGGACGACATGGAAGACCTGCCTCCATGGTTGGGTGCCGAAGCAAGACTGGGTAGTGTTCGATACTCACTACTCTGAGCCCATGGCAGCTTTGTATTCGAAGCATCGACCGACGCGCGGTGCCCATTGATCCAGCCATGTCTCGCGCCTGCGGGCAAAGGAAGCTCATGTGAGCTCGGGCTCGATAGTCCTCGAGCTCGGTTTTGCGCTAGGTTGTCCGAAGTCAAGCTCGCCGTTTGCTCGTCGACGTAGTTCACTCTCCCGTATCCGTTTCCAGACATGAATTCCGACGTCGTGGACCCAAACCTTTGCTGCCGGCTTGGCGGTGGCTCGCTGCTATGGGCACTTTCAGAGCCACTTCGATTCTCGGCTGATCCCATCGAACCACTTGTAGCGCTGGCACGATTACTGTCCGAGCTCTCAACCTTGAGTCGTTTGGCTGCATCTTTCTCTGCAGTTGGTCAGAAGTCAAAGCGACAACGGTCATAATATAGACTAGTACTGACCTTGCGTCTGAAGGGCCTGTCGCTTGCGGAACTCGTTAAGATATTCACAATATCGCTCGTACTCCAAGGTCTTTTTGTAGTCGGCAAGCTCGCGGTTATATCTCTCTTTGTCCTCCTGAGCTTGAGTCTCATATGGTTCCCGTTCCGCACGTGTCAGGCTCTGCCAGTTCTCACCGACAAGCTTAGCAATTTCCGTGAAAGTAAGGGTTCGTCCCTTGAGGTCTTCTCGCATTTCTTTCGACAGCCGCGTTAGAACAACTGTGATCAAGTGCCAACGGTCTCGGCCAAACTTACTATTTGAGAAAAGCACATAGGCAGACGGCGGACGGTCTGGGGCATTCTCATCAGGCTAAATTTCGGATTAGTCAAGGTTCAGCCGTTATCCAGATTCAGGGATATCTGGGGAATGACATGACGACAAGGGTCTTTTCTCTAAATGACACGCACCTTCGGATGCCTCCGATATTTTCTCTTGGTAGAAGAGACGCCATCGCGTCCATCAATCTTCAGGCCGTCCACTCTGCTGGCATCCTGCCTGCCATCTTCGATGCTCGGCCGTGTCGGTGATACTAGGGACACCTGTGGAGCAAGACCTCTGGAATTGGCAATTCGCCTTTGTAGTTTCTGGAGCGCTGTTAGTACAGCGATACGATGATTTTATAGGTGACAAAATCATGTCCAAATGACCTTACCCTTCTGTGCCCAAGTTTCACCCCAAGTGCATCTCTGCGAGGTAGTTAGTATACAACCTTGAAGAACATGAGTGGCCGAACCGTGAGATTTACTGACAGATCTGATTCAGTAATATCCAAGATGGTTTCCCATGTGTCGAATCCCTGGTCGACAAAAACGTCGAGATACTGAGAAAGACCCAACTCTCCAAAGATGGACTCGAGTGGGGACGTCATATGCCTGATTTACTTTGTACAAGCACCGCCGCAGAGAGATTTGTGCTTGCTGCTGGGCAAGCATCAAGATGCTAAACGAGGCGCTGCTGGCGTATGAAGTACACAACGGAGTAGGTATGGGACGTGCTGGCGACGCGTGTCGAGGCTCAATGGTAGGGTATTTGGCGAGGAGAGAAGCGTCGAGTTGGAAATGCTGGAGCCGTCAGATTGCAGATGTGATCTGCAAGCACGATTCGTATCAGTTGTATGGCTCGTCTAGGTGACCGACGAGACGAAGTAACTTGGCAAGGCCGACGACAGCGACATGAAGCGCGAGCACAAGAAGTGCAACCACAGGCGGCGTGACAAGCAAGGTGCTCGATACACGAAGGAGGCGACAAGAAAAGCCCAGACGTGCATGTGTAGACGCCTAGCAGCGCGGAGGTCTACAGGTACCAGTCTAATAACCGGTCGATGCTGTTGAGTTCCGCGCGAAGGCTATGCGAATGCTGCTGAACGCATCGTGTTGAGGCGCAAGAGGCACGGCGGGAGCTCGAGCAGGTCTGGCCCGGGTGGAGGAGGCCAACCCTGGAGTGCGAGCCAGGAGGGGAAGGGAGGGCTTACCGTGTGCGTACAGTGTCTGTGAGGTTGAGAAACGGTGTGGAAAAAAGAGGCGGACGGGGTCAAGTGGGCCGTGGGAGTCGGAAGCAACTTTTGGACGGCGTGTGGCGTGCGGTGCTGGCACTGTTCCGGCTTGGGGGAGAAGATGTCGGCTGTGACAAAACTTGTTGATGGCGTCGCACTCTTGCAAAGAGCTACATAGACACGCACACGAGGTGTTGCGGTATCGTAATGTGGCCAACTGCGTGCCGAAGACGCAGGAATTGTTGCGGTTTTCGCAGCGGGCTGTCGAGTTGTGCGAGGTGGCCGTGGGAACCGGAGTGCTGTGCTGGTGGTGCTGACGTTGGTTGTTGTAGTTGGCAATCTGGACGAATGCTCAGCAAAGCATGTACGGGTGTTTGGGCGGTTGAGGGAGCGGAATTGGATGTTAAAAGACGGGCAGAAGAAGACTGTGGATAGCAGGGGCCAGGCCGGGGACACCGTCACAGAGCAGATGGGGAGAGCCATGGCAATTGCATGCCATGGCGGCCTGGTGGTATCGGCGATGCAGAGTGCAAGAAAGCGATCCCCATGCCATTTTCGAGATCTCGATGAGCCCAGGACGGGGCGCTATGGATCGCACACACGCAGTGAATGGTGGGAGTCGGAGACGACAGACAGGTCGTGCCTTCTCACACTAGGCCGTGGGCGGACAGACAGGACGCCTCGGTCCTCTATGGCTGTGCTCGCACGGGGCACATGGCACGCACGGCCAATACCTGCTAATTGCATGAGCCCAGGGCCATGGCACCCTTGTTTTGCGTGCAGGGTGCGAGCGCCCATCAAGCTCAAACTTCGACAGCCATGCCTACCACTATGTACCCGAGGCTAGCCAACCTTTAAACAGCGCATCTGAGTGATTAGCAGGCGGCAAATGCGCCATTTAAAGTATGGTTATCCTCGGTACCCACGACTGCCTAACGTAGCGAGGCAGGCGGTGGCCATAAAAAACAGGACACACTATGTGATGACTGCTGAGCGCTGTCCCGTTTTCTATGACCACCGCCTGCGAGGGTACATGTAGGTACCCATACCCTGTTCTGTCCTGGCCAACCACTGCCTACCTCGAAAACCTACATGAGGCCGCGGCACGACAAGTGACTTGAGTATCGTCTGTCCAAGCTGCCACATCTATGCTCATCGTCTACGGCAAGGATACGGCCATCGCTCTCAGGCATAGGGCACAGATACAGCGCCGATCAGTTCGCCGTTCGTCCCAACTCAGCAGAGCCACGACACCGACACGAAACCTCTGGGGGGTGTTTCCGGCTGCACGTTGGACACAGCCTCGCCCTTCCGCTAGAAAACCCATCCATAATCCGACGTTGAGCCACGACAGAACGACACGGTCGCTACTAAAACCAAGACGTCTGCTTTGACAGAACTGTATGGCACCAAGCACCAAAACATCACCAGGCGGGATACAATAGGTACGTATGATGGCTCGGGTCATGCAACAAAGCAATGTATTGCTCCCACGAAGGTTGGCTGATGCTTGTGCTGGGGATCGAGATTCCTGATAGAACGAGCCACTCACTCTTCCTAAACGGCCAGCTGCAGAGTGCCGAAGCATGCTTAGCGGCGAAGGGGTGACAAAAAGATTGAGTCGACTTGGTACCCAAGGATGTATGTCCGCCATACTAAGCCGACTCACATTTTTTGTCACCCACTTGAGCGGTTCTCTATCCCGCATGGAACTTGACTTCAAGGCGGGCCTCATCAAGATTATCTCTCCGCTGCCACTGGGATGACACAACTTGCATACCGTTTCCAGATCGACGATTGACCCCTCGGCGCTTGACCACGGCCAGGCGACCAGGCGACCAGGCGAGCAAAATAAACCAGACATCTCACTATCATTGCTCCACCAAAGCTGTCCGGTTTATTTTGCTCACCACTTGCCATACCGGGCCGCAAAGAGGACGACGTGCCGCATGACATAACATGACCTCGAAGCAAGGGGTGAATGAGCGCTATCTCAAGTAGGTCGTCGCTACAGGAAACAACCAAGTGCCGCCATTGGGGTTTCTAGGTGCGATCGGGCCAGCAAATACGGCGCAATCGAGGCTGCCGGCTCTGAATTCGAGCTCGCAGGGCAGCATCAGGAGGTGGCTTCTTGGCCTGAGTGTTGTCCGAGCAGGCAAGGTTGGTGCTTGTTGGGTTGGCGCCCTTCTTGTTTGGTGACACTGTAGGCAGGCGAGGGAGGACGACAGCAGGCGGGTGCATGTCAGCTCTCGAGCACACAGGACGCTACGTCATTTTCGCCAATGGTGTGTGTTCGCTGTCTGGGCGGCTGGCCGCGGTGTGGAGCCGGTGCCCCGGATGCCGGACCGCGACGTGCTCGTGGTACGTCACTGGCGATGGTCCGGATGGTCTGGCCCACGGACAGACAACAACGCCTGGCTCGGAGGACGCCTGCACGGTGGATGGGCCCCCGGAGCAGGTGAGGCAGGCGGTCATGATTCCAGTGCAGCACCAGCGACGCGCTACCAGCACACTCGGCATCTTCCAAGGTTCCATGGTAGTTGTAATAAGACGGACGAACGACATGGGGTCCGACTTGACAGGGAGCTGGGAGTGTGGTATGCATCCGTGTTGCGATAGACCCCCGAGTTGTGCATCTGCAGGGGCCGGGATCCATGCATGCTCACTGGTGCCTTGGGGTGGGGCCCCATCTCGATGCCGGCCGTCTCCGGCCAATGAGGGCGCGCACAGGCCGCGGCAGCTCCTTGTAGAGGGGATCTGCACCGACCGGGTTGTTGCATGCCGGGCGCAAGACAACCTCAACAGCGACCTGCGCGAGCACGAGCTGGGTAGCGTGGCGAGCGCTTGTACGGGTTGGATTCATCCGCATGGCATCTCGATGGCATTCGCACTCCGTCACGCCATTTGCAGACCCGTCCTTCCCTCCCACCGTTTGCACGGCTATTTTCCAGTGCCACCAGAATCCAACCACAACTCCGTGCGCATGCCTATCTTGACGTCCCATCTCGCAAAGTGCCGAAGAGCAAGCTCGGCAAACAAGAGTCCTCCAGACACAATCGTCATCGTCGCCCTAGCAGCCACGCCCTGACGACATGATATGCACAGCCAAACCCCACGAGGGCGTATCGAGATCTGGGATGCCAAAGAGATCAGTCGCCTCCGTCTCCAACCATGCTGATCGCGATTCGGGATGTCGTGAAACTCGAACTGCCATGCCAAGCGCCAGAGCACTTCTTCGGCCCCTGTCTACCTACTGCCCGCTTCCGCTCAATCCAGTGCTCCATGTCGCGGCAATCTCAACCGCCCCTCGCGTCAGCCGCCACACCCTTCTACCATACCGGACGGGAGAGGACTGACACGAGTGCCGGTGGTGGCCGAGGCCTGCCGATCATGGCGAGCATGGATGGGCCTGGAGGAGATTGTCCTCCTGCTCGATTGCACCTGGCCGGCCAGGATCATTTAAACTAGATTCTCGCGTGTCCTTTCCGATCACTTTGCGATCGCCAGTGTCGGGCTCCCCTGGTGTCCCGGAGCAGCAAGCCCGGGCCATGTCACATTGCCCTGCCTGGCGAGGCGGTGGCCAAAAAAACCCGGACAGTTAAGGTGTGAGAAATGTATGTGAGGTGTCCGGGTTTTTTTGGCCACCGCCTCGGCTGACTTCCCAGCACACTAGACTCGGCCTTGTGGCATGTCGTTGACGATTGCGGCTGGGCATCACTACCGTTTCCAACCAAGGCTAACCAAACAAAAAGTGACGCATTTTCCCACCCTCACCCACGGTATGGGTATAGAAAATGCGTCATTTTTTGTTTGATTAGCCTCGCCAACCTCTCGAGTCCGACCTTGACGGAGCCGGGAGCCTCTTCCCAGATTGATGATCTGCAAAGTGCATGTGTGTTATGTTACTGTAGATGTTGTGGTTGTTACGAGCTGTCACGAATCGGGAGCTGCGACTGGAGTACAAAAAATGGGGGCGTGCCCCACAGTCGTGGCGGCAAACTGCCAACGTGTAACCAAGTTTGAGAGGTGAGGCTCGTCAACGGCGGCGGCAGACGTCCACTCGACGTCTCGTGACTGCAACAACCTCGCGGGCCCTTGTCCGACCGACCAACCAGACAAGGCCACTGTTCGGCAGCCACCGACATTACCCTCCTGGCACGTCCAGTCCAGTCCTCCTCTGCACTGTGCCTGACTGCCAGCCTCGTCCTCACGACAACCACCAGCGGCCATCTGCCCTATCTGCCCTCCACTCCAGGCTCCATCCATGGCTTCACCTCAGCAGCGAACTGTCTCTGGCGACTCACCTGCCTCTGGGGGTGGCAGCCACAGTACTGCGCCCACGAACAGCAGCAGCGGCGGTATCGCCAACACGAAGACAGCAGCAGGGACTGCGCAGTCCGCCCAGGCCGAGCTGGCCAAGGTGAGTAACGAGCTGCCAGGTTGACTCAAAAAAAAAAGCCGTGGACAGGCAGGTTGAGAGCCCAGACCGCCGCACTCTTTGTGCTGACACGCTCGAGTCTAGGCCTTCCAGGACCTCGCCAGGTACGTTCGGGCTGCTGTCGGCGGCCTCGCCTACCGCTTCTCACATCAGTCTCACGCACATGCGGCTTTCGCATCCTCTTCGCCCCCGCCCCTCCCTCCTCCTTCCCTGGGCGCGCTCTCTCTCCCAAGCCCCTACCCCTGGCTTTTTTGTCCGGTATTGCCACTTTGTCATGGCAAATTGCCACCGATACTGTGGCATTGTCGAGAATGCCGTCTTTGAATCCCAGACATGGTTCATGCCCATCGTGCAGCACTGATGGCAATGCATCAGCTGCGCGCGCCCAAGACAAGTGCTGGGGGGCCAAGGACCCTGAAAAGGCAGAGACTATCCATGGTGCCCACAGTGGCGCCATTCTCCTGCCTCTATCGAACAGGGACCACCGATTGTCTCGCTCGCAACCGCATTTCTTCACAACTCGCATTGTGCACCCCTACGGCATGGCCTTCTTCGCCATGCCGGTGCTCTACCACCTTTCTCAAAAGCCATGTTCCTACTCATCCACCATTCCCTTTTCCCGATGCCAGTCTAAAAAAATTCCTACTCGGATCGCAGCGAGCGACAGCTCGCCGACAAAGAAGGCAGGATTCGGCTCATCATTACACTAGGCCGGGCCACCTCGTAGGACACCAGTCGGGGAATCAGCCTGCTCGGTCCTCCGGAGGTTTCTCACAATCTAGCCCGCTTCGGTGGAGCACAGTTGCCATATCGTGGAGCCACAAGCTCCGTTCGCGGGCAAGCCATCATGCCGACTGCTATGTCGTGGGAATTTCAAGTCACGAGAGCATAAAACCTCCCGTCTTATTTCCCTGCTTGTTTTCGTGGTGCCAGCGGCTCCTCGTTGGAAACCATCTGCATGCTTTCAGCTCCGGGCACACATGACCAGCACCTAAGTGTTCTCACATAGTTGCGTTCCAATCCCAGTCTCCCTGACCAATCGCGACCGGCTAGAATCAGCACTGGCTCGGTCCAGTCTGAACACCGCGCCGCATTGTCCTGTTTCCGGGTCTGAGCCGCGAACTGCTGCACTCTAGTTGGAGTGCAGTTCGGCAATGACTCGCCAGGGGCGCAACCAAGACTGCCAATTGGTAGCGCAAGCCACCATCGCTTACTGCGCCCTCCTATGTCCGCTAAGACACGACGAGGTCGAACATCGGTCAGGGCTGGCCAAATGAGTTTGTGCGTGCGCGTAAACATGTTCATCGCACTGGCCCCCTGCTTGCGAGCAGTCGTCGTCACGAGCACAGACGTCGTTTCTTCTGGGACAAGTGTCTCCTCTTGAAGTGGAAGGAGGGATATGCTGCTTTCTGCATCTTGAAAGGCGCAGATGAGTTGGTGTGGTGGGCAAACGACGACCACTTCTGCCATGTTTTGCAAAATTCGTCGCATGATATTTTGCGTCGTTCATCACATCGTTTTTTGTTTTCGCCCCCAGCTCCCATAGGAAGTGTATCAAAACACGTCGTCCCTCAGCCTCGCCTTGCGAAGAGAGAAGAAAGAAACACAAGAGCCCCTCCACTTCAAGCATGGCGTATTTACCATGTGCCCGAGACCAAACACTAAGACGTGTGGTGAACAAACCCTCTGCAGGGGCGAACAGCACGCCGCGGCCCTCGAGGCGAACCTTTCGAGCCTGGAGAGCAAGCTCGACGCCCTGCTCGCCTCGTTTGGCGGCGACAACGTGCCGCCTGCTCTCCTTGACGGCGACGGTGAAGGCGATGCCGACCGTGGAGATGAGGCTCAGCGACAGCAGAAACAGCAGCAGCAGCAGCAGCAGGCGACAATGAAGAAGAAGCAAGACGAAGACACGAGCGAATGAAGAGAATGAAAACAGTAGAGGAGATACCGGTGGGGATGACAGGTAGGTATCAGTGCTGAAAGCGAAATGAACATTTTGGTGGTGAAGGAGGAGGACAACAAAGGGGCAAAGCAGCGGCTGGTTTGGCTGTGGTTGCTTGGTTTTCCGATGGCCATCGTCTCCAGCCTTCAAAGACGCGTAACGGACAGGTGGTGATACGACCACCTTTGGGGGGATATTTCTATGTAAATGTTGGCAAATATGTGCTAGCGTCCAATATATCAACTCGAAGTCACAGTGAACAAGTCTCATAGTTCATACCATTAATGTGAATTGAGGGAGCTGGAGGAAAACCTCGCTGGATTTCTGATCCAGACGATACAATGCTACGAAACCAAACATAAAAATCATAAACTGTACAATATTCGTGAAGCCATGCCGCAAACTCAACCGTCAACACCAGTAACCCGTGTCATTTCCCCAAAATCGCAACCAATAACAACATCGCCAAGGGATCTCCAAGCAGTGGAGACTTCCAGAACGCCCGTGCATGCAGAAGGTGATAGTCGTGGATCTCGTCATCGTCAAGAGGTGTTGCCCGTAAGATTATCAAACAATATGATATGCAAAAAAGCGCGGAGAGAAGCGAATCTTTACTCAACGACAGCTTCCGCCAAGGGGACTGATCTCTAAATCGCAGACACCTTGCGAACAGTCGAGGACGCGCTGGGGGCAGCGTTGACACTACCGACACGCCCGCTTGTCTTGCGGACTCCCGAGGACTCTTTGTTGCGACTTGATTCGGCTGACCGCTTGCTACTACGGACCTTGGTCATGACTCCAGATGCACTGGCAGCGCGCACTGGAGAGCTGCCCACATGGTCAGGGATGCTCTTTGGCCGGGCGCTGCCAATGTTCTCGGCATCATTTGAAGCATCGTGGTCGATGACCTGGTAGATCGTGGTGGTGTGACTGATGGAACGCGACTTCTCACTCCGAGTGGGCGATTGAGATCCCTTCTGGCGAGAGCGCATGCGCAGGTGAATCTCTTCGTCAGTCTCTGTGCTGTTTGATTCGCGGTGGATTGAAATGACTTCAGTCTGCTGCTCGTAGACCTCCTCCTCGAGTGTCGTTTGGATCGTGCTGCGCTGGTAGGGGTGGTGGCGATCAGCTCGGCTAGTCTTCCTGGGTTGACCTGGCGTGGGAGCCGGGAGGAAGTCTTCTTGAACCCCAGCATTGTGGCGGTCGGAATCCAGTTCACTCAGCGGCGTCCTGTTAGATGGGCTCCGGTTTGGCGGTGTCGAGTTTTGGGCATTCCGGCCAAGCGACGCCTTCTGCATAGCCCGGATAGGGGTGCTAGGTGCAGCGTTGGAGGCGAATTCCTTCCTGAGCTTCCTCTCGAGCCTCTCCTCGATCCACCACTGGCGGAATGTTCCCTGGTTAATGTGGAGCCAATGCTGCTGGGGACCAACTACCATTCCAGGTCTCATGAACCGCATGAAGGAGATTATCTCGTTGGCGGTGAAGCCGTGGCGGTAGATGAGGTAGGCGCCGATGAGGCAGCCAGTGCGGCCCAGACCAGCTTTGCAGTGCACAGCGATGCCCTTCTTCTTGACGGTGATGGTCTCGTGGGCCAGGGTGATGAATTTGCGGACTGTGCTCATAGGAGGACACGTGCCGTCCTCAAAGATCATGTCAAGATGCTGAATGCCCATGGCCTCGAAGTATGAGGGAGAGTACAACTGAGAGTTCAGTCGGACCACCAAGCCGATGTTGCGCTCGACGAAGTGCTTGAGCACGTTCTTGAAAGGCTGGGGAAGCATGGGATCGGCACTGACAGCTGCCAAGGTCTTGGGCAGCCTCTCGTAGGCTTCCGAGGACTCAGGGACCCGGGCTACTGGTGTCTGCTGAGGAGAGGCGAAAGCGAGGAAGTGAGGCGTGATCCAGTTGAAGTCTCCATGCTCCACCCGCTCAAACCGCTCGTACTCATCGAGGTCAAAGTTGTCCAGAACGCAGCAGCCTTCCTCCTTGGCCTTCCAGACACCATAGACGACATCCTGGACGGTCAGGCCGTAGTCGGCCTGACTGTAGCCCGCGTCGCGGAATGGCATCAACGGAGGATCGATCTGGGCAATTGGCGCGAGGGCCAGGTGAGGTGGCCAGGATTGGATCAAGACCATGTAGCATGCAAGCAGGCAGGAAGCATTGGCTCGGCCTGAAGTTTTAATGGTCAGCTTTGTAAGATGTATCAATTGAGGCTGGTTTTTGGCGACTTACTGCGTGCATCGGGCCGACTCCAGAAGACAATTGGGCGGTTCTGGTTCTCTTTGGCGCCCAGGAGATCGTGGAATTGCAGCGCGAAGCGGTAGAGGTGACCGATGTGTAGCGGGCCGAAGTCGTGGTGGAAAGCGTTGTAGAGTAGTGTGTCATCGACAGTGAAGTAGCATGGCGCTTGTTTGCTAACTTTGAGCTGGGCAGATGCGTCCACTGCACGCTGCGACCGCTTGGATGGTGATCCGCGCAGAGATGTCTCGGGGTATGGGAAGACGGTATCAGCTGTTGGAGGCGTGACGTATGAGGCCAGGTAGAGCCGATCTGGCAAGAAAGTTAGCAAAGTTGTTGGCATCGATCGCGGGTCTGGTGGCGGTGAGAGTCTCCAGGTATCGTCATAGCCGAGCTGGCTGTCCCAACAGCTTGCGCCGTGCTCGCCAAGGGCCCAAACAAAAGGATACATGACGGCGATGGCGGTGATGGCGGCGACGAAGCGAAAGTCGGGCTGGGATAGAGAGTGGTGGTGGTGGTGGTGGTGCGCCGCGCTCCTAGGAGCGACGGGGATGGGATGCACAGCGGAGTCACATATGACATACCAGGAAGGTACTCGATGACCTGCCCCGTGCTGGAGCTGCGCGAGGAAGGCATGGCTGGCGAACTGGAGTCACGCGACTACCTTTGGTGCGTAGTGTCGTCGGGTCGAGCCTCGGTGATGGAAGCGGGTGTCAGGAGGCGGTGGCGACGGCGGGAGCAAGGAGCATGAGCGGGAAGGCGCAACGGGAGGCGGGTGGTTGGTTGGCCGATAGGGAATGCTGATGCTGATGCTGGTGCCGACGCTGAGGAGGACGGTGACAGTGGAGAAAGTGGCTGGCAGAAGGGAGAAGAAGGAGACTGTAGACGACGCCGGTCGAGATGCTCTTGTACTAAGGAGCAGGCAAGGCCGGTTGTTGTTGTTGCTGGCTGGGCGTGGAAGGCGCTGTTTTGACGGCAGGGGTCTTTGTTTTGTTGGCAGGCCCAATCTGGCTGGAGCTGGCTGCAGCTGGCTGCAGCTTGGCCGGTGCTGGCCAGAGCACTCTTGCAGAGAGGTTGACCTGGCCTGCGCATGGGGCGGCTGGACCCGCAGCTCGCAGCGGCCACAGCTTCCCCCCTGGGGCACAGATTCACAGCGCATTCACAGGGCCTGTTGCCAGGAGCAACGCTCGCGGGTCGAGGCTGAAACCGCCCACCAGTCATACACACGCCAGTCGCTGGAGCGCTCGGTCAGCCACAGCTTCAAGGTTGCTTCCACTTGAGCACCCCACCAACAGTCCTTCTGAAGTTCTGCTCGCCGACAAGCACCACCAGTCAACAGTCAAGTATTTCACCGCACACAATGGCGTCATCCCTCGCGGAGCAGTTTCCCTGCCAGATGTGAGCAGTCTGCCCAAGGTCGCTCTTCGCCCCTGCATGCTTCTTGTGCTAATGGCAATTCTCCAGAATCATCGACTCCCCATTTCCCACGCCGCGGCTCGCCTCGATTGCGCTCAAGGCGCTCCAGGTCGACAAGGAGCTCTCTCCCCTGGTTCGTCGCTCCTTCTCCATCGCAGACCCTGCGCCGCTCGCCCACGACGACCACTCGTTGCCAGAGGGCTCTATTCTGCGGACCGACTACAGAGCGACAACGAACCGCATGCTCCGCGTCGCCGTCAACTCGTTCATGGAGAGCTTGAGTCTCGTGCTCGAGGTCATGGAAAACCTAGATGAAGATGTGCTGGCCGCAACCCATGATGCCTCAAAATGAGAAGCCGACAACCGCCACAAATCGGTCATAGAGACATAAGCAGTTGCTTGCATGGTCAACAGTACACCGCATTTAGTCTATGATTTGATGCAGTATCCAACCACTCGATCAGTCACTCAATCGGGACGAAACAACAAAACAAAAATGCAGCAACTTTTTTTTTTTTTTTTTTAGAAACTTCTAGCGGAAAGACCTACAAGCAAAATACGGCGAGGGAAAGACGAACCAATTATCTCGGAGGCGGTGCATGGTAGCCCAGACGAAGTGAGCAGGAACGAACCCAATCACTCAATATCCACCTTCCGAATCTCCGTCCACTCCCTCTCGATCTTGGGGATGGTCACAACCAGTAGACCATTCTCCATCTTGGCAGTAATGTTGAACCCATCAATATCCTCCTTGTCGGTCACACCAGGAGGTGGCAGCTTGATACTGCGCTCGAACATGCCGATCTTGCGCTCTCCAGCCACAAGACCTTGCACGAAAGTCTCGTCACCAGGTCGGTACAAAACACCAGCCACGTTGACAGTGCTCTTCTCTGAGTCCCAATGGACACCAACATCCTCCTTGGTACATCCTGGTAGCGCCACATGGAGGACATATGCCGTCTCTGTGTTGAATATATCCACTGGTGGCACAAAGCCCTCGCTGCTGCCTGATCCTGTCTCGGCTGGGGCATCTGGGGCAGTTCGGGGGTTCATCTGGTCGAGATACTCTCGAATGCTGCCAGCGAAGGGATGGCGAGCAAAGGCATGCATCAAGGGACGAAAATCGAATGGACCAGAGTACTCGGGTGGTGGCGATGTCTCGTGGCGAGCCCGATGCCCACCACGTCCACGTCCACCGTGTGCCCAAGCACAACCACGGCCGCGTCCTCGACCGCGATGGCCAGAACCCGGGCCGTGTTGGTTGTGGCCGTGGTGGGGAGGCGGGTGGTGGGGAAGAGGCCCTGCTGGGAATGGAGGTGGAGGTCCACGTGGTGGGTGATCGTGCTCGTGCGCGACATCTTCGGGAGCATCTCTCATGGTTTCTGGCGACTTCTCTGTCTCGTAGTTGTCATTGTGCTCGTCTTCCGTGCCCGACTCGTGCCTGGGCCCGCTCTCATGGCGCTGGTGGTGACGGTGCGAGTGTCTGCCACGACCTCCACGAGCCCATGGCCCGCCACTTCCAAGGGCGTGACCCCAGGGGCCCCATCCTGCGTAAGGACCCCAAGGTGCGCCGAAGGCAGCGGCGCCATCGGCAGAGGCCCAGGGGATGTCGGTAACATGGTTTGCTGCGTGGTCTACACCTGGGCTTGCGCCTGCCCCATTGGGGTGGTCAGGGTTAAAGGAGTTGACAAAGGCCCAGAAGGGCTCTTGGTTGTTGTTGTGGTTGTTGTTGGGGTTTGAGTTAGCCATGTTGCTTGTGTAGCTGTCGAGATCGTAGTGTAACACCGGTGACGGACATCACAAGCATTTATACATCACGTAGCCGACCTCGAGGCAGAGGGCAGCAGGAGGCATACGCCATCCTCAGAAGTGTGTGTAACAGGTGATAGGCAGCCAGTTAAGCCACGCAATAGGTGACTTGAAAGTGTGGCAGGCAGCGAGCAAATGCCGGGTGTGGCATACGCAATGCGGTCGTGTTTGTTGCGAGCCGATGGCGAATGGAACAATCTAGCTCTCCGCCGTGTGGCTTAACTAGGTGGGCTTGGGCCTAGTTGGGCTCGAGTTTAGATGTGTGTGTGTTTTCGTCGCCACGCCCCGTCGGCCCCTTTCCTCCAAACTTGGAATACCAAGCAAGACGATCAAGGTTCCCCAAGATTGACTCGGGAGCAGCTAGTGCAAGCCCCGGCGAGGCTTGGGTGGCGAGAAAAGAGTGCAAGTGCAACCTCGAAAGCAGGTGCCTGCTGCTGCCGTTGGACTTGGCATGCTCTAAGGGAAGACATTTAATGTTGTCAATTGGGCATTTGCCGAGTTTTCTATCGTATGTACTCCTCGAGCGAGAGAAGCGTAAGAGTCAATCAATGTAAGGGAAGCACCAAGGGCAATCGGTGCATATGGCGCTGCACACGAGCAGCAACAGTAACAAATGAGGGAGAGTTCGTTCGTGGCGGAAAACGGGATGAATGGATGCGGTCATCCCGGAGGCTTTGGAGCGGGAAACATGGAGGCGGCGGGGGATTAGAGGAAGTGGGTGTGTGGCTTGCTGCTGCCTTGGGATCGCCACGCGGCCGCCCCCTCAGCTGGGGAATGCATCTTTTGCCCTCCGTGTGCGACCACAGCCGATACTATGGTACAACGACAGTCCCACTCGGCAGCATGAAGCGAGGGAGATCACCCGAAAGCTTTGTCTCGAGAGGGGCATGTGATTGACCCGAGCTCGCTCTTGAGCTGATGCTGCATATTCTTGAATGGGCAAAGGGGGGAGGTATATACCGGGCTTTTCTTTGTTGTTTTTCGTCATGACTGGAGCTTCAGCAGCTGTTTTTCACTGCAGGCCGGCTCGGCGCGCTCGCAGCATGGTGGAGAGTATCTGCAACTCTCTCTCTCTCTCACGGAAGCTGTGCGCGTATTCTTCGCAACGCCATCGGGTCTGCCGGCAGCGTGTGTGGCTTTAAACCCACCTTTAGAAACATCTGCGCATTTCCCACAAAGCATCATCGAGTTAGTGATTATGTCCATATATACTAGTTTGTGGCGAGTATGACAGGGCGCTTGAGGCCCGTCTTGTTGGGTTCTTGCCGGGTCTGTTCATAATCGTCGTGCAGGATGACGACATTCGTTTCTAGTCCTGGTGATATGTCCCGACTGATGATTCAAAAAGTGTATACATGTGCCGTCGTGTATTTTTAGCTTACATTTGGAGGCATGATACTTGTGCAAATGGCGACTATTAAAACATGGAAAAGGAGAGGGGGAGCTGGGCAGTAGGACCAAGAGGCAGGGCATCAAAGCACCTGTGACACAATGCATCGACCAGATTGCATGGCACTGGACAAAACAGTTTCCCTGCTGGAACAGTGGAACAGACACAACGTTTACAGCTTTTGATAACAACGACAACTAAAACGTGATATCTGAAACTCACGCTAAGCAAAATTTCGGGTCAGGATTCATCAATTTAAGCTGCATCAAAAAGGGGTGGCTTTGCCAATGGCGGTGCTTAAGAATTTCCACAAAGTAAAATGAAAAAATTGTTGGAAATTAGAAATAAATTAAACTGCCTCGAAATCGATCCATAAACTCTCAAAATCTTCAACATCGTCGTTTGCTTCTTGCTTCGTGGAATTTACTTTGCTTCTTTTACTGACTAAAGCTCAAAAAACTCCTAGATAATATGGAAATTTGTGAAAGTGCATGTCTAGACGCCAGGTCGGGTAAAGTCCCTTCCGAGCGGCCAATTACCGAGGGCAGCCGGGTCACCGCCGATGCGCACATAGGAGCCGACGGCGGGGACGCCATTACGGATGTAGAACAGCTGGTACCAGCCTGGGGGACAGATGTACGCATTAGGTGGCGCCGTAATGGTGCACGTGTTGCCGCTGCACGAGAAGGCCGGGAAGAGAGTTCTCGCGCCCATGGAGTTTCCGTGCGTGCTCGAGACGGACCCCAGGAGTGAGATCTTTTCTGCGCCGCCGGCGCCCTGGCCGAGATTGATGGTGTAGCTCTGTCCATACGTCCAGTCCTTGGAGGCGGTAGGTACAGTGAAGGCAGGGCGAGCTGCGCCAGTCAAGAGGTAGGGTGGTGTGAAGACCTCGACACGGACCTCCTGTGGGTTGACGCCGTCCTGGGGGTCAGAGCCAGTAACGAGGACACGGCCGTCGAGAAGGGTGATAGCCTCGCTGTGATACATGCGGGCAACGGTCGTGTTCGCCATGACACTCATGCGCTGACCAAGAGGCTGCTCCGGGTCATAGAGGACAGCGTTCAGGTTCGGAGTGTTGGCGAGGCCAAAGCCAGCCACACCCTGCTGAGCACCGTTGAGAATGAGATAGGTGCCGTCGGGAAGGGGAGCCATGCAGCTCATGACGCGCTTCGAGGGCATCCGCTCCATTGTCCAAGTAGGGTTGGCAGCATCTGGCTGAATCGATACACAGTTATCCAGCGCATAGGAGGTTGTAGTAGCGCCTCCACAGATGAGAATTCCGAGGGGCTCGCTGTAAGGGGCTCGCTGGGGCAGCAAGACCGACGTGCCCTCAAGGGGGTAAGTCCTTCCGGCTTTCGGGTCCGTGACACCGCCAGGAGCGTTAGGCAGAATCTTGATAGTCGCAAATGTCTTCTCGTCCAGAATGCGAGCCTCGTTCCAGTACTGCACAAAAATGCCGCCACCGGGGAGAACAGCAAGGAACGGGTAGAGGTTATTGGGATCTGTCCTCTCAAGCCAATCCATGTACAGCGGCTTTCCACCGGTGAAAGGAAGAATCTCAAGGGTGGGCACAGGGCGGTCGTTGGAGCCAATCTCACCACCGACGACCAGAACCGAGCCGTTCGTCATGACCATGGCACTGGGGTACCACCTGCCCTGCTGTAGACGGAGAACATTGACGTTTTCTTCCCAGTCGTTGGTACCGTTTTGACCCAGAGCGCCATCGGGCGTGTAGAGACGAACACCAAATGTCGAGTCCAGCGACCAGCCACCGATGGTGAGTTGGCGACCAGCCTTATCGGGCAGGATCACGCCTGCTGAGCAAAAAACGTCGGTCTTGATGTGCATCTCACGCCACGTCTTTCCAAAGTCGTTTACGAGGCTCAAATCGAGCTCATAAGCGCCCGTGCTGTTCGGGGCGCCAGTGCCACCCTTCTCAAGGAAGGTGACCTTGCCATTGACAGACTGCATTGTCATCAGGGGTACCACAAGACCAGGCACAAGGTTGCTGTATCTGCCGGCATTGTTCCCTGTGGGATACTTGAACGAATAGAGGGGGGTAGTTCCGTTCCAGTAATACAGGGTCTGTCGAGCACCGCCACCACAGAGCGCCGTGGGATCTCCGCTGCAGGGCATGTTGCATTCGGCCTCTGGGCGTTTGGCGACGCCGGCGTTGATGATATCGGAAGGATCTCCGCAGTAGCACTCTTCTCCATATTCCATACCACCAGCAGCATAGCCAAATTGTCCGCATCGGCTAAGGCATTCCTGGGGGCTGTTAGTATTAGGAAGGATGATCTGCCAAGGCATCACTCGCTCGTTGTTGGCCGTAGCCACGTAGCATCCCTGATAGCCCCAGGTATTATTGAGACCGGTAGTCTTCACGGAAGGCGGCTGGTATACGGGTGGCTTCCCGTTTGCCCATATCGAAAGATAGCCGCCGCCGCCACACATTTGAGTCTGATCACCATCGCACGGCGTCTGACAGCCTGACTCGTCAGCGGCCTGAACTCCACCATTGTAAATGGCATTGCTGCAGAAGCACTGGCGGAAGTACTCTGTGCCTGAGATGTTGTAGCCCCGGCCGAAGCAGACCTGAGCACACTTCTGGCGGGTCAGTGTCGTATCATCTGGGGCCTGGAAGGTTGGCATAATGCGAGGACCCGGGCCGTCTCTCCAGCAACCTTGGTAGGTCCAATTTGCAGGGAACCCATTGTTCGCAGCTACACTCGAAGTGGCTATAGCAGAGCTGGATGTAGTGCTGGGCACCGATGAGGTAGTGCTGACGGCGGCGCTCGCTGTTGCGATGGCGCTTGACGTAGTGCTCGTGGCAGCGCTGGAGGTAGTGCTTGCGGCGGCGCTCGTGGAGGTGCTCGCCACAGAGCTGCTGCTGCTTGCCAGGCCATGAACGGCAGCGTACTGACCCATGAAATCATAAATGTTCAGTCGGTTGCCGCCACCGCAGATCTCAGTGCTGTTTCCATTGCAGCGCATGTCACAGCCGCTAGTGGCTGGAACGGCACCGTTGAGGATGTCATTGCCACAGTCTACAATTTGTCAGCACACAGTCCTTTGGTGGTTGGTTTTAAGTACGATGTGACTTACAGCATTCGCCAGAGTACTCTGTGCCAGCCAGCTTGTAGCCAGCGGTTTGACAAGCCTTCGTGCAGTTCTGGCCTGTCATTGTGTTGCCAGGAATACCGGCACCGTAGGGCAGGGCACGGGCATTCTGTCCCTCGGTATAGCATCCTAGATGGGGCCAATCCTTGATACCCGTGTTAGGCTGCGGGCCGAACTTGGTAGGGTCACGGAAGAGGGACAAGCGGCTAGGTCCGCCGCATGGCTGAGTGGTGTCTCCTGCGCAGGGAGTGTTGCACTGGGACTCTGCTGTGGCTTTGGCGGCTGCTGGAGCCAGCTGAGTACCGCAGACTGTGGGCGGGAGGTCAGAAATGTCTCAAAAATTAACTGCGCGGCGCGGGTTGAACTGGCTTACAGCACTCCTTGAAGTATTCTAAGCCCGCATAGGGGTAACCAGCAGTGTCGCAGAAGTTGATGCATTTCTGGATGGTCATGTCGTCTGCCGCTGTCGCGGCAGCATCAATTGTCCTTCCGACATCGCTGTTTGGGGAGGATTAGCACTTGGATCGCCTTGTTTGATGGACCAGCCATTGACTTACGTCCAGCAGCCCTGGTAAGTCCATGATCCCGGGAGGGTGTTGGGGACGGTGAGCTGTGCTGAGGCGAGAAAGAGGTGTGCCGCGATGACGAAGCCCGCCCGACGGATGCTGGCAGAACCCATGTTGGATCAAGGGCCTGGTGCAGGCAGGACCAGTGTCTACTTACTCTTCCAAGGTCGTTGGAGATGAGAAGGATCAGCAAGAAGCCGGGAGAGTGATCGACATGGAACAGGATTATGTTTGGCCGAGGAGGGCGGGCGAGCCGGCACAGATATAGGCCGGGCATGCCGTCTGCCGTCGTGGCCGCGGGCAGGGGTCGCGATGAGAGGAGCAAGCGTCGGGCTGGACTGATCCCTGAGTCGGATCGTTGACGGCGGGCCCCACAGGGTCACAGCACGGCAACATCGCGAAATTCCGAGGGTCCCAAGGGTTCCAAGGATTCGCCGGGACACCGCCCAAGGTTATCGGCGACCGGGGGCTAGTATGGCCGAGAGGGTGCAGAAATCAGCTGGGCAGCTGAGCAGCGGGTGGACCCAGACAATGGGTTCGGAGTACGAGTGTGCTACGAAGGAGGGTGCCAGGACGGGCCATCCTCGCAGCGCCACGCCAGGCGTCTGACCCAGCGCGTCGGAGCAAGAGACGGACTTGGTGATGATGCTTGCGCGAGTGCAGTGGCGTGCAGGAGCTGGAAGCAGGTGCATGGCGGCCATGGCGGCTACTGCCCGCCACATCGGGGTCTCGCGTCTCGATGATTCGAGTCGGGTGACAAGTCTTGTTCCTTCAGCTCCCCTTTCGGACCCCCCGTCAGGCCTGATGTTGGCGGATGAGCCGGGCGGCGCCAGGCTGGCCGAGGTGCCTGGCTAAGGCACAGCGCAAGGCTCCAACAGCGGGACGAAGACATTGGTGGCTTTGTTGGTGGTTGTCAGGCAGTCGGGGTGGCTTTGTGGCTTTTCAGGAGGAGCCATCCGCACAGGGTCTTCAGCCCCCCACTAGACCTGGACCAGCCCAGAAGGGCAAAGCCACCAAAGCGCCATCCCGATACGAGAGCTTCTGCGCATTCTGGAGCTCCAGCAAGGCCAGCACACTGGCAGCTGCCGTCATCCACGGAGTACGACGACGGGGAGCATCTCTGCGGCAACTCGGCACTACTCAGCACAGCACAGCATTCGTCAATGGCACTCTGCCCAAGACAGCTCTCCCGCCACCCCCTCTCCCGCTCACTGTCATCCCGACGTCGTCGTCATGCCGGACAGCCAGCCACCACGCCGTTGCAGCCTGCCGCCGTGTCTCTCCTTACAACGGTGCTGACAAGCCGTTGCAGACCCACCGCTCCTCAGCAGCAAGGGTGCGGCTCCGCCATTGCCCATCTTGAGCCACACCCATGATGCCCCTGTTCCCGCCTCGCCCGCCTCCCGAAAGAGCCCCTGTTGCCAAGCGTCAGCCCCGAGAACCTTCCTCGCACCCCTTCCACGCCGAGCCGGGCTCGACTTAAGCTGTGGCAGACCTCAGAACAATGGACACAACCATCAGGCGCGTTGCTCGAAACAGGTTCCAGCCCACGACTTTTCTGAGAGGCGCCAGCTATTGCTGCAAGCTTACTCCACCATCCAAGCGATGCAAAGCAATACAATGCCTCGCGAACCCAGTCCCTCACCCCACGAGCTGATTCACCTACAAAAATATGTCACCTGTCAGACTGCATCATAAGTCCCAAACCCTGACGCCGATATGAGGGGTCTCCATCGCTCTTCGGATCCTCCTTGCCGTACGTAGTTCGGTAGTTCGGACCCGGCTGTCTGGTGCTCTGGGTTCTGGGTTGTGCCATGAGCCATATCAGACTCTATTCAGAAGGAACCCCCCTCCAAGTTCTGTCACCAACCTATCGAATTGTAAAGCTATCGTGGCGTAGCAGCACAAGGGGTAGCGGCGCCAACCGTCGACCAGGACCAGGATTGTGCCTGCATGCAACACGAGTTGCTGGCATGTTTATGTGGGCTGATACCTGGTCTGCAGATTTGGCGAGCTCATGTCACTACTCCGACGTTCCACGTAGGGAAATTGGCTCTAGCTTATGCTGCAAAGCTACGTAGATGACAATGGCGCAATAGACCAGGAGGGCAGAAGCGGCACACTTCACATTCAATAAGGCTTCGCCAGGGAACGACTAATCGGCCATCCAGTGCAGATGGCGAGTCTTCGGAACACGAGGCTGGCCCTAGAGCAACGACATTCTCGTCATGTCATCAATACTGGAGCTACTGCGGCCACTTAGTGTCGCACCACACCTGTAAAGACTGTCAGATTTACGGTGAGTTGCCCTCGGATTGGCGCCTTCGCAGAGGAGACTTCACCCTGTGACCAGACGACGATAGCTGAGCTGCATCGTGTCGCGCGATGTCAGCCCACACACAGGTAGGAAATGGCCGCAATTTGACTGCCTCGTCGGTCTGCAGGTGGTTCCTTTCTTGTATTGGTCTGTGAAAAACTGGCAAGCAGGGATCCCCTGTCCTGCTCTGATGGCAGAACAAGGAAGTTGACAAAAACACACGATTGGCCTAGAGTAGCTTGAATCAAGATGATTCCGTATGGCGGACGAGGTTACAGAAGACATGGGGGTAGAAAAAGTAGACATGGGGGTAGAAGTTCCAAAACCACTAAAGTTGGTATGGGGATAAAAACTTCTACCCCCATGTCTACTTTTCTGACCTGAAGTCCCGCCTATGTACCTTGCACGATGAGCTCCTTGCGCGAGCCCTCGCATAAGCCAGGCATAGGTGCCCAGATGCGTGCAGCACTTCGTGACAGCCTCTCTTTCTTACCTACACCTGCAACCATTTATACGTCGATTCCCCCCAACTACCGCGCATTACTTGAATAAGCTAGGAGCTACAGAAGCTATAGAAGTTATATAAGTTACAGATTACGACCTACTCCCTCCTTACCCTACTCATCACCTCAGTATCTCGCATATACTCTACATATGCAGTGTATATGTGCCGCATATGCTATGTATATACATCAAAAACGTAAGGTCCCGATGCATTCTGATTTCGACGGTTAGATAAGGAGCTTATCGTGCTTAATGCAAGGTACATAGGCGGGACTTCAGGTCAGAAAAGTAGACATGGGGGTAGAAGTTTTTATCCCCATACCAACTTTAGTGGTTTTGGAACTTCTACCCCCATGTCTACTTTTTCTACCCCCATGTCTTCTGCACCTCATGGCGGACAGCATGGCAACGTCAAGAGACTGCACTTGGCAAGGGCTTTGGATTAGGTATGTGTTGCCGTCGTCGGCACTGAGAGAAAAAAAGGTCGCGATTGCCGTGTCGGCATGATTTGCCAATCAGAAAGGTCGTCAGCATCGGCATCCACCTAGAGTACGACGCACCCATGGCTCGAGGCAATATAATTGCTGCAAGCTGCAACCACTTACCGTGTTGTTGTAGTGTACCGAGCCATGCCAAGCTGCACAAACCTAAGCGGCTGCAGCACGCTGACCGCTTGCATGCGTCACATTCGTAGTCACCAGAGCTAGCCACGTGCACAGCTTGCAAGGCTCGATCGATATTGCCTGCGCCCTGCCAAAGCTCGAGCTATAGATACACGTTTCTTCGGGTTTTCTCGGCTGTCATCACGGCTGACACTCTAAAATTGCAGTGCGAGAACGCGTCAGCCTCAAATAGTCCGATCGGACTTCTCCCGTCACAACATCGCAAGGGGGGCAACCCCGACGCCCCCGTTTTCTCATTTCGAAGAGTCTCTGTGCCCTCTGCTAACCGCTCGCGATTTCTTTACTTGATATCACTTAGTCTAGCCTTACGCTACATAGCGGACTAAGGGCTACATGCCCACAGCCAAATTGGTGTCGCTCCACTACGGAAGGTTCACCTGAGCGTGGCCAGCGAGACATCCACCCGCTATGCCAGTCCAGGTATGGGCTTTTCTAAGCTCATCTTACGATGCTTCACAGCAAAACTTTTACCAACTTTGCGGGATGGTAGTTCGATCTGTCTGCCATCGTGGCTGACGCATCTGTCTACTTTGGGACACGGGCGGCCAGACCTTGACTCGTCCACCCACCCCCACCCGTGCGTGCAGCCCGCCTGAGCCTCGCTCCACCGCAACAAGAGGAATATTTTGCCCACACTTGCTCAACTTGGCAAGTACCCGACCTCAGCCTTGGCGTCGCACTCAAGCGTGGCATGCACTTCGTACGAACGAAGGGGTTCAGAAGTAGCTGTCCAAGCAGGGCCTATACTGACCATTCGGGATCCCTTTCTCTGCCAGGCCGGGTCGGGCAACCATGCCCCCCGGAAATATTGCCTATACTTCGAACCTGAGCGAAGCACCGGGAACGTCCGTGACTGTCTGTGGTCGGCCAGGTACGTAATAGAGCGAGAGCTCCGTGCGGTGATCGCCGTCCGGGTTGTGTGCACGGGTTGCAGTGGTGTCCTATGCCTTGCCCTGCCTATACGGAGTAGGTACAGAGAGAGATACGGGGTATCAAGACGAGTGCTCTTCCAGTCTGATGGCTCTCTGCATCTCCAGCGATCGGGGCCCCCTCTTTGCTTGGTCCGTGTGGGTTTCTCGAAGACAAAGTGCCTGGGCCAGAGCAAGCGGCTACCCGCAGAGTTCGCATGTGCTGCAAGGCAGGCGCGGGAGCCATGCCACGCGGTCTCGCGGGGTAAGAAAGGAGTCTTGTCAACAAGTGCTTTGTGCCACAAGGCTCCAAGGCTGATGTTTCGCGCGCTTCGCTTCACCTCCCGGCGCTGCTCCGCACTAGCCAGCCAGGCGGCAGTCTTTGGTCGCTAGAATACGCGTGCCTGTGCACACTTTTGCGCGCGGGCAGCATGCCCTTATGCAGTTCTGCAAGGCTACGCTACCCTGGACAAGCGAAGCGAGTCACACGAGCAGGCTAGTTGCAGCAGTTTTCAGGCGACAAGCGAGGTCTGGTGGTGTACCTGCGATCCGTGCATGAGTTCTAGGAGAGCCACAAAAGTCGCCGTCGCCGTCGGGGGAGGTGGTCTGCTTGTTATGGCTGGTGTGCCGTCCTGTCCCTTCCTGCGGGCGTTCCAAGGCTGACGGAGACGACCAGGGCTCGCATGCACTCGGATCTCGATATTGATATACCAGCCCTGCAGGCGGGGGCAATGCCCGCCTTAGAAGTTGTTCCGTCAGCTGCCCTAGTTTGCGTGTCTACTGCACTTAGAAATGGTTCACGGTTGTGATGATACAGAAATCTCAACGACTTACAAACATAGGAGGGAGGCGGAAGCTAATGTTCTAGAATCCACGGGGCCCCACCCGGAGCAAAGTATCTGGCGGCTGTTATTCACTATGAGCCATCGCGGAGCCTTGCGCCGAGAGGGTGTCAAACAGTTAGCTGATTGGCTGTAGTGTCAGGATTGCAATGGATGACTCACCAGCCTTGCCAACTGCGCCTGTTTGCAGCAGTGAGTGAGCGAGAGGGGGGCAGGAGAAAAAAATGGAAACCGCCTCGCACTTGCCACACCAGCGATCCTCAAATATCAGACGGCATTGCTGCAAATGGCTTGGGCCTCTTATGTTGTAATCCGATTTCTCTTATTATAATCTTTTGACAGCGTTCACTTGTGCAGCGCCCTCACGTTAAATTTTACAGCTATTTTTCGGGGTCTACACAGTTCAGCTGGGGGGAAGAGCGCATCCACCATTCGAATCGTGCCCACTACCGCCACGTGCTTCAGCGTCATCAACTCGCCTGGGGGGGTTAAAGGCTGCGATAACATTGACCCAAAAATCATCGCACAACCACTCCTGTCGCGGGACCAGCAGTGCTCTGCAGCGCATCTGTTTGTACATGAACTCGGCGGCAGTCGTCGTCACATGCTACAAGTCTGACCGCAACGCTATCACCACAGCGGGCACTATCACCGCCTCGGCCAAGCACACACACGCTTGCAGCGTGCATCTCAGGGACAGACCATGGCTGAAGCTGCAGTGCCAAGGGCACCACCGGTAGCTGCACCACCACAAGCCTCTTCAGGTACATCAACGCCAGCAGTAGGGTCACGAGACGGCGCTGCCGCTGCTGCTGCCACCGCTCGGCGAGGGAGAGGCGGCGGCGGTCGCGGTTCCCGGAGACCTCCACGGGGAGAAGGGGCGGATCGCAGAGTACAAACGACAACAATAACGACAACAGCAGCAGAGACGGCAGACGCTCAGGGTGGGGCACGGCAGAATGGCCCTGCCGGAAGCAGCACCAGCGGTCATGTATATGGACCGAGTGGTCACCACTCACATCCTTCAACAAACGACAGAGGCGGGCGTGGGCGGGGACGGGGCCGAGGCAGCGGTGGCCGGCCGCCGCGGAGAGGAGGCAACGGCACTGCAGGTGTTGGCCAACCGGCCAGGACCACCGTCGGTGCTGTTCCGCGATCGTTTGGAGGGCACTTGACGACAGATGCGGGGTCCGAAGCAGGCGACGCGGCCAACCTTAATGCCGATGCGGAAGAATTCGTGCCAGGACAGCCCGTCAAGCCAAAGTAAGCTGGAGAAACCTGTCCAAAGTGAAATCTAGCTGCGGCTATACTAACGCGTTCTTTAGTGGCAAAAAGGCCCAGGTGAAGCCGAGGGCCATACCCACGCGGAGGATGTCGAGATCGACAGCACCCGATCTGCCGACGCGTATCCACGAAGACATCACCAACGGTCACTACGAGTGTGTCATTTGCACCAACGAAGTGCTGCCGAATTCGCGGGTATGGTCCTGCACGATCTGCTGGACGGTGACGCACGGCACTTGCGTGGGGAAATGGTATTCGAACCAGACCAAGACCGCAGAGGACAAGTCATGGAGGTGCCCCGGCTGCAACTCGGCCATGGGTGCCGAGGAGCCCGCAAAGTACCACTGCTGGTGTGGCAAGGAGCCGAGTCCGAGGTCCATACCTGGCCTAAGCCCACACAGTTGCGGACAGACGTGCTCGAAGCCGCGAGGCACCTGCCCGCACCCGTGTCCGCTCGAGTGTCACGCTGGCCCGTGTCCGCCGTGTCTGATGATGGGTCCTAAGCAGACATGCTTTTGTGGAAAGACTACCTCGACAAGGCGCTGTGGCGAGACCGACTATGTCAATGGGTGGAGTTGCCACGAGACGTGTGGTGACCTGCTGCCGTGTGGAGAGCACGAGTGTCGGCAAGGATGCCACGCAGGCCTTTGTGGAAGCTGTCAGGTTCCGGTACCCTCACTATGCTACTGTGGGCGAGTGGCGAAAGATCTAGCATGCGACGAGCGTGGAGACAAGGAGGAATCATACAACTACGGACAAGCTGCACAGCTCGACATAACTCCGTCAGACGAATTCCTCCCAAACAAAGCATTTTGGGGTTCATTCGAATGCGAGGGTGTTTGTGGACGATATTTCGACTGCGGCAAGCATCAGTGCCAGAAGGCTTGTCATCCCCAGGATGAGAGCGAGGCCCACTGTCCTTCCTCGGCCGATATTGTCACGCACTGCCCCTGTGGCAAAACAGCATTGATCGATATCCTCGAGAAGCCCAGAGAGAGCTGCGAAGAGCCGATACCTAACTGTAAAGAGACATGTGGTCGCCTCTTGTCCTGCGGCCACGAGTGTGATCAAGCCTGCCACAAGGGTGCGTGCCCGCCATGCTTCCAGCGAATGTCCATCACATGCCGCTGTGGAAGGACTACGACGGGTACGCTGTGCCATCAGGGCGATGTCTGGAAGCCAGAATGTATGAGGATCTGCCGCGCACAGCTCAACTGTGGCAGACACGAGCACGGTGAGCGCTGCTGTCCGTCAGAGAAAAAGGCCATGGAACGCGTCGCTGCGAAAAGGAAGAACAAGAGCGTGGCGCCAGCCAACGAAGAAATCGAGGCCGAACACATCTGCATCAGAGTTTGTGGGCGCGAGCTGAAATGTGGCACCCATCGCTGTCAGCAGATGTGCCACCGTGGCCCTTGTCCATCTTGCCCGGAGGCAGTCTTTGATGAGATCAGCTGCCACTGCGGACGGACAGTGTTGTATCCGCCGCAACCGTGTGGAACGAGGCCGCCCGAGTGTCGATATGACTGCACTCGATCTCGGCCTTGCGGACATCCCCAGGTAAGACTTTCCGCACAGTATCCCATCGTGCTTTTTTTTTTTTGCTAATACTCGTGCCCACAGGTCTCACACAACTGCCACACAGACGACAAGGACTGTCCACAATGCCCCTTCCTTGTCGAGAAACGGTGCATATGTGGCAAACAGACCCTGAAGAATCAACCTTGCTGGTTCCAAGAACCAAGGTGTGGCAAGCCCTGCGGCAAAGAGCTGAAGTGCGGATACCACAAGTGTCGAAAGCTATGCCATCGCGACGGCGAGTGCGAGGATGTCGATATCCAGGGTTCCCACTGCGGCCAGCCTTGCATGAAATCTCGGAAGTCTTGCGATCACGTGGACATTGAACCCTGCCACGCACCTTACGCGTGCAAGGAAGACCGACCTTGCCAGGCGAAGACATTTGTGACGTGCGAGTGTCAGCACAGGAAGCAAGAAGTCAAGTGCGGAGCGACAGAGGCCAACGCCTGGCCCTCGCGGATCATGCTGAAGTGCGACGACGAGTGTCTGCGGATGCAGCGGAATGCCAGGCTCGCCGATGCGCTCAACATCGATCCATCAGAGCACACCGACGACCACGTCCCTTACTCCGACACCACCCTCAAGCTATACCGTGCCAGCCCGCAGTGGTCGCAGACCTACGAGCGCGAGTTCCGGGTCTTTGCCTCCGACGCGGGTGAGAAGCGACTGCGGTTCAAGCCCATGCAGTCTCACCAACGAGCATTCTTGCATGCTCTTGCCGAGGACTTTGGATTCGACAGTGAGAGCAGTGATCCAGAACCTCACCGCCATGTGTGTTTGTTTAAGACACCTCGTTTCGTTTCAGCACCGCCCAAGACCTTGTCACAGTGTATCAGGATCCGTGCCACGGCTGCTCAGTCCGCTGCTATGGCGACTTCATCGTCCACTGCTGCAAACGTGAGCGCAGAGGCGGATGCGGCCGCCAAGCTCCCGTGGAACGCCCTGATCCTAACGTCTCCGCGCTTCGGCCTTACAATCGAGGAGGTCGACAAGGCCCTCAAGCCTGACTACGCCGCCCACCCGACAGTGACGTTCCAGACCAGCTTTCTCCCCTCTGATGAGGTCGTAATTCGCGGCTCTGGGCCCTGGCTGCCAACAGCCCTCGAGGCTGCACTCTCGTCTATCAAGAGCGCTGCCGCATCGAAACTCAAGCGGCTAGATCTGATCAAGAGCGCCGGGGGCGTGTTTCTGTGCCACGCGGACAGCTCCCTGAACATCCTGCGCCGTGAAGATGCTTCCGGGCCCGGCGGTCGCGACGCCGGCGGTTGGAGCTCCGTGGTCGCGGGCAAATCCGCCGCCCGCCCTCGGCAGATTATCCCTGCTGGGCCCATGCCGCTCCGGAGCAAGTTCATCGCACTGAGAAAGAAGCCTGTGGAGGTGGAGCCCGTCGAGGACGACTGGGAGGCGGCTGCGGATAATCTGGACAGGCCAGCTGTTGTTGCTGCCACTCTTGTTGCTGCTGCTGCTGCTGCTGCTCCCAGGCAGGCGGGCGAGACGGCTGAGTCTGTCGATGAAAGCGGAGAGAAACCCTCGGAGCCTGTTGTTTAGAAGGGCGTATCGTTTTGATAATGGCTCACGAGACACAGTAGCGTATAGGAAGATAGCAGAACAATAACAAAATCCGTAACGTTACTGAAAACCTTCGGGGTGTCTGTTCATATAGTCATCGATTGCCATTATGTCGCCAGTATAGACGCTGAACTATGAACTGCGCATCATGGTACCTGATCACGAGAACATCATCGTCCCATGGTCGGGCTGCGTCGCATGTGTGGATAGAAAAGAAGAATGAGTAGCGCCTATAGAGATAACGCTTGCACAAAAAATGCGAACCATGCTGTCCTCCGAAACGATTCCTTGATCTCATGCCTTCCATGTCCTCGTCCGTGATCTCAATGGGCACAGCCTCAGCCGCCAGAGCTGTCCAGGGAAAATCTCGTCTGAACGAGTGCCCGGGTTTTGCGAGCCCGCGTACCAATGACGAGTTCCCAAACCTCAAGGGCCCAGTCCATACCCATGCTACATCACTCGTGGACATCGCCATCCCACTCATCACCCGACGAGCCCGAGCCCGCCACGCAGGGATCAGCCACCGGCTTACCGCAAGCTCCTTCGCCGTTCGCCGGGTCAATCCAGCACTGGTATTCTGGCTTCGGGATGCAGTCCACGATGAGCAGCGGGTCCTGTCCGCGACAACGGGTGAAGCTGTACGGCCCGTCGCAAACGTCGTAAACCGCTTCCACGGTGGTCTGGTTGCACGGGTTCATATGGTTGCGCACGGCAGAGCCGGGCATGCGCGGTCCGAGATCGCCGAGACGACCGGTGACGCCGGCGCGGTAACCAATGGGGTGCGGCGGCAGCGGCGTGATGATGGCTGCTGCGATTACTGGGGTTGCGAGAAGGACGCTCGCGATGACTGCGACGGCGGCTACTGCCGTTGCGGTGCGGGGAGGGGCGAAGGCTGCCATTGTCTCGTCTTGTCTTGAACACGTCGTTGGCTAATATGGTGATTGTTGTGAGGTGGGTGTGACCGGAGTTCTTATGAAGGTAGTCGTTATTCGCTCGTTGCAATAGCTCTCTGTGAAGCGGACTCCAAGAATATGCTGTGAATGACTTGAAGTTATCAGTCTGAAGAACGAGTCGTTGGGTAAAGTCGTTGATTCCAGATGTGACTTTAGTAAGGCTAGTGCAAGGCACCAGAGCAGCGTGAAAGATTCGTCTGAATGGAAAGTCAGTCGAGACCTGCAGATTCTCAGGGAACGGGCTTGAGCGTAGTTCTTTGTCGGGCAAGTGTTCCGCAAACACCTTGATGACCAAAAACCATTTCCTTGGCAACTCACCGCTCCGGGATGAAGAGCAATAGCGCGAAGTTTTCTGAACCGAAATCACCCAAATTCAATAACCCAGTGGAAGCAGAAGTCAGGTTGAGCGATTGAGAGGGTAAGGCAGGCTCGGAGTTATCGTAGATTGCAAATGTTGAACTCAGCGCGGAGAGCAAGAGGTCGGCCTCCAAAGCAGAGGGTAGAGCGACAGGAAGAGACTTTGGATGCTGCTTCTTTAGAGCAAAAAAGATGTTGCTCTCAGAGATCGTGCTTGTTCACATACCTAGTGTAGGTAATTACACGGAAAAGTTCTCGTAAACACGTACGTTCCTTCCGTGAGCTGTCTTCGTGCCTCCCTCTCGCAGCCCTCGGTGAGTCGTCGTGCTGCGCTACTCACGACTTCCATTAAACTCGATGTATGGTGTCGCACATGTCCGGCACTTCTTGCTCATCTCGCCCATAATGCTTTAACCATGTCGAGAACCAATCAAAATCACCGAAAAAAGCTCTGATAATGGGAACGACTTGGTATTGATGTAACCACAAACGATACTCGTCGCGTCAGTCCTAGCCATTATCAAGCAAGGTATTGGGGTATCTTGAAAATGCAGACAAGGGAAATTGCTTCGCTACGCCGCCAGGGACAATTTTCACCGTGTCCAAGTTAATTGTCACAACCCCTGATAGTCTCTAATGCGGCAGCTTCGAAAAACAGTGTTGACGTTGAACAGCTCGAATCACGTAATTGTCCGTGGATATCTTCACTTCTTTACGCCCGCTACATTCGAGACGAACTCGGCAATCGACTCGAAATAGCCCTCCTCCAGGACGCTCGAGTTGTGGTCGCCGCCCGGCAGGGCTTTCCAGATCTTGGTTGGCGTAGTGGCAATCTCGAAGAGACGCCGCATATGGTCAGGTCTAGAGTCACGTTGAAAACCTATGTCAGCTGTCACTGTGCTCCCATGACCAGGTGGGGGCCAAGCTTTGGAGGCGAGCCAGGGGTCAGGGGTCCGGGAACAACTTACGGGACAATTTCATCCTGCAGTCCGCTGATGAACAAGATTGGGACCTCCGTGATGGAGGGCAGGATGGTCTCGCTCGGCCATACCTGGTGGCACAGCAAGGTGAGGTACTTGGCGGGTGGTATGACCGACGGAATCAGGGCGCGCATGGAGAGGAAAGTGTTCTCCAGCACCAGTCCAACAACGTCTCCCGCGTTCTGGTTTTTGGCGACTAGTTTGATACTCACCGCTCCTCCAAGGCTCTGTCCGTATACCACGATCTCGTGATTGGATGTCTCGGCTCTCTGCCGCAGGTAGTCGAGGGCGGTTTGCGCATCGACCATGAGACCTTTCTCGTCGGGCTCACCCGTGGAAAGCCCATATCCACGGTACTCGAGCATGAAAACGTTGCAGCCGACGTAGTTGATCAGCATCCGTGCAATTGGCAGCCTGTGGCCAATATTTCCGGCGTTGCCGTGGAACATGAGGACTGTGCATTTCGAGTTGGGGCCGTTTCGGGGGCTGCGGATGTAGAATGCCGAGAGCTTCTCCCCATCGTCTGTTGGTATGACGAGCTCCTCGAAGTCCTTGATTCCAAACTGCGATGGTCGGGGCACGTCGGTGCGGGCATTTGGGGGCATATGCGAAGGGTAGATCAGGGCTCTGCAGCATTTTGTGTCTAGTCAGCTAATGTTGTCCATGCCGAGTTTTCTTTTGGGGGTTGGCCGGGATCAGGGCTGGAGAGGGAGAACCTGGCACATGATACAACATAGACACGGCTCGTGAAAGGGTAGCAGCAGCAAGCATTCCAGGTTACAGAAAAACAAGCGTCAAAAAGCAAACAAAGATCAAGAGCGTGACTCGGCAGACAAGGCAGTACTGACTTTTGCTTGAAGTAGAGTAGCGTGGTCAAGACGGCCGCAACACCCTGTGTATTGCAGGTTAGCTCCGGGCGGTAGGCGGCACGGCAGCGACCGGAGACGGCAGCGTGGGCGCGGCGACAGGCGCGGGCGAGGGAGAAGGCCTGAGGATTTGCAGGTGGCTGCAGCGGCAACGGCAGCGGGGGCGGCGGCGGCAACGACGACGACGAGGAGAAGGAAAAGGAGCGTGAAGACAAAGAGAACGAGTGTGAAGGCATACCGTGGAGGCCAACGCTGGCAGGCGCATGTAGGCTCCCACGGTGCTGAGGAGCGAGGCCGCGTGCTCCAGGAAGCTGGTCGACTGTGACGACGACGCAGGCGGAGGAGACATGGCCTTGATCGGCAGCTCGCGGGAGGGAGAGGAGAGGAGAGGGAGAGCCGGCGGGATCGAGGGGGTCGGACGAGGTCGACGGGCAGGGCCGTGGCAGGCGGGTCGTCGTGGGCTGTGCGGCGGAGAAAAAGAGGATGAAGCAGCAAGGGGCAGGCAGACGGGCGAGACGAGACGGGGTCAAGTCAAGGTTGCAGATGCTCAGTCAGCCGAGAGGCCGACGATGCGGAAGCCGCAATCTAGTCCGTAGATGCTGGCTGGAGATTGGAACTCTGCACAATGGTGCGACTGCCACCAAGCTTGGAACCACCTGCCACTCAACCCAGTCCAAATCGAGCCTGGTCCAGGCACAGGCCGCGACGCCGGAAGCTTCCATGTTTCCATGCAACTGTGCAAGTGTCGTGCATCCCATCCTGCCTGAGACACCCGTCCGTTCGCCGGCCTCGCGCCGTCCGCACGGACTTGTCCCATGCAGGTGCAGCCAACATCCTCCCACATCCTCCAACGCACTTGCCACCACCGTTCGCAGACACGAACCGGCCATCTGCTCAGGAGGCTATTCAGAAGTCTTCCAGGAGTGCAATGTCAGTCCCCGCTCCAGTTGAGCCTCACGTCAGCCCCCCAGTGCCGGGTCACGGCCATCATCACCTGCCCTTCAACATTGCAGGGTTCCCTCCCCAAGCCCCAAGCAACGGAGGACGGAGTACTCAATACTCTCCGCACTATTCGAACATACCGGGATGAGCTTCAGGGGACCCCCGGCCAGCCCGCCAGCAATGCCCCCGCGAGCACCGGCTATTTCTCTTTATTTCTTACTTCCAGCCTCTATCCCTCTCAGAAAAGTTAGCAACGACTCGTGAACCAATAACGCTACAGTACGCCCAAGAACACAGAGTCTGTCAGATCTTCTGACGGTCGCTTCATCCTCGTCATTCTACTTCCTCCCAAGGCTAGGTAGCATGGCCGCATGCGAGGCCTGCGACACACTCTCCTCTTCAGATGTCACGTCGGTCCTTCTCCAATCACGACAATGCACGCACCGTAGGTAGGCCCGCGTCGTCCAGTCGCCACCTTTGTCCCGGCGGGCGGTGCCGCGGCGGTTCTTCACAGGGGGACACCGCAATGCACCTAGGAATCAATGCGGCAGCAGCACTTGCATGAACCTCGCCGGCGCGCCAGTGCTACAGCACGGCAACTTTAAGGTAAACAAACTGCCATGATTCATGCGCCCGTCGCCGCTCTTCGTAGTCTCGGACGAGAGCTAGGCCGCAAGCTGCAAGTCCTCGCGCACAAATCCTCGTCTGATGCCCGTCTGGACGATTACTCTCGGGTACCACTGTCCCCATCCCCTTTATATCAGCAACAATTGCACGCGTCGGGGATATCCTTCCCCCTCCCCTTCCCCGCAAGACGATGCTCGAGTTGCGGCTTTTCCCGGACCGAACCGACATCTCCCCCGTGGAGTTGTCACATATACACACCTGCAAACCTGACGAGCCTAAATGGGCTCAAACTCGCACATACTCAAAGTGACCTTCTCTGATGCCGAAATGAGCGAGCAATGTTGACATTGGAACTCTTCCGCGCCATAGCGAACCCCATAACCCAATGTTGCATGAGTCGGCGTCCACTAGCCGTCGTCGGGTTTGTCGATAGACTGACACAACAAACACACGGACACGCCTCTTTTGCGTAAACGCGCGGGCTCCTAGGCACTAGGCCGTGCCAGGCGTGTAAGGGGCTGTGAGACCCTCGAAGTCAGGCGGTCTTGGGAGAGAGAGAAAAGGTTTGCGTAAGCCGGGATGGTTGTTCTTGCTTCTCACTTGGAGGAAGCAACTTGGCCGGCACGAAACACTTTTTTCTCCAAGTAAACATCAGATCATCCCTTCCGATGAATTGAGGGGGGAAGCTAGTTCTGCACAAGTTGCGGCGCCGTGAGCCCTCTGCTAGGTATTGCCAACTCGAATGACGAGCCGCGAAGCATGCGAGAGCTGTTACCATGGATGTCGAGTTATGTATTTTGGTTATCATTGTTATATTGTCTACTTTGCCCTGGGACGTGCTCGGGAAGCTGGCGGCCCCTCGCTCTATTTTGCTTTGCTGCTTTTACCTCTTCCCGCCCAGTTCCTTTTCTATTTTGATGAAGCTGCCCCTCGCAGAAAGAAATATACCCTTCTCCCTCGCAACGGCAGGGGAAGAACAAACGGGAGGGTCGGTGACACGAGGTGTTGAATTTAAGTGTGTAGTCTTTTAAAAGCTCGCGGAGCAAATCAAAACGTCAAGTAGAACGAAAAATAAAATAAAAACTGTATGGGCTTGGGGCTTGCATGTCCTTTGAGACATTCAGCCGCCCTCGCTCCACCATTGGTAGGTGAAACCTTGAATGTGATTGATTGCGCGAGGGTTTTAGCAGTAAAAAGCGAAAGGAGGGAGAACCTGGATGTTCCCTAATTCATCTGATACTATGTGACCGAAATACAGTGCGTTAATAGTTCGGGGACGGATGAGCACGATTTTTCGGGGTTTTTTTTCTTTCCAGAATGGATCCGTGGTACTGTAGGATATAGTTGTTGTGATACAAAGTAATTAGTGTATTAAGTGAAACGTCGAATCTGCGTTCCGCCAGCTAGTCATGTCTTGTATTGAATGCCCTGGTCCTTTTTTTTCTCTCCCAACCACCTTGGAACACAGTAGCATGATTTTGCGTATAGGCTCAGAAACAAAAAGACACTGTATCGACGACGACGACGACGACGACGATGACGACGACGATGACGACGACGACTACGACTGTGCTCATGCACGCGCGGTGAGAGACGTTTACTTTTTTACTAGTTCCCCTGCTGTCACGTGTTTTCGCGCCCGCCCCGCTGCTGCTCTCCTTCTACCCTGTCTGTACGGGCTACTCTTATCTTGTCGTTGTGAAAATCATTGTTCAACGGTGATTTGCGTCAGCTCTGGTGAGCGTGCCTAAAGCCTGGCTCTCTAGTGATTATGATGACGTCATATATGAGGATGGAGGCGTTTCTCACAGTCGAATGATCTCGTGTATGACAGAAGCCTCTGGAGATATGATGGGGAAGGATGCCCGTACAGGGGGACCCGCATACAGAAGCACAAGGCCAAAGACAGATGCTGGCCGTCAATAATGTACTTGTGAGAAACACCAACCTATGGTGTCCCAGGGAGTCCCCCTTGCTCGTGCCCTGCGGCCCGAGAACACCTGCGGCCCGCGTCTCCCGGGGGGAGGTTCACCGACATGCATGCGTGATGTTTCGCGGACTTTGTGCTCTCTCTCATCGAGTGAAAGAAAGCCCCCGCCCGCACTCTGCAAGCGTACTCTCGATTTGGGGCTTCATGGTGATGTCAAGCAAATGAAACTCGTCGGGGGGGTGTCGCATGCGCCAGCTACCCTACCATGTTTCGTCCATCACACAAGCCGCACGCCCACCTGCCACACCACAACTCGTGGCAACTATCCCGTGTTTCAGATTCAACGAGTGTCTTGTCTGGCTTCGCCAAGAATAACCCGGCTGTCCGGTAGCAGCGAATTGGATGGTAGCCAAAGAGCCAACTACGAAGCCTTGGCTCGCGTTGGCTGTAAGCGGCGCGTGTGATGCGGTCCTTAGCTTAACTTAAAGTATCAAGTATATGCATGCGCGCTCGCGCGCGCTCTTTCAGACGTGAGATAGCAAGCGCCAATTGGACCTTTGAAATTCTTACTGATACTGAATCTATACTGTCTTTGTTGATGACTGCGTGCTCGCTAGAGTTGCTAAATGGGTGCGGGCAAGTCTTGCGGATACAGCTAAGCCATGCGCCTTTCTTGGGGGCCAGAGAGGTTTCTCAAGATGTCATGTTGCACGTAAAGCGCGCCACATCTTATCAGTTGTCCTCTGGCTGTACTGAGTCCAATGGCAGGTATCAGATGATGGCGCGATTTGCATTATGGCAGATCGTCGCAAGTGCTTCACGTTTGTGCGCAGAGCAGCGTCGTGCTTGGAAGGGGGCTTGCGTCAGCGTGCATCTGAAAGAACCTTGACGCGCGGGCTTGCGAGCCAATAATGGATCGTCGCTGGGCAGTGTCGCGCCTTTGCTGATTTGGGGTCTGGCCCGTCGCAGTCTTGCAGATAAAGAGACAAGGGTGTCAGAGTTTGTGTAGCTTCAATTGGAGTGGGTGGCGACCTCATGATCGAACGGCACGACGACTGTACTGTAGCAGGAACATAGTTTGGGCTTTTCCACTGGGGAATCGATAGCTTGAAGACGGCGAGCCTTCATCTAGGTCGCCCGCGGGCTCTCCAGCACACCCGAAGGAGGCAGGTCACCCTCGGCATAACGCATGGATATGAAGTTTGGCGCAACCTAACACGTGAAGAAGTTGCGCTTGCTACTGCCAAAGTGGTTGCATGGAGAATTTCTTCTCCAAACCCAGGACGGGCCAGAGGTAAGGGGGCCGCTGTCCCAATGGAGGCAGAAGGTGGCGTGTTTCGAGAGACCAGAGCGAATCGCTGGGCTTGAAGGATGTCCCAGATGTTGGAGGATTGCTCGGGTGTGCCATGAGAGGGGTCCCATGTGTCTCAGAGACTTCGATCAGCGACCGCGTAACCCTGGAACACGGGGACACACAGAGTCAGCAAAGTCTCCAACTTCAAGCCACCCTGCCACCCTTCCCCGTGCTGGAGCTCTGCATTCTGAAGACGAGGTGAGTCGAGTCGAAACTTGGAACGATACTTGATTATGACAGAAATATCACGAAAACTTGGCAGGCTAGACTCCAGCTTGTTGCATAGACTTGATTTGGCTTCATGCCCGCGACCTACTGCTTCGGGTAACCCGCGAACCCTCGATCAGGAGCAGGAGACGAAATGCTGGACATTGCACGTTGCCTTTGCCATTTGGGCGTAAAGCACGTAACTCCAAAAGGCAGCCATGACGGCACCGAAGTAACCACAAGCCGCTCTGCTGCTGGCCGTCAGGGCACTACCGTTTTGTTCTTATTTCCCAGGCGCACGACCAACTGCCTTTGACCAATTGATCACACGCTCTGCTCGGGGGGATTCGAGAGGCGTCACGCATGATCTGCATGCGCAAACTAGCGTATCATGCGCTCAGAGTGATTACCACCAAGCAGTGGCAAGCACATCCCGACCTGACCCCAACGCGCCTGGCGATCTCTGATGTGCAAGCTGGACGAGTGGCCGCGGGGTCTGACACCGAGGAGACAAAGTTTGCTAGTCGTCTGATGCCGAGCTGAAGAAGAAGCAAGTCGGGGCTTGGAGAATTTTGCAAACATGGTGCCTGGTCCTGGAATGCCGAGTCGCCTCGTGGGTTGGCATGCGAGCTCAGATGCTAGCCATTATGCACGCGCCGATGGGTACTGGGCCGACTGGTCCATACTCGGTCCATTGCTGCAGCTTATCGCGGCTCCTGCATGATGAGTGCAGAGCGGTGCCAGGAACAGCGCCGTCATTGCGCCCGGGCTTGTTAAGGGTTGTCAGTTTGGGCTGGAGCTCAGTGGACGTGCGACTCACGGGCAAGCGAGAATAGAGAACAATGGCAGCAGCAGTGGTCTCGTGATGGCTGCACACCCCCACCATCGTGGTGGTTGCCGCGCGGGGTGGGAGCTTGCGTCTCGTTGGTCATGTGCGGCAGCGTCAATCTGAAATTGGCAGCTGAGACGAATCAGAAGCGGTCATCGCGCTTAGATGGGCGCGCGAGACGGCAGCCCGGTCGCCATCGCAACATGGGCAACCCCTGGGCGAGGTGTGGCCGTAGATAGAGAGCTGAACAGCTTGAGCGCTCACAGGTCCACAGACGTCGACGACCCGCCAGGAAAGCCCCGCCCGCTTGCTGCGCCTGCGCCCAACATCGTGGCCAAACATTCTCTTTGTCAATGCCGCGCTTGTGCCTGCAAGATGGGATGCAGAGAGAGCCGGGCTGCAGCAGCCGGGAGCCGCAGACAGGCGGGTGGACTCCATGCCTGAAGTGACGGCAGAGAATTCGTCTGGGTTGGGCGGACAACCAGTCTCGGAGGTGAGGGGCTAGCTGGTGGTAGAGGGCAGGAGAGGGAGAGGGCAGCAGCGAAACTAATTGTGACTTGTCAACAAGAGCAAGTACCAGTGCAAAGGCGGGCTGAGCATGCAGCATTGAAAGACCCCTCGAAGGGAGCAGCCATTGTGGCGGCGCTGGACTTGTTGTACCTGCCTTGAAGGCGGGCTGTGGACGCGGGAGAGGGAGTGGGAGTGGGAGTGCCGCGATACCGCGCTGCTGCGCCTGCCCCTCCTCTTCTTGCCCAGCTCGAGTTCTATTGTTGGAGACACTCCCATTGCTTGGGGCAACCTCTGACACTTCCTGTTCCAGACCGAGAGTGTTTCCTATCCACGCTCGCGCTTCACCCGCCGGCTCCTGCACCGTCCCTCGCTCCTCTTATTGTTTCCTCCTCCGCGGCCCTCGTCCACCGTGTGCGACCACTGCTCTTCTCTTTGCTCCGTTCACGTTTGCGACTTTTCTCTGGCTAGAATTTCACGACTTTGGCCGACTGCTGATGCTAGACATTGGCCACCATTCCAACAACTTTGAAGCACGAGCAAGCAAGCAGCCCACTTGCCCTACCGGACCCGCTTCCATTCGCTCGCGCCCGTTGCAGTAGCGTCCGAGGCTGCTGCCCAATTCAGTTCCGCGCCTGCCCCGTTGCAAGGCAAAATTGCAATCTGTTTTATTATTGTCAACAAACACCAGCTTCCGTACATCAATACATCAACAACAACACGATCGCCGCCGGAGTCTCCCGGGGCGTGCGTCTTCCCTCGTTGCGAGCCAGACATCACAGCCATCCGCCACTTGCGCCTTGCCTTGCGTCGGGCACTCCCTTCAAACCCTGGCGATCCACCGGCCCATACCTGGAGCCCTGCTTGATCTGCACTGCACCACCACCACCACCACCACCGCCACCACCCCGAGAGTCGACGGCAACTGCAGAAAAACCCAGCAACCTTGGAACCTTCTCCTTCACGGCCCAACCCACAACCTGACTGCTCACCTACCAACCATCGCAACCGACTCTCGTCCGCCTTGCGCCGCCCCAATCAGACCCGGCGTCTGCGCTGACAGACAACCACTGACAAGATGGTGTCCTTTTCGTGCGAGGTAAATGCTCCTCCATCTCCCCGTGCCCGCCCGGCATCAGCCCTGCGGCTTTCCAGCCCAAACACACGCCCGACACGACGCACCCACACCCAACCCAATGCCATGCTCGCGCCCGTTCCCGTCCCTTCACTTCTCCCGAGCCCACCGTTCTGCCCTTTTCCCCTGCGTTCACCACCGCTCCCTACCACCACTGCCGCTCCCTTCCCGCCCTTCCATGCGCCCTACGACACGAGACCCCATAGACACTGTCAGGATCCCAGGACAGCTGCGAGTCGTGGTGGCATACATACTCCGTACCTACATCATCCTTAGCTCCTAGTCCCTGTTGGCGCAGAGCAATCTCCACTACCACCACCTCCGTCACTTGTCTTGACCATCAGCCGCTTGATCACGCTGCCACACCCCACGCCCGAGCTCCACCGCAGCAACAGTTGCTTCCCTAAATCTCCTCCATACCATCGGCAGCATTCCTCGGGTGTCACTTGACACTCCCCGTGGCGGGTCTCGAGCACTACATCTAACATCAGATACCCCTCCAGAATTGCGGCGATGTTTTGACCAAAAAGAAGCTCGACCCGCACCGTAGCCGCTGTCGTGGCGCAACCTTTACCTGTATCGACTGTATGGTACACTTCCCCGGAACCGACTATCGCTCCCATACTGTAAGTTTCCCCTGCGCTTACGCCATCATCATCATCATTATCGCCTCCTCGCTCACAACGACCCCAGAGCTGCATGACCGAAGATCAAAAGTACCAAGGAGCGCTGTACAAGGGAAAGAAACACAAGCCGCAACCGCTAGTAGCCGAGGTCGTCGAGGCCCCTGAGCCAGGTTCTGAACAGCCCACGATGGCACACAACGCTTATGTCGAAGACTTCGCCGAGGAGTACGAAGCCTATCAGACCTACCAAATCAACGAGTCGGAAATAGAACTCGGCTGCCCACCCGAGGCGCCCACACCACCTTCTGCCCTTCCGCACGACGACGCGGTTAACGTGTTCGACTTCATGCAAGAGGCGACCCCAAACACCTCCAACTTCAACTTGCCAGCACCAGGTCCTTTCCCCACCACCGGCGGACGTCAGCTTGTCCGCTTCAATAGCGACATCGAGAATGAGGTCGACCCTGAGGGCTACATGGTTGACCACGAAGATCAGGATCAACGTGGCTCAGCGCCCATCCCCTCTTACGAAACCCCCATGCCCAAGGCATCACGAAGGAAGACCAAGGAGAACGAGGTCAAGAAGGACAAGAAGCGCAAGCGCCTGCACATTGAGACAAGCCCACCAGCCATGACCAGGGCCGACGAAGTCATGACAGACGCACCGCCCGTTCTTCATTCCGGTCTCACTGGTGGTCTCAACAGGATGATGCGCCCGTCCCAGTTTCCGCCCTCTCCCGACTACTCCGGCGCCGACGGGGACAACAACTCTCCTGCCCCGACAAGTCCCATTAGAAAGCCAAGGGATGCGAAACCTCCTAAGCCGAGCCGCACTGAATCTTTCGGAATTGGACTGAAGGCCTTGATCGGAGGTAGCAGCAAGCCCAAAGATGCGAAGAAAAGAAAGACTAAGCACGTTGGCGACAAGAAGGAACGCAAAGAACGTAAAGAGCGTAAGGAGCGCAAAGAGAAGAAGGACCGCAAGGATCGGACGGAACGCAAAGAGCATCGGAAGCATCGCCGCCACAGCTCCGGCGCCGCTGACGACAAGAAGCCCAAACTAATCGAGTACCGCCCTCAGTCAAGCGATGGTGCTAAAGAAGGCGAGGACGGCGCCATGATTTTATTCAAGCCGCGATCAGACCTCTTCCTCAGCTTTTGCACCAAGGGACCGGACAGCGAACGGGGTTGCAGCGTCAACAAGGCGCTCAAGCGCTTCCACCGTGAGAGAGACTCGTCTACCGACAGCCTCGGCAAATTCGTTGAGGAGAAGGAGCTCTGGCGGTCACTGCGAATGCGCAAGAACGAGCGGGGTGAGATTGTGCTCTTCTCCATTGCCGACGACGCCGACGCCGACGAGTAACACCTCGAGGAGTTACATGACCAATAGAAGGAGGAAACCACCACGGCGTTGTATCGGATTTTGCTTTCAACTTTCCTGCCATGTCAACTGGGGAACAATGATACCACTGGGGCGTGACGGCCAAATCGTCCGGATTATGGGGAAAAAAACACATACTGGCCTTGCGCCGGAATGAACAACATTTGCTCTCAAGCTGGACTTGGAGCCCTTGGATGGGAGCGAATGATACCTCCTTTTTCTTACCCAACCTCACCACCTTGTGCTCCTCTGACGTATATCTTGGACGTTCGGAGGGTGTTCACAAGGACGGGGTGGGATTGAATTACTGTTGTCAAGCGGTAGGAGTGTGGGATGTGTATGAGACCACATTGTTGTCGGAGATTATAATGGGTTGACATGTCCTTTTCTGTTCATTTAATTTCGATTGGCGCTGCTTTTTTCTTTCAGACTCTGTACGCTATTCGAACCCGCGCAATCCGCACGTCGAATGTTGGAATAGCGATCTTTTTGGGGACACTTTGTTGCCCTTTTCATTTCAAAGAGTTTAGTCTCCTAGTTGTATATCTATGAGCAGTTGTAGTATGCTTGGTTGACCTTGCATCTAATATCAAACATTATAAGAAGCTTGTTCCTCACTTGACTTTGGCATAGGGTCCGTGTTCCAATGCGACACTTTGAATCATATATGATGGACAAAATCAAGTGTTGCTTAAGCGCTACTAGATGCATTGCTCATTCCCCTTGGTCTCCGCTACATGGTATTGAAAGAAATACATATAAACAGTCATCTACTCGGCAAATCGCACTTGCTCATTGCCGTTGTGCAAGGAGAGCGGAACTCGTCTTCTCTCGCTTGATTCTCGTTGCTTTGCTTGTCCTCCTTACTCTTTCTTGTCGCCTAGATTACTACGCCGCACGCGCTCGCTCGTCCGCTTAGACTACTCCGCACAGGGAGAACCCCCAATCACGACGCGGCCCCGACGGCCCTCAGCGGTAGTATGTGCTGCACGAGCGCCTCTCGCCTGCACAGGGGGCACTCTGGCTTCTCGCGGACCCAGTCGCCAATGCACGGCCAGCAAAAGACGTGCCCGCAACCCGTGGCCGCGGGGTCCTTGAGCTCCTCGAGGCACAGCGTGCACTTGCGGTTCTGGGTCCCCTTGATCCAGCGCATGCGCTTCTCGTTGGCCAGGTCATAGCGCGCGTCGGGCAGGATGGGCGTGTGCGTCGCCGCGGCGAGGTTGATCCGGAGCCCGGCCGCGCTCGAGTCGCCGCCGCCGCCGGGCATGGACAGCAGGGAGTTGTTGGACGAGTATTGGTTCTCGTCGAGGCTGACGTTGACTGTGCCCGCAGATAGGCGCTGCGGCGACCGCTCTGCGGCTGCGGCGGCGGCCGAGTCGATGGATGTCTGGACATGTAGGTAGCCCTGCACGCACATCTGGATGACGAGCAGGACGCCCAGGACCTCATACCCCGCGCGGTCGGCGCTCTCGCCGACCTTGTGCGTGAAGATGTAACGCAGGCCCGCGACGCGCTTGGCGATCTCGTAGTACGACCCGCTGAAGTAGAAGAGGGCGAGGTTCACGGCGTGCACGCTGGCCGGGGACGTGATTGTCGAGAGGTTGGCCAGGACGTAGGACTGCATCTTGTATGACCACGACGACGGTGTGGCATTATTGCTCTTGCCGCTTGTCGCCGCCTGCTGTTGCTGGTCCTCGAGGCGCGATATGTTGCGCTGTAGCCGGTTTCGTATCCTCTTGCGAATCCCGGGCAGGGCTCTGGTCAGCGCATAAGGCAGGAGGATGCTGCCGGCAATATAGGTAGCGCGGGAGCTGAGGGCGGGCAGGCGGCCGCCCGAGCCGGCCTCGACCTGGACGAGGCCGCAGTACTCCTCGCCGAGGGTGCGGTTGCCGATGAGGGTTGTGAGGCACAGGTAGAGCAGGTCGGCGGCGGTGTGGGACTCTGCGGCCCAGGCGTGGGCGGAGCGAGCGCCGAGGAGCTGGCGGTGCAGGTCGGAGATCTGGTTGGTGAGGTAGCCCTGGAAGTAGGCGTCCTTCTGGTGGGCGCGGATGATGTCGGGCGCGAAGGCGTAGGGGTATGGAGAAGAGGCTGTCGAGGGCGCCGTGGGCATGGATGCTAGTGATGATGATGATGATGATGTGGATGGTGCTGGTGTGCTAGACACGGCTGGAGGCGGGCTCGGTGGTGAAGGTGCGGAAGCGTCTGCCATGGCTTTGGATGGAACGGGAGGATGTTGGGCGTCCTGGGTTGGCTGGGCGAACGAGCAGTGACGGCGTGCGCGGGCGGATTGAAGTGCCGTCGGAGAAAGTGTCGTGGAGGGCGCCGCGTGGTTGATGTCGAAAGACGAGTACGGAGCAAGTACGGAGCACGAAGCGATGAGTTGTGGAGGCTGGACCTCGGCGCGATCAACAAGCTCGGCCGGGTAGCGTAATGTTGCTGGCCCGGCATATGCAAGGAGATCCACTCTCTGTTCCTGTCTCTGTTCCTGGGAGGATTCTAGCTCTAATAGTTCTCGACCCTCGACTGATTTGCACCTGCAGTAGTGGGGACCCAGCCCGCCAAGTACACGCCACCTATCAGGCCTCAGCTACTTCTGTGCATTAGTGGTTCACCACCTCCTGGTTCTTCTTTGGTCAACTTCCACGATCACGACCACGACCACACGCGACCACGACCTGCCCGCCGCTGCCCGCCACTGCCCTCCAATCCCCGGGGCCTCAATGAGCGGTCTCGTACGACACAGCACGAGCAATGGACGGTGATCCTGCCGTCGAGGCCGAGCTCGACTCCTTCAGCCTGACCTTTCCCCTGCCCTACCGCATCGCCTTCATCGTCCTCCTCGCCATCTGGGGCTGGGGCTTCAATCTCCACTACCTCTACTCGCGCGACATTGACGTCCCTTCTCTCATCCGCTATCCGGGCCGGACCTCGGCCCACCATCCGACACACCATCTCTCCACCTACCGACTCGCCACCCTCTTCTCCGCCATATTCACTGCCTCCCTCCTCGTCTTCTGGCTCTTTACCCACCGCAACCCCGCCTTGGTCATTGCCTGGGACTGGCTGCCTCTCACCTATCTCGTCGTCCTCATCGCCCTATTCGTCGTCCCGCTCAAAGATCTCTCGAGCTCCGGCCGCGGCCGCTTCCGCTCCACCCTGAAGCGTGTGTCGATTGGAGGCATAGCAGAAGCCAAGGATGGCAAATTTGGAGACATTCTGCTGGCCGATGTCTTGACCAGCTATGCCAAGGTCTTTGGCGATCTATTTGTCGCCCTGTGCATGTTCTTCCACAGCGGCGGCTCGGCGACGGCTCGCCCGGACCGCAACTGCGGCGGCGCCGTCATCGTTCCCCTGATTATCGTCACACCGTCACTCATACGTCTGCGCCAGTGTCTTATTGAGTACGGCCGGATTCGCCGGGGTCGTATGACCGAGGCTACTGGTTGGGGCGGGCAACACCTGGCCAACGCGCTCAAGTACAGTACGGCCTTCCCCGTCGTCATCTTCAGCGCCCTGCACCGCAACTGGGGCGGCGCCGGGCCGACGACCTACCGGCTCTGGGTCATAAGCTGCATGGTCAACTCGCTCTACAGCTTCTACTGGGATGTAGCCAAGGACTGGGACCTGACGCTTTTCAGCAGCAAGAAGGAGCGCGAGGCCCCCGACCACGCCCTTGGCCTACGCAGGCAGATCCGCCTGGGCCCTCCTAGTCTGTACTACGCCGTCATCGTCCTCGACCTCATGCTGCGATGCACATGGAGTCTGAAACTGAGCACCCACCTTGACCACGTCGCCGACTTTGAGAGCTCCATCTTTGTCATCGAGGTTCTCGAGGTGTTCCGCCGCTGGATCTGGATCTTTTTCCGCGTCGAGACGGAGTGGATCCGCAGCAATGGGGGAGTGGCCGCCCCGACCATTGGCGTGGGACCAGGCGACATCTTGCTCGGGGACTACTCGGGCAATAGCAGCAGGTACGAGGATGACGAGGATGACTAGGGGGGACCCATCGAGCAACATGAAGTAACAGTTTTCGGCATTTATAGAACAGATCGGCAGAAAGCCCCATAGATATAAACAGGTCGATGCCGCGAAATGGGGCCCGTTTCGATCGGAATGTCTGCCGGACTTTCTAGGCAGAATGAGGATGATTGGTGTCGGCGGGCTTTGCACTTGAGCAAGTACAGTCAAGCATTTACAGGCGTTTGGTTGCGAGAGGAAGACTCAAGTCGTCGCCCAAGAAAGACCTGGGCGACAGAGGCAACGTTTTTGACAGCATAGCAAAAGACCTGCCGGATAAAGCAGGCAAACTAGAATTTGGGTTTGAATAACTTGACGGAGAGTCGAAAAAACAAAAACAAAGCTGGCTGCTATCTCCGCTCGACTCTGACTGCAAGTTGCCATGAGCTCGAGCCCACTCCCCACGAAAGATCTAGCGGACGAGATTTCTTGGACTTCTTAAAGACTCCATTCCACCTGCACGCCAGACCGGCATTGTCGTTGCCTGTTACTTGTCGCCCTCGGCGACCAGGCGGCCCACGACGAGGTATTTGCTGTCGAATCGCTCCTCCCAGCCATTGAGGCTGTCCATCTCCTCGGCGCCGAGCCCGTCGAGCTTGTCGAGCGGGCCGTCGAGGTCCTTTGTCAGCATGTCCTCGTCGAAGCTGTGGCACGCCAGCCCGCGGCTCGCGTCCCTGCCCGCAAAGTTCTCGTAGGGCCCGCCGGGGCCGTAAAAGTTGCGGCCCGCGGTGACGTCGAACACGCGGCCGCGCACGGCGAGGTACACGGGCATGCCCTCGAGGCCGTTGTACGGCAGCAGGGTGCGCGGGGTGAAGGTCTTGAAGACGACGGCGGGGGCTCGCGGGGCAGCACGGCGGGGGCTGGGGCTTGTAGAGCTTGTAGGTCGTGTAGACTGTGATTGCGACGAGGATGGCGTTGAGCGGGGTCGCGAGGCTCGTGCTGTGGTTTGAGAAGGGGGCGTGTTAGCTGTGTGTCGTTGCTTGATCAAGAGTGTTGTATGCCAAAAAAGAAGTAAATAAATTCTTTGGCTTGCTCGTCGGCGCTCCCTTCCGGGGTGCCGACATGGCCGTCGCGTGTTGTGGCGGCATGCGGGCTGTGTACGGACAGAGAGAGCGGAAGGAACGGCGATGCAGGGAGTCGGGGACCTCGGTGGTGTGGGTTAGGCACGTACTAGGAGCTCGAAGCCCGAGCGGCTTCGCCGACGACGCGGTGACTGACGTAGTCCATGGTAGGCTGGTCTTCTGTATTCCGTCTGTGCTTGCGTAGGAGATGCGGCTTGAGTTGGGTTTGCTTTGGGGGAGTTAGTTAATTGCAAGAGAGAGTTGAAGGTACGATGGCCGGTGGTTGTCAATAGCTTGATATTCATTTGAGACAAGACAGGCCGGGGGCGCGGAGAGGATGGAAGCCACGGCTCCGGCGGAGCCGGGGGAGGGGTGCTGAGGTAAGCTTGGCTGGGTGGGCAAGTTTGCTTCGGAATGCTATGGATGCGCGAGGACCCGGCTTCGACTGCAACCTCTGGTTACTTTGTGCAAGGCAGTGGCCCGAGCTTGACCACGCTCGTTTGGAGTCGATAAAGGAATACATCCGTTCGGCTGCCGAGGCCTCTTAAGTTACGGATGAGGATTCTACATAAAAAGATTATGACAATGGTCTTGGCAAGGCCAGGGCTGGCAAACGTGGCTTCCCCTCGTCTTGCGTTGGCCGACGACGATGATGCAGGTGGTGCAGCAGCAATCTTGCAAGGAATCGCCTCGAGGTACAGCGTAACCTTGGAACATTAGTGCCTGGTGCCTGGCGCGGGTCGGTCGGGCACTCGGGGAAACACCGACGTCCTTACGAGCTTGGTGACGTAAGCACACACTCTTGCTCAGGTCCCAGCCAGCTACGACAGGATTCCAACGCTGTGGGAGTGAACAGAAAGGCGAGCGTGCGTGCCGCTCTGTATTGGATAGCCGCTTTGGTCTTGCAGGTTGTTTTGTGTTATATGCGCGTATAGATACGCCGTAGACGAGCCATCGCCATGAGCTCCTGGTCCATGTAAGCGTGATTGCTGCACCAAACCGGTTGTGGCCACGATCAATCGCAAGTACGCGGGCTACCTTGAGGTCACCTCGAGGTACTGAGTTAGTCCGACAATGCATGCCTGGCAATTGCAAAGCTGCCTTGGTCTGGTTGCCGACTTGTAGATTTGCGATCCCCAATCCAGCCCACTTGCTTCCGGATTTTGAGGCTGGACGCCGCTGGACGCGCAGCACCCGCCAACCAGGACCCAGGCAGGCCTGGCAGGCCCAGACTGACAGATTCCCTTTGCGCACTTGCAGGCCCCCTGCCCGTCACTCCACCACTACCACCACCACCACCACCGACGACAGCTTCATACTGCACCTGCCTCGCCGCCTCCCAGCATAGCTTTTGCCTGCCCTGCCGCAACACGCCAGCGGCCTCCGCTGACCACCACGCCTTTCTTGTCTCGACGTGTGCCGCCCGCCAGCCAGCTATCCATCTCGCTGCATTGCCCAGCATTGGCCCAGCCACAAGACCAGATCAGATCAGACGAGCCCACGACCGACGCCTCCCCCCACCCCTATTCGCGCCTTTCGTCCCACCTGCTGCGACGGCCGTCCACGACCACGGCCACTCACCAGCGCCGTCACCCGCTCGCCAGTCTTCATTGCCGGCAATTAGTGATCGCTGCGCCGACTGGATCTCCTGCCGCCGCCTGCTGCACTGCAATGCTGCCTGCTGTCATTTAGCTACCAGATTCATCACCCAGACCGACCTCCAGCTGTCCTCCGTGACGCTGGGCAAGCGCGCTGCTGGCACGACCGGGCGACCCGCCTCGCCCCCGACAGACATGCCGCTGTAAATTATAGGGAAAGCTTCCAAAATATGCTCCGGCGGTATCTGCGCCCAAGGCGACGGCTTCCCCTGTGGTTCATCCTGACGGTCGCCGCCCCATTCATCTTCGAGGTCCTCATCCATCTTTGGAGCTACGACGTCCCCGTCCCGCCCCGCGAGCTCGACCCGCCCTTTTCTACACAATGCCAGGAGCCAGACACCTCGGCCAAGCGCGAAAATGCCGTCCTCGTCATGCTCACCCGCAACTGGGAGCTGGAGCAGGCGAACCGCACCATTGCTTCCATCGAGAAGAAGTTCAACCAGTGGTACCACTACCCTATACTCTTCATGAACGACGAGGAGTGGGACCCAGAGTTCGTCCGCGTCCTCAACGAGACGTCAAGTGGCAAGGCTACATTCGAGGTCATCCCTCCAGAAGTCTGGTCCTTCCCGCGGTGGATGGATGCCAATGCAGCTCGCAAGAGCATCAAGGCCCAAGGGGCCAAGAATATCCCACACGCCGGGGACGAAGGCTATCACCACATGTGTCGGTTCTACTCCGGGTAAGTGCACGTGGAACCCGCCAGTCCGCAGCACGAGAGCATCCGACACTAACCCTGACATGCAGAGCCTTTTACAATTTCCCCCCTTTAAAGCAGTACAAGTGGTACTGGCGCCTCGAGCCCGACGTCGAATTCATGTGCGCTATAACCTACGATCCCTTTGTAGAGATGGCACGGAACGACAAGGTCTACGGCTTCACAATATCTCTGTGGGAGGAGTCCGAGACCTGCCCCCAACTCTTCCGCGATACTTCGGACTGGAAGCAGTACAACAGCATTCCAACAAACAACTTGTGGAAGGCCATGGTCCAAGCATCCTGGATGCCCTGGCCGTTGCGTCGCTGGCTGAGCCTTCTCGGCCACCGCGACCGGAGTGGTGATAGTTGGAGTTTATGCCACTACTGGAGCAATTTCGAAATCGCCAACATGGACTTCTTCCGGACTCCTACGTATCAGAGCTATTTCCAGTTTCTGGAGCGGAGAGGGGGCTTCTACTTTGAGAGAGTGAGTCCTCCACTGCCTTGCCCATTTGACGCTGTTGCTAACCACTCGTACGCGCTTTCAGTGGGGAGATGCTGCTGTACATTCTCTTTATGTTGCCATGGCTGCGGACCCGAGCCAAGTCCATCATTTCGAGGACTTGGGCTATCGGCACGACCAGCTGTACCAGTGCCCGTCGAACTCGATCAACGGCCAGCTCCCGGAATCGTCGATTCTCAACAAGGGTCTTGGGACGAATTTAGGCGTGCCAGGGACGCCGACCGGCATCGGCTGCCGCTGTGAATGCGATGGTCGCAAGGAGACGCGCAACCACCCAGGCTACTGCTTGAACAAGCTTAAGCAGCCGAACAGCCGCAAGCGACCCTGGCTAACGTGGCTGTTATAACGATATGTCGTCTCATCGACTGGGTCCTTTGTAGACGACGTTATGCGGGCCCGGTACTGTAACAATCAGCTAACGGAAAGGGTTCTTCGGCGGTCTGGCTGGAAAGAAAGGGTTCCCAGGGAAGGTATGGGGCTTATCCTTGCGGCTCTGTTTTTCGCATACATGCTGCTTGCTTGTGGGCCTCCGACCGAGGCACTCGTGGCTACAGGCATATCGCAGGCGTTTGGTAGCGGGACTCCGTGTATGCATAGCATGGCATTATATTTCGGTTCTTCTGTTTTTTTCGGCGGCAGCAATAACAACAAAACTACTACAACAGGAGAAATCTACGCACATGTCTGGCAGGGGGGCAAGGGAAAAAAAACTGGATATACCCGGGCCGCAGGCTGGCAGAAAGCCGGCAGCAGGCAAAAATATATTTAACATGAAGATCCCCAACGTGTTGGTTCCCGTTCTAGTGTGCTGACCAAAGAAGCGGCAGTAGCAGGCTCGTTCTAGCACAGCCAATATTACGAACCTCGACTCGTTATGCCTTGTATCCCAACTCTTTGCGTGGAGGCGCTCGAAAATGAGGCCACATACCAGCGTGGCAGCAATTAACCCGTAAAACCCACAGAGAAGAAACCCTTGAGGAGAGAGGGGGGCTTTCACGCTTTCGCTCGACGGGCAGCCTGTCGTAATGTATGGGGAGGGGAGGGGGCGACGGAATCTCACTCGACTGCCAGCACCGGCCGACGCCGCTCAAGACGGACATCAATCTTCTGGTGGCACGGGTGGCGGTACTCGTCGCTCCGGGCCATGTCGTCGAGGCTCCGGCCCTGCACGCGCGTCGGGTAGTAGCCCCTTTCCTCAAACAGCACGCCTACCTGCATCTCGCGCATGGCCGCGTGGGCCTGCTCGTCGCGGTGCCAGCGCGTGTCTTCGTCGTCGTCGCCGTTGTTGTTGTTGTTGTTGTTGTTGTTGTTGTTGCCGGCGCCCAGCACTGACAGCATCGGCGTCGGCTGTGGCTGTGACTGAGGCGCCCTCACGACGCGGAAGCAGTACGACAGGTGGTCCCTCGGGAACCCCTCGAGGCGGTTCTGCGTCAGGTCGTACAGCGCGCCCATGGTCAGGCCCGAGGAAAAAGGCACGCAGCCGCGCATGACGATGGGCACGACGGCGACCTCTGCGGGCGAGAAGTCGAGACCCCACGACAGCCAGCCGAGGCGCGTCGGCGCGGGCTGCTGCACGAGCATGCGCCGCCAGCTGGCCTCGGGCCGCATGACGGCGGCCCGGACGCGCCGGTCGGCCCAGATCCGGAGCCGGTGGAACTGCGTGATGCCGTGGTGCGCTGCTGCTGCTGCTGTCGCCGCGGAGGAGGAGGAGGACGGAGAGGGGGGGAGGTCTTGGTCGTCGTCCGGGGAATTTTTTGGCTGCCGCTCTTCTCTGTTGGGCTCGTCTGCCGCAGGGAACCATAAACAGAACGGCTCCCGGAGGAGCGGGTTGAGTCTGATGACGGCGGGGCGGCGTGACGAATGACTACAACAACGACCTGGTGTCACCGTGGTGGCGGTGGTGGTGGTGGTGGTGCCGCCTCCGCCATCGCCGTCAGCGAGGAAGAAGAGGGCCCTCTGCAGTGAAACCGAGCTGGCGATGAGGTGCCGAAAGTGGCGGCTCACGAGCTGGGCATGGACGAGCAGCGTGCGCAGGTCGAGGTGGAGCAGGACGGCCTCGAGGAGCTCCGGCGTGGCTATGACTTTGTCCAGGGCCGACATGGCGTCGGGGGTGTGGTGTTATTTTGTCATTGGGACGGACAGAGAGAGGGAGAGACAGGAAAGGGAGGGTAATCGATGGGAAGGCGAAGATTATATACGCGCACGCAACCTCTGGGCGCCCGCGCGCGGTCGGTTTGCTGGACGCCGGGGAGGAGGACGAGGAGGAGGACGCTGGAGGCCGTGCCGGTGGTCCCCGCATCGGGTCGCACAGGCAAAAACTCGGCCCCACCTCCGGGGCCAGCCCACTCCACTGCAACCCCACGGCCTTGCTTGCTTCCTGCCATCGTACGGCTTTGCGGGCGGGATGATACAATCACATACATAGACATTGTCACTGGTCCGAGGAGAGGCGGCGACGAGGCGGAGAATAAGAGCTAGATGCGTGGATACTACTGTTTTTCCTCCTCCAGGTGCCTGTTTTTGCTTCCTAGGTAGGTATGCGTTTTACTTGTACTTGTACTTGTACTTACCGGGAGGGGGAACCCCCTCGCTCCACCGCTACGCTACACCAGGTGCGCTCTTAGAAACTCTCGATGAACCGCTTCTGCAGCTGCGCAGACGTCTTGCTCGCCGTGAGAAAGGGGATGGCGTCGAAGCCGTGCGTCACGCCCGAAAAGAGGTGCAGCTCGACCTCGACCGACGCCGCGGCCAGCCGCGACGCAAAGGCCAGCGTCTCGTCGCGGAAGAGGTCGAGGCCGCCAATGTCAATGTACGCGCGGGGCAGGCCGGCCAGGTCAGCCGCGCGGGCGGGCACGGCGTAGGCCGGGGGCGTATTGTCGCCGGTGCGCTCCGCGAGGGCCCGGCCGCCACCCAGGTAGCTGCGCCAGGCGAGGTCCATGAACTCGGGGGTGACGGTGAGGTAGGGCCGGATGGGGTCGTCGTCGGCAAGGGTGGTGCGGTCGTCGAGCATGGGGTACATGAGGAGCATGCCGGCGATGGGCGGGCTCAGGCGCTGGTCGCGCGCGTACAGCGACACGCCGGCCGCGAACAGACTGCCGGCGCTCATGCCCGCGAGCACGAGGCGCGCCGGGTCGACGCCAAGCTCTGGCCCGCGCGCTTGCAGCCAGCGGACGGCGGACCAGACGTCGTGCATCGCGGCCGGGTACGGGTGCTCGGGCGCCAGGCGGTAGTGCACGGCAAAGTACTGCGTCTGCGAGGCCGCTGCCTTGATGGCAATGTCGTTGCGGCACAGCTCGACGGACCCCGCGATGGTGCCGCCGCCAAACAGGTAGATGACTGCCCGCTGGCCCGACTCGCCCGCCACGTCGACGAGCTCTCGTGGCACAAACTGCGTGATGCGCAGCGTCGAGCCGTCGACCGAGGGCGTCGTGTGGACCGTCTCGCGCATGCCGGCCGGGTACTCGCGCGACCCGTAGGATCCTTGGATCATGGTTGCAAAGTTGGTACGGATGGTCGCGATGTCGAGAGGGCCTGCAAGCGACGGGGCTGCGTCGTCCTTGGGCATGGCCGCGAAAACGGCTGCGAGCTCCGGGTCTACTCTGGCAGGCGCCATGATTCAAATAAGGGGGGTTGAGGGGTAGTCAAGGGTGGCGCTCCTGAGTTTGAGGGTTTCCGGGATTGTGAGACTGTGAGTCTGTGAGTCTGAGTATATATATCATCTGGTCAAGTGGCACGAGGCCGTAAGGTTCGTCCGGCATGACCGGCAAGCTGACATCCAAAGGTGCCCGTTGGAGTAGGTTGGCCAGTTGGGGCCACTGCCGTCGTGGCAGCCTAGGCAGTATTCCCAACTTGGGAGACGCGGCCTTACCAAGCAGCGGAGGAACCAGCGCGCCTCATCCCTGTCTGATGGCGGTCGTGGACAGGATGCCCAGGCAGCAGGCCGCCGGGTCCCACCAGCCAATCAGGGCGACCCTCCGATCCCTGCCGAGACTGCTCCGTCCTCCGTTCCCCGCCACCCGCCCCGGCGCCGGGCATGGCCCCGCCTTGTCCCCGCCCTGTCCCCGCCCTGTCCCCGCTCTGCCGCCCCGCCCGACCCGACCCGACCTCCACGGCTCGGCCCACCCCAATCCCCTCCGGGCTACAAAACGGACCTCGACGGCGCCAACAGCACCTCACACCGCACACACCGCAACACGCAAAGCACAATGGGCAAGATTGCAAAGATCGAGTACTTCCGCCTGCCCCCGCGCTGGCTCTACGTCAAGATCACCGACGACACCGGCGCCGCCGGCTGGGGCGAGGCCTCGCTCGAGGGCCACACCCAGGCCGTCGAGGGCTGCCTCGACGCCTGGGCTGAGCGCTACCTCGGGCTCGAGGCTGAGTCAGTCTCGTTCCCTTTCTACTTTTCTTGCCGGGCAGTACGGGTGGTGGGCTGACTCTTTTGGTTCTTTTTGACTGCGCAGCGACATTGAGCACATATGGCAGCTCTCGTACCGCGGCGGCTTCTACCGCGGGGGCCCGGTCCTCATGAGCGCGCTGTCGGGTATCGACATTGCCCTGTGGGATCTCAAAGGTGAGAACTGATGTCCTCTGCCGTGGGGCTTGCGCTTGCCTGGGCGGCTGACAATCCGACAAAACCTCCGTCTCGATCCCCGCGCACAGCAAGGAAACTCAACGTCCCGATATACCAGCTCCTCGGGGGCAAAGTTCGCGACAAGCTCAGAGTCTACGCCTGGATCGGCGGCGACCGGCCCGCTGACGTCGAGATCAAGCGTGCGTACCTTACATGATTACACAACCCCCTCCCCTGGATCCTGGACTCGCCACGTTCCCTAGAACAATGAATGCTGACACACGCTCCCGTCTACTTCCTTTCCCCCCGAAACAGCAAAGCCCGGCAATCCCAGGGCTTCAACGCCGTCAAGATGAACGGCACCGAAGACCTCGGCTGGCTCGACAGCCCAGGCAAGCTCGACGCCTGCGTCGAGCGCGTCCGCGCCGTCCGCGCCCTGGGTCTTGACGTGGGCGTCGACTTTCACGGGCGCGTGCACAAGCCCATGGCGCGACGCCTGGTCGCCAAGCTCGCCCCCTACGACCCTCTGTTCGTCGAGGAGCCCCTGCTGTCCGAGAACATGGCGGGCATTGTGCAGATCGCCAGCGGCGGCACGGGCGTGCCCATTGCGCTCGGCGAGCGGCTGCACTCGCGCTGGGACGTCCGGCCCTTTCTCGAGTCGGGCTGCGTCGACATACTGCAGCCCGACGTCTGCCATGTCGGCGGCATCTCGGAGCTGCGCCGCATCGCCGCCGCCGCCGAGACGTACGACGTCGCGCTCGCGCCGCACTGTCCCCTCGGCGGCCTGGCCCTCGCCGCGTGCGTCCAGGTCGACGCCGTCTCGGCAAACTTTGCCATCCAGGAGATGAGCCTGGGGATACACTACAATAATGTTGAGGGCCAGGACCTGACGAGCTACACGCTCAACCCGGAGGTCTGGGACGTCAGCGACGGCTACATCAACCTGCCCACGGGCCCAGGGCTTGGGATCGAGGTCGACGAGGCGCAGGTCCGCAAGTTTGCCGTCGACTCAAAGGCGTGGGTCAGCCCGTTCTTCACGGGGCCTGGTGGGGAATTTAGAGAGTGGTAGAGGGACATCGCCTGTATTGGTGCAGTTCAAGATTCAAGATTCAATCTGATTATTATTTATTCTATTGCAAGGGGAGACAAGAAGCTGGGAAAATATAGGCCGCATAGTCGAAATAATGACCCCAATTAGTACGGAATACCATTGGTCATCAGTTGGAACTGGTCATAAACCACAGTGCTGTAGTTGCCCGCGCTCTTCTTGACCAGGTCCCGTACAAACTCGGCCGCTTCCCGCTCATTCTTTTCTAGCACGAACCGCTCCCTGAAGTGCTTGATGCTCTCTGGTTTGAAGCATGGCAGCCCGCTGTCCATCATCAGCATCACAATCTGGCTGAGCTTCTCAGCATATGGGCGCGACGCGAGGAATGCCTTGACACAGAGCTCCTCGAACCACTTGAAGGCCTGGTGATCTGTCGAGCCGCCCATGACCGCCAGCATCTCGCCAGTGAGCTTGAACGGTGCGCGCTCGAATTTGACGCCGCCGGGCGCAATGTCAAAGCAGAAGCCGAAATCAATGTGAATGATATGCCCGGCCTCATCAATCATAATGTTGCCGTTGTGTCGATCCTTGAACTGCAGCAGGAAAGATATGATACTGTAGGCCGCCATGCTCTTGACGAAGTTGTTGCGCGCCTTTTGGAATCGGAGCGAGTCCTCGTTGCCATACTTGCTAATGAAGTAGTCGTACAGTCCATTGACAGCCTCCCGACCAAGCATGTCTCGCGAGATGGACCCAGGCAGGACATCAATGACACCACAGCCAGGCGCCGTCGCCGTGACACGATATGGGAAGACATAGACGTCCAGTCCGACGTCGTGGAAGATGCCGCGGAACGCAGAGATCATCTGCAGAGCCAGCACATCCTGCCGACAATCGTCGCCGACCTTGAAAATAGCGCTCTGCCAGATCTCGTATGTGTTTTCCATGGCCTCCTCGCCGTCCTCAACCATCTCTGCCACTGCCATCTCGGTCGCCTCTACACCTTTGCGCGTCTTCTGGATGCGGAAGGTGGCCATGTAAGGTGCCTTGGCGTGCGACTGCAAAGGCCTGCCAGACTTCCGGTCAATGCCTACGACGACACCATCAGGGTTACTCGGCAGGTAGACGCCAATCTCAACCTTGATCTTGCGAAGCTCCTCGTCAATCTTGAGCTTCTTCTCGGGCTTTGGTTTCTGAATGTAAGGCTTGAGCTTTCCGGAAATGTTCGTAACCTCATCGAAGAAGGAGAACTCCCGTTCGTAGAAGTCCTTGTCTTCGTCGGAGAAACTGCTGATCAGCTTGTCCATGACCTTGTCCAAGCTTGGCTTGATCGAATCAGGCTGTTTACATTGGTTAATCAGTGGATCGATACAGCATTGCAGCAGGGGCAATAACATACGATTGTGCCATCATCATCTTTGTACATATTGGCCTTCATGTTCCAGATGATCTGGTGGGCAAAGAGCTGTGAAAACTGGGCTGTCTCCACAATGTACCGCTCGACATAACCAAGGATGTCATGCCGCAGAGCCTGAACAATTTGCGGCACGTAGAAGAAGGTCACGTCAATGGAATGACTCTCGAGAGCTCTCATCGCATATTGGAGCAAGAATGGGTTCTTCTTGTACACCGGCAGGAAGTAAGTGACGGCGGTGACGGGATTGACGGGAGCCCAATAAAGCAAGTACTATCAAGATGTGTTAGGAGCCATATTTGGTACAGACTTGGGCCATGATGACCTCCTCACCTTGAGCTGAAATCGGACATCTCCAGGCAATTCGCTGCCGAGAAGAATCGGCAGAGCTTCGGCCTCATGAATTGCCTTGGCAGGGAAGTTGAGGAGGAGCCAGCGCACATCATGGTGTACACTTGGCAGCGGGAATCGGCTGACCAACTCGATCGCGAGCGAAGGATCTTCGTTCCAGGCGACACGAATGAGAGGTTTTAGTGAAGTCTGTACAACTTGTTAGAATCGGTGAAAAAAACGAGTTTCTTCATTACTCACCACTAGAGCCTCTCTTCCGTGCTTGTTCATGATCTCTGGGCGTTGATGCCGGTCTTCATTGGTGGGGTGGATCCAGACTCCCAGCCTTGCCTGCTCGCTCTGCAACAGTATCTCCAATAGTGCCTCTTTCTGGCTGATTGCCTTGTAGTTGCCACTGGTCTGACCAGATACATGCGATACAGCCTTCAAGCCCTGCATCACGTCGGTGATCAGGCGCACTTCGGTCTTCAGCTGCAAGAGATTGCTACCAAAGGACCACTTCGGCGAATGCTTGAACCAACTCAGGGCGGCAGACACAATCTTGTCCTTGAGACGCATCTGAGCGAGGCTGCCTGTCGTAGAGCTTGCTCTCAGAACTCTCAAGCTGAACAGGACTACCCGGAGCCGCAGCTCTCGGGCCATCGGATGAGACACAGAATACTCCATCGCGTCCAGAGTCAAATCAAGTAGCCTGAGAAAGATTCTTTGAGTATCGACGCTGCCAAGGCGTGTGGCATTGAAATGACTGATGAAGAACTGCACTAAGCGAGTGTGCGGTGCCAGGAGATTGTGCACAAACTGCCGCTTGTGTGCGAGCGCCTCATTGTCGCTAGGAGCGAACTCCTCCTTCAGGAAGAAAGGATCCGGGTGCCTGACTTGTTAGCTTCGTGCCTACGAAATCACACGTGTGGCTGGCACTTACATCATGGCTGGATTAAAGAGTCCGAGCTTCTTCTGGATAGTGCCCTCCCACTGCTGCGCAATCTCAGAGAGGAGGCGCGACTCCATTCTTGGGTTCTCGTTCATAACACCGAGCCACAGAGATAGTCCAAACTTAATGGACTCCTTGGAGAAGATTTTGAACGGGATGCTGACCAGGGGGTGGGCTATGGCGCTCTCGTCCTTCTCACTACGGCAAAGAAGAGCAGCAGCCCTGCGCAGGATATCTCGCACGTCGCTGAGCGGGGCGTGTTTGGTTACGCTCAGGCGGGACTCGAGGTGCGCCAGTGCTGTGACCGCGTCTGTACGGTCCGTTGGCGCAGTTCTGGTGAAGGAAGCTCTCCGTGCTTGCGGCATGATTTTGACAAGGTCGCCACCGTGATCTGCCAGAGCCTCACCATATCTGTACTCTTGTCTTGTGGTGTACGATGCGATAAAGTCGGAAGCATTGTTGATTCTTGTTTCACCTACAGCGTCCAGAGAGTTCAGTCTCTGGTCGGTAAATGGGATAGAAGATCCTATCTCCATTGCAAATGAGCGACCGAGGGACATGTGTCCGAAGGCACCTTCATCGGCATACTCGGACAAATACGTCTGAAGCAATCCCTTGACGTCGGAGGGCGCAAGATCAATGACCAGAGGCACCCATGTCTTGGCTCTCTTGTAAAGACTGTTTAGTGTGAATTTCCGGAAAGCGTAGTCATCAGACAACTCCACCGTGACATTGCCCAGTTTGGAGTTGAATGTCGATCGCGGCTCGTACATGTCGGTCTCTGCTTCCAAGCAGCTGGTCCACATCAATGACAGCAGCTCGAGCAGTGCAAAAAGGGACGAGCGCTGACAGAGAGCTGACGGAACCTCGCGAATAATTCTGTCTGCACATTCAATGGCAGCCAACTGCACCCGCTTGATGCGGTGACAGCAAGCACAGAACACGGCCGCCAATTGAGCGGCAGCATACTGGGCAGAAAAGGTTGGCTCGCGGCCCTCCAAAGTCTTTGACAAGTACAGTTCAATTACGGAAGCAGTGATTCCAGTCATGACGCTGCTAACATCATCTTTGTGCATGCTTGGCTCGAGAAAGTAGGAAATTACTTTCGTGCAGTCTCCAGACTCGGCGCGCAGGCTTTCAACAAGGTACGAGGCTTGCAAGAAGATCACCTTCCGATAGCTGAGTGCTCGAATCTCTTGGGCCTTGGCTGGGACCAGCTCTCCAAGTTGTTGCTTCTGCTTCGCCTCGCGGTCAGACGTGTTCGCCCGACGAAGGACCGTGTTGAGCTCAATATCACTCTCGATTTGTTCACCTCTCTGTTCTGCGACCAATGGAGGAGAGTGAATGGCCATGATTCGGAGGTCGTCCAGAACCTTCTTGCCACGCGGTGTCGTCGGAGTGAAGCCGTGTACAACAATATTGAACCAAGCGTCACGGATCAGAGAATGGCTGTCGTCTTCCTCAAACGTCTTGTCCGAGGCGACCTGGTGTGTCGCCATGAAGATGGATAGTGGTTGAATGAGCTGCTCAATCTCGCGTGCGGCAAATTCAAAGTCGTTTTCTTTCGGGTGGTTTGACTGATGTACATCACCCCGAGATACCAGCTCCTCAAGGATATGTTCCCAATATATTTGGAACAAGGGTGAATCGCGACGCACGTGAGCTGATATGTAATTGCGGGCTTCCATGACCTGGCAGCTAAGTTAGCGAGGCTCAAATACAAATGGGGTATGCACTCACAGCTTTGAGCACAATAGCGCTATCCTCCTGCAAAGCTTGTCGGCAAATTCGGGAATAAGTCTTCAGCACAGAACGGAATTCAAGCTGTCCACCGTGAAGGGACAACGTGGCGACGCCCACAATGATGCGGGCATCTACAACCGCGTTGACCTTGGTGAGTTTCTGCAGCAGCATTGACTGAGCAAGGGCAGTAATCTTTTCGTCGTCACACACAGCTGCGATCCCACAGATGGCCTGCACGATGTTGCAGCAAACAGTCGTGGGCTCATCCTCTTCCTTCAAGTCCAACGAGATCTCGCTCGCTGTAGACTTCCGACCTTGGTAGATATGACCCATGCCCGCATCAGATGGCACAGCCTCTCCGTTAATGCCGTTAGCCACAGGCTCCTCTGGGCCAGGGCTCAGAACATTACCAAGACTATAGAGGGTGGAGATTACGGCATCATGTGAGAGCAATTGCAGCGCGTATGCAAGACATCTCGAGGCCATTGCTACCGTAGCACTTGACGGAGACGACTGGACAATGAAGCGTGGGAGCATTTTGATGATGCCTGGGGCAGATGCAGGCGAGAGTCGGCACATGAGGGCCAGGGCACGTAAAACGGTGAATGCCAAGGTTTCGTCGGCCATTACTGCTGTGTCTTCGAGCGCGTCGGTCAGCCAGTACAGCAACACTTCAGGCTCGGCGGCGTCCTCATTGAGCATCGCGCAATTCAAGTAGCTGATGATGGCACAAGATTTGACTGAGCACGCAAGGCTCTGTTGGGTGGGCGCACTAAGCTGCAAGAAGTCGGCGGAAGCTTCGAGCCTTTCCATTTCCTCCTGAGCGAAGCTGGCATATAATTCGATGGATCGAAAGTCGGCATCTGGGACATTGGGGGTCAGGTGGCCGCCCTTGGCCATGAACAGGTCCAAAATGTGTGCGTTTTTGAGTGCTCTTGTATCCGCTACCAACAGTGAGGTGGCCGAGGTCATCAACCACATGAAGCTTCGCTCAAGCAGAAGTGGCCCAAGGGGTCTCCCGATGTTGGCATAATGGCGTAGGTGCCGCTTCCACTCCTTAGCATGTCTATCCGACGGATGGGCATTGCGAATGGTCGAGAAGGCGCCGGCAACAGCCGTGAGGAAGTTCTGTGAAAGCAGGGCACGGACTCTCTGGACCAGAGCGAGTCGTCCTCCAGTCTTCCAGAAACCCGCCTGGGCTGACGCAGCGTCTAGGAAACCCAGGATGGAGATCGCGATTGTTGCTGTCCGGATGGCATCCTCGATGCTATGTTCGGCATCCTCCTCAGGGCCCGCGGGCACGATTGCCTCGATAGTAGTCTTGAGCGATCCCAGAAAAGTCCAGACCGCATCCGAGATCGTCTCGTGCAGGTCATTGTAGTGTGTCCCGATGGACAAAAGGGCCGCCGTTAGGTTGAAAGAGAGCGCTTCGATTGGGGACGGCTCGATCTTGCGAAAGAACGGCGACAGCTGGAATGTCTGTGCATGCGCGTCGAGGACGTATGGGACAAGCTGGCTGACGAGTTTTTGGGCGCTCTGGCTGCTCTGGACAAGAGGAGCCGCCTTGCAGAGCGAGATGAGAACCTCGAACTCGCGAATAGTCTGGGTCAAGGGCACATGTTAGCGAGCCGAGTCGTTGTAGTCGTTGGGCGAAATAGGGGCGCCGGAGGCATGTACCATGGGGACGCGAGCCAGTGACGCGTGATAGCCACTGGCCGAGCCATTGAGTCCAGCATCTTTGGGCTTGCCGGTCGCTCTACACAGACGATCGAGGTCGGACCTGTCAAAGGACGTGGTGTGGCTGGAAGCTGAGAGCGCAGCAATCTTTTGCAGCGCTTGCTGTCGGATGCTGAGCGCAACCATGGCTGCAGTCGAGGTCGCGCACCGTCTAGCACAGCAGGTTTGCTTGGACTCTGAACTGTTCAGATGATTGTCTGCTGCGATTGCCGAGCCGTGATGGTGTTAAGATGTCGAAAGTCACCGCTACCTGGGTAGTGTGGCACAATGTGGTACTAAAGTAGTAAGCATGTAGGTTGGACGTCTACCATTGCAGGGCCGTTGCAGGGCGCTGATCATGACGATGCTTGGCACCCAAGCCTACACTAACGGCACCCTTCAGGACCTTCCAAATATCCCCTAAAAACCACTGACAGATCAGGAAAGCCTCGACAAAAGCGTAGCCCTGCATTATTCGTTTTTATTCATTTTGTTCCAGTTACATGAAGAGCCACTTCAAATATCACCATTGTTTAGACAGTCTATAAACTCGGGACTAGCAATATCCCCTTTCTTGCTGCCCAAGAAGCAGGAACCGGAACCTTGCTCCCCTGAGCTCCGATTGTACGGTGAAAGTTGTCCAGAGTGTGGGGTCTCTCGAGCTTGAGTGGGGCGTGAGCTTCTATGGAAGCCCTGCCCAGGGGCTTGCGTGGGTGTAGGCGCACCTCTTTGGAGGCCGGAGTACTAGCAAGTAGCTAGATGCCACTTTAATGGACAGATGTACCTACAGGAACTTGCCCAGAGTCCTATGCCTACCCGGCACCACCTTGGAGCTCCCCCACCACGGCTCCATGCCGCGAGCTGACCTCACCTCTCCGCCTGCTGGAGCTCCGGCAAGCAAGGCTGCAACTGCCTTGACGCGGCATCGTCGACTGCACCTCACCACCACCACACGGCTGCTGCGCAACCATTACAACCCATCGCCCGCCTCACACTCTCAACGAAAATCGCAGCCTCCCAGTGCTGAACCGAAGACACTCCAATCAGCCACGCACGCTCCGAGCCAAGTTCACCCCCGCCGATATGGCCATGTTCAGCCAGAACCCCGTCCTGAACGGACCCAACTACTCCTTTGCCGAGACCCCCAGCAAACAGAATACCAGCGGGTTCCGGGAACACAGGTTCAACCCGTAAGGATGCAGCATATGATTCCATGATAGAAATGCCATGCCACTGACGTTGGCTTTCCGTGCCGCAGATACACGGACAATGGCGGCTCGACCCTCGCGATTGCAGGAGCCGACTTCGCCATTATGGCCGGCGACACCCGCCTGACGTCCGGATACAGCATCAACACAAGATACGCTCCCAAGGTTTTCAAGATCGGCGGCACGACATCGTCACAAGAGAACGCGCACATCATCCTCTCCGTGGTGGGCTTTGCAGCCGACGGCGAGGCTCTCAAGGAGCGGGTCGACTCGATCTGCAAAATGTACCGGTACCGTCACGGCAAGCCTATGTCCGTGGGAGCTTGCGCCAAGCGCCTCTCCACTATCATGTACCAGAAGCGCTTCTTCCCATACTACGTCTACGCGATCCTCGCAGGTCTGGACGAGGAAGGCAAGGGTGCCGTGTACAGTTACGACCCTGTCGGCAGCTTTGAGCGTGAGCAGGCTCGCGCTGGTGGTGCCGCCGGCAGCCTGATCATGCCGTTCCTCGACAACCAGGTCAACTTCAAGAACCAATTCATCCCTGGCAGCGGTATTGGCCATGACGTAAAGCCCCGCCAGGTCGTGCCGTTGGAGCGGAACGAGGTCGAGATCCTGGTCAAGGACGCCTTTGATTCTGCTGTCGAGCGGCATATCGAGGTCGGTGACCACTTGCAGATCATGATCATCACAAAGAACGGTATTGAGGAGAAGCTCCTGTCGTTGAAGAAGGACTAAGGCCACGAAGTGATTGGTCATGGCGAAGTCAGAGCAAGCGGTTCCCCTAGCGAAGTCATGTCACTAGAGAATGTGAAGCTCTAGAAAATAGACTCTGCTATTGAGGACTTCGTGGTCTCCTTCTGATAACCGTGATGCGCGTGTTCGAGCCTCTAGAGGGTTCGGGCGGAACACTGCGAAACCGGACGAAACCCTGACCACAGCTAGCACAATACATTCTTCACACGATTCTAAAGCTTGCAACTCACTAACCAGTGGTCAAATCCGGACCCCATGCTGCAAATCCATAAAAGTCCCCTGTGTAAAACTCCGGCCTGCTGGCTGGCCTTGCGGAGCTCTCTGACATCAGACACCATGCCCCCCCTCCCCGGACAAAGGGATCGCTTTCACACAAAAGTCGTAAATAAAAATATGTTTGTGTATGTTACCACCAGCGATGGCGGTGCCTTGATTCGCAGGTCCAGTGCCAAACTCACCACTGAGATCTCTGTTGCTTTAGTGGTTCTATTTGCGCGCACAGGCTCAGCAGATGGAAATACACAAAAGCGAGCCAGCCCATCCACAGTGGGCAATATGTCAGTCCGCTGGACGCTTGTGACCTGTGTGCAGGCTGGTCACTTTGTTGGATCTTAAGTTTGTGCGAGTCTCCTGGTTGTGTTTGCTTATCAACTGACAATCTATAGTACTTATTGTGTGTAGCCTAGAACAAAAACAAGGCAAAGAGCATGAAGAATGAGAAAAGCATTAAGTACTCAAAGTTTTGGCTAGTGGCATTATTAAAGGGCGTCACAAGCCTTCCTCCTGTGGTATCTTCGCTTGCGGAGGATTTTCATCAAGCTTGGGGAAAAAATTGATCTAGCATGGTTCCAGACCGGGAGATGATAATATGTTCAAACGGGAGCATGGTCCTGGCTTGTGGGGTTTCTTCACAGAAACTTGTTGCCCGTCTTAATCTGTTATCCCTAAATGCCACAGCCGGCATGTATAATTCCCTACGCGTAGAGAACAACTTCGACTGTCGCTGCGGTCAAAACGCATCACCCCTCATATTCCGAAGAAGCCATGCTTCTACACGCGATGTCCAGGTTCCATGCAATCACAGGATTCTTTTCTCTCGGGAATCCCTCTTCAACCCCCCCCCCTTTCGCTCATGAAACGGGAGGAGCCGACCTATATTCGTTTACTGCCTCTCCCCAGGGCCTAGGTAATTCTTCTCCCCTGAAATAACGTCTCTGCCTCACGGAGAAGCGGCGTATATATGACACGGCGCCGGCCAAGGCCATGCCGCATCTTCCCACCATTGGGATGTGAGAGGCTAAGTACAAAGTTAAGAGCCATGTCAGTCTCCCCAGCTGCACCCGTAGTGGTCACGAAATCTCATTACTTGCTGAGGCTAAGTTGTGAGCTCCCGAGTTGGGGCGGCTGGAAAATTTCACCCGTGAGATGGGCAGAGAACATACATCTCAGGGTGGGGGAGGGAGTCCTGTCTACAATCAGGGAGAAGACCAAGTTAGGGGCTCCGAGCCCTGTACTTTCTCTTTATTACACAATCCCTTTCGGCGGTCCAGTCTCGCTAGAGTTCCTCTTACCAAGGTACCTAACGTACTTTACTTGATTCATGTACAGACGTACATATGTCTTGCAAACCCGCCCACCGTCGTGAAGATCGTTTTCGTAGATATCCATGGTAAGATATTGCGATCCGCTGTTCGTGAAGGAAGTGGACGACCAGGCGCTCTGCTTGCAAAGACGGCTATAGTATGGGCAAGCTCGCTCTCTCCGGGGAGTCGGTTTCCCGGCCCTAGCATAACCTCATCATCGTACTGCTCACCTTAGCACATGGTACAGAGCGTACGCTACTTTAAAATCTTTTTCGTCTTGTCAATGTTTCTAAATTGGTATTCACCCTGCTCAGAGCGACAAGCAAAGGAGAAGCCACGACCACCCACCACGACCCTCAGGCAGGTGACGATAGAATCCATACACCAACTCCGCGCGTCGAAGCAAGTAGATGCGGTAACATTGCCGGCCCTCGGCTTGGGACATCCGCTCAGGCTATGGAAACCAGCCCAGCCCAGCCCATCGAACGGCAGGGGCATCAGCCTTGGACATGGGTGGCAGACGGGGCGCAAGCCCCGGACTTGAGCTTCATCCAGGTTTCCCATTGTTGCCCTTTGTGAGCTTATTAGGCTAAAGAAACTCCCGTCAAGGTAATTGCCCAAAGCATGGGAAAGCACCAATATGTTGTGTTGGAAATCGCACGGCTTTACCACCACGAGGCCGGAGGGAGGGGGTGGGGGTCGAATCTACAACCGCAGCCGGCATTATTTCTCATTTCATGCCTCCAGCAACTTCGAGTCTCCTTTTTGCTCTTTGGCCTTTTACCTACCGGGTGCCGACCCACGTCTTCACCGAACACCGGGCTCTTGTGCTGCAGAAGCCCGGAGACGCCTCCACAATACTCGTGTACTGGCAACCCCATGTGATTGTATCAGCACACCGCGAGGTCCAGCCTGAACTTGTATCGTGTCTTTGCGATGCTCCAAGTGGCCATATGCCCAAGTAGGCAGGGCAGCCGCTTCACAGTTAGCCGAGAAGCTAAAGACTAGCAGGGACAGATGATTCGTCAATACCCACCACAAACAGTCCATTACCCCCTCCCCTGATGTCCGCCGCCCCCATGCCCGCGACAGTCCGGAATACACAATCCCGGCGAGTCCCGCTCTGCTCGTCTGCGAGAGGTACGAGGTTAGAGTGAGCTTTGCTGCGCGCGTCGTTAGCCGTGAATTCATTAGTGAAAAGGGAATACAGATGACAGGCTGACATAATTTGTCCAGGATCAAGATCATGGTTTCAGAGATACATCTACCGTGCTTGGCATGTGCCGCCAAGCCAATGTTTTGCAGCGTGATATTGACCTAACTTCAAATAGAGGAGCACTTGTTCGAGCATGCAGGAACCACATCATCCCACTGGCACGGTGGCAACGTGGTTCTCCAAGCTCGTTGGCTCCTGGGGGAGTGAGCTGCGCAAGGGCTGAGCAGAAAGAGGCAGCGAATCGGAACACCGTTGTCGACGCCTGTCGAGCATAGCCGCCAAGCATGAATATGATTAAGGTGATCTTCTGGCACCAAAGACATGAGAAACTTGAAAACAACAGGGCACTTTTTCTTTCTGCTTTGGTGCCTAATGGTGGCACATCTGCACATCGGAGCAGCGCGTGATAATCGCCAAGCGAGTCGGGAGGGGCTAGGGGGTAACATGTCGGTTGTCCAGCGTGTAACTAGCGTATAACGTGTAGGTGTTACCCACCATCAATGTCTAATACTCGATCAGCACTCTGGACCTGTAGCAAGGAATCCAATAGGGCAAGTCGTAGCGCACGTTGGGTAGACACGACACAGACACGTAGAATACCGATGGTACGCTGTAACATCCAGGACTGAGGCCGCCGAGTGGCGACATGGACGGGCGTAACGGCTGCCGGCTTGAAGCATTGAGGCTTGCGGGAGCTAGCAAAGCCCAAGGAGACGGGCAGGCCGTGGAGTGGAACCGCACAACGTACGAGGTGGGCGAAAAGTGGCAGCAAAGTTTGTCGGGATCGACACGGCGCATGCAGACTCGAGGCTTGGCTGGGAGCCCAATATGGTGGCCGATCCGAAGGGCTCTCCAGAGACGAGCAGAGTCATCAGGAATCGGAGTCGACGTCAAGGACGGCTATCAATGGCCTGGATTGACAATGACGAGACGGTGCAAACAAAAAGTGACGCATTTTCTATACCCGTTCTGCGAGCGAGGGTAGAGAATGCGCCACTTTTTGTTTAGGCCGCTTCGAATGGTTAACAAGGCTGGCGTGCACTGTGGGTGAGGCTGAACATGGGCACGCGCGTCGAGCAGCAATGGGAAGAAGGGTCTTGACTCTTCAGGGTCCCCCATCCCATGCATCCCATGCACGCCCGCCTGCCACACAATTCGACCGCTCTAGACCCCGGGATGCACGGGTCCATGTCGCTGCTAGCCTGACACCAACTTTTCGAGGCCAGCCGGAGCACCGGAAGCCCTGCTCTCCCGTGGCTGGTAACTAAAAGCCACCGGACCCTGGGACTTGACAACATGGCGTCATCCGAGTGCTGAGTGGTGCGGAGGATCTGATCCGCCTCGAGCTGTAGCTTGATGTTCGGACATGCGCGCCATTGCATACAGGTGTAGGCTCTCTAGACAGCAGCAAGATCGGGCATTGGCCGCTTGAGGAGATGCGAGGTGGTTCTCCAACGAAACACCAGCGACCACGATCTGCACCAAACAAGCAATACGTCACTGTGATCATGACATTGCCCTTTGCGCGTGATTACCATCAGCCCTGCTGCACGGCCACAAGGTTGTCTGACCGGCTGCAATGTCGTCAGTTTCCGGTCAGGATGCACGCACGAGAGTGGATAGAACGACGACTGTCTACTGCGTATTCTCCAAGCGGATCAGAACTTGCCGAATTCTCAGTTTGCGGGCTCTGCAACCACAAGCACATCCATGGATGTGCTACGTCATGGCCTGCTCCACTCATCAGGCTAACAAAGGGACAACTTTGTCGGCAGAGTGGCAGAGGGTGCTGCCGCCATCGGGCTCGATCGCCATGGCTGCCAAGTATTTATCCTCGCCGGCAAGAGCGCCATGCTGCAAGTGTTGAGGTCTTGATGGATGCCGAGCAGACTGCATAGATGCGTAGCAGAGTGGCGGTCGTTTGTGGCTGGCTGCACGACATGGTGACAGGTGTGGTTGCCGTGTGCTGTGTGCAGGGAGCGTGGAAATTGAGGCGGATCGTATTTTGGATGGCGGATTGTGCAAGTGCCTATCTGGTACCGAGAGTGACGTCTGTGCAATGTCGGGGAGCCGTGAAAATGGCATCCATGGCGACTGATGAACCATGTGCAGCGTTGGCCGAGAAAGACTATGATGTCAACGCGCAAGGGGCTCCGCACTCCGCACCTTGAATTCGCTTGCTCCGCTCTAACGCGGTGTGGCCCCCTGACAGAACGGAGCAAAATGGGAATTGCCCAATTGCCATGTCCGATGTCATGCCATGGCCGGATTTTCCTCCGCGCGCTGGTAACACCCGCGCCGAGCGTCTCGCGGCCGCACCGCAACGGCCGCCACCACGATCATGGCGTCAAGCTCTGCGTATGGGCCAATGCAGTTTGTTTGAAATGGGCATGAACGCTCGCCACATGTCGAGGAAATCCGGGCCAGGTGTGCATGGCGAACAGATGTTGCAGGGGGACGAGAGCGATTGCTGATGCGATGATGGGATGCTCTGGTAGCATCGGGCGCAGCCAGCACAAGCACCAGCCTCTGGCGAGCGATTGTCGAGGGTGAGGCCAGATAGGGACGAGGTGGGCACGAGCAAGGCCTGCAGAACAATGATAATCCAGGGTCTTTCCTCCCGCGGACGTCAAGTCGGCGTCGGGGCGTCGGTATTGGTAGGGGCGCAGGGAAAGTTTGCCGGTCCTCATCAGTGTTCTCAGTTGCTGGAGGGCGCACTGGAGCTGGAGCACGTACGACCCTCCGAGTGGCGAATCCCGCAGTGCCCAGCCCTGGAGACTGCAGCCTTCCTCTTTTTTTTTGTCACCGAGGCATGGGACCACGCCGTCAGGACAGCTTAACGGCTAGCCTTGGCCTGGGCCGCTCGGGTGCCATACTCCCGTGCCGCTCCCCAACAACTCTGGACCCTTTGCCGGGACTCCTTCTCCCCCTGTCCTGGCTCTCCGTCCCTGACTCTCCCCATGGAGCCTGCCCAAGGGTGGCGACATTGTCCGACCCCGGCGAGCCCGGTGGGCGGACGCGATCCGCACACGCACACAGGCGAGACAGGCGAGAGGCTGTCTGTGGGTTCGTCGACCATGTACCTCTCCGCCGCCGGCACGGAGTCGTGTCCTAGTGCCCGGCGTCCCTCGAGGTCTCATTTGCCACTCTATTTTCCTTCCTCGTGCTTGGCTTGGCAAGAGTCTGTCTCGCCCATCCAAAACCAACCGGAGCCGCGCCCTCTCGTGAAATCGTCACGGCCAGAGTCGATGTTACGGACAACCTCAGACTCGGCAACAGGCGAGCTGTTATCCCATAATTATACTACTTTGTCCTGCTCATCCACGGAAAGAGCACTGATTGCTCCAGCTACTACCACCACCGAATCAACACTCACGACTTTCCTCGCTTAAGTTCGCTGGACGAAAAGGTTAGTGTTTGTTAGACATTCATTCTGTGCTGAGTCTCATCGCTCCGGTGTTGCCAGTCAGCACTGTCCCCGCTTACTTTCTACGTCTGATTTGCCTGTCGGAAAACTAGTTCGTATCTTGTCAGCGAACGAGTGTTCGCTGCTGGTGTCTGGCAGCATCATTAAGTGTTCACAACGTATCTTGTATGGCATTGAGCTAAACAGAACATCCAATTCAACAAAGCTTGATGTGACTTTAAGCCTCTTTGTCTTCGCTAGACCGACCCTGGCCAGCTCACTAACTTGCCCACATGGGCAGTCAAATTAGCCACACCTCTCCCTATTCGACCGTCATCTATACATGGGCAGCGCGATAGGCCGTATAGCAGAGAGCTGAAAAGGACAGTAGTCACAAACAGCCACGCGGCACTCCTCTGGTCGCCACACGTAATACTGCACGCAATCACAAGAGAACATTCGTATTATCCCGCACACAACCCCATCGCCACGGCAGCTGCCACTCCAGAACGGTCGATAAAGATAGGTAAGCCACCCCTTTCCTTTCTCTTCGTGATCTTTTCTTTGGGATCATAACCTCATGGTGTCGCATGGGCCACTCCCTCCCCTCTGCATGAGACTGGCCTGCACAGCTTTGCTCTCTCCTGCGGCTTATCTTGTCCCGAAGCCTCGGAGCCTGTCCTTCGTCATCGTATGTCCAAGATCCTGGTCTAGCCCATGTTCGGTGGCTGGGATGTAGCCAGCTCATGCTGCTTCCGACCTACAAGAGGCCGCCTCGTCGCCTCCTGTGTCTACTACAGCCTCAGTCAGAACCAACGACCCCGCAACTTCGTGCATACTCTTCTGGACAAGCTAATACTTACTGATACTGCTGCCAGGTGTTTTCCTGGTTTGACTCTCGATAGCGTATAATCCAGGCGTGGTATCAGCCAGCTCAACCAGGTTTTCCGTCCAAGTTTGCCAACCAGACTCCCCACCCTGGAGTTACCAATATCCCTTGACGCCGCCAACTCCCTGTCCAATGGGGGACGCACAAGTTTTCTCGAGTCCCGTCAAGGAGGTCGAGGGAGAACCAAAGAGAGAAAAAGCCTATCAAGGCACGGTCTCGAGTCATAACCAACATCTGTCAGGGCACGTACACAACTCTGCCGACAATGCTTCACACTTTACGCAATACCACCCGCACGGGCTGAACCAGGGGCTCGTGCCTAACGGCCATTTCGATGCGAGGCAAGCTCAGTCTCCGGCTGTCCAAAGCCCTTTCAACATGGCATCGATGACGAACGCTTTACCCTCACAAGCTTACAATCAGTCTTTTACGATGAATATGCACCAGCATCAACAACACCAGCATCACAATCACAGCCCGGTGCAACACAGTCCAGGTGGCCCAGGTATGCCGACCATGTACAACAACTCTGGGCCACACCTGTCTCATTATGCGGCTCAGCCGAACATGCTTGGACAGCAGTTCTACATGCAACCGCAAGGATCAGTTCCTCACTTTTACGGTCACCTTGGTTCCGTTATGATGAATCAACACACACACCCTAGTTATTACTATCAGCCTCCGATTCACCCGTACCCGAACGCAATCCATACACCCGTCGAATCCTCAGATGGAAGTCACCACGGGCGGCTGAGGACCAGCGAACATCAAGCTTTATTTACAGGAGCGCCGGCACAACGACGTGGGGACGCTAGCGCCAGTGTTGTGCGTGGTCCACCTCGGAAGCCACGACAAAGCGGTTGGTTTGATCCTGTGAGGAGTTATTGAGACACAATCTAATCAATGGATAGGGCATGCGATTTGGATTGGCAATCTGCCTCCACAAACCGATCTCATGAGTTTAGTCCGACACGTGTGCACCGAGACACAAGGGCTCGAATCGTTATTCCTTATCTCGAAGAGCAACTGCGCATTTGCGAACTTTAGAGACGAAGAAAGATGCGTGGCGGCGCAACAAAAACTGCACGACTCCAAGTTCCAATCTGTCCGCCTCGTTAGCCGGCTTCGCAAAAGCACCGTGGAGGGCTCAGCAGGACAAACTGCACCAACGGGTCCCGCGTCCATCTCGCCCGCGGTCCAGTCACCAATCAACGGAAGAAAACACGATATGGGAAAATCGGCAATAATACAATCACAAGATCCAGAGGATGACCAACGAAGTGATTTGCGCCAGGGGGCTGACCCTGATCAACCACGCACGGCCCCCGGGAGTGCCCCCCAGATCGACAGGTTTTTTGTGCTCAAGAGTCTCACAGTTGAAGATCTGGAGCTCAGCGTCCAGAATGGCGTGTGGGCAACACAATCACATAATGAAGAGGCTCTGAACACAGCGTTCGAGGTGAGTTTTCTAGTCCTCCACTGCCCAGAAGCTGTTTGGAGAGCGTGATCTTCTCCCAATGGGTCGTCTAGGATAGTTTCTGATGTCATGTAGTCCGCCGCCAACGTCTATCTAGTGTTCTCTGCAAACAAATCTGGAGAATACTTTGGATACGCTCGTATGACGTCACCCATCAACACCGACCCAGCCGCAGCCATTGAATTCGCACCTAAGGTGCAAACAACAAACGAGATCGATCTCCCAAAATCCATAACCACTGAGGCCACGAACGCTTGTCCAAAGGGCCGCATCATCGACGATTCCTCTCGTGGCACTATATTCTGGGAACTAGATCGCGACGATGAGGAGGACGCGGTCAGTGATGCCAGATCTGATATATCGGGGAGCATGAACGAGCCCAGCGAAGGAGAAGGTTCATCAAAGACATGGGGAAAGCCCTTCAACCTGGAATGGCTGTCTATTACGAGACTTCCCTTCTATCGAACTCGAGGTCTCCGAAATGTCTGGAACTCGAACAGAGACATCAAGATTGCGCGAGACGGAACAGAACTGGAAACATCTGTCGGCAAAAAGCTCATCGGCCTATTCAACCGTCCCCATGTGGCAGGACCACCTATGAACAACATGGCTTTCCGATCTGGTGCAATGCCGCCGAGCGGATACGCACCACAGCCGACTCCGACTATGGCTCCTCTGTTCCGCTGAGTGCTTGTGCCTACTTGTCGGGCCGAGGATATATTGAAGGAACCACACATTGATCAACAAACAGTGCAGTGCCGGACACTGCGGGCAGGCCATCGTCTGGCCTGCCATATTGTATTAATACAGCGGCTGTACCACGCATCGAGCGTACTACAAACGCCGGGCCGTCGACACTCGTCGTTATAACAGATTACACGAGTAAACGTAGTGCTAATCACAACATCAATATTCGGTGCACGCATACATGATATGAGATTGTGCGGGGCTCTCAAGGCCCATGGGATAGGTTGATTCTCGATCGTAATAGTGGTGGCAGGCAAACCCCGACTGAACCAATTTCCGTGCTGCATCGCGTCAAAACGTCTGTCGGATAGCTCGACTGTGGGCCAACTATCAATCTGATATTGCGAGCACGGCACCAGCTCGCAGGGCGATGTCTCGGCGTACGTACTGCTCCCGAAAATGATCACTAAGCACTATCACGTCCACGTCATGGCAGGCCAGCGCCAGGATTACGTCTCATTCGCATGTTTACGATGATCTGCGTGACATCAGATGGGGCACTATGCGACGCGGATATGGCGGGGTCATACTTGACATAATAACGTACTTTACGAAGAAACGACCATGGGTTGACTGGGGTTAGATGCGGGCGACAGCACGCGCATGGTGTTCACAATGTCGTGGGCCTGCAGTGCTTCCAGGAGGGGTACTCATTGGGGCAGTGCAGGAAAGGTCGTCAAATTCGAGCATTGGGGAACATCGGACGGGAGGAAGTGGAGAGAGTGCTTGAATCTTTCTGAGGCTAGCTCTAGGGATTCGGGCACCGTACCTCGATTAATTTGCAAGGCCTTCAGCTATTAGCGGTTAATTAGCTGTTCCTGTTCTGAACCCGCACAGTGAGTGGTCTTTTGTGTTTCCAACAATGGCATTAGCAACCGAAAGTCTCCCAGTGCACAAGTGCTGAAGTAACCGTGTAGTTAATTGGTTGGTGTTGTTGGCCTTGGCTGCATTGGGAAGCTTCGACCAATCAGCAAGATGTTTCTAGGCATTTCCACAAGGATCTCGTAACGCACGCTGTGCTGTGATTGGCTGTATCATCTCCCAGCTCCGGACCCGCTTTCCCTCTCGGGAGCTTCATACTGTTTCGTGCTGCTTCGCGATGCTTCGACCTGCAACTCGATGCATCTAGGCATCTACAAACCTCTAGTCGCTTCTCTGCAATGTCGTGGAAAATAGTCCATGGAAGATGCTCGTTTTTTTTTGATAGTTCTTGGGGTATATAGCCAGGTCGTCGTTGCCAGATGAGGCCTCGGATTTTTTCATCATCATCATCATCATCATCACGATAAATCGAGCCACACACACACACACACACAGCGGCATCTCAATTAAATCCAACACCAACGCCAACAACACCAAGCAGCCAGACAAGCTTGTTCAACTTTTACATCATCCATCGCAACACATCGCAAACAATGGCGGCACTCTTCAGCCCACGCGTCTTTTCCCCCTACGCTCCTCCCCACCACAGCCAGCAGCCCACGGCCTCGGAGCCGAGCTTCCACGGGCTCTTCCGGCTGCTCGAGGATTGGGACAACCACCACAACAACAACAACAGCAACGCCAACAACACCGACAACACCGCGGCGGCACAGAGCAGCACCGCCGTTGCGGGCGGCAAGCAGCAGCAACATGGCCAGGTGCAGCAGCCGCAGCCGCATAAACAGCAGCAGGGCCTGACCCGCCGCCAGCTGCAGCAGCAACCCGAGCCGTCCGTCTTCACGCCCCGCTTCGACGTCCGGGAGACGGACGCCGCGTACGAGCTGTTTGGCGACCTCCCAGGCGTCGCAAAGGGGGACATCAGCATCGAGTTCAGCGACCCGCAGACCCTCGTCGTCCGCGGCCACGTCGAGCGGCTCAGGTCCTCCCCCGTGCCGGCCGCCGCATCCACCACAGCCAACGGATCCCCGAACGGCAACGATGACGGCGCCGAGGAGCACGACGACGCCGTCATGATTGCCGACCACCGGTCCGAGACGTCCTCGCAGCGGTCATTCCAGGCCACCGTCGAGGAGGACAAGGAGGAGGACCAAGACAACAAGGAGCGCGGCGGGGCGACTGCGGCCAACCCAGCAGCAGGAGCCGACGACCAAAGCAAAACCGTTGCCACCACCAACACCACACCCACAACAGCAGCAGAGAAGCAGCAGCAGCCCCAGCGTCACCAGCCGACGGCGCACAGGTACTGGATCGCTGAGCGGCCCACGGGCTCGTTTGCCCGCACCTTTGCCTTCCCCGAGCGCCTCGATATCGACCGCGTCACGGCGAGCCTGCGCGACGGCGTGCTCGCACTGGTGGCGCCCAAGGCGAAGCGGTACGAAGCGCGGCGGATCACGCTGCTGTAAAGGAATAGCAGCAGCAGCAGCCGGGACATCTACATTTCCACACACAAAAAAACAATACACTTGTTTTGTCTGTGAGGGCGGGGGAGGATAATGATGACGAGGATTGATTTGACGAGTTTCCAGCCCAGGAACCATGGTTCACTTGTACGCGAAAGGATGGGCTTTAATATCAAGCGCGCGCAGCATGTTTAGGACGCTGGAGTAGTTTGATAAGTCTTGAATTGTTCATTTCAGTTTGTATTTTCGGGATTGTTTCTTTGTCGCTTGTCGGAATCCTGGCGTACATGTAGATCAACACACGAAGAAATCAACAAAATTCATGAAATACTTGTTCATTCAAACACGTATGCTGTGACCATTCAAGTCTTGTCCTCTTTTACACAGTTTTTTTTTTTTTTTTCTTTTTTTTTTTTTTTTTTTTTTTTTTGAGATTCCAGCCTACACACTCTGTGAGGTTCTACTGATCGCAGCATTTACAGGGCTGCCTTGGAAAAACCAACGCTCTTATTTCTACATGTATTGTTTGTCTGTCTACCTTTATGTGTCTGTAGTACTACTCTTCTTCCGCGTCATAGTCGCTAGTCGCTAGAGATAGCGAGAGAAAGGACTTCCGAAACCACGATGACCCTCGAAACGGGGGTGTGTGAAGCCGGCTGGAAATAAAGCCATCTAAGAACTCTGTTGTCACGGCATAAAGGAAGAGTACCGGTTTACTGCGGATGTTTGACAAGCTGTGCGATCCATGATTACAGAGTTATAGAGATAGTCACATCAAGTATGAACAATCGTTAGTAGCAGCCACACGACACGTTGGGAAATCAGGTAGGTATATAACAATATGCATTATATAATAATTCACTAATAGTCGTGATGTAATCTATAGTCGTAGACCAAGGACATGTCTCTACTTGGTACTTCCCATGCCTATGTGCTACAACACATTGGTGGGTTCAAAGACGTCATTTCTATATACTTTTTGCCAATACGTGCTTTTAAGCAGGACATTGGAGGGAGTAGAAGGGCGTCCCGCTGTCGCGTGGGGTGAGGCTGAAGGAGATGGCGGCCTGGTCGACGTTGGCGTCGACGAGGGTGTACCAGAAGACGTTACGGAAACCAAACTGGTGGCAGCCGACGTCGAGCCAGTACTTGCGGGCGTTCTCAATGCTGGCGACAGCAGCGCCAGAGTTGGGACCCTTGTGAGGCCAGCCAGTCTCGGTGACCCAGACACGCTTGCCGTTGGCGATGCGGTTGGTGACAGCGATGCCAGCATCCCAGTTGGCGCGAGCGTTCTCGATGGAGTTGGCCTTGTTGCTCTCCCAGTAGGGGAAGCCGTTGTGGCCAAGCCAGTCAACGGCGTTGGCGACACCCCGGTTCTGGGGGAGCTCCCAGGCAGTGAAGGTGTCGACGTGACCGATGGGCTTGTTCACGAGGCGCGTGTTGCGGATCCAGTCACGGAGCCAGCCAATATAACCCTCGATCTCGGCACCTGTGGCACCGACTCCGGCATTGTTGGCGACGCCCTGGGGGGAGGAGCGGTAGAGATCCTCGGAGCCAACGCTGATGCCCATGATAAGGTCTGTGAACCTGTTGCCAAACTGCCTCTCGGCAGCGAGGAGGGCGTTGAGCTCATTCTCGAAGCTGGCACGGCCACCAGAAGCCCATAGACCGACGAGAATGGGGGTGCCTGTGTCGATGGCGGCCTGGAAGGCGGAGATGGGGGTGTTGGCAGTGCCGCACTGGATGGAGGTGTAGAGGCGGGCAGTTGCCTGTCTGAAGGGACCCGGGGCGTTGGGGAGGTTGCGGGCCCTGGTCATGAGACTGCGGAAGTCATCGTAAGTGCGGCAGCGACCGCTGTTGTCGGTGGAACCGTAGTTGAAGCCGGACTTCTGGACGAAGTTCCAGTCGACGGCCTCGACGCCCGAGGCGGCCAGCCCGAGGGCGGCGGTGATCAAGCTGAACTTCATGTTTGGGTAGACGGGATGTTGTGGCTTGGTTGGGCTGATGAGAGCTGAGCGAGAGAAGCAAGCTAAGAAGGCTGGACAAGGCGGCAGGCTGCCCGTCTTATAGGGAGGTCGTGTTTGTGCATTGTGCCGGTTCTTGCGGAGGTGTGCCCTGTACTCGGGACTCTGTGGTGGATGATGACAGTGGCTTGCTGGTTGTGCAGATACGGGGCCCGTGTGGGTTGCGACTCGTATTTTACTCTGGGGCCCTGGCAGCCTTGGGCCGTCGGCGGCCGAGAAGAGAAGGGATTGACGTGCAAGGCCGCGGAACCTGGCAGCGCTGCAAGACCCGGCAGAGCCGCTGCAGGGCCGGGCAGGGCAGCGTCGTCATGGACCACCTCTTGGCTCTTGCGGATCGCAAGCGCGACGTTCGAGAAGAGCCGGCGACAGCGCTGCGGGCAGGACGGGCTCTACGGGAGCAGCGAGGCGGAGCAAGCGGGTCGCCCGCGGGTCGTCCGAGGGTCCACCCGCATGATCATTGATCAATGATGGCGGATCATGAACTAGGCGGAAGAGTGGACGGAGCGGGACAAGAGTCGGACGAACGAGACTGTTGTGCTGCAGTGCGTACACGTGGTGTACGCAGGCCCTACTAGTGATGTGAGCGGTGTGGTTGTTGATGGCCCTTGCTCAAACATTCACAGGTCGTGCCTGCCAGTCTTCATTCTGGTCGGGTCGCGCTTGCCAACTCGATCTAGCAGGTTTTTCGGCTTCTAAAAATAGCGCTGCCGACGACTATTCTACTCCGAACCCCGACCTCAAGCCAACTTAAAATACAGCTTGGGAGCCCTCGAGCACAATTCCCCGACCCGAGAGGATCGTCCTCGAAAGTCAAAGGACCCAAGGGGGCACGAGATGAATCATGCACCGCCGGGCGACCCGACCCAGCCATCTGACCGCCCGCGTGTTGTCGCAGGGATGCACATAGAAGGGGGGGGGGGCCCACCCGTCGCCATCCGATCCCAGCAACCTTGGAACCGTCAATGCTTGCATACTATTATGTATTCCGTACAGGCATCAATCAGGATTGCCCCTTTCTCGTGTACCTGCTTACTTGGCAGAGGATGCGCTGGCACCGATGCAGTACATGATCAGCGACATTTGGGCGGCCAGTCCTTTTCAGCCAAAGTTAAGGTACATGCGTGAAATCCGGCACATACAGTACGCAGTGCACATCAGTCGCTTGCAGATCACGGAGCGCGATACAAAGCAATAAAATATATCATCTGCGAAGATCACCAGGGGCTTGCTTGCTTGCTATATCAACTAAGCAACATTCTAATCGACGCCAACGATGACCCGTGAAAATGGACCGGACTGGTCGTTGCTCGGAGCATGTCAGGTGCATGTCCCGTACGCCCGTATAGAACCATAAATACTTACAATCCCCTTTCAAGTCGTGATGCTCACACCATGCCATGCTCCGTGCTTTTGTCCAGCACAGCAGTCATGCACTAACAGGGCGCAAAAAAAAAAAAACCTCCGCACTCGGGACATTCAGCCAACTTTGAAATCGTTCTAATCCAACGTCAGCTGGTGCAGAAAACGCCAGTTCCAAAGTAGGCGCTACGGGCATCCGCACCTACAAAAAGAGGAGCACCATGTAGCCAGCCTCCTCACCTACGACAGAATATGTACGTTTCTAGACTCCGGAAAGCTCGCTACACTTAGTTTTGCTTCGACGAGCGAATGCTCAATGCTCTTCCACATACTATTTGCTCTTCCTTTGTCGTGGTCACACGGGGAAACCAAGTGTATCTATTCATCTTACTTGCAAAAGGCCAAGACCGATGTGACGACGAGGAATGATGCGTCCTGACAAGCGTCTATGCATATTGAATATATTTCATGTCATGGTAACAAACACCGACATGGTTCGCCCGTTGGTAAAAGCTTACATAGTAACAAATCAATAATCACAAGGTATCTAGTTCAAGCACATAAATATATACATGGGGAGTTGGATATCCGCACTTGCTCTCAGGTTTCGTGTCTTGACAGCTAGACCACAAACCCACCTCTCAACAGCACTATGTAGTCTAGACTTCTACCCATGCCGGAGGAGAGAGGCAAGCCAGGACACCTGATGATGTGCCTCAGAGGGGGAAGGGTCATCCTTCGAAAGCACAGCAATGCCCAGGAATCTTCACGCTGGCGTGGCTATATAAGTTTCCCAAAAGTGTATCGCGGTTGGAATTTTACATACTTGTTCTCCCGTCTACCGCTTCGTTGTCAAAATGCTACATGTACCTGCTGCCCCAGCCTCTGATGCTTGCGCTGGGACGAACCGATATTGGAAGACACAAACACGCCCGCATGGAGCGGCCACCGAGAAAGATGACAGTCCGCAAGCCCGGTTACTATCCTTGAGCCATTGTCGTCTACAACAGCCACTCCTCCCGTACCATCTTGTCCCAACTCCCTCCCTCCCTCCCTCCCTCCCTCTCCCTTACACATTTTCATTTCATCCGCCACAACCTTAACTGCTCTTCTTCTCTTTCCCCTCGTCAATTAGCATATCCCTGTTCCAGTCCGCAATCTGCTGCACAATGCCCTCCATTGAACTACATACATGCTTGAACCCGAGCCCGCCCTCGGCGACGCTCCTGCGCGCGAGCTCGTCCAATGCCGGCGTGTGCGTCGCGGGGGAAAACACGGCGGGCTGCAGGCTCGCCAGGTCGCCCGTCGGCCGCGGTACAATATACCTCAGCAGTGGCATGTGCGAGGCGACGTCGAGCATCTCGACGACGTAGGAAATGGCGAGCATCATGCCCGGCTGTAAGGCCTGCACCTGGACGCGGCCTGGCGGGGACGAGGTGAGCTTGAGGAGGTTGTACACGTCCATGAAGGCGGGCGGGGCGCCGGCATCGGTGATGACAAAGGGTCGGCCGGCGCACTTGGGCAGCTCCTTGCCCTTGCCGCTGCCGCCGTTGAGTAGCGCCGCCTCGAAGCACAAGTGGCCCAGCGAAACGTGGCCTGCGTGTACAAAGTTCTGAATAATGTTGGGCATCCAAGTAGGCACGCTGCCCTTGCGCAGGACGAAGCCGATGACCTGATCGCACTCGCTGCTGCCGTAGATACAGTTGCCGGGACGGATCGAGCCCGTGCGGAACTCGGGGCTGTTTGCCTCGCATACGAGCCGCTCGGCGATGGCCTTGCTGTACGCGTAGTTGCCGTAGAACTGCGACCGGTCGCGTAGGGGCTCGTCAAAGTCGGACTCGTCGAGTACCTGCACACAGCCGTCGTACCACTGACGGAACGGGTTGCTCCAGAAGTTGACCGGGCGGAGGTTGACCGATGACGAGCACGTATAGATGAAGACGTCGGCGCCAGCCGCCCGGGATGCGTCGAGGACGTGCCTCGTGCCGTTGACGTTGGCACGCTCGACGTTGCTGTAGGTCCACTGCGTCCGCCTGCCCGGGTCGATCAGGGCCGCCGGGTGAAACACGGTCATCGGCAGGGCCGCGACCGACGCAGGCCAAGGGTGGGCGAACGCCGCCTCGACGGCCTCGCGGGATGAGATGTCGGCCTGGACGAAGCCGACCTTACTGATGGGCCCGTCGCCCTGCATGTCCCGCCGGTTGACCCCCGGGCGGAGCTCGATGATGCGGATGCTCTCGGGCGACTGACCCCTCGCGAGGAGGTGCAGGACCATCTGTCCGCCGACGTTGCCGTAGCCGCCCGTCACGACGTACCGCCGGTCGAGCTTTGGCGGCAGGTGCGGTGTCCAGTCGATCGGCGTCTCCTCGACGCGCTTGTACGTCTCGAGCATTTCGGCCTTTTCCCAGCGACGCGGTGCCCACTTGAGGGCCGCGGCGGGAATGCCCTTCATCTTTTGGTTGACTGATAACAGCCACGCGAGGCCCACCGCCGCAAGCGTGACGAGTCCGACCGCCGTCGTCATAAAGGCACCCATGGCGGGCAAAGGCTTCGGTAGGTGAACGGCAGCAAGTGATAGTTTGGTACCGTTGTTGATCGCAGCCACCAGGTCTTCAGGTTCAGACGAGTGGGATGATGTGCCGTGCAAGTCGCCCTTGGGCGTTTATGAGCAAAGAGGTGAGGTGCGAAAAAGGGGAGGAGAACGGCAGCAAGGTCGCAGGGTCGTCAGATGGCGATATATAGCACGCTCCTCTGAGCTCGCCTCGCACTTTCCTTGCAACGTGGATCCATGTAGGGAGAGATGCCGAAAGATCTATTACCACGAGGGACACTGCAGTTGCGGTGCGGCGCCCTTCCATGTCGGAGGGGCCGGCCTAATTCGCTAGTCCGGAGAGGTTAGGGCCCACGCGATGGGTTTCCCGACGGCGTTCCGACTGGGTGGGGGGAGAGCGAAGACGATCACAAGCAAACAACCTTGAGCAAACCTTGTGGACAACAAGAACCCCTGCCGCCCTCGCGAATCATGATGGGAGGCTCGAGGGTTCCATGCCAGATCAAGCCCAACTCGGCTGTCATCGCCCAAGGCAGCAGACAAACATCCAGCCCGCCGCGGCCCGCCAACAACGGGAAACACCCTGCATTCAGACTCTTATCTCTTGCTTCCCTTGCTCCATCGCTCCCTCGTTGTTTTGCAGGCAAACTTGCTAGACTTTATTCATTCATTTTTTTTCCTTCTTTGGATATTCGACAACAGGCACAGCTACCCCACACCGCCCACCAACCCGAGAGACAGGGATCTCCTTCCTGGCACACTACATATCGAGTATGCGAGCCAAGGCGTCTTTGGGCGCTACTGCAGCGAATGCGAGGCACCACCCGAGCGGTTTCGTATCCGAGACGGCGAGCCATGAGCTGGCACAAGCACGTGATTATGTCAGCAGGCCGTCCACGAAACGACGACACATGTGTCAATCATGACAATATGCTTGCTTGATAGATGTCAGTGCATTGGATAGACTGCCGTATATCAGCCTGACGTATGCTTTCCTCTGTCTTGTCAGTATGCAACTTTCGACATGGTGTTAATTGACATGGTGTCAAGCTGGTTGTGGCGAACGGAGCTCGTGATGTCGAAACTGCGTTCGCTCTTGTTGCGAGTGGGACACGGTCGAACAACCAGAATATTGTGCACAAAATGACAACATCAGTCTGGCAAAAGGCTCTAATTCATGCAATTCTGTAATTCCCTATCTCATACCTTCATTAAGTCGGGGAGCCCGACGCACATGGCGCGAAGGACTTCCCTAATGGTATCGGAGCATGGCATGAGAACGCCCCGAAGACACAATGCGTCAACTGGTATCAACAATGACAAGAACGAAAACAAATTACCATGCTTAGCAAAACCAATACGCTGACTCCCTCGCTGAACTGTCCTCCCAATGCCGGCAAATCAAGAGCTAATCGCCCCGAAATAACCGCATTGTGTCCTCCATACACATCCGCGCTTTCTCGTTCTTAGGCTCAAGCCATGTAGGCCCAGGCTGCGACGGCAACGGCGATAGCGCCATTGGCGAGCTTGATAGAGTCGGCGGCGTTGCCAGGCGTGGCAGGGCGGCTGGTGCTAGCAGGAGTACCGCTTGTGCTAGAAGGGGCAGAAGAGCTGGTGGTCGCGGTGTCGATCGGGGTGGCTTCGGAGAGAGGCCTAGTGGGGCATTTGTCGCCGATGTTCGACTTGCACAAGGTCTGCGCGGCTTGGTTGTTCTCGCCGGCCTTGATACAATCCTGGAAATTTCTCGTGCAGATGTTCTGTCCGGGAGGGAACACAATTAGCTTCTCCAAGATCGCCAGCTAGTCTTGATGTGGGTGAGATTAAAGATGATCCTTACCCAGGGCAGAGTGTCCCTAAATCCGGTGAGATCGGGGGACTGGCCGTTCATGCAAGTGCACTCATATTTCAGAGTAGTCTGTTTCCGAAGGCTTGTTAATACATGCATTCTTAATCGCGAACGCGAGCACAAGGCCGGGAGACGGGGGGAACTAACCTCGGAGCAGTCGTTGACAGCAAGCGACGTGCAAAACTTTGTGCACGAGTTCTTCTGGGCGTCACACCATCCGACTAGAGACAGCAATTAGAGTTAGTATCGGGTGCCAGGCGCAAGCAACACTAATCGCGGGTGGAATTGTCGGGCAGGCATACCGCGGGTGCCAAGGTCGACAGCGCCAACATTGACGAGAGTGAAGGGGCTGGTCGAGTTGCCTTGCGCCGACACGAGGGTGACGGCGGAGAGGACGACGGCGGCGACAGTGCGGGTGAACATGTCTGCGGGTGACGAGGTTGTGTCGTCGGGGTGATTGTGGGACTGGAGGTAAAGCTGTGGCGGATTGTCGGGAGAAGAAGCAGTACAGGACGGCGACGGCGGGATTGAGTGGGATGGAGATGTGCAATGGGAGAAGAGGTGCGGCGAGGTGGGAGGAGAGAATTAAAGAGCAAGCGTCTCGGGCGTGAAACCTGAGCAACAGAACGGGCAGCAGCAGGCCAGGCGCGTGTCGGGAGAGCGGGTCCCTGCCACAGCAGGCTCCGGTGCGTGCAATCAATCATCAATCATCGTGGGTCCTTGGCACGCTCCAAGTCGTCCCGTGCGAGCCGTACTCCGTAGACCGCCGCCATCAGTCACTCGCACCTTCTTGATCGGAGCCTGCCTGTTTCTATCCGTACAGCCGGGGTCGGTCACAGACGTGTTTGACGATGATGCCCATCACTGGCAGCCACTGCCCTCAATGTTTCCCGCAGCCGCCCGCAACGCGCGCTATCCAGTTTGGAGGCCGCCTAGCAAAGACCAGCCGCGCGGCGACAAACCAAGGCAGTGAAGCTCCATGACAGCGTCCGCGATGGGGGCCATGGGTATCTCGGCGTCAACTCTGTGCGCTCGGCCACAAATCCCATCCCGCCCGCCTCCACCAGCACTCCGAGTCGCATGCAGCCGAGCCTGTCTTTGCAGCTTGGTTGCATGCGGCCAAGGTCCCGCCTCGGCGTTGCCCGTGCAACCAAGGCCGAGGAATGGGCAGCAACAGCCACGACCACGACCACGGACAATCACAGACACCATCTGGATCAAACCAGAACAATGAATGAATGCATGCAGCCCGGGACTGGACGCCCTCAGTCCCTCAGGGGCAGGCGAGCGATACAGATGTTCCCGTTGTTTCCGCCCGAGTCGCGAGCGGCGACGCAACAATGCGGCCGCCCCCCACCTTGCTGCATCCTCCAACAAGCCATGCGTCATTTTATCTGGATTCTCTGGGGCCGCCGGATCAAAGACACCGCGACTCGCCATGGCAATTCTTATCCGGCCTGCTACCATCCTTTTTCTTCTTCTCTTGTCGGGCTTGCCACCTTGCGAATGACAAGGCCTGCAAGGCTCTCGCATTCCGGCATCGAAGTTGCCACCAATGCTGATCCTCTGGGCATACCACTATCTCCCTCACGGTCTTGACGGCCTGATGACCACAACACCAACAAAGCCCGCTTCCCAAGCTCGTGGAAAACCTTCTTTGACTATCCTCATCTCGAACGATGCCTTCACGGGCCATGCATCTTGACACGGGAAGTGCCCGTCCTGCTCCAGTCAGGTTGCTCAATTTCAAACGACCCCTGCCGTTCACATGATACAGCGCAGGGGACGAGGGGAAACAGCCGGCAAACCACTGGAAGAGGCCCCTGGCAGAAACGGCCGCACGCGCGATCTCAAAGTCCGTTCCTGATCGGTTCCTGCTTCTTGTGCAACAGCCATGTCAAGCCACACACCAGGGGGGGCTGCTTACGTTGCCCCAGAAATGAAACCTTGGGAAATCTGCAACCCTCCGAAGTAAATACAATATCGTGTGAGTGCTGCAATCACCGCGGCAGTCTCGCCCGGTGCAAGCCAGCCGAGGCGGCCTGCAAACAAGTTCGCGCATTTGTGCCGAGGATCTGCACTTGATCCGATTTTTTATTTATTTGCAGGCTACCTCGATTTGTCGGTGTACGGCACTCACTCGTGACCACTGGTAGAATGCAATCCGTGACCGCCGGGCCAACCTCCGCCCCCAACTCCCCACGATGTCCCCCACTTGCCGCGGGTTGGGGGCCGAAAGGGAACTATGATTCGTTATCAGTCTGCTTCCTCGCAATGTCAATCACAAGGGCAGCAAGCACACTTTTCTGATTGCGAACCGCTGATGATTACTTGATCTATAGCACGGGCTGCCACGGAGCTTTAAAATCCAACGCCCGGCTTGCGTAGTAGGGGAGTTGTCGGTTACCTGTTTTTCTTCGCGCGACATCAGGGTCGTCTTTGCTCCATACTTTCCAGTACGCCCGAGGCCCATCAGGTGTTTTTGTTCAGTCATATTGCAAGGTACTATACGAAAAGCAGGGACCCCGTGTGAAAAAGGGCGCACCTGCGACATGGAATACCCCACTGCGCTGTGACCACGACGATGTGGTGGTCACATCCATGATGAGAATCAAATGTCAGAAAGCCACGAGTATTATCGTTAGTCTGCAAGCTAAATAGCTAGTGTGCTTTTCGGGACAAGCAAATATATAGTACAAATGACCTTGTCTGCCGCCCATAACTGGCGCACGATCGACGTCAAAGGGCAGTGGATTCCGCCTGGAATTGCGACATGCACACACAACCGCCAGAGTGGTCAATCCTCCTCTCAGCCATAAGCTACTGCTCCAAAGTTGGGAAACTTCGTCTCCTCGACAACTCATCTCTCCCCCTCGTGGTAAATGCACATCTAGTGCCGGCGCATGTGCGTGGGCAGGTTGTACGTCGCGTAATCGGCATGCACGAACGCGCGGTCCACGATGGGCACCGACTCGAGGACGTAGCAGAGCGATTCGCTGACGTCGTGCACGTCACGGAGCGTCGTTGATGCGTCGAGCACAATGTCGACCTCGACGTTGAGCTTGTCACCCGCGTGGTACGCCTGCAGGCCCTGGATCTGCTTGATCGTCTTGGCGAAACGCATCGTGAGGTAGAGAACTGTTTGTGTTGGTGGTGGTGTGAGTACGTGGGACAGAAGAAATGGGAGTTGGGCAGTAGCCATGGTGAGGTCACGCGCGGTGCCCAAACTTAGATGAGGAGATGACGATGCAGGAGAAAAGGAGACCTACGAGTATTACGCTGGTCCGCCGTCGCGCTGAAGCCGCTCAGGTTCTTAATGTGCTCTAGTGTCGTCTGCGACCATTGGTAGATGACGACGGCGGAGAGGATGAGACCGCCGAGCGCGTCAAGCCACCAGATGTTGGCGTAGAAGCCGACTGATCCGAACAGTGTTAGCTCTGCCTCGAACTCTCCATTCCTTGAAAGGGACAGGGAACAATATACCGATAGGGAAAAGAATGGAACCGGTGTTGAAGATGATATCTGTCAATGCGTCCGAAGCCCTTTGCTCTAAGTCAGTAAAGAAGTTTCGGCCCTGCTATATTGGGTCGCATGCTTACAAGGCTTGGACACTCGAGTTCTTGACCAAGCGGCACCAGAGCCAACACGCGCCCTTGATCAGCACGGTTCCAATCATGATGCACAACGAAGGCATATCTCTGTGTGATGCGCGAGTCAGTATAGTGCCGGTGCGTTTGGTTGCTTGTAAGAGAGTGACCCAACTCACAGCGCAATTACCTCGCGGTCGGGCCCAAGCAGTTTCTGTATCGACTGTAGCCCAACCTGGGCGAAGGCAGTAACCATGATGACTGAGAATACTAGGATGCCGAGCGGCTCCAGCTTCCGACGGCCGACAGGATACCTGTACTGGTCCTGCCGGCCGATAAGCCACGTCGTGGTCCACACGATAGCCGTGGAGAGAAAGTCGAGGATGGCGTCAACCAGACTGGCTAGGACGGACATGGACGACACCGAGGCCACGACAGCGATCTTGCCCAGCAGGAGGATGAGGTTGGCGGTAAAGTTGACGTAGATAGCGACCATGACGACTTGGCTGGAGCTGTCGAGATCGTCGTCCTCTTCAAGCCATGGGATATCTGGTTTCGGACCGGCGTAGTCCTCCTCGTCCTCGTCAAACTTAAACAGCGGCGTCGTCTCTGTTGCTCGATAGATATCCTTCGGAGTACGCTTGACTTTCTTCGCGGTGCTTGAGCTCTGTGGCCGGCCGTCATGTCCGACAGCCTCGCCGTCTGCAGCAGCAGCCTTGTCGGCGAGAGACGTGCTGGAGCTTCCCGCGCCCGAGGTCAGCCCCATAATACCATCGCCCGGCCCAACGGTGGGCGAGTTCGACAAGCTGGGTCCCCACACCGAGGCGGGCTCCTCGGAGATGGTGTCGGGCACCTCGACGCCGCGGAAGGAGCTGGGTGGCATATCGTTGTACTCGTTGACCAGGTCATGTGGGACGCTGCTGTCGAGCAGGCGGTCAATGTAGAGGTACTGCTGGATGAGGTAGTTTGTGCGCTCGTAGTATTCGCGGAGGGGCTTCTTGAATTGCTGCAACTGCTCATCGGTCTTCCAGTACCGCTCCCAGCGGTACCGCGGGTTCGAATTGCCGATGAGCCGCATGGAGCGCATCTGCGCGCTGTGGAGTACCTCGCTCATCCGCCGCTCGTCTGAGGGCGCATGGCGCCTCTCGCCGGCTCCGTCAGGACCTGGGTCGTTGGTGAGGAAGGGCGACAGTAGGGCGCTCTCCTCGTCGTCGGAGGCGCTGACGGAGCTGTGCCGCCAGGTACTGCCGTAGTGGTGCAGCGAGGACTGCGAACGATTCCGCAGTAGCTGGGTGAGGGTGCCCTGGCCTCGGGGCGAGAGAGGCGGCGGATCGTCCGAAAGAATCAAGAACGACCGCCGATGCCCGCTGCGCGGTCTAGATGAGGAACGGGCAGCCATTGCGACGCTGGGGAGCGCGAGAGATATTACAGGATGAAGTGTTCGCTTCTAGCGTGAGTCGACTCGTAGATGCACAATTGCTGGTTTCGCTGCTTGAGACAAATCGAATTGTCTAGCACGGGCTGGACGTGCCTTCGCGGTAGGCTGTGGTTGTGGGCGGATTGGTGATGAGACGTCCGATTGCGCAGTGTTGGTGAAAGAGCTGCGGCAAGGTCCTTTCGGAGGTGATGTAAGGTAAGGCGAGGTGAGAACTTAGCCCGCGCCACGAAGCATTCGCAACCAGCTAAGGAGTATTTTATGTTTCGACTTTCCCAGGAGAATTGTCCCAGGATCCTCTCACGCAGTGAAAACGCAATGGATGGACCCTGTTTCATCTGCCGGCGCGCGATTGCAAGTGCAACGTCTTGGCACCCTGATCTGATAACCTTGAACGGTGGGAGCTCTGCAAATCGGCGAGGAACTTTATTGCTTGCAGCTGCTGCAGGAGCTGCACCTGCAGCAGCTCCACCATCCGAGCACCATGCCCCGAAGCTGCCGAGTCACGCTGCTTCGGTCGCTGCAACTGTAACCGCACGGCCGTTAGCGCATCCACCTCTTGTTAGCCCCCGGTACTCCGTACACAACGTGACTCCGGCACCGGCATCGATGGATGTCTACGGAGTAGCGTAGGTAGACTAGGTATATGTGCTCGAAAACCTGCCTGCTCGTTGCCAATTGCTCAAAGTACATACGCTAGACATGCACTACATGATACACAACACTCGAAAGGGCTAGAAGATCAAATGTTTGTGCGCTTTCTCCAGAGGCCCCAGTCTTCATGCCACCGCCCTCATGGTGTCCTGCAGCATACTACGAGCATATGAGAAAATAAGGACTGTAATTGATCGCAGGCTATATTGCGGAGTAAAAGTTTTCACGTATTGTTTAATTGGGGTCGCATCGGAGTACCTCTTGGGTATAAGCCTTCGGCCGACACGGACTGGAGGAGCTACATGGAGAATATTGACCCACATTAGAGGCACGATAAAACCAATCGGCCCCCTGGATAGACCTCGAAATCTTTACGGAGGTGGGGAGGGAGAGCACCCGCATGCTTGAACCCCGCGGATGAATCCCAATATTAACTATTCTCGATTTTGTGACCGAGTTCAGAAGACTCTTTGTATAAGTGGCATATCCAAGCCCCACCGGACGAGAGCGACGACGACGACGACGACGACGACAATCAATTACGACACCCCCCACCTGACCATCGACAATGGCAGCCGACAAGACTCGCATCTCGGTGCTGTGCTCCGGCAGCGGCTCGAATCTCCAGGCCATCATCGACGCCTGCGCCTCGGGCCGTATCGCCGACGGCGAGATTGTCCGGGTGACGGTCAACCGCAAGAACGCATTTTCGCAGCAGCGCGCGGAAAAGGCCGGGATCCCGACGGCCTACTTCAATATGGTGGCCGAGAAGTTCCAGGCCGCCGGGGAGCGGGACGCCGGGAGGCTCAAGGACGCGCGCCTCCGGTACGACGCCGCGCTCGCCGAGCGGATATTGCAGGACGCGCCGGAACTCGTCGTGCTGGCCGGGTGGATGCACGTCTTCACCGTCAACTTTCTGAACCCGATCAAGGCGGCCGGTGTGCCTATTATAAATCTGCATCCGGCACTGCCTGGTAAGTTATCAGAGAGCATCCCATGCCGCCATCTCAGTCGGACCCCTTTCGCTTGCGTGATGGACTCACTGACCGGAGCTGGCTCAATGTAGGCAAGTACGACGGCGCTGGCGCTGTCGAGCGGGCATACAGCGACTTTCAGGCGGGCAAGCTGGAGAACAACAGGACTGGCATCATGATCCACTACGTGATTGCCGAGGTCGACCGGGGCGAGCCGATACTAGTCGAGGAGATCGAGTGCAGGCAAGGGGAGTCTCTAGACGAGTTCTCGGACCGTCTGCACAAGCACGAGCACGAGCTCGTCGTTAGGGCAGTCGTGAAGCTGTCGGCGGAGATTGCGGCAGCCAAGAAACAACACTTATGATGTTTCGATGGAGGAAAGCCACAAGACAGGTGACTAAGGCGAACAGTTTGTTATGCCGCGCGATCAATATGGCGTCGAAAATCACACGCCTTGCTTTCCCAATACGATTCGGCAGAATAGACCTGGCTGGCTGAGAACCATGGCATAGAAATGAAGCATGAGACCGCAGGGGGCGAAGGGTGCTCCTAGTGAGCATCTTGACAAGGTGCGTTTGAAGGCGACCAATACAAAAGCTCTGATCTACAGGACACCAAGTTTGTCTGGGACATCAGGCGGCGAGGTTTGTAGGCAAAAGATGCGGGGCAAGCAATGCTGCACTGGGAGCGTAGTCACTGCCAGGCAGTCATTGCCATCGATTGATGGGCCTTCATCCCGCGTTGGAGCACAACAAACCAGGAATTATCTTTGTGATTCCAAGAATCGCAAGTTATGACGACAGTCAGTGAGGTCGAATGTATATTGAGTGATCTACAGAAGTAAAGCCAGGCCCTGGTCGCATGAAGCCAAGGCCGGCAGATCTTTCTAGTCGACCTTGTTCCATTGTCGTGTAGCAGGGAATTCCAGTCGATCAGCTTTGGGCACAGCCTCACAAACCGGGAATAAGGTTGATCGGCACAGAAGAAGAAAAAATCAGGCTTGTGTGAGAGTGGGTGCTCCAAGACTTCCATGGACAAATGCGACCCACCAGGTCCATACGCAGTAGGCCTCGAGTCACAGGATTTCGTCGCAGATCGATGCGGCTCACACGTCCTCGACGTCCATCTGGGGTTCCTCTCTATTGTAATTGAATCGCATCGAGATGGCAGGAAGTCGTGGCTGCCAGCAGATGACAAACGCCAAAAGCTCAAGCTAAAATAGAGTTGGGGAGGATACGGAGTAAGTCCTTGCTCAGCGCCCTCGCTAGGTGCAGGCACCTGGACCCCTGGGGCCCGGCGAGGGTGCCATGCTCGTTCCTGGCGCTTCCTCGCATGGGGCCGAGCCGCTTGGACCCTAGTGTTGTAAGTTCATAATTTGCACACATATCACTTCATGACTAGCGTCGCCGGCGGGATCCCCGCTCCGTCCGATTCAATTCCACAGCAGCGCCCAACTGTGAGCAGTAGCTCGGAATTATGAAGATGGATCCAGAAGGGTCAATGTCGTTCGTGCTGGAGGAAGTCGTTCCGGCTCTGCTGCATCAGGTAATCGACAAAGTGGTATCAGTCCATGCAACATCACGATCGACGTCCAGATCCACCACGGGCATGACGTCCAGGCACTCTGGTGCTGATGGCTATTCCTGGACGAATTGTTGCTTGTCCCGTATTGCATTAACACGCGGACTCAAACATAGGCAGCTTCAGACACCAAGCCCATCGCCTGCCGAGTCGTCTGGCTTGACTCCTACCAAAGTTACGCAACAGACATTGCGCTCACTATATCCGTTGAACTGCTGTCGAGAACGCTGCACAACCGGTGATGCGGTAAGTTGGAAATGTAGCAAGTTTCAAGTCCACGGCTTGGTGCCAGTGGCATGACGGGAGTATGTCATGTACTTTGTATTTGTTCTTCTACAAACCGTGCTAATTCGGCATGACAAAGACAAAACATCCGATCGTTATGACATTTCCCTGCATGTCAAAACCTGACAGCATACTTCCCGTGCTGACGACCCGGCAGTGGCGCTGTGTGTTCGAAAAATGCTTAGGAGATTCAATGTGACGCGGGTGCGCAACGGGACCTATCCCTGTCGGAAAAACAATTGTGCAGCACCCCTAAAGTATTCTTGTTGGCACCGAGTCTGGGCTGTGAATAATGATACACTTTGCCAGTCCTTGATGACCGAGAAGCCTGCAGACACATCTTTGGTCCTTACGAATACAAGAAGCAATACTAGCCACTAGTACCGTCACTCACGTGCATATCATGCTCAGAAGATCATGACAATGCCATACCATCAAGTTCGAGCATGAGCTGTGCATGCTCCCCTCGGACCCTTGCACAAGCTTAAGGCGGACAAGCACCCACACACACAGGTGCATCCACATGGTGAGACCATGCATTCGTGTCGCACTTGTTGACGAATGTGTGTTTGACCAAGCCGAGTGGACCCGTCCGCAACGTAGAGACTGCTTGCGCTTATTTTTATTTATTCTACTTTTAGTAGTCTGCAGCGTCTGCAACCCGATGGCAAGGTACATACTGGAACCCATTCCAAGTCGCGGGATATTACAAAGTTTTAGCCACATTGCTCACGATCTAGATTTGTCTGCGCAGTACGATCCAAATGACGGAGCCTCGTCAAGAGACATGGTTCTATCGTGCATAACTAGTACACCGTACCTGATTCCAAGTTTCCCATGGCCCACACGACCAACAATTTTCGCAAATGTCACCATACACTGCCACGTATATGACGAGATCATACGTTTGCACCCTTCTGGGCTCGGCATGCAGCGGAGCGACAGGGCTATGGCCAGCTAGTCTGAATGGGGCGTTCCGCAATAGGTCAGTATTGGAAGCTTTGTTGTGGTCGAGTCTATTCTTGCATCACCCCTTTTCTTCAACTGTCGAAACTTCTTATCCGTGATACCGCCATACAGGTGAGACTGGCTGCACGAAGCCAAAGTATAAACGCGTGCTCCATCCGAGAATGCTGAGCAATGCAGGCAGGGCACGAGCAACGTGCCAACTCGCCAGTGTTAAGCTGGGACCAAATGCATTCAAGGTTGTGCATGAGTGAGAACGACATTGAAACGGAGTGCGATATCCACTTTCTTGACCATGGCGGCGCCACATCACAGTGCCCCTGGACGAGTCGATGCCTTGAGCCCGGATACGAGCTAGTAGTGCTTAGCACCCTGGCGCATGGCGGCTTTCGCAAAATTGCGTGCTGTTGCAAGGCTCAGGCAGGACGACATTTGAGATGTGTGGTGCAGATGTCATGGTCGGACGATACACACACGTCGAGCACTGGATGACCCAAACTCCAGAGACTGCTTACTCGCCTAATAGAACAATGAAAGCAAAAAATAATAATAGCATCCTTGCGTGGCAACAGCTCCAGACACGATGACGTCTCAAGGGCCATGGCATGGCATGGGCATTGCTAGTTCAGCAGAGATCAGCAGCGGATCACCGTCTTCCAGGTTGCTTGCACAGCTAAACAACCTTATTGCTGTCGTCAGCCCTGACCAGGCTCAGCTGCTCGCGGTTGTCGAGCGCTGCAACGTTGTTGAGGTCTTGCGTGAATGCCCTAGGCGCTACGGAAAGCCAGAAGCCAGGCTAGGCCAGGAGAGAGCCACGCGTGTATTTCGATATTGTCGGGTGTGAAAGCGGCACCCGCCTCGGGGACGGTCATGGAGGACAACATTTCGAGAACTGGGAAGATCCCCGGGCCCTCAAGCGGCGACGGCTCGGAAAATGTACATGAGCGAGCAGAGTACCACTGTACTAGGGTACTGTTGCACTGCACGGAGGATTGAGAAGCTCGCGGCGTAGGAATGGTGGAGTTTGGCAGCGTCGGGCAGTTACCCAGATCTGTGCGCGTGCGCGTGCAAATGCGGCAGGACTGGACAACCGACAAACCTGAGGCTAGCGTGCTTTATTCTCTTCGCTCCGGGAGGTGCAGGGCAACAACACTGCAGCGTTGTTGCACGCGCCTCTCTGGCGGAGCCAAGGCCCATTTGTCCAAGCAGCCTAGAACTCTCCCACTCCTTTCTTTCTTTCCCAAACCTCCAACGCTACTGCGCACCCGGGCAGCACTGTTCCCCAACCTCTCATTCTTACGTGCTCTCGACTTATCGCCGCCCTCCTCCTGTCGCGCAGAGGCTGTGGCTCATTCACTAATTCATCGTTACCATTACCCTCTTGCTAATACTCGGGCTCGCCCCTTCTACGATCGCTTTTGCTTCCCGCAGCCCACCGGGCACCTGCCTCTCTCGACCGCTGCCGCGTTGCTCGCCTGAATCACCAGCTGCATAGTTACTCACCGGCTCGCTTCCACGCCGACCCCTCTGCTGCCCATTGACCTCGACTGTCCACTCTTCAGCACCCGGCCCGCGCGCCTGTTCCTAGGGTCCTAGACAAGTTGTTCGACCGCGTCCAAATTTCGATATTGAAGTCCTGTCACAAGAAAGATAAACATACTCTTGCTTGCATTGGGGTTGTGCTTGAACAATCTAATTCCGAGGGTAAGTCCGGCATTTCGTACGCCACTCTCCCCAGCACTGTGATGGTTCCGTCATGGCGGTCGAGCAATGTTACACAGAGGCTCCGTGGCCGTGCTCGGTCAGTGTAGCCGTCTGGAATGTTCCTGGAACTCCGCTGCTTGGTGTCAGATCCTCTGAATCTGTGTCAGCCAGCCCTGGTACTTGAGACCTGGCCGGGGCTGTAGCTGTGCCGCTTGCGACACCCAGATGCGCTTCAGAAGCTTGACAAGCAGACGTGGTCCCATTCCTTCCGATTCCGGCTCGTGTATGACCGTGGATTTCATGATCGCAAATATCTTACCTGTACAAGATCACGATGGCGTGTTAACATTCTCTGCCAAATAGTGTCTCTGTCCCTGATTCCAGCTATCTTGAAGGGTAGCCCGGAACTGCCGCTACAGCTCGCGTTCCGCAGACCAGCCACATTGTCTCATAAAGACGACCGAAACCATCGCAAGGACTGTCCATATTCTTGCCGCAGACCAAGCCAGAGGAGTCTTGTATGGGCCCATAGTCATTCTACCGCGTTCTCGACGAGCTCGCCGAAATGCCTCGGTTCCCTGTAAACTTCCGGCGGAAGTCCACCGCAACCGAAGACCCTAACTCGGCTGTCGCTGAGTCCTCATTTCGCGTGCTCGAACGCGCGGACAACACTGCAGGAAAGTCTTTTGAACACGCACCGAGATCTAGCCATGGCAAGATTCCCAATGCCAGTGTTGCAGAGCTCTCAATGGAGGACAACATATTCGCAGGTATCAAGAACAACCGGTAAGTCACCCCTCTTCCCCTCCCCCACAAACGGATGTCTCAAGTGGTCGCGTCCCCGAATCACGCTGTTGTTTCCACAGTGACCTTCCCGCACGCTTTGGCATGTGCTGCCTTGCACAACCTCAGCATTCCATCCCACCAAAACCAGTCATGCAATCCTCCCCATGGTAGCCGAATCCGTACTACACGCAACATACTAAATCCGCACTAGGGGCAGTGGCGGTTCCAACAACACCAAGACTGCATCCGACAACTCTTCTCGACACAGCAACGCGTCTACTGCGCCATCATCGACCGACAACGGCATACCAGCAGACGAGGGCCGAGCTTCGAGCCGCAACCACGGCGGCTTTCTCAAGAACGCCGGCAGGACGTTCTCGTTTGGCAGCTCTAAAAAGGGTTCACTGCCTCCCATCCCTACTGAAGAGCCGGTGCCTAAAATCCCCAACGAGTACGCAGGATCTCCATCGACACCAGGTGGCCGTGCCCGGGCTGAAACGGGCTCAACAATCACAACCGCCACACCTCCCAAGGTCGAAGACAACTTCAAAATGGACCTCGGTGGCGACCTCAGCAGCATGCTTTCCAAATTTGACAAGCGTTCCAGCATCATGTCTTTGAAGGATCGTAATCTCCTCGGCGGACGCGGAAAGCAGCCTTCTCCGTTGCATCTCGACAAAGGATCTGCAGTCGAGCCGCCCCCGAAGTCTTGGAACAGCCAGACGTCCTACGACGGCCTCCTGGGACCTGGTCGAGTAACGTCACCCCACGCCATCGATTCTATGCCACCTCCGCCCGTTCCAAAGCATACTACCGGAAGGGCGGCGTACCAAGCAGAAGCAGAAGACTCGTTCTTGGAGGACGGCTTGGCCGCCAGCAGGTTCCTGTCCAGCGCCGCATCCCGACCGCGTACACAGCCGGTTGAGGCCTATAAGCCTGAATTTGAAGCCAATGACGAGAACATGTTCGCCACATCTTCTGCCCGGCCCTACAAACCTGTCTCGAGACTTGGGCCTCGATCTCTTACGCAGCCTCAGACCTCAGCTGAAAGCAAGGTCATGACGCCTGACGAATTCGAGAAGTACAGACAGGACAAAGTGCGACAGGAGCGTATGGGCGTCGCCAACCAGGACGAATCTGACAAGGATGAAGAGGACAATTACGACGACGATGATGACGAGGCAGAGCGCACAGCTCAAGCAGCAAAGCAGCGGCGTAAGCAGGAAGCGCATATGACCGTATATCGACAGCAGATGATGAAGGTCACTGGCGACAATGCTGCCAGTGGTCCTCGGGGAGCCATCCAGATGTCCATGAGCACCCCAAACCTGTCGCTTGGCCTCAACCACGGGCCCCTTGCAGCCAACACTCCACCATCTGACCGCTCGGAAGAGGATGAAGAGGTGCCTTTGGCGATTCTTGCAGCTCATGGATTCCCAAACAGGAACCGCCCACCGACGCGTCTAACGACCGTTGGCTCGAACCCTAACCTTCGTGCTTCTGTTGCACCTTCGTACAGCGTTGGTGGTGGTTCTGTCGTTGGGGACAGTGGGCCTAAGGGACCGCTCCCGCCATTCGCCCGAAGACTTCCCCAAGATCCATATCTTGGTGCTGGCCTCATCAATCAGCCGCCACGGGAGTCCTTCGCACTAGGTGGCGGCGCGCCACTGCGAGATCAGCAACAGCAACGTGCTCTCCCAGTAGGTGGCCTAGTGGGCGTCATTGCGAACGAGGAACGCTCTCGCGCAATGAGACGTGGAAGTCCTGCCATGGACAACAATAGAAACATGATGCCGAATGCCATGGGCTTTGGCGGAGGCATGGGCGGCGGGTTTGACCCTATGGGCATGCAACCCAACATGTTCCCCATGGGCATGCCTCAGATGCAACCTCCCATGCTCACCCCCGGAGATCAAGCTCAGATTCAGATGACGCAGCAGATGCAGCAGTTCATGCAAATGCAGATGCAGTTCATGCAGATGCAGATGATGACGAACCCGAATCAGGCTCCGAACCAGAATCAGCCACTCGGGAATATCCCTCAAAGACCCATCAGCCACATGCCTCGCCAGTCTTTCTCAGGCTCTACCATGGACATGCCACGGCAGTCATTCCTGGACCCTGTCCGCGGTGATGCCCAGATGCGCACAATGAGCATGGTACAGCCCAGCTCTGCATCATGGATTCAACCACTCCAGCCTGGCTATGCGCCGTCCATTAGAGTCCAAGGCGGATATACCCCCTCAATTGCACCATCGGAGAGAAGTAATGTCGGCCTTCCTGGTCGATACAGGCCTGTATCGAGTATGCCTGTAGCTGAACGGTCAGACCGCACATCGACAATGTCTGGCGCTCTCTCAAGTTTACCCCAACAGCCCATGAGAGACAACAGCCGGTCTCCCTTGGCGGGCAAGGCCAACGACGAGGATGACGAGGACGATGACGAGCAAGGCTGGGAGGCCATGAAGCAAAAACGAGAGAAGAAGAAGGGCATGTGGCGGTCCAAAAAGAGCTTCGGGGCCGAAATATCTGCCATGATCAACTGAGCTTTGAAGCCACGGATCATTCGGCAACTGTCTCCGGTTCGATGCAGCGAGCATGCCGCCACAGACCAAACACTCGACACCACTACTTCATATCTTTGACCGGATCTTTCGCATGGACGGGCATTGTACATCAACCATATCACATCATATACACTGCACATCATCGGATTGGCAAATTTTGCAAGGCGTACGGGACTGCCGTTATTATAGTTTGACATTTTTATTCCAAGGACGGAGGATGAAACGGTTCTGCGCAATTGCACCGGCACCTAAGTGAGCCAAGTGACTCACCAATTCTTGTTTGCGTATCACGAGGACAAACTCCTGGATGAATTCTGAAAGCGCGACATGAAAATCTATATGCATAATCTAATATACATCATGCAGATCATCACTTGCCGACTGTGCCTAGTTGCGCTGGTTCCTTGCACTAATGTTCAATTTCTGCTCAACGACATTCGTCTTTTCTACTCTACCTGACCCTTAGCCCAAGCTCCCCTCTTGACACCGAGCTCGACTGCTGCAAGGCCCCAGTCCTCTCCATGGTTGTGCGACCCACTAGTTAGTCCTGCGCGGGCCGCTGCCTGCTCGTCGTTGAGCACAGTAAGGACGCCAAAGATGACAGGGATCCCCAAGTCGAGCCCGACGCGCATGAGGCCCTGGGAGACGGCTTCGGAGATGTATTCGAAGTGCATGGTCTCACCCTTGATGAGGACGCCAATGGCGATGATGGCGTCAAAGGGCTGTGAGGCGAGCGTAGTCGAGGCTGACATGGCCGTCAAGTCAGTCGTGCTGCCGCCGAGCAGGTCGCCGGCCGATGCGGTCGAGGAGTGAGATTGCTGGACCTGGGACGCGGCGTAGAGTCTGCGAAGGGAAGGGGCGTGTAGCCAGGTGTTAGTTTCTATTGGGAGGCCTGGTAGGATTGAGTTGGCTTGTGACAGATGGGGGCAGGGGATTTGCCCTTGGCTCACCTCTGAACGGCTATGGGAAGCTCCCAGGCGCCTGGGACGGACTGGACGACGATGTTGCTCTCCTTGACGCCACTGGCCTTCAGCTTGTCGAGCGTGCCCTTGACGAGTGGCTCGATGATAGTGATGTTCCACCTGGCATGGATGATGCCAATGCGCAGGCCGCTGCCGTTGTGCTCCTGCGGGGTTGGACCTTTGAGCGAAGACATGGCGGCAGGAGGTGGTTGCGGTTGCGATGATTGGAGTGGTGTCGGTGAAGTATGTAGCGGAGAGAGGTCTTGTTGAAGCGAGACGTAGGAAGAAGACGGTGGAGAGTATGTCCAGCGGCGGGTGAACTCCCAAGCGAAGCTTAATGTGCAAGAGAGCTTGCGAACTACCTAGTGGGATCGCCCAGCTGTCCGCTCCGCTCCGGGCGAGCTCGAGTCCGTTGTGGCGGGGCATACGTGATGGTGGGCGGGTTGCAGTCCTGGAGCGGGGCTGTGACGGCACGGATTCTGTTCCTGCATCGTCTGGGGCTGCTGGCACTTTGCAGCAAGTCATGGAAAGGCGGGGGCCTGGCCGTTCGTCCAAGTCGTGCCTTCCTCAGCTGCTCAGCCTGGCAGGCAGGCCACGCGCGTATTTCTAAGTACATGTAGCTTCGGCCGCCTCAACTCGTCTAGAAAATCAGTGCATCTCCCTCCAGGTTTCCTCAGATGTAGATTCTTTCGGTTGACGCTTCTCCACCTGGTACTGCACGTTCTTGCTTTGCAGAACCACTGCACGGGACGCTTTTCTCCAACCAGTCTTGAACGAGTACCGGTCCCTACGCCCTTCGTATTTGAACCTCTAATGTGACTTGGTCATCAGCTTCATCGGCTACGATGGCCATGAACCGCCTTCCAGACGATACCAGGCGTCAACTCAGCTCCGTGTCGATACCTAGTCCGGATAGTCTCGTCAAGGAGCTCGTAGACAACGCCATCGACGCACAAGCGACCTCGATCGAGGTGCTTGTGTCGGCAAACACCATCGACAGGATTGAGATTCGTGACAATGGGACAGGTATCCACCCCGATGACTACCAATGCCTAGGCTGCGCCGGCTACACCAGTAAACTGCGGAACTTCGAGGAACTCGACGTAGCAAGCGGCATGACTCTTGGATTCCGCGGCGAAGCTTTGGCGAGTGTAAGATCGCTGGCCATTGTTGTCATCACGACAAGACGCTCAGACGAGCCGGTTGCGACCCGACTCGAAGTTGACTCCGCGAAGGGCGGCATATCGTCGCAGAAACCAACATCAGCACCTGTCGGCACTACTGTATGCGCCACTCGACTCTTCGGGCAACTCGAGGTCCGCGCAAAGTGTGCCGTCAAGGACTCGGTGAAAATAATGACACGTATCAAAGAGCTGCTGATTGCCTACGCCATGGCTCGTCCTTCTCTACGACTAGTGCTTAAGGTCATTGGAAACCCGAAAGCCAGCTGGGCATACTCACCGAAACCAGGAGCAACAGCAAGAGAAGCAGTTTTGCAGCTCTTTGGGGCAGACACTCTCGCTACGTGCTGTGAGAAGCACAGTGAAAGGGTGGTTGGCGACGGAGCAGAAGGTCAATACTCACTTGAAGCACACATGCTTTCGCCTGCTTTGACATCAAGCGCCTCCACGATGCCGAAGCGGCCTTATATCTCCGTTGATGGTCGCCCTGTAGTGAATTACAAGGGCACCATGAAGAAACTAATTGCTATTTACAAAAGACATCTCACGAACATGGCAGACAGTTTTCCTGAATTCAAGACCGTTGATTATTTCATGCGGCTCAACATTTGCTGTCCAACAGGCAGCTATGATGCTAACATTGAGCCTTCGAAAGACAATGTCATCTTCGTCCATGAGCACCTCGTGTTGGATCAATTCGAAGGACTCTGTTCAAGTTTGTACCGAAGCCAACCATTGCCACTTACTAAAACTCTCATGCCAGATCGAGGTCGACTCAAGAATGCTGCTGACAGCGGCGCAATCTCGCCGCCAATCGCCGCAACTCGGGAAGATCCAATATCTCCCAAACCGGTGCCGTGGGTGCTCAATATGTCTGACGACTTCAACCAAATTACTCGTCCGCAATCACCTGGTCGAAGCATTGCGCCCCAGATTCGACCAACAACACCATATCCATCACGCCCAATGCTCCAAATTGAAGAACAGGAGCTGCCCCTTCTGCGCCCTCGAGTATTTGAATCCAGGGACCTTGAAGAGACTGCAGTCCTCATCCCTCCCGTATATGATCACCACACACAGAGTATGCAGCCACGACAAAAACCCATCCAGAACACATCGACACCACCGAACAGCACACGGGTGCCAAAGTGCCATTCAGCAACTTACAAGCGTCGCCCACTGCCACCATGGACACCCCCATCGTCTATAGAGCGGTATTCCATGCCACAGCGTCCTCAAGGGCCTCCAGACGGCATGACTCAGAGCACCATAGCATTCAGTGCAGATGGCCGCCCTAAGATTCGCGACCGGGGTTTCGTGCCAATAAATACTAATATCCTAACAACCACACCATCCTATAAAGTGTTCAGCCCTCCTGTAGAAGTCCCAGCTGAAACTCCAGCGGAGACGACGTTGGCCACAGGAGACCCCAGGGCATATCTCCTGCGGAGGCAAAAATCAATGGTGCAGCGACCACACAAGCTAAGACGAGTAAAGAGTTGTTTGATGCCTCTTGAACTTATCCCAACAGAAGACCAACTGCACGATCTGAGCTGCGTGGCGACTATTGATTTACACACCCTGCAAGCATCCATGCAAGTTGTGAAATCATTCGATCGATATTTAACTGACGGAGCAAACGCGGAAGGACTCGAGATGAGCATTGAAGAAGGTCGCATCATTGAGGTGAAGGTGCAGAAACTAGTCCCGGACGGGGCTCCCGACGTGAATATTGTGAGCTTGCTAAAAGGCAAAGCTATCTGCCAGGCCAGGAGTTGAGCAAAATAAGTGTAGCTGTAAAAATCTTTAGCGCGTTGACTTGCTGATATGGAACTCGATGTTACGCTCGTTGACAGTTGCAGTTTGACATAGCTTACCACCTTGTACAATCTGTAAAATCATGTAAGAACTTCACCACGTAGATCAACACATGTGCCCAGCCTTCTCATGATACGTGAAGCACAACGTCATCTATTCACACTTTTGCCTAATGCAAGTTCATGAAACGACAGGCAGAACGAACGTGGGGGTTGGTCAGTCCATTCGGAGTGAAGCGTGGGGGAATTGGAGAAATTGGGGGCATATTTGGGGAATGTGGGACTTTAGAGGAAAACCAACTGCCACGGAAGTGGGACGGCAACCACCATCATGGTAACTAACTGTTTTACCCCCAGATAGACACGTTTGTGCGTTTCGGGGGTTTCCCCAAACGATGTGGACGTGCAATCCGCGTGAAACAACTAACTAACTAACTCGGGTACGCGCTGCCCGTCCACGGAATACCTTGCGTGACCCAGTCGGCAGTAGAGACAACATGTCCGCGCTCCGAACTCGGTGGATGTGTGTAGCAGCAGAAGCGCTCCTTGCAGTGTCGGTCTGGACTCAGGATGGCTGGTGTCATGATATCTCTTCCATCGTGCAAAAATACGCCATGCACACAACTTACAATATGCCAAACACCCTTCCCTTATTTTGCCTTCTTACATCGCCTCTCTGTCTTCCTCTCTCTGTTCTCTGATAGCTTTTTCTTTTCCCCACGAGCACGAAAAGTCCTTATCCCGGTGTTAGTGACAGAGAGGGGGAGGGGAGGGAGAGGGCATCAGAAGACTATGCCGCATTCGGCCCACGACCTGATGTTGGATACTAATCATACGCGGCGGCATCCTTGAGCCCGTCAAGGGCTGTGCGCTTGCTGTTGGAACTGGAGGTATGCTTGGTATACCTGGGACTAGATGGGCTACTCCACGGCTCAGCGTGCTGTATTTATTCTCGAGAAGGCCTGCGAGATAGTCGCCCCATCAACACATACGTCGCGGCGTGCAGCAAGTTTATACGACATCCACGAACACCGTTGTCGTAACGTCAGCCCGGTTTGCGTCGACTCTGAGCAGGGAGTGCATTTGCCCTTGCTTTCCCCCAAAGTGCACTCAACCGTCTTGTCTTTGCCCAAAATACGCCCTGGAGCATCGAACCGCGCCTGACGATGCCGCGGCATGAAATCGACGACCTCGTCAGTGTCGAGCTTGACGGGTCTTGAGGTCCGATTTCCCCCACGGGAGCTTCCGGGGCGCCGTATCGAAAGATCGTGCCTAAAGTAGGGTATCCGGGGCGAGGAAGTTTGTAACCCGTAGGCGATGCTGCTTTTGATGTGGAGAAGACTGGAGGAAGTTGGGACTGGGAGACACGGCCAACCACACGTCCAGAGAGGCATATAGATACGTAGAAATAACGCTTGAGCTTAGTGGGTGAGAGCGTCTCGTAGGTCACTAGTGGAAGCCTCCACTTGTCGTTTGTAGCCTTTAGCTTAAACTCTGCGAGCGTCTAACAGGGGAAGTGGTCGACTAAAGTACGCTAAGGTAGCCAATCGTGTTTAGGCACTGACTATACGTGACAAGAGTGATATTGTGTCTATATGCGGCGGCGGCGAATGACGATGAATAGAGTGAAAACTCACAGGAGTGAAGCCGAGCCACCAGGTCGTGTCCCTCATGTATTTCTCAATGTACTAGAGGCTGACTTTGTGTAGTTGCCCTTAATGCGGACGCCTAAGTGTACTGGCTTTTCATTTCATCTAATAACGAAGCCATTGTGTCTGGTCGGACTGCATTTCCACAATCATTGTCATCAGCAGTTCTCCGAAAGCTTTCAAGCTCCCACTTCTGCATCTCGGTAGCATCTGATCAAACGTCCTAATCCAAACCGCCTCAGTGCCCAGATTTTGAGCTGATATGGGCATACGGTCAGATAACCGTGCGTTCCCTTCGACGTTGACATGACTCAGCGTGCTTTGAGCGGGAGAGCATGCATCAAGCACTACCGGTATGTGGCAAGTAGGGGGTGCAGCTCGTGAGCTGGTCAGGAGGCTCAATTTGGTTTCCCGAGATCCAGACTGGAAGGGCGCCTCAAGTTGACGAAAATAAAACAATCCAACGGGCAGCGGAAAGGCAAATGTGATGATGATGGACACTCGGCATGCATGTAGCAGTGGGCGTCTCGTGCACGCGCACCCTGCCACATCGACAAATAGACACACACAGGCTGCAATATTGCCATTGCATCCATTTAATATCATGATTTGTCCCGGTCCACCGGGTTAGGCCTTTTAGATGCTCACTGTGCATTCCGGCGCCGTAGATTCGTGCTTGGCCAGATTTTCCGTTGCCAATTTGCAAATGATTACGTTGCTGTTTCGTGCCCTTCCTGGGCCCCCATAGAGTCCTAGACGTCGGGCTGTCTGCAAGGTGTCATGTTTTGTCTGGTCCGTATTTACAACAAGTCCTGCGCACCACCACATTTAAACCTCCGTCTACTCCGTGAGGTGGATGGACGTGGTCTGGCTAGTCACATACCCGGGAAGACAGGCGTGCATAAAGTCCGGGAGCCCATGTGGCTTGCGCGCGCTGGGCTGTGGATAAGCAAGGCAGGGGGCAGCGATTTTGCAACACGAGGGTGGTGTGTGTAGCTCTAATCTGTAGTCGTAGGGAGTACTGGGTAAGAAGTGCAGAAATAGAATCCGGCTGGACTGGGGCTGGCCCTCTCTGTGTGCTGGCAGGTGTGGGTGTCTGGTGAATGGAAAGTTGCTGTGTCGATCTCTTGATGCCCGGACGTGATCGGGCAATAGCACGAGCGTGGTATGGCCAGGGAGAGGCAGCCCTGCCGCAGCGACATCCAAGATTGGCACGTCTTCATCTCGCATGATCCGAGTGGGCCATCTGAGGCTGTCCGCGGAACAACGGCTGGTGAAGGAAACCCTTCCTCCCGAGTCCCAGCGGCTGGGTCCGGGCATTCTCCACCACGACAAGGCAAGGCCTGCTGGCGGTCCTACATAGTATGTCTGGGCCTGGGCCGTGGCTTGGGACGAATGCAACACCAGGAGAACATCACGTAACTACCTCCTAGCTAGGTACATGGGACGGAGGAGAGCTGGCAAGCCGACGGGGCTGTGCAGACTTGCCGCAGCGGCGCCAAGTCGTGGTTGCATTGTTGGGGATCACCTTCGCATTGGACGCCATGGAACAGCCCCGACCAAGGCGATTGACTGTGTGCTGGTGTTCCACGATGCGAGACTCGGCCCTCAGCCGCTGGCGACGATGCTGGCCGACGATGCACTGGACGTGTCGAGTGTTTTCATTCCCATGTGAGTTACGGAGTTAGGTTTGGCTGGTGCCTGCCCTGCCTGCAAGAGGGAGCTCCGCGCCGGGCAGGTCCCACCGTCCCACCCGCATCTCGTGTTCGAGCTGCCAGCCGGCCACTACGCCAGGTTGAACATGGCGCATATCTCGCAGCGTGCTCCGTAGCACAGCGCAGACGCAGGACGCACGCAGGCTGACAGCGGCGCTTCCATCAATGCCCGCTGCCCACCATTCCATCTCCATCGCTGTCACCATTCACCATTGCTATCGCACACAGACTAACACACGCACACATACACACGCACATACACACACACCACACACATCTTGCGCTCCCTCAACAGCCGCTGCCGCCGCCGTCGTCTCGAGCCCTCAGTCCACCCCTGCCTGTCAGCCAGCGACACCTCCCAAGCAACTCCGCTCACTCAGCCGTCGCCACCACTCGCTCCCTCAGTCGCCCACACGCTCCAGCCCGTGTCGAGACTCTCCACGATACTCTCTCTTTCGACGCTTTCTCTCGGACGATCCGTCGGCCGGCAATTGCCCACCCGACAAGATGCGGATCTAGCGGCTTCCGTCTAGACTTGTTCCCCGCCTCCTCAGGTGCTCAGCACCCTCTCCTCCTTTAGCAACTACGATGTACTCGCCCGACATCTGTGCGGCGTGCGACTGCGCCTACAGAGGCCACCGACTACTTCCGCCAACCACATCGTGCTGCATCAAGAGCCCGAGCCCAACTTCACTCGGGAACTCCCAGGGGTCTCCACCTCCACCACGGCGCCGCTCCAGTCTTCGTCGACGAAACATTACCAAACGGCCTGCCATGCAAACGATTCTCGGCCTGACGACTGCACTGTTTGTGACACAGTCATGCGCCGTCCAGATCCCCTTCGAGAATTGTTTAGGATCCGACTACATATACAGCCGAGTGTCCGATGTACACTTACAATGGGTGCCTCAGTTTGTCGATGCGAGATTCGATACCGAAAATGCTACGCATAACCTTCTTGTCACGGTCTGGGGCAATGTAACAGGTCGCACCAACGAAACGCTGCCACCTCCCGGGAGCCCGCTATGGAACGACAACGGGTATACCAATGGCAAAATAGTAAACCAACCAGAGCCAGCTGGGACAGATGGAAACGGTGTGGCCACGACACTGGTCTCCAAGGTCAACGTCCTTACATACGCCCAATATACGAGCAGAACCTTCTTCTGCAAGCAGATGCTAAACGACACATGCCCTATTGGCCCCGTGTTCAACAAGACTGCGCTGTATGTTCTTAGCAATTGGTTCGCTTAAGGCATTTTCACTGACTTTGGATTAGCGATGGTCCATCTGGCCTGCCGGCTTTTAATCTGTCGCACGACTTCTTCGCGCCCTATGCATTCAGTTCATTCAACCCAACTTTTCTTATTCTCAATGGTAACAAAGCGGGCACAACTATAGGGTGTGTCTCTGCTGTGGTGACGCCGAGCTTGGGCACTTCCGCCGACTTGATAAAATATCTCACCGCGGCTGTGCTGGCCTTCGTCGGCCTTGCCACCGTCTTTGCGGCCATCTTCAGTCCTTGGGGGACGAGTAATATCTTCCACTGGACCTCGAACTATGGACGAGACCCTGATCTGCTGAGGTTGGTCACTCCCGGATTCGGCGAGTGCCTGCAGTACATCCAGTTTATAGTCCTGACGGGCTCCCTGACACTGGCGTATCCGGGGTTCTACCAGCCAATAGTGGGACAGGGCGCATGGTCGGCGCTCATTTTCAACAAAACCTTTGTCACTCCAAATGCAACAACCTACCAGAGCCTCCAGGATGGCATATACGTCGTAAATGGCGAATATGGCCTTCAGAGGCTCGCACAACTCGTGGGTTTGGCCAATGTGCAGGACATCTGGGCTGGCATGATGATATGGCTTCTCGTCATAATCGGTACGGTTCTCGCCCTTATTCAACTCGGGCTTCTGATCCGTTGGCTCCTACGCTTCATCACGAACGACACCGAAGAAGATCTCCGGGCAAAGAACGTGCCATTCTCAATTGGCAACGTGATACGGGTTGTCTTCAACTACTTCCTCTTGCCCATCGTCGCCATCTCTGCGTTCCAGCTTGTCGTTGCCACGCAGTCCACAACTGCGCTCACTGTCATGGCTGTCGTCACGATATTGTTGGTGATTGGCTTTGCCATATGGCTGATGCTCTTCATCGCAAAGACAAGGCCAAGGGTGCATCTATTTGACAACTTACCGACGGTGCTGACATACGGACCACTGTACAACACATATACAGACGAGGCAGCGCCGTTTGCGATCGTCCCCATCGTACTTAACATCCTCCGGGGCGTAGCGATTGGTGCAGTGCAGCCTTCTGGAGTGGCCCAGCTCGTGATACTCGCCATCTGCGAAGTAATCTACATGATCACACTGTACACCTTTCGCCCGTTCCACTCTCCAACTTCCATGAACCTTTACAACACTGCTCTTTCAGCACTCCGCTTCGTGTCAGTGATGCTCATGGTCGCCTTCGTCCCTATGATGGGCGTCACCGAGGGCTCCAAGGGTTGGATTGGCTACGCTATCTGTCTTATCCACGCCTGCGCCCTCCTCTTCCTGTTTTGGCTCAATGCTTTGGCTACCATCATCGAAGTCGTGGCACGGCTGATCGGCGCTGGCGGTGATAATATTCGCGGACAGACAAGAGGCGGCCTCAGGAAAATATTTGGAGCTCGTCAGCTGGCCAGACGTGTCGACCGGCATGGCGCACAATCCCGACAGAGTCAGCTCAGCACTGCGGCCATGCTTGACACTGTCGAGTCTCGACGGGGGTATGGCCGAGTAAGAAGCGAGTCGGCAGCGGACATGGGAATCATTGGAATCCAACATCGGAGTTCGAGCGCTCTCGATGCAAGGAGCATTGACGCTTATGCGCACGCCATGGGTGGTTTCACACCCACTACACCTGGCGATGGTGGTTCATTCTCCTATCTTCCTCCTGGGCAGGCCACCCGGCCACAAGGCATGCCTGAGTCTTATTACCGACAACCTCGTGCACGGCGCCGCACCATCGATGAGTTCGGCAACACAACCCCGACGAAGACAAGGGTTTCAATTGGTAGCGTTGATCTCACTCAGCGCCGCACAAGTCAAACAGCATTCCCGGACGCTGACATAGATTCACCTCCCGGTATGGGCAGCCCACCTGGCCCCACTGCCTATGCGCCTGTGTTCACCCCTCGGGCAGATTACTCCACGCGCGAAGTCGATGATTATTATGGCATGCGTGGACCTGCGTTGAACTCTGATTCTCCAGGTCGTAGGCTTGGAACGGGCCCTGCAGACCCAACAAGCTCCGTGGCAATTGCCACAACATGGGTCAAGGGACTCTTTGGGGCCAAGACGAAAGAAAAAGGCAAAGGTTTCGAGGTTGTGCGGAGTGCCAGGATGCCGCCGACCATGCAAGCCAGAGGCGGTACTTTCAGCGACGAGCCTCCGCCGGAGGGCATCCCAGTGGCCATGGGGGTTATCCGCCATGGTCCGATTGATAGCGACGACGATGAAGGCGTACCCAAGACGAGCAGGAGCCGACGCGACACTGTCGAAAGCGTCGAAAGCGTCCAGGGCGGTCTCCTTAATGAAGACGGCGAGCCGATGACGCACGGAGAGTTCGATGAACTGGATCTTGGAACCCTGGGTATCGCCAAAGAGGCGCCAATACTGCCTGATCTGGATGCTGGTGAAAGCTTTGGTATACCAAGCAGATTTGCATCGAGAGCTAGCACTCATCCACGCCACAAGGCCGTCATCGCTGCAGCAGCACAGCTTGAAGATTCTCCCGATCTGCCTAGGAAGAGCTCCAAGAGAAAAAGCCTCAGCCCAATGCGCATGTGCCCAACTGACACGTCTTCTGCAGTGGACCACCATCAGGAGTTTGCCGGCCAAGAGAAGCAGAGCTACCTGCTCCCCGAGGCTGCAGCATCTGGTTCAACTACAAGGCTGCCTTTCGATCGGACTGGTTCGCAGAAACGCCTTTCGGGATCTTCCACAGCGCCGACAGACGACGGCGCCACCCCACTGCCCTCGGCGGGATACAGACGTGACCACAGCGGCGAAAGGCCATCAAGCTTCGGGCATGTCCATCACCACAGCATTAGTAGAGTCGACCCCGAGCAACAACTGGACCTGCTGGGAAGCTCTGCCGAGATCGTCGACGATCCGACGAAGCCGAGTCCTGAGTCGTCCATGTACCGACGGCGATGAGCTAGGCACAGAACACCAATTACACTTAACTAATATCGTTGCATGTTGTCATTTTGGGTATTTCAGCGACGGCGCCTCAAAAAAAAATCATTTACAAGCAAGGGGAAGGTAGCAGAGACGACGTGCAGGACAAGCAAGTGTACGAGCACTACAGACTATGGGATCTTCTGTGTCGAGTCAAAATCATTCCCCAGCGTTTCCTGAGTACAAGAAGTAGTCATTCCAGCCACCCATAGCGCAGTGCCTAAATACAGCAATAGGAATGGTACTTTCCTCTCATGTTCGGCTACGGCAGCTATTGATTTGCAGTGCAATTTCAGGACAGTTCCAGGTGTCCTCACAAGCCGCCTCGCTCGGCGCTGTGGCCCGTTCAAGGCTGAGAGCGGGGCCGGCATTGTGTTCGGAAGGGCGCGCGGGTCGCCCGAGTTCGGCCATTTGGCAAGGCGCTGAGCTGAGCGGACGGCGCCGCTGCGGTCCAACTCGGAGCTAAGATGAAAGCGCCCATAGCACAGAAGTGGGATAACACTCTCCCGCTAGCATAACGCATCGCGAATGAAACCTCTTCGGGTGCTTCCAACACAACAAATATCTAATCATTAGCTTTCCGGCACAGGCCTTCTGCACTCAGACAAGAGACCGCGTTGGGTCCAGGGGAATTTGATACAATACCATGGCGGGACCAGAGGACAAGGCACCCCCTGGGGAGGGTATTGAGCAGGTTGCCCACGAAGATGGCAGCAAAGCGATGGACAACGGCGGCGACGGGGAGAAGCAGCATCAGCATCAGTATCAGCACCTTTCGCTCGCGGCGCGGGCTATCCACGCGGGCGACCACCTCAACTCGCACCAGGCCGTGGCGCCACCGATGCATGTATCAACGACGTTCCGGTACAGCGACGATCCAGAGAAGCTGCAGAGCTGGGTGAATCCCAATGTGAGTAGCCATTCATGGGGAAACAACAAATCCTGGACTCCCTTTTTGCAATCGATGTGTCTAGTGAGTTGGGAGTAGGAGAGAGGCAGCCATCATGGACGCAGCCTTTTCTTGTCATGTCACCTTCCTCCCTCAACATATTCACGTCACCGCATATGCACCCACATCAAGGAAGAGACCTGATCTCCCCAGAGGACTAACAGTTTTCCACCAAACCCCACGCCCAGCCCGCGAACCCTCTCGACTCGCACGTCTACTCGCGCGACAGCGCGCCCAACACGACGCGCCTCGAGGCAATCCTGGCGTCGATCCTCGATGGGCCCTCGCTGACGTACGCCTCGGGGCTGAGCGCCTTCCACGCCATGCTCGTGCACCTGAACCCGCGCCGCATCGCCATTGGCGAGGGCTACCACGGCTGCCACGGCGTCATCAAGGTCATGACCAAGCTCACGGGCCTCGAGCAGCTGGACCTCGACTGCCCGGACTCGGCCCTTGGGCCGGGCGACGTGATCCACGTAGAGACGCCGCTCAACCCGACGGGCGAGGCGCGCGACCTCGAGTGGTACGCGGCAAAGGCCAGGCGCGTGGGCGCGCACCTGTCGGTCGACGCGACGTTTGCTCCTCCGCCCTTGCTCGAGCCGCTGCGCTGGGGCGCCGACGTCATCCTGCACAGCGGCACAAAGTACTTTGGCGGGCACTCGGACATGCTGTGCGGCGTGCTGACGGTCGCGCCGCGGCACGCGGCCGACTGGATCCCCGCGCTGAGGGCGGAAAGGCTCGTCCTGGGAGCCGTCATGGGCAGCTTCGAGGGCTGGCTGGGCGCCAGGAGCCTGCGCACGCTCGAGGTCAGGGTCCGGAAGCAGAGCGGCGACGCGGCGGCGCTCGTGCAGTGGCTTGCGGCGCGGTGTGCCTCGTCGTCGTCGTCGTCGTCGTCTACGGCGGCGAGTGCTGCTGTTACTGCTGCTGTTGGAGGGGGTCCGGGCGGGGGGCCGACTGGGTACATGATCTTTGCCAGCGAGCAGCGCGAGAAGCTCGCCGAGGAGGGGAATGCAGATATCCCATTCGGCTCGCTCGGAAAGACCCTAACTGAGCGCTGGGAGGCTCTCGGCGAGGAGCAGCGCGCAGCCTACGAGACCAGGGCCGGTGCTGGCGCCGATGATGACCCGGCGATAACAACGACAATAGCCGCACCTTCGGGTAGTAGTAACAGTAACAGCAGCAGTAGCAGCAGCAGCGACGACGCCGTCCGCAAAATGGTCCACTCGGTCAAGCACGCCTCGCTACAGCCCGAGGCTGCGTCGTCGTCGTCATGGCTGACGCGGCAGATGCCGCAAGGGTACGGGTCCGTCTTCTCGATCCTGCTCAAGGACCCCGAGTGCGCGCGGCGGCTGCCGAGCAAGCTGCGCCTGTTTGAGCATGCGACGAGCCTGGGCGGGGTCGACAGCCTGATTGAGTGGCGCGCCATGACGGACAGGACCGTCGACCCGCGCCTGCTGCGCGTGAGCATCGGGCTCGAGGGGTGGGAGGACCTCAGGGACGACCTGGTGCAGGGGCTCGAGGCGCTCGTTGCAGAGGGGAGGTAGACGGCGCAGGCTTGTTTGGTGTCGTGTCGTGTCGTGCCTGAGAAGAATATGATGATGACGATTTATACGGGGAGGCAAGCATATCCATTGGCACTGGGCGAAATGGACTGCCCGTGGTAGGAAACTTTGAGACAGGAGATTGATCTTGCTCAAAGTCCGGATCTTCATTGCGTGGTATGCAGTGTCAATTAGGGATCTATATGCTCTATGTTGTACGCTCGATGTCTATGCGGGTTTCGCTCCTATGGTGTGTGTATATATGTGCAGTTCGAGCATGGCTAGGCTGGTCTCTTCACCACTAGCCTGCGCCCTTCGCTCACACCTCGGGCGTTTCTCATCTCGGAGGGATGGGGGATATGTACAGATTAATCAATTAGTGTTGCGTAGTCTCGGCTGGTGTCTCTGCGAAGTCCTCTGGTCTTTGAAAAACAGACTACTTCTTCTCGGCTTTTAAGAGCTCCGTCACCGTGACGACCCTGTAGCCGCGCCTCTTGAGCTCGGGCAGCACCTTACGGAGCATCGGCGCAGTCCAACCGCGGCGGTCGTGGCAGATGATGATGCTGCCCGGGCGGACCATGCTGAGGATGTGCTGGGCGTTGAGCCAGGGGTACGAGATCTGGGGGTCGTGCGGGTAGACGCTGCCCAGGATCATGCGGTAGCCGAGGGCGTCGATGAGGCGGCGCATGCGGTCGCTGAAGAAGCCGCTGCCCGGACGAAAGTACTGCGGGGGGATGCTGTGCTGGCTGTCGGCAGCGTGGTAGGCGACGCGGATGTTTTCGCGGACGGCCTCGATCTGGTCGGTGAGCTCGGCGTCGGTCAGGGCGCGGCTGGGCTCGTCATGCATGGCGTGGTTGCCGAGCTCGTTGCCGGCGCGGACGACGCTGGCCAGCTGATCCTCGCGGCCGGAGACCTGGCCGCCGATGACGAAGAAGGTGGCATGGGCGGTGTTGGCCTCGAGGACTTCGAGGATCTGCTCGGTGTACTCGGAGGGGGCGTCGTCGATAGTGAGGGCGACGACCTTGTCGGAGCCCGTGTCAACCTGCCACAGGATGTCGGGCCAGCGGCGGGCAAAGTAGCGGATGAGGGCCTGCGGGGGCTTGTAGATGACGTAGAAGGGGACGGCGAGGACGAGGACGAGGGCCAGCAGGGCCAGCAGGGTCGTCATCCTCTGCCTGCGGGCGCGGCGCCGGAGCTTCGAGGGCAGCCGGAAGAGCGACGGGAAGCAGCGCGGCATCTGGGGGAGAGGGGGCGGGCTTGAGTCGGCGGCAGTGTCATGGATAGCTGAGGCCCGTCGAGTGCTGAGCCATTGGGCCCAGGTGGTGGTGGCAGTGGTGGTGGCCGTCGTTGCGGCTGTTGCGGATGGCGAGCCTGGAAACCTCCCCTGACCACCGAGTACAAAGATACATACATGCCTCATCCCTGGCCGAGCCAGGCCAGGGGTCCTCAAGTCCCGAGGTGGGGTCGCCTGCCGCCAATGCAACACTTCACAGACAGATGCTTGTCCTAGACAAGCTAGAGCTACCATGTTCAATGCATCATGGCAATCAACCGCCAATCCGTGACGGATTCTCTCCACCGTCCGGAGCTACCAGCACGACAAACTTGGCTATTTGTGTACAGGTCAGGTAAATAAAATGTATGCAATGACAACCATAGTCAAAGCCAGCCGCCCCCCTATGCCCCTCGGAACGGTTTGCGGAGATGACGACAACTGATAAGAAAAGACCCGCAGCTGCTGTCACCAATCATAATACGCATGTGCAAGCCAGGTAGCCTTTTACTCACTTACATAGTACCGGGAGGCTTTGCCGCGCAGTCTGGGAGGAACAATGCAACAGCCGTTCGAGCCTCGCAAGCCTCCCAAGTAGTGAGCAAAATAACCCGGACAGCTTTGGTGGTGAGATGTCCAGATTCTTTTGCTCGCCGCCTCGCCTCTCTCTCTAGCAGCTCTGCATCAGAGCTATGTTTGTTTGTGCTACTTTGGGGAGGGAGGGCAAAATGTCCGGATTCAGCCAGTCCCACCGCGAAGAGGCGAATAGGCAAGAAACACCCCCCCAACCCTGACGACATTTTAGCTCAGAGGCACGGCGTCACTTGATTCGCGTCCCCAAAGTTCAGCTCAAACAAGACACCTAGGCAAAACGCCTATAGACCCAATAAAATAAAAGCATTCTCTCTGCGAGAAGGTTGAAGGGGAATGACCAAGTCCCAGGATTTGTCCAGAAAGAGACTTGCCGAGCATGTGCCTTGATGCTAAAGATCGACAAAGGAGTGCCCCCGTCCGGCTCGTGGACGTGTTGCTCTTTTAGAGTTTTGAGGTCAGTTTCCTCCCCACACCTTCTTTCCCAAATTCACATCATCCTGTCTCACCATCTCCGCACGCCGACGGCCTTTCTCGGTGCTAGGCGCGGCGCTCCGATAATCCCATAGCCTGCCATGCCTGTGCACGACACAGATGCAATCTGCATACAACAACACTCTGGCATGCATGCATGCCAGAGTGTGCATGCCAGAGTGTGTCCCGAGTTGAACCCCCCCCCCCTCTCCCCCGAGACGGCTTGTGGCGTTTCGGTACAGACGCTGGCTGGCTGGCTGGCTGCTTGACCCAAGGAGCTCAATGGAGAGCTGAGCAACAACGGCTCGTCCTAAAAGAGCTCCCGATTACGTCAGGCCTGAGTCTACCAAGCTCAGAAACGGCCTTTCTGACGGAATCCAGTGTGCTGTTCTTAAGACGGCGCTCGTTCGTCGAACCCCACAACCACCTGAACAACCTGATCGCTTTAAAGTTAATGGTGATCCATGGATAACAACCATGACATCAGTAACAGGGGCTTTCACTTCTACAAGGTGTCTTTCAGGGTACATTGGCAGAATTCTCCATTGTATCTCTTGTGTGCTGTTGCTTAACGAAAGAACTCGTCATATGAACGAGGAAAAAGGTGGTATCAAGTTTTGTAAAGAAATACTTGTTGGGAAGCATGGCCCCATTTCGTGAATTCCGTGAATTCCGTGAATGGCCTGCGCCCCTGGAAGGTGTCTTGAATCAATAGATGAAGAAAATTGTGTCCCAAGCATGACCGGCTCCTCTGTATGTGCAGCACTACAACCAAAAATCCGTCCCAAAATATGTACAAGGGGAATAAGTCGCACGCTGGCGTGGTTCTTCAAAAAGAGCCGAGTTTCAACATCTGCCGTTTAGATCCAAATGGGTTCCGAGGCGGCCTTTGGCTCCGGGTCGAAGAATGTCGCAAAGATGCTCTGCACCTCATTAATGTAGTCCTCGGCTTGGAACTTGAAGAGACCCCTGGTGGAGATTTCTTGCTCCTCCTCATCAGTAATCTGAATCTTTCCGCTAATTCCAAAGTCCTCGGCTATTTCGTTGACTTGAGCGAGCTCTTGACCAAAAGGGTGCGGCGGCTCAAAACGGTCGGTGGTCCTCCGCTTGGCCGCGCCCGCACTGAAGGTGGGCGGCAGTGAAGGTGCTGGCGACTTCAATCCTGGAGAGCGCGCCGAGGTAGAAGTTGAAATAGTTGAAATGGAGGCTGATCGCGAAAGAGCGGAGCTGGACTTGGTGGAAACCGAGTTGTTTGACTGATTGGACAGGCGAGTGCTGACATGACCTGACAGGTTGTCCATTGAAGCCTTCTTGGTATGCGACGGAGCTCTCTTAGGGATGATAGGTGCTGGTGTCGTGCCGGGGAATGAGATCTGGCCTGGGGCGGTGAAGTAGCATGACAGGTGGTTTGGCTCCGGAGACTCGGCACGATCTGGGGTTGTGCCCACGTCCGGGCTGGTGGGCGGAGACGAAGCATTGGTAGCAGTGTCAGACTCGTCGTCTGATCTGGACGAAGTGGTTGAGCCTGCGGACTTGGGGTACAGATCTGGGGCCTCGTAAGCGAGCATGTTGGTGGTGTGCGTGAGTCCCATGGGCGCTGAGATCTTGTTGCGGATAGAGCCCGTCTGGCTGCGAGCAACAGTGTTGCTGCGCTGAGGAAGGAAACCCATGTCGAATGAAGGCTGCTTTCCACGTCGGGAGGTAAATGCTCGTGCCAACGACATAGTGGTGAAGGGGGTGGGCTGCGTGACTTATAACGGATGTATGATGTGGCAGCTTAAACCTTGGGGTCTTCCGAAAGCGGTAGTGGACGGAGGACGGAGGTCTGTAGCTAACGTCGGGGAGAGAGGGGTGATGGGGCAATCTCGGCGGTGGGATAATGGCCAAGCGCCGGTCGGTGTTCAGGTTAGAGTCAAGTGTGATGGGCCGGTGGGTGGGGTTCCAGTCCCTTCTTGGCGTCCTTGAATGCGCCGTGGTAGGATCCGTTGGCCGTTTCGAGGTCGTCTCTAACAAGAAACAGTTTGTGCCGTGTGACTCTGTGGACTGCAAAGGCGCAGGAGAAATGGCCCAATCAAAGCGCGGCGCGACAAATGCAGGATCAAGTGATCTGGAGCCTGCGTGGGGAGAAGAAGAGTATCTTGAGACGATAATGACCAGTGCCCAGTGGTCAGGTTGCCTGCAGAGGTGAATTCTGAAAATGGTCACAGGCAGGGGCTGTGATTGAGTGAGTGAAGAAGAGAAGTGGATTGTTGCTGGTCCTCGCAGAGGATACTGAGATGCCTGTGGCAGTCCGGAAAGCGGTAGTGGTGGTGAGGCGGGCGCGTGACACACGGGGCAGACGGAGTGAGACTGTGGTGTGTTGGTGTGAGTCTCGCTTGCTGGTGTGACCTCGTGGGCGGTCAGGGCTCACAAACACAACCAGGTAGGTGGCTGGAGTCGTGAGAAGAGCGAAGCCAGTCGACGACGGAAAAGGATGGACGAGAAGATAATCTGCCACGACCAGGGGCGATGCGGCTCGAGTAGGAGTGAAACAACCAGGTCTCTGTGCTCGGGCGAGGATGTGGTAAAAGGAAAGTTGTGTCTGGGGGGTCCAGATGGAGGAAGCGAGGCGGGCTGGCGCAGGAAGGACTGTGGTGGAAGCCGGGAGAGGGCTTTCCAGAGGAGTTCCGGAGAGGTTCCAGAGAAGTCCAAAGGCGAGTCGAAGCGAGGCGAAGGACGATGCCGTGGGGAGGAAAGGCAATTGCACGTCAGGGTCGCGGCGACCAGACTGGGGACCGACTCATTTTGAGTGAATGCAGATGAGCAGGGCAGGACAGCCCTGGAGGCTCTGGGATTGGCCCCCGAGTCCGTGCTTCGAGGGCGAGGAGGGGTGCCCAGGCAAGTGGCAGCGCAAGGCCCACTTGTCGCCGTCCCGGTCGCTCCTTCCGCATGTCCACGCAATCCAGATGTCCACACTCCCCACCACTCTGCCTGTCTTGCACCGCACCGGCAGACTTTTTGTTTTTGTCTGCTGCATCCAGCCCTGGAGGCCCGCACCAAACGACATGGGCTCTCGTCACTTGCATGTACGCAGTAGCACGCGCCCCGCTGTCATCTGTCATCATCTACGCACTCGACCGACCGAGCGTTGTAGCGAGCCTCAAAGGCACGGCCCCGCCCTGCCAATCAGTATCTCGTCCTGGATGCTGAATGGCCACAATGGAGATTTTCGCGCGCGACTGCGCTCCGCTCCCGAGCCCGAGCCTAAGGGTGAGTAGCAAGGATGGTGTGTGCGCCAGGCACAGCTTGCCAATGACTGGCCAGCAACCACGCCGGCGGCAGGGGTGCCATGATGATAAGTCACGCAGCCGAGCGAGCGACTGGCTCAAGTCCTGGCGAACAGGCTCGTGGCACGGTTTGTATTAGCGCTCCCCATGATGATCAACCGCCTGGACCTCCCTTGCAACTCGAAACCAGCCCGTCGAAACCAGCCCTCACCTCGGCTCCCCATGCGGATTCTACCGAGCATGCGCGGGAGCAACCGTCCATTCTCTTGCAGCAGCCCTTGAGTTCGGGCACTCTGCAGGTCGGCTGCACGAACAAGGACCGGTGGCTTTCCGTGGGCCAGGAACAACCGGGTACCTTTTGGCTAGTGCAGGAACAGGATTTGCATACGCGGGGCCTCAAGGTTTCGGTCCATCCACCCGACAGTCCGTTCCTGTCGTGGCGTTGGGGCGTTGGGGCGTCGGGGCTATGGCCTCGTTGAAATCCCAGCATCTGATACCCAGCACACGCATCCCACACGTCACATCCGGCAAGACGTCCTCGACACCGACTTGATATCAGCTTTCCTTGTACGCCGCGTGGAGGCTATGCGTTCAGCATGTGAAAATTCACAAAGACATTTTAATATAAACAGTTACACAAGATCGTGACAGAGACGGAATAGAGTTTGATCGAGATCGACCATGTGGCCCACACCTTCCAGCAGCGCAGACACTCACGTTCGCTAAAGTACCGAGAGTACTTACCACTGGCTTCATTCTGGTGGCAGAGTTTTTCTGGCTAACGACTGGATTGGGCGCCCTAGGGTGTTTGTGTTTGCATAAAGTATTTGCAAACAACCGACGTCCGCCCGTTGCCTTCCTGAGTGGCGAGTCAGCACAACGACGGCGCGAACGGTAGTAACAGTTATTAGCTTTGTTCTCAACGCCGACCTGACGAGAGGTCGAATCCTGCTGCATTCGTGCGACCGGTCCGTCTGCCGCCACCTGAGCAATCAACTTCACGCAGGGCGCCACGTCCGAGCAACAGCACTGCCATGGCGGCAGCAACTTGAAACACGCCAGGCCCCTGCAGCATGTGGCGATTTCCATTGGCTACACTAAATAGGTGTTTTCTGCATCACGTTTCGGCGTTTCAGTCTTCCTTTGGCTCTTTGCGCTCAGGCCGTCCGAGCCAATCATTCCCGGGCGTTGCGATGCAAAGGAAGCGTCAAGTCCGCACACGATGGTGAGGGAACGCGAGTATCTCGGCGGCGCTCACACGAAACTGAAGTATTTAAACCCTCCTCCCCATCGTCTCTCGATGCCCATCGGCCCGGTTACCAGAGAATACTTGGTCCGTCGCGACGTGGTGGAAGCGCGGCTTCGGTACCGTCTGGCCAATCGGGGGCGGAGCAAAACTAGAGCGGTTGCGCAACATCAATCTAGTCCAGACGTTTCACTTTGCAGCCAACGAATCCCACCCATCGTAGGCCACGCCCACCACTGAGGAACGGTCTACCTGAGGCTCATTGGTTCTTGCATACCTCAAGGTAGACACCACAGATATGTGTATACCTAGCAAATCCGTCAAAACGATCCTCGCAGGGCTTCCCGGTCACGAGTGCGTTGGGATTAGCCCGCTATAGCTGATTGCTTCGAGTTTGCAATCATCGAAGGCGCTTGTGCGTTGGTGGTAATCTGCAGTTCCGTTTTTTACACTGCCCGTTGGCATGAATATCCCGAAACCCCAGGGTCTGGCAGCGATTGTTTGTGTCCCCGAGCGCCTGAAGCATGAATAAACAACCGTGGTTGTCCGATTTGCATGACTCCCTCGCTCGCTCGCCTGACCTGCGGTAGTAGACGCGCAGATACGCGAGATGTGTACTATGCATTACCCCGATGCATGCATGACAAGCAACGGCCATGCCAACACGGAAATATCCCCGTAGGCACGCTACTCTAGACGATCCGCTTCTCGGGTTTTGTTGGTTGGAGCCCCTTGCCCTGCCCTGCCCTGCCCTGTCCTGCCCGCTTATAGTCGTGACTCGTTCCGCGGGCGCGTCACGGGACGATCGCGGCGCGGCAGTTTCATGCACAAAGTCTAAGCAACCTTGGCTACTGGGCACTTTTCTTTGGGTGAGTGAGTGACAAGTGGTATGAGGTCTCGATCCACATCTCTTAAAGTATGCAAGACACAGCACATGCGTATAAAGTGTCGGTATATATAAATCAGATATATGTCTGCACAAACAATTAGAATATCCTCAGGGGGTTTGGTCTTAGGAGTTAGGGAAAATCAAGTTTGTCCTCATGATCGCTAGTCTATGTTCTGAAAATATTGAACCCCTGTCGGCGGCGGCTTGTGCTTCCGCCTCGATGTTTGCGGCTGGCGTAACGCAGCCCTCAACAACGATATAGTCGATGACATATTCCTAATCGCTACTGCGCGCTAGCACCGAGTTGCTCGGCGTTGTGCCTTTTCCTCTGCCAGCGTGTAGAGCTGAATCCACGACCAAAGTGTTGCCAGTGCTTGGCCGGAGCAGATTTTATCTCCCGTGGTCCCTGGTGCACCTGCAACTTCGACTCGATAGGTGGGCTGATCGTGCTCGTCACCTGAAACGCCATGCTTTTGCATTTTCTTCTCCTCTGGGATGAGAGCCTCCATGATTCCTCGGGTAGAGCTTAGTCCTCATCCATCGATTCGGCGCCATCCTTGTCGTCGCCACCGTCACTGTCCTCGTCGTCGTCCGAGGCGTCACTCATGACGCCCACGACTCTCTCGCGGATCTCCTCGCTGCCTCCGTTATCCGCCATTTTGTGCGCAAAGGCCCTGCGCACGCCGCCGTTGGTGCTGGTGTCCCAGACGTGCATGGTGCCCTTGCTGCCAGCGACTGCGAGGCGGAAGGCGACCTCCGGATCGGGCGCGAACGACGCCGAGAAGATCTTGCCGACGTCTAGGTTCCTCGAAACGACTAGCGCCGGGCCAGAGGGCAGGATGTTCCACAGTTTGACAGTCTTGTCGGTCGAGCCCGTGGCCATGAACCCGGGGATGTGCGCGTTGATATCGAACGCCGAAAGAGACTCGTCGTGAGCCTGTAGCGTCCACACAGCCTTTGTCGCCGCGGGGTTCGCCGGCGCGTTGCGGATGTCGTGGTAGTGAATGATGCCGTTCTCGGTGGAGACGTAGAAGAAGTTTGGGTCGTGCGGGTCCCACCGGACGTTCTCGACGTCGCTCTCGACTCCCCAGCGCGCGGGCTTGGCCTCGGGCGCACGCATGTCGGCAGCCACTATTGTCCTGTCGTAGCTGCCGCTGAGGAGGACTGTCGACTCGACCGCGTGCCACGCCAGCGAGCAGACCTTGTCTGTGTGGTAGGAGTAAGACTTGGCGCACGAGGTCGTGTTCAAGTCCCATAACTTGACGGTTTTGTCGGCTGAGGCTGAGGCGAGCAGGTTCCGGTGCTTGCGGTTTGCAGCTAGCGAGAGCACAGCGTCGACGTGGTGGCTGTCGTTGGCCTTCTTGGACTTCTTCCTCTTCTTCTTCTTGGCTTCGTCCTGTGCGTTGCCTCCCTGGCCGAGGACGGCATTTGGGTACATGCAGTCCACCGTGTCCAGGTCCCAAACCTCAATGTCAGGGTCCATTGTGCCTATCGCTACAAAGTTGGCATTCGCGTCCTTGTTGGCACTGGGCTTGCCGACAGCTAGATCGAGCCACTCGACGCAGAGCGGAATGGCTGGGAGCATGATGTCGTGGTGCACGTAGAGGTTGTCGGCCTCGTCTTCATAGACGTAAACTTCGAGGTGAGCTAGCTCGTCCTCGACCTTCGCGGCCAGGAGGAGATTGTCTGTCGCCAGGATTTGGAGCTCCTCGCGGTCTTCTTCATCGTCGTCCTCGCCGTCGGGTATCGTAATGTAAGGGTCTTCCTTGTTGGAGTCGTAATATGTCAAAGACTTGATGTTGCCAAACATGTCCATGCTTTGCCCCTGCCCTTCTTCATCGTCATCGTCGTAATGCTCAAGGTCATATTCCTTCAGATCGTCGTCGTCGATGTCAACTCTGGGTTTTTGTGAGTACAGGTGAGCATCAAACGGTGCAAAGCTTGGTGCGACAGGACCATGACCTACTCATCCATCTTGTTCTTGGAGGTCGCACTGCCAGCTCCGGGAGCAGCTTTTGACTCGGCCTTTGTCTCGGACGCGGCCGGCTCCTCATCGTCGTCGCTCTCTTCATCATCGCTATCCTTGCCAGCGCTGTTCTTCTTCTGCGCCTCCTCCAAGTCTTCATTGGCGTCGTCCAGCTTCAGTTTTGCCAAACTTGCGATCCGTTCGAACTCGTCCTCGTCGAAGTCGTACTTCTGTGGAAATGGTGCTGCAAAGCCTCGCGGCACCCACGCAGCGGTGGTTATCATGGAACTCATGGTGTCGGGTTATTGACCGCTGACTATGCTGGCTCCTGACTGTTCATGTGAGCAAGAAGCTGCTATTGCAGGGCTACAAGCTTCCATTACAGCAAAGCCCCTCGCTCAGGTAGCCAAAAATTAAAACATTTTAGAATTTTAGCGGGGCTTATCTTATCGGCCATGACCAGGGTCGAGCAGCGTTCCGCGACGCGGAAATGGAGACGCTGTACCTCCCAGCCCTCCTGAGAAACACCCGGGATACGGTACCTCCTGACGCAGCCCGAGGTACTCCCAATTGACTGGGTGACATTGGTAGTTTTGGTTTCTGTCGGGTTGCACCCTGGTCGAATTGCCTGAGCCGTCGGGAGGTCCAACATCGGAGCTCGTGCAAGTCCAAGTGGGCACCACATCCTGTAGGACCATACTCGCAATTGCACTCCTTAGAACTGCATTACGCAGCAGCATGGACCGGGATGATCGGGCATTCAGCCCCAAGCGTCGTAGAGTCGACATCAACCCCTTACGCTCCGACGACCGCTACTCGTCACTTCCGAATCGAAGCCAGGTCCCATCCCGCGCGCCGCGTGCGCGAACTACAGAATCGAAACCACCGCCCACAGAAACGGAAGAAGAAGAGACCGCACTCGATCGTGACTGGTATCTCGGCGACGAGACCGGCCACGTCTTTGGCGATGAAGCACACAATCCGTTCGGCGAGTACGACTCATCATGGGTCGAGCAGCAGCAGCGGGATGCCGCGTTGGTGGAGAAGAAGGCTGGACGGCAGCTGAATGCGCGTCAGCTGCAGAGGCAAAAGGACAATGATGCGTGGGAGACCAATCGCATGTTGACCTCTGGCGTTGCACAACGGAGGAACATGGACGATGACTTCAATGACGACAACGAAGGAACACGGGTACATCTCTTGATCCACGATTTAAGACCCCCCTTCCTCGACGGGCGGACGGTGTTCACGAAGCAGCTCGAGCCTGTGCCCGCCGTTAAAGACTCCCAGAGCGACATGGCTGTTTTTAGCAGAAAGGGCAGCAAAGTTGTCAAGGAGAGACGACAGCAGCGCGAACGTCAACGCCAAGCTCAAGAGGCTACCAACATGGCCGGAACTGCACTAGGAAATCTCATGGGCGTCAAAGAGGATGAAGGCGACAGCGCACTTCCGATTGCCACCGAGGGCGATGCACCCAAATCTGGGGCAAACAAGTTCAGCGAGCATATGAACAAGAAGAGCGAAGGTGCCAGCAATTTCAGTCTAACCAAGACTTTGAGAGAGCAGCGCGAGTTCTTACCCGCTTTCGCAGTCCGCGAGGACCTCTTGCGTGTCATCAGAGACAACCAGGTCGTCATTGTGGTTGGCGAGACCGGCTCTGGCAAGACAACTCAACTGACACAGTTTTTGTACGAGGATGGTTACGGAAAGCAAGGCATGATCGGATGCACGCAACCTCGAAGAGTAGCAGCGATGAGTGTGGCCAAGCGTGTCGCTGAAGAGATGGAAGTCAAGCTTGGCAGCACAGTCGGGTATGCCATCCGCTTCGAAGATTGCACGAGCAAAGAGACAGTCATCAAATACATGACTGACGGTGTCTTGCTTCGGGAATCTCTCAATGAGGGCGATCTAGACCGATATTCTTGCGTCATCATGGACGAAGCGCATGAGCGGGCTCTGAACACGGACGTGCTTATGGGCTTGTTCGTACAGATCCTCCAGCGTCGCCGAGATCTGAAACTCATAGTCACTTCTGCAACCATGAACTCCAAGAGGTTCTCGGAATTCTTCGGTGGAGCACCCGAGTTCTTCATTCCCGGCAGAACCTTCCCTGTAGACATCATGTTTCATCGATCGCCAGTGGAAGATTATGTAGACCAGGCCGTCCAGCAGGTTCTGTCTATCCACGTGTCCATGGGGGCCGGCGATATCCTTGTCTTCATGACTGGCCAAGAAGACATTGAGTGTACTTGTGAGCTAGTTCAGGAACGTCTGGCCGCTCTCAACGACCCGCCACCACTCAGTGTTCTCCCCATCTACAGTCAGATGCCTGCTGACTTGCAGTCCAAAATCTTCGATCGAGCGGCACCAGGAGTTCGCAAATGCATTGTGGCGACCAACATTGCAGAAACAAGTCTTACAGTCGACGGCATCATGTACGTCGTCGATGCGGGTTACTCCAAGCTCAAGGTCTACAATCCGCGTATGGGCATGGACACGTTGCAAGTGACACCAATATCGCAAGCCAACGCTGGACAAAGAGCAGGCCGTGCCGGCCGCACAGGTCCTGGAAAGGCATTTCGTCTTTTCACAGAAAAAGCTTACAAGGACGATCTCTACATCGCCACCATTCCCGAAATCCAGCGAACAAACCTGAGCAACACGGTGCTCTTATTGAAGTCTCTAGGAGTTCGTGATCTTCTCGACTTCCACTTCATGGACCCGCCTCCACAAGACACAATCACCACTTCTCTGTTCGACCTGTGGGCTTTAGGTGCACTCGACAATCTCGGAGAGCTTACCGATCTCGGCTCGAAGATGAATGCCTTTCCCATGGACCCTTCTCTTGCAAAGCTTTTAATCATGTCGGAGGAGTATGGATGCAGTGAAGAAATGGTAACCATTGTTTCTATGCTGTCCGTGCCAAATGTTTTCTACCGCCCGAAAGAGAGGCAAGAAGAGTCAGACGCGGCTCGAGAGAAGTTCTTCGTCCCCGAGTCTGATCACCTGACCTACCTCCATGTTTACTCGCAGTGGAAGGTCAATGGGTTTTCGGACGGTTGGTGTATCCGCCATTTCCTCCACGCCAAGTCACTCCGCCGGGGGAAGGAGATCCGCGACCAGCTACTCGACATTATGAAGATGCAGAAGATGGAGATGATCAGCTGCGGGACTGACTGGGATATCATCCGCAAGTGCATCTGCTCCGGGTATTATCATCAGGCGGCCAAGGTCAAGGGCATCGGGGAGTATATCAACCTGAGGACGTCGGTGACTGTGCAGCTACACCCGACCTCGGCGCTTTATGGCCTGGGGTTCCTGCCCGACTATGTCATCTACCACGAATTGATCTTGACGTCCAAGGAGTACATGTCCACTGTCACCGCCGTAGACCCGCACTGGCTCGCAGAGCTTGGAGGCGTCTTCTACTCGGTCAAAGAGAAGGGCTACTCTGCACGCGAGAAACGCGTCACAGAGACCGAGTTCAACAGGAAGATGGAGATCGAGACGCAGATGGCCGACGACAAGCGACGACACGAGGAGAAGCTCAAGGCCGAGGAGGAACGGACTGTGGTGAAGAAGGTCGTTGTAGACAAGGCTAAGAAGGTCGTCACAAGTGGCGTTGTGAAGAAGCCGGTTGTGAAGCGAAAAGGGCGAGGTTTTTAGAATAGTCATGATGAAAGCGATTTGTCTAATTTCGAATCACAATATGATCCGCTGTAAAACTTCACCGGAGAGCTCTACTCCTGACTGTTGAGAAGCACACGTGCTGTCGCATTCTTGAGCGTGGCAAATACTTGCTGGCAGTCCTTCCTCATCGCCGAACGCGAAATTCTGACTCGCCCTCCTTTACATCAAGTGGATTCTGGTCGAGCTGGACCACATGCGCGTGAGTCGGACCATTGTCGAGCTCCTTAATGAACTGCTTCAGAGCCTCCGGGGAACCTTGAGCTTCCCCCTCGACCTACAAAAGGCATCAGTCTCTACGGATATAGCGTACTTTCCAAAAGTTCAGACTAGCTCGCAGTTTCTCGTGCAAGAGCAAATTCAACCGCTACAGTGTGGCTCACTTTTCCGGCCTCCGTGTTTCGGCACCAGCCGGTGACGCCGAGTTCAGTGGCCTTCTTGGCGGTGAAATTACGGTAGTTTACGCCTGGCGGGTTGTGTAAGTTTTCGAGAAGTTGTAGAAACTTGGGAGAGTGAAACGAACCTTGCACTCGGCCGTGGGCGAGGAAAGACAGCTTGCCAGTAAACTGAGGTCAGCGAGCTGTGTGCTGGTGATGGAACGACCCGGGCATCTGGTGACCTCGAGCCTTGTACATACTCGCTGAGACATTATGTCTTTGTATCCAAGATCACCGAGGTTTTGCGTATATTTTCGACTAGTGCTGTATTTCTGTTGCTTGTTGCCGATATTGAAGACTTACAAGTGGTGGCGTCGCCTCTACGATGTGAAGCAACACTTTGACGTCAGTGCGCTGCCGACTGCCCGCCCCACAATGCTGGTGCGCTAGCGGTATCCATCACCAGCAGGGGCTTTCTGGTGCCGAAGTCTGGCGGCGTGCGTGAGCTTTAGCTCCTCCTTCACTCACTTTTGGCCATCCAACAGCGAGTTCATGCAACTGGCTGCGCAGATCCGACGCGCTCGACTCCCACCTCGACGATGACGAGCTAGACAACGAGAGCTCTTTCACGGCGCCCATACTTTTTGCTTCGATCGAACCTCTCCATTACTCCCATTGTGCATACCTATTGTGCATACCCATCGATTATCCGATTGCTGCCAGCACGATGGAATCAGCAGAGCTAGCTGCAGACATGCCAGCACTGCCGCAAGTCGTGTTCCGAGGCAAGAAGCGGAAGGCATACCGCCAGCGCGCCGACGCCGCCGAGGAGACAACTCGTGAAGCAACAGATACTCCACCTTCAAATTCGGCGACAAACGAAGGCATAGCCCCGACGACCGTGACGACAGAGGCCAAGGACGCAGAGTCTGTATCGGAAACATCGGAACCCTCCGTGGCGGAGCTGCTACGACGGAGAAATGCGCGCAAGGCACGGCTCGGTGGTGTCACTTTCGGAAGCGATGCGACCGCCCGAGGCGACGAAAGTCCAGACATCACAGGTGACGAGCTGAGCCTGATGATACGGGAGGAAGAGAACAAGATGCAGGACGCGACCGCGCTTGCGAACCGCCGGTTTGTTCAACAGACTGGTCTCTCAAAGGAGGTGACCAACAAACACATGTGAGTATTTCGAATCCTGCATACATCCTCACCCCGACGCCTTACTGATGTAGCAAGGACGGAATTTATAGAAGCGGAGCTGGCGAGGCGGTACATCTCATCGCAGCCCGAGTCTGCCACCAGCTCGGCTGGCGCATCGGTTGATGGCACCAAGCCTGGCGGTGCACCGTCCTCAATACACGCCCCAATAAACCTTGCGAAGCAGCAGGGCAAGCACACCTCCATGCATGGTAAGATCATTGAGATTGACCTGGGTGACGAGGTCCGCGCTCGCAACGAGGCGATGACTGAGCGTGCGCGCCGACAAGCCGCGGGCGAGGCCATTGAGGAAGCACAGGCAGACGGTCCAGCCAAAAAGGTCAGGCTGGGGCGTGATGGGAAACCATGGCGGCCAAGAAACCGACGAGATAGCGATGCCATTGCGCGAGATCAGCTCGTGGAAGAACTCATGCGGGAGAACAGAGGTATGACAAAGACACCCGCAACTTGGACTGCAGCGCGCATCCGAACGCCAATGACTGACGTGACGTTTACAGTGGACAACTTCGAGAAACCTGTGTCTGCCGGAGAGCAGTACGCATACGGTGACGAGGACGAGCTCGGCGCCGACGAGCGCATTGCAGAGGACTTCAAGCGCGACTTCCTGGAAGCCATGTCTCAGCGTCGGCAGGCCCGGAAGAGAACTGTGCCGACTAATGCGCCGCGGCCAGGTCCCAAGAAGATCGAGGGCGAGTATCTCAAAGGGCCCAAGCTTGGTGGCAGTCGCAATGCAAGGGCTGCCATGCGCGACATTCTGCTCAAGCAGCAGGAGGCAGCGAAGAAGGGATAGCGTTTTTCTTGAGGGGCTAGGGGAAAACGATTTTGCATATAATAGGCAGTATAAACATCTGTATACACGTTGCCATTTGACGGGTCTATAGGACGGGTAATGATGTGATTGAGCGCTGTATCTGCGATAGCTCGCGCTGAGCGTTGCGGCGATCAGCGTGTCTGCACACGGGCAAGGGCACATATGCACATCAGATGGCTGGCAGCGGCAAGGGTCGCACTAAAGCCTGCGCCTGGCCGGGCGAGTCCGGGGCACCCCCGCCTGCGCCTTCGCACCCCAGCAGCTGCGAGATCTTATCGACCTTTTTGTCCCATTTTTCGCTAGCTTGTCGCAAAACCTCCAACTTTCCGGCAAGCAGCACGCCGTCCTAGTCTCGGACTCGACAACACCCCACGACAACCGCAATCTGTGGCCATTCGATCCCTCTATACGCCACACCCCGACCGTCTTGTGCACCTATCTGCTTGCGCCGGGCCATCGTCAATCAGCCAGCCATCCCAGCACTGGGCGACCGACCTCCTGACCAAGAGCTCCAAGCAATCCTGCCCTGCCCTGTCCCGTCGCCACCCCAGCTGCCTCCGACCAAATCCTCGCGCGACAAAAGCTTTCCTCACGTTCTCACGCGCCGGCCATGCGCCACGCCCTCGGACGCGATTTCAACCATGGACGATAATTCACAACATCTCCAGGACAACCCGCTGACGGATCAAGAGGCACTCGCCGCCCTCATAAACAATGCCTCCGAGTCGGTCCTTGGCGAGATCCACCAGAGCCTCGCCAACCTCGCCAACGCGGAGAACCCTCTCCATGCCGATTTTACGCTCGCAGAGTTCGACGTCAGCGACGTGCCTGGTCTGAGCCACGGCCATCTCGATGGCACTGGCGTAGACCTCTCCTCACACGGCCTGGCGACCAGTATGCCTGGCGACCTGTTGGGGCACCTGAGCCATGACGGCCTGTCGCATGGCCTGTCGCACGATCTGTCAAATGGACTCTCTCATGACATCACCGCCGATCTCAAGTACGACCTACATCAAGATCATGCTCAGCACATGATGGCGCAGATCCACGACCCAACTGTCACGGGAGCCATGCAGCCTTCCATCCCGACCGAGGCGCATCTTCCTCCACCAAGCCTGCATCCTACGGAGCCAGTTGGTGCAGAGATACTCCAGAACGAATCCTCCTCTTCCGGCGATGCGAGCCTGAAACGGTCCGCACCTCACGACGAGGACGACGAGGGCTGGGAAACGGTCGATCGGCGGTCGAAAAAGTCAAAGAAACCAAAGAAGGTTCCGCAGAAGGACTCTTCAAACTACCCGTCCATCACATTCAACTACAACGCGAAGCTGCAATCCAAGATTGGGCTTGACCACCTGCGTAATCTCATTCTCTACATTTTCGCTGAGGGGGTCGCGCCACAATGGGTTTCAATCTCACATCGCCCGCAGTTTCGCAAGCTCGTTGCCATCATGGTTCCCGGCCTTGAGGAGGCAATGTTCAAGCAGGACGTCGACTTCTCGACCTACAATGACCTAGCAGCCAACGAGGGCCAGTCTCGGGTGCTCACGTCCCCTGACGACTACTACCCGCGGCTGCTGAAGAAGGAGGAGCTCCCCGAGATCCTCAAGGACTTTGCAGACATGTTTCCCCACCTTTGGCCTGTCAGGACACCGGGAAGCGAAAAGTTCGGTACGATGCGGTCGCCAATGGGCACGATGCTCACTGCGCCCGCCGAGCAATCCAAGGATGACAAGCGCACCAAAGGACCACAACACGCGAAAGAGCCCCGAGGTTGGAAGGACGATAGGACGCGAATCACCGAGTTCCTGACCATGGCAGAAGATTTCCAGTCCAACGGTTACGTCTTGCATCCAGCCTGCTTGCCTGCAGACCGAAGACAAGACTTCCAGCCATTACCTGGATGGGTGTACACACGGATCAACAGCCTGGAAGATGGTGACGTGCCCGAGGAACACATTCAGCAAGGCAGCATAACCGCTGGCAGGACGATACTCGCGCTCGACTGCGAGATGTGCGTGACGGGACCAGAGGAGTACTCGCTGACGAGAATTAGCCTGGTAAACTGGGACGGCTCTGTCGTCATGGACGAGCTCGTCAAGCCTGACAAGCCCATCATTGACTACGTCACACGCTTCTCAGGTATCACAGAAGAGATGCTCGCACCAATCACGACCACACTCGCAGACATCCAGGCAAAGCTCCTCGACATATTACATCAGCACACCATATTGCTAGGCCACTCTCTGGACTCGGATCTCAAGGCGTTGAGGCTGTCACACCCGTTCGTCGTCGATACTGCCATCATATACCCGCACGCCCGTGGACCACCGCTCAAGAACAGCCTCAAATTTCTGACCCAACGGTTCCTCAAGCGCGAGATTCAGAAGGGCGCCGCAGGCCACGACTCGGTCGAGGATGCCAAGGCATGCCTGGATCTGGTGCGGCAGAAGTGCGAAAAGGGCAAGTCGTGGGGCAACCACGAGTCCCAAGGCGAGAACCTGTTCCGGCGGCTGCACCGCACGGGCAAGGCATACCGAGCCAACGGCGGCGCCGACGCAACGGGCGGCAAGGCCACCGGCAAGACGAGCGCCATCGTCGACTGGGGCGACCCGATGAAGGGCGCCGGCGCGGCGTCGACGTTCCCGATCGGCTGCCAGTCGGACGACGATGTCGTGAGCGGCATCAGCCGCGCGGTCCACGGCGACCCCGTGGCCGAGCGCATCCCCGCGGGCGGCGTCGACTTTGTCTTTGCGCGCTTCCGCGAGCTCGAGGCCTTCCAGGGCTGGTGGAACCGCAACCGCGACCTCGACGGCACGAGCTCGGCGCTGCAGCCGCCCGAGCACCTCGTCGGCGGAGGCGGAGGCGAAGGCGGCACGACGACGATGACGCTCGAGGCGTGCCTGCGCAATCTGGCCGAGCGGATCAGGCGCGTGCACGAGCTCCTGCCCCCTTGCACGGGCTTCATTGTGTTTAGCGGCTCCGGGGACCCCCGCGAGATGAGCCGGCTGCAGGCCATGCAGGCGCAGTTCAAAAAGGAGTACAACACGCCCGGCAACAAGTGGGACGAGCTGACAGTCAAGTGGACCGACCGCGAGGACCAGGCGCTCAAAAGGCCGTCGGGGTCGCCCGCAACGGCATCGGCTTCATCGGCGTCAAGTAAAAGAAAGGGGAGGGGGAAGAGACCTTGCGTCCTGCACAGCACCCGCGCGGACGGCGGCATCTATTTTGTGCATGCCTCTTTTTGAAAGAATACCACCGCAGCCCAACGGGACAGGGAGGGGGAGACAAGGACAGACGTATAGACGGGGGTGGGCAAGAGGCAGAGCATCAGAAAGAGGTAGCCGACAAAACAGAGCTCCCGGTATCGTGCTTAATCATGTATCTGGTAGCGGTACACAAGATAGAGAAGGGGTGGATGAGTCGACGCCGCCGCCAAGAGCGCGCGGGCGGGACCTGACAGAGTATAAATGACCGAGCAGAGTCCTCGGTGGCTTTGCCTCGATATAAACACGTATCTAGTGCCCCTTTTGAATCTGCAAGCCGGGTGTATTGGCCCATGAAGGCTGGCAACATGTGCGTATACCCTAGATGTGTAGAGATTAATGTGACGGAGACGGGCAGCACGTATGCTTCTCTCTATCTCTGCCGCCCTCAGAGCCCCGGTGGAATGCCTGGGAAATACGTTCGCCGAGGGTTGTAGTGGCACGCTGTTCCGGAAGTTGTTGATCTGATCTAGAAAAGTATCTGCTTGTTTTTTGGCATGTCCAAACTCTACCTAAATCCCAAAGCATGGCAACCTATATTCGTTTCATGAACATCCTCAAGACTGACTAGTCAAGTCGTCTTCAACCCGTTCGAACCCTAGCCCGATTCGTGCTCGCCTCCATTAAAATTCCACATCGCCCCTGAAGATCTCAGGATCGACGCCCATGACGACCTTGTCCGCGAGATCTCGGCGGCCCATCCCGCCAAACACGCGGCGGAGCGTCTCGTACAGGTTGGTGCTGCGGTTCTGCGCCATCATCGAGTCGAGCTGGGCGTCGCTCACGTCGCCGCCCAGCAGCTCGCGGGCCTTTTCGCGCCCTTCCTTCTCCACCATCTTGTGCATGTTGAGCGCGGCGAGCAGGTGGCCAGCAGCCTCCTGGTGGCAGCCCATATTGATGCAGCTCACGCCCAGGTTGTAGCGCGCCCGCACAAAGTTGGGCGCCAGCGTCAGCGCCTTTTCGTAAGCCGCAATGGCGTCCTCGGACTTGCCGCTGTTAGCGAGCGTCGCGCCGAGGCGGTTCCACAGGAGGTGGACCTGGCTGCGCTTGTTGACTGCACCGAGCTCCGACGAGGCCAGCGCCGACGAGAAGCAGTCGACCGCCTTCTCGTATTCCTCGGCGCCGTAGAAGAGCACGCCCAAACCGACCTGCACATCTGGGTCCATGTGCTCACCATCGGGGCTGAGTCGGGCAGCCTCGATAAAGAGCTTGGTCACCTTGTCGTGCAGCACCTGACGCTCTGTGAAGCCGAGCTCGTTGGCGGGCGTGAGGCTCGCGGGCGACACAATCGTGGGGTATCTGACCGACAGCCACCGCTCCAGTGTCCTGTAGGCAGTGCTGTCGTAGCCCTCATTAGTGTAGGAGACCGCTAAGGTCATCAGAGCCTCGCTGTTGTTGGGGTCCAGCTTCCTAGCCTGTTCCAGCGCCCGTATGGCTGCAGTCTCCTTCTCGTTCTGTGCCTGGACTGTTCCCAGTTGCACCCAGGCGTCGACATGTGAGACGTCCTTCTGGACTGCTGCCTCAAAGGCTAAAGCCGCAAGGGACAGATTTCCGCCTTCCTCCACTATCCGCATGCCTTCCTGGAACGGGTTCGTCATGTCCTTGAACAGATTGTCCTCCTCAAATAGGTAGTTGTCGACCTGGGGGTCGCCGATGAGGCGGTTGTTGGTGGTCAGGTTGTCCCAATTCATATTGTTAGCCCACTCTTGGTTCTCAAACTGGTCCACCCACTCCTCCTCGTCGAGCACCTCCTGCGCGGCGGCGCGCTCAGCCTGGATGCCCTTCCATATCGAGTCGAGGTCGCCGTAGTTGGTCTCGCTGTCGTGCAGCTGCTCGTCCATCTTGTTGAGCTCTGGTTCCATTGCGCGCGCGGCCTCGGCGTCGAGGTCCTGCTGCTTGTCCTGCAGCTCGAGCTGCTTGAACTGCTCCTCCCACTGTTTGTCGTCGAGCTCGACGAGCTTGCCCTTGCCCTTGCCCTCGTCCATCTGCTGGTTCGATTGCTGGCGGTGGAACATGGGCTGCTGGGCGTACATTCCGCCTCCCATGCCGCCGTAGCCCATGTTACCCATCATGCCGTAATTGCTCATCATGGGGTTCTGCATGCCCATGGCCTGGGGCATGGGGCTGGCCATCGAGGAGCTGGCCTGATGGGCGTTCATCTGCTGGAATTTGGCGTAGTCGTCTGGGCTGAATTGGGTACCCTGGGGCACCTTGAAGGCGGCCTCCATGGCGGCCTGGGGGTTGTGTTGGAACTCGGTAGCCCACGCAGGCGAAGAGTTGTTCGCACGCATATGGATACCTTGCGAGGGGTGGTCGAGGCGGATCTGGTTCATGCCCTCGGCGGGCATGTTGGGGAGCTGGCCGTTCTGCTGCATGAAGGCGTTCATCATCTGCTCAGAGTCAGTACTGGTTTCTTGCTGGGGTCAACTGTGGTGGCCCTGCTGTGTGAAGAACTGCGTGGTTCTCATCGGCAGGCTCACCTCATCTTGCTGGCCATGCTGCTGGGCACTGCGGAAGCCGCCCATGCCGCCCTGGGGTGTACCATTGCGGAGGCGGTCTCTCTGGAGGCTGTTGTCGTCCTGTGTGTGCTTGGCAAACTGGCTCAGAGGGTTGCCCGCGGTCGAGCACTCGGCCCCTCCCATGAACGACATGACGGGCGAGTGGTATTTGCGGACAGCTGTCGTGCGAGGATGCTGTGTAAGTAGTCTGACCGATGCTGCAGACCACAAGGAGGACAAGTACGAAGGATGGAGATGAGCACTGCGGGTGCACACAAGCTGGCTGATGTCGGTCACGTTGGTTTAGGTCGGTTTGTTGATGCCCGAGTTGTAGATGGCAGGGAAAGGTTGTAAATTGGGCAAGCCAGGGGTTCTGGGTCTCTCTAATATCCTATCCACCAGTGCATGTCCAGCGGCGACTTGGGGAGGCACGAGGAAGCGGCGGCCTCGGCCGTCTTTTGGGCATGGGGCTCGGCGCGTGCGCGGTGTGGTGGGGCCCGACCTCCCTCTCTGCCGAACCGCGGGGAATGAGGGAGGGGGGACACGCCTGCCGCCCACAGGCAAATGCTCTGCATCATTATTCTCCAAAGAAGCAAGGTGCTTCAACAAAAAACCCAGCCTGCAACTGCACTTGGTCTTCCCGAGGTGGCAATACCAGCTCTCGTTGCGGGCTCTTGATTACCAAGCCCTGCCCTGCCCTAGGCCGCCTCGGGGGGTTGGGGGGGGCAATGCCGAGGGCCAATACAACTGGAGCAGTAGTTAGAGCTAGCCACACACAGGTGGACCAAGACGACGGCAGATTCAGATAGTCTCGATTTGAACCACCACCACACACGTCAAGCCTGGCACATGCTGCAGTCAGTGGCTTGTCTTAAAAATACTCACTCAGCACATCACTTGTTTCCTCGCGACCCAGCAGTGTCCACGTTGGGGGCCATCTTCACACCTCGCATACATCTCGTTACATAAGTAGGTACTCTGGGAGTTTTTCGTCTAAAAATACACGGGATAGGCAGGACCACACGACGCCAATATCTGGAACCGGACCATCGTATGTTCGCCCACCCATAACAAAGAAAAGCGTCATACATCAAGGGGTCGTCCTCGTCTTTATACAGTGTCCTCCATCGATGTTACAGAGTACAGACGACACGCTACTGCTATGTCGTCCCGTACTCGTTTTGATCAAAACGCCAGCTAAACCTGTCTCGCGCAAAAAAAAGCCAACGGGTCGCGGGAACTCTGTCACAACAAGGCTTTGATTGCCCTGCGACAGCGTGCTTAGAAGCTGGAGTCGCGGCCCGAGTCACGGCCCGAGTCGCGGCCACCACCACCACGCGAAAATCGCTGGCCGCCACGGTTGTTGCCGCGGTCGTAGTTGCCGCGGTCGTTGCTGCCACGGTCGCTGTTACCACGGTCGCCGCCACGCTCAAAGTTCTGCGGCTTCTTCTCGGAGAAGTCGGCGCGGAGCGTGCGCCCGCCGAGCTGGCGCTGGGAGATGATCTCCTTGGCGGCAGTGGCAGCCTCAACACTCTCAAAGTCGGCGTGGGCGAAGCCACGGGGCCAGCCAGTGTTGCGGTCGATGGCGACGCGGACATCCTTGACGCCCTGCAGCTCGTTGAAAACTGCGTTCAAGTCGCTGTCTGCCGTCTCGTAGGGGATGTTGCCAATGTAGAGGTACGCCGTAGGCTCCGTGACCTCCCGGTTGCTGCGGCCGTCCCTCGCCGACGGACGCGGGCTGTCTGCCTGTGCCCGGGGCTGGACAAGGATGCGGCGGCCGTGCCAGAAAGACTGGTTGGCGCCATCAACGGCAGCCTTGACGGCTTCCTCGCCGGCGTAGTTGACAAAAGCAAATCTGTGAGAAGCACAAGCACCATTGTTAGTACATCGGAATCCACCTGCATGGACAAGAGGAGTCCAGTGAGAATGGTAACGAACCCTCTAGCAGAACCGCGACCATCGCGGGGGATGCTGATGCTGAGAATCTCTCCGTACTTGGCGAAAGCCTCGTGGATGTGCGTCTCGGTCGCGTCATACGACATGTTGCCGAGGAATACGGTGTGGCCCTTCTTCAGGTCTTCACTGTTGACGTAGCTCTTGGTCTCTGAGCTCTCGGTCTCGCTAGACTCCTCGGCGAAGCGGGCAGTCTGGGAGAACGCGCGGGACAGCAGAAGGCTGGTGACAGGCGGCAGGTTCTGCTTGCTGACCTGGACGGCGAAAGAGGCAACCTGCTGTCTCGGGACAGACGCGGCCCGCGAGGATGAGCATGCTGCCCGGAGGGCTGCGCGACGGAAGGCCTGCCTGTTGCGGGGTGTGTAAGTTAGCCAGCCGAAAGGACCCTTGGAGCCACGGTGCACAATGAAGCCGTGCGCATATGCAACGCATCCACGGCAAAGGGAATTGATACGTACATTTTCAGTTAGGGTTGGTACTGCCGGAGACAGGGCTGAATGGCTGAGAATGTAGTCTGGTCGTGCTAGGACGTGAAGTTGATGGGGAAGGTCAGGTCAAGTATGCCCAGGTGCAGGTTGTTGTATGCAATTCTGCTTGAAAACGGGGACGAAAATTTCCAGAATGACTGGAGGAACCCGCAAAGCCTTGCTTGCTATTGGGGAACGGTGGGTACGTGGCGCTAAGCCCGAATGGATTTCTTTATCTTTTATCGCCCCACGAGTGTTGTCCTGACGGCACTGCGCATGCCCGGATTGCGCTGGTCCACGACGACAATGCCGCCACCCTGTTGTGAGTAATGAGTAACTGGAAAGGCTGAGGTCAAGATTGTGGAACATCTCAGCCCACTATGATCACCACGAAGATGTGAAAATGTTGTTCTGGGACAACTTTGATATCTACGACAATTATGGCTGTCAACAATTGATGCTTCCAAGTTGGACGCATACACTCTTTAGTGCCTTGCCTAGAAGTCAGCTCCAGAGGATATCTACTGTCATATTCCGTCCCCAACCGAGGGCACTGACAAAAGTCCAAATAAGAATATACAACACCGTCCGAATGAGCAAGAAAACTCGGAATTCCCATTCCCCCAAATCCCATCCCATCCGAAAGCCTGTACAATGCTCAAGATAATAGCATAATCAAAAGTTGCAACCTGGGTTTCACTGCCCAAGAATATGCAATGCAGCCCAAAAAAATACCCAGGGCTTTGCCATAGACTGAAAACCGAAGTTAACAGTAAAAATGAAGTCGCTTTACCCACAACAGTGGCAAACTGGACATGGTGTGTCCTCTCAAGGTCCAGAGTGGTACAGGTGATGACAGATCTCCGCAAGTTGAGACTGCTCTAGTTGTTTGCTGCACAACAGGATCGGTCAAACATTGAGAAGAAAGCGCCGAAAGTGCAGCTACCCCAGGCCCACCCCAAAAGCCGTACAATAAGAAAAAGAAGAGAGAGCTGCTCCTCATGAGGCATACCACGTATGCGGCCGCCCACAACGACATGCTTTGTAAGATATGGTTGAAGGCAACAGTCATCAAGACCAGCGCTTTGGCTGTCAAAAAATATGGGTATCATGTCCGTGAACTGAAAAGATGGAAGGGAATATGTTCGTTCTGTGACGGGGCCCACAGCCACAGCTTGCACACGGTCCCGGCAGAGCCACATGGCTTAGTACCTCTCGGGCCGATACCCATTGGTCCGTTGCGAGTCGTACTGGACCCCAGTCATGGAGTCAGACTGGCTCGGGATGCTCCCACTAAGAGCTCGAAGTGGTGGTAGCTCTGGCCGGGAGTTTCTCGCATACTGGTCCTGTGCGTACGGGTCTGCTGTAGGTTGTGAAGGGCCTGGATGGGACGGCGAGGCTTGATGCTGTGAACTGCTCCCCATTCCACCGCGCAACTGTCCATTCTCTATCCGAAGACGGTCGAGCTCGCGACGCATGCTCTCAGCCTCCTGTATCACGGTGTTGCAGTGTGCGGACAGTTGCTTGATTGTATCAGTCTGCCTTTGGTGTTCGGCAATCGCTGTGTAAAAGTTAGCACTGGAATGGAAGACGAAGTTGAGGAGAGAAGATCCGATCGATGGGCAGAAAGCCATACCTTTTGTCAGAATTTCCCACTTCGAGGCTTTCGAGCCCCGCTCTTGCGGCATAAGGTCGCGAAGCTGATCGAACAGATCCTTCATTTCGGTTCTGCGCTTACGCTCTGCAAGCTTGTGACTGACACGGAGCTCAGGGGTACGACTGTAGGGCTGCGTTCCACTGTGGGGACTGGACTCTTCGCTGTGCAAGTCGGACAATTGCTTGTGTTGGAGTGAATGGTGGTGGACTGAAGGGTAATCTGTGGACACGCCCGATACGCCCGACAGACGTGAGAAGTCTGGACCGCCATGCTCGTCCAGGCGCCTCTGACCAGGAGGAAGGCGGGACTCGGTTGTGAACTGGCTGCTTGCAATGGACTCGGCCATGCTACTTCTCCGAGAGTCAAGGAAGCTGGTGGTGGCAATCGATGACGGCACGCGCTGGATTTCCTCCTCGGGAAAAGCCCAAGCCTGACCCTTAGTCGGCTCAGCAGCACGGGCAATGTGACTCGTTGCTGGGCCTGTGATGGCTGGTGCAGTGCGCGCCATCTTTGGGAAACCGTCCGGAGTACGGTCAATATTGGGTTGGTAGCCATTCGATATCCTGTGAGCAGCTAATTGTTCGAGACCACCCCGAGGGTTTCTTTGCTGAGCCAAGGATCCCTGGATTGACGTGGTGGACTGATTCTGGCTGGCATAGGGCGAGTTACCGAGGCGCATGTCTCCAAAGTTCTGGTTTATCCTGCTGTCGACGCTCTCTCGCCTCGACTCTGGGTGTAGTCCTCCATTGCCATTGTATGCGCCGGACTCGAGCGATTGTGGACGATCAAAGCGCCGGTTTGCCGGCAGAGTGGGGGACACCATCGATGCCACGCTCATGTTGCCTGTTGGAGAGGCAATCGGGAGTAGGGTTGTAGCCGTCGGCGACGGAGTTGTCTCGTTTACGGGGTGGAAGACATTGATGCCAATGCCAGAAGCTGCCGATGTATCTGTTCAACGTCAAGTTAGTCTGGTCCGGCAAATACTCGAGTAGTTGGAGGGCTAGCTTACGTTTGCTTGAAGCATCCGTGCTTGAGAAGTAGGCCGAGTCACGGCTCTCCTCAGGAGCGTTGAGTACCCCCGCGAGCCCAGAAGGCAGCTTGGGGCCGCGGTGATCGGTCCCCATGGTTGTATGTGAGTTGTTGCTTGGGAGAGGTCGAAATGAGCGAGGTTCTACAGGTGATGTGAACGCTGCAGGACTGCGCAAGCATGCAAGGTCCGAGTAGCGACAAGCTCGTTGACCTGTCACCTGGTTAAATGTTCAAATTTCGCGCTCGCCGGAGACTGCCAGGAAAGGCGCTACTGCTGCTCCTATTTGCTTGTCGCCGGGTGATGCGACTAAAAAGAGGGTGTCGAACGTCCGGGGAGGGGCAGGATAGGGGAGAACGCGAAGGGCGGATAGTCGAAAGAGCGGCGATAGTTGATGCTAGGCTAGCCGAGTAACAAATCCCAGCGCAGGCATGGACGAGAGATGTTCTGGCAGAGGGTGTCGAGGCGTCGTGGTTGACAGGCTGAGTTGGCTCCAAGGTTGTGGGAACAGAGTCGACAAGTCCCTGGGCGGATGGTGCTCGAGGTGGACAGGGCGGGTGTGGTGAATTGGGGGCCCGGCCGAGACGACGATCAGCCACCAAATCGACCTAGCTAGCTCAGGCGCGAAGGGACGGTACGGTGCGGTGCTCTTGTCTATCTGTCTGTCTCTGCCTGCCTGGACCGACCGGTGACTTGGAAATGGCTAGACGCAGAGCAGACGAGCAGACAAGCAGACGAGCAGACGGAGCAGACTAGGGGTGGGCGGGCGGGCGAGGGCGAGTCGGTCGAGCAGCAGCAGACGGATGGGGACTGAAGAGAGAGGGAGAGGCTTCAGATGGGAGGTCAAGCCACGCGCGCAGCAGGCGTGGAGCAGCTTTGGGCGAGGGCGAGGGCGAGGGCAAGGGATCTTGTGTAGCCCAGTAGCGCGCACCGGGGATAGCCGTCGACATGCGTGCGCGGGCGGGCGCCGGGCCCCTGGCCTGCCGGGCCTGCAGGGTTTTGTGCGTGGGCAGTGGGCAGAGCAGGACACACATGGCCGAATGCAGACAGGCCTCGACAGGCTCCAAGGCTCGACAGCATGGCCAGCCAGTGAGGTGGGCCGGCGAACACTGTGCTCTGGACGGAGAGGTGGCTCGGGTGGGATGCATAACAAAGCTGCCAGTGCACACACCCAGAGGCGGCTGGTTGCACTACAGTGGGGGAGGATTGTCCCGTCGCCTCGTGCCAGATCCCTGCCGACTGCCCAGGTGGCGCCCGCCCCCTTCCTCGAGCTGCTCTGGGGCTCAGCCTTGGCCGGCATGCTCTGTCGATGGGATCCCGCAGGCGGGACGGCGCAGTGTCTGATCCATCCATCTGCCCATCTGCCCATCCGCCGTCCCTCGGGGCCCGTCCGTCTTGTGTTGCCACCCTCGGTACGCCGGACCGACAGGCTGTCGTCTGCGACTGGAGTATGATGCGACGCGACACTTGGGCCTGGCGCCCGGGTACGGCCGAGCACCTCTGTTGTGCTGCTAGCGTGCTGCAGCTGCGCAGTGCCTGGCTGGCTGGCTGGCTGGCTGGGCAGAGCTGGCGTGTTGCTCGTAGGCAGGCCATGTGGCTCCTGGGATGTGCCATTCGCTCCAAGGCTGCCGAGCGAGCTGCAACGTGCGCAGTGGAGTCCCCAGTCTGCTCCACCTGGGCAGTTGCGGCCCGCCGTCCTGCCGAGACTGCATGTACTCCGTACCGAGTACCTTGGGGAGGACGCTTAGCTAATGGCTCGGTCGCCGGTGTGCGTCCTCGCTCGGCGTCTTCATTAGCCCAATCGACTCTGGTCTCCAGCGCCGCAGACCGACTTGCCCCGGCTCCAAAGTCATGCACATCTGCGATCGAGGCGGTAGCGTGGTCGCCGCCTACCACTGTGCCTGCTTCGGCGATACCAACGAGGCATTTCCCACTAACTACACTCACCTGAGGCGAGCTGCTTCCCCGATATGCATTGCTAAATCCCCCAGTGAATCCATCAGAAAGAGCCTCAATGCACCCCTCGGCACCGACCCATTTAATGCATCGAGGTGATCGGCCGGGCCTGCGTCGGGCGTTGTCCGGAGTCGAGCTTTGAGTTCATGGTCGCAGTGGTAGCGGCCACGCTAACGCAGCACGACACGGAAAGCCCCTGGAGGAGCAGAATCCATCCAGGTAAGCATGGCACCCAAGCCAAGTACGCAGTGAGCGTGCTCCGTACATGGTACGTCGTCGACTTTGTTAGCGAACCCCCAAGGCAAGACAGAGAAGCCTTGCCGCGTGTGCTTCCGGTTGCATTTCTCTGTGCAACGACGTGGCTGTCTCGGCTCCATGGTGATGCTCCAAGCTTGTGCTGGCAGACGGCACGAAGCGAAATGGATGTGCTCGGCGCTGAAGCATCAACAATGCCATAGGTACAGAGTACTGCCTAAGATGGCGTGCCAACGGCCGCAGCTCTGTCCACCTTCACGTGCGAGCCCTTGAAGGTTGAACCTAACATCCCTTTGACGGATCCGGCCGGCAAAGGCCGGTTTTGCCAGATGCCCTCGTGCTACCCATGTGCCAAAGCGGGTCGTTCTCAGTTAGCATACCGATGGGCAAGTGCGCCCAGCTCAACAAAGCGTCTCCTCCTTCACACCTTCTGCGACCCAGCGATTTCGAGGTGGCCATCGGAGCTTGACCAGAAAGTCTATCATTTCGTTCTGATGCCCACCATGTCGTTAGCGTGTGTGTCATCTTGCACGCAATCACATACGCGACCTTGCCTCTCCATTCCACGTGTGCCGACCCAGCAATATTTTGCGCCGGTACCGACCTGCGTGGGCAGGCTTGCCTTGTCCGGTTCTGACAACTCTAATCAACCCTTGTAGAGTTAAGTATATCACCCTGCGCAGCGTGGCCATTGCTTTCGGTGTCGCGTCAGCTCTCGGACCTTGCTTCTTGGTCACCGTTCTGGAAACACCTCGCAATCGTGTGTCTCCGTGGCAAGACAGAGGGAGCTCGGCCGAAATGACGCCACCACCGCAGATTTCCTCCTGCAACATCAGAGCATCATGTAGGGTGTGCTCAGTAGGCCCGGGGACAACAGCAAGTTGCCTCTCGTAAGAAAGAGTGTCCAAAGTGCGGAGAGGCTGGCCGGCCCTGGCGCGCTAGCAGCATCTCTTGACGAGCTACACCTCGCAACCATTGGTTTCATCCTCGGTGCATTCGATGCGGACAGTTCGTCGAAGCGGCGTTGTCCAAGACTGGGTAGTCCTCGCTACTCCAGCCTCTAGTCCCCAGCCTCCAAAGCCCTTGGTGCGCCACGGCGCCATGCCTTTGAGTTCTGTTTGTTTCCCCCGCCCGAGCAGCAATGGCCGAACAAGGGATCCCGTGCTTTTTGCGCACCCCAATTTTCTCTCGGGCACCCTAGAGATACACAGTCGGCACGACATGGGTCTGCCCACGTGCTTCCGAAGCCAAGTGATATGGGGAATGGCACGTTTTCCTTCCCCGTCGACGTTCGTCCAAACTGTTTAGGACCATCACCTACCGGTCTGGACCCCAGGAACCCCGGGTACCGACAAAGGGTCCCCCCCACCCAAGGACATCATCATCACTGTCGTGCAGCTTGCTGCCCGTCCGGCGTGACAGCCCCTCGTCGGTCGAGAGCCAAGTCTGCCACTTGACTCACCCTGCGTGGCCCTGGTCTCTTGCCTAAGCGTGGCTACCCTGTTGCAAAGGTTCCCTGCCGATGCGCCGCGAGTTCTGCTCCGCAGCGCGGCTGACGATCCGGCGGCCGCCCAGAATACTAAAAATGTGTCGCTTTGTTACAGAGAGTACGCTTAAGAACCTACCTACCTTCTCTTTGGACGCTCGACCATTTTCACATGTCGGCATCTCCAGACAGCTCAACCTCACATCCTGCACCAGGGGAGGTCCGTCAATGCCTCGAATCGAGCTGCGCACAAAATGCAAGGGCAAGTCTGATTAAGTCGTCCATTGGCCGAGATCGAGGACAAAGGCCGTATCATTCCTAGTCGGCTAGTTAGCCGCACTTCCGGCACCGGCAGCGGCAAGCCAGATAAAATTTCCATGCCTCGTGGCTACGCAGCGCAAGCCCAGAAAAACATAAACCTAGCCGGGTAGGTCATCTTTCTGCGGCATTGTTATGGAAGTAGAAGCTCTCGCCTCGGTTCTCGACGACAATACTCTGTAGGCGGATGCATGAGTGATGAGTGCGGCGCACTCCGGCAAGCACGGCACGGTATTTCATTCACCCTCTGCTATGTCGACAACAGGAGACTTCTGTTCCGTAGGACGCTCGTAATCAGCCCTGTGCCAGGGGGGTCCTGGATGGCGAGATCTGAGATCCCGGATCGCACGAGTCGTGTACGCGTGGCTGGCTGCAGGGTGTCAGATCTACTAATCATCCAAGGGGGGCGCCACGCCATATCGACAGGTCCCTACTACCGATCTACAACAGACCACCGATAACCAGCTACCGTTAAACCGTATCACTTTTGTGGGCCATTACAACTGCGCCGATACCTCCATCTTTCCCACACCCTCTAGAATTTGGTGTATAACTAAAAGTCTGTAGTTATGCATTTATTTTCCGACGCGTCGTACGCGTCGTACGTATCGTAGTGCTTGAAGCTATCGTAGTACCCTAATTTACTATAGGTACTAGTAGCGGTGGCGGTTACTTGTAATTATATAAGGCTGTCGCGTCGCGTGCCTACCTACACCTACACTTATACCTACACCTATACTAGCACCTATACTAGCACTACCTATAAGCTCCTTTGAAGTTATCGCTAGTAACGCTAATAGCGTTATTCTAATAATCGCCCTCGATAGTAGACACCTTATTCTATACCCTCTAATTTAGCGCGTTCCTCTACTTACCTTATAGTAATATCGATAGGTTACGAAGCTAACTCGCCGGATACTACGAACGCTAACTTATACTCTCCGTTAACGAGTTTAATATACTCTAGCCCTTCCTATCGAACGTTTAGTAGATTATACGTACTCCTCGTAAGAATTAGCTATTCCTATAAGACTAGCGATATCGTTACTATCGCGAGCTTATAGCTTCGACGTTACTTAGCGACCGCCGTAAGGCGGTAGACTACGTATCGTACTATAAAATAAGATACTATATAATAATAGATATAACGTAAAACACGGTTAGTTTCTAGTATAGTACGTTCTATATATAATTAGTACTAACTTAATATATATATTAGTAGAGAATAGTTACCTTCGACGGCTACTATAACTACGACCTAGAAACTTACGATATCGATAAGCTATATAATACCCTCCGTACCGCGTTCGTTAACTACGTACGTAATAGTTAGAGAGGTAAAATATATAAAGCCCTTAATATATATAAACGCGATAAGGCCTCTTAGGAGCTCGCTTAAAGGGTAGGGCTTCGTAAACCTATAAACGTATAACTATTTAAAAACCTAGTCCTAGAAGTAATAATCTTAAGGTATATTATAACCGCTACTACGGAGGTATAGGTAGGTAGCCTTAAGCGGTAGCTCGATAGTAAGGGATTCCTCTACTAGGAAGTTACTACTAAGGTTAGCTATTAACCTCTACTTTATAGTATTATTTTTAGCGACCCGATAATAGCGTAGTTCCTTACTTCTAACGCCTCTATCGTCGTCGTTAACTCGATATATAATACTAATAAGCTTAGCTAGTATTTATTTACCCTACTAATCCGCGATAGTAATAGTATATAGCGCCTAGCTATTTTCTTCTTTATAGAGTCTCTCTACATAGAAATTATCGAGGCTTACCTCCGCGGCGTTAAGTAGCTACTACCTACCTTCTCCCCGACCTACTTTATATACGACGACTCTATAGCTAAATAAAAGGTATTCCGCGTTATTACTCCTAACGTTATAGTACTCCTCTATTAGAAGTACTAGAAGGAGGTAATCGCGAAGAAGCTTATAAGTAAGTATCTTCGACTAGTCCGACGGTACGCCTACTACGCTATATACTACGGCTAGGACCGTAATAATATAATTACCCTCGTTAAGAGGGCTATCTCGAAGATCCCTAAACCGGCTTAATTCGACTACGCTCGCGAGTACCTACGTATAAAGCTAATTAACGATAATATCGAGAGGTAGGCGATATTTATAAGGTAGTACCCCCCTAGGTTTTAGCGGAAGTAAGTACTTAAATCGATAGTTAGCTAACGCGCTCGTAATATAGGCTTAGGTATAAAATCCCTCTCCTCCTCTAAGTACCGACTACCTCCCTAATCGAAGGCTTCTATAGTACCCTTAAGGCGAACGGAATAAAGAAGACTATACGCGAGTAGACCCTCCTCGAGATAGTAAAGTATACCTTAAACGTAGCTATAGATTAGTACCGTAAGGCTTTATATAAAGCTAGCTTTAATAATACTAAACACCTACTATATCTTATATTATAGTACGCCGACTTCGCTACGCTACCTTTCTTAATTTAAAAGAAGACCTAGAAAGAGCTTTAAGAGGGGGAGAGGTTATTCCTCGACGATAAAGCTAGCTAGTATATACCTATTATAATAATAGTAGTACCTTCCTACCTATATATTAACTAGCGGCGGTGGAGGGTACTATATCGCTATATATAGTACGAATACCTCGATAGTAATAAGCTTATAGACGCCTATTTCGAAGGTATCCTCGACTTCTTCGAAGGGCGTAGTTTTATAGTATATAACGCCGAGATCTTCGATATTATATTCTACGAGTTACTACGATAGGTAGACCGCGTATAATAAGCTAAAGTTAACGAGGCCTTTAGCTTCCTTCTACTAACTACCTATCCTACGATTAGAGATAATATATAGGACTTAACGTAGTAGATCTAATAGCGCTTTTTTAAAGCCCGTAATCTTATCGAACGACTACTAGTTAAGGTTACGTAGGTCGTAATATAGGGCTTCTTAAGCTTTATTACTACCGTATAAGTATATTAGGTTACTAACCTTAATATAGCGACTTATATTACGTAGCTTATCTATAACGCTACTAGGTAGCCGCTAGCCTCGTAGGAGTTAACTAATAATAACCTTATATTACTCTTTACCTCCTAATAGGTAAATCTAAGCTTAATACTATACTAATTTACTACGTTTCCTATACCTTAATTATAGTATAACCTAGTTATATAATAACATCCTACTTTAGGTATATAACTAGCTAAACTAGATATAAAAATATAAGTAACTTATAACTTAAGTAATACGCTTAAAATAGCTACCTAAGTTGAAATGAGCGTAGCCGATAACACTATGAAAAACATCGCGAGATTAACGCGTTTAACACGTTAACTTATACATAGACATTATGTAGGATCTAACTAGCTTGGGGCTAGCAAAATAGACTAGGCTGACCCCCAAGTAAAGTTAACACCCTCCCTGCAAAACCCACAAAAGTGATACGGTTTAACGGGCACCCCGATAACCAGCTTTTGCTGTTCTTACGAGCTGCATCATCCCGCCCTTACCTCACGACGACGCCGCTCCGAGTAACGGTCCCAGGCTGGGGCCGAAAACCGCAGATCAAGCAAGGTTCATGTGAATGGATAGTAGGAGATCGTAGGTATGTGTGTGCCTACAACACTGCAACGTGGAGCTGCCACAATGTGACACGGCACCAGCGGGCAACACGGACCTGGACAAAAAAACACGTGTATCAAGGACCCCTCACCCCCCCGAAACAGGATATGCATCGCGAGCTTATTTTTATGCATACTCGCTCGCTGGTCAAAAATGTGCTGGCCAATGAGGCGGCAAGTCACTCCACCGGGCCACGTGCCTTTGATAACATTTACCGGTAGTGGTGGCCCTTAATTTTTGCGGAAAACCACATTCCAAGCCTTCTCCAGTTCAGAGAGGAGTTGGAAACCGTGGCAATGCATGCATGAAATTATTGACAACAGACACGTAAACATCTCAGAGATCCCAGGTCACGCCACTGATGATGGGCTAGGTTTATCCTGCCTTCCCTACGCGAGGCACACGCCACCGAGCAGAGCAGCCTGGTGCCAAGGCCGACTTTGTTGGCCACACCAATTTGGGTCCTTCCTTTCCTTGCCTCGACGTCATGACGGGGGATTGAAAAGAGATAGCTTGTTGATCTACGAACGTAGATCGCCATACCGTGGCGGCCCCTCCATTTTGACAGGTTCTCGCCACAGCTTTTGATGCCTACCGCCTCGGCCCTTCTGCGCCCCCCGAGGAGGGTCCTTCCTGTGTGGATCATGGCTTCAAGCCCCAGGGGGGAGGGGTTCCGATCTTGAAACGAAATTCGAACGGGACTCTATCAGATCGATCCTGCTACAAATATGTGACATCACATGACCCTTGTGTATCGCGCGCGCTGGGAGGAGGCAATGCTTGCACGGATCTGATATTGGGGGTTTGCTTTGCGTCGGGGTAGCACAAGCTTCAAACCCCTCGGGGCGCGGGACATGGATGCTTTTTTTCTTCCTTCCTTGACGTACGGAAAAACAACAACAGTAGCAGTAGCAGTAGCAGTAGCAGTAGCAGTAGCAGTAGCAGTAGCAGTAGCAGTAGCAGTAGCAGTAGCAGTAGCAGTAGCAGTAGCAGTAGCAGTAGCAGTAGCAGTAGCAGTAGCAGTAGCAGTAGCAGTAGCAGTAGCAGTAGCAGTAGCAGTAGCAGTAGCAGCAACAGCAGTACCGCCCGTCACAGCTTTCGCTCATATTTCTGTTCGCAAGTACAGAGACCCTGGCGAGCCTGATAGGAGGTGCTAGGTACCTATTACACACGGGGATAGAAATGGTTGTGGGTATCCAAGGTTTTCTTTTCCCGCTTTCCCGTACATTAATACAACACATTAACTACCTCTGATACCTCGGAGTCTTTGCCGTGTGCAGAGCGGGTTTGGCAATGGGGTGGATGGGTGGGCGAGCTGGGCTAGGCTGGGCTGGGGATATCGATTTTGTTACGCGCGCGCGCGCGCAGATGAGACATGCAGATGAGACAGGCATATCATGCGTGTTACCTACCGCCCGGGCTGTGTAGGCTTATTTGTCTTTTTTTTTCTTTTTTTCCTTGCTTTCTTCTTTTGCTAGACTAGCTCGTGTGTAACTCGTGTGCTCTGCAACGCACCTGCTCGTACTCGGTAACATTCACGACGACAAGCCTCTGGGGGAAGAAAGCCCTTGTGAACTGTGCTGCATCCCGTCACGGCAGGGCAGGAGGGTCCGACATTCATGTCTCCATCTGGACACTATCCTGTGTTAAACATAGCAATATGCCCCGTTCTTTCTTTCGCTTCTATCATGTACCGCAAAGGAACACGTGCTGCTAGCCGCGGCAAGGGGAGGGGGCTTGCTTCAGACTCGGGTAATCCCGTTCAGCCATGGACACACCTGCGCAGAAACAACAACAGCAAGGGGCGGGGGCGGGGGACGACAGCCTAATAGACTAGTCGCACGTGCTCGCCCAAATCCCCGGGACCGTCCTCGCTGGCTATTGGTTGGGAGGGAAACTGGCTCTTCATTTTGCACCTCGGCGTGTGTTGCTCGTGCTAGCCCTCAACAGCTTGCTTGCAGGCTCGCACAAACAAACGCACACACACACACACACTCTCTCTCTCTGTCTCTGTCTCTGTCTCTCTCTACATCACCCTTCCGCCGAGTCGACTTGTTTTTTCCTCCCCAACTCCCCGTGAAGAAGTGTAACCTTTTGTGCGGGTGGGGGTAAGGAACTGCGTGCGAGCTCGGAGCAATTGGTCATTTTTCTCATTTTGCTGTCTATTCTCGGTGGCAAAAGAAGGCACTGTTGCATGGTATGGTCAGGTAGGCGGCGGAATAGTGCTCAAGACAAAACATGGGCGGCGCCCAAAAAAGATGGATGGTCTACTTAATTAGAGACCAGACCCCTTGGCAGTGGCCGGGGCTTGGCTGTCGAAGCATGTCATGATCCAAAGCAACGGTTGGGATACATATGACTAGACCGGACTTTCTTTGCCTTGTTTTTCCACCGACAGCTTGCCACCACTCACAGCTTCCAGTGTGGCTGATACACTCCGAGACAAGAGAACCTCAAAGTTACAACCAGCCAACCAACCAGTCCACTTTCCGTCAAAACAGCCTGAGACAAAGACCCGGCCGAAAGTCCGAGGAAATGCGAAAAAGAAGACTGGCCATGACCTGTTCCAGAATTTAGGGTTCATGGTCGCGATAGAGATGCGCTGTTTCCGTCGGGAACAGATGTTTTGACACTGGGGTGGTATTGCTGGCATAGGTAGATCTATCAACATCTCAAGAACGCGCCTCGTCCCGGGCCCGTCAAGTCACTTTGTGTACGAGGCTGGGAGACGGCCCGTTTACAGATGATCTTCTCGGCTATTGACGCCTCGCGTCCAAGAGGAATCCAAGGAACCCAGCATTGTGGTATCAAGGGAGGGGGGGCAACCCGCCGCTCTGGGCCTCTGGAGGACGTCATTGTCTCAGGCCAAGGGGCCTCTCTGGCCGGCAAGATGCGGCTGAATCCGCCATTCTGGCTGCGCCGATCGAGCCGACTCGGCAAGCCCTCTTGCGATGTAGGTAGCGTAGGTAGTGCCGCCTGGCCGATCCGGGGTGGACTAGGACTTGCGCCACAAAGATAGCTTCCATACTTGATCTAAATCTCAGGAAAACCTAATCTTAACCTGCATTACCTGCACGCCAACTGGGCGGGAAGCAAACACGTGCGTGTAGATCAATCATGCCTGCGTAAGTGTAGGCAGGCATAGGGTTTCCCTCTAGTGACACCACATTGTTCGCAACCAAGACCTTTTTGTACGTTTTCGGCGGAATATCCAGTTCCAGTCCAGGGAGGTGGGGAGAGGGGCGACAATGTGCGCACATGGTGGAATCGTGTTTGCTTGCGTGCTCGCGTGCAGGCAGGCGGTCTCCCATGTGGACCGCCTGCATCTCAAAGCTCGTCGCGACAACGACAGGCCTGTCGTCTCGTCTTGAAAGGTCCCAAGACGCCGCCTGTCTGCTCTCTCTCCCGGTGTGGCACGGCGGATGCTTCTAAGAGTATCCAAGTTTTCGCCGTTCAGGATCTTTCCATCCGTATCGGGATGGTAAAGTGTAGTCTCTTTGTACAGTGTTTCATTGTTTCTTCTTTTTCTTCTTCTTCTTCTTCTATGTAAAGGACCACGCGACCGGAGAAGAGAACTGTCAGGCTGCAGACTTGCTTTCTCTCCTCCCCCCCAAACCGCCACGTGATGCGGGTCTCTCCCGATGAGGAATATGCATGTCGGAATCTCTTGCGAGACATGGGGCTGGTTGACAGGCGGACGAGAACAAATCAAATCAAAGCTACGCCGCTGGCTGGGCTTATTGGGCCTAGACCACCCTGCTATTTCGTGCATAGCTCTCTTTCTCTCTCTCTTTTTCTCTCTGTCGGCCATTCTCGCCCGAATGGAGTCGCCCAAAAGTGGGGATTCAATCTAGTCTACCCAAGTCTTCGCCGATGCTATATTCCAAGATAAGTGTAGCTAACAGGTTTCAATGTCCACTTGGGTTTTTGAGAAAGTAGTAATTAGTTTCGGCGTGGACTAACGGTGGTCAGATATCGCACTCTTCACTTCATTTTGGCTGGTAGGCCAGCTTGTATTCCTCTGAAAACCTGCGAGATCGTAGATCACGAACCTGTCGAATCCTCCATGTGGAACTTCCCGTGGCTCGTTCGCATCTGTCACGGAAATATTCATGACAGCAAATATGCTATGGATTTCTTTGTCATGGCATGTGCGATCGACATTTCGTGATAAATTTGTAAAATATCGGCGTCCCTAAGGCCCAACAGAACGCAACCAACCACGATTTCCTATAATTCAATTATGAAAACGCGTGATACAACAACGGGCAACGTTTTCTCTGGTATACAAATGGCCATCCTTTACAACTTGGACTTGACCTTCTCCCACAGCCCAAACGTCTCCAGGTTCGCGGGGCCGTTGTAGATGTCCCTTTCTACCATGGCCGAGTTGATCTACAGAAGAACATCGGCTCAGTCAGTATCAACAACCACTAGATGGCCATGCCGAGGCACAGACGGGGATCTGAGACGATGGGAGCTTTCCACCGGGGCGTTAACTCACATATTGAGGCCCCAGTGCCTTCACACTGGGAGCGCCTAGTAACCTCATGCACGTCTCGACCTCGCCCTTGAGAACTATTTACAGTCAATGAGTTAGACACGTTTTTGATCTTGCAACATGAGGGCAGGGAAGAAAGGCTGTTCACTCACTCTCGAACACACGCTCGACACCGGCCTGACCGCCAGCGCCGAGTCCAAAGAGAGCCGCCCGGCCGAGTCCGACGGCCGTGGCGCCAAGGCAGAGCGCCTTAACAATGTCGGTGCCGCGCTTGATGCCGCCGTCGACCCAGACCTCGATGTGGTCGAACACCTCCGGGCAGAACTTGCGGATTTCGAGGAGCGTGTGGACCGCGGGCGGAGCCGTGTCGAGCGCGCGGCCGCCGTGATTGGACAAGATGATGGCTTTCACCTGGGGCGCATAGCGCGCCGCGATGAAGGCATCCTCGTGCGTCTGCAGGCCCTTGAGAACGATGGGCAGGTCCGTGTGCTTGGCCAGCCAGGGCAGTGTGATCTTCCACGTCAGGTCCGCGGCCGTGCCGAAGAAAAGCTGCTGCCCGACGCCGCCGCCGCCGGGGCGGCTCGCTTCCTCGCCGGTCTTGACACCCGAGGCGACCGTAAAGCTGCCCTTGAAGTTTTGCTTCTCGTCGAGCTCGCGCTTGCCCGGCACGGGTGCGTCGAGGGTGAGCACGATGAATTTGAAGCGGTCCGACATGGCGTTGATACGGGCCAGCATGGCCTCGCTCTTGGCGCGGTCATTCTGCACGTACAGCTGCCAGCCAAACATTTGGCCGGGCTGGGCGTCGGCGACGATCTGCTCGGGCGTCATCGAGGCGTTGTTGGAGATGATCTGGCAGGCGCCGAACTTTGAGCACGCGCGGGCGATACCAGCCTCGCCGTCAGGGTGGCCGAGCCTGGCCATAGCGGCAGGCGCCACGAAGAAGGGCACGTCGGTCTTCTGGCCGACCATTGTTGTCGACGTGTCACACTTGAGGACGTCGAGGAAGACGCGGGGCCGCAGGAGGATGTTGCGGTAGACGGCATTATTGTAGCTCTTGGAGAAGGTGTCGTCGGCGGAGGAGTAGTAGTAAGCCCAGGCCTTCTCGGGAATCTGCTTGGTGGCGAGCGCCTCGATCTCGTCGAGGTTCAGGAGGCTCTCGAGTGGCGGGGGACCTTCGGTGGGCTCCTGCTTGGGCGCGGTCTTATTCTGGCTGGTGACTATGGTCTCCGGGTCGAGGCGGCCAAGCTTGGCCTCGGGCTTGAGGTTGTCCTCGAGGAGACCCGGGGGGTGAATGGGGTCATATTCTTCGGTGGCGTCGGTGCCGGCGAGCTGGAGGATGATCTTGGAGCCGCCTGGATGTGACGGCAGGAAATCCGTGACGTCGTAGACGTTGCCGTAAAGGACGACCCAGCAGCTCTCTGCCGTGTTGTGCTTGAGCACTGTTGGCGGAGAGAGCGGTATCCTGTGTCAGCACTGGCTTGAGAGGATGGGCGAGACGGAGTGCAATTGTGCGGGAAAACGGTACCTTCCTGCGTGCTGATGACTCTGTCGCCCATTTCGCTTGTGGTCGGGTTAGCTGGCTGTGCAGACTTGAATGTGTTTGTGCAAAAAGAGCACTGGGGGGAACAAAGGATGGCTACGCTGTATGGCTATGGCAATGGCGAAGCAGGAGCGAAATGCCGAGTGATTGGGGAAACTGGGGCGGCGGTGCCGACTCCAAGTGGCTCGGGGCACTTTCGCACGAGGCCGGTGCCGGCAGCTTGCGCCGGGAAACGCCTCGCTCGCACGCTGGACATTGCACAGGTGCTGATTGGCTGGCCGAGGCGGAGGTCTGTGGGTGTCCACAGTCTGGGGAACTGCTCTGTATTGCGGAGTACAGCGTACACAACTACATACAATACGACCTGATGTAGCTTTGATTTCTTCATGGTACTTTTGCTTGTGTTCGCCGACCCTGGCATTAATCATTGTTTGGCCAACGTGGTATACTGGGCTTGTTCATTTATTACACCTAGACGTCAAAGATGATAGACATGCTAGACTGCTGTAGTATTACTACTTGTTATCGTGCGCACTCTATCTCGCTTGAATGGCTACCAATCTCCCAAGTTACAATCATTGTTTGGCAGCCTTGGCAGCCTCGAGAGCCCCAACAACAGTGAGAGAAAGGAACGGCGTGACGACGTAGGACAGCTTGAATGAATAATAGTGTTAGACCTCTTACCACATTGGAAGGGATGATAGAGCTCCCGACTTACAGTGAGGAATCGCGCAATCGACATCCTAACCTTTTGCGATGCACCGCTCACATCTGCCAGGGCCAGAAGCTTCATCGCAGGGGGTCCAGAGGGCAGCATCATCATGGTCCACCACAGGATGGGGTCGTCGGGCAGGACATTGGTCTTGGCCGCGAGGACCCAGATCAGGGGGATGCTAATACTATATTTTCCCAATAAACGGTTAGCAAACTTTTTCCAGACGCGCCGTATTCAAAGGCGACTTGTCCCGCAAGAACGAGGACGACTTACGCAGGCCAGACTACAAAGCGGATGAGGAACACGATGATGAAAGTCTTGAACGGGACCGTCCCGGCGTTGTCGCCGTCCTTCCACTTGCGCAGGCTGAGGCTGAGCTTGACTCCCACGACGACCACCTGCAGCGCCACAAACAGCTCGCCGACGTTTCTGATGCACGTCGTCAGCCAGGCATTGAAGTAGCCGCCATCGCTCATGTCGGCAAAGAACAGAGTCTGCAGGGGTGGCGTGAGGCCGATGATGACACCGATGACTGCACCGATGAAAGGCGCATTGAGAAATGCGCCCAGGCCTGAGATAAAGGATTGGACGGGGCCCGGCAGCGCCGAGAACCACCTCTGGACCGTGGGGACGACTGCTTTCTTGACGTTTCTACCGCCGTGGCGGACGTGGTGGGGGAGCAATGAGGTTTGCTCATCTGTGCTGTCGCTACCGTTCGAATTTTCCTCGTCGTCGCCTTCGTCATTGTCGTCTTCGTCCTCGTCATCGGGAATTCTTGAATCGTCTCCATTCTCGTTTAGGTCGGAATCCCCCGCCAGCCACCGCCACGCCTTGCCGACCAATGAGTCGTCAGCCGAGCTCTGCAGGATCTCGGGGCCCTTGCCAAAGGTAATCGTGTTGGTAATGACTGATGCGGCCAGGAAGTAGGAGCGGGCTCGCTCGATGGCGGCAGATTCCTCGCCGGGGCCGACAAGTGTCGAAAGGACACCAGTGGTCCCAAGAGCCTGCAGCAGAAGCAGAGGCAGCGACTCTGTATTATTGAACGAGATTGCTGCAGTAGCCCACTTCTGCTCGACCCGGAATATCACAGTTAAGAGGTGTCCGATAGCGACGGAGAGAATCGTGTAGACTGCTGCCCAGACTGTTGGGGTTGAGCGGAGGCTTGGTCAGTGGACGATCCCACAAATGAGATGAATCTCCAGTTGACGTCTTTTGCAACTTACTGATCAAGGGCACGTAGTCTTTGGCCGTATCAAGGTCGAGATTCTCGCCCAAGTTGACCACCAGCAGGCATGGCAGGAGGACTTGCACACAGAGGTGGGACATGTCCTCGGCGGCCTGGATGCTCATCAGGCCATACTGGGCAGATATAACACCGACACCGATGGTCAGGAGAACAGACAGGGACGCTTGGAGGGCGCCGGCAAAGGCAACGCCTGCTCCTGAAGCCATGATGGTCTGGATGAATTGGCACGGTGAGAGGTGGGTGAAGTTGCACCGGGGACGAGAGAAACAACGAGCAGCAGAGCCCACGCGACCGTCAAGCTGGTGGGCAATAGCCTTGATTTTAAGCTTAATCCTAATGGACCCAGGCCGGACAAGATCCTCCACACCAACAGCTTGACAAGCAAGCCTAAAAGGCAGTGAAACACGCGCCAAGCAGCGAACAGAGCACGATGTTGATTGGGAGGCGCGCCCGGAAATCAGGTTCTCTCGCGTGCCAAGAGGCGCGCAGGCGGCTCGACTGCGTCATTGCCAAGACGTGCCAGGGCTGCCAGCGACGGGAGTTGCTCCCGAGGCTTCAAGCTGCGTATATGTGTGCTGCAAAACTCATGTCTGCCGAGCAGAGACGTGCGATGTTGTAAGTTGCAGCTGCTAGTACATGTAAAATCGTTTAGCTTGGGCGAGGCACGCTTCGAGCGACGATCAAAGGTTTGAACGTTTGACGTCAGGCTCGGCTCGTAGCGTTATCAGGCAACATGCTAGCGATCCCTGTGCCGCGCAGTGGTCTTTCAATCTCTGGTTGGCGGGTTTCCTTGTCCGCCCCGCTATACAAGAACTATCTCCTCCTTTAACAGCTGGTGAAAGTCACTATTACCTTGAGGTACTCAGTTGCCCAAGTCCTTCCCCTACTGACATGAGCTGTCTCAACGCGGCTGTTGTTCCGCCAGAGTCGACTTCCTAACCTTGCGCTTGCTCACACCTGGGCATGAAGCACAAGCCTCATCCCCACACTAGCCGCACTCTGCCTGAGGCTACTTCCGAGTCTCCGCTCGACACGGGGAAGGGGGCGCTGCCCGTTGAGGAAGGTCGAATGGAAGCCCTTGTCGTGTCAACGACTGCCCTGGCCTTCATTGTGGACGGGAAACGCTTCGTCACAATGCCGCTGAGCAACTAGGGAGAGCTCTCCGTGCCCAGTGACGTAGGTAGCTGTCAGACCTGACCCCGCCATCTCATCTGAGATCTCAGGTGCTACCTACAGTATGTACTGCGACCCGCGGTGGAGGCCAACTGCCGAACGGAACCTACATCCATCATGGTTTATGGGGACACGATCCTTTCGACTTGCCTAAACGGGTAATCTGCTGGTCTATTTCTGTGTGCTCTGGAATTCGGAGAGTGCCAGGTATGAGGTTATTCGCGAGTTTAAATCGGAGCCGATGCGGAAATGGATGGCACGCATTTCTCGCACGAGACTGTAAAATTACTGCGACCGATGTACTGTAGAAGAGGGATGCGACTCATGTTCGTGGGTCGGTTGTCCTGTCGACAACTGGACCGGCAGATGGGTCCTCATAATCATTGAGGCCGCAGTCATCGTGGTGACTGGCCAAGATGAAAATCTTTGACGTGCCCCGCCTGTTGCAAGGAGGATGAGTCTGCTGGAGCGCCGGAATCGCTAGCTCGCTAGCCTACAGGACCAGGCGTCTCAAATGTTGAAGCATGCCACAGCAGTCCGAGCTCGAGCCCGAGTCACACCCTCCGCACCAGACCGGCCCCCGCACTGGCATGCACGAGCGAAGATCGGAGCCACACTCAAATTTTTTGTTGATGGTGGTCGGCTGTTATCTTATCGCACCCGCAGAACTGGGCTTTGAGCTTCGATTGTCAAGGTTCGCAGGGCCGCGAGGTGAAGCCTCTGGCAGGACCGGCTTGCTGCCCACTAAATGTTCCCAATTGGCCGAACAGCAGGAACCCTGCAGTATATCTCCTGGACCGGCCTCTTTCTGTCGTGGTGGCTTCGTCGTGTGCCCTCCGCCGCTCTGCTGTTTTCTCCTTCTTATAAACCCCCCAACGACCTGTCATCTCCAAGAGCCCGCTTGACCCGACTCGCCAATCGGCTGCAGCTGGGCTTAGGGTACTTGGATCTCCAGATCTCACGGTGCTTTGGCTTGTTTCCAATTGATCCGTGATCATGGCCATGTCTACAAAGTTCGCCGGCCGCGCGCCCACCCTGCTTCGACACGGCCGCCGCTTGCCCGCCGTGCTCCCACGCAGGACTTTCGTTGCCGCCGCGGCTCGGGCTCCTTCGCAGCTTCTCTCTTCCTCAAGCAGCAGCTCAGCTGCCTTCCAGCAGCAGAAGAGGAACTTCACCATTTCGGCTCGTGCTCTGAACGCCTCTGTCGCATCCCAGGAGGCTCCCAACCCCAAAGCCTACCTTGAGAGTGGTGTCATTAAGCCCAGGGACATCGTCGATGTCAAGAAAGTCTTGGTCATTGGCAGTGGTGGTCTGGCCATTGGCCAGGCCGGAGAGTTTGACTACTCAGGTTTGTCTTCCCACGCTTCTGGACGTCTTTTGCGCTTCCAAGTGGCGGTCAAAACTCCCAACGTAACAACTTCTAGAGACGTCAGATGCCCAGATTTGCAGTAATTAATGCCATGATATCTACACAGGTTCGCAGGCCTTGAAAGCTCTCAAGGAGGCGGGTGTCGCATCCGTCCTGATCAACCCCAATATCGCGACCATTCAGACCAACCACTCCCTCGCCGACGAGGTCTACTATCTCCCTGTCACCCCCGAGTATGTGTCGTACGTTATTGAGAGGGAGCGCCCTGATGGAATCTTCCTGTCATTTGGCGGCCAGACGGCCTTGAACTTGGGTGTTCAGATGCAGCGCATGGGCCTATTCGAGCGATACGGCGTCAAGGTTCTCGGCACCAGTGTCCACACCCTCGAACTCTCTGAGGACAGAGACATGTTCGCCAAGGCCCTCAACGAGATCAACATCCCCATTGCCAAGTCTATCGCTGTCGAGACCATCGAGGACGCCCTCGAGGCTGCTAAGACCGTCGGGTACCCTATCATTGTCCGTGCCGCCTTCGCCCTTGGTGGTCTTGGCTCTGGCTTCGCCAACAACGAGGAGGAGCTTCGCAACATGGCCGCCCGCTCCCTGACTCTTTCTCCCCAAATCCTTGTCGAGAAGTCGCTCAAGGGCTGGAAGGAAGTCGAGTATGAGGTCGTTCGTGACGCCAACAACAACTGCATTACTGTGTGCAACATGGAGAACTTTGATCCCCTCGGCACGCACACTGGCGACTCGATTGTTGTGGCCCCAAGTCAGACCTTGAGCGATGAGGAATACCACATGCTCCGTTCCGCCGCCATCAAGATCGTGCGCCACCTCGGAGTCGTGGGAGAGTGCAACGTCCAGTATGCGCTCCAGCCTGATGGGCTAGACTACAGAGTCATTGAGGTCAACGCACGTCTATCGCGATCTTCTGCCCTCGCTTCCAAGGCCACCGGTTATCCCCTGGCTTACACTGCAGCCAAGATCGGTCTCGGCCACAGCCTACCCGAGCTTCCAAACGCCGTCACCAAGACTACCACTGCCAACTTCGAGCCGTCTCTGGATTACATCGTCACTAAGATCCCCCGCTGGGATTTGTCCAAGTTCCAGCATGTCAAGCGTGACATTGGCAGTGCTATGAAGTCCGTGGGTGAGGTCATGGCTATTGGCCGTACCTTCGAAGAATCTTTCCAAAAGGCCATTCGCCAAGTTGACCCCAGCTTCGTAGGCTTCCAGGGTGACAAGTTCGACGACCTCGACTTCGAGCTTGCCAACCCTACTGATCGCCGCTGGCTCGCCGTCGGCCAAGCCATGCTCCACGAGGGCTACACTGTTGACCGTATCCATGAGCTAAGCAAGATTGACAAGTGGTTCCTCTACAAGCTCCAGAACCTTGTCAAATGCACCCGTGAGATGGAGGCTGTCGGCAGCATTGAGGGCCTCAAGCGAGACCTGCTCCTCAAGGCCAAGAAACACGGTTTCTCTGACAAGCAAATCGCTACTGCGGTCAAGAGCAACGAGGACGCTGTCCGCGCCCTCCGTCTGAGCTTCAACATTCGCCCCTGGGTGAAAAAGATCGACACCTTGGCTGCGGAGTTCCCCGCCGATACCAACTACCTGTACACAACCTACAACGCCAGTTCCCACGACGTAACATTTGAGGACAAGGGCACTATCATTCTCGGCAGTGGTGTTTACCGCATTGGTAGCTCTGTCGAGTTTGACTGGTGTGCTGTGAGCGCCACCGAGGCCCTCCGCGAGATGGGCCAGAAGACCGTCATGATCAACTATAACCCCGAGACCAGATCCACAGGTACGTACATGGCAAATGTCTTTTGATATGATAAAAATAAAAATAATGATCGCTGACCACTCTTGCACACAGATTACGATGTCGTCGACAGGCTCTACTTCGAGGAGCTGAGCTACGAGAGAGTCCTCGACATCTACGAGCTCGAGCAGTCTACCGGTGTCGTCGTTTCCGTTGGTGGCCAGCTGCCCCAGAACATTGCCCTTCGTCTCCAGGAGACTGGCAAGGCCAACGTTCTCGGTACCGATCCCAAGGATATTGATAAGGCTGAGGACCGACAGAAGTTCTCCGAGATTCTCGACAGTATCGGCATTGATCAGCCCGCATGGAAGGAGCTCACTTCAGTTGCGGAAGCTGAGAAGTTTGCGGAGACTGTTGGCTACCCTGTTCTAGTTCGTCCTAGTTACGTCCTCTCTGGTGCTGCCATGACCGTCATCCGCAGCAAGGAGGACTTGAAGGACAAGCTCGAGGCAGCCAGCAAGGTCTCCCCCGACCATCCCGTCGTCATCACCAAGTTCATTGAGGGCGCCGAAGAGATTGACGTCGACGGTGTTGCTTCCGAGGGCAAACTCATTATCCACGCTGTCAGTGAGCACGTTGAGCAGGCTGGTGTGCACTCTGGAGATGCTACACTGGTCCTGCCTCCTGTCAACATTGATGATACTACCATGGCCCGCCTGAAGGAGATTGCCCAGAAGGTCGCCAAGGCCTGGAAGATTACTGGCCCTTTCAACATGCAAATCATCAAGGCCGAGAACCCTGAGGGTGGCGAGCCCCTTCTCAAGGTCATCGAGTGCAACCTCCGCGCATCCCGCTCTTTCCCCTTCGTCAGCAAGGTTCTTGGCACCAACTTCATTGATGTTGCGACCAAGGCTTTGGTTGGCAAAGATGTCCCCGAGCCTACCGATCTTATGGCCGTCAAGCGTGACTACGTTGCGACCAAGGTTCCCCAGTTCTCCTGGACTCGTCTTGCTGGTGCCGACCCCTTCCTTGGCGTCGAAATGTCCAGCACTGGAGAGATGGCTTGCTTCGGCAAGAACCTGGTTGAGGCCTACTGGACGTCTCTGCAATCTTCCATGAACTTCCGCATGCCCGAGCCCGGTGAGGGTATTCTTCTTGGTGGTGAGGTCTCGAAGCCCTGGCTTACTTCGGTTGTCGACTACCTGTCGCCTCTTGGGTACAAGTTCTTCGCTGCTGGCGACGATGTCAAGCAGTTTGTCGAGTCTTCAAGCCGGGACAAGGTCAGCGTCGAGGTTATTGAGTTCCCCACTGAGGACAAGCGTGCCCTGCGGGAAGTGTTCCAGAAGTACGACATCCGTGGTGTCTTCAACCTTGCTCTTGCTCGTGGCAAGACTACTCTGGACGTGGACTACGTCATGCGCCGCAACGCTGTCGACTTCGGCGTGCCGCTGTTCATGGAGCCTCAGGTAAGATTATTTCCATTACAACAACCCGGCCTTAACTCCTCTTTAGGCTCTTGCTAACATACCCGACACAGACTGCCTGCCTATTTGCTCAGTGCATGAGCGAGAAACTGCCCCGCAAGGATGGCATCCCGCCCGAGGTCCGCCGGTGGTCCGAGTTCATTGGTGGCAAGCCCCTATAAGCAGGGCATTCGCTATATTGGGGATGAAGTTTGAGTAGAAAATGTTCGTACTAGAAGACTTAGGTCACTATTGCTTGAGCCTGGGTTTGGTTCGACAGGCGTTTTATGGGTTGCAAGACTTCTTGCGATTGACGATTTATGGGTCACATAACTGGGTGAGAAGGGGAGAGGGTGTGTATGTACGTTGATATCGATGAGAACAAAAGACCAAGAAATTCATGAACTAAATATCTACTTCACGGCAATGATTCAAACCAGTTCATATTTCTAGTTGATGACCTAGGTCAACACACACTCATGTTCGAAATGGTGCCCATTATTGATTACGTAAGCAGCATCACAGCCTAGCCTAAAGTGGGCTTAATTGAGTTGTCCCACCTAAGCGCGTGTCGACGACGCGTCTCCAAGCACTAGCTAGCAACTTTGTCGTCATAATTTTTGGCCATAGCTGGTCAATTCCCATCAGTACGAGAACCGGATCACCTGGTTGAGAAGCACACCACCTATCAGAACGCATACACACCTCGACCGCCGAAAATGTCGAACTTCTTCGACTTGAAAGCCCGCAAGGCTGCTGCGGCCAACGGGGCCACGGCCAGCAAGCCAGAGGAGTCAAAGCAGAATACAAGACGGCAGCCGTGGGTTGAGAAGTAGTACGTCGAAGCCAAGGCCCCTTCAACCCTGGGAGTTTGTGAGGATACAAGCGAAGAAGCTGTAGCTGACTGTACATGGACGGTTTAGTCGACCAAAGACTCTGAGCGATGTCACCGCGCAAGATCACACCGTCGGTATTCTGCAGCGGACACTGCAGGCTTCCAACGTACGTACCGAAAGATGACCACAAGGCCAGACACCCACGAGCAGAACTCACCAGTCAGCTAACACGACTCTGCCCCTCGTGTCCAGCTCCCCCACATGCTCTTCTACGGCCCCCCCGGCACCGGCAAGACCTCGACGATCCTCGCGCTCGCCAAGGAGCTCTACGGGCCCGAGATGATGAAGGCGCGCGTGCTCGAGCTCAACGCCTCAGACGAGCGCGGCATCTCGATCGTCCGCGAAAAGGTCAAGGACTTTGCGCGGATGCAGCTCACCAACCCGCCCCGGGTACCGGGACCGGTTCCCCTGCCCGCCCTTCAAGATCATCATCCTCGACGAGGCCGACAGCATGACGCAGGACGCGCAGAGCGCGCTGCGCCGCACGATGGAGACGTACAGCAAGATCACGCGCTTCTGCCTCGTCTGCAACTACGTCACGCGCATCATCGACCCGCTCGCGTCGCGGTGCAGCAAGTTCCGCTTCAAGAGCCTCGACCAGGGCAACGCCAAGAGGAGGCTCGAGGAGATTGCGGGCAAGGAGGGGGTCGGGCTTGAGGAGGGCGTCGTCGAGGTGCTAATCAAGTGCGCCGAGGGAGACCTGAGAAAGGCCATTACGTATCTGCAGTCCGCTGCGCGGCTAGTGGGCGCGATAGAAAACGAGGACGGCAGCGGCGGCGGTGGCGATGCAAAGGAGGACGAGATGGACGTAGACGGTGGCGATGCAGCGTCGAACAAGGTGACGAAAAAGATCATCGAGGACATTGCCGGTGTGATACCGGAAGCCACGATCGAGAGTCTGCAGAAGGCCATGCGGCCGGCCTCGGGCTCTGCATACGCGGCTGTTTCCAAGGTTGTCGAGGACATGGTGGCTGACGGATGGAGTGCTGGGCAGGTCGCTACACAGGTAAGTCTGGCCGCCGGTGCATAGAGAGCTGAATGTGCAACTTTCCTGGTCATGAGAGGGACAACTGCTAACGATCTTGCGTTCTGGCTCTTCAGTTGTATCACGTGGTACTGCAAGACGAGACGATCCCCGACGCGGCTAAGAACAAAATCACACTGGTGTTTTCAGAGGTGGACAAGCGGTTGGTCGACGGCGCGGACGAGCACTTGTCGATATTAGATCTTACATTGCGCATCTCAAATATCCTCGCGGGCAAGAGCTGAATGAGACCCCCGCAGAGAGGAAAACGGTTAGGGAGAGGGACCCAGATATAGTTGTATGGGCAATGTTAGCGCACGTGCAAGCAGCTTCCGCTTTATGTTGGCGATGGTCTCTCATCATGTTCAAAGACACGAACACCTCATTAATGAGTCGCGGGTGGATTGCGAATGGGATGTACAAAAGCGCGAGGGGTCCGAAATTCGCTACATAGCAGAGGATGACTACAAAATAGCAAAGATGCACATACAACGACGTCAGTCGTTGATCAGGCCTAAGTTCCCGTCTAGCTTCGACCAAATGCTCTTCTCTTGCTGATCCGCAATGATGATCTTCCCTTCCGTGATCCGTCTCCTGTGCCCCGGGGTGGCTTGGATTTGAACACTATCCCTGCGATTGCCCCGGGTGCCAGCGTCGTCATCATTATCAGCATCCGTCTTGTTCAAGAACCTGCGCACCTCGCCCAGCCTGCCCATCGCCTCGTCTACCGCCATCTGGCCCAGCTCAATCTTGTCCACGACGGCCTCGAGCGTCGCAATCTTGGCCGAGTCGGCCGCGTAGACAAAAGGCTCGACCTGCTTGGACACGCTGGTCTTTGACGTCGTGCTGCCGCCCTTCCTGGTGGCGTCGGCGAAGCTCCGCCTGGTGTTGCTGCTGGACCTCCTCGAGCTCCTGTGATTGGCGGCATCCAGAGCCGTGGCATTGGGGTACGCCCTCAGCAGCTGGCTCTCCTCGACCAGGTCATGGATGACCTGGCTCATGTGCTGCTGCTGCCGCGTGACGGCACTGTTGATGTGCGACTTCTCCTGCACGAGAGCCTTTTGCTCGCGCGCGCTGGCCTGGAGCTTCTCTAGATACGGCGTGAGCATGAGCACGGCTGGCGGGTTAAAAGCTGGTGACTGCGATAATGAGGCTGGCGGCTTTGAGGACTGCTGTGGTGCAGGATCCTCGGTGATCCTCATGCCGCGGAACTGCTCGAGCTCCTGACTGACGCCCTCCGTCTCAGCTAGGAGCATCGCAACCTCCTTGCGCAGGTTGATGTGCTCGCTATATTCACGCTGGATATCGGCCAGTTGTGTGTCGAGGTCTGCCTCGCCTTTCTGGTTCGAAGTTTTGGCAGCCGTCCCTGACGATCTTTGAGGCAATCCGGATCCGCTGTTTTGGCCAACGTCATCATCATCCACCTCCTCCTCGTCCCCAGCCTCCATGAGCTGCGCCTCGATCCAGCCAATGAGGTGATCCTTGACAGCGGTCAGAGCATGGAGCTGGACCTCGGCAGGCAGCGCCGATGGGTCGGCGAGGCCACCACGGCCAGCTCCTCGCTCGCGCATGGCGTCGAGCTTACGCTTCTCACGCTGCGCCAAGAGCTTGTTGCGCAGCACCGCCTTGTGCAGGCCCCTCATCATGGTCTCGATCTCGTGCTGCGGCGCAGAGCTGTCGCGCGTGAAGCCCTCCATGAGCGCGCCGGGCATCTCGGGCAGCGGGCCGCAGGCGCGGAAGACGGCCGAGGGATGCAGGAACTCTGGCTCGGCGGCGGGCAGCGTCTCCAGCCGGTCGAGGGCGCCGAGGAAGATGCCCAGCCGGCTGCGCTTCTCCTCGAGGGCGTTGACCTGTAGTTGAAGGGCGATCACCTCGCTGTCCTGGACGTTGGGAGAAGCCTGGCTGGTGTTGGGCTTTGTTGTTGTTGTTGTTGTTGTTGGGACTGATCCGACATCAGACGAGTCGGGCCCCGGCCTCGAGGCCTCCTGGAGCTGCCTGAGCTCTTTGTTGAGGCGTATGTTCGTGTCGATGAGCTCCTCGAGCCTAGAGGATGTGGCTTTCTCGTCCACAGGCCTGCTGGCTGCTTCCACTTCCGGGGGCAGGAGAGCCAGAGGATGCCTGAGAATGATTTCGCCATATGTCTGCGCGAGGACCTGCTCATGGAACGAGTGGTGATCTATGGTTTCATCTCGTGGCCTCAGGACTTTCTCTAGTGCTGCCCTAAAGGCGTGCGTCGTTAATGGGTCCAGCGATTCCATTGCTGGAGGAAGAGCTGCCTACGAGCACTGCTGGCGAGGGGCCGATGTTGGGTGTCAAGAGGTTACCAGTGCCATGAGAAACAATCCGCATGCGGCAGGGTCTGGGTCCTAGCGAGCGGAGGCCTGCCGGCGAACGGCGAGTGTGAAGCTGCAAGTGAAGCTGGAAAGGCTGGCAACAAAGTTGAATGCTCGGTGTTTTTGTTTACTTTGGTTGACCGCCCTACTGACCTTGAGCAGCCTGATCGGCCAATGCCGGTGGATCCCTGCTGCAAGTGTGCAGCAAGTGTGCAGCAAGTGTGCTGCAAGTGGGAAGCCACCTGCAGCATGGACATTGAGTATTCATAAACCACCGACACTCAACTACACAAAGGCAGACAGGATCGTCTGCATATCAATCACAACTACTTGCCCTTGCCGGCTTCAATACCCACACCGTCCCCAGCTCAACTCAGACCATCGATAGCTCGGACCCGACCCCGGCCTGGCATGGAGTCTTTCTCCGTGGCCGCCCAGCACTCTGGGGCAATCAAACACCTCCACGCCATTACTCTCGACGCCTCGGCCGCGAATGTGGCTAGGGAAATTCGGTTGGCTGTCACGGTGCTCGTTATTGGATGGGTCGCAGTCACTGGTATCAGGACGTGGTCTGCGAGCCGCAAGTAGTTATTTCGAGAGGTTGAGATGTGTCGAACCCCTCAATCGCATTCGACCTATCTGGTCTGCACGTCGTCATCATCCTCCTGGGGGCATCACAACCGGGATGCCCGACAGGCCGACTTATGGGAACAGATCAGGCAATTCCAATCCTCACGGGCCAGCCCTCGTCGTATATTGGACTTGTTCCGCCAGCACCAAGACGTAGAATAATATCCTCGCACTGCAACTATGCACTTCCAAGGTTGTGAACTCCGGACTTCTTTAGGTTGCAGGGTAGGCGTCATTGACTTTGCGTCGGCGGGCCGGGCGAGTGGATGCCGGGCTTTCGGCCCAAAACGCGCTGTACAAAGGCGTCAGAAAACGCATATTTACAACCCTCTTTTGACAAATCACATCTGCACTCTCTTCTATAGCTAGGATTCACGTATACGTCTCCTTCCAGAGTTCAACCACTCGTCCACCATCATGGCTCTTTCCGGCCTTCAGAAGGAAGTCATTGCCCTGTACAGGCATTGCCTGCGAGCGGCCCGGCAAAAGCCCATGGTGTGAAGCTTTCCGATGTCTGAACCCACAGTAAGGACAGCATTGCTAACGGACTTGATGCAGGCAACTCAACCGCATTTCAAGGCATACGCAAGGTAGGAGTGCCATGACGTTCGCTTTGCGGGAGCCGCGACTAATTTGTGCTGCAGGGCCGAATTCGACAAGAGCATACAGATCAACAAGAAAGACTTTGCCGCCGTCGAGTTTCTTTTGCGCAAAGGCAAGCGTCAGCTGGAGTTGTACTCGCAGCCAAACATCAGGGACATTCGGTGATGTGGGTGGCGGAAAGATCGTTCTTCGATCAATCCTACCTGCGCTTACAGCTCCTTCCCATTCTGCAGACACCAAGAAGCGGTTGCCTTGTGATGCTCTGCTTGGCTTAACCACTCGAGTCTAGAAGCTGCAGGCTTCACTTCCTCCCATCATGTACAACCAGTTTCTTACGACATAGATTTCCGCAACCTCCATCTGCTCTTCTTTTCTTTTTTGGAACGCCCGGCCCAGACTTGTGTGGGTTTTTGGAATAGCATCCATGCCTAAACTCATTTTGCCTTAGAAGGGGAGTCCTCGGCGGCAGAAGTCCGTTGACAAGCATGCAGCCGCCACACACCCTGACAAGAAGCGCACCGTCAAGAGCGCGTTATATACTTCTATCCTGGCGAAGGTCTCCCGTCCAGTGTCCAAGCAACGCAGGATCAGCCATAGCAGCAGCCATATCAACGTCTGCCGTGTGCTACCATATAAACTTCAGCATTCTCATCACCTCGATGGCGACTGGCCGTCGCACGCTACTAAGAGAGAAACTAATGGCCTTGATAGCGTGTACTTGGGAGATCTGGAACGTTTGCACGTGTCAGATACACTAGAAGAGCTACGTAGCCACGCACAGCACCGCCCAAAATCAGGCACGAAATATCCAGGTTCCGTCAGCATCCAGCGGGCCGAAGCACTGGACAAGGCTGCTCCGTCCGAGACCGTCACTACTTTCCTCGCGAGTGCAGCCCAGGAATCCAGCGATAAGTGGACGAAAAGGCAGGCCCAAGAAAAGCGGTTCGGCCTCTCGGATCCTGTCGTGTAGGAAGCGATCAACAGGAACCTCACTCAGCAGCAGCGACTGGCTTCTGTAGTCACACCAAACCACAAGAAGTTGGGCTCGACAGAACTCCAATCCTCGCGATCGCCTAGCGAACGCAAAGCACTCAACAGATTCACAAAGAATCTCGACAAATTTGCTAACGTCTCGCGATTAGCTGGGGATCCGCTCATCGCCTCGCCCACCGAATCACAGTCCCGAGCATCTCTACATACCGTACAGCCACTCCTACCATTTCACAAAGAATTCCAGGCCGCTGGTCTAGCAATCACGTCTACGGAGCAGCGAGGCTCTGACGCGCGGAGATTTGAGAACTTTAAAGCTGCAAATGCGCCAGTGACAGTGCACAGTCGTGTCCCTGTGAGTCGGAATTACATGAGCAAGGAAGATGACAAGAAGCTTAAAGCAACACTGAATTCAGCCACGTATGCTCAACCAGATCACGAATCCCAAAGTCATGAGGTTTCGAATCTGCAAAAAGGAGACGATGCAAAGGTCAAGGATCCCCAGGACTGCAGTGTCCGATGGAGTGGGTTGCGGTTCTTTGGTGGCAGGCCAGCAATGGCACCAGTCGAGACCGAAGCCACCAAATTACAACTACTGCAGTGCCCTCCATTGCCGAAGGACCGCAAACTGCGCAGTCGAGGAGTTGTACACACAAGGAAGCCTACGAAAATAACGAGTCAAAACTCTCGACCGGAACAAAATCGCCCGCCAATGGCAAGTGTCTTACGGAACTTCTCAGTGCGGCAATCTTTGGAAGACTTGATCGAGGCCGATGAGAGGCTCCGATGTTCGCCACTGTCTTCTGGTGCAACCATACAAGCCCCCCACAACCATGCACAAGAACACTTGCCACAACCATTAAGCCCGGAGAAGCTTCATGGAACAGCAAATGACTGGATGGAGACACGGCCGCCTGGCCGACATAGGCAGATCCATAATCATACTCATGCTCCAATGCGCAATGCGGCTTCGTTGCACGAAGAGTCCTCGCCGTCAGCCTCATCTGTTCCCACCCTTCCCAGCATCGCTCGGCTTGCAGGAAGTTCTCCATCGTCACTAGATAGGGCATTGGATGCTGTAGCAGAAACGCTCTACGATATTGACGACCCAGGCCAAAAAGCCAAAAGTTCTAGGTCGCACACTAAATCACGAGCACCAGTTGAAGTCCCATGGGCGCGACCACCAAGCAACCACTCGTTGACACCCATCGCTAGTTTGTTCAAGGAACTGCCTCCAACGCCCACAGGAGTACTTCTGCACGGAAGCAGAGTCAAGCCTGTACATCACCGAACCCGCTCGCTGACAGCGTCTGAGAAGATTCTGTATGAGCTTGATACTTTCTTTGGGTATGATGATGCTACAATCGACAAGGGGGAAGTGTTGGAGGGGTTGCAAGTGGCAGTGCAGGCAGCAGCCAATGACATGTACGATGCCCACATCCAGAGCAAGACTGGGCTGAGGATCAGACGCTTCCTAGCAGACCTGAGGTCCGTGGATGCTCTTGATGAGATCCACAGCCGTCGGAAGCATGAGCATGCCGGCCACTGACAAAGGGGACATCGTATCGTGGAAAAGTCTCATATTGTCTGGTACTCTGCGGGTCATTGTTTCTTGCGATAAAGCGCTATCAAGTACTCGAATACAGAACTTTTTGGTCGTAGAAGCAAATGGATTGTGAGTAACGGGTAGCGTACCTACTATGTAGACTGCCGGCAAGTCCCGTCAATTCGGAGACCCCTGCGCTACTCAACTTGTGAGACTGCTCTCCTGTTGCACAAAGCGCCAGCAAGTTCGGCCGAATGAAATCCGGAACAGCTTTTACCGACGATGGCACGTGCATTTATGCAGGTTGCGAGAGTGACCGTGGGACCGCTGGTATGGGCGCGGTTAGGTATCGCTAGACGACCATGGCGCTCCACCATGGATGGGACAAGTCCACTAATAGGGAGTAAGGATGGATCTGCTCTCTCTGTGACATTGAAGCTATCGCGACAAACTAAAATACATAGGGACGAAGCACCCCTACAGCAATCTTCGCAAAACGACGCAACTTATCTGCGTACATGCAGGATGTGCCTCGAGACGTGCTTACAAAACCGCTAAAATCCACCACTCTGACCTGAGGTCAGCCACGGCTGCCTGAAATGTCTCTAGGCCCATTACTCGTGCCACGCCCCACTTATTAGGAGATGCCAGTTGGCACACCTCATACAGAGGTTGCTCGACACCCAAATGCGCATTTCACCAAAATGCGCGCCGCGACAACTTTATACAATGGCACGGCCCCCCTGTAAGGATGGAGCCCTGTAACCACTCTGCCAATGACCTCAAAAGATCTAGCAGTACACCGCACGGTGGACTCAGGGCTTCCAGCACCTTATAGCGGACACATGTAAGGTTGGCCTTACAGTCAGGAAGACGAGGTTACGAAAGTACGTCGAATTATAGCTAGGGAGGCCGAAAAGGAGGTTCGGAAGTAGAAGAATATTTACGACGAAGCAGCCCGCACCGTACGTAAATAGAAGGCAGACCCGGAAAAGGAGAATATAGGGAGGTGTTTCGTATAGGAGACGGGTAAGCTAATACGTAAATTACTTTGATTCTAGCATAATTAACGAAGTTATCGTGAAAAACGTCAAAAGTGCGCATTTTAGTGAAATGCGCATTTAGGTGTCGAGCACCTCTATATGAGGTGTGCCAACTGGCATCTCCTAATAAGTGGGGCGTGGCACGAGTAGTACCCAGAGTCACCCCTACGACTCCCGGCTCGTTCACAGGCCAGGGTCACAGACAGCTGCGCCACCCGCCTGATCCGTTTGGGCACCCCACACTTAGTGATCTTGTTACAGGGTTGCTCGAATGTGACAATAGTCTGCCTCTTGAACCTCTAACATTACAACTTCGCATCTTTACAGTTTTGGCTCCGACATTGCCTCAACATTTTCATGGCGCTCCGTTCGTAGCTTGCCATCGCCAACCGCCCCAAATGGCCGTAGAACAACCTCTGCCGATGCCCTCCAGGGCTGAGGTTCAGAAAGCACCAGCTGCCGGCCCCAAGCACCGCGCCTGTGATGAGTGTAGTGAGTAGAGCCAAGTCACCCTCGGTGCCGTGCACCTGCATCATGAGATTCCGGCGGCTCACCGTATCCAGGGGTTCGGAAGCTCGCCTGCACCAAAGAGCGCGGCGGCTGCTCGCGCTGTCAGCGTGAAGGCATCGCCTGCCACTACTCGCCCCAGAAGCAGATGGGTCGTCCACGCAAGAGACCGCGGCAAGAAAACGAGCCCAAGCCAGAAACTCCCGCTGACGAGCCGCCGGCGAAGAACGTCATGGCTGAGGTGTCTACCGATGTCGCGGACCCAGACTTAACCCTGATTGATTTCCTCCTCGGCGAAGAGGGCATCTACGACATGTCGTCCTCGTTAGACTTTATGGGCCTGTCGTCTGAGACACAAATGCCAGACTTTCAACCCTCATCCGAGCCGCCCGAGGCGAACGAGGCTGCGCATGGCTTCCTACGACCTGACTATGCGGGTATTTCTGCATTTGGCGGGTACGACCAGTCCCAGGACTTCTCAAACATAGACTACCACCCGGCCGCGTTCCTGCACACAACGGAACCCTCGCCGCCCGCCGAGCAGGTCCCGGCGCTGTCGCCAAACACCAGCAGCTACGCCAGCACCCCCGACAACCCCGAAAAACCGGCGGCTGTGACGGCGACGATGACGACGACCACAATCTCTGCTGGCCCAGCCCTGAAATGTGCCTGCAGCGCAGCCCTGTACCTTGCCCTCAGCTCTCTACAAGATCTTGAGGACGACATAGAAGGTGCCGTCCGCCAGGCTCGCCTCACCGCCAAGACGGCTTATGACGTTGTCAACTGTCCAATCTGCTCGCCTCGGATTGATCACATAACATTAATCACACCTCCAACGTTAATGCAGTCCTTTCAGAACATGATGCTGCTGGGTACACTGATTCCAAGTATCGTCCACGCCTACGCCAGTATACTCCGCCGGGTGGACGCCGAGTCTCAAGCAGCTCGCGCCGAACGCCGTCAGCTCGTCTTCAAGCTAGATGGTCTTGGAGGTACGTGGGGCGGAATCGCCTCTGAATGCGGCGACTCACTCACCGCCGCACAGCAGTACGACGTTCGCGAAATGGACCCCACGCTGTGGCGCCTGACTGTACGAGCACTGCTTAGGCTCGACGTGTACGGCCTGTCACGCAACATGCTGGCGAGAGACGACGGCGGCTCCCAAGAGCCCTTCCACCTAGGTCTCCGGGATATTGTCAACCTGATGGATGCCAAGTCCAAGGCCCGGCACGCGTACATGGACACCATGGTCGCCAACGGCGCTGCTCTGCCGGACTGCTCCCAGATGGGGCTGCAATTGCATGCGCATGGAGAGACACCAACGTGTCAGAAGATCGTCGAAATTGCGCGCCGATCGATTGACAATCTCGTCATACCTTGAAAAATACCCCCAGGTGGCTACCACAGTGACACACGATAGAGAGCATCAGCAGCAGCGCGACGCACTTATCACGGCTTCGCTGGCCTAGACCAGGGTAGCGTACCGCGCACTCGTGGATCCACGTCTCTTACATCGCTTATGTTCTTCCTACGTACATACCTCTGGACAGTGATCTGAATGGCGACCCGTGGCGCGCAATTATCCCTTTAAGCAGGCCCACAACAGTATTGTATTACGCCGCAATGGAAGCGCCAAATTACGATCCCGTAGGTCATGGCTCGCGATGGGTCTCGTGCAGGTCAGACAACATAGGTGAGGATCTCCGCCATGTGGCGGCAAAACCACGTCCTCGCAGCCGATGGGGCTGAGCGTGCTCGATGTTCTTGACCACATGGTTGGATTGACCCGGAAACCTGCCATATTCAACAAGCCATAGACGTCACTGTCATACCTCGATGTGTAGCTTCACCCATCCGGGTGACACCATGTATATGAGACAATGACAATATCCCGCGGACGCCCCGCGAACAACACATCTCAACCCCGAGCCGAGGAAGGAGAGAGATCATGGTGGGAAGGAATGGCTTGTAATGTCAAGACGAGGTGCTGCATAGGGCCGTCAAGGTTCATAACCTTAGCAAAGCCACGCCTGCGGTCGTCAGGTCTCAAGCCAAGTTGACTTGAAAGTAGCGTGGTCTGAGAAAATGCAGGCTTGAGGAAGCATTAGAGACTTGCATGTTTCTGCTTGATTTGAAGATGATCATAACGTTTCAAGGCGAATATCGAAGGCCGCCGGAAATGCATATAAGACTCCAGTTAGTTATTACGCTCCACTTCTCATACAGAAAGTGCCCTCGTGGCTCTCGTGATCATAAAATCGATCAGCACCCACATTGTTCTAGTGGCACGAAAGGAGCCACTGCTAGGGTCGCATCCGTTTGGCCCGGAGAATGTCATCAAGCGAGCCTTGTGGTCGTCTCACCACGCTCGCCGGGCGTCTAGCTAAAGTCAAGATAGCACAAGCTAGCTCCCTTGCACGTAGTGGTAAAATATCGGGAAACAGCCATCATGAACTCCAATTTATCTTGTCACCGTAGTCTTCTTCTTCGCCGCCGAGGCCGGATAGGTATAAAGCCGCAGCAGCGATATCTGTTGGGTTCCGAAGCCCGAAGCTTGCTGTTCCTGGACTCGTTGTAGTAACAACGCGACATTGTCCCTTCCAGAGCATCATCACTTTGCAACAACCTATTTTTTCTTTCTTCAATTCATTCCCGTTAAAAAATCGTGTGGCTTTCTTCTTCTCCTCTCAACATGCGCTCCCTAACAGTGACTGGACTCGGCTCGCTCCTTGTGCGACTGCTCGCGTCCTCCGCGCAGGCCCTCGGGTGCCAGGCCGCCGCGGACGCGGACGCAGGCGCAGACTGCGCACACCTCCCAGACTACTTTTACGTCGTCGGGTTCCGGCGAAACACGACGCTCACGACTGACAACCACCATGAGACTGTCTTCCTCTCGGCATCGTTCCGCCTCGTGGACCTCGACACGGGGGTCGACACGCTGTGCGCCGTTGTCGACGCGCGGATCGCGAGGCGGCGGCGGCGGCGCGGTGTTAATGCTGCTGCTGCCGCTGTTGCTGTTGCTGTACACGGAGGAGCAGATAGTGATGATGATGATGATGATGATGATGACGACGTCGCGCTACAGCAGCTGGATGGTATACATCTCACCAACCGTTTCGCGTGCGAGGACGAGACCGTCGAATTTATACTCGAGGAGGACTCTGGACTCACGGTCGTAGAGAAGGCGTGTCCCATGGGGAGGTATGTCCCATCCTATCCAATCCCATCCCGTCTATCCGTCCACCATCTGTTCTTTTTCTTTTTCTTTTCGAAGCAACGTTTCAACCTCCCCCATGCGCTGTCCAGGAAACTGACATTGCACCGCTCATCGGGGTGGGAACCGGGATTAGTTCAGCGCCAATGGAGGCCTCGGGATCCATCGGCGTCGTCGAGCTCAGGCTCGCGTGCGAGGACACTGGCGCCAGGGCAAACTGCACTAGCACGGAGCCGGTTCTCTCGGGAGACTTTGTGAGCCTCGGACCGCCGCCGCCGTTGCTGCCGCCGCGTTCGGCTGCGGCTACGGCTTTTCGCTTCTCGTCTTGAAAAGGTAGAGAGAGACGAGATGAGATTGTTTTGTGGCAGATAAGATATTGATTAAGCCTGTTGGAGATAAATGCAAGCTGGAGCAGTGTAACCTGTGTTTACACAAGGTTAGAGGCAGACAGACAGAACAAACCGCTCTCGGTCAAATTGTAACTTTCAACATGTCGATTTCCCAGAGATGAGGACCAATATGGGAGAAGAAAATCGGGCCGAAGCACGGTAAGGGATGTTTCTGTGGTTTCGATGCTGTACAGATTGCAGTCGTCATGAGCTGCGAACACTTGCCCACGTTCACAATCTGGAGGTTGAAACATGGGTGGCATTAGCAAGTGACCTAAGCCACCACCCACAACTCCGCCTGTGCCTAAGTACCCCGCTACCGCCCCTTCCCCAGACTTAATGCGGCCTGCTCGTCCCCCGAGGGGGCACTGGCGACGTCACAAGCGCCGCCGAGCCACTCTCGTGACTGAGACGTCGGCGGCTAGACCTCAACAAAATCCCACCTCCTGCTCCAAACAAAACACAGTCACGAGCGCACCGATTGGTTTTCACCGCCCACTCCGCGCTCACGATCGGGCGTGCGATGTGTCGTCATAAAGACCTGTGAAGAAGCACATCCTCTTGCTCATCGCCAAACGTCCTACGTTTTCTTGTGGTCGCCTCGGGCCCAGCTCAAACTGCGCCTCTCTCCCTCTTCCTGCATCTCAACCCGGTCTGCAAAGCGAGTCTGCACACACACGACAATCACCCGTAGCAATGCTGCGCCTCGCCTGGACAGCACTGCTTGTTGTCACATCCTTACTCCACCATGCACCAGTATCATCTGCTCTCGCACTCGAGCCAAGAGCAGTGGTCCAGGATCAGCAGCACCTGCTGAGCGGCAGCAGCAGCGACAGCAGTCACGATGAGGTTCCATTAGCAGCAGCAGCTTCGGAGCGAACGAGGCAGCAGCGTAGGGGTGTGTCGGTGCCCTTCTTCGCCTCGCTCGAGCGCCTATCCCGGCTGGTGGACATTGCCTACTGCGTCGGCTCGACGGGCCTCTCGAAGCCCTTCTCGTGCGCGTCGCGGTGCAGGGACTTCCCGACGCTCTCCCTCATCACCACGTGGAACACGGGGATCCTGATGAGCGACAGCTGCGGTTATGTTGCCGTCGACAGCGGCTTCCAGCAGCATCCAGGCGATGGCGGCACCGGGGCAATCATCGTGGCGTTCCGCGGCACGTACAGCGTCGCCAACACCGTTGTGGACCTCAGTACCGTGCCCCAGGCGTACGTCCCGTATCCCTCGCCCAGGGACGGCGGCGACAAGCAGCCCAGGGAGCCGTTGCACCGCTGCGCCAACTGCACCGTACACATGGGCTTCCTATCTTCGTGGAAGGCCGCGAGGGACGACGTGCTGCCCACGCTGAAGCTCCTCCATGATCAGTATCCCGACTACCCTATCTACCTGCTGGGCCACAGCCTTGGCGGCGCCGTCGCGGCCCTTGCGGCTTTGGAGATCAAGGTCATCCTCGGCTGGGACAATGTCGTCGTGACCACCTTCGGACAGCCTCGCGTGGGCAACCGCGGCTTCGTCAAGTACATTGACGCGGTCTTCGACCTCAACAAGTCCGATACGAAGGCGGTCGAGGCGCAGGCGTACCGACGCCTCACGCACGCGGACGACCCGATCCCCTTGCTCCCCCTGTCTGAATGGGGCTACATGTCGCACGCCGGCGAGATCTTCATCTCAAAGTCCAACCTCTCACCAGAGCCCGAGGACGTCTGGCCATGCGTGGGCGACTACGATCCCGACTGTATAGCAGGATCTGGTGGGGAGCCTACCGTTGCGCGCTTCCTGTCCGATGACGATGATGATGATGAGATTGAAGCAGCCCGCCCCGGTTCAGAGGAGTTGCCTGCCATCAATGCGCGTAGTTGGGCGCTCCCGGCGCGGTATAAGCTATGGCAGTTGTTCTTCGCACACCGCGACTATTTCTGGAGGCTCGGCGTCTGTCTGCCAGGCGGTGATCCGCTTGACTGGGGTAAGGATCGATATCCAGACACGACAAATGGCGACGAGCTCTGAGAGCCATCGTCTTTGATGCAAAGCAATGAGATCAGTTGGTCTGAAGTATAGTTAATAAGCAAACAAAGCTATGATGTTCCCAATTCGCAAGTCCAGGGTGGTTTAGCATATGTACGTGCATTTGTCCCCCACGTAAACCTGGCTGTCCTGTTGCCGTTACTGTACCAAGCGAAACGAATGATACACGCAAAAGTTGTTGACCTGCACATTCAAGCTGCACCAGTACTGCCATGACAGTCTGAGCAATCTTTGACTCGTTGACGTGCAAGCTACAACTCACCAAATGTTGAAGTCGCAACCCACACGATGCCTGTTGCCTGGCTTCCACGATGGTCACCGCTACGCGCAAGACAGGTCACGCCTGGCATGTCGATCAGCCGGCGGGCTGGGATGGCTCGTGTGGAACTGCTCCGGGACGGCTCCAGCCTCCAGCTTACCGCGGAGGCGACCCGCTTGGCAAGTGGAGATGCCATTGTGCCCTTCCTTCCGAGTCGTCGCACTTGTCTGCGAAGTTGATCTACATCCGAGTCCTGACTGTTCCAAGCAGGAGATTGGCCTTTGGTAATGTTGCGCAAGCTGTAAACGAGACCGGCAAAGCAAAGAGTCCAGGTCTCCTGGCGACTTTGTGCATATGCTACAAGGAAAGTCTCTGTGCTGTGTCAGGCCGTGATGGTGGGGCATGATGCGCCAAGGGTTGTTCGTTGACCCTGGACAACCGTCAGGCTGGATCGATGTTTTCAAGGTTGGGAGCACAGGCCGGCCTGAAGCACGACGCGCCACAGCTCATTCCATGCTGCGGTGTTCAAGAAGTGGCCCGGACGGGGGCAAGGCGAGGACCGGAACTGCCTTGTTTCGTCTTTTCTTGCTTTTGCTTGGGGCCTCCCAATAAATTCCTCAGCGAAAAACTAGATTGGTCCTCGGGAATCTCCGGACATGGTAGAACTACCTATCACAGACCGACTTGCTATAGCAGAATATGGAGGGCTTGTAGAAACATGTCGCTCTGAGCGAGGATCCGCAGATGATGTGTTGTACGACCGTGGCGAACGGGCGTTTACGCGTGATAGCTCTGGCCCCTGAGTTGGCCCCATCTCCAGGGTCGACGGGAAGAGCCCCGCTACGTGGGCGGCGAAGCTCGTGGAAGACATCCATGCCGGTGCAAATAGCTAATAAGTCGGTGTCTGGCGGCTCTGGCCTGGGCTGTGTGGGGCACGGCGGTGGCCGGCAGGCATCGGAAGCGGGACCAATCTTCCATGCCATGGGCGGTGGACGTTGAAAGGAGGGCATCGGCAGGTCTGTTGGGGCTCGTGAAGGCCTCGTGCCCAGCACATTGAAGTGCTTGTACTGCAGAGAGCAGCGAGAAAAAAACCTTGGGAAGAGCTCGACCAGACGGGACGGGAGTCACCAGGCGGGTCCCTGCCTAAACCCGAGCTAACGTTACCCCTCCTTCGAGCAAGACAAGGAAGGTGGGGCACGGGCCAGCCACGCGCTTTCCAGGCAGCGCAGCGGGCGATGCCGATGTTGCAAGCTTGATTGTTGCCATCAGATGCCATGTGCAGCCGCGACGACTTTGCTTCAGCCTAGCCCTGGAGCTGTGCTCTCTCGGCGTCTAGTACATTCACTCCGAACTTGTGCGCACCTCTGGGTGTTTCGGGACGTGCTCGGTGGTTGAAATTGCTGAGCCGCCCATCAGATTAGCGCCCCTCTGCTGAGATGAAGGATGGCCTGCCGACTGGTGATCAGACCATGGGAAACATTGATCAGACTCATTGGCAGCAGCAAGGGCTCTCTCCCTCTGTAACCGCCAGGCTCGGCGCCCTCTGCAGTTTGGGCGAGGAAGCCCTGACGAGCCGATTGGCAGCGGGCAGGCAAGAGCTCTGGAGGGTTGGCGTGCCCGTGACACTGTGAAAGAGACGAGACTGTCCAAGCAAGGTCGACGCCGACAACAACAGCAGCAACAATAACAATAACAGCATGCTGTGCCTGTTGTGCGCTGCCCAATGCCAGCCTTACACCGTACCTTGAGGTACATGAGCACGGCGAAGAGGACAAAGAAACCCGAGGGCGGTGCCATGGGCAGCAGACTGCTGGCAGTGCGTGCTGGGCCACTGAGGTGCCTGTGCGCCCCGCTCTGCGTCTCTTGCTGGGTGGTTTGACCCCCCCTCTCCTGCTTCGCACTTCGCACGCACACGCACGCACCAAACACTTGGTCGCCCTCCTGTCTCGCCCGCCCGCCAGTCCCTCCTCCTCTGCATCAAATCTGACAAACAAAACAGCCCAAAATTTAGCCCACCCCCCGTCCTACCTACCGCTCCGACCTTTACTCTTCTGCATCCTGTCCGCATCAACTCGTCCGTCTCCGTCCTCAACAACCCGCCCTTCCACATCTCCGCCCTTCTACACATCCAAACATGGCTACCGAGGTCAGTACGCCCCCTCTCGTGACATCCGCTTCTCACCGTCCCCTCCCTTCTCTTTGAGTGCTGCTCTGCCCGCCTCTGCCTGCGCCGGCGCTTGCTTGCACCACCAAGGCACACAGAGCCCCCCGCTCCCAACGACTCCAACAGCGCTGGTGCTCGCCAGACTCGCTATGCAGGCAGTGGATTCGTCCTCTGTAAACCGTGTCGCACATTACCATGCTTCCTCGTCTCTTATACTAACCGGTGTCTGTGTCTTCTAGCGTGAAAGGTTCGTGACTCCCCGCCCGACCTGGCCGGTTCTGTCGCTCATGCCCCCGCGTTGTCTCTCGTGACTCAACGAACCCAACGACCTCACGCGTTCACAGCAGCCTTGCAATGCCCTCTAAATAGCTAACATGCTCGTCAAACAAACAGCAAGACCTTCCTGGCTCGCCTCTGCGAGCAGGCCGAGCGTTACGATGAGATGGTCACCTACATGAAGGAGGTCGCCAAGCTTGGCGGTGAGCTCTCCGTCGATGAGCGCAACCTCCTCTCCGTCGCCTACAAGAACGTCGTCGGCACGCGCCGTGCCTCGTGGAGAATCATTTCATCCATCGAGCAAAAGGAGGAGTCCAAGGGCTCTGACAAGCACGTTGGCACCATCCGCGATTACCGCAACAAGATCGAGGCTGAGCTCGAGAGAGTCTGCCAGGACGTCCTCGATGTCCTTGACGAGGCCCTCATCCCCAACGCCGCCACCGGCGAGTCCAAGGTCTTCTACCACAAGATGTGAGTCGCGCCCTGCCCTGCCCATACCGTTACTTTCCCAATCGCTAGGACGACCCCGGACAGTCCATTGACTAACAAATTTTTCCCATGCACAGGAAGGGTGACTACCACCGGTACCTCGCCGAGTTCGCCTCCGGCGAGAAGCGCAAGGGTGCCGCCACTGCTGCCCACGAGGCCTACAAGGTAAAGCCACTCCTACCGAATGAGCTGCCAAGACGACCAGTACACTGACTTGCCATGTGACAGAGCGCCACCGATGTCGCGCAGACCGAGCTGACCCCCACTCACCCCATCCGCTTGGGTCTTGCCCTCAACTTCTCAGTTTTCTACTACGAGATCCTCAACTCGCCCGAGCGTGCTTGCCACCTTGCCAAGCAGGCTTTCGACGATGCCATCGCCGAGCTCGACTCGCTTTCCGAGGAGTCTTACCGCGACAGCACTCTCATCATGCAGCTACTCCGCGACAACCTCACCCTGTGGACCTCGTCCGACAGCGCCGAGGGCGAGTCTGCTGCCCAGGACGCTACCAAGGAGGACAAGCCCGCCGAGGAGGCCGAGAAGAAGGAGGAGGCTGCTCCCGCCGCTGCCCCAGCTGCTGCCCCTGCTGCTGAGCAGTCCTAAACAGCTGTCAATACTCCGTCTTCGGGTAGCCTGCTTGTCTGAAGCCGAAGCTTGCATACTCCAGTGGTCTCCTTGCGGGTCTTTGTCTAATTTCATTGATACCTGAGTGGTCGAAGGAGTTTTGTGACGTTTGGTTCGGTGGGCTGGTAGGGAGTTGGTTGTTTGCCTCAAATATGATGGTTCTTGGAGTTTCACCCCCTCTGTCGCCTTGTTTCCTCTCCTCTTTGATGGCAGGAGCGTTTGGTAGGCGTCGATCGGCAAGCCTTTGTTCGATCTCGTCAACTAGCATGCTCGTATTAGATCCTGCGGCCTAACTGGTCCGTGGTCTAAACACCACTTCTCTGTGAAGGGTGCGCTCGCACTCCGACGACTCGACGAGTGGGCAGTTTTTCTTTCCATGTCGCTTCCCTTGTCTTGTGATTTCCCAAAGAGATATCTCTGCTTTTGTTCATCTCTTTCATGTCTTATGACACAGCACAAACACACCCTGGAACTTGAACACACCCCACACGATCGGAGTCCTCGCACAGCACTTGCAACGAGGCCGGGCCACTTTTTTCTGTCGCGGAGCTCTAGTTTTATTTAGTACAGACGGTGCGGCTCGTTTGCTGTTGTCTCGAAAGATGAAATTCCGGAACTTCTGCGCGAAATAGAGTCCCGATATCGCAACTGTGTCTTGTGTCATTGTATCCGTCGCTTGTCAGGGTCCCCAGGACAATGGGCATCTCTCCAGTCGACATCGGTCTTCAAATAAACGAGGACACGAGGCGGTTCGGGGGGTTTGCCATGACCCAGAAATACACAAAAATTCCAGCCACATTGGTTCTTCGTAATTGTGACATTGTTGAGATTCGAGGTATTACAATGTGCAATAATGCGACTGTTTTCCGATCATCCCTGTGCACGACACCGCAGGTTCCCGCCACTAACACTTTTGTGATAGCCTTGTACAAGATGTAGTTCTTGGAGATTCCGCAGTACTTTGTGAAGTACGCCTCTTCTGTCGCAGTATGTTTTGCATGTGTATATATCTATTTAGGTTCCAGGGTAGATTGATTTATGTACGTCTACACAATGTGAATTACTATCGAACTTCACGAAGAGGCACGACGACGGTGAAAATAAAGATTATAACCCTTTTTACAAGTCTATGTAAATATTTGTATATATGCAAAACGAACCGAACAAAAAACGATGATGTACGCAAAAAGCAAAGATGACGGGCAGTAAAAATCGGAAAAATGCACGTGTTGCATTTCTTGCTGCAGTTGCTGTGCTTGGAGGGACCAGGCCAGAGGCATCAAGCCGGGACGAGAGTAGGGTGTGGCCAGACTCCCTCCTGCCCATCTTCCTGCCGCTGTCGCCGCAGCCGCCGCCTTGTCCTGTCCTGCTTCTTCTGCCTCTTGCCGATGACGGCTGCTGGCGCCGTGTGGGTGCCGTAGCCGACGGCCGGATCAACTTGAACGACGGCGGCGACGGCTGGGGACGATGGCCCCGGGACGACCACGACTGCCGGGCCTGGTGCCACAGCGGCGGGCGCCGTCGACACGGCGTAGTCTGCCGGCACAGCCCCGGCCTGTACTCCTGCTCCTACAACTGTCTCGCCTTGCTGTGCCGAGATACCTGCTCCCACGGACAGCTGCTGCTGCTGCTGCTGCTGTTGGTCCGGGGCAATCTCGCGCGAGTACACCTTGACTGAGTTAATGAGCCAGTACGCCGAGGCAAACGCCCCCGGGTTGTTGGCAACGTACTCCTCGCACGACGGCGCGAGCCCCGCGCACTGGGGGTCCTGGCCGAAGATGCGGCCCGCCCACTGCCCGCACAGGGCCGTGTTGAAGACGAGCCGGTGCTCGCGGAAGTGGCTGTCAATGTCGCAGCTTGCCCCGCCCCCGGCGCCGCCGGAGAACTGTGCCGAAGGAGGACCCCAGGTCGACGGGTCCGGGCTCGCCGAGTGCAGGTCTGCCGGCGCGGCGGTGGTGCGGGGGAAGAACCAGATGCGGATGGCCTCGCTGGTCCACTCTGTCGCGTAGACGCCGCCGCCGATGGCGTTGAAGCCGTCGCCGTAGGACCGCGGGTCGTTGAAGCCCGGCGCCGTGCACCCCTTTGTCCCGTCCCCGGGCGCGTTGCAGTCGCCGGCCTGGTCGTTTGTGAAGAAGGAGCAGCCGCCCGCCGTGTGCAGCGTAAACTTTGTCGATGTGTCACGGTTGACGCCCTCGATGATGTCGATCTCGCCGGCCGACGGCCAAGGGTCGCCAAAGGACCAGAACGCCGCCCACACGCCGCACGTCGAGCTCGGCATGTGCGCAATGTCGGCGACAAACAGGCCCCGCGTGTACTTCTTTTTGGTGTTGACCCGGGTCGACGCCCGGCCGCCGCCGGCCTTGTTCTTGTAGTCGACGCCGAGGAAGACGCCGCCGTTGGCGTAGCCCGCGAGCGCCGACGCGTTGGCCTCGACGGCAGTCTGGTACCGCACGAAACCCTCGGTCGGGTCGGGCCCGGAGAAGAACTCGAAGCCGTCGAAGAAGTTGCTCGCGTCGTACGTGTCCTGGATCTGATACGCCTGTGCTGCCGCTGTGCCATGGGCAGACAAGAGCAAGCCTGACGCCAGAAGCAAAAGTCTGGCTGCCGCCTGTGAGGCCAGAGTGGCGAGCATGACTGGAAGAAGAAACGTATTTGGTAAAAAGTAAAAGGTCGAAAATGTATGGACGGTATAGGTGGGAGTCGATCTATACTGAGGCGGCCGGCGCCTTTGTAAACTCCGTAGATCCAAATGCGTTATGGGATGATATGTATAAACGAGCAGGTCGTGAGGATCCTGCTGTATTTGATGCGTGGGCGTTGCGCTATGTACTTGTGAAGACCTGTTGCTGTAACACGACTGACACCAAACCAGGACGTGCTTGATGACGAAGAAGAAAGTGATGAGGCAACTGTGAGTCGTCCAGAATCGTGGTGTCGGGGTTTTTATTTTATGTATGATCTCAAGGTCTATACATATGAGGCACGATATGTACAGATAGACGAGGGCGTTGAGTTGTATATTGCGTGTAGCTTTTCGTATAATCGTGATGCAGTTTAATGAAGGCGTTATAGGAGAAAGTCTCGGACCAGCCGTGGTTGTTATGTGCAAAAGTGACTGTAGAGAGCGGAGCGGCGTCAAGCCTGTAGTCTCGCGATGCCAAGCTTGAGGAGAGGAAGAATCGAAGAATGTACAGCCACCACGAGGTTGGAAATGCCAGAGAAAGAAAAAGTGAGGTGAGGGGAAGAGTTAGTGAGTGTGTGTGGGTAGGTGTACTAGATGTATGCGTGACAAGACAGACTCAGTCGTGTATCACAAAACCCACAACTCACGAACAAGCCACTCACGCACTCACTGGGAGAGGGAATTGCCGCGCGGAACTCTGGCTCCCCTCTGACAGTTGGAACCAAAGACACGGCACGGAGAAAGGCTGCCGACGAAATGGAGCCGTGCTGTCTTCCAACCCGCGGATCAACCGCTTTGCCTGGCACACCACAGAGCCTCGCTGCGTGACACCGAGTGGCTGGGCATCGTGGTAGACTGGGGGAGATAGTGACCCAAGGAATCAGGCGCATACATGCTTTGGCTTTGCACTCACGACACGCAACGACTGGACAATGGCCTACCTCGAGATATCGCAAACAATGGGGCAGGCGGCACGGCGAGGCTCGACTGCCTGTCTAGACCACGACTATGCATTGTTGGTCTCCATCTAGCCGCCGCCGCTGCCGCTGCCGCTGCCTGGGCTCAATGTCGGCGGGAGGCATCGACTGGACGCACCTCTTCGACATGCGAAACATCATGACAGGAGATCATGTGGAGAGCGTGACTCCCCCCTTATCTGCGGGCCTCAGATGGCTGGCCAGAAGAGAGATGATAAGTCCTGACAGGCGAGTGAGTGCAGACCGCAATGCTCGACTAATCATTGACCAGCTGCCAGGCATCGACGCCGAGCAATTCGCACCGGGTGTGGAAAGGGAGGCTGGAGCTCAAGACACGGGCACGATTGGGCATGGCTGGTGGCAGAGAGAAAAAGCGTCAGTCACATGCAGCTTGTCGCCTGTGTGTGCCTGTGTGTGCGTCGATCACCCACAGCCAATCGCTGGCATGAAACGCGGCTCTTTTCAGGCGTTGCGAAAGCCACCAGAATGAATGCTGGCGGGGTGGGTTGATTCGCTGTCGTGTCATGCCCGCTGGCGCGTGGCGGCTATCCATAGATAGCGTCCATGAAACATCGGGCTGACAGTGATTATTTTAGCGCACAATGGATCCATGTCTCTCCCGAGAGTGCCCAAGCAGAAACTAATAATAAAAAGGCACGTGTACGAAGTCGTCGCCTCTTAAAATATAAGATGAGATTAAGGCCTTCCCGTGTCTGCATAAGCCCGTCTCCTGAATCATAGATAGTTCGCATCTACTATTACTGGATGCAACGAGGTATTATGTATTGAGCACGCGGACAACGTAAAACCTCGACCACTAGGTACTGCTCCTCAATAGATAAAAAAGAAATTGTTTGATATTCTAACGAAGTATACTAAACGCCTTAGATGCAGTGCTCGTCTATACACATTTCATGCCTTGATTCAAATGCTGCAAAATGGCGTCCTCCGTGTCCCAGATGAGGCCCGCTTAATCCGGGACACCGTGGCAGCTGCTCGCAATCGCTTCATCTCCGTTTCGCCTGAGACAGAAGGCCGAGGCAGAACTGTCATTTGTTTCCATGATCATGTCTCCTCGTCATCATAACTTGACACGATGCCCGGTCAACTTTTGCCAGACCTCTGCGACAAGGTCCTCCTTGAAGCGCTCCCACGGGTTCCTGTTCAGAAAGTAGCTGAGCTCGCGGTAGTTATAAATCTCACCCCAGCAGTCACGACCCCACTCGCAGCCGGCCATGTTGACGAGGAAATCTCGGTCTTTTTCGTTGTAGTGGATCAGGTCGGGCACAGCTGTTGTGTCGCATGCGCCCGGAGGGAACGAGTTGATCATCCGTTGCGGCAGGAACGCCGTGTGCTTGCGAATCCATGGCTGCGAGCGGTACAGCTGCTGGAAGGCGTCTTGCTCCTTGTGTGCCCACTGCATGTGCATCTGCTCGTAGAGCACGGGATCCCACCATATGTCTAGGAGCCGGTCCGTCCATTCGCTCCGTCGCATGAAGAAGGACCCCAGGTTGAACCCGGAGCAGTCCTGCGACAGGATCATGTTGATTGATGAGGGATCACCGTCACCCACAGGGCTCTGCGAATCGGGATCGAGGAAAATACTGGTCGGCGGGTGTGTGATATTGAGCGGATTGTAGAAGTTGATGTCTCGGTAAACGTGCTTGTCGAGGTCATTGAAGATGTGCTCTTGCAGAGAACGATGGGGTTCCATCACATAAGTGTTGAGATCGAGCCACCATATCCTGTGAACGTTCGCGTTAGTGAATGGCTCCTTCTAGCGAGACATGAAACCATATCGCATGATAGAAGCTGCTCACCACTCGGCATCCGGATACTTAGCGAACGCATTGCGAATGCTGTCGACTTTTTCCCAGCTCTCGCGCCACTCGTGCGCATATCGCTTCTTGGTGCTCATGTCGACTATCTCTAGGTCGTAGGCCCATTCGGCCGTGTACCGACGCTTGTTTCGGACACTATCTCGCTCTATCGCCCACTCACGCGCCCCTTTCCACTCCATGACTCCTCCGCCGATGTTGGCTGCGAGAACAACTACAAACTTTTGACCACCACCAAGCGAGGGAGACCTTCTCCAGTAATAGACAAGAGCTAGCAGATCCAGTCAGTTTGCGAATCAAAATGGAGTAGCATGTCCAAGACTTACGCGTGCAGTAGAAAAGGGTGTGTAGAACGATGATGCCTAAAATAATGGCGGCAGCAATCTTTGTCTTCCTCCCGACCTTATTATAGGCCCTCGAAGCCATGGCCAGCACTGGGCCGTTCCACCGCCCTCGACCGAGTTTCTCCTTGTCGGCATATTTGTCATCTTCCTGCGCGTGGAACGACGGGAGGCTGCTGGAGATCCGGCGCATGTGGCGGGTAAAGAAGCCCTGGTTTTGAGTCGAGAAGGACGGGTAGTTGGAAACGCCCTGGGCCTTCATCCTCGCGGACTCCCACGTCACATTGTTACCATTCGGGCCGCCGAGTGTTTGCTTCGTAGGACTCGATCGACCACTGGAGCTCATCAGACCAGGCGAGGCCCACCCGCCTCCGCCTCCGGGGGCGGGTGACGGACTTCGACTCAGAGTCATGGGTAAGTTGGGCGTGCCTGGGACAATAGGGAGGGATTAGCTCAGGGTCGGCTGCGAGGGCGCTGGGGATAGGGTCTCGACTAGGTCGGACAGCACAACGTACCAGGAATCGGACTGAGGAGCGGCTGACGGAAAGGCTGCGCGCCCAGGGGCAGCGCAGCAGGGCGGTGGCCCAGCGAGGAGCTATTCGGATCCGAGAGGGTGGAACGCCGGCGGCGGTGGTTGTGCGGCGTGGTGGAAGCAGCAGACGACGTCGAGGCCGTGTCGGCGTCGTTAAAGTTTGAGGTCGCCAGGGTCGTGGTGTTGCAGAAGCGATACGGCGGTCGGCCGGTGTAAAGAGGTGCTGCGCAGAGGCAGAGGTGGTCGTAAGCTGGAGGAACTGGCGATCGGAAAAGGATACGGCCAGGTTGCTGAATGAGGGCCGGACCCGGACTGGCAACGGTGGCTTGCTGGGGAGGTCGAGCTGGGATACTGCAGTGATACCACCTGGGCTGCAAGTGGGCAAGGGCGGCAGGACCCAAGCGTTGCTTTGAGGATGCAGGAGGTGTGTTCTGACGACTGCAATGTCTCAGTGGCGGTGGGCTCGAATCGACAAGCTTCGCAAGTCCAAAAAAGGCAGATGGGAGTTGAGACGGGAGGGGCACAACGAGCGGGAGGAGGAGCGAGTTTCGCTAGCCGAAAGTCACTTGTTGGCCGCAATCACAGTCACGAACAATTGTACCCGGCCATTCAGGATCGTGCTCGTCCGTTCCTTGTCCAGGGCAGCCCAGTATCGCCGGGTCGAGTCCCTGATGAGATTGGGGGTTCATGAATCTTTCGCCAATCTTTGTGCCCAGCCAGTCCGCGACGCACTTGCAAGCCTGCCATTAACAGTGCTCCACCATCAAACAGGGGAGGGGGCCACAAACCCCCCATCTAGATTGGGTTCTGGTCGCTAGAAATTACTCAAAGTGCCATGCCAGTGCCAGCCTCATTGCGCTCTCTCACAGACGCTGCGCCAAAGTAAGGTCGACTGCATCGTCGCCGGACGGAGCCCACCTGCTTCATGGCACACTCTAATCCCGCATGGCCCTATGTCAGTCGGGAGAGCCGTCTTGTGCGGCCCCAGGCTGGCATGGAGATCTGTCTAAAAGCTGATGCGGCGCCCACCGCACATGTGGCTTGTTCTGCGGCTGCGAGATCGACAGCGGCGGGCGTTAAAGAAGCCGAAGCGCTACTAAAAATGCACATGGCTCGGGCGCCATCGATACTTTGAACTGACGTGCTCTAGCGTGATAGGAGGCTCAGTGCCCAGGTGCTGCCGTCAGCAAGACTCAGGCTTGTTTCCCTTTGGGACGGCTGCTGCAGACGATGAATAGCACTTCCAGAAGCCCCGTCAGAATTCACTCGACACTCTGAGATGCAGCGCGTCGAACCTTTGACCAGAATAAATCACTAGGGGTGAAACAGGCGCGTCTTGTTGTAGTGGGTTTTGCCAAGCATTCCCGGGATTGTACAACTTGGCAGGCGGGCTCGACTGCCGCGAGAGTCGAGAGTCGAGAACAGACAGGATACACCTTGGAGGTGCCGTGCTTGGACGCAAGGTACCATGCCACGCTACGCTTACTCAGATGAGACCAGCTTGCAATATGGATACGGGGCCTAAGCACTTGATTCGAGATGACGCGACTCCATCCATCACGGCACCACGAGCTACTTCGCGAGCAGCATTCATGTATATCCTCAGCTGTGAGCTGAACGGGCCGGCTCAGGTATGGCACATTGACTCAGTAGCGACACGACACAGTCGACTCGCAGCTTTCTACCGCACAGACCACCGGTACTCGTAGCCCAACGGAACCAAAACAATGATACTCGGGAAACCTCATGAAGTTCATCCAATCACTAGCGACGTGCCGGAGTTCTTGTTTCGATGTGCCAAAACCAAAATTCTCGGTACGTCATTTTATGCTTAAAAAGGGTGTACTCTCCATGCTTTGCGACATGATCGATCGCGTGCTGCCCTGCCTGCCTATCACGTCGGGCCTCTGTTTCAGTCTCTCCTAGTTGCGGTATTGGAATGTACGTCATACTGAGGTGTCGCATTTCAAATGACTGGGCAAATTTTGCCGGCGGGTAGGAGCTTGCGAATTATCTTAGTTTGCCATCAAGCTTCATCCGGGAATGCCAGCAAAGAACTCTGGTCCAGGGGGGAGACAATGCCCGGCAACATTACCTCGAATATATGTTTGTCGTGCATTGTTCTTGCTGGTTATTGTTTATATGCTTCAGGTAATTTATGTCCGTGTAGTCGAGATACTTGCCGCAGCTCTGTGTTTGTCTCGGTGTGACAGTCGAGGCTTGTATGTACCAGCTGAAGCCCTGAAGATCCAATCGTGATGAGAATTTCCGAGGACTTGAACATACGAAATCACTTCTTGATTTAGTGCGGCACACTCCACGTGTACTCGGAGCCTGTACATGAGCGAACGCACTGCTGAGAATCAAGTGCCGGCACAGCAGCACACCCACCCATTTTTACAATGTTCATCACATTTTTCACGCTAGCTGTCGGTGCAAGCCATGAAAGCATCTAAGCCCAGCAGAAAATTAGGTATTCACAAGTGAGGAAGGCGACTGACTTGGCACAGGGCTTCTGATCGGCTCGTTGCGGGTAATATGGCAACGAACTACCATTTTTCTCTTTTGTGTCCCTACTGCGTGGCCCAATATTGCAATATTTCTATCTGTGTGCGTACGAAGACGCGTAATCTTGGTAGCCCCTCGCCAGCGAAGAATAGAAAATAACCACATGAAGCCGCTTATCCGTGTCGCGCTACGTGGACGGGCCTAGTTCTCGCGATGTCCTTTCGTTATCTCTAGCAACCACTGGCGCGGGAGAGCTGACATATGACACAACGGGTTTAATTCCTCTGTGGTTTGATAACTGGCGGTCTTGCCAATATGGGGCATAGGTGCAGAGTTCATCAGCTCGGTACAGTCAAGTACACCACTCGTTCAAGCGAGCTTGGTCGATGATCATGATTTTTTTGCCTATCGGCGAACCGCGTTCAAAGCTGGTAATACTATTCAGCTTGAATATGGTGTGGCTCGTCTGGCAAGTACGAGTCTACCTCACCCTTGGCATGTTTGGGCGCTTCGTGATCAGAGCGGCCAGAAACTAACGATGAGGACCTGTCTAATTATGCGACCACATGAAGCCGGATCCATCATGGGTTAGGATGAAGCGCTTCTAAACGCAACGGGTCAAGGTCGAACAGCATGGGTTGTGTGTTGACCTGGACCACGCTGCTTTGTATTTGATGTTATCGTTGACGAGATTCACATGTGTTCTGTAGTGTAGGAGTTGTCCGATAGCATGTCAAACGTGGGCTATGGCCTTCTCGAGACACGATGTAGGTAACAGTGTTTCCAGGCAGAAACTTGCCGGCCTATGCATGCAAGTCATCATATAGAGCCAGCTGAGTTAGTTCCAAATTTTTGCAAGGTTGGCCTCTGCCCATCCTACTTGCCACATGTAACCTCACTTCTGACATCCCGTCATGTTTGATGCGGTACTTGGCAGATATTCTGCACAGTGTTCTCAAACTTGCATGGCGCGCTTCACCGTGAGCTTTAGAATCTCAAGATAAAATGAACAGCAAGTACGAGAGCGCATGTGTGAGATTTCTTTCCGCCGAGGCCAAGATCTTGTGGATGCCTCATACACATCCGTCGGATCTCTGCTTGGCGGTCAGTCAAGTCCTCTCCGTAGTTAATCATATTCCTACTTGCTTCTACTCTCCGATGATGAAAATGCGTTCGCGTAAGATCTGAGCTTGCCTGGCTGCCTCGTCCCCAACGGCGCCTGATTATTATTTGGGGAATTTGTACAACTTGCACATCATTGACCATATGTTCTGACTATGACTGTGCCGGTTGTCTGTACTCAACCCCGAGGTCACGGCTTCATTTCAACAAGAGAGCTATATAATGAGCATCTCTAAGGATAACACTGGTTTGTGGTATTTTTGTTGTATTTTTGTTGTGCTATGGGACTGTGCGCTTCGGCATGCGTTAGGGACAGAAACCACGAATCGACTTTCGCATTTTAATATTTTTAATAATTAACATTGTTTTCTATCTTCACATGTAACTACTTCTGATAAAGCTCTGCTAACCGCCGAGTAAAAATCCATCTCCTCCGAATTCGACTACCACTGGGTGCAAGATATAGAACTTGTCACTTGTGGACATGTTTTCTAAGCATCTGCGTCGGCATACTGTTGAGCTCGTCGTCAGCTGTCCATGAAAATGATGGTGCAATGAGGGGGCCGAACGCGGGCCGGCACGGAGACGGAAGATGATCTCAAGCACCAAGCCAAGCGTGCTAGACTGCACCTCATGTATCAGACCGGCGTACGCACAAGACATGTATGCATGCAGGTGTGCCGCAAGTGGCAAGCGCTCTGACGTGGCATCCAGCCAACTGCCGGAGCTGAGGCAACCGGCATGTATTGATTGAGCAAGTAGGTAGCACAGTCGCTGCTGCGTCCCGATGCCCTCTAATTGGCGCACTGCAGTCAGGGTGCTGCATTCGCACGCACTTTACCGTGCATGTACGGGGCTGCTGGTTGGTGTTGCTGGATAAGCGAGCATAGTAGAGGCCGCCTGCGATGGAGTGTGGTGTTTTAGTTGGTTGACGATCCGGTCATCAGACAAAATCCGACCAAACACAGCGAGCAGGGGGCGGGACCCTGCCGAGCTGACTCGGGGGCCTCGGGAGCAGCTGATTGGCGCAGTGCAGCGCGACTTTGCAGAGCTGGAGGCATCTCGAGAGTCAACCTGGGAAGGCCCCGCTCGCCTCGCCTTTGTGTTCAAGGGTGCCCCCGATCTGTTTCGCGCTCCTCTAGCCCGGCACTTGCTTCATAGCCTGGCCCAGCCACCTGGTAAACACCCTCCAGAATGGCTCTAAGTACGGACTGCCTCGGGGGATTGAGCTGAGCAGAGCAGAGGGGGCCAGCACAGAGCCCCGTAGAGTACGCGTTGTAGCTTGCGACTGCCTGCCAAAAAGAAACCCCTGTTGGCCCTGTCGGCTCTGTCGGTCCTGGCGGAAAAAGAAGCGTGCCAAACGCATGAAAAGCGTACCTCATGTGAGTGATAACAGCCTTGGATGTTGTCAGCAGCAGGGCACCCCAGCCATCTCCATTTGCATACCTGGGCACCACTTGAGCAGGCTCGAGCCGCGGGTGTGGGGTCGCGGCTGGCACGCTAAGGCACAAGCTACATTGAGCGAGCATTCGAGGACCGCATTGTCAACAATCCTACCAACACAACTCTAACTAGGTCTCACCACCAACCAGCACACGAGACTGACTCTCACCTGTAGAGAGCACCAGCACAACGAGCAGGCGACACCGAATACACACCACAGCAGCGCCTAGAGCAAGCTCGGAACTGTCCACCCGGATGGACAGACCACCCTGCCAATCGCCCATGCTTTCAAGATGCTGAATAGAGATCCGCCTCGCCGGCGCAGCCTCGAGAGCTCGCGTCGCTGGCGCAGAGAGCGACGGGACAACACCCAGCTGCCCCAGACTCCGGTCCGTCACGATCAGCACACTCCCGTCTCGATCCCATACTACGATGCGCCCCCTGGCCAGCCCGGCCCCTCGCGCGCGCCCCCTGCGTCCGACAACAGACACAGAGCCGACTCGGCAAGCTCAAACACGTCAAACTCGTCAAATACATCGTCCACCTCGTCCTCCTTGCTCAATATCTCGGCCCGCAAGAAGACTGGCTTCTCGCAGTTCTTCTCGCCGCGCGCACAAAAGAAGCGCTACCGCGCAAAAAAGAAGCGCACCTTTCTTGGCTTTGGCAACTCCTCGAGCTCCTCTGTGGGCTCTGACCTCGCGTACGGGAGGGGCTACATAAAACATCGTCGGAGCCGTGAGTTTAGCCCGCCCTCGGGTCGCAAACCCCGGCGCCATGAAGAGGAGCTCGGCCGCCCTGTGCCACAGCGAGAGAAGACGGACGAGGAGATCATCGCGCTCGGCAAGAAATTTGCTGCTATTGCAAAGCACCAGAATGTTCAGGATCTCAAGAACTCCGGCAGGACGCGCCCGGCGGCCATCCTCGGTGCAGTGGCGGCGATTAACCAGATGCAGCGTCAGAGCAGCGGCAAGCTGGACCAGAGGGAAAGGGGAATCGGTAGTTCGAAGCCCCGTCGCGAATCTTCGCCTGACGACTCCGAGTGGGAGTCGGCTTCCGACGACGCCTCCACGAGCAGCGGGTCAAGTGACTCCGATCTCGTTTATGGTTCTGCTGTCCAACTGCCCGGCCCTTCTAGACTGCCCCAACCTGCTCCGTTCCCGGACGCTCGGCAACCGCTGGATGTAGGTTTTGAAAGACCTCTGAACCGCAAGCCATCGCTGGTTGACCCCCGGCTGTTCGGTCCCGTAAACTCTCTGCATGGATTCGTCGAGGCTCCATGCGGGTTTGACACGGTACAAAATACACCAACCAACGAACTACCTCCTACAGCAGGCACGTCCTCGTTCGACAGGAGGCCAATGCAATATGTCTACCCGGTGCCGACCTCGGATCCGACTCGGTTCGACGCCGGCAGAGGGGCCATCGTGTCCTCGGTGAATCCTGACATGCCTTCACAGCAGTATCGGCCCGCGCCGGTCCCGCTGCAGCAGCCTAAGCCCATAGTACCAGTGCCGACCAGAGTCTTTGAGGCTGCTGACGAGGACACTGAACGCTATGTTAAACGTACCGCGTCTGGCAAGATTCTGCATGGTGCTGTTCCCACGGCTATTGCAGGCGTAGCTATAGGAAAGTTCCTGTCCTCCCACAAGACTCGCATGGAAAGAGACAGATCTCGCGAAGAAGACCGCAGCCATGATGATCGTCGTGAAGACGAACGCAGACGTGATAACCACCGCGACGAGGATCTCAGGCGCGACGACCGCCAAGAGGAAAACCGTGCGCGTGCCGACCGCCGCGAATCAACAAAGCTGCCAAAGGAGGAGAGACGAAAACTCCGTGATGAAGACCGCCAAGCTGACAGAGAGAGGCGACGACGTGAACGCGAGCAGCGCGACTCCCACGACGCGCGAGATTATGACCGCGAGAAGCGCCAGGGTGACAAGTACGATGACAGAAATCGTGACAACAAACCCCGTGTGGATGATAATAAGGAGTCTCGGGATCGTCACCAGGAGGAGCCAAGAGAGTCGGCCTACATTGATAGGAAAGGGAAAACAGTCGAAGCCTACTACACCACCCCCGAAGATGCGCGGCGAGAGGGCGACAATTACGACATAAAAGGAAAGAGGGTTGAGTCCTTCCGTGATACCCCCAAGGACGTCCGAAGAGAGGACGACTACCATGGCAAGAAAGGAAACCGAGAGGAATTTTCCAAAGGACCCCCCAGAGATGTGAGTACCTCCGAACCTGGCACATATCGGCGGATAGCAGACCCCAGCTTCCCCTTACAGGCCGGCCCTATTGACCCCTTTCAATTCCAGGTTGCCAACGATGCGTTCCAGACTCCTACATATTCGACCCCGAAGAGGCCCTTGACGCCAAGTGTTATCTTTGTCGAACGTGAGCCGGACTTTTCGAAGCCGTTCAATATGGATCTCATCCCCACGGAGCGGCTGAGCCGGAAGGACACTCACGAGCGCGACGTCCGTGCCGCGCAGGAAGCTCACGAGACCAAATACCGAGGTACCGTACCCATCACGGCTGCAGCAGTCGCCGCCGCCGTTGCGGCGAGCACTGCCCAAGGTCGCATGCGTCGGAATACTGGTGGTGATCGAGAAGCGGACCCGGTGCAGGAGGCAGTCAACCGCCAGTGGCGTGAGCAGGAGCGCACTCGGAAAGCCGAGGAGGAAGTGCGACGGTCTCGCAGCAACTCCCCAGACCCGTCTGTCGTCGACCAGTGGAGGTGGGCCAAGTCAGCCGACCGCAAGGAGACGACTTATGTCAAACCCATCGAGATCGTGGAACCTACCGAAAGCCCTGTTAATGAACCCAAGAAGAGCATCTACGACGCGCCGAACGCTGATGTTCGCATCGACAACGTCCTCGAGCATCCTGTAGAGCTCAGAAAGTACCAGCTTCCGCGCAGCAGAGGTTATCTTACGCAGGGCGCAGATAAGTCGCTTCCCTTTCGATCCCGCGATCCGTCTGCGGAACGGGAGCGGCCCCTACTCAACCTGGTGCGTCCAACGCCCACGCCGTCTCCCATGCCAGAGAAGCAGGTCGAACGGGGCGCGGAGCCTAAAACGGAACGACCTGTCGTCACCCCGATCGACACTTCATACAGGGACGCCGATATTGAGGAAGAGCCTCGGGGTACTACCACGCCTGTGACACCAAGGACGGTCACATGGGGCGAGAACTCGACGAAGCACTATGTCGTGGAGAGCCCTGTGCGCGAGAACGACCCCTGGTCCGGCCCCAAGATCGTTGAGCCGGCGCAGAGCAAACCCCGCACAAGCAAGAAGAGCGGCTGGGGCGCCATCGCTGCTGCCATGGGTGTGGGAGCTGCGGTAGCCTCGGCGACCTCGTCTTCCGAAGCGTCCTCTTCGAGCGGGTCGCGGAAGACGGTAGCCTCCTCAGTGACCTCGGCTTCCGATGTCTCGTCGTCGAGTTGGTCCCGAAAGGGGTCAACCTCAGATAGAGCCTCGAGCCCGGCAGAAGAGTTCTACGGCAACCCGCCTGTCGTGGGACCCAAGCCGTCTGGTCCCGCGAGCAAGTCCATGCCCGGCTCTTTCGATGAGGATCCTGTGTTCACAGCGAACATTGCCGCTGCCTTGGAGGGAAGCGGCTTCAACCCTAACATCATCCTTGACGATGCTAAATTCCATAAGCGTAGTTCGCCACCCAGAGCTGATGACCAGAGCCCAGAGGTCTGGGATCGCGGCTTCGTGCCTGGTGAGCTGCGGGACAGCGCCACGTCCGAAAATGACATCCCTGCAAGCTTATCCGACATTTACTCGAAGTTGTCTAAGAAGGAGAGACGGAACGTCGAGAAGGCTGCTAGCAATGGCGACGACGACCGTAGTGTGGTATCGTCTACCACTGCGTCATCAGCCATGTCCGAGTCAGTAGGATCGATAGACTCGTCAAGGTCGAGCAAGAGAGACCAGAAGAGGCGTGACAAGGCTGCTGCGAAGGCAGCCGCCGAAGCTGCTCTTGCGGCTGTCCCCATGATCATCCCTACCCGAGGCCCATCCCCTCCTGCCAGAGACGACAGGGATTCCAGCGTGTCGTCCAAGAAGAAGTCCGGGAGGTCGAAGAGGACGGAGAAGGCGATCATCGTGCAGGGAGACGTCAGCCCTCACCCCCCGCGAGAGCTCTCGAGGAGCAAAGAACGCCCGAGAGATTCTAGGTCACGGGATGCCGCACAACAAGAGCGGCCATGGGAGGCCGTATCGGCCACCTCGGCGCCAAGAGAGCAACGTTCCAGGAGCCCCGATCATCGCCAGGAAGACCGCTACCAATCGGCACGCGACCAGATCACAGTGCTCGAGGACGATGCCAGCTCGGAATGGGCCGGGCCCACGAGGAGCGAGCTCAGTATGGTGAGCAGAGTAGAATCTGACACGTGGTCAACGTGGACAGATGAGCTGGCCGACGTGTCCGTCCTGTCATCGACAGACCCCAAGACGGGCGCGACACATATTGACGTCGTGTCCACCACGCCGCCTGCCGAGCAATCTCCTCGTGACTTTACGGCAGCAAGCGACATTAGTACCGCCACAGGGCCGGTCGCCAAGTCTACTACTGCGTCCGGACTTCCGTGGCTTTTCAACGGTGGCGAGTCGACTGAGAAGAGCCTACCCAAGTCGTCATCAGACCAGCGTGACGAGGCCCCGTCTTCGAGACAGAGGAGCACAAAGGACGAGAAGCGGGAGCGCAAGGACAGGCGCTCTTCGCAGCGTTTCGAGTCCCCTTCCCGGTCTGAGGTGAAGGCAACGCGAGACCGATCCGAGAGTCCACGTAGCGGTCGACGTTCACTTGGCGACGCTACCACAGGGGTCGCCGCTGCTTCGTCGATACTTGCTCTCCTGGCTGAGCGTGACGGTTGTGAGAGATCTGACCCCAAGAGCGACAGGCGGGCCACAGACGATAAGCCCGAGTCAATCACTCGCGAAGACCAATTTGACCGTTTCAGGTCGAAGTCAGATGACCTTTCGTCAATTCCATTGACCGAAGAACCGACCACGATCGGCGAAGAAGAGCGATACCACCCGCATGACAGTGAACGCGGTCGGGATCGCAAGGCAGCAGACGACAACATGCGCGACTTCGCACCACCATCTACCGTGGCGAGCTTCTACACCGTTTCTGATTCCTTCCCCTCTACCACAGCCATGGGCAACCTCACTCGCGAGACGACCATCGCGACCGAGCCGGAGCAGGACTGGGATGCCGTGAAGAAGAAAAGCAAGAAGAAAAAATCTTCGAGGCATGACTCTATCGCCCACGACTCGCCCTCGCGGGAGGGGCCTTCTGCCGATGTTATCTACGGCCCTGCGATCGCGGCGGACTCCCCTCTTAGCGACGTGAAGCGGTTCGACGACGATGATACGGCGTCGGTGAGCTCCAAGAAGTCCCGCAAGAAGTCGTCGAGGCACGATTCCGACAAGTACGAGGACTTGCTTTCACGATCAGAGTCTAACAGGAAGTCTTCGCGGCACGACTCTGACAAATATGAGGACTCACCGTCTCGTTCTGAGTCGCGGAGGAAGTCATCGAGAAACGAGTCTGTCAAGCACGAAGACTTGCCCTCTCTTGGTGATTCTCGTGGCGATGCAGCTTCCGCTATGCCGTCCAGCTCGAGAAAGTCTAAGCGCCACTCTGAGATCATCGAAGATACACCCTCTGGAAGATCGCGGTCTGTCACGGGCTCTGAGGCATCTGTAAGCTCGAGAAGGTCGAAGCGTGACGTGCACCCAGACTCGCCAGCACGATCAGTACCCTATTCAGAGATGGACGCCGGGGACAGTGAGAGACGCAGTAAGAAGGAGAAGCATCGCAGCTACCCCGGTAGCGCCGCCGATGAGGACGATCGTAAAGCAGGCGACGAAGCAATGGAGAAAGGACCTGATTCCTTCAAGGCTGTCGACGATGATGCCAGCTCCGTTGTCTCCTTCGAGCGAACTCGGAGCACTGGAAGCAAAAGTAGCCGCCGCAGGGATGACGACTACGATGATGCGAAGTCCGTCACTTCAGCTAATGGTAGTGAGCGCAAGGAGCCGAAGAGCTCGAACCCGGACAAGGACCTCACGGAGAAGCGGAGCAGCGGTAGCTTCGGACTCTTTGACCGTTTCAGATCGTCAATGGGGCTTGCTGATGAAAAGGAGCGCACACGTAAAGCAACGGAGGACGATAAGAGTGATGATAGGAAGGACGAAAAGTCGTCTTTTTTAGATAACGCCGGCACTCTTGGCGCGGGTGCCGGCTTGACGGGTTCTGCGCTCGCGCTCGCTTCGCGTTTCCGTCATAATGCCTCTAACAACATTTCCACCGATGAGCAAGACGCTCCTCAACCCTCGACCACCCCTGAGAGGTCTCCATCACCAGGACCTCTGGTGCAGGAAGAACTCGTTGACCCTGAGATCGTCGCGAGGGAGATCCGACCAGCAATCGATCCTCAGTATGGTGACCTGCTGCCTCTACCTCCCAGCACGCGTGGCCCTCCTATAGCCGAGCTCGGAGAGCTCCCACCACTACCAGACAGCCGCCCAGAGACACCCGAGCATGAGCGGCAGCTGCGGCGTGATGATGTCTTCAAGCATGCTCGCAAGCGCAGCGCGAATGACACGCACCTTAAGCCCCTCAAGTCGCCTAGTCCAAGTGCAGTGCCTCTCCAGTTCCGACTCGGATCCCGACAGGCCCCAACTTCTCCGCGACTCCCGCGTGCATCCCCACTGACGTCTCCCGTCGCCGCATTTGCAGAATTAGCCAGCAGCGCACCACCAAAGAACCGCTCTCGGCCTACCTCGTGGGAAGCCCCAAAGGAATTCAAGCCTCTGTATCTGCTAGAAAAGGCCTCGCATGACGACAAGCATGAAGGCGGTCCTGCTCCGCCAGAGCTGCCGGAGCTTCCGCTGAGCGGGCCGCCGTCCCTGGTATCTCCAAACCTGTCAGAGGCAGCGGGCTACGACGAAGTATCGGAGCTGACTCACATCCCCTCGCTCTCTCTAGACACTGCTTTGCAAAAGGAGTCTGAGGCCCCACTCGACTCAGAGGAGACGACCCCAAAGGCGGACTTCCCTACTCAGACTCTCGATGACGCCCTGCGAGAGCAGGCTGCCCTCGATGGAGCTCTACGTGAGCAGCTCGACACCCCGTCGGACTCTGATGTGTTTGAATCTGCTGCTGCTTCACCCGAAATACCCTCTCCGGCAGCGCACGACGACTCGGACTGGTCGCCGCCACGTCCTCATCCCGTCGACTCCATGACCAAGGACCACGACTCTTTCCTGTTCCACTCCAGCCCAGCCCCGCCACAGAAGGATAGTGCTGCTACGACCCCTCGCGAGCAGTCGCCTACCATGCGTCCGGCTGAACGTGTCTCCGCTACCAGTGCTGGCGACGATGAATCAGAGCAGATGAAGGAGAAGCCAAATGACCACTCTGGCGCCGCACTCGCTGCCATAGCCGCGGCCGCCGCAGGTTCTGCAGCTGCTTATGCTGCTGCCACGCGTACTGAGGATGACCAAGGTGAAGAGAGTACCGCGGACGAGTTCTTTGACGCGGGCAACTCGCCCTCGAGGGACGACTACTCCGACGCCTTGGACGATGCTCTCTCATCCCCAGCTACAGAACATAGCGCCATGGAGAACATGCAGCGTAGTCTACCACCGCTAAATACTACAGCCCTGCCAGCCGTGGACCAGTCTCGATCCCCCGAGCCGCTCGATACGACCGTCACGCCTACTGCGCGACACATGCCCGTTGTCATGCCTTCAGAGGCGGACCGCAACTCCATCGAAAAGTCTCCAGCTTTCACTGATGCGGACATGGAGACGACCGAGCCCAAGCCATCTGTTAATGGCCAGGAAGCTCCTTCTCCGCTTGAAATGCGGGAAGCCGAGGATTTCGCGGATGAGACCGCCGAGTACGAGCATTTGGTGTCACAGGCTGAGACCATAGCTCTGCCAGAGCTTACAGCAGAAGAAGAGCAAGACTTACTCGTGCAGGCCGAGATGATAAGCTTACCGGTGCTCACAGCAGAGGAAGAGGAAGACTTGCTCGTTCTGCCTGAGATGATAAGTCTGCCGGACACTACTCCAGATGAAGAAGAGTTTCTCGCCCCCAAAGAGGTCGTCAATGCTCCTGATCTCGCCCGCGGCGCTTCAGCTGCAGGTGACCCCGTTATTGTCCCCGAGATTCAGCCTGAGACGATTGTCCTGCCAGAGTCTTCCCCCGAAGAAGAAGAGTTTCTTGTTGGCGAAGAGATCCAGATCACCCACAAGGCCTCCCCAGAAACATTCGCGGAGACCGTTGTCCTGCCTGAGACTTCCCCCGAAGAAGAAGAATTCTTCATGGGCCAAGAGGCACCAGCTATCCCTCAGACTACTCAAGATATTCTGGCTGGGCCTATTCATCTACCCGACACTTGGACGGAAGAGGACGAGGCGGCCGAGCTGCGCGAGGTGGCATTTGCCGGTTTTCCGAGATCATCGAACGCGCCAATCAATTCTGGTGGCACGACTGGAACCACTTCAAAGAGTCTCGTCCCTAATGCAGCTCTCTCCATAGCTCCGATTGCCGCTGCACTACTAATCCCTAGCAGCGACGAGCAGCAGCCGACTCCCGAAGCCATCAGGTCTGCGATATCTCCTGTGAAATTGTCGAAGAAGGAGTTGAAGAGGCGCAAGAAGGCCGAAGAGGCAGCGGCTGCTGCCAGGGCTATCGAAGAGCAGGTCGCTGAGCCTTCCGACAATCAAGTTGTGCCGAGCGATGCGCCGGTATCCGACGAGCAAGCACGTGAGGCCTTTGCCGAGACTGCCGACCCAGTGGAGAGCCCCGAGAACGCACCAGATGCACAGACACTTTTTGAGCCAGAGTCCTCACTCGACCACGAGGTTGTCGCTGTTGTCGACGATGTGGCCATTCTCCAGCCAGTCCAGACTGAGCAACCCGTGGGTGAATCGAGCGAGATCACTGAGTCAGTGCTGGATGTCCCCTCAGTGGAAACTCTTGAGGAGCCCGTGCCTGAGCCTCAACAACCAGCATCAACAGAAGCCTCCGAGCAATATACTCCCCAGGTTGGGCTTGTTCTGGGTGAGCCCTCACAACCTGTCGCGCATGAACCGGAAGTCGCGCCGGTCAAGCTCTCAAAGAAGGAAATGAAGAGACGAAGGAAGCACGAAGAAAAAGCTGCTGCTGCAGAGTATTCCGAGGATGTGCTTTCAACCGAAACGCCTGCTGCCAGTGATCTCCCTTCCATTGACCCATCTTCGTCCACAGAAATACCTGCAGGGTCTGCGCAAGAATATATCAAAGAATCTTTGCGAGCGGCCGCTGCAGAGGACCTTGCAAAGGAGTCCAGCCAGGAGACCACCGCGGAATCGGCACTGGAATCCCAACAGACTCCTTCGGACTTGCCCGAGATTATTATGCACTCGCCACCTGCCGCTGATCTCCCAGCCCTCGAGACATCTAGAGTCCAACCTCAGGATGAGTCGCAGATGTCCACGCTCATCCTAGAGCAGGCACAGCAGCCACCTAATCAGCCTGAGCCTTCTCAAGATGCCTCTGGGCCTTCTGCCGAGCCTGTGCAGTTCGAAGCCGTGCCCGAAGATGCGACCGTTACTTTGGAGAAGGCCACGAAGCCTGGCCTACTTGAACAGGAGAGCCAGCCAGATCAGGTATCGACACCCGCACCCGAGAATGTTGACCAGGAAGACATCGCTCCCGCAAAGGACACTCTCGTGGAACAACCCGATATACTTGACGTTGCGGTGCCGCATGTCCCGGAACCTTCACCCCTCCGTGAAGATGATCTCGATTCTTGGGGCTTAGACGTGGGTCGCGCCGAGTCTCTTTTCCCTGAAGAGGCTTCTGCCAACGTTGTCGTCGATGACGCTACAACTGGATCGCGCAAGGACCTCGTCGAAGAGTCAATTGCGAGGCACCCAGAACTGGCTACTACTGTTCAGGGCCAGCTCCAACAAGGCCATGAGACCGAAGTGCTGGAACCCAATCAAGCTCAAGACTTGCAGCAAACTGACCTCCGCAAATCGACTTCAGAAGCTGCAGAGATCCAGCTGGAAGCGCAACCTGTCGATGCTCGCTCGCCAGAAGCCATTGCTGACGAGAAGAAGGGCATACTCAAGAGCAAGGACCGCAAGCGACTCGAGGAACTCACAGAGAAAATTGCGCGCCGGGCTGTCGGGGCTGATGAAGTCGTCCAAGCAGCTGAACCAGATGCGCAGAACCAGCTCGACACCACACCACTCGCCAAGCTTGTTGAAATACCGAGCACACTTGCTCCTGAAGATGTTCCTATTCCTACGTCTCCTATCTCCGAGGAGCCGTCCATTGCGCTTCAACCGGAGTCGACTCAAAAGGCTCCGGACAACGACGCGGAGATCGCTGCACTCATAGGCAGCAGAGAGGAGAAGGACAAACTCAAAAACAAAGACCGCAAGCGAGTCGAGGAACTCGTAGAGATTTTCGAGAGTCGAGCTGCCCAAGTCGAGGAAGCTGCCCAACCGCGCGAAATTGACGAGAAACAGCACCATAAGCGCACGCAGCTAACTGAGCTAGAAGATGTCCTGAGCGTACCTACTGCCGAGGAAGTGCCCCTTCCTACATCACCTGTCACCGAAGAGGCTTCCGCTTTTTTCCCGGTCGAGTCGACTCGAAAGGCTCTTGACGAACTCAAGGATGAGCATTTCGAGTTGATCGCGAGTGAACAGCCACTTGCAGGCTCGCTGGATGCTCTAAAGCCAACAGAGCTACCTTCTGCAATCGAGGAGGATGCTAAAGGCCTTGAGCAGATGTTTGTTCCGGTTCTCTCAGATTCAAGCGACAAGAAGAGTGAGGAAAATGACAAGTGGAAGGACACCGTCACGACAGAGGCTGGGGCATTTGCACCGGTCGTCGATGCGGATAAGAGCCATGATGCCGTTCCGAATCCCACGGCGCCAGATTTCACAGACCACACAACAGAGCTTCTAGTTGAGGACGCCGTCCACGCTGAGCCGCAATCATCTTCCGCTGCTGAGCCAGAAAACTCTACTGAGGCTCCAGTAGTCGTAGAGAATGCTGTTGAAACAGTTGAGAGCAACGAACCGCAGGAGAAACATATCGAGGAAGCCGCTGGGGCAAAGCCTGAAGAGATGCGAAGTGTTGTCGAGGAACCCGCCATTTCTGATGAGCCAATTCAGACTGACACTTCTTACAAAGAGCCCGAGCCAAGCACGAGCAAGGTCGCACGCACCATTGACGTCAGCGACGATGCCAAAGCGAAAGAAGCTGTTCGTGAGCCTGAGAGCACTGTGGGATCTGCCGCCGACGCGCCTGTTGAAGATTCTACGGTAGCTATTGCAGATGTCGAAAATTCCGGCAAACCAAAGGACAACAAGAAAAAGAAGCTATCGATAACGGAGACGCTCGCATCAGATGATTTGCCGACAGAAATCTCTACTGAGTTGATTGCTAGCGAGCCTGAGGCATTCCCAGATACTGTTAGTCGCCAGCTAGATGATGTGGATCCTGCAACTGCTGTAGACATCCCGGAGACGACAGGAGATGCCGCGACCATCATTGAGAGAAATACTTCTTCCACCCATGCTGTTTATGGCGAACCTATCCCCGTGGAGTCTTCACAAGACGCGATCGTACTAGAGCTTGAGAGCTTGAGCCAACGCGACGCGGAACAATCTGAAAGCTTACCCAAGACCATACATGACACTGCCGTCGAGCCGGATGTCCCGAAGCCTGTTGAGGCCAGTCCCAGCAAGAAGGACAAGAACAAAAAGAAGAGAGACAGCCAATTGACGTCTCTCGAAGATGCCCTTCCTTTAGCTGGAGACCCGTCCCTGGCAGACCAGCGATCTTTGACTACAGGCGATGAGCGCGCACGTGGCCCTAATGCCCTCCCAGTACCAGCCGAGAACCCTGCCGAACAAGAGGCAATCATAGACGCAAGCAATCCTATTCTTGTCGATTCTACGCGACTGGCCGGCACTCAAGACCTCGCAGCCGAGCAAGCTGAAATGCCAACAGACGTCGAACTTGAAAACGGAGTCACTCAGCAACCAATCCCTAACCCGGATGACTCTGTTCTTGACACGACTGAAGAGTCTTTGACACATTACCAAGACATTCCTGCCGTCGTGGTCCCCGAAGAGACCGAGCTCGGTGATTCATCTGACAATAAGAGCAAGGAGGCCAAGACCAAAAAGAGACGCGACTCTCTACTTTCTTTCACAGAGGCCACCAGTGAGGCTGCTGACGAGACTCATCCTTCCCCAACTGCAGCTGCGATTCCTGATCAGCAGGCAGATGTGGCTGAGACTCCGTTGGCTGAGACTCCCGCCGAGTCAACGGCAGAAGCTCTTGAGATGGAGACGACGGAAAAGCCTCTAGAGCCTGTGGAAAATGCCATCCAGCATATCGAAACCTCTGGACACGAGCAGTCGATCCCGGTCGACCAGGTCTCTAAGCTTGTTGACTCTCAAAACACCACTGCCACATCCGACAACGAGCCAGTCCTTGATCGTGCACTGACAGCCGAGACTGAGGCCGAGGAGTCAGAGCGTGCTGCACTTGAAGCTAAAAAAGACAAGAATGGCAAGCTCAAGGGAGCGAATAAGAAGCGTTATGCGGAGCTTATCAAGAAGGCACAGGACCGAGCTGAAGCTCAAGCTTCTGCCCTTTCTGTCGAGCCTGTCCTCGAAGAATCGATCGGCTCAAGCCAGCCCGTTGTCGCAAATAGCCGACCCAAGTCAACAGCAACTGAGCAGACTGCGGAAGCCTTTGTACCGCTACCCGAAGACGCTCCAACACTCCCTGCTCAAAGTATAGCGGAGCCAGCTCAGGAAGCACCCCTCAAGCCTAGCCTCGAGGAGGTCAACGGAGAGCCATTACCCACCATGGCGGAACAAAGCGGAGACCCCGCCTCGCACGCGCAAGAAACAACCGCAGAGCTGAACGTGGCTCCTGAGATATCTGCGCCTATTGTGGGATCAGAAGAGGAGCATAGCCAAGGCCTTGTCCAACCGTCTTTCTCCGCCGAGCCTACTCCAGAGAAGCAGATTGCCAACACACAAGAGCGTTCTTCTATCAATTTCCGTGGTTCGGCTCCCGAGTCTGTCGATGCCGTCCAGGAGGTACAATATGGGACTTCGACACCTTCAGCAAGTCAAATGCCTATGGTAATCGAGCGATCAGAGCCAATGGCGCCCAGTGCAGAGTATCCAACGTCCGCAGTTGAGCCAGCTCAAGATGCAGTCCCGATCGATACCAATGTCGTCGAGACCAAGGGATCAGTCAAAGACTCGCCTCCAGAGAAGCCAGATGCTGATCAGCAAGAAGAATCGTCCTCCGGCATGGAGTCAAAATTGCAGAAGCAGAACCAAGATTTGGTTCTTGAGAACGTAGTTGACAACTCCAGTACCACTTCCATGCCTGTGCTAGAGACAGCAACTCAGGACAGCGCCCCCGAGAGAGACCTACAAGCGCCGATTTCTGTCACAGAGGGTGCCAACGATGCCATCACGGTCCAGGAAAACAGCCTCGCCAATGCGCAGCGTTCAGAGAACCAGGCTGAAGACCCACCTGCTGTTCTAGAAGACGCTATAGCATTGACAGAGCCCACCAAGCACGACGCTACAAATCTCGCTGAACAAGATGAGCTTGCGGCGCTTATTGCTAAGAGGGATAAAAGGGGTAAACTCAAGCGCAAAGACCGAGAACGCTTTGATGTGCTCACAGAGAAAGCAAAACGTCCTGGAGAGCACAGCGCTGTACCCGAGGATCTTGGACGACACCTCCTTGATGAGTCAAAGCCACTAGGCGAGGAACCATTGGATGCTCCTGGACCGGTTGACATGACACCTAATGTGCCGGCCCAAATCTTGGACCCTGCTCCGGATGTCGACTCGAGTCTCCAATGTCTTGTACCTGCCACTTTTGAGAGCGAAGCCAAGGACCTGTCCGAGGGGCCACTCGCGGATTCGGAACCGACATCAGCACCCACGGAAACGACAATACTACTTCCCAAGGAAAGCGAAGAAGCCACAACACCAACCACCGCCCCCCTGGAGACGTATGAGCCGTTGTCCGATCTGGAGCCCCAAATTGCCCCAAAGAAGGAAGCCCTCACTGATTTAGTTCCGAAGAGACAAGAGAGCGATGAACTCCTAGGCAATGACAAACAAGAGTCCGAGGAGCCAGCCCAGAATACTGAACGTCGTACATCGGGGACTGCATTACGCGACGTATTGAAATCGAGGCCTCTTCCAGTTACCACAGATTTCGTCACGGACACGAGTGTGTCTCGCGGCCCTCCAGTGATCGGGAACGATGTTAAGAGATCAACGGTCGAGCCTGTCGAGCATTCTATCTTGCCCATTGATGTTCCCCCGCAAGACAAGCTCCAGGCCGACGAAACGAAAGTGCCTTTGGCCTCTCTTCCGGAGGCAGCGCAGAAAGCGATCGATGTCCAGACTGTCCCCGAGGAAGAAAACTCTAAAGTTCAAGATATTCAGAACGAATCCCCGCAGCCCGAGATCCCGCTAATGACGGAAGATGAACTCGCTGAACTCAAGCGCTTGACCGCCAGAGAGAGTGAAGGAAAGCTCAAGTCGAAGGGAAAGAAACGCTTGTCCGAACTGATGCAGATGTCACAACCCCGTAGCCCCGTTCAGACACCTATAGCAGAACCATCATCAACAGAAGCTAGAGCTCCCGACTCAACGACAACTCCCAGCAAACCGCTCGAAGACAATATCATCCCACAGATTGCACATGCTGAAGAAGCGCAGCGACCTGCTTCGAAAATACTCGATGAGGCACCGTCCGGTGCGAATGCGCAAGGTGACAAAGATATAGGAGCAGTTCAGCCTGGCCAGCAACAAACACCAAAGAACACAGTTGCTGAGTCACTGGCTTCTCCCAATACCTTGTTGCATGAGACGCACCCTCAACAGATCGGAACTACCACCGAAGAGCAAGATTCCACCTCTGGAACGCGTGATGTGGTGCCTGTCGCTGCGGTCACGCTCGATGAGAGCACCACTTCATTAGCTGAGAGTCAGGAACAACAAGCCCAAGACCTCGCTGTCACCAAGTCGACTCGTCTTCCAGAGATCTTGCTGGAAGAGCCATCGTTTCCTCAAACTGGAGCTGCTGAAAGCGAGCCAGAACCTGTATTCCAGGCATACGAACCAGAATCATTCATAATCACGCCACGAGAACAAGCACCGGAGTCTGAATCTTTGACATCAGTACCAACCCCAGAGACGTATGCAGTTGAGCCCCTTTCCCCTACGCGAACTGTTGAGGTGTCCGATCAACAACAAGCGATCAGCGAGATCCCGCGGTCTACCAGTGAAGCTCCAGTCGTTACGGCTGAGGATGCAGAGATCGAAGCTCTCCAAGCTAAGATCGTTTCGAGAGGCAAACTCAAGAGCAAGGACAGACAGAGGCTTGAAGAGCTCATGATCAATGCTGAGCACCGCGCCGGAGATGTTCCTGAATCCGGAGCTACCGACGTGGCTGAGACCCCTAACTTGGTGGCTCCTTCAGAGGCTCGAGAGTCACAACATGAGATTCTGGGTGCCCAAGATGAACTCAAAGCGCCAATTGCAATTGTGGAGACCGTCGAGCCAGTGCAGGAAATGGTTGCCAAAAGTCCGCTTGGAGATTCATCCATTTCAGACAAGCTCGAGCTGGCTACTGAGCCATTGGTAGAGCCTCACAGCGCTGCTGAGACCCTGCCCAGAGCACCCCTTCCCGAGAAAGAGCTACCGACACCTGATGTAGACCCTGAAGCTGCAGCAGAGGCCGACGAGCTCGCAGGATCGACAGACAAGAAGTCTCAGGCGGACAAGCTCAAGAGCGAGGACGAAAGAAAATCTGAGCTTATGGCAAGCGCCAAAGAACGAACCTCATCCACTGCTCTCGCCAACGACTCAGATATGGTAGCTGGCGATCGCTCGCAAGAGTCAAGCCATGATGTTCTTGAAGCAGAGACAGCGATTCCTCTCCCCAACAACAACGACACGGCTGAGATTTCCATCACGCAACCCGCAGAGAGCCTCGACACAACTGAAAATGCTTTTCCGATAGCAGGTTCAGAGAGCGATATCGAGCACAAAGCACAGAAACTAGCCCTCAAGACGCAAGAACGCGAGCGATTACCAGGCGATATCTCAGAGGCTGTGCAAAAGCCTGCTACCGAGGTCAAGGAGACAAAGCCAGTGATGCTAGAGCGCCAACCACTTGAGAACGAGACTAGCGGCATTCCGGCGCACAACACCGCGCCAAGTACCAACCAGGACACTAAGCGACGCACTCCCTGGCTGGCCACAGCTGTTGGAGCTTTGACCGCGGCCTTTACTTCACCAACGCCGAAAGATGATCCCGTGCCTATCAAAGACGCAATTTCAAGCACATCAGACACTGGCGTAGCCTCTAGCACCACGAAAGTCGCCCCGTCAGCCTTCACAGAACCTCAAGTGGTAGAAATTCAGGACTCTGAAGCACGTACTGAACAAGAAGAACTGGCTACTTTGCAGTCGAAAAAGGACATCAAGGGCAAGCTCAAAGGCAAAGAAAGAAGGCGCTATGAGGAGCTGGCGAGCCGAGCAAGCGAGCGGGATGAGGCGAAAGTCGAAACTATCAATCCTTCCCCGTCCGTTAATGAGCCTGGCACAAAAAAGACTTCTTCAGCTGTGCCCACGGAGCATGAGGTGCCTCAAGAGATCGCTATCCAGGATACGAGCATCGTCGCCCAGCTGCATCAAGCCGAAAAACTGCCTGTGGCTGACGTGCCAACAGAGTCGGAAGTTCAAGGACTCGAGCCTGCCCTTATTCCAGAGGCGGACGAGCAAGTCATTCCTGAAGCCTCGCATGAAGCCCTGCAGCACGATCGAAGCCGAGCAGAGTCTGAGCCAATGCCACACGTTGTGGAAACCACGGGTCGCGCACAGCCAGTCGGAGAGACCTCTACTGCAGAGTTGCCTGTTTCCTCCGTTGCGCTCTCACCTAGTGCATCAGCAAGCAAGCAGAACGAGAAGAGGACGAAAAGCGACAGCCAGATCGCCTCAGAGGAGACCAAGCAGGCCTCAAAATCTCTCATTGCTGATGACGTCGACAAGAACGGCTCGCAACCTCAAGTGGCACTTCCCACTACCGAGCAGCCCACAGCAGATGCCCAGCCACTTTCGCCTCCAGTCACCGCTGCACCTCAGAGCCACAACACGCAGTCTGTTGAAAGCGCGCGCAACGATCTTCCGGTCGTTGTGCAGCCTCAGGACCAGGTCCAGGACTTCAATAAGGAGCATTTCGGAGATGAGGATCAGGTCACCGACAACAAGCAAGCTTCTGAGCAGGCACCCGCACCGTCTCGGTCGTGGAACTGGACGAACCTCAACAGCGATGATAAGACAAAGCCACCTGCACAGAAGGACACCCTCGTCTCAGAAAAACCGCCCTCGACGAGCCTTGAGATGCAGACGGGCCAAGCTCGCGTCGTGTCGGAGGTCACGAAATCTTCACGCGCAGGTCAATCAATCGTAGAGCAGGAGACTCCGGCCCAGCGCGAACATGCCGCTGAGGAGACCATTCCCGCAACCATGCCATCTCAGGAGGAATCGGAGGAGACTGGGAGAAAGACGCTGAACAACTCTGCAGATATCGAAGAGCTGGAATCATTGCCGCTTCCCACCGCTATAACGGACGTGACAGCTGATGAGCATTCTACTGAGGCCGACAGATCCACCGCCCAACCACGGCCTGCCACTTCGGACGGCCGAGAGACCGCCTCGGTTGAGAGAAGAAAGCCCAACATTCCTGGTAATAAGGTTCCAAACTTAAGAATTTCGACCGGTTCACCAAAGGAAAGTCATTTGGTACCGACTCCATCCATCCCACAAGCTACCGACACGACGGAGTTGCCCGCGGCTATCAAGCCAGTTCAGAAACATGAGGAAGCTCCCGAACCTGCCCCCGAAGTCGACACGACCACCCCCAAGTCTACATCGACCTGGCGAAGCATGTCAAGTTTCCTTACTTCCATGGTGCGACCGACTCAGCCAGCTCAAAAACCCAATGTTGGTATTCTGCCTCGCATTGTACCAGATATTCTAGCGAGGCCACCGCATGTCGAGTCACCCAAAGACGAGTCCCCCATCGAACCAGGTGCGCCACCCTTGATTCTGTCCCCAGCCCCAGAGCTCGACAGCCCAGTCTTCTCGGGTCCCGATGGAAACGGCCTAGAACTACCCCCGAGCATGCCATTAGTGGAGAGCAAACCCAAGTCGCCTGTGGCTGATCTCCCTTCTGTTCCTTCTGTTGTCAGACTAGAACCGCTCCTCCGGCGTGATGCAGCACCGTCACTTGCACGATCCGTGTCCCGTGGGGCCGAACGTGTGGACCTTGAACCTGCCGTGCCGACAAGCCATATCGAGCATGAGCGACCTGAAGAAGAACCTTCGCGGGTTTCCAAGAAAAAGCGGACCGGGACTGCCCTATTCGAAGAGGGCGACAACGTGCTCAGTGGTCATCTACTCGAAGGGCCGCCAGGTTCTATGGCGGTATCGCTGGTAGGAGAAGATCGAAATGGCGGCCTGCTTCCGCTCTCCCGCCACGAAGACAACAAGCCGCAAGCCGAAGCCCAAGACAACTCTTCCGAGTCGTTAGTCGCAGAGCCCGATGCCATGCCTGTAGACGAGCCCTCACCTTCCGAAACTGCACAGCCTGAGATTCCAGGCGAACATCGTCCCGCCATTATACCTGTTCGCAAACCTGCAGCAGCGTATTCTGATGGCCAGGTTACGCAGGACAAGTCAGCGGTCTCGGAGCGCTCCCCGGATCCAGAGAAGCCTGTGGCAAGGGAGCCACCCCACCCCGCCATCGGCTCCCCAGCAGACAGGTCGAGCGAGAGCAAGGGAAGTCGCAGAGAGGACGTCTTTTTTGATAAGGAGGAGGAAATTGTGGCTACGTTCGCGAGGGACCGCAGACGTGCAAAAGCCTTGAAGAATAGGGTATCTGCAGAGACACGTGATTTGGAACATAAGAGGATAATGGAGGACAACACGGTCGAAGCTGAAGGAACGCATGTAAGTGCAGGCAAGGAACCGGAGGAGGATGCGGAGAGCCCTGTAAGAGGAAAGGAGTCTACGCCAAACATGCGACGAGTACGAAGAGCAGCAAGAGCTGAGCGGGAAGTGGTACGAGGGGAGAGATACTCGGGAGATTGGGATACGCTTGACACATCAGAGGACGTTGAGGAGAAAAGCAGCGTCGACATCGACCTAAAACGCAGTGTGGCGACGCCGACAACGCCAACGTCACGGGCTCCGCAGCCCCTAGCTCGCACCCGAAGCATCAAAGAGCTCGGCTGGGCGTCAGCACCAGCCCTGCCATCCGTTGAAGAGGAGGGAGCCCACCAAGAGTCGGTTAGGGCGCGTAAGCCACATCAGCAGCTACACGAGCCCAACCGAGACAGCGGCATTGCGACTGACTCGCCGCATCCTTCCCGGCATAGTGCCGATTTCGACAACGAGGCTCAGCGAGATAGCGGCGTTCACATGAGAGGCGAGACCGAGACGCAAGCGCCAGCGCGGAAGCAAAATGGCATATCCGAGTACGACGAGTCTGGAGCACAAGTCGCGTGGTCGTTGAACCCCGAGGAGAAGAGAATGGGAGTTCAGGCACCACAACGAGACAGCACACGGTCACCAAAGAAGCCCCTCATTGACGAGGATACTCCGATCTTGAGCACACCAACAAGAGAGCGCAATCGTTCGCGCGACAACAAGACGGATCAGGTACGGTTGACAGCACCGGAACAACGCGAGATGGAGGTCTACTCCAGTGACCCAGCCAGGCAAAGACCACTACGAACATCGCCAAGCAAGGCGGGCAAGTATGGAGAACTGGGGCGTACATCGAGCCCCAGCCCGACCATGTCTCCGCGATCGTCACGGATCCTGGAGCCGCACGAGCAGCGGAGCATCTCGGAGAGCCACGGCGGCCGGCGACCGTCACCGCGCCTCGAGAACACGCCACCGGCAGTGCGGCGGACGGCGTCCAATTCGAGTTTGTCGTCGCGCCTTCGCACACCTGAGCCAATGACCTTCAGACCCGACAGCCCCGGCAACCAGAGCGTGCGCAGCCTGCGCTCATCAACCGGAGGTGGCAGCACGCCACTATTGAGGCGGGCGGACAGGCGCACAAGCGGAGACCTCCGGTCGCTGGGCCAGCAAACGGGAGCGGCCAGCCACAGCACTAGCCACAGCCCGCCAGGCAGTGTGGACCTCGACAACAACAACAATGGCAGCAGTGTCAACAAGGGTCTGCCCCACTCGTCAGCGGAGCCGGACAAGGCCTCTGCCTCTGCCCAGACCGCTACTACCACAATTGCGGGTGCCGTTGCCATCACCGCCGCCGCCGCTGCGACCAAGAGCAGCACCGCGCCCGTTGCCAATGAAGGCCGCACCCGCTCCAGCCGGGATACGGACAGGGATATGGCCGATGTCTACGACGGCGTCGGCGAGGGCCGCCTGGGTTCCCCGCGTTCCCCGACGCGTCCGCACAGCATGCGCCGCCGCCAGAGCATCCAGGTCCTGGAGCTCGAATCCCGCGTCGAGGCTCTGATAGCCGAGAACCAACAGCTCCAGCACCAGACACAGCACGCCGAGCAGGTCAATGCCCGCTCCGCCGCCACAAAAGCCGACCGCGATGCCCAGATCGAGCTGCTCCGCGCTTCTCTCACCTCGCTTCAGGCCGAAGTCACCCGCCTGAGTCAGGTCAACGATGGCCTCCAGAGCGCAAACAGCCTGCTCGCCATGCACCACACCGAAAAGTACGGCCACCTCGAGTCCCAGCACGCCACCGTCGCCCGCGAGCTTGAGAAGCACCGTGGCGCAAAGGACAACCTCGCCACCGAGCTCGAGCAGAAAGACGCCGAAATCGCCCGCCTGCGCAACCAGCTCGAGGCCACAAAGGAGGAGGTCCGCGAGTTGCAGCGCCAGATCACCGCTGCGAAGCCCCCAGACGCAGAGTTCCTGCGCCTCCGGGACGAGGACCACTTTGACCAGCGCTGCCAGCAGCTCTGCTCGCACGTTCAGCAGTGGGTCCTGCGCTTCTCAAAATTCTCGGACATGCGCGCATGCCGCCTTACAGGCGAGATCAATGACGAAAAGATCATCGACAAGCTCGACAACTCTATCCTCGACGGCACCGATGTCGATGACTATCTCATCGACCGCGTCGGCCGCCGCGATGTCTTCTTATCCATGACCATGAACATGATCTGGGAGTTCGTCTTCACGCGCTACCTCTTCGGCATGGATCGAGAGCAGCGCCAGAAGCTCAAGTCCGTCGAGAAGCTCCTACAGGAGGTCGGCCCGCCCCAAGCCGTCCGCCAGTGGAGGGCTGTCACTCTAACGCTCCTCTCCAAGCGGCCGTCCTTTGGCGACCAGCGCAACCAAGACACTGAGGCGGTCGTCCAGGCCATCTTGCAGACGCTGTCCATGATTCTCCCGCCCCCCTCACACCTGGAGAACCAGATCCAGTCACAGCTCCGCAGGGTTCTCCGGGATGCAGTCGACCTGTCCATCGAGATGCGCACCCAGCGGGCCGAGTACATGATGCTCCCGCCCTTGCAACCCGAGTACGACGCCAACGGTGACCTCGCCGAGACGGTCAAGTTCAACGCGGCCCTCATGAGCGAGCGTTCCGGCTCGAGCGGCCCCAGCAACGAAGAGCTCGAGGAACAGGGCGCCGTCGTGCGCTTTGTTCTGTTCCCACTGGTCGTCAAGAAGGGCGACGACTTTGGCGTCGGCGATGACGAGATCGTCGTATGCCCTGCCCAGGTCATCGTCGCAAAGGCTCGCGGCAGCAGCGCCCTGCGCGGCGCCGCCACTACTTCGCTCATCGGCTCCGACCTTGGCGGCTCTAATCTTGGCGTCGGCTCTAACCTTGGCGTCGGCTCCAATCTTGGCAGCGGCTCCCCCCTCAAAGGCGGCACGCAGTCCGCGCTCGGCCGCAGCTCGCTGAGTGTCAACATGACTGACGCACCACCTGATATCTAAGCTTCCGTACCTCGTCTCTCCCGTTCACCACGTGTGATGAGAAACGCCACAACATATACCCTCACGCATCGCTCTAAAGAAAAGTCGTACGTAGACCCGCCAGCCAATAGTACATAAAAAGCTGCTGCAACGTCACACACGCACACACAACTCGAGACCTTGGATAAATTTCACACTCACATCTCTTCTTCCTAAATTCCCCATTTTCATCTTCTATTCGGTCGCGTTATATGGTTTCATTTGGTCTTTTGTTTTGGAAAAGCTGGGAAGGGTCTGGTGGGCGTTGTTCGCATGCTCTGCACATGCTATGGAGGTTTTCACGATGGTTCCTTTTTGTTTTTCTATCACGCCTTTCCAAGTCTGTTGGGACACGACATCTCTTCTCTCCGCGTGTCTGATGATGTATTTAGCGTATTCGAATCATAATGTATATCCTACCTTATGCTCACTGCTTGTGCTTCTCCTCTTACATGATGTCGTTGTTGCTGCTGTTTCGTGGTTCTGCAATCACTTTTGCCTTAGGTTTGCGCGATGCGCGAGGGAGAATTAAGTTGTTCTACCCCAGAGCTTGTTCAAAGTATCCCTTCGTCCTTGTGCTCCTGCGCTTCCAAGGACGAGTAAGCTAAGACAACTTCACGGTATCACGGTCCTGTATTTCAACGTTGTGTTCAGCGTATTTCCGATGTATCTCGTTCCGCTTGCTGTCTTCCGCCACCGGTGACTCAGATTGAAGAGTTTGACGTGAAGCTACTACTACTATATGACGCTTCACAATGTGACAAAAAAACACAGTGCTAGGGTTGTCTCACCCGATGCTCGAAAATAAGCAGACATGTCTCATGTGCCTTGCGACATCCGAGGGAAGAACTTAAACCCCCCTACTCAGGTATCTAGAATCAGGGTGCTGGCACCTGAAATATCACGTGTAAGAAAAGGGGTCCCACCGTCAATGAACAATAACACAGCCACACAGAACGCCTGGTACGTCATGCTAAAAGCGTATGTTTGCAGGTGGCCTCGCAGAAACGGAGATCTGCCCAAATTCAATGATGTTGCCATCCACACAGCGTGCCGAAGCTTGGGTCGAGGAACCCCTCGGCGCTGAACGCGCCTGTCTGAGGGTCCGTGGGGAACAACCCGCTCATTGCGTCCTGTGTTAGAATATGACATTTAGTCAGTTTACATAGCCAGTTCGGACCAACAGACTGGTGTTAAAAAGAAAAGATGCATTTTTGTTTTAAGCACTTACCCAATCGATCGTGTCCATGATGCTGTCTTGATGTACGCCTCCAGAGGTGTTCGAAGTTGTGCTCATAGCCCCAACGTCGGTTCCCCCAGGACTGCCATGCTGATTCGGAGGGAGCGACCACAGCGCCTGCCCGTCGCAGACACCGGCAAAGACCATTTGCGGATGCGGCATCTGGTGGATCGGCAGGACGGACGGTGGTGGTGGTGGTGGTGGTGGTGGTGGCACTGAAGTGAAATGTGTATTCGTAGGCGGAGGCGGCGGTACCGAACGGTACAAGCCGTTATTGGAGTAGCTCAAGGGACTCCGTGTAAGTGGTGGTTGTGTGGGTGGCGTTGCTCGAGGCTGATTGAAGGAGAAGCTTGCCAAGTGCTGCTGCCGGGCTTGCTGCTCTTTCGCCGTTCCCGAGATTACATCATGGGTTGGGACAGCTCTGTTCACCTCAGTCGGCCCGCGCATCTTCCTCATGCGCATATACACGTTTGTCTTGTCTGATATCTCACCGAGGAGCAGCAGGCTCTTTGACTCGGGCGTCAATCTAGGGTCCAGGTTGAAGACGTAGTCGAGACAGAACCAGATCCTCCCGGCCTCGCGGCTCCTTGGATTGAAGTAGACCTCGGTGGCGAGGAGCAAAGCAATCTGGAACTGGAAGTAGGCCCCGAGATACCACTTCCACTGGCCGAAATTGGGATTGGTCTCGAGCTGTATCGCTAGCTCGGCAATCAGCACCCCAGAAGTGATGAGCAGGTGGCTCAGCTTGCGCGGCATGGCAGAGGCCGCATTTGAATGGTAGGGGTGCAGGACCATGACGTGAAGGCGGTACGTGAGCAGGTGCATGACGACTCTGGCATACCGCTGCAGAGGATCCTCCATGTCGAGCATGTGATCGTACTTTTCCGACATTTTGCGCCGAAAGTGCTCGACCTTTGTGAGCACGGCCGTCAGTGTTGTCTTGCGTGTCTCGAGCCTCCGCCGCTCCATCCACACGGCCCGCATCATCTCGTTGACCTCGAAGCGGATGACGGCGATTGTGCTAGTCGTCCAGTGGTCAGAGTTGGCCGGGCCTGGCTCCATGTTTGTCAGGTCGGCCTCGTTGCAGTTGAGCGGGAGCTTGGTGTCGTACTCTTCCCTGCGGATCACTGGTCGAGGCCCTTGCGCCTCGCATGTGCGGATGTCCAAGAAGCACAGCTGATGCCAGATGAGACGGCGGACGTGTGTGTCGACAGGAGAGAGCCCGTAGGTCTGGCCGTCGCGATGGAGGCCCATGCACTCGGCTGCTCGCACAGCAGAAGCAACGAGTACCGAGTGCGCCCGCGATACCTCTGCCCGGCACAGAGGCAGCTTTCCTCGGATGCATTTTGATCAGCATCGGCTCTTTTCCCAGCAGTAGTTTTTGGGGTCATGGCTAGCGACATACCATGTACATGACGAAAGCTTGCAATGTCTCTATCCTTGTTGTGCGGAGAAAGTTGGCCTTGCTCAGGGCAGACTCGGTGCCCAGTTTGAGGTTTGCAATCCACTGCGTCTTGGTACTGCCGAGGTTGTTTTGTATTGCAGCATCGTCCATGGAGACCACCGCACTGAAGAGGACTGCAAAAATCAGAGCCTGGGTGGACGGACGAGGCTCGAAACCCATGTCGACGTCGGCCCAGAACAAGGTGTAGGCAATGTCCAGCGATGGTCGATGCGTACACGGGGCGACGGAGTGGACTGCTGTCAAGTATTGGCTCATGAGCCGGTCGGCGCCGGCCTTGTGCGGGAGGAAATCCGTGATAGGGGTGGGCTCTTCGCTGGCGGTGGGCAATTGACTGAAATAGAAGCCGCTGGTGGGAACTAGGTAGTCGCTTCCCGGCCGTAGAAAGTCGGGTATATCGTGAGCTGGCGTGCTGAAGCCGTCTCTTTTGTTGTCAAGCTGCTGCAGAGAGGAGCTCGGCGGTTGCGCAAGGCTTTGGGACGCGTGTCGACCTGATATCCCAGTGGCAAGCTACATCCTCCCACGACGTCAGTTCCTTCAGTTCCTGGCATGGCGGAGGCCAACAGAATAGGAGAACGGTACCTCCTCAGCTATCCTCGGCCTCGAGAGACCACCAATGCGCTCTGTGATGCGCATTTTTCCGATTTGTATACCCAGGTCTATCATGTTGTCGGTGCTGTCGGCGTCGTCTTCGTAGGTCAGATCCAGCGCGACCAGTGGTGTTGCCTCGAGCTCACGATCGTCGTCGCGATCGTCGTCGACCTCGTCCGCGAGGATCCGGTGCGCCTGGTCGCCCGTCTTGGTCGTGGTAGATTTGGCCACGTCCCGCTCAAGCTCGCGCTCGAGGGTGCCCTGCTTCTCCTTGATCTCTGTAAGGCGCAGCTGGCTGGCAATATCGAGCCGGGGCCCGATGTACAGACAGTCCCTACCTGATTTGCAGCAGTTGGTGCAGGTGGGCGACGTCTTACTGCACTTGAGCTTGCGCTTCCTGCACTCGAGGCACGAGTTGATCATGCGATTCCGCCGGCGTATCGGTCTACCGTGCAGACCGGTGGGCTCAGGCGTCCCCGACATCAAGTAGCCCGAGTCCTCCATCATTGCGGCCATCTTCCGAGCACAGCCGTCGTCCTCTCCGGGCGTCAAGATATGAGAGGCAGGCGGCTCGCAACTGCCAGGGAGCAAGTCAGAGGCTAGACCTGCAGCTTTACCGATGCAAGCTACGGCTCCTTTACCTAGCAAAGCCAGCGATGGAAGCTAGCTCTGCCGTGAAAGGGTCCTCCCACAACACCCTCACCGGAGCGACGAGATGTGAGAGCGAGAAGCCTGCGGGGACCATGTTGTGTAAGCAAGGAAGCTGCAGGTGCGCGAGGTTGCAGTAGGAGGACTCAGAAGAGACTTGCAGCATGGATACGCACGTAAGAACATGGGCCAAAGACACGACGCCATGCACAAGGTTACTAGGCGACAAGAACTTGAGTACTAGGCGTGGCGGACTGACGCATCGCTTGGTCAGAGAGATGCTGCAGCTTAGTTGACGAGATATGTAGTCTGATTGGTGCCAAGATGGACAACGTCGACCGGACATGGAAGACGGCGCAAAGTGATGGAGAGAGAGAGAAAGGGAGAGAGAGCGACATAGGAGAGGCCACCCAGGTCATGTACAGGCTCTTCTTAGCAAATGCTCAAGGTGGGAAAGGTCTAGAGATAGTCGTGGTCACAAGTGTGACACCCGCTCACAAAGCAAAGCAGATGAGGTTCAACTCGGCCATTTCCTGCTAGATGGACTGCAAGCTCTGGCCGCAGGACGGAGGACAAAGATCTGCGATCGCTGCGGCTTGCGCATGATCAAGAACAAAGATCCACGAGGTTGTGCTCGGAACGCACGAGTCTGCTGCACGTTGGGGTGGTCCAAGCCGGGGTAACTGTACGCCTGTCAACTCGACAACACCAACAAGGTCCTTTACCTCGACATTTGTAGAGAGGTCAAGTCCCGGGGCCTTTCCAGGCCCGGATCCAAACTCGCCTACGCTTCGCTCGCATCCTTCTCCTAGCCAGGTGCGCTCCCCGGCCGTTGCCCGTCGTCGCACAGAGCAGGCTCACCACCGTATCGAGGCAGCTCCTTGTCCGCCGCGAGCTGCACATCTGATTGGTCCTTTGGGCATGGCAAGACGTGCAAGGGAGGAAAAGCGCAGCCCAGATCCCGGGAGACCAAAACGTCGTGCAGTCTCACACGCGCCACACTACGTTACACCAGACTGTCGCCGATGCGGACTCGTCACAGTGCGTGGAAAACGTCTATGTAGAGGATGTGTGTAAAGTCGCTTCCAGGCTGTAAGGGCAGCTAGTACATATAAAACTATGTTATTTAATAGGGTATAATAGATGTTATTTACAAGTAGGTCGTCCGCTTTCCGCTTTCAAGTTTCGGGTGTGATAAGATCGCATTGCACCACACCTCCCCATAGTATGCACAGCGAGTTCCTCAGTCCCGCACTCGAAGCCGTTGGTGTCGTGCCAACTCGCGGTTGTGCTCCCTCCAGCGCTGCAAGGCCTCGCCCGTTTGCATCTGGATCTCTGGCCCAAACTTCATGCCCACCAAGTCAAGGTACCACTTCAAGCGAATTTGCACGCCGAGCCTGCCGGCTACCAGGTCCATCTTGACGAGCTCATGCACGCAACGGAGCATCGAGATCGGCACCACCTCATAATACTTTCGTAAATAGTTGACACAGTGAAAGACTATTCCGAAAGCGCGTCGTGGAGACTTCGCTGCATTTGCTACAGCAGCCTGAGCAAGACAGATGGCCTTCTGGACCTGGAAGTCAGGCTTGAGCTTGCCCACGGGTACGCATCGCCCAAGTGGAGGCTTGTTTAGCTGTAGAGAGCTGAAAATCTTGGCCTTTTTGACATTTCGCACAGCGATCATGCTTGACAGGCTCCTGATAGCCGCATTGCTTCGCCAGAAATCCTCGACTCGTTCGCTCGGATTTCTAATATAGTGTTTGAGAACTTCGACAATAATTGCCGGACTCTCACACGCAAATGCCAGGTTGATGAGTGGCATATTGTCCCTGTTGACTGCATTACCACCAGCCCGAGCAGCGCGTTCTACGCCGTGTAAGAGCTGCAGAACGTTGTGGCTTCGGCCAGCCAGAGTCAAGAACTCTGCGACCCTTGACACGTTGGCAATGTCGCTTCGCTCGCCCAGGTAGAACCCTAGCGATGCAAAAGGGCCAAGGTCATGTGAGTACTGCAACTGCAACATCTGAGCTGCATATTCAGAGTCTGGTAGCAGGCCTTGCCTGTCTAGTTGAGCCAGCAAGATTTGGTAGATGGCATTGCCGGATAGCGGTGGGGTGCGACTGCCAGCTTCCGTAAAAGCACATGCTTTTGCCAAGTACTCGGTGCCAATTTCGGGCAGCCTTGCTAGAAGACCCAGCCAAGCTAAGCGGACTCTCTCAAAATCGGCTGTGCCTAAGTGCAAATAGTCAAGAGTTGTTTGTGTCGCCATGTTCAAAATGGCGAAATGCTGGCTGCTGTTGAGGCCCGACCACGCCCCAGCGAGCTGGTCCACCTGCGCCATCAAAACATCCATGGATTCGGTCGACGTGAAGACACTAAAGAAACAGGTTTCGAGAACGGCGTGAATCTCGTGGGATAGACTGCTTATACACTGCACACGAATGCAAGCCATGAGCGTTGTCAAGACTGAAGTAGTGTTGCGCTGTGGCATACCGGACACGGCCAAGAGCAAGCTGCTGAAGAGCTGCGTGTCGAAGGCAGCATGCGCGTTGGTGGCAATGCCGCCTACGATTTCCTCGATGAGGACAAGGATGAGACATTGCGTCCGTTCAAGAACGTCTATTCCACATAGTTGTTCTGAGGCCAAAGTAGACAAGCCTTGATGAAGGTTGGAGAACACGAGTGCCGCGTCGGAACTTTTGAGGTGGCCAGTTGCAAGGGCCTGTCCCAGATGATGGCAAAACTTCAAAAATCTGGGCGTCCTCTGTAGCGAAGGATCTCGAGCCAGGTCCTGGCTAATATGGGCAAATCCCAGTTCAACGAAATCCAGAGGCGTTGCACCAGCTTTGTAGATGCTTGGAACGACTGAGCATATCATGGCGCTAACAGCCGCCCACAAGGTTTGGAGAGGATGTAATGAGCTAGCGAACACCGTCTTCAACAATGACCGATGTCCATTACGCAGGTGTTGGCTGATTCGACCTGCTGCAGAGCTCGGCGGGCTCCATCGCCACTGCGTCAGATCGGGGACGTTCTCAAGCTGCCAAGGCGCTGCAGAGCCAGAAGTCTGTCCGAGCCTGAGCTCTCCCATACGCCTATTACCGTTTCTCCGCCTATTTTCGAATGGTCCGGGCACGTAGGAGCCATGGCGGACTTGGGCTTTGGCTGTGGCGGAGTAATGTTCAAACAGAGCGCCGAGGATGGCGTCTGGGATCCCGAAGCGGCCGCGCTGGGACTGTGACGTTCGATGTAGGGCCTGGCAGCACTGGGGAGTCCGCGGAGGCATGGTTTCACGGGATCCGAGGCCTCGTGATCATCGACGGCTAGGGCCACAGCCGTACTGAACCAGTGCTGGACCAACGCATTGATTTTGGCTAGAGATGGCTGAGGATTAAGGTGTTCATCTGGCCGACATCGTGAAGATCAAGGGCCGGCCGCCGAGCAATGCGTAATTGAGCCAATCTGAGATAAGCGCAGGCTGTCTGAATTGACGTGGGCAGTGGACATGCGGACGGGTATGCGATTTGGCCAGATGTGCCGCTGCTTATGGCATGCCGTAACCGATCCTGGGGTTTCAGAGGCTTCCCAAGACAAATTTCGCGCGATGTCGATTGTGGAGCTTCGGTGCGGCGGTGCCGAGCGGCAGGTGCGGGCGAGCTCCGCGTCACCGCGCCGGAATGCGCGGCAGACAAGGACATCGGGGCCTGTGCCATGGCGGGGTTGCAGCGGATGCTGGCCACAACTCCCGAGCTTCGTCCAGCATATTATGTCCTCCACTAGTCCCCCAGACTCCACGAGACCTCCAACAGCACAGCACAAAGCCTACGTACGGCACTCGACATCATGGCGCACGACTTCCCGCCTATGAAGAATGACTTGGTCCTCCGGACAGCTTGGGGTATATGCCGCACGCAATCAACCATGCTCCGCCAGTTGGGAAGCGTGTTTAGCTAACCACTATCCGTCTCTGCAGGCGAAAAGGTCGAAAGAGCCCCGATATGGATTATGCGACAAGGTATGTGCGAAAACCTGCTAGTTATTCACAGAAAACCTGACGGGGAGCGCTGACACTGCCTCTTCCCATCAGCCGGTCGCTATCTGCCAGAATACCACGAGGCCAAGGGTGGCCGCGACTTCTTTGAATGCTGCCGCGACCCCGAGGTCGCCTCGACTCTGACGCTGCAGCCGATCGACCGCTATGATGGTCTCCTTGACGCCTCCATCATCTTCTCCGACATCCTCGTTGTCCCTCAAGCTCTCGGTATGACTGTCGAAATGCTCGACAAGAAAGGTCCCCATTTCCCCGAGCCGCTGCGAAGCCCCGAGGAAGAGCAATACTCTCGTGTTCTTAACAAGGATGTCGACGTTGCCGCAGAGCTTGACTACGTGTACAAGGCCATCACACTCACCCGCAAGAAGCTGCAAGGTCGGGTGCCGCTGATTGGTTTCTGCGGCGCACCGTGGACGCTGTTCTGCTACATGGTTGAAGGCGGCGGCAGCAAGTTCTTTGTCGAAAGCAAGAAGTGGATCTACCTCTACCCCAAGGAGACCAAGGCCCTCCTTCAGAAGATCTCGGAAGTCTGCGTGGAGTACTTGGCTCTGCAGGTCCAGGCAGGAGCTCAGGTAAGTGAAAAGCCCGAGTCCCTTCCGGGTTTGTGCTCACATACTGAAATTTTTTGCAGATGATCCAGGTTTTCGACTCATGGGCAGGCGAGCTGTCGCCAGAGACGTTCAAGGACTTTAGCGAGCCGTACCTTCGGTACATTGCGGAGCACCTCCCTCAGCGCCTCGCCGAGAAGAAGCTCGAGCGGGTACCCATGATTGTGTTCCCAAAGGGCGCCAACCAGTCCTTAGACCGAGTCTGTGACCTTGGCTACAATGTCGTCGGCCTTGACTGGCTGGTCGACCCGGCCGATGCTGTCAAGATCCGTGGCGACCGAAAGATTGTATTCCAGGGCAATGCGGACCCTGGCATACTGTACGGCTCCAAAGAGTCAATGACAGCGACTGTGGAGCACATGGCCAAGGGGTTCGGTGGAGGCAAGGGCCAATGGATTGCCAATCTGGGCCACGGTAGGACGACCTTACTCCGTAATTGGTCGCAATATTTGCCATCTAACATATTCTACTTTTAGGTGTAACACCATTTGTCAAGCCCGAGGCGCTGAAGTTCTATCTCGAGGAGGTCAAGCGCGTGAGCTCGCAATGAATATCTATCATCCAGCCAATCTAGACCTCCAGCGCATGACTGTATAGCCATAAAAGCTCGCAGACACGTTATGTGTCAGGAAAGCTCTCGTTTAGATCGATCCTTAACCTGTAGATAATTCAAAAGTCAGCAACAACCCAAGATACTGCGACCCACTGGCAAGATAATCGTCGCGTACCATGAATGCCGCCAGGCAGCCCTTGCCCCCAGGCTCTTGCACACGGCCTGGCTCGCCTTGTTGTCCGGAGCCACGTCAGCCCAACAGTACCCGTCATCGTCATACCTGCCTAGGTGGTCTTTGAGGATCTTGATGGCGACAGCCTTGGCGAGGCCCCTCCCACGATACTCGGGCTCGCAGTATAGGCTCGTCAGGGAAGAGTCCGGACCTATTGACAATATCAGCCCTTTAGTTCGCTGCCCACCTATGTATCACTGGACTTTTGGCATTGCTCATGTCTCTGCGTGCTCTGTTTGTGGCCAGACCTGTTTCAGTGCAAAGTCGAGCAGGCTGGCTGCAGGGTTCGTTAGCAATTCCTTCGAGACTTACCAAGGAAAGCCCACGCCACGAGCGTCCCGTCCTTCTTGGCGAGTGCCATGCTCGGGAGGAGGATGATAGTACGCCTAGACAAAGACGCACTGATTCAGTATGTGTATCTCCAGTGTCATTTTCTTCCTCCAAGCCCGCCCCCACAAATACTTGGATTGTGAACAGCGGAAGCAAAAAAAAAAAAAAAAGAAGACTGCGATGGTGGGAATCACCTACTCCTTTCGGGTAATTCTAGTCCTCGACAGCACCATTGCAATGTCCTCACGCCGAACCTGCGTCCAGTGCAATAGCAGGTCGTCCTCACCGACGGCACCCCCTCCACACCCGCCCGCCTCCGGGGACAGCATCGCCAGCGCCGACTCTGGCATGTCGGGCAGAGTGTCCAGCTTCATGAGCCACTTGTCGTATAGCTCGACATATGGGAACGTGATGGCCGCTGCCGTTGCTGTTGCTGTTTCTGCTGCTCCTCCTTCTCCTCCAGGTACTGTGATAGCGTTGGTGGTGGTGGTGGTGGTGGTGGTGGTGGTGGTGGTGATGGCAGCAGGAGCAGCGACAAGGGCAAGCCGGAGCTTTTCGCTCAACGTGCCCATCAACACCTCTGGCCGGTCTCGCCTTGGGAGGGCGTGCGGGTTGGCATCGTACGCGTCACGCTGGACCTTGATCTCGCGCAACACAGCGATGGCGAGGTCGATTTCCAGTTGCACTTTTCGCGCCTCCTTTTCCCCATCGTCTACCCCGTTCCCGGCTTTCTGCGGCGGCGGTAGCGAGTGGCCTTGTTGTTGTTGCTGCTGCTCTAGCCCGCGTGCCTCGAGCGACGAGTACATCCACACTTCGGTCTCGGGGCCCCTCGAGAAGTCGACGTACGCCGCAGCAAACGACGGCGTCGTCTCCCCCACGAACTGGACCGCTGCTTTTTTCTCTTCTGGTTCTTCTTCTTCTTTCTCATCTGCACCTGTGCCAACCACGGCCTCCCGATCCAGCGACAACTCGACGGCAAACAGAACCCTCGCGTGCTCCGTCACGCCCCCCGGGAACCTTGTGAACCGCAGCCGCCTCAGCAACGGCAGCGAGTGCGGTACATGCTGCTCCAGGAGCCGGAGCACCGGCGACGCGGGGTCGCTGGAGGGTAGGAAGACCTGGACTCTACCCATGACCTTTATCCGGCGGGGGGGGGGGCTTTGTGCACGGTGATGGCTCCCCGAATGTAAGTGCTAGGTAGGCAGGACTCCTGGCTGCGGTCGTGGCCGACTAGCTACACTACGTGTAGGAGGGTGACGTGAGTAGCCAACAAGTGTCTCGAGAGAATCTAGGCAGTGTGCCTTCAGAAACGCCTCTGGCACACAATCCTTTCTCTCCCTCCGTGTCGTTGAATCCAAGTCCTGGTTGTTGTCGTGTGTTTGACTAAACCTCCGTCATGCAATGCTCTCCTTCTGGCCCCTGTGAAGATGGGATGCGGGCTGCGTCTTGGTGTAAATGTGGCTGGGTTAGAAAAGTGCGAATCAATCTCAGGTTTTGGTCTTGTTAGACGAAGAATATATCGCAGTAGATTTCCGTCCGGCGTCCAAGAAAAATAACTGACGAGTTGATATGTAGTTTGACTGTCGGTGGCAGCCGCTCACCGGTCCTCGGTGGCATCTGACGCACAGAGGTGGTGCTCGGCATGTGGTAGTCATAACATGTGCCTTCGACAGAGACAAGACAGGAGTCATTACTCCGCGCCTCGGCGGGCTGCCAATTGGAGCCTTGAGCTGGCAGTCTTCCACTTGCCTATTTCGTCCAAACCCTTTTCGGGATTCGGAAACAGGGGACTGAGTGTGTGGTTCTCGGGGTAATCTTTCTCTCGAGGGAAGGACCCCACCATTCAGTTTCCAACATGCAATTTGGAAAAGTGTCATGTTTTATAGCATCGACAAGTAGTCGACAGATTAGAGTGTCTAATGCGACCAACAGATCTTTTTCGGAATGCATACTTCCAAGTTTCCTTGATTACCTAGTATAGGTACGTAATTCCGACCTTGAGCGTGGTGGCCTGAGCCCAAGACTATAGCAACAGCGAGGCACATCGAAAACACCACCCGTGCTATGCCACATCGTGTTACTGTATCACCTCGCAATGGCATACAAGATAAGGGTATAGCGGAAAGCAGCCGCGACGAATTATAGAAAAAGCAGAGCAACGAGGACTAAGCTTACAACACCGCAACTCCCTGTCGGTGCGCGCAAAATTGGTATCTTTGAATTTTGGGCACAAAAGCCCTAAAGGGAAACAAAGTTGAATAAGAATGGAAACGGAAATGCTTTCAACTTGGCGGACTCAACCTCTCCCAAAGGTGCATTTCCTATAGTCCCTGACAGGTGCAACGCAACATTAGTCTTGTCAGCAGTCAGCTTCCGACAAGCTGGCCGGCCGCGCGTCGCAGATCTGGTGCTTCGAAGAACGACAAAAAATTCTGGCAGGCCACCTCAAGCCGCCCGTTGTTGATGCGTTGTTGCGTACGTCCAGACTGTCGTCGCAATGATCTTCAACCGAGATAGTTGCTCATCCCGACTCGAAGACTCTTTTGGAATACCGCCCCAGTTTATTTGCTGCCGCCGCTCAGCATCTGCTTGATGCGGGCAAGGAGACCGCCTTTGGCCTTTGGCTTCTCCGCTGCCGCAGAGGTCGTGGCCGGCGTCTCAGCGTCGCCGTTCTTGATCACGTTCGCGGCACCTCCTCGACCGACGTGCGTCGCGGTGTTGCTGGATGTACGGGTGATGCTGCAAAATAACGGGCCGGAGGTCAGTCTTTTTTTTCTCTTATCCTTTTGAACCCTTTGGTACGGATACTGCAAAATGCATGTCCTTTGTTCAATTCGCGGCAGTGAAGTACCTCTCCTCTCGGCGTCCAGACTCGCGTGCGAGTAGTATAACATTGTAAGTAGGGAGAGAGGAGAAAAAAGATAAATACAGAGACACTTACGCGTTGACGTCCTGCGCGGCGCGCGCCTCGTCTGGGTCGGTGTTGTTGGCCATGTTGCCCGAGCCACCGCGGCCGGTGGTGTAGACGGGCGCCTTGAGGGTTGGGGTCTGAAGGTCCTGGGGGTTGATCTTGGGTGACTTGGCCGCGTCGCCAATGTTGCCGGCGCCGCCGCGGCCAGAGGACTGTAGTTCGCCGCTCATCATGTGTGTTGGGCACGGGGGTAAGGAGCTGGTAGTGGTGGTGACGGCGAGGTAGGTATTCCTCGTGGCGCGCTGCAAGTCGTTGTTTCTTGGCTTGTTGAGCTTGCTACCTAGGAGGTTGTCGCTGGGTAGTGTCGCACAAACCGGGCAAGTGTGCGGTGGTACTCGTGTTGCCGTCTACTGTTAGGTTCCAGAAATCCACTGTTGCGCAAGTGTTTTTCAGAGACAGCAGATGAAAAATCAGAGGTCAGGGCTGGCGGGCGCAAACGTCTCTTAAGATCAGGTCTGGTGGTGGGAATGTTCTTGGCGGGGCACGACCAGACCCGGAAGGCGGAAAGCCCGTTCGCAGCGAATAGAGGATGCGCCCGCGAGAGCGTGCTCGATCACCTGGGCAGGCAGGCAGATGCCGCCGCCGGGAACCCACGATGGGCGAGCCCTCGAATGTCGCAATTCCTCGGGACACGCTTGCAAGGGCCTTGGCCAGCCTCACTTGGCGGTCTTGTGGTTCGTTCTCGGCCCTCTCCCCCTCTTGCAGCAAAGTGGTCACGATCCAAAAGAGCGCGCGCACAAAGACGTCAGCTGCCTCAAGAGGTGCCAAGAGATTTGTAGATAACGTGAAGATCTCCAAGAATTAGGCACAAGGCGGAGAGAGCAATGGCGGGCCAACGATCGTGAGTCAATCGTTGTACGTAAACCAGTCAACCCGACGACCGGTGCCGGGGTGCCTACTGCAGGGGGGTTGTACATGCCTGTCTCTCAAAGTTGCTCTACGATCAGGCTAACTCCAATAGAGCTCTTCTGTCAGCGATAGCTACCCGGGCTCTGTCCACCGTCATGGGTCAGTCTGCTGCTGGTCATGTCATGACATAATAACGTACCATCTCGTCCAATCTTCCGACATGTCCAGTTCGGTTGGTTCTCGGGATGTTCCGTCCTTGTGGCTCCTCTTGTGACATCCGGGTGTAGCTCCGCCCATCGGGTACCCTCCCCTTCTTCATTCTCGGACCCGATTTCCAGAAGGCCAATCTTGCGAAGCATCATCTGGATTCTAAAATGTGGCTACCGACGCAAGGCCAGATCCGCCCGCTCGTGACCCTCCCTGTCCATGATCCTGCGCGCAACACTCCAGGGTTGCCCCGCCATCTTCATGCCGGCAGTGGAACCTGTTTTGCTTTTTATATGAACCATTTCTGCGTCATAGCCTAGGAAATATATCAGCAAACGAATCAGAGCCTCGCAATACCCGAGTCTACCTCGATGTCGATGGCGTATCCAGGGCGTCTACGCCCCGATATTTATGGCTCCATACCTCAAGGTAATCAACACACAAAAAAAGTTCTGATCTGGGTAGGCTTTCCCTCCAGGGTATTCAACTCGCATAGAAGAAATCCATGCGAATATCTACATGCTACTTCGAGGCCAGTCCGCATCGTAATTATACCAGTCATCGCAGCAACAGGAAAAAAGCAGTTCGCTTTATTGCAGCTAACCCAATGCAAACGATTATAAAGCAGAAATAAACAACGCCCAGTCTAATGCAATTGGCGGGAAAACAATGCATATGCTGAGTCTAAACGGCTGTGCCAAGGCGCAATCAGTGACCTCTGAGTCCGGCGATTCGAAGAAAGGCGTAGTTGCTACTACTCCTTTCTTGCAGCAGTACCAGACAGTGGGTGTGCCGTTGTCCATTCATACCAGTGTCGCGTATGACCATTTTCAGTCCTCAAAGTCGTCATCTTCGCCTTCATCTTCGCCGTCATCACCGCGCCTCCTCTTCTTTCCCTTGGTCTTGTCGTCTTTGTTGGCCTCTCCATCCTTCCGAATCGGTATCTTGACACCCTGCGTCGCAAATTTACGACTCAACTCTGTGCTCTCGCAGACACCGGGAAATTTCTTCGCCGAAAATACTTGAAAAGGCTCGCTGAATTTGTATGCTAGAATTCGACACTTGGTCTTATTCAGAAGGTCCGGGTCACTGATGCCTGTCGGGTTGGTCTTATCCATTCGAAGTGCGTTGATAAAGGTGAACCGCAGCCTGTACATCTGCTGTTAGCCTGTGCACCATAATTCGAAGCGATCCGCGTAGCAGGTTTGTCCTTACCGAAAGGTGCCTTCTGTCCGAACGCTGAGGTCTTGCAAAACGAACCACATCCCTGGCTTGTCGTCGGTACCGATAAGCCGCTGAGCGCTCATAGCACCGTTTCCAACAAGGTTTCTCGTGCAGGCAGTGCCGGGCTGAGACAAGCTTATCCGGGCTGGACTGTTCCGTGCCGACTGGTGCAAGTGGCTGTACGGATGACCAGGCCCAACGGGCGGTTGCCGGCCCATGTCCACGCTCTCTCTGGCAACTGGTGACGGGTAGCCATAGTTTTGCGTGGTTGTGGGTGATGTAGCGTTGTATGCCGGCGCTGGTGGAGGGAAACCTGCACGTGCTTTGATACGAAAGTTGTTAGTCAGAAGGGTATGCAAATCATGAGACGTTTGACACTCGACAAGCGACTCTTACCTGATGCTGGTGGTGGACCTCCGTAGTGAAGGGTATTCGGGAAGGGAACACGGACATTTGGGTTGAGCGCGTCTTCAAACGATACCAGAATTCCAGCCGAGGCGGATCCCGCGTGGGTACTATGCTTGACCATGCTGACTTCTCTTGACCCATCCTCGCTCCATAGATCCACGTGCAGGATGAAGTGCTGGTAGCTCAAGTCGCTGTAGACATGGTGAGTACGTGAAAAACTCGACTTGCCAGGTGCCTGGGATGCATGGCGATACATACTTTGGTTCCAGCGAGACGCCGGTGGCCAGGTCCTTGACCACGACCTGAACACATGGAGGTGGAGTGATGGGGCGGCGATCCTATAGCACAAGAATATGTCAGACTCCAGCGTGCTCAAGTAGGTTGGGGGGCCTTGCGACGTAGCAAAATCTCATACCTTGTCGCCAAAGCCACACATTCGTGCTCTGTTTGGCTGCTGTCCAACAATGAGCTGGTAGGATCTAACGCCGTCATTTCCAACAAGCTCGTGTGAGCCACCTGATGATACGGGACGTGCCTCGGAGCTCAGTGGCAAGGGGCCGGGGCCATCGGGGCTTGCGAAGGGGCTGGCGCGGCACCAGGTGGAGAGTGGTGACCGAGCGAGGGCCCAAGCTGTTGTCTAATGGAAGGTAGAGGGTATTGACCCCCTCTATTCATGGACATGACGATGGCTGTTGACGGGGAGTCAGGCCTTGAGAGTGACGAGCTACAAGGGGGACCGCGCGTTTGCCGATTCGAAGCGTGATGTGGCGGATACACACTGGACTGGATAGAACTGAACTGAATGGAAGTTGTCTGAGGCGAGTAAAAATAAACCCGGGAATCGGTAGAGAGCGAAGCCGTGATATATAAAGTAGCTGGGGGTGGATGGATAAGTGCGCGACGGCGCAAGATGGGAGCAGCAGTCGACGATAGACCGACGCTACGCCGAAGGAAAAGCCCGAGCTGCTGGTGTGAGTCTCGGCTCGCAAGCGGTCCGAGCGACCGAGTACAGCTGGTAGCTTTAGAGACGGCCTTTAGGTCTTGCACCTTTGCCAGAGTTGAGCCAGGACAGGCACCAGTGCGGTAGACAGGAGAGGGGCGAGCCTGGAAGCCAGAGCTGGGCACTGCTCAGGTGGGAGGTGAGGTTCCAAGGTCAGCCAGGTAAGGCCTGTCTCCCGAGGACAAGTGCCCGAGCACCTGCAAGCGACCTGGGGAGCCTGCACTGTGGCTCGCTAACGACAGCTCGAGAGGCGGGGCACTGGGCTCTTGAGCAGTCGCTGAGCTGCCGCGCGCAGGCGCGCAGCGGCTGGCGAGACCCCACCAGCTCCTGCCTGGAAGCTCCCGCGGTCTCTAGACGAGTAGTGTAGAGAGAGCACTTGCAGAGCTGCAGACGGGATGGCGAGGCGCCCGCACGGGGGCCGGACCGTTGAAACCTGACCCCACGGCGGGGACTTCTCCATCCTGTCTGTGCCTGTACCTTTAGGTAAACTGACGCCTTGACCTGACTCTTCGTCCACTGCGCCGAAGCCACACCGTCCCAGCATCAGAGCCCAAAGGACCCTGCTGCTCTCGTACGATGGATGGCATCTCCCCGCAGATCATGCCTGCACTGCATTTGGACGGCGACTTTATTCCCGCTCTGCACACCACAGACGCTCTGGGCTTCGAGATGCCCCAGTGCCCGTAGCCGCCCTCCACCTACATCATCCCGTCGTGCGCCTGTGGGACGGAACAGCCGCCGCGTCCGCCAGCAGGCAACATGCTCCCGCTGCCTACTATGTAGATCTGCCGTTCCCACTCTTCAGGGGTCTTGACGGCTCCTCCCCCGCGTAAGCACAGAGCACGGCGCTCGCGTGAGAGCCCCAGGAAAAGAGGGAGAGGGAGAGGGAGAGAGAAGAGGCGGAAAAAGGTAGGGCCACGGCAAGTTCTGGAGTAATATTCCGTAGCACTACCCCGTCCGGCTGCTGCCACTGTGCACAACAATAGAACAAGACGCCGACGCTAGGCTACCGCTGGGCCGCACACTCCGGGTTCCTGCAGGACGCATGCCACCCCCGGTTCAGGACAAGGTTCTAATCCATCGAGCCTTTTTGCACAGTACGCTATTGACGTGGTGTCGTGCCCTATAAAGAGTACTGTATGCTGTGCATCCGCTGCTTCCCCGATGGCCGGCCGGGGTAGGGACGCCAACGATCGAAAAACGGATAATGCGAGGAGAGAGTTCACCACAACTCCGGAGGGAGGGGGGCTTAGCCGCCCGTCCTCAGGTGCATGCGAATTTCTCACACCACAAAAAAACAAAAGGTGCCTACTCTCTTTCAATCTTGTCTGCTTCAACCCTCGGCCCGTTTTAGGCCACCGAGCAGCTCCTTGGTGCATTAGAAATCGATCCAATCTCTCATCATCAGCGAAAACCTTGTGCGCATTTCTGGCACGGCCGGCAGCAGTGGAATCAAGAACCGGAGCTTTTACAGCCTCCGGACGATGTCCCACGAAGCCTCTTCGTGAGAGGTGGTCGGATAGTCGACACCCGGCTATGCTATCGAGACTAGGAGCCCAGGATACGACGGGTCTGTCTAGACACACTTCACCGGAGGCACGTCTGCAGATTTGGACGCACACAAGACCGGGTACACTTTCCTCGAAGACCTGGCGAGCCTCCACAAGTGTTCTTGACACTGAGTTAGGCAAGTAATAATTGTGATACTGGCAGAGAGATGTCCCCCATTTATCTCTTGTGGTGGTGCACTTATCAATCGTCATATCCCACTACGCCATCTTCCATCTCGGCCTAGGTCCCAGGTGTTCCCCCTTGGCGGACTCACTAGAATGCGTCGATTAAGAAACACCACATTTGAGAGAAAGATCAAAGGTTGACAGGAGTCTGCAGCCAGATCAATACGCCTTCACGCCGTGCTACTCCACGTAGCTTCCTTTTCAAACACATGGCGCCACTAGAGCGCTCGTATGGTAAATACACGCTGTTGGCGGCTCGGACCGCAACAGAATTGCCACGGCTAGCGGCAGGACAAAAGAGAAAAAAAGACAAATCCGAGATTGAGAACCATCGACGCCGTGACGAGGCCCCCCCAAAACCTGCTAAGCTCGGTCAAGTTATTGCATAAAAGACATTAGTCTGTCGGGATATCAAGCAGTCGCGTGGATTATTTGTTTTCGTGTTCGCGTGGTGAAGCAGCCAAAACGCCGTTTCGGGAGGAACAGCGTGTCGAGCTCGGCATTGATTGCCAGTCCGTTCGTAAAGCAGTTGATGGATCTAGTCGTCAGCCAGTTTGGCAAAGTGCTTGGACCACAGCCAACCAACAAGATTCGAAGGGTCGTCTTGATTCTTGGCAAGCCATAGCTCGCCCTTTTCGGCAATCACATCAAAGATCTGAAGCATTATTCGTCAGTAACCATTCATCGGCAATGGACTCTACTCTTAGTGCGTACCTCCCCAGCTTGATATGTGAGATACGGATATCCCGCCTCGGTTTTTGTTGTTTCGATGTTGAACTCAAATAGTGATGCCGCGAGCCAGAGGACATTATAGCCATTGATAGGCTCGCGCTCTCGTGAAGAGGCACGTGATGATGCGCGAGACGGACGAGAAGGGGTTGCCCGATCCTGGCGTTCCGAAGGAGGGAGAGCAGACTGGAAAAGACCCGAGAACCGCTGGTGGTCTGACGTAAGATATGGCAACGGTGATGGCTGCATCGAGGTCGTCGAACTCCTGACTTGTGAACTGGAGTCTATGCTCTGCCGAGCTGCCATCGAAGAATCCTGGCTGTGGCCAGTGCTGGGTCGTGCAGGCGCAGTCATCGAACGGCCACTTTGAGAACCTTCCGAAACCATCGCCGATGCTTGTATCGTTGGCCTGGTGGCGGATGCCCCCGCGTAGTAATCACGGTAGTACTGGTGGCTGGGACTGGGCAGAGTCGCGACAGTGGGCGAGACGGCGAATTGACCGCTGTTACGTTTCATGAAATCAGGCGTTGGGAGACTCGGAACCGTGTCGCTGTTGATAGACAGACCTCGGCCGCGAGGAGAGAGGTCAGCGGGTCGTGGTCGCAGGCGATAGACTGAATCGTCAATGCTCGTCGACTGTGAAGGCCGCCCCTTAGATGCAGGGTTCACAATTCCAATCGCACTGATCTGCTCCTCCTGGAACTTGTAGTCTCGACTAAACGTGGTGACAATATCCGCTAACTCGGGCGTTGCGGCGTCTTCAAGGACCATCTTCACCTTGTCCTTCCAAAGCGAGTACCACTGCGTCTGGATGTTGATGAGGTTTCCCAGGCAGATGTTACCAACCTTCTCCGTCAGGGCAGACAGCTTGGGGAGCTCCTTCTTTAGTGTCTCGTTCAGTGCTTCATACTGCTCAGCCCCATCCGCAGTCTGCTTGTCAATCTTCTTGCTGTTCTTCTTGAGCTGGATGGACTTCTCGAAGTCTAATCTTCGCTTCGAGCGCTTCTTCATGGCGAGGGAAGGGTTGCCATAAGCCTTGATAACGTGCTCGAACGGTTCGATCACATGTTTCCGTACTTGCGAGAGCTGACGAAAGGTGTTAGTCATTGTACTAATAGTGATGCAACATTTGCTGACGGTCAACTTACATGCTGTGCTAAAGCAACCTTCTCAATGTCTCTCATGGACACGTTGAACCGCACCCATTTACTCTCAATCTCTGGGTGTGGAGAAGGCTGCAGTCTCATGACGAGCTCCATCGAGGAAAGGAACTGGAGAAACACATGCACATACTCAGATACCTGTCTCGTGTAGTATTCAACGTCTCGCAGTACGACCTGGAGCCGGAGGTAGTCATCACCAAACTTCTCGTGAAGTTTGTTGTAGTCGGTATCTTCTTCAGGGCGACTTGATGCTGGCTGCAACTTGTCCACTCTCTTGCCAAATGCCCTCGCGAAGCCAGCGCGAACATCGGAATCTTTGCGTTTCCTGCCCACAATCTGACCGACAAGCTCAAAATTCTTCTTTGTCTTGTTGATGTCCTCGATGGCGGTTTCCAACTGCTCCTTTGCCGCTAGGAGTGCTGGACGGTCGGGGTGATCAGCTGGGGTCTCGCCCAGAAGTTGTATGAGCAGGTTGGGATATTTCGTGATCCTTTGCATGGGCTTGATCAGGAGTGAATCTAGATTCCATGCCTTTGTCAGGTCTTTTGCAACCTCGTTGCATTCGTTGAGCCAAACTTTGACAGTGGGGTCATCTTGAATTTGGATCAGTCGCTTTGCAGCATGGTCACTATTTTTCAAGAAGGTTTCGTGTACCGCCTGCATAGCTTCCATGTTGCGCGAGAAAATGGGACCCAGGACAGTCAGACGATCTTTCTCGTCACAAAGCTCTGCCGTTGCGGCTGTTGATGTACCAGGTTGCGTCGTGCCGTCGGGGATGGGTGGTGAGCCTTTGTTCTTGTTGCGATGACTTTTCGGGACGTAGATGCTTGCAACACCTTCCTTGAGCTCAGCAGAGAATTTGCTATGAAAAGCAATGATTTCGTCGGTGTTACGAAATATCAGTTTGATAGTGTTGTCGTCAAGCTGTGGGCATGCCTCTGCAGTGCCTTTGTAGATCTCTTCCACGATATTCATGTCCCTGATGAAGTACGCTTCCGTGTCAACAAGCTCCTTAATTGTCTGGAGTCGCGTGAAGAGCCTTTTCTTCTCCTTGGGCGGTAATGCATCTGCCTCAGCCGAGTTTGTGATTTCTTTTGGGAGGGATCCTCGATTGTCGAGCTGCGTCGTTCCTGTGGGCGGACCCTCCGAGGTCGCAACCGACATCTGGTCAGTAGAGCGAGCCGCAGACTCAGAAGTTGTGAAGACTTCGCTACTCGGTCGTTGCCTGTCGAGTGAGAATTCGCTTTGGTAGTCTTTCGGCCCTTGTGCGTAACTGCTCGGCCGAGTGTCATTGTAGTATTCGCTAGGAGGAGCTGACATTGTGCCTTCCCGCAAGGATGACAGGTCGAAAGGAGGGTGTGGTGGCTGATGTTCCGGACGGCCATGGGACCCATTTACAACAATCTTGGTATCGTCGTAACGAACCGTAAAAGAAGCACCAGTATTTACACTAGGAAGATGTAATAAAACTTCACGATCGGAAGTAAAGCCTTGCGACAAGTCGCGTGGCGACGCATCTACGCTAGAGGCGATGTCGCGAGAGGCCATTCCAAATGGCGCAGACCTTGCGGACGCAGCCGATGTCGATGCACGGCTCGGCCCTCGCTGTGAAATGGTGAATTGCAACTCGGGATGACCTTGCTTATCTGGAGCAGCGGATTGTGTCTTCTGACTGCGAACTGAATAGTCCGTCCAGATGCTGGACTGGCTTATCCGGTTGGCTAGGTCAGAATGCTCTAGAAAAGACTCCCGGCCCGCTCCAAAGTCACTACTTGCCCCATCATTATGTGAAGCATCGTGCTGGGCAGGGACAAGACTGATCCCACTCCGATGAGACTGAATCTGATCACCGGCTCCGCCCAATATTTGAGGTCCTATGAAATAGCCCTCGAGCTTGTTCAGGCCAGCACTTTGATCATCATTGTGATAAGGATCAGGACTCGACATGAGCATGGGTGTGTTGGCATCCAAATTCCGCAGGCCAAGGCCCGTCTGGTGAGAATGCAGACCAGGACTCGCCAGATGTTGACTACCGGAGGCGGAACCAGGAGGAGAGAAGTCTGTGTTGCGCCCAATAATAGTGACTGTTGTTTGGGAAGGCCCTAACACTAGTGGCCGAGGGACATATTCGTCATCGTCTTCGTCGCATGAATCCCTAGCGTTTTGATCTAGGTCGAACTCTGTGTCTGTCGGAGTTGGAGCAACTGAAGAACACGAGGGATCCAAGACATCCTCGAGTGTGATCTTGATAGACATGCCCTCGCTGTTCGGCGAGTCACTGTCGAAGGGGGATCTGTAGTGACTCTCGAAGTGCGGCAAGGCGGAAGCACGCTCTGTGTCGGCGCTTGTGTTTACGTCTGACCTTGCCGGAGGACTTTGGACTGGCGGGTCAGTTTGCGGTTCATTGTCAAACTCCGTGGTATCTGAAACTGCCGAAGGGGGAGCCTCATCGCCATCATTTGGCAGTGATACTAGCGATGGGAAGCTTCCTGGAAGGCAGAGCTCTGGCGAGTTGCCAAGTTTGCTCTGCGGAGGGATTGTCAGATCCAAGGGGTCGTCTTGTCTCAAGTCGGTTGTGATTGCCAGTACAGGCTGCTCAGTTTCGTGCGACTCTTTGTGCTCAACTAGCTCGGGTGTTCGAGGAGGGCCGGCTTCTACATCGGGCACCGCTTTGAGTTGCATAAAATGCTGGCCGTCTGGGCATTGCTCTTGTTCTTCGAGCCGCAGCTGCTCTTGTTTGGCAGCTCTCTCAGCTTCTGCAACTGCCAGAAGCTTCTCTTGTTTCTTGTCCTCTGCGAGTCGACGCGCAATCGCTCTTGCTTCAGTCTCTTTGATCGACTTGGAATACGACAGCTTGATCTGCTCACGACGCGACTCGAAGTCGATGGGACCCAGAAGTATCTTTCTGCGCCTTGTTCCTGACTCAGATGATTTCGTATTCGTCCTGCTTTCCGCCTTCGTTGGCGATTTGGCTCGGTGAGCCTCAGCTGCCTTCAGGCGCGAGCTGGCTGTCGACGCGCTCGAGACAGGTTGCCGTGGTCGTGAGCTGCGCAACTGTGGAGACAGTCTTTGTGGTGGTGCCGCGATGTAGGCATTCAGCCTGTTGCTACTTGAGCTAGGCGCGGACGTACTGGACGAATTGCCTCTCCTCGAGGTTGTGCCATGAGTTATGGTACCTTTACTACTGGAACCTGACACAGTGCCAGACGTCTTGCCTTGCGATTGGGCCTGTCTTCGTGCAAAAGCAGGGGAGTTGGCTCGACTTGACGATGGGCTAGCTGAACTACTAGATGCGCTGATGTTATTTTTGACCGCTACAGGAAGACGGGATGACGAGAGTGGAGGCCGCGATGACTGCGAAGGTCGAGATTGCGAGACGCTCGTCTTCTTGTACGGGTCATCGCTGAACGCTCGAGTATGTTTTTTGCTGGCTTTGGGTATGTCGGGGTTCCCGTTCTTTTGATGATCTGGCGTGGCAGCAGTGTCTCGATACCAGTCCGATGGAGAAGGTGGCTCCACCTCTGACTGTGATAGACTTCTGCTGTGGAGCTTGGAATTCTGGCCACTAGATTCGTGGAAACCGGTCTGCTGAACACCCTCAATTCCATACCCTGCGTTTCCAATGTCAGTGTGACCAGGAAGGACCTCGCCGAACAGGAGACCTCGCGTCTGCTTTGGCGAGGACAGCCGACCAGGTGACGCTGGACGAGAAGGTGGTTTCGTGGCAGTTGGAAGCGAAGAGCTCCCTTCTCGGGACACTCGTGGCTTATGCACCCGGCTGGCGAACGACTGGGGGTTACTCGAGACATGATCCTCTGCTACAGCTCGAGGTCTTTGTGTAGATCGGGTTGTCGAGGAGTGTTCAGCGTAATCACGATTCGATGCTGACGACCTGAGAGCAGTATATGACGTATCGCGGCTAGCAACAGGAGAGCTGCCGAGTCCGCGGTGTGATGAAGGCGTGGTAGGCCCTTTTGACGACGATCGTGGCGCAGATTTGTGAGTAGCGGCCGGAGCTGCTTTGGAAGTCTCTTTGTCAAACCTTCTCTTGAGATCTTTGACGCTGGGCTTGTGGCCGCCCACACTTGCTGCTGCTGCTCTCGCTCTGGACGTTGCGAGAGCCTTCTCGTCCACGGGCGCTGACACAGAGCGAAAGTTTATCTTTGTGGGCTGGCGATTCGCCGACGACGGTGCACCGGATTTTGAAGAGGCACCGCTATGTCGACTGGCCCGAGGGGGGGGACCAGCTGGCTGCCTGGGGACGGAGAGTACCGAAGCCATGGGATCGTCATTATCCGAGTCGGCGAAGTCGGTTGTGTCGTCGAAGTGGTGACCGGACCCGTAGTAGTTGTCTGGAGTCAGGTTCGCGGAAGAGTTGGCAGCGAAGGCCGCAAAGTTGTCGGAGGCAAAAGAAGCGAGGTCGTGGCCGTTGTGGTACGCGAAGTCAACGGGACCGTTGCTACTGATGCTATTGTTATCGCTGCGGTGGTGGTGCGGCGGGTGGTGGTGGTGATTGTGGTTCTGGCCATCGGGCGGCTCGAAGTGGTGGGCGCTCAGAGCAGTGGCAGCGGCCCCAAGACGATCCTCGTCGTCACGACGGCCGGCGTCCATGCTGTCGCGCAGGACATGACCCCCTGGACATTCAGGCAGCGAAGAAGACGGCGGGCAGAGGGGAAGCTGCAGGGCGCTCTGCTGGCGGTGCAAGGACTCGTCGAGGGAGGAGGATCCACGTAGCAATCGGCAGAGGACGGGTGTGGTGTTGGCTCGGCCACGGAAGCGTTCGCGGGCGGGCCAGCGAGATGCGCGTGGGCCTGCGGCGACGTGCACGAGTGGGCGGTGCGCTCGTACTCAAGCAGGCCGCTCGTGGAGATGGTGGTGGTGGTGGCGGTGGTGGTGGCGGGCCGTTGGTGAGAGAGTCTGGGCACCTAAGGAGCAAGGAGCAATGAGATTCGAAAGACGATCACTGCGCTTGTTCCTGTCGGGGCGCGGAGGAGGTGGGGGCGATGCTGCAGTCGCCCAACCTGGTCGTTCTGTCTGACTCTGGATCTCTGATGGACGCTCGTGGATCATGGGCCTCTCCACTGTCCAGGCGGCCTGGTCGCGGGAGATCCACAGCACCATGCGACAGCTTCGGCTTCCGGGCCCCTACAACACAAGCGCAGATGACGATGCAGTCAATCAACAGACTTGTCCCGCCAGCCTTGCAAGGCACAAGGCATCCAGAACACGTTAATGCTCTGGAACAGACAACGTGTGTCGGGCTCGGGGCGGGGCTGCACACACGAATTGTGCAATTGGACAATGGCCTTGGCTGGTCGGGCAATCTGACGGCACAATGCATTGATTGCTTGCAGCGCTCTTCCGAATCCTAGCCACAGAGATCACTTCCAAGGTTGACTTCCCTTGCCTGCTACAACGGCTGTCGATGCGTTGGCATGCAGGGGCCTGTCAAAGTTTGCTCTCGCCCTTATCCTTGGGCTACTATGTATGTTACGAGTACGGAATGCGTTTGCCCATCACAACGGCCACTATGCCCTCTCACATTTTCCAACTTCATCACATCTGACGCCCCTCGTCTTGCAGAACAGTTAGAGGCCAGCCTTGGATGCTTGGGCCAAACAAGAAGCAAATAATCCGAATGTTCAAATTTGCCGTCAGCTACGTACTCGTCGTCGCTCAGAGTTGCAACCTCGGAAACCTCGAGACATGACAAGCTCACCACACATTCCAAGTCTTGCCCGACATTCCTGACAGCCAGCCGACGAAGTACTCGAAACAGATTAGCGCCTGCAGTGAACCCTCAAGTTCCAGCTACCTAAGTAGGCACAGCATGATGTGTACCCCTGTCGATATGATCTGTCTGCCTGTAACAGCCTCTGTTCCGGCATGCTGCAGTCAAGCTGGTTAGCACCGCAAGAGACGCCAGTTAGCGAGTGCTGGAATATATTTTGCTCAGAAGTCGACTACAACAGCCCCAGGGGCTTTCAGGTTTGCCGCAAAGGCCGATATCTTGGCCGCGGTACATCATTGGCATCAAGCCAAGTCCTTCAAGCACGCAGCTGGGCGGAGCCGGGGCAGCGGCTCTGCATCCCAGGCGCCTCGCGCCGCGCTACTTTGATCGGTCGAGAAATGGAAGAGCCGGCCCGACCAACAAAAGGCAAAAAGCCGCCAGCAGACCACAATTGTGGCTTTGTGCTGTGGCAGCAAATCAAACTTAAAACTTGCGGCCGACTGGCGACTTGCAGACACAGACGGTACACCTGTGCTTTTTGTCCAATGACACTACTGATCATGCGTATCGACGGCTTCGACCGGCCAAACGGTCTCAGCTGAGCGCCACACCATCGCCCCGACGTAGTTGTGGCGTGAGTCGTCAGCAAGAGACCTGCTCCAGCATGCCGGTCAAGGTTACCCTTCCCCCGGCCCTTGCACCATCGATACAGCCGTCCAGCTTCTAGCCCGAGGCTGGCCAACCTATCGTCTTGGATCAAGTATTGGGTGGCGTGGCGTGCCAGCTGCACAAAGGCCAAGCTATCTCGCCCTCAATGTTGCGTAGATATCGTTGTGCCTGGGCATATTTGTGCCCAGTCATAATCTCGTCATTCAATGTGGTTATCACGGGCTAAACATGCAACCAACATTGGTCGGCGCACCCTTGCGACACTACTTCTCAGGCACGGCGGGGACAGGGCACACTTCGATAAGGTCGTATTACCGACCACCCCTGGGAGCCGTATCCGGGGCGGAGCCGTGTCGCCCCGGATCACCAGGGGCCACTTCAACGCGATGCAACAAAGCTGGACATGGGATGAGCGAGCTGTGTGGCAGTTTGGCCCTTCCATTCATCAGGCTTATGTCAACACGCTCCCCTTGTACAGAGTGCATGCAGCGGGCTCACATGCCGGGTCGCCCGCTGCTGCTTGCCGAAAAGTGATTCCGTCAAAACGTCTTGTAACTTTGGTAGTGTTAGGTAGATGGCACCGACCCCATGCACTCTTCCGGCCACTGTTTGCATATAAAGGTGTACTCGCCGCGGGCAGTTGCTGGTGAGAAGCTGGCGTTGGCAAGAAGGTAGAAGCACCTGAAGCAGGCAGCTGTCTGACTGGATCAAATACCATCAAGAGAGCTACATTCCTACGTGTTCTACCATTGCTACTCGATCTAAGGGGCATGCTTGCCAACGTATTGCATTGCGGCCCCTGCGTCTATATTCTCTAATACGAGGACGCATATGCACCTGGGCAGGTGGCGAACCCATTCTCAGCTATGCATCCATTCGGCATTTGTGATGTAACGTAAGTCAGTACCTCGACGGTTTCGAGATGTCCGGATGTCGCCTTACCCCCAAGTCCCACTCCTCCCGCTAGCTCCGCATACACTTTGGGGGTGCATGAGTTGAGCTCTGATGTCCGCTCAACACGCGACGCGTCTTCAGCACCCCGCTGTACAACGAGCACGGCAGAACACAACCAGCAACACATCTTGCAGCATCACCGTAGGACTTTTCAAGCTAGAGAGCAGCTCTGTTTCAATTTGAGTGCATACGGTGTGCCAAGACCCAAAGTGCCTGATTGTCAATCAACATCTGCAGCCAGACAGGAAGTAACCAGGGGCCAACAACACATGCCGGATACTACTCGTCACCAGCCAGAACCAAGTCGGAACGGACGACGCTTCCGCCTGCACAAGTCACCAAGGCATGAAACTTGCACATCATGGCTCGGGGAACCAAGCGACTACGTGAACATTCCGATGCGGCCGAGGTCAACGCTAGCAGGAAAAAGTCCAAGGAGAGCGATGACCTAGCACGCCACCTCCATGCACCATTGTCAGTGTCGTCGCTGGGGACTGCGACTGCCAAGCACGCCGTCCTGAGCCAGCTGTATCCGAATGTGCAGCGACTACGTGACTACGTGCTCAGCAAGCTCCCTCGGTCCTCGAGGCTTCGCAGGAAGAAAGTAGCAGCGGTAGGCAGGCCATCCGCCGGGGACAATGAGAAGCTGGCTTCGGATGTGGAACAGGCCCTTGCAAAGTTGCTTGATTCGACTCTCGTGGGGCTTCCGGTGATCAGTGACGGTGACATTGCAAATGAGGATCGGAATCGCTGGGAGCAGTGGGCGGGTTTCTCCCAGCGGGCGGACGAGTCCTATGTGACGTTGTCGGACGGAGCGGCTGGTGCGATATACTCACAATCCGAGGTTCGTTGCCTTTCACGAAATAGCGAGAAGAGATCAAAATGTTTCAGTTGGCTGACGTCGTTCAGATTGTCGATTTTGCCATCTGGCTGCTCTTCGAGAAGACCAAGAAGGGAAATAGTTGGCCGAGACACTTGTTGTGCGATGGCTTCCGCAGGCACGTGGGTTCTGGATATCAGCGCCAGCAAGCCGCGCAAGAAAGAGCGATCCCTGGGGTCATATCAGTCACTCCGAATTCTTATGTCCAGATGCTGAAACAGTCGCCTTGGCCCGAGCTACTGCTCTTGCTTGGAAAATCCGGCGAGCGGATCATGATTGACTTGCTTGTTGACTGCGCCTTGTTCAAATCTATTGGGGCTGGGGAGCTGAACTTCTGCCAGATCAGTGGTGGGTGATATTTTTCAAAGAGTCGCCTGGGATTAGAACATATCCTGACATTGTGAAACAGGTAAACCTCTGTCTGAGATAGGGCAAGGTCGCCCGACGGCTGCGCCAAGCAGCCGGCCTCTGCAGACGGTGACCCAGTCGACGGACATAGTCTTCGCGCGGTACCGAATGCTATACGCACGCGCGGCTCTGAACGCACGTGGACGTGTTCACTTTGGATTGAGACATATTCGTGAGTATAGTGCACTACTTGTGTCTAACTACCACTGACTGACTGACCGGACTAGATGTGCTCAATAGGTCGCCTCTACGATGCTTAGATGCGGAGCCCGGCCCTGCGCATGAAAGCACGTCGATCCTCACGGCCCAGAACACGATAAACACGAACAGGGTACTCATGTACATGTTCCCGCGCCAGTTCGGTCTCCATAACGTGTTCACTTCAAAGGTTGATTTCCGGGAGACATCCCAACGGTTTAAAGACTACACGCTCAGGGAGGAAGAGATCACCATCAAATTTGGACAGCAGAATTCCGGCAAGACGAAGATACACATCCCAAAGCGTCTACGCGGTAGGACACTAGAGCTAGTCAGGCAGCTACAAAAGCAGCATCAGCGGTGTTCTTACTCAAGACTCATGGAGCATTATTGTCCGGTATGTTCCCAATGCTGAAATGTGAAGAATGCGAAGCTAAAGTCGTGAAGCCGCCTAGGAATGGAAATGATCTATCGCAGTCAAGGCTACCATCCGCTGGGGCTGAGCAGAACCCATGTGCTTCCCTCGTGGACTTGGCCGTGCCTCCGGCCCAGGTTTCGGCATTCTGCCAAGCTGTGATACTAGGCGTCATCCCCAATGGATTCTGGGGCTCCGACACTATTGGAGAGTCGAATCGAAACAAGTTTCTGCTCAAAGTTCATCACTTCATCGCACTGAGACGACTGGAAAATATGACCCTTGATGAAGTATCGCAAGGGATGAAAGTAGGTCCCTGCTTATTACCAACTTCAACGGCTCTAATAGCTGACTTTTTCACACAAGACGTCCACCGTCGACTGGCTGGCACCGTCAAAGCTACTGGCGCACAAGACCTCACAGTCCGACATACTGAAGAGAAATGAGCTGTTCGCAGAGTTCATCTACTTTGTCTTTGACTCCATCGTGATTCCCCTCATCAGGAGCAACTTCTACGTGACAGAGTCAAGCAGTCACCGGTACCGTCTCTTCTTCTTCAGACATGATGTCTGGCGCCAGCTGGCAGAGCCCGGCATGGCGACCCTGAAAGCAAGCATGTTGGAAGAGGTCAAGCTAGGCGATGCCCGACGGATCCTTGATTCGCGCTCGCTGGGCTTTAGTCAGATCCGTCTCCTGCCAAAAGCCACGGGAATGCGCGCCATTTCTAATCTGCGCAGGAGAACTGTTAAGCAGCGAGGACGGAAGGAGTTGGGGCCAGCCATCAACAAGATTCTCACACCAGCGCATGCAGTGTTGAAACTTGAAAAGGTAAAGTCTCAAAATGTTGACGATATGATCGGCATGTTTTGCTGACCACAAGACCTAGGCATTGAATGAAAGCAAACTTGGTTCGTCGCTCTTTGCGGTAGGGGACATATACAAGCGTCTTCAACCTTTCAAGAAAACAATGGGTTCCCATACCGAAGGGTTCTATTTTGCCAAGGTCGATGTGCAGGGCGCCTTCGACACGATACCCCAAGCCGCTATCATAAACCTTCTCGCCTCTATCCCGCAGCACCAGCGCTACCAGATAGAAAGGCATCTCGAGGTTTCTCCGGGCTCTGTCGACACAAAGAGATCCCGAAACTCCAAGATCTTTCGGCACTGGGCGACTTCGGCGCGGACAACACACGACAAGACCACATTCCTCGACGCTCTAGAGTCTGGTCCGGCCCGCCACCAAAGAAACGCAGTCTACGTAGAAAACACCTTCAAGAGGCGATATGACACGACGGATCTGCTGCAGCTCGTGTCCACCCACATCCAGGACAATCTCGTCAAAATCGGCAAGAAGTTCTACAGGCAGAAGAGAGGCATACCTCAAGGCTCCGTTCTGTCTGCCATCCTCTGCAATTACTTCTACGCCGACCTCGAGGTCCGCGTGCTTCCCTTTCTCAACTCGGAGGACTGCCTGCTGCTCCGCCTCATCGACGACTTCCTGCTGATCACGACGGACCGCTCCAAAGCGGCCCGTTTCATTGACGTTATGCACCGTGGTGTTCCCGATTACGGCGTCTCTGTGAATCCGTCAAAGACGCTTGTCAACTTTGAGCTTGCCGTGGACGGACGCGAGGTGCCGCGACTGGCGCCGGGCGAGCGCTTCCCATACTGTGGTACACTTGTTGACTGCGATAACATGAACATCTCGCGCGCGCGGGACAAAGATGGAGGGAAAGGTAACAATTGTCTGGGGAGCAGATCCCGCATCAATCGCAGAAATAGCACTGATGGACGCCATGTCGCAGCGGTCTTTGACTCCCTCACGGTCGAGTATAGCCGAACACCAGGCCAGAGCTTCCAGCGCAAAGTCCTGAGTAAGTCCATCCTCCTAGTACTCCATTTTGCAGAGCAGCCGCCACCTCTGTCTCAGCTTTCTCACATGTCGTCATCCTTCTCCTCTTCCAGATTCGTTCAAGCTGCAGGCCCACCTGCTCTTCTACGACACCGAGCTCAACTCCCCGACCACGGCGCTCAAGAACATCGCCGCCGCCTTCACTGAGGTGGCGACCAAGATGTGGGCGTACGTCCGCTCGCTGCCGCACGCGAGCCAGCCCAGATCGAGCCTGATTATTGGTATGTCGCATAATGATACCACGCGGATATCAACCCCCCCCCTCCCGTTTTGAAACCCAAAAAAAAAAACGTATCACAACTTAGGACGCAGCAACGTGTCTCTCCTACAGTCTCCCCCGGGACTATCCCCGGGTCTAAGCGCTTAGCTAACCTCTGCTGCCGCTTGCAATTGCATATATAGGTACCATCCTCAAGCTGGTCAGCCAAGGATACAGGCTCCTCGTCGGCCGGCGCCGCAAGTTGCGTTACCCGGGCTACGTGTGCGACATTGCGAGGATCGAAGTACAATGGTATGTCGTGGTGTTTCTTTTTCGCATCGTTACCCGGATTTCAACACTGTCAAATCATACCCCCTGCCCCCATCGTCCCCCCTTTTGGTGATGTTGATGTTGTTCTTTTGGATCACCATGCTGTGCGTGAACAGACCCGACCTTGCATGAACACATTGCTGACCAGGGCGCGCCCCGGCAAACAACCACAGGCTCGCGTACAATGCCTTCCAGCAAGTCCTGAGGCGGCGCCAGGCCAGGCACGCAGATGTCCTGTCGTGGCTGGACACCGAGATCGGAGTCCTGGGGCGGGAGAGGAAGGTCCGGCACGGGAGGGTCAGCCGAGTAGTTTGAGGATGGGAAAAGGGAGAGGGGGCAAGGGCGGAAGATATCGTTGGTTGCAGCACTGGTTGTTTTCTTGTTCTGACATAGAAAGATGATACCCCCTTCTGCTTTGCTGTGTGGATTGCAAATTAATAATAGGTGTAGCATTGGAACGTGAGTCGTTTCAACTTGTGACACAAATGACTACGTGTCGTAGATACCTTCCTTTCAAACTACTGTGCACGCGGCGGCGAGCGAGTATCCAACGCGGGTTCCCCTTGTAGAAGCAGTCTTATGACGGATTTTCACTATAAGAGAGAGAACTCCGCCCAAAAGCACATTGGCGATTCCCTGAAGGACCAGATGACAAAGTATACAGAGATGTGTATTGTCCGGAATGCATAAATAGCACCACACTCTATTTGTCGTCAAAGAAGCTCTAATAACCATCTCTATAGTCTTCGTACAGATAATCACGAGTCCCGCTGCGGGACAGACAAGCAAACAAGCCCCCGGGTCCAAGAAAACACAACATTAGACAGAAGATAACCAGCTTGCCCAGCAGGCCCTACAGGTACTTGAGCTTTTGAGTCTGGAAGACAGCCATGACAGCGCCGAGCGCGCCGATAAACAGGCACACGGCAATGGCATTGGGGCCGTCGGTCCCGTGGTGCTCATCCGGGTGCGCGTGGTGCGCGAGCTCGGGGCTCTTGCCGGGCTCGAGGATGCTGAAGACGACCGTGCTAATGATTGTACCCAGAAACTGGGGAATTGTAGTGTAAATGTTCAAGATGCCAAAATAAACGCCAGAAAGCTCCCCACTTCCTCCCGATCCCGCTTTGTGTGGTGCAGCAGCTGTGTCTTTTTCGATAGGCGAGAGGAGCCCACCAATTTCGATGTCTCCGCCGTTGTGGTGCCGCGAGGACGGATCCGCTGCGGCGCTGAGCTTGTTCACCTCGACGCCGAGGAATGCGGGTGGCGCCCAGATGGCAATGGTCCATGGTCTGCAGGCCACAGTGTCAGTGTCTCCAAGTCAGGGCCGGATTGAGTAGTAGCCAATACGTACAATGAGCAAAGGCACACGAGAAGTCTCGCGAACCGATAGCTGTGGGCAAACGGGGCCCAGACCATCGTTACCGCGAAGGTCGCATGGGCCAAAGTCCACGCTGTAAGAAGGTCCGGTTTGTGCTTGTTAAGCGCCTCTACAATCCATTTGATGCTCTGCGGTGGTCGTTTGGTGTACCCCTCCTCATCGGGCGACCGGATGACAAAGGGGAGCAGCCACGAGGCGGCAAACGTGATGATCGAATACCAGATGAAAGCTTCGCTGCCAACTCGACCGATGTCACCGAGCCGATCTTTGGATGTCTGTGCCTCCTCGGGTGCATCATAGCGGAAGTAAGTCTCGCCAATCCAGGTGGTGCTGTAGAACAAGAATGGAAACCAGCCAAGCCAAGCCCAAAAGTTGGCGTGGCAGATCGCTCTGACACGTGGAGGCATGTTCTGCAGGGTGTACCATACTTGGCGGACTGCCTTGAGCATGCTAACGCCTTCCTTTTCAGTCTCCTCCCGGGTGTCCAGTAGCACCTTCTCAGTCACTGCCCATGATGTCAAGAAGCAGGTCGCAATGATTCCCACTGCGGCGGCAAGTGTCAATTGCTTAAATTGTGTATCGCCAAAGAAAGTGCCGAATGTGGCGGGCAGGTCGATGGCGCCCGTCACATATGCGATGCCGTGGCCAACGGCAGACATCCTTCCACCTGCACACTATCATCAGTATTTTGTAGGACTGGTCAAGCCACAAGTTGAGAACCTACCCCACGCTGAGCCTGTCTGCTGCTTCTCTATAGGCAAGGAATCGACGACAAGGCTACGAGCTGCTGACATGACTGTTCACGTTTGGAAGCTGTTAGTTTAGAACGCGGCCAACTAGAGGTGCCAATGGCCACGGACCTGCGTTAATGGTGAAGTCGACGCAATATATGGATAGCACAGCGAGCCATATCGTCATACTCCGTGCGCTCTCTTCGTTCGAGACGAAGCAGTCCACAATCTCTCGCGTGAAGCCCAGCACAAGGATGAAGAAGGCGGAAAGCAGGGCGCCAACTATTATAAAAGGCCGACGGCGGCCCCATTTCGACCTAGACTCGTCGGCGATGGCACCAACGATAGGCTGGACAATTAGACCAGACAGAGGGCCGGCAATCCACACCAGGGAGGTTTTCGATTTGGTGAGCCCGAGAGAGAGGAGGTATGCTGTGCAGTCTGCGCTCCATCGTGTTGGTTAGCTATCTGTGTTGCCATCATTGCTGGCCCGTTGGGCAGGTAGCGAGGAACGCACACGTCTGCTCTACGCCCCATACGAATCTAATCCATCACAATCAAGTGTCAGCACTTGATTCTCGAATGCTCAGGGTGTGTGAGAGCGGCAGCGTACGTGATGCCGATGGTGCTACAGGTCAATAACGCCATGCGGACAGCCTCCGAGTTGCCCTTGATGGCAGGCTTGCCTGACCATCTCGACATATTTGCGAGGCTCGAGGGCTCCCGGCCGTAACTTAAGGGTCCAGGCCACCTCTATCCGCGCGTGTGGGATCGTTCGTTGTCGCGAGGCGATGGAATGGTCGGCGAGAGGGGGGGCGGGACGTCGTGGACGCAGAGTTGTGGCCTCAGAGCAGCCGGTCCGGTTGATGCTATGCGACAGGAGGGGGGCAGAAGGACCGATGCTGCTGAAGGTATTGGGATGCGAGACGTCGTCGTGGAGCGGTACTTGACCATGAGAATGTGTACAGCCTCCTTGCTCAGGGTGACGGCAAGCTGTCGTGGTCGGAAACACCAACTTGCAGGGGTCTGACGTATGCCTAGCGCACACCCCTAGCTCCCCGGGCCGCCAGGGTCGTGGGCTCTTGGAGTGCCCGTTCTCCGTGCTGTTCAGAGCGTACTCCGTAGACTAGACAGACTCCTTCCTTGACTTGTCGGAAATGCCATGACCTCTGCGCCATCAAGGACAAGCCAGTCCTTGACCTTCCTGCTGTCGTGCAACAATCTCTCGGGCTGCAGAGGATAGACAACATCCGGCAAGGACATGCCGGCGTGCTCATCTAACTAAGAATGGAGCAGACCCCTGGGCACCGGTGCGCCATGGAAGACGGAGAAGAATCAGCGCAGGTTGGCATGCAATGTACCACAGCCACGGGCAGGTGGATATTAAGTCTGCCAACCTGGCACACCGCACAATATGGACTCCACTGTGTTGTCTCGTGGTGGAAGCGTCGTCTGCTGCTTGGCCCTTGCAGTCTTTGCAGTCTACTATGTACACAGCTACCTTCGCATTGATAACCTGGACCCTAGACTTGCAATGGTTCGGTGGGCTCCGACCCGGCGGTGGCCGTTGGCCCGCCACGGGGGCTCCTGTGTCGCAAGGCCTCGGAGGGGCTACAGGTTGTGATGATAGATATTTGCGACCAGTTTGCATCCGGAGGATGCGTGCTTGGTGCAACTTGACTCATGGTTCTGTGCAAGTCAGGTACCGTTCTCCGGGGAGGTTGCATGGGCAAGGCACGCGTTATATCGGCAAGCTGTCATAGGCCACAATGACGATGCTGCGAGATTGATGCCCCTCCCGATCTCGCACTACTGCCCCTCCACGCGCAGTCATGTCCCGTCCGGCGATGCAAATGTCGTTGGCGGATTATGTAGAACCCAATTCAAAGTACGAGCAGATTTACCTCATTTGAGTCAGAGTAGATTCCGGTATTTTGTCAATATCAATTCTCTTGTTCTCCTCCCAACCGTCGTCTGGTGTAGATCAAACCCGTTCGTGCACCAAGAGGCCCTCAAGGATCGGTCGAATCCCGCCAGAGGGGTACCTGCATCGTCCGCCAAACACCAGCAGCGCATTTCCGGCCAGATCCACTCGAGTTAGGCTCGCGCCGTGACAAATTCCCATATCTTCGGCCTCCGCCAGTTTTGGCTTCTCTGCCACTCTCCGCTGCGACCACCTGCAGACACACGGACACGCCATGGAGCTCGTCAACCAGTCAGTTATCCCTTCCCAAGCCTGGTTACTTGCCCATTTGCAAGTCTCGGCGCCATCAGATCATGTCTTGGCACTCTTGTGAAACCTCGCACTAATTATTGGTACCCGGATCTCCAGCCTCGAAGGCCGACTTCTCTTCGCCGTGCCCAAGAGTCAGTACCAGTCTCCTCGTCCTCGACGATCACGAAACGCTCCCGCCTCGACGACTAACTTGTGCAACCAGAGGGCCGCTTGAACCAAGCCGCGCTGAATCTCCTCGAGGGTGCCGATGTGCAATTCCGCCGCGAAAACAGACTCGACATTGCGCTCGTCAAGAACCTGCCCATCGCCCTCATTTTCCTGCCCGCCGCCGACATTCCTACCTTTGTGGGCGAGGGCCAGGTCGACCTCGGTATTACCGGTCTGGACCAGGTCCAGGAGCACGATGCCGGCATCAGGGCCCTCAGCAGCGCTCGGCGCATGTCCGGTGAAATCACACCAGAGCAGGAGCAGGCGCAAACATCATCCGGCTCCGGATGCGAGGTCGTCTTAGACCTGGCCTTTGGAGGGTGCAAGCTGCAGGTTCAGGTCCCTGAGAAGGGTCAATATAGCAGCCCCAAGGATCTGATTGGCAAAAACATTGGCACCAGCTTTGTCCACCTCGCTCGCCAGTACTTTGCGGACCTTGAACGCGAAGAGGACGCAGCGCAGAATGCAGAGCTCAAGTCGGTTAAATTCACTGGAAAGCTCCGTACGAATATCATTGAGCTCAGCGGCAGTGTTGAGGCTGCCTGTGCGCTCGGTGTCGCGGACGGCATTGTCGATCTTGTTGGTATGTGTTGCAAAGCTGCGCAACCCACAATCACATACTAATTGCCTCGCAGAATCTGGCGAGACAATGAGAGCCGCCGGCCTCAAGCCGATCGACACCGTTGTGGATACCACTGCCATTCTGATCAAGTCGCGGAGACCTAGGAACCCCGAGCTGGTGGACCTGCTTGCATCCCGCATACGTGGTGTTATCACGGCTCAGAAGTACGTCCTATGCCAATATAATGTGCAGCGGACCATACTCCCGACCGCCACCAAGATTGCGCCTGGCAAGCGTGCACCTACCGTAACGTCACTCGAGGCTGAGGGTTGGGTTGCTGTCAGTGTGATGGTGGAGAAGAAAAAGCTCGCGCCCATAATGGACGAACTCACAAAGGTCGGCGCTACCGACATACTGGTCCTGGCCATCGCCAACACACGCAGTTAGTAGTAGCGAACCTGTTGTAGGGTCGAAGGAGCGATCAAGGGAAAATAAAATGGCATCCACATACCCTGGGCCGATGAGAAGCTGCCAACTTTCGCCGCTATGCCGTGTCCGCTGCAGAACGATGAAATCATACTTTAGTACGTATCTCTAATACATAGTAGCTGCAAGTGATTTGGGGTGCTAGGGAAGGAGAGGTGTCGCCGATACGATCGGTGGCATAGAGAGTGGGGGTTTTCCGAGTCGGGCTGGCGTTTGGTAGCGCCTAGATCTTCAGATGCGGGGCGGCTCCATCGAATGGTCTGTGGAACAACCAGAGCAATAACGTCACTCTGTACTGGTGCTGTGATCCTTTCTTCACCTGGTTCAGTCCGGAATGAAGGGGCCTAAGCTACTCCAGTCGATGTTTTTGAGCAAAACTACATCGCGACTTGGATACTCTTGTATCTCCGCTTGCGCCGTCTAGTCTACCCATCAACCACATCAAAGTGGGAAAGGGTAACCTCGACAAGCCTCCCACATGTGAAGGTTCGCAATCGCGCTCTTCAACCAAGCTCCGAATCCGGTACTTCAGATTGTTGCGCAGACTGCCAAATTTCCCTTTACGGGGCAGTCAACCAGCCCTACATGAGCTCTCTGCCATCTCGTCACAATCCGTACTCTCCGTCAGCAACCTGCCGAGTAACGTTGGACAGCTGCACAGCCCCATCGCGACCAGCAGTCAATGCGACCAGTCAGCGACGAACGGCGGCCATCCTCGACCTGGCATCATCGCAACCTCATCGCCCACGAACACGATGTCTTCTTCAAGAATGAATAGCACGACGCGCAGCTCTGCCGGCACGAGATCCTCAAGCAACATGGTGGACTCAAAGCTATACCACGTGAGTCGAGCTGTTGACCAGATGAGGCCTCGCAGAAATCCCATTCGCGATCGACTCGGTTTCTAGGACGTCTATACCGCAATACGAAATGCTAACTTTAGCATAAACAGACCATCATGACGCCCATCAACTTTGTCGCCTTCATCGTCTCTCTGTGGCTCGTGGACAACCGCCACCAGCAGAAGCGTGCCGACATGCATTCTCCGTCATCAACCTCCACTCAATACATCGGTCTGCCGGGCTGGCTGCACCGCACCTTCTACCGGCCGCAGCCCTATCAGTACATTGACACCCAGGTGCGAAGTCCGCCCAATGCAAAGGACGAGCGGTTCTACTACCATACCAAGCAGAAGAAGATCATGAAGCTCGAGGCAGCGGACGCATTCGAACTGCGAAGCACTGTGCTAGGCGCCATGTGCATCGCGGGCGTGGCGCTTGTATGGGCTTGCGTGTGCCTCGGCCGGGCGCTGTTTGCATTTGCGCCGTGGCGGATGGCATGGAAGATCTAGATCTTCAGGACAGTACGGACAAAGCCCCGGCGAAGGAGCTGGGTCTTGGCTATTTGTATCCAACGATAGAAAGGCTACACCTGCGGTACCTTGCAGTTACGCAAACTATCATGCGGTGGGCGTCTGGGTGGATATTCTTGTGCATTCATATTTCCTGCATACGGCGGCGTTCACAGATGATTTTGGGGCTGGCATCACACACGTCATCTCGATAGTTCTTGTTCATGAATCAATAAAAGCATGATTACTGCTTTATATACCACAATCTTCTAGCCGAATTCCCGAGAAACGGACCTTATACCAGCCGCTCTCTGATGATGCATGTCTCCTAGAATGCGAGGTCTCTTCTACTTTGCTGCCTTCATGCGCAGGCAGCATCAAGTACTCCAGGCAGCCAACAGAGAGGTCTGACAAGGGTGTGCACGACCTGGGCGCAGCCCCACCAAGTTGCTGTGAGCTCTGGAGTGGAACCCCCTTGCCATAGTGTAACCCTGGGCGATCTCGACGACCCGACGCATGCGGGCCGCAGCAAGGCAGGGAGTGACGCCACTAGTGATCTGTTTCTTGGCAGGGCGGAGCTGGACGGCACGGAGTGAGAAATATTCCAAAACATTAAAAGGAATTATTGATCCGTGATTACTAGCAGCAGTGGTCATGTGGGCTCTCAATGGGCCAGACTTGGGCAGGGTTTAAACGGGATTTGAGAAGTTCGCAAGCGGACTAACAGAAGAAATGTATCACCGCTGCGTCGTGAGATGGAGCGAATCAAGCCTCGCCGCCTCGTTAGTAGGTCAGCTTTTGTGGCAAGAGGAAATTTCGAAACCAAGTAAAAGACAACGCCTAGAGTTTCTACGGCCGAGATTTGGAAGCGTTGTGCACTGGTTCTTGGGTGAAGAAAGGCCCCCTACCGCTATTGAGGCGGGCTACAGGAGCCGTCCCGTTAGCGCTTCCAGGTTGTTCGGCACCGTGCTGTCATCGGTCCCCTTTATTTTTCATGGCCCGTTCGTTCTCGACCACGTTTGTCCTCGGTTTCTGAGAGACAGCGACGAAGTCTCCTTCGCGAGCATTCCAACCCTCGCATCTTCCTCATCGTCATGTCAAAATTCCATCCCTAAGGCCCTGGTATCAGGATTCTCTTCCCGATGACTGTCTCAAATCACAACAAGACGTTTCGACCACTGGTGGTGATCGCCACCACCGCCGCCATAGCCATCGCAATATTATCATCATTTATATACAAAGCGATGATGACGACGATAATGACGGCGAGCCCAGCAGCTCATCTGCCGCAACACCAAGACCTGGCCTCCACTTACAGGCAGCTCCACCGCGCGCGTTTCTGGGCTGATCTCGAGACCGGCAACAAGAGGCCATTCCTGGTGCCGCTCTACCTGTGCGTCCTGTACGTCGTGCCGGCGCTGTACCTCGCCATCCCGCACCGTGATCGCGGCGGCGAGTCGGGTTCGGGTTCGAACATTGTCTACGCGGCTCGCTGGCCGCTGCTCGCAAGCCTGGTGTGGTTTTACGCCCAGATGATCGCGCACGTGTCGAGCCCGAACTTTGCGTCGGCCTACGCGGCCGGCTTGCTTGGTGCGTGGGGGATCATCTGGAGTTTTACGGTGTTGGTGTGGACGAGGCCGCAGTGGGATGCCAAAAGAGTCGAGCTGAGGAGGAGGAGCACGTCCTTGAGGGCAGAAGGTCAGAGTCTGGAGGGGGTCTCGGGCGCGGCAGGTTTCTTGGAGGACCCGAGCCACGAGAATGTGGCTCAACTGAGTCACGACAACGGAAGTGCGAATGGCCACACGACTGGCCATACTCTATCATCGCGGTCTTCCAAGAGTGGTCTTGGCAGCAGAGGGCAAAGTCAAGGAGAGCAGAACGGCAACAGCCATCACGAGAATGGCCACTCTAAGTCGGACGCGCTACGCAATGCCAAATTGCCATCAGACGGCATGAACGACGTTGAGTATTACTGGCAGGAGTTTCCCGAGAACGCCTCCTTCCGGACCCGTCTCAACTGGTCGTTCGACTATGTCATCCAGTTCCGCATGACCGGATGGAACTGTGTCATCCCATCCCTTCCGCCCTACGAGCCCCCGGCGTCCAAGGACTTGAAGCAGTTGCCCCTCGAGTCCCTCCCAAACAAGAGCTGCAGCGGTTTCACCCGCATCACGGATCGCAAGACGTTTATATACCAGACACTGCTCTTCCGGATGCTCCCAGCCTACGTCCTCATAGACGTCCTGGCCGTCCTGGTCACCGCGGATCCGCACTTCGTCGTCGGCCCCGAGCAGGACCTCCCTCTACCTAGAAACCTGGCGGCCCTGCACCCCGCGGCGCGCTTTATGTGGCGGCAGCTCCTGGCCCTGCTGGGCATCATATCGGCGCTCCAGCTGCTCCTCAACTTCGGCCAACTGCTCACCTGCCTGCTCTGCAGGCCCCTTCTCGGCTTCCGCGCGCACCCCTGGCACCTGCCCTCCGTCACAGGCTCGTTCGAGCAGGTCCTGGACCGCGGGCTGGCCGGATTCTGGGGCTCGTGGTGGCACCAGACATTCCGCTTCGGCTTCGCCGCGCCGACCAAGTGGCTGCTGCGCAATGGGTATGTGAAAAAGGGCACCTTCGCGGCGGACGCGGCGTCGTTTACCTTTGCCTTTGCGCAGTCGGGCTTTCTCCACGCCGCGGGGAGCTACACCACCGTGTCCGCGACGAAGTGGTGGATGCCGCCGACCACATTCCTGCTCTCGGGGCTCGGGATGCTGCTGCAGAAGAGGCTATCACCCCTGGCGGCGCTCCTCTGGCAATACGTTTTTGCCAGTGCCGCCAACAACAACAACAACAACAACAACAAAGAGACCGCTACTGCCACTACCACTACTGCCACACCGCTGTCGCCGCCACGCTGGGTGCGGCGGGCGGCGAACCTCGCGTTCGTGCTCGGCTGGCTGTCCCTCACGGCGTGGCCGCTGCTCGAAGACTTTTCGCGCGGCGGGCTCTGGCTATTCGAGCCCGTCCCCGTCTCGCTGGCCCGAGGGCTCACGGGGCTCGGTGACCCGGCGGACCGCCGCGTGTGGCGGTGGGCGGACAGGGATTTTTACCCGCACTGGTACTCGTCCGGGCCGAGCTGGATATGGGATATTGGGGTCGGTGTATGATATAGTCCGACGAAGAGCGGGGGGTTTCCCGCAGTAGCTGTCATGATCTCTAAACTTGTCTTCTCGTGACAAGAAAGCATCGTACGATTCTGGTGGTTTCTGGCTGTTGCCGTTATGAGCGTGATGTGGCTGGCAGCACCTAGGATATTCCAATGCACTCACTCCCTCTACGGCCAGAGGCGAAGCGAGAGTATCCTATCCGTCCCACCTTGCGTGCGTGCGTAATGAGCATCATCACGCCTCTCTAGAATGGCGTTTGCCATAGTACGCAAGCAGTGTCTTTAGTTTTTGTGACGTCGGCAACGGGGCACCGTGAAGTATCCACTACTGCGCTATACTTCCTTTGTGCTGTGTGTGATAGGTATCCGTTTATTTTATTTTTAAAGGGCGACTTCCAAGACGACCGGAGTTGTCAAGGGTCTATTTTGCTATTTTGAGACAAGGCGTAAAAGTTGTCTTTTGGTTGGTTCTAGGGTGGTGGCCCCCACGCGCGCAGCGGCTCACCGGGGGTGCGGCTTTTCAATCTCGTAAGAGCCTCTCTTCCTTTGGGTCTCGATGGGCACGTAGTAGCTTTCTCCGCACAAAGCCGAGAGTCCTTTTTCAACCATCCTGTACCTACGAGACTCCAGCTCAGCCTGCAAAGATTCGGGTGCAGGATGAGACACTACCGAGGCTAACTGCTTGTTATTAGGCATCTCACGAAGACAGATGTCGCGCCGCCGGGGGTGCCAGCTGCAGTATGTAGCAGCCGTTGTTGCCAGCAGCATCTCCGCGGGGAGAAAGCAGTGCCCCCAGTTCAGCGCGCCTAGCCTCGGCACGGCCCTAGGCCATGTTGGCGCGCAGAGTGCCGTATTGAGCTTCTCCAGCTGTAGAAGACGTCCTTTTCAGAAAGTCTCCAGTGGTGTAATCATGTGACAAGTCTTGTAGTGTGTCGGGGAAGATTGCAGCATGTGATGATGCTGTCCAATGCCGCTCTTGGCCATGTATAATGCAGGCATTGATGCAGGGGTAGATTGCCTGCATCGGGGGCGCTGTCGGTTCTGGCCACAGCCATGCCCAGCGAGTGCTCCAATCAAAGATCTGTGCAGCGCTAATTACAACCAGCAGGTTTTGGAAAGCGTCATAGCCTGCCTCATAGGGCTTGTCGGAAGAGCCCCGACGACCCGCCCGATAATACCCAGGTGATTGCTAGGTCTACGAACGGCCTAGGAATTACCCGCCGGAGCTGCCCAAAGCATCAAGCATTCACGGCATCCGGGCCTTTACGTCCGCTGCACACCCAACGCAGAACAACTCAGTCAACATCGTCGCCGGTAGCAGAACCGTTTCTTGTTGTTCTCTACAGCACTTGTGCTTCTGTGGACTTCGTGTGCAGAAACATTAAAGCGGTGCTGTAGTAGCGAGAGCCCAGTCACTGTGATAGCAGAGAGCAGAGGCTTGTGCTGGCTGGCTAACCATTTTTTTAAGCTTGGCTCGTTGACCCGGGCCTCCAAGCGGGTTTTTTTTTTTTTTTTTTTTCTTCCCTCCCCTTCCAGGATGGACGCGCTCGTAGCAGGGAATGAGTAACTGAAATGTGTCGAGCCGTCAGCTTTAAGCTAGAAGGCTAATTGCTTGGGCCCCACTCAATTGTGGTCCTGGACCCTTGGCTGTTGAAGCTGCGGATGGCAGGTTCGACTCATAAGCAAGTGTTGATCCGGTGAAACGCACAAGTAGCTAGCTGATGCAGTGACAGCACTGGAAGCATTCTCTGATTGACCAACGTACCGGACTAGGTTGATCTGCCCACTTGAGCGATAATGACATGCCTGTCAAGGGCTTGCCGATCTGGGCCAGAATTGTAACGTCGCCAGCTGCACGTCATGGACCCTGAGGTCCTAAGGCACAAAGGATGCCCGAGCTCGCGTGCTTGCTACTGTTCTCTGAACTTGGTAATTCCAGACAAACACGGCTCATTTCTTAAGCAGAGGCTGGGCACTGGCATGGTTGGATTCACTTGCGGTATCCCACAGAGCTCTCAAGTTCGATGTCATCTTGCAACGCCAGTGTTGACAGAACCCGGAGGCTACGCGCCATTGGGCCATGAGGAGAGAGACAGGTTGGATTGCTCCCGAAGTGGTCTTGCTTTCCGGTAGCCGAATTGCGGACCAGGGTGAGGATCCATGCTGCCAGGAGTGTTTTCCATGTCGGTATTGTGCGCCGAACGGGGTGGTTGTGAGAGGGGCCAGGATGGACATGTCCGTGGATCTGTACCATTTCGTACGTCGAGAAGATGAAGATGAAGAGTGTCCGCGGCGGAATTGCAGCTCGTGTTGCCTTGTAAAAAGCCAAAATTCTCGAGGCGGTGGTTCCAAGGTTACAGATTACATGCAATAGCTCAATGGACCCCCACTCGTGCCTGCCTGGTCAGGCGAGCAGGGTCACTTGCAGGCTCTCTCCACTCTCTGGGCTTGCACCTGCCCTGCCTGCTCAAGTGCGGCTGTGGTTCTATGGAGTAAGTTGCAGCAGCACATATCCCAACCCCCACTGATATGCCCAGCTCTACTCCGCTACTCCGCCGAGGTGCTCGTCGGCCTCGTTCCGTAGTGCAGCGGCCCTGAGCCACTGTGCCGCGATGACTCGCGCTGCCCTCGGTCGACCACCGCAGACCCTCGAATGGCTGTCGCGAGACTGTGGTGCCTGGCAAGGAACAGAGCTCGAGGTCCACGGGTGAGCTAGAGCCCAGAGGCCTCTGTTACAAGACGCATTTCTCGCCTGCCAGCCTCAGACCGGCACCGCCTGAGAACTGTGTCGAGCACTACCACTCCTCCCCAGGGTTGACACCACACCCCACCCTCGAGCTCCCACGGGGACAGCAACTCGAGGGCTCCGCCTGCCCACCTCGCTGTCCTGTCCCTGCGACGGCGCCTTCTGCCGCCGGCCTCGTTCGCTCCATCCCTTCTTCTCTTCATGCTCCGTCTGGAGCCCCGTCGCTCTCCTCACGGCCGCTCACCAGACCTTGCGGCACAATCTCACCGTCATTCTCGGGCATTCTCTCCGGGCCACACCCGCAGCACGTCCACCCGCCCTCGCGGCAATCTTTGAGCCCCGCTTCGACAACTTGTTACGTGCGCTTGGCCGAAAGCCAATTCATGTCCGCGCGAGGGCGCATAGGTCGACATCGTTTTCAGCAGCCCGTGGGCCACGACACGCCCAGGCCTCCCGTATCAGCATTCCTCTAGCTCGCCATGATGGATTCTGGCGGCTGGGACTCGCAGGCGCCAGTCGCTACCGATGACGACTTCCAGTTCCTAGACATGTCAAACATGTCTACCATGGGCGATGCCATTACTTTCGACTTCCAGGACTATGGTGCCAGCGGTTCAGGCGGTCTGCAGAACCGCGATGGCATCGATACACCCATGAGCGGTACAGATGCGTCGGCCCTCGTCACCTCTACACGCATGGCTATGCCGACGACGATGGCGCCCATGACCAGTGCCACAACTCACCCTTCTCTTACGGCGCACATCATGCCTGCCCAGTGTGCTCCCGGGGATGCCATCTCCGACCTGGACGCCCAGATCAACTTCCTTCAACATCAGAAACTCCAGCAGCAACAGAGGCAGCTCGAAGAAAGGCAAAGGCTTTTCCAAGAACAACAGGCTGCCTACTTCGCACAGCAGCAACAGCACCAACAAATGCGGCACCAACAGCAGCGTCATCACGTTGTTCCTCCTACGCCACAGAGTTTGGAAATGCATCCGTCAAATCACTACTATACTCAACAAGATCCAGGGTCCGGAATGTTCGAGCCGTACGCGTATAACCCCAAGGAGCAAGATGTAAGCCATCCGTTCCGACTGCTTGTGGTAACCGAGCTGATCGCAAAGTAGATGGCCTTTACCCCACTGGTGTCTCCCGCTGTGACACCACTTGACGCCCATTTTGCAGTTGATGCGGGTTTTACCGTGCCAGGCGCATACTTCAGCCCCTTAACGTCACCAGCTCTTCACGCGCAAAACGATCCTCATTCTGGGTACGACTTGAGGCATGCCAGCAGATCGACAGCTTCTCCGGTGGACCTTGACAAAGGTTCGCCCTCAGCACCTCTCTCGTCAGTCGATTTGTCCAAGAAGGTTCGCAAGAACAACGTGTCAAAGGCACGAAAATTGAACATTCGACAGTCGCCTCTTTCAAAGCCTCAGCGTAGGAAGACTTTGTCTACACCAAACATGAAGGCACAGATTTTATCCGAGCTCGCCGAGTCCACAGAAGAGCGTGCCGAGGAGCAGCAGTCTCAGCTTGCTCCTCCGTCAGCAGCCTCGACGGAGGATTCAGAGAACGCATCAGTCTCTCCTGAGACTCTCTCTGAAATGCCGCCACCGCCAATCCCCCAACCTCGTTCAGCGCGTCAATCTCCGTACTTGCAGGCTCAGAATAGTTCGCAGGGCGTACCTTTACCTCCGCCTGCTGCCAACCTCCGAGGGAAGCCTTCGCCCGCCACACCGGCTTCGCTGTTCAGGATATCACCTCAAAGCAAGCCCGCAGACTCCAGCGGTCCAGAACAGATTGCTTCAGATCACATCGAAAGCTTTGAGCTGCCCGAGCCTATCGCCACGCCTCGCCCCGATCTCACACCACTAATCACACAACATGCGAGCGTTGTAAAACCGAGCACCAACTGCACAAAGACACATTTCCAGGGTTTACCTTCACCCGTCATTCAGAAACAGCCGCACTCAGCTATGTCTAGCGCAAGTCCCATGCTTACGCCCAAGGCCCCCACGCCTCATATACGCAAGACACCGCTCATGGCACCAAGGGGAAGCAAAAAAGGGAGATCCGGCTCAATTCAAATGTCACCAGCGCTCTTACCGAGGATATCTCCCAATATCAAGCCGTTACTACCCGGGACCCCGGGCATGTCCGCAGAGGATACAGCTTCGATGCTACTAGCGTCTAAGTCAAACTATCAGAATATCCTTGAAGGCAACAAAGTTCCTGGCATTACATACCCGAGCGAGTTGTCGACGAATCTCACATCGAAACGGACCTCTCACAAGATTGCAGAGCAGGGTCGGCGCAATCGCATCAACTCTGCTTTGCATGAAATTGCTACCCTGTTGCCCAGCTCTGTCAAGGAAGGCACCGAGGTTGATGACAACAGCAGCGGACCAGACAAGAAGGACGGATTATCAGCGAACGCGGGCACGAATGCGAGCACTCCGAACAGCAAAGCCAGCACTGTCGAGCTGGCGATAATCTATATCAAGCAGCTTCAGAAAGAAGTTGCCGAAGCGAATAAGCGCGCAGAAGAGGCGGAAAAGAAGCTCAGCGAGACGACTGCGGCGTAGAAAGAAAACTCAGACCTTCAACGCCACAACAAATCTTGACACACAGCATGCATATGCATGGCTCGACTTGCGAAGCGACCCCGTCATGAAATGGAGTTTGGGAGGTTTCAATTTTGGATAATGTAATTGGTATGTTGGAGAAAAGTCATAGAGGCACCAACATTGTTTTCGAGTACAAGAACAAAGACTTGAGCATTTACGTCGCTGCTGGGCATGGATTTCGTAACGATGAGAACAAATCCGAACTGCCTGCGCGCTACCTATGATATACCTATAATTAAAGTACGGGGTGCTGCGGTCACCTGCAAGTATGCGTCTATGTTGTGTGCCCACCCTGTACCTGAGTGGCTCACTAGTTTGAGAGCTTCAGGGCTGTTTGAGATGGACGCCGGACGATGAGGTGTTGCCACAACGACAATAAAAGTGGGACAACCTGATAGGATTGCATCACCCACCCACTTTCCAGCCATCAACAACAACACAGACGGGAGGTCGAAAAAGCCAGATAAGGATACTGGTAGTAGTACTCCATACTCCGTACCCTTGCACAGGTCTCACAGACAAGAGATTTCTGGTCCAGTAAGCGTAACCTTGGATGGAACGTGCCTGCACCTCTCCGTTTTCCCGACGCGCATTACAACTCACCCGATCTTTGTGCGCGTAAGCGATCTCGTCATTATCCTCGCCTTGTCGCATTCGGTCGACGACGACGACGACGACGACGACGCCCCCGCTCTTCAGTATCCCAGACTCTCAACAGCCAACGCGACAATGTCGGACACGGAGTCTGTCGAGTATCTGCAGCCGGGCTTCGACCCAAAGAGCCTGACAATTCCGCGCCTCCGCTCAATCCTCGTGGCACACAACATATCCTACTCGTCCAGCGCCAAGAAGGGCCAGCTCATCGACATCTTCAACGAACAGGTCGTGCCAAAGTCCAAAAAGATTCTCGCCGACCGCGCCCGCGCCAAGAGATCTAGCAAGGGCATCGTCGACGCCGAGGGGGGCTCGCAGAGCAGCCTCAACCCATTCGACGAGCACGACGACCTGGCGCCGCCGCCGCGCGCGTCCACGTTGCGCCGGTCGCGATCGCCACGGAAGACAGTCCCAAGGGTCAAGTCTGAGGAACCCGAGCCAGAGGAGCCCGAGTACGAGGAGCCTGCTCCATCACTTAGCCCAGCCAAGGCTCGCCGGCCGCGCCAGACCAGTCGGCAGCCCCAGTTCTCCGATGTTGAACCGACCCCCGAACCCGACTACGGAACCGCTTCACGCAGGTTACCACAATCCAGCGGTGCGCCACCGAAAATAAAGACTGAGGAGACGGACGAGGGCTTCTTCCGGCGCGAGTCCGGGGCATTCTCAAGGGAGAATCCTTTTCAGAGCGTGAGCTCTCCGCCATCTGCCGAGAAAGCGGCGCCTCTACTAAGCAGGAAATCACTAAATGCAGAGACCCCGAGAGTTGTAAGCAGTGCGACGGCGCGGCGCACGCCACGTGTATCCTCGACTAAAATCGTGCGCACTCCCCCTCCGGTCGTACAGCGGTACGATACGCCTGAACCGGACTATGCGGAGCAAAACTTCAGCTACATGGAGCCTGGCGAGGAGTTCACACCCGAGGAGCAGCTGGAACTTGCTGCGGAGGAAGCTCTCCGAGGCGAGATGGCGGTGGCGCCCGTGCGTCGTCGGACCACCAAGACTGCCGGCCCTGGCTGGGGCACTCCCATCTCAGTCTTCTTTGTCACCGCTCTGGCTGCGTACGCCGGGTGGTTTAGGCAGGAGAAGATTGCTGTGGGATATTGCGGCGTCGGACAGACCGTGAGCTCGATCCCGACCGAGGTCGACGTCCCAGAGTGGGCGCACGCCGTTTTAGGACCAGTCCTTAACATCCCCGACTCAGTTATTGAGACTGTCGAGCCCCAATGCGAACCCTGCCCGGCCCACGCCTACTGCTACGCGGACTACTCTGTGCGTTGCGAGCAGGACTATCTCCTCAAGCCGCACCCCTTTTCGCTCGGAGGTATCATCCCCCTGCCACCGACGTGCGAACCGGATGGCGAGAAGGTCAGGCGCGTGCAAACGGTAGCAGACAAGGCTGTGGAGGAGCTGCGCGAGCGCAACGCCAAGTTTGAGTGCGGAGAGCTTATGGACGACGAAGGTATCAAGGCTGAGACGCCCGCGATAGAGGAGCAGGTTCTCAAGGGCATCATCAACGATAAGCGGAGCAAGAAGATGAGCAACCAGGAATTCGAAGATCTCTGGGCGGCTGCCCTCGGCGACATTACCCAGCGGGAGGAAGTCGTCGTCGCGACCCAAGCGTAAGTCATCTATCTATCTCCCCATGCACCATCACTCTTCCAACTTTTGCCCTTTGAGTATCCATCATGCTTCCCACCAATGCAATCCACGTAAATGGCACAAAAAAAACCTTGTCTGACATCCAAATTTTGAGAAACTAATCAGACCTCCGGCGGCCACCATAGAACCCGAGATCCCGGCCATGCTTCAACCCGAATATCATCCACCTCTCTCGCTCGCGTTCCGCTCGCCTGCGCGGTCCGGCGATCGGTCCGACTCGGACTGGCAAGACATCGTCTCAAGATTAGCGCTGTGATTACGCTGCTGCTCACGGCGGCGTACGCGCGGGCGCGGTTCGTCAGCGAGCGCGCCGCTAATGCGCAGGTGCCACAGCTCGTCGACGTCGTGCTGGACCGACTGGCTTCGCAGAAGCAGGCTGCCATGCTGCTCGATTTCGATGGCGACGACATGGACGGCGGCGTCGACGGCGGCGGCGAGGACCCGTGGCTGTTCCTGCCGAACCTGCGCGACGACGTGCTGCGCTCGATCCACTCGCTCCCGAAGCGCGAGCGCCTCTGGCAGCGCGTTATCCGGTGGGTCGAGCAGAACAGCAACGTCCGCACGGGCCAGCGCGAGGGCCGCAACGGCGAGGTCGGCCGGGCGTGGGAGTGGATCGGTCCCGTGGCCGCTGTCGGCCTGGATGGGGGCAGCAGCAGCCACTCGGCCATCGCCCGACGCAGGCGGAGCCAGCGCTTCTCGTACGGCACCGGCGGCGGCGGGTCCGAGTTCAGCGGCAACGTCAAATCGGAGCAGGGGACGCCCGAGGCCGGGGCCGGGCCGGACAGGTCCATGATTCACAGGAAGTGGGAGGAGGGGAGGGGCTCGTCGTCGAGGCCGATATACTGAGCATCTCTCTCTCTGTACTTTGTTTTGCAACCGTTTTTCCTTGCAGAAACTACAAACACACGCACACACACATTTCTTTTATCTCTCCCCCCCTCTCTCTCTCTCTCTACCTCTCCAAGCTTTTTGTACAACCAGAGGCTAAAGGTTATTTTTGGTGATTTCCGTGCTAGTTTCCTTGCTTTTCCATACGTGAGGGAGGGAAGGAGGGAGTGGAGTGGTGTGGAGAGAAAGGAAGAATGGGACGGGACGAGATGTAACGGGATGGGACGAGCTGGCTTTGCTCGCGTGATAGCTCGACTAATTTTGAGATTATGAATTATTCAATCGGACATGACAAGACATTTTTGAAGTCCTCGCTTCTTCCCCGCCCAGCACTGGAAAACAGCAGTAACTAGGTTTTCTCTCCACAGCAGTGTAGTCTGCCGACTGCATGTGGGTAGACTAAGATGATACAATATTCAGGCAGGCTAGATATCACGTCACCATCGACTTAGGTCGAGAATAGGTTCGAGAACTCTTTGTTTGATTTTAAATTTTAGTCTTGGTCCAGCTTCCTTGCTTTGCAGACGAGAAGCGGCGAAATCATCATACCAGATTACAACCAGCGCAATAAGACTATTTCCGGCCTTTTCCATCTCTTCCTGTAACAACGACCCGAAAAAAGGAAACGCAAAAGAAAGGTATGATGATCGCAACAGGCGCGATTGGTATCATGTGAGTGAGCGCTATGGCAAAACGTGAGGTGAACCCAAAGGGAAAGACCTAAAACACCGCTACGCCTGGAGAAGGGTTCATAAATGAGGGGCCGCGATACTGCGGATCTAGGAATGTACAAGAAATTATGGCTCCTACTGTGGAAAGGAAAGTACCGATCGTTCGGTTTGGTCTTGGGATTACGAAATAGTCGACTGGCGCCTATTCGATGTGTGGATGCGAACAATGGTTGGAAATGTTGGCGAAATGGGTATAGGCGATAGTCATGAAGAGGTACCAGAAGAGGGGCCAGTGAAAAGAAGAAACGAAGGCGTTCAGTAACGGCTGATGAAGCAGTCCCGCTGGACATCTCCGGAGACTGGATCTATATGTTTCGGGACTGGTTACCGAGGTTTAACCAGCTCATATCTGACGATGTCGCGGCCACCGACAATTGCGGCTGTTGTGACAAGCCGGTTGGTGGCCGGCTCGCGGTCGACTGTGGTACAAGAGATGCCTGTGTGTGCTGGAAATTGCTCTGCGCGGGGACCGTGTAATGGCTGTACATGCTGCTGGCGGCGCGATCTTGCTGTGCCCAAGACTTGGGGTCCGTTGCGTCCCAAGAGTCGCGGATGCTTGCAGGTATGCCGCTCGAGTAGCCCGAGGAAGACAGCGCCGAGACGGCAGAGACTGGCCGCTCTTCAATCGTTCCCGAGTGTTCCCTTATATGTGGGTTGTGTTGCGAAACCGTCGGACTGCCGGTGTTGACGCTGTAAAATGATGGTCCGCCCTCGACCCTGAGTGGCGGGACTGTGGCTGAGTCTTGGGTCATTCTGTTCATGTCCGAATACCTCGATCCATCCGAAGTCACTGTTTGTCGCTTGCTGTTGCTGCCACCAAAGCCAAGAACGTTCAGAGTGCTCCCGCCAGACCAGTAACGATTCCATCCGGAGCTCCTTCGCATACCATCATCAGTGAGATCAGCTTGCTGATTCCGCGGCCTAGGCCTCGCTGTCGGCAGGTCCTGTGCAGGCTCCTTGTCCTCAATACCGATCTGCGGGCTAGGATGCAGCTGTGGCTTGCCAATCGTTGACTTGAAGTTCTTGTTGAAGATACTGCTCGCGGAGCTGCGTCTAGAGTTGCTGCTAAGCTTGCGCTGGAGTGCTGGTTGCTGGACCTTGCCCATGAGGATAGCCATGGACGAGAAGGAAGCCGCGGATCCCTGCTGCTGGTGGCCACGGACAAACGGCCCGCTGGCCTTGCTCATGTTGTAGCGAGAGTAGTCCTTCTCAACCGGGTAGCCACTAGCACGTCGGGCATGGCCAGCTTCGGCGTGGGCCCGTTGAGCACGTGCGCGCTTAATACACAAGAGTAGCAGGGCCAACAGAATAACCAAGCCGAAGACGACACCCAGGACTATGCCAAGGATTGTGGTAGTGGCAAGTCCAGTGCTTATCGCTGCCGCTGCAGCAGTCTCTGAAGGAGTGGCACTCTCGACGGTAGTTGGTGCCAAAGGCGAGCTGCTTGTAGCGGTTGCGAGGTCCGAGGTGGATGTGCTTGTCGTCGACACAGTGGACGACGTAGCGCTCAATGTCGGCGAAGAGTTGATGACGAACTGGCTGCCAACCAAGAAGTCTGTCGCGTTCATCCAGGCGTTGCGCTTGCCATCAAACATGGCCAATACGTCGTTGTCGCTCCCTCCAGCCAAGACCATGAGACCATCCTTGCTGGTCGCAAACGAGTACTCGGATCTCTTGCTCATTGGAGCTAGAGTAGCGTTGTACTGTGGCCAGGCGTGGGCAGTAAGCTGCCTCCTAGCATTGGCGGCGGCGCCTCCTTTGACCTCGACGGGTACAGCCTTTTCGATGGGGGCACCGACTTCGTTCCAGAGCATTATGCGACGCACAGTGGTTGGGGATGTTGTCGCATCAAAAGTATAAAGGTGGACACTGCTGTCCTCTCCGCGCATGAGCGCCGCCTTGTGGACTGAGGGATCCTGCAGGGGTGCAGCGAGACTGGCGCCAGTCGACACCCACTTGGTTGTAAAGTCAAAGAGGACGACATTGGTGTTGGTAGGGCCGCCGCCGACCATGACAGCTTGTGTGTCTGACCACGGGAGCAGCAGCGGCGCCACGGCCGGCGGGGCAATATTTGTGTCGAAGGCCGATACCTTGTACGGAGCGGTTGTGTCGACAGCAAACGTCGAGGCTGATGGGAACTGGACACCATCATCGGAACCGGCAAAAATGAGTATCTTGCCACTGGCCGGCATGTAAATGGCGCTGTGCCACCTCCGGTTCTTGGTGACGTGGTTATCGAAGTTGGGGACATCAGCATTCGGTGTCAGCGTCTCCCAAGTCTTGGAGGCGTAGCTGAACTTTTGAAGGCCGGTGTAGTCGTTCTTGCCGCCCGTGCCACCAACGACGAAGAAGCCTGCCCGGGCAGCATCGGCGGGTGTCGAACCGACACAGACGCCGCCCTCGACGCTGACGCCCGCGGGGAGTTTGTTCCATGTTGCGCCTTCCTCCAACTTGAGGGATTGGAAAGCAGCAGCCGAGTATGAATACAGAGTGCCGTCGTGTATGACACTGCAGTCACCCTTGAGGGGGACATCGGGCTTGGGGAGCGACATGGCCCGAGCGAGTAAGTGGCTGCTGGATATGTCGTCGGAATACGGGGACTGAATTCTACAGTACCATTGAGGCGGCGTTGTAATGGTGGCGGTGAATGTGAAAGCGTCGTCGTCGTCGTCGTCGTGTGAACGAGCGTGGGTGATGCGCAGTATGTCGACGTGCTAGCACAGTCAGGACAGGCCGGGACACTGGACGCGATGAAGATGACGACTCGGAAAAGGAGGAAAGGAGAGGCAGGCGCAGATGGCAGTGCAGATGCAAGTGCAGGTGCAGGTGGGTGGGGTTGGACGGGCGCTGGGCAGAGAGAGGAGGCGGGCAGACCCTGGGAGAGAACGAGGGCCGGGGCACGGCAGGCACCTGCGCCTGCACCTGCACCTGCACAGACCGCGCCTGCACCTCACTTGCATTCCCAACCCCTGAGGCGCCCGCCTGCGCCGGCAGCGAATGGGCGCGCGCGTGGCAGCGGGCAGGGTCACGACTGCGGTGCCTGACGCTAATAACTCGGGGGAATCGCTGTATCATCCCACAACACGCGCCAGCCCGCAGCAGCCAGTCCGTCTTGTTGGTTGGCGGTCGACCTGACGCTTGTGGCTTTGCGCTCTGCCTCAGCTCGGCATCGGAGCATTCGTGTCTGCAAAAGAAAACAACACGATGCATGCAGTCCGTGCGGCGGCAATGGCTGGCATGCGTGTCCGATACGGCCCCGGCCGCGAGGAATGCAGTGTCGTCGCTGCTGACGGGATGCATGCATGCAAGTGTGAGGCTTCAGCAGCACCGCCAAGTTGGAGACGACGGCCAGGATGCAGGATGCAGGATGCACGCTGAAGCCACCCACTGGCCATTTAGCCCGGTGGTGAAACGAGATGCCCTGGTCCTGCGCCATGGGTGCGCGCAGGGGGGGTAGCGTACAGAGTACAGGGCACTCTCCACTTCGGACCGAGGGTGCTCCGTAGTACGTACACTAGATAGACTACACTCTCTAACCACCGTCAAGACTGGCGTGCAACTGTCGAGTGTACTATGTCCACCAGAGACGACGTCGTCGCAATGGAATGCCTGACAAACCCACAACACCGAGTAGCTACACTACTCACGACTACACCAAGGTATAGACCTGGGTATAGCGTAGCGAGTCGACACGATGCCAGGCGCATCGCATTCCTCCACCAACACCCAGCCGACCCCGACGCCCGGTGATACAAAGGGCCAATATACCTGCCATTCCAAGACGGTACCCCAACAGCACCATGCTCTCGCGTGTTTCTGCGCAATTAATCCCAATTACACCTATTCAGGCACCGCAATCATGTCTTGCATGCCGCCATTACGGGCTGGAGTATTGCATTCCCATATACTTAGTCTGTTTGCCTCCCTTGCCACAGTCTCGTCACACGGAGAATTACAAATTAAAACCACGAGCAATGTATTCGACACCTCGTCTATGTATGAGAGCTGGCGATCCTGGCGGGCCACGCCGTCTCCACATCACCCGCTGCGGCCCAAGGTCGCGTCGCAGCTCGTATTTTTAGCCCGTCACCAAGATCCTTTGTCGATAGCTTTCCAGCTGATCGGGTGGGAAGCCGTGATGTACATGCAACGCTTCGAAATATGGTACTACGTAATGTCGACAGGCTTTTCCCAAGTCAAAAGTCAAAAGTCAAAAGTTAAAAGCCGCTGCCACCACCGCAGTTCGCTGCCACCGAATGCTACGCGAGGAGAACAATGCTGCCACGCTACGCCATACCTGTCCACAAATCGACGCCGACCAAACAAACAATCTCCATTGTTACTCCGTAGTGCAGATAGGCCTTATTAACCACCGGATCACCGGTCGTTTCCCGCGCTACTCCGTACTGTACTCTGCTAGCCCCCACCCACCCCTGTGGATCAAGCGTGCGTGCGTCAAAGGTGCGTCGATGGAGTGAGTATGCGAGGTTGAGCGCCATTCTTAGCTCAGGCACGGACGGGCCCTCAGCATTCCACACAGCCAATTGTGGATGGGTCGGCACTTCGTCTACACACTCCGTACACGAGGTGTGCGCGCTCTGCTTGGCTGCATGGCGCTTTGGCAAACGCCATGTCTCCTCTCCTCGGCTTTTCCGCTCAAAGAAGCTCGTGTAGAAGCAATTTTTTTCTGCTTCTCCGAGTCAAGCCTGACGCGCCGTGCATAAAAACTTACTTGTTCCGGTCCGCTCTGGTGCAGTGCGCGTGCAAAACGTCTCATGTCAGAGCTCACACCTTTCTTCTTCCCCTCCCCCTCCTACACCTCTTCGGCCGGCCGGGTGCACTTGCCGCCCAGTTGCTCGTCATACCATATATTGTGACACCAGCAGATATATTGGCCGCGAAGAAACAAAACTGCCAGATTGTCTCGTCTCATCGTCCTCAAGGTCTGTCGCTGACTCGCACCTTGTCAGACAATGTATTGTAGTGGCGGCGGCAACACTTTCACTGCAGGCCACTTCTTTCTTCCTCTCTCGCCTCGTTTGTTCGTGTCTTCCTTCCTTGCTTGCTCGTCCTCTTCTCCATAGCGTTGGGCGGCTCTGTGTTCATGGCTGTGGAGCATGTGTGCTGTATAAGTGTGCTCCAGGACGTCGCACGCGTCGATTCGCTACCGCATCACATTGCCTTTTGAGCCAGTAGTCCTGTCAAATAACCCACTCCCCTCCATCCTGCAAAATAAAACCCCTGGCACTCCTGTGACAGGACCACAGCCGCCCGGCACACACCGCAAACAGCAAGCCACATCCAATCGACAGCCTTGCACAACCGAAAAGCCCGAGGATCGGCGGCAAAGATAATCTTCCGCGGTACATGTATAATCTGCTCTCCCCAAACTGCCTGCCAATCGTAACGAGCGGCTCTCGGGCCAGAGCAAAAGGGGGGGTTGACAGTAGACGCCCTGACCATCCCGTACGTAGTCATCAGATAGGCAGACGGCCCTCCTCCTCGGTACCCAACTTGCGCTATTCAGGACCCCTTGTTTTTTTCTCTTGCTATGCGCGCAATGACGTTAGGTATTGGATGTCTGCAGGGCGCTTGGTTCCATCGTGACACCAGATACCTAGAACATTGACCTCGGCCGCTCGGCCGCTACAGAATCCGATACACACCAGTTACATACATCCTGTGACATGGAGCAGGCAAAGTACGTACTGAAGCTCCACCAAGTTGCTGAGTACACTAAGCACCCGAGGGACCTCTCCTCAGAGAGCATAGAAACCGAGCTTCAGAGCTCGATAACACTCTTTTAGACCTTTCCGTCAGATAAACGACATTTCATACCCATTGATGCAATTCATCCATTCCATGCTCTCTCGAAACGTCAAAGTACTATTGCCAAGAAACGTCACACATCCCTTGTGACTGGCCCGATCCGATATGACATCCCACCCCCCCCCTCACCAACGCCGAGTAATAACAAAAAACCTGACCATTCCGGGAGTCTACTACCATAAAGCAGCACAGCCATCATGTCATCCATCTGACCCTGCCGCACGAGGCCGGAGTATCCCTTCGTGTGCTTTAAAGTATCTAGTGCAGGGAGACAGGCACACCTACCTAGTGTAGATAGGTTCCCAGGCATCATCTTGCTTTGTAGCAGGGCGCTCGGGGCGGTTCATACATCACATAGGTAACTCGAGTACAAACACAAGACACAAGAGGTGGCATATTTAAAGGGGCTTACGCCAGCAGTGTGTTTTCCGGATTCAATTTAGACACACAACCCACAATACTCATGCGGAAGAAGGGCATTCTCAAAAGAGAAAAAAAGAAAGAAAAAAAGAATAACTCAATCGAATATTGACATATCCACGTCAGAATAGGACATGTCGCAATCCGGCAATCGATTTACTCCAGGAAAACCACGTAGATCAGAGTTCTCGGCGTAGATACTTGACCACGTTGGATTCTAGCCTAGCGGCACTCGTTGGCTGCGGTTTTTCCTTTATTTTTATTTTTTTTTGTCGTTGCTCGTGGATGTTTTCCAACGTGTGTATGCACTACTGCTGTGCCTGACTCGCTACACACTATACGTCCCCCATCCACCTACCCACTACCGACACCCTCCAACAAGCATATGGACAGTTCGATAATTAGACATCTCCCTGGGCCATTATGCAAAGTACCTGCGAAGGCGTGCTTGACGAAATCAAGGCAGCATAAACGATTCCCGGGCGTGGCTTGTCATCCTGGACAAGGCACTTTATTTCGGGCAGACTGGCACGGCACGGAAACAACATGGGAGCGGCGTTGTGCCTTGCGAGGGTCAGACCGATCAAGGCTGAGCTCTTGTCGGCCTGCCCACTGAATCTCTTGCGTAGATTCGTGCCAAAAGACGTGCTAGACCTAGACCCGATCGTACACGTCATGTTTTTTTGCTCAGCCTGAACCTTTCAGACTTCTCTCCATCATGCAGGAAAAGAAAAGAGAAAAACGCCATGCCATATGCTCGTGTGACAGAAAATGTATATTGACCCCCTGTACTCCTTCATACTGCGCCAGCGACGAATGCCTCATGTGGCAATTGTGCCTGATGTCAAAGTGTTAGTCAATTGTTGCCAATCAATATGAACGTAGTATGTGCTGCAATCCTTACCTTCTTTTCTGCAAATATGACTAGTGCTTGATCGAAGTTCCAATTTGCTGTGTCGAGGCAGAACTTGGCGTATTCCGGAACCATGTTTGTTCGTTTGCAAAGCTCAATGATGAACTGTTCCTTCTCCGCGTCTGTGCTTGCGGGTGGAATTTGAGTTGCTAATGGGGGAACACCAACTGCTGCCGCGTCTGGAGGAGCCGTAGAGGGCGCCGTCGTAGGCAGCGGGTTGTAAACTTTCATGGACAGCATATCGCTGATGACACGAATCGGGATGTGTCCGGCACCGGGTCCTAGGATGAATGTGCGGGTAAAGCTTCTCTTTGCTTCCTTTTTGGTGGTTGGCTCCTGGTCATCCAGTTCACCGTGGACAGTTATAGTCATCCCATCGACACCGAGAGGACTTTGGCCAGAAGGGTCAGCCAGGCCGTGGATGGGGTGACAGTCGATGATGTATCTGCCAAACTCTGAGGCCAAGTCCGGATGCCTTGTCGGGGGTAGCTGTTTCCAAGCCTCCTGAATCAGGTTGCTTCCGACAAAGAGCCGCTGAAACCTTGCGGACGCATGTGTAATTTTGCTGTGGTTGCGTGAGAATTTGAGATATGCTGACCATGTTGGCGGCTGGATATCAGATGCATGCGGGGCATTGGTGTTGACAGCAAGCGAAAACACGCTCTGATCGTCATAGTATTTTGCCGCAAGAGTGGCCCTATCCGCATCGTACATCTTCACAAACTCGGTAATGAAGCCTTCTCCGATACGATTGATGTCTCGAAAGTCGGATCCATTTTGCGGTATCGGTGTAGACCGAGTTGCAGCATTCTCCACAGCAATCTGCTCTGGGGTTCTGACCTGGGTATTACTGAGATTTTGTAGCTTCGGAAACCATGCTGGCAACTCCTGCAGATATCCTGGACTGTTGGTCTCGATCGGATTGCCATTCAACAGGAGAGTCTGCATGTGGCGCAGTCGGTGGCGCCACTTCTGCATGGCCTTGATGTCTTTGAGCGAGTTGTTGCTGAGGTCCAGGTTGACGACGTCGGGGAATGTGTCTGTCAGAGACATGACCTGGTGGACATCATCGATATTGTTGCCCGCCAGACTGATGCTGAGGATACTGTCCCTCTTTTCCTGGGCCGTCTTGAAGATGCCGTCACAGATTGCCATGAGGGCACGGAACATTTTTTCAGGGCTGCTCTCTCCCGCAAAGAAACCCATCTGACTCAAAACTGGGTCCAGGCCCAGGTTGGACAGGTTGAGGAGCTTCGCCTCCACATCGTATCGAACGCTGAGGACACTCTTAAGTTGTTCCTTCACCTCAAGCGCTGTGGAAGACATTGGCGCGGCGCGCGCATCAACAGGTTCGTCTACCATGGTGATTGTGAGAGTGGTCCCGGCCCAGCCAAAGTTGTTGAGTTTAAGGATCTCTTCAGCATCCTCCTTGCTGGCTGTGACAAAGACGAAGTCATCTCTCAATTGAGACTACTCAATGTTAGACTGATATTGTAATATGGTCGGCGACCTGAGCTTCCGGGTGAGTGTCGAGGCTGATATGTCCGAGACCTCGATTGCGAGCCGAGGGGCATGGTAATGCGTTTATTCGATATGCGACGCCTAGTAGCTCTCCCAGATTCTGGGTGCGTGTCCACCGCTGCTGTGGGTTATATGACATACCTTTTTGACCCGTACTTGCCGCGAGACTTTGCCGACAGTTGTGGCTTTTCGCTCGATGAATGTCAGTAGCTCTCTAAGACCTCCCCCCTCGTTCTGAGCGGCTCTGCTCGATTTGAGCCCTTCGACTTTGAGAGTGATGGATGGTTGCGACTGGCTCCGTAGGCCCCTCCCAGAGGGCGCCATGCCGCCGAGGGCGCGAGCTGACAGGCCCCCAGTACCACGAGTAATTGCCTTCTCAACGATGTTTTGGGCTTTCCGCGTGGGTCTGGTCGGCCTTCCCGAGGATTGGCCTCCAGTCGATTTGGTGGAGTTGTCGGTCCGCTTGGAGATCTTGGCACCAGCAACTTTAGTGCTTGCTCCCATGTCGAGGTCGCCGTCGCGATCCGTCCGAGTGCTGCCAGTGCGCCGTTTTGCGAGTCCACCGCGGCCAGATCCCTTGCCAGCACCTCCACCATTGCCGGACGCCGCACCGTTGCGCGGTCCAGTAGGGGGCGCCATGATGTTTTTGTGGGCAGCTTGACGACGGCGCGGGCGAGGTTGAAGAATGCTGTCGCGCAGGTGGTGGTGAACTGGGCTAGGCGACTGTGCAAGAGTAGCCCACAACTAGACGAGCTGGTCAGGAAGACCGAGCGCGTAAATGCCCAGAGTTTTGAGGTTCCAATCTGGAAGAAGACGAAGCACCGTTTGTGCTGAACGATGAGCGCGCGTGCTCTCAAGACGAGCAGTTAGCGTGGCAAGAAGAGAGTGATGATGAAGATTGCTTGTCGTGGCAAGCGCGGACCAGGAGCTGGCTGCCGATGTGCGCCGTGTCGTCGATGTGGTGGAGAAGAAGGGACAGGCAGCCAGGGTGCCCCGGGATTGAAGATAACGAGAGAGTTTGCGCTTTGTCTAGGTAGCGATGACGAGAAAGAGCTGGAACTAGTAGAAGTGGTTGGCAGACGGCGGCGGGCATTGAACCTAGAACCGATTTGCTGCATCGCGAGTGGAGCACGGCGTCACGGCGCACAGGCCTAGCCAGAAGGCAACGGGCTGTTGATGACTCATCCTTAGTACATACTTCCGGACAGGGAAGACCTCCGCTCATTGCTCATTGGCGCGCCATCTGCAGGGTGCCTGGTCCCCGAGGGCATCTCTGCTCATCCATGGGGCGGGTGACACTGTCTGATCCTCCGCGTCACATGACCTCGTGACGCGTGGGTCTGTCAGGAGAGGCAACAAAGACCCCTGGTGGGCCACAGATGCACCTCCGCACTAGCGCAGAACGCGCCGCTGGAAGTTCACCCGGACGCGTCTTGGCCCGCCACCCATCGGCCATTATCGAGGAGCTCTCTCTAGCAGTTGCTCTGGCATGAGTTCAGCATCATAGCAGCCACAGAGTCCGGTCTACTGGGTCATGTATCGCTCAAGTGGTCACCAGCATTGCCACCATGGACTCCGATGAGTTTGATGACGGCGTGGCCGACGAGGATCTGATCCTGGCAGCCACCCAGCTCCAGAGCGCTCCGTCGGGGGCTGCTGTAAGTCACACTGCGGAATCACGGCTACATGCACAATGACGCTGACCCGTATGTTCTCCAGGGCCCTGCTAGCAAGCAGCAGGATTACATCGACTTGGATGACTGGCCCTCTGATGCATTTGGCAGTTCGCCGGCCAGTCGCGCGTCTCTGGCTCTGATACAGCAACAGCAAGCTGCTGCCGCCGGGGGGTTCCGGCCCGTACCAGCACTTGGAGCACCGGCTCAAAACTACCGCCAAACGACCCTCTTTGGCCTTGCTGCCCAGGCCGAGAGAGATTTAGCCGCCTCATCGTCTCAGCGGGCGAGACAAGCCGTTTACAGGACGGACAAGCCACCTGAGCCCCCTTCCCACCATGAGCTGGACGTGGAGGCAATGCAGACCTGGGTCTACCCCACCAATATTGGCGCCATCCGCGACTATCAGTACAGCATCGTTAAAAACGGTCTGTTTAACAACACGCTGGTGGCACTTCCCACCGGCTTGGGCAAGACGTTCATTGCTGCAACTGTCATGCTCAACTTCTTCCGATGGACGAAGACGGCCAAAATTGTCTTCGTGGCACCGACAAAGCCCCTGGCGCAACAGCAGGTCGACGCTTGTTTCCACACAGTCGGAATCCCGCGGTCTCAGACCACTCTCTTGACTGGCGAAGTGGCTCCAGCGCTCAGAGTCGAGGAGTGGCAGACCAAGCGCGTCTTTTTCATGACCCCCCAGACCCTCGAAAATGATCTTTCAGCGGGCTATGCCGATCCAAAATCCATTTGCCTGTTGGTGGTAGATGAAGCCCATCGCGCCACAGGAAACTACTCATATGTCAAAGTCGTCAGCTTTATCCAAAGATTCTCGAGCTCCTTCCGAGTCCTTGCTCTGACAGCGACACCAGGTTCCAAAGTTGAGGGGGTCCAGGACGTCATCGACAACCTGCACATCTCGCACATTGAGATTCGCACAGAAGAGTCGATAGATATTCGAAGTTATATTCACTCAAGAGAGGAAGACATTGTGCTGCTCGACCCGTCAGATGAGATGCGAGAAATCCAAAGACTTTTCTCGGCAGCGCTGAAACCAATTGTAGACAAGCTCAGCCAGCAGAACATATACTACGGCCGAGATCCCATGGCGCTTACGGTCTTCGGCCTTATGAATGCACGGAAAGACTGGGCGGCCCGAGCCGGACAGCACGCCAACCAGGGTGTCAAGTTTATGATGATGGCGATTTTCACCCTACTACAGAGCCTCGCACATTCGATTAAACTACTCAACTTCCATGGTATCAAGCCATTTTATGACAACCTGACCGCGTTTCGCGACGAGGTTGAAGGGAAGGGCGAGAAGGGCTCAAAATACAAGAAACAGATCATCGAGTCGTCTAGTTTCAAGGAGATGATGAGCAAGATTGCTGCATGGTCCTCGAAAGGCGATTTTGTCAGCCATCCCAAGCTGACATACTTGTCGGATACTGTATTGAACCACTTCTTAGATCGCGGCGAAGGCCGCGAAGGCGTCCCACCTTCCTCGTCGGGCACTAGAATCATAGTGTTCAGCGAGTTCAGAGACAGTGCCGAGGAGATAGCACGTGTGCTAAATACCCATGCGCCTCTCGTCCGTGCGGCAGTCTTTGTCGGACAAGCCGACTCCAAGAAGTCAATGGGCATGAAGCAGGCCGAGCAAATCGAGCGCATCCGAAAATTCAAAGCTGGCGATCTTAACGTCCTGGTCGCAACGTCAATCGGCGAAGAAGGTCTTGATATTGGCCAAGTCGACTTGATTGTCTGCTACGATGCTTCGAGCTCGCCCATTCGCATGTTGCAGCGCATGGGACGAACAGGACGCAAGAGAGCTGGCCGCGCTGTACTTCTCTTGATGAAAGGGAAGGAAGAAGACAAGTACACGCAGTCCAAAGACAACTACGAGAAGATGCAGCAGATGATTTGCGACGGCAGCCGCTTCGCTTTTAGGCATGACCTTTCAAGACGCATCGTCCCAAAGGAGATCCAGCCGACAGTTGACAAGCGTCCTGTCGACATACCGATTGAAAACACACAGAACAAGTCCGCGCCAGAGCCTCGGAAGCGAGCGTTGAAGAAGAAGCCACCGAAAAAATTCCACATGCCTGACGACGTCGTAACTGGGTTTACGACTGTGGCTTCCATGCTTGGTGCCAAGCCGAAGCCAAAGCCAAAGCCAGTAAAACACGCAGCACCAGCAAAGAAGGAGCGACCAGTTGATGTTGAGCTGAGAGAGCTCACAGACGTGCCAAGTCTCTCGAAAGTACTACTCAGCGATGGCGAGACACGAGAACTCAACCAGACGTACAGAAACCTCCCATTCCATTCCAATCTGGGTACCGAAGAGATTGATCAAATTGATCTTACGGCATTCCCAAAAGCTCAGAGGACGCTGCGGAAAACTGTCAAGCTGAAGCACGGGAAACACACCAAGAGATGTGTCAAGCTATTCGGCAGGCTTGCCAAGCTCCAGTCTGCAAGCGACTGCTACACAACGCATCCGCGGATAACCGATGGAAACAAATTTGCACATTTGCCCTTGCCTACAGAGGGTTCGGACACGGATGAAGCGCGCAACAATGCAGGGCCATCTGCCAAGAGGCGAAAGATTACCCCCGAGCCTGATGTTGATTTGTGTAGCGACCATGAGCGCGGTCCAGCCAAAATCGCTCGACCACCAGCTCCAAGAGGCCGACCTAAGAAAATTCCAGCACCGAAGAAAGCGAGGAAAAGCACCGAACCCACTGATGGTGCGTGCATTGAACTCGACAGCAAGAAGGAGAACACCTTTTCTCGAGCAAAGGGACGAGGTGCGGCTAAAGCGGTACCCAAGAAGAAGGCAGCGGCACCCAAGAAGGCAGCCGCAGCCGCAAAGCCAGCCCCCGAACCACGAGGTCGGCCAAAGAAGAAAGCAGCAGGCAAGGCAGGCACCACAGCGGCAGGCTTCTATGATGAGTCGGCAGATGAAGGTGACGACTGCCGCCGGACAAGCGATTTAGAGCTCTCCGAGGACTCTGACGACGGGTCCGACCTTGTCGACTTCGTTGTCGGCGATGATGTCATGACATCATCGGCAGCGGTTGTGCGCAATGACAGCGATGACAGCGGCCTGTCGGATTCGGATCTCGATGTCGACATGATCGGCATGGGTCCGCGCAGGACCGTCAGCTCCGGCATGCTTTCCTCCTCGACTATAGGTGCGCGCCAGAGGTCCTCATCACCGACTTCCCCGTCGCACCAGCCGTCATCGCCTCCTCTACCTAAGGGACGGCAGCCCAAGCGGCAGAGTAAGCCGTACGAGCTGCTCTCCGGGTCTGAGGACGACACGGACGACGACATGCCTTCGATGAGTCAGCTGATCGGTCAAGGTAGCTCGTCGGCTGCCCGGCAGTCCGCCAGCAAGCACCGCAAAAACGAGAAAACTGCGGATGGCAGCAGTGACGGCGACGCCAATGATATCCGTGTGTTGAAGAAGCCATCAAAGCAGAAAGTAACCAGTGTCGGGCGAGCAGGTAGACGAGGAGGCAGACGGATACTTTCCGACGAGGACGACGAGGACGACGATGAGGATGACGACATATTCTAACGACCTGACGAAGGCGACTTTTGCATTTCCGGTAGACTTCAGGTGTAAGGCTCAGCTTTGTCAAGGGGAAATAGGACCTTTGCTGTATATTCGCATTTACCTTACTTGGCTAGAAGAATAGGTCTTGCCCAGCGCCGAGGGCCAGCTTGCTGTAATAATTTGTTACGTGAGACGTACCCGATGTGAGAGTAGGGAAGTGAATGGCTTGACATTTACAGGCATGTAGGCTGATTTGTCGGCATTTTGTCTGCCTTTCCTACCACATGATAGATATATAGGAGAGATTGCAAGGATTCCGTGATGTGAGAATAGAAAGTATGGTATTGTAGTAAAGCAACTCTGGGTAGTTACGAATGATAAAGAAGAACTCCAGAACACAGTCATGAACAAGAGATTTGGATCCTCCAACCAATGAAATCAATGCTTGCCTTCCTGGTATCACAGTCCCCGTGTTCATGCCGTCGTCATGTGTTGTAGCGACTGAAGTTAGACAAAAGAGAAAAATGGACCTCCGGTTTCTCCGTCCTACATTCCCACTTCCTGCTTTGTGAGGCGTGTTATGAGGACGTGTTCAGTGACTATAGAGCCCTACTCGAGAAAACCCTGCCCAACTATCCGAAAACGCCGAATATAACCACATTATTACAATGCAATAGATACGTCCCCCTTTTGTGAAGTGAAAGATAGTGGTGTTGATCATTCGTGATCATGAAGAATGTTCGAGTTTTGGAACAGTGCCCAGCTCAGACAGTAGCGCTTCTGGCTACACCACCACCCCAGCGAAGGCGCTTGAGTGGCCCGCCGCTGCTGCGGAGCACTTCGCGGCCGCAGCTGCCTCCCTCGGCCATGGCGGATGTGTTGCCAACACCCAGACTACCGAGAGCTTCCTGACGACCGACTTCGCGGCCAATGACATATCCGGCACCGAAGCCGACTGCGGAGACGAGAACGACGACGCCTGCGCCGACTACCCAGGTCATCAAGGCGGGGCTAATGATGTACGTTTCGTCCATCGGAGCGGTCGTCTTCTTCTTTTTGGTAGCGCGTGGTGATTTGCTAGATCCTGTGGGAGTGGACGACCGTTTTGTCTTATCTCCAGTCGAGCTGCGAGACCTTGGGGTACGTTTTTGGGTCTGCTGTGGTTCCTGGCTGTCTGGAGCAGCTGCGGCAGGGGAGCCGATGAGTTCGCTTTCCGGGATTAGACGGAGCTCGACAGGTTGGCTTCCAGTCGATGGCAGAGGCAGTCGCTCGCCGCGCTGTTTGTCTCCCTCCTTGGAACGGCTGCGCGCAGCGGCCGCGACACTTAGCAGGGTCGTCAGGCTGGCGCGCAGAGCAGCGTCATTGTCGGCCTGATAGCTTGGTGACATGAAGTTCTGGTTGCCCCGGTCCGCCCGGTCTGTGCGGGTTTGTGATCGTTGGGAGAAGGACGGACGAGGATGGTGCGGTGGGATCGCCGAGGTAGAGTTGCGGTGGGCGAGATGCGATGGTGGGTGCGAAAAGGCGTTGGGCTGTGGGCGGAAGGGCTCCGACGGTCGTCTTCCCAGTGCTGTGGCATGGTCATCGTCGTCGCTAGACACAACGACTTCGTTCTGGCGAGCGGCGGTATCGAGCTTGGCAGGAGCGAGATTTGTGGCGACATTCTCATTTGAGCTGGTCAAGACTCTGTCGTCTGAGCTGTCGGACTCGTCGTATTCGTCCTGGCTGCTCGAGTTTCCATGGACGCCGGGGCTTGTGACTTGTTGATGCTGCTGCTGCTGTCCGCGCGGTGGAGAGGTAGGGGGCGACTGGAGGTGGGTGTAGTATCGGGGGTGCAGGCGCCTGCGCCGGGCAGCGTACGAGTTGCGAACATCGAGGCCGGCGGTGACAATCTCGTCGCCGATGGATGAGACGGACGAGGACGAGGGGTGCGACGAGACTTCGATCCAGGACTCTGTATCATCACGACGTGTGAGCTTTTGCGCGGGAAGGGCTCCAATTGAAGCTGCCCGCGGAGGACAAGGGTGAAATGGCGAGTGTGAGAACTAACCGTCGTGCCTGCCGGCGTTGTTGTTGCTGCGCTGTTGCGATGCTGCGCCGATATTGTTGTTGTTGTTATTGGTGGGGGTGGGCCCGATGCTGTTGCCACCACCGGCTGGTGGTGTTGTGTGGGGAGCCGACATGACGCGTGGAGTTGACGATGTAGCTAAGAGGTGTTGCGTGTTGACGGTGTAAGAAGAATTGCCGAGAGGAAGCGAAGGATGCGCGATGGAAAAGGGCGTGTTTAAAGAGGACCTCGATAGAGGGGAGAAGGTAAGCGATGGTGGTGGTGGTGGTGGTGGTGGTGGTGAAGATGTAGTTGTCGAGCAAGGCTCACACCGACTTGGGTTTGAGCAGGAGGAGAGGCTTGCAAGCGCAAGTGCAAGCGCAAGTGCAAACGTAAGTGCGCGAGAGTGAAGGGTGGGGTGGGTGTGCTCCGTAGGGTGGGTTGAATCACATCAGGCTGGAACGCCCAAAGTGGTTGGGTGCGAGTGACCTGCACGCCCCAGCCTATTGCAGCACCCGTCGACACCACCTGCTTGCGTCGCGTGTTCGCATCACTGGAGTGCTTCTCGTCTTTGCCATGGACGAGGCAGGTAGGCAATCAGTGATCGGTGAAATGCAGGCGTCGGGGGGACCATACAATGTGTTGGTAGCTTCAAAGTTGTTCTTTGGTGGTTGACGATGCTACCGAGAGAGCCGACTTCACGATGCGCCGTGCTCTGGGGGGACCGCTCGCATGCTGCCACGTCTACGTCTGCGCACATGCAGCCTTGGAACAAGCCGTGCCTCCGATCAGATGCGGCAGCCCTGGAGTGCAGGGGGTCGTGCTCTTCCTCTTGGCTGAATTTGTTGAGCATCTGCATCTGCATCTTCTGCATCTGCATCTTCCGAAACACCAGTCTCTTTCTTCTTTCTCCTCATCCATGTGACCATCGTCGTCGCCAAGCATGGATGGCCCCTGCCTGACAGATGACTCCGAGTGGACTCACACCGCGCACTCCATCAAACACACAACACACGAGACTGCATGTGGTCAGGTGCAAAGAGGAGGGAGGGGTTGGGAGTCGAGCCGTCCCTCTCCCTGTCATGAGGCGGCAAGCCCCTCACCCCACTCTGCCCGTCTGCCTGCGGGTGATGACGACGATGGTGCGCGCAGCCGGCTGCGAGGTTACAACATTAATAAGTCCTGCATGCAACAGCTCATGCAGCATTGGTGGCTCCACCACCGGCGGCGCCGGCGCCGTCTCATGTAGACCACAACTATCGTGATAGCCTCCAAACTTCGAGAACAAAACAGAACGGTCACAGTCACTTCAAAGCGTCACGTGTTGGTATTTGCGGAAACATATTCTTTCATTGCTATGAAGATGAGGGTGACTTTGCGCTCGCTCACTCACTCAAATCGTACACTTACCAGGAATCTGATCATGCGCATAAAGGGTATGGTACAGCTCCCCTGGGGGGGAAGGTGTGTCGAGGAACGGACATCAAGATCGTCAAAAACTTTTCCTTGTTTAAAAGAACACAAACGCCGTCGTAAATGATAAAAGCCAACAATGCCCACTGGTATATCCCACAACGGTACAATTATTCGAAGTGCTCTAGTACAGAGACACCTCTTTGGCTCTGTCTCCCAGCCTAGACAGGCCTCTTTGCGCGCGCGTCTCTCTGGGAGCGAAATCATGCTCGCTCTGCCTCCGCAACGGGAAGGCGCAGGGTGCCCAACAAGCCCTCAGACCCTCAGTCCCACAGGGGAGGTTGCCCTCCAGATTAAGCCCACAGGTATATCACAGCTCTCTTGGAAAGTCAGGATCCAGCGTCGTTGCGTGCAACGGCCGAGACCTTCAATCCGAGCTTAGCCCTCAAAGCCCACACAGTCATGGGAGTTTGACAAAGCCGACGACCCACAAAGCCAACCCTCACTTGTGTTGTTCGTGTCAAGGAGCCCTCAGAACGGTCCATGTGCGGCGCGAGAATGCCTCTTCTCCGCATCGAAACACCTTAGAAGGTGATCTTCTTGCCCTGGAAGCCCGAGCTACCACCGCGACCACCGCCAAATCCACCACGGCCACCGCCACGGTCGCCGAAGCCACCACGGCCACCACCACGGCCACCACCACGGCCGCCACCACGATCACCGAAGCCACCACGGCCACCGCCGCGGCCACCACGATCGCCGAAGCCACCGCGGCCGCCACCACGGCCTCCACCACGGCCACCACCGAAGCCGCCGCCGCCACCCTCACGCGGGGGACGCTGACCAGCATAGTCAAGACGGATGGCGCGAGCGCCACGGCCCTCACCAATGTATGAGCCGTTGAGGTTGTTGAGGCCGTTCTTGGCCTCCTCGACGGAAGCGAATGAGACGTAGCCGAAGCCCTTGCGCTGGCCAGACTCCCTGTTGATGTGTTAGTGACTGTGACGCGATGACAGTGCTAGCTTTATGTGAGCGGGGGTACTTACTGGTCAGTAGGCAGGCGAACGCTCTTGATCTCGCCAATCTCGCTAAAGAACTGGGTAACCATGTCCTCGTCCGCGTCGAAGGGAAGGTTACCGATGAAGAGGGTGTCACTCTCGGGGCTGGTAGCGTCGCCGAACTGCTTAGCGCGGTGGTCGGCGCGAGCGGGGGCACCCTCACCCTCAGCAGGGCGAGGCTTAGAGGGATCGAGTCTAAGGGGACGGCCCTGGACATCGACCTCGTTCATGGTCTCGAAGGCAGTCTTGGCCTGCTCGTGGGTCTCGAAGTCGACGTAACCGAAGCCACGCGATCGCTGAAGAGCCTTGTCGGTGACGACTCTGGCAGTCTTGAGACCGGCGCATTCGGAGAAGGCCTGGTAGAGAGCGTCGTCGTCGACGCCCCAGCCGAGGTTACCGACGAAAAGAGTGTCGTACTCTTCCTCGGAACCCTCCTCGTTCTTGGTCTTCTTGACGGGAGCCGCAGTCTCCTCCTCAGCCTTACGCTTCTTGGAATCCTCGGGCTTCTTCTCGTCCGCCTCCTCAGAATCAGAGTCATCGGAATCGTCAGAGTCGTCTGAAGAGTCCTCGGCCTAAATGTCACGGCGTTGTGAGACTAGGGACCTAATATTGTGTGGTTTGTGAATGGTAGGGAAACTTACGTCAGCCTTCTTGGCGGTCTCCTCCTCCTCATCAGAAGAATCAGAATCAGAGTCGGACTCGGCAGCCTTCTTGGCGCCGTTGACCTTGGCGCCGGCAGCCTTCTCCTCCTCGGACTCCGAATCGTCAGAAGACTCCTCATCGCTGGACTCGACCTTCTTCTCGACCTTCTTGGCCTTGCCGTTGGTGGCGGGCTTGGCAGCAGCCTTCTTGGGGGCAGGCTTCTCCTCCTCAGACTCGGAGGAGTCAGAGTCGGAAGAGTCAGAGGCAGCATCGGCCATCTTCTTGTCATCCTCAGACTCGCTCTCAGAGTCTGAGTCTGAGCCAGAGGATTCGCTCTCGGACTCGACTTTCTTCTTCTTCTTGAGCTCCTTGGCGCTCATCTTGGAGGCGACCTCCTTAGCAGCCTGCTTTGACTTGGCCTTGGGGCTCTCAGAAGCCTTGGTGACACCCGCGGCCTTGACGGCGCTCACGCGGTCGGCGCTCTTCTTGGAGGCCTTCACTTCCTTTGTCTTGCCCATTGTAGGTGTGTGTGGTAGGGAGATGTATGGGATGAAAAAAGAGACTAGCCAAGAATCTAGAGAGATTTCGGCTTGGGGAAAGGATGTGTAGAGGTGTAGGAGGATCGATCAGGCTTGGGAGAGGGAATGTCGCAGCAGACGCCGTTTTATCTATGCTGCGAGGCTACGACTGGACCGGGTGGAGTTCTCAAAGACCCTGCCTCGCCATTTTTTTTCTGCTCTGAGTTTTGCCGTCCTCTATCGCTGCTTATCGGCGGGCGGTGAAAAGTCATATCCTTGCCAGCGTGCGGGGCCGGCGGCGCTAGAGATCTTGGCACGGTAGATACCTCCCCAAGTGGGGATCTGAAGTCGGAGTAGACCTTCGAGACAGCCAGCTGTCCGCCAGCTGAGCATTCTTCAACCTTGAGGCGGGGCCTCGCAGTGCGAGACTGGCTGGTCAGTCAATCTTGAATCGCTCTGGTTGGTGATAACATCGAAGCCCGATTCCAACGACCCTTCGCTAGCCAGTCTGTGTCCCCAGCAGTCACCACGAATCGCAAGCATAGAACACACGGAGACGCTCGTTTCATAGCCTACAGATCGATTGAGCCGCCGCCGCAAAGCAAGCACGCACAATGCCGACACCCGAGTCCCAGGCGTTCCTGGCCAAGAAGCCGACAGTTCCGCCGACATTCGATGGCGTCGACTACGAGGACAATAAGGCGCTGAAGCAGGCCCAGGATGCAGTCATCCGCGAGCAGTGGGTGCAAGTTATGATGGGTCGCCTGGTGCGGGAGGAGCTTAGCAAATGCTACGTCCGCGAAGGCGTCAACCACCTCGAGAAGTGCGGTTCGCTCAGAGGTCAGTCAAAACGCCGGTCGCGCCTGCAATGGAGAGCTTCACTTGGCTTCCGCTTGCGTAGTCTACTGGTACCATCGGATGAGCGGGTGCTAACTACCCATTACAGAGAAATACCTTCAGATGCTCAAGGATCACCGGGTACGGGGGTACTTGTTTGAGCAACAAAACTACATTGATGGGCAAATCAAGAAGTCAGGGTAGGTCGTTCAATGGGATGAACGGCATGTGCCAGGAGAGCGTTGGAGTGAGCCCAGAGAGGCCGGGAATATCTTCTAAGGATGCGGCCTCGTGTACTACCAACCACATCTACACTGTATATAGCGCATCAGACGACGGTATCAGGTAGTACAAGGGCCGCGCTCATGCCAATCAAACAACGAAGCATGAAAATCCAAATAAATTTTGTATAGCTTGAAACGTACGGTGGCCAAGCATCACAAGCATGTCATTGAGAGCTGCCGGAGTGGTCACACCAGGCCACTGATGGGGAGCGTTCACTCCACCAGAGCTGCAGCGTGCTGGGCAAAATTTCTGGGACTCACCAGCTCCACCCTCACACACACACCACATCAAAGTACTACTCGACGACCAGCAGCGAACAGGACCGTGCCACATGCACTAAGCAAGAGCCCACGGTCTCGACGACACTTCAATCGCAACTGACGGCTGGCCCTTTCTGTCGTCACGATCCAAGCACGCCATCATGATCTGCAGACGGTGCCTGCAGCGCTCCGCCGAGCTCGTTGGCCGCGCATCCACGATACCAGCATCGACTGCCAGCCGGACCCTCACTACTCTCGGCTCAGCTGCCTCGCGGATACGACCACTCGCCAGTGCCGGCGCCAACACAGCCCGCACCACCCTCAGCATATCGAAGACAACATCATCATCACGATGGTACTCGTCCTCGCCCGCGCCGCAGCCGCCGACACCAGGTCCGGAGGGGGAGGGTCCCGCGCTGGGCACGCCGCTCGGCGACGCTGGTAGCGACGGTGCCAAGCCTCAGCTTTCTTCGTGCCCCGAGGGCACCGTCCTCACGGGCCTCAACTACTTCAAGAACAAGACGGACCCTGTGGCGCTCGCCGACGAGGCGTACCCGGAGTGGCTGTGGTCGTGCCTGGACGTCACGAGGAAGGCGGACGAGGGTGGTGACGAGGACGCCGGTGACGAGTTCTGTAAGTCCCTGTCCCATATACAGTCTGGGGCCATGAACCACATTTCTCAAACCACCATATGCTCTTTCCGCGAGGGGGGACACCATGCGACCTCGTCCTTCTTCTTCTCACCGGCTCCAGCAAGGCTAACCGTTCTCCCTCTTCCACAGCCAAGTCCAAGAAGCAGCGCAAGCTCGCCGCCCGGCGCGCCCGCGCCGCCGAGGCCCGCGCCCTGGCCGAGGGCAACCTCGAGGCCCTGATGCCCAAGATCCCGCTGCAGGAGCAGAGCGTCAACCTCCCCGGCAATGATGAGGGCACGGTCGAGGGGTCCATCGAGGCCGCCGCCGCCCGCGAGGAGCTGCGCAGGGCCATGCGCAAGGAGCGCAAGGCCAAGATCCGCGAGGACAACTACCTCAAGAGCATGTAAAGATAAGAAAAGCGACGGGGATGGCGGCGACCCAGGCGAGACGTTTTGGTCGTTCTGGTCCTGGTTCACGAGGATGCTTGTGTCGATGGTATGCCCTACTGGCGGGGAGAACTTGGTGTCTACTCCAGGGCTTAACAAAGTGGCGGGACGTTTTGTTTGACGATGTATCAGCATGGAGAGAGGTCTTCGACACGCGTCATTGTACATATCTGTTGTATTTGTATGACTAGAGTTTGCCGGCCGAACAGGGACATATTAGATATTGGCAAATACGGAGCGTGGAGATTTCGACGACGACGACGAGGCTCTAGGTCAGCTTAATATTCATGTACTGTCCTTTGCCAAACTCAACACCCTGTTGCAACCGTTAAGCATCGGTTGTAGGAAAGCTTACAAATGGTTTGAGCGCCAAGCAAGGGGTATCATTATTTTTGTTCCTACGCTAAAAACTGCTTTTTCAAGTTGCTCTTGATCTAGTATATAGTTGCAGTGTCTGACCTTGTGGCATGTCGATACATGACCCTACCACGACCACGACCACACTGTCTATTGCGGTCCAGTCAAGAAACCATTGCGAACAGTGCTTGCACCACGGCAAGGTTCTCCTGGTCTTGCTTGCCAGCTTCTGGGGACAGCGAGCCTTGAAGCGTCGAGCTGTCGGGACTGTGCTGATTAGTTATGACCCGCGCTTGCAATTGTTCCTTGAGCAGTTTAATCCTCTGCTCGATCCTGTACTGTTCCGCGCGACTCTCTGCCCTCGTAAGTTCGTCCTCCGCACAGTACAGCTCCGCCTCGGGCCGGATGGAATTCTATTCCTCCTCCTCGTGGATGTTCAGAGCTGCCTTCTTGACCTGGATCTCCTTCTTGAGGTTCTCAATTCTCGTCTTGAGACGCGCCTTGAAGATCATGTTGGTCTGGCCCAGGATATCGGCCTCGGCCTTCTTGAGCTGCTCTTCGTAGTTCTTGAGGTCGACCATCTTCTCGCGGCGTTCTCTGTCGCGAGAGATCTTCTCGTCGTCTTGCTCTTCGTCGTCGTCGTCGTCGTCGTCGTCAGAGACGTCCTCTTCATCTTCGTCCTCCTCCGAGACAGGGCCGTCGAGGCCAGCTGCAGGTGTCTGGGCTGCCGTCGGCGTAGGCGCCTCTAGAGCTGCCGCCGGTGTGGCTCCTTCGACTATCTCGCTCTCAGCAGCGCCTTCTGCTTCAGCCATAGCGGCTTCCATCTCGGCAAGCAAGTCATCGTCGTCGTCGTCGTCTTCATCCTCGCCTGGAGCGTCAAGATCCATGTCGTCGCCTTGAACGCTATCTTGTTGCGGGAAATAACCATCCACCTCGCCAGCATCCTCACCGTCAGCATCCTCGTCGTCATCGTCGTACTCGGCATCTCCATTTTCGTCGATCCATTCAATATGGGTCTCCTCGGCCGCTGCATCGTCCTCAATTAGCTTCTTGACCTGGGTTGCCGTACTTTGCCACTGTTTCTCGCTGATTGCCTTTCGGAATCTCCGGTTCTGGGCGTCATGCATCGGGGGTGTTATGCCGTGCGGCCATTTAGGCTCTGTTTTCCCAGCCATTGTCGGTAGCGGGATAGTCCGCGCCTCCTGCTCGTTCCTAACCTCTGCGAAGCACAAAAGCATTTGTGAAATGTCCGAGTTCTTCATCATATTTTTCCGATCCCACGTTTTCATGGCCTCTGTAATGGTTGGGAGGTCCACAAGGACTGCTGCGTAGTAGCTTCCATCTATCGTGACGAAGGCGCGCTTCTCCTTCGCATCCACGAATTGTATGCCGAAATCGGCGCCTCCTTGCGCCTTTGCAACCCCTATTAATCCTTCGGCCAAGGCCTTTCTTAGGTACTCCGCAGGCAGGCCAGGCATCACCCGGAGGATGAAGGTCTGCTCGCGCACGGGGTCTGTCTCTTTGTCGCTGGCCTCCGAGTCGTAGGCATCTCCAGGGGTGTGATCTACTGGCTCGCCTCGGGGCTTGAACTTGATGCTGCTTATTGGTGTGATGCTGTGTGGTATGGATGGTGTCCGGACCCCCGAGTTTCTGATCTTGATCATCTTGCTTGGACGTCCGCTGTCCGCCCTGGAGGCAGCCATGGGGCGGTCCTCATCGTCGCTATCATCATAGGCGCGCTTCTTGGCCTCTAGGACCTTGGCTGTCGGTTTCATAGAGCGCCCAGCTTTTGTCTTCACCAGGGGTGGAGGCCCAGGCGTCACAGCGGGAGTTGTGGGTTGGCTCGCCGAGATTTTGATTTTTATCGTCTTCTTCTCTCCTGATGGCGTGGGCGTATCGCTGCTGAAGGACGCCTTGCGTGACATGGTGTTGAGCTTCAAAATTGGCCGAGGCGCCTCAGACGTCGAAGGCGGGGGCGGCATCTTGCCCGTCGTGTCGAGTTTCAGCGACGGCTTTGCTATCTCGCCTGGCATGATGCTCGCTTGCGTGTAGCGTCTAGGGTTCGAGTTGTCGCTATCTCTGTGGAAGCACTGGGTGCGCGGACATCGGTTGCTGCAGCTGCAGACCCCCGGCGCAGACGCGCAGTCGGACCAGGAACAATGTCGTGTTTGAGGAGTAGGAGATATTCTCTGTACGGCGTCTGAATTGGGGTGATCGAATGCTGAAGTCGAAGGCAGGCGCGTGATGGCTAGCGCGCTGTTGGTCGACTTGGCGATAAATTAGTCGTGGCTAGGCAGGCGGTGGTGGTGTCGTCGTGATGAGACTGTCATGTGTCGGCAGGCGTGCAGGAAGTATTGATGGCGCTCAGAGACGAGTCGAGTTTGGGGTGGCAGATACGGAGGAAGCTTAGGTCGAGACGGTCGGCTGTTGTTCCCGGACGCAACCAGGCGAGCAGGCAATGAACGAGGCCGGCCTTTGAGCACCTCGAGAGACATGGAAAAGCTGCAGGGGGGTCTGGCGCGGCGGCCGGCGCGGAACCAGCCCACGCCTGTGCCTGGCGCCGTTGTCTCCCTGTACGGAGCAGTGTGGAACACCCACCCTGACCACCTCACCAGCAGGCAAGCCCGACCATCATGACAGCTCCATCTCAACCCACGCCGGCCTCCCACGATCCCCGACCACGGCCTGACACTCTGCATTGAGCGATCCGAGTTTCCTTACAACCGACACTCGCAGCCTGTCCTGTGCGTCGCAGCTGCAGCCGCAGCTCTACGACGGGACCTGAGCGGTGGCGGCCAGTGGTCATGGCCAGCTCGTCGGCGCACCCTGCGCGAGCGCCCTCTGCCGCAGAGATTCACCATGCGCTGCTCCGGCCGGTCATACTGCAGATCCTGCGCGCCCAGGGCTACTACACGAGCACGCCTCGCACCATCGACACCCTCACAGAGCTCGCCGGCAACTACCTCGCTGCAATCTCAAAGCAGGTCGTCTACCACGCCGCCGACAACAACCCCGAGGCACTCGAGCCCAGCATTGCCGATGTCCGCATGGCTCTTGAGGACTGCGGAGCGCTGCCCGGCTCGTGCGCCGCCGACCAAGACATGATCAATGGCGAAGAGGACACGCACGCCGTCGACGACTTTATCGCTTGGACCATGGGCAAGAAGAATCAGCGCATAAGGAAAATCGCTGGTCTAGGTACCGGCGCAAGTGCTCCGCTGGGAGAAGGCGAGGAGGAGGTAGAGGAGCCACCGACAGATTACCTCAGTGGTAGGTTGCGCCTGGAAACAGTGTCGGGTACATGCTCCTTCAGTTGGCTAACATGATCCTGCCCGCCACTTCAGCTCTGAAGAAGAAGCACAACAAGACCGACCAGGACTCCAAATATGCGGGCACGATCCTCGGCAAGAGCATTGACCATGGCGAAGTCCCTGTGGAGGGTGGTCCACTTGATAGCCTCGCTGCCTGGCAGCGGATGATGCGCGACCAGGCATCAACTTCTGCGCGATCGATTACTGGCGAAGACGACGATGACGACAGGGCTTCGCGGGCTCCTAGCTCGGGCTTGAGCTCCTTGGACGAAGGAGACGTCGAGATGTATGACATGAAGGACTGAAACCAAGTCACGACCACACCTACATCGCCCCTGCCTAAATGCCGGTCGCCCAGCAGGTGCCAGTATCATTAGCTTCACGTACGTGCGGCGGAGCGACACCACGCAACGTCGACTCGGACGACGAATCTCGAGGAGCCCGCGTTCTCTGACCCCGAGATAAGGGAAGGGGTTCATGTCAGGCAACACGACGTGCTGGGATGCCCATGGCGAGCACGTGCTTCGTGCTCTATGATTGCAAACCATATCAAGCACTGCGTCGGCGCAAGCCCAGTATTACTTTCTTGATCCTTATGTGGGATTTTTGGCTGGCCGTGCCCCTGTCAAGCACCCGGTCACACTGAGCTGGTCTAGGCGTAAAGGCTAAATCTTTCAAGGCCATCATGCGAGTTCGGTATCCCGCCCTTTCATGAGGGAGAGAGAGAGAGAGAGAGAGAGAGAAGCAGGTCGTGGGTTGCTTCCCCCCTCCCTGTCCTACCAAGTCGTGAAAACCCTGCAATAGAACAGTCCGGGACGCGTTCAGCACAGCGGAGACGCAATTTCTCTTACCACTATTGATACCCCAGATACATAACTATCCCATAATCCCCTACCTCGAGGTACTCAGTAAGTAGGGAGAGTCTGAAATGATGAATAAATCACAACCTCAAAACACCCCCTACAAGCAATGGAAAACATGGGCTATTACATTCTCGCTCACCCACCACTGGAAAAGAGACATATCGTGCTTTGCCCGCTCCGCACGTCTTCATATGCATACGTCTAGTCATCGTCATCGTCATCATCATCATCGTCGTGTATTGGGTATATGCTTCAAATAACATGTAAAGACTGACAGAGTTCCCCTCCTCCACGTGTGCGTTTTGAACAGATACCAAAAATCCAGACAAGCGTGCTATGTATGCTCTGTAATGCGGGAGAAGAAGAAAAATAATACCCCAACCACGAGAGAACGAGTGTTATCTTTTATTGTAGCACAGGAGGGGGGGGCAATCTCTCGCCGCGCGTGTATGTGCCCATAACCCCTGGGCTTTCGCTCTTCGTGACAAAAACGTAGCGATAAATCATTGCTTGATCAGAGACAAGAAGCAAACAGAAGATTCCGCATTTTTTCACTTTACATGATGATGCACTTCTTGTCCTTGCTCCCGCCGTCCTGGCCGACCCGGCGAGGCGCCCACGTGACATCCGTCCAGCCGCCGTTGCTCGCGACATCATTAGCAACACCGTCGGCGTCGCCGCCCTTGTCTTTGCGCGACATTCTGCCGCCGCTGCCTCCCATCTTCTTGGAGTTCTTCTTGCTGCCGGTGCTCCCGCTGCGCCGCGTCCTCCACCCCCGGCTCTTGGCGTCCTGCATGTTCCTCGCCGCGCTCCGGCGCGCGCGGCTCTCGCGGCGGGTCACACTTGTATGGTACCGCAGGCTCGATGTGGTCAGCTGTGGGCTGAGGAGTCCGCTACCGTCTTGCTGCGCCGTAGCTGCCGTTCCAGACGGGCTGTAGATGGTCTCCAGGCGCTCTGCTGTCGAGCCGCGTGTGAGCGAACCTGGGATGATCGGTCGCGGGTGCCGGGCGACGGGTGCATGGATGACAGGGGCGATACTGTTGCTGCCTAGTTGCTGCTGGCCTCGGGGCGGTGCGTCGTATGCGCCCGATATCCCCTGGGGCGTGCTGATGATGAGAGGCTGCTCAGGGGTATATAAAGACGTTATTTGCTGTGGGAGGTTTGTGGTCGAAAGAGGCGGGAGCTGACGTGGTGCTTGGTTGTCATTTGCACGCCCACTAGCAGCAGTGGTCATGGACGCATGTACCATCCCCGAAGCTCGCCTTGAGGGAATGCTGCTCTGCCGATTATGCAGACTTTGCACCTGCTCGGGACGAGGTAGAGGTGGCGCCGGAGATCTGAACGACTCATCCTCACCCAGTGTCCTCGGTGGAGCCGATAAGGGATACTCTGCAGAGATAATTTGTTGTGGCGTGTCGAGCGCTTGAGAAGACCGAGGCGCTCGGGGCCAGGTCAGACTGTTTGAGAGCCGCCTGAACCGGGATGCTGGATTCGACTGCACATCGTGTTCGTTATCACGAGATCCAAGGCGCGAGGAAGTACCCTGGTCTTGACTGGACCGTGATACTGCGGACTGGTTTGGTGTCGCGTTCTCTTCGCTCACAGACAACACTAGTTGCAGCCGAGTCGAATGGCCAGTAGTCTGTGGGGAGATCCTTGCAGCGGCCATGTGAGGAGAGGTTGGGGGAGATATGTCGTAAATGTTATCCTCTGCAGGTCCATGCCCTGCAAGCCCTTGTTGTGTAGCAAAAGTCGGTGCCAAGCTACGCTGGGCACCATTAGATGCACCGCCAGTCGATGATTCTGTGCTGGCGGTCATAGCAGCTGCCGCATGCGACATTGAAAAAGAGGACTGGTCCAAGAGCGAGATGGGTCTCTCTCTTGTGGGCGAGGTCCGCAGCCGAGGCAGGTCGTGACGACTCGTGGTTGACGCACTGCGAGGCAGAGGTGGCACTGGTGGTATGTCCGGCTGCGGTGGTGCGGTCGAATCTTGCTGCGGAGCAGCACCCGGAATTGCCGCATGCCGCAAGAATGAAGGCAGATCCACTGGGTCGTCTTTGCTGTACGGCGGAGGAGGCGGCACCCAGTTATCAGCATCACTCTCGTGCGGGTGTTCTCTCCTGCCATCTGCACGCCGGTACTCAACGGGTCCAGCCGCAGCTGGATGAGGAACCCGATGACGACTCATGGCCGCGGCAGTCGCCGCGCGTCGCAGACTCGTGACAGATCTTGGGTCGGCATGACCATAAGGTGCATCTAGAGCTTCCTGCACCTCTTCGAGTGTGGCGTCTTCGATGTCCTCGTGATCTCGTTGGGCACCTGTGTCACGAGCTGTCGCCATACGTCGAGGAAGAAGAGGATCATCGCTATCATGCTCGAGCTGTGGGACTGGCGGGATAAGGATGTTGCTGTTGCTGCTGTTGTCCTGGCGAGCCGCAACAGTCGACCGCGCATTCGTACCGCCAGGGCCACGTCTTTGCTGAGCCACAGTCCGCCTCCTGACGATGGCAACTTCTGTGGCAAGGTCTCGCTGCTCCACTTCGAGAACTTCTGCTTGCTGCGTGCCCACATCTATGGTGATCTCTTCCGTGCTGCCGTGGTCGGCAGTGTAGTCAAAGTCGATAATGGTGACTCGACCACCATCTACAAAGTTCATGTCATCCTCCTCCGTTATGGGCTTTGCGGGCTGGGCTCCTTTGGCACAGACAACCAGCCGTGCTTGGGATTCGGAAGTACGCGGACTCGATACCCACTTCATGCTATTGACACCTTGCAGCTCTGCGACCTTGCGGCCATAGACAAAGCTGTTTCGTAGCTTGTCACAAAGAACCTGCCACTGCGGAACTCTTCCCAGCTGTGGTTCTTGCTGGCGAGTCGCCGAGCGATTCGAGGGACCACGGCTTAGCCCACCCGAGGTGGAGAGACTAGCAGACGCTTCAGGAACAGCTTCAAGGTCTTCAGGCACCCCGTAGACCCAGACGTCCTTGGACTCGAACCCAGCAGATACAAGTTGTCCTCCAAGGTTCGCTGCCGGTAATGTCGAGGGGATGAGCGCACCAAGGGTGTCCGCCCCAGGGACCGGCCCAGGGAAATACGTCGTGCCGTTCCGCAGATCAGCAATGCGTACCGCGCGGAACGTCTCGAAACTCCTGTCATAGGTAAAAGACCACTCCGCCTCTACTGAGCTAGACTCCTGGAGCAGCACGGCGTGGCTGCAATCCCTGCTCGTGTTGGGGAACAGAATCGAAGTAGTCCACATGGCAGCAACGTTGCTCTCTATCATCTGGCTCCCCGGGTCGTAGTATGGCGCCGTGAGGATGACCGTGTTGGGCGGCTGCGAGGCAGAGGTGGTCCCGAGCAGCTGAGTGCCGTCAAACGAAAAGGCCAGCGAGTCTACGGCATCGCACTTGACAGCCCTCCTCTCTGTCGGCAGCGCGCCCGGCGCGATGGACTGGACCTCGATCCCGCCCTGGTACGCCGCCGCAAGCACGCTGCCACAGGGCGACAGGGCGATGGCACGCGGCGCGTGGTCGAGGCTGAGCGACTGCTTGCGCCGTGGCGGGGTCTGGAGTAGGTCATACAGGTCGATCTGCATGTCTGTGGACAGCACCGCTAGGAGCGTGGCGTCGTCGACAATGCATACTGCTGCAGGCCGGCGCGATATCTTGAACTCCCGCTTGACCTCGATCTCTGGACCCTGTACATCCAAGAGGTATATGCGTGACGAGTTGTATGCGAGCAGGTGGCGGCCCCGGAGGGAGTGGCTGAACTGCAGGCCATCCCCACCAGGCGCAGATGACGAGCTAATGGCGTTTGATATGAGCGTAATGTTGGTGATCTTTGGGCGCGTGTAAGCGTCGAAGAGGTTGCGCTTGATCTGGTGGGAGAAGAGGCGGCGCAGCTTCGGGAGGTCGTCGTCGGAGACCGAGTCTGGAGATATTCTGGAGTCGAGCGTGGCCGGGCACAAAGCGAGGTGGTGGGCGTAGAGATGGGCCTGCTGGGAAACCCGGCGCCAGTCCGGGCTGAGGAGGGCGAGGGAGGCAAAGGAGTTTGGATCGGCGAGGAGGAGGATCCTGAAATCATGGGCGGTCTCAGTATAACACGATCTCTGTGTGTCGGACCACGCTGTGAGACAGGAGGGGGACTGTACTGCTCTATAATCTCGTCTGGCAGTCTGCCAAGGGCAATTGCCGAGGGCGGCCCGTCATGGGCAGACATGATGGGCAGCTTGCGATCCGCATGGGCAACGGGAGGCTCGCTCATTTCTGTTGAATGCTCGAGTTGGGCTGCTGGGAGTGTCTTTGGCGGTTGTGTCGGTATTCGGAGAAGCTCGAGGTTGGCAAGCAAAGTCGAGCTGAAAGCTGAAGGGGTGCGAGCAGAGGGGCGACGTTGGAGTAACGGTGGACTACGTCAGGCCATTGCGGAGGAAGTGAGCCTGGCGCGCCGGGGGGTTGAGAAATGATTCCGAGCGCGACAGGCAGCGGCGAAGCCTCGGGCGCACCGGGAGACACGAACCAGCTCGAGACAGACAAAGCAGGAGTGTTGGCCGGAGGCGGAGGGTGGCGAGCGAGGCGCAGGAAAGCAATGAAGTATGCACCAACACTTGGGTACCTTGGGTATCTTGGGCACCTGATGTGAGGCAGCGTGGAAGCCGTGACGCGGCCGCTAATAAGTCCCGGGGCACGGAGTGTGTCTGATGCAAACGGAAGCCCGTCGAGGACGACTGGGGCAGGGGTGAAGGAGGTCTAGATGATCTTCCAAGACTATGTCAAAGCACTTTCTCGAATCTCGGAACGGCGAGGCTCGGATAGCCCTCTACATCTGCATGCGAATTGCATGTGCAGCGGCCGTGCCGCGCGCTCCAGCACAACCCTCACGAACCTCGAGTGGGCGACTAGAGACAACCTTTTTCAATAATCCGACCAGGGGGCCCCTGGGAGACGCTCGGCGCATATCATCCCATGTCAACCCGCCTGTCGAATGTTTGAAGACCCTGTCCTCTAAACTCCATCAGCCGACAAATGTTTCTACATAGGCAGAGGCAGAGACAGAGTCGATTATACCTGCCCTCAGCATCCGTACGCAGTTACACAAAGACGCATTTCCCGCTCTCTCTCTCTGGGAAAAGGAAGCCCAGGGCCGAACTGGACAGCTGTAGCGTCGCTTGTCTGCGCCACAAGCCTAGAGCGGTCCTCCGATGCATCGTGCTGACGACGCAGCGCGTCCCCCAGCCTGGGCCCTGCAGTAACGAAGAGCGTTGCAGGCCCCCGGGGCCAGGCGCAAGCGAAGCAAGCGCCCTCTGGTCATCGAGTTGGCCTCGAAGCCGCGCTTGCATCAGAGCGACAGCATGTCATGAGCCCCCTTTTCTTGCCGGACAAGTCTCGAGGCGGGAGAGCTCCCCACAGCGGTACCTCGTGCCCTTCTTGTACAGAGGAGACGACCCCAGGGAGCCCTCTCTCTACGCAGCAGTCGGGAAGCAGAAAAGACAAGACTGTTGCAGGGATGCATGCTATTTTTGGACTGGACACCCTGCAGGCTGCAAGTGCAAGTGCGGTGGCCCACTTCACCGTGTGCTCCGCCGCCCCATAATGCTGACGCCCGACTTTGTGATCGACATGGTTCCTTGACGGAGCAGTATTGCCTATACCAATCCTATCCTATCGCCAGACTTGTCGCCCAAAAACCCGCCGCACCATAACCCGTGTACCGAGTGCCTGACCTAGTGTGGTGTCTCCCTCGTGCCGTCCATCACCCGGCTTAGGTTGAAGGCCGCGCTGACCAGGGCCAGGTGGCTAAAGGCCTGCGGCGTGTTGCCCAGCTGCTCTCCACTCCTCGCAATCTCCTCGGAAAACATTGACAGGTGGTTCGAAAACGTCAGCATGTTCTCAAACAGGTTGACCGCCTTGACGAGGTACTTTGAGTCGTAGATGCTCGCCCGCGTCAGTGCCTCGACCAGCCAGAACGTGCACATGCTGAACGCGCCCTCGGCACCTCCAACGCCTGCTCGCCAAAGTCAGCAACTCATCAACCAAGGAAGAGAGAGAGAAAGAGGCCTGGCTCACCATCGTCTGACTTGCTCGTGTCGTAGCGGTATACCAGACCCGCGCTCGTCAGCCCGCCTTTGTCGGGAGACCGCAGGATGCGCTCGACCGTTTTGATGAAGCGGGGGTCGTTGGGCGCGATGAAGAAGACAAACGGTGCTATGAGAATCGACGAGTCGAGCATTGTCCGGTTCTCGTAGCTCTGCACGAAACAGTCCATCTCCTGATTGTAGCCTGCATCGCCAAACCGTCAGTATAGCCGGTGCCTGTTGACAGAGGTCAATATACTCAAGTACCTTTCTCCATGACTGTCTCATATATCGAATCCCGTGCCTCCATCCACCGAGCACGATTCGGGCATGGGAAGCAGCGCTTGTCGGCTAGTCGCAGGCCCCGATCGAATGCCACCCAGAGCATGACTTTGGAGTACACAAAGTGCTGCTTGTGGTTGCGCACCTCCCAGATCGACATGTCGGGTTCTCCTCGGCGTTAGTTCCAGCGTGGCTCATGCATCTTTTTCAATCGAGCACTCACCGTCCATGATTGTGAGAACATAGTCTGTCACGTGTCAGCTCTCCTGCTGTGTGTTGCGTAATCTAACCTAGACACATACCAAGCATTTTGCGAACCCTAGTCCAGGTGTCCCACGAGACAGGCTTCCCGTACTTGTTGTACAGGTAGATGCCATCCTGAAAAGTCAGCCGCAACATACTCTGCCTAGACATGTCGAACGATAGGGGTAAAACAAATACTCACCATAAGTTCGCCGTAGATGTCAAACTGCTGATGGAATGCCGCGCCATTTCCGATTCGCACCGGTCTACTGCCCTTGTAGCCTTCGAGGTGATCGAGCTCGAGTTCCGGAATGTCCGTGTCACCGTGGATCGTGAACATGATTGGCAAGCCACCGTCAGATCCCAAGGTCTCTCGAAGCCTCTCGTCGATGAAGGCCATATACGCATCCGCTTCTTCGCTGAATCCCATACGGAGCAAGATGTAGATGGTGAAGCTTGAGTCGCGGACCCAGGAGAAGCGATAGTCCCAGTTTCTATGCGGCAGCAGCAGCATTCAGTCAATGCCTCTAATACACAATCATCTCAAGCACAAGCACCCACCTAGAACCTCCTATCGCCTCTGGGATAGAGAAAGTTGGCGCAGCGACAATGGCGCCAGTCGGTTCATACGTCAGCATCTTGAGGATCAGCAAACTCCTGAGGACTACTTCCCGCCAGCCACCACGGTACTTGCTCTTCGAGAGCCACTTGTACCAGAACATCTGCGTGTCGTGCTGCTGCGTGTCGAGGATTTCCAGGGTGATGACCTGGGCCACGTGGTTCTCGACATCCTGCCGGAGGACAAAGGAGACGCACTGGCCTTCGTGTAGGTCGATAGTAGCGTGCACGCCCTCGCCCTTCATGCCGCCACGCTTCTCCTTCTTGAAAGCGACGACGGGCGACGTCGACGACGACGACGACGACGATGACGGGACACTGCCACTGCAGATGACGACGTCGAGCTGGAGCTTCTCGTCTTTGCTGTGGAACGTGACAGTCTTGCTGGTGCCATCGCCTGCCGTGCGTTCTGTCTCGAGGATGACCGTATCGTGGCCCGCTCTGGCGTAATCAAAAGCAGGGAACACCTCGACCTCTACTCCATCCGTCAGCAAGGATCCTGCTACCTACACTCGTCTTACAAGCACAGATTCTCCTCTGTACACACACACACACACACACACACACACACACAAGATAAGAAGATGGAAACGACGATACGGACCCAGCGACATGCTCCCCCGCACGCACTCGACTCGCCGCGTGAGCCACTTCTTGAGCTCTCCGGGCACCTGCTGGACCTCGCGGTACGCATAGTGGCTATTGCTCTGGGACGAGAGGATGGTTGTGTTCTTGGGCCTCGGGAAGAAGTCGATGACGTCGACGACGCCGTCCTCGTGGATGTAGCGCGTCTGCAGAATGGCCGATGACGGGAGGTACTGCTGCTTCGTGGTGCAGGTCAGCCCCCGCGAAGGGGATAGGCTGAAGAAGCCACCTTTGTCCTTGTCGAGTAGCCGGCAGAAGACACTTGGAGAGTCAAAGTTCGGCCTGGGCAGGACATAGCCGGGAGCGTAGGCCATCCATTAGTCGAGATGTCATGGTAAAGTCGGTTCTTGTCAAACCAGACGGGTCGACTCATTGACCTACCAGCACATGAAATCTGCGACAGAACAACCGATGGTGTCAACCTGGGACTTCCTCACCCCAACGAAACGATATTCTTAGATGCATGCTGGAATATTCACATACCGACACTGCCGTCCATACTGACGAGCGCGCATGTCCTCATGTTGCCGATAATCCCGTAGTTCTCAATGGGCAGATAGCCACGTGTGTCTCCTTTCCCCTCAATGACACCCATCGTGTTGCACTGCTGCGTTCCGGCCATCGTGAAAGGTCAAGTTCGCAACCTTCAATAGCTCTGTTCGTTCTGTTCGTTCTGTTCGGGATGGTCAGACTGGAGCGAGAGCGAGAGAGGTGAACAAAAAGCCGAGACTGCGCAGATTAGTTGCAGCTTGGGGCTTCCAAACAGCTTGCCGTACTCCATCCAAAGTTTCGCAGCTACCTCCCCCTCTCCTCACAGCTTTCGGTGCTTACCGCGTTTCTACCTAGTCGAAACTCTGTTGTCTCCCACGGTCAAGCTATCCTCGATATCGAGTTCAGGGAGTTTGTCTGCGCATCAGACGGGGGGCGTAGACTCGGCTGGAAACCTGGTGGCAGAAATGAGGAACCGGCTGAGCTGGTGGCCTGAGAGCTGCGCGATGACACTACACGCTACTTCAACGAATGCCCAGGTAAAGTATTTTGACAGACACAGCTGAGATTTGAGATACAATCGCTCGCGGCTCGAGTCGCAGCTCTTTAGAAGAAGTTGAGACAAATCCTTGTCTCTTGAGCTGTCGAGGTATTGTTGCCTTGGCTTGACGTCATTGTGACATCCCCCTCTCGTCTCCAAGGTTGCCAACGGACGGATAGCGGCATGAGCTTACTGAGAACTGGGCTGGGCCATCCATGGAGGAAGTCAAAACCCCTCTTAAAAGTCATTGCGGCCACATGGCCAGGGCCGTATTTCACTCTCGTTCTCACATCTGATCATTTCAGTCATGTTACTTGTGCCAATTGTCCTAGCTAGTGCGGAGCACACACTATGTACCGTATTGTATTCATCATGTAAAGGCTATTGATATATATCATTGTGGTGTGTTCTAACCCCATCGTTTGCAATTTAAAGGGGCATTAACTCAAAACCTGCAGAATCCAGATCAAGATACTTTTCCACAGAGGCCAGCTTAGCAAGGTATTGTACTATAGCTCCTGACTGTAGTCCTTCAGCCATTCGTCGCGGCTGGATCCAGCAATCAATTCCGTCATGTCGCGCATACGGTAGTCCAGGATCGGCGTGAGCCAGTCGTCCTCCACCAGGGAATATGTCTCGAGCTCGTTATCGTGCGGCTTGCGCGGGTTCACGGCCCAGTAAGCAAAATCAGCATCAAGCTTCTTTAGATAGCGCATGAGGTTCTCCCAGTAGTTGATGTCGCCCATTCCCGGGTGACGGGGTGCGCCAAACTCGCCCACCCAGACGGGAGCCACGTCATCCTCGACGAGATATGCCCAGTTGTGGCGCATTGCTTGGGTAAACGAGGCGTAACTACGCTTCGAGTACCGGCCTTCTTTGCTTCCCCAACCAGACCAGGCGTATATATGCGAGGTGTATACGACACGATTCTTGACGTCGAGCTCCACAGGCCGCAACCTAACGCCGCTGAGGTCATTGTTTGACTCCGTTCCGCCAACGATGATGAGCCAGTCTCTGTTCATCGCGAGCAGGCGGTTGCCGCATTTTTCTGCAGCTGCTGCCCAGCGGCTCCACGGCATAGTACCCCATGCGCCGCGCACCTCGTTCCGCAGATCGGCTCCAATGACGAGCGGGTTATCTACAAATCGCTGCATGACCGCCTCCCAATGCTGGATCCAATCCTCCTCAGACTGTGAGATGCGGCAGATAGGGCCGAGATGATCGTTCGCCCAGCCAGAGTCGCACGGGTCGGCGCCGCAACACCAGGTTGCGGTGGTGATGTGGTTGTTGATGATAACGGCGATGCCAGCATCGGTCAGGGCCTCGACACAGGCGGCGTAGATATCGAGCGCGCGCAATCCCACGAGATCGGGGTTCGCCGTGAGCAGGTGCGGCAGTATGTGCGGATTCTCAATGACCATCTCGTCAGCGTAGGGGAGGCGGACACTGTTGAAGCCCAGCAGCCGGATCGTCCGGGCGATGACGGAGCGGTGTTGCACCTCGAGGCCGGCGGGGACAAAGATCTCGTCGCTGGCGCCGTACCAGTTGACGCTGCTCAGCTTGAAGCGGCGGCCGGTGGCGTCGACGACATCGCGGCCGCTGGTGCTGAGCGGTAAGGCATATGTGGTGATGGCCGTCTCCTCTATAAATGGAGGCAGAGGCCGCTGGCTAAAGAGCTGTGCGCCAGTATCAGGCGTCCAGCGCTCGTTGAGGGCGGCCTCGACCTTGAGAATGTATTGGAAATAACCTCCCAGCAGGACGAAACTTATGAGTAGTAGTGTGAGCATTCTTGAGGCTGCAAGAAGCGCCGACAGTGGCGAACGGCAGTTGCCTGGTAAGGTAGGGAACGTCGACATCCGGAGTGCTTCGGAACGTAGTGGGGCTTGGGCGGAGGGGCGGGCAATTCAGGTTCTTCAGAAAGCTGTCTCTGTTATCGGCTTTACATCCATCATCGCCCTCGGGGCATTTACAGGAAGCATGGGTGATGAAAAGCCGTGAGGTGTGTGGGATTTCGAGGTGCTCGGAACAACAACTAGGGGCTGGGCAGCTGACGCCTCCATTTGCTCAGTCCAATGTGGGGAAATGCTCCAGTGCTTCCCTCGGACCGCACTTGGCAATGTTGAACCGTGCATGACGTCGCCCCAGCCCAGCGGCCGATTCGGGCTGTAGCGCCTCCGTCGTTTTGCTGCCTGCCTGCCCACCACCTTCAGGCCTTCCTAAGTTCCACACCGCAAGACCTAGACACACCATTCGGAATCCTTACCATCATGGATGTCTGCCATCCCAGTCATAGGACGGGTCATGTACCACACCTGGGAGACTAATGTCTCAGCTTCGTTTATAGCCCAGCGTTTCAGTCGGCCTTATTTTGTTGAAAGAAGGCAGTTTTATATACCAGGGACTTCGACATGCCGAGCATTTGGCCGTAGATCAAAGGGCAGTACGACAGAACGACAGCCGCGACTAATGACCCTGGGTTCATTCACGGGGTTCACGGAAGACTCGAGCGACTCTGTTTTCTCTTGTAGTTTTACCATTTTTTTGATGACCGAACCTATTCAAATATAATGAAACCGGGCAAGTGCCGTGCCAGTAACAGCCCTCTTTACGAGTGACATGCTAAGCTATTATCCTCCGCTCTATGCTTTAATGAATCATTCCACCCATTTCTCATATCCTGTTCATTGCCAGTGGATTCATTTCTTTATGTTCCTCCGGTGGCGATCGTGAGTACCCCTCCTGTGGCGGTTGCGAGGCGTACTGGTTGTTGCTGTTCCACGACACTTGCTGCGGCGGCTTCGGTGAGGAGAATGACCTCGTGTGTGGCTGGTAGTTGGCGGTCGGGCCAAAGGAGACGTCTTCATTCGGGTATCGGGCGGCAGCACCGAAGTAGTCGGGGGTGCGGCGACCGTCGCGGTTTGGGCCCGGGCTCGCGGGTGATTTGGCAGCGCTAAGGGGAGTCAGCACGAATTCCGACTTTCCGGAGTCGCGAGACAACATTTCATATGACCGTGGCTCTTTATGGTTCTCGATGCGGGCATCTGCCGAGACAAACTCCTTCTTACGATGACCACCGAATGACTGGAAAAGATCAACCCAACCGGTAAACATGGACCAGCGGCCCAGGAGGAGCATCAGCCAGAGGCCGTTCATCTAAAAGCTTCGATTAGTGTCATGAAGAGCTAGCAGGTTTGTAAAACAGCATTAGGGAACTGGACTTACCCCTAGGAGGATCAAGACAGCAATGACGGTTGGTAGGCTGATGCTGAGGTCCTTGGCGAGGTCCAGGCACTTGGTTTTGTCACCTCCCGAAGCTAACAGGCAGCTGACCCAGGGGAGCGCCTTTTTCGGATCGTCCTTGATTTGCTGAACTGTGGTGTCGGCGAAGACGAAAACTAGCGAGAAGTAGACGACATCCGCAAGAATGATGAGCACGATGACGATTCCACGCCACTGAAGCTGCACGACCCGGCGGACCCGACGGTAGGCCTGTCTCGGGGACATGGTGCGGATGCTGTTGCTGTAGGATGGTAGGTTGGAGTTCTCGGTAGATGCGGTGTTGTCAGACAGCGAGGCTAAGTAGACCTTGATGCAGTAGCCAAAGGTAGCAAACTGAATGACCACGGTCAAGCCGGCAAAGACGAGAAGCGGAATCCAAAAGACAGCCAAGCTATTCTCGTGGTTGATGTGGCATGTAGCTCCGAAGCGGAACGATACACCACTGAAGACAAGCAGGATGACGAGGCCAACAATGGGCACACCCCATCCGAGGGCTTGCGAGAACCACATGTATGCCCTGCCGACGACGACCTGCCAGCAAATCTGCAGGTGTAAAGAAAGGGCTCGTAGGAAAATCCAGATCACGCCAGCCCAGCCACCAGCGAGGAGAAAAGATCCAGAAGTTGCGCACACGATGCTTGACTCCATACTGTGAGGAGTGATCTCGTTGAAACATTCGTCCGGCTGAGCAGCAAGCGGAATAATGAAGCCCATCTGTTCCAAATCATTCAGTCAGTCACGATACTCAAGAACATACTGATGCCTTCGTTCAACTTACATTCATCATGCAAATTCCAAGGGTCAGACAAATGCTCAGGTAGTGCCTATGTGTCTTCTCTACCGGGAGGAAAGCCCACGAAAGCAGGAGAAAGGCACAGCAGGCCATGGAGACGACAGTGATCCAGTTGGCGACTTCCGACATGGTCATAAACGTGTCGGGATACGTCCAATCTGTCATTGGACATGGCAGACAGCAGGTTAGTCCTGGCCTGACTGTTGTGCATAGCCTGCCGTCAATGTCTAGGATCTGGTCAGCGTACCACGATCGCACGTAGGTGTAGCGTCCACAATGAAGCAAAGTACTTACGACCACCGACATCTGGAAATTTGTTGACTTGATAGAAGGGCTTCGGGCAGGACCCGTGTAAATTTTGTGTGCTGTTCGACATTTTTGGACAATATCGCGCCGCTGGAAGCCTATAAAGGTCCTGTCTTAAGAATTGCCCAAACGGGCTGGCCTGATTTGGTGGCGGTAGTGGTGCCTTTCCAATGATCCAAGCACCAGTCGACAATGACGAAATGGCCGGCAGCCTTCCCTGGAGGATTCCCGTCGAACCTCAAGAGAATGTGTGGTCTGTGTAGTGGTCGCCGTGTAACACATAAAACGCTGGAGAGTCCGGTCCCTACGGGTTCAAGAATGTTTGCTGGCAATTTGCAGAATTAGAAGCGGGAGCGGGCCGGCATGGCGATGCGGGCTTTGTGATGGTGATTATTCTCGTTCCTTTGTCCTTGTGCAATGGCTACGTCACAGCACCGGAGTTTGGGCGTGCTGCCCAGTCTGGGATAAAGATCGAGTCGAAGTGTAGTAGTCACCCAGAGGAAGGAGACACGAGCGGGCGGAGCGTGGACCGCGAGGGAAGACCAGGCATAAGTAACCCGCCTTGAGGGTCGTCGCCAGAAGGGGCAGTTGGGGCAAAGACCGCGAAGGGGGTAAACGAGCGATCAGCCCAACCCACTGGCATGGCATGGCTTGCATGGATGGATGGATGGATGGATGGATGGCTGGTCCTCCGATGGCGACGGGGGCTTACGCAGTACAGGGACCAGAGTTCGTGCCAGCCAGCGAAGCCAGTCTGAGGGTTGTCAGTCATCCGCTGGCCGGGGCGGGGTCTCTCTGAAGGCTGAGAGGAGAGGGTAAAGGTACCAGTATGGCATGGCCATGCCCCCACCAGCAGAGATCACAGCAGACATGGGTTTGTGCGACGAGGTGATCCTGGCCAGGAGCCGGCGCGGGACAGGGGCGCGAGTTGCGCGCTCGGTCTTTCTCGCGTGGGCAGCATTGACAGGAGTCAGGGACAGAGAGAGTGAGAGGGCGAGTGGAGAGCCGACGACAAGGGTGGGTGGGCGCAGCGGGAGGGAGTCGCGAGACTGGAGTCTGGAGTCTGGCGAAGAAGTCGAGAAGTGCCCAGCAGAGGTGCGGTCCAGGGGTTGTGTGGAGGGCCGAGGGCGTGCAGGACGTAGGGAAGGAGCCAACCATACGCCGTAGACGCCCCGGAGACCAGGCAAGAGTTCTTGCTGTTTCTGGACAGGGCCTCCGAGGGCGCGCACCGGTCGACCTGGGCAAGCCACATGCAGGCACAACAAGCTCCCGGGCTCCACCCTGCAGGCACAGGCACAGTCCGCGCGACGGAGCAGGTACGAGCTCTGCACTCGCTCGACCCAGGCGGCCCCCGACGGCCACCAGGCACTCTCTTCGCTTGCATTGAATTGACAGCCCTCCGTGCGAAGCTCCAGAGGGTTCGAACGGCTTTTTCTGTCCGCCTCAGCTGAGTTCATCACAGTCGACCCTATCCGTACAAAGCGATAGATTCCACACGCCGCAGATTCACTCCCCCAGTTCTCGACGAGGCTCGACAACCATGCCAAGGCGCTCACGGCGCCAAAACGGCTCAACCTTCCAGAGAGCACGCACCGAGTAGATGAACACAAAGACATTTGACCGGCTCCAAGTACCGCCACTCCGTCTTGCTGCTCCGCTCCCCAAGGCTGCCCAAAGACCACGCCAAAGCCGTCGAAACGCCTTGGCATCGTCGGTCAAGTCACTCGAGACACTTACGACCTGGCACAACCCTTTATCAAGCATACACCAGCATACTGCAAGTGGCAGTACTCCGTACGTATCAAGCTATCAATAGCAGCTTGAGAACACCTCCCGTATCCCATCCCTATCCCTTTCACAACTCAGTGGCTTGCAAATAAAAGAGTTCTGGATCGTCAGCTCCCGCGGCCAGGTATGGGAAATTATCAACTGCAACAAGGTGCAGCTGCAAAGATTTGCTGACAACATCGAATTGGTACATCTAGGCACCCATGCCCCTGCCACCACAGCAGGACTTTATTTGTGCGATTTCTGTGCCTGGACTGACCGATACGGGCTGGCTACCGGCTTGGCACTTGGCCGAGTTTCTTCGACTAGAACTATCGTGTCACCTACTGTGTATGCCAGAGTTGTAGTTTACACGAGCCAAAATAATGTGACGATTGTGGAGAGGCAGCAATACTTACTACGTCCAGTGTCTCTCGCAGTGTAGCCGGTGAAAGATCATGCTGCATAGCAAGCTATCAGCACAAGCACAGTATTTGCAATCTAGAGTTTTGCACGTATGGAAGTAACACTTGATCAACGAACTCGCAGTCACCCGATTGAACTTCTCCACGACGAATATACTAAATTACGCGTAATCAGAGCCTGCATCGCATATATCCCCACTCGGTCAGTGCCCCATGCGGTCGAGCTTGCGAGCCTCGACCTCCATGGCTGCATGCTTTCAGAGAATGTGCTTTTCTCGGCAACCAGCTTATTTCTTGGATGCCAGCCGACCAACGGCGCGTGTGCATACAGTGGTCGAAGGCGCTTTCAAATCATGGTCGTTTCCAGCGCGCGGAGCTTTTTGAACCCTTGCTCACCTACATCGTCGGAAAGTACCGACAGACCAGTCCTCGGATACCAACGCCGACGCGGTCATGTCTAACCGTTTATCCGGAGCACTGCAATGATTGCCAAACCCTGCCACGTCTCCATAGGCAGTGTCGACCAACCAAGCACAGATTGGGAGGTGCAAGACAGCTCAAACACCAAAAGCGGATCCCCTCTGAGGAACCAACCGCTCATCTCGATGCTTACAAGCCTGCAAACCACAAGTGCGAGATGCGAGGTACTTTGCATGGGCAATAAGGCTCTGTGAGAAGCACGCACATTGCGGCTGATCAACCACTCAACTTACTACTCTGAGGTCGCCGTCTATTCGGTAGGTCTGCGCTAAAAACCGACCATTTCCCCGAACCTGCCCTCCGCTGGAAACCGACCCCCCGGATAATCCCTGTAGATCAGATCTAGCAGGTGTCTCGTGATTGAGCCCTTGGCGCTGCGTCAGCGCCTTGGAGAAGAATACATCTCATGGGTCCCAAGTCATCTATCCTTGGGGCACGTCAGTAGTTTCGGGTTGCTGGCGACTGACGAGACGGGCTTTCTCCAAGCCAATATCAAAGTGGCCAGCCTTGGATTTACATGGCTCTCGACCTTTAATGCTGCTAAGCTCGCAAAGGCACCCAAGACTCGACGGGTTCTTCCCTAGTCGCCGACAAAAGCTGCCACACGCATCGATCTGGGTATTCGATCCGGAGACACTAGTAGAGCAGCGGCTGCTCATTTATCGACAGCGGCAACGGTCAGTAGCTCGAAATGCAAAACTTGAATCTCTCTTTACACCCTTGCCAGAAGCAGAACACCTCTTGATTGACGCATAGCGCCTTTGTACTGCGTAGCGCGGCGTGTGTCAGGTTGCCTGTTCCCTATGGACCTGCAGGGGTCAGCCCATCTGAGCAGAAGAGGCTCAAACGTGTGAAAGTGCTGAGCACTTGCATGGCGACGCGTGGCGCCGTCTTCAGCAGGCTAGCAGCATAATTAACGAACCTAGAACCCTGGCCCGACTTTGCTCAGTCAACAACTCCAATATGCTCGGTAACATTATAGCCGGGGCGCTAATCTGCAAGCAGGAGAGACACCAAGCCACCTCATTTAGTTTGACTTCCTTCGAGAAATCTTCTGGCGAAGCGCCAATGACACGCTAACTTGAGTCAATGGAAATGCAACCTCAACGCAGATGAGCAAGGCGAGCAAGGCCAAAAACTCCGTACAGGCCGAAGGCGATACTCCGAGCGATATGTTGCGAGCTCGTGGGAAAGAGCCTCGTCGTCTTTCTAATAAAATGGGCCCCAGATGATTGACACGACAGTTTACAAACTACCAAAGCCCCCTATCCCTCGACACCTGTCATGCTTTCGACCACTAAATAGTTTAACAACAACACCTATGTATGCTCCTCTTCGGTCCGAGCTCTCGATTGCGGCGGCAGCCAGGGCATCGCGCCACGGTGGAACTCCTTCAGACTGGGGATCGACCTCCAAAGTTTGCGAACGGGGCTTTGACTTACTCCGCACTACTGCATAGTTGTATTTGTCGATCATCATCATTCTTGTTGAACCACACGCCGGGTTGTCACATTGCATGCCGCCAACTGCCAAACTACAAGCAATGAAACGACTCCATTGATCGACTCCATGGGCCATTTCTTAAGCTTTCTTCCATCCACAAAAAAAGTAAGCGACCCACTGATGATGTAGTGAAGACTGAGTTCACAACGCTCTGCCATAACCCTGGCTAGTAGTGGAGATGGACGATACGGAAAACCTAGTTCACGCAAGGAGAACAACACACTAGCGCTCTCGGTGCCCAACTGCCGAAACACAAATCCAAAACCCTGTGGTCTGCTCTTCCAGTCCAGGTGTTCAATAAGCCGCACCGAGCGCGGTGACGACAGCGATGGCGCCACTGATTACGATGATAAAGTTTCCCAATGTCACGGCGTAATTATCGGCTGTGGGTTGGGGTTTCGAAGCGTGTGCCCCTTTTACGGGTTTTCGTAGGCAGCGGTGCGGGATCTAAAGGCCTCCAGCTAGGAACTACCATGGAGTCGGTACGGACTAGAACTGGACAGCTGAATTCTTAAAAAAAAAAAAAAACGACATCCGAGTCCCGGGTGGCGATAGCCGAATAGAGAGAAAGGCGTCCGAGCGATCGGGACGGCCAGGGCACGCTCCTCGAGTGCTCCACGTGGGCCCGAATTAGAATTGCCGTCCGCGCGCGCAACGGTCGCCGGTAATTAGATTTCGCAGATTGAGGTGGCTACGATCTCACAAATGACCGATGCGTATTTCTCTGGTTATCTCATCAGTTCGACATCCATCTCCGTACCCCGAGGCTTCCGTTGTGCGGGGTGTCCGTGTGCTTGCGCTCGTGATAAGACCGGCCGGCGTAGTCGTTGTCGCTGTCTCGATCTTGTCGCTTTTCCCCATTCTGTGTCCATAGACGAGAGCCATTATCTCTTGACAGGACAGGTAGTGTAGGTACTGACGAGCGTTCGGACCGTTCCCTCGCACCGCCTCCAGAAAGCGAGGCCAAAACATCGGCCATCGCAGCTTCCCCGCTGTCACGCGACAATGACACGTCCCTCTAGTCAGAAAGGAGGAGAAGGAAAAGCAAGTGCACCCGCGGGAAGCCCAAAGCAAAAGCTACTAGAAGCGGCAAGCTGCAGCACCTGAGGCACGGCAACCTCGACGAGGGGGTCGTGCGTGCGTTAGCGTGCTAAGTTGGGTGCCGTGCTTCACAGAATGGACCTGAAACAGACTACGCTAGTGTCATAAACCCCTCCCCTTTCGTCCTAAAAGCTCTAGCTGCCCCCGCCCGCCCGCCCTCCACGTCGACGCCGCCACCGCTGTTGCTGTTCTAAGCGCACGCACTTGTGTCCAGCACTCCAACCGCAAGTTGCTTGTGTACGTGCATCGAGGCTGCATACACGCAAGCCCCGAGCGAAGCGGCGGCCAACGGATATTGCCGCCTCCAACCTCAGGAGGGTCTCGTGATACCTGTTGCACTAGTCTCGCCCGGACAGCGTGCTAGCGGGCGTGCGCGCGCGCCCGCCGTCGCCGGCGCCGGTGACGGGCTTGGAAATGTTGGAGAGCAATCCTCGACTTTTGCGGAAGAGAGACAGAGACGCCCTAACCGGCGTGCAGTGCAATTCGCGCTGCTCTAGAGCCCAGGGGGCAGAAGCATACCTACATATAGCATACAATATCTTACCATGCTCGAGAGCGTGCCGCGCACAGCTGCGACACTTTGGAAACAACCGGAAAGCATAATCATGATGTTTTTTTTTCGTCTTCGCGTTGGGCAAGGATGACTTCTAGAAGCCTGGCCGGGAAGTGCTCCGTGCCGCGCGATTCCTGTAAGGAGTACGGATACTGGCGACATTGTGAAACAGGCCACCATGGCCGGCCCACGGCAACATGTACACTTGACCAGGTAGTCTAATGTTAGCGCGCGACCGGGGAGGTCGAGTTTGGTAGTGATGTTCAGACAGAAAATCCGAGGTCTTCTTCTCTCCTGAATGGGTCCCCGGATGCACAAGATCAATAATAATCTATAGACTAGGACACAAACTGATCTTCTACTCCTTTAAAAAAAAATCAAGCGATTGGAAGTATGCATCACTTTCCATCTCCAGAAAGAACACAAATTCTTTTCTAGACTCAAGCCAATATTAAAATCATGGTTAAGTTAACTATACACATACTTATATCTATAATGAGTATTCTTGGAGTATTACTATCTCCCAGCCTCCCTTTATCAAGAGGGTGTGTGCTCAAGAAGGGCTCACCATCATCCACCTCACTCGCCCCATGGCATACTAGCAGATGTCCGGACTCGTCCGATTCTACGTGTTGCCGTGTCTACCTCACTGGGGCGGATGGCTGGTTGGTCTCGTGACTCGTACGAGTCGCCCACTCGCGATACAAGAGTGCGTTGTTTCCGACACTCGGCTCGGTGGTCGATCAGCGCGCTCCGGCGCGTTCGTTCGTTTCAGCCCCCCCCCCCCCTTATCAGATCTGGATCTGCACTGGCATGATACTACAAGCACGGCGAATGCTGTGTTGGGTTTCTTGCGTCGTTCGTCCGTGTAGGGTAGCCTTCTTTGGTTTCGGCTCCATATTGTCCCGTTGGTCAGTGGACACAGGTGGTAACCCGGGTGGATTTTCAGAGTCGAGTGCTGTCCCGCCTGAGGCCGTTGTTGGTCGTTGCGGGCCCCTTGGCTCGCTTGGATGCCGGCGGCTGTGGATGCTGTTTTTGGTGATCAACGACCAGGGCGTTTGGTTGGCCATTGTATTATCGGTGACACGGCGAGACAAGGGCAGCGCAACAGGCCCAGTGGCTGGGCTGTGTAACTGCCAAGCTCCGAAGCATTGCTGGCTCGTGTTTGTGTCTGTTTTGAATGTTTATTTTTATTTTTCTCTCTTTCACATACGCCACGCCAATGATTGCAATAAGCCGCAGACCGGGACGGCGCTTTTCAACTCCGACAACCGGAGCTCGGAGTTTGCAGAATTTTACCATTGTGACCATGCTACCTGTCCCGAGTTCTCCGTATGCGCTTCTGTTGCCACACTGCCATGCCGCCATGCCCTTAGAGGTGAAACAGTGACGTTGAGTGCCTACTTCATAGAGACAGCCCTTAAAGTTGCAAGGGTAATGAAAAATCTTCAGCGATCATTCTACAAACAATGTACGCATGACCTTTGCGATAAGGAATGGTGATGAGTCATCCGATCAGAGATCCTGCACTCTGTACTTGGCTCCGTCCCGTGGTATCGGCGGCACGTGCCCAGAACTGCATTGCACACCGAGCTGCTGGATTTGGCCTCGACAGCACAGGGAATCGGCTTGACCGGATCGAGAAGAACTGGCCCGAAGGCGTCCCGGGGCTGATGGGATAGCCTCTAAGATCCTGACAAGACTTGTTGTGTCATAACTTCCTCGCCTGGATTATTCAAAGGCATCTCCTACAGCCATCATGAATCTCGGCGGATAGTCGGCACTTGGATGCCGGTATTATGTGGCGGATTGCAAGCCATATATCACCGCTGTTAAGGCTTTGATTATTGCGTACCTCCATACCAAGCGTGTTGATGCATGTGCAGACCGCCACACGAACACGATGCCGCTTATGGACAGTAATACATCTTGTCAACTGTCTATTTGAACTATCAGCAGTGTGATCGAGGCGTAACAGTATCAAGCTGTGGCCGGGCACCATGTCGTAGTGACAGCCGAGAACAGACACACAAGATCGGCCAGCGTGCATGGGTGATGCCGAGGAAGGCGTTGTTTATGCGCTCTTGCGGCCCTGGCCACGAAGTGTGGAGAGTGAATGCTTCTTCCTGATCTTGCCGCTCGCCGCTTTAACTACCACCGGAGGAGTTGCATAGCCGTCCTCCAAGTTGGGCTACCGACAGTCGAGGTTCCGCGGCACTCTCAGCTTGTGCTTCACATGCTGTTGGTTCGGGACTTGTTAGGTGGCGTCCTTGATTTAAGCATGATGCATCTATGGGTCAGTTTATACCACTTCTCAGCTCCGATATGAGACGATTTGGTATCCGGAAATGGCTACTAGAAGCGCGGCGAAAGCAACAGTGCCATGTGTTTCGGCTGATGTCCATCTCAACTCTAGTTGCGGCAAGAGCACATCTTGGGGATCGTTATAAAGAATCTTCGAGACGTCATCAGGGCCCTGCTGCTGGTCGGTCTCACCAACTCCGTGGGCAAGGGTGAGGTCTGCTCAGCCATGCAGGTCGTAGTACCATGCGCCTGTGGCGCGGATCCCGGGTATCGGATGCTACTGATATGGATGATGCCGAAACCCATGTCTTTTTACGACTTCGTGATTTCCCTTGGCATTTGCCGGTGTGAAGAGCAAGTTGTGGGAGCCCTGCTGAAAGCTGAAAAGCTGGCCTGCGGTGAATCGCAATGCGAAAAGTCCTGACCAGGTCCCTCGCATGCTCTCAAGTCAGAACAGATTATGCATACAGTTGGCTGAGTTGCGATAGCTTGCACATGGGGTCGAGGGGGAACCAGGTTGCTGATCGCGCTGGAACTTGGACGATCCTTGTCGCAGGCTGCGGCTTCGGCCCCTCGACAGTGGAGCGAGGGAGTGTTGCGTTGCATCGCTTGCGGAGCATATCGTGCAGGCTGATCACCATCACACCATGCAAGTCCTACTTGCAGCAAGCATGCCACAGGCAGAGAGGGGTTGGAGTCGGATTTCTGGTGAGCTGATGTTCGTTGCCGAAAACGCCTGCCGCAACATGGTCTTGGTGGAACAAGGCCAACGATGACCTTGCGCAGGACGGGGCCAAGCCACAACAGGGCTCTTGCAGGCGTACCTACATTGTCAGCATGGAAACCTTAAGGGCTCGAGTAATCATCGCTTCGTATCATACATTACATGCTGCTGGGTTTCGTGCATGGCTGGGCCGGCCAGGCAGAGGCAGGAACGAGGCGAGCTGAGGCGCCGGGGTGCGACTGGGATGCGAGTGCGGAGAGTGCTGGGCATACCGAGACAAGCAGGTCGACGAGGCCGGCCAGACGGCTGGGAACGCCACCGGGGGCCAGCATGAAGTGCCATGGCGCGGGGATGTTGTTCGAGATGCAAAGCAGCCGTCCACAGGCTCTGAGGTAAGCAGCTGCTCTGGAACAGGAAGTTGCGGGCCAGTGTTTGAGTTTTTGGCAGGTGCCCCTCCCCACCCCTGACCAAGTCGGTCTCTGGTGGCTGTCGCTCTGTAGCCTGACAGCTACGCATGTCGCCCTCGTCGTCAGCTTGCTAAGATACTCGGAGCCAGACAGCGCACGATTCCCTCCACATCCGACACGCCATGCAAGCCTTGCCAGACTCTCTGCAGTCTCTTGCCCAGATCCGCTCCCGTGCCGGCCAGCCCCTTGTCAACGCCCTGCTCGCCATTGCTAGCGACGCCGGCCCGGCCCCTAGCTGGATCGAGACCTTCGAGTGCCTCTATCTCGCCGACGGCACTGACGACCACGCCCGCGATGCCGGCTTTTTCGAGGCCTCTAAACGCCGCAGAGGTCCGCCGGGACTGTCAGGGAGCCGTTCGGCCACTGCCAGGCTTCTGAAGAGGCGCAATCTCGATCCCTTGGCTCGTACCGATTCGTCCCGCAATTATGTGGCTGTCTCTTATACCTGGGATCTCTCTCACGATGAAGACCCATCCATTTGTAGCTACTTGATCGAGACACGCGAGCGACGTCCTAGGGCTGTCCAGAGCACCGTCCGTGACAGTGTATGGGACCGTGCCCTGCGCTTCGCGAAACATGCTGGATGCCCCAACGTGTGGGTGGACGGCGAGTGTATCGACCAGAAGAATCCAGTCGAGAAGCAAGCAGCCATACAGAGCATGCATCTTGTCTACGAGCTCAGCAAACATCCCGTAGCTCTCCTGACCTGTGCCATCAAGTCCAAACCGCAACTCATGCTACTCCGTGACCTGTTCAATGGCAAATTCTCGGCAGAGACACAAGGGGACACGCTCGAACTTATTCGGTACATTACCTCGGATCGTTGGTGGAATCGGGCATGGCCGTTTCAGGAAGACTATCGAGCATCAGTTCGCATGAAGCTACTTATCCCACACGGGGCACAGCTGGAGAATGAAAAGCGAAATATGCGAAGCCCCAATGGGGCTTCACTATTTGGTGCAATTAAAGGAGAAATCACACTTAACTCGTCTATCTTCAAGAAACAGGCCACCAGGTTCTGCCTCGCCTTCCAGAAACAGCACGGTCCGAATCTTGTCTGTCAGAAAGTTTTTGATGCTGCTGGCAGATATACAGAATTACTAAAGGAGAACTCGACGCTGCCTGGCATGCCAGCTATTACACGGTCTATGTCACCCAAGATTTTCGCAGACATTTGCAGGCGGGGCATAGAGTTTGAAATTGATCGTCTCGCTATAATTGCTAATTGTTGTGGCTACGATACACGGCTCAGCACTATCGCGAGGGGCATTTCAGCTGAGCGAGAGTGCAGCTTGAGTCTTTGTATGATGGTGCTTTTCCTACTGAATGGAGAGCTCATGGAGAACGATCCAGCGCGGCAGCTTGGCTCACTAGAAGACTCCGTACTTGCATACATCACCAAGCAGTCTCTGCGAAGCTTCCGCCCCGTTGTCTACAAAGAGCTGACCTTTATTAAGCAATGCCGCTTTGTTCAACCAAAACTCACTGCTGATGGAATAAGGACCAAGGGCCACGTATGGGCTCTGGGGAAAACAATTCGGCGCGAGGCCGTTGCGGATCAAGACCTGACGACATCTGAACTACTACAAGCCCTCTCAAACGACCTTTCAGCTGGAACGTTTGGTGAGGAATACACTGATCTCGCCGAAAAGATTGATTGGTGGATAGGATCCAATCAGGCTGCCCGTGCGTCCTTCAGTTCGCAGCACCCAACCTCACAATGGCTGGATTTGATGGCTGACGAGATAGGGGAGTCTCTCCGTGAGGGCTTGCCACTTCGTTTGGGTACGCTCGTCCTGAAAGACGATATGGAGAACGTCAAAGAAAGCGGGCGGCGCCAACCCACTGCTATATTTGTCACAGAAGACGACACAGTTTGCGTAGCTGGTAGCGGCGGCCAGCCTGAGCATGTCTTCACCTCGTATCGATGGGCCACAGGTGGTGCAGATGAGCTCGACAAGCATGTTAGCTTGCAAGTTCGACTCGTGGATCCCAAGAGTGGAATGTCAAACACTGACGCGGGACATAGGGCAACACGGTCGGTGGTGCAGATGAAGTTGTATGTGGATCGATGGGTGAATGGACTTTGCTTCTTCGACGGTCACACGAGACAGGAGGTGTTGTTTCCCTTACCATCCGCTCTCACGGAGTGAGAGCGTATCTAGATACTTGAATTAACCGTGTTCTGCAGTGTAGCTGTTTCGACAGGAGTTGAATACTTCGAAACACAATCATGATAGACTGTTGAGTGAAACTCTACCAACAACCTTCTAAAATCTGGGCCGACTTTGACTCAAAGATAGATCGCCTTGGCTTCCAGCTAAAGGAGGCGTTTATTCTTCCTCGTTCGTCCTATGTTCCTCTGCTTATATTTTCTCTTTTCCTATCACCTTCTAACGTTTGAGTTGGGGAATGATAATCTGCTTTGGCAATAATGTCCCCCCATATGTTGATTGCGCCGCCTCTTGTGAAAGTTCGCAGTTACGGCCGAGGGCACAATTAGACAAGGAAAGACAAAAGTGTACACACATAAATGAGCGACTAAAATGCGACCAAGAAAAAATCCTATGGGAATCCATTACTGATGCCGATAAAAAGCCGAATAAATCACTGTGTGCGAGTGTGTGTGTGTGTATGTGCAGCGTTTGCCCCTGTCTCATCACCTTGACACATGCCATGGCGATAGGAGGTGATTATCTCCCAATGGCAAAAGGTGCGGGGCAGACTCTTCTGGTTGTTCCTTCACGCAGTGTATAATTGCTCCGAACCTCTAGATCTCTTGTGTCTCTGGGAACTATGCACGCGCTCATAGAGAGCTTTCCGGGCTTTCACATCAGCGAGCACCGCGGCATTTTAAAGCCTCTTCGCGGCCATGCAATCGTGAAGTCGGATATATGGATGTAAACATGATCAGTCTGGCAGAAAATACACTCGCTGTCAATGTAGCAAGTCCTGCTACATTTGTTGCTCGGAGTCAGATCTTTGCCATCCGAGCAAACCGGCCCGGTCACACGAGAGAAAAACCGAAGTCTACTGTCACGAAGAGCAAAGCCCCTAGTTGTCTTGCATGTATAGCGCTCCAGGCACGACGATACCCCTTCAAGGAAGAGTCGATCGAAAAATCAAGACCGTCTCCATGGCTAGAGCCACATATTTTACTGCAATGGCTAGACTTGGGGTCTTCGAAAGATTGTTTCATTTGCCATGCTAGATATTATCAACCTTCTGGCTCTTACACAACTACATCAGTCACTGACTAGCGGTGACCGACACTCCGATAAATTATGAATCCGCATGTTTTCTTGGGAGCTAGCTTTTGATCTTTCTCACGCCGAGGAGAACAACAGCGAAGATCGCTTGGTGCTGAGCTTTTGGTCCAGGATCACCTGACGTACGCATCTTCTAGACGTAAGGAAATGGCAATGTTCATAGTCTCAATAGATACGCTCATGAAAAACGCCTTACCCATTAAACAGTCGTTAACATATTGACAAAGAAAATAGGTGGTAAACATATAAATATAATATTCAATGCCGCTCGATTATCGCGAGCTTAGGGAGGCGGACCGACTTTGTCCTCGGTTCGCAATGGCGACCGTCCCTTCAAAGCGGCATCCGAAGTCTTGACGGTAGGACGTGGTGTAGGTTCGTCGTCGGTAGGCTTTTGATTCGGACGGGGTGTAACATCATCCTTTTCGGTGCCGGGAGTTGTACCAGGGGATACGCCTCGAGGAGGGGTGACAGCCATGCGGCCATCGAGAGCCCTCAGGGCATCGACGTTGAAGACTGGTGCGTTACCGCCATCTTTAGCTGGTGTCACCACTTGCGTCACTGGCTCTGAAGCACTCTCAGACGCGACCGCTACACTGTCATGGCTGTTTGCTCTCATCATCTCGATGCCTAGCTTAGAGCTTGGCAATAATGACCGTGGACGGACGCGTACTCGCCCTGCACCAAGTTCGTCATCCTCATCATCGGCCGAATCGGTTCCTTCGGCTCTTTTCTTGTCCGAAGGATCTCGTCTTGTCTTGAATCTGTCGACTGATCGTACGGGGCTCGGCGTGCCGTGACTTTCCATCTGCGGAGGCGCGGATTGTTGGCTTATGAGCTGGGCTGGATGAGCTGTCGACTCCTCCGGACTGATGCCTAACCCACTCTCGTCCCATTCGTTCGTTGTCTTGCGACCAATAATGATTGGGATGTCATCTGCCGTCGTAGACTCCGAGTCGCCGAACAAGCTGGAGCTGATTGAATCGGCTCTACTGGAGCCCCTGAAACTGCTGCTTCCGGGGCCGTGAGTGTAAACAGACGACCCAGATATGGGACTATCCTGGAGCTGTTCGGACTCTTGTTTCCCCCCCGAAGAAACTCTGCTGGTGATAGGAACAGCTGCCTGTCCAGGCGTCGGAGCCTTCCACTGGCATAAGTTGGATAATACTTCGACAAGCTTCGAGGAGCTGATTGGTTTCTCGATGAGCGAGTCGAAGTAGTGAGGTGCTTGTAGTTCCTTGAGATATGCCGTGATGGCAACGATTGGGGTATGAGAGTTGACGTTCTTTACCTCGCGAACCATCCTGGCAACATCCGTGCCACTGACCTCCGGGAGCTTGAACTCGGTAAATATAATGTCAAATTTGATTTCACTCAGGGCATAGCGGATGGCATCCGACCCAGATGCAGCAGATATGGTCTTGCATTTCAGCTTTTCGAGAAGCTTTTCCATAACCATGCGAGACACCGGATGGTCTTCACAAATCAGAACATCCAAGGACCGGAACGAAGGGCTGTCTAGCATGATTGCTGACATGCGCCGAGACGATTGACGACGTCTCTGAACTTTGAGCAAAGCACTGGCTCTCTCCCCTTCGTTATCGGAGGAAGACGGCGACATGTCAAAGACTTGGCTTCGTCGGTTTCGATGGTGTGCCAAAAGATCTGATGCGACTGGGCTGCCGTCTTGCGAACCAACAGTAAGAGAACGAGATCTAGTCGATGAGCCACTCGCTTGCCTTGGCGTGCCAAAGGTCTTATGTGGCGAAACGACGAGTGGTGCAGGTGTTGCTTTACCTTTCAACGGAGACGCAGCAGCAGCGCTTGTAGCCTTCTGTAAGCTTGGCGTTGTTCTTGGGATATCAAAAAAGCTTCCAGGTTGTAGGCCTGCAGGTCCAGACTGCTGGGAGAGACTAGAAGAATTGCTTGATGCCTTGCGGCGCCCTTCATGTCCAGGACCGGCATGGAATGACACTAACAAGGGGGACGACGGCTGTGAGGCACGGTTGGGAGAAGGATTGCCAAGCCCAGATGGTGATGATGGTCTTTGGGACGCGGATGCTTTTGTCGTTGCGACGTTCTTTGGGACCGGACTTGTTAAGTTTGGACCACCTTCGGCTAGCGGGTGCGGCGATGAAGCCGAATTCGGACCACCCGGGCTTGTCCCAGTTCTGTTCTGGGCCGCGATCGCCTGGGCCTTGAGCTGTTGTATGACATCTTTATTTGCCTTTTCAAGAACTGTCAAATTCTTGAAGGCGAAAGAGCCAAAATCATCAGAAGCTACTGGCTCACTGAGCCGGCGACTCTTGAGGTCACGAATATGTGGTGGTATATGCAACGGCATCAGACCTCGCTTCATTTGTGTGACGTGTAGCTGTGAGCGGACACGAGACAGCGCATCATGAGGTCGGTCCGGATAGTCGGGCGTGCCTACAGACGATGGTGACATTTGATCTTCCATCTCCTCTGTGAAAGACTGAAGCGTAGCTCCTCTCGCGTCGAAGTATTCCGTGTCTTCAGGATTTTCGAGCTGTGGCACGAACTGAGCTTCATCTTGCAACAGAGTATCCCACGTGATACCGCAGAACCACGGGTGAGCTTTGATCTCGGCACCACCAGAAGCGTATTTCTCCTCTCGGTTCGCTCCGAGACGCTGTTCTGGATCGACACAGAGGAGCTTATTCATCAAGTCTTTTGCCTCTGGAGAAACGTAATCCTCTGACTCGTCGGGCCACATGATCTTTCGTGCCAAGATATTGTCGAACACGGTCTCCGCCTCGTCTGCATGGAATGGCGGGTAGCCATACAGAAACTCGAAAAGAATGCAGCCAACAGACCACCAATCACTGCTTTCGTCTTGTTTCCCCCCCTTGATTGTCTCAGGGGCAAGGTAATCGGGAGTGCCTACGAATCTTCGATTGGAGTCCTCTGGGTCAAAGAGTGCCATCTGCGGCGGCATCATGTTTGGTTGCGATGGTGGGTTTTTGTGCACCTCGCCCCCTGAAGTTGTAGTCTGACTGAGTGGAGCAAGATCAGAAGGAACGCTTGAGCCGCCCTCGCTGATGTCGTCTTGAGGAGATCGCAGGCTTGACTGCGATGTCTGTAGATCGTTCAAGGAGAAATGGTTCATCATATGCGTGAGGGATTCGCTACCCCCACTGTCGCTGCGTTGGCCTGTAGCTTTGCGAGAGTCTTGCTGAGACTGCGATAAGTTGAAGTAGCTTGGCTGGGTCGCGCTGTGTTCGGGACTGATGTAGGGTGTTGCTCCGGGAGACGTGTGGGTACCATGAAGATCAAGCGATGTTGAGCGAGATGAAGCTACAGATGCAGCGCGAGCAAAGGGACCTGTCTTCAGTAGGTCTGGCGTCTCAGAGGTGCCACTGTTCAGAGCCCTCTTCTGACGCCCGATGAGTCCCATACGGGACAGACCGAAATCAGTCAGTTTCAAGTGGCCCTTTTGATCGATCAGAAGATTGTCAGGCTTCAAATCTCGATGAATGACTCCACGGTCGTGAAGATGTTCAACACCAAGAATGACTTCACCGAGGTACTTTTGGGCCCAATCTTCGGGTAGACCACCCAGCACTTTGATCAAGGAAGCACAATCGCCGCCACTGAGGTATTCCATCACAAGGTAAAGGTAATCTTTGCTTGAGAATGTCCAGTACAGCTTTGCCACGAAATCGCTTTCTCCCTGCCACATCATGATTGCCCTTTCAGCCTTGACGTTTGTGACCTGATTCTTGGCAACCATGTCGGCCTTCTTCAACACTTTGATGGCGAAGTACTCGCCTGTCGACTTCTTTTTCGATAGATAGACACTGCCGAATGCACCTTTGCTTATGGGCTTGATGATTTCGAAGTCCTTGATGGAAGGAGGTACGGCCCGTGCCATCGGAGGCGCATTGGCAGCGTTGAGACGCGGAGATGGTGGAGGTCGATGGGACAACTCTGGGAAGATCGTCGACGACTGGCGTCTGTGATGATGTTGACTACTAGCGGGAGATCCGAATTCACTATGAGAAAGCATGGGTGATGATTCTGGGGAGACAACGCCATCGTGTGAGAGTTGCAAATTCCTCGGCTTGATGATACGCAGTGGGGAGGATGGCTGCGTACTCCTGTTTGGCGACTCCTGCCGGTGAGGAGACGAAGTGCCAGGGAGAACAAGGCTTCGCCTGTGGTGTTGTCGGGAATTTGTGGTGCGCCTTATACTGCCAAATTCTGATATGGGAGAGTCTGTCCTAGGCTTTTGTCGTGCCACTGATGAAGACCGTGTGCTGCCTTCACTGTCAGCCGCGTCGCTTTCAAGCAGCAGTGAGTCTCTTCGGCTGTCACGAGTCCCTGGAGCAAGAGACTTTGGTGTGAGGCACTCTCGAGGGCTCCCAGAATGACTCGACTCGACGGCGCTTGTCTCTGATCGCAACGCCTTCGGCTCGCTTAGAGACGCATTCTGGAGGGCAAGAGCAAGAGATGACGGTGTCTCGGACGGTATTGGAGCAAGCACACGATCTGGGTCCACGAGCTCTACTGTCATGTCCTCATCCTCGAGCACTTCCTCTTCTTCTTCAGTTGAGTCGCTGAGACGTCCGGAAGCTATACGTGCGGCTTCGCGCATGGCTTCATCGATACATTCTTGCACCAACACGGCAAATTCGACGCGGATGCGTTCGGCATACTCAAGAATTCTCCTGTGGCGAAAGACAGCCTCAACCTTCTGCTTAGCCACTCGCTCCGTGTCTGCACATAGCATGGCTAGGCCCTGCTCCTGGTCCAGTGTATTTGTGCTCGGCGATTGCCACTGCAAGACTTGGGAAGTGCGGGATTCAGACCCTGGAGACTGTGTCCGAAACTCTCCCGTGCTCTGGGAGGATTCTTTGAGCGCAGGCGGGTTGATCTCGATGGAAGTATCGCAGAGGTCGAGCAGAAGCTCTACGATGCGAGCCTGTGGTCGCCGAACTGCAAACGAACGAGATCGACCGTGACCGAAGCCTCCGGAGCGATCTCGAGATGAGGAGGATGGCGAAGCTGTCCCAGGTGAAGAACTGGTGGACGTTGGGCCAATGATTAGCCCCTTGTACTCTGCCATGGGAAGCGCGATCGGATCTCCCGAAGATGGTCGACTCTTCCGCGCTTCAAGGGCGTCAAGCACCTTGACAATCAAGTGGCGATGTTCTGTTAAATACTCCTGCGCCATCTGCACATCCCTTTCGGCTTGATGTTCTTGCAAGCATAGGTCGGAATGCTTTTCGAACCACCAAGGCGGGATTTGCCTTTCGCAGATACGGCACAAAACTGGTTGCGGTGCTATGTGGCTGGCCTGGTCTTCTTGTCCAGCATCGGCAAGCTGAGTCAGGTAGCTTGCCAGAACCTCAGCACCAGATCCGAGGGCTTCGACGATTAGTGGAGGTAGGTCGATCTTGATCTCACGGGGCGGGATCCATGGACGAATCATCCACATGGTCTGGGAATTGTTAGTGGAAGAAAACGGCGGCTGACATGACAGGGCCGAGAACTTACATGGCTTTCACCACCAGTTGTACGATCATAGACCATGATTCCCTGCCCCTCTAGCTCGACTGTAGGCCTCTCTGCCCCTGCGGCATCGTTCTCGGGTATCTCATTGACCGGGAGCAATCTGGACAGGAGGCCCAGGTACACGGTGAAGCGGATATACTGGCTGTGGGAATCGTCTTTCTTCATGGACTCAATTGCATCAGCGAAGACTGACTTGTCTTCGCTAATGATAAGATCAGCGATGGAGGAGCCCTCCACTGCGCTTGGTTGTGTGCCGATGACGTCGACCCATGATGGGCTGACCCATCTAACTGCGCCATCTAGACTCAAATCTACGATGACGTTCAGTGTCTGTTCGGCTGCTTCACGCAGTTCTTCCCGTTCCTCACGAATGTCCTCGCTCAAGGTGCGTTCCATAGCTCGGCCAATTGCCTCGGCGCGAAGGGAGCTGACGGCTGGAGGTGCCAGCCTAGAAGGATCACGCTCCATCATGGCGATTTGCAGAGCGCAAAAGCCGAGGTGCTGTGCATTGAGCGACTAAAAGAGAGTCTTGTCGTCCGGCGCCCGGGTGCCAAGGGCTGTGTCGTTAGGCTATGGTGGTCGGATGGGGGCTCGAGGTGATGTGTGGAAGGTTGTCGTTGTATCAGACGGAGCTGCCTGGTTCTGTGAATGCAGAGCCAAGTCTGTCACTGGCGAAGAGCCAGAGTCAATAGCTTGCAAGGAGCCGAGACATGGCGGTGGAGAGGTCGAGAAGGCAGTTGTCGAAAGGGAGTCTACTCGTCGACGGAGTCGGGCTGCCTGGCGGAATCTCCGCGAGGCCACAAGGCCTCCCGTTTGGACGCTCGAGGCGCAGGTCCGGACACGGTCAGTAAGGTCTTGGATATGGCAAGTCGGGATTATCGAGCCGGGAGGAAGAGCTATGTCTGGACGAGAAATGGTAGAGATAACCGCAGCTGATGGTGAGCTCTGACAGAAAGTCGGACGAGGCGGCAACGAGAATACGGGCGAGGATGGCGAGAAGAATTGAGATGAAGGCGAGTGCAGCGTAAGGAAAAAGTTGACGAGGGTGCTCGACCTCGGCGGGGATCGTGGTGTTGTCTGGCTGGCTGGCTGGTTGGCTGGGGCAGGTTGAACAGGACGAGGTTGCAGCAGAGCGGCAAGTATCAATCAGGAGCCGTGCCGTGCCAGGCCGTGAAGTGGTGGGTGCAGGTGGTGGGGAAGGCGCATGCAAGTGCTGCGGCGTGCTCACAGAAACCCGAAAGTCGATGCAGGTGTACAGTAGCCAGCTCCCGGCGAGCTTGCCCGCTCCGTGCCAGCAGGGGCGGCTTTCTGACCACTACTGATGGGAGCAGAGCCATCGGGCGCTGATTCCTCTCGACTCGCCCGTTGACGCATGTGCAGCTCACCCATCGACAAACCATCGCCCACGCATTCCCCCCAGAAAGCAGGAGTGCCTTGATTTGCTTACTGCCATACCTCCCCTTCGCTCTGCTCCCACTCGACCTCGAATCCTCATCACGACACCCCCACAGTCCGTCGAGCCCTCTCCGCATTGTGTCCAGCGCCATAACAGCAGACTCCACGAATCCATGCGCAGCAATGCAGCCTGCAAACCTGTATGGCACAGACCAGCCTGTTACACTCGGCATTACACGGAAGTCGGCGCTCAAATCATCCTACCCATAACCGCCCGACTTCGAGATCGGCCTCATTCGGCCCCAGGCAACAGCGAATAGCACAAACCAGACCGGACCTGGTTCCATCTATGCAGCGGCACTTTGTCCAATTCTTTACCTTTTGTCCATCTTGATATTCTCTGGAGTAGCAAGTTATCGTAAGGCTGGGTAATTTCTTGACGGCGAGCAGATCTCTCCACACTGACCAAGTCAAGCCCTGGGACAAAAACAGTGCCAAGCAAGTCGCGGAGTATTATCATGTTTGCAACAACAACACCTTCGTCCACAGGGTTTCGACCCCGGTCTAGTTCAAAACTCGTGCCAATGATTGGCCAGAACGGGTGGCGTTTCCCAGGCACTGCACGCACGCAGTATCGTGCCCTATATTGAGCGGGGGTAATAGGGACCCCCCTTCCGATCCCGTAAACAAACACAACCGTGAGAGCAACCCACCTCACCTTGCGTGAATGGCTGCCATGGCAGCACGCGATCCCACAGGTCCCCGGGTTTTCTTCCTGCTGCTACGTATCTGATATCGTCATACCAGCTCAGGGGAGGTGGCGTTCAGTCGGGACAATATTCATCATGAAGGCGAGCATTCACTGCCGCCTGCGACTATGGAGTACGTTCTGTCTTACAAACCAGGGTTCGTGGTTCGGAATATTGCCACAGCTTGGGCATGCATCAGTTTCGTATCATCACTAAGTACGCAAACTGCGGCTGGTGATGCCACGGTCAAGTCAAAATCTCGGTGTTGCTGGATCTCCTACATCGTTCGTGACCGCCTCCTTTCTGGAATCACAGCATTTGCCAAGGGTGAGATGATGATGCAATCGTAAGACAACTTTGCAGCTTGTGTATTCCTGCCTCCAAGCCACGTGAGTCACCCTAGCATACGACTCACAAGCCGGCACTCGCATCATGGAGATTTGGTGAGAGTCGATCACAGTGTGTCGTGATATACGGAGTGTGTTGTTCACATCCAACTGTCAGCCTGTGACAATTGCGAAAGTAGATTGACCTGTGTTTCCCGCAAGGAAACACCACTCAGCTGACCACTTTCATCATGCTGTCTACTCGGAGTGACAACTGTATTTATTGTTCGGATAGCCATCCGCGCACTAGCGGACTCAGTCATGCACACTCAAAGTTGGAGCAAGCAAAGCTAGCGCCTGCCCGCTGCCCCACCTTTGGCTGGGCGCCTGTCTCTCGTGCTGCTGTGTTGCTGGTCGAGCACAGATCTGTGGTTCTGGATCGAACCCCTCCTCGCATGCAGCTTGCGGGCTTGCCTTGCTGCACATCACACAGGTGGGTGACATCGGCGAGGATAGTCTAGGCGGTCAGAACGACCCCCTTGTTCCATGGCTGGTGCAGGTGGTCACGTTGAAGTCAGACCGGCTGGAATCCTTGACGTTCCGAGAACAGGACCTCCGTCGCAATGTAGTGAGCAATGTTGTGTCTTCAACGACAGTGTGTTTGCAATATCTATCTGGCATGGTGGCAGGCCCGGGCACTTCATGCACAATCAGGTGCGGGTGCGCTGTCAGTCAAGTGATAGTCTTACGACAGCAGAATAGCCATGCAAGTACGAGCAACCCCACGAGAGCAACGACCCTCACGGCAGGGAGTTCTGCACCGAGGGTTTCGAGAGAACCAATATGGCGCCACCGTTGACCGGAGTCCTTTCGCTATCCCGGCACATCTGGAAGCAAGGCACATTTTTCGTGGAGAGTATGCAGCTGAGGCAGGCCGGTCAGGTCGTCTACCCGTTTTCTGGATTCTTGCACGGCACGGCGTACCATGTCTTATACTACGGAATGAAAATGGAGCAGATTCGGGTGGCTCACGAAGCGACTGCATTGTCGCACACAACATTCCCAGCACGTAGTGTGTTTCACAGATACTCAAGACCATGTGTACCGAGCAGCTCGGTAAACACTGTCCTTTGAGAAGCAAGATACCCCGGCTTCTAGGTTTGTCTAGGGCTGTCTTTAAATGAGGGTTGTTAGAGACACTCTAGAGCGTTCATGGCATGGCGACTGATGGAGCCTAGCTTGTCTCGCTTTTGAGTTCAAAGTTGCTTTCATTCCCGCCACGAGCTTGGCCAAACATCCTAGAAGCTCGCAAAAATGAAGTTTGACAACGATCTTCTATCAACACTACTCTACACTGGCATACCGGTAAATATGCAGAGTCGGTTCCGTGTGGTTCACGTAAAATGATCCCAGGGTACGCCTAGACTTCGGGTTTCTGTCAGCCATGATAACCCTGGGTTGGTCACGCAGATTCAATCCGGGACTTCCGCTCCCTGTGCTGGCCATGGCCATAGCTGGAAAATGCAGTTTCCGCACTCTACAAGCTCATTAGGCCCTTTTTGGACGATTTACATACTGGAACCACATGATCTGCGAGAAATTATCATGCTTTTGTATACGGTGAGCATACTTGCCATGGGCTACCGCAACAACTCGTCGCTAAACTTGGGCATGACCTGGCATGATCCTGTTGGTTGCGTTTGGTGGAGGTGGTGAGTGGGGTAAACCTTCCGGGAGCGGCCCAGAGCACGACGTGGAGGGAATGGGTTCTCGTCTCGCGGCAATTTAACGATGTCCATCACTCGAAGCTTACGTCTCCCCATGTGAACCTCCAAACCGCGTTGATAATCAGCTATGTGGGCGAGTCCGGCGCCTTAATCATACTAGTATTTATTGGTCCTCCTCGTCACTATTGTAACACCCACTGCGAAGCAGCCACTCGGCCGAATCGGAGCTCTTCGCGAGAGGGACAACTTTACCGCTACTTCTTCAAACCAGCATCTGATCGGCAACCCCGTCTACGGAGACTATCCGCGACGGCTGTGCTGCATCATAGCAGGTCAGTTCCATCAGTGCAATCTGGGAACAGACATATTGCGTCACGTGTCTGGCTTTCGTCACAAGCATCACACCAAGCGTCACGGGCACGGCGGCAGGAATCAGAATTTTGCGAGTCGTTACCTTGGCGGAGCACGGCTCAATTTCGAAAGACGAAGACTCTATAGCCGCTCAAGCGCTAGATTTACAAACGAGGTCACCAGCCCCCTCCAAAATGTCGTCCAACTTGCCCTCGACATCCAAGGGTAGGAGTCACAGCAGCACCACGCAGGGCAGCGACAGCATTACCACCCACTCGGCAAATCTCGAGCATCTCAAAGCGCTGCAAGAGAAGAGCGTCACCAAAGATGGCAAGGCGCCAAAAAAGCGCGGACCGAAGCCCGACACGAAGCCGGCGCTGACGAGGCGGCAGGAACTGAATCGCCAGGCTCAGAGGTATGTCAAATTCTCAAATTCTGAGGCTCATCCTGGGGAGGTCTTGTGGGAGGTAACAAGTATTCATTGAGTGACTTTCTCAATGTCCTAGATTGCGCAGGGGCGGCCTGGCTGACAAGCGCTGCTTACAGAACACACCGCGAGCGCAAAGAAATGTACATAAAAGCGCTTGAGGATGAAGTGGTGCGGCTCAAGCAAGTCTACACCGGCAGCAGCCAGGACAAGAAGAAGGTGGCCGAGGAGAACCGAAGACTAAAGGCGTTGGTGCAGCAACATGGCATACCGCCGCCAGAGGCCACTGGCGGTGACACAGCCTCAAGTAGCCGCCATGGAAGCAGAAGTGGCACTCAGCAGATGAATTACGAGCAGACAGGAATAGACTTTATGCTGACGTAGGACAAACCCGTTTGGATACACTTGATGAGAAAATAAACTTGTTTGTTTCTGTGTTTTTTTTCTGAGCTGATACGAAGGAAACAAAACTAATCAACCTCGACAATCTTGTTCTCGTCACTATGATCTCGACCGGCCCTGCATGGATTATTTTCGAGTCACAAAGCAGGTATTAGACAGGACCGGCCGGCTGCTGGGCCAGTCCAGTAGATCTCGGAAGCAACGTAGACATGTCCCTGACCCATGGCCTACACTGGTGAGCTTTAAGAGCTGACTTGGCCATGCTCCTAGCCTTGAGCTCGAGAGTGGCCTAGAGAGTGAGATCACTCCCATCATGGCCTAGGAGCACTCGCGAATCACCTCAGATTTTCCGACATGAGCCATGCGGACTTTCTTCGGATCATGGGGGAACTGCAGGGCAAAATGCACTGCTATTGGTCATTCACATTGCCATCCAACAGCCTTACCTGATCGCTTGTTAGTGCATGAATTTGCATGTTTGGCGCCGTCTTGAATGATTTCGAGCTTCGCGATGCGCTTGAGGCTATTATTGGCGTGAAGGCGACATCTTAAGTGGCCCTTTGGTATTGACGAGTTTCGAAGGGATTACGAAGCCCCAAGCCAATGTGCTTTCGTACTTCGTAGTAAAACTGCTGTCCAGCTGTTTGATTTCCAAGTTTTTGTGTGAAGTTCTAGAAGTGACCCTTCTCACAAAATCTCAACCATCATCTGATTTTAAGTTGCTATTTGAATTCCAGTATCGAACCGCCATCCACTCTTTTTCAACAGTTAATCTGATCTCATTTGTAGTGAGCCACGTCATCTATGCAGATTGTGTCTCGTACCGCAAAAATCTCACTATTAAATTCTCAGTAAGTCTTTCAAAAATTCTAATGAACTGAAGATGAGAGCCTGACAAGTGACGCCTGAAATCTAGTCCATGTAATAGCAAGAGAGCTCACAGACGCCGGCAACTACAACTTGATTGCGAATGGCTCGGTGGGGCACGGTGCAGCCCCACATCCCCCACCAAACCGCAAAATAGATAATTTCTTACAATTTTGCCCACTTTGCAAGCTGCGTCAAGATCGCGAAGCCAACGACGACTGCCCGCGCAGCACGATTACGACGAATAATCTCGACACGGGTTCGACATCCGAGCAACGAGATAACAAGACAACCCACGATGCCGTCATCGCTAGTCGACCTCGTCGCAGCCTTGCCCGAGGGCGATGGCTGGGGCCCCGCCCCTGTCACCGAGACCACCATCGATGGTGTTCCTTATGCGCCCTTCTCCAAGGGTGACAAGCTGGGTCGCATGGCCGACTGGGGTACTGATGGAAAGGACGGCAGAGACGGACGCGGCGGAAGACAGCAGTACGGCCGCAACTTCAGAGGTATGTGCCTTCTTGACCACGTCATCCCCGTTCACGTGCGGGGTTCCGAAACTGACATTCGTGATGGAATCAAGACCAACAGATATACGGTGCCGGCAGCGCCGGCCTCTTCGTCGCGCCTGTCACCGAAGGCGACGAGAACTCGTTCTCCGTTGTCAGCAGAGAACCCACAAAGACACGCTTCGGACGCGGAGGTGTCTTCTCAGCCCGTGGCCGCGGCCAGCGTGGCGGAACGGCCAATACCCGTGGTGGACGCCAGACTTTCCAGCGCACTGGAAGAGGTGGTCAACAAGGAGGATACGGTGGCTATGATAGCCGAGGCGGGCGTGGTGGCCAGGGTCGCGGCGGTCGCCGTTTTGGCTGGAAAGACTACGACAAGCCCCAGCGGAATCGGGATGCCTCCATCAACATCAAGGCCGACTGGAGCCTTCTCGAAGAGATTGACTTCAACAGACTGTCGAAGCTCAACCTTGAAGCCGACGAGGGCGAGGATGTCGATAGCTACGGTTTCCTCCACTACTACGACCGCTCGTACGACAAGCAGCCCGTCAAGGCTGCCGAGCGCAAACTGCAGCCTGTCGACCGTGCCCTCTACAACGTTACAACATCTTCCGACCCTGTCATCCAGGACCTGGCCGAAAAGGGAGAGGCCAGCATCTTCGCCACGGACAGCATTCTATCTATGCTCATGTGTTCGACACGGTCCGTCTACCCTTGGGATCTTGTTATCGTGAAGCAGGGCGACAAGATCTTCCTCGACAAGCGCGAGAACGCTGCGCTGGACATGGTTACCGTCAACGAAAACGCTGCCGATGCGCCCATGGAGGCTGTCGATGGCAACAAGGAGGGTATCAACCAGCCCAACGCCCTTGCTGAGGAGGCCACCTACATCAACCACAACTTCGCTACCCAGATGGTCGTGGAGAGCGACACTAACAAGGTCGAGTTCGAGCACGAGAACCCCTTCTACAACCCCGCCGAGGAGACCGAGCCTCCGGCCAGCAAGGCCTACAAGTACAGGAGATTCGACTTGTCTACCAGCGAGGAGGACCCGATGTACCTCATCGTAAGGACAGAGCTTGATGCCGTCCAGAAGAACGCGCTCAGCGGAGAGGACCAGTTCATGGTTGTCAAGGCGCTGAACGAGTTCGACAACAAGGCGCAGGGCAGCGGTGGCGCTCTTGACTGGCGCACCAAGCTTGCCAGCCAGCGTGGTGCTGTCGTCGCCACCGAGATGAAGAACAACAGCGTCAAGCTTGCTCGATGGACCGTGCAGAGCATTCTTGCCAAGGCGGATGTCATGAAGCTTGGGTAAGCGATCCTCCCTAGACACTAATTGTGATGCTTTGTGCGCGATACTAATGCGTGTATTTTAGCTTTGTCTCTCGTGTCACCCCCAAGACAAACGACAAGCACGTTGTCCTCGGCGTCATCGGCTGGAAGCCAAGGGACTTCGCCAACCAGATGAACCTGTCTCTCGCCAATGGCTGGGGTATCGTTCGCACCATTGCCGACATGGTTCTGAAGCGCGAGGATGGCAAATTCGTCCTTGTCAAGGACCCCAACAAGTCTATCCTGCGCCTGTACGAGGTTCCTGCGGGAAGCTTCGAGGAGGACGAAGACGAGGAGGATGTTGGCGTCGCCGAGACGGGTGCTGACGAGTAAAAACAATGATTTTTATTTCATGGGCATGGGCGCATACTGAACATTTCGGCTTTGCCTTAAAAATAGAGTAACTGGCAATTGGAATCGGGTCCTCATCACGTGTCATGAACGAGACGGTAATGCCCGGCTCGCGACAATGTGTCAGCCGAGTGCACGCATGGATATTTGCTGTGCTAGAGTAGTGTCCGAACGAACATCTTGTCGTTTGAAAGAGAAGGCATGCATGTGCCGATATTCGCGCCACACGAAAATTGTACAAAGAATCAGTATCTGCTTTGTTGAGAAGTTTTCGCAACGGGCCTTCTTCGTGAACCTGGCGAAGCATGAGACGGCTTGATGAGATGCCCCCACAAGTGTTGACATTGGTACGGCGGGACGAATCAGAAGAGCTCCGATCAGGTCGCATTGCCCCGCCATGACTTTTATTTTGAACCTCGTATGTACATTGTGACGTCGTTTCTCGTCGGTGAGCTCTTCTTACAAAGGTTCTCTTCCAACGAAACAGTAGAAACTTCACGCTTGACTATTTGCGATTTGCCCCACAAACTCGAACACCATCGAAGAGGATATTCTACACATTTACACGTTCCCTTGACTAGCAGCAATGGCTCCCCCGGCGATTATTGCCCCGTCGATTCTGTCGGCCGACTTCGCACAGCTTGGTGCCGACTGCGCGAGGACCATAGAGCAGGGCGCAGACTGGCTCCACGTTGACATCATGTGAGTTTTAGTTGGAACAATGACTATTCCTAGACAATTCCAAGAGCCATCCCGTCCTGTCATAGGGCTCTCTGCCCACAACCTTCCGAACTAAAACCACACGAGCTGGAGATGGCATACAAGCTGACTTCGGAAACAGGGATGGTCACTTCGTGCCCAACCTCACATTCGGTCCTCCAGTCGTCGCCAAAATCCGGAAACACGTAGCCCAGCCCAAGTCGACCGAAAAATACGGCCGCGGGACGTTCGACTGCCACATGATGATCGCCGAGGTATGCAAAACGACCGGTCCTGCTGCAAGCCCAGCAACACAGGGACGCCTTTTAGCAGGTTGGAACACAGTGACGACGACGAGAACGTTTATACGTAGACACACACGCATCCATAACACAGGCTCAGTAACTAACACAAACATGCGCTGGGAGGAAACGATCAGCCCAAGAAGTGGGTAAAGGAATTCAAGAACGCCGGCTGCGACCTGTACTGCTTCCACTACGAGGCCGCCTTCTCGAGCGCGGCCGAGAGCCCCGAGGGCAAGTCGGACGAGAAGACCAACCCGCGCGAACTGGTCCGTTATATCCACGACCAGGGCCTGCTGGCGGGTGTCGCGATCAAGCCCATGACTGGCCCTGAGGTGCTTTACGAGCTGCTGGACAGCGCGGACGAGAAGGAGAGACCTGACGTGAGCTTGCCTTTTTTGTTTTTCCTTCTTCCTTTTTTTTATCACCCCTTGACACACATGTTTCGCGGACACTGGGGATGGTGGCAAGGTGGGCGGCTATGGAACTACTTGCTGACTTGAGTCGCGCGTCGCCGTGCTGGAACAGATGGTCCTGGTGATGACGGTCGAGCCGGGCTTCGGCGGGCAAAAGTTCATGGCCTCGGAGCTGCCCAAGGTGCAGGCGCTGCGCCAACGGTACCCGGAGCTCAACATTGAGGTCGACGGCGGCCTGGGACCTGGCACAATCGACCAGGCTGCCGATGCTGGCGCCAACGTCATTGTCGCTGGCAGTGCGGTGTTTGGAGCCCAGGACCCTTCCGAGGTCATCACTCTGCTGAGGGACACGGTCAACAAGCGGAGCACGCAGAGAGCCAAGGTCTAGGGCCTATGATGGGGGTTTGTCTACGACACATCACTGTCTAATTTCGCTACTCTAGTGCATACGATTCTTCATACTGGTGCCAAAGCAGTATGAGTCGTTTCAGCCGCTTTCTTGCACAGGAGATACCTTAAACAAGTTACTAGTATGCCAATTTTCCCGAAGAGTTTTATTCTATAGGGAGACCAACACTACTTGCTTTGTATAGTCTTATCGAGAACTCCAATGAGTCCCTCGACCTCCTCGACTAATGGAAAGCATCAGTTAGCATTTTTCCCCAGATGATAGAAAGGGACCACCAAAAAGCAAAGAAACGCCAGCTCAAAAAAAAGACCAAATGTCCAAGACTCACCCGTGTTGTAATGCACCATGCTCACACGTACTACCCCATTAGCCCCGAGCTGCAGGACTTGGTCGACGAGCCTTTTCGAGTAAAAGTGACCCCACCGGAAGCCGAACTCGGTGCCCTTCTCCGCCGTCTCGACAAAGTCCTTGGCGTCCCACCCCTTGACGCCGAAGCTGATGGTGGGCACCCGGAGATTCGGGTCGTCAGAGGGCTCGCCGTACACGGAGAAGACATCAGGCTTGCTGGTCAGGTAAGCCAGGAGCTTCTGCTGGAGCCGGTGCTCCTGGCCGACGATGCCGTCCCACATACCGTTGCCGGTGAGATACTCGCTAACCTTGGGCACCGCCTGGGTGAGCTCGTAGCTCGCGCCCGCGAGGGTGAGCTTCTGCGAGAGCGTGTCGTGCGGGTTGAAGTAGTGGCCCAGGCTGCGGACGCTGCCGAGCGCGCCGCTGGCGCTGCTGGCGTACAGCATGGCGAGGTGGGGGCCATACACCTTGTACCACGAGAAGGCGTAGAAGTCGGCACCGAGGGCCTTGACGTCGACCTGCCGGTGCGGGGCGTATGCGACGGCGTCGACGCACAGGAAGGCCTTCGGACACGGGCTGCTGCCCTTGCCGCCGCCGCCATGGATGAGGGCGGCGATGGCGGCAATGTCGGTGATGGTGCCGAGGATGTTGCTGGTATGGGTGCAGGTGATGAGGCGTGTACGTGGTGAGAGGAGGGGCCGGAGCGAGTCGGGCGTGAGCCGCGGGTTGTGGGACTGCTCGGGTGTCCACCACTTGAGGTTGAGCTTCTGCCGGCGGGCGAGGTCGACCCAGGGGGCTATGTTGGCCTCGTGGTCGATGCTCGAGACGATAATATCGTCCCCTTCTTCGAACTCGAGCGCGTACGAGAGGTTACGAAACAGCTGCGTTGTCGAGGAGCCAAAGCTGATTTCGTCCTCGTGCGCGTTGATGTGCTTCGCGCCGGCCCGAAACGCCTCAGCGTAGGCCTTTGTCGACAGCTCCGAGACGTTGTAAGTCGCGCCGAGCTGAACGTTGGTAGTTGCCAGGTAGTCCCGAACACTGGAGAATTGCTGTTTGTCAGCACTGTATCATGGCGCGTTGAAGAGTGCTCCGGGACATGAAACTGCTCACGAGTCGATGACGGGCTGCAAAGTCTGGCTGCCGCCCGCATTGTCGAGGTAGACCTGACCACTTTTGCCAAGGGCTGGGAACTTGGCCCTCGTGGCTTGTACATCAAACGTTGCCATGGTTGTGGTAGTTTTGAGCGGTATCGCAGGGGACTGTTGTATGGTCTCGAGAAGCACTCGTCGTCGGATAGAGACTGACACGAACTCGAGAGTGGCAAAGTACGTGATTGCAAGAGAGAACCGTACGGGCACCCATTTTCCCGGGCCTCTGATAACCGCCTCTGCCCCTCTCTGCTTGCCATGCCCTGACGTCTGTGCCGCAATGTTGTCAGCCAGCAAGAGTCGCCCTTGGGGACTCTATCGAGCTTCCTAACTTGCAACACTATATTGCTAGCCTGCCCCGCGCGGAGCATTCCGTCATACATCTGATATCTGTAGACCCCTGCCGGCCCCACTGTAATGCACCTTCCGCTTGCCGCGCAGTCGCAATGCCAATTGCAGCTTTAAAAAAGGTTTGAGCTTCATCGTCGTACGACAAGCATTGTCAGCCCATACACCACAAACATCACACTTTCTCACTCTCATGACCAAAGTGGCAAGGTCCTGTCCAAGACTTATCCTGTAGCACGCATCCATCATCCGGGAAACAACCACAAATTGCGACCCTGCATCGCCCTCAACATGAAGCGCAAAGCCGGTTCGCAGCCGGCCACGGACAAGGCGCTGTCCAAGAAGAAGTCAAAGTCTTGTGAGCAGCCACGACCCCCAATGGCCTGAATTGGCACCCGCATTCACGCTGACCCGTGTCACCATGACAGCACCCGTCGTACTAGGCGCCTCGGAAGCAAAGAAGCGCTTCCGACACGGCCTCTTTGACCAGAAGATCCTCGACAGCTACACGAGCCAATACGCAGACTCCTCGCCCTACAAGCACGGCGTCATCCACGAGCTCATCAACGACGAACTACTGCGCTCGGTGCGTTCCGAGATCAGAGACAATGTCTCCTTCACGCCCAAGGAGACCGACATCTACAAGATCCACCAGTCCGGCGACCTCGCCAACCTCGACGGCCTCGACGACGCTGCCCTCGCCAAGTTGCCCTCGCTCCTCGCATTGCGCGACGCTCTCTACTCGCAGTCCTTCCGCGACTACGTCGCCGCCATCACGCACTGCGGCGACCTAAGCGGGTCCAAGACGGACATGGCTATCAACGTCTACACGCCCGGGTCCTTCCTCCTGTGCCACGACGATGTCATCGGCAGCCGCAGGGTTAGCTACATCCTCTACCTCGTCGACCCAGACATCCCGTGGCAGGCTAGCTGGGGCGGTGCCCTACGGCTCTTCCCCGTCCAGGAGCTCGCAGGCAAGGACGGCGTGGTCGCCAAGACGCCCTCGCCCGACGTCGCCAAGGTAATCCCGCCGGCCTGGAACCAGCTTAGCTTCTTCGCTGTGCAGCCCGGTGAGAGCTTCCACGACGTCGAGGAGGTGTACCACGCCGAGGACCAGAGGACGCTCGAGACGCAGGGCGGGCGCGTGCGCATGGCCATCAGCGGCTGGTTCCACATCCCACAGGCTGGCGAGCCGGGCTACGTTCCGGGCGCCGAGGAGAAGCAGCTCAAGAACAGTGGGCTCATGCAGCTCCAGGGCAACCCAGACCAGTACGACCTGCCGCGCGCGCGGCCGGTGTCCGTGAAGAAGAGCGGGGAGGATGACGAGGACGACTTCAGCGAGGATGATCTCAACTTTCTCCTGCAATACATGGCCCCAACGTACCTGACCCCGGACACGCTGGACCAGGTCTCGGAGGAGTTTGGCGCCGAATCGAGTATCACCCTGCCTGACCTGCTTGGCAAGAAGTTCTCGGGCAGGCTGCGTGAGTACGTGGCGAAGCAGGAGCAAGACGCCGCGGCCATGCCCGAGGACAGCGCTGCGATAGAGAAGCAGGGGCTGTGGAAGGTTGCCAGGCCGCCGCACAAGCACCGATATCTCTACCAGCAGAGCGCGGGCGGTGCGCATAATGGTCGCGGCACGGTCAGCAACGGCAAGAAGAGCAAGGATAAGGGCAAAGGCAAAAACATAGAAGTAGTAGAAGCCCCCTCCCCGATCCGGGAGCTCCTCGACGACTTTCTGCCCAGTCCGCAGTTCCGGCGCTGGCTGCAGCTCGCGACGGGCTGCAAGGTCGAGAGCCACGACCTCCTGGCCCGCCGATTCCGGCGGGGCAAGGATTACACTCTGGCGACGGGCCACGCGGGTAAGCCCCGGCTCGAAATCAACCTCGGCCTCACGCCCACGCTAGGGTGGGGCGATGAGGCTGGCGATAACGTCGAAGAGGAAGGAGGAGAAGACGAGGTTGACACTAAGAATAAAAAGAAGAACGAAACGAGCAGCAACAGCAGCTCCAAGCCTACAAAACCCGCCGCAAAGTCGAAACCTACCACCAGCAAGCCGGTGCCGCAACCACAAAGAGCCGACAACGACAACGAGGCACCCGACGTCGGTGGCCACGAGGTCTTCATGGCGGGTGACGACGAGGGCGACGACGACGACGCGGCCATTTACAAGAGCGGTGGCGGCGATGGCGACGACGACGACAACATCCTCTTTTTCCAGGCCGCGAGCTGGAACAAAATGACCATTGTCCTGCGCGACAGCGGGATCCTCAAGTTTGTGAAATACGTGAGCCGCAAGGCGCCTGGGGACCGGTGGGATGTTGCGGGCACGTTCGAGGTCGAGCAACGGGATGACGATGGTGATGATGATGATGATGATGATGATGATGAAAGCGGCGATGAAGAGGACGAGGAAAATGGGAGCGAGGACGACGGCGCTCAAGAATGGGAAGGGTTCTCAGATTAAGCCGGCCATGAGCCGGGCAGCCGTCAGTCAAATAGCTACAACACAAAAAACCACACACACACACACACACAAGACTCAACCCACCTAGCTACGTGATACATGGCGGGGTCACTTGTCAGAGATGTATATCCAGTAGTCCTCTTAATCTACAGCTGGATTCTCGCTCGTCTACTTGCTTGGGCCCCCTACTTGTCAATGCCCTTGAGCTGCTTGGCACTCCTCGTGCTCACGAATGCGTGCTTCGCAAAGTGAAGCCAGACCTTGCGGGCCTTCTTCTTGCCTTTTTTGCCTTTCCCCTTTTTGTCTTTCTTGCCGGTAGTATGTGACTCGGCTTCGTTTTTGTCGTCGTCGTCTGATTCTACATCATCATCGATTCCATCTTCGTCATCCTCTTTGGAATCGCTTTCATCTTCTTCATCGTCCTCGTTATCCCCATCGCGCTCGTTGTCGTCGTCCTCCTCATCGTCAATGCCTCGCACGCCCGTCTTGGCTTTCGCAGAGGCCTGCCCGATGGTGTGTGCGAGCTCGACGAAGCTCCGGACCGTGAGATCCTTGAGCTTGTAGATCTTGTCGTTGAAAGTGTCGTACTCGACCTCGTATGCAAACTCGTTTGGCGAGGGCTTGTCGTGCTTGGGCTTCTTTCCGTGGTGTTTGCCAGGGTTCCATTTCGATAAATCAACATCTGCTCCGTCCAGCTCCAGCTCCTCCTCGTGATAGCTATTAGGTGCGATGTCGTTGTTGATGCGAGTCAGATTGGCATAGTATTGAGTGAAACCGGTAAACGTCAACGGCTGCGGCGAGTAAGCTGGTCCTGGCCCTGCTGACTTCGAAGGCGGCTCAGGAACGACGAAGCTTGGGTTCTTGGGCTTCCTGTGTTTCTTTTTCTTCTTTCCCTCAGCATCGACTGCCCCTTCGGATAGATCTCTCAGTTCCAACACCTCTTCCGACTGCTCTTCTGGAATCTTCTCCTCCGCCTCGCCCTCTTCATTCGACAGCGAGCTTGCGCTCAATCCACGCATGTGGTCCACCCATGTCACTGCGCTCTCGAGCCCAGTGATATTGTATTCGATGATCCGGATGCTCGGAAAGTAGTTGGGCACAATGCTGGGGCTGACAAGACTAAGCTGATAGCGTTCGGCCCAAGGCCCACCGAGCTTGTCCTTCTTGTGCTTGTTCTTCTTCTTCTTCTTGCCCAGCATGTCAACGGAATCCTTAAAGGCGGCGGGCTTGGGGAGCTGAGCCCACAGGTTACGCAGGTCTACGAGGTAATCGGCCCCCGAGCTTATGGACATGTCGTCCTCGAGTGGTGCGCGGCGGCTGCTCATCTTGCCGCTGCCGGCCCCGGTGATTGAGAAGTCGAGGTCCTTGCTGTCCTGAAGCAGGAAGTGGTCTATGTTCATGTGGCCGTAGACAGACCCGACGATGACATCACGGTATTGCTGCAGCCACAGGGTGTACTTCTGCCAGCACGTCTCGTCCCACAACTGCTTGCTCGCCGTCCTGGCGGGAGGGACGTGGCCCATCAGAATCGCCTTCATTCCGCGATCGCGCATGAACTGGAGCTGTATACGTAGCCACTCGAAGTGCTTATAGCCAGGCTCGCTGGGCTTGGCGCAGTCGTCGATGCCGGCATTGCGGTCGAAGAAGTACATTGTGTTCAGGCTGAAGACGGCAAGTTTACTAGGGATGACCTCGACGTAGAACCAGCCTCCAAACTCGAATGAGTGCCTCTGTGCCTCTGGGATGAAGTCGCGCCAAATATCGGTGTAGCTGCGGAGCACGTCGTTGGGTCCCGGCATGAGGATATTATGAGGGTAGATGTCGTTGTTGCCAAACGTCGGCACGATGGGGATGGACAGGCCATGCTTGTCGGAGAAGGCCGCCGAGAAGCTGTCAGCGATCTGACGGTTCGTCTCGAGAATCTCCTTGTTATGTCGCGGCAGCTTCTCGTCGCTATCGTGGCGAGCAGAATCGCCTGTCCATATTACAAAGTCGATTTCATTTTTAATATTCTTGCTGACCCAATCGAGAGTCGCATTGACGAGCGAGAAGGGCGCGTCGCAGTCGGAGGTCTCAGCGCCGTATGTGCCGGCCGGACCATTGCCGCGGTGGCAGGCGATTGTCTCTTCTGTGGATGAGTGGACTTTGTAGAAGGGATCTGGGTGGAGATCTAGATTGCGCGAGAGGGCGAGATTAGCCACCGCATGGTGTTCGCAGCCGTCCAAGATGACGACACGAGAGGACGTACCCGTTATGTGCAGGAAGCGGCCCTGCAGCTTGCGGAGGGGCTGGCTGCTTGAGCCGGAAGCTGGCTGCAGGACAATCTGGGCGTGCGCGGGAGCTGCAGGAACCAGCGCGGGGAGCAGACCCCAAGCGATCCACTGCAAGACCAGTGCTCTGATAGTCATGCTGTCGGTTCCAAGCAACGGCGGCTACATGGAGGGTTGTGTGGTGTCACGACGTCGCGGTTGAGGTGTGCGGCAGCTTGTGGCGGTGTATAGACGCTGCTCGAGTCGGAATATATAGTATGGCGAGGAAGCCCAGCCGTGGTGGCTGGCGCAGATTTCCACTGCGCATTCGTGATTGCGTGCCGGGCCAGGGGTTGTGCCTGTGACGTCGTGGTCAACAAGCTATGGTGGGGACCTTTCTGGTTGCCGCAAAATATATCATGGCAAATCCAAATCTACAAAAATCCCACCAGCACAATCGACTGCCCGTCGACTATATATCATGTCCGTCCATCGCGTGCCGCCTGTCTGCTCTGGCGAGTCACGCGTGATCGCCGCTCGGGTACTATGGTACTGTGTACAGACCACAAGGATGGCGGGCCCGGCGAAGGGGTTGCGTTGCCTGCAGGCCGGCCATGGCCATGAAGCCTCACCTGGGCATTGAAATGGGGAGCACGGCCAATCACGGATTCGGCCCGCTGCACGTGGAAATCCTCCGTCGGCTGGCACACGACACGCATCTCGCAAACGACAAGTGCGCTGGAGGCGAGAGTGTCCGCGTGAGCAGCCATCGTCCTCTCATAGTAACGCCAGGACACCCGTGCAGTTTCCGCCCAAACACTGGTCAGCAGATTCATCAACCCTCCCAGTGGCATCGGTTTCGAAGGCCTTCCAACACCAGCTGTGCCATATTTGCACGCTGGACGGCATGTACCAGAGCGGCAGAGTCATTGGGGGCACCTTGATGGCCACGTAGTAACAGGGGGGGGGGGGTCACCACTTGGTGATACTTTTGCTCAGCGGATTTTGACAGCAAGAAGCGGGCCCGTCCGTTCTGTGGGGCAACCTGCAAATCCCCCAAAACGCGCCATCCAAAAGTTTTTGCGGCTCCTCTTCTTCCTTCCTTCCTCACATTCAATAAGCACGTCTGATTCTCGCATCCAATGTGAACTCCAAAGAGGCGGTTTTCCACCGTCTCCCAGGCTGAATCCTGTGCAAGAGTATCGCTCTGCCGTTCGTTTGAGGGAGTCCAAGTCATACCCGATACTGGCATTCCCATGGTTTATTCTCGGCCACATGCATTACAACAACACTTCTGAGTATTAACTTGGCTGTGCCTGCTCGTCATCTAGATGTGGTATTATGAGCTCTGCAGCCGGTGACTGAAACCACGTAGATGACAGCTGTCGCGACGTTGCTGTAATCACAGAGCATAACCTACTCGAAGTCGGGTTCGAAGTGTCCGCCACGCCCTTCGGAAGACTTGAGCAGAACCCGCGCCTTCGAGGCTCCACTATCCATCTCACGTGTTGCCACTTCCCCTCCAGCCTGGAACAAAATGACCACCTCGGCTGCCACCTCCTCCGAGACTAAAACGATGGTGCATCGCTATTTGGGTTGTCGTACAGACTAACCCCGTGCGTTACATGCCACCAAATGTACGCACGCATCAGCCATGAGTTTACGAAAGATCCTCGGAGGCTCCGGCCGGGTTAAGAAGCCTGCCGCAAAGCGATCGCCATCAACATCAACCTTCCCATCGCAATCATCACGGACGACTTCGCTGTCGAGGACGAAGCCTGCGGCCAAGCACACTAACAAGCCTGGCGCAGCTAGAGCTGGCGGCTTCGACGACGATTTTGACCTGTTTAACGACAAGCTCGACGACTACGGCCTCGTCCAGGCGCTCGCCTCCGACCTCAGCCTACGCGACACCTCCCAGGCAATCCACTATATACGGGCGCATATGTTCTCCCCGGTCCCTGAAAAGGCAGCGGGCATGGGGAGTGTGAAGATCTCGGAGGTACTGAACTACAGGAAGAACCTGCCGCGGATCGTCTCAGTCTCACACATACAAGTGCTGCTCACTTCCCCGAGTGCGGTTGAGCGCGAGATTGCCGAGCTGATGAGGTCGGGCTTCCTGCACCGCATCGTTATAGCACGCAGGGGCGATATTGGAGACACGCTGATTCTCGCAAGCGAGTTTGCAGGGCTCGTGCAGGACTCAGCATCGCTCGCAGACGACACCAAGTCCCGGTTTCTTGCATACATCAAGCGGAACTCAGGCACCCAGTCTGTGCAGCAAGAAGCCGGCTTGTCTGCGGTCGACATTGACCAGCTCATAAAGTCCGGTTTCCTGATTTCTCATCACATGGGCGCCACAAGTTTCGCCCCGATGTCTGGCAAAAAGAACCTATACTCACGCCCGGAGGATAGAGCCACACTGACATCTCTTGAGGTCGTCTCACGACAGGCCACTGGCTCGCTCGGCGCCGTCGGTGGCTATGCGGCCGTGTACATGGCTGGCGGAAGCGCCGGCGGCTCATCGCACCACCAGGATCGCAGCGCCGCGGCGGCGGCGGCGGCGACGACAAACCTGAAGCTCGCTGTGCCTGGAAACGGAACGTTCCTCAAGCTAGTCTCTTCCGCGCTGGAGCACCTCGCCTCGCTGCTGACCAAGGCCAGTAAATTTCGCGAGCTGCCTGAATCCGTCCTGCGGGACCGCTGGGATGGTGGGATCTCCAAGGACGAGGCCCGCTATGTGGCCAAGCGTTCGCGACGCGAGTTTGCGGGGATCCTGCCGGGCCAGACGCGCAAGTGGCGCCAGTTCAACGGGCTGTCGTTCGACTGGATACTCCAGGAGGCCGTCGGCTCTGGCCTTGTCGAGGTATTCGAGACTGGCAGTGTCGGGAGGGGCGTTCGTGCTTGTCCAGGGCGATGAGCTGCGGTAATTGCCAGTGTCTGCTTTCGAAGCGCGTCCGGGTGTTGCAGCAATATGACATGCATGCACACTGTTTTTTTTGGTGATATGCATAGATAAAACATGTCTTCCACATCGTTTGGATAATATCCGTGTATGTAGACCTTAAGGTAGTCAAGTAATACACTAGGCTCAGCATAGAGCCCGAGGCGCAAGCTAGAGACAATCATCATGCAGCAAACTATGAGAGCGTGTAAGCTGGCAGTTCAAGACAGTCCGTATAGGTTATGTATAGTCGCCACATCTTGTTTTTTACCGTGGGGACGGTCATAGTCTTTAGAACTTATTTATTCCGATTTTTCGAACCCCAAAACCGCAGATATAGGACCGAGGCTCAGCCGGGCATTTCTACCAGACTACACTTGATCCATCACGAGCACACACATATACACACATAAATATACACACATAAATACCACATCTAGGTAGCTTCCGTGGCTCGTGGAGTAGGCATAGATACGTGGCTGTAGTTGAAGAAAGACAATATGTCTGGCCGGGTTGCCCGCTGAGGTGCCCACCGCCAGTCCGCTCTTCGCTCGACAGAGGCGTCGCACATGTTTCTGTCTACAATGCCCCGGATTCGTCGTGGTCTGGCATGTCTCTCTCAGACTGGGCTTTGATGACTGGAAGCGGCCACGGGCGGCGCGGGAGAACGAATGTGTACGGAGCAACGGGGCTGCGGCGTCGTCACAGCTCGGCTGGTGGTGGAGAGTGAGCTCGGACATTTGCACGCATTGCACGCATTCTTGGCTCAAAAACAGTGTCGTCGGGAATGCCATTCCTCTCCTGGCTTTGTCCCCCACGCAACAGAGCCCATCGCGGAGGGGCCGCAAGTCAAATGTCAACCCCTCCGCAACATGGGTAGGGGGGGTTTCAACAAAGGTCCAAGCTTCAGTATCGGAGATAGTTTCTTGGCCAACGTACGAATCATGCCTGGGGGTTCTTGGATTTGACGTGCTTTCTTGAACCTGTTCCATTCCAATCTCGCATGTCCTGTTGGGGAAGAGGAGAGCCGCGCTCGTTAAGGCAGGATTTGCCTGTCACTCCCTCATTCCGAACAAGAACAAGAGGATAAACTCGTGCGGAAGGACGATCAGGGTCTGCCATGGAGGATTGAGGCGCATGAGGAAATCGAGATCGTGGTATAATACATTAGACGATTATGTTTGGGTGAGCGAATAGTATCGTGCGTCGATCTTCACCTTCATATGACGACTTTGTCGAGTGGGCTACGCAACAAGAGGTCGAGGAGGGTGAGCCGCTGACCTGCAAGTCGCGGCGAGATGCCGAGGGGTTACCCCAAGCGTGATCGCGAAACTCTGGACAATGTGGCGAGTCTCCGCAGCCTGTTGACTTTGACGTTGGCCATGCTGCAACCGACCACTCCTCGTGATGATGTGAGCAAAGGTTTCAGCCGCGTATGTGTTTGTTGTCTTTCTGCGCAATGTTCCTGGGATATCGTTCTCAAGCTACGCCTGGTCATGGAGACATGTCCCACCCGTCCCACAGTTCATCCGTGTAACATGACCAGAAGCTACTGAGTCTCCGGACACATAGATCTGCACATCGACGTGTGCTGGGGGCTGTCGGACGCTGCAGATGTGGGCATCGGAATCAAATGCGAAAACCCCCGTAGCTCCAGCCCTGCAGTGTCGTGGACAGGGCATGTTATGCAGGTTGCAGGTTGCGGTCTCCAATACCGATTACGCTCAGGTCTCACATGCAAGGCACGGCTGGGATGTCCACGCCAATGCTGGGGTCGCCATGCAAGACACGGGTGCGTAATTGACCACCATGCTATTACTGTCGACGCGTATATGACCTGCATACATGAGCCTCGCAGCTGTCTCAGTATCGGACCATGCCGAGTTGCAAGTCAAACGAGAAGGGTGGACTTTTGCCTGGACTCGGGCCGCTTTTGGCGGGCGCATCACGATTCATGAAGCTTCCTGGCGACGACGAGGTGGAAATTGAAACGCGCTGGGATGGCGTTAGCAGAACGCTCCCGGCGCCCTCTGCGGGCCGGCGTGGTAATCACACGCTAGCTATGAGGTGTCGCACTCTTCATTACGCACTCGACAAGCAAGCTGGCGCGAGTCAAGAGACAGACTTGTTAGGGTTGAACTGGCACTGGCAGCCAGGCGCTCGTGGAGTAATCTAGTCTCACATACTCGGGCGGAATGCCACACGGGCCAATTGCCTTGGTTGCGACGGAGGAGCTGGAATGCAGAGATTGGTCGGTCCCTCTCGGCCTTTGATGAGAACAATGTCTGAAGCTGTGAGGAACAGTCTGATAGATGAAGCAGTCGTGCAAGGGATAGGTTCGTGACTAGATAATTAGGCAAGCTTGGACTGTCCCGCCCCTTTGAGGCTCAAAACGACGGTACCAACTTGTGCAAAAACGTCTTCAGTTCGGTTACTGATATTCGGCACGAGACGCTGTATGTAGTGGCTAGACCTACGGAAGTCTTGCTTAGCAGGCAATGTGACATTGGAACCTTGGGAAGGCGTACCCCGATGGACTGAAGATTGTGTGATATTACCTGCGCATCCCCAGACTGCATACCCTAAGGCACATAGTAGCAGGGATCTCCACCGGGCGGGCGCAGAAAAGGGGGCTAATCTTAAAGGCACCCGCCCCCCATGAGCCTCTATCCTTGTGGGTGTGATGGCTTTGGAGGTCCCGGGGGGTCTGTTGGATGGCTGGAGTTCAAGATTGTCGTCCGTGAGCGGGCCGGTAATGTGGGATAGACACGTGCAGGTGGACGCGAGACGGCTTGCGAGAGAAGAGCAGATGACAATGGAACGTTGGAAGACTTCATGCCGCCATCATGAACCAAGCGTTCGCGCGTGATTTTCGTGCAACAGGCAACGTTCAAGGTTTGATTGCGTGGGGATGGCGCGGCAGCCGTGAGGGCTCACTACTACGGTAGCGTGCCACGGCTCTCTTCCGTCGAGGCTAAGGCACTGACTGGAGCATCGTGGCGGTTTTCTTGAGCACTTGCTGCCGGCGCGGACTGGTGGCTCTCGCGCTTGCTGCTCATCACCCACCACCCCACCCCCTGCCTACCCACGCCAGGATCACGAGCAGGGCAGCACTAGCTCTAGCCAACCCACCCCCAGCACCTCAGCGGCACATTACTCCTCCTCCGTCCCACCAACAGACTCAGAGAACGCCTTTGCGGGCATCTGATTTGCTCTACTCCCGCACACCCGCCGACTGCCTCCGACTCTGCCCTAGGCCTGGTCTCGAGGCTCGACTCGGCTGCTGGTTGCTCATCTTCCAGCTCAACAACCAGCGTCCCCATTTGCTCGAAGCGTGCTTTTCCTTCATTTTCCGCCGTCCTACCGAGTGCTTTGCCGTTTCGCCTTGCCTCTCAGTGGCCCATCTTGCGCCTGATTATCGCGTCGTCCGCATTCTTCGCACACGTCAGCTCCCGATCAGAGACCCCCGACGACCCTCCACATCCACGAACGCGCATACACAACCGTATCGTCAGCGACTCCCAGAAGCTTGTTGTCAAGGACAATCGAAGATTGCCATACTAGACAATCTGGGATAATACGAATTCTTGCTTTACTTTTATTCCCGCGCGCCGTCGCAACCTTGCGTAACACGAGGAAGAAGCAATCAGATCCAGCCGAGTTCCTTGACATATCCAACAACGGCCCTCTCGCATATGTGAGTGTTCTGATTTGGGCACAGCTGCCGCGCATCGCTACCGTCGCACGACTCTGTCGCTTTGACTCTTTCGGGGATTTTGCGAGGATCTCGAATCTAGACAGGGATTTGCAATACTGACCATGAATTCTGATCAGTGAGAGGCGAATCCGATAACCCGAGTGGGCTTTGACAATACCCCTCGCTCTCATCGGGTGTATGCGAAAAACCCATTACTTTTCCAACCTGAACGAAAACCGCCAGGATTTGTGATGGTGGGAAAAGGCCAGTCTGCTGCCTGTTAGAACAGAGCGACAGGAACCCCACGGGGGGCTTCGATCCGCAGCACTGCGAAATCAACCCAACTAACAAATCTCCTGCTGATCGCTTCAGAAAAAGCAAACATGGCGACTGCACTTCCGCGCTCGCACCAGCCCGGCAAGCAGCCCGCTAGCGCGCTACCCGCACTTCCCCTGACGAAAACACGGAAGAGCACTGGGGGAATAGCGACACCAAGGAAAACCTTGAGAACGCCGTCCGCGGCTGTCCCGAGTCTACCTTCTCTTGCTTCCGCATCCACCCCGGCTTTGCCAACTCCGAAGCTGTCCATCGCCACCTCAGCACCGCAAAAGACACTGAGGAAAGCAATAAGCATTAGCTCTTTCCCGCATCCTCCGAGCCGCATGCCTAGTCTTCCGCCTAGTCCCTTATCGGGAGCTGCTACCCCTTCCCGGAAGCCGCGAACTCCTCAGGCTTCGAAACTCAGTTCGACCTCGTCGGGTACCCCGTCTTTGCTCAACGGCAGTTATGAGGGCAAGCTGATTCGGAGCGCAGCTGGCTCCCGTGTATCAGAAGGTCTAATAAGCATTGGCTCACCAAATCAGAGCCGAAGCTCTTCCGCTCAAGACTCATACTCCACATCTGCCACCACTTTCGACGAGCCGGCCGACCAAAGCACAGCCCTATCCAATGACAAACGCACGTCGAAGGGCTTAGATGGCAAAGGAAACGTCCTCGTAAGCGTCCGTGTTCGACCCGATGCCGGCGGCAACAGTGGCCGGAGCGAAGGAGAGTGGATGGTTGATGGCCGCAGATCACTGGTTGCGTACCGTGGAAAGGAAGGGGGTGATTACTATTACGGTGCGTCACAAGACTTCCCCTTTATGAACTTGTTCCGTTCACTAACATTGACACAGATAATGTATTTTCGACACATGATGACAATAGCAGAGTCTACGATCACAGCGCCAAGAGATTGGTGCGACGTGTAATGGAGGGCTACCATGGCACGGTTTTTGCATATGGTATGACTGGAACAGGAAAGACCTTTTCAATGCAAGGCACAGCTTCCTCGCCGGGTGTCATTCCCTTGGCTATTACGGACATCTTCTCATATATCCGCGAGACACCGTCCCGAGAATTCCTGCTTCGTGTAAGCTATCTCGAGATATACAACGAGAAGATCCACGACCTACTCAGCATGGGGGCTGAAGAAGACATCAAATTGCGGGAGGACGCCAAGCGAGGCGTGTACGCGACACCCCTGAAAGAGGAGATAGTTCAGAGCCCGACCCAACTACTACGCGTGATCGCCCGCGGCGACCAAGCTCGGAGAACGGCCAGCACCCAGTTCAACGCCCGGAGTTCTCGGAGTCATGCCGTCGTCCAGATTGTTGTAGAGAGTCGAGAGAGGACACCAGGCATGGCAGGCGGCGACAGCAAACGATCCGCTGTTCTTCCCGGAGGCGTTCGAGTGAGCACGCTCAGCTTGATCGATCTTGCAGGCTCGGAAAAGGCGGCGGAGACAAAGGAGCGCCGTCAGGAAGGGTCACACATCAACAAAAGCTTGCTCACTTTGGGCACGGTTATCTCGAGGCTGTCTGAGCACAAGGATAGCAAATCTGCCGACAAAGATGGGAAGCACCTGCCCTTTCGAGACAGCAAACTGACTAGATTGCTTCAAGGCGCACTGTCGGGAGGCGCGCTTGTCAGCATCCTCTGCACAATTGCCACCGGGGCGGCAGGAAGCTCTGCTACGACGAACACGCACATCGCCGAGACCATCAACACCCTCAAGTTTGCTTCAAGAGCCAAAAACAACATTGTCAGCCACGCCAAACGAGCCGAGGAAGCTCTTGGCGGTGGTGGAGAAGGCGGTGCTCGTGTGCTTCTTGAGCGATATCGTATGGAGATCCTGGAACTGCGAGGTCAGCTTGACTCAGCATCGAAAAATCAAGCTAGCAAGCCGGACGACGATTTCAAGGAGAAAGACGAAGAGGAGGAACGAGCTCGTGAGAAAGAACAAGAGCTACGTCATGAGGAGCAGATCCTCGAAATGCAGCTTGCCCGTACAGCTCTCAAGGAGCGGATCGAGCACCTGAACAGACTGATATTGAGTTCCAAGTCTAGCGGAGTGAATGCGAGCGGGACCTACAGCGCGCTTGGCATACACCCACGCTACTCGATATCGTCACTCCGTTCGTCTACTGCCACGAGTGTTAGGGGGCCCGGACTGGAGAGGAAAGGATCCATGGCATCATCGTCGTCAACCATTGGGCGGAAATCGATCGGTCCACGACGTTCGAGTGACAGCGAACGAGGTCCGACCGAGGAGGAGGACAGCTTTGGAGAGTATGGTGACGGCATGGCCACACTTCAAGCGCAGAATCAAGCCCTGCAGTCGGACTTGGCTGATAAGACGCGATATATTGCCACGCTCGAAAAGCGGCTCCTCCAAGCCCGAAGAGCAAGCTCGTCACGGACATCGGCCGCCGGGTTCGCTTCCCCAATTAAAGGCATCATGGTTGGCGAGGATCACAGCGTGTCAACCCTTCTCAAGGACAAAGACTCTGAGATTGCCGAGCTGCGGGCCCGCCTCGAAGACAAAGACCGCATGCTAACGGCTCTTCGTGGCGCGGCGCTTTCCAGAGACGCGGCCGAGGGGGTGGAAAGTCCTCGCCTAGAGAGCCTGAGGAGTGAGGCACGACTTTCACTTCTGCACGAAGGCGCGGCCAGCCCCCCACCACAGGGGGCACTGCCCGACCCGCCAGCGATGGGCGGCAAGCTGCAGCCGGTACCGCGAAAGCGCACGAAGAGCGTGGACGAAATGAGCCGGATCCTCGACGAGATGATACAGGACCGCGTCGAGACGGGCTACATTGTGCGTGGATCCCGTGGCAGTGTGCGTGTCGTGGCGGACCGACGATCTGAAGGGGCAGCTGAGCAGACGACGCCAGACCTTGAACCACTACATGAGACGACACAAGCTCCTGGCGCGCACGTTCGGTCGTCGACGTGAGGAGTCCGAATATGGACGTTGCAGTTGATACCATGGGGGCGCCGGCGTTTTTGGGGGACTTTATGAGTCCATTTTTAGTTTCTGTGCTATACCCTCTTCACACATGTTATACCTTTTTTCACTTTGACTAGCGGGTATGGGGAGTGGACTTTGATATTGGAGGATGGATCTGGGGCGCTTTTCAAAGTAGAATTACACGTGACACTAGAGCCATGGATTCGAGCCTGACAAGCAATTTATTGTCTGAGAAGAGTATTACTGCGCTACATGCATGTGCACGTAATTGCGTCAGCGGTGGTGATGAGCAGCGTGCTTGGACGTACGTCTGCGAGACGACAGCGAGAGGGTGCAAGTAAGGACTTTGACGCATCGAGCACAACAAACACTAGTGGGATAATTGGCACATTGGCAGGCACTACGGAGCACCTGCAGGCATAGACGGGGGCATAGACGGGGGCGGGATGACGTCGGAGAGGACGAGGAAGAAGAGCGAAGAAGAATGAGGGAGGACCCTGAAATGAGGATGTGCACCAAGGCTGGGGATGCGAGAGTCGGAAACCGGTCTCGAAAGGAAAAGGGTCGACGGAACCCCCTGCTAGCCAACCCCGGCCTAGCGTGTTTCACGACGGGGTGCACACGCAGCTTTAGCCTTTTTAACTGACAGATGGGCAGGTGGGGCGAGATGGGATGCAAGTGGGCAGGTGCGCTCGTGGTCTCCTCTCTCTCATCATCAGTGAGCTCTCAAGGGCTCTCTCTCCTTCTCTCTCTCTCTCGCGGCTGGGGCCGTGCAAGCTGGATCGGCGAGAGCCAAGCACCGGGCAGCATGAGGACGCATGGGCTTTGTTGTCGATCTCGCGGACAGTGCCGAAATTGCATGCTGCTGCTTCTCGGATTCCCTCCTCCTCCTCATCATCATCATCATCGTCGCCATCGTCAGCAGATGCCCGACAGCAGTACATACAGTACAGTAGGAGAGAGACAAGGGGGAGATGGAGGGAAAGAGACCAGAGCATGCACGACTGTGGTCAGCCATCCATTAATAACTCTAGCATAGATTGATAGGCCAGGGCCTTTGGCACTGCCCGTTGTTTCAAGCCGCCGCCGGGCTTATGCGCCCACGAGCCAATCACGGCCTCGGCGCCACGCACTCCGGCACTCTGGGACGCGCGCACATGACAAGTCGCTCTCCTTGCGCCTTTGATCGAATCGTACGGCGTAGAGAGGAGGCGGACGGAGGCGGGGGTTGCAAAGTTTCTTTCGACCCGGAGTAGACCTCTCGTGTCTCGGACTTTTTTTTTTTGACGGTTTCTACTCTCCAACCTGCACACTCGTGCGGATTGCTGTTGATCCTTATCCTGATCCTGCTGGTGCTGGTGCATATATCCATTCCCTGGCACTTATTCTGCTTCTTTGCTGCTTCTGGAAAGCAAAGCTCCGGCACGGTCTGGCTTGCTTGGATCGGCTGCTCCTCTTCTTGTTCTTCTCCTACCTACTTATTCATCTCCTTGTCTTTCTCCATCCCCCCCGCCGTGCCGTGTCATCAGGCCATGTGCCAGGAGCAACGAGCAAGTTGTCGACGATCAAGTCTCCAGAGAGCGCAACAATCCCCACTCTCACGGTCCCAAGATCGCCACTCATCCCTGCCGTCAAAGCAGCGACTGAACATTGAATCCGAGCCAATCCACAAGATCGACGGGTCGTCATCTGCCGTGTCCAGTCATCAGTCTACGATCGCCACGCTCGTCTCCAGTCTCTCGCCTTTTTTACACACAGACGAGCCTCATCCTCTATTCACCACGACTCTACACACTCTCATTCTGGAGCAACCACAGCAGCAGCAACAGCAGTTACTCATGTCGTAGATGCCTCGCCGCCGGTAACCATCCGAGTGACACTTCACTCTCTCTGTGCCTGTCCGACCACCCGGCGCTCCGTCCGGCGCACATCCCGTCCGCCGTGTCCCGGTCCACACATGACTTTCTGTCCCAGTTGAGCTGCCGCAAGCCTCTTGTAGCATTTCTCTCTCGATTACTCAGTCGGATATATACCGTCATTTGTTTCAACTCCGTGCTTCCGTACATACTTGCACATCCATACATCCCCATCGACAGGATCCACACCGTTGAGGCCTGAGGAATGCTTACAACCTCGAGCTTCTGCTATACCTGACAACAACACTCCTTTACTTTCCGTCGACAGTCGACTCTAGCACAACGATACAATTTCACCATGGCACCGCAATTCGACCTCCCTGGCGATGGCGTCACCAGGATCATGGCAGCACCACCACGACTCAACCTGAGAAGGGCCGCCTCATATCAACACGACAGAGGTGCTCTCTCATCGACATCGGCCCGCTTCAACTTCAATCACCTCGCCTTCTCTCCGCCGCCCTCACCAGGGCTGCCACCACCTCTGGTTACCCGGCGGCCGCGCAAGCTTTCAAATGCCCCTCGGCCCACCCGTGTCTTTCGCTTCGCCTTCTGGGTTGCCAGCCTTGTCGCCTTCTTGTATGTGGCCAGTCTTGTCGCTCGGCAGTTCATCACTGGCGTTCCCTCAGTGATGAACTGGGCTCTAGATAACCAGGACGAGTATGAAATGGTCGGCCAAGACGAGTTACCCGACTTTCCGACACCCATCGCCGTCACAGATGCCCACGGCAGATCAAAATGGACCGTGTTCATACCACCGGCCCAGGACTTCCCCCTCAGTGTGCAGACGTACGCAGATATGTGCGCCCAGTGCCGTGAGGTCGCCGCCCACGTCAGAGAGCTTCACGGCGAATCTCTGGTGAAGCAGCAAAACACTGTTGGGTACTACAACCGAGATTCCCACTTTGTCGACGTAGCCGAAGCAGAAGCCCGGGGCCTCCTTCCTGGCGCGGGCAAAAAGTGGAAGCTAGGGGGTCGGTCGATAGAAAAACCTCTAATCGGAGAGACGTGGGACTATCTGGTGGAGAAGCCGGCCTGCAAGAGCTCACTGACATTCGTCCTCGAGTCGGCCGACGCGGGTCTTGGCACCTCCCTGATGATGCTCTGGATGGCGTACGGGCTGGCGCAGAAGGAAGATCGGGCCTTTTTCATCGACGACACCCGGTGGGCGTACGGACGATACACCGACATGTTTCAACCGCCACCACCCGCCGATTGTGTCCCACCACCACGGCACGAGATGCTGCCATGCCCACACAGCGCTCGTCACCTGCTCGTCTCGGCCAGCACAGCCCGCGACACGTTTGGGATGGCTTTTACCACGGAATACGAAGATCTCACGCAGGACAGCGTCGAGAGAGAACGTCCCCTGTTCAACCTTGCACGTGCAGGGTACGAGGCGCTCTTCCGTCTCAACAAGGACGACAAGCCTTATGTCACGCAGAGGATTGAGGAGCTCCGGGCTAAGAGCAACCAGGCGAGCAACAACGATATCGCCAACAGCACAGTCGTCGGTGTGCATGTGCGTCATGGCGATGTCCACCCCGTCGAGTACCAGTACAACGGCGCCTACATCCCTCTCACCGTCTACGAAGAGAGAGCCCAGGATGCCGCTGTTGCGTATCACAATCGCAAGTGGGCAGGTTCGGCGGAGGAAGCTCCTAGGCCACTAGTCGTGGTGGCTTCGGATGACCCGAGAGTATACGAATCGTCAGAGTTCTCGGGCGTGCTCCGGGCTCAGGAGCGCATCAAGCTCGCGGCCAAGGAACCCACCGCGCCCAAGGTGCTCGACAAGGGCGTCATGCACCCGTTCACGGAGCAGGCCGTGGGCTGGGAGGGCGGCTTCTTCCGCGTCATGTTCTGGAACCTCGGCCGCCCCGCGATCAGCCACACGCAGAAGCAGCTCCAGCAGCGCCAGGAGCCCAACCTCGGCCCCGAGACGACAAAGCTGCGGGCGTTCATGGGGCGCGCCTACGTGATGGACCTCGCGGTCCTCGGTCAGGCCAGCGACGTCATGGTCTGCACCATCAGCGCGATGGGCTGCCGCCTCCTTGCCGTCATGATGGGCTGGGACAGGGCCATGGTCAACGAGCAGTGGGTCAACATTGATGGTGACTACAGCTGGGTCGCCCTCTGATAGCCCGTTTACGCGGGCGAGCGAGCAGATAAGAGCCCACCGCATCCTGTCTTTGTCTTCAAAGTCATTTCAACACATACATGCGGGGGTTTAAAAAAAAAACCCCATCATTAGCATATAAGCGATCATTTTCTGGAGTTTTGGGTAAAGATTTTTGGATATCCCACCCCGCCATCTACATGGTTCATCAAACGAGTCACCAATTCAGTTTTTTTTCTTCTTCTCTCATCGTCAGCCTCTCGGGTTGTAGCTTCTCACATGATAATTAGTCGAATTGTGAAGCAGCAGCATACCCTGCGTCTTGTCTTGGTGTGTGTGTGTGTGTGTGTGTGTGTGGAAAGGCAATAAAAGCAGACACTTCCACAAAAGTCTCGTGTTTAAGCGCAAACATGGTGCCAATTTGTGCCACGGATTGATAACACATGGTGATTGCTGCAAAGGCTCTACAGATAAAGTATGATTTATGAAATGTCCCACACAATTAGATACGGATTCACATGCGAACGCCGATCGACGCGGTCACAATCAGAAAGACGGGAAAGCTAAGGGGCGACAATGTCCTTCTTTCCACACGACAAGTCACGTTCAAGGAATACTGTAAATAGTGCGATGAAGATGGTATAAATTTGAGCTAGAGCAAAGGGGGAGGGCCTAAGCCAACCTCCCGCGGCTGCGAATTCAAGAGGTCTAGGAAGTGCCAGCTTCCGTGCGGAGAATAATTTAGGGCCAGGGTGAATCTAGAGCCATAGGGGTCTCGAAAGAGGGAGCGAGATGAAGAAGCCGCGCGTGGCTGCGACATGACATGGTTGCATGTGCTTGACGATATATGAGAGTATGCATTGGGACGGGTGAACTTGAGAAAAGCGAGTGTAGCGAAGTGAAATATGCTCGTGGCTGAAAGGGAAAGGGGAGGGTGATTTGCATCAAAGTTCTGAGGTGAGGAAAAGTAGCGCCAGCCTGATGAGACCCGTAGGAACAGCTCACTTCGCCCGCTTTGCGGCCCGTTCGTCTTCTTCGGTCGTTAGCTTGTGCTTGGGCGGCGGTGGCGGCGGAGTTGGCGTCTTGGCAACAGCCCGTGTTCTGCGATCAGTGTCGATAAGACTGCAGAACGTCGCGTACCACGGCTGCGGAACGCCCTGTAGTCTGTCCCGAATGTCCATTAGATCCTCCTCGTACAGGACCAGGATATCCTTGGGCACGAGGTCGCGGAGAATATCAACGATAAATTCCGAGTCTCTCTCTTCGATCAGCCAGTGGAACAGGTTAATATCTTGCTGTGATGTCGCATCAGAGCTAATGCCCACATTCAGCTCGACCAATTTCAGTAAGATGTGAATCAGGGCTCGAGCAGCACTGTCGAGCTGCCAGCTTTGGATAGACCTATCTGCAGGGAGCAGCGCCAGGCGGATCTCCTTGACAATGGCCTTGAGACTCTTGGCGCACCATCTCATGAGCTTGGCCTGTTCTGCTGGGTCGAGCTCGCTTGCAAAAGCATCCAAACAAGTTGTACACGTGAGGTACTTTGCCAGCACACAATCGGCCTTGTGCTGCAGTTTGCGGAAGCGATTGTTAACCAGCTTGTCGGGCTTCATGACTGAGAGAAAGTATTTGAAAAACTGGTCGTTGCGCAATAGCATTCGGAAGATGGTCTTCTCAAGATCATTCTCATGCACAATATCATCATCGTCATCGTCGTCTCGTGGTCCATACAGGTCCATTCGATACATCGACACGGGCGTCTTGTGCAGTGAGGCCAAAATCTCACGGCTCTCGCGGACTCTCCGCGGTACCGGACTCCAGGACCTGTAAGTATCATTGTACTGCATTCCGTTGGCCAGCGTGTCGATGTCGTGGTCCGCAATGGTCTCGAATATGTCGCCGAGTTCTTCCGCATAGCCTTCGGCCGTCATGACCAGGGGCCGGTTGGCACCGCCTAGAGTTTGACTTGCTATCTGGTCGAATAACCAGAGGCCGGCCCGACACTCGTGCGCGGGGCTGTCACATTTGTTGCAGGTGATGTGTTGTGACTCGTCGTGCTGGGAAGCCGGGATGGTAATGGTATGGCGATTGAGCTCCAGCACCTCGAACTTTGCTTTGTCCTGAAGGAGCGAATAGCCGTGGAGTACCATCTGAAACGAGTCAACGTCCTCGGTGAAGAAGGTCTCGTTGATGCCGTCCCTTTGGGGCTGGTCGAGCTGCTCCATCGAGTAGAGGAGCCCTGCCGGGCTGAGAATCGTGTTGCTCTCGTCGTCGACCGGGCCGACCTCAAAGTCAGGGCCCTGGCTCCGGCCGCGGGTGTTAGACGGAGGCATATCGGTGATGTAGAGCTGGCGCATGCGTCGAGTGGGTGAGTCCATGGACGCTTGCACTGTCGGAGGATGCTAAAAGTAGAGGAGATGACACGAGTGTGATGGTCACGAGGTAGACCAACACCTGGACAGACGGATGCTCACGGCCATGATATATAGCGATGTGCCGGTGTTGGCATGGTGGTGAAGAATAATAAAGACTACGCCATGACGCTGGCTCCCGAGGCCGCCTTTCGAGGCCGGCCGGGATGACAGATTTACCGCCGGGGCTGTTGCCGGCCCATGAGCAAAGGGTCTGGCAAGGCCTCGGGGCCACATTGTGACGCAGCAAGCTTCCGACATGCCACATGGCTAAAAACAGAAGCGAACATATGTCTGGATGCAGCACTGCCCACCAGGGTGCACCTGATCAACAGACTCGTCTGCGTGCCTGGGAGGGAGACTTCGCTCAGACGGCCAATTGCAGGGCGGCGAGCTGCCGGATTCGACCGAGGGACCCAGGCAGATGGATCGCCGTGCCGACAGTCGCAATGAACAAAGTGGTGATGCAGGGCACAAGTGGTGGCAGGTGGGATGTGGGCCCGAGTGAAGCGTGTTGGAAAGCAGTGCTGCATGTGCGGGTGCAGGTGCTGGTGCTGGTGCAGGTGCAGGTGCCGGTCTGTCTGCCTCGTGCGCAAAGGCAAGCACCTCTAGCTGTCGACGTTGCAAGCCTTGGCTCCTCGTCTCCGCATTGGTCCGCAATGCTGTTCCTGGCCGCCAAAGACGGCCGCGAAGCCACAAAGAAGCCCCAGTTGGCCGCATCGCCGGCCGGCTTGGCGCGGCCTGATCCACCGGCCTGATCCACCGGCCCAAGGCTTTTCCTCCTTCTCTTTGCTCTTCCATTGTCAAAACCCTTATGCCGCACACTCTCGACTCTTGCACCCCATGCCGCTCTGCGACCGACGCCGCAGACTGCAAAGTACGCCTCGCGTCGACGCGTGCGCCAGACAAGGCTGAAACACTTCGCACTCGACTGTCGCATTCTCTCTCGCGATTCTGCTTCGCTCTCCAGCCAATCCTCTGTCCCTTCATGACGTTTCTCGAGTAGACCGACCGAGCCCGGTGCGCAAGATGCTCGTTGCTGCATACCGCCTCGTACTCTTGCCAATGACGTCTCCGTCCTTTGGCAAGTGACCAACAAGTCCCCAAGAGGATCCCTTTTGTCCCTCCCGTTGTCCATCGTGAGCTCGTGTCAGTCTCGTCGTGTCCAAAGCGACGACATTGCACGCGCACGCTTTCCGTGTGGGCTGCTCAATAACCAACAACAGCCAGGGCTGAAATGCATCAGCGGGCGCAGTATTAACTATGAGCTGGGCCAGGGCCAGGTAAAAGCGCCAAGCGTGCCCCGCCCTCGCCATGGCTGAGAAGAAGAATGCTCGACTGACCCCCGCGCCGAACAACCCATATCCGATTCCGTCGAATCACGGCCGGCGCCGTGTCACTCGGTGCCCCGGCATGGGCCGCCGTTTGTGGCGACCCGGGCGCGGGGCGCGCGCGCGGGGCCCGCACCCCATCACTTCTTGCGCCGTTTGCCGCGCCGTGCTTAAGCGCCGGCCGCCCCCGGCCTCGCTCCTTGCTCTGCCCCAGGTACATTGAGCAAACACACAACTACACGGCAACAACGCATGTACTTTAGGGCCAGAAGAGAGTAAACGCCCAAACCACGGCAGCTTTCGCGAATCTACGAGACGTGGTACGGTACACCCGGAGCCGAGCCTGTCTGGTTAGCACAATATCGGTCAGACCCTGCCAGCCACCGTGCAGGGTGCCCAGCATGATGGACGAGCAAAGGCCGACAACAAACACGCGGCATGCTGGCTAGGTTTCGCGAGGCCTTCTCGCTGTGTGAAGCCAACAGGAAACAAAATTGAAAACCATATGGCATTGCTGTATACTTCTATTTAGATTGTGGCTGTGCCGTGCACAGCGGCATACGTCTGTACACCCTGGCTCATCGGCTCCTTTCCCAAATATGCACAGAGTTCTCATCCACCGTGGTTTTGAACACTGTATCAAGGAGCACAGAATGACTGACGGTGCTTCAGTCTGAATCCCATTTATTTGTATGAAACCCGGATCCATTTCCTGCTCATGACAATATCGTCATCTCAGAGCAGGAGCTGCGAAAAATAGGCCATCATACCACCCAGCTTTCAAAAATAGTTGACACAAGTAACATAAAGATGGCCCTTGCAGGATAGTCACTGCTTCTAGAAACTATCTACAATTTCGAATGATCTAATCTGCGAGGACTTTCTATCGTATGCTCCTCCCCCTTTTTTTTTTTTTTTCGCTGGGACAATGCGACTCTAACAATTCCCCTAAGGCTCTTAGCACGGGAGCTTGCGCTAGATGGTCCGTCTAGATCGACTTGCCCACTGATACCCGACCTTGGATTTCTTTGAGCCTGCCCAGCACCTCTCTCAGGCTTGGCCGGCCAAAGAAGTTGTCATTCCATTCGCCCTTGCGTCTCAGCGCGGTTCTATTGTCTAGAAGGTTCGTTGAAAACTCAATCTCGCTCTTCCAGAACGTGCTTGCAGCCGCAATGACATTCTGGGGGGTCTGGTGCTCGCCATTAAGTTCTCCTTGCAGGACCATTCGGCTCTTTCTCCGCATCACTGTCCGGCTGAGGGGGACCCGTCTTCCTTTGGTACAATCATCAATCAATGATCGTATAGAAGCTGGGCACCTTTGGTATTCCGGAAATTCGAGGTGTGGCTCCCACCGGTAAGACTGCCAGACAGCCGCCTTCTGCGGGCCGCTGACGCCTTCGAATATGCACCACAATACTCTACCGAGCATATAGACTTCAGCGGCTTCCTGTTCGCGGGGCGAGAGTGCCAGAAATGCGGGGTTGTATCCATTCTTTGGATTTGTGTATTTCTCTTGCTGTAGTTCTTCATACTCTGGGACAATGGCAATCAGTTTTGCCAAATATGTCGCCTTTAGGTCCTCGGGGAAGTCCTCTTGGGTCGCAAGAAGACGTAGGTACTCGATGGCATTGACCTCTGGAGCTGCAAACTCGCACCACACACCACGTTGCTCGAAATCGACCATGACGATATCGTCATCGTCAGACAGGACCATGTTGTCGAGTCGCAAATCGGGATAGTACGTGTTAGTGTTGAAACGTAGGTGCTCGAGGGCACAGGCTAGCTGTATGGACCACTTGAACTGTGTGGACGTTTCTAGTCGATTGTGGGCCTGGAGTGATGGCAATATGTCGCGGATCGTGCCCTTTGCATGGTAGTGAGTTGTGAAGCCAACGATGGCCTTTTTGCTCCCAAATTTGCAGTGCTTTTGCACTATATGGCGAGGGCGAGCGATAATGTTGGGATGCGGGCTCAGGGTACACAAAGTCTTGAGCTCGTGATAGAGATACTTTGCATCACTCGTCAGAGCTTTGAAGATGAAGAGCTCTCCTCGAAATCGAACAAGACAGACGCTATCATGCAAGACTTTGACAACTTGCAGCTCGAAGAAATCTATCATTTCGGGTAATTCGAGGCTTGGTTGCCAAAGCTTGCTGAGACTGGATAGCGACATGAGTTGCCGCTCCAGGTTGTGGTTGAGCCCTATCATGACCCGAACTTCGCGGATATCTAGTGAGAGGTTCTCGAACACAAGCCTCGAGCCGAATGGTATGCCCCTGTAGAACTTCTCAAAGTCGTCGTAGTCCACAAAGTCTGTTTTCAACCAGCGCTGCAGCACTCTGGTAATGAAGCTGGACACGGCCAGCCGTGACAAGCGAGATCCATCCTTGGTGTGAAAGGCGATGGCGAGGTCCAGCTGCTCTCTGATCCTGGGCGTCTGGTCTTCGGGTATGAAGACGTCCATGCGCATGGGAGGAATCTTGCTGAGAAAGGTTGGAATTGCGTAGAACTGGGTTCCCAGGCCAGAACAGCCATCGACGCGCCATGAAGCAGACAGGTGGGGCTCGAGGCTATCGATCCGGTTCTTGGGGTTGAGGAGAGAGTCGCACCAGCTGTCTGACCTTGTTGTCTCACCCAACCTCAGCCTGACATCCTGTGCTGCCAGATCTGGGGCCCAGGCTGCCGTGGGGTGCACAACGCTTTCGATGACCTGGTTATACAGTTCCATCCTGGCAGGATCCGGCGGGAGCGACTTAGGCAGGTGTGCTGCCTACACCAGGTAGACGTCTGGTCTGATCAGATATGTTTCCTTGGCGAGTGAAGTTTGAATAGCTCTGCCAGCACATGAAGATAGGGCGAGTTTACTAGAATGGCTTTGCCAGGCGCTTCTCTCTGGACCTCTCGACCTTGGAACACACGTGGTCCAGGTGGTAGTGATTGTTAGAGTCGTGATGTCGGAGCTAGAGGCAGATGGCGGAGCGGCAGGAGGGGGTTCTGCTGCCATTAAGAGGGACCTAGGACTGAACGCCAGGCGGCATGATGGTGACTAGCGGGCAGAGAGACAGACCAGGTCAGCTGGGTGGATGGGACGGGCCGTGTGTGTCGGCGTGAAGGCTGTGATGGGGAAGCGAGTGCAGCAGGATACGGATATGCATCGCACGCGGCGTCTCGGCACTGGCGGTGATGGCGGTGGAGCGACAATCGTATGCTTCCTGCAGCAGCCTAGGGTCGCAGGCCGTTTGCTGGAGGGGAAGGCTCCTGCTAGGCTCGAGTGGTCGCATCGTGGCGACCAGAGATGTTGTTGGCGGGCACCTTCCGCGGCTTGAGCTCGAGTCTGTGCACTGACACCGAGCTTGCAGTCGGATGATTTGTGTCAAGCGTCGTGCAAGTGCTGGCCTGAGCACTGTAGAGAGATGTAGCAGGCTGCAGTACACTAGCGTACTTGGGGCTACAGCGCTCTGACAGGCGCCGAAGAGCCCTGCCTGCCCTGTGCCAAACAATGAACCTTGGAAGCCGGAAGCCCGCTGGTGGCGGGGCAGCTGAGCTGCTGCAGAGTCATGGGCACCACATGCACATGTGCAGCAGCAGCATCCCCGCTGGTGCTTGCTGCTGCCGCCTGCGGATTTTGACCGGCTGCCGCTTCCCTGCAGGTGCATCACACCTGCACCGTCACATCCGATCGTGGCTGCCAGTATCGCGCGATCCCTTCCACGGCCGCTTTTGCTCTGTCAATTGCCGGCCCGCTCCAGACGAGCTCGTTCCGGAATGCAGTCTGAGATCTGTCGTGGCTGGGATGCCTTCACTGCAAGTAAAGCAGCGTGCGTCAAACGGCATTTGCTGTCCTTTCCCTCAGCCAGCCCGCGCGGAGGGAGGGGGGCTTGAAGCTCCACCAGCAACCCAACCCGAAAGTATCGTCGTTGGGGTGGTACCCAATATGACCAATCGATCAATCCTTGACCAGATTTGGTATCTCGCATGCTAACCCGCCGGCCAACCTCTGCTCGTGTTCTTTCCTTCCTCTTCTGTCCCCTCGTCTCGGTTGGCTTGCCGCGCTTGCACGCCTAATTCTTGCCGTCGGTGGTTAGACTACTCAAATCTCCTTCCGTAACCAGAGTTGTCCGGAAGCTGCCCGGGGCTAGCTGAGTAGCTCTTGATATCGTGGGGTTCTCCCATCATGCTCAGGTGAGTGATCCAAGAGCAGCGTTCCAGCTATTTTAAGCCGTCCTCTGCATCCCCCTTTGGCGCGCCCAGGCCCAAGCATCGATCGTGCAGGTCGACCCTTGTCTCCGGAATCGCCACGAAACTCTAAGTTGTCCACGCTGCTCCGAGTTGTGGCCACCAGTCCTGCGTGTCGGGTCAACCGAATTCCTGCTTATGTTTTTATTAAGCACAGGTTTGTATCCTGTCAGCGCTTTTTACGCTAGAGATCATGTTTGGCCCTTGCGATCAACATATAGGCAGTAAAGTGGCCATGACCACTATTTCAACGAGAGCCTTCCAAACTCGCATAAGCTGGCTTGAGGTTGAAGTTCCTTGGGCCGAAGACGTCTCGTGGAGTGAACGAGACCATCGCAAAGTACGCAAACTCAAGCAAGTCAGTGGTTCGTGCTTTGCGCTTGAGTGTGGAAACTTGGCTCTTTTGAGTACAATCAAGTACTAGATGCGTCTCTGACCCGCGCGCTGCCTCATTCATCAGACACGATACACTTGCCGACACAATTCGTCATGCCAGTAACATCTCCCCTCGCATCCCATCGGTTCCGACGCTGCCGTCTTGAGATACTGGTACCTGCCAAGTCCTGTGTGCCTTGCGTCAGCCCTGCATCGAGTACATCATCTGAATTATGAACCAGAACACCTCATTGGCCGGGGGCAGAATCTATGTCAAAAGAGGTGATCCGCCACCCCGGAGCGTTCCAAGTCTCGTTGTGACTGTTTTAAAAATACCCTTGTTGCCGAATATGGTGATAATCTGGTGCCATGCATTGGATCAAGTTGACAGTGCAGAGACATATTTGGCATACAGGGCCCGAATGGTGCTGGTGGCGCCATGAGCTCGAATAGATTCTCTGAATGCTGTCAAGTTCGCAATAGTTACAAGGGCCATAACTAGTGGAGGCATCAGTTTGTAGCTTCACACACCAATCGGCCGCTTAATCATACGCGTTCAGTCAGAGCCTCGGGAATTCCCACCTTGCTGTATGTCAACAACGTCACTTCGATATTTGCCAGGGAAAAAATCGTAGGCAGGAGTGGATTGCGGCATGTACCCGCAAGTCACATGTGGTATATACCTCGTGATTGCAAGCATGAGCCATAATAGACAACGTGCAGAGTCGCGTTCGGGGCGCCGGCTTCGAACGAAACTGGTCTCGTCTGCACCTATCATCAGCCCCGCCGCAGCCCCGAAAATGGAAGGTCGTGGTTTAATCATATGCTGACGAGTGTCCTCTTGTCCTGCCGTGTGTCGTTGTGGTGTCGTCGATTGAGTAATCTCTTGAACTGCAAATGGTCAGTTGCAGCAAGGCTATTTGGAGACCATGGGTCTCCAGCATGCACGATGTTGTCCTTGCCGACCCACTTGGTCCCCGGTCACGTCGTGTGGTTGCGTCCATAGCTGGGCGAAGCGGTCTAGAAAAGGAAAGTTTGCGCATTTGTACTGAGGATCTGCACTTAATGCGCGACCTTTTTTGCAGGTCGCCTGGCCGGGTATGCTCATCTAGCAGGTTCAGTTCTCTTTAACCAACGGTGTGGCAGGGTTGGTATGGCGCGACGGACTTATCATGGGCCATGCTAGGCTGTCCAGCATGCTGGAAAAGTGGCTGCTGACAACAAGTCAAGCCTACCATGACACTGAGTCAGCCCATGGCGACATATACTTGCGTGATATTTCGCACTTTGGTCACGAGACATTGCTCGTGGTCAAACTCAAAGTGGTGGCAATCATCATGGACCAGCTGGCTCGGTAGCCAATAGAGAGGTCACACGTAAGGTAGAGCAGTGATATGGTTGAGGAATGTTGAAGCCTTGACGTTCAAAGGTCAGTGTGGCGGTCAATTATGGTCCATTGCTGTACTCCCTACGTTGAACCGACACAACCCTGATAAGTTGCCGGATCAAGTCCAAGCGGACCATCTTGAAGACGTCCCGAGGCGTTCGGCCGTGGGCAGAGCCACCGGAGTGACGGCGTTCGGGGTGTGACGCAGGCAAGGGTCTTGACGCGTGGAGAGATGCTTCTGGCTTTCTAAAGCCGCTTGCGTCAGATCTGCAGCAGATGGCCCCACAACCTGCTTCCCAAGGCGTGCTATAACATTGGGGAAATATGGCACCTGACCGCTGGGTGCTGCCTGCAGCTGTAGCCGCAGCAGAGTCAGCAATTGTTAGAGGTTGTAAGAACTAAGCTGGAAGGAACGACAAGGTCGTCTTTGGTTTTACGAACTGTGATTCGTGCCCTCATAGGGCGACTCCCGCAGAAAATCTCGTTTCATGCTCCTACTTAAGTTGAATGCTGATCGTTCAGCACACGCAGGCTGGGTGTGGATGTGCCAATAAATGCTGACCAGGTGAGTTATTGTAATGTGCGCCTCAAACCAGATGGACTGGACCATAGTACTATTTTTGTGCAAGCTTGTCACGGCAAGATCCTACACCTCAAAAAGGACCTTCTAGAACAATGCCGAACCGAGACAAGGGGACCCGACACTTCGGTCCAACGTTGTTCTCACCTACTAAAGTTTATGCTCACCGCCGGACCCAAAACTGCGCATCGGGAGCTGCCGTAGGAGGGGGTAGCTAGAGCAGGAAGTTGGACACCAGCAGTAGATAGCTCGAACGCTAGCAGAAACGGCTCGTTCCACTGGCGTGTTTCCGAGCACAAATAGAGTTGAACCATCAACAACTGCTCTGTTCTTTCGTATTCTGAGGTCGTAGTATCCGCCTTAATCGTAGTCGAGCCGTCGTATTGACATATACGCTTAAATATAAGCGTACTTGAGCACTGGAGACCTCATCTCGAAATTTATTAGAGGTTGAAACAGAGCCTCACATCGTCCCGACTTTAACCGTTGAGTCAAGCAGACAACGGGTGAAGAGGCGGAAATGGCGTTTGGCAAACATGGTGGCAAGGCGCTCCAGAGTTCCGATCGAATGCACACCCGCAAGGATGATGGAAATGCGGATGAATGTCCTCGGCGTTATCTCTGCTGTCGGTAACCCAATTCCGACATCCCTACTAGCCACATTGGCCGAGTGGCATGAAGCACGGAAATACCACTCTTGACATGTGGACATACGCGCCATGTGGACCAGCAAACATGAATTTACATAGAGCTCGTGTTGTGTTTGGGAACGGCCATGTTGTTCTCGACGTTGTCACTTGTCGATTCCTGAAAAAAGAGACTGCCTCAATGCCGGGATTGTGGCACATACAGAGGCATGTTAGTAAATAGTGCCGGCAAAGTAGATCTGAATGCCTTTTGACCACGTTTTAGTTGGTGTGCCCATAGAAGCGCCTTTATGACGCCCAGTCTAGATACCTCACTCGATACACCTACTAGTGCAAGCGCACGCAGCGCAAATGGTCAGATCGGCTAATTCTGCTGTGTGACGCACGACATGGGGGCCACTGAGGATCGATCCAGTTGTCTTACGCAGCGGAGGTCACTTGACTGGCTTGGCTAGCACATGGTGGGCTATGTGTTGTCTGGCTTACTGACTGACGGCGTAAGCAGCACAGAGACCTACCCTTGTGGCAATGCACGGCAATTGTGGCTTGGTGAAAGCCGGTCGATGGGCGATGGGTGATGAATTGCGAGGATGCTCGAGATGAGGCGCCTCTGCGAAGCTGTTCCAAGGATGTATGCCCAAGTCGAGGTAAGCCGGCCGCATAGCGCATCAGCGCAATCTGACCGCAACCCTGAACATGGCCTGTAGGCATGTCATGTGTCATGCCTTGCTCATCCTGATCCTTGCACAGACTGGGCGGGCAGACAGGGACTGTCGGCTCAGGCTTGAAATTTTTCCGTTCTGCGCCGATGGTTCGGTTGTCTCAAGCCTACTCCGTACTGCAGCGCGACCGAAGAATCGCTATGTTAGCTAAACATGGCCAGGGGACGGATGGACGACGGATGACAGACGATGGCGATCGGCGGCCAGCCTCGACCAAGGTTGGAAGGCCGGCGAAGCGTGGAGCGAGGTTTGCGTAGTTGAGACTGGCGAAAGGGCAGGGGACCCGCCCCTCGGAACGATACCCCAGCGAGCCACGAGTTGCACTCTTGCAAGTGTCGGCGCCGGGCAGGGTGCATCCCGATGGCAGACTGACTGATGATTGGTGACAAGACTGTCGTGCTGTGGACCTGCAAATTGGCAACACTCGACTTGTTGGAGCGGGATCGAGGTGTTGCTGATGTTGGCAGCTGTGCAGCCTGGCGTTGCATGTGGCCTGGCGTGCCGCCTGCGAAGTCACTTGCAGGACTGCCGAATCGCAGGAAGGCACGAATCTCCCGCCGTGGGCCCATCTAAAGTGCTCCTGCTCTCCCGCGCGGGCGCCGCCGGTCCCGTGTCTTTGGACGACATCTCCCTCATTTTCTTGCTTTTCCTCGGGGGCCGCCTCTCCGTCTCTCCATCTGAAAACGCCGCCATCACTGCAACTACTGATCACGCCGAGACGACGTCTGGCTCCGTCGCAACAAAAGACTGCCACTCCAACGCCGCGCCAGCCTGGGCCGCTGAGGGCTCAACCTCCGTCGCGGCTGTCTGCATCTGAAGGAAAGAAAAAGGCCTTGCAACTGCCCGTCGCAAGCCGTCAACCACCTCCGCTGGCCCCCGCCGCTGTCAGCTTTATTCTTTGGCAAACTGCATTTGACCGCCTGCTAGCATCTCCGCGTACGTACGTCAAAGTGCATGACAGCTGGTCTGCCCTCGACTTCTAAGTTGAGCTTGTCTTACCCCCAGCCCACATGCACCGGTGAGCAGGCTGCGCCGCCCACGGCCGTGCTAAGATAGTCGCAAGGCTATTCACCGACTCGAGGCCACGCGCACAACGGTCGCGCGTCTCGTCGGGCTGCCCCTAGCTCACCTTGCCCTTCTGCCACCAGTTGAGTCTCGACTCTGCCCGCACCGCCCTTGGGCTGAGTTTGTACCCCTCCCCTCCAGCCTCACCCTACTCCCTACACCGGGCTGAGCTGTGCTGTGCTATGCCCTGCCAGCAAACAGTTTCCCAATTCCCACTTTTACGCTTTTACACTTCTGGCCTGCGTCGCTATAATTCGCTCACAACGCTTTCCCGATCGCCAGATCCCCGAAAGCGGGAGCTAGTAGCTGTGGGGACCCGGACTCATTGTATCGTTTGTAGGTGTCTTCCAACATTCTCTCACCGGCCAGGTCGAGCTGGCTGCCACTTCACCTCACGCCCTCTGACCTTGGAGCCCGCCGGGAGGGGGTGCGTCCAGGTCTTGTTCAGTCTGTAGCACCACAGTGGCCTCGTCGCAACAGATAACGTGACAGCAGATTGCCATCCCGATCTTGCTGCCTCGTCGCCTCCCTCGACCCCTCGACGGTCAAGCTTCAGTTCTGGTCCACATCCAAGCAATCTGTCCACGACGGCTCTCCTCGCCCTCGAGCCGGCGTGGGCGTCCTCCATCCTGCATCTGAGCATCTCGTTGCTCCTGCTGGGCAGCACCGGGACCTCGATCACTCTCCCCACACCCTCCAAAGAGGCGTGAAGCGCAAAGCCCAAGGTCGGTGTCTGGCTCCTGACGCCCCTCTGCGCTGTCCGATGTACTGCTCTACAACCACAAGTACTCACTTGTTCCTCTGTTCAACACACCCTCCGGTGCCTGCCCTTGTTCTACAATGGTAAGTCTATTCTCCACGCACCCCACCTCCCCTTGCGCTCTCCCCGTGCTACCGTCGCCATGACCAGGCGCGGCTCGTTGCATATTTCTAGTTGGAATCCAGTTTCATTTCCCAATTGACCAAACTCAGAATCATCAGAATCTCAAGAAGCGAAGGCCATACGGCCATGATGAGATATCTGTGGCAACTTCGAACACACTGTCCGCTGCTAGCGTGCCGTTCACGTCCTCGTCATCCTCGTCCTCGTCTTTGTCGATAGCCCTGCCGCCCCAGCCTCAAGATCCTGCGCAGTCCTTCTACGCACGGGACAAGTTCACTGTTCAAGAGTTACACGTCTTGCATCACGCAGCGTCCGTGCTCAACTGCACCGTCGAGCAGCTGCTCGCTCTCGACCAACGCCACCATCCCGCTATCTATCAGACTGGGGCGACTTATTCGTCGCCAACCTCCAAAAGGCAGCGTCTTGATACCGACTCGGTGCAAGCACTGCCGCCTGCAGCAAGGTCACCCGAGCGGATATACTATCAGGATATGCCTGGCGGGTTCTTCAGGTCCCAAGGCCCGGAAGGGACCATGTCCGAGGAGTCGCCTAGTCTCGTTCAATGTCTGACAAATTTCTCCGTCTGCTCACCATGTCCAGCCTCGACTTACGACCCACCAGGTATGTGGTGAGCTACTTGCCAAGAAGCAATCACTGATGATGCTAACATGATATGCTTAGCTTTTGTTCCCACGCCGCTCGTACCGCATTATGGCTATATGCAAGAGAAGCACTCATACCGCGACGATGAGTCCCCTCAAACGCTTAAACACCCCAGAGATGCCGTCAATAGGGCGCAGACGGATCTATTCAAGGGTACAGACATTGAGGCGTCCTCGCTCCTTCCGTACACGCCCCTAGAACCCGATCGCGGATTGGTAATGCAGCCAAGCACACGCAACGAAAGCATGGTGTATCAAAGTCTCGAATCTAGCCACAGCCACGTCGGAAAACAACTTCAAGATGATCTGATGGTTGTCAATCAAGGTGTCGCCGTTGATGTGCATGGCAGTAGGAGATCTAGTGGCGCCCATGTTGGTCGGTGCGACTCGGTCCGTGGCTTGGGCTCGCAAGATCCAATGCAGGAGCCTGTAGACCAATCCCGCGAACTCGACATCGTATTATCCACACAACGCCCACCTGCAGCCAAGCGCGGTCCATTCCGCTCGAACGATGAAAGGGAACGCACAGCCGAGACCAGAAAAATCGGATCGTGTATCCGATGCCGCATGCAAAGGATTCGTGTAAGTTAGGGTTTGGACGACGAAGGAATGCAGGATTGTGCGCTACGAGCGTGAGTCCTCTTTCTTGTGACCCAGCTGGGACTAACTGAGATGGTAGTGCGAAATCGATCCTGACGACAAACATGGAACATGTTTGACATGTCAAAGAGTCTCCAGTGTAAAGATATGGCGTTTGCCCTGTCTCCGCTACAAGATCACAGACGTCAGGCTTTTCAAACCTGGCCCCGTCAAGGGTTACGAGTGGACACGGAGATGGACCGAAGGCGTCCCCGGTGACATCTCATTATGGGAATCGCCCGACACGAAATGGGTCAGAGTGACCGAGGGATACACGAATCACAGTATCTTGCTTCGAGTCCGCAGGTTCGTGCCACAGGATGGCGACTCACTCAGTCGAACTTGGGTAGCCAATGGACAGAAACGTGAGGTGGACATCCCAGCGTATGCAATTGTGAACCTCGACGAGGCGAAGAATGCATACGATGACTATATCAAGTCCGGGTACTACGAATGTTGCAAAACAATTCTCAATTCAAAAGCCAAACTCCTGCACGCGACATATTTGATGGCAATCAAGGCTGCGCAAGATCCAAAGACACCAGAGAGAGAAAGAGAGCTGTTGACGAAATCATTGCGCTTATGGATGGCGATTCGATTAACGACGAAATCAACCGTCATTGTGGGAGCCGAAACTCTCGGCATGGCAAGAGATATCATGGACAGCACCAGCCCACTTCACGGGCAGATCCCTCTACCACCAGTCATGGGAGCTCAGCTCGAGCTTGTCTTGATACACCAAATTCAGTCAACGCTGCGACGGGAATTACTTGAGAACTTGCAATCTATGACGCAAGCAAACAAGCACAAGACATGGTTCACAACATACCTCGTTACGTTTATCCTGCTGCATAATGTTGCGCTTTTGTGCCAGCATGATGCTGGTTATGCTCGGAAGCACGGTATAAAGGTAGGGAGTCCTTTGCCTCTGGGCCCTTGTGGTAGCTTGGCGACAATGCAATGCCATGCCATGCATCTCACGTGTCTTCGACTAACGCAAAGGCTGTATAGAGACGGTTCGCCCGAGAAGACATGGTGCAAGACTATCAAATAGGTATGTACATTGCTTTCAGCCACGGGCAGCAGGACTGAGGTTTCATTGGCCGAAGCACTACTAACGATGCACACAGGCGCAAACATTCTGCTGGCATATTTCCATTACTGTACCAAAGGTGAATATGCAACAGCACGATAAAATTCTGTATGCTTGTAACTAATCGTTATGTATAGGTGTCTTTCCCTTCTCTCCTGAGTGTAAGGACCAGGATCTCGCTACCTTGGCTGAGCTGGACGAGTCTAAGACAAAGGTTGTCATGGCAACTAGGAAAGTGGTCAAAGAGCACAGTGAGCATACAATCTCATTTCTGTACACGCAGAGTTTCTGCGCCAATTGATTTGGATCCCCTGGTTGACTCTAACCCTTTTCTCTCGTCACAGGGAACCAATGGGCCAAAATCCGGCAGTCCCAAGATTACGAGAACGATCTATTTTATATCAGCCAAATGTACGAGGAGCACTGGACACCTCTTCCGACTATCTGATCCAGACGGTGAGACTGCTAGCCGACAGCACGGCATGTAATTGGTCACCTTAGTCGTCTCGTAATCTGCGACGTAGAAGTTGCGGAGATGAGCTTGAGCTGGGACCTGGCAGACGCATGTCGGAACCCACCAACCCAGATCTGAGTTGTCACATCTCCGCAGAGCTTCAAAGTTTGTGGAACTGTATGCACGTTCTCGGTCGGGTCCCGAGGGTGCGCACTGCGTAAGGCGCAGGCAGATTTGTTGAGTGGATTTATCGGCACGAAAGGTTGTGAGGGCAGAAAGGGAAGAAGAAAGTTCAGCCAGCTAGATGTGTTGGTTCGGCACCTTGCGACTCAACGCGCTTGCCACCGAATAGCTGGCTGGACCATGCCTCTATTCTTCTCCAGATCTGCAGACACGGACACACACAGACACGAACGGGCGTCTCGCTGTACAGAGCACGGGCGTGTCCACAACGCTGCACAGCTCTTTGTTGGGTGTTCATGTGCACTGGGGCAAAAGTCCGTTTGTGTTCAGGGCAGACCCCACTCAATCTCTTTGGAGCACAAGCGCTACAGATGGACGACTTTGTTCTTCGGGCGCGCATGTCAGGCGGGTGTCACAGCAATCAGGACAACAATGTGGCGGCCTGTGTGCCAGCTCGGCTGGATAGTTTTGACACCCGCCGTGCATGTGACGGATGATGCCTATGACGGCTGGGCGTGTTGGTAGCTCCGATGTGGAATCAATGTGCGGCAATTGCCGGCAGGATGCCTCTCGGGCAAATTGTGATCTGGCAGAGCCATGTCAGCCTTGTCGTGGAGAACGATCAGTTGCAGCTGGGCCAAGGTTTCAGATTCAGACGGTCTACATCCACACGATCGGATGCTTATGAGCGTGCAATATCAAGATCTAAGACCGATTAGATTGCTTATTTATCCCTTGGGTTGCATTTCGGTTTGATGACGCCGACCATGTACCCTTTTGACGTAGACAAAGCTATTTCAAATTTGTGTAAGAGCGATTGTGTTGAAGATCGCGATGGGCAGTCAACCCTGTAATGCCTGTGCATCACCATGGCACGTTGTGACCATATGCTGGAGGCGAACTGCGGGACGCACACATCGATATTGTCGTACCAGGCTGTGTGCCGAGCGCCGCCCGCGCCGCCCGAACCTTTTTGTGACAGGGATACATGTCGTAGGATGCCAGGGCCCGGTATAGGCGATGCCAAGCTGCATCGCAAACGGCCGTTGTACGACCGCAACTGCGGTGCTCTGCATGAAGAACATTGTACCCTGAACCTCCTTGCTCTGATTTTGTCTATACCACCAGAGTCGTGAACTCCATGTTCCAGTAGGTGCCGATTTAAACGGCGCTGGAGTCGGCTGGACCTGGTTGTACGGCAGCAGGCTGGGCGCGCAACCGAACATTGAAGCGGCCCGATGCTCTGTGCTTGCAGACACGGACACATGCTCCACTTCGTCTGATGGAGACGATGATCCTCAATGAGTAAATGCACTTCGTTGTCTGCGAGCGTCGTTGACGAATCTCTGAGTGGTGCAGCCCAACTGCCACGAACTCTATGCAAGAGTTGTGGCAGACCACATGCCGGCGCTTTCCGCTTCTGCGCAATGAGCCCTAGATAGACATCAGTACAAACGCACCAGCTGTGCTTCTGCAGGATGTCGAATGCTCAGCTCAAGCAGAAAAGAGAGGCATCACGCATAGATGAGGCTCTTGAGTGGACACGGCTTCCATCCGTTCGCGGCAGCTCCATCCCCGGCTTGCCACCTGTCCCAGCATGTTGTCTGACCCTGGCTATTGGCCATGGATGGGGTGTGGGCTCTGGTTGCTTTTTGTTCTTTCTTCCTGTATTTGTGTGCTGCTGGAGAGAACATGTCGTACGCGGTTCACATACATGCTGGGCGTTCGGACCTGTGAGCAATCAAAGCAGAATATGGAGGACGAGATGGCCTGGCGACGTTTCCAAGTCCCGCCTGAAAAGCTGAAGGGGGTCCAAGGGGACTGCCCCGGAAAAAGGTTCAATGGTTTCCCAATCACCAAGGCGGTCCCACTTACAAAAGGCACCTTCGGCGCGGGAGGCGGGAGGAGCCCAGGCTAGCCAGATGCTTTGTCCCATTGTGGCCCTGAAAGATGCATCACGTCAGCCCCTTGCACGGCAGGGAGTCTCGAGCTTCGTTGGTCTCTGGCGTCTGGAACAAACAGAGTTTACTTGACAAGACAGTTTGGATCTAGCTCGACCAGCTTCTCGGGCCATGGAGACACGAGGAGCCCTGGCAAGCCCGCCCCTGGTCGAGGGTGCATTGTGCAATGGCGACCCCAAACCTGGCTGAGAGAACTTGTGATCACCATGCAGGCCCCAAACCTTGACATGCCTGCCGGTGGCTGTGGGATCGGGGGCTTGTATGGACAGAGGCCATCATGACCAAGACGGTAGGCGGAGCACCGGTGTTTGGCCCAGAAAAGCAAATCACAGCACCACCAGCGTGCGAACACCCCGACGGGCAAGAGACAGGCCGGAACCAGAACCGGATCCAGAAGTAGAAAGAAAGGTGAGGGAGTACTGCGTAAGTGTAGGCAGGCGTACGCAACACGGCGGGTTGGATGCGGGTGACGGCTGGCCCACGGGACGGCCACTCGCACGGCTCGAGTTTGCCTCTATGCGCACGCGGCCGGAAGGGCCGGGGCTTCGCGACGGTTGAGGTGGCAGGGCAATGAGAGCAGGGAGGGAGTTGAGCGAGCGAGGATGCGACGCGGCACTGTTTTGTAGTAGTCTAGGTCCTCAAGGAGCTCGATCGGCTATACGATGATCTCGCACAAGGGCAGGCACCGCCGCTGCCGGTGCCGCGTCCAAAAGTGGGACCCGCCTGCACGCATACCCAAGGGTACACCACCTAACAAGTGCAGCAAGGTAGACAGTGGTGGTACCTCTCTACCTTGGGAGAGGTCCCACTTGCACCAGCCTGCCCCGGGGCCGGGCATGACTGCCCATATGCCCAGGCGCCCCGGTGTCCAGCTGATGCAAGTGCTCGGAATGGCCTTCAAGGCTACGATACACACTGCCTGTGCCCGGGGTACCTCACGGCAAAGTACACTACCTTAAAGTACGTTCCCTGTCCGCACATGCAGGTAGCGTTTGCCGGGGTCAGTCAGGTGGTGGTGCGCTGGAGCTTGCGGGCAGGAGCCCAGACTTGCTGTCCTGCGCTGCGACTACCTCTGGGGAATCGGAATGACACCAGGCCGGGCCAGACGTCGATTTTGGCAGTCGTGAACTGGAGTATTGCCAACTCTCCCTCTGCCCAACGTCTGCTCTTGCCTGCACCTGCTTGCTTTCCAGCGCGCCTGCCGGATGGAGCGCCCGGCCATGTGCGAGCAGGCGTCTCAGGGCCTGATGCCCATGCCCCAGGGTGTTCCTTTTCTCACTCCTCTCCCGTCCACTACAAGCCGTCCCCCAGTCCGGATACACACGCTGTCCCAAAAGCACCTCTGCTCTACGATACGTCTCGAAGCTTCGTAGCCGCGTGTCCTTCTTCAATCACGGCTCTACTCCCGCGTGCAACCCAAAGCTTCCACACACGGCCACAGCCCTCTGCTTTAGCTTGGTTGTAGCTTTGAGCATCCCAGGTCTGTCCAGTCCTCCTCTGACCTCTCTCCCCTTTAGCTTGTCGGTATAAGATGACCGGCGTGTGCTCACCTGCTCTTCTAGACTCATTCCCCGCCGACGTTCACCATCAACTCCCGGTTCAAGCTGGCCAACTGCAACACCCCTGTCGCCAGTCCCATCTGCCGTCACAACCTGCCAACTCTGTGCCCTGTATCCTCTTCCCATTGGTCCAGTTGCCATACAGCCTCCCGCTATATACCCCTTGCTGGTGCTGCTTCAACCATTTTCCCGGATTTCATTGCCAGCAGCTTCCTCTCAAGTTTGGACAAGTATCGTTGACCTCCGTCATACATCAACGACGCCAGCCATGGTTTACCAAAACGTCGGGCCAGTGGTGGCGTCCAACCCCAACAGTGCCGGTCTTGGTCCCCACCTCATGTCCCACGGTCGATCTGTCGATGGCACCCTGGGTTGTCCTGCCGGCTTCCCCGATTATCTACGTCACCCGCTCGCCTGGAGAGGAAGCCAGCTTAGCCAAGGTGATCAATTGATCCACCAGCTTAACCCAGACGACCTGGCAGAGATCAAGATTGCACTTGCGAGCTTCAAAGGTGAGTTTCACGATGCGGCGGCGGGTTCCTCATTGTCCGTACTGACTAGAAGCAGAACAAGAATTAGACGGTGATCTCGTGGACCGGCAGAACTTTCGTCTGCCCAATCTCGCACAGCGACTGGACGCAGTAGCCGAAGTTCTTCACAATGGAATTGGTGTTGCCGTCATTCGTGGTCTGAACCCCAAAGACTTTTCTGTCGAAGACCTCACAATCATCCGCCTTGGCCTTCAGAACTATATTGCAGATCAACAAGGCCGCCAAGATCACAAAGGCAACATGCTTGGTTCGTCTTGAATACTGTTAGGGGTCGGGAGCGCGTCTTGACTAACATACATCACAGTGCACATCATTGCCGATAACTCCTCCGAAATTAAGCTGGGTCACCACCGTCATTCAACCACAGCAATCGTTCGTGCAGCCCTCACTCAGCCTTGCCCCTTTGTCCCATGTTGCTGACCTCCCTGGAAATATAGTCCTTCCACAATGAAGAAGCTGGTGATATCGTGAGCTGGCTTACCCGAAATACGGCTGTTTCTGGAGGCCGGTGCATCATCGCCTCCGCCTACGAGATTTACAATGTTCTCGCCACACATCGCCCAGACATTCTGCGCACCCTATCCAAGTCAGATTGGCCCCTGGCACTGTGAGCGAGCAATGTCCATGAAATTTGATATTCCTCATTGCGAGTTTGCTGACCAGACATTTCCACGGAAGGCCACGGTTCCAATGCCGCCCGTTGATTTTCTACGAGGACTCCCGCCTGATCATGAACTTTGGCCGGACGCCTCTTCTGGGTAACGCAACACATCCACGCCCGGAGCAGCTACCGAAGCTCAACGAACGCCAACGCGAGGCTCTTGACACTGTCGAGGCTATTGCCAAGGCGGTACAGCTTGAGATCCAAACACAGGCTGGCGACATCCACTTCATCAACAATCTCGCCATACTCCATCGACGAGAAGGATTTGTCAACGGCGCGTCCCTCAATGAGAAGCGGCACTTGGTGCGTATGCGTCTCCGCAGTAGCCACCTGGGGTGGAGCATTCCCAGCCCACTCCAGCGGGAATGGAATGAGGCATTCAATGCGGAAGCGTGCAAGACCTGGCACCTGGATCCCATGCCCGGCGAGGCTTTCCCACTGCGCAAGTATACCAACTGACAGCCCTCGCCAAGATCAGGCAACTGTTTGCCTTTCTGTATTATCGGAGTCGCTATAGAGTGGGGTACCGGTACTCTTCCTGCGGCGTTCGGAACTTGTGCATCATTAGCGGAGAGACAAAAGTTTTGCATCTTTACTTGCGGCGAGCGTACTTCTATCCTCTTGCTGTCATCCTCTGTTCATCAGACGCCTTTTGCTGGGACTGCCTGCATTTCCGGGCAGGAAACATTCATAAGATAAACCATCGGGCAATGCCTCGGGGTGGTGCAGCCACATGTTTTCCTTCGGAGCAGCTAGCTTGTATGTTTTGACGGCAACATAGATTATCACTTCTTTTCCTAGTACGCAGAACACTCGTATCACTTTACATTTGCAGTACTAGCACGCGTGCCAGGCGCTCAGCCGTGACTCGAAGGCACAATTGCAGAGTAATCTCCCGAAGCTTTTAGCATAGTTGTGAATCAGCAAAGCATTGCTAGTCCTTGAAACGCCTTGGAACAAGGAATAGCCGAGACGGGGAATATGCGGTTGCGAGCCGGGACAAACGCACGCAAGCTCCCCATGACTGAAGGCACCCAATCACGGGATGAGACTGGCCGGAGTTGACCTCCGCGACATGCAAGTGCGCTTCGAGCTTTGAACCCTGCCATAGCCTATTGCATGCCGCTACTAGCTGTTGCTTGTCACACCAACTGTTGGACCCCCGAAGACCAACTTTGAAGACATCAGCCTCGGCATGCCACAAGGTTACATGGGCCTCAAATGACTGAGCTATGCGTGCAGTATGCCGTCATGACGGGCCTTGCAAGACTCATGATGTACGCGCTTACGAGCGATGGCACATGTCGGCCCGCAGCTTGCCACCAGTCGCTCGGTCGCCCGGTGGGCATGCGTCCGGCTTATCTACCCCATGCTTCCCGATCCGTAGCCAAACCTTTTTGTCGTATGATCCCTCACCTCAAATCACCTCAGGTGACATCGTCTGCCGGGCTCCAACTAACTGCCCAGGATTGACACCACCGCAGGGGTTTGACTTGTCATGTCATGCACAATACTGCAAGCAGGCCCTACCTGGTGCCGCACCTGGAATGAGGGTCCCCTAGGCCTGTGTAGAACCTGCTTCGATATGCACCCGCTTCTCGCTACCAACAAGACGGCGCGAGATTTCAGTAGTACCTCGGCCTAGTGGCTCGCATTCTCACGGGGAGTGTTGTCCCGTCGTGGGCGGTGTCCTGTTGTGGGCTGGGATTCGTGAGCCTCCTCGACTACATCGCTAGTCCTCTGCGGGTAACCTATCCGTACGCAATAATCTCTCAGCCCTGCTGCGACACGGCGACTCTCATCCTTCGAGATCCCCGAAATCAAAAAGAAAAGCGGCATGGGCCACGGGGAAGACGGAAAGCAAGAATGAAGGCTGAGAAGCGGAAATATCCTTTGCCCATGTGCTGCAAGGGTTGCAGCGCCAAGTCCGGTTGTCGCCGTGCCGGACGCTTGTCACTTACAAAGTCCGTAAAAGCTGCAATGACTCGTCCATCTCGTCCTCCGAGAGGGGAGAGGGGGTGGTGGCCCTGGGAAACCCTTGCACACTTCAGCCATTCGGCTTCACTGCCCGGATCCGTGCCGGGGGCAACCGACCTCAAGCAGGGAGTCCTTGTCTCTTCGCGTTTCTTAGGGCTGTGCGGGGCGCCGCAATTGCGCTATCGCTGACGATTTAAATCCTCAGTGGCGTGTGTCCTGGAAACCAGGGGCTGTCGGTGTCCAGTCCCAAACGTCGGTTGACAATAGCCACGCCCTTGCGCCGCTCTGTCATGCCTTTTTCTTTTTTCTTTTTTCTTTCTCGGCGCCTTGCAACACACCTAACGTTGCATGGGCGGCGTACGTGCAGCGGAAGTGTATGACAGGCGTATCGCAACCTGCGATCGTTGTCTCGCGGAGAATTCCATCGATCGAAAAGTTATTTTTGGCTTTATCCGATTTGCTTCTTGCCCTACCTAGGGCGAACCTGTTTCGCATTAGAATGTCAAACTTCAACAATAAGTGCTCACCGAATTGCGTAATTTCCCCATCCTGCCCTATGGGATTCACAGATTGAGGATTTGGACCTCTGGCCAATTTCTTGTTCGCTTGTCCAATTTCGGTGCACCTGGCATGTCTGGCTACCTAGCGTTCAGGTTCTTTGCAGGAGGGGAATTGAGACTTGCATGTCCACTGTCCCCGGGGCCTCACACCCCCCCTGCCTCCACTTATGGTGTCAAGCGAAAGAGTGTCGTCAGACAACAAGATGACGTCCATTTCTAAATGCCAGACTGGCGAGCACAGGAGGAAGTGAAGCAGCCGTGCAGCGTCCGCAGCTGCATTTCTCTTACATGATGCGTGCTGGCGGTTTTTGTGATATCGTAATTATAACGTCATGACTTGGAGGTTGTCATCCGACGGACCGGCGGGCTTGGCCAGGCCACCAGAGAGAGACACACACAGAACACGGTAGACGCATGCAAGCACAGGTTTGACCGATGTTGCCCATGTAATCTACGGTCTCATGCGAGGCGTGCGAGTGACGTGCTGGTATCCGCCTGGCGACGACAGCATTAATAACAGAAATGCTCTATCGATCGAGATAAGCATGTCTCGTAGGTACTAGACGATGCTAACCAAGGTTGAAACGGCGTATCTGTATAATCGACAAGGTATAACCGCACCGTTTGAAGATTGGGGAGCCTCGACAGACTGGGAATACTTGACTTTCGCTCGGATAGCCGGAAACATTGAACGCCTTTGATTGTACACCGCCACGTACAGACGCTCTGGGGCCGGTGAGTGGATCGGTGAGCCGGAAAAAACGCCGCCAGAATTTTTGCTTGTTTGATTATCTCGATCTCCCCATGGATGATTTGACTTGTCTAGTATTGCATTCGAGGCATGGCTGGTCGTTGGCGCTGCTGCAGATGTTCAGACTGGTATTTCGAGACTAGTGTTATGCAGATATGTGAGACATGCATTATAGCAGATCGCCTTTGTCGGCCAGGAACAGCCCATGCCAAGGCTGACCAACGACAGGCCGTGTAGGGAAGAACCAAACTCCCGGGGAGGGGGTTCCTTGGTGCCTTTGTTCTCTTTGTCTATCCAGTTCTTACACTCGGTGGGCTCAACAAGCTACGACTATGACCGGCCAGTCGCAAGGGGTACTCGGCACGGCAGTCCAGAAGATTGAGGCATTCACAGCGTTAAGGCTCTGCGTCGTCGACATCATATAGCAAGCGCCATGTTCAAGGGGGCCAGGCTCGCTGCTGCATGGGCGCCTCCGCTCTAGCCTGAAAGACACATACGTGAGGCTAACCAAACAAAGGTGACGCATTTTCCCGCCCTTGTCCACAGTATGGGTATATAAGATGCGTCCTTTTTGTTTGGTTAGCCTCGACAGGGTCGAATGTATTGATTTAACCCACGGTGAGTGCAGATTAGGGTCCACATGAGGCTCGTGGCGCACGCAGGAGGCGGGCTGGATGGGTCAAGTCGGAATTTTGGGGGAGGGGCCGGGGTTTTGCTCCGTGCCTGGACCTCTTGTAAACGGCCTACCTCCCCAAGCTTTGAAGAAAATTGCCAAATACAGAGCGTCCAGGATCTGGGATATGAGCGGCTCGCGGCTTGTGTGTAATACGTAGTGCTGCAAGCATCCGTGTTTGAGGGAGTCAGGGTCGGTAAGGTACAGAGTGGCATAGGTACACGCAGTCTTGGTATTAGTACAAGCTCCTTTTGCGTCACGGAAACGGCAAGGTGCGACTATGTCTGTGTTTTGGCCCAGGTTGATTTCGTTGGTGAACAATATCTTGCTGTGATGTGATAATAAACCTAGATGACCACCGTCCAGTATGTTGTTGAGAGTTCCGAGAGGAAGGCTCCACTGCAGAAACGACTCTTCCACACACTCCACACACAAAGCTTGCCTTTGCGGCCCCACTTCCTCCCAACGCCTCCATTACGTGACGGCGAGCTGTGTGCGCGGCATCGGCAGACGTCAAGCGAGCAACATCCACGACAGCGACGACGACTCCACACTGTTCCCAAGCAGACGCGCGCGCGCAGCGCCCCTTCTTTTGCGAGCGCCTCTTGCAGCCTCCCCAGCCTTCCTTTCTCGTCGCCGCCGTCTTGCGGCGATGGGCCGACATGGCGGCTGCTCCCTCTTCTTCGAGGCGCAAACTCCATGTGGGCCGCTGCTCCTGCGAGACTGGGCGCCAGAGGGTGAGTCTCTGTTTTTCTTTTTCCCTCTCCCTTTCCCATTCCCATTCCCATACCTATCTCTTTCTCGCTGCGGGCGTCTCTATGACGGCCATGGCCGACTTAGACTGCCCGCGGAGCCCTCAGTCTCTTTCCCACCGTGCGGCCGCATTCCTGTTTTTGACTATCACCTTTGAGCTATATGGCTTTTGGGGCCAGTTGTTCTTGGCGAGGATTGAACTTGCAACAGGCGCCTTGCGGTGGTCACAATGATGAGACGGGCGTACATGCACGTGTGCGTGCTAACTGTGTATCCAATGTAGCATCATGTGCTGCCCAACACCCGGATCCCGTTTGAAGCCCCTGCCGATACGCCGCAGTCTGCACCTGCCGTGGCAGTCATCGTCGCCGCAGTCGGTGAAGAAGCGACCCTAGCAGTAGTAGGAGGGGGCGTAACTTCCACTGTTGGTGACAGTAATGATAGCACTGCTGATGGTGATGAGGAGAATGCGGATGCTAGCGAGAATGGCCTTATCGATGGTGTCGCACCGCCAGAAGAGTCACCGGATATCTTTAACGTCCTACTGGACGTATATGCACCGTTGGGTGCCCATACAGATGGCCAGGCCAGTGCCAACGATGCCATTATCGGTGAGATTGACAACGCTCTTGCTGCCAACCAGCATGACGGCAATAATCAGACCGGTGTGACCATCGAGGGCGGGGCCAGTGCCATTACGAATGCCAACGTCGTGAGCAACATTGCCGACCTCCTTGCGCCGCCGCCGGCCATATTCCAGATGCTGCCACTGCTCAACCCAAGCGTACCCACAGGCAATGTGGACTGGCAAGTCTTTGACGACGACGATGACGGGTCGGGCCTCGGCGACGATGCCAGCATCGTCGACACTGACTCGGAAGCCCCAGACGCCGCGAGCGAGCCTGACGAGCACGCCACTCCGCGCATCGCTAGCTGGCGCCTAAACCTGACCGCGCTGTCGCAGATCTACAATTTCTACGTCACAGCGTATCGCGACCAGATACACATCTCGAGACCCAGGAGTTGCGTTACTAGCCGCCTGCCGCCATCTGCAGATCTGGTGCTCAGGCCTAGGCCAAGTGCAAAGGGTGTTGCCATCGGAGGTGCGGTCGATGAGATGTTCCCGCATCAGGTTAACCATCTGATAATTGGGGATCTTGGTTGCGATGAGATTCTGGTCATGGCTTACGACGATGGCGATGTGATTGCATACTATACGCGGCATATCGAGGAGGCCCTCATCGCGGGAGCAGCACAGGTACAGTCGTCGCCGGTAGATCACCGCGAAGGTGCCCGCAGAACACCGCAGCCTTTTTTTCACGAGAACGTCGGCAAGTCTGCCTGGGGTCTTGCGATACACAGCCAGTCGAGGCTAATTGCGGTGGGCAACAACCTACGTAGAGTCGACGTGTTCGCGTTCGCCCTAGCCGGGCAACCGTGCGCGTCACTCACGTCTAATTTGGCCGACGAGCCGCCAGGGCTCTTCAGGCGTCTCTACTGGGACTCGTTGCGGACCATCAACATGAACATTGGCTTTCTTGCGCACCTCGTCAATCACGCTGATCCCGATACCTACAGGTATCTCGCGGCAGTTGAGGCCTCGCTAGTTCGGCGGGACGCGAACTGGCACCTGACGTTCGACACGGGCATCGCTGGTCACAACGTCCCCAACGTGACTTTCAGCAGCACTCCCAATGGCGACGCGGACAAGGTCGTGGCTGTAGATGTTCGGGGCAACATCTGGCTCATGGACCTGTGGAGCGTGGGCAGCGGTTCCTATACCAAGATCGAGAGCATACGGAAGCGTCGGTCGTCTATGACGGCCCCAGCCTTCTTTCAGGATGATGTCAGGCCACGGGCCTGGGGCGTTCTGGTACTGCCAGAAAGTAGTTTTCTGCCCACAGAGCGCAGCTTTCCCGAGCTTCTCGGAATCAAGGAGTCGGAGGCCAAATACGCGTACAACGATAGGATAGGACGCTGGATCGACATCAGCGCCGGCGCGCAGCACATCCCGGGCAGCGTGGGACAGCACCCATTGCACAGGAAAGGGGAACACCACCGGTACGTATTCAACCCACACGATCGGGGCGACCGCGCGTATCCACGACCTTGGTTCGACTTCCAGGGCCCAGGCAGCCAAGGGTGGCCCTCTTCTGTGTTAAGTCCCAGCGGCCCCGGGGCACGAAGTGTATCGTCACCGAAAAGCTGGGGATCGCCCTCTTCGCCGCATCGTGGCAAGCACGACTCCCCTCATGGCCGCGACTACACCTTGTCGTCACCGCCATCGTCAAGGCGGACGCCCACGAAGCAGCAGCAGTATTATCACCATGCGAGGACCGGCAGCGCATACAAGCCCAGGATGGTCTTAGCCGATGGCAGCAGTATCCTGCGCACCTACGAGCTCGATATTGAGCTGCGCAGCAGCGATGAGGGCGGCGTGGGCATCATGTTCGAGGACGCAATCCGTCAGACGCGCCCGGCCGGCTCGTTCGTCCCGAGCATGCGCGTCTCGCACGAACGCCTGAGCAACCTGATCCACATCCCCGAGCTGTCCCTTGTTGTGGCGGCGAGCATGTGCGGACGCGTCGCGCTGATCACGCTCACACGGCCGATGCCCAAGTTGTCAACACCAGTCCAGTCGTCGGTACTATCATCGCCGGTGACGCCGCGGCGCGGCAGCAGCAATAGCAACAACAATAACGGCCACAGTCCGGGCGGAGGTGACCACCTCCATGGGGGAGATATCCCGTTCGCACGCGGCATGAAGATTGAGCGGATCCTGCCGACGACAGAGGACGAAGACAAGAGGCTGCGGCCAATGTGTCCGCTGCTCGGCGTGGCCGCGTCTCCCGTGCCGTCCGACGACGTGCGCACCGCTGGCGCCGCTTGCCCCGGGCGGCCCAGGCGGTACCGGCTGATGCTGCAGTACTACGACCTGCGCATCCTGAGCTACGAGATTGGCAGGGGAGACGACCCCGCGGCGGATGGGCTCTTGGTGATGTGACCATGTCCATTGCGGAAGTCAGGAGGGTCAAGGTGACCGGGTTTTTTCCATGGATATGTAGCGAGTAGGATACACAAAACGGTATCATGACTTTTCCAAGTCCCTTGTGATGTAGTAGAGATACCACTGGCCCATGTTGCGTTTCATGATACCAATTTTCCTTCATGCATGTCTGGTTCGTGGCACAGGCTTATACTTGTTAGAATTTTCTAGTATTTTTATTCCCTACACATCATGTTGAGTATCTATGCGACGAGTCTCTGCTCCACTCGTGGCTGGGATTTTAATCCCCAATATGTAACAAGACCAAAAGTCGAATACATGGCACCGCAGGCAAGCAAACCCCGGCAAGATAAATTCGTCTTTTACGCAGGCACCCGCTCCTGAAGCGCCTGTTCCAAGGGCTCGAACCATGTCCATGGCGTTGGGCGAGCCCCCCTTTCTTAGTGTAGCTCTTTCTGCTCTGTCCAGTCGCCTCGTACTTTGTGACGCGTAGGGGGGAGATCTCGGGGAACATCAAGTTTTGGCCCACGCGCATGTATTTCCGTTTGTACGTTGTCTTGTTCATTTGACTAAAAACCGGATAAGTTGGCCCGTCTATCTACATGTTATCAGCAAGGGCCACGTATATGGAACTTTTTTTTTTTTTTCTCTCGCTCTGTGAGAATGATGAATTATGAAAACACGGCACGGCACACGCCAAGATCTAGCTCTGTGTAACGGAGTATTGGTATTTAGAGGATGGTTGGCTTTGGAGGTGGGGGGCGAGGATGGCGACAGGACCGCAGTGGCTCCCACCACTGTTCTGGCGTTCGTTGGAAGGCTGTCTGTTCTGACAATTGATTTATTTTCCCTTTTATCTTCTACACTCACGTCTTGTCCCTATTTCTAGATGATCAAAAAGAAAAGAGCTGAAGATAAGACGTGTGGTGAGTGAGGCTGACTGGCAAAAAAACAAAAAACAAGCGATCAGATACCCAGGAGGCCGGGACGGCCAGTGCAGATCATGTGGGGGGGTTTACCCTCTGTGCTGCTGTCCTGGCCTGCATTGGGCTGCTGCCGACGTATGTATTTCTGGGAGCTGGGGCTGTCTCAGCAGGCGTGGCAAGGTGGGTGGATGGGTGTGGCCTATGATTCCAGAAGCGACATTGCATTTGTCTCGTGTGTGTGGCACGACCCAGCTGCTACGACCGGGCCGAGGCTAACCAATCTTTAAATGGCGCGTTTGCCGTTTTGTCAATCACTCAAATGCGTCGTTTAAAGGTTGGTCAGCCTCGCGGGCCTCGGACCCTGGGACATGCACAACACTTCTGCAGCAGCTGGGTCTATTGGGCTGGGTTTGCTTCTTTCTCTCGCGTCGCAAGACGGATACTGGGCGACTAGATTTTGGTTGATGAGCTGCCGATAAGCCAAGACGCGGGGGGTTGCGGCAGGGGTATACCACTGCCAAGCTTTTGCCTGTGGGCGACTCGGAGAGTGTCGAGGGGTCGCGGGGAGACGTGGTTTGATGCAGAGGAGGCGAATGCGTAGGCAGGGCTGGCAGGGCAGGCAGGGCAGGCAGGGCAAGCAGCGATTGAAGACTGTAATGAGCAATCTCGTTGGGCAGGCGGCGTGATGCGAGCTCATTGGCCCCTGGGGGGTTGGCCAGACTCGCCAGAGGGCAGCCAGAGATAAGAGTTTTGACGCGAGCGCTCCGAGGCCCTGTTGGGATGACGCCCAGGCGATCGTCCTTTCAGCTGCCTCTGCTGCGGAGAAATGCAATCCGCAGCACCCCGGCTTGTTGCTTCGCTGCTCTGCTGCATCGCTGCACCGATGTCGTCGTCGTCGTCGTCGTCGTTGACGTCGGCCCTGGGGCGGCCCCGTCAGACACAGAGACACACGCGACAGCAACAGATGCGGGCTGGGCACCGTCCAAGGGTTCTCGCGGATGAACTGGCGGCTGCTTGATAGGGAAGGCTCGGGACGTTGGCGGGCGCTGCCATTCGCCCGCCGCTCAATCTGTTGCGTAAGACTTTCCTGGGTCCCACGCGGTGGCGGCAACGACCCGGCGCCGCGGTGCCGCATCCACAGCTGCCAAATCCAACGTCTTTCAACCAAGTGCCGTCATTCTGCAGGCGGGCAGAGAGAGGTACCGTACGCAGTAATTAGTTGCGCCGAGTCGCGGGTCTTGGGGAACGGGGAACGGGGAACGGGGAATTGGGAATGGCCAACGCGATGCCAGCAATGCCAGCAATGCCAGCAATGCCAGCAATGCCAGCGATGCCAGCGATGACTAAACCGCAGCCATGCAGGTGCTGTTGCAGCGCCGTCAGGACGAGAAATGGAAATGGAACGATGGACAAGCACATGAGTTTAAGCTTCGGGGCCCCTAGAGCACATCGGGGCTAGCGCCATCTGCGCTGCAGCACCCAGGCGAGACAGGCAAGGCAAGGCTCCCGGCGCCCAGGATGCCGCCGTGTGATTGGCCAGGCCTCCTGAGGAGTTGGTCATTGCCAAATGTCAGCCACCCTCGCGTCTCTCGGCCGCCCCGGTTCGCCAGAGATAACATCCACCACGCCCACCACATCCGCGCCATGACGACCGGCCGTCATCGCAATGCTCACAGCCAAAAGCAACCGCGCCCAAACCGGTGCCCCCCACCGCTCGCACACAGCTCCGGCGAGGCAGATTGCACGGCATCCCCCGGCCTCGCCAGTCTCATGCGGCGGCATCACACAGCGACCGCCTGTCGTGGCACCCATGGACAGCTCTCGAGCGAGTCTGGGCAGGCAGGCAGGCAGGCAGGCAGGCAGGCAGGCAGGCAGGCAGGCAGGCACAGACAGCCAAGACCGGGACTGCCCAAGAAAAGAAAAATACACAAAAAAATAAGAATACCGAAAAAACCCCCGCGTCCCGACAGAGCGTGTCGTCGCGTCTCATCTCTGGCTGTGCCCCCCCGATGCGGACTTGTGCCGAGCCAGTGACCCGACTGGCGCATTCCTGCCCTGCACACGACTCGATACGACTCGATGCGCTCGATGCAGGGCTCCCGCAGCTGAGCCAGGGGAGGGGCCAGCCGGGCCATGCTTGTTACCTAGACTACCTGGCCTCGCCCGGTGCCTCTGGGGTGCGTGTGTGCTCTTCTTGGCGGCTCTGTCCTCTGTCATGGCTATTAGTACAACCGGCAACACACACAATCTCGGGGTGGAGGCCGCGCCAGATAACATCCACCACAGTCACCACACTCCAAACGCACCATCTAACCCTGCAAGGTTTCTTTCCAGCCCTGGAGGCCCAAGGTACGGCAGAGAGAGAGGTACAGAAGTACCACCGCCATTCACATGTGCACTTACACTTTCATCCGCCCACGCTATATAGACTCGTGGAACCCCCGGCACCCATTCCCCCGTCGCCCTCCGCTTCTCCTCAAGCAGTATCCGCCTACCTGGTGACGACGTCAACCTAGCCTGGCTCCTCACCCTCGACTTGTCCTGGGACACAAAACCTACCCTCGCGTTGACTCGCAGAGGCCCCGACCTGCACCCATCATCTACTCCTTCGCCTGTCGACATATTCTCGTCCCACTTACACAATGAGTTGGGCGCCCTCATACTCGTGGCAGGGTGCGCCCACAGAGTTCAATGGCACCAATGCAGAGACTGGCGGCGATCCAGGTTAGTTCCCGCCCGCAAGAGACCCTAAACCGCCCTCAACTGCCTGTCCGCTATAATACTAACGCCATGCTTTTTTTCTTGACAAACAGAGACGGAGAACCTCAACCAGTGGTACCAGTCTGGTGACCAGGCCTATATCCTCATCGCGTCTGCCATGGTCATGCTCATGATTCCCGGAATCGCCTTCCTTTACTCGGGCCTCGCCCGTCGCAAGTCCGCCCTCTCCGAAATCTGGGTCGTCATGATGTCCTTCAGTGTCGTCATCTTCCAGTGGTACTTCTGGGGCTACAGCTTGGCCTTCAGCACAACTGCCACCAACGGTTTCATTGGAGATCTCCACAAATTTGGCCTCATGAACACTCTCGGCGCCCCCTCGCCCGGATCGCCTCTGGTTCCCGAGCTGCTTTACTCATTCTATCAGGTACGCAAACCTGGCAATCAATGGAGCGTGACACGGGATAAAATCACAACTAACACATATTTGCCATGACAGATGATGTTCTGCGGAGTCACGGCCGCCCTCGTTATTGGATGTGTCGCTGAGCGCGGTCGCGTCCTGCCCGGCATGGTCTTTGTCTTTTTCTGGGCCACCCTCGTCTACTGCCCCCTCGCCTGCTGGGTTTGGAACGTCAACGGATGGGCCTTCAAGTACGGAGTCCTCGACTACGCTGGCGGTGGCCCCGTCGAGATCGGCTCTGGTGTCTCTGCCCTTGCCTACTCGTGGGTTCTCGGTCGGCGCCACGAGAAGATGATGCTCAACTTCCGCCCCCACAACGTCTCCCTTGTCACTCTCGGAACTGTATTCCTGTGGTTCGGCTGGCTTGGCTTCAACGGTGGCTCTGCTTTTGGCGCCAACCTTCGCGCTGCCATGGCCTGCTGGAATTCGTGCCTGACTGCCATGTTCGCCGCCATGACATGGTGTCTTCTCGATTACCGCCTTGCCCGCAAGTGGTCCATGGTCGGCTGGTGCTCTGGCTGCATTTCCGGCCTCGTCGCAGCCACTCCTGCTTCTGGTTTCATTCCCCCGTGGGCCTCCGTTCTCCTCGGCGTTGTTACTGGCGTCGCCTGCAATTTTGGCACCAAGAGTATGTTTTCTCTTCCCCACACCTGCACAATTTCCAGCATACTAATCGAAACTGCTCTTCATAGTCAAGTTCCTCGTCAAGATTGACGATTCCCTCGACGTTTTCGCCGAGCACGCCATTGGTGGCATCGTCGGCCTCATTTTCAACGCTCTCTTCGCCGACCCGGCCATCGTCGGTCTTGACGGTGTCAACAGCAGCAAGGGTGGCTGGATCCGCCAGCACTACGAGCAGCTCTACATCCAGATTGCCTTCATCGTCGCCTGCTGCGCCTACAGCTTTGTCATGTCGGCCCTGATCGCCAAGGCCATCGACCTCATTCCCGGCTTGCACCTTCGCGCCTCCGAGGAGGCCGAGCTTCTGGGCATGGACGACGACCAGCTCGGCGAGTTCGCGTACGACTACGTCGAGGTCCGTCGCGACTTCCTTGCCTGGACCCCTGCCATGGAGAACCAGGCCGAGGACAACCACCGCATCGAGCCGCAGCACGGCATCGAGGAGCACGCCAAGATGGCCAACACCAACGGCAGCCAACTCGCCTCATCGGATCGCAACATCAGCACGCCGAACCTCGAGGCCGCCCAGGAGAAGCATGGTGCCTCGGCGCGCGCCCCCGCCAAGGAGCGCGCTGCCGAGGAGGATGCCGGTGTGCTCCCTGCCGCTAACCACTAGGAGGGAGGGGTTTGGCAGCCGTTGGGCACTCCACCTCTTATCTGGTCCTTTTCATTGTTTTCCGTAACCCGCAAGCCTTCAAGCCGTGTGCTCTTGATTCGTTGTATATCTGCTCCCACTTTTGCGCCCAAACGTCTCTTTTGATTATTGATATATACCTTTTTTCTGGGGGCAGAAAAGAGCTGGGACAAATAAATAAATAGACTGTAAACAAGCCACGCTTCTTTTGTTCAAATGCGCTTGTACATAATTCCTTGTTTGTTGTTATACCCACAGAATCCGATTGGATGCTTGACTGTCCATACGTCACAACTCTGTGAAAACTTTAGTCGTCCAATGTAACCTATCCAGACACTCTGTCATGAAATTGCCTGCAGTCTCCTCTCTCCCCCTGCTCGTCGCGAGACACCCAGCAAGCAAGCAAGCAAGCACGACAGGCACACATACCCGCCACATCCGAGCGAGCTCGGTTTCAAGTTTTGGCACGACACCACCAACCTTACTATTTGCACAGACGAGACAAAGACAAAGACAGATTGGGCAACAATGCATGTACCGCGTGTGTAGCTAGCTAGCCAGGCACCGCCCATGTCAAACGGGGGGGGGGGGCGTGCTTTATTTTTATTCTAGTTTTTTATTTAAACTCTTAACCTCGGAGGGGGAGTGCTCGCGCACACATACACACACACACACGCACACACGCCCGCACCCTCCGGTGACGAATAGGCTGTAATCCGGAGATAGGCGGCAGGTCATCTTCGTCGTCGTCATTTTAATTTACCTTTTCTCGTCTTTGAGCACGGACCCGCCGGGATATGTAGGATAGGTACCGTTTCAGAGCCGAGAAAAAAAAAAGATAAATGATGATACGCAGTACTCTCTGGAGACAAGCTCCGTCATGCGAGATGCGTGGTACGTTTCATCCGTCGTCCCATACACGCGGGCCCCGGCTGTCGGGCCAATGCGAGGGAAAAAGCACGCACGGTCCTGGACAAATTAACTGCCCGGTCGAGGTGTGTCCATGCAGCAAGAGCCAGCAGCTTGCCTAGGAGCAAATACGTGAGAATCGTCACCACCGCGGAGAAGAGGTTGAGTGGTAAAGCACACACAATCATTTTCCACCCTGTTCTTCGTTCCTCTTGTGGACATGTCTGTCTAACATATTGATTTCCAGATCTTCCCTAGCCCCCCTACTGCCATAACATTGGATCTTCAATGCTTCTTTTACTCACTCGGGACGCTCCCCATTGTTCTTTTTGGTTTTATTCGGAGATTTTTTGTTTTTCCTCTATCTTTGGATCTACTCCAGCTTCAGAGTCTCAAACTGCTCAATCGTCGCCTCGAAACCCTTGGCCTCGGACTCGTAGTCGGCGAGCTTCTTGCGGTCGGCCTCCTGCAGGGACTCGGCGACCTTCTGCTGGTATCCCGGATCCGAGAGGAGTTTCTGCTGCTTGGCGATGGCGGCACGAGTCTTGTCGAGCTTCTTGTTGGCCTTGGCGATCTCGTTGTCCATGTCGACGCGGCCCTTGACGTACAGGTACACGGCGGCGGATGCGGAGACGGGGAAGGCGACACAGCCGGCGGGCCGGGACTCCGAGGCGGACAGCGTCTCGATGCCGGTCACGCCCTTGCCACTGAGCGACTTGATGGACTGCACCTGCTCCGCGACGGTCTTGTGACCAAAGTCGTCGTAGGCTTGAACGTAGACTGTGAAGGTCCGATTAGCTAGGTTGTCCTGTAGGGTGAATGAAGTGGAAAAAATGACTTACCCTTGGCCTCGTCCTTGAGGGTGTACTCGGCCATCAGAGACCGAATACCCTTGGAGCAACCCATGACGAGCTCGTAGGCTGCCTCCGCCTCCGGGTTGTCGAGCTCGGGGTCAAAAGTGGGGTACTTGGCAAGCATAATAGACGGTGTTTTGTCGTCCGGCCGCCTGGGTAGGCGCTGCCACAGCTCTTCTGTCAGGAAAGGCATAAAAGGGTGGATGATGAGCAGGGCGTTCTCAAGCGTGGTGTAGAGAGTGTCAATGGCAGACTGCTGCTGGTCCTTGGGGCCGTCCTGAATCAAGGCCTTCGAGTTCTCAATGTAAACATCGCACAGCTGGTTGTACCAGTAGGCATATATGATGTTGGTGGACTTCATGAACTCGCGCTCGGGAATGGCCTCATTCACCTCCTTGATGGCTTGGTTCATTTTGTGCAGAATCCACTTTTCAGCAAGCGACTCCTTTCCAGTGAGCTTGCCTGTCTTTTGCGGGACGTAGTCGTTGTCGATCTTGCCGAGGACATACTTGGTCGCCTGATAGATCTTGTTACAGAATTTCCGGTATCCGTGCATGACCTTGATGTCAAAGTTGATATCGCCGCCGCCAGTAGTGTAGTTGGCCAAGCAGAAGCGCAGGGCGTCCGCACCGCATTCGGGAATGCCGTCTGGGAACGCAGTCTTCTGGTACTTCTTTGCCTTCTCAACTTCGCTGGGGTGCAGGTTGCCCTGGGTGAGTTTCTCGTGGAGGTTATCGAGCTGGATGCCGTAGATAACGTCAAGGGGATCAATGACGTTACCCAGAGACTTGCTCATCTTGCGACCCTCAGAGTCACGAATGAGGGAATGGCAGTATACCTCCTTGAAGGGAATGTCGCCAACCATCTTCAGGCCAAGCATGATCATTCGCGCGACCCAGAAGAACAATATATCCCAACCCGTCTCGAGAACTGACGTAGGGTAAAGAGTTTGCAGGTCATGGGTCTTGTTGGGCCAGCCGAGAGTTGAGAATGGCCAGAGACCTGACGAAAACCATGTATCGAGCACGTCCTCATCACGCTGAAGGGTAAACTTCTTGCCAGAGAGAGCCTTCTCAGCCTTGGCTTGGGCTTCTTCCTCGGTGCGGCCCGAGAACCAGCGCTTATCGTCCGATCTGTCGGGCTCCTCGCCCTCCACAGTCGCAAAGTAAACAGGACATTGGTGGCCCCACCAAAGTTGTCTGGACAAGCACCAGTCGTTGACATCCTCCATCCACCGGAAGTAGCTGTTCCTGGCTGTCTCTGGCTGGATCTTGACGCGGCCTTCCTTCACAACGTCGAGAGCCGGCTTGGCAAGGTCTTTCATCTTCATCCACCATTGTGGCTTCAAAATGGGCTCAATGACGTCCTTGGACCTCTCGCACATGGGCACCTTCATCGGGTTGTCTTTTTTGTCGACATAAAGACCCGCCTTCTTCAGATCCTCCTGAATTGTGTAGCGCACGTCGAAGCGCTTCTGGCCCTTGTACGCGCCAGCATTTCCATTCATCAGACCATCATCGGTGAGGATGTTGATGAACTCAAGCTTGTGTCTCTGACCAATCGCAAAATCATTGGGGTCGTGTGCAGGTGTGATTTTGACCGCACCAGTACCGAACTCCTTGTCGACATAGTCGTCGGCCACGATTGGCATCAGGCGGCCCTCAATGAAGGGGTGGATGGCATTCTTGCCAACAAGATGCTTGTAGCGCTCGTCCTGGGGATGCACGGCGATACCAGTGTCTCCCAACATCGTCTCCGGTCGGGTCGTAGCGACTTCGATGGTCTCGTCCGAGCCTTCGATCTTGTACTTGAAGTGAACAATAATACCAAATTCGACCTTGCGCTCATATCCTGGGACGTCCAGCAGTGTCCGTCCAGTAAGTTCCTTGCTGACGACTTCGAGATTAGAAAGGGCCGTGTTGAGCTTCGTGCACCAGTTGACAAGACGGTTGGCTCGGTAGATGATGCCTTCCTCGTGCAAGGACACAAAAGTCTCCGTGACAGCGGCCGACAGGTTCTTGTCCATTGTGAATGCTTCTCTCGTCCAGTCTGTGGAGCCGCCCATCTTGCGTTGGGCGTTGTTGATCCGCGTGTGGTACTCGGCCTTCCAATCCCAGACAGTCTCGATGAACTTGGCGCGCCCAAGGTCATGGCGGGTCTTGCCTTCTTTCCTCATGAGCATATTCTCGACAACGCTCTGCGTGGCAATGCCGGCGTGGTCGCAACCAGGCAGCCAGAGGGTAGTCTTGCCGTGCATACGAGCCCAACGAGTCATGATGTCCTGCAGGGAGTTACCCAGAGCATGGCCCATGTGTAGAGAACCGGTGACATTGGGAGGCGGAATGACGACGACGAAAGAGCCCTCGTCCTTGACGCTGCCGTCCTCCTTGAATTTGGGCTCGAAGAAGCCCGACTTCTCCCACCATTGGTACCATGCTGACTCAACGGCGACTGGGTTGTAGGCCTTGAGCTGAGGGTCGTCGAGAGATCGCAGGCGCTTTTTCTCTCCCGGGGGAGTGTCCTCGACATATGGAGGCAGAGGCTCCTCTTCGGGCTTTGCTGGCTTTGCCTTCTTCTCCTTGGGCTTCGCAGCGGTGGCGGCGGCGGCGGCTGGGGCGGCCTGGGCCTTCTTTTGTAAGAACTTTGCATTCTTCTCTGCCTTTTTGCGCTCGCGCTCGAGCTCCTTCTCGCTCTTAACCTTGGGCTCGGCCTTGGCCTCGGCAGCCTGCTCCATGTCGGCAGTCTGGCCTGGGGCGTGGAGGCCGGCGGCGCTGTTGGTAGAGCTTGCTGCGACGGCCTGCTTGACGTCGCTAGAGAGGGGAGGGATTGGGGAGTCGCCGGATTTGTCTTTACCGTCGTTGGCGGCAACTGTGTAGGGAAGAAGAGGTGAATTAGTCGTTTGCAGATCTGGTGCAAAGCGCCCGACGCAATAAATTTTGGTTTCGTGGAGGGGTGAGGCACGGCGGGGAGGGAGGACCCTTTGACGATGTGGGGTCACAGGCGCGATGTCGGTAGGGACGACGGGAGGCAGAGCTGCATGCAAGACGAGCCGGTGGGAGTTGTGTCAGGGGGACGAGGGATCAGGCACATACTGATGTTGCCGCGGGCACTGTTTGTCGCCATTGTGGCTTTCGACACGCGTAGGTAGAGGTGGGGGCTGTACTGCGGCCTGCGCACCCAGATTGCTCGGAGGGGAAGCCTGGACGACAACTTGGCGATGTTGTGTGAGGGGCAGTGGTGGCGCGGGTAGAGCAGGAGCACTTGTCGGGACGTGGTGCGCAAGGACATTTATCTCGGCACGCAGAGGAGGCACAAGTACAGCACAGTCCTGGTGCCGTGACTGTTGCTGCTAGACTGGGCTGTAGGGCAAGACAATAGGCTGGCTGGTTGAGTCACCATCTCGTTCGATCTCGGACATCAGACTGACATTCTTCTTATCGATAAGTCTTGTGGCTCGTCGTTGAACCGGAGCAGCACCAGGTATTAGACAACCCCTCACAGATCTGTGACTCTTTGGACCTGTCGAGTCTCACCTAAGCATCTCGACCGCGCTGCGTGACAAGCCAGCTGAAGAACATGGGCGCGTCCTTCCACAGCATCCCCGGCACTGCAGCCGCCTGCACCCACGAGGGCACGACGCCTCCGGCGTCACTCGCCGTCGCCATGACCCATTCGATCTGTCCCGCCCTGCCAGTCTGGCGCACCCTCTCGACGCTCGCGTAGACAGCCACCTGCGCGCCCGCCTCGCTTGACAGCCTGCTCCTCGGGTCCTCGCCAAAGTCCGGCACGGGGATGCTCACAACTAGGAACTCTTGCCCTCCTGCTGCTGCTGCCTCGCTTCCCGGACCGTGACCGTCCAGGACTCCATGGTGCCCGGGGCCGGCCGCACTGCTCTTCGACGCGGGTGCGCCGGTGACTCTTCTGCAAGTCATCTGCAGCAAGGGAAACGTCCGGTCTCGCAACACCGGCCGCCCGACCTTGTGCCTCATCTCCTGTATGCTCAGGCTGAAGTCACGCCATACATCGCCATCACCACTACTACTGGCCCCCAGCTCAACCTCGATCCCCTCGCACCCGCGCCACCGCACAGCCTCGTGCGCCGCCACCACGGCAGGCGACAGCTGCGCCTCGGCCTGCGCGTGCTCCAGGCGGTGGTACCGGTCAAACTCGTCCCACGAGGCCGTCCCCCGTCGAGCCGCGTCCTCGTGCACGCTCCGGCGGCAGAACCACGTCTCGCGACCGCCACGGCGATGCCGCTCCCGCCGAGCCCGGACCGTCGACTGTGACGGTCCGGGCTGCCAGGCCCCTCGCACCCCGATTAGCCGGTCCAGCTCCTGCGCGTCCACAACGCGGCTCGACCGCGCCACGGGCGCCTCGGAGTCACGGCTTCTCTTGTCCCCTCGCGCTTGCTTCCACGCCGTGCCCGGCGCCGCTTCCGCGTCCGTGTCCGCCGAGGCCGAGGCGATGAACGGCGCGGCCTCTGCCAGGACCGCCACTAGAAAGGGCCGCAGCTCGTCCCTCGTCGCCGTCTCGCTGGGTAGCTCGTCCCTGCCTATCCCCCAGAGCCGGACCAACGGACCCAACGTCACATCCGAGCCGTTGTTGCTGCGGCCGGTGGTGGCAGAAGAAGTGGCGTGGTTGTCATCGTTGTTGTTGTTGTGGGCTGTACCACCGCTCTCATCATCTGCCGTAGCGGTGGCGGGTAATTCGCCGCGCGTCGTCTGCGCCGCGATGTCCTCCTGGCCCATCGAGGTCGTGAGCCGCGACATGTTGTCAGCCATGGGGGAGGGCGGTTGGTGGATCAGAGCTGGCTTGCAATACAACTAACAGCGGTGCAATCGTGCTATTGGGGCTGTTGGGGCGGCGGCCGGTCCGCACTTTTTGGTCTCTCTAGTCGCTGTGTCTTAAGTGCGCTGAAAGGATGCTGGGGTGCCGCCCAAGGAGTTAGAGAAAATGTTACTCTTGGCTAGTTTTTGTTTTTGAGACGCGTAATGTAATGTTGTGCACGTCCACTAAGGGGCGGATGTTTTAGTGCAGAGTCGCGCGATGGGAATCTTATCATGTCAGCATTGGCCCTCCCAGAAACAGATCTATAAAGTTAGAAGCAAGAAAAGCTAATGCGAGTAGCAGATTGTTAGGCTTGAGGCAAGCAAAGGGAGCGCGTTTACGCTACTGTTAGAACGAGATGTCCCACTTGCACTAGGGAGGGGCGTTGCAGGAATGCATATTTGCGTCATCCCCCCTTATGAAGAATTCGGGTTTGCACATCCAGCCATCACGAATCTCGATACAATAAATGCAGCCGTACTTCATTGGTGATAAAGCTGTCGGGTCATTGGCAAAGCGAATGGAATGCGTTTCTTCGCCCTTCATTAAACTATGATTAAGTGTATGCTTATTTGCAGAACTCGTCGCCAAAGACGGACGAGTCTCCGCGGTCGCATATGAACCCCTTCCGTCTATGATGCGTAATTTCCAACATCAGCCTCAACAACAACAATAGCCCTGTGAGAGGCTGACCCTACATATGTTACACGAAGATTACTGAAGTATTTAGTCATGTTCGCATTTCATTCTAGCGAGGCTCTTATCCAACATCGCACTCCTACTCGTCGCGACGCTCCCAGCGGATGTTGGCAGGCTCGAGCGGGCGCGAGAAGAGGGACTGGTAGTCGGTGCCAATGACTTTGCCGACGGAGCCATCGGTGTTGCTAAACTTGAACTTGCGGGCCAGCATGGCTGTAATGGTCTGCAGCTGCACGTTGGCAAACTGCTCGCCAATGCACCTGTGCCGGCCAGCACCAAAGGGAAGGTAGGGCGAGTTAGCGCCCTTGCTGACAAGGCCGTATCCATAGTCGGTCTTCTCCTCGTCCTCGGTCGAGACCGTGATGACAGCAGCCGGGGCAATAGGCGAGTCCTTGTTCCAGCGGGTGGGCTCCCATAGCTCGGGCTCGGGGAAGAACTTTGAGTCGGACGCCGAGATACCTGCAGCAGCGAGGAGGGTGTGGCTGGTAGGGATGACGTAGCGGGTATTGGGGACAGGCATGGGCGTCTTGACGGCGCGCATGATGGAGTGGATGGGCGCATGCAGTCTCAGTGTCTCCTTGAGGATGGCCTGATTGAGAGGGAGCTTCTGAAGGTTCTCGTAGGTCAAAGGAGGCAGGTCGGCGCCGAGGACTTCAATCTGTTCCTGGTAGAGGGCCTCCATGATATCCGGGCGGGCAGCGAGCCAGAGGCAGAGCCAGGAGCTGGTGGAGGAAGAAGAGTGCTGGCCGGCCATCAGAAGCGCAATCAACATATGGGCCACCTCATGATCAGGCACGGGGGTGCCGTCCTTGTAGGTAGAGTTCATCAAGTGCCACATCATGTCCTCAGTGTCGGTTGACCCAGTAGCACGGCGGTGCTTGATGACATCCATGTAGATCTTGGCGACAGTCTTCTGAGCGTGGTCACGGCGAGCGTTCCAGGGCAGAGGGGCCCAGTAGAGAGCAAAGTTGATGGGGCTGAAGCCCATGTCGAGATCGTGGTAGAGAGAGGCAATCTTCTCGTCCAACTTGCTGCGGACCTCGCTGCCTTGTAGGGTGTGGGAAGCGGTGAAGATGGTGAGCTCAGCCATGTTCTTTGAGATGTTAACAACGCCGGTCTTGCCCTTGAAGTCGGCAGATCGCTTGAAATAGTCGTCGACTTCGTCGCTGATGATGGGAACGTAGCGCTGGAAAGCTGTCGTGGAGAGGGCAATCTTCATGAACTACAAGATAACTCGAGTTAGCAAACGATGCCTGATTACACATGAGATTCTACCGGAGGCGGGGATCATGCCGAACGCACCTTCTTCTGCTCCATGAGCTTGGAGTTCGGGCAGTCGTACACCACATCTTTTCCGAACACTGGGGTGGTGAGAACGGTGTAGACTTCCTCTGCGTTGACGTCCCTGATCTTGCCGTTCAGGATGAACTCGTTGCCGGCGGGGCCGAGATAGACGGTCGTCTTCTTTCCGAGGAGGACGAAGGTAAAGATGTCGCCGTACTGTTTGGAAAACTTGCGCGTCAGTCCACTTGCTTCCCGCACCTACATTGCCTGACCGCCTCACCACCATCTGCCTAGGGCGGGGAGTCACTCACCTTCTTGCGCTGCTCCGCCATCCAGCGGGGAGGGTCCATGCCGTACGTGACGGTGCTTCCGATCAGAGGGAACAAGTGGAACACCATTGGAGGCTCGTTGGGGTTCTTAAACAGAACCTGGCTGAGTACGTTGAACAGGACCGAGAAGAATAGGAAGCCACCGAGGCCCAGTCCGATCTGAGCGCCGAGGCCGAGCCCGGCGAACTTTCCAGCCGCCGGGCCAAGAACCTCCTCAACGAAACCCATGGCTGCGTGCTTATGCTGTCGACTATGAAGTGCCAAAGTGTCGTGGATGCGAGGTCGTGGGTGTGTGTTGGACCCCTTTCGCGAAAGGGGGGTGAATTATTGTTGGGAGCAACCCTTGGAGCGGGGAGTGCGCTGCTTCTGGTGTGGAAAGGAATGATGTACAATAATGTCGAAGAAGGGACGCCCCTGGTGGGAAGGCGCGGATTATAAGATATAGGACGACAAGAAGCGTCGCCGGCAGCAGATGCGTGTCGGAAGGGCTGCGTTGTTCAGCACCCTGATCTGACCACTGGGAGAAAGGGAGATTACGCAGTCCATGGATTATGGATTGCCATGCCAAAATCTTACCCGCCATTGCAGGGCTTTCGTATTCGGTTTCGTGCGGACTGAAAAGATGGAGAGCGGAGCCCTTCGCTTGGTGCGATTTCAAGCCACTCCGGTCCTTCCGCTCACCCATTTATTATGTGCTTGTCTGTGCGAATCCGAACCAATCACGGCCTCAGAGTACCTGACACCGCTCTTCTTTTGGCTCAATCGAGGCTACGCTACTTGACGTTAGTCTCAGCCGAGCCCACTGGAGCAGCTTCGACATACGTCGGCAGGACAAACACACCAATATCTAGATCCTGCACAGTCAAAGTACATCGTCGGTTATCCTTTGAGCGGGGCCCAATGCAATGGTTCGATCTTTGTCGGACCTGACCATACGACATCGGATGTTGTTCCGTGTAACCACGCCTGATCGCCTGTAACTTCTATACAGCTCATGATAACTTTAGCGCTAATAGATAGCCCTTAGGTTTTGCCATCGAGTTACCACTTTTGTTTGCAAAGAAATGATGGAGGGTATCAACATTTCGCTATCATTACAACTACATCGAAAATAAATGCACGCTATACAAAATGAGGCTACGCTGTGGCAACCGTATTAAAGTCCCAATGCTCAAAACAATTCCGTCATCGTCCACACCGAAATCACACATTGTGTCTTCCAAGGTCGCATCGGATGGGCGGCTTATCGCTGCGCGTCTGGTCTTGGTCCCTGGAGCCCATGTAGTCACAACTGGACATCTCCATCGTGTGGGATCCTCGACGACTTTGGAAGCGTCAATTGTCCAAGGGAAAGCGTCCTTGGTGCTTTGCGACGCTCCACACCCTGGTTCTCCTTGTCCGAGTCATCGTTGAAGCCGTCTCCTGACGACGGCGCCGGTTGTCCCAAGAATGCTTGGTGTGCCATAGCGTTCATCTCCTCATGGGGCGTGCGGAAGATTTCAGAGCCATAGTCGTCCGTTGCTGTCGGAAGACCCTCAAATTCGTCATCATCTTCGTCAAAGGCCGAATAGAAGCCTCTCTTCCGTGCGTCAAGAGTCTGCGAACTGCGGGACAGCCGATTTAGCCTGTAACTCAGTTTCGTTACCTGGGACTCCAGTATCTGTCGGTTCGCGCGCTCTGTGTCGAGCAGCGCTTTCAAAGTGGTGTAGTGGTCCGTCGCAAGAGCGTCCTGAAGTTCGCGCGGGAGGGTCGGCAAGCTCGTTGCTTCACGCACGCTTGTGTGGTTCGAGTGGAGCCTGCCAGAAAGCCTCGGAGGGGCAGGGTTTGAGCCGACATAAGTGTAAGCATCGCCGAAGGACTCGACGCTCTGACGTGATGAAGGAGCATTGTCGCGTAGAGTGGTTGTGAACGAAGTCCCAAACTGCTGAGCAAAACCATTGTTTACATGTGCCAAAGACTGTGGACTCCTCGGAACAGCTTGCGACGGCCGTCCGAGTTGCGTGTTGTTAGAGATCAGTTCAAACAACTGAGCGACAAGCTTTTCGAGCTTCCGAGTATGCGCCTCCAGAACAACAACACGGTCTTGCAAGCTTGACTCGGATCCAAGCGGACGCTCGAGTTCGGGAATCGTGTCTGGGAATAAGCGGGCCGAGAGTAAAGGGCTATCCGCAGGTGTCTGGAACCGGAGCTCCTCAGGACTGAGCGGAAAGTCTTGTGGTATCGTGCGCGGTGTCTCAGCATAAGTGTCGGTTGGGGGATTGCTGAGGTTGGCGTCCTCGTTGGCGTGCTCGACTGGTGGCGACAGAGCCCGAGGTTGATAGCTCTCTCTCCAGTAGCGGATCTCTTCGCTGCGGTTGCGACTTGTCACTTCAACCTCGGCCAGATGAGGCATGCCTGTCAAGCTCTTCGATCTTGGTCTCTGAGTGCTGGTCTCGTAGATGGAGAGAGCCCGCCCGATCTCGTCAGGGTCCTGCAAGTCCTCGTTGGCGACTCGGATCCCGCCATTTGCACTTGCGGGCCGCGGAGACAGGCCTAGAGGATCTCCCTCAAAGTCTTTGCGAATCGGACTCAAGACCAGGCTAGAGGAGGCCGCTCTCTTTCTGAGCATGCCTGGTTCAAGGAACATTGAGTTTCGCGCGCTCTCAATGGCCAGCATGTCGCCTGGCCCAACCGAGTGAGATCGGAGCGCCCTTTCATACTCGGTAATTGGGAACGAAAATGAGTGCTTGGCCTCACTTTGTTCCATTGGTGAATCGCGCCGCGCAGGCGGTTGCTATATAATAAGCGAGTCAGCGTCGGAAACATACGAATAGGTAATGGGAGGGTATCCGAAAATGCCCGTCATGGTCACACGTGCTTACACTACGGTGCTGGTCGGGGCTATCGGTGGCTTGATAGACGGTTTCAGCCTCCGAGCCGCGGCTATTGGTGTCTCTCTTTTTCCGGCCGAACAACTTGCTTAGGGCAGATCTAAACGTCGACTTCTTCCGCTGAGGCTGGCTGGTAGAAGCATGGCTGGCACTGGAAAGACGAGCAGCTTGAGCTTGACTGTTGCGGGTCGCTTCTGGGGTAGGCGTGTTTTCATGATCGAAGTGAGACTGCTGTGGCGGGTCTCTGTTTGGACGGCTGACTGCCATGATGCCGGGCTCGTCCCCATCTCCTGGGGAAGGCGAAGGAGACGAATGCAAATCAAGAGGAGTACCTTGATGGGCGATGCCAGATCCAGGAGTGCGTATGGGAAACTCATCGTCGACCAAGATGGGCCCGCTTATGCGGCCACGGATGCTGCCAGGCTGGGAAGACTTCGGCCTGCCTGCGACCGAGCCGGGCCTGAAGAGCGGCATGGCGTCTTCCCTGTGCGTACAAAGTAGAATAAAAAGGAAAAAGAGAGGATCCGCAGGCGAGGACTGTGGAAGGGAGTATGTTGAAAGAGTGACGAAGTGAAGGATGCGGGTTGCAGACAGTCTACTGTCGGGAAAGACGGAGCAGGGCTTGTTCCATGGTCGCTCGACTGACTGTACAGGCGTGATACGGCGGCACGGGGTTGCGACAAGCACGGCTTGGGAACGCGGTCAATAGAGCCTGGCCGCTGGGTTGCGCGGCGAGAGGCAGGAAAGCGACGGACCGAGAGAGGAAACCAGAAATAGCAGGCGTTGAGGGTCGAGGGCCGAGGGACGGGAAGCAGTCGAGTATTGTACCACGACCTTGAACGAGCACCGTCCGGGGCGGGGGCAGGGCGGCGGGCCTTTGCAGGCCTTAGCAGGCTTTAGCAGGCAGCTTGGCTGGCTGGCGGCGCCGGCTGAGGGAGCATCATCATGTGCGGGCTGGGATGAAGGTGGGATGCGGTGCGGTCTGAAACAATGCGACCCCAGGCTGGGCGAGGGTGTATCCCACTAGCGGGCGGCGGCCGGGTCCCCTGGCCGTGTCGCCTGGAAGGTGACGAGACGTGTTTGGGGCTTCACGTCCGGCAACCCCGCCCCAGCGAGCAGCGAGCAGCGAGTAGCACTCGACAACGTGTATCGGGCGGGACCCTCCCAAGCTGCCAGCCCTCCAACCGCCGTGGGCCGGCGCTGCTGCATGTGGTGATCTCTGGCGGGGTCCTCGGGCCAGCAGGATCCAAGGCAGGGAGGGCACGGTAGACGGGGCGCTGCACGATGCGGTTCGCTGAGCACCTCGAACCCCTCGCGGGCGTGGCTGCCAATTGCTGGCTGGGGTGTGTGCCTGCCCCTGCAGCGGCGGCAGCCACAGACTCGTCCGGCCTGGACTTTACGGTGGGAGTCGGGGTCTGCCCAGGTGGCAGGCGAGGCAGGCAAGCAGGGAGGGGATCCATGTGGCCTGGGGACAACCACCTGCCTCGCATCTGCTCAACCTCGCCAACCCAACGGCTGCCATCTGTCCAATACACGCCTGCCGACTCCTCGGCCTCTGAGACACGGCCTTGGCCACGATCGACACCGGGCCCCTTGGATCTCTTGGGTCTGGTATCAAATCATCCAACGGGTCCCATGGCGGCTTGCCTCGCCCTTTGCTGTGCCAGGGTTGGCTCTCGGCAGCACCTCCGAACCGCACGCGAAACATGGGACGAACGAGGCCTGTCGGGTTCTCAAAACCCCACGCCTGAGCCCGTACGGTATCCAGGGCATGCCCCCCAGCGACGCCCGGCGTTTTCCCTGTGCCGCCGATATCCCGCGACTCAATCTGCGCAGACAGACACGCGGCCCGCCGGAGAAAGCATGCCTCGAGGTGGTGTCGGGTGCTGCAGCCCAAGTTGAGATGAGGAAGGTCAACATCTTGCTGTGGCCGGGCCACGATCTACTGGCCTTTTCCGACCTGTCCGCGGCCATTTTTGGAAACTCTTGGCCGACTCTTCATGCAAGCTCAGCCATGCCACGAGCCGCAGCCGGCGGCCAACACGTGCTCCCCACTGCATCCCCAGCGTCGCGACGAAATTGAGCTGGCAAAGGACGAGAGGTTTGCTCACGGCAACTGCCATTGACGTTCTGCCACGCCGCTACGCGAGCGCCTGCTACAAAGTTGCAGCATCTGGCACACTAAAAGTCTGGTCACCAGAGGTTTCAGGTCCAGAGAGACCCCACACATGACACTAACAACCACCAACGGGCTCTAGAGCTAGAGACCAACAATCAGAATAACATCCGACGACATTTTGCTCCGTAAGCACAGCATGCAGCACACATTATAGTTTGTCGAGACTGGAGGCTATCATAGTACACATTTCCAGGCACCGGCATAGTCTGAGAGGCTTGGCACGCACCTCGGCACTTGGCAAATCGGGGCAACCGCAACGGTCCATCTCATCATTCATGGCTGCTGACACCTGATCGCCTGAGCCTGCTCAGGTGAATTGACCCCCATCCATCCCGTCAGCTCCTGATCTTCGGATCTCCAAGTGGGGCCATAAATCGCGCTTGCAGCACTTCATGGCCATTAACTCCGCCCCATCCACAGTAAATGTCCGTGTCCTGGAAGGAAGCACTCTATTCCAAAACGCGTGCCGTGTACATAGTACATACGTGCCCAACCAGCCGAATCGGGACAATTGGATCCAGGAGAGCATGGCCTGGTCTGGCACAGTAGTTGCTCTGCCTGTCGCAGGAGTCCAGGGGCCACCGCGCCACCGGACTTGTCAGAGTCTCGCAGGGTTCATGACGTTCCTGCGGCCCAGCCCTTCGCGGGACAATCACGACATGACGTCCCGGGTTTCATGCCTATAGCCGTGCATCATATTGCCATTTACGAAACCTTCTAGTGGGGAAGGCCATCCATGTCCTGGGGGCATAGACAATGGCCGAGGGCATAATTTAGCCCGGATCTTGACCCTTACTTTTGAACGTGCTCATCAATCTCGAGTTGAACAATGCAATATGCAATGCGATGACGTGCGAGGCTCATGCTACAACATCTGCCAGATCAGGGTAGCGGAGATCGGCATTGTCCTCGAGCCATGCCATCCAGTCCTTGAGAAACTTGCTGCCCCTATAATGTTTGTGCAAAGAACGACACCGTGGTCAGTCGGCTGCACGATGGCTTTCTATCTTGCATCGGACGCGGCAGCATTCCGCTCTTTGTGACCCCGAGAGTGTCTCCGGCATGGATGCGACCTGCACGGGCGTGCAACCCACTCGGGTATGCCACGACCACCCAAATCAAGATGCAACATTGGTTGGAAGGAGGCAATCTTCTGAACTTACTTCTTTACTGTCTCCGAGTCGCCAATGACAACAAGGGAGCGCTTCGGGCGCGTCATCGCGACTAAACAGTGGGACAGGGGCAGTGTCAGCTCCGGGAGCTTTTACATTTGGAGTGTGTTGTTGTTGTTGTGCACACCGCTCTCGGGACATTTGGATTGTCACAAAACGATTTATCACAAAGACGTAGCTTTTTTGCAACGGGTGAATCCTTACCATTCAGCCGTCTCTTCTCCCCCAGGAAGCCGACTTCTCCTTCCGTGTTGCTGCGGACGAGGCTGACGACGACGACCTCCTTCTCCCGGCCCTGGAAGCCGTCGACAGAGCCCAGCTCTATGCCGGGAAACTGTTCCTTGAGTGGCCGGAGGAGAGCGAGCTGTAGATTGAGTTTCGTTCGTGTCAGCTTGGTCACCTTCTCTTACGTCTTTGTGCGCCGTGCTCGGGGGATAAAGTCCTTCCTAGCCCAAGTAAAGGAAACCTGAGCCGCTCACCTGTCCATTGTAAGGCGTCACGACGGCAATGTCCTGTGCCTTGACGCCCGCGTCGACAAGCTTGCGCACGTGGTGCCGCACAAGGCCTGCTTCGGACTCGTTGCTCCTGCTATCGCCCAGCAGCGTCCTCAGGCTGACCTTGGCCCCCGCGGCGGCGGGATCCTCCTCGTCCGTCTTCTCCGGGTAGTCGCCGCCCTGCGTGTCGATGAAGATGACGGGCTCGCTCGTGTCCTCAGTGTCTTCGACGGTGTACGGCAGGTCTCGGAGCAGGCGCTCCTTTACGGCGTCGCCGGCGACGAGCTCCGAATCGTACAGCTGATCCGAGGGGAACCGCATAATCTTCTCGTGCATGCGGTACTGCGTCGTGAGCATCCTCTTGATGGACGGGCCATGTAGGGCGAGCAGCCGGTCAAACAGTGTCGTCTCGAGCGTCATCTTGTTCAGCAGGACCTGACCTTCTTTCCGCGGCTTGACCTTGATCTTGCTGCCGCTGCTGTTGTTCAGCGACTTGATGGTCGGCGGAAGCTGCAGATGGTCCCCCGCGCAGACGACCTTTTTCGCCGACAGCAGCGGCACCCAGCACTGCGCCTCGAGCGCCTGGCTCGCCTCGTCGATGACGACTACGTCAAACTCCTCGCCGCGCAGCTGGTGGCCCCCGGAGCCGTGCAGCGTCGCCAGGACGACCTTGCTGCCCCCGACGAGCGTGCCGACGCAGCGCCGCTCGCGCTCGCGGAACTCCTTGCGCAGCTCCCTCAGCTCCCCGTAGATGGCCCGGCGCTCCCGGCCGCTCTTGGTCTTCTTGATGGACGCCTGCTTGGCGTCCAGCTCGGCCCGGACGTCCTTGACAATCAGCCCGGCCTCGGACGTCTGCGTCAGCGCGTCGAGCGAGTGGCTCACCACCGACGGCAGCAGGCGCGCCGGGTGGCCCAGGCGGAGCATCGGGACCTTGTGCGGCGCGAGGCGCTCGCAGATGTTGTCCACGGCCACGTTGGACGGCCCGCACACGAGCACCCGCTCGCCCCGCCGCACGAGCTGCAGGATGAGCTCGATGAGCGTGTGCGTCTTGCCCGTCCCCGGCGGGCCGTGGATCAGCGCGACCTCGCGCGACTCCAGCGCGAACCGGACCGCCTCCTTCTGCGAGTCGTTCAGGCTCGGATCGATCCAGTCAGAGTCCGAGGGGAGGGGAGGAGGAGGAGGAAGCTAGGTCGGCGGGCACCGGGGAAGGGCTGGACAGGCCAAACAACGTACGTATCAAGATTGAGTACTCGGCCTCGCCCATCTTGCCCAGCTTCTCCATCGTCTGGCTCATGCGCTTGTGCGTGACCTCGTCGGCGAGCTTGACCAGCCACACCCTTCCCGCCGCCGCCAGCGCCGCCGTCCTGTCGTCGTCGTCATCGCCACCATCCTTGCCGCCTTTGCCGCCGCCCCCGTTGATCGCCACCGCGACACTGTCCTTCTTGACCTTGACCACGACCCCGCGCGCCCCCTTCTTCTCGAGATCCGCAATCTCGCGCTTCCTGGCGCCACCCGCGGCCAGCTCGGCCACGAGCACGATATCCCCCGTCCGGATCCCGTGCTGCGGCAGCTCCCCCTCGCTCCCGGCGGCCGCCGTCGCGCCGTCGGCCGCGAGCTCGAGCACCGCCCGCCCGCCGAGCCCCGTGCGCTGCGACGCCACGCTCAGGTTGGTGATGGCGAGCCCCGCGCGCTGCAGCGACGCCGGGCTCGCGCTCGACACGAGGCTGCCCGTCTCGGCGACCTCGCTCGCCAGCTCGGCGTCCAGGAGCGCCAGCTGCGTGTTGGCAAAGGCCGGGATGTCAACCGGGCAAGGGCCGGCAGGAGGCGGAGCCATGGCTTCTGTCGAGTTTTCTTTTTTTTTTCGATGGGAGGCGGTTTGCTTATTTATTTTTCCCCCTCGTGTAGGGGGGAGCTTCTAGGAAACCTAGCTCGCGTCTCCAGGCGACAGCCGGAAGACGTATCTGGATTTCCGTGTCGCAGTAGGTAATGGCGGTTCTCAGCCTTGAGGATGACCCATTGTCCGGCTGTCCGGGCCCGCCGTTTGCTTTTTTGTCTGCCGTAAGATAAAGTCTTAACCCCGCCAGACTTTTAAAAAGGGTGTCCACGTTTTCCAGGATTTGGTTAGGTGTATGGAATGAGTATGCAGTTTTTGGTGTTGAGGATAACACTGCGAAAGCGTCATCCCCGGGTGAACAATAGTTGGGTGGTGCTGCACTCTACGGGTTGCGATTGGATCGCTTGGCTTTGAGAATCGCGGAAGCATTTAGTATGGCATGACGTTGAGAGGGCTGCACGATGCATGCAGCATATACGGGCGGGTCAAGTGGGCCGGGACGGAAGTCCTATCCTCCATGCCGTTCAATCATGATATGGGTCTTCCGCAATGAATGAAGTCGACATATGCATGGCAAGGTCAAAGCTTGATCACAAAAGCTGATCTGGTCAAGGATCCAGATGTACTTGTCTGCACTAGCATGATGTCGGTCTCCATTAAAGCCACTGTCGCAGCTCATGTGTTTAGTTTGTTTTGTTTTGTACCGCTGAAAATGCCACAGAGTACCCCGGGACAACCCATACGCCATGATATCAATGCTGATCTTAAATCATTTGGTTCAATCCCAAATCCGGTCCGCGACGTTGCCAGGCCAGCCTTCCCAAAGCTACGAAGATCGCCCAGCCGGCTGGACCACCACCACCACGGTAAGGCTCACCGCCATCAGCGCAAAAGCAATGAGTGACACCAGTATGATGGCGCCCCTTGATGCCGGGAACTTGCCCTTGAGCACCCACTGCTGGCTCTGATAGTACCTTAGATAACCTAGCAGTAGGACGAGGATGCTGACGCCGATGAACGTGGCGCCCAATGGCTTGCCGATGTGCCGGATCGTCTCGAATTGCGCGTCGTCCTGGCCGTCTGTCAGCGACGTATTGAGCCGGAATAGCTGTGTGACGGCGATGCCGATCGACGCGAAACCGAGCGACGTGCGCAGCCAAGCGAGAAAAGTGCGCTCTGTTGCAACCGGAGTTGATGGCAGCAGTTAGTGGTTGGCTCCAGAAACCGTCGCGGATTAGGCACGGGAGAGAAGTCCTCATACCGAGAGCAAGGTGGTCTCGTGCAACGCTGCCGGTGTTCTCCAGCTCTATCGTCCACAAGCTCGAGAGATACTCGGAAAGCCAGCCCTTCTCGTTCGACGCTTCCCCGGGCTCGGAGTTGTCAGCCTGGGTCCCCTGCGTTGTCGTCGACTGTCTTTGCCGAGCGCCGCCAGAGTATGTGCCGTGGTAGTTGCGCTGTCGCTGGGCCATGACGATACCCGTAGTCTCGTTTGGCACATGTTCGGTGATTGGCGACTGTGAGGTTGGCCGCATCGCGGGACTGATGCCGGAGGCATTACCTACCATGTTGTCGGCACGGGTCCGACCAGTCTAGCAGAAGTGCAAGAGAAGCCTGTCAGTCTCAGACAAGGTAGCAGTTGATCACGGGGGGGAGGTCCTGAGATGTACGGTAACAATTCGACAGGGCGGACAGGACGGACGGCAGGAGAGACTGGTGGGGCGACCTAGAGCGGCCTGGGTCTGGGGATTGTGTGCTTCGACAACGAAAGCACGGGTCAGAGAGGTGAGCTCACATCCAGAATCTGGCCTATGCGCTCCTGGGTGGACTGGCGCCTGAGGCCGGTCTCGCCAAACGACACCGACGACCTAGTCCGGGCCGGAGGCTGCTGCTGCGGAAGTCCCGGGCGTGACGACGAGCCCCTGCGAGAGGTGGGTTGGGATTTGGAGATCATGGTTTTGGCTCTGCCTCTTGTCCTCTTGTCTGTCCCAAGTCACGGTCCCTTGAATCTAGATGCTTGCACCTTTTCCGAGCGCGCACGTGCAGATCGTGACCTGGCTCTTCTCGGCTCGCGCCGAGATCGCGCAGCTGCAATACGGAGGGGTAGGATCTTGATCTAGACCTGCATGAATTGAATGCGAGACTCGAGAGGTGACACAGGCTTCCGTCTGCAGGGCGACAGCAACGCCTTCGACAGCCAGCTCGCCCTTGGACAAATCACAGGGCTCAATTGACAATCTCTGGAACCGGCAATTGCTCCGCTAGCTACGGCAGTGGGTTTTATGCTGCGCGCTGCGGTCTTCGGAGAGGCAGGTAGTGCGTGTCAATGTTGGCTGGTGTCAGGGCTGGCAGGGTGGTGATGATGCAAGACGCTGCGGAAATGATGTGATCTGTCTGGCGGTATATAAGTGGCCGGGGACCTGCTGGAACCTTGCCGCGTGAGAAAAAGGCCGAGCTCAGCGCAGACAGTGATCGGTATGCGCGGCTTCGGAGTCGCAGTCTTGGCTTGGGCTGGCCGCGATATAATGATCAGAAGCCGAACATTTGGACTGGTCGAAGTTGCTTTCACGTGCTCCCCAGAGGAAGAGAGAAGGACCCCATGACTCGGGCAAAGTCACAAGTTGTCATCGGGGACCTTCCTTCCCCAGCTAACTTGAGATAGCATCTGATTGGTCATCGTACAATCAGCGGGGCTCCTCCTTCGCCAACAACTTGCACAGTGGACACCAACATTTGCTATGAATATACGGGATCACGGACAGACCACTCGACGGCACAGCTGTGAGGGAACCACTAATATACAAAACTAACACATTGTCTCTACTATCGGAGTCACTCCGCTAACAAAGATCTCTCCTACAACCCCGCAGCGCAGAAGCACTAGAGCCTGCGCTAAAACTCACCCGCAGAATCCCAACAGTCAAAGCAGTAGTGAGCAGATCCTCTCGCGCAATAATAGACACCAACGACTGCCATCTCCTACCAACTACTGCTTCTTCTTGCTCAGCTTGGGGCTCCCTGGCGCCTGCTCGGCAGCCCGGATCTCGGCGGCTGCCTTCTCGGTCTCCTGGAGGTCTTTGCGCTCGGCGTACCACTGGCCGGCCTGGAGGACGAGGATACCGAATAGGACGAGCGCGAGAATGGTGTTGCTGGCAGCCAGGACCTTGAGGCTGTCCTCCTTGCCCAGAGTGACGTTCTGGCCCGCGATTTCCTCGGACTTAACCCGCAAAAAGTCCTCCGACTCCCAGTAGTTGCCGCTGACCATGCGCAGGCCCTTGACAATGTTGGCCACGTAGATGCCCACGCCGATGAGGTACATGACGAGCGAGGCGCCGTCGAAGAGCATGTTGGCCTCGGACGCCTTGAAGAGCTTGATGAAGAGGCCCAGGAAGCCCACGCCGATCATGATGCTGAGCATGCGCGAGACGAGCGGGGGCGACTGGTGCAGGAACTTGAGGTGCGTCTCGAGCTCAACGAGGTAGGCCGGGTCGACGGGCGCCGAGGTCCACAGCAGCGGGAAGTCGTAGGGCAGCTGCATAAAGACCATGCCGAGGAAAAAGAAGATGGCTAGAGAGTGGGCGAGACGAGGTTAGCTGCGCGCTTGGGATCTTCATCGTGGTTGCTATTGGACCGACAACTGAATGCCTGCCTGCGTCAAGTCACGAGTGAGTTCGCAAGGAGGGGCTGGCTTACGTCCAACAATCATGAAAGTCGCAAAGGAGCTTGACCCGCGATAGTTGCTCGAGGTAGTGGTCTTTGACCAATCAACAAACTTGTCGGACATCTTGAAAATGGGAGCACGAGCGCCAGTGAGAGTACAAGTCTGTGTTATGCTGCAATAGGAGAGGAGCGGGGCGCTGGTAGGATGCGCAGAAAAGGCGTCGTCACGAAGAGAGTCGATTGAGCGTGGAGAAGTCGTGGAAGCGCAGACCGACACGAACTGAGAGAGCTGTGTCGCAAGCGAGCGGGAGGAAAGAACTTGCGACGTTTCCGGTGCAGGTGGAAATTGGCAAGCCAGGATAATGACCGATGTGGACGAGCGGGGAACTCTGGAGAAGCAGGGAGGGGGGGCAGCCACTGCGATTACGCATGAGATTATTATGGGCAAAAGTCAGCAATTATGAGGCTGGAACCACCGAACTCCACTCCAGGGCTGATCCAGAAAGCCAGCCAACTCGGCTCTTTGCGGCACCGAGATGCAAGTTGCGGATTTAGGTCTATCCATACCGGTCTTGACTCGGGATTCTGCACACGCCACGCCACGCCATGAAAACCATCATGCTCGCATCGACTTGGCAGGCCCAGCAGCCACTCATGTATCATGCATATATCGCGAGGCAGCCGCCACTTTGCATCGCATTTGCTATAAACTACGAAAACCACGTGCTGTAAAGTATTACTTGTCGCAACAAACACCCCCACGGATCCCTACGCCTGACGTTTCATCACCCCAGCAGCCTCCGGAACGGATGGGCCTCTGTGTTGAAGACGAACTCGTCGAGCGAGACGAGCGAAGGGTCGCTGAAGATGAGGTAGAAGTACTTTAGCGTCTCGCCGAGCCAGAAGCTCTCCATCGAGTCGAACAGGCCGATGGTGCCGTCCTTCATCCTCACGTCGGCCATGGCGGCGTTGCCCATGGCCGTCTGCGTGTGCTCCTCGACGGCCTCGAACATGCGCCACGCCGTGTCGAGCAGGTCCCGCCGCGCCGTCGCGCGGTACAGCACAAACACGCTCTCGATGGCCTCGGGCCGCAGCAGGTACCGCGCGTCGCCGACCTTGGTGAAGCCCCTTGGCAGCGCCTCCTCCCGGACCATGTCCTCGGCCTTGAACAGGTCGGCCGTGCTCTCGTGCGCGGCCTTGAGCACGCCGCGGTGCCAGTCCGTCTCGTCCCACGTGCAGTCCCTGGCGTCTGAGCAGGCGACCATGCTGAACGTTTCGGGCATGATGCCCGACTGCGTGGCGTTGTACACCCAGACACACCCTTCGGTGAGCTTCTGACCCGCGACGAGGTGCTCGGGCTCCTTGAACAGCTTTCCGCCTAGTGTGAGCATGCCGCCTGCGAAGCAGACAAGGTGCTGGCCAGATGTCTCGAGCTCGTGGACGACCTTACCGGCCCTCGTCTCGGAGTGAACGGTGCCCGCGATCCGGATGTCGGCATTATCTGGCGTCATGGGCCGGAACAAAGTGTGCTTCAGAGCAGCGGCCATCGCGCTCTTGTACATGGTCTCGTAGCATGGTATCAGGCCGCCGAGCAGGGCCGTCATCTTGGGGAGATACTCAAAGACCGAGTCCGCCATCGCGCCCAGGCTGAACGTGTTGTCGGTGTTGAAGCGGAGGTGCTTAGGCTCGACGCTGATAGGCCACATTCCTGATGAGAATCAGAAAGAAATGTCAGCGTATACCCCTTGCCAGCCCTCGACTTCTCGCCGTAGCCCGAATACTCACCCGGAAGCAGTGTGCTGTCCTGCTGATCCTCCAGCGCCTCCCGGATCCGCTCCGTTGTATCGAACCACTTGGGGTCGCCCGTGATCAGGGACAGCCGGGTAAACTCCATGCACAGCGACCCGATCTCGGCGACGAGCGCGCGCTCGGGCGCCTGCTGGGGCGTGACCTTTGCGGCGGCCGCCAGGTCCCAGCGCGGGATGGGCATGCGGTTCGGCGTGTCGAACGCGACGTACAGCATGTCCCCGACCTCGCGGGCCTTGCGGAGCATCTCCTGGCCCCCGCCGAGGTCGTACGCGGCCAGGAACCCGCCGAGGAAGCGGATCGTCGTCTCAAAGACGTTGACCGTCGCTCCGGGCTCCGCGGTGCGCGTGAAGTCTATGGTGGCGGCGGCCCGCGCCGCCGCAGCGTACTCGTCCCCGAGGCCCATGATGAGCAGCGTGTCGAGGCTGTCGACGAGCGTCGCGCCCCAGCCCCCGAACGGGTCCTTTGCCGCGCCCGTCAGCGGCGCCAGCTCGTCGCGCGCCCAGGCGAAGCGCTTGTAGCCGTCCCATGACCGCAGAAAGGTCTGCTTGACGGCGGCCTGGCGCTCCAGCCGCGTGTCGCGCTCCGCGGTCGACTCCTTGGGGAAGACCTTGGCCTGTACCCTGGGGAGCGCCTTTGGCCGGCCCGTGGGCAGGGCGCGCATTTCGTCCATGGGGTTGATGGTGGGCAGGCGCCGCCAGAAGTAGTCCGGGTCGTCTATCACGCCCGGCTCAAACTGCGGAGTGGGCGGGGCCTCGAAGTGACTGCTGCCGCCGCCGCCGCCGCCGACGTCGTTCCAGACGTTGCTGCCATAGCCGCGGGACAGCCAGAGGAAGGTAACGATGGCCGCGATGGCATATGGGAGCAGTCGCCCGCGCCGCTGTGCGATCATGATGGCGGGCAGTCGTTGTTCTCCTTCTCGCAAGCGGCAGTCGGAGGCGCTTTGTAGCCGGGAGAAAGGAGGAAAGCGATAGAGAGCGGCTGTTGGGCTGGTCTTTGAAAGACGGCCGATGTATCACAAAGTGAGTTCTAGGCAGGCTGGTAGGCAGGAACAAATCTTTGTTTGTGACCTCTCGTGCGACATTCACAGCTACTCAAATTTTGCAGGCTGTCACCCAGCAGCTCTGCAGCCCAACAAAAAAAAATCGCTTCCGGGCGGATCTTTGCGCAGCGGGCGGGCAACACACAAAAACACATGTCTGTCGTTGCCGCGTGCTGGGGAAAACGAGTGAGGAGTCTAAGACATTTTCAGAGATGGGTAGGGCCCGATCAAGGTTGGCACTTCAGCCTGGTCTCGGCGGCGTTGGCCATGTCTCTCTACTTGCGGTGCCAGCTTCTTGTAGCAAACCTTTGGTATGCATCCAGCTTCTAGGTATTGCGGGCAGCCCACAGCCAGAGTCGGTAGGGAGTTATGTCTCAAAGCATCACGCAACAATAGGACGTCATCGATAAATGAGCCAGCTGTACGTATACGTATGGCTGTGCGCAAACCAGCCCAACATACACCACACGGCGCAACGTACGCCATCCACTTGCCCAGTAACAAGTTCTGACATCCCTTGGTAACAACACAGCCCCTTCTCAAAAGCAGAAGGGGCCTCCCGCCCCAGAAACAAAACCTGCAACTGCCGTCGTCGCCGGGAGAGAGAGATAGAGAGAGAGGGAGAAAATTAAGGTTATGTGTCAAAGGACCCTGCCTACGGCCATCTCTTAAGCGCGCGCCACGATCCCCACACGCGGCCTTGCCGCAAGCGGCCGGGGCTCTTCCCAATGCGTTGCTCGTCACTTACACCCGCTCGCCCTCCTTGAATTACACGTCAATCTCGGCCACGTCCGTCTTTCCTAGATACCTTGCGAGATTCTTCAGCGGCTATGGCGGATACTCCCGTGGTGGCAAGCTGGCACCTACAGGTAAAAAATATGCACCGAGGATATCAAGCAGCAAGGGTTCGAGCATACACGCGCTTGTTCTTCGCGGGGCAGGTCCAATTCCAAATAATTTGTGTTAGTTGATTGTATGGATTCAAATTTCAAGGAAAAGGGTATCAGATAGTACGCCATGCTGAGCTGTAAACCAAAAAAAGCAATGAGAAAGACCGAATTCCACAGGACGCAATGTGTCGTCCCACCCACAGATCTTCCAGAGAGACTGTAGTTCGACACTCGACCACCATATATTACCACCAATATGCGCTCCGGGATTGCAGAAAAGAAGGAAATGAATATGCAAGCGATTAAACACCGGGTATAATGCTGAGATATGCTGGAAAATGGAGACAGAGGAAAGGGTAGTTAGTGTGTGGGGAAGATGCGCGAGCCAAATATTGAATCAATCACTGGCTGGCGGAACTAGTTCTTCCTCTTAGTCGGGGTTTCTGGGAATCCACCAGCGCCGTGGAGGATATTACTCCAAGTCGTGTCTCGTTGTCCGGGAACACCCAAGGCAGCTCCCAAGAACGCTCCGCTGGGTGGTGCAACGTCCCTAGGAGGTCTCGCTGTCGTCAACTTTGTCTTCTTGCCGCTGCTGCTTCCTGTCGTGGATGGCTCCTCTACGTATATGTCTATGCTGGCACTGCCGCCGCTTTCCTGGCGACCCTTGTTCTCAGGCGTACGAGGTGGATTGACGAAGGGATCGCGCGTGAGGTTGCGTAGTGCTCTAATCTCGGCCGAGTGGTGATGCGACCGAGCATCACTTTGCGATAATTCGTCGCTCATGCGGTATGAATATGGCTGTGAGAATTTGGGACTTGGTCGGCCCGAGCCCGACGAGCCCAGGCGCGGCGAGACCAGAGTTGACGATACCATGCTACCCCTGCTGCTAGTCTTGGCCAGGAAGTCTTGCCTCATGTTTGGATATCCCTTGATAGGCTGAGGAGCACTGACAACAATGTTGCCGAACGAAGAAGACGTATCGTAGTGTTTAAGTTCGGTTTCCTTGTTCTTGCGTCGTCGCAGAAAGATGATCAGCCAGATCGCAGCTGCGACAGCCAGAACTGCAGCCACTACACCACCAATAATGGCGCCCACGGGGGTACCTCCAGCGTTCTCGACGTCCGTGTTATCGGTAGGCTGTGGTGTAGTCGTGGCTGCACCCGCCGGGACCGTGGCGGATGCAGAAGCAGTGATCTGAAGGGTAGTCGTCGGCGTGGATGTTTGCGTGGTGACCGTGGCTGTTGGTCCACCTGGTCTGCTGCTGCTCGGTGCTGGGTTCGCGCCTGCTGGAGGCTGACTCTGATCCGTATTTTGCTTGCATGCGCCATTGTCGCAGCTATAGCCATAAGGACAGCATCCGGCACCGCATGTATCCAGTTTGCCGTTCAGTAATGTCGTCTTGACCGCCGCGGCTGGGTTCTGGATCGGGTCCTGCAGCCGCAGGTCACAGACGATGGGGTTTATAGTCGCGCACGTGCTGCCCTGGGGGCAGCATAGGACCGTCGTTCGACCGGCGAGGACGAGGCATGTGTCTGACTTTCCACAGCAGAAGCCATCTGGCAAACCGCTTTCCGCACATGGTTGTAGGTTAACATCGCGGCCGCAGACTCCATCCTTGGAGAACAATAGGCGTGGATCGATGGTAGCTGCGGTAGTCGTCACGGCGAGGAGGGCGACGATGGCCATTGACCAGAGTGGTCGACGTTTGCTCGCGAACATGGCGGGGCCGGGTATCTATAATCCCTTGGGCGTAGATAGTCGGCGTGTTTGCTTGGTGATACTGTAAGATGCTGAGCTGGGTCGTAGTATAAAAGAGCCGGATGTTGAGGTATAGAAGGTAGGGAGTAGCGACGGTGCTGTTCAGGGGTGGTTGATAAGTGGGAGCGGCCAGTGAAGAACAGGGCAGAGATATTCTTGGTAGCCGCTCGTGGACCTGACTTGTTCTGACGCAGGTCAAGCCGTCTTTGAAGCGCGTAGAGCCGCGCAGATGTACAGTCAGGTGTAAGCGCGGACGAGTCACGAAGGGGCAGTCGCTGTCAAAAGAGTTTGAGTGCAAAGTGGAAGGGCAGCTGATCGGACAGCGCGTACCAAGAATTTGAATAAAGGCCGTGTCACACACAAAGAGCAAAGCAAGTAGTGATTGCAAGCATGCCACGGCTTCAAGACTTTGATGGACTTGACATTCCCAATCTCGGCGTCATGTGGCCCAGCGACACTGATAGAGACCAGATGCCTCTTTTCTCTTTTTGGTGCCCAAGGCGCTTTCCCGTTGATCTGATTGGCTGGAGGCCATTCTTCATCTCGCGATGGAGTCTGCCGACAGCTGCAGTATCCACTGCGGCAGGAAACATGGGCGAGGAAACGAGATGTGGTGGATGAGAAACACCAAACATGGCAGGCTAGGAGTGCAGCCTGGCCTCAGGAGCGGCTGCCCTGGAGCACAACGACTGGCTGGCGAGGATGCCAAAAGAAGCCGAGGCAGTGCATTGCAGGCGAGAGGGTGGCGGCAACGCAACGACAGGACACGCAATGTCGTCTCTGCGGCGATGATGGACCTGTCGTCGAGTGGCATCCGCGGCGGAGGCCTGGTGGGCGGTTAGAGAAGAGACAGGTGGGCGGCAAAGGATTGGGTGGCAGGACCCTGCGCCGCCCTTGTCGAATCGACGGCCAAGGTGGGACTTGCCCTGCCTGCGCGTGCTCTGCCCAACAACACCAGACCACGAAACGGCCAGTGCTTTATCTTGACCGACAGTCGGCTCGGATGACGACACGTCGCAGCTTAATTCATTCATCCTTTGCTGCCCGGTCTCTCCACGTGATGCCTCAGCTCTGCTCACGACCTCTGTCGCCGCCCCTGCGCCTGAGGGAGCCCTCCCGCATCGCTGTCGCCGACGAGGGCCGCCGATACTCCGTAGAGCCGAAGCCCACTTGCCTCGAACACGCCCTGGCAGTCCGACAAGTCTCGACGAATCGACTGCCTCGCCAGTCTGGATTCCGACACCATAGCTAATTATCCCACAATGCACCTGTCGCTCGTGAGTGGCGACAGCCTGCCCTGTGCTCCGCCAACGCTCGCCCGCTCGACATGAAATGGCGAGGAAAAGCTCGTGATTCCTGCCACTGCAGTTCGCCCTCACCGCTGTTCATGACATTCCTTGCCCACCATGCCCAGAGCCATGCGCCGTGTCACGATGGCGAATTTTTGAAGATCAAGCAGGGAAGAATGCATGTTCCGGATGCTGTTGACTCATACTCTGCGCCGCACACCCGCTATAGTGGACGGTGCTATTTTGCGGTCGTCTTTCCTGGTGACTTTACGATTCCTTGTGCTGCTCCACACTTTCAACCTCGGGGCGCACAACCCTCGGGTTCACACGTTCACGATGCATTCAATTCGACCTACGTATCACGAACGAAATCCGTGAATCACGACCCCAGCCAGGCAATGTACGAGCTTGATTCCCCGATGAATATGTGACGCTGGTAGCTGGTGCTGGTGCACATAGGTACCGCGCAGAGCATGGCAACAAGCCAAGAGCAGCAGGCGAGCAATCAGCTAGCTAGCTTATTACCAAAACATCCGTGTAATAGCTCACGAGCTCAACGAAGCTGGCAAGAAGCACCAGCAGCATCCTTCAAAGCCCGCAGCGTGCTCCATTCAATTAGCTTCTGACAATGATTCCTCCACATGATTGCGCGGGTGGGACGTTCTTTGTTCTTTTTTGCCAATGTCTCCGATCTCTATCTCTCACTCTCTCTCACTCTCTCTCTCCCGCATTTGTCTATTCTCGCCCCCCTCCCCTACCGAAAGGTTCCCATGCAAGTGACCAACCACCAGCCCATGTCGAAAATGTCTCTTGCTTTTTTTCCTTCTTCTTCCCCTCTCTCCGCTTCGCGTGCGTGCGTGCGTGCGTGCGTGCGTGCGTGCAAAGCCGAGAATTATCCTCCCCTCTCCGCTCCGCTCCGAGATCCTCGGTGAGCGAGGGTGTCACCTGATGCATTGCGCCTCCGAGGCCGGCTGGCTGACTGGCTGGCTGGTTGGTGTCGCGATTGGCCTATCAGTGTCCCGTCCCTTGACAAAAAAAAATTGTGGGTTGCTCGCGAGTGCAGCTCTGAGAGGGCATGTCTTGTCTTGTCTTGTCTTGTCATGCTGCGCGGTCTCATGATCGTGAGGTGCATTAACGCTCCCGAGCCGGTGTGGAGGCGAGCCGCAGTGGCTCTGGAGGGAACCCACGGCAACCATCGGTACGCGGTGATTTCTCAATGTAGTCATGTCGTAAAGCCGCCAGTACTTGGTGGCTTAGCAGATGAGCAGTTCAATCGACCATTAGCCTGTACATAATTACACACTTTACCACTAAGAGACCTAACTGCAGGCAGGCACGTGTAGGCATATAGGCACGAGGACAGGAAACGTAACGAAGCGTACAAGGTAGAAAGTGTTGTTCAGAGAATTGTAGTTGTTATCATGTTTTGTATTCAGACCCGAGAGAGCTCATAAAAGGCTCTCTTTTGCTCTGCTACCTTCCCCGTCGTGCCCAATCGTGATGTCTCCTCCTTCATATGTCATGTTCCCTCTCGCTCCCTCCCTCTGCAAACGCCAGTCCCGCTGCATGCATTTGTTATGATGATGATAGTGGTGATGGTGATGATGATGATGATATATACACGAGGGAAAAAAGAAAAATAGGGAATAGAAAAACAATGAAACCAAAAATCATGAGAATGCGCTTTCCGTTTCCACCCCGTCGTTCCCCGCTCAGTGTGTGTGTGTGTGTGTGTTTGTCAAGAAGAATCCAAGTAGTTTTGCCAAGTTGTCGTTTCAGCCTTGCGGCTGGCTATCTCTCTCTAAAGGGTATAATAAAGTGGTGTGAGGTGTAGAAGTGAATAAGACTAATAAGGAAAAGAAGATATGAAAAAGGACCAGTCTAAGAGCACAGCTCCAAGAAAGGACCTAGATGAGTAAAAAGTCCCATCCCTTCATCGCCATGACATCTCGCCAGGAAATGTAGGGGATCTCGGTGGCGCCGGTGGTGGCGCCGGGGCTGGGAGGGCAGTTGTCGAGCTGCAGCCAGACCTCGGCGAGGAGGGAAGAAACGCCGCCGAAGCTGCCAACGACGGAGGCGTCGCCTAGCTGGGCGATGCGGTCCTCGAAGAAGTGGCGGAAGCTCGAGTTGGAGAGGCTGACGGAGCCGCCAATCAGGTACACCCAGGACAGGCTGCGATCGAAGCCGGCAGGTCCCGATGGGATGTACTGCAGAATGTTGGTGAGTTTCTCGACGAGTCCGATGCAGCTAGCCTGGCTGGGGGAGAAGCCGGGGACCAGGCTGCACAGGTAGATGCGGGCTGCGACGCGGAAGGCGCTGGTGATGTTCTTGCTGAGCTGCTTGGGGCTCAGCGTGCCGTTGGCGTTGAAGGGCATCTTGGGGCTGCAGTCGCCAACCTCGGTCAGGCCAATCTGGTCGCCAAGGGCGTGCACATGCTGGCAGAGGCTGATCTCGTCCATGCCGTCAATCTTGAGAGCCTCAAGGCAGGCAATCTCGGAGATGAGGTACATGACGCGGTCCTCGCAGCCCATGAGCTCGCGAAGGCCGAGAGATGAGTTGACTGGAGACAGGTGCTTCTCGCGGTACTCGTGGGCAAAGACGGGAGCGCGGCCCTGCATGGTGGCGCCCAGAATGTCGATCCAGGATGTGAGTGTCATGTTGAAGGGTGTCTGGGGCAGGTTGGGGTCGGCGACTAGCTGAGGAAGCTGCAGTCTCTGGACTAGAGACTGGGCAGCCTGGAAGTGCTGGTGCCACGGGATGTCGGGCAGAGAGTCGTCGTAGCGACCGACGCAGGACTGGAAGAAGATGAGGCCGAGAGTGGCCTCGAGGATCTGCTGGTGGTCCTCGTCGCGTTGAAGCGCCTCGCAGAGGGCTTGAATGGTGACGTGTCTGTGGCGCATGATATCGGCGTCGATCTCGTCAGTCTGGCCATTGGTCGAAGCCTTGAGGTGCTGCGCAGCCATCATCAAGCAACAGTGGAGGTAGCCTTTGTTGCTCTGCAGGGCAGGGAGCACGAGATCGGATGTGACTGAGCCGTGCTGGTTGGTCTCGAGGATAGGGAAGATGGTCGGGAGAACGAATTGGATGAAGTGGTTGAGAAGGCGTTGGTCGTTCTCATCTAGCTCGATATCCACTTGCCTCGAGGACATGGCCGGGCCATGTGCGAAGTCAAAGAAGTTGACGTTGAGCGCCTCTTCCGATAGAGACTCTCTCCGTTCCTGGTAGACCTCTTCTGTCCACTCGCCGTCGTAAGGGAAGTTGAGAATGGTGCCTGTGGCGGGCGGTGTCTGGAAGGTGCTGAAGGTGGAGATGGTTGACTCTCGAAGTGTGGGAACATCGTCAATGAACATCTGTCTCTCTGTCCTGACGTCGATCTCGTAAGGCGAGAGCGGGCAGATCATCTCGGGGTAGCCATAGTCCTGGGAATTGGGCGGGCTGTTGAAGTTGAAGGCGAAATGGGAGTCGATGGATGCAGACCGTGTCCTGTCAAGAGGATCTGAGAAGGTCGCCGAGGTCGGTAGCGAGTGCGACAGGCCCGGTGGCGAGTTTAGTGATGTGTTGATTGTGTGCGACGACTTCTCGGAGAGCTTCTTGCGTTTGATGATCATTTTGATGTCCTCCTTGTGCTGGCTTCGGGCGTCGTTGTTTCCCCACCACATTGGCCGCTTGTATTCGCACTTGAGGCCGAGGTGGCGGCAGGCCTTGCAACCCGGTGTGCCCTCATCGCACTTCTTGCGCCGGAGTCTGCATGTGTAGCAGCCTGTTGTTGCCAGGAAGAGTTCTTGTTAGTGCCATGTACTGAGAGTTGGAGAGCAGAGTAGAGGGTGCGTATAAGTGGGACTCACCTGTCCTTGAGCGGCGGTGCATCTGTGCCTTTGCCTTTGCGCTGGCATCGTTGGTAGACTGCTGTTTTGAGGCGGACTTCGCCTTTGCCGGCTGAGCGACGGCCATGTTGACTTGGGGAAGGGATGGCATGAGGTCTTCGCGACGAGACTGGAGAGGGGCGAGAGGCGACATGAAGGGTAAAGTATGGCCGGCTCTGTAGCGTATGGTATATGGCGTGCGGGAGAGGCAGGGAGGTACCTGCGTGCGGCGGGTTGCACGACCAAGCTCAGAGGGCGTGTCGTGTGGGGCGGGGGGTGCCGGAGGATGGAGGCAGAGTTGCGAGCCGGGGGTCCAGGTCCAGGCCAGGGTCCGTTCTCGAGGGTGGGTGGTGGCCGGGAGATAGTCAATATGCTCCCTCAACGAGGCAAGGCTCCTCAGTTGCTGGCCGTTCCGTGCGAGGAAATTAGTGTAGATTAATGCTGCGTTGTCGACTCAACGACTGGTTACGAGGCAAGTCCGGCTTGCTGCGTGTTGCTGTCGGCGCTGTCGGTCGTGATTTCGGGTCCAGATGCCCAGAAAAGGAGGCGACGGCGGCGGACGGTAATGATTGTTGATGGTTGGTGATGGTGATGGTGATGGCGATGGTGATGTTGATGCTGATGGTAATGGTAATAACAATAATAATAAAGAGAGCGGCAATATCCTGCTTGCTTGCTTGCTGATGCTGTTGCTGGGAAACTGAAACGACACTTGGATTCTTCTGTACACCACTCTGCTGCGTTCTGCTGATTCTGGGGAGACCAAGAGTGTGGCCCAAGGAGGTGTCGACGGCGTGGGTTATATCTTGTCGTCGTGGGCTAATTGATGGCCGTCTAGGCAGGCGCCATCGCCGAACGTGGCCGTGTGATCGAGGGCTGTGTCCAAAATTAGCATCAATAGTCGGGCAATGTGGGCTAATTACGCACGCTTGCAAGTGGACTAATTTGAGCGCACCGCATGCTGCATGCCGAAAGCGGGCATTAGCCCACGACGGCCGAACGTGACCTGCAAGACTGGACGATGGGGGTTGGGGCCAGGGCATCACGGCGGCGGCATGCGGCCTCATGGTTGGCCGGCCTGCACTAGGACAGGAACCCCCCCTGGACAGTGGAAGAACCTTGGGTAGGCCGGGTGGAGAGGCCATCTCGCCGGCGGCCAACCACCGGGCAGCATCGCGAGCGGCTCGCAGCCTCGCTGGCAGTCTGTGTCGAGCGACGGCCCACTTGGCGACAACGTCGGGAAGGACGACAGGCGGACTTGCATATGCACGCGCATGCACACGCAGGGCCAAGGCCACAAGGCAAGGGTCGACTTGAGCCGGCAGGGGCGCCATACGCAGTACGCAGTAGTGCCATGGACCGAACGGGAAGTTCTCACTTCTCGGCTCTAAGCTGCCACCGATGGGGGTCCGGCAGGCCCAGCTCACATGGTGGTGTGATGGTTTCTCGCCGTTCGAGGCTAGAGGCGCAAGCTCGGAATGGGCGATGAGCTTGACGAGGGCAGGCCGGCAGGCGGGCGGGCGGGCGGGCATGGCTGGTGACTTGGCAGAGCACGGAGTATCTGCAACGAAAGAATGACGACGCGCAAGGCAATGGAGCAAACATGAGCAATTGATAATGCCATCCCGGCCCTGCAGGTCGGGTCAGGGGGGGCCGAAGTCTATTGCGAGCCATCTGCAGCCAACAACCAACTCTGAAGGCTGAAGGTTGATCCTGACCCGCACTGCCCAACACGGCTATGGGCCGACTTCGAGGTTGGGGCCAACGCCCAACGGCAGATCATCCCGTTGCCGCTACGCTGTACGGAGCATGTACCGTGGTGTCTTCTGGCACTCCCGCTGTCACCATCGCTGCGATCGACATCGGCGGAGTGCCACTTGTTGGTCTGCATCACCACTCTGCCCCGACTGTTATGTTACCTTGTGCCGCCTTGGCTCTTGGGGGCCGCGGCGGCCTGCGCAACAAAGGTCGTGCAGCAATGCAGCAACTGCGGGTGGGAGAGTCAGACAACGCCGGAAGGCTCGACCTGCGCGTGGCTTCGTGTTGCTGCCGTGCGTGCGACATGCGAGTTGCAGGAAGGAGCGACCTTGGTACTGGGACCTCGCAGCGTGCCTCGCCTTGCAGCGTTGAACTGCAAGGTGGAAAGCCGCAACCCCCGCACCAGCTTCCGGGTCTGCACAGCGTGCGTCCCCGGGCCGAACAGAGCACGCAGGGCAGAGCAGACCGACGAGTTGCCAGAGCCATGAGACAAGGCCGTTGAACGTTGTTGCGCATAAACCGCACATGCGTCTTCACACCACGCAGACCACGCAGACCACGCAGACCACGCAAGCCACGCCGGTTCGACTTATTACACTCGCCTTGACCGGTGGTGCAACCTCTTCAGGGACGCACCACAATGCAACCGGCCGTATTCTTGCATGTCAGCATGGCTGCAACCCCAGCAACAAATGCTCATCGATAACAATCGCTATGCAAACCCCGCATCTGTGCTAGTTCTGTCCCCAACGGCAAAGATACGCTTAGTTCGATCAGAGACCGTGCCATCTCGGTGCCCATTGTTAATGCCGCGGAACACTGCATGGTCCAGCGAGACACGTCTGACTGGACTTAGAGCCTGCCTGCTCACCGCAACCTCGACACCTATTTGTCGCCGTTGCCGAACTTGCCGTTGCAGCAAGCCCCGTATCATCCCGTGTGTGCTCTTTGTCGAGCTGCCGGGATTTTCCCAGCAAATCCCAGATTCGAGAGCCCACAACGCTTCGGCTCGCACCGGGCACAGACAATCCACCGTGAGGTCAGATCAGACCCACCAGCTTTGGCGATGAGTCAAACCCATAGCCGTCGCAAGGAGCAGCTACGGCTAGCGTGAGTGGCTGGTTCGGCCATATGAGGGACCAATGCGCTGCAAGATCTGGCTGCTGGCAAGCAGATTGGCTCTCAACCAGATGAGAGAGATAGTACGGAGTAAAGGAGCTGGAGCTGTGAGGCCCCACCCCCAGCCATGGCTGGCTGCAACTCTGTGCGGCGCCCCATGACTCGCAGGATATTTGACAGCCCGATTTCACGGTCCAAGGGACGGACAGCCGGGTGGACGACGAAGGAAAAACCGGTCGGTGGTGGAGGAGGGAAGGTGGTTGTCTGGCAAGAACCTGGAAAACGGCCGGCCAAGCACGACATGGATGCACAATGCGACCTTGAGCGCACCAAAGCCGTTGGGAGCTGTGATTCGTCAGCGGGGCAGAGGCGCTAGGGGACTAGCGCTGTGATGAGAAGGCTGCTAGGGGCACTGATTGGCCGGCAGGAAGCAGGCGAGGGCAGGGGTAGCCGGCCTGGGTGGGTGGTGTCGTCAAATCGTGGAGGGCAGCGGCAGAGCAGCACGCACTAGACAGAGACCCCCGCGGCCAATGTCCTGCAAGAAGCGGGAGCAAGGCGCGGGAGCTTGCCTGCTAGCTCGCCGAGTGGGTCCCGCCATGCCTGTCCCACCGCCCACTTTTTCAAGATTCCCACTTTTTTGACAGCCGAGAGCTGCGAGGCTGCTCGAGAGCTTACACCAAGCTCAACTTGCCATGTTTCTTTTTGGGGGTCCAACAACCACACGCACGCAGGCGGGACGGACCTTTTGCAACTGAGCTAGCCTTGCACCCCTGGCCCAAGCTCACTAGCTCTACCAAGTCCCTCGTCTCCTGCACGCCAGCCAGCGCCCGAGGCGGCATATCGTCCTCCATCCTCCGGACAGATCTCTGCACCAGGTGCCCCCTGCCCTCGCTCTGTGCGGATTCCACACTGACGCCTTTTCCCCCCGGCTCAAGAGACAAGGCCGTACGCCATTCTGCTCACGGCTCACCACTAGGCTTCAGCTGACTATGCGCGACATAATTAGGACCCAACGCATCTCTTGCCTCGCGGCGCCCAAATTAGCCCACTTGATGGGGTCACCAAAGAGCCAGTTCCACGTTTGCCCAAAGTCCACGTGCGGAGAAAGCCAGCTTTACTCCCTACACTAGGGAGCCCGCTCTCGCCCAAAAAGGCAAGCCACACACTTTATACGGCAAAGCCCACCACTTCTACAGCGGCCCCCCTTCTTCCCCCGGCAATACTCGGCACTAGCGACCTTATGATCGACTGTCCGATCCATGCACGTATGGGCTTTTCCCGTTGACAACTACTTTCCCCCCGCGGCGCATGAGGGCCCTTTTCCTTTTTCTTTTCCTTTCCCGCTCGATAACGGCTGACGGGAGTGCTAGCATCGTGCCATTCCGAGGGAACTATTCCCCGCTTATCCGGACCACCATTCACCCACCACTCCATCAACAAGTCTGCGAGGCCCAGTCCTCATGGCAATGATTGAGCAATGCATGATGATGGGACGATCTGCGACTGCCAGGCCGCGGGGCTAGAGCTAACCTGGCCTTGAGGTCGTCTAGTCTGGTTAGCGATATTCGTTTGTGTCATGCTAATAACGGCCCCCGCTCCCTCCCCAATTTTCTCATAACCGCCAATCATTCTGCTTCACGGCACGGATTCACGCCGCTGTGAATTTCTGGTCTAGCAGGCTGGTCGCGCTGTACTTTACGTAGGCTACCCGGCGCCGGACTCAAACCCCTTCCCGCGGCCTCGGCTAGGTGGTCGTCGCGAGGCCTGCCCTGCGAGTGGCAGTTCAAAAAGTCGTGTCGACATTGCTGCCCGCACTGGCGACAAACTAAGCAAGCCCTGGAGCTTCCCGAAAGGGCCGGGCGGACAGGGCCGATGCCAACTCGCTTTCGTCGGATTAGCATTAGCTAAGCAACAACTACGGCCAGCGGGTGATGAAGAATCCGGAGTGTCAGGCCGCCGGGATTATATTGCACAGGGGAGGGGGGCACTGACAAATTGAACCTTGAGGGAGAACACCCGTCCCAAATCTATCTGCCGGTAGGCTCCCAACGTTATCAGATCTCCGCCTGAATCAACCCAACAAGCGCGTTCTCGTCGAGCTAAAGGCAGGTCACCGGACTGTAGCGCAGGCTCCGAGCTGCTGCTGCTCAGCGGGCCCCGAGGGAGGAGGCGGCTCGGCAGCAGTGTGGCCTTTCGGCCGGCCGCACTAACGAAATGGCGCATTTCGCAGCTTCTCCATGAACATCACATTAGAGCATGGCTTTTTTGGCGAGGGCAGGCTGGTCTGTCTAGGCCCCTGTCTGGTGCACGCGGCGTTTGCCAGGGCTCAGATCCGAGCCAATTCTTTCCTCTTTTGGCATTTCAAGCTCCATCACCTCTGCTCCTTGTAGCCCTACTACTGTTCATGCGTCAGCGTAGCATCCAGCTCTAGTCAAATGTGACCGGAGTGTTCACCCCAAATACGGGCACCAGACCCTTCACCCGCTTGTGCTGTGTTTGGTCAAAGTACTCGCGTCAAATCTCGAGGCATGAAATTTGACGGCCGCGCTCGCTCAGCCCCCAATTGTGATGGTCATCTCCCACAAGGCCATCTCGGACGATCAGTGTGACTTGGAAATGACGACCTCAGCTGCCGAGCATGCCGTGAGTCAAGCTACGACTCACCCGATAGATATTGGGCTAAAAGGAAATAAAGTGATGAGCTCATCTCAGGCACAACGGGGAGCCTACCTACCCCAGTCGCCAATACTCGGTGCCGAACGAGCCCATACTTTATAAGTCCCTGCCCATATCGAGACAAAAACAGCGAGCAATGCTGTGGAATCCGATGCGCACTTTGGTGCCTCGAGCCGAAGCCACATCGGGGAGAATGGTTGCCACAAGCTCCGGTGGAGAGCGCCGGCCGCGTTTGCTAGTGTGCTAATTATGCCACTCTGCAAGAAACGAGAGGATGTCAAGGATGAATACTCACTAGCACGGACATAATTATCGATGAAGTTTCTTGTAACCTGTCCCCGTAGGTATCTGTCAAAGCTTTGCTGTGCGTAGCCAGACGCTGGCTTGTGTAAACGAAGCTCGGAACACACCGCATTGTACTCTCGGCTCTTAGGATCGATAGACGGGATCAGACGTCCTGGGATCTGCAGCGCAAGCCTGGACCAACGGCTCCGGGCTGCAAAGTGACGAACTGTTGGGGATAGAGGCGCTACGTGGGTTATCGAATGGCAGAGCGGTCAAGGTAAAGAGTTGCGCATGATTGTCGAGTAAGTGGTACATTGTGGAACTGCCATGACGATGCTGGAGGCCCCAACCATGCTGGCAATCCTTCTCACGGGAACTGCATTACTCGACTCGCCGACGAAGACGGGCGGTTGATCGACGGAGGCTGATGGCTAGGATCGCCTGGGCGGTGAAAAAGAACTTCCCACTCGTGTGTGCCAAAACGCAAAAAGCCACGAGACATGCCTCGCGCCTCTCGGGCAGCAGCGGTGCAAAAAGGACGGTCCCGAGTGCGCAGGTGAGCACTTTACGCCACTCGGCGGCCCCCATGTGTCACCAGCCGGCGTGGCGCCAGGTTTTTAGTTTGAAGAAGCGGTCGCGGGCTCAACGGCCCTAGTGATGGCGGCGATTCCGTGGTTCGGCCTTGTGGCTGCTACTGCACCTACCGTTTGGACCGTCGGCTACGACCCGCTTCCACTTGTCTTTTTTCCTTAGCTGCCCGGCCCACAATGTTCAAACCTCGTCAAGTCGTCTGCGACGACTCATGCCACCTCTGATCTAATCCTCCTCCGATCCTCCTCCGCACCGCTCTTCCTGTCCCGCCTCGCCCGCCTGGCCCCCGAGTGCTGACAGGCGACGGGCGGATGCCCCAACACGCAAGATCTGCAATTGCCCGAGGGTCCGACACGCCGCCAGCACAGCGCGCCTTGCCCGAGACAAGGTCACGCGGTCGGGATTTTCAGCACCATCCGCCCAGGTGCTCGACACGGATTGGACATTGACATTCAATCGCCCGCTCAGCCCCCGTGGCACATGACTCTGGCCATTTCTCGCAGGCCTCTCACGGCCTTGTCCGTCACCCAGGACCACCAGCCACCAGTCCCGCCACAGCTCGCCCTGCGATGGTCGATCACGCTGAATGAAGAAGAAACTCTCCACCTGCCAGTCACCATTTAGCCCCCCAGCCATGATAGCCCGGCCCGCACAAGCAAGTCCCAGGGGGGCTGATCTCCCCCAGTCGAGATATGGCTCTAGCGCAGCGCAGAAAGCCAGGGTCCCAGGCTACTCCATGGATGGATGATATGATGGACTAGGCCCATCATGATAACCGACCCGGACAACGCCCGGCGGAAGGTGGAGTCTGCCCACCCCCTGCCATGCTTAAGCTGCTCGCCATGAAGAAGAATAGGAAGACGAGACTGCTCGACCAACAAACCCCGCAGAGTCACGTAGTCACACCCACTTTGGGAGGTCCCGGCGACCGAGGACTTCATGCCGTGTGCCTGAGTGCCACGACAGTTTGTATTCAGGTACCACGAAGTGCTTGCAGCAGCTGCTCGTAGCCGCAGGTCTGTGCAGCTCTCAGCATGACACAAAGAGAGGCCTCTGAAGTCCAAGGAGGTCCACGTTCTTGTCCTTTGGCTGATGGTCGGAAGCTAGCTGGCCACATGCCGCCGTAGGGCCCATCCAGACAGATCGAGACCCATGCCCATGCCCGTGTGGACAAGGAACTTTCACCCAGCATCGCGCCGGCACATATTGGCCAGTGTGGCACAATGCCTCGTGGCCGCAGGCTGGACTGGACTGGCTGGGGCATGTCCGGAGTACTCCGGTATGTGACGACGAAGAGCAGGGCCCAAGGTGAGGCCCCGAGGGCAACATGAGCAACCTGGCCGCCTCTCACAGCAAGGGCGCTTAAAAGCCGCTATTCCTGGGGCCTCAACGGCGGACCGCCAATCAGCACTCTGCCCCATGCAGGTGGCTGTCTGCACTCCTCACCGTCTTGGCCAACCAGCGCTGCGCGTTTAGCCACTTGCCTCGAGCTTCATGCTGCACAAGCCTTGCTAATTCGTGACTAGCACGTAGCTATTCTTGGGAGCGGTGGTCAACATCCATGTGCTGGGGCTCCTCAGTGAATGAGGCCACTGTGCCTGCAGGCCCGAGCTGTCACATCGTGAAAACACTTCTCCACGCCCGTAACCGCCCGTTCTCTAATACACTAAGTTACCTGCACTGCTTCCCAAGTACCATCTTCCGCCCCGGCTCGATATCGCAACAGCTTACGGAGGTACATTAAGCGCCAGAGAGCCTCACCTCGCGCCAGTTTGAAACTGCCTTTCCTTCCGTTTGGCCTGTCAACCTTGCCTGTGCAACACCTAAGCGAGCATTACCTCCCTACATGTGATCTCGGCTGCACTCGAAAGTATTAGTCGACAGAAACGAAACAAACGTGCCGGCAACGGCGTTGCGGCTGCGCATCAAACTCACCCCGATATTGAAATCGTAGCTGCAGCAAACATTCACCATGGTGAGCATCAGCTTAAACCCGAAACGGGATGTTTCTTGAACATGGCACTCATCAACGTCGTTACAGTACACACAATACAGACCAAGCGAGCAATCGCAAATGGAGATGCGCCAAAAGAGTCGGCTCCATGACCCTTTCTTTGGTCTCAAGACGATAGACCTTCGTCCGGAATCAGTGGCGACGGAGATCATGGACACTGACTGGGATGACGACATTATCAGCGACAACGAGGATGAGCTTGCCAACTCTCCGCGTGTCAGCTTGAACTCGGTATGGCCGCCTACTCAGCACCATTTGTGGGATGTAGCTAATTTCGACCGCTCATGTATAGTCCGGTCAGCCCAGCTTCACCACACTTTCCTCCTATGAAGAGGCCCACACGCCACGCTCGAGCAGGGCTCGCCAGGCATACCATTTCGACATGGACCCGTCTGTGACGATCCAAGGGCCAAGAGGTCCCCATCTGTTTCGGAGCTCGACGTCGTCGTCCCAGAACTTTGACTTCCCAGAGACACTGACCCTGTCACCGATAACACCAAAGGCGCCAAACCAGGGAATGTACCCGTTGATGGCACAGCACATTCAACCTGCTCGGGAAAGCATCTACCAGTTCACCCTGGAAAACCTGGACGCGCACGACTTGTCTTTGTGGTCTCCGGAACAAGTTGCACAGTGGATGCTGGATGCGGGTGTCGAGTTCGCCGACGCGCTGAAGTTTGTGGAAAACGACATCAACGGAGCGATCCTCATCACACTCAAGTTCGAAGACCTGAGAGAGCTTCAAATTCATTCCTTTGGCGTGCGGACCAAGATCTGGGAGGAGATCCACAAGCTTCGCAACGATAAGCCGCCATCGCCCAGGCCCGACACGCCGATCGAAGACGAGGAGGACAAGGAGGCCAAGCGGGAGAGGAAGCAGCAGCTGCGAGCTGCCGAGTTCGCAGAGCTGGAGCGCAGTGCCAGCGTCAACCGGCAGAAGAGCATGAAGAAGAAGCGACCTTCTCAGGAAGACATCATCTCCCCATTGGAGTCGGTCTCCATCGTGGGCATCGAGCAGATGATGCCGAAGCTGCACTCCTGCTCCAAGGGTGAGAACTGTTCGAAGTGGAGGCGGAACCAGCGCCTGATTGAGGCTTTCAAGAAGGACCATCCTTTCGTCGACATGGAAAAGGGCGGCGTCATTATGATGGCCGGCAACCCAGGCAACCCGCAGACTGCTGACGCTATCAACCGCCCATCCTCAATGGAGCCTTTCCGGCCATTCTCTGATGCCGTTCCGTCGGTGGTGGCGTCTTCGGATGTCATGGGCCTCGGTGGCCTTCCCCCGCTGCAGTACCTACAGGAGGCAACCCTTCGCAATCTGCAAACGAGAGACCCCCAGGACAATGTCATGCATTTCCTCGACTTCCAGCACCAGCACGACGAGTGCGACTCGAGCGAAGTGCCGCCCACTCCGCCGTTCGAGCTACAACCTTCGACGCAGCCACACACTGGACTCCGCGCTCTCCCGAAGCTGTCCATCCCCGGCCAGTCTCGACAGTCCCCACAGTCATCTCCAGACTCTCAGCGGTCTCAAGTCTCACAAAGTATCTCCGAACCTACGCGGTCATTTACCCCCTACCAGATGGAGAGAGTGGACGCTCGCGACCCTGCTCTCCAAACCCCCGTTGCGCCGTACCGCTTCGGCACGCCCTTCTCTGACATGGACGTTCCGGTTACGTCAGTGAACCTCGGGCCAGTTGCGCGCGACGCTTCTCAGTCTGTGCCACCTGACATGAACTACCGTGCCGGTCCCTCTGCGGTCATCTCTAGATCTCTCTCGCGGGCGTCTCGCCGCCCATCGTTCCGAGTCATGGAGCCGTTGGCGGAGCACGTGACCATCTCAAACGGCATTGCGCCGCCTCGGTCACCTCCTCGGTTCGCAAGAGCAACTCCGCCCGCACAAGCGCCCCCAAGAACAGTCTACCCATGGTCCCCAGTCACAGAGAAGGCTCCGAGCTTCCAGAGTGCGCTTCCTGCCAAGATTGCCAACAAGGCCAACGAGATCCTGACTGGCGGCCTTGTCAAGGACGACGAGGGCATCTCCTACCAGGGCCCCGTCCGCAAGCGCAAGACCAAGATGCTGCGGCACGAGTGGCACGCGCAGTACGCCACGCTCAAGGGCACCCGCCTGGCGCTGCACCGCGACCGCGAGTCCCGCGAGCGCACGCTCGAGTACGTCGACATTGACGACTACGCCATCGCGTGCTCGTCAATGTCGACCACCAGCAAGCTCAACGCCGCGTTCAAGGCCATGAGCATCTCCCGCGGCGGCGACAAGCGCCGGTCCGCCGAGGACCCCGTGGGCGCCTTCAGCTTCCAGCTCATCCCCTCCGAGGGCCGGACCCTCGGCCGCCTGCGAAAGCGTGAGAGCGCGAGCTTCTCCGGGCCCATCACTGGCCTGACCGGCGCCTCGTCCGAGGGCGTCAACGGCACGGGCAAAACGCACCACTTTGCCGTGAGCGGCAGAGACGAGCGCATCGACTGGATGCGCGAGCTCATGCTCGCCAAGGCCCTCAAGCAGAAGGGCGCCGGCTTCGAGGTCAGCGTCAACGGCAACATGATCTGATGTAGATCGTTTCTTTCTCCCCTCCACACCCATTTCTTCTTTAACGAGCATGATATACCAAGGCGTTATGACTTCTTTTCTGGAAAACGACCCCCCCTTTTGGCCTGTCCGCCATTTTCTTTTGTCACGCCCATATTGTCCTTCTCCCTCTTCTTCGTCTTGGATTCTTAAAAGATCATCTACAGTGTAGCGTTGAGTCCGCGAGGACTACCACCAGCGTTTCACACTCCCCGCATTTTTTCTATTTTCGTCGGGTCCCTTGGTTTCTCACGGCTCACGCTCATGCATTTCACGCGCAAGATGTCCGTACTTACGTTCCTGCTCTTCGTCTCCCCTCTCGTTTCACTACTTATACCACTTTGCGCACAATGTATGTTTTATCTCTCTCGTGTAAAAGACTAGCTTTAGTATTCCAGAATAAGGAAAATGAATCGAGTGTTGTTGATATAAATAACCTTGGCTCTCATGTCAAATCGTGAAATGACTTGTCGTCTGATTAGTATGAGGACATTAAGACTGTGGCAAATTTGTCTTTGTCGTGACCGGGGTTGTGCTGTATTGACGGCTTTGTGGAATTTGAATCTCGTGTACTTTTGTGCAACCCACTTTGGGCATGTGTTGCCATTCTTTAGCTGAACTTGCATTTCTGGGATATGAGTAGGTGTCTGGTATCGTGATCCACCTACTCTTCGTTCTGGTGTTTCATGAATATTTTACCGTGGTTTATTTGATGAGAGTTGGATACAGATTTATTCAGAAACACCCAATGTAAATGGAAAAGGAAATAAAAAATAAACATGTAAAATCCCAAAGACAAACTTGTTTCAGACTGATAAGAACTATTCATGTCAATCCAAACATGTTTCAATAGGAGGAAATAACTATAGATTTCTGGGCACTGTCACACTTTCTGTTTAACGTTGCACACTCTACTTTTCAGCCCTCCCAGGTTCTAGTCCCTTCCCCACAGCTTATTCCCTTCCGGTTGGCAATGGTCAAGCAAATGCTCGAGCCACTACCCCTACTATCTAGGGCCGTAGTTTTTCAACTCAGTGATGAACCGGTATTGGTAGACATGCGGTAAGCCTGCTGCCGTGTCAGGTTTTAGTTCAAAGTCTGGAGGTAACTTAGTGCGAAGTCGTAACGCGGTGGATTCGCCGTGAGCGGAGCAAGGGGTTTGGTAACCAGCGGATTCGGGCATAGAAGCACAGGGACAAATTTTTTGTACAATAACCTAATTTTACATTTTTGTTCTTCGCCTCTATGCAGTCGAGCGATGCAATCAAGGTGTAGTAGTATGACCATGCCCATTCTGCTCCCGCACCCTCGTAGATCCAAGTTTGTCCAGAGTCATGATAATCGGATCCTTGGATGTCGATCGAGGAGAAGCCGCCATTGCCTCAACTGGGCATGAGGGCGATATTGTACAACAAGCTATTCCAGCCCCGTGTCTCCCGTCAAATCTAGAATGGCTGGCGAACTCTCTTCGGCAGAGGAAGCTAGAGAGGCTCGACCCCACGTCTTCCCGCAAAATCGCAGCCCTGGAGCTGCGCATGTGCCACCGTGCTTCACACCACCGCTTCGATCAGTACCCTCTCGCGTTATGTTAGCACGGTAGACTCGTCTATTTGAAGACGTTCCGTCCGTTTAGCTCGGCGAGATCATCAACCCGCTGCCAGTCAATCACGTGCCACCAGTTTTCGACGAACTGCCGTTTGCCTCCCATACCGCCAGCCCCGAGGCCGTAGTCGCGCAGCCAAACGTGTTGCCACGTGTTGAGACAAAGCAGGGGAACGACCTCGATGCCGCCGGGGCCGGCCGTGTCCCTGGAGAAGCGCCCAGCAGAAGTGGCGCCCGTCGCCGCCTGCGTGCGGCCGAGCCAGCTGCCTACAATCTCGTCGCTGAGGTCGCTGCCGTAGGTATTGAGGTCGACGGGCTGGCGTCGCCAGTGGGCGGCCGTCAGGGGCGAGCCGGCGAGGTATGTCGTCAGGATGCGATACTCGGTTGTCTTGGCGTTCTTGACGAGCCAGATGAAGCCCGGGCCGAACATGGCGAGGGCGGTTGCGATGAACTCGCGGCGGAGAGTCTCGACACTGCTGAAGCTATTCTTGAGTTCGGTCTCGAGCCTCGGGGATAGGTTGCTGGCCGGCGGCTCGGTGGAATCCGCAGGAAACTCGACGGCGCGCAAGCCTTCAAAGAACAGGTGGTTGTTGAAAGCCATGGATGCGTGGTTGAAGATGGATGCCTCGTGGGCTTGCCGCGCCGTCTGCTTGACAATCTGTTGAACAGTCATTGCCTCGTAGTCCGTGCCTGGACAGTTTCGATGGATTAGTATACGCTGTGACGCCTCTGTGAATGGCCTACGCAGGATTTGGCTTACCAGCTGTAAGGGCGTTGAGTTTCTCCATCATCAGGGTCATGTGCTGCGTCCATGCAATATCGAAGCCATCGGCCGTGAGAAGGCCAGGGACGCCCGCCTCGGGGCTGAACTTCGTTGTGACGTCGGACGGGATCTGATGTATCGAGCGGGCGGGCGCCGCGGCGGGAACGACGACACGCTGTGCGAGACCGCCTGCGCGCGGTATCCTTAATCTCGGTCGAAACATGGTGACTATGTGCTGGATAGAGGCGACTGCCCGGGCGGCTCAGGAGTTCACAGGGGGGGCGAAGCGCTCGGCGTGTCGTCTGTCGCTCGTCGTGGGTTGTCGTTGCTGCGTCGGGACCATCCAAATCTCGATAGCTTGTGCCGCCCGAGTGCTCGAAGTTTTCTGGAGACGCTTTCTATATGGAGATCCACCAGGCGCGCGGAGTGCTGCGCAGTGATTGGTGGGGCACTCAGCTCCGGGATACTTGTCTACCCCCCATTTCATTGCGAGAACCGAAGTAACATGTATTTTCTTGTGATGCTCTATTCTCGAAGTTGCAGGCGTCATTCTTAATCCTACATCATCGCCTTTCCGATTCCAAGTTCAATCTTGCAGCTGCCGTCAAAGTTGGTGTGCACAACTCTCATCACCAGCATGCGCGGCCCACCATTAAGAGGGGTTTTTTTTTATAGAGTTAACAAGGGCGCGTCAATCGAGCGGGTATCTTCATTTCAACTCTGCTCTATTTCGCCTCGTCGTCCTCCTTCACAGTCAACGCCGCCGTCTTTGCAGCCAACGCAGCCTCGCGCTTGGCCGGGTCACCCTTGTCTTTTGCCTTCTTGGTCTTGGTTTCCTTCACTTCCAGAGGGTAGGCCAGTTCGGATATTCTCTGCCAGTCCGCGGATGCCGCGTACTCAGCCCGAATCGGCTCGAGAAGCTCATTCAGTACCTTGGTCACAGCAGGCTTCAAGCTCTGCGGCGTGATCTGTATGAAAAGTTAGTACGAGGGTATTCTCTAATCCCACATATCCTCCATGTACCATAATTTAGCACCGGCGCGGAAAACTTACAACATCGGCCTCGAAGTCTGCCTTGAGCTTGGCAATGTCGTCGTAGACAATAGCTTCCTCGTCCCGTCTCTCGACTGTGAATGTAGCCTTGCCACCGTTCTTGAGTGCCAGCGCACGAATAAGAACGTGTTCCACAAACGCAATGACACCATTGCCCTCGACCTTCTTGGGTACGCACACAGCCTTCTTCAGCTTCTTGGCCACGGTTTCAGGGGAATCAAGTAGGTCGATTTTGGAGTCGGGCTCGCTAGCGCTCATCTTCTGTGCCTCTCCCAATCCTGGCACCATGGAGTTCATCATGTGTGCGCGAACCTTGTACCCGATCTTGGGGAGGTTCTCAAGCGCAAAGGTGAAGATCTTGCGCTGGTCGACGCCACCGAACTGAGCATCAACATCAAGGTACTCCTCGTCGAGAGCCTGCATGAGAGGGTAGCAGAGACCGCCTAGGAAAGGGTCGGCAGTCTGCTTGACGACCTCGGCACCAGCCTTCTGCGCGACCGATATCCTCGTGCTGCCCTCAAGCTTGAAGCGGTCCATTGTGTACGCCTCGCTCTTTTGGTAGGAGCTACCTTTGACGAACTCGAGCTTCGTCAGGTCGACGTTGACGGCTTTGAGCAGACTCTTAATGATACGCTCGTAGTAGAGGACGCGCTGCTCGATGAGGTCGAGAGGAGCCTTCATGTTGTCGAGGTAGGCGTGGAGGTCTGCGAGCAGAATCTTGACGCTGCAGCCTGCAGCGAGAAATTCGGCAATCTTCATGATGGGCACGAAGTAACCGCAGTGCGGCTTGCCTGTCGTGGCGGTGCCCCAGTAGACCTTGAGCGGCCGCTTTTGGTTGAGGACGACATCGTCGATAATCTCGGCGTTGAGCACCTCTGCCAGATTGGCCTTGATGAGGGCGAGGGACTCTTCGGGGGTCATGCTGTCGGTGTTTGTGCTGCCGGGTCCTTGTTGTGTCCTAGACTTAAAGGAGTGGTGAATCGACCGTCAACTTAGCCACCAAGTGCGATGCTCGTCGGCAAGCTCTGGAAGGCTGCTGGTGGGCAAAGCGAGGGCACAAAATAAAGAGGGGCATCGTTGACCTATGGAGGGGCAGCCCGAGGCGCTAGTTTCGGAGACCTCACTCACATCAGTGAGTCAACTCCACCTTAGAGAGCGGCATCGGATCGTCGTTTTTCAGTCAGACGTCATTGGCTTCGGTAACTGCACAGCTTCTAAAATTGTGGGATTGTTCATTTCAAGAGAGGAACATTCTCATGCTCATGTAGTTCAAGTTTTTTTTAATCCGATTTAGTCAATTGACGCTTCAACGTTTCGCCACCAGTGAAGATTTAAAAAGGGTTCTACTCTAATTAGACTCATTGCCTCCTCATTTCAACCCCCACCCACATATGAAGTATCTCTTTCTTGCAACCAGACTACAGAAAGTTGATAGCTGACTAGAGTAGAATTTCACTTTTTTGACATTCGTCTCTTGGACAAGTCCAGCTCGATCAACTCGGAATTGAGATGCTTTCAAAAATGAAATTAGTCAACCGAATTCCTAATCTTTCTCCAACGCCCACTAATGTCTGCCAACTCCACCTCCCTATATGCGTAAAAGCCGGCTGGCCTACGTAACCCACGAGAACCACTTCCAAGCTGAAGATGCTACGGTGTACGTTCGTAGTGTGCGCGTTGATATATCTAGTTACAGGTCTCCATTGTCAAACCTTCCAGCCTAATTCCAACTCATCGTGCTTTCCGCGTGAAAGTTCGGCCATATTGCTAGACCCCGGCTTCAGCAATCGGTTCCTGTGCTGCCGGGGTTAACTTGGGAGTTCCCGATTGCAGAAACCTAAAAGCAGGCTGCAGCTCGGGTTTTATGTCTACATAAACGATTTTATTAATTGTCGATGGCGACCCCAAGTTGCCACTAACGAGTCGCACATGACCTATAACGGCAATTAAATATGATGATCAAACACTTGTTAAGTGGAATTTATACTCTGAAGATATCGTTAGCTGTTTAGGAGCGAGCTTTATCTGGGGAGGTAATTCTTTTATCACCTTCTCTCTCGCTTCCTTCTGTACATGCCTCGGCTCTGGTACATTGCTTTCGATGTTACTGACAGGTTCATCCTCGACCATATCAGTGGGCCTCTGAAGAAAAGGACTTTTATTATTGAGGAATTTCTCGGTAAGTAGCCTTCCATAAGCGACCTGAAGTTCAGGGCATGGAAGCACACTATACAGTAGTGTACCATCTCGGAGTGTCACGGATAATTCGTGCCGCCGCGCCGAATCTCACATTCATTTCGCGATTAATACTTATTTGCTTAGTGGAATTTTTGCTGCAAAAGACATGAAAGCGCAGAAATACTAATACACGGACTCATGGTGCATGAGGGAGCTTTCGAATGATGCAGAATGACAACGAAAATACAACATTGGAGGCCAAACGTATGATGAACCAGACCATTTGCTGTCCTTGTCACTCAACCTATCACCTGCTGGCTGATAGCTTAAATCCAGGCTGTCTGCGCAGCGGCCGACTCAAATCACTCGAGCTCGATGGCTGCATAGATATCCGGGGCAACCATAAGTCCTTGCACACGGTCTGCCCTTCTACAAAACGCACCTCCCGAACGAGCTTTTCCCCAAGCCACCCATTCTTGACACACACGCCGGGTCTAACCTCCGCCAACCATTAAACTTCGCCAGGCCACATGACTGGACACAAACTCCAACGGCTAGTCATCAAGAGTCCAAACACAAAGAGAAGACACACCACGCAACAGTTTCGATACCTGAAACCCAAGTCCCGATCCTAAGCCGGAATTTCACACAGGCCTCACTAGCAACTCACCAGAGATCAAAGTACACACCAGCTGAGCGTGTCCATCTGTGCCAAAAAGCTTGAGGTCAGGTCATGGCGACCATTAACTACCTAGCCAACGAGGTCTTGGAGCTTATCACTCAGAACCTGGAGTGTCTCGACCTTGCTCGGCTATGTCTTGTCTCGAAGAGACTCGATCACGTCGCACGACCACGGCTTTGGCAGTCCGTCAAGCTCGATCCTTGGCAGAGGCAGCCTGCTCGCCTCTCGATCGTGAACACACTCCTTCGCAACCCGGCACTGGGCCTGTTCACTCGTGAGCTGGAGCTGAAAGATTTGCGCCGCCAATATTGGGAAGAAGAGCGACATAAGTTTACGTATCCGGTAGTCGACTTCACCGCTGACGATGTGCGACAATGGCTGGCCAAGACGTACTCGCCAGCCTTTGAGAAGTGGATGTGCGAGGTGGCGCCCAAGCCAGAGAGCTCTCGCAGCCATACGCTCGCTTTCCTCGCCGTGTACATGCCACGCCTTGAGTCTATGGCCTATAAGCTACCAGACAGCGACGGCCTGCTCGGCAAGCTATTCAAGATTTGCAAAGCGCTCGATATTAGCGAAAAGTTAGCTGCCACCTCGATCACTCTCCCCTTGGCGAAGCTAAAGAGCTTGGAGCTATCTCATGTAAGCCACTGGGACCCGCTGGTTGTGAAGGGCGACTTCACCTCCATTGCCGCTCACCCAGGACTACGAACGCTCAAGATCATGGCGCCCGATGTCATGTCCTTCCAAACAGCGAGATCCCATGATAGCCCAGTGGAGAAGCTCGAGATTCACTATGCCCCGTTAGACGTGGACACAATCGGAGATGCACTGGCAGCGTTCCCGCGTCTAACTTGGCTAAACTTCTGCACCTGCGGCCAAGGCTTTGCCGTTCACGGTGCGATGGACCTGGACAGACTCGGCAGCATTTTGAGGGAACTCGGTCAGAACCTGACCATGCTCAATTTGACAATCACGTCGCCAAACAACGTGCTTGGTGACAATATCTATGGTCGCATCGGCAGCCTGTGCACACTGAAGTCGCTCCGGAACCTCATAATCATCTGCGCGCAGTGGTTGGGCAACATTATTCACGTAGGTGGAAGCGTGGCAGAGTTTCTGCCAGCCTCTATCCAGACGGTCGCCCTTGACGACTCCTTTGACGAGTGGGAGGACTTCTCAGGTCGCTCATCCTCCTACGCTGCCGTCCAAAACCTGCTAGCTCACCACGAGGCGTTGCCCGAGCTCTTCTGTGTGACGATGAATTGGTCGCCGAGGAGGAAGATAAAGTCCCCCGGCTGGGACGTTGTGGTTGACGATTATGGCATGGGAATGGCCTTCGTGCTTCACGGCACCAGTGAAACGCAACTCATTGGCTTGGATGGAAACAAGATGCTGAGAAAGCTCTCCAAGTTGGTGAGGTTGGCTCGACAGCGCCAACAGGAGTCCAAGACATTGGAATAGCGACGAAGAGGTTACGGGAAGCCGGCGAGCGTGAATTTGCAAGATCTTTGAGAATACCGCCACCGACAATCTTGTAATTTGAGTAGCATGACCTGTAGGGGTCTTTGGCAGATAGATTGTAATTTGGGGCACACATGTAGTTTAAAAAATTGTTTCTTCTGCGCCCAACAGCTCTTCGACAGCTCTGACATGAAAACTCTCTTGTCGTTACTTGTCACTTTTTAGCGTGACGTATGCTCATGGCTAGGGCAGGCTTGACAACACTTCACCTCTATTATACCGCCCATCACACCCACCTCTTAAGATGAAATCACATACCGGGCCCGATCACTCCCAGAGTTTGAACTCGAGGCTCAGCGACGGCACGCCCTCAAAGTCAGCGGGCATGACGAATGTAAAGTTCCACAACTCAAAGTCGCGCAGCATCTTGTTGCTGCCGCCGTTCTGCCCGGCAAACGAAAGCTGGTAGTCGAGGTCGGCATTGCCCGCGACGGTCAGGTCCAGCCCCTGGATATCAGCGATGCTCTTGACGGACCGCTTGCCGCTGAACGTGGACACGAGCAGGGTGAAGACGGACGAGGCGGTTCCCTTGGGGTAGCTCAGCGTGACCTTGCCGGCAGAGACCTGGGCCTGGAGGGCCTTTTCGGTGGGATAGAGCTGCGGGAGAGAGAAAGAGAGCAAACGTCAGTCGCTGCTATTGGCCGGAGCAAAGAAACCGGGGGAGGAACTGCTCATGAAAGACGAAAAATAGACGTACAGAGAGGAACGCAATCTCGTCTCCGACCTTCCACTGCGCGACGACGGGGTTGAACGCCTCCTGGCTGCGCGCGGGCCCGCCGAGGTCGGTCTGGTCAAACGACTCGGCGCCGACGGTGAGGTTGCGGCTAAGCCAGGTGCTGATGTTGCGCGGGACCGTGTCGTAGGGTGGGTAGAAGGCCTGCGCTTCAAAGATGCGCTCCTCGGCGGCGCCAAAGGTCGCGAGCGACCGCTTCAGGTCCTCGGGCAGCAGGGCCGCGTGGAAGTCGGCGAGGACGACGACCATCGGGGCAAAGGCAAAGTCGGCCGAGTGGGACATCATTTCGGGCTGGGGTTGTTTCCCGAGTTAGTAATTTTCTGGAGAAGTTGAAGATGGGGGGCTAGTTTTGAAGGGAGAGCAGTGCAACACACCCGCTTGATCATGGATGAGTTGTCTTTGCCGACGATGCTGTGATACCGACTTGTTAGCAAAAACCAAAATGACGAATGGGTTTCCTCAAAGAGTAGATACTGCTACTCACGTCCAGAACCACAGAGCCATGATGCTCAGGTACCTGTTCATGTCATATCCGTATGAACGGTCCCAGGGCCCCGCCATGTTCTTCATCTCGGGGTGCCACAGCTGTGCGACGGCCTTCCAGGTCTCGAGCAGCATCGTGGGTCCCTTTTGGGCCATGACGGAGTCCTGGGGCAGGTACTTTGCCCAGAGCGTCAGGCCAAACGCCGAAACGCCCGTGTACGTGCCTGAGTTGAACTCTGAGAGCGTGTTGCTCATGGAGAAGAGGTCGATGATCTCCTGCGCGTACGTCTCGCCGGCGTCTGTCATGTTCTGGTCGCCGAGGCGCCGGCCGACCCAGCCAGAAACAAAGGCGCGCATGATGGACTTTTTTCAAGGGGAAGAGAAAGAAGAGAGGAAATGGATTAGTGTCCGGTTGTGATTCTTGAGCAACGGGAAGGGGGGTCAGGTGAACCTGAACTTACAGGATTGCTGTAAGCCGGGTAGAGATTGTCGTCATCGACGCCGCCGACGCGGTACGTGTCGCCCACGGTAGCGTGGTGGAGCGAGGTCAGCAGGAGCTCCTGCGTTTCGTTCTTGAGAAGGCTGCTAAACTCCTCGAGGATGATGACCATGACAGTGCCGATAAACCCGCGCCAGTTGGGATCCCATCTGGTGTGTGTGGCAGAGCATGTTAGCATCCCGACTGCTCCCTAATGGCGACGAGAGAGCACTCTGGTTCTGCGGCTTACGAGTTGTAAATGCTCGACGGAAACGTGTCCGTGCCCAGCTCGGGCTCCTCCGGGTACTTCTGGTAAGTGCCGTACCTGTGCCGTCCAGTCTACGGTGTTAGAGCAAGCCATTCTCTCACTTGTGAAAAGCACACAAAGAGCGGGAAAGAGGGAGAAAGAGGGAGAAAGAGAAGACAGCAAGACATGCATACCACTGCTGCGACACGTTCTTGAACTGCCCGTCCGCGACGGCCGAGAGGATCCTCTCGGCCTCGACGACATCGCTGCCGTCGCCGCCGTTGCGGGCGAGCAGGCCGAGCGAGTACCACACGGAGCTGCGCGTCTCGTGGCGCAGGGCGCTGACGCTGCCAAAGTCGTACAGGTAGCCAAAATCGTCGTCGTAGTACCGGTCCATCCACTCCATCGACTCGTCGAGGAGCTGCTGGGCGTTGGGCGAGTACGCCGAGCCCGCGGCGGCGGGGGAGCCGGCGAGCGCGAGGCCGGAGCAGGCCGCGATGGCGACGGCGCCGAGCACGGGAAGCGAAGTCTTGAACATGATGGTGCTCGGAGGGAGGCAGACCAGAGTCGCGGGAGCGGACTGCAGTGAAGGGGGGGAGGACGCTGATGTCAGGTCGGAGAGAGAGACCTTGGTGGTGGCGAGCTTTGGCCGGACAAGGCCGCAGGTCCCTCGTCCCTACTTATACGATGCTGCCCGGCTCGAGCACCGGTATTGCGAAGATGACCGGCGCCGGCCCCGCATCAGAGGCGGTCGCCGGTGGCGCATAGGCAGGCATACCTGCCTGCTTGCGTGCAGACAATCCCGCCGAATCGGCCTCTGCCCTGCCGTCCACACGAGCGCGGCGAGGGGCACCCCGGGACAGCGTCATGCCTAGCCAGATTCAGACATGGCTGCCCGCCTCCAGTGCCATTGCAACGGTGCTCCCGACCCCGGCTTTGTGGGGGAAGACCAGGGAGGCCGGCGGCTGATTGGCCAATCCCGGGCGGGGCACGGTGGTTGGGGCCTGCTTCGTCGGTCGAGCATGACTCCGTGGGAGGCGTTGGAGATACCTATCCTCGTGGGAGGAACTCGCGATACAAGGCTGTCTGTCGACTCTCCTCGGCAGTAGGCGGTAGAATCGCCTGCAAGGCGCAATCAGGGGTTACTTGGAAGACGCAGCAATCCGAAAGGGCGTCTTCCCCAACTCCGGCCTCTCCCCACCTCGGCTTCTCCACAGCCAATCAACACCCAGCGCTGTCCGAATCGGGAAGTCAGTCGATCCATAGACTTCAACGTCTTTTCTTTGGTCATTTCGACGTTGTCGATGTGGCCTGGATGCAACTACTTTGTGATTGAAAACAGTTCCGTATGCTGAATTGTTCTTCTTGTCCTTCCCTCCCAGAAATGGAGCACAACTCGACCAGAATCTTACGTACAAGAATATACTGAAGACTCCTCAACGCCTGCCTCTTTTTCAACGCACGTCTCCAAAGTCGACACATACAAACAAATACATAGGACCCCAACTGTTTCCAAGCCTCGCTCTCTCTCACACACACACACCCTCACTCTAACAATCTATTATCACGAGATCAACCCAACCCAAAGCATTGCTCAACAACTCAACGCCACGACATGCAGCACAAGATGCTCGTACTGCCTGTTCGCTACCAGACACTCTGTCCCGCGGGCAACCACAAACACGCCGCCCTGGCCAATCTCAAAATCTGTCTTCTGTCGCTGCTGGTCCGACTCTCCAGTGTCGAGCCCCTTGCTCTTATTCTCTGGTCCTCGTCGTGATGACGGCAGTGATGCCGTGCCAGTGGTGCTCGCATCGCCGTCCGATATGCTGATCCTGACCGTGGCTTTTCCGCTGCTCACAAAACACATCCTCTCCCTCACCGCGCCGCCACTGCCATCGGATCCAAAATGGCGCTGGTCCCCGGGCCCGATGTACAGGAGATGCGCGCCAACCCCCGGAGACAAGGGCACCGGATTCGGCTGCGCCAGGTAGGGTGCCGAGTATGCGACATCTGGCAACCTCGGTGAGCCTGCGTCCCATGCCGATGCAGAGCTCACGGGGCTGCTGGCAGCTTGTAGTTTTCCCGGGCTGATCTCCCACGGCTCCATCGCATGACCCACGTTGTAGAGATAAGCATCCTTGCACGCAGGGCGTAGTGGCAAGTCGGTCTGCTGCGAGCTCGGTGGGGTCAGATAGAAGTCGTCTTTATCAGCGGAGCTAGACTGCTCGGTGACATCGTTGTCGCTATCGTGACTCTTGGTGGGTGAGTGGTACTGCAGACGTAGCAGGCCACGTCGTTTGGCCGCGTTTGCAAAGCTCGCGTGGGAAATCCCACCCTGGCCGTCCTCTGGGTCGGACGTCGCGTTGAGCTGGCTCAGGCGGCGCTTGCCTCCCAGCGCAAACAGTGGCGTATCTCCGCCAGCCGCACCGCAAGTCAACTTCATACCAACAAGGCTATCGTACGGGTTTCCAGGTGTACTCGGTGTCCAGGGGCTGCCTCCCCAGGAACTTCCCGTAGCCGCAGCAGTAGCTCTGGCATCGAGCGGTACCCCCGAGACGAAAGACAAGGGCGCAGGTTTCTTCTTCTTGGCGCTGCTGCTGATGCTGTTCCTCCCGTTCCACGCGCCGGGTGCTGCAGCCGAGGATTCTTTTTCCTGCATGCGCATGGACCGTCGGGCGCTGGGCGACTCCGGATCCAGTCCGATCTTGGAGCCGCTCTGGCTCAACTTTTGCAGCAGGTTCCTCTCCGAAGTCCGGCGGGGCCGCATGAACAGTCCTGTGGATGCGGTTGATGGTGTTTTCAGGCTGTCTGCCGAAAGCACTGTTGAAGATGGTGAATAGATGACGTTGCTTTGTATCGGTATCGTGGTATTCTGACGAGAAGGCATCCCTGGGTGTTGCTCTATGCTACGGTTGCCATTGTTGCCATTATCGTCATCGTCAAAGATGAGGACATCGTCTTCGGCGTCACCGAGTAGCTCAGAATGGGTACTACGACCAATGGCAGGCGAGGATAGCGAGGCCATGGCTTCTCGCTGCGACTTGTGGAAGTCCCTCGCGGCATCCAACTTCGCGGTGATGGGCGACGACACTGGCATTGTTATATCCCGGTCTTCCCAGCGACTAACAGCAGCGGCGCAAGCAGAAAACGGCCTGGTCGCCTCGCTCATGCTGCACCCGGCGCTGGCATGCATCGCGGGCGCCTGGTTTCGTTCCGGGAGTTGCGGGGGCGTGAGCTCTCTCACTGGTGGCAGGCATGGCTGCGCGGGAGCAGGAGTGCCGGGTGGCGGTCGGCTCTGGGAGATGACCTGCAAGTAGTCTGAGTTCCAAGTGCCTACCACGGACATCGTACCATCCAGATTGTCGTTAAGTTGGAGGCCGCCGTGAGTGTTCTGTGGCGGCAGCGATTGTCTTAGTCAACGTGCTCTCAGGAGTATCATGACACCGAGCAAATGGTGATAACGAAGTAAGTGAAGTGGAGGTGGAATAAAACTTACCTCGGTGTGTTCGTCCAGCTTCTCCCATCTAGCGAAGACATTTCGGCAGTCGCGAATAGGGCAAATCCATTGATATGCTGGATCGGTATGAAAGTTGTATTTCGTGGGGAAGAGCACAAAGTTTGCAGGAGAGCGGAAGCCAGATGCAGATTCCCAGCTGTGGTACGGCCGCCCATTTCTGGCCAACCTCAGCTCCTTTGGTGTCCTCGAGCCTTGGAGAAGGCGCTGCATGGCTGTAAGACTGGTTCGCCAGTGGCGGCCGACTCTGGAGGTGTGGTGAATCTGATTGCGAGGTGAAGTCCAGCGACAGGATGACGTTAATGCCGCGCCTCCTCTTGGACTCCACAACAAACAACGATGGCGCTTGGGTTGTACTGCGAGTTTCTTAATGAAAAAGGCGATTCAGTGCTCATTCGGAGAGGTTGTCGTGCACGGCGCATGTGCGGGTTGATGCAAGGAGGATGACCTGCTGTGGCTTGACGAGCAGACGAGGGCGAGTGGGTGAATGCGCCGAGCAACCTTTAGTCGATAGGCTCGAAAATGCTTACTAGTCGTAGGCGACTCGGAGGCAAAAAAAAAAAAAGGAGGGCTGTTTAAATGATAAGAACCCGGTGCAAACGCGGTGGTTGTGGTTTGGTGCTGGAAAGAAGTTACGTTGCGCTGGCAGATGTTGTTACCGAATCACGGATTGACGCAAGATTTGATGCGTAACTGCCGACTTTACACAAACCTCCCGGTTCAAAATTCCAGATAAACGACAAAAGAATAGACTGGGTATCTTGCTAACTCATATATACGTAAACACATAACGGCGTCAGATGCTTCAATCACCGCGACTCGACCCTGCTCAATTGTTCCCGACTGCCGTGGCCATGGCTGGTCTCACCTCGCCCTTGAGCCTCCACAGATGCCTTTGCATTCTGTATCTCCCATTCAAACTCCTGAATGGCACGTAGCTCTGCGCCAAAGAAGAGCACGGACATCAGGCCATCGACAGTCCCCACAGCCAGCCCAAAAGTGCTCACTAGCATTAGGATAAAGCTGCCATAGCTCGGTGTGAACCACACAGAGATATAGCAGGCTAGGGCGATGATGACCCAAGCAAAGAAATGTACACCTCGCCACATCTTTTGTCCCTGCTCCCTTGCGGCATACTCATCAAGAGCTTCAAGAATTTCGTCACACGTTGAAGCGACAAGCCCTCCCTTCCACGCAAGAGGACTGTCTCCTAGCTGGAAATCATACTCTGACATGTTCCTTGAATTCCTGTGCAAGGATGGAACGGGTGATGAGAGGTAGACCCCGCGATCGAAGGCGTCTCTCACGTTGGTTGCTGGCGAGGGTGAGCGCACGCTAGGTGGCTTAGGTCTGTGAAGTGCGAGTGTGGCCTCGACGGAGAAGTGGTCGCTTAATGAGCACTGGAGTTCCGGATGTCTAGTGAGCATGCCCACACGGGCAGTCTTGACAATCCAGCCTTGGCCTCCCGGCTCCGTTTGCCCTCCGGTGGATGCAAATATATAGTCTATGCGATGCGCCTGGCCGTCGCGCGTGCTTGGTGGAATCTGTAGAGGATCCTTGCCGGGCCCGAGCTGTTTCTGCTGAGATTTGGGCCAGGTCCAGGTGTTCAAGGCGCTCCCAAAGGAGGCACCGTTCTCGGAAATGTTGAACTGTGCTGTGGGAATCGACCTCTTCCTGGCCTTCTCATGCTCGTCTTCGACGTCGCCAAGCGAGGACTCTGGATGGAGCACACGCCAGAGATCATGCACCGGAGCGGCCGAGGTAAATATGCGATATGCGAGCGACGATGGAACGTCGTTGAAATCGCCCAAAGCCACGGCGAGATGGCCACGCTCAACGGCACCGCGCACAAGCTTGGCGAGCTCCCAAGCCTGAGAGGTACGGTGTGCGAGATATGTGTCTCTATGCGGTGCATGTTCGTACTTTGTGTGCGCCTTGAAAGCATGTGTTGTCAGTTCCGCAGACTTGTGGCAACACCCGGTTTCCGGAACGACAAGGACTTACATGAGTGTTGAAGACTTCGAGAATGTCCTTGGCACCAGGGCCAATCCGAATTCGCGCACAGGCGACACCTTTACCAACGAACCAATCACCCCGGAAGAAAGCAGTTGGCCGCCCGTTCAGAGGATAACGGTACATGGAGCTCTGTTCAATGGGCCATTTGGAGAGGATGACGAGGCCGGCCCCAAAGGCACCGGCATGGTATCGCTTGCCGTAGGGGAGAATGGCTTTAGTCTCGTGCCGGATGCAATCGTAGTCCCCCTCGACCCAGACCTCCTGTAGAGCGACGATATGCGGCGTCGGCTCTGTAGCGGTGAGCTGACGAGCGATAGCCGCGAGGCGAGCACTGCGTTTCTCGCTGAGATGAAGGAGACCCCAGCAGTTGAGGGTGAGGATGTTGATCTCGGCAGGAAGTCGGTCCATGCTGGGCAGTGGAATAGCACACCGTCTGCTCGGTACAGTGGCGATCAAAGACAGCAGGCCAGACTTGTCGTCTCGTTGACGAAGTCAAAGTTATAGAGTCGACGGTAGCCAAACCCTTGAGAGTGCAAGGCGTGAGCTCCCAAGAAAGAAAAGAAGATCGAGCCCTTACTCAGTACGGGCGAGCCTGCGGGGGAGACCAGGTTGATGAGAGCCCGACATCATGGGCGACTGTGAGCAGGGACCCCTGGACCCTGGGGCAACGTCGCAGAAATGGAAATGAGCATCCGGCGTGGATCGCGACTAGGTTAGCGCTGCCCACGTCGAAGTCGGGCATGCCTTGAAGTTGTGTGGATGGCCGCCTTGCTGCTTTGGCGATGGCGCAGGCACGTTAGTTCTACCAGTTGGCGTCGCTGCGCCGCGCAATGTTCCAATTCGGCGACGAGTGCTGCAGGTACTGTATTCCCACGTATACCGGTACGAGCAGGCTCTTGCCGGAGCTATTCGGAGTTCATTATGTGAAAGTCTGGAGTGCTTCATACCCAAGACACGCAGTGTTGCGCCTTACTCTGTAAGGTTCGGAGAATGATGGTGGAAGAGGGGCGGGCCAGGATCTCTGCAGGTCTCTGCAGGTCCAAATTGCAATGTGCATCACAGCCAGAAAGAATCCTTGTCTTGCAAGTGACACCTGCAAATTGCAGTGCAGCCGCGTCGCGTCGACATCGACAGAAGCTCCACCCGGCTTAGACCCCGATAAGGCAATTGAAGATACCAAGTACCTCACTTGGCAGCCAGGTGTACAATCGCATCAATCTCTACGGCCACCAGCGAGCAAACAGCTGACCCGACCACCAGCAAACACCAGAGCCTTGCCCCAGCCTCGTTGTAGGCTTGTGCGCAAGCCCTCCACGACACCACATACACGCCGTTGGAAAGAGCTCTCTTCCTGTCCGTCTCCGGAAATGCAGCCATCGTAGTGCTCGCCTCCCGCTACCCCATCGTCGCCTAGCCGCCATGTCCAGCGACGCCGCCCTGCCCGTTCCGCCTCCCAAGCGACGAAGAGTCAGCAACGATGAAGACGACGACTCTGATGCCCCCGGCCCTCGCCGCGTAGGTGTCGACAACAACAGCCTCAATGTGCCCTTCCGCGACAAGACACTCGTCGATGATGGGGTTGACATACAAGACGACTCTGTGAGTCCCGCGCCCCGGACACGACGCACACGTGTGAGGGCGCAGGCGAGATCGCAGTCTCCAGGATCCGAGAATGAAGCACAACCAAGATCAAATTCAAGGCACCGGTCGCAGTCCAGGTCGAGGCGAAAGTCTGCAGATCATAGCCGCTCCGGATCAGGCACACGCTCTAGATATAGATCCGCTGCGCGCAGGCGGCCGAGAAACGAGTCGGGGAGCAGGTCGCATTCGCCCTCACGCTCACAATCCTCATCCAGGTCCCGGTCACGATCAAGGTCTCGCTCCCGCCGGCAGTCACAGTCGCCCACGCCCTCGCAGTCACGAAGTCGATCTCAGTCATCAAGCTCTTTCCATGATGCCCGAAGCAAACAGCCATCACCAACGCTGCAAGCCCGCTCCGCGAAACCAGATTATCGACCACGCCTTGTACTTTCCGGGCACCAGAAATCTATCTCTCAGGTCCGAATTTCTCCAGACGGGCGCTGGATCGCCTCGGCGTCGGCGGACGGCACAATACGCATCTGGGATGCAGCAACAGGCCAGCACATGGATACATTGATCGGGCACATGGCCGGCGTGTCTGCCGTGGCTTGGGCTCCGGACAGCCAGACTCTGGCAACAGGGTCCGACGACAAGGCAATCCGCCTTTGGGACAGGGTCACCGGCAGGCCGAAGCGTGCCAAACCCCTCCTTGGACACCACAACTATGTGTACTGCCTGGCATTCTCTCCCAAGGGCAATATTATAGCCAGTGGCAGCTATGATGAGGCTGTGTTCCTGTGGGACGTGCGGGCAGGCCGCCTAATGCGAAGCTTACCAGCACACAGTGATCCCGTGAGCGGAATCGACTTCTGCTGCGATGGGACCCTCGTCGTGAGTTGTAGTACCGACGGGCTTACGTAAGTGACATAACTGCCCCAAAATCTGCCCTGCAAATAATATAAACATACAGGACTGACATCTTTTGGTGAAACAGCCGCATATGGGACACGGCTACTGGTCAATGCCTGCGTACCCTCGTGCACGAGGACAACCCACCCGTTACGTCCGTCTGCTTCGCGCCAAACGGCCGGTACGTGCTGGCGCACAGCATAGACAGCTGCATTCGACTGTGGGACTACGTCTCTGGCACCGTCAAGAAGACGTACCAGGGCCATGTGAACAAGGGGTTCAGCATAGGCGGGTGCTTCGGTGCAATCGATGGCGAGGCCTTTGTTGCGTCCGCTAGCGAGGACGGGGGCGTCGTGCTGTGGGACGTCAAGAGCAAGCAGGTCGTCCAGCGCATCGACCGCGGCCACGACGGCGTGTGCTTCTGGGTCGACGTCAATGGGGACACGCTCGTCAGCGCGGGCCAGGACTGCAAGATTCGCGTGTACAGACATCACCGGCCCGGCGCGCTCGAGCATGGTGTCGGTGGCGTCGGCATCAACGGGCTCCAGGGCGCGGAGACGGCGGTATCGACTAGGCATGGCATCAACGGTGTCACACCCAACGGGCATGGCGACTTTGTCGCAGAACAGCACGAAGAGCAGGGCGAAGTGACGCTCGAGGGTTTCGAGAAGCGCATCGGGGGTGACGACAGCACATCCTTGACCCCTACGGACAACGAAGATGCAGATATGCAGGAGGCACTTCTGGAAGAGGCAGATGTCAAGACAGAGCAGCCTTGAAGATCTGCCAAAAGGACAATCCCAGGTTTCGAGCTAGACCGTCATCAAACATGCATGCAAAGCCTCGCTCACAAGAGGACCCAGGTATCTGGACTCGTTCGAAAACTATGCCCGTTTTATTCCAAGTAATGTGTCAGAGACTAAAAATTTGCCTTGACCTCTCGCAGAGCCTTGAAACCACGTCATGTCATGCCTTGAGCACCAACCAAATAAACCACCGAGCCCCGTGTACCCGTCCTCGCGCTGATGTATGTTATAGAACTGTAGAATGGAAATGAGGAAAGTAGTGTATATTTATCCTTGGAGCTTTTCCGTACGCCTGCCTCTCCCAGCGCCTTGAAACTCCTCCTCCCACCACGTAGCGTCACGTGAGTTGATCAGATACTTTCCCACCCGCCGTTATTGATATCAGCCTCGAGCTTGCGGCTGATGAAGCTCGGAATGCCGTGCCCAAGCCACAGGTTGCGCAGCATCGAGTCGTATCGACGCTGGTTGAGGAATAGCTGACGGCCGTGGCGTAGGCCAATGTCAACATCTCCCCACTTGTCAATGTATGGCGCATGGCTGAAGCTGCCCGAGGTTCGGTGCAGGTAGAAGATTGCGCATTTGCGGATGTTGATGAAGAGGCCGATGTTGCCTTGGCACCTAGAGTAGAGGAGGGGAAAGTCAGAAAGTGTACATTTGCGATCAAGGTTCCAGATAGAGTCGGGATGGTAATTCTTACCTGAACAGCATGTGTTGCTGGGCGCCGCCAATACGCATAACCGGCTTGCTAGGATCTTCCTGGTATTCCATCATACAACACATGGTCTGGCCGCAAAAGCTCTCGCCGCACATGAGGCAGACAACTGGGTCGGCGAGATCCTTTCCTGTCTTAGCACATCTCCGCCGAGCGCACTCCTCGATGAGTGTATCGTATGTCTTGGGCAGACCGACAAGCTCGAAGATGCCTGGATGACTGACGCAAGCAGATTTCGACAGCTGGACATTGTCGTTATCGCTGACCGAAGACGAGATATTGGACCAAATTGTGTGGTGACGAATCCAGCCCTTGACCACCTCGGCTGTGGTGATGGGCCAGCCGCATTGGCTACCCAACGGAGTGATAGCAGTGCACATCTCGTCAAAGGACGGTAGGCGCAGTGCAGCAGTTAGGCGGGTCAGCTCATCGGCATCCGGACAGGGGGATATATGGCTATTGAAGTCCACGCCAGAGTAGACATGGAGGAGGATGACTGTCTTCCGCAGGAACACTAGCGCGTATTTCTTAACGAAAGACTGGATGTTAGCCAAGCCTTCGAGCATCGGTTGATCAAAGCCCTGGTTTGGCAAGTCGTCCGCATCCTCGGCGACTTCATGACTAGCACTCATGCCTGCCATCGTGATGTTGTGGCAGAAGTTGGCAAAGTTGTTCATTGCCGAATCATCGGCATTTCTCTTTGCCATTTCTTCGAGCCACTTTCCAAAGGGGACATTTCGAGACATGTGATATACAACCTTGACAATCTCTGCCAGGTAGCACAGTCGTACGAGGTGCATCACCTCCACCTTCTTCGCAATTGCCACACCAAATATCGACTCGCAGAGGAATACGAACGGATCTTGACTCAGTAGAGAAGGGTGCGCATTAGGCGAGTCGTCCCCAGCGGCATCTGGGTTGCTGTCGTAACTTGAGTAGAACAACTGGCGGTGCTGGCGCGCACTATCGTGGCGGAATTCTTGGCTGAGGTGATTATCACCCGAGAAGCGGAGGCCGCCGACCGATAAGTAGGAGGCCACCGTCTCGGAGAGAATGCGCAACTGAATGAGCAGATGCTCGGGCATTTTCTCAAGCAAGGTCATACCATACAGAGCCTCAACTCCACGTTGTTGAATCTCAGCAGCCGTAATGGAAACACCAACTGTCTGCGCAAGGGTACTGCTCCCGTACAAGTCGTCTTCTTTCGACTCCAAGTTAATCTTTGGAGTAAGCTTATTCTGATGGAGGGTTTCGCGCAGCCTCCGGTAAACAGCCATCAGATCCTTGTCTCCAGCCTGTGAATCTGAAGGCGACCTGGACCGCGTGCTAGAGTCTGGCGTCGCCACGGAGAATGCATCACTGAAGGCGCTGTATGCCACGCTTGCTGGCGGGGATCGCGGTTCGGTGCGCCATGTGTCCATGGCGAGCTGATTCGTGCCTTCTTGTAGCCTCTCGGGCATACTGCGCCGTACATAGTTTGCAAATGCAGTCTGAGCTTCCTCGTTGGCTCGTATGGTCCCAGGGCTGCTGATGAGATCGTTGGCGTTCTCGTCCAGGAACGATGAAAACTCGGTCTCGTTCTGCAGACTGCCGGGGTAGCACTCCTCTTTACCCTCCCAAGGAATGGGAAGGAATGCGTTGCCAAGAGCCTTGCAGAGGGGACAAACGAATTCGAAACGTTCGAGAGACTCGGGATGGTGGCGCGCAATCTGATGGCCATGACGCCTGACAGTGGCGTCTCCGTACATATCGAAACAGCTATAGTGCATAATATGTCCGCAGCCAACAGCGACCGGACCGGTGCGGCAGAGCTGCGCGGGAAAACCTTTCCCGACGCCCTGTCTCTCGGCAAGAAAGGGTTCACCAGCCGCGTTGATCTTTTCCACCATATCGCGATTTTCGTGGGCCAGACCAAAGGGCCTGATGTCGTCTGCTGAGCGATCAAGGTTGATTGGAGTATTCGCGGCGTCTCTGACAAAATCCGGGTCCTGGAAATCAGTCTGCCTCATAATCTTACTTTGTGTGAACAGCGCGAATGTGCCATATAGGCGTCCATCATCCGCGTCTTCTTGGCAGAGAATACAAGTGCCTTTTGGGTATTTCCAGAAGTTCTTGCGCTCTTCGGTGAGCTCCCCCTGCCCAGCCTTTTCCGATTCCTCATCACCCCAGTCTATGTCGCCTTGGCTTTCCAAGAAGCTCTTCTGTTGCTGTTGGAACTGCGCCATGACTCTAGCCTGGCGCGCCATGGCAGCCTGCTTCTTGCGCTCTCTTTCCTCTTCAGCATTCTGAAAGCTGGCTGGTGATGCAGTATCAATCCTGTCAATAGGTATGCCCAGACGGACGCATGCAACATCAAAGTGTTGGGGCAACTTTTGACGCATTCGCTTCAAAATAAGTTCGATCTTGAGGTGGCAGGCTTTGAACTCCTCCTTGGACGACATCATCTCCAAAAGAGAGACTATGGTCTTCGAGGCAGGGGCCTCGGCCATGAAGTTGCTCCGGCCTTGGGAAGTCAATGCCTGGTAGATGAAAGACGTTTCCCTACTCCAGGATGCTGCGTCGGGCTTCTCTTCGTCGATTGCTAGAAGGACAAGATGCAGGACCACATGCAGGAACGTCTCGACACGCGTAAATGGGACTGTGGCAGTGGTCTTGGCCGCGACGAGAGGGTACAACAGACTGTAGTAGGTGATTTGCGCGAACATCCCAGTTCCAGTGAACAGCGACAGGCCGACAAATGCTCCCGAAGTGATAGGCCGTAAGTGTGGCTCAAAGACAATCTCGTCTGCGGCCTTGCCCGTCTTTTTAGCCATGTGTGACCGGTAAGCGCCCTCAGCTTCTTCGCGCTGGTTCTTGCTATAATGTGCGATGTATGGATCTATGTCCTCGACATATTGGGTTTTGAGTTCAAAGGTGCCGACGTCTGAGACTCCCTCGGGCGGCTTGAATGTGGCCACTTCGTCCAGAACCTGATAGAAATCGTCTTGCTCGGTAAGCTTTTCCGGAAGCTTGTTGCATATCTCATTGAAAGAGAGAGGCTTGAAACAAAGGACGTGAGCCAGATCACGGCGCATTGCCATCAGGTGGTTTTCGTGTTCGTCAGTCGTCGGGATTAGTGATGTACGATCGCTGAGAAGGATAATGAGAAGGTGAACCATGTCTTCTACCACATCCAGGTGTTGCGTCTCATCCTGTCCGGCAGAAGTCTGTTCGTAAAGTCCCTTGATCCATTTGTCCATTCCAAACCGGTCCACGATGGATGCAAGAACACGGCTAGGGTCGCAAACCACCAGGGCAGTTTGCAACAGGAACACGTCACGTGCATGTGTTACATCGCGGTGGAGGATATTCCTGTATGTGCCAGCTTGGTGGCGAAGACTGATGCCATTTCGCACCCACATATTAGCTTTGATCTGCGCAAGCCAAACGCAGACTCTGAGCGGATAGTCGAAGGCGGCCATCAGGTAGTCTTCTGGTGCATAGTCACGCTTTGGCAGGTTCTTGCGGCCCATCGATCGGGGCTTCATTTTGAGATCCTGGGCAGTGAAGCTCAAAAGTGAGCTCAGCTGGTGGGCGGGCATGTGCTTGCCACACTCGATCAACCAAGATAAGGTATAATGAAGTGCGTGGTGGAAACTGATTGGCTGCTCTTCCACCACAAATTTGGGCACTTCGAAACGAGCATCTCCAGCAAATTCGAAGTCGCTCAGACTCTTAAAGCGCACTTCGTCCTTGATCTCAGATTGGGTGAATCGTGCTCTCTCAGCACCAATGGAGCTGACGATGACCTGCTTGGCAGTTGTCCGGATGGCTCGGGACACATATGGCCACTCTGGCTCGGGCAACCCGCGGAAGGAATCTGGAATCAGTCGGCAAAGCCTGTTGATCTCTCGCGTCATCAGAGACGCACCGATCCAGTTGTCCGTCTCGTATTCGACGTGCTCGCCAACGGCGCGAACATTCGGACAGATACCTTGGTGCAGCTTGACGAGATCCAGGAACTGCATCAGATACCTCTCTTCGACGCGAAGTCGTTCCTGAACTTGAGGTGAGCCAAAGAGATATTTCATGTCCATGTAGAAGTGATACATGCGCCTGTTGGTAACAGATCCCGTATCAAATCCCAGTGTGCCTGTGGACGACACTTCCCACGGGTGGCCCACTTGACGTGTCGTCAAGAAGGTGTATAGAATGGCCATAAGAGTGGTCAGGAAGTTACCACGCTCGACTACCTCAGCGGTGATGGATGGGGTTGTTAGCATCTGCAGAGAGATGTTGATGATGGAGTGATCGGGTTCGCGATCGCCAATCAGGTATAGTTGTGCCAGCAGTGTGTACAGCGCAGAAAACCGCAGGCCGAGAACACGCTTGAACTCTGGAATCGTCACCACTGTCGAAATATATAGTGATCTCAAGTCATTCCGAACCTTCTTCCACATGCGTAGATCGAACAGGATCAGCCAGTCGAGTCGCACACGCTGGAATACATCCTCAAAAGGATGGATATTGTTGCGTTCCACGTAGGCTGCTGGCGTTTCGACCCAGTATCGTCCAGGGCGAGGCGGACTGTTCTTATCAGACTTTGATTGGCCTGGGGTTCTGGGTACCTCTAGGTTGATCTTGGCATACACAGATGGTGCGATCAGAGGCTCGGCGGTATCAGAGTCTGATGGCGTCAATTCTCGGTCTCTCGTGGTGACCACTCGAGGTACAACAGCTGCCGGCGGCGGGGGCGGAGGAGGGTATCCTGCCATGGTCGCTTCTTCTTCCTCGAGGGCTTCACCGATCGCGCCCTGACGCCAGTCACCCATATTGACGTCGCTGGACGGCTCGGGCCGTGTATCAAGCATGAGGACATCTTCGTCGTCAAGTTCGTCGTCGTCATCATCGTTGGCATCGTCCTCTTCCTCGTCTCCGCTGGGTGGCGTGTCGTTGAGATCATCGTCGTCGTCGTCATCGTCGGTGTCAACATTGAACTCAATATTGATACCACCGTCTCCCTGCTGGGCAACAATTCTGGCCCGCCTGAGAAATATCGCTGCAGCATGGCTATCAATGTGATATCGGTCCAGCTTCTCTTCGTCCTCGATGCCGTCCTTGCCAGCGATCGCGTGGGATGCTGGGCTGCCTTTGCGCCAAGGCTTCAGCAACTCTTCGCAGATCACCTTCCTCAAGATGTTGTCGTCGCTTCCTACGACACAACCAGCAATGTCGTTCAGCCACTCAATCATCGTCCCGCACATCTGTTCTCTGAAGGTGTCGCGAGAAGACCGTATGGTGACAGTAATCTTGATCTGCTCCAGCACTGTCGCGCAGTACAATAACGTATCGATGCTGGTGTCGTACTTCAAGATACTTCTGCCGATGGTGTCTGTCTCTACAGCCGCATTGTATCCATCCTCGTGCGTCGTGCTGCATGCGCGAGCTACCTGCTCTTGTACTTCTGTGACGGTGTGTTTCTCGTCGTTCCAAAGCAGTAGTGCAAATTCTCCTGGAGACTCGGTGTCGCCACCACAGTAAGAAGATGAGAGCCGTGATTGCTCCTCGTCCCGCTCGATTGATTTCCTCGTCTTGGGCTGCCGCAACTGCTCGGGTGCGCATGAGATGACGTCACATATAAAGTCGAGGACACGCGAGACCGTCATGCGAATGTTGTCGACAAGATCTTCTGGTAGAGCAGGACTTTCCTTTTCCTTGCCCTTTGACCGCTGCTCATCACGCAAACTGTGTATCGTGCAGAACATGGGCGTTTTCCAGGCCTCGGGGTCGCCACAGTCGCAGCATCCGCTGTTACCTGGCGAGATAGAGATGCGAACCATATGGCCAGTGTGGTCGGTCGCCTCGAAACACTTGCTACACAAGCAGCAAGTCTCGTCGGTGCTGCATGTACGACAGCCATATGTGACCTCGCCAGCTCTAAATATATGGCCGCAAGCCTTTCCGCGAGCCGCCTCTGTGTACTCCGCACCATCGACAGCGCCTTGGGCTTCCCGGAGCTTGAGGATGCCTTTCGGTGATAACTTTCCGTCGGGAAAGAACAGGCGCATGTATTCTGGCTTCCCTCCAGCCATCGACCAGAACAGGTTGTAGAGCAAGTCGCGGTACGCGCTGTCGGTGTAGCGGTAGCCATGCTGCCGTGGTAGCTCTATCAGGTGCTGACAGAGCTGCAGCTCCTGGGTTGTCATAGAGGCCGCCATTTCTATGTCTGTAAACCCAGAGTATTCATGCTTATGATTCCCATTCGCACACGTTTCTCGAGATTGTCGGATGTAGCAGTACCCGACGAGGGTCGCAGCCGAGGACGGGCGTCTGAATGATCGTAGTGGTGGGGCTCGACTTCGAACAGTCGCTGCGTGATCATTCGACTTTATTGCCTAAAGCGCCGTGATGGGCAAGTGAGACACGCCGAACGACGGCTGGTTCTGAAAAAACTTGTGCGACTTCAGCGAAGCACAAATCTCGTTTGTTTTCGTAGGTCAAGAGATGTGTGGTTATGTGCTTCCAGCTTTAACGTACTCCATAGACGGGAGAGTTGCGCGGGGTGACATGGACCTACAACGGGGCCCACCCGCATCCCTCACGCATTGTGCATGGATGTGACTAAGCTTAGCAACTCGACCGAGTCTGCCGAAATCATTCAAGTCATCGAGCAACTACCCCAATATTCCCAAGTGCCTAGCATACCTCGACTCAAATAATGGCGACCGATATGACACGGTGTGCTGGTCAATCCTAAAACTAGTCTGTCATATGTGCACTGCCTGTCATTAGTCTCGAGGTCATCAAGCAGTGCTCATCATCGTGCCTCAGCAGCTAAAGCTAAGTCTGTGTCTGTTATCCCCAGCGCAGCTTACCTACTCATCTGACCCATGTACGGTAGATCTATCGATCATACTGTACGATGCTAACCATGACCATGAAGGCCACCTACCAGCTAGCTTGGTACTCTGCGCCAAACTCTCATCCGTAATAAAGCATTCCATCGGTACCAGTATAGTCGGTCACCCTTGCTTTTGAAGTCGGAGCATTCGTCACCTGAGCTCGTCGAAAGCATGCCCCCATTTGTTGGTAGCATCGTGACGTCCACATTATTGCTGGGCGACGGTCGAATTGGTTGACAGTTATTTTTGAATTTCCTCCATCTCTATAATGTACAACTGTACACCATCACTGTTCGTGAGACTATCGGTATCGCCGCACCTCGAGCAGGATCGTGTCCTCAATCTTGTCACCCTCGTCGTTGCTTTCCATGATTTACATCCTTTAGTCCTCCTCCTCCGCAGCCTCGACGTACTTGTGTCTGATGTCCTTCCATTGACGCTGCGATCACATTAGTTCGAAGTCTGAATAGTGGAAGCCATGCTCCGCCCTATCACTATCGAATTTGGAGGGCACCTACACCACGGTTCAGGTTGTCCCAGACCTTGTTCATGCCGTTGTCGTAAGCACTATTTCCCCCAATCAGTATTTCGTGGTCGCAATTTTTGTACTCCATGAAGGTTGATGCCATTTCCAGCAGCTCCTACGGAACGTACATCTCAAAGACGAAGGCAGAGCCAAACACAAGACCAAGCATTTGCCAATTGCGGCGGAAGAAAGTGCTATATAGTAGAGTGTTAGACTAGTCTCCCTGTCGGATGCGCAGATCGGTCCGGCGCAATCGAGTCGTTCTCGGGGGCTTTCGGTCGGGCAGTAGAAGGTTCGGGTTAAACTTGCTTGTAGATAGGAGCCTGCGAGGTTGCGCGATTAGTCTTGACTTCTGTCGCTGCTCATCAGCCCGGAATTATACGTACCATTGTGATTGATCTTCGTAGCAAAATGCGCTGTGCAGCGATCCTGGGCGAGTCTCGATTGCTGGGGCGCGGTGATGCGGTCGGGATGATACGGATTCGCGGCTTCGTAAGGGCACGAGGTCAGGTCGATTGAGCCGGAAGAACTGAGGATGGCTCGTTCGAGCCTTGGAATCGCTGACGTTCCAATTGGCTTGAGCGAATCGGGCAGCCCCACCCTCGACAAAAACATGGGACACACTTACCTAAGCCAGGCAAACCCCTCCACACATAGATGTTCTTAACAGTCGCCCCCGTGTCGACCGATCTTCGAGCTGTGGTCTCTAGGGCGCTCGTTGCCATCGTAGCTGTGTGCTTGGCACCGCCTTCGTGCAACTCCGACCGCTGTTTTGCGTCCTTCGAATTTAACCTCGAGAGTTGCTTTTGCTGGACCAGCCTGTTAAAATGCCTTCAGAGCCCTCAAAATCCGGCATCGTCACGGACGAAACCAGCGGCGATCGGCACATTCCCGAATCCGTACGCGCAGATGGCAGCACAAGAAAAGCAATCAAGATCCGCCCAGGCTACAGGCCGCCGGAGGACGTCGAGCTCTACAAAAACCGCACGGCCGAAGGCTTCCGGAACCGCGGCAAGGCCGGTGGCGGTGTCATTGGCGCCGAGGGGCTCACAAAAGCCCAGCCTGTAGAAACCCCTGCAGCTTCCGCGGCCAGCAATAAGAACGCCAAGCGTCGCGAGGCACGCAAGAAGGCTAAGGATTCGGACCAGACTAATTCCGAGGCCCCAGGCATCGACTCAGTGGCAGCTCAGCAAGAGGAGGAAGTCGATCCAGATATCGAAAGGGAAAAGAAAGCCAGGAATCTGCGTAAGAAGCTCAAGCAGGCCAGGGATCTCAAAAACAAGAAGGAAGGTGGCGAGGCCCTGCTACCGGAGCAGATTGCCAAGGTCATCAAGATCAACGAGCTTGTCAGGGAGTTAGCAGCGTTGGGGTTTGCCGAGGAAGAGCCCACAGTCAGTACAAATCAAGCAACCACCGAGAAGCCTCAAGATGGCTGAGCAATCCTTCATTCGAAGTATTGAGACTCGGCACTATTACTCCCCGGTAATCTAGATGCTTTATACGACTCAGCATGACGAACCACCATTGTCAGAATTCGTCGGTCTCAAACCCGCGTTATGCATCAGAGACCACCCGTCCGAGGGACTCATGCCAGAAACAGGCTAGCAAAACCAAGCGCAGGCCAGATCTATGCAGCAAGCCCAGACCTGTTTCATCATGACATGCAGCGGCGATTGTTGCCTTGGGCGCTAGTCGACATTATGTCTATCACGATCTGATGCTGCTTGTGTTCGAGGCGAAGCCCATGACACGACATCTCCTGGGCGTCTTTTGGAGAAGACTAAGCTCACATACTGATATTAGCCTTGTGTTCCTGCAGCTATACAAGGACGTATGCCCTGAAAGCCTCGCGTGTACTAATCGGCAAACGATAACGGGTATCGAAAACACTGTCGTATTGAAAGACAGCGTTTCTGGTCACATATGATTCTAGTGGAACTAGTCCTGTTACTGAGTCCATTCATGCCCAATTTAAAGCCCCCAAGCCTCGTTCTTGCACCGCAGCATCAAGCTCACCCTTTATGTTCCGCATAGCCTGTGTCCAGACCCGCTTGCCGTTCATGGCTTCGCTCCTATTGTCATCGACCAGGAAGTCAAGCCACCTTACAAGGCTAACCGCTTTCCCCATATCCTTCTCCTCTGAAATGACCTTGATCAAGTACTTCTCCAACATCTTAATATCGCGCTGGTGCGGGCCGTCGTCTTGTGTGTTGTTGAACCAGACAGTAAGCATGTCTCGAATCTCGGCAAGAGTCACCAGACCACTGCTCGTGAAAGTCACCTTGGGAGGCCGCGGGGGGAATTGCAGCTTCATCTGGCCGCCCTGCAGAGCATCGTCTGCGCTATCGAGGTCTTGTGGCTTTCTCTGGTTGATCTTTAAGTCGAGGCCAGTTCTCTGGGCTTTTTTGCGGCGATGGTCCGCAATGACTTCCTTGCGCATGTCTGCGGGAAGGGCAGCGAGAATTTCGGGATCCAACTCTTCGACCTCATCAGCACCGAATAAAGAGTTGTTGTTGTTGCTTGCCCGATTTGCAAACAGGTTCGTCTGAACCACCTTTGCTGTGGCATCTGCTTGCCGCTCCCTGGTGCGAGAGAACAGTCCGGGTACGCGCCGTTTCGTTGGCGTTGTCTTTTTGGTGACCGTAATCATTCGGTCTTTCCGTGGTGACTGCGCCCAGGAGACAGGGTGATTATCCCGCGCGTATGAAGCAAGGATCTCGGCTTTCATGTCATCCGGCAGAGCATGGAAAACCTCGGGATCAATGCCTTCAGGGATCTGGACTTTTGCACTAGAAACGTTAGGTCCTAAGTCACTCACTGGAGTCTGCTCTCGAGACCTAGAGACACGGTCATGCTGGGCCAATAGCCTACTTCGAATGTCCTGCGGGAGCTCTGCTAGGACAGCCGGATCAGGATTCGTTGGGATGATGAACTGAGTGCCTCCAATATTGAGTGGTGTGTTGGCCTTGATATCTTCCTCACGAGCTTTGACGAGCTGCAGGGCATAATGTGCCTTCGGTTTCTTGGGGGTGATGGGTCCATCCTGTATAGAATCCTGTACAGCGTTTTGGGTGAGAGATGGGCTTGGGATGTTGTTGCCGAGAACCTCGTCCTGTATCCGCTCCTCGCTGGCTCGATTGGGTACAGCCGGCGTGCGGAAAGTGCCAAAGCTTAGCTTTTTCTGACTACTGTTGAGACCGTGTACCATTGCTTTTATAGGCTCAAGCTTGGTAAGCTGGACTCCCAAGCCACGAAGATCGCCAGGGCTGAAATTGTACGACCGTAGAATCGTGACCGCTTCTTTCCCGAGGACTTCGTGGTTATTTGTGGCGACTCCAAACAGGGCGCTTTTATTGAATGTGTCGCATTTCCCGTGCCCGAGGTGTTTGGGCGGATCAAGGGGTGCATCAAACGATCGGCGCATGATCTTCATGGTTAGCTGCTTCCCCTTGACCTGTTCATTCAGAAGTCGTTTTTCCAGCTCCTTGCAGAGGTTGTGCACAAACTCTTCAGCTTCTTCTTGGTTAATGAAGCGGATCCCCCAATTAACCTCTGCCGAAACAGACTTGCGGACGACCTGGTCACCAACCTCGACTCGGTCGATCCCACGAGCATATTCCCAGAGCTTCTCACCGGTCTTGGGACCAAGACTGCCAATGAGACGCTCTTTGGACGTTTGCCGAATGTCGTCAACGAACTTGATTCCGATCTCCTCTAGCTTGCCAGCGATGCTGTAAGCGACTCCCGGGAGACTATCGACCTTGAGCCCTCCCAGTAAAGTCAGAATTTGATCAGGCTTGATCTGGTATTGTCCGGCAGGCTTTGCCTTCCGTAGCGCTACTTTGGCAAGCAAAATGTTGTCACCGATGCCTACTGAGACGCTACATGCTGTTTTGTCCTTGATACGCGTCCGTAGCAATGTTGCAATTTGATCAGCTTGCTCTTGCTCCTGCCGGATGCTACTCTCATCGACCCCTACACCATCCGAGCCACAACCGGCCAGAACCACTGATGTGGCATCGACGAGCGCCTCGTCGATGCTCACGCTTTGCACGATGCCGCCAGTTTCAAGGATACATTCGTAAAACAGTGCGCTGGCCTCTTCGTAAGCTGGAAAGTCGTACGGAAGGACTTTGAGATCTGGACATAGCTCTTTGGCCTTTTTCATCCACATCCCATTCTTGACTCCAAACTCTCGCGCCGGATAGTTGCAGCTCGCGATTTCCGAGCCTGTACCATTGCCGTGAGCCACGACTGTGGGTTTGTCCACGAATTCCGGGGCACGCTTGAGCGAGACGGCACAGAAGAAGCTATCAAAGTCAACATGCAAGACATAGCGCCGGGAGCCTGGCTTGCGTTTGGTAGCTTTGGCCAGGGGACCCTTCTCAGCAGCCAACCTTTGCATTCGTGATTTGAGATCAGCCTTCCACGTAGATAGATGGTGGAGACGGCTTTCAGAATAGTACTGCTGGAGAAAAGCAGGATTCGCAGTCGACGACTTCCTCATGTGTGGATCCTGAAGGAGCTTCGCATTGTGTTCTTCAGAGGTCATCTGATTCGGGACAGAGAGAAGGCTTGGAGTCAAGTTGTTTGCTATCGAAGTAGAATCGTCAACGTCGATTCTGAACTCTGAAGTCCAGTCACGCCTCTCTTCGACCCCTGGGTCCGAGAATTTGTCCTTGTGTACATGACTAGTATCCAAGAGCTGCCGCGGGTCCGCAGAAGTGTATGGGTGACTATCCGAGGTAGATGCTCCGGCCTGGGCGAGCGAACTTGAGGTGTTGTTTCTAGGAATATCGGTGTCGCTATATTTACCATCAAGCGCCTCCGCGAATGTGCGCAACTGGCTAGTGTAGAAACTGTTGTCCGTCTGTTCTCTGTATCTTAAAGAAGTCTGTTGGGAATGAGCTTGTGTTGAAAGACTTCCATCATCAAACTTGAGAGTTTTCTGTCGGATGCCTTCATCGAGGACTCGATACTCAATCCAGGGGAGGAGCCTTCCTGCCGCAATCGAGTCGGCGACCCAAGCAGGCTTAACGATCCGATATTTGTTGAATTCGACAGACTTCTTGGGCGGTAGGCTCGAAGCAATGATGTGTGTTACCATAGTCTTGCCATCGAGATACTGGATATACCCTGCTCCATGTTGCACGAGATCACGATGGAGTACGTGGAGAGGCGGCTGGGTGTAGCCTGTAACATGCGCTACAATGCCCTTGAAGATCTTCGGCTTGTCTGTTGATGCTGCTCTCAACTCTGCATCGAGATTCTGGAGCTTGATCTTCTTGCGGCGAAAATAGTCCGGGAAGCCACCAAAAGCGCTTGCCGCGTATTCCTCGCCATCTTCGTCGTCAAAGGAATGTTCCTCAATACGCTTCCGGACAGCGTTGGAGTTCTTGTCAAGGCGACTGTTCATCACGGCTATGGCCTGGTGTCAGGTTTGTCTTTGGATTTTTGACACGTATGTGGAGGTTCGCGAACGCCCTGTGCGACTGCAGGTCTGACGGCTCATGATGAGGTGCGAAAAGGAGCCGCACATGCTCACCACACCCGTAGTAAGTAAGCCGGGATTGCCTCTTTTACGTTGTTCTTGGCATTACGCAAAGCTGCAAGGTTGTCAACAAATGTGTCGTGGTATGTGAAAAAGGCCGGTCGCTCCGACATCGCGTTGCTAATGGGTGGGCCCTCGTGAACACTTAACGCGTCCATGTCGCACGTCATCCCGTGACTTTTAGGCAGTAATCTGTAGTTGCAGCGTTCTAAAGTCCGCAGCAGTGGGGCTCGACCAGCCAATTATCGATAAGAGAGCTCTGATTCTGGGGTGCAGGCGTGTCTTGGCACATGCAATTGCCGGTCGAATCGCTGGATGAATCAACATTGAAACTCATCCCCGTTTGCAGACGAGCAGGTCCAAACTGCAAGTCAACAACAACTCAACAGCCGAATGCCAACCACGGGAGGTATCTCAGCATGAACAATGACCAGTTCAAGCGCCTTGTCGCGGCCAACAGCCCCAATACTCCTGCAGATGGCATCAAGCCAGTCTCAGGCGCGTCTGCAACGCCATCGTCCCTCGGCTCCCGGCAGCGATCGAGCATCCCCATGACGCCGTAGGTCAACCCCCTCCCTCGTCATATTCCTATCTGTAAGATTGACTAGCTGCTAACAACCTCTTTGTGTGGTAGACGGTCAGTCGCAGGGTTTGGAAAGTCCGACTTCGCCAGACAGCTTGCAGAACGTAATCGCAGCGACAACGACAAGACGCATGGGAAAAAGTCGAAGTCATACGATCCGAAGGGAGTCAAGCTTGCAGCTGGCTATACAGACCGTGCGCAGGCGCGAAACACCACTGACAGCCTCGGCGACGACAACCGAGAGCAACGAATGCGAGCTTTGGAGGAGTCTTTCAGGAAAGAGGAAATCAGCGAGCAAACTTTCGACAAGCTGAGAGCGCAAATAGCAGGTGGAGACCTATCAAGCACTCATCTCGTCAAAGGTCTGGATTTTGACCTACTTGAACGAGTCCGCCGTGGAGAGGACGTATGGGACGCTCCAGATAAAGAGGAAGTCGCAGAGCCTACGCCTGGTGAAGATGTCGATGATGCTTTCGAAGAACTGGAAGTCTCCGCAGTCTCTGCCGTTGCGCGCGAGACGGCTGCCAAAAGGGGACAGCTCGCTACAGCACGCCCTGGGGGCAAACGCACACGGGATCAGCTGTTGGCTGAGATGAAGGCAGCTAGGGAAGCGAAAGCCAAAGAAAATGCTCTCAGTACGAAGTTCAAGAAGATCGGCGCGAAGACGCCGGGCTCAAGGATAGAGCGAGACAGCCTAGGGCGAGAAGTGCTCATAATGGTCGACGAGGACGGGAACGAGAAGCGAAAAATACGAAAGGTGCAAAAGGCTACAGCTGATAAAGCCGTGGACAAAGCTCGCCCAAAGGACATGGCTTTGCCAGACAAGAACGCCACACCACTTGGAATGGAAGTTCCGGAATATTACCAACAGAAGCTGGCTGAAGCAAAAGCGAAGGAGGAGGAAGATGACGATGACGACATTTTCGCGGGAGTAGGCGACAATTATGACCCCTTGGCGGACCTGGGGAGCGAATCGGACGACGATGACAAGAACGACCCCGAAGAGAAGCCCGTGAACCAATCTTGCGAGGTCCAGAAAGGCACGATGGGGCCACCTCCTGCACCTGTGGCTGCAGCATCACGCAACTACTTCAAAGACTCGAAAACAGCATTGGTCTCGGAAGAGAAACTCACAGCGCCATCCATGTCTGACCCAGCTATTCAGGCCGCACTCAAGAAAGCGGCGGCTCTGAATCCTATGCGGGTAGCAGCGGATGACGAAGACGAGGATGAAGCTCGTGCGAAGCAGGAGCGCCTGCGCAAGATGGTGGAAAACGATGACCGCGACGCCGCGGACATGGACATGGGCTTTGGCACAAGCCGACTTGAGGACGAGGCCGAATTCGACGAAACCAAGGTGAAGCTTTCTAAGTGGTCTGCAGCAGGGGCAAACGACAACGACGATGAAGACGGGCGCGGTGGTGGCGGCGGCACAAAACGCAAGCGAGGACCCAAGAAACGCAAAGGCGATGGAAACAGTGCGGCAGATGTGATGCGACTAGTGGAGAAGCGCCGGACAGAACAATGACGCAAGAATCAGGAGCAATAACCACGATTTAGGCAGAATGATACCCTCGAACAGCTTCGGTGAACCATGGGACCGATCACTCCCTACGGAGCTCTTGTGACCGGCACAGTCCGACGACGCGGCCGGACTGCCGTCGTACATAGGCGGCCATAGCCTAGCAATAGTTGTGGGCTCCGGTGCCCCTCCGGACGGAGCCCCCCTTTTCCCCACCGACCGCTGCCACTGATAGCCGATGCCCAGGCCGCCCCGAGTCGACCCCGAGTCGGCCACTTACTCCATGTTACTTTATTTCACATCCCCATTCGAGCTTCTTACATCCATTCACAAACCCGGGCACCAATAGCAACTCAACAATTTGTTGGACAACGACAACGTCAGATACATCCATATCCCAAGTGTCCTTCTACATGATGACTACAGAACGGGTGCCTCTTTGGCTGGACTGCGATCCGGGACACGATGTAAGTAAGACATTAGTAAAACCGCCATGTCGCCTGCCTCTGGGTCGACTGCTGTGATGTTATGGCGCAACGTGAGGGTAGATACCATACACCTGCAAGGCCCCATCCAAAGAACTGTCTGACAACGGACTAACCGGTCAATCAGGACGCATTTGCCATCCTCCTAGCTGCTTATCACCCGCAGATAGAGCTGCTCGGCATAAGCACAGTTCACGGCAACGCAAGCCTAGACAAGACAACCAACAATGCACTCTCGGTGCTCACGGCTATTGGCAAGCAAAATGAGATCACAGTCTATCCTGGCGCTGCCAAGGCGCTGTACCGTCCGCCCATCCACGCGCCTACGGACATCCACGGTGAGAGCGGCCTGGACGGTACGACACTGCTGCCCCAGCCCAAGGCCAAGGCCAACACATCAGTGTCGGCTGTGGACGCCATGGCTACGGCCATCCGCGCTCAGCCAGCAGGCAAGGTGTGGGTGGTCGCCACGGGCGCCGTGACAAACGTCGGGGCGCTCTTCCTTGCGCACCCAGAGCTCGCCGAGCACGTCGCGGGCGTCAGTATCATGGGCGGCGCCATCGGCAACAAATTTACTGCGGCGCCCCTGGGTGTTGTGGACGGGGTACCGCGCATCGGCAACTGGACGCCCTGGGCCGAGTTCAACATCCTCATCGACCCGGAGGCCGCCAGCATCATCTTTGACAACCCCGTCCTGGCCGCCAAGACAACTCTGATCCCGCTCGACCTCACGCACCTCGTGCTGGCCTCGCAGGATGTACAGGCCGACCTCCTGTACGGGGCGGGTGCGGCCAAGGATACGAAGACTGAGGATATTGCCGAGGCCTACAAGACGATGGGGATAAAGGGCAAGACCGACCTTCGCACGATGCTCGTCGAGCTTCTCAACTTCTTTGCAGGGACTTATCGGTAAGTCACCGTCCAATCCTAAAACGACTCCTCAAGTAGCCATTCGCTAACATTTGCCACCCCCACGCAGCGACGTCTTTGGCATCGTCGAGGGCCCACCCCTACACGACCCGCTGGCCGTCGCCGTCGCGCTAATCGGCACGGCGTCCGAGATTCCTTTTTACGACTTTGACCCGGCGTCCGCAGAGGGTCCCCGGCGACGGGAGCGCTTCAGGGTCACCGTCGTCACTGAAGGCACGCTCCTCGAGGCGCAGGCCAAGGACAGCAAACTCCAGACGGGTCGCACCAACGCCAGGCTGCTCGAGGCCGGCGACGAGGCTGGCGTCCGGATACCCCGGGGCCTCGACATCCCGCTGTTCTGGAGGGTCATCGAGGAGTGCTGCCAACGCGCCGACGAGGAGAACGCCAGGGCCGCTGCGGCTGCTAGTGGTGGGAATTAGTGAGGTGTGTCTTGGGAGGCAATGATGCAGGCAACAACAGCCTGCCTGACCTGCCTGTGGGGGGTGGCGTCTAGCTCATTTGGGAAGCTTCTGATTATGGCAGGGCGCCGATACCGTTCATATACATATATAGATGTCGCTAAATTGAGATGTAGACTTCGAAATCACAGAATTACAAGACACAAAGAGGCATACCAAGCCGAGGAGATTCGAGTCGACATGTTGCAAAAAATGCCACTCCTGTATCAATAAGCAAGACCCGCTCGCCGTACCACTCGTGTAATCCCGCATACGCGCATTTAATAAGGATCCCGAAACGTCTCATTCTTTTGTTCTTCAATACACAGGAATGCATAGATGAGCCCAGGTTTTATTTCTCCAGGCGCTCTTCGTTCCGGCTCCTGTAGTAAAGATAACTATATAAAAATGCAACACCAATGCATGCGAGATGCTCGGTCTTCCCCGCTTGTCTCGTCTGTCTGCGCTTTGCCATGTCCTGTCCCTCGCCGAGACCAGCATTGAAATAAACTACAACGAAGTATATGTATGTGCTTCAATATTTCAAAAACGGCGATTATCACAGAGACCCAAAGATGGCAGCCAGGCCGCCAACGACCACCAGCAGGCTGATGCTCCCGCCGCCGCCACCACCGCCGAAAGCAAATGCGCCCGGGGCGGCAGCGCCGCCTTTGAGCGCCGAACCCGAGATATTGTACAGGGAGAGCTTGTTAGCACCGCCGCAGGCGGTGATGTTGTCGCCGTCACAGGGGGTGTCGCAGGCGCTGTCGTTGAGCTTGCGGACGAGCGGGTTGAGGTCGTCGCCGCAGTAGCATTCCCTATTTTTGGGAAAAAGGCAAAATGTGTTAGTTTCACCCATATTCCCCCGAGCGTGTGCAATTCCTCGTTACGAAAAAGGAGAATGTGCGGAAATGGGGAGAGACGGGATTCCGGAGGACATACCGACTGTACTGCAGCCCGGCAAACTTGTAGGGCCTGCCGAGCGTGGCGGTGCCGTTGTGGGCGCACCACTCTAGGCACATGGGCGCCGTGAGGTAGCCCTCGCCGAGCAGCACGTGGCGCAGGGCGTGCACCATGGTCGTGTTCTCGAGCTTGTTCGTATCGTTGTAGCACCCAGCGTAGACATAGTTTGAGCTGTAGTTGAAGATGACGAGATCCTGCCGCACCCGCGAGCCTGCGCCCGTGCCGTCTAACTCGAATTCTGGAAAGGTCGCTATCGGTACCGCCGCGCGGTCCTGCTGCAGTGAATGTGCGGCGGCAAGGGCAGGTTGTGTCGTCAGGAGGGCCAGGGCAGCGAAGAGGACGAGCAGCGCATGGCTGGTGGTGCTGCTGCTGCGGTATTGGCGGCGGATGATGCCATGGCTCTTTGTTGTCGATGTTGATGCTGATGTTTGTATTGTCGTCGTCGACGCCGACAGCGACGCCGCTGCTGAGGCCGACGGCATTGTGTGTTGTCTCTACGTTGGAGTGCTGGGATCAGCGCGGCACTGAGCAGGGGTTGCCGGACTTTTTTTTGGAGGCGGCGTGGCACTCGATTGGCTGCGTCTTGGTCCTAGTCGAGTCTCTGATATTGCACTCGGAGGGTCATTCGTGGGAGCAGGGCGTGTCGTCTAAAAGCTAATGCTGAGGTCTGTTGGTGGGATGTCGCAAGAAGTTTGACGGTAAGGACAAGTTGGAGAAAATGCATCAGCTATGATGAAAAGCGAAGAACTGTAGCACAACCCAGGACCGAAACCGTCAGGCGCGTTACGCGTGGACCCCTCTTCCCCAGCCGGAAACACGGCATCTTGCCCAGCCCTGCAATCCTGCGACTCGTCAACCACGGCAACCGAGATACCGATTGAATCTGCTCTGTGCTCATCAAGGCGCCGTCTCTCCCGTCACCGCTGCCCGTAGCTCAGCCGGCCAGCCACAAGGCCAAGCCTCGCGTCAGATGAGCTGGTTAGCGAGCCGTCTTCGGAATCATGTCATGTCGCTCCCGGTTCTCAACTGCACAGCTGTCACTTGCTCGGCAGTGCTGTTTCTTCCCAGTCGGCAGGACAGCCGGCGCTAGCTCAACAGCCGCAAAGCATGCCTTGCAGTATTGGCCCGCCTGAGCTCTCCCTAGCGCAGTAGTGTCACCATACCCCTGCGAAAATGTAGATTGGGCTCACAGAGTTCACGCGAGTCGCACAGCAAGGGGCCTCAGTCTGCCTCGTGGCGAATATTGTGCAACGTCTGCTACAACGTGGTAGGGATCATTGGTATCTTAGGCCGGGCCGAAGCGACGCCGAAATAGCCGTCATCAATCATATCTTAATATCCTCTCCACCCAAGCGCCGCCTGGCACTAAGCCAGGACTGAGCCCACGGTTCTGCGCGGCAAGGACAGTGACGACTCGGTATATTCGGTTGCGAGCACAAGACGGAGGTATTATACAGTGCGCCAGTCCACAGCCGTGTATCGTGAGCGACCTCCCGGCCTCATTCGTGAAGGCCGTCCTTGATGCCCCAGCTACCGACAATCTTCATGGCTTTCTCGTCGCCGTTGGCCAGTCTTTCGTCCTGCAGCGCATCTGACAAGCATCGCCATGGATCGCGACTCCCTCCCCATTTCAAGAGGTTCTCCTTGAGCCGCTCTCCATTCTCACGGCTGAGCGCTCCGCTGTTCTGGCCCCCAGCGAACACGACTCGCCACACCCGCTCGGACAATACTTGATCAAACAGGTAGCTGTAATACGTGCTGCCGTAGCCAAAGAGGTGCCCAAAAAAGCCCTGCCAGCGAGTCAACGCAGGATCAGCGGGCAGCTGTCCATATCGCCGCTGCAGGTCATGGTACACCTCAGTCGAGTCAAACGTGGCATTGCCCGGAGCGCGCGAGTGGTAAGCCTGGTCGAGCATGGCGAGGATGATCTGGTTCTCACGATCCGATGCCTCGAATCGTTGTGAGACTGCCAACTTTTCTGCAACCATCTCGTAAGGCAACGGCTCATCCGTAGCATAATGTCGGGCAAACAGTGCAAGTACCGAAGGATCAGCGCTGAAGTGTTCCATCAGGGTCGACGGGAGCTCGGCAAAGTCCGTGGCGCATCGTGTGCCCGAGACGTTCTGCATCGATGTTCGTGCAAGCACGGAGTGGATGGCGTGTCCCATCTCGTGGAAGAGAGTCTCGACCTGGTAGTAGTCGAGCAGTGCTGGCTCGCTGCTTGACTTGTGTTCCTGGTGGAAGTCGCAAATCAGAGCTATTGTGGGGAGTTGTTTGACGGTGCCTGCCGGGCTCGCTTTGGAGACATGCATGCCATCATTGGCCGCATCAACGGCAGACTCGAACGTGGGCAGTCCTTCACCATCAAGGAAGCTCGCCTCCTCAATCTCCGCAGCCGATATCTCTCTTGAGCAGCGCACTGTGAAATGCGCAGGGTTTGGGGACTTGTCTGCGCGGAAAAACAAATCACAGTACAAGACGGCTACGTGGCCATCTGTGTCAGAAATAACATCGAGCCGGCGAACATCGGAGTGCCATGTCTCGCCAGGCAGCGTATCCCGTGGCTCAAAACGAATGCCGTACAGCCGAGTGAAGAGTCGGGACAACCCCTGCATCACGGTTCCTAGCGAAAAGTAAGACGACAAAAAGTCGTCGCGCCGTGCACGCGAGCGCATGGCTGTGCGGATGGTCTGCATGTAGTAGTCTTTGTCCCAAGGTTGTAGCTCGGCTGCTGCAGAAGGACCTAGGCGCTTGCTCTTCTCACGTAGCAGATCTTGCACTTCTGCCTGCACCAATGGCATGTTATGTTTGGATAATGCCAGAAGGAATTCGTGAGCTGCTTCAGGAGATTTTGCCATCATCTTGTCATGAAGAGCCATGCGTCCATAACTCTCGAACCCAGACAGCTCCGCCAGTTCTGCTCGAAGACGGAGCATTCCTTCCAGAACTTTGATTGACCTGCTAGAAGCCGTCCGAGTCGCATGGAATATGTTCTTCCTGGTGTCGTCGTCGTGAACACTCCTCAGCGCCATTGATGTCTCTGCCGACAGTGTCGGCAGGCGTGAAGTGCCGCGTCGTGTAAATCTTTGAGCCAAGCGTGGATCTAGGCCTTGGAGCTTACTGCTGGGAAACTCGATGTAAGGCTGTTCGGGTTGCATGTCTTCCACAAACGATGAGCCCAGCTCGCTGATTTCTTGGGATAGGTCGACAAAACGGTCTCGAGACTCTTTCGGTAGGTGGACGGCGGACTTGAGAAAGTCCTGTTGTAGCAATTTTGCCACGGTCTGCTGCTCCTCATTCCAGCTCGCGATGACTTCCGGGTTGGCCAACGCCTTTCCGAGCTGGTCGCTAAGTCCAGTCTCCGTGTTAAGTTGATTCATGTACTGGTAGACGTGTGCCCAGGCCTGCGACGCTGCAGCTTGAATTTTGTGATCAGGGTGGGTGACTCTGACAAAGTCGGAAACATCCAGCACTCGACACAGGAGATCGCTCAGCCTGTCCAGATCGCCAACGGTAGCCTTGTACTCGTCAAGCGTCGAGGCCGCCAGCACCTTCCCCACGAGCCCGCGCGCTTTATGTATCGTGACTTCGGCAAATGTGAGGAATCCCTGAGGAGATGTCAGGTACTTGTTTCGGAAAAGACCGACATTTGGTGAGCCGGTAAGCTGAGCCCATGGCCGAGCAAAGTGCTTAAAGGTAGGCGGAGAGTCGAAGATCTGGCGCAAAAGGGCGTCGTCATGGTGCGCACCAGGAGGTGCATGGTGGATCGGCTTGGACGCGGCGTCTGAGGCTGTCGCAGCGCTCAGAGCAGAAGAGAGCCGTCGCGTAGGCTGGCGGGCTTTAACGCCAGCCAGGCGCGAGGCAGACCGGCGAAGACACGTTGAGCAGGTCCATAGGCCAGAGCGAGCAGTCTTGATCATGTTCGGAGGGGCAATTGGTGCATTAGTTGTGAATGGTCGGCGCGTAACCAAGGAAACGTGCGTGTCCGGGATGTACAAGTGAGAGCTCGCTATAAATTATTTACAGTCCAAGTAGGGGGGAAGTGAGCGACTGATTGGGACAGCAGACAAGGTGTTGGAAGGAAATCGTGATCATGGCGGGCGGGCGTGCTGGAGCGAAAGTCGGAGGGGAGGAGGGTCCAAAAAGTTATATCCCAAAACGCCATCGGACTTTCGACGTCGTGCAGGCATGCGTGCACCTCTTAGTCTTGGTACCTCAACATCAAGTCGTGTCCGCCAACTCTAAGCACGATGTAAGGTGCGCATCATTTTCTGCTGCACTTCAACACAAGTTACAAGCCTGCCTGTCTCCGAAGACTCCATTAAAGCTGTATCGGCAGCAGTTTTGATCCTGGTGCAACTTTCTGCATTTCTCTTTTTCCATGAGTAACACTCGATCTTGGGGTAGCAACACATGTACCAGGGTCCACAGGGAGCTCGGGAGGAGTCTTCAGAGGCCGCGAAAAATCCCGGTCTGGAGGGACGGGGAAGACATCATCGTTCGCTTCCAGCCGCCCATGTGCAAGTCCACCCACCCCATAGCTGACTTATCCCGCCAACCTGTTTGAGAGCTTCCGTCTGCAACCGCACCCGTCCCGTCACTCATCCCACCCACGACACTCCATCAGCGCAGGTCAATTGAGGGCACCATGGCTGCCAGAGTTCTCTTCCGTCGAGTGAGCCAACCTCTCCAGCTGTCCAATTGCCACTTGCTGACAATTTTCTCTCCAGCGCGCCGCCGCGGCGCCCTTCATGGCTGCAGCCTTTGTCACTGGTGCGGTCTTTCCTGCCGTTGCCCTGGCCGAGGCGCCCGAAAGGCACGACGTACGTACATCACCATCCGACCCCCCAGCATGTGGCTGTGCTACTGACGCATATATATTTTTGGCGCTTGTAGTTCTCTCGGAAACCCATCTACGACGACTTCGAGTCCGAGCTGCCAAATGCCAACACCCCAGTGCCCTCGCCAACCTCGGACACGATACCGCAGGTATCCGGTCCTGACAAGTCTCTCATCAGCCCCTCCGCAACCTCGGAGACCTCCACCACAGTAACCTCCTCTCCCCGGCGGGGGCCGACGCCGACGGACCGCCTGGCCGTCCAGATCGGCCACGCGCGCATGTTCCTGTACAAGTACGCCACCAAGTCCGAGGACGCCGTCAACTCGGCCATCGACTCGGCCTTCCACCTCGAAAAGTCGTTCACCGAGACCGTCGCCTCCCTGGCCCCGCCCCGCGAGAGCGGCGAGAGGCTCATGCCGGGCCTGGTCTACGTCCTAGTCGCCGGCATGGCCGGCAGCATCGTCAGCCGCAACCGCAACATCCTCGTCCGCGCCACCATGCCCCTCGCGCTCGGCATCGGCGCCGGCTGGGCCCTGATCCCCATCACCATGACCAACGTTGCCGACCTCGCGTGGAAGTACGAGACCAAGTTCCCCGTCCTGGCCGACGCCCACCTGAGTGCCCGCCAGGGCATCCAGCGCAGCTGGCACTTTGCCAAGGTCCACGCCGACCTGGGCAAGCACTACGTCGACGACACCGTCTCGACTGCCCGCGACACCGTCGAGAACTGGGTCAAGAAGGGCAAATAGAGATGGGGCGGCTACTGCTAGCAGACGCGAATCGTGTATGTTACATGTAAACGCCAGCCCGTGCTCTTGAAGTTGCAAAATTTATTCATGTCCAAACGTAGAAATCCGTCTCATTTGTGGACCGGGTATAGTTGTACAGATATGGCGTTTGCACAGACCTTGGGCGACCACCAGTCGAAACGTTCGATATGGGGAGGATACAGCGCCAAGAAACAAAAAAGGAAAAGAAGAAAAAACTGTCTATGGGTAGATTCGCACCGGTTGCACTGCCCTGTTGTATTATTTTAGCCATTCTCGTCCGGATTGAAAAAGGAGAAGAAGTGGGTTGAGAAGGGACCGGAGCCGATATGAAGCCTTGATAATATACAACGACTTTCCTTATTGTATGTAACAAACGAAAACTAGTTTGGCCAGACAATTGCGAGTACGATGAAGGCTCTGGAGAGGAATATTCAAACAGTAGCACGAACATGCCATGACGACATTTCAAGTGCTTTGTGAAGCTGAATGTCGCGCGCAATAACTAAGACTCTCTATTACATTGCACGGAGTCCCGTCTAATCCCTCATAACCCTCCCAACCTCTATAGTAACTTGAAAACGCCTACTGCCATGCATAAACGATAATGGTGATGTTACAAGCAGAAATCTCATCATTCGACACAACCGACCCCACTTCCTCTTTGCAATGGAAGACCATCATAAGCCTGACACCCTTGCCCTGTGATCGATCTACCACTCCGAAGGGTCACAAACCAATTCACTTCTTGTCCTCGTGCAGGCGACCCCCACTGCTGTTGCCATCGTCGTCGCCGCTGTAGCGCATAAACAGGTGCAACGCCCTTTCGTACGTCCACATGGTCACCGCGCTGGCGGGCGCCGCTTTGCACAGGCTGATGACGAGCCCGCGGTACAGGCCCCGCGCGCCCTCAGCGGCGACAATAGCCCGGATGGTGCGCCACATGCCGGCCTCATACTCGGGTATGTTCTGGTGAGCGTAGAGCGCACGCGTGGGGCCCTGGACCTGGATCCGTTTGCGCACCGTGTCGAGCGGGAAGACGCCTGTCTTGGCCGCTACGCTGGCGAGGACGCCGGCGGCCGCGTCGCCGCTGCTGAAAGGGAGGTTGAGCTGGGCGAGGGGTGCGCGCGCGCCCTCATACATGGCGAAGAAAAGACCCATGTACGGGACGATGCCAACAAGCCCGGGAGCCAGGCCGCGAAAAAAGCCCGTGGGGCCTTCATCACGATAGATGGTACGCACGGCGGCACGCAGCGAGGGGTAGACGACGCGGTCTGACACCTGGGCGGCGAAACGTGTGCGCAACAGGTCCAGTGGATACGTAACCGCCGTGGCCATAGCGCCTGCTGAGGCGCCAGCGATGAAGCTTTCGCCGGCCTTAGGGAGCCTGCTGCCAGTTTCGCCGCCGGCCATGCGGTGCAGGAGGACGGTTATGTGCCGATACATGGTGAACTGGACGGCGGCGTAGGTGACGTACATGAGCTCAGCCGGGACGTTGCCCTTCCACAGCGCGCGAATGCCCTCGGTCTTGACAATGTGGTGGAAAGTCTCGAGGGAGCCCCTGTAGATCGGGGAGCCGTCGGCCAGGGCCGTGGGCAGGCGCGGGCCGGAGCGCGGGAGCGTCTGCAGCTGGAGGCGGATCTTGACGACATCGAGAGGAGCAATAACGAAGCGGGAGATGAGGCCGGCCGTTGCACCGGCGGCTAAGACTTGGGTGCGGGAGCCCTGGCGACGGTTCAAGAAGGTGGTGTCAGCATTCCACGATGTGACTGGGGGGACAAAAGCGGCGAGGCGCACATACCTCATCTTGGAGTCGTTGGGCTTTTTTCGACATGCACCCGTCGATGCCCTGCCCAGGCGAGGGAATGGCTCTGTGCGCAGCAGGCGATGCCGGTCGTCGAGTAGAGTTGTGGCGTTGGCGGGTGGTGCCGCGATTTCGGAAGATTGAAGATGGAGGGTCGTGATCGTGGCCAACGCAAGGGACAGGCAGCGGCAGGGGTGGTGTCGTGCACTGCACTCCGGAGGGCAGGGGCTACCGGCGGCTGGAAGCGGATCGCCGTGTCTTCGGCCATTGTGGTGCAGCCGACAGCTAATTAGGCCAGAGCGCCGTCCGCCCGTCCGGGTGATTCTTGAGCTTGCAACGGAGGGTGCCCCGCCGGACGGCACTACATATACGGGCGACGTTCGTTCCAGCCTGCGAGTCTGTGGCTATCGTGCGCACCCGAACGGACCTGCCCGAAGAAGTCGCGCCTATACTATGTCTCCAACTCGAGGAATCTGCCGTCAAAGTCCTCAAGTACCCCCTAACCCCGGGAACGCACAGGTACTTGCTTGCAACGGCCTGCCCCACTGCCCATCAGCACCTGCCCACCTTGCAGGCATTTCAGAGTCCAGACCCTTGAGCTTTCAAGCTTTCAAGCTTTCAAGCTGTTCACATCAAGGCTTCACAGCCTTTGGCAATTCAATACCGCAAATGCGCACGGGCAGCCGGGTTCCCTCGTCCCTCTGACTCGGGACAGAGATCCAGACTCTTGCACGCCCCAGCTGTTTCACACCGACGCAGCAGAGACATCCTTGTACAACGTCACATGCGACAAGCACCGACCTTCCTTGCATGTGATACACCACGCTACTAACGCGACACATGCCCTCACCTTCAAGATATATCAGCCACGCAGCACAACCGCACAAACTGCGACTCTCCACTGCTCTTCCTCCTCTGTGGTACGAACACGTTCTTCAGAAAGTCACGTCAGGTCTACTTGCCACTAAGGAAATCCCTCGAAGGGAAACACGACAAAAAAGTAGTTCACCCACCCACACTCGCACATACACAGAATGGCCACAATACTACCGCCAGATCTGCCCGCGCTCCTAGGCTCTCTGCTCCCTGCGCTGCCCGCGGCCGCCCTGTCCACTAGACCGCCAGACTCGGTCCTAGAGCTGCTTTCCCCAATCCTACGGCAGCGTGTCCAGCTCCTTGCCGCCTCGGCAACCGCGGAACCACCATCACCACCATCATCACAGCAGCAGCAGTCCACACCAATATCTGCAGCGACGAGCTCCCAGAGCAACGACGACACATGGATCAAGCTCCTCTGCTACTCCCCCGCTCGCGCCTTACAACTACAAGCCACTGCCAAGAGTGCTGCGCTCGAGCTGCACCCGGTCTCGGGCGAGGTCGAGGTGGACTGGGACCACGATGCCGCGGTCCGGTACCAGCGGCTCGATGAGGAGACGCTGCAGTGCCTCGTCGTTCTCGCGCGCATGGGCCTCGGGTTCCGCCTCGTGTACTGCACCGACGGGTGGCGGGTCGGCGAAGTCACTGTCGTCGACGACAGCAGTGACAACGACGGGCAGTTTGCAGCCGCCTTTGGCTTTGGTGGAAGTCACTCGCTGCAGGAGGCAGAGGCAGAGTCTGAAAAATCCAAGACAGGCGGCACAGCAAGTAGCACAGCCCCAGTCGCCAGCCAACCAAGCAAGCACACACAATCACAACCGCAGCCACCACAACTACAATTAAACAGCAGCACCAACACTAAAGCTACCGAGAACAATAATAACAACGACGACGACGATGACGATGACTACTGGGCGCGCTACGATACAGCGACGTCGACACAGGCGACGCCACAGCCGCCGAGGACACCCGCTGCCAATACCAGCCACGGCGGTGGTCATTTTTCGGGGCTGGGACGAGGCAACGAGGACGAGGACGATTACTACGCGCAGTACGACACGGTACAGCCGGCTATGGACAACCACGATCCGGACGAGGAGATGGACCTGCCTCATGATACCGAGGCGGGCCAGTCGAGTTTCGGTGGCTACCAGCAGCGGCAACAGGAACAACTTCAGCACCAGACGGACGCTCTGCCGGTACTGCAGGCCCGGCAGGACGTCAAGCAGCCGGAGCCGGAGTCCGAGATGGTACACCCAAAGCCGTCACGCTCAAATTCGAGCGCCGGGTCGACGACCTCGGTCCAGAAGCTCGAAGCAGTCGCACAACGCCTCGAGCAGAGCGAGTTCGGGGTCAAGCAGCACATCTCTCGAAGTATGAAGAGCCTCTATATGCTCGCTAGAGCATCGGGAGTCGACCTGCAGGAATTCGACCGACTAGTACGCATCGAGCTGGACATGTTGCCGATGATGGATGAGATAGAATAGCATGATACTCGCCATAATTGCTACCGCAAAAAGAATACTAAAGACTATAGACATGTCTATCATAGTGATGCTTGTGGTACCTGGGCTGGGGATGGTATTCCCCCAGCCGAAGCGTTGGTCGTAACCATGAAAAGCATGCTGATGAATGGAATCCACCGCTTCATTTTCGTAGATAAGAGTAGCCAGCAAACGCCGTTTGTCTTCTGACTTGAAGCACAGCGCCCTTCAGTTTGCTGTCCCGCAGAAGTATGTCGCGTGGGCGCTTGCGCTCCCGCTGTCCAAACTTGCGCACGAATCCTTTGATCTTCTCCCTCGTATCATAGTTGTGGACTTGTGCCTCAATCTCGCGGTCCATTCGCTTTAGCTTGTACGAATCATATGGGGAGCTGATGAACTCCAAGATGCCAGTTCGCAGATGGCGTGGGAGCGTTTTCAGCTCCACGTGGAGCGTGGCAATCTTTCGTTGGCTTCTATGAGGTGTGGATTGTTTGGATAAGCATTTGCCGAAAGGTTCCTGTCGTCGCGCGCCAATTCTTAGAGGCGTAGTGTCGCCTGAACCCGAGGCAGAGCTCCTGCTGTGGATAGACTCGGACCAGTCCGACACGGGTTCTTCCTCCTCGAAATAGCGGGTGTCAGACAAATCCGAGATACACGGCACCCATGGAGGTGTCAGCTGATGAAGTCGATCCCAGGGCACATCTCGGAACCATTTATGTGCCTTGATCTCCTCGGCATCGTGGGGAAAGACAATATGACGAGCAGGTCTCCGATGCACCGACCTCCCGCGCATTCGCGCATGGCAGGCCTGTGCCTCAATCTGGCGGTAGCGAGGGGACGATATGCGCTCTTCCTGGTCGCAAATGAGTCGTGAGATGAGGTCGTGGGCGCGGCGGGAGACGAGTGGGTGCTGAGGAAACGCAAACGTCTGCTTATGGCAGATGATGTTGTGCTTCGTAGCCTGCCGGCCACCGTCTTCCGATAGGAACGGTGTGTGACCGTACAAGCACTCAAATAATATGATGCCCAGACTCCACTAGTCGCTTCTGGCATCGTACTTGCCGTCTAGGATTACTTCTGGTGCCATGTACTGACTTGTTCCAACACATGACTTCGCCGCTGATCGATTGCCGCAGCGGTTCCGCCAGCCCAGCAGAGGTTCGTTCCATCTCGCCGAGTCGTTGCCACCAGAGAGAGCGGCCCGCCACTCGTGCTTTTGAATTGCCGTGGTGAAAACGTGGGCACTTTTGTTAGCACCGTCGTCGGTCTCCCTACGGTCTTGTGCGTCCCCATTTACTGTAATACCGAGCTTGTGCAAGAGACTGTAGCGGTGGGCCTGATAGTAGGCCGTTTCGTGAGACCAATGTCCATTAAACGCAAGCCCAAAGTCTGAGATCTTCAAGTGGCCTGATGCGGTGATGAGGAAGTTCTCTGGCTTGATATCCCGATGAATACAGCGCAGTGCGTGCGCCTCTTCGATGCAGAGGATCATCTCAGCAATATAAAACTTTGTGGCTGGCTCACCCAGAATATTCTCCCGGATCAGGAGCCCCAAGAAGTCGCCACCAGGCATGTACTCCATTACAAGATAGAGGCTCTTCAGGTCTTCGAAACTGGCCACTAGTGGCACAATCCTAGGAGGAGATTAGGCTTGATGCATGGGAACCAGTTCGATCGTTCGACTCACCACTCGGAACCCTCCGAGGCAACAAGGAAGTCTCTTTCTGCGCGAAGATGGCCTTCCTGCGTACTTTTGAGCATCTTAGACTTCCGAATGACCTTCATGGCATAAATTGCCTGGGGCGGATTTGCAGTATTTCCAGCCTCATGGGCTCCATTTCGCTGCTGAACAAGCCGGACCACGCCGAAGCTTCCTTTCCCAAGGACTTTCAAGACCTTATAGTCGTCTACAATTTTGTGGTCTCGACCATTTAATGCGTTGAGTTCTTGGGCCTTGAGCACCCTTGTCTTGCGCAGATGGTCAGATTCGGATCTGAGGAACATCTTTCTCCGAAGGTGCTTGTCTTCGTCGGTTAATCCTTTGGTGTAATAAAGTTCTGCCTCAAGGCACTGCAGACGCATGGCCCGGGGACTGGAGTACGAAAACAATTCATTATAGTACGACTCCAGATAGATTTTGGCCGCTGCAGCAAGTTCAATCGTTACAACTGTTGGGATCGAGGGATCAAAAGCGGTTTCGTCGATAGTCCTGAGAGGCACATGCAGAAGTTTTGAACAAGAGGACTCAATATGAATGACAGAAGCAGACCTTCGGTCACTCGATGTGCGACCATTGCTGGATAGCTTCGAGTCGACGGAGGTTGGAGGCGTATTGGTCCCGCTCAAGCTCACGACAGGCGTGCCGTTGTCTGGCGAGGTGGATTCGACGACTATGGTAGAGTCCGCACTGCTGCTTGGCACACGGTCGTGCAGAGTACCAGCGACGAGAAGTTCCGCGTGTTCTGGGAGAGGAATCTGCTACAGTCCTTCATTTTCCACCAGACGAAAAGAGAGCTTCGGTTTGAGTCGGTAACGATGTATGACGGTTTTGGAACTTGTCAATGCCTTTGCCAGGGCAGGCAGGGAAAGCTTCTGGGTGACTTGTCGAATGTCATAGAGCGTGTCTCGTGATGTTGGAGTAGGAGACGGGCATGAATCCGGCTCTCGCGAGTTGTACGCTGATGCTGTATGGCCATTCAGTGGACAAGCAAATGCAACGGGAAACTTGCGAGGACTAACATACTACTGTTCGTTAATGAACGGAGTGCGGAAACGAGTCGAGAACCCTTCCGCCACATTTTGGTCGGACGCTCAACTGGAGAGGCAATTGGAAGCGAGAGTGATGATGCAGCCGCAGTCATCTGTCTGTCGTCGATGATGACCAGCGCTGGCAGGCTACCCGTGCCCGAGAATTCGCGCTTCATCGTGCGTGATCCGTGGGACGTGTGGCGTGGAATGTCTAGTGGTCGTGTTTAAAAAGTGATACTTGAGGCGTCGCCGTTGATGCAAGCAAGCGATGGTGAAGGCTGTTTGGTCGCCAAGAAACACACGACGGGAAAGTCAGCCGTCGTCTTGGTTGGGATCGATACCAGCTAATGCATGGAAACGGTTGTCATTCTGCGTGTAAAATCGTCGAGCTGAGATGTGTCCCATTGCACACTCAGAAGGAAGGATCGAGATCCGGGCTTGCCAGACGCAACTGGTCTACACATGGCATGCTCGTGACTTTGATTCGCCGATAGGCAAGAGCGAGGGCAGTATCGAATCGCTCGATGTTGCTTTTGCGTTCGCTTCCCACGGTCACTCGAATATATCATAAAGTGTGGGTGTCACCATTTACTCGATTTTCCTGTAAATATTCACCATATATCACAGAAAGGTGGCGTCAAGCACATCGGAATGAGCCAGAGGCAGACGTATCGTTGTGGTATCGAATCAATTCCGCTAACGATCATCTATGTGCTTATTACACTTTTTTGGGCACATCAGATGTTCAAAGTAAACACATCCTATCGACAACGACGCCAGAATCCTACAGAAACGTCAAAAGCCAAGAAACAGTTTTTGTTACGCCCATTGTATGCATGTAGACCTCGTCATCCCTTCGTGACTTGGCCTGCTTTCCCGAACCTAGTTGGGGGACGGGGTCCTCGCAGACTTGTACACCATAAGTCGGAGACCCTCAGCGCAGAATGCATGTTCGAGACAGGGCGGCTCATCGGTACAAATCTCCCGTGGTCGAAGACCTCGTTGGATCGTAGAATACATTCCGGTCTATCTTCGAGGGCAAGGAGTCCTCAAAGTGAGAGAACCAGCTAGTCTTGGGTGGAGTGACAAGTGAGCCCTCCTGAGAGAAGTTACCTAGCTGTGCTCGGTTAATGCACTTATTTAATGGCGAGAAGCTTGACGTCGAAGATCAATTCGCTGTTGGCGGGGATACCAGGCAGCTTCTGGCTGCCATAGGCAAGGTGGGCAGGAATGGTTAGGCGGCGCTCGCCACCAACGGCCATGCCGGTAACACCAATATCCCAGCCCTTGATGACCTGACCGGTGCCCGCCTTGAAGCTGAAAGGCTTGCCCTTCTTGTTGGCTGCGGAAAATATGGTCAGTCAATACATTGCGCCAGCGATGCAAAATCGGAACCGCGGGCAAACTTACAGTCAAAGACCTTTCCATCCTTGAGCTTGCCAATGTAGCGGACCTCGACGGTGTTGCCCTTCTTGACAACACGACCACTGCCAGCCTTGCGGTCATCAACGGTGACGCCGCCGACGACCTTCACACCGAGAGCGGCAGCAGCCGGGCCAGTGGGGCCCTGCTCGAGGTTCTTGGCGAACTGGACCTTCTTGTCGCCCTTAGCAGCATCAGCCTTCTCGTCCTTGGCGGCAACAGCTTCGCCCTTGTTGTTCTTGAGCTTCTTCTGCTGCTTCTTGCTGGCCTTGTCATCCTCGGCACCGGCCTTGGCAATGAGGTCGTCGAGAGCCTCGACAGCCTCCGCGGCGGCACGCTTGTTCTTGCCCTTCTTGGAAGCGGTAACGAGAGCAGGGGCCTCATCCTCAGACTCCACCTCGGTCACGCGAGGGTCGGCGAGGTCATCGAGCTCATCAACATCAGACTCGCCCTCGGAGTCGTAACCCTCGAGGCCCTCGACATCATAGTCGTCCTCGTCCTCCTCAGAGTCATCTCCCTCGTCGGCCGTATCGATGATGTAGTTACCTGTGAGGTGGATGGTGTGGGTACCCTTGACAACGAAAAAAACTTTCTCGTTGGGCCCGATGGTGATGTTGAGAGGCTGCTGGTAGTTCTGCAATTCGAGAAGACTATAGGTTAGCATTGCGAGATATGACAATGTCGGCAAACCATCCAGGCTAGACTTACGCGCTCAGTGTCCAGAGTGCAGAGGACGAGCTCCTCCATGTCGAGTCCATCCTCATCGTCATCCTCTTCGTCCTCGTCGCTAGAGGTGGCTGGCTCCTTGCCCTTCTTGCCCTTCTTGCTGGCGCCGTTGGGCTTCTCGCCATCGGCCATCTCCTCGTCGGACTCCTCCTCAGCCCGAGCGGCGGCGATGAGCCTACGGAGGGCAGCAGCCTGCTTGGCCTTCTTGGACTTGGCGGGGTCGCTGGGGCCGCCGTTGGTCTCCTCGTCATCATCCTCGTCAGAGTCAGAGTCGTCACCGCCGCCCATCATGGCCTGCAGGTACTCGTCGTCAAGCTCCTCGTCAAGGTCAGAGTATCTTTGGCGGATGAGCTTGAGGGTGGCACGGGGTACGTTGGGGATGTTGCCATCCTCGTCGGCCTCGGGCGCCTCGGTAGGGTCAAGGGCGGCCATGGTGATCCGGTACTGAAGTAAGTGGTAGATGGGTTAGCGCAAGTTCATAGGACTGGATGGAGTGCAACTAGTGATCATTGAGCAGGGCTCGCGCAAGGTTCGCGCAAAGTCTGACATCCGCCGCATGCGTGCGCGATGAAAGCTTTCAACGGAGGCAGTACTCACAGAGGCATCGGGGAAGCTGTCCTCTTGCATGGCTGGGATCATGATGCCTCCCGGAGGAACCTCAAGCCCGTAGAGGGCGATGGGGAAAGTCGACATCTTAGAAGAGGTGGTAGTGATGTGGGGAGAGAGCACGCTTGATTATGGAAATGACGGAAATGTGCAATCTGTTGAGGTGATTGCAGATGATGATGAAGTCGCGAGACAGTACAATTGACGGTTATGGGGACAGAGATGGGGAGGTGACGCTGGAGAGGTCCTGGCCCGGCAACTTTTTTTCTGCCTTGGTCCTCGGGTTGAGCTTGACAGATGCTGGCTGGCAGAAAAAATAACGGAGGGCCGTTCCTGGTTGCTCCCCCAAAATTTCTTCCCACTATCACATCAGAGCCCCACTACGATAAGGCAGACCTCTCCGCGCCTCAGAGCTCTGGCTGTCCCCGAGGATGGCTTCCAAAGTCGCCTCGCCGTAAGCCCCGGTTTCAGGCGCCTAGTCAACCAGCAGACCGCCCGCAGCGCAAAACAGCCTTGGATGCACCAGCCTGACCGCCTTCGCGAGCCGCGGATGGAAGCACATCTGCGCGCCAATCAGCAACTCTCAAGGCAATCGTCGTTGCCATGCCTCCGTGGAGATGGTGTGCCTGAGCTCTGAATCTCCGTACACCACGGTCACATTTCATGAAAGCAAAAGTCGCCGTCCAAGAAATTACCTCTCTACATGTTAACTGAGACCATGCAACTGGTAGTGAATAAGGCCGAGTTAATTAAAGATTAGCACAGTTAATACTTTGGTGCGGATTCATCTGAAGTTCATGCCGCGCACACCCGTTTGGATTGTTCGAATAGGTAATCGAGCTACGACTACTCTGCAGACTATGTACATAATATTAAATATTATCGGGCTGGGCCTGGCTCGTGGCAGAGATAGGTTACGCCCTTCTTCCTGCTGGCCTTCCGTTTGAACCACGAGCCTTTGTCTGTTGCTGTCTGCTTGTTCAAGATACATGTATCAACCACCAGCCTTCTCATTGCCGTATAAACGAATGCCGGCAGGATGGAAAAAACCCGTTTCGTTTTTTGCTCCTGCACCTTGCTCCGAGAACTCCATGGACCGAAATTTTGCCCACCACCAAAAGAATCTAGAATGCCGAAAATACCGGATGCCATGCCATGCATACTAAGGTCATGCTCTATATACGCATGCGGCCTAACGAGGCGCAATGCGTAAAAACGAGGTCATTAGAAATGGTTGCCGGGGGCCCGACTAACCCAGGGTGTTGAGAATCGAAAAACAATGTCGGTAGTCCACCAAGCGGGAAGACCCTCCAAGTGCGGACTCCGAGCGTATTATGCGAATATTAAACATTGACCAACATTATCATGCCATGACTTCTGAAGACAACGACTTGGCCCGTTGCCGCGTGACCTTTTTGCTGACGGTGTACACCAGGTCGAGCGTCCAAAAATGTTGAATCTGGGCTTGGGCGCAAGGAATAGCACCATAGATTGGAGCGACGAGAGGCACCATGACATAGTCGATCAGGTTCTTCTTCCAACTGCGGTGAGAGAAGCACATACCCTTGGCGAGGCCGGCCTCTTGCATCTCACGCTCCCTGGCTGTAGCACAAAGACGGTGAAAGCGCTCGTACAAGACGAGATACACAGCGACCTCGAAGAAGCCGACTGCCCGAAGGGCCTTGCACCAGGAGAAGATCCACGCAAGATGATGAGAGTCGGCGCTGCCTTCGGTGACGATACCGTAGATTGTGGTGGCAACAATGAGGATGGTCGCTTGGACAGGCAGGAAGTGCGCCTCAAACATACGGTGAGTCAGGTAGAAGAGACGCTCGTAGTTGGGGTCCTTAAGTGTGTCCGTAGTGACATCAGAGAAGATGCCGCTCTCGAGAGTCTGTTCGGGGTTGATGCTGTCAAGCTGGGTCTGAGTGATGTACGAGTCCTGAGGGTTGTTCAGAGCAACATGGAGGGGACGGAAAGCCCGGGCCGTGTGCTTACGCTCCTGCCAGAGCTCAGCGGCCTTACGGATGGCATAACCGGTGTCGAGAGCACCCCACATGTGTCGCAGAGCCTGCTTGTAACGCGCAGCCATGTCGTTGTACACACCACGAAGACCTTCACCGCCGTCACCCTTGACATTGCTCTGGCTGACGGGGCTGAGTACAGTCTTGACAGTAAGGTTACCGTTTAGGGCGAAGAAACACTTGAGGTACATGTGCAGATCCTCGCCGATAGCCTCCGAGTCGCAGTCCCATCCACCAACGCGGTCAATGAGTTCGAGGGGCAGCGAGTAGACAGAGGTAGGAGGTGCAATTGTCGATTTGCTGTAGAGCCCAGACATGCCAGCAGCAGCCCAGAGAATGTCACCAACGCGGACAATGGCAGCCACAGCGTGCGCGTTGCGATCGAAGATGATGGGAGCTGCGTAGAGAGTGGTCCGGGCGGTCTCGGGGTTCGAGATATACATGTTGGTGAGAAGGGCGAAGTAGTTTGATAAAAGGTGGCTGTCGGCATCGATTCCGGTGACAATCACGTCCTTGCGCGCAGTCATAGAGTACCGCTCACTGAGCTTACGGCCGGCCCAGGCAATGTTGCTGCCCTTGCCAGGTGACTCGCCGGGGATGTCGGAAGGATGCAGAGTATACTCAATGGAGCGGAACTTCTTGACGAATTCCTGGATCAGGTTCATGGCTTTCAGCTCGACGTTATGCTCACGCTGTTCCATGCCAAGATAGACCTATAGGCTGCATTAGTACGGATAAGCTACGCGATCCAGACAATATACTCACATCGTAGCAGTCACGCGCCTGTGGGTGCGACGCAAGAACATCCAAGGTCTCCCGAAGAGTGTCAACTTCCTCCTTGTAGTTAGGAATGATGATGGCGTGAATGACATGATTGGCATCGGCGTCGGACAGAAACTCGGTCTCGTAGTCGCCGGCATCGCTGCTCGAGGAGGATGGCGAAGCAATATCTCTAGAAGATGTCAAGGTCTCAGAGCTGGAGAGTGAGGTCGAAGAGCCGCGGCGGCCGTGCGAAAGCTTGAAGTCCTTGAGCGATTTGCTGTGGGTGGCTTTTCCAACGCTCTTGGTCAGGTCGAGAATGGCGTAGCATGAGCGAATGGGAAACGCGAAGACGAGGATGTGGATGAAGAAGGCGTAGTAGGCGAAGCCCACGGTCCAGAGACCGCCGCCTTCGGTGTTTGTCGGCATAGTCGCAGGTGCGGAAGCTCTCGGTGACTGGGAGCCGAGGAAGGGAATCGAGGGCAGCGAGTATCCAGCAGACCGCGCTTCTCTAGACACAACCCAGTAGCTGAGGAACAACGTGGCGAGCATGGCGAGGCCGCCCGCACGCCGCGAGGCCCATGCGAAGAGCGACATTTTGTCTGGTGCTGTAGGCGGTAGAGGCGAAGCGGAACGCAGACCAATCGCTTGGTGTTGTCGACACGTTTACGCAGTTGGAGTGCGTTGTACGTATCGAGCAAGAGGAGACTCACGAATGTCTTTGAAAGAGACAAGTCGTGGCTGGAGGGTGGTGGTCGACGGAAGGGATAGAAGAGGTCAGGAGGAAATTGGACGGGGCCAGGGGAGCAGGCGAGATTGACAAGACCTGACGGGGGCCGGAAAATGATGACGACGGGTCGGCGTGCGGGATGGAGAAGAGCAGCCGGCGCGAAGGAGCAGCCTCAGGCAGACCAAACTTGCGAGGACCAAGGACGGCGGGATGCGGGACGAGCGACGACAGCGACGACGACGACGACAACAACAACAGCCTTGTGCAGCTTGACGCAACGGTAAGAGGACAAGAGTATTAGTGGGATAAGATGGGAAGAGAGGAAGGGAGGGCGGTGCGAGGCAAGGTCGCGGAAGGCAGGCTCAGAAGGTGGTGGAGCTGGGGGCTGGCCAGGTGCAAGTGTGGGTGCAGTGAGCGCGCGGGACGGAGGACATTGCCCAGGAGGCTGCTCAAATTAAGAGGTGAAGGCCGGGAAATGAGCGAGGCCCCACGGACACAGTTAGCGCGGCGGCCGTCAAGGGGGGCTTGCTCGCTCGGGCGGGCTCCAGCAACTGGAAAAGTTCGGGCGCGAATATCTTCGCAGACGGCTGGTGCCCCAGTTGCCAGTACGACAGAGGCTCTCTCAGCCAGCTCCAGCAGTCATTCTTACCAGTGCCAGTTTCATCGAGGCTATTCTGGGTCGAGCTGGGGTGGAAGTTGGAGTTGTCTACTGTATCACCACCAGCTTTACGCAGTATACCGCTGCAGCCTGCGAGGCACTGCCCCCGACTGCAAGGGACTGGCGGCATCGTTCTGGTGAGCCAACGTCAGCACCTGCAAGTGACCAGGCAGACACGTTTTGGTTCTAACGAATGCGCAAGTGTGCTGGCAAACGTTCCCTGTCGGCCCTTGGCTTGCAGATTTTTGACAACGAGTCCCGTCAGCAAGTCCAACTGCCCACGCCAAAAGTCACACAATCTCATCCCTCCGACGCTCTGCAATTCAACATCCCACGTTGCGGCGTAAGCCGGCAACTCAAAGCTGTCCTCGCACAACAACGGTTGCCATCAAGCAGCGCTTTGGCTGCTGCTGCCCAGCATTGCATCATGTCGTGAACCTTGCCTATGGTGGTTTTTTCTGAGCCGTCCTCCCAATCGATCCGGCTTCGAGTTCCACCACAGACCATTTTCGCGGCTTACCCATGACGCCGTGCCATCAAATCCCTAGTGACAGCCAGCATGGCATGATGCAGACCGAAAAGCCGGTCCATTGTTATTAGCACCGTACTCCGCCCATGGCATTTATTTTTGCGGCTGACAACTCTACTCGGGAAAGGCGACGGTCGCTTTTGCTTAACCCCGTCCTCCGTTCCCCGTGGGACCAGAGACCGACAATGCGAATGCCGTCTTGTTGCTTCTCCGCATAGGTTTTAACCAGGTCTGGACGATCGGCATTGTCTTTAAGAGATTACGAGGAACGGAAAGAACTCGGAAGCCTCCATTGCCCACAGGTAGCCTTCAAAGGCATCAAAACCGCAGAGTCGAGCTTTGTAATTCCCAACACGGACCATCTTCTTGCAACTGCGGCGTCTCGCTCACTCAGCCTCGACAGCGGCCGCCAGCGGGCAGGGCGGCTGTGTTGAGGACCGGGTGGCTCGGGTGCGCACACACGTCATTGCTCGGTTGGTGCGGATTACTTGATCGAGTCTAAGGCGGCCGTTGACTTCTCCAGAGCCCAGGCTCCAGGCTCCAAGCTCTGCTCACTGCTTATCTGGGTATGCCTGTCTGTGGCTGTTCAGTTCGAGTCGGTGATCATCTGACTGCCGGCCTGCATGAGATGGGTGTAGACGTCGATGGCGGGATGTGTGGCACTTTGGCAATGCAGGTAAGCGTGCCGAGTCTCTAAGGTGTCAGGCAGTGTGGGTGGTAGGGGCTTGTGTCCGTTCCTTCCGAAGGGCTTCCTCCTGCCTCCCACCACCACCGCCACCACAGAGACGTTTCCAGCTGCTCCTGCATGTCGCATATAGCTTCCCGGTTTGCCTGCAGCCGGCATCGTTCTTCCCCGCGACATCGCGATAGTGCCCTAGTTCGCATTTGCATGCGAGGGGCCTCGGGACTACAATTCCACAACATCCAGATCCGTCCACCATGGATACACAACGCACACAGGCACTGGTTGGCCAGAAGCAACAGGTCGTCCCTTCTCACCAACCACCGTGTCAAGTCAGGAACCACGATCATCCTTTTCCTGCTTGATGGCGCAAGAGCGGGGACCATGCTGCGATAAATCCTGCCTTCGACACTCCAGCCAGGGAACAACCCGATCGAATAAGACGTCCAACATCGAGATAACTGACGAGTCCCGTCCATCCCTGAACGCCATTGGGCTGCACCAGCTGCATGCTGGCCCACTAAAAAGATGTGCTCAGGCATGGGTACACTACCGGTACTCCGAAAGTTTGGTCTGATTTCGACGATGTCAAATCCGTCTCCGTCTCGGCAACGCAGCCGAGGCAAACAATCACGAGTCCATGCTCCAGGTCGGGCCGGACATGACCACTAGGGACCATGAAGCCGTCGGGGTTCGTCGCTCCCCCCTCTGCCGTGATTCTCAGGTTTCGGTATTCGTCAAAGCTGTGTGATGCAGCGTGTAGCATACCCGCCGACCCGAGGACCGAGCGCGGTGCGCTAGTGCCATGTCTCCAGACTGACATCAGCACGCATGCAGCATGCAGTGCCTGAGCAAAGGCTACGGCCAGCCACTTCACTTGCCCCAGGGATACGAAACCGAGCGGCCCCCTAGACTGCAAGCTTTCGCTCTTGGAATTGAACCACGGATCAAATGCCAAGGCGAGTCGTCAATTGCGACCTTAACCAGCACCAAGCCACGTTCCGTCCGGCCAACCTAGCTGCTCACTATCGGTTGTAACCTCCTACCCACTGTCCATGGTTAATCACGCATGGGTCTGGCACTACTCCGCTCACCGTATCTTGTCGTCTTTGTCGTCACGAGGACCTCTCAAGCCGTCTTTGGGATTGCGCAATAGGCGGTCAAGAATGATAAGCCCGTCCGTCTATGCGCGGCTTAATCTGTCCAAGCTTTTCGACTCCGGCCAGCACTGTGACGCAGCGTGGCTTTTTCACGCTGGTACTGGCACTGTCACCGACTCGAGCGGGTGTCCACCCAGGGCTTGCCTTGAACAAGGGTTTGGCGATTTACGAAGTACTCTCATGTTTTGCGAGTTATCACCATCTTCGCGGCCAGCTGCTCACGGGAGGAGGATGGCGGGATGGCACTTTTTACTTTACGCATTTTCTAAAAAGTCGACATCGGATTTCCCTCCGCTTGCAATGGAACTTTCAGCCTACGGGAGAGCAACTTGTGATAAGTGTGCACGGATCCACTAGCCATGCCGATCCAAGAGCGCCTGCACAGAAATCTCGAGTGGCAGACCAAAATCTATTTGTGCTCGACCAGTCAAACTACGTGCTAGCTGTCTGGTTGAGATTCGAGAGAGTACTTCAGAAGACACACATGGGTGGCATTCTGACTAATTTGGTGAGATCGTATAAATGCTTGCTCATCGAGCTGGGCGATTGCGGGAGGCCTCACTGGGAAGGGACGACGACGGCAGAGTTGTTTCGAATGCGTCACTGACCTTGGCGTCTCAAAATGTGTAGCTTGACCAGGAACGACCAGGACACCAGACCCACGCTCGCCGCGGGCGCTTCTACTCACTACCAATTTCCTTGGGCGGCACATGGACACACGATTGGCCACTCAGCCCTTGGCGGAGACTGCCGGTGACTCGGGATTCCTAGACCGCGAACGGCGAACTCCTGGGGACAAGCTCATCCTTGCTTGCGACAACCACACAACCATGGCAAACTGGTTCAGACACCGTACAATACATACTGTAGACACCATAATTTGCCAATGCCAGATGGCCAGGATTGGTTTCACAAGCTCTTTTCAACTCACAACGGCCTGGCAGAGCCATGAGGTTGACGCGCATACCTTGCTACTTAATTGTCTTTGGTATCTGAAGTACGCATGACAACAAGTCAGTGCATTCTCTCTGGCAAGCTTTGCACGGGCAAGCTTGGCACCTTATCACCTGGTGTCGCCGACCACAATAACAGCCAGCGTTGGGCCGCCTCGCAGTGTTTCTGACTTTGATTTATCGAGGCGAGCGAGGCTCGGAGACTTGCAATATCAGTGTGGCTCCACCTGCACGGGTGGCTACAAAAACTGGGACAGCGACCACACTAGACAATCGCAAAGTTGTCCCGGTTTTTCTTGCCACCGTCTCGGCAGTATGCCTTGTTCGCCAGGGCCTGTTATGCGTGTTCCGCTTTGTGTACCGCGACGGGTCGTCTTGTAATGAGTGCTCCATACAGTACGCTCACGCGCACTGGTAACAGCTACACGTATGTGCCCCACTTACAAAGCGTATGCATAGTCCTCAGAGCATGGGACGAGGCTGCAGATTTGCATCTCGGTGATGAGGAACATTCCGGACGGGCATTGGCATCCGACCAATCTCGGTCGCCTCGGCCCGCTCAGAATGTTAGTGCGGCTGCTGCAATACTCGGCTTGCAAGACGCCATGGTTGCTCGTGCAGCTGTCTTGAGGTACCTGTGTGAGCTTCCCCAGGACAACTCGCGGTCTGCCGCTGCCATGTTTCCGCTATACCGATACCGCTAGAGTCTTCGGAGTTGGAAGGACTCATCAATGCCCCGTAGAATCTCGTTGAAAGCTTCTTCGACCTGACGCGGTTCCCTTTTTCATAGCCGCGGCGCAAAACCTCCACTTTCGGGTTGGTCTTCTTCGTTCTCTTCAGGATCTGTATCCCCACACAAGGCCGGCCCCACGCCGCCGCCGGCGCCGACCCTGATTACGGATCAGAATTCAGCACGACTGCAGAGGCAAAGAATTATGTGCTTACTGATCCCTCGATCCATGCGGGCAACTAAATGGAACGAACGGACAATGTGGGAGGATCCTCTCTAACTACCTTGCAGCCGACCTGCTTCGGAAGAACTGACAAGGCGAGGTCAAGGGTCAAGGGTCCCCCCCCCCCCCTTTTTCGACGGGTTTTAGTCACTCATTATTTCATTCTCGAAAAATTACTGTTGCTATCACCTAGTACGCAAAGGCGCCTTGAAGGGCAGCAAGATGCAGCCCAACTATCTGAGGAGGTTCTGGGCCACCACTTTCTTGACGTAGGAGGACAAATTTGCGGCTTTGATTAGCAATCCTCGAGAGAGGCGGGCCGGATGCTTCGGTGTCTGTCAAAGATCTTGTGGGGTTCGCGGCGGCTGGGCGGCGTGTTAAAGTGGTGGTGTGGTCGTTGGTTATGTGCGTGTGTGCGTGGGTAGTCCGCATTGTGCGTGTGATGGATGACCCTGCCGTGGGGGCCCCAAAGTAAAGGTGGCGCATTTTCGGCGTTTTTGTTGCTGTACTGATGGTAGTGTGGAGGAGAAAATGCCGAAAATGCGCCATCTTTACTCTGGACCCCTCGCCTGCCGCCTCACCCCCGGGGAGGGGAGGGGATGTCGCCCCCGACGTTGCCCGCACACACTCACACAGAACCCGGACTCGTGGTGTTTTCCCGCTATCTCCGGCGCCGGGCAACTCATCTCCAAACGCGAGCCCGATCGTCATCTCTTGGGGGTTTTCATGCTCTGATTTCGGCCGGTCACAGTGGTCTTGACCCGGCAGCATCGGAAAATGCGCCCAACAAATATTGCCTTTCTATCCAGAAAGGAAAGAGGATCCTTTTAGGATCCGCAGGTTATCGGTATATCGGGGTCGGATTGCCCCGGAGATTTCGACGACGACCAAGGGTCGAGCCTTGGACAAGCGCGCAGCTCGGGGCTAAAAGGGAGGCAGAATAGGTAAAATGGTCTACGTAGTGTCGTACGACAATAAGTGGGAGGTATTGTAACATCTATGTTGTTCTTGTTGCCGAGCGGCGCGACAAGTTGGATACTGGTTTCAGGTGAAGATGTTGGTTTCATTCCCTCGCTCCCGCGTCCTCCGCTTGCTGGTCAAGAGACGGGAGCGGTCAAAAAAAGTGTTAAGTTGTAGGTATTTCGAAACCCATGGATGCCCGAGGGACGGCAAACACCAAGGGGGAAGATAATACAGGCGAAGAAGGAAAATCAAATCAAATCTTGCCATGCGTAATATGCTATTCATTTTCATATGTCGTCGTCGCAGACGGCTGTAGATGGCATCATCCCAAGCGGAGCTGATGGAAATGGTGCAAGATCGAGGGAGCGCGCGAGAGCAAGTGCAGGATATTTCTCACAAAAGAGAGATATATATTTACAGCCATGATACGTCCTATCTTCCTTTACCTGATACAATCCTCTTGTGTGACTGACTCTGCGAATCACGGCCCAGACTCATCAGGGACGACTACGACCTCATGTCTCGAAATCACCACGGTGAGCGAGAGGACGAAACATAGCTTTAGGACAGGCGCGCTGAGCTAGATGACCCGACCTAACCCAGTCTATCCCGTGCGCGGGTGATTCCTGTTTCCAATACGAAGGGGACGAGCAAAAACAAACAAAATAACATGACAACACGCAAGGGGCGAGATTAAGTGGACATGCTCGGTGGCTAAACCTCGTCTCATGTGGAGATATTGTGGTTGAAGTCTTTGGCTATATTGAACGAGTTTCATTACCAAGAACACATCACTGGCTCTGTTTCTCTTTCCTCCAGTTGACCCCCTTTCGCCGTTCTACTTGGTCGAGCCTGGGAGAAAGCCCAGCTCGACAACGAGAAAAGGGATCATTGAATAACCATAGGTCCAGATGATATATGCAAGTCGGGACACGCAGTGCCAACTGCCATGGCCTATCAGCGCTTTTGCGATGTCAAGGGCTATCCTGCCGGGCTCTGAGCTGGCTTCTATCTAGCTACTGAATGATAGGCAGACTTCCCGAAATGAAGGAAGAAGGGGTGCCATCATAGCGCAAGGTGGGGGATCCGCGCTTCTCCCTGTCTCCTCCCACAAGTCCCCGCGCAGCCGTCAGGGGACAGGTACTGACTGCTGAATGAGGAACCTGCCTGAACTTGGCTTCAGGATGTATCTTGAGACGCCTTTGGCTGTTGTGTGCTTTTGCGGCCCGGACTACTGTTTGGCATAAGCGTTCCTGGAGGGATACAAGGCTTGCACTTCAGACTATGTGGTGGACTTCTCCATAGCTTGGACAAACTTCTTGCCTGGCGTTGAAAGATGGCTTCTGTTCCTCCAGGCGCGGTAGCAAGCCACAGCGGCGTCTGTGACCGAAGACGCTCGTCGTTAGACTTGCAAGGAGAGAGGCCGCAGCCTGCCCACCCTTGTGACGGCCTTGTAAGTGGGTGCCGGGCGCTGAGCGCCAGGTCTCGGATGTGGTTGTTTCTTATAGCGATGTGAACAAAAGCGCTGCTCTCGTGACGGAATTGAAGACTTTTGATATCAAATTGCCACGTCCTGGGGATGTGAGATCCTTGCTGGCCTCCAAAGGACGCTTCTTGCTGAATCACAAAACACTTCATGCCATTGGCTGAACGTTCTTGTCGAACAGGCTCTGAATCGGTTTTGCGGCCTGAACACGTGGGAGATCATCGTCAGCAGAGACTCAAGCATGAAACTGCACTGTGGTCTAAATCCGGCAGGATGACCAAACAATAGGGACAGACACGCGCAAAGGTAAATAAACTCACGTCGATAAACTTTTCCAGCTCCTTATCCAGGTTGGCTAGGTCGTCCTTCCTCTTCTTGTTGTCGGCAATGAGTTTCTGCTTGCGCTTGAGTAGCTCCATCCGCTGCTGCTCGAGGGCCTCGCGCTCAGTGCGCTCATGCTCTATGCGGGCGACCATGAGGGCATTCTCGTCATTGTTTTGCGCGTGCTCTGGCTGGAGCGCGATGAATTCCTCGACAGGGATCAAAGGGAGCTGCTGGTACGTGTGACTGTGACGTGGAGCAAGATGTTAGTTTGTGTGCGTGCATGCGTGCCTGCCCTGGCTGGGACCTAATGTGCTTACTCGTAGGACTCGCAGGCAGAGATCTCGCCCTGGAGGTGGCGCTGCTCGTAGTAGAGGTTTTGGAGCTGGAGGTGTAGGGTGTCGACCTCGTGGCGGGCCTCGGAGGTCTGCGTCTTTGTCTGACGGGCGCCGAACTGGGCGGCGCGGTGCATGCCGCGAAGCTGTGCGAGATTGGTGACGAGTAGCTTCTGGCGCTTCGAGGCCTCGGACTGGGCGTCTTGGGACGCGGCATCGAGGGAGCCAACGGCGGCGAGCTCGTCTACGAGGGCAAGGGCGTGGAGGCGCGTCTCACGCGAAGCACCGAGGACGGCGGTCAGGTTGGGGTCGGTCACAATCTCGTCGATCGCCATTGTTGCGCGTGGTTGGGTTGTCGTGCTGAAGCTGCTGGGTCGGGAGCGAGATTGGTGAGTTTGTGCCACTTGGAAGGCGGCGTCGTGCTTGGTGGTGTTTGCGATTTCCAGTTGCGTGGTTGGAGCGCAGACAGGACCAACCGAGTGACAGGTTCGCGGAGCAGGGCTAGCGGGAAACAGTGGGACAGCATGTGTCTCCACAACTGAGACTAAGAGCGCCCTCGTCACCATGCACAGCTGTGGTGAGGGAATATCAGCTGCACGGCCACGGCCACGGCCCGAGACTCCCAGGCATGTGAAAACGCTGCCGATGGGGCTCACCACGTCCAGTGAAGGCAGTCGGGCCCTTGACGGCGTTTCGACAACGGATGCAATGAGGTGCATGCTCCAGACGCAGCACTGCAAAGCACTTGCATGCAGGCTGCAAGCCCCTTGGCACGCATACATAGTGTAGCGTAGTAAACACTGCGGTCGGCACGCAGGGGTCCCCGCCCGCACTTGTTGGGACGACAATGACCAGCTCAGGACATGGCAAGCACCGTCACGGCGTGTCTTGCAACAAACCTCCTCCCAGAATCGGCCGCCGGCAAGGTGTTTTTGCCCCTTGGGCTGTCCCCGCCTCTGCCAGGGCCGCCGCCAATCAGCAGCCCGCCGAGCTGCGGTGCGTCTCAACACAACCAATCGCCACTCCCACATGTCTGCCCCACGGTGCTCTGTCCGGCAGGTGCGACGCTGGCTGGTCCCTTCCCTTCCTCGAGTCTTTCTGTCGCTCTCCGCTCAGCCTTTATTGCTTCTGCTCGCCCTTGTTTTGCATCGCCCAAGTCGCTCTCTCACAATCGCCCTCCCACACCAACGACGCTATCGACTCGAATCGTTCGGAAAGTCGGTTGTGAACAATCTCCGGGTCACCACCCCTGCTCGGGCTGGGCATCAACTAGCTCAGCTCTACGGAGTACCAAGTACTCCGGACAATAGTCAACACAGCACGGCAAATACGACAGTCCCCACGTTTTGCCCTCCCGGCCCCTGTCCTCCCAGTCCGGTCCCTTGGCCTCTTTATAACTCCAACCCGGCCAGCCAGTCTGCCGTACTCGCTTCCAGCATCCCGTTGCGCGCATCCTGCCCTTCAAATCACGCCGTAATAGTCGTGCCCTCTTCTAAGCGGCAGAGGCTGACTAACAAACATGGACTTTACTTCCGCAAACATGTCTTACGCCTCTTCATTCACCAAAAGAGACTGCTCAGACAAGCAGCAGCAGCAACAAGAGCAACAACAAGATGGGCAGAAACTGCTGTCCCCTTCTCCAGTCACAGCTTCAGGAACCGATACACAAGATGCTCAGGCACGGCAGCGAAGGCCGACCTCGCAATTGGCCTCCGCCCGGCGCAAGTCCATTGTCAACCACTTCATGGACGGTGAGGAGGCGCTATTACTCAAGGTGTGTTCTCGACGACTCACCCATAGCAGCCTTGTGCTGCTCTACCCTGTTGTAAAAATTGCTTACTAACGCCATGGATTTCTCAGATGGACCAATTTCTTACAGAGCTCGAGCGTCGCCTCCAACAATTCGAGGACCTCAGCGACTACGGTTTCGATGCCAGCGTAGCCAGGACTCTCGGAACCCTCCAGGCCGTCCGAGAGAGGTGCTCCCAGGTTTCTGGCGAGTTCATTGGCGCTGGGCGAAGTAGACTACAGGTCATGGTCGAGACGCTCGACGCACGGTACCACGACGCCATGGCGGCCACCGAATCCATGAATGAGAAGGCCCGGGTAGGCATTGAGCTTCTTGATGGCATGCTCGACGACTTCGAGACACGGGCATTAAAAATGCGCGACCAAGGAATTGCCAACGCAACCGACGCCGCCGAAAGCTTCATGGGCGAGGGCCGGAGGGTGATGGACAAGGGATTTGAGCGCGCGCGCGGCGTTGTCAACGAAGGCCTCGAGCAGGCTCGGCACGCCAAGGTGTCACTCGAGGACACGGTGCAAAACGCAATCAAGCGCGCTCGCGAGAAGGGACATCTGACGTATAACGAGCTGCCTATACCCTGGCGCGTCAACCCACACATCCGCAGCGGTTATCGATTCCGCGAGACGACACTCGGCTGTATTCGCTCCATGTTTGGCGTATCGAACGAGACTGTCAACATCTGGACGCACGCCCTGGGCTTGCTTGTTGTGCTCGCCATTGCCTTCTATTTTTACCCGACCTCAGCCAACTTTGCGCTCTACACGAAGACCGACATGTTCATCGCCGGCGTGTTCCTCTTTGCGGCGTGCAAGTGCCTTATTTGCAGCACCGTCTGGCACACAATGAACTGCCACGCCGATCAGGACCTGATGGAGTGCTTCGCCTGCGTCGATTATACGGGCATTTCCCTGCTGATTGCCGCTTCGATCATGACTACCGAGTACACTGTCTTCTATTGCGAGCCGGTGAGCCGATGGTCATACATCTCGGCGACTATGCTCCTGGGCATCATCGGCGTCATACTTCCCTGGAATCCGCGCTTCAACCAGCAGAACATGGCCTGGGTCCGCGTCGCCTTCTTCATCGGACTAGGCGCTACTGGCTTCCTGCCTATTTTCCAGGTCATTTACACCCGCGGCTTCCAGTGGGCGCTTGACTTCTACTCGGACTCGAACTTGATGAAGTCCCTGACCGTCTATGTCGTTGGCGCCATTATCTACGCCAGCAAGGTCCCTGAGCGGTGGTACCCAGGCGCGTTTGACTACTTTGGCAATGCTCATAACCTATGGCATGTCGCTGTGCTTGGCGGCATTGTGTACCACTTCCTCGCCATGCAGCAGCACTTCTCGGGCGCTTTCCAGCGCGCCTTGGAGGGCTGCCCTGCATATTAGACTGCACATAGCTGTGACATGACCCCCGGACCCTGTGGCGATGGAGCGTACTGTGCACTCGCCGCTTTCAGAGATCAGGCAGGCAGAGTTTCTTGTACATATAGACACATTACTGATACATATATCAGCGCAAATATTTGGTGGCGTCTGTGCACAGTTGTGCAGCGCTTTGGATACCTACCCAACTACATGTATATATTTCATCCCTGTGTTGAACCAGAGATTGGTGGCGTTAACATGCCTTAAGACACACTTGCAGTGACGCGAGCATGACTATATGTCTTGGGACGAACAAAGTTACATGGCCACAATTTGTACACATCCAAGTCCCCCAATTTTTTTTTCGTTTCGTTTTTCTTCTTTTTCTTTTTGAATAGAGACACAACGTGCAATGGCAACTCCCCAACGAACTGCAACCCATATGCAACAAGGTCTGTCCTGAGCACTTGCCATACACCGGGCGGTTTGATACCACCCTTCATCTTGCGTCGGTTTTTAGTCTCTTTCTGTGTTGCGGCAGCACGATCACTTAGGCGCTGTTGCAAAAACAAGTCGCCATTCCAAGTTTTTACGACGTAACTTGCCTTCTGTTGTCTTTGACAGGGTCGATCTCGATTGCGATTGTTTTGTCTTGGGCCGATTTTTCTTTATATTATTGGTGAATTGAACCTAGTGTAACTTATGTAGATGTTAAGTTTACCCTGTTGTGGAGATATAGTTCCTTTCGCCCTTCCCAAAGGTAGGTAGGTACATGATGATGATGATGATGACCCTTGTTGCCTCCGTTCTAATACAATGTGTCCATTGATCCATCCTCGCCACTCCTCCACTGCCAATCCTTTACAGAGATGAAAAGAAACACGACGATATCAAAAAAAAAAAAAAAATACTCCTAACCTGCCGCATAAGAAGAAAATCAAATCTAGAAAAGAGACCGCCCGACGACTCGTCTTTCTCTACCCGAGGCCCTACCTAGCCGGTAGTTACCTAGGCCCAACCTCCCTCAATGCTCATATGACCGACCTGCTTTTTTACAGCGCCATGGCCAACACCATGACCGCCGCGGCTAGCACGCATGACCACGCGCCGGCGCCGGCGGCGGTCGGTGGCCTCGCTCTCGAGGACGCAGCCGCGGCTAGTACGAGCGGGCTGATGGTGGCTGGTGGTGCGGCCGCGGAGGTAGTTGCCGTCATCGTTGTCTTTGGGGTGGTCGGGACCGCGAGGGGGAGATGGCTACGGGGAGGGTGTTGCTGACAGCCGCGGGGGCGAACTGGCTGATCGTGGGTACCGTAGCGATGGTGCTGGCCGCGTTGGCGGTCACGTTGGCGAACTGGGCAATGGTAAATGGGCCCGCGGTGGTTGGTGTCGTTGTCGCTGGGAGCAGGGTTCCGGCGCCGCACTCGGTCACGGTCGTGGTGACTGCGGCGGCGGCGGCGACGACGACGACGGCGGGGACAGAGAGCGCGGTGGAGTTGTTGAACAGGGCCGTGACTGCCGACGAGTTGCTGATGGCCACGCCGGAGAGGGAGATGGGCTGGATTAGGGTGGAAGCGGAAGAGGTGGTGGTGGTGGTGGTGATGGCGTTGCCGCTGCTGGCCGAGGGGGTGGCGGTCACGCTTTCGTCCGGGCCCAGGATCGCGGAAACGCTCGGGAGCTGGAAGCCGGCGTTGCGGGCGCACGTCTCGAGGTCCTCGCCCTGTTTTGTGGAAAGAAAAAGATTGTTGTTAGAATGGGTTGTCTTGGGGCTTACATGCCACCCGGATTTGTGACCTGAGACGACGAGGAGAAAGACAACTCACGTCCTTGCAGCAGTAGCTCGGTACGGGAGCGCAGTGCCAGCCGGCTTTACAGAAACCTCCATCCATGCCGCAGCACGACTACAGAGTTTGCCAAAAAGTCCTATCGTCAGCGCATTGTTCTTACGTGGGAGGGTTGATATTGGTATCGAATATTCGCAAGAAAAAGGACTCACCTCGCCAGCACCGGGGTTGAAGCACAGCTTGAGCTCGGGCTTGCCGCAGGCCATGGAGCCGGAACCATATGTCTCTGTGCAGGACAGGATCTGCTCCTCCTCCGCCGGCGACCGCTCCGCGTGGACAGACCGCTGTCTGGGCGAGGCCGCGAGGGGGGCATAGTGCACGCCCGCGAGAACCGACTGGCCGAGGACGGCCCAGAGAAGAAGAGTCGAAGTGATCTGCATGGCTGCGTAGGTGGAAATTGACGTCCTGGCTTGGAAGTAAAGATGAAGAAAGGCGAGTTGAAGCTGTCGAGATTGTAGCGGCTTCCTCTAAAACACTGATTTGAAAGCCGTCGGTGTTGTATATGTGGTTGATGTATGAGAGAGGCCGTGACGAACGGGAAGTAAGACGTCGAGAATATGCGTCTGATCAAATAGTATGAATGAATGAGATTACTGAGCGATGGTGGCAAGAAGATGGTGAGATGAAGAGCCAAGCTGATTGTCAGGACGAGGCGGCCCCGAGGCATGATAAATAGACACATCTAGTTTGCGGACAAGCAACGAACATCACCTTCTGAGCTTTGCTATTCTCCTAATCCAGGACTTGCCCGCCCTTCAAACTCCCCTTGCCGGAAAAAAGTGTTTCTAGTTGCTCCATATCGACAATCCCCCTAGATCCGCGACTCTGGGTACCTCGGTGTAGGACGACGACGACTGCTCTGGACGGGCACTGGTTTCGGAGCGAGGCTGTGGTGAGCCGGGCGTCAGTCCCTTAGAGCCGTAGAAAGGGTTGCTAGTCGGCCCTGTCGTCCGAACAGTCAGCCTCCTTTGGTCGACTGCATCCTTACAACACTAGTCTCTGTGTCTTGGCCCCCCTCTGGGCGTCGAAAGTTGTGAGCGTCGAAGTCAAGGTTGTTGTGACCTTCGCCACGTGACGTCAAGTGCTTTACTTCAAGGGGAAACAGTCGAGGCATCCAGGTCCCTGGCCTTCGTTAGAGGCTAAGACTATGTGAAATCGACACAAGGGAAGACAGGAGTGGCCCAAATCCACCTGCGCCCTCCTCTCTATGGGCAGGGCGGGAAGATGTCTCAGAACGGTGGTGCTGGGCGGCGCGGGTTGTTCCCCGCCTTGTGCTGTCTGTGGCGCCCTTGTTTCCCACGTGCGATGAGAGCTGGCAGGGTCTCCCGCGTTCCAGGCGAATGGAAAGGGACAGTGGAGCTGCTGCTTGGTGATGGCACGGCCTCAACGACAGAGCCTCCTACGAGAGTGTTGACGGTGTGGAGTGGCGTGAGAGATTGCAGCGGTTCAGGGTACTACTTGGTCGATCTCATGCAGTTCATGGACGGGCCGGATGGAAGCAGTGAGTAGTATCTAGAGTTCTCTTCTTGTGCGACCCATGATTGCGCAGCGTGTGATATTTTGGTAGTTCTCACAACAGAACCGCCCACGACTACTGGAAGCCAAGCATCGCCCCCCAAAACCCCAATGACGAACTCCCTCGCGGGCCAGGCTAGCCTCGAGGCTGCGGTACATCTTTGGCAGGGAGGAACCGCCGCATGCGCCTCGCTTGACCATCAAACCTCCCTTGCCGGACTCGAGCAGCTCCCTCAAAACTCCATGCCGCCGCGCGGCAAGCAAGGGAGAACCAGCTCGGCCTTCGCATGATGATGTGTGGGTGTCATTGCTAATCTTGCTTCCCTACCAGATGGCTACGCTTGCTCATCACCAAACACTACCTAGATTTTTGCGCACACACGATTTAGGACCAGCATGGCTAGATGCTTCGCAATGGCAATGCGTTTGCGGGCATGATGTGTAATAGTCTCCTTCCTCGTACTCAGGATATAACAAACAATTTTGATATCTGGACATCAACTCTGTCTTGATGCCTTCCCGGTAAAACTAACCCCATGTCCAGTGTCGTAAATTCATGAAAGTCGCCGACTTCATTACGTCATAAGCCTTCTGCCTGAGCGGCAGCTCCTCATTTGCTCGTTCAGTCCTCATTAGCTTGATCAGCTCATTTACAGAGCGTGGGTCGTTATCTCGGCGTAAACATCATCGGGTATCATCTTGATGATGGCTAAAGCTGTGCGCTTGATAGGGTCGGCCTGCAAAGCCGGAAAAGACCGCAGGAGTTTGTTGGGACTGCAGGTCAACGTTTGCTGTCAGCAAGATGTATGCAAGCCGCAGGACGACCTGACGTAGTGCGGCACTTACTTAGGTGACCCAAGAAGATCATTTCTCATCATGATTAGTTGTGCGACAATGCAGAGAACGTTCAAGTGCGGCCCATAGGCGAAGAGGAAGTCCCACAGTCGCAGGACCTCGGGTAGGGGCGGTGTGCAGGCGCAAAGCGTGAGGACGGACGGGAAGGCGTAGATTTCGGCAGAGAGACCCTTCGAGGTGAGGTAAAGGCTCAGTTTGGGATCGACAATGGCCAGGACCTTGTCGACAAGCGCTAATCCCCGATGTACACCATCCATGGCGCCTCTGATATAGCCCGGACACTCTTTGGTCAGTAGGCGATGGAAGGCGACGAAAGCTTCGACCTCGCTACGAGCGGCATAGAGGAACGGAGCGGCAAGGACATTCATGCCCTGGACATACGTCCCTGGGTCCGACGCATTCGTATCGGATCCATCAGTTGTCACGGTCATGGCCCTCGCCCGTCCCCTGCTCGTAGACGGAGACGAGGTCACGGCATCATGCGAGACACCATCCAAAGAAGTCTGCCCTCCAAAGGAAGGGCCCATGGACCGCCTACCACCACTAGGACGACTCTTCTCGTTGGCATCATGCAGCTTCCAGGCGATGGAATTCAGCAGGCGGATCAAGGACGCTTCGCTGACACGACGGTGGAACAAGGGGTTCGTGGTCAAGGTTCGGAAAGTATCGTTACGAATCTTGGAGTATGCAGGCGAGGGGCCGCGGTGTATCAGCTCAATGTAGTCATCGGTCTTCAGGACGGGAGCATCGAGTAGTATGAGCCAAACGTAGATGCGCGTAGAGGACTGCGGAGCAGAAATTAGCCAACCGTCTGACATGGTCCAGCCGAAAGCGAGATCCGATCCACACTCACCATGCCATCGCTGTCGCTCCTGATGCCCTGATCCAAGACCTTGAGGCGAGCGCTCTCAAGCGCGCCATTGACATCTCCGGCGGGTGGCCCATCACGGATGAGGCGCTCGAGGGACATGTCGTTGGCGGCGGCCGAGCTTGGCTTGAGACTTGGTCGCCGCTGGGCCACGACGGGGGCAGCGCCATGGACCGAAGCGCCCAGGTGTGGGGGGCGGGCGTCCGAGTTGGCCCTATGCCGCTGGGGAGACCTGTTGGCGGGTTGGGACGCGGGCGAGGGCGCGGGCGCGGGCTTGGGCGCAGGCTGGGGCGCAGGCTCGGGTGACGGGGGCCGCTCGTGGAGGTTGTGCAGGCGCTGCTGTGATATGAGAGAGGGGGCATTGCTGAAGCGGGCGGCAGCGCCGAGATTGTGGGCGGACTGCAGCTTGCGGATGGTGCGCTGGGTGCGCGGCGAGGGCGGCGGGTTGAGCTCAGTCGTCGACGAGGCGAAGATGTGGTTGTTGTGCGGGTGTGCGAGGTATGGGCTGAAGCCGTCGGTGGACGAGCCCGGGGGCGGCATGACGGCGGCAGAAATGATGCTGCACACTGGAGCAGTCGCTTTGCTGCGTTGCGCGGTCGGTCGGTTGCTCAGTCCTGTCGAAGAAGAGGCTTCGGTGGCTTGACGTGAGACGGCGCAACGTGCACCGCTCGCGCGTCGTCTGCACTGCAACGTTGAGGCTCAAGCCAATGCGCGGGGCTGGCGGCTGAGGAAGGAGCCAACGCCAGGGGCAACTGCACAGAAGGGTGTTTTCGGGTGGATCCGCGAAATGGGCCCCGAAGGCTCTGACGTCAGTGCCTGGCGATGCGCCGTCACCCACGCAGAGACTTTGGCTTTGACGCGAGTCGCGGCTGGAACAAGTCCGCGGCCGAACACCGACCACGCCTTTGACGCCTTCCCCCAGGGGCGGGGCAGGGCCGCCACTGCCTGCGTCCGCGTCCGCGCATTCCCGTCGGCTCCTGCACGAGGGATCGTCATCGTCCGGCATCGGATCGGGCCTTTTCATCCCGGCATCGAGCTTTTCCTGAGCCCGCAAAGGCGGTCCTTGTGCCTGACGTACCCCGTCGCTACCCCGTCGGCCAGGGACAATCCCATGCTTCTGCTCACTTGCCACTACATCTGACTGCGTACGTCGCGCTTCTTCGTACATTCCACATCGAAACTTGGAGCTTGCGGTATGGTGGCTGGCTCTATCTGGCTGCATCCCGGACCTTGAGGATCACTCCTAACTGCGACGTTGGCTGTTGTCTCGGTCGTCAAGCAAGCCCCAGACCCAAGCACGCCACTTTCTTGGTGAGCTCTCGGGCCAGCATCAACCCTGTTACTATCAACCCAGGCCAGGCCAGGCCGACCAACAACAGCCTCGCCTACACACCTCTTCAGCCCCAAGCAAGCCTGTCATGTCTCGGAGGCGGAACCTCGGTCACGCCTTGGCCAAGGTCCTCGGCATACAGCTCGAGGAGCCAGATTACGACAACCCCGTCACCAGGGGCGAGTCCGTCTTCTCAAACCATACCGCCGATGGCTTTGTCGAGCACCAGCCAAGCTCGGCCGAATGGCTCGACGACCTCGTCCCCAGTGCCAGAGATGTTGCCGACTACGCAAAGTCACTGTTTCCCTTCCTCTCGTGGATCGGCTTCTACAACCTGCAGTGGCTCGTTGGCGATCTCGTTGCAGGTGAGTCAGCTCGTGGCAGCTCGCTTTAGAACCAGCACCATACTGACACTCACCCGCCAGGCATTACCGTTGGTGCAGTCGTCATCCCGCAGGGCATGGCGTATGCGCGCCTCGCTGCCCTGCCTGTCGAGTTCGGCCTGTACTCTTCATTCATGGGTGTTCTGTGCTACTGGTTCTTTGCAACTTCCAAAGATATCACTATCGGCGTAAGTCTTGGGAAGCTCGGTGCTCTCTCCTCATGTTGTACCCGCAGATCTCGCTAACAATATGGCCAGCCTGTCGCCGTCATGTCAACGCTTGTTGGCAGCATAGTCACGCGCGCCGTCGAGGCTAACCCTGAGGCGTATGCTGACCAGCCCTGGGTCGTGGCCTGCGCACTGTCCCTGATCTGCGGCTGTATCGTGCTCTTCATCGGCTTGATCCGCTGCGGCTGGATCGTCGAGCTTATGCCGCTTGTGTCGCTGGCCTCCTTCATGACGGGATCCGCCATCAGCATCACTGCTGGGCAGGTCTCCACGATGATGGGCATCACTGATGTCAACACTCGAGAGGCCACCTACAAAGTCATCATCAACACACTGAGGCGCCTCCCTCACACGAAAACGGACGCAGCCGTGGGACTGACGGCTCTTTTCTTACTTTACTGCATTCGCTTCGCCTGTGCGCACTATGCCAAAAAGTTCCCGAGCAAGGCAAAGCTCTTCTTCTTCTTGTCCACCCTACGAACAGCCTTCATCATCCTGCTATATACACTGATCAGCTGGCTAGCCAACCGCGAAAGACGCGATAGCCCGGCCTTCAAGCTTCTTGGTGCTGTTCCCACTGGATTCCAGCATGCGGCTGTTCCAGCTATCAACTCGGAGATTATCGGCCTGTTTATCAGTGATCTCCCTGCTGCAGTCATCGTGCTGTTGATCGAGCACATCGCGATCTCCAAATCGTTTGGCCGTGTCAACAACTACACTATCAACCCGTCCCAGGAGATGGTCGCCATTGGCGTAACCAACATTCTTGGTCCGTTCCTTGGCGGCTATCCTGCCACAGGGTCCTTCAGCCGTACTGCCATCAAGTCTAAAGCTGGAGTACGAACACCATTCGCAGGTGTCATCACTGCGGCAGTCGTGCTCATTGCCATCTACTGCCTTGGCGGCATGTTCTTCTGGATCCCTCAAGCCTCGCTTGCAGGAGTTATTATCCACGCAGTGGGTGATCTCATTACTCCTCCGCAGACACTGTATAAGTTTTGGCGCGTGTCGCCAATCGAGGTTTTCATCTTCTTTGCCGGTGTCTTCGTCATTGTCTTCACCAGCATCGAAAATGGCATCTACACGACAATGGTCTTATCGTTCTGTGTTTTCATGTATCGTGTACTGCGGTCCAAGGGCGACTTTTTGGGTAGAGTCAAGGTCCACTCGGTACTTGGCGACCACGTCATCGGTAACGACAACGATGTAGTTGGCTCATATGGCACGATGAAACCGCACTCGAACATCGCTGATGCCGGATCGACATCTGCACGCAACCTCTTCCTGCCGATTGGCAACCCTGACGGCTCGAATCCGGAGCTAGAAATCGCCAGCCCTTATCCTGGTGTTTTTATATATCGGTTCCAGGAGAGCTTTAACTACCCAAGTGCCACATCAACTCTTACCTACTTGAGCAACTACATCTTTGCCAACACTCGGCGGACATCAACAAACACCTATACCAAGCCCGGCGATAGGCCGTGGAACGACCCGGGGCCTAAGAAGGGACAAGAGGAGGATACCAACCTGCCCACGCTCAAGGCTATCATTCTGGACTTCAGCTCCGTAAGCAATGTCGATGTCACGTCCGTACAGCATCTCATCGATATCCGGAACCAGATGGATCGATACACCATGCCTGACTATGTCGACTGGCACATGGCGTGCATCAACAGCCGCTGGATGAAGCGTGCGCTCGTGTCAGCTGGATTTGGCTATCCTACAGAGCGAGCCAACGGCAAGCACGTGGAGTGGCGGTCCATATTCAGCATCGCCGAGATTGGCGGTGATTCTTCTGCAGCCGCTGCAGCTAGAGAGCTGGAAAATGACGAAAAGGACAAGGCAGGGGCGCGGCCACCCATGGCACACGGTGCCTCGCAGGGTCCTGCAACTGGTGACGCCGCAAAGCGCGACGCGAACGCCGCCAGCGAGGCCTCGAGCGTGCAGCAAGATGAAGGCATCGTCGCCTCTGGTTTTATGCAGGTCCAGCCTGGTGGCTTTCTGGGTGCAGCTAGCAGCAGCTCCGGCATTTTGAACAACACGGCCGCCGCGAAGAGGCGAGTGGTCGTGCATGGCTTGAATCGGCCACTTTTCCACACCGACCTGACGAGCGCTCTGCAGAGTGCCATTGCCAATGTCGAAGCCAGGACAGAAGTCGAGACTCGCGGTGGCTCTGATGCTGGAGTCACACCATAATTTTCTGGGGGGAGGAAGTTTGATGAGTCACTTCGCACAACGCATACATTGAAAGTGATTGACGATTTGGATTCATGGGAAAACACAGCATTGCATGGCGTATTCCAAATGACTCTCAGATCATCATTCAGCACTAGTCAGATGGGTCTTGAATATGGAAGGGGAGGCCACGACGATTGTACAGGTAGCGGTGAGCAATCGATATATAGTGTGGTACATTTGCATGCCCCAGCCGGGACACAGAGCCGAGGCGAATTGATTAAGAGCAAGCACGGTGTGCTCACGCTCGCCCGCCCTTTAGACGATAACACTGCAGTGATTTCATTTGCCATGATTACATGTACGTAAGGCCGGTCAGCATATTATTGCGTTGGCACACATCTGTGCCACGCCAACTCGAAGCACAGACGCAACCCCAGTCTCGAACCGTCTTGCGGTGGGAACAATTGACCGGAGACTGATCTAGACCAACGTCAAGTGCATTGGGGGGTGGCCGCATTCACCCACAGCTTTGCGTTTGAAAATGTCCCCGAGAGGAGATATGGGGAAGGAGCAGCCGAAGGCTTGAGTACCATATTTAAATGTCCCGGAACGAGCTCTCGAGCTCTCTTGCGTGGAGATAATTCAGACAATAATGTTATTTAGTCCAATATTAATTTAGAAGTAGATACACCGTAAGAAACTGGAAATCAACCCGGGCATCCGGATACGCCAAATCACGAAGGACCATGTCCGCTTGACCCTGCAAGAGACAACCTGGGATAACAATAACTGCAACCCTTTTACCAGCGTCCAGAACACCACGGAGGACAAGGTAGGCCGTCCCCTCTCTACCAAACAGAGGTTTTACAAGGATACAACAGTACCGGTTCCTGGCTAAAACTGCCCACGCAAAGCACGTACCGTCCAGCACTATATATATACAAATATATACATGTACGCATGCAGCAAGACATAATGGTCTCCATATCCATCTCCCCACTGTGGGTTTCTAGCAGGCAGGTCAAGAACCTTGCAACACGGCACGAACAGGACTTGTACGGACGGACAGACAGACAGATAGGCGGCGGGCGCAGATGGTACAGTCCGTCCGACTATCCTATTAGCCCGGGCGTGAAGCGGACAGCGAGGCACAACACAAAAAAACACAAGGCAGCCACTCGCGAGCCACGCTGATCCATGGGAGGATTCACTTATTGCCCGGAAGACGATTCTTCTTTCCTTGTCTTTACAATGCGCGGGCTTTGACGTCCCGGAGCAAAGCCGACAATCTCGTCGTCCCTGCTCCATGTCACCTCCGGCCAGACTGGCGCAGGCAAAGCCCAGGAAGTTCCAAGAGAGAGAGAGAGAGAGAGAGAGAGGCATCGGCAGCAACAAGATCAGCATCAGCAGCAGCAGTGACGAGACGTAAACTAACCTGGAAGAAAAGAAACAGGCTTGCCATATCTCTCATGCTGGTAGTCTTTTTTTTTTCTCTCCCTCCCTTCCTCGTCGCCCAGGCAAGCCCGGCGAAAACCACAATAGAGTGAATAGACGACATCAAGTGCCTAGGTCTGTCTATCTGCGCTGGTTTCAAACTGGCTGCCTCTCTCTCTCTCTCTCTTTCTCGCGCGTTATTGCCAAGAGCTGATCCCGGAAAACGAGCGACGAAGATCGACACGAGGTCCAGCCGGCCGGGCTGGCGCGCATCGACACCCGGGATCAGGGGACCAAACTAGGAGGAGGGAGCCACTTTTAGTATGAGATGTGAAGAAGGGAAAAAGACAGTATACAGTATGCTGGCAAGCTAGCTATGCGTAGCTCAAACTAGCTAGCTAGTTAGCATCCAGGGCAAACAACGACAAATCCTTCATGGTCCCCCGCCCGCCCGCCGCGGCCCATGACCCTTGCTCCGTCCGCCACGGGGTCCGTGATTTTCTATTCAGCTTTCATGCAGGTACTGGGCTGGGAATGGGGAAAATGGGACGGGGCAGGGGATGTGGCTGAGGAAATGGATGACTGGATGAGATGGAACCCCAGAGTGGCTCAGAGCTGGGAAGGGGATCCTCGTCTTGCGAGACCCGGTATCTGATGATAGGCCGAGAAAGCCACCTCGTCGCAGGCGAACAGGGCGAGCGAAAAGAAAAAAAAAACCCCTAGGTAAAGCTGACGCAGGGATCGAGGGTTCAGAAGGCCTGCGAGCCGGCAACCGCGCTCAGACTAGATAGTGTAGGTATGGGGAAAATGGTCTTGTGCTGTTTGGGAGCCTCCCCGTCCTGGCTGGGGCGTGAGTGAGAGAGAGAGAGAAAGAGAGAGAGAGGAGGGTGGTGTCTGTGTGTCGGCAGCCATGTGGGCAACACAGCGCGCGCTTCTCACGAGGCTGGATCCTTGCCAGCCGGATAGCTTCGTTGCAATGCCGCCATTGGCAGATCGACATTTGTGATAATCTCCACTTGCGTTTGTGATGTCGGCACCGGATGTGGCCATGCAGACTTGACATACACAAGACTACCTAGTCTGTCGATCTACACACACTGACACATACACACACATACACATGTCATTCGAGAAGCCTGGAGTTCGTCTAGAGCAGAAGCCTTATTCATAACTCTGCATTAGCCAAAACCCAAGTGGCATGTTTCGCATTGGGCTTGCGAGCACGTCAATTTGCCACCATTGGGTAGCCAAGAGGCGTGGCTGAGCTCCCAAGCGCCGTTTCCCAAGGACTATTTCAAACGACGAGTACTACGTACAGAGCTTGGGGCGTGTGGGCAGAAGTGAGGGTCCAGCGAGGTGTGAGCTTCTGCTTAGTGTCACTATGACAAAGTACACAACACGGAACTGTACTTTCGAACGAGTGGCGCTGATGACTATGCTTGGAAACAAGGAAATACATTAGAGCTTCGTCTTAGCGCAGGACGCCGGCCAGCTCTTCAGGGACGCGTGTGGAGCCGGAGCCCAGTATACGCGACCTAGACGTGACCAAGTGCCGCCCGGATCCAAGTCCAACAGGCGAATTGACGTGAGGTCACCTGCTGACACTAGCTGGAGTTGACCTAGCATGCTGGAGCCGGTCGTGGTGGCTTGGAGCCGTTTGTGAGCAATCTGGAGTTGCATAGCAAGCATAGGCTTTTGCAAGCCTAGCCCGCAACGCTTCGTGACGAGCTAACGAATAAGTCAGCGCCGCCGTCACTGTCATCGTTGTCGTCGTTATCAAAGGTGCCGGTGTTGTTTTCCACGTCGTCCTCGACCGGGGTGCACGTCCAACAGAAAGAGCCGCCAAGCTCGGCGCGGCACTAGCCAGATCGCAACCTCGAGAGATTTGATCGCCGTCGGGGGAAGCGCCTTGGTTAGCAACTCTCCCATGCCCCGTCACCCGCACTTGAATCAATAGCGCCTTTTGGCTTTCAGCTGTCCAGCCAGGGTTCATGCAGCAGCACTGTGTTCCGTTCGAAGGCCTGTCGTGTCATGGTCAGCCTACGGACTAGGCTCCATGACATGCTTGACGACATTGCCGTTGGGCTTCGGAGTTGGGAACCAGCGAGGCGAGAAGCGGCTGAATGAAATTGTCAGCCATGAAGCAGAGTAGAGGACAGTTGAACAAGACGGACTGCGGGTCAAGCAACCCCGGCCTTGTCACGTTTGGGTTTGAGCCTCATATCTGCGGCACGATTCCCCATATGGAATGTTGTCAAAAACTCAACAGCCCAGGCTTGTCAAAATCAGGATATGAGCCGAACGATCACCAAGGCAAGGCCAGGCAAGGCAAGGCAAGGCATGACAAGGCATGACAAGGCATGGCAAGGCACAGTGGGCAGACTGCTGTTAGCAGCCTCCATGTCATGCTGTCATCGAGGCTGGTGTGCCCAAACCCGGTCTGTTAGGGGCATTTCCTGAGAACAGCCCATATGCTTTGGGGAAGCAAATGCAGCAGGTCGGTACTCGCCAGCCGATCAAACGTGATCAGGCCGTGGGTGGTGGGCAGAGACGCCGCGGGCAGAAGGATTCCCGGAGCCAGCAAATTAGGATTTGGGAGCGCAGCAGTAGCCCGTGGAAAGAGGACGCCAGAAGCAGCGGCCGCAGAAGACGCGAAGAAGAAACTACGGCGGCCGTTGCAAAAGGCGCGCGTGGGATTTGCCGAAGTTGTTGCACGGGTGTGCGAGGCAAAGGTGCCAAGCAGGAGATGGAGGTTGCGTTGCTGCAGGACCATGACACGGCGAGGGAGCAGCCGAGGAAGCTGGCGGCGGTGGCGGTGGTGGACTACGGAAGGCCATGTGGCGCGGGTGTTTCAGTCGCGGCGGTAGTGGTGGTGGTGTGCTGCGCATCAGCTGCAGGGCGAGTCATGAGGGTTCTAAGAGAGTGGTGACGACGCTGGACGGTGCAAAGTGCCGAGTACCACGGCCGCCGGAGTCCGCAGAGCAGACTACTAGACGACTAGAAGAGGGCGCGGCGGACGAGGCGAGCGTGGCGGACGCTAGACGGGCGCTCGGGACAAGGCGCTATTCGAAACATGTAGCTGTTCGGGACAGACGTGTGGTGGAGGTGAGACAGACGCTCGAGTCCCAAGATAGGCGTGGGAAGGGCCTGGCAGACGGGAGATGTGGCCGATTGGGGCTAGGGCCAAGTTGACATGGACGGAGCACCGAGTACATGGCAGGTGCTGCACCGCTCCAGATCGCGGATGTCGTCCCGCTGCCGGAGCTGAAGCCTGGAAAAAGCAAACACGGCCGTCGCCTCCCGGCCAGGTTCATCAACAAGCAAACCTGCAGCGCGGCCGGGCTCGACGGAGAGAGGCCGGATGGACGCCACGGGCAGAGGCTGTCGGCTGTCTGGGCAGAGTGAGAGTGGCACGGTGGCAGGAGCTCCCTCCACGTGGGCCCCGGCCGAAAGATGGCGCTGGTCGGATCCTAGAATCCTGAGGCAAGCAAGCAACCACCTCGCTCCTCCCCACCCCATCACCACCCGGCAACACCAACATCGCCGTCAAACGTCCCAGCCTGCCTTTGGCACTCGTCGTGCCAAGCTCTGGCGCGTGGCTTCATGTCAATAGCGTCAGGCCAATCCCTCGCTCCTGCAGGTGCTTGAGCCCTCCGTTGCCTCGCACGCCACAAGTCCACAACATCAAGGCGCGGAAACTGAACTCCCAGCGCGCGCCTCATCTCATGTCCTCTCCTCTACCGAGTGCCAGCTCACGAGTCACCAATCATCGTTGCCGGGCGCTCCGGATCGTCCATCTAGCGTCCACACCCAGGCATACCCAGTCGTCGCACGACCATGATGATGTCGAGGGCTGGAGCACCATCGTTTGGATTTCATGCATGATGCAACTCCCGCGCCGTCAATAGGCCCCCCTCCCCCCCTGGAAGCGTCACGATCGCCAGATCGCCAGCCGTCGCACGCCAGTCGCCGCCCGTGCCTGATCGCCGCCGCCGCTGCCCCCGTCCTGGTTCAAAGCAAACACCACACACCATCCATCCAGTGGCTGTCGTGGCTCGGACCTCCTCCGGGACAACCAGCACAGAGAGCGTGAGCTCAGAAAACTAAACTTCGTAGCCATGCGCGCCACAAATGCTGGCGTGGGCACTCCACTTGTCTCTCGGGTGGTGGTGGTGGTGGTGGTGGTGGCTCTGTTCGCATGAACGCATTGCGTAGGATGCACAGAAGCACCGAAGAACAAGTTTGGCAAGCACAAAACAATCCATCCCTGACACACTACTGCCGGCTTTGAAAGAGTGGGCATCCAGTACACCCACTGGTAGGCTACACAGAAAGAAACTCAAGGCGTGTGGTGCCGGTTGTGTTAGACGTGTGTGCCAGAACTGCTCCTGCTCAAACGAGCCCACACACACTTAGACACATACCAAACACACCACACTCTCTCTCATCAGCGACACACACAGATACATACACTTGTGCACACCGACACCCCCCATGCTATGCTATGCAGCACCATGCGCCATCGTGGGGAACACGGACGTGATATTTGGCGTGTTATCGGGGCGTGTGTGCGTGCAGAGGGTGGAGCGTGCCTGGGGGCCGCGCCCGCCGCAAAACATGAGCCAACGGTCTGAATGTATCGTCTTGCTGGACGTGCAGCACCAGCAGCGCAGCGCAGCGGCATCCCCACAGATCTCGCCAAGTCATCAGGGTCGTATTCTGGGACAGGGTTACCGAATACATGCATAGTTACTTATCTGCACGCTTGTTCTGCTCTGGCGAGTTGCATGTATGTGCTGAGCGGTCAGCTATCAAGTCCAACCGCAAAGCTACCGTGTCGGAAGATGCCACCAGAACAACTGGTCGGGGCAGCAACGGGCGAGAAGAGAAGGCCACCAAAAAGCGGCTCGTTCCGGGCGCGACACCGACCTTGCCTCGCTTGCCAGGATGCAAAGTGTGGGGGACGCAACAGGAAACCCATCATCTCGGGCAGCCGTGGAGAGCCTAACTTGGGCACTTCGTGCTGTCCATATCGTGATAGGTAATCCTTCATTTTCCCGAGCGGGGATTTTTTACCACCCCACTATAGTACACTGGTTCGGCAAGTCCATGCTATTCTCATCAGACCCCCCCAGAGTCTGGATCAGAGAAAATCCAAGACATTCACTCCATCTTGCCCACTTGCCATTACTCGAACAAATAAATATCCATGGACGAGGAGGAGGCATTGGGCAGGAATGCGGGGAAAAAAGCAGTCCGACAGAAGGGCGGACCATTGTCAAAAGTCCCCTCCTTCTGCATTAACCGTTACATGACACTCTTGTTCCACGGCGGAGCACGGCTTTATCCTGCCGAAACGTGTTGGTTGTTGTTGTTATTGTTGTTGTTCGTTGTCGTTCACCCACACCGCCAACAGCAGGCTGTCCTGCCTACCTGCCTGAACTACCCTAGGTAGCGCCGTCTTTCTCGATCTTCCCCGTTCCAATGGGAATTGGACTGCCGCCCCAGTTCGACGCGCCCCACCGCATGAACCCGTAGACAAGAAGGAATACTTCAAAGCCTCATCACACATGAAGACTTCTCCGCAAAAACACTGCAGGCTCCGCCACGCCAGCACACAGGGAGTCAAAACCTAAGCGTAGCTAGTGGGCGGGTCCGGTAGGCACTTTCCATGCTGCTGATGGGGTGGTTTATCCTCTCCACGATAGAGGCTTGATGATGCTTTGTAGTGGCGCCTTGCTGTGAAAGTGGTCAACTCGTGCGAAGCGCCCGCCGCCGCCGCCGCGGGGCTTGTTTAACCTGAAGGGGACCAAAAAGGTGGCATGGAACATTGAGGCGGTCGCCAGGTTGCCATGAGTTTGTGGGCAGCTTTGCCTCATGCGGCATGGTCGCCCGCCAAGCTGAGCACGCACAGATGGGCGCAGCTAACGTCAACCGGCGTGTATGCCACGAAGTCTGCCACGAAGGACTAGCATATTGAATGTCCAGCGGTGTAAAGTGCTCCATAACACCTCATGCACTTACCTGCCGTAGTTGTGCTGTGGCGCCGCCACTCGTCTGCTTTGTGGCGGGCTCGCCTCGACGCAGGGACCTGGCCGCCTGTGACCCTCCTCGGTGCACACGTGCGTGGCGGCGGCACACCATCACTCTCGCTGTCTCGCATTCTCCAAGGCTCGGAGTTCCGCTTGTCATGGTCGCGTCGCGTCCTACCCATTTTGACATGGGCCATGAGGCATTGCTGTCGGGGCTTCCCCCAATGCAGGTAGAAACCCGCCAGCCTCAACTGGCAGCCGGAATGCTTCACACACAATGACCTGTTCCTGAGACATTCTGGAAGCACTCGAGGCATTAACCTTCTTCCCGGGCCCTGTCGGCAAGGGAGGGAGACGTGGGAGGTACCGAGATTGGGAGCATTCGAAACAACCAGGGACGGCGACCGTCGGCCGGCCAGGCAGGCTCCGGGGCACCCCCGTCCTTGCATGGAACATTCAATGGACGAGCGTCTTGCAGCACCGTTGTCGGCTGCGACCAGCCACACAGGTGTACGCCAGGGTCGAGAGGTACAGACACACACACACACACAAGACTTGTCCTGGCCGGTGGCCCACTGACCTGACCGCAGACATGGTGCCTAATAGTCAGGCCAGGGTCAGGATAAGGGTAAGGGTATTCCGTACCTTACGGAGTACGGATATTGGTCCTAAGGGCAGCCCCACCGATAACCCGAGCTGACCCGCAAGCCAGGCACGGGGAGACGGACGGCCCAGCCCAGTGGCATCATCCTGGCCCGTGTGGCGATGTAGGTACAGTATCGCCAACGATACTCCGTACTGCCAGAGCATGTGTAATTGTGCTCCGCTGCCAGCCTCCGCACGTGATGTGGAGCCAATAACTCCATGACATCGCCAGGACCACGTTGATAACTTGATCCCATATGAGAGTACACGGTCTCCAACAGGTGCCAGCTACCCGAGAGTTGTCACGATCCGTCGAGTGGCTGTTGTTCAGTGCACCCTAGGTCAGCAAATGTCTCGATAATGTTGTCGGGCAGGGGAAGAGTAGACAGAGAGCTGGGGAAGTGCACGGAGCAGGCGGTTGATCGTCCTGTGGCGGCTGATAGCTCGGGACATGGACCAGCTCGCTTGCCAAATCGTGCTGCATGGCCTGCCACTATTGCCACGACCGCTCCTAGCACACAGCACCTGGTGAGACATGACCTCGCGTAAGGGTCTCGAGTCTTTCGAAAAATCAACGCTAATGCTCAGTCTTTGGGCAGCTTGGGTGTTCTCGAAGCCGTTATACGCAGCACCACCTGTGACCTGCGTCCTCAGCAATGGGCATCCGACAAAGGTCCCGTACCAAGCGCATCCAGGCGTGACGAGTTCGATGTGGGGGGCACATGAGGGCGCTCCAACAAGCAATCTTGGACGGAAAAGCTCCCGAGTGGGGTGGATTGGCCGACCGCCCTGCAAGCCCGCAGGTTACAAGCAACTGACAAGCGGGAGGAACCTTTGAAGTCTGTGTCTTGCGCTAAAACTCGTGTGGACATTGCCAGCTGTGCCGCAACGCAATCGGCGAGTGGTGTCCCATCAGCGTGGGTATTCTCCAATCGGTCTTGGCCGTCCAAACGGTGCCACATTAGCCTCTCGAACAGGTTTGCCACTTTCTGATGCTGTGTGGTCTTCAGGCACCAAGAGGCGACGGCGCGCTGGCTCGCACTAATGTGTAGACGATCTCAAGACACTACTTAAGTAGATATGCCTGACGCATTAGACTCCGAGCCTCTCAGCATATGCATATGAACAGGTTATATAATACTTGTCTCAGTGTGGCCCAATTGGTGTGTGTTTCGTGCTAAGTGAAGTCGTCATCACAAACATGCGCCGCTCTACGGAGTGGCGTTGAAAAACAATGCCGCTCTAACTGTAAGGCCCGTGGGGCACACAATGGACGACAGCGTCACAACGACGCATGGGAAATGAGGATCACCGATGACAAGCTGTGGCGGGCACGGCTTTGCTGCGTAAAAGTCCTGGTGGAATAAATGCGGACGGGAAAGGCTGGCGAGAGTGGCTGAGTAAGGTTTTGAGCTGATGAATGACAGCATCAGATCTGCAAAGTGAGATCTGTATCCATCAACTACCGACAGACACCAGTAAATGTATTTGTGTCCGACTGACGATATCAACTTTCTACGGAGCCTAATGACGGTTTGATGCTCTTCTGTACTACAATGACGAACACTTTTTGCGGAGAGCGGTCTCCGTCGTATCTCTTGGTCAGGGTGGGGGTCTTAGTTCAAGCTGAGGTTCAGCATGTATGATGCCGCCGACATGGTTGAAGTTTCCAGGTCATAACTGTCGGTTGTATCTGCATGGCGAACCCGACAGATGGGGATGGGTGCCGAAACATGGTGCCCACATGGGTGCAACCCAAGGGCCCTTCGGGAAAGCGCCGGGAAGGCGCCCATTGGTCAACAGATCCCGGACCTGCATTAGCGGTTAGTGGAGGTGTTCGCCATACGATACTGCTGAGCTGGGGCTCTGGGTATCTGAGGTGATGCACTGTGAGCGTTGTAGACTGAATGTTCCTGGCCAAGGTGTCCAAATATTTAAACGGCGCATTTATGTCATTGGTGCCGGGCATGTGCGCTGCTTAAAGATTAGAGTGCCACGCCAACCAACGTCACGGCATGACAACAGCCCCTCGTCGCAGCTCAACCGCACTGTGATCTCGTCTCACTAGCTTCGACGATATGGAGGTATCGAAGCCCGACGGATGTACCATGCCTCATCGGTCTCTCAACACCATGGGGACCCGGATTGCCCAGCATGGCTTGCACTTCTAAGTCTTTGGTGACATGGACGAGCCGCTTTTCGGGAGCTTTGGGCAATTCCAAGGTTGCCAATCGGATCTTTTCTGCTGGCTGGAGGCTCGACCAGACTGTTGACTTGCTGGAGCTGTTTGAAAGGCTGCGTGCAGGCAGGTATGCTGATGTCTCGAACTGTTGCGATGTGAAAATCCGGGGCATGCACCAGGGATGTCTCAAGTCCTTGTTACCGGTTCCTCGCCAACACCTGTGGCTAATTATCCGCAGTCTGGATCAGTGAGTGGGCTGGTGGACCTCGGCGACTGAAGGTTCCAGGTTTCCTTAGCGTGGATGAGCGGGTGCTCGAAATAGGACTAGCCTCCATTTTCAAAAACTGCATCAGTTCTCGCCAGTGTTGCTGGCCACGTGCTGGACGTGCATGCGTATCGTTGTACCAGTATGTCACAACCGAAGCTGTCACAAAGCCTCGAGGCATTTCTGTACAACAAGGAGACAGCCAGGTAATCTTTTTGCACGAATCTGTACTGACTTGTGGCCCGGCAGGGAGGAGAGGAGCCGGGCTACACCGGATTTCCCAAGCTTGACGTTTTCTGTGCCATGGAGTCTCTGGTGTCTAATTCGACCCCGGACACATAGCGAATGGATCGGCTAGCATCTTCCGACCTCGTTCCACCGTTGTCCATGCCACCCTGCGCGCGCTGGTGCAAATGGCATGGGCAACTGCTCAGCTTGCAGGTACCAGGAGCATTAGTAAAAGTATATTCCATTGGCGGGTGGTTAAGCAGACTGCGACATTCAGAATTAACATTTTGCAACACTATTTCCTTGGTCAAATGGCGAGACAGAGAGACATCAACGGCGCCCTAGTGTATGAGCAAAACTTACAAATATCATACGGTGTAATATCCGGTGCCATCAGAGTTGTTCGAGGCTGCCAAACCATGACGAAACGTTGGCCGAGCGTGCAGCGGGCGATGGTAGGTAGGCCTCACCCGCCCACTTGGATTTGGAGGTGGCGAACATGGGGACGAGCGGAGAGAAACCCTTCCCATGTTGCTCTGGGCAATATGTCCGTTTTCGGGCAGTAGCCGAGTCCTTCGTACCACGGCGGCTCGTGACAACAAGTTTGTGTCTACGAGGATTCCAAACATGATGGTTTGCGGCTTCTTTCAGGGTTCAGACCAGGGCCTTTCGAATGGTACTGCGTATGTCTGGAGTGCGAGCCAAATGGCTCTTGTTTTGGAGACGCATGGTCGGCAAGGTGTGACGATAGCTTCTGACGGTGGAATTGTTGGCGAAGATAATTTAACCGACGAGGACCCCATACGAGATCGGCTCGGTGGGCGGTGTTTTGAATCGACGGATTCGACGGGTGGACCAACAGGCGATTTCGCCACGAGGACCGTCCAGGGCGAGCGAAGGAATTGTGCTCGGTGGGATGGTGGTGACAGCGACGGTGACGGTGACAGGGGAATGACCCGAAGGATTGCTCTCGCGGAACACAGTCCTGCAGGCGCGACTGCCTGGGGCTTTGACCGCTGCTTGTTCTTGGTTGCCAAAGGCCGAGAGGAAAAGGTAGTATTGTGCAGGCTAGAGCGGCAGCACAAAAGGCGATGTGCGCCTCCAATGCCCGAGTTGGGCAGACTAATGCAGGTCCGCTCAGACACTTGTGCAGGAACAGGCGGACTGTGTGCGCATGCGAGGGTCATAATGCGCGCACCGAAAGAGGATGCTGCTTTGCGCATCTCGCTCGCTCCTCCATAATGGGGTTCCCTCTGGTGCTGCATGCAAGCTGCACCTGCATGTCGGGGAGGTGCTCGAGTGTGGCGAGTGGTCTTCTGGGCGGCGTCGTCCCGTGTTGTCGGGTGCGCAGGCATTGCAGCTGCAGCTGGCCCGATGGGGGTGGTGCAGTTATTAATGGTACAATATTCCGCGCAGCGAAACCATTAGTGATCACCGCTTCTGACACCGCTCAACAGTGCAGTGTAGTGTAGTGTAGCATGCGTCGGGCTATTTATTGGCGGTCGTCAGACAACCGTTGATGATGCTGGTCGCAATTCGCATTTGCTTTTCCCGGGCGACCATCTCGCCCAGAACAGAACGTGCCGAGGTCTCACCAGACAAGTCACAAATGACATGCCAACTGCCTGCCTGTTGGGCTGTACTGTGACATACATCCAAACACAGTACACTCGCGGAGTTCCCATGATGAGCCGAAGCAGTGACGAGAGTCTTTGCCCAAAGTGGTCCGCCATCACGGAATGTCTGCTCTGGGTACCGAGCATAAGGATCAGGCAAGTCTTCCTCGGGGACAATGTTACGATGGAGGCCCTCTTGCCTTGGATGTGCCTGCAGCGTGTTTCAGAAACATGTGCCTGGCGTCGCCGCCGTTGGAGTTTCTTGTGCCTGAAGGCGGGGTCCTGCGTGCAAAAAGAGTTTCGTGACAAGTCCCAGCCACGCTACCGCAGGCTCCTTCCTTTTGCTCGGAACGGCCCTCGATTGCGGCAAGTCGAGGGTTTGATCGAACAGGTCGTCCGTCCGTCCGCACCTGCCCGAGGCTCGACAGAGATTTTCCGTCGTCGTCGCCATGTCTCGTCCGGCCACGAGCCACGCCAGCCAACAACAGACCCTGGCGGGGCCCAGCCTGTGCCTGACAGTCGCCGGAAGCTTGGCCTTGGTTCCCCGGCCTGACATGGATTGATTCGAAGCGGTCAACTCGACGTCGAATGTCCAGCATCCAAGTCGCCGGAGCGGTCGACACCAGCTACCTTGCCAGATGCACAATACGAACCGGGGGCACACCGGCCAGCCCGTCTGGCTTCCATAGCCCGCCCGTACGGGCTCTGGTCATTGTGGTTGTGACGGTGATTGCAAGACCGCCGAAGTCGACGCCTCGCCACTTGGGTGTCGCACGCACGGCCGCGCCCAAGACGCCGCACACGTACACACTCGACAGTGGCGAGTCGGCGCGCGCGTCAATTGCTCATGTCATGACCATGCATTTCTCGCCCTCCCTCCCTCCCTCCCTCCCGGCAGGCACGGACAGGCCGCGAGCTGGCATTCCCGACTTGAGGTGGCGGGGCCGTCGCCAGCAAGCAGCCTGTCTTTTCATTCGCCCAGCAGGCACTTGCATCATGAGCGAATCGCGCACCGCAGACGCCAGGTCCGACTCGGGACTGGCTCGCTGTGTGCTCGAGTGTCGATGCAGCTGATCTGGATGGCAGTGCCCATTGTGGGGGCCGGGCAGTTGTGCAATCCGTGTGGCTCGCAGTTGCACATGTTTGTCCCCTCTATGTGCGCTCTCGTGCACCCCATCGCGGCCTATCAGAGGTGCGGGCTTGTGCATGGCTGTGCCGAGGGCTCACCGCACAGCACCACTTGGGGCTCGTCTGGTGCACGCGCCGTCGAGACTGGCAAGACTGCTCCTTGACTGGCTTACCAAACCGCCTTTCGGGCAGGCTTTGTGCGGCAATCACACTTTGGCGTGCCAGCAATCACACCAACCACGAGCCAGCAGGGTCTAGCGATCGTCGCGGCCACAACCACTTGACAGCAAGATAGACTTGTCATGCCTGCCGACCCGCACTTGCGGCAGAGGTGACAAGTCGTCGTGAATACTCGTCACACGGGCAGGATACTGCATGAGCAGCGCCGCTACGTTTGCATAGAGCCTCGACGTGCTCTCTGGTGAAACCACTAGACCGAGTTGGCCATATCCAGAGTGCAGACCTGACTGGCGGACGGTAAGCAGGCAGCCCAGGCAGCCCGGGCGGCCCACCGCCCGTAAGTCAGCTTGCTGCAGAGCAATACGCTGTACGCAGCAGGTTGGCTCTGGTTGGGATCGTCCTCACCTCACTGTGCCTTGCTTGCCAGCAGCTGAGGCGGCCCTAGGAAGTACGCAGTAGTCCCGCTACTGTCCTTGAAGCTGTGGCTGTCGAACGCGGCACCGGGAGGATCCTCGGAGGGGCCTGCTACGCAGGCTCTGCCCCGGCTGGCTGCTTGCCCAGAGGAGAGGGCCTGCCAAGCCTGCGAGGGCGCCCGTGTCGTCCTCTAGCTCGTCAAGACCATATGCATAGTGTCGTATGTCTGTGCAGATGTGCTCGACGGCTTGCTAGAGGCACTCGACACTCGAGAGGAACTGGTGGCAGCCTTCTGGAGGCCCGACAAGGTCCCGCGGGCGCGCCCAGGGAGGGTGGGCTTGCTTGCTGCTCTCGGGTCGAAGTACCCCTGGGACGGCGGTACTTCCATGGCCGGCCTCACACCCCCCTCTCCACACACACATCCACCCCTCCCCCTGGCCCTTCTCTGTCTTCTCGAATTAGAAGATAATGGCTGCTGCAGCGGTGGTCAAGGGCGAATCTCCGCGCATGGTGGCTGGGCCCCCTGCCCAGAGTCCACTCCTAGGTGCCTTGCCCGGTCCCCGGATAGGTCGACCAGGGTGCCCATCGTCGACGCCTCCAAGCAACTGGCAATCGTGGGTCCTCAGAGCAGGACCCCCCATCTCTCTCTTCCACCGTGGGCACGGATGAGACCTGCATGGGCCGCGGGTGGTGCCTGCTGGGTCGCCTATCCCCCATCCCACTAACGGCCCCACTCGACGTCGACGGGGGTCCTCATCAGACGTTGTTGATCCGTCGCGGGCCTGGCTGTCCCGCTGCTTGACTTATATCTCAAGGTCCCCTTCGAAGACGCTCGTTCTCCTCCCCGGCCCGTGATCGACACTTCACCTGGTCCGGACGTGGTACCCTTCCCATTCATAACCATCCCCGGTTCCTGCTCTTTTATGGTGGCTCATGCTCTTGGAACCCTTCGACATCCACATCGAACTTCCCGCCCTTCATTAAGCATTATATAGGCCTGCAGCCTGCTATTCTCTCCGACCCCGATCCTATTCTTTGGAAGCACTATCAGCTACGACAACATCAACATCATCCCAATCCAACACCAGCTTTGACAGACTTGAAGACTCGGGAGTCAAAAGTCTACCTCAAAGGTCACGCCTGAAACGCAAGCTACTCTTTGCACTACTACATCCAGGTCGATACGTCCGACAGCCCTATACACTAATATCTAAATTTCTGCGTTCTTTACATCGTAAGTTCCCTGTACAAGTGTTGACTACTGGGATGAGAAGGTTCCACGATGTGCTAACAAGTATGGCAGCAGCACAATGGACTCGCACATGATGGCCTCCCAGATGGGAGCCGTGCCCTATTTCTACTACACACAAGATGCCAGACAGGACAACAGACAGCCCACACACTACAGCCACCCTCATGCGGGCTACCAGACGATGCCGCACCAGCAGCAGACTCAGATGTTCCCAATCGTACCAACGCTGCCATCGACTCCAATCTACTCGAGGCCAAGCTCGTCTAGCTCACAGCACGCCGTGATGCACAGCAAGAGCTTTGCTCCTGTTCCCACAATGATGACCCCGATGGGCTCTCCACACAGCACACATCAGCAGACTGTCTGCCTCTCACAAACATCCAAGCTGATGCTGGAGACGGACCTCAGCGAGCACGATGGCGTCTACTATCCCGTAACACCGGCTCTGTCTACCTCTGGCAGCTCTTTGAGCAGCCCTGGAAACGGCACCAATGACATGCTGGCCACGCCATTGAACCCCATGTTTTCCGGCCTGGACGGCTCAGAACCCGTGAAGACTGAGGTGGAAATGGCGCATGAGCCAGCTGTCAACTTCGACTGGTCCAACTGCGGCTCGCCGCCTTTGACACCTGGTAAGTCCACCATTGCACACCGTGGCGAAGTGGAGTTTGCACCAGCCTGGCACCAGGCGGTCGGTTCCCAGCAAGTCGCGCCTGCCTCGAGGTGGGGCCATCGTCTTTGACCGCTGCCGACGCGCACGCATCTGCTTCGTAGACTTGCACGTTCCTGCCTGCTAATACGGGCATTTTTCTACTACAGTCTACTTCCAGTCTCAGGAATTTGATAGAGCGACCTCTCTCGACGCTAGCATTGCTGGTGACTTCGTTTCTACCACCTCATCTGCATGCCCGTCTTTGTCCCCGTCACCGCCTCCGTACGCCCCGTCGGTGGCCTCTGATCAGGACTTCGACTTTTGTGATCCTCGCAACCTGACTGTTGGCGGCATTACGAGCAACTTGGCTCTCGCACCTGAATTCTCAACTGCCTCGGTCCTGGACGAGGACCTCTCCATCACCAAGCACATCTCTGCTGCTCACTTTGACTTCACCTCCGACATCCACCACGGGCTCGCTACTTTTGACGATATCTCCGACTTTGAATCAGAGGACGACTTTGTCAACGGCCTCGTCAACCTTGGTGAGCAGTCGACGTCCGAAATTAAGCGGTCACGCTCTGCCACCTGCTCTACCACTCTGTCCTTGGGTGCCGAGAACTTCCTTGTCGGCGGTGACTTCGACTTTCAGGACACTACCTCTTCTACTGTTACTGGTGCATCCTCCCCGGCTAGCTCCACCGGCCCAGACTCCCACGTTTCTAAGAAGCTGAAAAAGGTTGGTGGCTCATGCGTCAAGCCCACCATGAACGTCGCTGCCGAGTCGAGCAGTACCCCGAACCAGGCTTCTGCACAGCCTGAATCGGATAACGTGGACAACTCCACTGAGGACGGCACGTCATCAGCGTCTTCTGCCAGTGCCTCGGGTCTTCCTGCGCCTCCTACCCGTCGGGGACGTAAGCAGTCTTTGACCGAGGATCCCACCAAGACTTTTGTGTGCGAGCTCTGCAACCGCCGCTTCCGTCGTCAAGAGCACCTGAAGCGCCACTACCGCTCGCTCCACACCCACGACAAGCCTTTCGAGTGCACCGACTGCGGCAAGACATTCTCCCGCAGCGATAACCTCGCCCAGCATGCCCGCACCCACGGCAGTGGTGCCATTGTCATGGACTTCATTGATGGTGAAGAGAGCCTTGACATGATGAGTGGCGAGCAAGACTACCAGAACCTGGGCAAAGTCCTTTTCCAGGTGGCCTCGGAAATCCCAGGCAGCTCCACCGACTCCTCCGAAGACTCATCAAGTGATGATTCCAAGAAGAAGCGCAAGCGGTCCGAGTAGGCATACCCGCCCACATTTGGATTACTTCCCACGCATCAAACATCACATGGCCTCGGCTCATGTACGCCCATTTACGACTTCTCACGACTTCTTCACATACACATCTAGACTTGTGGCCTACACCAGTCTGCTGAGGTTTTCTCGGTCCTGGAGCTGCTTTGGTGCATTCTCTACAATTATTTAATTGGGCGCCAGCCACGCATTGGAGGAAATATTGAAACAGCATCTCGACAAAAGTGGCACTCGTGCACTCTTTTGTGTATCATCATCATCATCATCATCTTGCGAGCATCTGGTTTTTAACATCTTGATTTCACACCCGGTCAGCAATACCAAGGCGGTTTTGATACACCTTGTTCCGAACTTATCTCTGCCGAGGCCTAGTGGCGAGGGGAGCCAGGTCCTTCACTTGGTCAGGCGCATTTTTACACTTTGATTCATTCGTTTTTTGATTGTGGGGTCACACACATGGACGGCACGGACACGGAAAAATAAAATCTCGACTCTCACAAATTGAGCGGTTGACAGTTGGAAGCACATCTTGGGGTTACTGGTTTTCTGGGAGGGGCGTGTGGCATTTCCTGAGGTTATTGTTTCACCACGCTCGTTACCCAAAATTTACACAAAGGAAGCATATTCAAACTTGGCAGCGCATATCGCTTGCCACAAAAACAATTGACACAATGTCATACTTGCAGTGGATTGGCAACAGTCCCCTAGCTTTGACAAAATGAACCTCACTTTGAATTGTCCCTGACTACATTTGTTATGTGATCGTGCCCACTTTATGCCTTTGCTACTCTGCTTGAGCGCGGACGTCCATGCCATCTAAGCCTGGCAGTCTCGGCAGTGTTGTACTAGCGATGAGGCGATGCTGTCATGGATGAGCTACCGAAGATACCTGAGTGGCTTGATACGGAGGCAAATCGGAAGGGAGAGAACCAGAGAGCTCGCCGTCGCTAGCGCTGACGCTTGGGGCCCGTCTCCCGAGAATTTGTCCACGTTTTGGGTGCATTTTCTCCGGCACATTTGGGAGCTAGTGCCGCGCGCCTGCTCGGACGATGGCTGGAGCAGGATGCACGGACAAGATAAAGGTCTGATTGGGTTGTCTTACTGGGGAGCCATTTGCTGCAGAGACCTGAGCTATCTTTCTATTTTTGCTAGCTGCGGGATCGCTCCTCGACAAGTGTGGGGAGACCTGTTTGTAAGGGACTTTCGTCAAAGAGAAGGACCGACGACGAATTTGATAATTGACACACGCAGAGGAGAGAGAGGGCGGAGAAGGTGTTAATCCTCCTTCTCCTCCCCCGTCTAAACTAGCACGCCGCCCACCCGTCCCGTGGCCCCGGCTGCTGGTGTAGCCAAAGTCGCCGCCCTGGGGGAGCGGGCGATCTCACGCTGTTTTTTTCTTGGTAGATGCGCATGTGGTCCACGCGCGCGAGCGCGCTTGCCCGAGACTGGCAGTGTGCCTCCGGAGCTATACTTGGCCTATCATTTTTAGCGTCTTGTACCGCACGCTACGTGGAATGGATGGAACTTGGGGCTTGGGTCGGGTGGGACTGAGACAAGACTGGACGGAGGGGGAAGACGCCGGCGAGGAAGAAGAAGAAGAAGAAGAAGCTTATCGCCCATGTCGAAATGGCGAGTGTTTCATTTCCCCTCAGATCTGCTGCCAACTGCCGGATTTGCATGTCGATCTCTCTCCCCCCACCCTCCTTCGGCACTGGGCACGGTTCTTTTTCAATGGCGGCACGAGCTATTGCGCATAATTATACTGTCTCGACATCATGCCAGCAACTTTATTCACTCCTCATCAGTAGAGTCGCCGGAGCATTACATAGGCGAGAGAGATTGGTGACGGAGAAATTCCGCCCGGTCTTTCCTCTTCTTTCTTCTTTCGGTCCCCGATGTGTTCATGCACGTTCGATGCGACTGCATGCAGGTACGCGTACGATGCAAGGTCTGCAGAAGGGTACGTAAGCGATGACGGGCCATGGCACGAGTCGTATTTGGGCGCCTCCCCCCCTCCCCCCAGCGAGGCTTTGCGACCTTTATATGGCGCGCGCATACCGAGATGACCACGGCCCAAGTGCGTTGTTTACCGGTTAGTAAGTCCACCCCCCTCCCTCCGTCTTGCCGTAAGCAAGCGAGGTTACACGGAAAGGACAAGAGACTCTGATCGTCAACACTCACCGCAGAAGAACTTGGCTGCCGCAACAAATTTATTAGAGTTGATGCAGGTGGAGGCTTGCAGTTGGAGTCAACCAACAGAGGCGAACCTTGCCAATCCTGGCGGCGGCGGCGTCCACCTGCCTGCACACAAAAAGGGAGCCCTGGGGCGTCCGCCCTTTGCTGTCAACGCGCGCGCGCGCGCGCCAGCCGTTCTTGTCAGCAGAGTAGACCATCTTGGGGAAAAGTATGGCAGAGCCTCATCAATCCCAACCCGCTCTCCCGCTCTCCCGTTCTCACACGGGCCAGAGAGAGGCTTCTTGCCCGTCGCCCGTTGTCAAAGATGTTGCTTGTCACGAATGTGGCTTGATTGACATGTGCCAACTAGGTACGCTATGCACATGTAGGTACTCCCTCCCGCGGGAACCGCTCGGTACAGCATGCGCCCGTTTCCTCTCTCTTCTCACATGACTGAAGGGGGGCTTGATCAGGGTGAAGTGAGAGCGTAAGGGAATGCTGCGCACCGGGTGCAGTTGTTCAATACATTCCATCCGCTATTGACGTACGAAGTTTTTTGCTTTTTGGTGTGAAGACAATTGAGACATTTGGACCCTTAATGTCCTAGCCTAGCTCGCTTCTTAGCAGCCGTTCCGTGTAAAGCAGAGCCGAGTATTTACTAGCGTGTCAGAAAAAGAAAAAACGTGCTCGGCTCACACACATGGCACAACTTGTGCGTGCGTGGGGGCCAATCGGTGCATCCGCTGCTGCACGAAGAAGACAAAGAAGACAAAGAAGAAGAAGAAGAAGAAGAAAAAGGGTCCCAAGAGACCAAGCCATGGCTAGCGGCAGTTGGGATCTGGATGCACGAGGCCAGCCTGCATAGAACAACTCTAAAGCTGGACGGAATGGGGGGGGGGAGAGAGAGAGAGAGAGACCCGACAAGCAACACGATGACACGGGCAAATCCCACCGTTCCCCTCGAGTTAGAGGAGCCGGGTGCCGTTGCTAGGGCCGGAGTCGCGGGACTGTGCCGGCTCCGCGAGGACGGTCAACCCATGAAGAACAAGGTCGTCGAGTCAGCGGGCACCATGGACGGACGAGTATGCATGCAGCCAGGCACCATATGGGAGCATGCCCTTGGGTACGTGCGTCCCCGGGCCAGCAGGGGCCCCCGATCTTCATTTCCCACGGCTCGACTTGTTAGAAAGGCCGTCCTGTCGAGGCTGGGGCTGGAGAACCGAGCCTGGTCTGGTGCTGCCGGCCGGCCGGGGAAGGCAGGAAGACGCTGCTCACACGCCCGTCCCCACCGCGGGCCACAGAATCGATAATTCCAAATGGCAAAGAGTCTCGAACCTCAGGGCTGGGTCGCAGCAGGTGGGCTTTGTCCCAAGGGTTCGGTTCCATCGGAGCAACGCAGCAATTCCATTTGGTGACCTGCCAGGTTGGGCCAGGTTGGGGGGTCCTTCGCAGGGTGTCGAGGGTGCCTAGGAAATCTCGGGTTTTTTTTATTCGTTCTCTCTCGCGTCCTTGGCGGTGGCCGCTGTCAGAACCACTCCACGACAGGCAGGACATGCCATTAATGAGGTAGTGCTCGGCCACCTTAGCTCTAGTAGCAGATCTGCCCATTTCGCGGACACGACCCGTCAGAGGATCCGAGCTGCCCTTTGGCATCCAACCAACATTACTACCACCACCACTACCCTGGCCGCCCTGACCTGAAGGTGCGAGGCACTTGCAGCACTTGCGCTTTTCTAGCGCGGCCCAGCTGAAGACGCCCAGATTGCGCCTTTACCACCTTGCAGCAAGCCTTTGCGTCCCGGCTACGCAACCGCGTGCGTGCCCTCGGAAGCAAAGCTCCCTCGCCGACTAAACTGACGGACTGGCCCAGACTATTGCTTGCACATCCCGGCCCATACTCCAACTCCTGCGCCGCCGGGTCTGCAACACCCGCACTACCGCGTACCTCGGCCAGAGCAGTCATGGCCACCGCCGCCGCAGGCTCCCTGGATGTCGTGGCCCTGGTCTCCGGGGGCAAGGACAGCTTCTTCTCGATTCTCCACTGTCTCGCCCAGGGCCACCGCGTCGTGGCCCTCGCCAACCTCTATCCACCACTCCCACCACCACCACCACCCTCGTCGTCGCCGTCCACACGGCTTGCTCCCGCCCCTACCCAGCACGGAGCACCAGCCGGCTCCGTCCCGGATCCTACCACGGCTCTTGCCACCGCCAGCGGCTCCTCCTCTCACCCACCAGAGTCAGACCTAAACAGTTTCATGTACCAGACAGTGGGGCACCAGACAATCCCATTGTACGCCCAGGCCACCGGCCTGCCCTTGTACCGCCAGCCTATCCACGGCTCCGCTGTCCACCATGGCATCAGCTACACGCCCGGCGGCCACTACCGGCACCAGGGCTCCCACGAAGACCACGATGAGACTGAGTCGTTGGTCCCGCTCTTGCGCGCCGTCATGAAAGCCCACCCGCAGGTCAATGCCGTCAGCACGGGCGCCATCCTCTCGACGTACCAGCGCACGAGGGTCGAGTCAGTCGCATTGCGGCTCGGCCTAGTACCTCTAGGATACCTGTGGCAGTACCCTGACCTACCACGGCCAATCGGCGCTACTGTGTCCAACGACGTTGAAGATGATGCCCAGCTGCTCCGGGACATGGCCGGTGCCGGGCTTGAGGCACGTATCATCAAGGTCGCGAGCGCGGGCCTTGATGAGGGCTTCCTCTGGGAAAATGTAGCTTCAGAACGTGGCATCAGCCGGATACAGCGTGGCCTTAGGAAGTTCGGAGGCGGCGGCAAGGGCGCCGTGCTTGGCGAAGGGGGTGAATTCGAGACCCTCGTTGTAGACGGACCGCCAGAGCTGTTCAAGGGCAGAATCATAGTACACGAGGATGATCGGCAGGTTGTGCGTGAGGGCGGCGGCAGCGAGTGGCTGCTGATACGTGCCGCCGCGGTTCAGATGAAGGCCGACTCCTCCGCTGGTTGTGATGTACCACTCGTCAACAGAAGTTTGCCTATCCCGGCTCTGCTCGATACCAAATTCGAGGCAGTGCTCGAACGAGCCGGGCAGCGCTTGAAGCCGCACGTCAGGACTGCCGGCCCTGCTCATGATAGTAATGTGCGTGAGGCTCCAGCGATAAGGCTACCTTTGAAGTCTTACATTGTGCGAAAGTATGGCAATGAACGAGTGTCCTTCGTCGGGCAGTTCGGTGCTCCTCGTGGCGGCGGCAACAGCGATGATAGCATGAGTGCCGTCCAGAGACAGACCGAGCAGCTCGTCCAGGACATAACGTCGTACCTCTCGTCGCGCTCTCTCGAGCCGTCGCACCACATCCTCAACTCGATCATTGTGCTCCGGCACATGGGCGACTTCCCGGCCGTCAACAAGCTCTACGGCTCACTCTTCGCGGGCGCTGTGAACCCGCCGTCCAGAGTTACCATATCCTGCGGCGACCTGCTCCCTGCGGGCTGCCAGATTGCAGTCTATTTGACCATTATCACACAGAGCACGGCAGATCAGCGGGATATACAGCACAGAAAGGGCCTGCACGTGCAATCACGGTCGTACTGGGCGCCCGCGAACATTGGGCCCTACAGCCAAGCCATCTCGTATCCCCTGATACGTAGCATCAGTGGCTATGCTAACTCGACGATGTCTGACGAGGATGACGAGGATGGTACCGCGGCGACGGGCGGTGACGACACTGGGGGTTTGCTCGCCGTCAGCATCGCCGGCCAGATTCCCCTGATCCCGGCGACCATGGAGTTCCCGCTGCCCGGCAATGACAAGACCGCGCTGGATACCACTCAGATCACACTCGCTTTGCAGCACCTCTGGCGCGTTGGTGCCGTGACCGAGGTGGCCTGGTGGACGAGTGTGGTGGCGTACTTCCCCTCGGCGTCGGCCCCTCGCGCAGGCGTCACAGGCTCCAGTGAAGGAGGAAGAAGCAGGCGGGATATCCTCATGCGAGAGAACAGCATCGCTGCCGCGCAGGCGTGGAAGGAAGCGCACATTTGGTCTCCCCCGAAGAAGAAGAGCGTCGACAGCGATGAGGGGCCGGATCTCTGGGACAGGCGGTATAACTCGCAATACCAGTCATATGCCGCGGACGACAACGCGGCGGCGACGGCGGGAGGGAAACCTGCGCAGCTACCCCGGTGGAACGTCATCGCAGGGCTGTCTGGCGAAGACGATGACGAGGATGAACTTGACGAAGACAACGATAATGATGAGAATGAAGGTGGGGCTAGTACTTGGGACGAGAGAATGGCCACCAGGGAACAAGCCAGGCGTGAGCGGAGGGCAAAACATGTCCCGTTTGTCTTTTCGGCCGAGGTCGAGGAGCTCCCGCGGTCTGCGGGCGTTGAGTGGCATGCACATGTTGGCCTAGGCAGGATCCCGGAGGGTTCTGTGCAGGTCGCGGCGGTCCGTGACAGCGGCGATGTCGGCACGGGTGACAGGAGCAGCTCCGTGGTAGACTTACACCACGTCACCGTGAGCACGCCGCAGCCGCGAGGCAGCACGTATCTACACACGGCGGCGGTGCTGTACCGGCCCGGCGACGGCGGCGACGACGACGACGACGACGACGCCAACAATAACAACAACAAGGGGCTTGACGACGTACTGCGCCGTCTCAGCGACGCTGTCGCGAAGTCCGTAGCCGGTCTCCTGCCCAGTAGTAGCAGTAACGACAAAGGCAGTATTGTCGCCGTTACTTCTCCGGTCACTGCTGCCTCGGAATCAGCTATGCCTGTCATCGCTGCGCCCTATTTAGTCTACACGGACAGCTCCCAGATCGGCCCGCACACTCCCAGAGCTACTGCTGCAGACCCCACGACGCCACTATCATCGTCAGTGCCAGCGCTGATACCGTGCCACTCGCTCTGGGATGAGCAGGGCCGGCGGCTGGCTGCCGTCGCCCTGTTCGAGACTCTGCTCTACCCCGGTGCTGCTGCTCCTAGTGCTTAAGCAGTGAGATGAGACATAAGCACAAGCTTGGGGTAAGGTGAAGAAGGCACTCTCCTTGCTGAGCACCAAAGCCACGGCGATTGATCGTGTTCGTATTAAGCTAGTTTCACAAGTTACTGCCGTGAGACAAACCACGCACAAGTTGGTCTCATATCAACGTCTGCTCCCCGAACCCGAGGCTGCACGGGAATTCCTGCACAAAACCAATATACATTCATCAGAACTGCAGGCGCCGCATGATTTTTCAGATGCCAGAGCGTGCTCAGTGCCCGTCCTTGGCGCATATCAGTAACTAGATATGTGTGAGCCGATCCAGCATGCCCACACCACAGAGCGCGCACTTGATGAGTGACAAGGACAGACCCTGCAGTCAAAAGCTACGGGCATCAAAACCGGCGCATACACACACACACACGTATACACACGTATATGCACACACCGCGGCCCGCGGCCCCACACGTCCCGGAACCTTACATCGACATTGCGGAACGGGACGGGACGGGGGCCGGGGCCGGGCCGCATGTATCACGACATATCGTGCAGCGCCAGTCCGTGCCTGACTAGTCTTCCAACAACAACAACATCACCCGTATACCCGCCGCGGCACACGTCCGTCAATCCGTCGGGTCCACGCGGTCGATCACGCGCAGGGTCCACGTAACTCCCGCTCCAGCGCGGCATACCGCCAGCACGGCACACGGATAGGGTACACATAGACAATCTCTCTCTTCCCACGTCCTCTGTCTACTATCGGCCAAAGTTCCCAACTCACGGGACACGCTAGCCCCGGCACACACACACACCCCGTCCCGTCTCGCCACCGTCCCGCCTGTTCGGTTAACTTAGGCATCGATTTACCCACGATATTCAGCATTCACGCCAGGTCCATGCGGCCGGCGCCCATTTCGATTCAGCCCCGACCCCTCCCGCCGCGGGAATCATCTCCGTCCTACAAATCGACGCTAGTTACACCAGGACCCTCCCCTCGTACCATAAAGAACCCCCTTACCACAGCTCTGGGCTTGCCGCGGAGAAGCGGCGTTCCCTGGCCCCCTCTCTCCCTGGCGAGTGAGCGTGCGTGCGTGACGGGAACGCTCCCGCTTTTTCGGTGGGCGAGCGCGAGGACCATGGGAAGCGGAATCGCGCGTCTTTGTCTTGGGGGGTGTAATTCCTTCTCGACTTGTCCCTGGAGATGAGGAATGGAGCCGTAGACTATCGATGGCACTGACCATGTGGTGCTCTAAGAAGAGAGATTGGAAAAAAGGAAAAAGAAGAAGCAGCAAAGGCGGGTACTAGGCGAGGTGATGGTCACGAAAAAACGGGACAGCTCACAAACGACAAGCAGCTATAGCTGTCCCGCTTTTTTGTGGCCGCTGCCTCGCTAGATTCGGAGCTCTTACGAACAATACACATTAGACATGTTTTCATGTTCTACTACTCGCTATGGCGGACCAAGGTCACGTTCGTTCAACAAAACGTAACGCCGCGTCTTTACCAACAACAGGACAGGGCTTTTGTCCTAACCATGCATCACACTCAGCGTAGATTGAGAACCGTTTTTATATAACAACAACTCCGTACCGAAGCTCTCATGATGGTATATTATGACATGTCTCGTCCCTCGTCAACTCATGTGTTACATCGCTTGTATGGACTAGCCTTCACCTGTAAACTCTGCCGTCCAGTCTTTCCTGATCTCGAGCTCCGTGAGCTCTGGCGTCTTGTTGATCACGAGGCCTTTTTCGTTGGCGAGGTGTAGCAGACTGATGAAGCAGAAACTCGTCGAGATGTCTCCCATTGCCGACTTGGAGTAGGCTGACTGCAGGTTATTCATAACATCCGTAAATAGTAGGGTCTGCTCCGTCTCGGGGTTGACTATTGTTGGGTCCTTTTGTGGTGTTGGCGTTGCCGTGCGGTCGGGCTCCTGTGAGGCATTATCAGACATGGCTGCTATGGTGCAACTTGGCATCGACGGGAAACTCACCTCTGCCATTTCAAGACCCATCCCCTTCCACATGTTCTCCTTCAACCGCCTGACATCCACCTTCTTCGCCACTCGAGCAAAATTGACATATTCCGGTCGTAACCGCCGCGTCGATGTGACAAGCTGTGTCCCAAATCCGCCCATGGTCATGCCACCATCAAGCAATCCCGTAAACCCACCAAAGTTCGTCGTCGGCGCGGCATCGCCGCCAGGTGAGAAGTGGTCTCGTGCATCAGCAAACTCCATGTCGTCGTCATCGTCCAGGAGCCCGCCGCCAGGCAGTGGCATCTCATCATCAAAGAAGTTAGCATCGTAATCTCCCTGAGGGAGCATATCATCCTGTTCAGTGCTCTGGAGGGGGGCATTTTGTGCCCAAAATGCCTCGTCCATAGCGCCGGGTGCGAGATTGTCATGCTGGCCCTGGTTGCCAAACATGCCGCCGGACTGACCCATCCGCACCTTGCGACTGAGGCGGGCCTTGGGCTTGAGGAACAAGCGCAAAAGTTGTGTCGAGTTGAAGTGCTTGTCGTCAGGCAGCAGATTGCGAGTCTTTGACCGCCAGTCCTTCTTCGGCATGGAGATGGCAGAGTTGGTAGATGCTTGGGTGTATATGGCATCTGCCAGCTTGGGGTCAAGTGGCGATAGGAAGTCAATCTCGAAGGCTTCTTTCTCCTTGCGCGTCCGCGTTGCACCTTCTGGCTTGTTCACGTCCTTGATCTTTCTGATTCGCCAATGCTCAGGTCCCGCCCAATTTTTCTGAAGTGCCTGATCGAAATATCCAAGGATATCCTGGTGCATCTGATCATCTCCTTGGCCTCGGCGCATGGATACCACAAAGTCGCCGTTGTCGTCATTGACGCCATCGACACCATCGGCACCCGGCTCAGCATCCTCCAGGCCAAGATCGAAAGGCCGCATTTGGGGCTCAAGCTTGACCTCCTTAGCCCAAGCTTCGCCGCCTTCGCCGAATGCGACATCAACGTCGAACCCGCCCATGTTGGTCATGTCATCAAAGCCAGCGTGGTTGTCATCGTCAATGTCCATCCCGGACTTGTTCCCAACACCGCCAAACCCATCTTCGCCTTCGTCATCGTGCTCGTCCTGGGCGCGCAGGAATGGAATATCAAGAGAGTCGGACGGGTTGCCTAGGTCGAAGTTCTTGAGCGATGGGCAAACGTCCTGCTCGTCCAGCCGTGACAGATCTGGGAAGAACTTGGCACCCAACGCTGCAATGTCGATTTCGACGTCCTCTTCCTCGGCTTCCTGCTCAAGCTGATCGGCGATCATAGTGGCTTCATCCTCGCCGTCCTCTGCATCACCGGCCTCGTCCTCCCCAGCGAAATCCTCCCGTCTTCTAGGTTTGATGACATCCGCCGATGCATCGTTACTGTCGTCGCTGCTGTCGAACACGATGCGGCCCTGCGAGTCGATCATGAGATGGTTGAGCAAGAGACCCTTGGCGCCTCCTTCGTCGAAATCCGCAGAGGCCTTCTTGAAGAGTGGGTCGACAGCAAACTCCAGTTCGAGCTTCTTGAGTTGCAGCGAGGCAAAGGATGAAGCGAGGGTCGCCTCCGAGGACCGTTGCTACAAGAAAGTCACATTAGATCAATGTCTCACAGACGACGGCCGTCTGTAGCGACTTACGCGCTTCTTTTTTGTCCTTCGAACCACATTGCCATCTTGGTCGACCTCGTCTTCGCTCTCTTCGCCCTCACCGTCTTCCCCATCCTTCTCTCTCTTCTTTGAGTTGCTATCTGCTAGGCCACTGAGTAGCTTGCCGGTCTCTGTCGCGACACTGTCGACTCTGCTGGTGTAGATCTTGACGCATCCGTCAAGGGTGCAGCTGGCCCTCTGGAAGTTGACGCCGTCACCTTCCTTTAGGAGAGACATGTCGTGGAAGTAGTCGATGAGGGCGAAGTTCCACGAGTTGGCGGCGTTGATCTTGTTGTCTGTGGCCATCTTCATCCACTCCTCAAAGTTGGCAAGGATGGGGACACGCTTCGTAGGGGCGACGCCGGTGCCTCCCATGGCGAAGTCATCGTCGTCGTCGTCGTCGCCGCCGCCGCCGCCGAGCCGGGGGTCGCGCGCATCCGAGCGGGGAGACGAGGCATTCTCGGCACCGTTCTCTAGCCTGAGGGCGCCCTTTTTAGGCGTGGCAGCCGCAGCCTGTAGCTCGTTGACCTGCTTCTCGTGGAGGGCCTTGCGCGAGTGCAGGCGGCCCTTTTTCTCCTGGGCGTCGTCGTTGAGAGGGATGCCCGAGGTGGCGCGCGGGGCGTGTGCTACACGAGGCATTGTTGCGAGGATTGCATACGTGGAGATGCCAGCATGTGTCAATGTGTCGATGAGGAGGGGTGATGTTTTGATGTGTTATCGCAGGACCCCCCTTGCATGCCCCGGCCGGTTGTGCAGCCAGCACGCAAGCGTATGTCAACAACAACAAAACGGGCCGCACAGGCTCGGCCCCGCTTGGTGCTTAGATAATCGTGACTGCTGACATAACCATACCCATGGCACTGCAAACAGACGTGGCAAGGTGACGTGTGGGGACGGCGGGCGATGCTGTGGACCACAAGCTTGCACGAGGATGAGAGGGAGCCCATACCAAGGCAACGGACCTGCCCAAAGAAGCATCACTGGCATCACTGGCATCGCTGACTGCCAGGCACACGGGGCTGTGCACCCAGGCCAAGCTTTGGCAGACTGGTGGACTTGCGCCTTTCGTCACCAGCTCTCCCAACCTTAAGTACGATACAGCCCTGCCCCGGTGCCCTGCCAGCTCCTCGGGACTCGGAGCACGTCCAGGTCTCATCTCGTCTCGCTGCAGCGCCGATGGGCATAGTGGAGACCCAGCATCAACCCATCGTCACCTCTTATCGTGATCCGTCATCCGCCAGCCAGACCCGCGAGACCCCTACGTCACCCGGTCCCGAGACACATATATTCTTTGCCAGTATACAGCTTTTGCCAGCGCTGTCGCTCGCGTGTCGCATGGTCAGCCCGCCGCTTCTGATGGCGCACGCAGTCTCGGCTGCCCATAGACGCCCATAATGTTGCGCGTCCGGCGCAGGACCGATGCTTCGAGGCATCGCCCCTTTTACGCAACTGTCCTCATCTTCACCCTGCTCGCCGTCTACTGCCTCTTCGTCAGGGGCCCGCTCCCCGCCAACACTGCCGTCTCGGTCCACAGCTCGCCGCTCCAGCGCCGCGCCCTCGAGGACTGTCGCCTCGTCCACGATGCCATCGACAAGTGCGCCTACGTGCGCCGCAACTGCAAGGAGGATGAGGCCGGCCTCCTCCAGTACCTCGACCTCTACTACTGCGACCTCGCCAATGCAAAGCCCTTCGCCTTTGCCGTCCTCGTTGTGTGGCTCGGCATGCTCTTTACCACCATTGGCATCGCAGCCAGCGACTTTTTCACAATCAACCTGAGCACAATCGCCACCGTCCTCGGCCTTAGCGAAAGTCTTGCCGGTGTCACTTTTCTGGCCTTTGGCAATGGCTCGCCAGATGTCTTTAGCACATTTGCCGCCATGAGCTCTAACAGCGGCAGCATGGCCGTCGGCGAGCTCATCGGCGCAGCCGGCTTCATCACGGCTGTTGTTGCCGGCTCCATGGCTCTCGTAAGGGAATTCAAGGTCATGAAGAGTACTTTCCTGCGCGACGTCCTCTTCTTCCTCGTTGCCGTCTCCTTTACCATGATGTTCCTCGCCGACGGCGACATTTACCTTTGGGAGTGCCTCACCATGGTCGGCTTCTATGCATTCTACGTCGTCTTTGTTGTCGTGTGGCACGCTTATGAGAAGCGAAAGGACTCGAGGGAGGCCAAGGAGATAGCTGCACGCAGCCATTTCTTCCTGTCTGCAGACGCTCGTGGCAATGACGAGCTCGAGCCATATAGAGATTTCCCCGGGGAACCAGACAACCGACAGAACGAGCGGCGTCCTCAGATGCCCCAATCGCACGCCAGCGTCGACATGGGCGTGCTAGAGAGAGGTCCCCGCATAGACTTGGAGACACCTGACAATGAGGAGGACTACGACCGAGCTCAGCATATCGCGGCCGAGATGACGAGCAGCATGCGCCTGAACCGACCACGAGGAGGCAGGAGTAATACTACCATCGCCCCGATTCGACCAAGTCTCATTGGCGCTCTAGAGTTCAGATCAGTCCTTGCCTCCCTCCAACACGAGGGAAACATGCACATGAGACCACTACATAACCGGAGCCGCTCGTACGACGGCATTGGCTCTATGCCGTCTCCTCCGGGCCACGTCTATTCCGCGACACGGGTCGACTATCAAGCTCACGACACCGCTGCAGAGGCACTTTTGGCAGCCAGAAATCGCGCACTGTCTTCTGGCAATGTGCCTTTATCCCTAGATTCAGACCTGGCCCATGGTCAATTTTCAGCCAGCCGCAGTCGAGCCACGAGCACTCATACCGTCGCCGGCATGCTTGCACCACCAATCATTGATCAGTCTCGCGGAGCAAGTCCAAGTGAGCCTGCCGCACATCGAAATCCGCCAGGGTCGCCCGGTCCATCACAGCTTCGCCTCCAGATCCCTAGTCCCATTATTAGCGAACTGTCATCGCCGGCCACCTCACCTTTTCCTCGGTATACAGAATCGCCACTGATCATGACACCAAACCCGGATCCCGTTCCACTTCCGCGTCTTGAATTGCCTTCACCTGGCCTGGACGAGCGGTCTGCCTTTACCAGGTTACATAGTCCAGACGAAGTCAAACCTGTCAGTTGGTGGCCTTATCAGTATCTGCCAGCGCCACATGTTCTTCGGAACACTCTATTTCCGACCCTGACTGACTGGAAAAGCAAAGGCATCGGGTCCAAACTCATTAGTGTCTTATCTGTTCCGAGCGTACTACTTCTGGTAATCACACTTCCAGTTGTGGAGAGTGAAACGACGGAAGATGATATTGATGCAGACATTACCGAGCGCCCGGCCTCGGGCCACTTAGGCAATGTTGCTCCTGCTATTTCTTTCGAGCCCAATTGGCACATCGAGCACGAAACAGAGTGGCAACGATACAGAAGAAGCCGGGGGGCAAGCTCTTCGAACATTTCAATCCCTACGTTGATTGAAATCGACGAGCCCAGTCCCCGGCAGCAATTCTCACCTGGTATATCCGCTATCGCTTTCCCGCCTGGCCATGCACAGAAACCTGCCTCGGATATCCAGCCCGAGTCCTCAATCGGTGCCGATGAGGTGGGAGGTTGGAACAGGTGGCTGCTCATCATACAGATCTTTACTGGACCTTTATTTTGTGTTGCCATCATCTGGGCGAATGTCAACGAGGATCTCGATCGTCCAGTCATGGTCCTTGTTAGGGCCATGATGATATCCCTGGTCGTGTCTCTCGTGCTTCTTGGTGCTTTATTGACATTGACAACAGCCGAGAGACGTCCCAAGTACCACTTTCTTTTCTGCTTCCTAGGATTTTGCATAGCCATTGCATGGATCTCCACAATTGCTGGCGAAGTTGTTGGTGTGCTCAAGGCCTTTGGTGTTATCTTGAACATTTCCGAGGCCATACTTGGCTTGACGGTGTTTGCAGTCGGCAATTCAGTGGGCGATCTGGTCGCCGACATTACTGTAGCTCGGCTTGGCTATTCCGTCATGGCTCTGTAAGTCTCCCTCGCGCACTACCCTTGTTGGTGATATATAGCTGACTTGTCATCACGAGCGCAGAGCTGCGTGCTTCGGTGGTCCACTGCTTAACATTCTCCTCGGCATTGGCATTGGAGGCGCATACCAGATCATGCACTCTGCCAACAAGAAGCATCACAAGCACCCTGACCAGCCAATCGAGTACAAGGCCTACCACATCCACGTCAGTGGGACACTTATGGTATCAGCCATTACGCTCCTCATCACTCTGGCGGCACTGCTCGTTCTGATCCCATACAACAAGTGGATCATGAGCAGAAAGATTGGCATCTTCTTGATAGCGCTCTGGTCTTTGGGTACGGTTTTGAATTTGGCTGTCGAGGTGACCGGAGCCTGGCAGAGTGTCGATTGATCGACTTTCGAAGGCATTATTTGCATTACACAAACACACCTAGCCTACACCGGCAGTACTTTTGACACTTTGAGCAGCAATAACCGAGCCCCAAACCCACGGCTTACTCTTGCGGCCCCTCCTTACGACACCCCCCAACTAATTCTATGGGTGGATTACCATGGACATCGATTCTGAATACGAGATACCCAGCTGACCTGAGTAGCAGCCAACAGCGCAGTATATTTTTTGCAACATAATTAGACTTTCTTGAACAATCAATTTTCTGTTTTGACGACTTTACTAGATATAGATTGTGGAATATTGCCTTGTTCTACGTGAGCCATCGTTACCGAGTATCTGATCCTCTCGTTTTTTGAGGCATCTGGGGAGCCTCCCTTGATGATTGGTTGTTAGCCCTGGAGGCATCCCATTGCTTTGGGGATGGGTGGGAGCGGAGCAGGGCAGGCGCAGGGATGTCGGCGGTCAATCCAGGGGTCCATGGAGCTTAGCTTGACGTGGATGGAGGGGCACCTTCTCGGTTTCCCATTGCTTCGCCCTCTTCGCTTTCTGAGCTCAACTTCCAAGTACAGCATCTTTGACGTCTTCGGCAACACAGCGGCAGATACCTAAACACCAGTGCTACGTTTATGCCGCTTCGTGCCTCCATCCTTCCAAGAAACCCAAGCCTCCCGAAATTCACAGCCATGGCCGATGCCGCAGTACCCAGCCAGGGCGTCCCGCCCCTCGAGGACCGCCCCATCAAGAACACCGTCTGCCTATTCGATGTTGACGGCACCCTCACTCCCGCCCGTCTCGTATGTGCTCAACCCAACGTCTTGATCCTAGCTCCTGCGATGGTTGCACAACCGACGCAATCGATTCACGTGAGCCTCGACATGCTATACCTCCTAGGCTAACACGGTGCCCACGCCTGCCTCTGTCTTCCAGGACGTCTCCCCCGAAGTGCTCGCGGCCCTGCAGGCCCTTCGGCAAAAGGTCGCCATCGGCTTCGTCGGCGGCTCCGACCTCGTCAAGCAGCAGGAGCAGCTCGGCGCGCCCGGCCGGCCCGTGACGGCCATGTTTGACTTTTGCTTCAGCGAGAACGGCCTCACCGCCTACAAGCTCGGCCAGGAGCTGCCCAGCAACAGCTTCATAAAGTGGATCGGCGAGGACAAGTACAAGCAGCTCGTGCGCTTCGTCCTGCACTACATTGCCGACCTCGATATACCCGTCAAGCGCGGCACCTTTATCGAGTTCCGCAACGGCATGATCAACATCAGCCCCGTCGGCCGCAATGCTAGCACCACAGAGCGTAACGAGTACGAGGCGTACGACAAGCAGCACAAGATCCGCGAGACCATGGTCGAGAAGCTTAAGCAAGAGTTCGGCGACCTGGGCCTGACGTGAGTCGAAGCTTTTTTTTTCTCTCTTTCTCCCTCTGTCCATCGACTCTATTTCCTCCATGAGAAGCAAGGCTCCCCTCACCAAATTCCACAACCACTACCAATTAGATTTCAAACCTTCAGATTTCTTTCCGTTCTAACAATTGTTCCTCGACTAGGTTCTCCATTGGCGGCCAGATCTCGTTCGACGTCTTCCCCACTGGCTGGGACAAGACGTACTGCCTCGGCCACCTCGAGTCCGAGGCCAAAAAGGGCGGCGTCGAGTACACCACGGTCCACTTCTTTGGCGACAAGACGTTCAAGGGCGGCAACGACTACGAGATTTATGAGGACCCCCGGACCACGGGCCATACCGTCACGGGGCCCGAGGACACCCTCCGCATCCTCAAGGAGCTCTTTGACGTCTGAGTCCTTCTTGTCCGATCCAGCTTATCCACTCAGTCTCCCAAGCCGGCGGGGGCTTGCAGGTTGATCAGGGATACGGTGTTGTAGACTATAGCAGAGATTTTAAAAAGCGAAAGAATAAAACAAAAGGATACAAACAAAGAGAGGTACCAGAGCGAATATTTGAAGAAAGGGGAAGAACCCCGCCGCGCGTGTACCAGTGATGCCCCCAAATAGATTGATCTTGTCGACCCGAAGCACTCAGACATGTGCCGCCGCCAACTGGGGGGTGACTTACTGGAGTCTACAGCTAAAATTTGAGACAGGCTTTGATACTTTTCTCTCTTGGCACTTGTCACAGTAACACGGAATTTTGAGAGCAAGACGTGGAGAGTGGCCAACGTCACATGCGCTCAAGCTACCAGAACAAACTTGGAAACAAGGTCTGCTTTCGTCTCATGAGACTGATTGGCTTAGCTAGTACGGCCTACGTAACACGATTACTTATCCAAAAGCTTAAAATGAAGAACAAAAACAATTGATAAATTGCTCAAGGTATATCCAAGCGATGCCCAACCGCATTCAACTGCTCCTACGCAGAGTGCTACCATATACCAGATATCGACCTCTGAAAGCTGCCCGGCCACTCCAGTCTGTGATGCTGCTGTGCTTGCATACTTACATCCCGGCTCTAGACTCCCCATACGCCCCATGGTCCACATTACCTCCCAAACTCGAGATGCGGGATAATGACGGGTCCGTACTTTGTCGGCGCAGTGAACGCGCCGTCGCCCTGCACGACAAAGTCGACCGCCAGGCTGAGCTTGTCGAGCCCGTTGCCGCTCTGCTGCTGAGGTAACCCTTGCGCTTGATCTGGGTCGTACGCCACAAACGCGACGTAATTGCGGCGGCCCATGAGCTTCTTGAGCTCGCGGGGCGCCCCCGATGCGTCCGTGTGAAAGATTTCCATCATGTCCTCCTTGGTGTCGCTGACCTCGTGCATGCTCTTCTGCCCGTTGGCAGGGACGTAGTGCGCCTTGTTGTTGTGCAGCAGCTTAAGGATGTACTGCGCCGCGGGTGCGGCCACGATGGGCGATGTGATGACTTGGTACATGGTTTTGTGGTCGCTCGGGTGACTTGGGTCGTGAACCAATCCGGCGCCGGAGGCATTGACGTCTAAACGTTGGGAAATTTATTAGTGGTTGGACTCATTGGCGGCACGGATACGTAACACGTTCAAAAGATCACCAGTCACAGGGAAGGGACGTGAACTCACCGCCGGAAAGGAAGGTCATTCTGATGCCCTTCTGGTGGGCGATACCCTGCAGGGTGCGGATCAGATAAGTCCGCTCAAGATCCTTAGACTCGTGCGTCCACATGTCGCGCAGGATCTCGCCGATGTCAAGCTCGCCAAACTGGTTGACGACGTTGCCCATCAGGCCCGACTTGCCGACAGCCTTCTTGACGGAGCTGAAGCCTTGTGCCACCATGTCCTTGCCGCCCACGATGCCCGCAACGGATGACGTGACCTTGCCGAGCATGTTGTAGGTCGTGTTGACGGCCTTCTTGCCCGTGGCGAATGTGTTGGCTAACGTCTCTACTGTATCAAGGCGCGGGTAGACTACGGGGACTGCGAGCATCCAGATGCAGTGCTGCACGCTTGGAGGCAGCATCGCCACTTTGGGGAAAAGGCCCTGATATGTCGGACCAGCAATGACTCGCGTCTGGTTCCTCTCGGATCTGACGTCGGCACCAATGACCACCACGGCCGGGCCAAGGTGCTTGACAAAGTGCCAGCCCTGGCCTGTCACCGTGAAGAGATCGAGGTCGTGGCTAATTCCGCGCAGAACTTCAAGTGTTGTGTGATGCTGGAAGAGCAGATACATGTCGATGGCTATTCTGCCAATGTTCTTAAAAGTCTGAGAGGTCTGCATGTACTCGGGGTACGATCCGTAACCATCGAATCTGTCTCAATAGATTAGTAAAGGAAATCCCTAATGACATGTCCGCTTATGGTAGCTATACTCACATATCGTGGTCGTCAATCTGGCAGACGTGAGGGATCTGGGCGAACGCCTCGCGGAGGAACGGCTGGTCAAAGTGGCTCGTGTAGAAGTGGAAGTACGCATGAGATACATCCTCCTCGTGGCGGGCGGTCCACGAAGCCTTTTGCCTGTTGTCCTTCCCTTGCATTGCCAGCCATTGCTTGAGCAGCGGCACCTCTTTCCACAGTCTGTCTCCGTAGATTTGGTCGCCGAGGCCGAGTTGCACGTGGAACCCGCCACAGTCGACGTTCTTCTGCAGGACGTCCTTCCACATGAAGCCCACACCACCGAGCTTGCTCCGCTCCGCCTGCGTGGTGCTCGCAGCAAAGTCGTTGCCAGAGTGCGCAATGAACCGCCAGTTCGTTTCGTTCTTGCCAGCGACGATGAACTCATATCTAGTGCAGCCTAGATGCGAAGTCACGGCATAAGTCCACCGTTGTGTAGGTCCATCCTCCATCTGAATCTCAATCTCGTACTTGAGAAACTGCCACCGCTGGTGCGTGTATATGCAGGTTGGCTGGAGCTGGCGAGGATTCGGTGATAAGTCGGCACTTTTGTGCAAGTGTATCGTTGGTGGCTGCGGGCCGTCGGTCACAATCAGGATACTACCAAGCCATGTCCCTCGCTCAAGGTCCATATTCACATATCTCAGGTACGGTCCGAAATAGACGCCATTCGTTGGCTGGACCTTGTACATATCGACACCGGCGCCAGGCGGTGGACCAGAGAATCCCGCGGCCGTGGGGGCTGCCGATGCAGCGACACTCATGATGCTCTCTGCGTAGCCAGGGGTCTGGGGAGGGAACATTGGCGACGCCATTGCCGCCTGCTTGCCGAAGAGCGGCGATGCGAGAGGATTGCCGTATGTCGAAGCTGCCGGGGAGAGTGGTGCGACATCATGCGAAATAGGGTTGGGTCCTTTGGGAAACTCCCACTGGGTGGCTTGTGTTGCCAAGTGAATGTAGTAGTACTGGCCAGAGTTCTGGTCCAGATGAGCGATCCAGCCTTCGGGCAATGGAGGAGGAGATGACGGCCCTTGACCCTGGAAAGGTGATGGTGTCTGAGTAATGATTGGCTGTGGCTTCTGGGGCTTCTGTGTGCTGCTCGAACTTTCTGGCCTAGGGTCGTTCGCGAACGCGGGATGTCCTGGATGCTGGAGTGCTGGAGAGGCGAGCCCAGCACCAATATCAGCTTGCTTCTTCTGAGGCGAGGCCACCTGAGAGGGCCCCATTGCTGGGTGCCCGGCCGGACCTGGACCAGGACCGGGACCGGGTGCGGGACCTTGGCCGGCGCCAGCGCCGGCGCCGAGGCGTTGTTTCTCATTCGGATACCCAGCCCCGCCGCTACCAGTCAGGCTTGAGTATGCTGGCGGCGGGTCGCTTGAGGCCATCTGCATGCGCTGGAAATCCTGTTCTAGAACGCTGACCTGAAGATTCGAGCCTGCAGCGCCCGCGTTCGCAGATGTGTTGGTCGGCCCGTTGTTCTGCGGCGTGCTCGAGTTTGAAGAGCTAGGCACCGGGTCTGCTCCTTGGTAGACTTGGGGAGGGCCATGAGGCTCGGTGCCATGATCTTCTGTGGGTGTCCATGGACGAGGAGGGCGGCTCTGCGCGGGTGCAGGTGCCGCAGCTTGTGGTTGATGTTGTTGCTGTTGTTGTTGCTGCTGCTGTTGGTGCTGTGACTGTTGCTGTCCATAATGGGCCAACCGTTGCGATGCCGCAGAGTTTTGGAAGCTGTTGAGAGTGCCCGAGCCAGCGATGCCCGCAGCGGCATATCTAGCCTCGATGCCACCGCCCGGAAGCTGGCCTGGCTCCGCGATGGGCGTCTCTGGTGGGGGCGGAGATCCACGGCTGGCTCTTGTCGTCGAGGTCGAAGCGGTCGAAGCGAACCGGTTCATACTGCTCTCGATGGGCTGCTGGAGAAAGCTCAGTTCGGTGGCCTGTGGTCTATTGCTGGAGTGCGTGGTCTGTATCGAATCGGCTTGGTGGCCTCCAGGAGGAGGGTAGTATGGCTTTTTTTGATAGCTTGGGAAGTTGGCAGCCGTGATGGCCGGGTGTTGCGACTGTTGAGACGTCAGGGGCTTGGCGAACAAGTTGCCGTCATCGGAAACTGGGCTCCCGGGGCTCAGGGCTGCTGGCAGTGGGCTAGGACCAGTACCACGACGCTCTGCCAGACCAGGGCGCCTGTCTCCGGTCGGGCTGCCGTCAAATCGCGGAGAGGTGCTCTGGACCGGGCTCGTGTAGCGGTTACCACCGCTAGACGGGTAAGCAGGTCTCGAGGACTGGCTAGGTGGTCGGAAGTCGTCGTCCTCGGGATAAGGCAGCATGGCGGCCGAACTTGAAGCACCGGGTGGGAGGGGGAAAGTCGGCTGCTTCGAGGATGCCGGAGGCGGATATCTGAAGGGACTCGAGGTCGACGAAGGGGGAGGGCTCTGGGGCTTGAAGATCCTCAAAGGCTCTACCGTTGGGCTGTCGCCGCCCTCGGCGGGCTTGTTGAGAAACATCTCCTCGTCGGGCCGGCCATGACGGCGGTCCATGCTGGGTGGTAAAAGGCTCCCTGGCGAGGCGAGGATCGTAGTAGTGTTTCGTGCCTACCCCAAAGAAGACTTAGAAGGTGGCCGCCGTGATCGAGGCCAGGTGGGGTGCTGCTGGATGGCTGCAGCTAACAGGGAGCGAGCTCGTTGCAAAGAAGCAAAAGACAGTGTGTAACAGCGTGAGCACCGAGGACACGCAGGCTCCGAGAAGAGGGAAAAAGAGACAGGACGCGCTCGCGGAGCTCGTGAGGGGCACCGTCGCGGGATAGCTGGCAGGCTGGATGCGCCAGGCAGTGGCCGAGCAGGTGCAAGTGCAGGTGGGATGCCGCATTGCTGCCGCATTGCGCCGGGCTGCCTCTGGCCCCTCCTCTGCTCTCCCTGCTCTCCCTGCTCTCCCCGCCGCACCTTGGCCCGCGCTGGTGATTGGCCAGCCTGGCCGGCGGTTAGGGAGATGGAGCTCCAGGGCGCCATCCATCCCATCTCACAAGCGCCCAATGCAAATCGAGCCCACGTCAGTTGCCTTGTGAGCACCTGCTGCGGGTGCTGCTGCGGGTGCTGCCGAGACGGCGAAGCGCCTGGCCCAACTAACGGGAGAGCAAAGCGGACCAGGGCTGCAGCCAGTCATTTCGGGCAGCATCTTCGATTCCCAGAGACCTCCATGGCCCATGCCAGCCATCTAACACGAGCCCGGTTACTGACACAGCTACAATTTGTACATTCGTGTCGCTGTGCCGTATAGTCCAACAGTGAAACGAGAGGGTCTTGTCTTTCTTCTTTTTCTTTTCTTTTGCTTTTATTGTTTCTTCTTCTTTTCCTCTTTTTGTTGTCCATTCCTTGCCATAAAACCCTGGGTCTACACGGGGTATTATCCTATTACTAGGTTTCAACTGCTAGGGCCCTCTTCAGAAGCCTGGCATAATGTCCAACACTGGCTTGAACTGGGGATACACTCAGTATAGCTGGTTCGCCCACTGTGGTCCATGTCGTCTGGTTTTGATTTGACCACGACTGATGCGATTTTTTTTCTTCTTTAAAATCGAACATGCCCGAAAAGTAAAAACCAGAGCCGCTTCTGCCATTATGCTAAAATTATATCCCATGCACTTCCCCACCACATAGCAGCAACAGCTACCTATACACCATCCATCGCATCGTCGTCGCCGTGGAAGAACCGCAGCACGGCCTTTGCGACAACGAGCCCGTCGTGCATCCACTCGGCGCGCTCCTCGGCCTCGGCGGCCTCCGACTCCTCGAGTGTCCCACTCTCGACGCGCATCTCGAGCTGCCGCCTGACCATGGCCTCGTCAAACTCCATGTGGCCCTGCGTCGTAAAGAGCCGCCGGTGAATGTACACGCCCTGCACCTCAGTGTGATCGCTCGCGGCCCAGACGTGCACCTGCGTGTCGTCGGGCAGCAGGTCCGTCCTGCGCGGGTCCGGGGCGTGGATGACCTTGTCCAGGTGCATCTCGTGCAGGTAGATGTGCGGCGGCTCCGAGGCCGGGATGGCAAAGAGCCGGCGCCCGACCTCGTTGAGGGTGAGCTTCGTGTGCGATAGCTCCCACTCGTTGTTGCGCTGCGGGCGCACCTCGGAGCCGAGCGCCCGGCAGAGGATCTGGTGGCCGAAGCAGATGCCGGTGAAGCGGATGTCTGGTCTGGTCCGCCACAGCTCTACGGTTTGATATATCACGTTAGCTTTTTCTTCTTCTTGGTTTGCCTCCATGCAGAGGAAACGTGTGAGGGTGGGGGGTAGTTCAGTCAAGAGCGTGCATCTTCACGGTATGCCGCGACGACAGAACGCTGCAACAAAACTGTGCTAGAAAAGATGGGAGCAGAACAAGTTACTCGTAGAGACGACCCACCCTGAATCAGGTGAAGCAGCTTCATCACCCACGCCTCATCACTATGCGCATCGTACACGGACCCCGTGATCAGGATCGCGTGTATGTCCTCGCCAATCTCGCCGGCGCTCGGTATCCGTCCCCCATCGGGCTCGACGGCGTACATCATCACCGTCTCGATGCCCAGTTTGGGGTCGTGATCTTCACCGGCCTCCTTGAAGAGCTCGTCCATGACCTCGCCGAACGAGCCCTTCTCGCGCTGCGTGTCCGGGTGCGGCTCGTCCGTCTCGAGCACGAGCATGCGGACATTGTCCCGGTGCCTTGACACGATGGTCCGAGCCTCGGGCGGCGCCATATCAATGAGGTGCCGGGAAGTGATGACGTTTGACTGTGAACGTAAAGGCGGCTGGGATGAAGACTTGAATAGATTTGCAGGGCGGTGCCCAGATAGAGACTTGATTTGATGTCGTAGTGGTGGTGATACGAGCTGTGTAAGAGACAAGCTGAAATACTGTGCTTTGAGCGGAAGTAGGTGGCACAGTCCTAATGCATGGTGTGAGAGCAAGAGAAAGCAGGTTCCATTCACACGTGCTTGTTCGTGTGGAAGAGTTGTGTGCGGAACATGAAAACTGGTAACAGGGTGCTCTTGGCGACCGTCATTTTTCTTGATCCGGGGGAGATCTGTGATTGCCCCCCCCTCTATCGAGTAAAGCCGTTGTTGGCCTTCAAGCTGTCATCGGAGAAAAGGCAAAAACTTCGAAAGACGTCGGGTTTCGTACATGACGAACGCCAAGACCTGGGAGACTGTCCGTTTCTATGTGTCAATGAAATGCCCACTCCATACTTATTAATGCAAGGTTTAGCGGATTGGGTTCTGCCATCACCATGCCGGAAACGACATGGCGTTGCCGTTTATCCCGTGCCCCAGCATCTCGGCCGGTGCCGGGGCTCCGTGTTTTCTGCATCTGCATATCGGCAGTGCCCCTGGGGACACTCGGCATGATCGGCACCCTTGCGCACTTGTTGGTCATGTACAAATACGTCATTGGGCCCGCCAGTCTGGGGATCCCTTAGTGCAAGATCCAGAAACATCTCAGCTCAGATTCCAACACAAGACATAGCCAGAGTCGAAAAAATCTGCAGCCAAGAAGCATTGGATCCGTTCATTCACTTGATCGCAGCTTGTCTTGGCCTAAGAACCACTTGATTTTCTATCCACTTGAGACTACACGAGCAAAAGTTTTCCAAGTGCTTGAGGTTGCATGAGCGGCGACCGTACATATTCCACTCGGGAAAAGCTCTTAGTACGATATAATTCTGAGCGTGGTACATGCTGCCGTCATATCCCCTATGCTTCTGGGGTGGGTTGGGTTGGATTATGCCCATTGCGCTCGTCCTAGCACACGCGTCACGACGCTGTCGAAAGCGTCTCGTTCAATGACAGCACCAAAGTGGAGGCATTTCACCACACCGGCGAATTGGGCCAGCATTTGAGCCATGAGCTCCTGATTCAGGATCACTACGGTGCCGTATGCACGTAGTATCTCGAACCAAGCTTGCACAGGAGCGAGTTCTGTTTCTGGCGGGCTCAGCTTGCTTGCGAGCGCGTGTAGGGTTTCGAGGCTGAGTCCCGTAGCTGGCCACGAGATGTTGCTCTCCTGTAACATTGGTATACCCGGGGCTGGAGCCACCTGCGGCTGTACTACTGGTGACTGCTTGGCGGATCCCTTTGTGAGAGTCATGTTGCTTCCAAGGCTCTGAGATCGTGTTCCGGAATCCGGGAACGTCATCAAGGACGCCGATGAGGTTGATGAGGCCGATGCCCGTGATTCATCGCCTTGAAGTGGTCGAGTCATATTTTTGTCGTACTGTACGTGCTCGGCGACACCATGATCGCAATGCCCATGCTCGAATCTATCTTGCTGATGCAGCGGGTTTGTGCGAAGATATTCACCGACGGCATCCAGCTTGTTAAAGACTTCAACAGGTGCAGCCTGCAGTGCAATGGTGCTCGCCATCAGGGCGTGACCATGCATACAACCCGTCTCGTCGTACTCTTGGTGTGTGAAATATGATCTGTCCCAGTGATCCCAGCAGATGTGCTCAAGGCTACATGTAATGTCAAATTAGCGGGTGAACAATACAACCATTCAAGAAGTTAAGAGGATGGTTCGGGGAGTCTAGACTTACCCAAGGATGAAGTTGATGGCATGGTCCGTCTGCTCCTCAGACAAGCTAGTGATGATGTCCGCCGGTTCAAATGCCGCGGGTTTCATTTCGAAATGTCCGCCTCCTTGCGAGGTTATTGAAGTATTTCGAGATGGCGGCGTCTGCGACACCGGAGGCACCACTGGAGCTTGCGGGACTGAGTCAGACCTGGCTGTCTGCGATATCGAAGCAGTGCGTGGTGTCTGCGATACCGAAGCGGTCCTCGACTCTGATGATAACCGGTGCGGGCTGGACGTCCTCCTTATCTGCATCGCAGGTGTGCCCATCACCTCAGACAACCCAATACTAACAGAGTAGAGAGGCGTGGCCACAGAAGACGAGGAGTTTGACCGTTCGGACGCCATTACCGCGGCACCGTCGGCCTCCCAGGACATCGCGTTGTCATCATCAGCACTTGTGATTGCCTCAGCCGTCGTCTTAGTCTTTTCCGCACCCGCGTCTGCCAGAGCCTCGGCAGGGAGATACCCTAGCTTTGCCACGAGCATCTGCCTCATGGTCTCGTTCTCAGCCTCAAGAGCGTACGACTCACGCGTCGTCTTGTCGATCATGTCGCGGAACTTGGCCGTCTCCATCTCGAGGTGCTTGGTGTAATCTGCCTTGCGCTGCCGGTGCTGGATCTGGGCCCGTCTGACCTGTGCCCGGCGCGCCTGTGCTTTATTCAACGTGGTGGGAACATCATCACTTCCGCCGGACTCTTCGTTGCCGGAGCTGGCGTTGCCGCTTGGGCCATGGTGTTGTTCTAGCTTGGTACCTAAGGGGAAAGAATTTAGTCGCTGATTGGCATCATGCAACACACATGTCTCATTATTCCGGGACATGCATCAGGTGCAGTCTCCCCAGAAAACAGGTCTCACGCGGAGGGGCAAAAGCCACGAACCTGCTACGGAACCCGCCTTGCCACCAACACCGCTTTGTGCAGATGTAACGTCGGCAGCAGTGTTGGAAGTGGGAGCACTGTCGTTGTACTTGCCGCGCTGCCAGTACTCCTCGAACATCTGCTGGGTGTCACCCAAGGGCAGCCCGGCATGGCCGCCGATGCCGGCACGCAGCGCATCCATTGTTTCGGGCCGTTTACGCGAGCTCCGTGAGTGAGAAGAGACCCTGCGTGCTGATGCGGTTGGTGTCGGCCGAGGGGAGTGTTGCAGTCAAATTGTTGCAGTGCTTGCAAGGGTCTTCGTGCAGGAACCTGTAGACGTAAGCGCGCGAGGCAGCTTGCGGTCCAGACGATAGGTCTGGTAGAGGCGTGCCGGGCTCTGCAGATCGCTGTCACCAGGATGGGTGATGGGATGAAAATGCTTGGTGCGAGTCGGACGATGTGCTTAGCTCTAGATGGTGGAAAAGTGGCTTGGATCGAAGCTCCACGAAGGAGGGGGGTTGGAAAGTCGGTGTTCATGCATCGCTTTGTTTGCAGGCTTCGGCACGTCGGGCCACAAACAACCCGCTCGCCGCATCACTTACCAAGTTTAGGGGACGCCTAGCCAGCACCTTCTGGCAGCCAGCCCCGCCTTCATCCGCACTCTAGTAAACTTTCCCGCTTGAAGAGACACGGAAGAGGCTTTGAGGGTTTCTTTTACGCGTCGACACACCAGATACATAAATCTTTGTCACTTTGTACTGCTGACTCTAGGGATGCATTTGTAGCAATGCAGATAACCATGAGGCCTATGCTGGAAATTGCTATCCTTGGCCTATACAACAAAATATATCGGGAGACATAACAACGTGGCTAGCTGAGTACTTCGTCGAGAATTGCCGACCCCGCCAGCCGTTCACAACGAGGTAATGGTAAAAGCAGCTTCATCATGCCGCAAGTCATGCCCGTTGGCTGTTCCGCGTGCATCACGCGCCTGAACGCCAAACATGAAAACAAGAAACCCTAAACACAATATAGATCGATCGCTAGCCCTGCACGTCTTCCTCGTCGTCCGTCGCTGTATCCTCCTCTATTTCTAGATCATCGTCTAGGTCATCCTCGTCGTCACTGTCAAGGTCTTCTTCGTCGTCATCGTCGTCGAGCCCGGAGATTTTCCGCCACGGCAGATAATCACTTTCCACCCAGTGCTTGCTCGCCGGAAGCTGATATGGATCAAAAGGGAAATACGAGTCGAGTTGCTGCCAGCTATCGTCGCCAAGGTCGAACGCAAGGTCACGAAGGCCGCTTCCGCTAGAGTAGGCACCAGACGAGAATTGCGAGAGACGAACACGTTTGTTCTGCTCCACTAGAGAAAGAACGTATAGGAAGCCGAAACGGTTGGCGATCTTGGCGAATTGCTCAACAATGACCGGAGAGCAAACCTTGAGTGGGTTCAGTACGGAAAAGATGTTCCGCTGCAGGAGACCCTTAATCTCCGGCTCCCACTCGAGGTCTTGGCCCAGGTAAGATGACGGATCGCTCTTGTCAACGTCCTCAGGTGCGGAACGGACCAGGTCTTGCCATCTGAAGCAAAAAATGTATAGGAGAGCCTGGATCAAGGAGTAATACGGTGCATACCGTCGGACATCCGGACCACGACATGTCGGTTGGTAGGTCGTGCGCATCTGGTCCAAGTGGAACCCGAGGACCTCGAAGATCTTGACAACGATGTGCCCGGGGACATGTGCACCGCGAGCGACGAAGCTTGCAAGGTATGCTGATGCGGCCTGCTGCAAGACTGGTGGCCGTGACGACTCGAATGCAATATTGATGCATGTCCCACAGAATGCGTCCATGAGCTGCTCAGATTGTTGGCCGAAGTGGAAGATCAGGAACTGCGTGTGTCGTGACTTGAGGTTCGGTAGGATAATGTGGGAGAACTCGGCTAAAAGATCGGTGAAAACATCCATCGCATTGTCAGACTCTGGATCAGCAAAGTGTGGTGCGTACAACCGAAACAGAGCATCCAGGATGTAGTCCATCTTCTCGATGCTCTCTTTTGCCGTCTTGACTCTTGCGTATTCGTTATCCTCCTCGGATTCCTCGCTATCGACAGACTCGGAATCACTATCGTCTCCATCATCGACATCTTCGGTATTGTTTTCTTGCGAGGACTTCAGTGCCATAGCGACCATGGCGGTCACTCTATCGTCCATGTCCTCGAGGTCCATTTGCATTTCGACATCAATCTTGACCAGGCGACTGACTATCAGATCCATGATCTCGTTCTTGAGGCTAGGAGCGTACTCGCGAAGTCGGAGCATGTTGTCAACATATGCAAGATGCATGCGCTTCGAGTCGTCGTGGAACGGATACTTTTGTGCGACGACAGAACCTAAGACTGTCTTGGCGGCTGGGAAGACTGATAGGAGGTATTGTAGAGCGAGGTGAAGTCTTTGTTGGACAATCTGCTTATCGACGGATGGAAAGTTGGGTACGCTCCAGTCCGATATTTTAGATGCCGAGAACTTCTCCACGATCATGGACAGTACCGGGTTGAGACAGGAGCCCTGCGCAGAGATGAGAGCTGCGAGGAACTGGACGTATATCTTGGCAAACTGGTCGTCCCGGCCGAGCCACTCGCACTGCAGCACGCTCTTAACAAGCCCAGAACTCGATCGGCCGAGCTGAGGGGTGAAGCGGGCGAGAGCGACAAGGTAGATCTTCAGCTCCTGTCGCCGCTTCTCTGGTATAGAGGGATCTCCGTCCTCGATATCGTCGTGCCGTAGTACCTGCTTGCCCGCCAGCGTATCCTTCAATATATCATATTCCTCGTCGTCGCCCCGCTCATGGCCCTCGAGAGCCTTGCTGATCTCCGTCTTGATCTCCTCAACGCTCCGTACTCCAATTTCGTGCACCTCGATGTTGTTGAGGTCAAACTCCACCTTCTGGCGCTTTCGGGCGCCTTTTGTTGACTGATCCGCGGTGAGTTCGTCCATCGCGTCGTCATCGCTGCTGCTCAGTGACCGTTTGCCGAGGATCTGTGATGGCGTCTTGAGAATGGGCCTAGGCAGGATGGGTTTTGCCAGAATGCCGGTAGCCGCAGACGGGCTGGCGTGCTTTCCGCGAGGCGCCGCGACCTGCATCGATGTCTTGTCCGCGTTGACGATGCGGGAAGGCATATGACCTCGGGCTGTGGTCGCTATGAGTCGAGGCACACGCGCGCGAATGCTCTGATGATCTACCGCGTGAATCTGGGCACGACAGTGAGAGCCATAGGTCCAGTGCACATGCTGATCCAGGCCTGGAGGCCGCGAAAGAGTGCTGAAATGCGGGGGAAAGAAAGCTGCGGTGAGACGCAGATGAGGGGTGGGTAGGAGTTTCACGATGGTATTGACGTGAAAAATGTGACCCCGGACGAAGATGATTTCTCGTAGTGGATCCTGCTCATCGTGTAGTGGAGAAGGGTCGCGTGAGTGATCCACACTGCGTTCGGCGCGCTCCGTGGTCAAATGTTCGGGGTCACAAGCAGAGTGACTTGCTACCTGGACGGATAAATTTCAGCTGCAAGTTGTTACCAAGGTTGGGTTGGAGGATAAATTTCATCAGACTTTAGCATACTGGCCCTAGCCCCACGTAGGTGCTGGCGATTCAACATGCCTTGTCCGTGACGCTCGCTCGATGCCAGGAAATGGATATTGAGATGTGGGGTTATGATTGTTGCTGCCTGTATTCCTGCCTATCAACGAAGCTCGCTATCTCAATCTCTCAGAGAAAAGCCTGCAGACCGTCATAATAGATATCAAGGGCCAAACCTCTCGATTCGATCCTGTAAATAACTAGAACATGTGAAAGAAACCAAGTCCCATACAAAACAACCATCCGTCCAGACACCGATCCCAAGCCAAACACATCACTCCCTAGCCCTAGCAGTGTCGCTAGTATCCGCCAAGCTTTATTCCAGTTTGGACTTCTGAATACGTAGCTAGCCCCTGCCCCAAGATATGGAGGTGCCATGCCGGAAACAACGTACATATCATTGCTCTCTTCGATCCGATCCAATTCATCTTGGTCGAACTCGTGCTGGGCAGGTCCGCCTTGCTGAGCCTGTGTCGCGTTTGGCAGTGGCAAATACCGATAGTGCTTTAGTAGCTATCGCCAGCAGAGCCGTTATGCCCTGGCTGGCTGTATATGTAACCTTCGCTGGGCTCATTGACGTCGCCTTGGAAGCCAGGACCGGCGGGTCCAGGCCCACTGGAGCCATAACCTTGGCTACCTGGCCGTCCTTGCTGGTTCTCGCCTCGGTTTGATTGTGATTGCTGTCACGCGTTAGTATGGATTCTAAGTCTGCTGCCTGCTACATGACAGGAACAGGACTGTGTCACCATTATCAACTAACCTCGCGATATTTTGACAGGTAGATCTTCAAAGCTTCCGCGTAGTTCTCGAAGCCCAAGGATGTCATGGCGAAGAGGATATCCTCGCCGTTGACAGTCTTCCTCTTTTCTTGGTGGCATTTTTCGGATGCTAAGAAATGACTGTCAGCTCCCCGTCCCAAAGGCATATAGGTGGCAGATCTTGGATCTTGTTGTGACTTACCCTCACTGGTAATGAAAGAGATGAACTCGCTGACACACTCTTGCATGCACTCCTTAGCCTCCTTCGCAATCTTGGCGTTCTCTGGTAGGGCCGTCTTCATGATGCGAGCAACTGGTACAAAGTGTCAGCGTCAGGTGGCCCGTAAAATGCATGCCTTGAGATGCATCTGCGACGGGCAAAACACTCACCATTGGCGATGGGTAGCCACCTGTCCTGTTCCTTGACATCAAACTCGTACGGGTGCCCGGAGGCATGTGGGCCATGAGGGTCGTTCATCTGGTCTTCATCGTCGGGCGATTGTCCGCCTTGGTCGACATCCTTGGACGGGGATTGGGGGGAGTCGGACATGGTGGCTATTGTAGTGGACGCTGGCTCCCGACTTAAGTAGGAGACCCGTCTGGCTGGATCTGGGTCCTGCGTGGGCGAGCCTGGGTCGCGAATCGCCGTTCCTGTCGGCCTGTGATGTGTCCCTGCCTCTGACACGTTGCAGGTGGTAAGGCTTGGACCCGGGCGCGGCTTAGCTGCAGCAACTGCGTCAGTCGAGCCGGGAGTGTTGTGATGGTCAGGTGCTGAGCGCGGGTAGAACCCTGGCTGATGCAGTCGGTCAACCCTCGTAGTCTGCTGTGGACAGCCCTGTCAGAGGAAGCTTCTGGGCGGAGGCTATGACGGTGGAGGAGTGCACCTAGGAGCGTGGGCGTGGTCTGATCTGTAGGCGGGCGGAGCTGCAGAGCAAGTTCGGGACCAGTCACGAAGCCGTCTCCAAGCTGGACGGAGAGTGTACGGAGTAGAGGCGTTGCTCTGCCTCGGGGCGCGCGCGCAGAGATGTAGGTAACGGGAGGATGGTTGTGACGAGGTTGGGTGGGTGGGCGCGAATTGTGGGGCGGCGTCGGGTTGTCAACACACACCGCGAGTTTGGCGCTGGCTGCAAGTGCTCGCATCCCGAGGTCCATGGGTCTGACCAACCCTTTGCACTTGAACATGCCTGCAAGTGTCCAGGTGCATCCTCCGACCACGCTCCCGACCTCAGTTTGGTCTTTTGCAAAAGACGCTCAACATCCCAGCCGTATCTCATTCCAGGACGACCTCGGGAAGCGACTCAGCAAAGGTGAGAGCCAGAGGGTCTGCTTGACAACCATCAAAGATGCAATGGCTTTCTCCACGTCATTGCTGATCCTACAAAGGTGCGCCTGGTTACTCCATGCAGAAGTATACTTGGCAAAAGGCTCCTCGACTACTAAAGTAGGTCCCGTGTGAGCTGGCAGCGGTGATCGGCAACAGCGCACTACGACACTGGTCGTTTGATACTTCCAGAATCCTTCGATGCTTGTGCTACATCATAATCTGTGTCTCGCCTTGCTCTTGCAGCATGCATCATGTTTTGCGAATCCGCATCACGCCGCTCATTCTCAGCCAGCGAGCCACTGATGGGCATCCGCAGATGAACGGGAACAGCGCGGCTTCCTGACCAAGTCGCGCCGCACCAGAGCCCAGAGAAGCCTTACGAAATGCACACTCGGGCAAGCCGTACCTTGACATGCACGAGTTGAGGACAGAGCAAGGGAGTTGCATGCATGCCTCCTGCAGCCCAATATCCGACCGGGAAACCCGGGCCCTCGTGGCTGCCTCACTGATGCCCAATCATGGCCCGACCACGCGAGTCCCGTCGCGGAGCAAAGTGCCAATCAGTACACCCTGAGCTCCCCAATCCGTTTACCAGATCACTGGGCCAGCATCTGGAAGCCCATAGGCTTTGTCCTGCATTACGAGCAAACGATACGGGGCTCCATTTGTTACATCACGTCACGAACGATGCAGCGTTTTGGGTGACTTGAAGTCTCATAGTATCCCACCTCCTTCTCCTATGGCCGCGCGCTCGTAATGACGCATGGGCAGCACCCAGATGTCGGTGCTGGTGTTAGAAGATTGCCCATTTTTATCTTCTATACCTCTTATGAACGTCAACCGCACACACACCAACTCATCGCAGAAGGAACGGCAGGCTATCTGAATGGATGGAAAATCACAAACCCCTTCAAGCGTGATGACGAGGCACGGTGCCTGTACACGGAAGACCTGCCAACTTTGACCCTAACTAACATTATTTCCACTCCCCCTCCATCAAAATACCCTGTCTGCATGCACGTCTTCGTTGTCCGTTCTGGCCTCGTGATTGCATTGTTCGTGCACTGGGAGCACGAACTATGCCAAAGCCCTGCACGCAAAGAGGTTCGCTTCCGGAAGACGCCGTTGCCAGTTGTCAGTTTCCTCTGCATTAAGTACTTTGACTGCACACTAGGAGGGCGACCGGCTTGGCATTTAGTGACATGTCCAGGCCTAGCTTTTGTCAGAACTCGATCTCCACGTCATTGATATGTGACGATGTCAACCTCTGCAACGATGAACCGCCATCCACTCCAACTCCCCCAAAATGCATCGCCAGCACATTGTTCTTGAAACACGTCATTACTAGCTTGCGGAAGAAACACGAGGCCGTGGTAGTCTGACCTGCGTAGACAGCATAGACATATGCGCAAACTAAATCTGGGTATTGATCTATGATACACTCGTCACCCACAGCTGTGACTGCTGACATGTGTCTCGGTCCTACTGCTGGACAACTTGAATGTTATGCTTCTTCTAAACACGTAAGTCGAGTCAGTTGACTGGTCGAGTATGAGAGTGGGATAACAACGCGGACCCCAGCGTGTAAACGACAAAAGGTCTTCGTCACGTGCTTGATGACGTACCTTCCACTTGTCAAGCTCGTCCTGTTTCGACTTGTAGGTCTTGACCAGGTCATCGAGCACCTTTTTCAAGCCTTCTGCGTTGGTCTGGAGGGCTGGCCTGACGTCCTCAACGGTCCGTTCGACGAGCACGCCGTTAATCATCCGGAAGCAGGTACGATCCCCAGGTAGTGGCGCCAGGGTTTCGAGAACAAGTCTGGACAAGGCGGGGTGATCGTCAGAGGCTGGGCGGTGAGACAGAACGTGGGATTCACGATCCTGGCGGTGAAGCCGAATTGAAGACTGTTGCCTTAATGACTCTGATAATGGCACAGCAGGTGTGGATGTGGATATCGGCTTTCACTGCTCCCAAGCTGGGCTCGTGACTGATGAAAGGTGGTCCACACAGAGGCGCAGTGAGGACAGATATTGCCATGTTCGCCTGTTGAGGCCGCCCAATATCACATGAGGTGGACGCGGATGACATACTTGTGTTCTTCAGCCTCCTGCTCGACGTCGCCAATCTTTTGCGCAAGCTGCTGCAGAGTATTCTTGAAATTGGAATACGTGGTCTGCAGCTCTGCAAGGGTGGACAGAAGCGTAGTCAGCAAAGAGATGGCGGTCCTCGTTGGATGCTTTGCGGCATCGTGTGTGGGTGAGTATCGTACCTTGCTGCTTCTTGGCGGGAGGAGGGTTCTTGGAAGCCATCGTGGGGTGACGAGACTAGTTCCGCCGAGCTCTGGGGCAGGGGACAGCAGAGTAGGATCGGTACTTCTCTTAGCTCAGGGCGGGCTTCTGAAGGTTTCTGAACAAAAAAGGAGAGTGGTCTCTTCTGATCGCTCACGTGTTCAGGCCTGGTGTCGGTTAGATGTATTTAGAATCTCCTCGACACACGAGGGGCTGTCGAAGTCGTTGCATTCCGCGTGGGGTGGACGATCACCTGGTGGGGTCTCGGAACCTCACCAGTGCACTCTGTGGTTGGTGCACATGGTGGTGCGTCCACCGGGCAAAAGTTGCCAAGCTGCGCGTCGATTGGTGACATGCTGGACCCTGACGAATGTCCTGTCGGCTGCCAGTCTTTTCCGACCACAACGAACAACCGGCTTCTCAGCAGCAGTAGGAGCGCAACGGCAACGGCCTGTCAACCAGGAATGCATCCTCACTTGCACACCAGCAGGACAATCGGTCAGTACGATCCTGCCCGCACTGCGTTTGAAAACTTCCGCCGCCACTGTTTCGCTCTCTCAGCCCAATAACTCTTCTCGCATCCCTCTGGGGGCTGCTCCCCTTTGACCATACTCGATACAGATTTCTTCTCTGTGCTGAAGCAGACTGCGTCGTCGGAAGAAATGCACACGAACCCAAATCCTGGCTAACATCTACTCCCGCACGAAAAAACAGCCTGCGAAGAAGTCATCGCGGTCCTTGAAGAGTGCCACGCCCGCGGCTTCCTATGGAAGTCGTTAGGTATGTGCAGCAGCGCGAAGCGCGACGTGACGCTGTGTCTGCGCGCCGAGCGGGTCAAGCGCACTGCCACCAACCGCGAGGCCGCCAAGGTCAAGCGTGAGAAGGTCAAGGCCGTGTGGGCCGACATCGACGAGAACTCTTAGGCGGCCGCGGCAAGACATCCTAGCTCTACCGGACAACAACCAAATCATCTGTCGTAGGGAGGGTGGAGATTTGAACCTCGAACTACAAGTGATGGAACAAAGAGAGAAGGCCCTATGGAGTCCAGCCATGCTATCGTCCAGCTGATAACGGGTGAGTCGACGAGCTGAACGAACAAGCTTCGAACGAAGACTTTCACACTTCGAGCCCGATCGACATGGCAACAAATATGCGCCTGCCAAGCAAGACGAGAATCCGTAAGGTCACCACCAAAACACATGCGATCTTTACCGAGTCTGGTCGCACCAACCATTCGATACGAATATGTAGTGTATTAGGCTAGGAGGCCGAATCTGTTGAGTTTCCTGTGCTGGTACTGTATATATAATGCCTTTCACGAGTAGGGCTGGAGTATCACCTCCCAGGGACAGCATTTACAGTGCGTTTTTCCTTACTTTTAAGAACCACAATAACGACACACCTCTCATCACCGCGAACATCCACGCACAAGATCTCCCATGGGTCAACAACGAGCCTGCAATTTCTTGTTGTACATTCATAGTTGTATAGAGTAATACATATAGCCATGGATCTGTTCATCACGTGATACACAGCAAGCTGCATTAACGTACGGCCCTGGACTGGACGTGCTAAGACAACACCAGGCAGTCGGGATAATCCTACAAACCACTAGCGCAAGTCGACTACCTGTCTCCATTACTCGCAACTCACGCACAGACGAGGCGCCTACAAGGTCTTGCGGAGGGCCATGCCGAACGTGTACAGGCCGAAGATGGCGATGATGCTGAGCACGACAGGTACAGGCTTGTGCGAGCGGAGGGCGCGAGGGATGGACGAAGCGCCGAGCACGATGGACGCGAGCAGGGCCAGCTCCACGCCGTAGGGCTGGCGGTTCTGGATCCGGTAGCCGCCGAGGCCGTCTTTTGCGCAGCAGAGCCATTGGTCAGCTTATGTGGTTTGACATGTGTGCCATGTGTGCGGAGAAGGATTGTACAGTGGCTTGTTTATAGTGAAAAACAAAAGACTTACAGAGAAGACCGACCGTCATGCCGGCGGCGACGGACGGGACAGAGCCGGTGCGCAGGTAGCCGATCGTGCCCCCACTGGCTGTGAGGCCACCGAGCAGGAAGGCGATGTTGTCGAGGGAAGACTGCAAGGACTGGTTAGTATATCGCTATATTTCCATGTCTTTGTATAGCTACTTGAGCTTCAAGAGCTTCACCGAGACTTTGCAAAGTGCGTTGTGCCACCCCGCGAGCTATGCCGAGGTCATCGCCAGCGTGGTTACTGCGGCGTTGAGGCAGCACGGACGTTGACGATGATGTAATTATCACCACTATGAGTGTGGAGTGGGGAATGAAGTCAGGTTTGGCTTACCATTGTAGCTGCAACTGTTTAACAAAGGGATTGAGTTCGAAAGGGTCGAATTGGTAAGGGCTGCAGAAACTATAATTTTTTTATGTTCGAATGGTCAGCTTCCCACGATCCGGACACTCTGGAGACTTCGGATGCTTCGGAGGCACGGAAGGTGCGGCTGGGGGATGACATTCCGCTTATGTCATCCATGCTCCACGCTGTGGCTGAAGCAGTCCAATGCGAATGCGGAGTAAAGCAGCTCCTGCCGTGCTTGTAGTGCCTGGACATCGAGTGGGTCTGGTCCACAACCACTTGCACTTGAAGCTTCCGTGGCCAGAGCTGTATCACCAAACTAGCAATTTCGACGATTCTGATAACCAAGCACCACGCCGACTATTTGCGATCCTCCACAGGGCAAAACTCAAGAGAATAGTACGCCCAACACCCACCTCGAACGACAAGCAAGCTTCAATGGCTCCCAAAAAGTCCTCTGCAGCCCCCGTGGCGGTCGCCCCAGGTCCGACAGCTCCCATTACCACCAGCACTGCGGCCCCGACGACAAGCACCAGCAGCAGCGTCAGCAGCATCCCGTCCTCCGCAAAGAAACCGAAGTCGGTGCCCGAGGTCCTCCAGCATACCATCCTTAGCGTCATCGACCAGTACCACAAGAAGACCCCGCAGCGCACAAAGCTCATCGACATCTTTCTCGCCTTCCTCGCCATCGTTGGGGCCCTGCAGTTCGTATACTGCGTTCTCGCGGGCAACTATGTACGTCGTCCCTATCTCTCGCAGTTGAGTTTGCGGTCGAATACTGGGAATTATCAGTGTACCGCATGGCTTCGGCAGGGGGACGATTAGAGTCGTCATTGAAGTACAGTGAGCTTACATATGTTTGATTTTATAGCCTTTCAACGCCTTTCTGTCCGGATTCTCAGCTACAGTCGGCCAATTTGTCTTGACTGGTGAGTTCGCACCGACCTATATCGCAAGAACGCAACGTTGTGGCGTGTCCTCGACTTGACATTGAGCTGACATCTTCGAACAATCACAGTATCCCTCCGTATCCAAACCAACGAAGCCAACAAATCCGACTTCCCCGCTGTGTCACCAGAAAGGTACTACTCTCCGAACATCAAAAGAACAGTGTATTGTAGTTTCCTCCGGTTATGACTAACGCAATTCCGTATAGGTCATTTGCGGACTATGTCGTGGGTAGCTTAATCCTGCACTTCTTCTGCATCAACTTCATAAACTAGAGACGGGCCTGGGGAAAAGCATGTGTGGATCGAGTGATGTGAGACCGCTGTTCACAACGAGACAGAAGTGGGTGAAGAATGAGCGCTAAGCAGTGCGCAGAGTGGTCGCTCGCATATCAGCAGTGGGCAAATCGCTGCTCCCCAGCAAAAAAAGTATCTTTATTCTAAGTGACGTTTTGACGACACGTGGCCTACTTGAGTTGTACATAGTCTTGGCTGAGTATCGCGTTGAGAAGCTCACTTCAGATGGACTGCTGGCAGTTGTCAGTCGAGAAGTACAAACGAACGCAACGCATGACAGCGCGGCCCACAGCATTAGAATTTACATGAACTTGTCGAGTAGGAGGCGGGTCAGCTGCATTCCTGTAGATGTCTCCACGTGCTTGTTTATTTGCAGTAATTTTGTGTACAGCCCATTAGCTTCCCCTCAGCTCTTTTCTTCTTCCTGCGCCGGTGTCGCTGTCCTTGATCCTCCAGCTTTGGGCGGGGGCGGAGGACCACCACTAGTCTTTGGCGGGGGCGGGGTGGTGTTCTGCTGGCCGATATCCCGCCATCTAGCTCCTTGCTCTTCTTCTCTTGCTCGGCAAAGTAGTCGTCCATGCCTCCTCCCCTATTTGTCGCGCCGTGATGCCTGTCCTTCTTCTTGCTCCTCGCGGGCAGCACACCTCCTGCTGGAGGTGAGGCTATTTGTGCTGGAACCAGGAAGTTGTTGTCACCGCCCAGTGGCGGCGGGGGATGTTGCGAATTCGAGGGTGGCGCCGGAGACGACGAGTTCGAGAAGCCGTTCGCATAAATACTGCCGCCAGGCGGCGGAGGCGGCGTCGCCAGTGTCGTGAAGCTGCCGGCACCAGCACCGCCCTGCTGCAGTCCAGCGCCACCAAACATGTTGCTCGCCCCAGTCCCCGCTGCAGCAAAGGAAGAGTTCTCGCCGCCGTCAAACATGGTCTCGCCAGGCCCCTCGACGGGCTCGCTCAAGGGCGCGGGCAAGCGGTGTAGCGCGCCAAAGCCGAGGACGCAGCCCAGGGCGCCCTCGCCGCCCCAGTCGCGGCTGGGCACAATCTCGAGCTCGCGCGTGACGTTGTACTCGTTGTTGTACACCCAGAGCTTGAGCGGGCGGCCGATGAAGTCCTCGACGAGCTCGCCGAGTCCGCTCTCGCCGTGCAGCGAGCCGTCCGGGGTGCCGAGGATGTAGTCGCTGTAGGGGAGGAGGCCGGCCATGTCGGCGGGCGAGTTGGCGGGGACGTCGAGTACGTGCCAGACGTTTGCGGCGAGGGCGAGGGGCGCCCACTGCAGTGACAGGCCGAGTGACGGCGACGGCGACGAGGGGGAGGCGCTGTCCGGGACAGGGATCGGGATGTGCATGACGCGCGTGCGCTGACCCTTTGCGCTCCAGATGCCCAGGGTCACGGTGGCGCCGGCGCAGTTGCGGATTTCCTGGGAGAAGAGGGTCGGGTCTGGGTTGTCCTGCAGATGGTTTGCGCCTGTGTTAGCGGCGGGCTCAGAACGGAGAAGAGCGCCGGGAGAGACTGGCATACAATCATGCGGCCGTTGATGCCAACAACGTAGTCGAACCATGGCTCGGCGTGGAGCTCGAGGTTGGTGTTGCGCAGGATCTGGAAGCCGTAGCCGGGGCTCTGCTGCTGGCCCTGCTGGTGGTGGGACGACGGATCGCCGTCGAGGCGTGATATGAAGCGGTTGAGGGCGTTGAACATGGTGGCGGTGTTCTATGGATTGGCAGCCCGACTAGATTGGGAGGTTGTGCTGGAGTTGGGCGCTGCCTGAGCTGCCTATATCATGGTTGTCGCGGTCGTGGGGTTGCTGAGGTTATGACGATGTTTCGAGGCAAGCTGTCAGGTTCAAGCAGAGTGCTGGAGGTCCCCTGGAAGCGCCAGGCACAGCAGGCCAAATGCTGCGCCACAGCACTCTAGAACAGCACTAGACCCTGCAATCATCGGGCCTAAGAGCACCTGCATAAACTAGAGTGGATTCCGATTCTTTCCTCCTAGCCCTCAACGTCCAGAAAGTCAACGATCCCTTCCCACCACAACCCCACGAATGATACTGTATCCCTTCAGCAGAGATTAGTTCTACAGACTCACCTTATCTCCAGCCCCGCATACGAGAAACTTTGACGGGCTGCATAGTCACTGAATCCGCGTACATGTAGATCCAGCGCAAATAACTCCACGCAAATACGCAGGACATGGGTTCACCTGTGATGAAGTCCGTCAAGGACCTCCCGCTCACCGAGGAATGCAACCACTGGACAGATGTCAGTCAAGTCCCTTGGGATCTTCAAAAGTGAGCGTCCTTCGTTACATGATCTTATAAACATCGGCCATAAAGATCCCTTTCATGTCAACTCGGCGACACTTGGTTTCAACTCTCATCTCCTCAGATCACTCTTCTCAAGCTTCTCACTACATCATTTTTGCAATGACTTGCTAATAAGACCCGTGGCCACGACTAGATACTGGCATCAGAGATACACAATATTCCCATTCTACGATGATGGCTTCCACCTCACTCACGATGCCTGGTTCGGCGTCACCCCCGAGCCCATAGCCACGTAAGTCCAAGCAAGCTCTTTCACCACCACCACCACCACCACCGACGGCCAGTCACTCACATCTTTGCAACCACAGCAAAATTGCCACGGAAATGTCGGCAACAACCCCGCCCCACAAGCGCGTCATAATCGACTGCTTCGCGGGCGTCGGCAACAACAGCATTGCCTTTGCCCAAGCCGCGGAGCCGCAGGACCCGGACGCCTTCCGGTGGGACAAGGTCGTCGCCATTGAGCGGGACGCCGCGACGCTCGCGTGCGCGCAGCATAATGCCTCGCTGTACGGCCCCGAGGTCGCGGACCGCATCGTCTGGGTCCACGGCGACAGCTTTACGTACCTCGACCTGCTGCTGGGCAGGGCCACCTCCACGGCCGCCGGTGCGCCGCCGCCGCTGTCAGGCGATCTGGTCGTGGATACGGCCACAACCGTCGTGTTTGCCTCACCACCCTGGGGCGGCCCCGGCTACAGCACGGACGAGGTATTTGATCTTTCGGGCATGGAGCCGTACAACCTCGCGCAGCTGCATGGGGCCTACTCGGCCATGGACCACGCCCTCTACCTCCCGCGGACTAGTGACCTGCGGCAGATTGCCATGCTTGTTCCCTGCGGCGGCGGCGAGGGGAGCGACAAGACCAAGATTGACGTCACGCAATACTGCGCCCAGGGCGCGAGCAAGGCGCTCGTCGCGTACATCCCTGCGTCGAGGCCGCCGACGATCTGATGTGCGGTGGATCACAGAAGCATCATGGGGCGGGGAAAAAAGAATCGGAAGCAACCATGTCTTTGTCCAGCATACGGCGAGAAATCGTCTATTCATCGCACCATGATCTATAAGTCTCTAAAGCGCTCGCACAATACTTCGCTCGTCAAACAAATCACGCAGCAGGCTCATCACACACCACTCCTCATCCACGGTGCCCATCGCGTACGTCGACTCGAACGCGAAAATGCTTAATTGGGCAAAAAAAGGCCGCAGAATCTTGGCCACCAGCTCGTCCTTTCGGTCGACGGTGAGCTCGTCATTGATTCCACCAGGGCCCAGTAGCGGTTTGCGGTGGTGCCCGGTCGCAGCTGGATTTGAAGAGCCAGGCTCGGTGTGAAGCGCGTGATTGTGCGTCCCGATCGAGTTTCCTAGCTCTTCCGACAGCTCATCGACAAGAGCAATGGGTTGATAAGAAGGCGATCTATATATCGCATCAATGGTGTCGGTCACGAAAAGCCACTCGTGAAGCTGAAAGTCATCGGGTGCAACTGTGACGAGGACATCGAGCAGTTTGCAAGCCTGCAGGATTGAAGTGTTGTTGAAGGTGTCCGCGCTGGGCGTATTGTCAGGGGCAACGACGGAGGCAATGGCGTCGTGCATCTCTGCGTTTACAATTGGCCAGAGTGGGGACAAGTGTACAGCAGAAGTTCGCAGCGTCAATGCGCGGATCACCATATATATCTCGGCTCTCGTGGTGGACGACGGCGACGAGGTCGCGGTCGCGGCGAGAAGCTCAATAAGGCGCTCCAGTATTGTAGGTAGATCCGCAACGAAGGCGTCGACCCCTGATGCCAAAATCAATGTGGCAATGCGGCGGAGGTTCAACTGTGTTTTGCGGTCGGCTTCAAGGCGTGCAGATGTTGCGCCAACACCAAACACAATACCAGCCGTGGTCGGTGGTGTGATGCGGCCGAGGATCTCCGTGACACGTTCCTTGTCAGAGCGGGTCCATTGCCGAAGAAGTGGTAACCAGTCGCTTCGGACCAGCTGCGTTGGTGAGGAGAAGAAACGTGAGTCGTTGAAAGCATCCCCAATATCCTTCTTCCAGGTTTTCTGGTTATTCTGCAGGCGTGTGAGCTCGTGTAAAAGAGTCAACATGCTCTTGGAAATGGTTTCGGGAAAGCCTTTAGAGCGAATGCTTGGGCTAACAACATTGGCAGAAATAGTCCCGGCAGCTGTTAGAACGCGATCGGACTCGACCAGTATCTTGGGCAAGATTGGCACAATCTGCGCGAGTATGCCGACGACGTCGTCAGCTCTCTGCTGAGGGCTGTTCGTGGCGGCTGTAGGCACTTTGCCATTTCTTTCCTTATCACTTGATGAAGTGTCGGCAAAGGTAGCAGGCCTGGTGGTGAAAAGGGCAGTGAGCAGCCTCAAGAAAATGTCCTGTACACAAGTTAATTTTTCACCCCCCGTGACGGTATGATTTGTGTGCTTACTCCAAGCTCTCGTCGCATCCTCTTTTGCTCCCCAAAGTTTGTGTTATCAACCTTCTCGCCAAGAATTGCCGCAAACTGAATAAGACTAGGCAGGGTCTGCCTATGTGGGAATGGATTCGTCAAAAGGTCTCTGAGGAATGTCATGCAGTCCTGCCATATCTCATCCATTGCGTCATCCTCGAGGGACTTGGCATAGTCCACGAGGAATATGACGAGATCGGTGTCTAGCAGGGATATCGTCAAAGTGGATTTTCGCGACGGCTCGAGCGCACTAGGATTGCTCCGGCTGTATATGGCGTTGAATATTGCCGGAATGGTGTTTGCTGGGCGTGATCCATCAAGTGCAGGGAGTAGGCTAAAGACTGCAGAATGCTTCGAGATATCGGCATCATTCAGACTTGATCGCCAGATGTCGACAACCGTTTCGAGACATTCGAGTGACTCCGCAGCAAAGGCGTGCTCGAGCAGCCTTCTGGCTCGATTCCGCATACGCAGAGACGTGTAGTTGAACGATGCAGCTGACTCAAGGTCAAGTGTACCAGCTTCGCTGCCTTGGCCCCAAGACCAAATCTGGAAACATATCCGCACAGCATCTTGAAACGCGAGGAGGACCGTTAGTCTGTCGTTGGCAGTCGCACTTCGCGTTTGGTGCTGCTCTGAATTGAAGACGCCCGAGACCATGTTGCCGAAAAAGCCTTGAGGCTGGTCGGGGCTTTTGACAACGACAGTCTTGCTCTCTTCTATAAGCAAGCATTCATGTGCCTTCGCAAGGACCTGCTCCAAGGCATTGAGCAGTGAGATCAGAGTTGTTTCGGGTGCGCTCGCAGCCTGCGCATTTAAGCTATGGTCCTTGAAGGTCACTCTCAATGTATTGAAGGTAGCGCCAACTTCAGCACAAAGAGTTTCCACTAGCGGGATCAAGACCTGGAATATGGATCGAGAGAACAATGGCAGGGTCTCCACAAGGAAGGCCACCCAGCTATCCAAAACAGGACGACTGTTTGACGCCGCCAGGCCGGCTTGAATACATTGCAGGAGGCCGGCAGGGATCTGGAAGGGTTCCGGCGCTTGCTCCAGGGATGCGCCGGAGAGTCGTGGGTTGCCTGCAGGATGATGAAGGCTTCGCTTTTCCAAGGTTGGCGACCGCGGGGCTTCCTGCATTGTTGCGGCCGCTTGCAGCTTCAGAGTCGACACGACAACGTCCATGAGCATTACCTGTACATAAGGGTCCGGACCAGACAAAGATTGTGACAGCTTCTCAATCAAGGCGTCTTGCATTTTAATCTTGTAAAGCGGCTCAGCATACGAAGTGCTTAAGATCTGCTGCAACACAGTCAAAGCGCTGCGGTGAAGCTGAGCCATCAAGGGTTGTCTATCATCATTGCTCGGGATGATGTTGCCAGCAATTGAACGCAGGCAGACTTGCAGGAAAAATTCCTGAAGAGAGAAGCCGCCCTCGGATCCAGCTGAGATAAATGTTAGTGATGGCGAGTACTAAATGGGAAGTCATTACACACTAATTTTAATAAGGCTTGGATCTGGATGCTCGATGATGCGTGTTGCGAGCACGCCCCAGAAAGCCTCTGGCGCCCAACGAAGAACATTAGAGAGCGTCCGAAGATAATAATTGGCGAGATCCAGGTCGGCATCATCATTCAAGTTAGCCGAGAGCAACTTTGGGGTCTTCGGTGAAACCTTAGTGCCGTGAAGGAACGTGAATGCCGAGAATTTATCGACGAAAATCAAAAACAGCCTACCATGGTTAGTGAAGTTGAACGACAAAGATATATTGCAGCCCACGAGACTCACTTTTCAATACCGACCATGTTTCTCAGCCACATCTTAGTCGTCATGAATAGCTGCACTCGTTCATCATGTAGCCCATCCAGCATTGAAAAGAGTGGCCGAGTGAGCATGACTTTGTGGTGGTCCATCCCCGCAAGCCTCAAACTGGGGCTGACTTCTACTGTCGGGCTTCTGAGTCCCCGGCGATCGTGATGAGACGGGTTGTCTTGCAAGGTGTGCGTCCAAAGGATAGCGAAGCTTCGTCCTGGGTCGGCCCGACGAACTGCAAATGTTCCAACGCTGTCATCTTTTGTCATCAGCTCTGTGATTGCGGCCTCAACTTCGCGATTTGAGGGTGGCAATGCCGATTGAAGTTGCCACAGCCCACGTACAGCTTCGACATGGTATTTTGGATTGGACAGAGACAAGAAGTTCCATGCGTGTTGTACAAGAGGGTGGACTAGCTTCGAAAGGAGGCCCACAGAGATTCTCTCTCCTGTATACAACTGAGTGGATATGAAGAGCATCGATTTAAATGAAAGAAAGTCGAGGCTCTCTTCTGAAAGTCGTGCTTGCACCGAGCGCAGCAATTCATCAATGTCTATCGGGTATTCATTGGGGGCTTTCGATAGTAGTAGCGCCAGAAGCCGACTCTTAGTGGAAATCGAGGCTGCAGGGAATCCGGAGGTAAGACTGTTGCATGTCGTACTACAGGCTTTCTGCAGCAGCATCTGGGCTGTCGACCGAGCCGGGAAGGGAATTGGGCCTGCCTCCAGATTTCCCTGCTCCGAGACGTAGAATTCCTTGATTCGCTTTAGAAGTTCGTTATTTGAGGTAGACGCCAGCACAGGGGCATCTACGGATGCGGTCGAGTTTTCCCTGCCGGATCGGAGCGGAAAGGCCCTCTCGGGAACCATGTCAACAAGTTGCAAGACAATCTCAAGAGCCTGGTCGATTATTAAATCCGAGACCGAGTCTGTGGTCTGCTTCGAGGTCTCCCCCCTGTCGTTAACGTCTTCCATCATAGCCAGGATTGCAAGTGCAGCTAGAGGAGCATGAATTGTGACCATTTCTTCTTCCCGGATATTGAAGTGAGCCATGATAAATTGCACAAGAGCAAGCGACTCGTTCCGTTTCGCCACGGTCGCGTTCCCAGGCCCTAATGCTTGTGCCATGAGGCTGACGAGCTCACCATAGATCAGTCCACTCTCGACTCCGTCAAAGAAGACACTGGCGCTCCGCAAGACCTCCGTGAACTCAGCCTTGGTGGAAGCCTTTAATTTGAAGTCCTTGACACTCGTAATTACTGGCAAGAATACTTCGGGAACAACGAGCCCACCAATTTCCCATCTGTCCATCAAAGACAAGCAGATCCTGTATGGTCGCGCTCTTTCAGTCGCATTTTCTCCTGCAGCTGAGTTGATCATGGATAGTAAAGCGTGACTGAGAGAGTGTAGTCCATGCTCTTCGAAGTAGCTCGTCTTAGAAGCCAAGAATCCGGAAGTAGTCTCTGGTGGTGAGACGGGTGATTCAGGGGCGGCGTCGCGTTCGGTAGCAGCGGGCTCTGGACCGAGGAACCATGCCCACAGTCGCCGGTTGAGGCTCATATCTCGCCGAGTCACCACGCCGACAGCAGCCTGTAGGAGAAGCTCGATGTCATTTTCCTTGACACGTGTCTGCAGGATCCGAGAATGCAGCGGTAAGTGCGTCACGAGCAGGTCGAGGAAGCCGCGCTGAATGAGCAGCTGATCGTCGAGAAGGCCAGCTGCGAAGCAACGAAGGAGAAGTCCAGGTTCGGGTGATGTAACCAGAGCCGCAAGATCGTCGGCATACTCAGCAGACTCGCCAGCTACATCGCTTTGTCCGAGCCGAGGTAGGTAACGGACAAGATATGCCAGAGCACCTGTCCTGCGGGTTGAGCCCGTGATTGTGGCAAGGAAGAAGCATTGCCAGAAAAATTCATCGCCAGTCGAGTGGATCTCAGAAAGCTGCTTCCCGCGAGGTTCACGTATAGCGACTTTGAAGCTCTCTACGAGCTTTAGTGTACGATCGAAGTCTTCGCTAGTTTCTTCCTCGAGTCCCGGGAGAAGTGCAAGGATAATGGATTTTAGAGCCGGTCGGAGAGCTTTGGCTTCTACCTTCAAGAAGTATGTCTCAAGTAGATCGAGAAACGGACCACGGACTTTCAGCGAGGCAAAGGACAGGACGGTTGCGAGGCCAGGCAGGTAGAGGGGTAAATCTCTAGACAAGTTGGCAATGCCGATGAAGGAGAATATGTATCTGTAGACTTCCAAGGCTTTTTGGTGAACGCCAGACGGCAGAGACGGGTTCAAACATTGCGCCAGTCGTTTCGAGACCAGAGCCTTTGAAGGTACGGCGGTAATGTTTGCGGGTCGAGCTTGTAGAGCTTTGAGCAGCCTGCTAAGGCAGGAAATGTAGTCGGCCCATTCTTGCAGAGCTGTCTCGAAAAGGGAGAGGGATCGTTCGACACCAGATGCGTATTTCCGGTAGTGCTTGTCCTTTGAGGCGGCAGAGTCGTCTGTTGGGCACCGGTGGATGTTAACACGAGCTTGTCTAGAGGAGGAGGGCCTAGGGGAGGTGTGCACCTGCACTGAGTTGGTTCCTCCACTGTCGCGGCGTTGGCGATGCGCGGCCGGAGCTTTCGGGGGACATGGAGCGGCGGGGGCCAGGCTCAAGGGCCATGGTAGGCGAGCGTCAGGGCGGGAAGAGCTCTGGAACGCATTGCCTGTATGCCGCAGTGTGTTGGCACAGTTGGAGAGCTGCCGGGCGTGTGAGCGAGCGAGGTTGTGTTGTTGCCAGAGGACAGACAGTCTTGAGCACATGCGAGACACGATGCCGTCGCAACAGGCATCGCCCACTGCCATCAGTGTGGAGACCAGGAGGGACAACCTGGAATGTCGGGTGTCCGAGACGCCCTTCGTACAGGGACGGGTGCGCCTGCGTAGGTCGTGGTGTCGAGGCATGTATAGCTACCCTAAGGTACTTTGCAGCCAGGCAGGGGTCCACTGAGGATGCTCACAGGCTTCCCTAGAGACCTCATGCACTAACAAGCCTGAAGCTACCTAGCTCTAGGCAGAGTTACGTGCTACCGGTACTGTTCCCATGGTCCATCACGCCCTACTTTAGCCGTTCGCGCGCATCGTCGCCTGCCATTTTGGCATTCCTCATAATTACTTGCAGCCACCTCGCGGGCGCTATCTCAGCTGTGCAACAACAACCATTAGAAACCCACGGTTTTGACTTTGAGGCTGCCTCGAAGCTTGGCTTGGATACTAAGGCAGCCTTGTTTCAGCCCGGCCGGAACTAAGTCATGGGCCCGGTTGCGACCTGAACCAAGACCGCTTACCCAGACCACAGGCTTCGGCGAGAGAACCTCACGATAGCCTCGTCTTCCCACCAGAGAGGTCAGCGAGATGGTGCGCGGCCAGCTACCGCCTACGTGACCATGGGCCCAAACGATGCTTGTCCGCCTGGCGTCGGCGCAGACACGGACGCCGACGACGACAATGAGCGTCGCCGGCCCCCGCTGCCCCCTCGGCCCAGCATGCAGGCGAAACCCACCACGGCCATCTCCTCCATGAATATCCAGACGCTCGCGTTCCCGGACGGCACCAGGGGAACCTTCTCCACAGACACCACAGACGCGATCCGAGGTTCTGGGGCCACGAGCCCGCTCAGCCGGGACCGGGCAAGTTCAGTCAGCGGTGACGCCGACGACAACATGAGCATCATGAGCTATGCCCCTACAGCAAGGCCACTAGGGGACCTCGAGAGCCTTCTCGGCGGCGAGACCAATAGGAAGAGTCCCGCCTGGGCGCTGCTGCGCGCCCAATCTGCAGCTGTGCAGCCTTTTGAAAGCAAAGCAGATGGTGGCCAGGACGACTCCCTGCCCGCTTTCGACACCGAGTTTGACCCGATTCCTGGAGAGTCGGAGAGCGGCATGTCGGACGACGACAGGCTCACCCTGTGGAAATCCAAGCTGAAGCACTACATGGTATTGTCCTCGGCGGGCAAGCCGATCTACAGCAGGCACGGGGACCTTGGGCTCATCAACTCTTCCATGGGCGTCGTGCAGACAATCATTTCTTTCTACGAAAGCTCCAACGATCCGCTTCAGGGATTCACGGCGGGCAAGACTCGGTTCGTCATCTTGACCAAAGGGCCCTTATATTTCGTGGCCATAAGTAGCCTGGGCGAGAGCGACCAGCAGCTCCGGTTTCAGCTCGATGCCCTGTACATGCAAATCCTCTCGACTCTGACACTTCCCACACTAACAAGAATCTTTGTGAACCGGCCGTCGTCAGACCTGCGCAAGCCGCTCCAGGGGACCGAATCCCTTCTCTCGTCGCTTGCTGACACCTTCACCAAGGGGTCGCCGTCAGCGCTCCTCGGGGCGCTAGAGTGTCTGAAGCTGCGCAAGTCCCACCGTCATGCCATCAACAATGTCTTCTTGAGGGCTCGGGGAACAGCGAATCTTCTCTATGGCCTCATAGTAGCTGGCGGTAAGCTAGTCAGCGTGATACGCCCTCGCCGGCATTCACTTCACCCGAGCGACCTGCAGCTCATCTTCAACATGCTCTTCGAGTCTGGTGGGATTAAGGCTGCAGGCGGCGAGAACTGGATCCCGCTTTGCCTGCCGGCCTTCAATAACCAGGGCTATCTTTACATGTACGTGAGCTGGCTCGGCGTCCGCCCGGAAGGCGAATCCAGCTCTTCTTCTACACCGAACCCAGATGGCAAAGCAAGCAGTGGTGGAGAAGGCGGCTCCATCGACCAGGACACCGCCATCATCCTCATCAGCCCCGATAAGGAGAGCTTCTTCGACCTTCAAAAGATGCGGGACGATGTCATCGCGGAGCTGCACCGCAAGAAACTCCTCGACACAATATCCGAGGTGACCAAGCGCGGCCGCCTAGCGATCCACGAGATCACCCCAGCACCGGCGGCCGCTGCCGCCGCCACCGCCGCCAACACAACCCTCAACAGCAACAACACGACATCACCGTCAATGATAAGCCACTTCCTGTTCAAGTCCCGCGCAAACGTGCAGTTCACCATGCCCAGCCTGTCCCTTGCCTTTGCCGACCCTGTCCCGCGCAGGAGGCTCATGACGCTGTACCACGAGCTGCACGCCGCCGTGCACACGCGGCACTCGCACCTCAAGGTGCTCCACTGCGCCGGCGAGGACTCGACGTCGCTCGCCTGGGTCACGCCCGTGTTTGAGCTGTACTGCGTCGCCGGGCCCAACACATCGCGCGCGGTGCTCACGCAGGCCGCCAACAAGATCATGCAGTGGGCCAGAAGGGAGGAGGAGCGCCTGTTCATCATAGGCGGAGGTGTGTTTTGATGAATGGGCCGGAATTGGGAGGAGACACGAATTTGTAACAGAGGCTGACGGGTTTAGGACGTGGGGAGCTGAAAACGTCCATCTCTCCGTCCTGTTGTTCTAGAGCGAAAGCCTCCGCATGCTCACTTAACACACTTGTGCAATGTCATGTATGCACAATTGACAAGGAAATACAATATACCGTGCTAGACTATCTGTACATACCATCACTTGTAACCAGAGATCGACCCCGTCGCAACCGCAATCATTGACAATGGTTATGCATCGCCTGCTGAATGCGCCTTACACAAGATTACAGTTTTAAATCATCACAACCACAAGCTATCGGATGATGTTGATATTCATACTGAGCAAACAGTGGAAACCCTATCGAGTTCTAGTGATGATATTTTGGCTCTTAAGATTACAGAAAGGAATCACGACTGCCTAGTGTCATGTAAAACCATCTTTCTCGGTCTTGTCCATTAGTGTTTCCGCATTATGATGTACCAATCCTCGGCTGTCAAAACACTGCCTAAGATACAGCGTATAGTTGACGGCATGTGCCAGTCCAAAACTTGTTCTACAAAATTGTGCGAAAGCCGTGGCACTGTACAGCTTCAAGAGTGTAGCGCGGCTCTCCAAACCTAGAAAGGTTCTCTATTTCACGTTGCCATGCCTCGGCTCTTCGACCCTTTCCTTACCACGCTCTTCGCCTCTTTCACGAGCTTGGTGATTTTGGCGCGGACCAGCTTTCGTAGACTTCTGTGCTTGCGTTTCGTGTGAGAAACTCCCGGTGGAAGTAGATCATTGTCGAAATCTGGAACCTTACTTCCTGTACTTTTCGTTGCCAGGCTTTGTTCTGTGTACGACTTGCCTGTTGCTTCCAGAAAGTCAATGCATTCGTGAGCATCAGTCTCATCAAGCCAGCGCAGGACACTTGACATGCGATTCTTGACTCGGACAGTCGTTCTTTTCTGTCCATCGGCATTTCCATCAGTTGTATTTGGAATCAGCCTTTCTTGGCTAACACTTTGCGGCGAAGTCATCCCCGGCATATGAATTATGGTCGAGCTTTCCACAACTTTTGGCTTGCTCATCTGCTTCTCGTGTCTCAGCTGAGGAGACTTGGCCACATCGCTAGGCTGCACAGTTTCTTTGTTGATGTCATCCTGCGAATCTGTGGCTCGAGAGCTACGGGAAGTCCTCACTTTGAGCTTGCGAGGAGGTCTTTGACCAACGGACGACAAGCCGCCAATGGAGACCTGCGTCGGTAACTTATCTTGAGTTGACTTTTCGGGCGCCAGCGTCATCTTGAGCCTTAACTTTGGAGGGCTGTGCTGTGGGAGGACTTCATTCTCCCGAACCGGACGCGTGGGCAACTGTTTCTTCAAACCATTGCTTTGCACGTTGAGAGTCTCCGTAGAGGTGAGTTCAAAAGGCTTCAGAACCTCCACGAAATCGCCGTTGTCACTGACTGCCGAGCTTGAAGTGAGACTCAGTCCGGTGAGTCCAGGAAGGGCAGGCAAAGCTTTCATCAAGTGCGATATACTGTTCTTCACCTTAAGTTGACGGCTCGCAGATATGGGCTTTGGCTCAAGCAGAGTTGTCAGAGCACAAGAGGGAAAGACTGGCCCACTCTCCATCGTGTTTCCTCGTGACGGTAGCGGGTCACTGATTCTCTCGAAAGCGTCTCGTCGTCTACGGCTGTGATCCAAGGGTAAACTTTGGTAGGTCGTTGTGATATCGGATAAACTTAGCGCCCTATCTGTGAAGGGCATAGGTCCAGGCTCGGTCAAGCTTCGTTGAATTCGACCATTACGAGTACACCTGGCATCATCTCCAGTGAGCCCAGTCGGTTTTGGCTGTTGTTGTTTGCGTGCATGATGACCATCTTCGACGAACGTATATGAAGCACTTAAACCTGGCATGCCTTCTTCGATCGGGACTTCCACGCTAATTATTTGTGACGTTTTTCGAATCGACTTTTGTGGAGGATCCAGTTGATCATAATCTTGTGCAGGACTGATATCATCTGTAGCCGTCGAAGCATCAAAGTCCTCTACAGTCTCGTCTCCAATGATCACACCCTGCTCGCTGTGGATTGTAGGTACTGACCTCTTCTCGACATAAACCTGCCGACTTGGCGTGTATGTTGATGTCTTTTGCGTCGTGGTCAACCGGTAAGAAGGGTAACTGAAGATTGGAATGTCTCTGACTTCCACGTCCTTGTGGGGATCAAAAGTATCTATAGATCTTCTCGATTGCTGTGACGGTAGAAGATCAATATTATTGATCGTGAACGGAGCATCCGTATTGTGATAGCTCTGTCGACCATACACATCACCGTGAGCAAAAGAAGCTCCAGTCTCTGCACAGGCCATATCTAGAAGCTTCGGTGACCCTGGGCTGGGTATCTGGCTCTCAGTGGAAGTGAATTCGGAGTCGTGGTCCCCATAATATCGGTTGGCCTCATAGTCGCTGGTGCCTCCACTCTCTTGGAGGTTGCTAGGCAAAGATTGGCCAATTGTCGACCTGCTGGAACCAGCACTTGCTGAACATGGCTTATGAGCCCCGAAATCTTCGGTGTAGTCATAGTAATAGGTCGCGGGCTGGGCCGTGGTCACTAGTGATCTCGATTTTGAGTCGAGCTTGGCGTAGACATCCGGTGGCAGTGGAGGAGCGGGGGAAGCCAGACTGAAGGTTCTGGATTCGTTTGTGTCCACCAGGAAGCCATTTCTTGCATTCCAAGAAGCAATGGACGCTGCAGACGTCGTTCTTAAATACGGTCCCTTCAACGCACGGTTGTCTGTCAAGATGCCGTGGTCTTGCAGCCTAGGAGTCGAGCCGTTGACCTCCATTCGGAGACCCAGTGGGGGCCGGCCTGTTGTCCTGGATGGGCCCAGCGATCGGAAAGACCCATGCTCGGTTCTCTGTGTATGATATCAAGATATTAGGATCAGTGATCTGGGTATATGGACTGGAGACATGTTTCCACTTACAGAAGAGATTCTGTCGATTTCGACCATGCGACTGTAGTCGATCAGTCCCGTTTCAGTCAGAGCAGGGGACGCAGGACGAACACCTGGTCGTCTCAGCCGAGTTGGGTAGGGGAAGGGAGATCTTGGCCTTTGCAGCTGAAGGCTGCTTGCCTGTGTCAGCATCGTGAGATTTGATGACTGCCGGGGCAAATATCTCGAGCCGCATGTAGTCATTGAGTACGAACGGTGCCCATGTTCGCCCGTTGAGTTGGATGGCAGCGTGCTGCTAACTGATCTCAGGCTTCCGGAAGTGTACAAGGAGTGCATCTCGGATGCTGTCTGGCTTCGGCTTCGGTTTGACAGGCAAACGCCGGCCCGATTGCGTCCATGTGCGGAGGGATACCTGTGTGGATGGGGAAAAGGATTCCCGAATTCAGAGAACGACTCTTTCCGCCTTGGCGACGCCAGGACCGGCCTGATGGTCCACATGCCAATGTCTCCTGTCTCGGTCGTTGTCTTCAGCATGCCCTCAAGAGCCCCTGGGGAGGGAAGCAAAATCGAGTTCTCATTCACAGCTTTGAGAGGCTTGTGAAGCGGTCTGCGAGTCGAGAGGCTGTGGGCTGGCCGTCGGTGAAGCGTGTAGCCGCTTCGCATAGCGCCTTGGCTGGCACAGCGTCTCGGGAAGCGCTGATGATCCATGATGACTCGAGAGCGAAGAGCAGGCCCGTGGCCACACTCTATTGCGATGTCAGTAGATTAACAGATAAGAAGTATTGTCCAACTTCCAACAAAAAGAGGCGCTTGGCTGGTGAAGCGGGTGTTGCTTGAATGCTTGCTGGTCAAGAGAGGGACATAGTGGGGATGTACGATGCTCCCTGGATCTGTGTTGCCGAGTTCTTGCTCGGCAACGTCGAAGGAAGGTGCGGTCGTGGCTCCCATCATATTACATGGCAGTCACGTATTTAGCCTGACAGGCTACTCTACACATGGCAGATCAGATTTTAGAATCGGAACTGCCAGATAAACGACACTACCCTATATGAATACAATTTTGTGAAGCTAAATTCCAGCATGCTCGTAATCTTCACTAAGGGCCAGTGGTGTGACTCTACAAGAGTGAGGCGGAGTAGAAGCCCTATGCGAGTGACTGAATCTAGTTTCTGGCCAGCGTGCATATTACGATTACCCTTAGTGGAATTCTTGGAGCGATTGATAAATATGCCGAACTCCTAGACTCATTTAAGTGATGTTTCCACAAACTCATACCAGTGTCGATGATTTAGACATGCAGGAGACAAAGCCGCATTTCTAGCCATGGTAAATACCTTATGAAGCAGTAAATTGTTACTTAAGGAGCATGGAAATTGACTACTTGACATCCGCATCTCTCGATGTTGTTACTTACCATAACACCTTCAGTAGCAAATAATTCTTCAAAATGACAAGATCGTAAGGGCAGAATCGAGGCACTTGATGCTTTTGTTTATATTCTGATCGTACTTCGGCCAGCAACTGTCGTGTATCAATTTCTATTATCGCCGATATCGAGCGTCTAGTCCTCATCAGCGATCTGTGATGTGACCATGCATGGTATCTTGAATTATTTTTTGGCTAGGGACGTATGCAGCCAAGTTCTAGCAATATCAGATCTCGTAGCTCAATATGACTAAGGAAATCGAATGGCATGGATTGCGTCCGTGTCCGTGTTGAGCTTGTCGGGTCTGTTCCTAGATTTAGTTAGACATTGATCATCTGCTATCTGCAAAAATGGTCTTGGTTCCCTATATTACAACAGCACTGAGTAGACTTTCAGGTAAGCCCACGGCAGCAACACGACAAGCGTACTAACGCAAAATGTTCATATCTGCAGAAAAGAAGACGAGAAATCGTGTCCAAGGATAAATTTTCGCCCTTTCTTACTCTTGTCATAATTGCAAGCTATGCTAAACGTGTTTGTGTTTGGCCTAGAATTGAGTCTTGATCTCCACTAACTCGTCAAGAGGTCGATCTAAGGTTGAGTTTGAAAAAAATTGCAGCCTCTGGGGATGAGCACCTTTGGAGAAGCGTAAGATTTTGTCACCGTCGTCAAGGCGGCTAGCAGAAGTGAGTAGTCTGAACCCGACAAGGCTGCCTGCAAAGAAAAATTCGCGCGTTTGTACTAAAGATCTGCACTTAATGCGCGATTTTTTTTGCAGGCAGCCTCGCCCGATAGGGTATCAGTACACGGTGTCTGTATCAAGACTGTCCGGGTCAGAGCTCCGAATTAGCCAGAAGAACTCAACAGGCAAAGCAACAATAGTCATCGATGCACCCCGACTCCACATGGACGAGACGTCGCGGGATGGGAGTCTGTCACGGCCCTCCTCAGCTTGAGTAGCTACATGTCCGGACTCGGCAGGCTATACATGTGTAGTTTAGTAGACGTCTGCCCGATTAGGAAATTTCGGAGGAACTGTGGATTCCTGAAGTCGTCAGCATGTAGAATTAGAGATTGGACACGCGCAAGAAGGTTGGCGGCTGTTTCATACAGATGCAGAAACGAGAATGAGTTGCTGTCATGGGGAGATCTGTCTAGAGACAAGGATCATGTGTCGTGAGCTTTGGATGCGCTCGGTGATCTAAAATCAGCTCGCGACAGCCTTGTGCTCCACGTCGTGACGACATGGCCATGACGGCCCCCAATCTGTCGGGCTGTAGACGGCAGTCTTACTGTTGCCGGGAGTCTATTTTTGATGGCGAATTAGCAACCGTCGATGGTTTGGGAGATACCTCGGAGACGGACGGCAAGGCGTCAGCAGAGGTTGGAGACGGTGGGGGAAAGCAGGCACCGCATCCTGGCCTGCGCGCCCGCTGACAAGCGCCGAGTGGGGAACCCTGGCGATTGCAGCCCCGCGCGGGATCCACGGATGCATCACGGAGCCGTGCCGGGCTCGAATTGGTTGGCTCGGGGTGATTGGAGATGATGGTGTGTGGATGAGACGGTGCAGACGGCGCAAAAGTGAACACCTGTCTTCTCCAACGGACAGCGCCCAGCCTGTTCCGCTTCTGGCGCAGGAGGACGCGGCACTTTGCAGTTCACGCAGGTCCGGCGATGCGCCATGGGCGGCCAGCCATTTGGAGAGCGGACCGGGCGGGTTCATCATTAAATTCCGTGCTGCGCAGTTGATACTGATTGTTGGTGAGATGCATGAATAGCCCCGCAGTGGCAGCTCCTGCGGCGCCCTTACTCTATGGCGGAATGGGAGGCGCAGCGCGCGTCCGCTGCAAGCTGCAAGCTGCAAGGCCCGCACCTGACACAGCACAACAGAACACAGTTGCCCCAATTGCATATCGGCTCGGGCGGGCGTGGCAACTTTTCTTACTCCGTAGGCTTGCTTACAAACTGTGTGAGCGCAAGGAGGGGCGCGTTCTCAGCTCGTCGCCATTGGAATACCGCTACCTCGAGGCACTTGTCGTGTCCAAACTCGTGTGCATTTTTGCGGTGCCGCGATCTCCTCGCCGTAAGGAAGGGGGGGAAAAAAAAAAGTATCACGGCTGTTGCCTCCCCCTTTATCAACACACCCGCCACAACACAAGGCAGATTTGAAGTCGATATGGGGAATGATGACCATGTGCCTAATCCCGAGGTCACTGCGTGCTCCGGCATGGTGTCCTGCCAACCCTGGCCTGGCCTGCCCTGGCCCGCCCTGGCCTGAACATGCGCCGCCCGGGCCCCACCCTGGCCGGACCCTTGATGTCGTTATCCGCCCGCCCACCATCCCACTATCTGGCAATGTGGCCACTTTGTCCAGCTTGCCCCAGCGTCGCCTGTCGCCATCTATCCAGCTGGAGAGCCCCGTCTTGCCTTTAAGAGCGCCCTTCCCTAGCTCTAGAGTGACAGCCAGTTACCTCTTCTCATCAACCATCATCTCTTCCCACTGACTCTGCCGCTCTCTCGTGGTCAGATATCCCATTCACAATGCAGACCGCACGAAGAGTCGCTTTCGGCCTGCTCGCTGCCGCGGCAGTTGCCAGCGCTTCCGACGTCACCCAGCTGACCAAGGACACCTTTGATGACTTCGTCAAGACCAACGACCTCGTCCTTGCCGAGTGTACGTCTTCCCTCTCTTCCTAGAGCCCTCAAGCGCTGTACTGACCCTCCTCATCGTCCAGTCTACGCCCCGTGGTGTGGTCACTGCAAGGCCCTCGCCCCCGAGTACGAGGAGGCTGCCACCCAGCTCAAGGAGAAGAACATCAAGCTCACCAAGATCGACTGCACTGAGGAGGCTGATCTTTGCCAGTCCTTCGGCGTCGAGGGCTACCCCACCCTCAAAGTCTTCCGTGGCGCTGACAATGTCTCCCCCTACTCTGGCCAGCGCAAGGCTCCTGCGTAAGTTATTATCTGGACATGAACACTTCATGCGCAAAGTGATGGGAGAGCTAACACCGCACTCTTACAGGATCACCTCCTACATGATCAAGCAGTCTCTGCCTGCCGTTTCTGTCCTTACCTCCAAGACCTTCGAGGACTTCAAGAACTCCGACAAGGTCGTTCTCGTCGCTTACATCGACGCCGCCGACTCGGCCAGCACCGATGCCTACACTGCCATTGCTGAGAAGCTCCGCCAGGAGTACCTCTTCGGCTCTACTAGCGATGCCGACCTGATCGCGGCCGCTGGTGTCAAGGCTCCCGCCGTTGTCCTGTACAAGGACTTCGATGAGGGTCAGGTTGTCTTTTCCGACAAGATCGAGGAGGAGTCTCTCGTCGCTTGGGTCAAGACCTCCTCCACCCCTCTGATTGGTGAGGTCGGCCCGGAGACCTACTCTGGCTACATGTCCGCTGGCCTGCCCCTTGCCTACATCTTCTCCGAGTCCGAGGAGGAGCGCAAGGAGCTCGGTGACGCCATCAAGCCCCTCGCTGAGAAGTACAAGGGCAAGATCAACTTCGCCACCATTGATGCCAAGCTGTACGGTGCCCACGCCGGCAACCTGAACCTTCCCACCGACAAGTTCCCCTCGTTCGCCCTTCAGGACACCGTCAAGAACCAGAAGTTCCCCTTGGCCCAGGATTCTGCCCTCACTGCTGATTCCATCACCAAGTTCGTCGAGCAGTTCGTTTCTGGCAAGGTCGAGGCCAGCGTCAAGTCCGAGCCCATCCCCGAGACCCAGGACAGCCCCGTCACTGTCGTTGTTGGCAAGAATTACGAGGATGTTGTCCTTGACGACACCAAGGACGTTCTGATTGAGTTCTACGCCCCGTGGTGCGGACACTGCAAGGCCCTTGCCCCCAAGTACGAGGAGCTCGGTGCTCTGTACGCCAACTCCGAGTTCAAGGACAAGGTTGTCATTGCCAAGGTTGACGCTACTCTCAACGACGTCCCCGATGAGATCCAGGGCTTCCCTACCATCAAGCTCTACGCTGCCGGCTCTAAGGGCGAGCCCGTCACCTACAGCGGCTCTCGCACTATCGAGGACCTGATCGAGTTCGTTGCCAAGAACGGCAAGTACGCGGCTTCCGTCTCGGCTCCTGTCGAGGCTGACGAGGCCGAGACGCCCGTAGCCCCTGCTGCCACTGAGGCTGAGGAGGCCGAGGCTACCGAGGCTCACGACGAGTTGTAAGCGGTCAATAACAGATCGGTGAAACAAACAAAAGACAGTAAAAAGAAGTAAAACTTTTCAAAATGGGATCTTGCATTTTCTGTATTAGCTATAGTGGATAGGCCAAGCCACATGTTACATTGCAAATCAGTTTCAGGCGCGCGCGCAACAGTTACAGCATAGGTCAAGAATTTCATGCTTTGCCACGATGAGTTGATGGTTGCAAAGTCGCGCACGATGCACGTGGTGAATTTCGTGAGAGTCCGCCGTCGAGTTTCCAGATGACAGTGCCTTGAACGCGGTTTGTACGCAACCCATGAAGGAGAAGGACGTTAGCCATGCCGGGTAGTCCCGAAATTTCAAAAGCTCCAAGTCGATTGCATGGAGCTCTGCCGCCTGTCTTGGTGGAGCAGGAGCTCTGCAATTGACGTTGCCCATCCGGAGCTCCTCCGCCCCAGCCCGCCAAGATCACCCTTCCCATCACCAACTTCCTCTAGCACATCCCACCCTCCAACAAGTCGCTATCCGAAAGCTCGAGCACGCACGCATACCACAACGCAAACGATGGCCTCCAGACTTCTGACGACAGCGCGGGCCCGCGGCCTCTGGATCGCGGCCCCCGCGGCACGCAGCTTTCACACCAGCGCGCGGCTTCTCGCCGACGGAATCGCCGCCGCTCCCCTGCCGGCTCGGAAACCGGTCGGCGCCTTCCGCGGAGGGTGAGTCTTGTCTGTTTTGGCTGGTGTCATCTCTCGCATTGGAGAGAAACACCCTCCTTAGCTAGTTGCCTAACTTCCTGCATGCTCTATGCGGGCCGCCTTTCGTTTCGTTATTTTCCTGGACCTGTTGTCGCTGACGTCTGGAATTCGACTTGTGCGATTTGGCAACCATGTAGACTCCTCGGCTTCCTCCTCGGTAGCACCGCCGCGGGCGCCGGTGTGTACGGATACGTTCTCCGCGAGTACAAATCGAGCAACGACCTCCTAACCGAGGACATCTATGTGCGTTCCCCAACCGCCCGAACGGTGGCGACCCTGATGTCGTCGAAACTGCCCTAAGCCTGCCCGGACGACTTTTACTCTTCATTCATGAAAACATTTAAGCCACGACTACCTGCACCGGACAGTACAGGCGGGCTCGCGATACTATAGGCGCGCCCCGCGCAACCAGCCGTGTTGCCACTGACCCCGCCACGACGAGAAAGAGAGTCTTGACTGCTAACGAATTGTTGTATCTTGCGCGATATAGGCTCTGCAGACCGCCTGCCAGCGCCTGAATCAATACGTCGCAACACTGGAGGAGAAGATGGACGCCGCCGAGAGGAGACGCAAGTGAAGAACAGCAAACACTGGGAGCCTATCGTGCTGAGGAACCAGGAAGGATGCACCTGAGTGCCGATAAAACGCAAAGTGGTTTGGAGAATGATGCGTCGTAGCGATATTTGTCGACTACACGAATTAATCTCTCCTCGCGGGTATGTCTACAGTTCAAAAACTAGCGATGTGCGGAGAGAGTCGCGAAGGCGCAGGTACTTCAGTCGCCATAAGGAACTCTGTACACATTTGGAGCCACCAAGGAGTCATTGTGTCGAGGATCTGTGCATCAATGTATAACACGCATAAGAATTCAATGTTGTACAACACATTGCTAGCATGTATTTATGTGTATGGTGGTCGGGGCCGGCCTTTGAGGTTCTCTGCACCACTTGTTCCGATGCCAAGCTCACAGCTGGCTGAAGCCAATCGATGATATTACATGGTCAGGAACAATGCATCAACTAGGTGAAATAAAGCAAAAACCACAGTGATCCACTGTGCCATTGCCCTGTAGTTGTCGCAGCCACGACGAGCATGATCTCGTTCGAAACGCGTGCCTTAGCTCTAGGTTGCTACAGCGCTAACCCCAGATTCCGCTGTGGGGCGCTGCGATCAAGCTCCGATCTCGAAAATCTGACTCCATGTCCTACCTTCTCCTTGAACACAACACACGCACCCACGCTAACAGATCATGAACAACTTCGGCGTCGTCGAGCTTGCGAGCGCGAGGACAACAAATGCCCCTGGCTGGGCATACGTGCCCGATCTCGGCCCCACCGCGTCAGGCACAGCAGGCGCCGCACCGAACCGGAAGCGCGGCGCCCGAGCGGCCGCGACGGCCTCGGTCAAGTTCAGCTATGCCGACGTCGACGCAAGGCACGATGCCAAGCTACGCAAGGAGCTCGAGGGCCTGGACCGGGACAATCAGCCCCGCGACGCGGCGATCCCGGTGCCGCCCTCGCGGCGGCTGAACCCGCGCACGCGACAGCAGGGCGGAGGAGGGTCGGTAGGAGGAGGTGGTGGTGGAGGAGTAGGGGCTGGCAGCAATAGCAGCAAGAATATGGCCAACGTACGGAGGATACTGCAGAGCCAGAAAACGTTTGCGAACCACCTGGACGACTACGTCGCGCTGCTCGCGCTCAACGATGGGCATCACCCACCACCACCACAACAACAACAATCACAAGGCGGAGCTTCTCCGGCAGTCGGTGCGGCGCGCGCTCCCGCAGGCCACGGCAGAACCAACAGCACCAGCCACGCAACTTCTGCCTCGAACTCCTCGCCCGCGCCAGCCTCGAGGGGTCCAAGGGCAGTGCCGGCGACGGTCGCGACGACGCCCACTAGCAGCGCGAGGAAGAAGTCGGTCAGCAACAGCAGTAGTGGTCTCGGCAGCATCCCCGTAATCAACAGCAAGATGTCGTACGCGCGGCGGGAACAATTGCTAAAGCGCATCGAGCAGCACAAGATGCTCATGGCCCAGCAACAGGAGGATGCCGACGAGGATGCGCCAGAAGCAGCCACGTTGGCAAAGCCCAGGGCGACGGCTCGAGGTGGAAGAGCATCGGCCAAGAGGGAAAACCAGGCAGACGTCGAGATGGCAGATGCGCCGCCGCCATCACCCGCCCCGGAGAAGAAGGGACGTGGCAAAAAGACTTCGGCTGCCGCGGACGCAGCGCCTTCGACACCAACGGCGGGAGCCAGCACCACGCCCGCTTCAAAGAGGCAGAAGGCCACAGCAGACAACACCCCTTGTGCAGATGCCACTACCGCCATGGCCGACACACCGACGAAAACGGCACAGACAACTGACGAGTCGGCTGCCACTGCTACGACGGACCATTCCGCTACCACTACCACCACCACCATTATCAAGAACGAGCCAGATGCGGCGCCAAACGGCAGCACAACAGAAACAACAACACCCGTCGCACCACCAGACTCGACGGGCCGGGCGCCCCCGGCACACTCGGAGCTAGACGCCCACCCGCTCCTAGCATCCCGCGTGCCCCCTCTGCCCTCGGACGACGAGCTGCGCGCGCTCCTCGCCGCGCCGCCCCTGAGCTACCTTGAGATCCGCGCCACCTATCCTGCGGCAGACGGGAGCGGGGCCAGATACCCAGCGCGCGTGTTCTGCGAGCTTTGCGGGTACTGGGGCCGCGTCAAGTGCATGAAGTGCGGCACGAGGGTGTGCGCGCTCGACTGCCTCGACACGCACAAGGAGGAGTGCGTCACGAGATATGGGCTCTGATGGGGATGGGCGGCGACGCCATGCATGGTGCGATCGACGACGTAGCGTGTCGTAATCAGTGTTTTGACTGACTGTGTCAATATGGCCACGGAGTGCTTTACGAGGAGTTTGGGAAATAAAGATTAGACAGACAATTTGATACCCCCTTCTAGTTTTCATGCACCCCATCAAGAGCAGGTGCTTAACGAGCAGCCTCCTCGTCAGGTAAAGGACTCTACAAAGTTTGTAACATTGTCTGCGATTATAACTGCGTCATCCGAGGCAGATTTTGTGCGCAGTACACAGGGCGAAACACATGCTCAGGGCTTCCTCTTGCCGCAGACTCCACAGACACCCGAGTCGCCAGCATTCAAGTACCTGCTACCTTTACACGCCTCGCTCTGGCATCGCCAGGCTCCGGGTACCCTGGCTGCTTCGAGGACGTGAGAGCAGACCATGCATGTCGTGGCGTCGGTCTCGTTGGCGAACGAGCACATTGCGCAAGTCGCATCTGTTGCCGGTGCTTTCGTTCGGTCAGGGTAGTGCGGCGGTGGCGCATCATCAAGATCTGGTTCTGAGTCCAGGTCGACGATGACTGGCTCTGTTTTGTGTTGCTTCTTCTCTCCTCCTTCTCTTCCTCCTCCGCTTTTTGACAGCTCTGCTCTGCTGGAGCTGGTTAGTGTCGCACTTTTAGGCCCATCTGGCGGGACAGTCCGCATCGGCTTGCGCTGTGGCTTGGAGCTCTGAAGAAGCTCGCGCATCTCGTTCTGCGCGTCGCCGTCGTCCGGATTCTCGTCCTCGCACACCTTGACCAAATTGCGGCCTTTCTCATCCACTAGTCTCTGGCCGTTAATGTCCACGGCAGCTGGTTCCTGCTCCGTGTCGCTGGCAGTCTCCGAGTCCGTGCCACTGGCCGTCTCGTCATCGTCGACATCTTCGTCCTTGATCTGGCCTGCATGTCGCTCTTCGTTCTTGCCAGTCTTTGCCTGCTGGTCGAACCTCGCCAGCGCCGCCGCGGCACGCAGGTCTCTCCCCCGCTGGCTCCCCGCGACGCGGGGCTTCGCCCGCGTCCGGTGGCCCTTTTCGAGCTGCGCCTTGACGTCCTCGTCGTCGCCGAGGGCCTGCCCGTTGGGACCAAACTTCTTGAGGATTCGCCGGGCCTTTTGCTCCTGGTACGAGAGCTGCGTCGCCTTGGCGCCGCGCTTGCGCCTCCTCGACCGGAACGTGCCGCCGCAGGTGTGCTCCGGCAGCAGCTCGTCGGCGTGCACCGTGTTGCGCTCAAAGTCGCCCGTGCTGAGCAGCGCGCCGCGGCCCCAGAGCCCCTCGCCCGTGTAGGTGCGGCTCCAGAGGATGCGCATCTGCTCTGCGTACTGATTGCGCACGGCCCAAAAGGCCTTGGAGTGGTTCATCTGCTTGCAGTGTGCGAGTCTGTGAATTAAAGGTCAGTTTTCGTCTCATCTGACTAGCACATGCGTAATGGTGCCAGGTCATTGGTGTTGAGTCTGTCTTGTTTCGTGGGGACGAGGGACAAACGTACTCGTGCATCATGACCATTTGCACGTAGTTGAACGGCAGCCACCGCCCTGTGGAGGGCGACTTGAGGACGAGCTGGATAACTTCCCCGGCGTTGAAATTGCGCCCCACGAACTCGCGGTTCGGCTCATACTCTTCAAGTGACATGACGGATAATGTGTGTTCCTTCATAATGGGCACTATTTAGACAGCCAAATTGTTATTCGAGAGGCTTTGTTCTCTGATGTGGTAAATGACCGACGTGACGCGAAAGGGAGAGAGAGGGCAAACGCACGGCATTGTGCAGCGATCCTCTCCAGAAAATCGAGAGCGATCGCCTCATCTGGACCTTTGAGCGGCTTGATGAAGATGATACGTGGGTTCGGCTGCGACTTCTTCGCGTTGAGCCGCTGGATGCCGACAGGCATAATGGGGGTTGCCACTTGCGATTCTTGTGCTTATGCAAGGATTGCCGTGGTTGCTCGCTGGCTGGCAGACTGTCAAATGTCAACCAGGTGGTCTGCGTGTCCGAGTAGAATGGAAGTATTCCGAACGCATTTTCCACGTTGGGTTTGTTGTTTTTGTGGAATTCTGGAAGACTGCAAGTGGTGATCCGAAAGTCGCTGCTGCATGAGGTGGCTCACGTCGTGATTGCTTTTAGCGGGGCACGACAACGAACGGCGTCTTTCGCCATGAAGTTCACATCACATTTATTCTCAGTCTGACTCAATCTGATGGAGCCACAGTATATCTTGATGTTTGCGGAGCTTTTTCGTGTCTATGGCTCATATCCATCTACAGTGTCATGGGCTTGTAGGCACCTCAACGCCTTCGACCACCACCACCACCACCGGCGTCTGTCTTGTCCGCCAGTGACACAACCTCGCCGATGCCCGCAGCGTCCTGCTCGGCCTCGAGAGTCTGAATCTCCTCACGGCAGTCCCACCACTTCTCCTCGCTGAGCTCAAACGCCTTGGTCTTAATCTCCTTGACCGTCAGGCTCTCCGGTTTGATCGCCTTCCACCTCAGATTCGTCATAAGAATCTCCTGCCACTCGTTTGAAGTGCGAGTGAAGAACTCGCGTCGTGACTCGAATGGCCGAGGGTGAGGCAGCCCATCGTCGACGGATGTCGCTGCAGTGTCTGCATCCGTGTCTGCATCTTCCTCGTTCGAGTCGTCCACGGATACCTCGTCTGTTGGCTTCTTACCACGTTTGCTAGGCGAAGTGACTTTCTCGCGAAGCTCAGCGGCCTCCTCTTCCTCATCTTCTTCATCCTCCTCTTCTTCGTCATCTTCGTCGTCGTCGTCGTCTTCTTCGTCTTCCGATTCCTGCATTCTTGTATAAGACAACTGGCTTGCGTCACGGACAATAGGGATAGCACTTACAACCCAGTTCTCCACCTCGCGGTTAAAGATCTCCTTGCACCCGTCCATCTTGCCAAGGTCGATGGCGTACAGGTCGTCGAACGTGAATTCGCGATCATCTTTTTCGAAAGTCCCCCCGTATATGTACAGCACATCTTCCTGAACAGTCAACTGAGCATTGAAGCGCACATGCGGATACTCCATGGATACCGGCATCTCGCGCATGGGGACTTCGGGCTCTTCGGGCTCCGCCTTGGAATCGAGCTCAATATCATCCGCATCTTCAAGTGATCTACCGGCTTGTAATGCAGCAAGCTGCTTGAGAAGCTCCTCCTCGTTCGCCTGCGCACGGCCACGCCTGCCACCTCTCTGCTCGTTCCCACCAGCCTTCTTCTGGACTCTTGGCTTTCGCAGGGGCAGCGGGAAGAACCGATTCCGCTCGATGTTCCAAGCGAACATCTGGTTGAAGAACTCACTATCCATGCCCTCCTCGCTCTCCTCAACGTCGTGGACGCCGCCGAAGAAAAGCCCACGGCCGCGATGGTACGCCATGGTCGCTCCAGCTCTTACCGGGTTGGGCGTGTTGGCAGGCTTCTTGCGTCTCTCCCATCTAACCGTGGGTGGCGTATTGGCTGGGGTGTCTGCAGGAGGTTGCGTTATCCTCAGCAGGAAGCAGTCCTGGTGCACGAGGGGTTTCAAGACGTTGCGCTGGCCTTGCGACGAGCCTTTGGCCGACTTGTTGGCAGAGACGGTGGCTTTGACTCGAGAGTAGCCTCCGAACAGCACCGCGCCGTGTTCATGCGGGAGGAAAGTAAAGGATGATCGGGCATCCGGCTTGAGCTGTGCTGGTGGCAGCGTAGGGTTGTACCACACAAAGTTCTAGGGTGGCGAGGGTCAGCATTCGTCGAGTCTGCCGACGTGCCCAGCCACTTACCTGCGTATCATAGAGCCAGAGGTCGCTCAAATACTTGGTCTGGTTTGATGTGTCCTGGAACCCTATGACAGCTTAGCTCGTGCTTATCCTGTCCTGCTGACTCACAACTTACCTCCAAATAAGATGATGTAGTTCTTGTAGTAGGTCATACGGTGGCCACTGCGGGCAGGTGGCGTCTTGCCCTTGCTCTCGAGGCGCGTCCACTCTCTAGCATTGGGGTCCAGCCTCCAGAAGTCGTTGTAGTGGTAGAAAGTGCCCTGCTTGGGGCTGCTGAACTCGCCACCAAACAAAAATACAGCATTACTCTGGTTGCCGCCGCGGCACCAGGCATGACCAGACCGAGGAAGTGGGGCGTTGGGCGAGGTAACGCAGTGCCACTCGTCGCGGTCAATGTAGTAGACATTGAGATCATTGTAGAAGTGAGCAACGGATCCGTTGTAGTTCTCACCCCCGAAGAGCAGAAGCTGATTGGTGTTTGACGGCGAGGCGAGCAAGGTAGAGGAGGACCGTGGTTTGGGAGGCACGTCGAGTACGGTCTCCGTCACCTTCAGGAACTGCTCCTGCTGTCGCTGGTACTCGGCGAGTACATCGTCGAGATCGATATCCTCGGCGTCGCTGCCCTCGACTTTCTGCTGCTTTACTTTACTCTTCTTCTCTCCCTTTTTCTCGGCCTTCAACTTTTTCTCGGCCAGCTTCGCCTTTTTCCCATCGGATTTCTTGTCCTTTTTTCCCATGGTGAGGTTTTGAGCTTATAAAAGCCAGCTGCAAAGTCCGGCCACAGATTCTGAGCCAGCAAATGCTCGCGTTTCGTCACTTATATGGAACCAGCTGCAGGATGCGGAACTCTGAGGAAGTATCCTGTCCCCTTGTCAGTTATCTCGTCATTCTTGCCCAAGATATACCATAGGTCATGAAGACATTGCACATGCGAAGTTACCTTGATCTTCAGCTATCCGGTAGTTCTTTTAATTCGTGATGGTGCATCACCAAGCTCGACGGCCACGCCTCGTCAAAAATTCCAAGCCGAGTGCCCCTCCACAGCAGGGGTCCCACGGACGTCAGATGGAGATCTCAGAACTCCACATGCTGACTCATCATCCGATTCCGTCTTGTCAAGTCAAAGACCCCCGACATGATGCCCAGCCGCTGCGTGGTGCACGGATTCTTCTCCGGGCATGTGATTCTAGCTGCAATATCCGTCCATCTGAGTCCCCTTTTTGTCCTGCTGCCAAGTGGCAGGTCGCCATTTGCAGCCAGGCCTGTATGCAGCAACCCTAGCCTGGCACGGTCTTACATTATCATTCAGATCAAGGATATGTAAGAAGAACGATAGGCTCATGATACCTTTGATATATTTAGAATTGCCGAAGATGAGCTCAACTCGATTTATTACTGTTAGTACTATTCCTCGGTAACTCTGTAGGAAGAGGGTATACAGACGGGCCTGTCTCGCGACCATGTAGGTGGGTAAGTGGGCTACGTTAGCCCCACCTCCCTTGACTGACGTTGTCCCTTGCACAAAGGGGTGGGCCTGGACCTGCCGGGGTCTGCTGTGCCTGCCGCTTTTCGTCACGCCGACCGACATCGCAGTTTTTTTTCTCCCGTGGCCATCTTGCTTCGTGCCCAGACCGCTCGGACATGATCCTACACAGCTGACGCAAGACGTCTGCAGGCCTTGCTGCCGCTTGCTCGGTCCGGAAATATCCAGCACGACATCATATTCTTTTCGTGACTCAAAAGCCCCAGCCCCAGCTGAGATAGGGACTCAAAAAACCCCTCGTGAGTCTGGGTATCTTGTAACACCACCACCCCCGCCATCGCAGGCCGATTTCCGACACGTTTTCTCGGGACGCTCGGGAACCACGATCAACACGCAACTCCCTTTAGTTCCCCTTCGAGTCTATACATCCTCCAGATAGACGTTTTCGCTTAATCCACCAAGTTGTCAATTTCCTGCCGGCCCAATGAGCACCACTTCGCTCATCATGGAGGCGGTGCCTGAGAAGGTGGCAGCCAAGAACAAGTCCGCCGCCACAGAGTCTGCCGAGGATATCATATACGGCTCGGTAAGCGAAGATTGCAGAGCACGCCCTCGGTCTCTTTGACAACGGGCTAACCGTCCCTCTTCGTCTTCTAAAGATAGCCGGCGTCGTCGGCAAATACATTGAATATCCCTTCGACACCGTCAAAGTACGACTGCAGTCACAGCCCGACCACCTCCCGCTGCGCTACACCGGCCCTCTCGACTGCTTCCGACAATCCTTCAAGGCAGATGGCGCCCTCGGGCTATACAGAGGCATCACCGCCCCGATCTTCGGCGCCGCTTGTGAGACGAGCAGCCTCTTCTTCTTCGAACGCATTGGACGCGAGGTCGTTTACTCGTCCGGGTCCTGCTCCCGCGATAAGGAGTTGCCCCTCTCTGCGCTGTGGTTCACAGGTGCCTTTGCCGGCGCGTTCACGTCCTTTGTCCTCACACCAATCGAGCTTGTCAAGTGCAAGATCCAGGTACCCGAGATAAGGGCGATTAGTGTCAAGCCAAGAGCGCCCGGGATCATGTCCGTAGTGAGAGACGTCTATAAGCACCAAGGAGTCCGCGGATTTTGGCACGGGCAGATGGGCACCTTCCTGCGAGAGTCTGGCGGCGGTGCGGCCTGGTTCGGATCCAAGGAGACGACGTCGAAACTGTTCCACGAGATGAACATGAAGTCGGCCAAGACTCAGGCCGAGATGGACGCACTTGCTGCGTCGCCGCTGCCGCTGTGGCAGCAGGCCGTTGCTGGCGCGTCTGCGGGCATGGCGTACAACTTCCTCTTCTTTCCCGCGGATACGATCAAATCCCGCATGCAGACGGCCCCCGTAGGTGGATCGGTCAAGAACCGAACCTTTATGGAGGAGGGTAGGGCGCTGTGGCGGCAGCACGGGATCAAGGGAATGTATCGTGGTTGCGGCATTACTGTGGCGCGGTCAGCACCCAGCTCAGCGTTCATATTCATGGTTTTCGACGGCCTGAAGCGTCAATTTCCGTTCCAAGGCAACTGAGGCTCGTCGAGGCCTCCATAGACATCTGGACATACAACGTCACATAGAAATTTGGCATTGGGCATATAGAATGAGGGGGGTTCGGGAGCATGCTGGGCGTTCAGGCGAAAGGGTTTCCTAGAGTTTTACGAGCTGCCAATAATCATTGGCGGATATCCATTATAGATTTGTTTAGATTTGCGCTCATACTTAGTTAGTAGATTATATAGTGGGAAATTTGGGCTTAATGGCAAAACCACGCGATAGACGGACCGCCCGTGCGCTATGCGTGCAATGTCATGCCGTCCGATGGCCTCAATTCCGATGTAGGTCAATCTATATCACCACCGACGATTACTCTAGGCGCGCTTGCCCTTGGTAGCGCGCGCGGCGAGCGTCGACTCGGTAATGTCCCATTCGTTCAGGTACCCAACGCCGGCGTTGAGGTAGGTGGCGAAACTCAGCCAGGCGACGTAGGGCACGAAGCACCAGCCGGCGACCTCGTCAATCTGGAAGAACGAGTACGTAAGGTAGCCGTTGAGGCCGACGAGGGCGAGGATATCGACGAGGGCGAACCCGGGCTTCCTAAGGCCGAAGAACAGGGGCTGCCAGACGAGGTTGAGGCCGAGCTGGAGCGAGTACAGGGCGCGTACGTCGCCGCGGCTGATGAAGGTCGTGGGGCCAGCGGCGGTGTAGGCGCGGTGCGCGGCGTAGCCCATGAGGCCGTACAGCACCGTCCAGACGGGGCCGAAGACGGCGGCGGGAGGGCGGAGCGGGGGCTGGCGCATCTGGGCGTAGGTGTTTTTCGTAGAGTCTGCTGTGCGGGCAAAAGGAGGATCAGTTAAACCATCCGCGTGACCGCCACGAGGAAGCGGGGTGGGCAGGAAGCGCAGGACTCACGCGCTGTGCTGAAGCCGACGCCGGTGCCGAGGGCAATGGGCAGCAAGATGGAAGCCGCGGGGTTCGCGAAGACCTGGTACGGCAGCATGTTGAAATGGGAGAGGTAGGCGGTCATAGTGGCTGTATAGGTCGGAGGGGATCTCCGGGTCGTGGTTGTATGAGCGAGCGGGGATGGTATCAGGACAAAGAGAAGGGGAAAAGGAGGGGAGCTCGCGAGATTTTATTTGATTCGGAGCTGTGTCTAGAGTCTGGGTTTCACGACGGCAAAATTGGGAGGCCGAAGGTCCCGGTATGGTGAGATGTGTCCGATGGGCCGATCCGGCAGCAGCTTCCATCAAACATGGGGGGATTTGGGGGAGTGCATGACGTCGGGCTGGCTGGTTTGGGGACTAGCGGCTTCGGGAGTTTGTGCAGCTGCGAGCGCTACCTATGCCGCGTCGTTCCTGAAGCAGGGCAGGACGCGGACCTCGGTGTCGGTCCATATCCGAGTTGGCAGGAATCAAATTTTGCCTTGTCATGACCTCGGGAGGTGCACGGAATGCGCGGGAGCCCACAAAGCGCGTGAGTACTTGCGAGCCACATCTTCGCATCTTGCAGTTACGGTAGCATCTCAAGACCCCAAGTGTTGAACAAGTCACAAGTCCATTGACTACGCGTTGTGGGATACTGACGACTTTATAGTCACTTGTCCTATCCTCTAGAACGGCATCATCTCGATTGAAAGCCTGCTCGTGTCAGCAACACCCGATGTCTGATGTGGTTCCGGGCAAGCTGCTGGGAGCATCAGGCATGTCCAGAGCTCAGTCTGTACTCCGTAGGACCCCCCCCCCCTGCAGACAGTGGGTGGCTCCCCCTGACCCGCTCTGCGTTTAGCTAGCTCCACGGTAGTCAAATGTTGGAGCTCGAGCAACGCGCCCAGCCATCCATCTCGAGCCTCACCTGCCCATCATCCTCACCATCACGAGGCAAGAAGCTGGCTTGTTGTCTTGCGGCACCCAGCTCTCCACGCCCCGCGCAGCAGTCAATCGCATCCAGCGAGAGGCGCTCCGTGCTCATCCCGTGTCTTGTCGGTTTCCATCATTCTGCCTACAGTTCGTCTCCGCGTTTCCTACTTTACTACAGTCGTTCTCTCCCAAGCTCTCGCCACGACCAGTTCACGGCATCATGCCATGACTTCCTCTCCTCCACGCAGGCTCGCATGCCTCGCTCTCGCACACGTACCTCCGCATTTGTCTTTTCAGGCAGTCTTAATCACTCTGTGATGCTGTCTTTCCCCTTTTCAGTTTCCAACTCCCAAAGCCTCTTGTCCTGCTTGGCAACTCAAATGGCCCCATTGTCGCAATTGAGCTTCTGCTCTTGTCAATCATTCATTACCATCATTTATCCCTTCAATCGTTCATACTACAACTGCGCAACTCGAGATGGCTTCTCTAACGGCATCTGATGTCCCTACCAGCAGGCACGAGTCTAGCTCTCGGCAACCAGTCCGTGCTTTCCTATCAGCACGGGCCTTTTGCATCATCTCAGCTGCCAACACCCCTTGAGCTACAACTTCTAGTCAACAAACACAAACTCGCCGCCTGCAGGCATCAAGATGGACTCGTATACATCCTCGTACCGGGACCCGGTACGATCGCCGGCGGATCGTGGTCGCAATGGCCGCGATGATCGCGTCAAGGAAGAGCCACGCGACAACTTCTACCGTGGTCGCTCGCCTGGTAATTAACACCGTCCAGGTGCTCTCCCCGACCGTACATGGTCACTGACTGCTTGCGCTTATAGGTCACGACCGTCCCAGACGTAATCGCTCCCGCTCTCCACAACAGGTAGACCGTTACGAACCAAGAGCTCGAGGCGGACGAGATGACTACGCCAATCCCCGCGAACGAGGCGATCCACGCGAGCGCGACGACCGGCGGCGCGTCACGTCGCCACCTGCCAACATTGACCGATACGTTCCGGGCCAAGGCAACAACAGCAGCGACGCCACTGCGCCCGCTGTCAACCCCCTAACCGATCCTACGAAGCTGCCCTTCCAGGTTGGCTTCTCTTACTTTGGGGAGTGGTGGAGATCAAACGAGAAAATTAAGGAAGAGAAGGAGAGGGCCAAGACGGGACGGCGGCGCGAGCCGGAACGTCCTCGCGGAACTCGAGAGTCGCAAGAGGAGCGCGACAAGGAGAAGGCCAAGATCCAAGCCGCCTATGATTCCTACAAGGAGGAGCTCCAGGCCAAAATGGCCCGTGCGTTTGTTGCCGAGCACAAGAAAGAGCAGTGGTTCCGTGAGCGCTACGTGTCCGAAGTCCGAGATGCCCTGAACACACAGATCAGCGACTTCCGCCGAGGCGGATACAATCAGTGGGAGCAGGAACTCGAGTCCGGCACCTTTGATGACTTCTCGCTCGAAGGGCTCCCGAAAAGCGAGAGTAACGGTGCAGGCGGTGTGGTTGAGAAAGAAGAAGGAGAGGCTACCGCCGCCAATGAGGTTTTGGGTGTGGGCGACCTGGTCTCAGCATCTGGAAACGACCTGCGAGACGAGAATCTGTACCAGCCCACGCTGCTGATCAAGACAATCGCGCCACATGTGAGCCGCCAGAATCTCGAGACATTCTGCAAGGAGAACCTCGGGGAGGAAGAAGGCGGCTTCAAGTGGCTGTCATTGAGCGATCCGAACCCCAGCAAAAGATATCACCGGATGGGCTGGGTCATGCTGCATCCTTCTGCGGACTCGGCCGCGCCAGTTGAGCGAGCCGATCCTAAGGACGAGGACATGGACGATGAGCCAAAGTCGCCCAAGCCGATCAGCACAGCTGAGAAGGGCCTCGAAGCCATCAACGGCAAGACTGTCAAGGACGAGGTCCGCGGTGATTTCGTGTGTCATGTGGGCGTCCACAATCCGCCGACCAACCCCCGCAAGAAGGCTCTTTGGGACCTATTCTCTGCTCCAGAACGGATTGAGAAAGACCTAGGACTCGTGCAGCGCCTGATCAACAAATTTGAAGAAGACTACGGTTCGGACTTCAATGCTGTGCTCAGGATTGAGGAACGGGTCGAGAACTTGCGGAGTGCAGGCCAGCTCAAGCCAGTCGGGCCCGCGCCTGTAGCCAAGAAGGTCAAGAAGGAGAGGAATCTCGATTTCGATGACGCCATGGACGAGGGCGAAATGGGTGACTCGGACGAGGAGGAGGGCGCGATCGATGATGAAGAGGTCGACGATGAAGATCTTGTTGTGAAGAAGAAGCAGCTCGACCTCGCCACCGAATACCTCCGTCGGGTCTTCAACTTCTGCTTCTTCTGTGTTTTTGAGTGCGATTCGATCCACGAGCTGACACGCAAGTGTCCCGGAGGCCACCTTCGCCGGCCCCGAAGCACGCTCTCGACTGCTGCTAAGGGCGTTGCTCGCGCAAGTGCCAATGGCGAGCCGTTCCCCGCGAAGAAGCGTGAAGAGGGAGAGGACGAGGGCGAGGCGCCGGAGCCGGATCGAAAGTTCCGCAGCCAGTCATCCAAGTCTGAGCAGCAGCTCGAGCGCGCGTACAAATGGGTCAAGACATTTGAGGACAAGATCATGCAGATCCTGGAGCCGGAGACGGTAGACCTTCGCAAGCTCGGCGGCAAGCCGGTAGAAGAGGCAGTCGCGGAAGAGCTCAACAAATTTGTGAAGCAGGAAGATGAGCACAAGTGGCGATGCAAGGTCCCAGAATGCGCCAAGCTCTTCAAGGAGGAGCACTTCTGGAAGAAGCATGTGGAGAAGCGCCACGGTGACTGGCTTGAGACGCTGAAGCAGGAGGTAAGTCACGCCCGCGCTGCACATGAAAACTACTAGATCGACTAACAGGTTTTTTACAGTTTGATCTTATTAATGCCTACGTTTTGGACCCGTCCCATATCGCACCTTCGCGGACCGACGCGAATAGCAATGGCCACTTCCCTCCGGCTGGTGGCCAGACACAGCAGGGCACGCCAAGAGGGTTCAATCTCCACAACTTCTCTATGAACAACCTAATGCCGCAGTTTCCCGGATTCCCTGGCTTTGGGGGCATGCCTCCCATGTTTGCCGGTGGTGCTGCGGCAATGCAAGCAGCAGGCTGGAATGCAGGTGGTGTCGATCGGAGCGGGGGCCCAGTCCGGCGAGGTGGAGCGGGGGGCGCCGGAGTCCGGTATCAGAACAATAGGAGCGGACCGTACGACCGGCGGCAAGGACAGCAGAGTCGCTATACCGCCGACGGCCCAGGAGCCGGCCGGGGCCGAGGTGGTGCCGGGCGCTGGGGAGATGGAGCTGCCGGCGGCGCTGCGGTTGGACCTCGCGAAGCCGTCCAAGGCCGCAGCCTGAAGAGCTATGAAGATCTAGACCATGTGGCCGGGGGAGGATCCGGCGAGCTGAACTATTAGACTGGAGAAGCGATTATGGGGTGTGTGCTGGAGGTGGTCCCTATCTCACGGAAGCCAGACAGCGTACAGAGGGAGTTGAGCGAGCAGCATTTTTCTTTTCCTGTTTCATGTACACTATGCCCACACCGCGGCAGGTCGACAAGCCAGGCCGCCGTTGTAAACAGCGCAGATTGAGAGCCATTACATTCAAAAATATCTTTATTACATCAATGAGCGCTTGAGGCGTTGTGATGGATGGCGGGGGAACGGGTGGAGCAACATGTCGGCATGTCGGAGCCATAAACGGACATTCAGCTAGGCGTGACTCACCCTCTTTGACGATGCAAGTGTCAGTGGACAGCCAGCCTAGCATCGGTATGCCGGCCTTTTACCTTCTTTTCTCGACAGGCATCTGCAACTCGTGAAGAGACAGGGAAAGAGACATAGAAAGCAAGGTCCGCAAACACCATTTGACATACACAGGCAGGACCGCGCAGGTGTCGTTCTTTCATCCGACCTTTTGCTCGTTGATTAAACCGCCTTCTTATTCCAACCGAAACAATGGACAGTAACAAAGCCGACGCCGGCGAGGGCGACAAGACGAGACGGCTGGTCAGCTCGGGTTCCGAATTCGAAGCGCAGATCGGATATTCGCGCGCCGTGGTGACGGGGGACTGGGTGTTTGTGTCTGGGTGCACTGGGTGAGTTTTTGTTTTCCATAGTCTACCCAGATCTCTTTTTTTTTTTTTTTCTTTCTTCCTGGTTTTCGTCGCGCAAAAAGTGTCGATCTAGTCTACCCAGCGTCACCCCTCGAATACCATTCCCTCTCCTCTTCATCCTTGCCACGAAATAGTTTCGTTGACTCTAACCCCCCTCGCCCTCCTCCGTTTTCTCTTTTAAAAGATACGACTACGCCACGGGCGCCATCTCGCCAGACCCTATCCGCCAGGCCGAGCAGACGATGCGCAACGTCGTCGCGGCCCTGCGCTCGGCGGGCAGCTCGGCGGACGAGGTCGTGCGGGTGCGGTACATTGTACCGCGACGCGAGGACTTTTCGCTCATGTGGCCGGTGCTGAGAAGGTGGTTTGGCGATGACGACGACGATGGCGGGGAAGGGGGAAAGATGAATAAGGAGGGAACGAAGAAGAAGAGAGGAAAGGGGCCCAGACCAGCGGCGACCATGATTAGCTGTGGGCTCATGGAGGAAGTCATGAAGATTGAGATTGAGGTTACTGCGAGAAAGGGGTCTGCTTTTCCTGGAGCAGAGGGCAGTCAAGGCGAGGGAATCTTTGTGCTTTGATATGAGGGGGGACAAAACCTTTAGAGACTTTGATAGATGGCATATGAACCATCTCGTATTCTGGGATGACCTGGAGCTCAGCGAGGCCTTTGCGCGTGACATGGGACTGCGGGGAGGTCAAACCATTTGTCCATGGCACGGGTTGTTAGCCTGGTAGATCGAGGCAGTTTAGTAGTTCCTCGAGGAGGGTATTTGAGTCTGGAGGTGTGACTGCAAGTATCGATACCCGAGAGAATGAGAAGGCTTGTTGGCACTATTCTATCATGTCAGGATTGCAACGATCAGGGACGGTCCCGTGTATCCTTCAGTTTAAATTTCGCAAGCACGAGCTAAAACGTCGAAGAAAACCCAAAGGATGCCTGCCGTGGTGAGGGGCCGCATGTTTAGTCGACCTGTGCGGGGTTTGGACAGGACGAGAAATATGAGAAAAAGGGTTATGAAAAATTACATGAGACGCTAGTCCTAAGATAAATGAATTTCGGCGGCAGGGAATCGTGCTTGATCAGACACGCCGGTGAGGTATTGTCATTGGTTATCAATGGAGCGCGTTCTTACCGGGGCGGTATGCCCTCGCTCGCCGACGGATTATCGGTAGACATCAGAGCCTCACCATGTCATATACAGCAGCTGCTAGTTCTTTCATAGAGGCGTGGGACACAAAAACAAGGGGCTGACCCAGGCTCTCAGGCAGGAGCAAAAGATATTGATTTGTCATGTGTGGCCACGAGCTTCAGGTCAAGATTCCTATTGCAATCAATCAAGCATTTCACGCCCGCCTGGGTTGCCTTGTACATCAGTCTCTAGTAACTACTTAAGCATAGATAAGCTGATGGTTCTCCCTTCCTGGGTGTCTGTAGCATCAAGTCACGTGTTTACCATTGCGCATGAAGACATGATCATTGAACCTTAAGACTATTCACGCAGTACCTAGCACGAGTGAGGGCGGTCTTCGTCCTACTTTGGCCATAACTGGCGAACTGGTGCTGCGCTCGGGAAAGCTAACATTTGAGTGACCTAACCATTGTCTAAATTTGCTCAATCATAACGCGTGTAATGGTAATTCTATCGCTGTGTATTGGCATGGTGAGCTTTTCACTAACGTTTACCTAGGTCCGTAGGGAACGCCAATAAAAAAGTACCTAGAACAGATACGGTAGGCAGGAGGACTTGAAGTAAGTTGTCATGTATTAATTAACTATCCAAGGAGGAAACATATTATTGGATCGCGCAAGCAAAGTGCGATTCGACGGTTGTGCTTCGGAGTAACGAAAGAAAACTGAAAGAAGAACTACGAGACCAAAAAGCAAAAGTGAATAGCGTTCTTGGCCACCAGTAGATACAGATCAGTTTCTAGTCGGAAAATCTGGGAAAATCTTAGTTGGTGGTTTGGTAGTGAAAATAGTATGGAGAGAAGTCGTAACAGAACGCAAAAAAATAATCGTTGTGGAGAACGATCAAGCTTCGAAGGCGGATCGAACGCCTGACTTTAGGATGGTTGCGGAATGCTGGCCGAGGCCGTGCTGCAATCCCACGCTCTACCACTGAGCTACCGAAGCTTTTTGATGACGAGCAATGGTTTTACCTCAGAATATATACGATTGCAATAAGCTCAATACCGAGCCGAACACGCTCACCAGTGTGTGATATCCTCACCTAGCCAACTCGAAACAATTGCAAGACCTAGGCAGCCTCACATGTAATACTGCTACTGCTTTATAAGCACCTAGGTGTCTGACCTTGTGACTCCAAAACTCCTGAAGGCCTTACCACTAGAAGATCGCGATATAATCTGTAGAAACTCGCAGGATTCCGGCGTCCACGATTGATCCCAGCAAGAGCATGAAAAGTGGTCAACATTACGACTGTGACGAAGCGCGTAACGTAACAGACTTCAGACAGTAGCTATTCGCTCAGAGAGCTCGTCAAGGATAACCAACCAGTATGACATGGCACCTTGCGGACCCTGGCCTCGGACCCTCCCAAGCACGGCATGGCCTGATACTATTTGGTCTGCCCAGTCCCTCGTGTGTCATAATCACATATTGACAGTCGGCCTCGCTGCGATGCGCGGCCCAGAATTTGCAGGCAGGAGTGTACCATGACAGTGCACAATGACATATGCTCGCTCATGATGAAAAGAGGACCCCGAAGGAAAAAACCATGACAGGGTTGAGCATGCCGAAACGGGGAATCCGCTGCGCTACACACCGAAACAGTAACGATACACCTGGGCTAGCGCTGTTGCAGATGGGGGCAAGGAATAATAAATCGTCGCTGCGGGAGATGTGTCGACGAATTGTGTGTCCTGTATGTTTCGAGCATGATACGGAGCCGCTTCCAGAGTGGGGGTGCGTGGACGTGCGAGCGGGCGTGTACGTTATTGTTGTCAGCCTCGCCTCTATGGACACGACGACGAGTGCTGCTAGTTCGAGAGCTGTTTACCACCCGAGGCCACGGTGCACATGGAGAAGGAGATGCTTCACGACCGCTTCAAGCGAGAGCCGAACCTCCCGGTTTTGCCCATAGTTGTAGTCCGGATCGGAAGATTGAGGCTTGGACGGCTTGACGATGAGAATGAGCAGGGCCGCCATGGGCCCTCGACCGGGAGGGCATCAGTGCTAACCAACAACGTAGCTGCTGCAATCATGTATCGTGAGGCATACCGCCCTAAACACGACGCTGCTCGACCGTATGAAACGTCCCCTTCCAATGTCTTGTTTTTGATGTGCGACCGAGCTGGACCAACGAGAAGGGTCTTGCGCCCATCGTGCCAGAGGGGCCGACGAAGAGCCGCCTGCCTCAGAACTGTATGGAGCAGCCTCACCAGCCACGGTGAAAATGAGTTGAAAGCGGGCGATTAGAGTTGTCGGTCTTGGCTGGCTACCTTTGCGGACGCGGCGAGATCGGGCAGGCCCGCAACCGAGTCGGAGCGACTCATCACTGCTCAAGTGCTCAGGGCTGGGACCCCTCGACGTTCCAAAAGCTGCTGAGCTTCGCTGAGCTTCGCTGCCCCACCACAATTGCGGCATGGTGCGTCAGAGGGGCAACTTGCTGCAGCTTCATTCAACGGGAAATGCCTGGCTCTGTTCTGCTCTGCCCTGCTCTGCCCTGCTCGGCTGCAAGGCTGCCCTTGCCGTGTCAGGGTCCTTTGTCCTTCCCTTCCTCAATGGCAGCAGGCAGTGGCGTGGACAGCAATTGCTGCATCGCCGACTGCAGGTGCTTCCGCAACACAAGCTGCACCAAGGATATCTTCTAAACCCGGCCTCTCGACTTTCCGCTCTTCTTCTTCACTCCATCATCATCAGTCAACCTTCTTCTCACCAATCCTCCCCTTGGGACACTTGAGAAGAATCATCACAGCACCAACCAGCGCGAAAGCACTCGTAAGTCCCAAAGCCTGCCATTGCGAGTCCTGTCGTTGTCAACGCGCCTCTCCAAGCCACCACCACCTCCTCGAGCTAAGCAGGCAAAGCTCCCACCTACCTTGGCGCAACCCCACCAGCCCAGCCAGCCCACCTCGTTTGTTGACTTTGACAATCGTGTTACACCCATCCTTACCACCACCTCTGCGGCATATCCCACTCACACCCCCAAGCACCAGCCACACGGGCCAATTACGTGTTAGCCGTCGCCTCCCAGCTTTCAGGGCCCCCTCCGCTCCCAGTCTGTCAGCCAGCTTTTGCATAAGAAGCTCCCACGCCCCTCCTGCCATCAACCGACTTTCCAGCCCTCTACCAAAGACTGACATTCTGTTACCCATTGTCACAGAATTCACCTCACTTACGTCCTTCAACATGGCTGTCAAGAAGATCCACGCTCGCTCCGTCTACGACTCCCGTGGCAACCCCACCGTCGAGGTCGATGTCGTGACCGAGACTGGCCTCCATCGTGCCATTGTCCCCTCTGGTGCCTCGACCGGTATGTCAAACCCCTGCTGGAAACATGTCTGTATTATAGCTTTTCTTCATTCAACCTGCTGACCACTTTCCTAATCGCTAGGCCAGCACGAGGCTGTTGAGCTCCGTGACGGCGACAAGTCCAAGTGGCTCGGCAAGGGCGTCACCAAGGCTGTCGACAACGTCAACAACGTCATCGCCCCCGCCGTAATCGAGAAGGGCCTTGATGTCAAGGACCAGAGCGCCGTCGATGCCTTCCTCAACGAGCTCGATGGCACCCCCAACAAGGGCAAGCTCGGTGCCAATGCCATCCTCGGTGTCAGCTTGGCCATTGCCAAGGCTGGTGCCGCCGAGAAGGGCGTCCCTCTCTACGCCCACGTCTCCGACCTTGCTGGCACCAAGAAGCCCTACGTCCTGCCCGTCCCTTTCATGAACGTCCTCAACGGTGGCTCCCACGCTGGCGGCCGTCTTGCCTTCCAGGAGTTCATGATTGTCCCTTCCAAGGCCGCTTCCTTCTCCGAGGCCATGCGCCAGGGTGCCGAGGTCTACCACAAGCTCAAGTCGCTGGCCAAGAAGAAGTACGGCCAGTCTGCCGGCAACGTCGGTGACGAGGGTGGTGTCGCGCCCGATATTCAGACTGCCGACGAGGCCCTCGAGCTCATCACTGATGCCATTGCTGAGGCCGGCTATACTGGCCAGATCAACATTGCCATGGACGTCGCCTCCAGCGAGTTTTACAAGGAGGACGCCAAGAAGTACGACCTCGACTTCAAGAACCCCGACAGCGACCCCAGCAAGTGGATCACCTACGAGGAGCTCGCTGCCATGTACAGCGACCTCTGCAAGAAGTACCCCATTGTCTCCATCGAGGACCCCTTTGCCGAGGACGACTGGGAGGCCTGGAGCTACTTCTACAAGACCCAGGGCAGCACCTGCCAAATCGTTGGTGACGACCTGACTGTGACCAACCCTCTCCGCATCAAGAAGGCCATCGAGCTCAAGTCCGCCAACGCTCTGCTGCTCAAGGTCAACCAGATCGGTACCCTCACCGAGTCCATCCAGGCCGCCAAGGACTCGTACGCCGATGGCTGGGGTGTCATGGTCTCCCATCGCTCCGGCGAGACCGAGGATGTCACCATTGCTGACATTGTTGTTGGTCTCCGCGCCGGCCAGATCAAGACTGGTGCTCCCGCCCGGTCTGAGCGTCTTGCCAAGCTCAACCAGATCCTTCGCATCGAGGAGGAGCTCGGCAGCAACGCCATCTTTGCCGGCGAGAGCTTCCGCACTGCCCTCAACATGTAAATTGTGCCAAGTTTGGTGAAAAGCAGGAGTTATGATACCCCGGGGAGGACCGGGGACGGCTAGGACAAAAATGACGCGAGAAGCCCAGAGGCTCTGTGCCAAGTAGAATTATGACGAAACGAATAAACATGTTAAACATCATGCTTCGGGTTGAGAGCCAGCTTGGTTTGCTCAGTGACATGGGTGCGTTCTGCGTGAGTCTAGAGATGTTGATAGAGTGGGCTACTGCGAGAAGGCCGATATGAGGTAGAGATAGATCAGAGACAGACGTCAGTATGCAGACGTGATTGAATCCATTGAAGTGTGTTGGGATGCTACCAAGGGTCAAACATTGATCTTGCAAGGTATGACACTGAGGATATACAGTTATGTTCAGGAAAAGAATGAAACCGATGATCCAATAGTTTAATGATAATCTAAGAGACAAAAGAAACAGATCTATGAGACCGAAAACGGGCTTCGGGTAGGATTTAGTTGCTGCATTACGGAATGCAAGTGTGAGCCGGCAACTGAGCCCCATAATTTCTCTAGTCCAACTAGCGATCAGTACCTAGTATCACCGTTAGCTTCACCCTCGTTAATGTGCAATGAGGAGACCGGAGAAAATTTGTCGTGTCAGAAGTTCTTAAAGTAAATGCATTTTGCTGTTGATCGAGAGATCGTAGTAACAGCAATCAAATAAGAGGTGCCAGAAAGCAGAGAGCTCATCATAAAAGGCGATGGGAGTGAAGAAAGGGCAAGAAAAGCAAATACTTACAAGTTGGGCATGCGAAAGGCACACATAGTGTGTACTGTCACCGTGTACCATTGACACGAGAGCACATGTCACAATGACACACAGCATGCGGCCTACACGACGATGCCGCGCTCATCGCGCGAGCTTGTGATGGTTGGAGAGGACAGAGAAATCTGCGCGGCTCTGGCCGGCAAAAAGGTTTGGATGAGGTTGGCTGCGCGCCCGAGGCGCGACGGGCATGCTTGGCACGGACCGGGAAAACTTCGGAAACTGGATGGGCCCACTCTCCCCCGTACAGCCAATCAGTGCTTGTCAGCCACGCGAATTGAGCACACAATCCAGCTCTGAGCGGTTGAACTTTTTCGTGGAGCCAAAATCCTCTGACCCTCCCAAGAGTGAGTGTGCCGTTGCCAGCCTCGATTCCCCTCCAGCCGATACCTGATCGCCAGCCAACTCCAGCAGACTCGTTACCCGCCCATTCCGTCGCCAAACACCGCTCAACAACCACAACAACCGCCAAAATGGGTCGTCTTCACTCCAACGGAAAGGGTATCTCAGCCTCCGCGCTGCCTTACAGCCGCACCGCCCCGGCGTGGCTCAAGACCACTCCTGCCCAGGTTGAGGAGCAGATCTGCAAGTGCGTACACCAAACCACCGCCCCCGGGAAGGAATGTTCAGATCCGTCTACGGCGGAAAGCATGGTGTTCTACAGGAGCATCAGGTCTAAATCGTGGACTGCGCGATATCAGGAGGATGCAAGAGGCTAATTCGGATTATTTCACAAAACTGCAGGCTCGCCAAGAAGGGTGCTACTCCCTCCCAGATCGGTGTCGTCCTCCGTGATGCCCACGGTATCGCCCAGGTCCGCATTATCACCGGCAACAAGATCCTCCGCATTCTCAAGGCCCACGGTACGACAATGAATCCAACATAACCCACCCCCCCTCAGCGATCGAGTTTCTGTCCTCGAAAGAGATTGAGATATATATGAGAAAGAAATAGCATATAAGGCACTGCATGGTTGTCGCAGCATGCTCTGCGCGATCTGCTGGTTGCTTCGCTTTTCTGCTCGTGGAAAAAAAGAGAACGGCTCCGTGTGAACCACGAGAGCGCATCTCTGGGAGAAATACCCAAAAGAACATAACATACGCCACTGTTGGTCAAGGCTGACAGTGTGATCTTGCTGTATATAGGCCTCGCTCCCGAGCTCCCCGAGGACCTGTACATGCTGATCAAGAAGGTGAGTCTGCTGCGTGCTCCTGTCCCGTGCGCTCGTTCCATGCTCCTGGTCGAGTGCACCCCGTCCCATCGTCGCTGTCGCCCCTACGAAATGCTAACATGTTCTCTCCCAACCACCAGGCCGTCTCCGTCCGCAAGCACCTTGAGCGCAACCGCAAGGACAAGGACGCCAAGTTCCGCCTCATTCTCATCGAGTCCCGTATCCACCGTCTGGCCCGCTACTACAAGTCGGTCGGTGTCCTGCCTCCCACCTGGAAGTACGAGTCCGCCACCGCCAGCACCATCGTCGCTTAAGCGCGCTCCTCTATTATCCTTCCGAACAAGAAGAAATATGAGTCGAGCACGCTAGGCACCTTCTGCACTCGCTGGGTGATTAGCAAGGCAGTTGCGTACATACGAGGCGTTTGTGCGTGTTGGTTTGCTGCAACAAGAAAGAAAAATTTGCCACCCTTATTCGAAATCGGAGCACTCAGCTCCGCGTCTCGAGGGAGGTTTTCGCGCAACACGGAGTTCTCGGTTGGGACAAGGGGAAAACATGGCATTTGTTTTTTTGATACTACAGGGCGCCTCATGATATCACACAATTAAGATTCAAATGACGTACAACTCAAGAGACCTGTTCCTGTCCCTCCCGCAGAAACCCCGGCGGGTAACACGAAGAGGATGAGAAGATGAACAAAAAAGCAATCCTATCAATATAAAAAACAAGAATAAACACTTGCAGACTGTCTTCGGCGAATGTGGCCTCGTAGATTATTCTGTGCTGGCAAAATCATTCGCTGGGATCAGTGAAAGTCTTCTGTTCATTCCGTGACTCTCAAACCCTATGAGGGTCATGACCGAGCGCTAATTTGGCTGTCGTTCGTGCTTTAATCTCGACCTCTTTAGAATGCATCGCTCTTGAAATATGCAACCTCCTTTTAAACACAAACGCGGGGAAACCCCATAACGCCCTTTGCTCTATTTCGCCCGCAAGAGAAAACCCCGCGCAATTCAAGATGCCACGCCACGCCATGCTCTTCGTATCTACTCATCATGTAAATCGAGGGTCGAGCGCCAATTCACTGTCCTGCGCCTCCCCGCCGCCCTTCCATGCCGTTTGAGCCAGGAAGAAAGCATCTACGCCGTGCTCGCCGTGTTCACACTGCGCTGCTTAGAGGCGTTGAGAAGGTATTCTCCCAATACTCGAAGCGGATCTTGCGGCCTGTCAGAGATTGCGCATGCGTTAGCATCTCATGCAAAGTCAGAGGTGACGGAAGCGCAGATGGCCGTCCGCATAACCGGCGCCTGAGCTAGAAGGCAAGGAGGAGAATGTAACGCACTGATCCCGCGCTAGCTGCTTCATGCCCTCCAGGAGGACGCCCGTGACGTTCTGGTTGAGGTACTGCCGCACCGGCGCGCCATGGACGGCAGGGGCAGGGGGCATGAACGATGCAGCACCGCTGCCACCAGCAGGTTCCGGGTGTTGTGACGCTGCTCGCGATGAGCTCCCGCCGGCCTCCTGCCCGTTCGTAGCGCGCAGCGGCGTGCCTGTCCGCGGTGGCGCGGCAGCAGCCGCGGGGGCTGGGGCTGGTGACTGCTCGGCAGTCTGCTGTCGCTGCTGCTGTTCGGGTAGTGGCGGCGCACTTGCTCCTGCTGCTGCTGCTGGCGTGCCGGCGTCGGGCATGTCGACGTCATCCTTCTCCTGTTTGACGACTGTGGGGATTGCTGCTGCTACTGAAGTTTCTGCGGTGGCTGGTGGCAGCGCATCGTCGGTCGCGATCGCGGCAGGTGTTGGGGCTGGACTCGTTGCGTAAGAGGGGATCGAGGGCGGCGGGACGGGCGTTTGTGTCCTGTCGTCGGCCATGGTGGGTGCTCTCTTGTTTCGTTGTAGTGAAAAGCGCAGTTTGTGCAATAGGGAAAGGACTCAGTCGCTCTAGGTAAGCTGTGCTGGTGTTGTGGTGTCTGCAAAGACTGATGGGTTATTGCGACTTAGAGCATGCGGATCGTCAAAGCAAACGGTGGTTGTTAGGTAAGCTGGAGTGTTTGTATTACAGAGGTGGGAAACTGGGAAGGATACGATCCACTTATTATCATCAGATTGGCAATGCCAGATCCCGTGATGTCGTGTCAGAGATCTAATCATCCCACCTTTATGCGACGCGACACACGCGCCTTGATGAGGTCATCGCGTGTACAGAGTCTAAGGACAAGAGAACACCTCGTGGTGGCAAAGATGGAACCTCCCATGGTCCTTTGGATATGGATGCATTCGTAAAGAGACTGCCTGTCGGCTCAGCTGCTCAATCGACAGCTCGAAAATCACCAGCTGCAGCAACGCCAAAGTCCCCCAAACGACCTGCTAAGCGCTTGAAGCGAGAGGAAGTTGGTAACAGTAACAACGACGACGATGGCAGCGACGATGAAGCGGAGGATAGTCTGTATCATCCTTCGCGTGCAGGATCACCTGTGAGGCAACTGGAAAGCCGTGGGCGTCTTGTGGCGGACCATGACTTCTCGCGAGAGGACTCTCCCGGCCTTGGTGCTGATGGTGACCGGCCACCTCGACCCACTGCCATCGAAAGCTCTCTACCTGCCATCATATCCGACGAAGAAGCTATCCAGCAATACGAGTCGTTCAAGGCTTCGCAACAGAGCGAGGTGGATGCCGACCAGAAGGACTCGGCTGCTTCGAGGCTCGACTCCCGGAAATGGGTGCGAGGCAAGAGCTCTCTGTACGTTGACGCGTTTAACCTTGCGTTAGACACAGTCCTCGATGAAGAATCTCAACTGTTTGACTGTCGCGAAAGCGCGGTCTTCCAGAAGTGGAGAGCTCTGCCTTATGAAAGCCAATTCTTGTACGTGGATTCTAACCGGTAGACCGTGCATGCACAGCACTGACCTGACCCAGATATGTGCGCCTCTTCCTCAGGAAAAATGCCCAGTGGTACCGCATGGAGAAGCTGGGTTATCACTCAGACATTCAAGATGTTGAAGGTGCTGTCCGTGATCTGCAGCTTCCCAGGGATTTCCCATCCACAGACAGCGATGAGACGGCTCAAGGCGGCTCGCCTGCCGCCGAGTACATTGATGATCAGACTAGTTTCGCAGAGACGTTCGCCTTTGCAGACACCTCAGAAGAGTACATCACGACCGTGGATGAAGCTGTATCTCTGCTCAGCCTGGATGAAGTCAAAGCCTTCGCCAAGGAGGCCAAAGTCAAGGGCAAGAACAAGGGAGACATCGCAAAATCAATATGTCGGACGAGCCGCCAGCAATCTGGCTTGTTCGCTGTCGGTCTCCGGCGCTCCAGCACCATGGACTCGGTCACGTCTATGAACAGCCCAACTCCCGAGATTGAGTCGCCAGCTCCAGATAGTCCCGACGACTCGAACAGGAATCAGCACTTCCTCGAAAAGATACTGGCCATCACTGGCCCATGTATTCGGCTGTCACTACCTGTCTTCAAGCTCTTTGAACGAGTTCATCTCGTGTTTTACAGATCAACAGAGTGGACGGACAAATCCTTGACAGCCATAATTCTCGCCAAAATATCACGTCGCAACTTTCCCGAGTATATCGTCAGTCGCTCAGCGAATATATTTGCCTCGCGAGCCCAGCTGCTAGAGTTTGAGACTTCGATGCGGACGGAGTTCGCTATCGACAACATCCTAGAGTTCAATGGCCCTGTTAGGGAAGCTGATTTGCGGAGGGTCATAGGTATATTTGAGAAGATCTATCCCCGGTGGCAGACCTTGCTTGTAGAGGAACAGCTTAAAGAGGACAGGGTGTATGATGCTGGCGAAGGTGCATATCTTCGACGACTCAATCCAGCTCATGCCTACACAAGGATCGTACACAAGGCTGCTCACACATATGGTCGGTTGAAGGACCACAAGCGGGAGCACGAGCTCCTGTTTGAGCTCCTGGATCAGCGTCTCTTTCATCTCGCTCGACGTGGTTCTTGGTATCAGCGCAAAGCCCTTCTCGAAGAGCATTACATGCATGCCTTAGAGGACAACCCGTCCATCACAAACCCCGAGCTTCAAAAGAAACACTGGAAGCGCATCGCGATCACAACCTGTGAGATAGCGCTTGAAGATCGAAATTGTCATTTGATCTATCACTATGACATCCAGAAGAGAATTGTCAAGCTGGAAAAACAGCTTAAAGTGCCAAAACGGCTTCAGCACGACTTTGGTCACGTCCGCCTCAAACCGCCTGAGGAGCATTACGCTCATGGCACACAACTCAAGAAAGATGGCATTCAAGGCAAGAGGGGCAGGGGGCCCAGCACGAAGACGATATGGGTTGACGAGGCTGAAGGTGGTGGCGAGTGCAGCGTTGAAGCTATGTGCCTGAGCAACTACAGAGCACAGGGCTGGAAGGGTTACCACGCTGAGGGAGGCATCGTCCGAACACTTTTTGCATACTTATTCTTTGACGTTCTATTCCTCTACATCCCAAACGTCTTCCAGACAGCATACCAGATGTGCCCGCTCGACTTGCACACAGACGCCTTCTATCCGACTCGTTGCTCGGAAGTCAACCACCGCCTTGTCGAGATCGCTAACGGCAAGGCTGCCCAACTGATCCAGGCAGTTTACCAACGGGAACGTGAGCGGCGGACGTGCGTAGTTGGGCTGAACTGGGACTACGAGCTCGACGACTTGCTCGAACTCGCTGACTGCTTCAACGGAGCCGCGCTAGCTACGATATGCAAAGTCATGGCCCAGGAGTACGGCCAGAGGGGTGGCGGTATCCCCGATCTGATATTGTGGAGGACAGGCCCGACGAAGGAGGTCATGTTCTCCGAAGTGAAGAGTGCCAACGATAGGCTGAGCGACACGCAGAGGCTTTGGATACATGTGTTGACAGGGGCCGGGATCCGGGTGGCCCTGTGCAACGCAGTTGCGGATGAAGTCCGCGAGGGTTGAGGTCACCCTCCCCTCGCAGCCAAGCCCAGCACAAAAGGGCCATGCCTCTCCTCAGAGACACATGCAGCTGCTAAGCCGGAAGTGAGAAAAATATTACGCGATCTTTTGCGGTCTACTCCACGAGACCAACAAGTGAGTGTGACATTGGCCGTGCAACTTCTACAATGCGTGCCGGGCTTCCTGCACATCCGACACAAGGAAATGGCGAGATGCCCCCAACAGAAAGCCAAAGCCGACCAGGATGTGACGATTGTGCTGGTGGCACAACCTTTTTGATTGCTACTTGTGAGAGTCTAAGTGGTGATGCTGAGAAAAGAAGTGGGTACCCGGTAGGAAGCCACCCAACGCTAAGTTCGTGGCTGCCCGGCGCGCATGAGACTCTGCTCACGTGAAATGGTCGGTCCACGACGACCAAACATTGCTGGAATGATTGCTAGAATGATTGCTTAAAGGCTGCGCGCACCTTCCTAGCGGCCCTCGGGAGTCTCAACCAACGACACCGGCGTTTTTCCGCCCGCCAACAGGCCGCCATTTGTCAAACCTTGCATCACGATCAGCCTCCCCTCACTCAACCAAGGACGCCGCCAAACAACAAGACCCCAGCACGCTGTCTAAGTGCGGAGAAGAGGCAGGCCGCTAAACAACGAGGCCCTAGCATGTTGTGTCGGTCAAGCTGCGCTGCTACGGAGTAGCACCGTGGCTCCTCCAGTCTTGGTGGGTTTCCTTTTTCCCTTGTTCCCCAGCCACTCCAGCTCGTCTGTCGGCGATCAGATGCACACTCCGCGTCGATTGCCGGATGCAAAAGGCCCCCGTCCACACCCCCGGGACCGCCTTGTGCGGCACGTTGGATCCCAGCCACGGCTCACCGCAGTGCTGTGTACGAAGCCCATGTGGTCGCAGCCCTCGACGCGGTTCGACCAGAGGCCGAGCAAGGCTATCTCCAGTCAGCGTATTATGACTCTCGACAATATCTATCCACATGCTGCCTGCCTGCAGCATAACCAGGTCGATGCTTAGCAGTTCGTCGTTGTTCCGACAATCCATCGAGAGCCACTATGGGAGATGTGACAACTGCGGATGTGTTGCCTCGTCACAACCTTAGTCTGGGCTAGAGACGACACAGCGGCACTAATGCAAAGCTCAGCACACGGCGCGATGTCTCTGTGCCATTCCCGCTGCCGGGTCAGTGCGTGCTCGCAGGCATAAGCCTTGTTGTCACAGATAGGTATAGCCTGTCACGTATCCCTACTCTGTCCGGAAATCAATCAACTCTCCTTGCTGACCCTGACCCGACACGCTGGGCAAGGATCAACGCCTTAAGGCCTAGCCGGTCGTGGATCGTGGCAGCCCCGGTCGCTCTCCCGGGACGCCAGACCCGATGGTCCGGGTCCATATCAACAGTCAGCGAATCGAAAGCCTCATAGGTCTTTTTAGGGCTCACCACGCCGAACGAGTCTTCAGAGACCTCGGACAGACACTGTACTCTGAATGCGCACACCGCGTCTTGTCCTCTCTTCACGTCCGCCATGGGGCATTGGAGCAAGCCCACAGGGGCCTTGCTCTGGCGTCCTGCAGGGGACAACGCACCACGACTATGCGGTCCATTACAATACGACATTAATGGCACTTCTCACTCTTTGGATCAACACTGCTGCACCACAGGCCGCCTTTATTTATGTCCAACGTAATGCCGTCGACCTTCTACGGCAAGTTACTGCTTCGCTAGTATCACCATCGGCTTCCAGCAAGTCAAAATCTGTAGCCACGTCGAGTGGATCTTAACGTCGATCATATGTCGCCCATCACTAACCAGCAGTTATGGTCTTAGTTATGCCAGGGCCTCTTGCTGCTGCCGCCATTGCGTTAAAGGAAGGCCGACGGCGTGCTGGTCCCCTGGTCCCTGTCTCACCACCGCCACTTGCTATGAGGTCACATAATCTATTGCGCAGGTCAACTAAGCCTGAGGCTGCCCGTGATGGGCTTTGAATTCGGGCTGGACAATTGATTTTTCCCGAGCAACCAAACGGACGACATGCGCAGTCCAGCATCAATGGTGTTCCTCAGCTCTTTTTGTCCGATCAAGCGCATGTCAACAGCCAAGAATTACAATGCGGGCTTGCCATGTGGACGCTGGGATACAACACCCAGAGCAACGGCGGTCTTTCTGGGTTCATCAGATCTACCTCCCAGAGGTAGTCCAGACTGCCACACCTCTGCTCAAATGCTGCACATTGCCAGCGCTTAAGTGATGCCCGACTGGCCAATAAGCACGCGAGACACAATGGAGTCTGGGCATGGCACCACGGCTTCCACCTCAAAGCCGGCGGATGTGTTCTGATTGGCTGTACCGGAGCACTGACGCATCACTCCCCCGGCGCTTAACTTTGCTTCAGTCTGGCTGTGGCCCCTGTCAAATTAGACGTCTTCCACTCCGGGCACAACCCCATGCACCTCCCGGGATACTGGGACACACTACGCCTCAAGCGGCTTAACACACCAGCTGGGGTGTCGCTCTGCGCAAGGGTGTGCCGAAACAAAGAACTCGAGGAGAAGCTGAGGTCCCACCCACAACGTCTTTCCACAGACAGCCATACACGGGCAACTTGCAACCCACGTCGAGCCGAGTAACAGGATAAGGACAGTCTCGTGGAGGAACTCGACGCCTTTTCTGTGGAGATGCGCAAGGCTCAGCATATTCCTCTTCATGTCAGATGCAGCCAGCCCTTACCCTGCCTAGGCACGGCCGTCCATCATTTCCTGGCTCACAGACCCAGGCCTGGTGGGCTGGAGGGGTGCGGTCGGGTCGTTCGAGGAGGTGCGGGAGCGCCAATGCTGACCAGCACGAGCACTGCAATGACCAAGCGATCCGACGTTTCCGCTGCTTGTGTACATAGTTGTCACACACAGCATTTTCTACTTCGTTGTGCCTGGGAGGCTGGTAATGCAAAGGACTCGCGACCCTGTCCCGGTGGAGTGACGGATCCTCCAGGCACGTTGCAACAGAGATGTATGGCACGTCCATATGGATCCAAGTCCACGTACTTGGCGGCCCGAAACGCTGACCATACGTGCTCGGCCAATACACACGACCGGCCCTCGTGCACGGAAGAACGCAGGGAAACAGATAAACAAAGATCGGCGGGCAGAGAGATTCCGCAGTATGCCGGTCTGCTATGCAGCCGTCCGCCTCGGACACGGCCGCGGTGACTACCTTCGCGTCAACCTCCGTGCCGGGGCATGCGGGGTGGCTTTTACGGCAAAGCATCGTCAACAAACCACGGCTCACAGCTCACAGGTTCTGTACGCCTGCGCGGTCATCTGTGCGTGGTTGCCTTGTCCTCCCCTCACCTGCCTACCAGCCTGTGTAGACACACCTCCTCAGGCCCCGGGTGAGGCGAGTCGCCGCCTGCAAGTCTGAAGGGGGGGCCAGCTGCTGCGGACTTACGGGCACACCCGCTCACCACCCATTCGTCCTCTCGAGGCCGGCAGGCAGGCGCACCCTTTGCGGCAAGCAGTCGCGCTTTTGCCGCACTGCAGAATCGCAAATGCGGTGAAGGAGGTGGGTGTATAGCAAACCGGAGAGAGGGGCGAGGGCTGTATGACATGCGAATGACTTATACAGACGTGTACAACTGGAAGCCTACCGCAGCACACCCATTCTGCATGCACATGTCTTGAGAGGCGTTTTTTTCCTCCTTTCATGTCTGACATTTCGAAGAGGACTACACTGCAGGACCGATGTCGAATTAGAGTGCGAGTCGAACAAGAAGCCCGCAGGCTCTGGTATAAGGCGAGGACGACAATGTGCGTGTGTGTTGGGCCATGGCCGCGTCCCAGAAAACTTGGGCCCAGCCCAGCCAGCCCCTCTTCGACAGTCTGCCGTATGAATCAGTGAGCTGCTTCCGTCTGGGCCGCATTATAGGCCGCCTGCCCTGCACGCATTGGACGGCAAGATGCCTCCGTGCTGCTAAGACTTGTTACTTGGCAGCGGGTACGCGAGAACCCAGCAGCAAGCCAAAGTGGCGGGCAAATCAGATGCAGTCGTAGGGATCCCGTGCACTCACTCACGCAAGCATGTGGTATGGTGGACCAAAAAATTGTTTATGGGATGGATATGGAATAGAATTTCGCCAACGACTTTCTAACTCGGATCAAGACTAGACACGTCGCTCCTCAATACATGCAGGCTTACATGGATCTCATGCCGTGCTGTGGCGGGCATGCTCCAGTACCCCGCGACCCACTCCGTTTGCCCATCCCTCTGTGCTAGAATAACCAACTTAGCCAGCCAACTCCGAATGCTAAACCTCCAGTTGCCTGGACCGCGAATTTGGGTCCGAGGCCTTAAATGATGTTGTTTATATGAGTAAAGGAAATTGTCGTCTGAGTGCGCCATGGTATCGAGTCGTTAAGAGACGCCGCCAGCAACGCCGATGAAAAAGTTTGCCTAATAATAATGAGTTCCTTTTTTTCGAAAGCGAACAGTGAATGAATCCGGGAGACGCCTTTTGCGTTAAATCGTTTCGCTTGACCAAGTCGGCTTGGCCAGACTTGGTTGTGTGGTTGTGCCGGCCCTGCCAAGCATGGAATCTGCAGGCCCAAGGAGGCTTCTACGGTCATGATGACGACAGGGTTGAGTATTAGTTGGGCAAATCTGGCGCTTGTTGCAGCTTCAAGCTGAATTGGACCGGGTGGTGGGAGCAGGGGCCGGAGGTGATGATGATGGTGTTGTTGTTTGCGACTGTGCTGATTGTAGCTTTGTGCATTCTGAGTGCGTCTTGCGCCGCTTTCCCTTTGGTGCCGGGTTCATCCTTGGGGTGTAAGTGACTGTCCTGGTGACGACCTCGCGGATATGCCTGACACTTTTGGTCGCAGGCTTCGAGGCCCGGCAGTCGGTTGAGTATCGGGCCTTGAGAGCAGCCTCCCAGTCAAACGGCGAGCGAACAGAGCGAGCACTGAAGGGTGAGCGAGCTATGGGCGAATCCATTGCCGAGACAGCTGGAGACCTAGGGACTTGTAGACTAGGGAAGGATGTGGCTCCGGTCGGCGGCGCCGACATAGGAAGCGTTGGGTAGGTGGAAACGGCAGCCGAGGTGGGCGAGGATGCGGCGTGGTCACCGCACTTGCACGAGCAGTCTGTGCGATCGCTGCTCGCGGTGGAGGGCATGGAGTCATGCGCCGAGTCGTCCTCTGAGGTAGAGCTTGTGGCGGACCTCTTGATGTCATGTGGTACTGGGGACATGGCCTTGAGAAAGTCCATGTAGGCGACTGGCGGGGTGATGGGGGTGTTGCTGGCGAAGGCGAACTCGTCCTTGATGAAGACGGGAATGGCCGAGAGCGGCGTCCGGGCAGAGACGGCCGAGAGGGCAGAGAAGGCAGAGAGCTCTGAAGGAAAGGTAGCCGTGACGGGCGTCGTCAGGCCGAGCTTGGGTCTGGGGCCAGGCATGGTGGGCGATGGTCCTGTGTCGGCGGAGGGTGGGAGAAGAGGCGGGCGCGCAGCAGCGTGGAGAGTATCTTGGGGGACGAAGAGCGAGAGAGGGCGCAAGAGCGGTTATATTATCGAGCAGTCGAGGGGAGGGCCTTTGACGTGTGGTTGCCGCCGGCCGTGGACCACGGCGTGCAGTGCGGGTGCAGGTGCAGGAGCGTCCGAGTGCTTGCGAGGGGCCAGGGTGAGGCGTGGGCGCCAAATGTGTGTGGAGAGGCGAGTGCAAGTGAGGATGTGGGGGTGCGCGCAGGCAGGCGGGTGTGGCCGCAGCCGTCAGAGGCGGCACGCAACGGACCAATCTCACGACGCCGTTTCACGCCCGGGGACAACCTTGAGAGGTTGCAGGTCGCGGAGCTGGCGGCAGACGGTAGAAGGGAAGCTGTCCAGACAGCAGAGGCGATGGGGCAAAGGGCAAAGAGCAAAGAGCAGCGGGCAAAGGGCCAGCGCGGTAGAATGCAGTATCGCCGCGTCGCGGAGCTGTCCCTTGTCGTGAAGCTGTCGACGTCCTCTACAGGCCAACAAAGACGGCGAGCGAGCGAGCGAGCGACCAACAAAGGCGGCGATGGCGTTGTCGCGGTGCGTGCAAGTGGGCTGGCTGGCTCCTGATCTCTGGTCCGTACCGAGTAAGTAGGCAGTCAGTACGGAGTACTGCGTCGTGTAGGGGTGCGTGGGCACGAGCGTGTCGGCGGGCAGGCGGGCGCTGATTGGCTTGCGACCCTGGCTGGAGGCCCCGGGCTGGCACGCTGGAGGCAGGGGAGGCGGACGGCGCTTAGCGAGCCGGCCGATGACTCCAAGAGAGTAGTAGACTCTGCAGAGTGAGAACCTGCTCTCTGGTGTAGATGTGGTGTTGCTGGTCTGGTGTCGTGAGGCGATGGAGGTGTCTCAAGGGATGCACAGCGAGCGGACTCAAGTATGCAGCAAGAGGGAAAAGTCCAGGCCGGCTGGTTGGTTGTTTGGGTCAGACTGCGTCGTGCCTTCCGTAGCTGCTTGTGTCTGGCTCCTTCCCTCCCAACGCAGCAGCCCCTCGACTTTATACAGTCTAGCTCTACCCTGTCTATCCTGTCTACCTGCACTACGGAGCAGGTCGATGGCAGCATCTCTTTGTTTGCAGCTTTGCCGCCGCCCTTCCTCTGCCAGCCCCTCAATCTCCGCTCTGCCTCGAGCAGCGCGCGGCTCACGACACTCGGCCTCGTCGCCGCTCGCAGTCGCTGCCGGTCTGCCTCCGGGCCTCTGGACCAGTCAATCGACACGCCAGGCCCGCCAGCCCGAGCGCGCGCAAGCTGATGCACGACATTGACCAGACCTCAACGGCTTCCCACCTTCTGGTTGGCCCACTTGCACCACCCCGTCGCTCCCGTCCTGTCGTCGCCAGTCGTCGCCAGTCGTCGCCAGGCCAACACTCGTCTTTGCCGCCGAAAACACAACAAGCGCGCGTCTCTGTGCCTATTTTGCGTCTCGCTTCGAGCATTCTGGGTCTGCTTCCATGCGGCCCGATCTCGCTCTTGGCTCTCCGGCCAGGCTAAGCTTTGTCCATCTCCCAACGCAGCCCTGCTCGCGGTTGTTCTGTCGGGAAATGCATCTGGCCAATGATGAGGATTCCGCTAAGACATCAGCGAGCCTCGATCTATTGCTTGACATAGGCTGCCCTGTTGCTATTTCTATCTGCGCAACTGGGATGGCACGGCCAGCATTGCAGCCTGCTTGATAGTCTCACTTTCGCATGAGACTAGCTGTCGGCCCGCCTTCCTTCAGCCACAGCCTTGGGGTTATCCAAGCCCTCGCGGCTAATGTCTCTGTGTCAGCTCGTATACTTACTTGCTTGCTTACATGTCATAACATGGTGTGTATCGATATGCATTGATGTCGCCCAGCAGGAGCAACACCACGTCTAGCTAGTAGTCTTCGGCACGACTCAAGTTATTGTTCTTTGATAACCCTGGATCTTTTGCCTCTACCTCGGATTATCTCTAGAGGGGGGTGTAAAGCGTGCGGGAGAACCAGATAATATCCAAGCACGGTCTGAAGTCTGAGAAAGAGTGGATGGACACCATTAGAGACAAAACCACCTAGGATGTGCTGGTGGGGGTTATCCTTTCTTTTGATCAGGTACAACCTCCGGACACCTAAATAAGCCGTCCTTCCCCGTTATGAAGTTAAGCGCCCTCCAGCTCCTTGCTCGCATAGACCCTCTGGAAAGGCTGCTAGATATAAGTCCTTGGTGGAGACCACATGTATGCACTTGTACCTAGGCGGCTTTGTGACCAGTCCACGACTTCGCGCGGCAATGGTGAGAGTCTTGAATAGTTCGCCAGCAGTATTGCTACACCAGGATGCCCGCACACACGCACACGCACAATGCACACCCTACCCTCTCTACCGTTTTGCTGTCGCGTACCCGAAATAGCCCCCTTTTCTTTCTCGCTTGTGCCTAGAAAGAATCCGATATCGTCCGGCTCGCCCTCTGTATCGCCCCTAGGCCTCACTTTTGCCTAAAGACCCATGGCACCACCGTAGACTTGATGGTTTGTTGAAGAAGAGTTCCGGTTTTTCTGTAGTAGTTTTTTTTTTTGCGGCAGCAACAGCAGAAGTAAAGAGGGAGCTTCACAACGGGCTTGTTTTGGTACGGCAGACGTATCAGGAGGGATATACATGGCGATTAGCCCTCGCAGGGCGGAGCCTGCACCGGCCTCCTTGAACAACCCCCACCCCCCAGATTGCGTCGACTGGTGAGAGCAGCTGCTACAGGAAAGCAACTCCCCGGTCTAGATTCCTGCCCATGCTGAAACCCTTTTAGAAGATGAGCACGTGGAATAAATTGCGAACTTGGAGGGTAGCTGACCCACGACGAGGATGAGAGATTGGTGGGCACATCTGGAAAAAAATATCAGGGAAGGGATTGGAAAACTCTGCGTTTGACAGTGACTAATGTGTGTTCTATTGTTGCTGTTTGCCGTTTTGTTAGACCGGGAGAGAGAGAGAGAGAGAGAAGAAAAGAAGAAAAAGAGCTACTGCCTCGAGTTGTTATTTTGAGTGCCCTTGGTTTGGCTTAGGCAGTTCCGAGACCCGATGGTGGCGCCTAGCATTGCATTACCCACAAGTCCAGTGTTGCTATTTCAATATTAACTTACCTGTTGAATTAACACTTACATGGAGTACACATTGATCCGGGGTAGGCGAGCAGGCGAGGCGATAGCAAAAGCATGAAAGGGAGATAATGACACAGGAACAGTACACAACCATCGCCAGAAGAATCCGTGCGCGCCCATCAAGTTTACACACAGATTAAGAAATTAGTGGAAGCAGTACCTCGGGACACTAAGAAATCAAACTCTCCAACAAAAAAAAAATACGAGGCATTCTCTATGGGCCAGACATACCGGATTCTCAGAGGTTTTAGTATTACGTTGCTTTTAGTTGTAGAATCTTAGCTGTTGAGATTGTAGGGTATGACTTTGTTGCGAGATTAGGTAGACGTGTACCGCACGGAATCTTCTGCGGTGGTGGGTTATAGCAACAACAGCAACAGCAACAGCAACAGCAACAGCAATAGTAACAGTAGAAAACTCCGCAGCGGCTTCCTATCCCACAGGCAGCTGTTGACTACGCCAGTTACTGCGGAGCGGTAGATGCTTTGAAACTGTGGCCAGAGCTGTTTGGCTTTATATATTCTTGTTATGTTTGCGCTTGGACGGCATGACTAATCTTGAAAGCAAAAGAAAACTCGAGGCATGTACAAATCAACGACGGGATTCTTATTTTTCCTTGTTGATAGTCCCTTAAATTAAACGACTTTAGTGCAAATTGTCCCAGAAGACATGCACCAGAAATAAATCGACAAGCGGGAAAGAGATAATAATGAAATGGAAAATGGCCTTGGCCAAGTCCCAGGGGAAGAGCCATCGTGGACAAAACTACAAGGTGGCTACCCCCCCCCCCCCTAAGGTGGGATACGGCGATCCGTTTCAAAGCAAAGCTATCTTCCAGCTCCCGGTCCCCGGTCCCTCGGGTTGAAGACTCATATTATTTGCAACACATGGTCGTAAATTGGGGAGACACCGGAAAATCACAGGCTTCTTTCTTTTCTATGGAATGTTTTTATTATTTATAGTAAGCTGTATCCGCTAGTTGAAAGGGTTTAGCAGTACTACGAATCTATCGTGCAATAAACGGTGCTACAAGACTGGACTAAAAATATACGCTACGTCTTCTCCGCTCTCAAGCAGCGCATACGCTTGGGATTATCGTCGCATGTAGAACGATGGCTCTTCACCAGCCAAACCTTGCTGAAAGCGAAAAGAGAGAATGCCCGCCTTTGTTCCTAAGGGCGCGCCGCACTCGCTGCGTGGCAAGTACGTGGATGCATCTTCAGCGCTGCGAGCTCTATCTCAGGCCGTGGTGCATTCGCACCCGGGGCAACTGGTGTAGTGTAATGCGGTGGTGACTATAGGTCGGGCTCATCGTCGACCTCGTTGCCTATTCCTTCCTCTCCTTTTTAACCTCATCATTGACCCGTGAGCGTCGCCTTCGGCGGCCGTAGCGTCATTGTTGTCGGCGCGCTCGCGCCCCTATGTAGAAGCGTATTACTAACGGTGGCAGCGACAGAAGCAGCAGCAGCAGCAGCAACAAGAACAACAACAATAGTAATAGGTACGCCGTTTCTCGCTTTGACTTCGTCGTGTCTTCACTGGCCTTGGGCAGCCCGTACACATACCAGTGTAGGTCGCGCCGCGAGGTCGTCCTCCGAAATCGAATAAATATAAAAAATATAAATACGCGTTGCTCACCGCCCGCCATCGCTCTCTATTATACATATATGCGCAAGTTATCATGCCCCAGAAGCAGTTATACTTTCGCTCTTTCGAAGTTGCAGATTGGACATGAGCTTGAGTTTCTGACCCTCGGCGGCGCAGGGTCCTAGTCGGAAGAGATGGAACGGAAGAGAGAAGCAAGCAACCTTCAAATGTCTTGGAGGGGAGCTTCAAAACTGCCCAAATGTCTACTGCTGCTATGCCCATCACTGCCACCACATAGCGTTTTTGCCCTTTGCCTAGCTAGATTCATTGCGCTGCAGAGGGCTTTCCGCCAGACGATTTCGCGAAACGAACGCACCTGGCTGTCTTCTTTTGATTTGACTGTTGGGGAGGGGAAAGAGAGAGAGAAAGAGTTGTGAGGGTAGAAATGGGATCGAGCTGGATAATCTAATTGCAAAAGGTGATTCCCCTTACCCGGTGATGGTATGCTGGTGGGTGTATTTCAGTAGCCCTACAAAAACGACTTCGCTCGGTCTTCAAGCTGGGTACTTGATGTGGACCGGGGAAAAGAGACGAAGGCTCGTTGTCAACCAAGAGCTCCCAATCAAATATGTTTTCCCCTTTGGCAGCTTGTTCTTGACAGCCGGGAAGGTTCCACGATCCGCTTCAACCACGTCACGATGATGCTTGAAGTGTCACCTGTTGATCCTGGCATGTAGAGAACAACGACGAGACTGTCAATGTCCCCTGCTTTAGGCATTTGTTACTCTTGGACGACGGGATAATTAAGCGCTGCCAAGCCGGCATCTCCATAATCTCAAGCACTGTCGCTCATCTCAGTCTTGGTCCAGGTCACAAGTTCTCCGAGCCCTACTACGTCATTGGTAGCTGGTAGCCCTTGGAATGGCGGTGATATTTGTTTGTTCGGGCATTCAGAGCACCAGAGAGACTTATTCGCCAGCTTTGTCAACATACGCACCAATAGCGCCCCACACATACCAATCAATCAAAATCTTACAACAGTCCGAGTCTGAAGTCAAGGGGCTCAGCCTGTCCTTCGAGGCGACTCCTACCGTTGATCATGTTGAGATTATCTTTATTCCGAGTGGGGAGGACTGCGCCCCGGCAGAACTCGATCAGGTTTCTTTCTCCCCACGGCTGCGTGCCTCGTCTTGGGGGAGTTCCTAACGTGATTCGTGCCCTGGAGTTCATCTGCGGATCAGCTGCAACGCTGAGTGAGGTCAGACGGAGCATTTCGAGCTATTTTAAAAGTACGCTAAGAACTCCGCGAAAATGGTGCTGGACAGCGCTATTCGTCGGGAGAGCAGGCGGCTGCAGGGAGCGTGATCTTTGGTGTGGTGATTCGTTCGAAAATTAAAGGGACGATTCAGGGTCTCTTTTTCGGACCACTCAGAGGAGCGAATGCGAGTTTGCCAGGGCAGTTTTGAGCTTCGCATTTCCAGCCACTCAGCAGCTTGCGCTTGCCGACCTGTTTCGCTGGGAGTGCCCAACCACTCATAATCGAGATCAACATCCGGGATGATGGGGGCCGTCACGAACCCAGGAGCCGCCGTCGACGATGAGGTCACAGTCACAGTCACCGCGTCGCAAGTTGACACTGCTACCAGCTTGAGGCGGCCCGGAGAGCAGAAGCCCAAAGCGGCGGAGCCGGCAGACACGACGAATATTGGGTTCTAAATTGACACACCGACTTTTGGGCGCAGTGGCGAGCTGTGTCCGCTCGGACACCCTGGCCTGCCCTGCATCTCATAGCCTGGGCAATTGTTTGTGAGGAATGACGAAGCTTCCCTCATGTGATGTGATTGAGGCAAGCTGGTGAGCTGGCTGGCAACAAGATGGGGAGGTGACGAGGACGGCTGGTGTTGTGTACAAGAGCTGCAGAGCTGCCTGATGCACTCGGGTCCCTCAGGTACAGCAATGGCCTGCCATGATGCAGTCGGGCTCCAAGGCGCGTGGCGAAGGGTCGTTGACCGCCGCCCAGCCCGACACTCGAGTCGAGGTGCTCCGAGTTGTGCGTCGACGTGTCGGTGTGCATGGCATCCTTGGTCTTTGGTGACATCTGTCAGCGCTTGCGGCCGCACAGGCCATTTCTGCGACGACACAGAGAGGCCAACAGCGGTGCAAGACGGATGGAAGCCTTTGACGTCGATGGCCCTCTGGATTGTGAAGGATCCGAACAGCAGGTAGCTGCGTCATTGCAGGTGGAGCCACTACGTACAGAGGTCCTGGAGTACAGTACAGTGTGGACTGTTCCCAGCAACGACAACGACAACATCATCAGCATCACGCAGAACCAGGGAGTCGAGGCCAGCTCAGCCCGCGACAACAGGACCGGACGCGTCGCAGCACACCGTTGCAACCCCAGGTGCTCTGTCACGTCACGTCGCGGCGACTACCCCGAACAGGTGGAGCGGAGCATGGTGATGCCGAAACAGCCCGTGTAGGCTGGCGAGGCTGGATCTTTTGCCCAATGTGGCCGGTTTTTGGTGCTCCCAGCACCAAGGTATTTAAGTGTGTGCAGGACGGAATGGCCTGGGCAGTGATGGCGTACGGAGTACAGGGCTGAGCAAGGTGCCTCGACTTTGGCAGGTGGCCGAAGGGCGGTGGGGGTGGTTGGTAGAACTCGGTCGGCGTGCTGCTTGCAGCGCGGTGCAATGTGTCGACGGCCCGCGACGGCAGCGAAGTCTTTGAGCAAGAGACCTGGCTGTCTTGTGCAAGGTTGTCGGGCAGCCAACTGCCAACAATGATTCCATGTCGGAGCATGCCCGCCGCGGCTAAAAGCCAGGGCTCTCTTTCCTGCTGCCTTGACGTGCGAGAGTGCAGAGGCAGGCGCAGATGCAGAGGCAGGTGCAGCCCGCGCAGGTGTGCACGCAGGCCGCCCCCACCGGGCCCCACCCGCGAGAACGAAGACGCGCGCTGATTAGTCACTGGGCAGGCCCCGTTAAAACCTCCTCTGCCCCGTCCCCGCGTCCCGGTCCCTCGCTCGCTCAATTTTCATTCGTGCTCCTCGCCCATCCCCCATCGAATCATCTCTGGCGATTCCACCTGCCTGCTGATTCAACGCCCAGCGCTTCCGCTTCCCTCTGCCCAATCCCTTCCCATTGGACTCGTTCCCGTCCCGCCGCATCACCACGGTCAAATCAGAGCCCTGCCCGGCTACCCAACTCAGAAGGTCAGTCAGTCAGTCGCTTGCAGTGGCTCCTGCTCGCCGCTCACCCACAGAGCAAGCTGTTACTCTGCGGTTTCAAGCATCGTCGCCGACTCAGCTTCACCTGTTTGAAGCCGTCACCGTGTCAGGGCGCGCGACAGTAGCCAGTTCCACTACCATTGCCATTGCCATTGCCATTGCTGACACCGCAGCTTCTGCAGTGCGCGCTTTTCAAGCTCCCCTCGCAAACTCCAACACAACACCACGCGATCTACAGCCAATAGGCAGCCTCGCGCGGACCTCGAGGTATGTGCAATCTTCTTTTTGCAGTTTCGCGATCCATTCCAATTGCTGCATTATCCAGTTGTCCATCGTCCCGGACAAGGTCTCCTCTTCGCCGTGTCTTGGCCATGGCCATGACCATGACCACTGCTCCGCCGTTCTGATTGCCGCGCATCAGCGATCACGCGTTTCGCGTATCCGTCGGCTTTTGGAGCTGCCCTGGCGGCTTCCAATGCTGCAAACAGCCTCGCTGCCGGCTGGTTCTGCAACGGCAGTTCAGTCTCATGTCGATTCTGATACTCGCGGCCAGTGCCGCAGGGTCTTGACGAGATGAGAGTTGATGCCATTGGCCGTGTGCTTGCGGAGAGGCCATGTCTCGCCGCGCATCTTGATCCAACCCCACGGCCCCGACGCTGCTGAGGACCTATCACGGCCAAGAGCATCGACTTCATTGCTGCCATTGGCCTCCATCTGCCTGTCAGGTGATGAGCATCGTCTGCAATCAGCCCAGGTCGAGTGTCCTGGAATCACAGCGATTGCCTGCGGAAGCGCGCGTGGTGCTCCTGATCCTTTCCGCGGCGAGCAGCTGTCTTCCGCGCGTCTGTGATAAAACCAGTACACCACATCGTTGCTTTGCTGTCGCCTCTCCTCTCGCCAGCCAGGATTGTCTGGCAAGGACAAACAAGGACTCTTGCCTCACCTCACTTGCAATTCCCTCCGTCCGGGCACCCGAGCGGAAGCACCCGACTGAGCGAGCCTGGCAGCAGCGTGCACCACCAGCAGGCAGCACCCCCCCGCCTCGATAGTCAGGTCTACCAGCTTTGTTGCACAGAGGTGAGCCCGAAGCTTTGGGAGCACCACCCACACCACACACACCACCATTATGCACCTCTGGCTACGCAGCCATCATTCGAGCCCCTCACATGGTAGTCACCCACTCACGCGCCCGAGGGTGGACCGAAGTCGTCCCCTCCAGGTTGAGCTTCCTCTCGCTGGCAATGCACAGCACAAGTGTCAAGTGCTGGCGCAGGCCTCCTCTGGCAGCCCAACGAGTTTTCGCTGTTGCCGTAGCCTTGGCTGTCTGCTCTACGCCACCTCTGGGCTGGCATCACCGCCACCCCGAAAGGGCCCTGAGCTGCGATCAGCCCGTTGCTGAGCTGGTCAGAGTGGGGTTCGGCCCATGCACACTTCGTCATGCATGCCAGCGCATCAGGTAGTGGTGGTGGATGGTTGGCACATCCCTCCCACGCACCAACAACCAGCCTACACCCCTCGCTCGGCCTACACAAGCTTCCCCGTCTTTCAAGACTTCCCGACTGGGAGTTGCTAACGCCTTTGGTTGGATAGGACCTTCCCGCTTTCTCGCACCCACTCACAACCACAGACCTCGTCGTCTACCACTCTACGTGACACCCGCGTCTTATCGCGCTACACTCGTCGCCATCTCGTTCCACGCATCAACCGGCACCAGAACCACTCGAGGCGACCGTGTATTCGTCCTCTCGTAGCCTTGGAAGCCGACCTTCTGCTCCCGTTGCAACACGAGTCCGCCACTGTGCACTCGCAGACCGAGGCCAAACACCAACGGTGCGACGCGAAGCATTCTCGAAAACAATCGACCTGCTCCTTGCCTACCGCGTATCGCAGACATCACATATCTACGCGCCCAACTACCGCCACTCTTGATCTGTATCGCCAGCTTACGCAACAAAACGGACACGCCCCACCGTGTCACTCAGCACGCTAGCAAGTCTACGGCGTGCGGATATCCCCATTTGTCACCACCACAGCAACAGGGCGCAATCCAACAATCAAAATGTATCAACCTCAGTACGGAGTCCCCCACCAAAGCATGCAGTATGGCGTGCCTGGCATTCAGGCTGCTGCCATGGCTGCCACAGCTGCTGCGGCTGGTGGAACAGGGTACAACTACATGTCTTCGGACCCAAGCTTGCCACAAACATCACCTCGGATGACTGCGGGCGGCAAGAAAGATGTTCGCGATCCCAGATCACCACAGCAGATGAGCACCATGCCTGGCCGGCGCATGAGCCAAGTCACTAGTCCTGGCGTGCCACAAGCTCCCATGATGAACCATGCCGGAGGTCGCGGCTCCGTGCAGCAATCATCAATGGTCTCGGCGCAAGCGATGCAACATCCTCAGTCTCCCGAGATGACGACAGGTGCAGAGGAATCTCCGCTGTATGTCAATGCCAAACAGTTCCACCGAATTTTGAAGCGTCGCGTCGCTCGCCAAAGACTGGAAGAGGCTTTGCGCTTGACCAGCAAAGGTCGCAAGCCGTACTTGCATGAGTCAAGACATAACCACGCCATGAGGCGACCTCGTGGCCCAGGTGGTCGCTTCCTTACTGCTGAGGAGGTCGCAGAGATTGAGAGGAACAAGGGCTCGGGCGATGGCAACGATGCTGCCCCAGAAGTGCCTGTACCTAGCAGTGGAAACAAGCGGAAGTCAACAAACGATGGACGTGCCTCGACCAAGAAAACGAAGACCGAAAACAGTACACCAGATGACGAGGACGAGGACGATGCCGAGGACGACAGCTAAATACCATACATATCGCAGGCGCACCAGCACTGCCTGTTTGGACAACTCCTCCACAATTGTACACCCTCATGACGTTACGAGCTTGATTTCTGAAGATACCTACACGACCATCCCGCAAGGCTGAAACCCCAGAATGTGCGCCGAGGAGGGCGAGCGTTTTGTTTTGTTGTTGCTGCTTCATTTATGGATTGACTGAGGCATGGCTTGAAGGCGCTGGGTTTCCTCGCTTCCGAGAACTGGTTCTCATACAACTGTCCCCATCGCTCGCGCGAGAACGCTGCTTCCCAACTATATCTGATTTTTTACTGTCTCATTTTTTAATCATTTTACTGTCTCATGCATTGCACGGTGGCTGGTGAGCAACCAACGTCATAACAGCCACAATTGGGCTGAACTAGGTATATGAGAAATGGGACTGGGCCACGGAAGGATACCCATGCTGTTTTAGTCTTCCGCCCTTGCAGAACTCTGCTATATTCGATTCCGAGGTCGCTATTTTGAAACTCGAACATGTGCAAACCTCTGTGTACTTGCTGTCTGTGCATTGCGTCTAACACGTGCATTTTGCTGGGGGACCAGAAGACATACCACACCAGTCGGTGCGAAAGGTGAACGTATCACGTGATTCGTCGAACGGTTGGGCCCACTTTGACGTCGAGGACTCACCACACCACCCAAGCAACTCTGTGTGGGCGATTGCCCCGTCATGAGGAACCGTCAGGCACTCGATAATTCCAACCACGTCGCTCCTTGCAGCATCATCAATACCCGGAGCACCAAGTTTTAGACGTGAATCTTCTCCAAAGCTTAAACGAAACGGAACACACGCTCTCCCTTCGGCAGCGCACACCCCAAGCACAAAGCTGGGCAAAGTAGTCGGCCGAACCCCACCACCACCGCCGCCTTGGCTCTTCCGTAGGAAGACTTTAAGAAGCAGCCAACGGGGTCAGACTAGGGATACACCAGTCTTCGGGCGTCTTGCGCATTTCCGAGACCTCGACTTCGGCCGTCCTTAACGACATTTATCTTCCCTCCGCCAGCACGAGGTAGCGTTGCTGTGTTTGTCAGTGTGTGTTTGAGCCCTCTACAGGAAAATATACCTTTGAGTCTGGTGAATACTTGCCAAAAAAGGCAAGATGTTGTTCTTCAGGTAAGCGCGATTCTTTCTTTCTCTCTTTCGTTTCCTTTGAATGCGATGCGGCTGGGCCCCCGCAGCTCGATGATCCCCAGGAGCATGTTGGAAGCAGAGAAGGGCATGTGCTGGGTCATCAACCGGACATTAGCAACGTGGGAGAAGGCACCGCCCGTTTGAGATATCGCTCTGGGAGGGGGAAAACCCCTTCTGGGTGTGTGTGTTCTCGCCCGGCAGAGCTCTGTGCAGACGGGCCTTGTCGACATTCCTTGCGCTACAAGTTCCAAATTGTTCTACGGTGTGCCCGAGAGCACAGGCTTCTAGCGGGAGACCAGTGTCAACCTACTTTGAGAAAGCCCACGACCTCAAAAGGACAACGTACCTGCTAGGTGAGGATTGGGAGGCTTTTTATGGACTCCCGTGGATATCCTCTTCACTGCTCAGAGAGACCCCAATAGGAGAGTGCTTCCTGAGATGCTGCGAAAACGGGAGGACAATGGATCTCCAAACGTCTTGTCTGGTCTACGAGCATCTCTCAATGGAGCACGCAGCGGATAGACATGTTTGAGGAAGGACGCTTCCGGCTAGATGCGGATACGGTACTCGAACTATCCAAGCAGGCCGCGACGCCTAACAGGAGAAATGGTCTTCGAACGGTTCCCATGTCGCGCATCAGCAAATCTACGGAGAGGGCCTGCACATTGCGAAAACAACCGAGTCACTGTCTGCCCATGATAACTGCTAGCGGAAAGGAAGAAGGATATGGGAGTGTCATGCTGACATTTCTTCAACGTCTTGCCAATGACACAGCTTCTTCAAGACGCTCATCGACCACGAGGTCACGGTCGAGCTCAAGAACGATGTCCAGATCCGCGGCACGCTCAAGAGCGTCGACCAGTACCTCAACATCAAGCTCGACGAGATTCAGGTCGTCGAGGAGCTCAAGTACCCACACCTGGTACGTGACATTTGTTTCTGCACTTTGCACGCTCTGCTTGGCCTTTATTACTTTCAATCCCGACGATTATACACAGCTTCTAACTAACGCTTTACAACCAACCCACCTTATCAACAGAGCTCCGTCAAGAACGTCTTCATCCGCGGCTCCGTCGTTAGATACGTCCACCTGCCCTCCAACGCGGTAGACATTCCGTTACTAGAGGACGCAACGAGAAGAGGTAAGCAAAGCAAAACACACTTTATATCAATACGGGATACAATCGTCAGCCAACTAGCTATCACCCGGGCACATATCGGAAACAAGAGAAACTAAACCCAGCCCCGTTGCCCTTGCAAAGGGGGTGTGAATGGATGTAAAATGAAGAAACCTGGGACATGGAAGCTAACTTATGCAATCACGCGTGGTAACAGAGGCGGCAAACCAAGCTGGCAAGGGCAAGTGAAATAGCACCGGAATCTCGTGGAAGCTGAAGGTGGGAATAACGTGGAATCACTTCTTGGGAGTCTGGAAAAATGGAACTCTAGGTGCACTGTCTGTCACTGGAGCGCGCACACCCGAGCACATGAAAGCATTTATGTGTTAGGACAGTAGTGAGTCGAGAAAGGGGGAAATCCGTTTTCATTGCCAATTTTTTTCTCACGAAATGAATAAAAGTTTCAGCATAAACTGCCTTCAATCACACCCGAGGCTAAACAAGTATTGGTACAGAACGCTGTGTATGCACAAGACTGGCTTCGAGCAGGAGCGGCTAATACAGGCTGCCCATCAGACATAATCGTTAAAGGTATACTCACTCACTTTGGGAGATGCCGTCTCAATATGTACCATTACCACCAGACACCACCGCCCTTGCCGTTCTTACCGTCCCACAATTGCACATCTGGTGCCGTGCTGCCATCCTTACGATTCTCACCAGCTCCCTCGGAGAGCATGCCGTTCTCATCCGTCAAATCCTCGCCCTCGAGCAGCCGGACGACCCCGCCTTTGCGCCTCTCTGACAGCCAGCGGTCGATCCAGGCCTTCATGCGCTTTCGGCTGGGCTCGCTGCCGACATTGACCGTGGGCACGACCTTGTCAATGCGCAGGGACATGACAAACAGGGTGAGCTCGCGGAAGCTACTATGTTCCGAGTACGGGACGCCGAAGCACATAGCCTCGCGTGTGCTGCCGCGCTGGGCCATGAAGTCTGAGCTGCTGAAGCGCGTCTTCCACCCGGCGCCGTGCAGAATCTGGGTCGTCGGCACCGTGGACGGGGACACGCTCGCGGTCACGTTCTTCGCACCGCTCGTGCCTCCGCCGCCGCCGCGGAAGCTCCAGCCGCTCGGCCGGAAGCCCACGATACGTGTAAAGTGCGGCTTATAGCCGTCGAGATACTCTTGCAGCGTTTCGGCGCGGAGCTCCATAAGCATTTGCATGTGGACCTGGGCCTCGACGGGGTTGGATGTCAGGAGGGCAGAAAGCTCCGGGTCGCCGAGCTGCTGGCAGATCTTGATCTTGCTGGGGATCGCGTAGATTTTGGACCCGAGTGCCTTTGCAATGGCCTTACATATTCGTTCCTTACCGATGGAGTATGTGCCACATACGACCAGTAAGCGATTCTTGGGGTCTGATACGGTAGTGGATCCTTCAGTTTTGATGATGTCACCTCCACTGTCTTTTTCCTCTTTCTTAAAAAACTGACTGACACTCGTGCTGCCTTTCTCTCGACGGAGGGAGTCAAAAGCCTCATCTGCGGTTGCCGGATCTCCCGAGAGAGAATAACAGAAGTCGGCGCAAGCCTTGATTACATCGTCCTGCGGAGGGAAGGAATAGCGTGGATTGAGGTAGGTTGTGTCTAGATAGCAGATGTCGATCTTCTGTTGCTTGATCTTGCCCGACACAGTATCGACTAGATCTGGCCTGAGAAGGGGATGTGTGACTTGCGCAGGGCAGGCACGAAAGTCTCCGCAGTGGAGGATGCGCTGCGTCTGGGGGTTAGGGCCCTTACCAGTACTCTTCTCGAACAAGAAGAGTGAGCTTCCAGGGCAGTGATTTGCCGAAATCATTGTAATGAAAACACCTTCTGTACCAGGGACTTCGATCTTCTTGTCGAATGGTATGGGCTTAACCCATTTCGCATCCGTCCTGAGCTGATTCCGGATCAGGCTAGCTGTGACCTCGCTGCAATATATGGGCCCGTGAGACCAGCTGGAAGTAAGGCCAATATAGTGATCGCTGTGAAAGTGGCTCAGAAAGTACGCATTGCAACCCTTGACGGCGCCGTAGCGGAAGGCATCCACACATATGAAGAAGCCTGGCATAATCTTGTAGAATGGACACGTCCTTTGAAATGCAGGCTTGCCCCTCGAAGCGTTCTCTGTCGCGGCAGCTGCTGCCCAAGCTGCATCCTCGGCATGACCAGACATGAGCTTTCCGAATGCTGACGTCGGTTTACTGGCTGCACTGTCAAGACTTATAGGGTTGTCTTGACCTGGTCGTGGTACTGCGGCCTTTGAGAAGCGCTTGCCGACTTCTGGGGCGTCGATCATGGTTGATGAAAGGCCTGAGTTGTCTAGTGAAATGTTTGCCGAAGCCGGAGGTTGTCGTGAGGGAAGCGGAATCGGTTGCCCATCCAAACATGCATTGACGTGCTCTGTGGCCTGGGTAGCCGTTATTCCAGCAAGGCTTGCATTGCACAGAGGACAAGCCGCCGTCATAGCTTCTCGGTCACCCGGTGGGACATTGGCCATCAGAGCTTCCTCGTCCTCCAGTCTCGCTTGTTCCTCCATGAAGATCCGCTCACGAAACTCATCGCCGTCCTCATATATATCGTTGTCGAACATCCCCTCAATCTCATCCACATTGCTGAAGTGGTCGTACGTGGAATCTTCCTGCTTCAATTCTGGAGGGTCTGGAGGGGCTGGCGTGCATCCAGAGGCTTCAATCTCTTCAGCGGAGGGGATTAGATCTTTGATATCCAGTCCAAGGGTGCGGGGAAGTGGTACCATGCTGGTTGATGCCGTTTCTGAGTGGTCCAAATCCATGGCCTTAGGCTTGTTCTCCTCTTGCTCCTGCTCCTGCTCATCGCTCGCATTATCATCTTCACTGTCAGAGTCGTCAAGAAAGGGACCCTTGCCACGAGGCGCTTTGCCTTTGCGTTTGGGTTTTGGCACAGCGCCTGTGGGCACTTCTTCCTTGCTATTCAACGCCACAGACAGGTCGAATCGCTCTTGCTTGACTGGGCTATCGGAGCCATCAAAGCCATGGCTATGGCTGACTTTTCGTCTCTTCGAGGCACCCGGATCCTCATTATACCTCGGTGAGGTTTTTGGAGGCGCCGATTCGATATCGTAAAGGTCCTCCTTGCCCGCTGCTTCTTTGATGACAATACTGAATGCCGGATCGGCTGTCGCCGTTGGTGCCCCGCAAAATAGCTGCTCCTCAATCTCAACCTTCTTGAAGAAGTTGAGGATGTTGCCATTTGCGGGGGCCTTTTTGCTAGCTGTCAAACTGTCGACTTTCTTGGCTGACGGCGGGCCAAAACTCAGCTTCGCCTGTGTCTGCTTCTTAGGTCTCGGTGTCGTTGCTGATGACTTTGATGCTGTCTTGGTCGGCATGGTGGGGTGTCGAATTCGCCGAAAGGCTGGTTTGCGTGCGTGCGTTGTTCAGCAATCGTCGTTTTTCTGACGGGCCACGCCAGCTGACTGAGCATACCAGCGAACGATTGGATTTGGAGGTCGAGCGCGAAAGGAGTGGCCTGGGTCGTCGATAGGAGCTTGTTTGCAGAGTGCTTGAGACCGATCTAGGCGGACAAAGAAACCAGGGACATCGGGGGAGTTACAGTAGTGACGTCTATTATGTAAGTGGTCCCGTTTCGAGCTAGTGGCGACGCGCAGATCTTCAGGGCCCGGCCGCGACGCCGTCGCGCTGTCACGTGGATCCATCTGACCATCTGCCGCCTTATTCCTATTCTAGCCTTCATCTACAACATATTCGTTTGGCAATTGCATGTTCCACTTTGTTGGATTGTGAATTACGAGAAACGCCTATCATGCTCGTGTTCTCCTCCGCTTCTTGACTGGAATTTCGGCAATATTTTCTTCGATCTCCCGCTTGAGAGTGACAACGGGTGATGCCACCGGTACGACTTTACGACTTCGTGTTCGACCTAGTACCTCGGGTTGGATGACTTTCTCCTCAGACTCAGACTTGACTGCTACCGCGATAGGTTTGGCAGCCAACTGCTCCGAGAAAGTCTTGAGATTTGCAGTGAACAATACAGACTGTGCCCAGCCAGCTTGAGGACCCCATATATTACGGAAGTGGTCGCCCACCGAATCGTAGAGGACCTTTGAAAATGTCTTCGTTTTGCTCTTGCCGCCAAACTTGTAGTCCCGCTGCGCAATCTGCCAGACGTGCGTGTCAACAGGTACAGACTCTGCCCATCCCAAGCCCATGAGACAGACGCAGTCCGAAACCTTTGGGCCAACCCCAGACAGGGAGAGCAACTGTTCGTGAGCATGCTTGTATGATGGCGGGTCTGTACCCTCAACGACCTGATGTATCGGCACGCCCCAGGCTGAGTTTTCAGGGTTCGCTAGGCTGTCGAGCCATCCTGGCGGCTTACTCTCCGTTAACAGTCTCGCAGTATCTGCAATGTACTTGGCCCTGTAGCCAAAACCTAGCTCTCGCAGGTGAGACTCGACCTTTTCACCCGACAGAGCAGCTGGAGTCGGAAAGTCGTGAAAGGCCTCATCACCGACGTTTGCTATGTATGGACCGTAATATTTGCACAGCTTGTCGACCTAGAGAGGCTTATTAGTCTTGACCCAGTTGAACAGCACACTTGGCAGGCATATAAGGACAACTATACCATCTGGCATATCCGCGAAATATTGTTGTTGCTGCTGCAGATGAAGGCCAACAGAGCTTCCCAGGCATCTTGACTCAATATGCGGATTCCCGTAAACTGCGGCGCCTTTTTGCGGAAGTTTGGATCGTCGGCCGACCACTGCTTATAAAGAGCACCAAGGTCGTACTTTAGGCTAAAGTAGTGCTTGAGAAGAGCTTCTGTGTCATCAACAGGTCCAGGTTTGTACTTTGAAGGCCAGGCGACTTTGTAGTTGACACTTTTAGGGTCCTGCGTCAAAGATAGAAGCCGTCCGTGGAGCACACAGTTCCTGGGCTTGAGGGTTAGAAAGAAGACGGAATTTTCAAGTCACATGCTATTCTTTCATTCTTCTTGGATATCAACTCACCATTCATCGCCGATTTTCCGCCACCGGAATGACTGGCCACAGCGTAGAGTCGTCTCGATGCAGAGTTCCGTGAGGCTCAGGGGCAACTTGCGCCACTCTGAAGCATGAATTGGGCCCATGCCGTGATGATGTCGATGGTCTCGTGTTGTTACTCAGTAACGTTGGACGCACGGCACAATACAACCCGTCAGGTGCTGTCAAGGCTATTTCTGGTGCAGGTGAGCGCGGAAACGAGACTGCCTTGCGTGTGTTTCAAGTTGTTTGGATTAACGAACCTCATCATCTGGAGTGAGTCGCCCCTTCTCGATGGACTTAGAGTGGAGCTCTAGCCGAAGGTGCACATGACCAATGACAGTCCAGCGGCGTGGTGGCCCCTGCCGCTTGTGAGCATGCACCGACAGGGGACGTGCTGTACAAGCGCAAGGCAGGCGCGGCTGGAAATTTCTACGTCGCGGCCATTGGACTGCACTCCTCTGCACTACTGGCGCATCTCCAGCCTCGTCGTCAACACCTACACCAACACAGCACCGTCCAGCCCCCATCAACCACGAACAGTGCTCCATCCGCCCTAGCTCCTTCGCAACTTCTCACCGAACGTTCCGAGATCCACAGAGCAACTGCTGTTGTCAGGGCTCCTTCAAGTCCGCCTTGCGTCATTATGAACGGCGACAAGTACTCATCACGAGGTATGTCACAATGCCTAGGTCCGCCCACGACTACCCAAGATCAATTGACTGACTCTGTGTCCAGATGGCCGCCATGGCTCATCCCGTGACTATCCCTCGAGGGATGACAGACGCGACAGGGGCAGCGACAGAGGTGGTGGTGAGCGACGCGACCGGAGGCGCAGTAGATCCCCACGACGATCCGGCAGAGACGACGACGCGTATGCCTCGAGCCGGAACCATAGAGATCGCGAGCGTGAGGACCGATATGTCGGCAGCGCACCTGGAGGTGCCCCCGCTGGTGGCGTTGGCGGCGGCGGTGGTGGACGTGATGGTGGACGTGATGCTGGCCGCGACGGTGGCCGCGATGGTGGTCGCGAAGGTGGTGGCCGTGACAGAGACAGGAGGGACCGAGACTGGGATCGTGGTGACCGGCGCAGGGACGACCGTCGTGATGGGGCCCGTCCACCTCGGCGCGACCGCGATTTGTTTGACGACAGGCGCGGACCCAGAAGAGACAGAGATGACCGCGGCGGTCCTGGCGGCCCCGGCGGGCGCGAACGCGGAGGAGATCGTGACGATGACCTTTTTGCGCAGAACCGGCGTGGACGCAGCCCGACGCCTCCACCGAAAAAGAGAGAGCCGACGCCCGACTTGACCGATATTACCCCCGTCCTTGAGCGCAAGCGACGAATGACACAATGGGACATCAAGCCTCCTGGCTATGAGAACGTCACCGCCGAGCAAGCCAAGCTCTCGGGCATGTTCCCTCTTCCTGGCGCGCCCCGACAGCAGCAGGTCGACCCGACTAAGCTTCAGGCTTTCATGAACCAGAGCCAGCCCACAGGGTCGGCCAACAACACAGCACTGAGACCAACTAACTCGAGGCAGAGCAAGCGACTAGTCGTACACAACCTGCCGCCCAACTCTACAGAAGATGGCATTATGGCCTTCTTCAACCTCCAGCTTAATGGCCTCAACGTCGTCGAGAGCACCGATCCATGCGTTTTATGTCAATTATCGCAAGAAGGCAATTTTGCTCTTCTAGAGTTCAGAAATCCCTCAGAAGCCACTGTCGCCCTTACTCTAGATGGCATCTCCATGGAGTCCGAGGACGCTACCAACGGCCTCAAGATTTCGCGCCCCAAGGACTACATTGTGCCTGCAATCGCCGATGAGGCGCCCTTTGAACCGGGTGTTGTCTCCAAGGTGGTTGTTGACACACCTTTCAAGATCAGCATTGCAAACCTCCCACCTTACCTCACCGAGGAGCAAGTCCAGGAGCTTCTCGTATCCTTTGGAGAACTCAAAGCCTTGACCCTGATCAAGGATAGCCACACTGAGGAGTCTCGAGTAAGTTCATTTTCTATGTGTTTAGTTGTTGTGCCAGCGAGTTTAACATTTGTGTGCAGGGCATTGCATTCTGCGAATTTGTTGATCCTCAAGCTACCGACATCGCCATCCAGGGACTTAACGGCATGAGCATTGGTGAAAAGGCGCTCAAGGTTGTTAAAGCCAGCATAGGCATCACACAAGTTTCGGGCGTCGAGATGGGCGTCAACGCCATGTCCATGCTCGCTGGCACAACCGCGACGGGCGACTTTGACGAGAGCCGGGTCCTTCAGTTGCTCAACATGGTGACGCCTGATGAACTTATGGACAATGATGACTACGAAGGTTTGTTGATGTCTACTGCCTGGTTCTTGCTGGGACACTGAAGCTGACGTACCGCAGAAATTCTTGAGGATGTGCAAGATGAGTGCTCCAAATATGGCAACATCGTAGCCATCAAGATCCCACGGCCCACTGGAGGTAGCAGACAGTCCGCAGGCGTCGGCAAGATATTCATCAAGTATGATACTGCTGAGTCGTGCAGAAAGGCCTTACAGGCTCTGGCGGGACGAAAATTTGCAGACAGGACAGTCGTCACGACTTTCTTCCCTGAGGTATGTGAATATCTTTAGCCTGCCGCGGGCGCATTCAGTACCTTGGCAAACAGTAACTAACTCCTCATTCCTTATCCAGGAAAACTTCGACGTTGGCGCCTGGTAATCTCGGTGAAGAGACTAAAGATGTGTGTGGTTGATGTTTACATGCAGGTGGACAGAACAACCCGAGCAGTGTGGATATCTCCACGCAAAATTTGATTACAGCCAGCATTTACACTCTGGCTATCGTGTAACTTGTCAATATTACAGAATCTGGGGGACAAAAGTGTCACAGTTACATATCCAACTAGGCACTAAGCGATGGCAGCTCTCTCGGCTCGCTTGGCTGCCAAGTAATGAGGTGATTTTTCGCTTGTTGAGTGCTGATTTCCCGCTACTGCACCATGCATGTCGCATCCTAGGCAGGTGACGAGACCCAGACAGGCCGGCAATAGCCGTGGCCCCCTTGACGAACTTAATGCATTACATGAATGCCCTCATCTTTGAGTCAATTATTCTCCAATGCTTTTACTACCACATTGCCATCTCTCCCAACAGTGAAAGCCATGCCAACGACGCCCAGCCAGATGAGAAAAATGGACACCATGTCGGCTGCCGGCAACAAGAACAACGATACGAAGCAGCGTCAACAGCAGCCCCTCCTGACCGACTACCTCCTCGCGCTCCAGGACACGGCGGAACTCTACCCACGCGCGACGCAGTCTCGGTTCCTCGAGCTCGCGGGCGCCGGCCGGCTACCGCGCGGGTACCTGTCGCAGTGGCTCTCGCAGGACCGGCTGTACGCGCAGGCGTACGTGCGCTTCATTGGGGGGCTCATTTCGCTCGTCGAGCTACCGTACAATAACCAGCAGTCGCAGCAGGTAGGAGGAGCCACTGTCGGCTCGAGTAGTAGTAGTGGTGGTGGTGGTGGTGGTGGTGGGGAAAAGGCGCGCCGGAGCCAGAGACTCACAGAGACGCTGGAGTGGCGTATTCTCGAGATGCTCAAGGACTGCCTGGACAATATCCTCCGCGAACTGGCGTTCTTCGAGGACACGGCCGCCGAGTATGGGATCGACTTGTCTGCGGGCGTGGCGGACGCTGGCGGTGCTGCTGTCGCTGGCGGTGGGCAACAAGACGACAGCGATGCGGCAGGCCAGAGCGGCAACAACAACAACAACAACAACAACAACAAGAGCTCGCCGCCCCCAACACCAGCATTTGGGCCGAACGAGACGACGCAGGGGTACATTAACCTGTTTGACTCCTTTGGCGGCAGGGCCACCGCGGCATCATCTGCAACAGGAAAGGGCGGCGATGACGACAAGATGGTGCTGCTCAGGGGCCTCGTGGTGCTCTGGACGACGGAGAAGGTCTACCTCGACGCGTGGCTGTACGCCGCCGGCACCGCACAAGGGGGTCGCAGGGACGCGACAGAGGACGAGGACGGCGGGGCACTGAGGACGGCATTCATCCCGAACTGGACTTCTGATGAGTTCAAAGTGTTTGTGGAGGAAATTCGCAGTTGTCTAAACGAGCTTGCGGGGTCGGTGGTGCGGCAGCAGGGAGATGAAGGGCACGGCCGGCTGGATGATGCTGTGAGGGAGGTGGCTGGGCGCGGGTTTAGACAGGTACTGTTGCTGGAGGAGGGTTTCTGGCCAGTGGTGCAGTCATCAGCAGATCTTTAAAGTGTGACATGTCGAGAGTTGTGGTTTGCCTCTACTGTATGTATAGATCACCGTGTTAACATCTATATGAGCATATAATATGCACAAAGACAACAGCTAGAACATCGGCGAACCGCCGCAGCTTGTGCCAATCTACATCTAAGTACCCAGCATCTTGCCGAGATGACGTCTCGTCATCGCGATGAGCGCCGGCATCACAGCGACAACGACCCGCTCCCGCGCGCTCATGGGCATGAACTGAAAGTCCTCTGGCGGGGGCGCTGCGCAGCGAAGTTGATGCTCGCTTTTCTCGCCGCCGCCGCGGCTTTCGCCTTTTCCTGTACTGAGTTGTTGTGGTATCTGTCCTGGCGATATTGCAGACGATGCGACCCGCTTATCTTGCTTGCCCTGCTGGCGCTGGTATTCAGCTATCACCAGGCCATGCTGCAGATCCGCCAGCGCGAGCTGTTTCATGACGATAAGCCTGGCCACGCTGTTCGTTAGGACAGCTGAGTCGCTGCAAGAGTCCGCTCTGGGGCAGGGGTAGAAGAGTCCATTGCGGGTAGCTGCTTGCATGGCGATCACCGGCATCATGACCATGTCGAAGAACATGAAGTTTGATCCCGAGTAGACAAATCCGTCCAGCTCCGGGTGGCGCTGGGCGATTAGTGCTTGTAGGCCCTGTGTGTTGAAGTCTTGCAAAATGAGTGCGTTTCCAGTGCCTGGGCACGAGGCGTCATCGGCCGTAGCACCGTCAAAACTTGATACAGCTAGTATGAGCCGGTAGAACTGAATGTACGTCCGCAAGGCGGTCAGCGTATCGCAGTCGAAGGAAGAAGTCACGCTATCGTTATGACCGGCACTGTGAGGGCTGTAGGTCGCGGAGCTACTGCTGCAAGGCGGCGGTGGGCCGTCGTGAACGCTGAAGGGCTGGCCCCGATTCCTTAGTGCCAGGTGCCAGTGTTCCAGTTGATCTACAAAGCGCTGCTGAGCGGCAATGTGCTGTAAGCTATCGAGATGTGCTCCCGCTGCTATGGACCAGTAAAGACTCAAGAGCCATGACTCAAGTGTATCGTGGAAGGTTCTCCATTTTAGTCTCAGGACCTCGATAGTGTCATGGGAAGCAGGAGAGGGAAATTTGGTTGGCATGCAAAAGAGCGGAAGGTTGTGCTGCTGTGTCTGGCAAGCCGCTCTGCCACACCGAGCCTCCACATCTCCTCTAAAGCCCCATGGACGTGACAAAACACTCGCTGCAGCGAAACGGACGATTGACCCTTCACTGTTGCAAACACTTGGGCAATCACCATAGCGCGGATGAATGCCGTATCGGACCGACCCATCCTGCCGTGTCTCTGTAACCACAGAAGGCTGCAGTAATGCCAGCCCCTTGAACAGGATAACGTCTCGGGCGGGCATGTTGCCTTGCATGAGCTCTAGCATAGCAAAGCACATGGTGCCATGGGCGATGTCCCGAGGCGTCAATATTTGTAGGGAGTTCCGGAAAGTGTACATGGCGTACGTGTAGTGCTTGAGCGCAGACAAGACATTCGGATCTCGTGTTGGCAAGCGAAGAGCCATGAAGCCATGTGACCGCAGAGCAGGGTTGCACGCGAGGTCGCGTATAGCCAGACAGATGTACTTGTAGCAGGGTGTTTGCTGGCTCTCGCTAGTAAGAGTCTGGCTGAAGAAGTCGCTCCGAAGCCCTCCGATAGGGCCTAGAGTAGCAAAAGCGGCATAGACGACAGCCCGGGCGGTGTCCTCGGGAGACTGCAGGTGTCTACCCATCCTGGGCCTCTCGAGCACCTCGCGGAGGCCACCGGGAGCGCACAAAAGAATCCGCTCGTAGACGTACTGATGTTGAAGAGCGGGCCTCGCTACTGGAGCCAGAGGATACACGCAAGTCAGAATCAACCGGTCACAATCGCCACAGCGTGGCCTTGCCTCGTCACAGCGGACATGGCGGTCCTTGCATTTGAAGCAGCCGGCGCGGGACTTGGGCTTGCCTGTGCGGGTCGGGCGTCGAGCCATTGTAAGGGGTGTTCGAGGTCGGCGGCTGTGGTCGTGAGGCTAGAAGAGGAAGAGAGCATGCCGCAAGAAGCATGAATGCGAGGAACACGAGGAACACGAGGGCCTGCCCCCAACCTTTTTGAACGGCAGTCACTCGGTGGTCGGCTGTGGCCGCCAAGACGAGGGCGGCGTCATTGAGGCTGCAGAACGTAGCAGGGACCCCACCCCTGCACATGCACGTCGTGTCTGGCCCGAAATGGAAGAATGGTCATCTGTAAGACTGTCCCAGCCGGAGATGTTGGAGTCGTGCCGTGTATGCGGAGCGTCAGATCCGGGCAGCCGTTGTGGAGCATATTCGGCGTGCCGGAGTATGGAGCGGGACCATGTCTCGGCAGGCCCCGGATCTGCCATGTCCACAACTCCGCTGGAGCGTCCGGAGAGTGCGGCAACAGGACCCTCTGCCGGACAAGGAACAGACGTGTTTGACGATACTCCGTAGACGGACCGCAGCCTTTAGAAATCGGACTTCGATGCTCCCGGCATTTACACTTGGGTGCTGCTTTGTCGGCTGATGTCTCAAAGTTTCGCGCCTGGTTGTCTTGCGAACGTCCTATAGATCGGCTCGATGGCTTGGATTCCAGCATGAGCATTATGGCTGTATCGGGCTCGAGCTGGATTGTGGCTTGACTTGTCTTTCCACCCCATCGCTGGAAGCTGGAATCAGGAGAGTGAGGCACGAGAGAAGTGCATCGCCCCACACCCCACCAAGAACAAATTATGGTTGCCAGGTCAACAGCCCCCACTACAAGCGTTCTTCCACTGTAGTGGCCCCTGACCGCCGCACAGCATGGTACAGTACATGTAACCCTGGCTGGCGTCGAGCCGACCGTAGACTCCAGCTCATCACAACCATCAACGCGACCTGCTGCGACGCACGACACGACTACTAACACACAGCACCCACAATTTTGTCTTCTCGGCAGTGCTGCCATTGTGTCCCTCGCCCTGCTCCTCGACGCTGCATTTGTGTAGACAGCTCCACCACGCTCGCCACGGCCCGCGATGGCTGCCGGAGACTTGATCGATTTCGACGTGATTGAGGGACAGAAGGAGAACATCCAGGCTCTTCCCAGCGGCCGCTCTGCGAGAAAGCTCGTCGAGACCTTCTCGTCTTCACCGCTTCACAAGCTCAACACGCCCACACCCACAGACTCGAAGAACGTCAACGACTGCATCAGGGCAGAGTATGAGGCAGAGATCGCCGCCCTGTCAGAGTCCGACGACCCCCTAGACATCTACGACCGCTACGTGCGCTGGACATTCGACGCATACCCCTCAGCCCAAGCCACGCCGCAGTCCCAGCTCCACACACTACTGGAGCGCGCCACAAAGACCTTCATCGGGTCGGCTCAATACAAAAACGACCCCAGATACCTCAAGTTGTGGCTGCACTACATCCACTTCTTCTCGGACTCGCCCCGCGAGACCTTCATCTTCCTCTCCCGCCACGCCATTGGCGAGACGCTCGCTCTTTACTACGAGGAGTACGCCGCCTGGCTCGAAAGCGCCGGTCGCTGGGCACAAGCCGAAGAGATATACAAGCTCGGCATTGAGAAGGAAGCCCGTCCTGTCCAGAGGGTTGTTCGCAAGTTCGGCGAATTCGAGAGGCGACGCGCAGAACAGCCCGACGCTGACGAGGCTCCATCATCACCCGCGCTGCCAAAAGCGCGCAACGCACTCTCGGCCAAGGTCAATCCCTTCGGAGCGGCGGCGACGGCGGCGGTGACCGCAGCAGCCGATCCCCAGGCTCCGCGACCCAACATGGGTGTGGGAGGTCCAGCATCGAAGCCAGGCAAGGCGAAAATGGCGATCTTTTCAGATGCCGATGCGCAGCCGTCAGCGCTGCCATCAAGAGGTGGTGAGACCAAGGGCTGGGACAGCATTGGCTCTATGGCTGATCGCAAGAAGGAGAATGTCGTAGAAGCGCGGCCATGGGTGGGAGAAACGCTGCAGACTTCTGTCAAGAAGAGCAACGGGCCGAAGATGGCTATCTTCAAGGACCCTGTAAGCTAAAGAGCTTCCACCGCCCCCGGCATTTTTGCCAGCGACGTTGTTCAAGAGTTGGGCTAATAGGCAACCTTGTATCCTCACTAGTCCTTGAGAAGAATAGCAGAATCTCATATTGTCATTGCTCCATCAAAACACCAAGTCATTGTCAACCCCACTAGTGGCAAGCGAGAACGCATCTTTGTCAATCTTGAAGTCATCTATCCCACACCCGAAGTCCCAGGCACCGAACTGAGTTTCGAAGAGCTGTGGGCTGAAAGCAGAGGTTGGCTGGATGCTCGCTGGGATGATGAGAACGAGCCGGAAAATGTCCAAGAGCCGGAAGACATCCACGAGCCTGTGTACCATGACGAAAACGAACCTCCAGCGATTCACCAAATGAGCCACAAGGTTGAGAAACTAATGATTTTGCGCGACGATTCCATTTCGCAAGAGAACCACACACCGAGGCATGAGCCAAAACCCTCGAAGCCGCGACGCAAAAAGGGCATGGAAATGAATGAGACACAAATCAGTCAGTATTGCCGACTCTCATCTCACATTCATCTCACATCAAAATGCATTGTTCTTGCTGATACCTTCACAGTCAAGGTCAAGTTAGACTCACCGACCAAGCCCAAGCCGAAAAAGAAGTCACATACATTATCTGAGCCCACGATGACAATGCACACCAAAGCAGCAACCGATGATATCTATGACATATTTAATGCGCCACTAAAGCCCTCCAAGCTCGCAGGGGAAGAGAGCGATGAAGACGAATACATGTCAGACGGTGACTACACAAGCGGTGCAGAGAGTACAGTTACGACACGACAGGTCGACATGACTGAAGGCGACCTGGGAGACATCGATGCTGAGAACGGCCACAACGAAGAAGAAGAAGAAGAACAAGAAGATGATGAAGATGAGGCCGCAGACAATAAGACCGTTGCTAGTGACTGGTCGGATTTCACGCGTGAGCACATCGCTTATGGCAAGTCCGATGGCGAGGCTGGGAGCGGAGCTGGAGATGACACCATGTCTTCGCAGAATTTGCACCAGCAAGAGTACACGGTTGATGCGGATGTGACGGGACATAGCGACGGCAACTATGAGCTGCCATATGACCAGGAAGACCCCAGAACACTCTTCATGCCTGTACCACCTGAGGACTACGTCGCACCTACAAGGCCATATAGGGATCCCGCCGAGATCGCTAATAACCGGCTACCCTTCATGACTCCGATCACGGAGCGGACTGAGATGTCAGTCGGCTTCACAGACGCCAGGTCGAATTACTACAAGACTCCTAGCAAGAACCACTCGCTCGGCACAACGACTGAGGAAGACGAAGACGAGGACGAAGATTACGAGCCGCTCAGCAGTCCAATTCGGGAGATCGTGGAGGACAAGCGCTCTCCAGTCAAGATTGCACAACCCCAACTGCACAAGACAAAGCAACCACTCGGTCAATCTGTTACCGTGCCCAAGGGCCCCATCATCAAAGACTTGCAATGCAACCCGGTTGACCCCAACACCATCGCCGAGATCCTATCAAAGATACAGCCACCCCTGGTTTCGTACCCCGGCTTCTACGATCACCGCCATGAGCGCTTCGACAGAGGCGCTGAGATTCGGCGTTTCGCAAAGGCTCAGACAAAGGCTCTCAAGACTGGCGACAGGACCAGCGGCGTAACGAGTCCCATCCAGCTTGAGTTCCCAGAACTCACAACCGACTACACCGTCCGACGACAGCTTGGCGAAGGCGCATTTGCCCCCATCTACCTTGTCGAGAACTCGCAGCCCGAGACCATCGAGACTGACGAGAATACACCCATCATCGCGATGGGCAAGGGCGCATTTGCGACTTCTGAGCGTGCCAGCTTGGAAGCTCTGAAGATGGAAGAGCCCCCGTCAGCCTGGGAGTTCCACATGATGCGGCTGGCAGCGTCACGACTGGGACCTAACCACAGAGCGACAGCGTCGGTTTCGGCCGCGCACGAACTGCATCTCTACCAAGATGACGGTTATCTGTTCTTACCATACCATCCTTACGGCACCCTGCTCGATGTCGTCAACATGTTCCGGAAAGAGCAATCTGGTGTTCTCGATGAGCCGATCGCCATGTTCTTCGCCATTGAGATGATGCGCACCGTCGAGGCTCTCCACAGCAAGCAGCTCATGCACGGCGACCTCAAGGCCGACAACTGCCTGCTCCGACTTGACGCGCTTCCGGAATCGGTCGAGGCCCTCACGAGCCAGTGGCACGCCGACGGCTCCGGCGGCTGGGGATCGCGCGGCGTCGTCCTGATCGACTTTGGCCGGGGCATCGACATGCGCGCCTTTGACCCTGAGGTGCAATTCATTGCCGACTGGCAGGTCTCGCCGCAGGACTGCGCCGAGATCCGCGACGGCCGGCCCTGGACGTGGCAGCTCGACTACCACGGCCTCGCGGGCGTCATCCACACGCTGCTCTTCGGCAAGTACATTGAGACGGTGCGCGCCGACAGCGGCGGGCTGGGCACGGCGAGACGGTACAAGATCCGCGAGCCGCTGAAGCGGTACTGGCAGACAGACATCTGGAACGATTGCTTCGACGTGCTGCTCAACCCGGCGAGTCGCGCGGCGGAAGACGGCGTAGACGGCGCGATGCCTGTGACACGCGGCCTGAGAAGGGTCAGGGAGGGCATGGAGCACTGGCTCGAGGCCAACTGCGAGAGGGGCGTCGGCCTCAAGACGCTCATGGGCCGTGTCGAGAACATGGGCAGACAGATCGCGGCGGCGGGGTCTCGGAAGGGCTAGGCGCGCTCTGGGTCCCGCCGCTGTTCTGCGTCGTCGTCGTCCCCAGCCGCAGCCAAGAAGGTTTCCAATGGCGGCGGTGGTGGTCGTGATGCTACTACTCGTGCTAGATTCGGTGGATCGCCGAGTTCGATCAAGTCACACTTTGCAGTGTCGTCGCAGGCTGCCACTACTGCTGCTGCGGCGGCGGCGGCGTCTCCTGCTCGTAGTCTCACGCGTTCGCTGCCGTCTACATCTCCAGCCCGCCAGAGCTATACACAACCAGCCAGAAACAAGACAACGAGTGCGACAAAGACAAGCAAGACCGCAATCTATGGCATCAGCGCTGCCGCGATCGGTCCCGGCAGCAGCAGCCCGCCTAGGACCAAGGCGAATACTACCACCACCATCACTACCACCACTACGCCAGGCAAGCCCTCGCCGCTCAAGAAGAGCAGCAGCAGCAGCGGCGGCGGCCTCATCACGGTTCGCTCGGAGCGCTCGGAGCCACTGGAAGTCAGACGTCTCGGCTCGTCGCCGGTAAAGAAAATGGGCAAAAGCAAGGCCACCAGCACCGCCACCACCAGTGTCAGCACCAAAAAGACGGAGAACAAGTCTCCTATCAAGCGCATGCGCTGGGAGGACCTGTTGGACGCGTAGAGGAGTGCCGGGCGCCCGCGCAGGGGATAGCTCGGCCAATGCTACGACCGCCCCTCCCCCCTTTCTTCCACGCATGGAGAGCCGGAGGCGGCTTGGGGGTTAACTACTGCGTGTAAAAAGCCATCTTGGAAAAAGGTCCACAGGTGCATCAAGACGTCTTACACTCACAAACAAGTGAGCTTTGTTGCTTCTTCTCCTCTCGCGAATTATGGGATACCCCTCGGAGGAGAAATTAGGCGTTTCAGGGTTTAGAGTAGAGTCTCTGGTTGTCTACAAGACAAGTCTTTTTCTTTGAAAAGCGGTCCTGGATCGAGTTTCTTGTTTGAGTGTTTGGGTGTTCCCGTACATAAACTACTAGTGGCATTACGCAGAGAGTCGAGGATAGTGAATTCGAGGATTAATTATAAATTTACTCGGTTTCCTCTGTTTCCTCTTGTTCTGTTTGATGCTTCCGCTATCTTGGGCCAGCTGCCGCTCTGACTTGGTGAGGACTCATATGAATGCAACAACACGCGTAAACGCCCAGGCCAATAACTCGCCCCAAAAGAACAACAATGTAAAGAACTCCTCAGATGGTGACCAGTTTTTAGTCGTTCCGTGTGCCATTGAGGGACTTATCATCACCCCAAGGGAACAGCTCTTTCCCGAGCTAGTCTTCCAATCACTCAGACTCCTCGTCCGAGGTAGTCTCCTTCTTCTTCTTTCCCCGCCCCACGCTCAGTGTGGTCTGCTTCCCCTTGCCCTTGGCAGCAGTGGTGGTTGCCTTCTTTCCGCCCTTGGCGGACTTGCGGTCGACCTGGTCCTGAACCCTGTCCCTCTCGGCCGCGCCTTTGGCGTGGAGGTCCTTCTCGAGCCGTTTGAACTCGTCTCCCTCGGGGTCCATCCCAATCAGGCTCTCGAGGAGCTTGATCTCGTCGGCCCAGACCTGCTTGTCCTCAATGGTCTTACCGTCGGGTCCTTTCTTGTCAATGGGCGTCTCGAGAACCATGGGCAGGCCCTGGAACCTCTCGCAGTTCACCACGCTGTGGAAGGCGCGCAGGCCGAGGAAGCCTGTGCCAATGTTGGCGTGCAGGTCGCGGTTTGAGAGGAGTGGGGCCTTGCTGTCATTGATATGGAACGCGCGCAGGTACTTGTCGCCCACGATGCTGGAAAAGGCTGACATGGTCTCCTCGAAGCTCTCGGGCGTGCGCAGGTCGTGGCCCGCAGCAAAGGCGTGACAAGTGTCAATGCAAACGCCAACGCGGGACTTGTTGTCGACAAGGGCGATAATGTCGCGAAGGTCCTCCCACGACGAGCCAATCACGTTGCCCTGGCCGGCCATGTTCTCGAGCACCGTCACCACGCTGCTTGTGGCCGCGTGGGCCTTGTTGAGCTGTGCAGCGATCCGTCCGATAGCTGCGGGGCGCGGCTCGCCGTTGGTGTTGCCCGGGTGGAAGTTGTACAGTGTGATGCCCAGGCTCTCGCATCGCTGCAGGTCGTCGAGGAAGCTTGTGTACGCCTGATCTGCCTTCTCCTTCTCCAAGGCGGCCAGGTTTACGAGGTAGGAGCCATGGGGCAGGCAATGTTTGTGTGCGTCGAAGCCGTGTTCCTTTGACAACATCTTGAATCCTTGCAGAGCCTCAGGAGTCATCGGAGGGTTTGCCCATTTGCGCTGTGACTTGAGAAACAGCGCAAAGGCGTTTGCACCAATGTGTACCGCATTGCCTACAGAGTTTTGCACACCTGCATGTTGTCGTGAGCATATAGCCTACATGAGATACTGACTATGAATGAGAGTATTTTATCACGTACCTCCGGCACCGCTTACGTGCGCGCCAATGTACATAGCCTTCTTCAGTGTGCTGATGACCGTCCGTTCCGCGAGAGGCATGGCGTCGTCGTCTTTGCCCTTGGTCTTGCGCTTCTTTGGTGCTGGCTTGGACGACTCTGCCGGCTCCTTTTCCGGCTCCGGGGCAGCAGGTGGTGGTGCCTCCGCGGCTTTCCTCTTGGCAGGTGTCTTTGTTTTCACTGTCGTCGTGGTGGTCGTCTTCAGCTTCACCTTGACGTCAACTTCTTCGTCAGACTCGACTTCGTCGTCAGACTCGACAACTGCAGGTTTCCTCGAGCTCCTGGCGGCTGGCTTCTTGGTGACTACCTCCTGAACCTCCTCTTCCTTGGCGACCACAGCCTCGGACTTCTTACGAAGCGACTGACGAGGAGGCATTATCTTGCGGCAAAGAATCCGCGTATGTGTGTCTGTGTACGAATGGCCTTGTTTGCCGTTTGTATAACTGGCCAACGAGCGTGGGGATTCTTGACGTCAGCTGCCAATTGCACTGCACCAGTTGCGGAGTGGTGATGAAATCGACACTTGGCGCGACACGCGCTTAACAGCAGCTCCAATCCCTCGCGCGATCACGTGTGTTTTTGCTTAGTCATCAGGCATGTGTGGGGCACTCTTAATCGCTAAATCTCGGAAAATGCCACTGGTAAAGGAAGCGGCACTGGGTTCTACCTAGATTCCCTGACAATGATACTATGGATGAGCCTGGGTTGAGAATCTGCGTGTTCACACGACCACTTCGCCGTATATTCTTGCTTGTTGCAGGTTACCATGCGCACTTGGACTGCGCACTGCTGCAATGCCATCCTGGCACTCGCGATAGACTCGAGGCTTTATCGACTCACCCGGAATGCATCCGTGGACATGCACTGCAAAAGCTCCCTGAAGCTCTGCATCTGTGAGGGCATGAGGGGAGACGAATCAGGCAAGTCATCACGCGAGCACTCGAGCGGCCTCTGGTTTCTCGTCGTCTTTGCCAATAGCGGCGTGCTTGGCGTGCGTCGGAAGCGTCAAGCCAAGGCCGGCCAAGACGACACGGGCTGGGATCAGCCAAGCTGGGCGGGCTTGTCAAAAGCTTCGGCAGGACCTCTGTCGCGGAAGATGACGACGGCTTGTTCACCAACGTCGGTGAACGCACGCTACTGTGAGGCTCTGTGGCTCGGATCTTCTTGTCAACAACTTGGCGAGGAAGGCGCAGGAATCTGCAGCACTTGTCAGGTTCCCACGATTGAGCTAGAGAGTACTCACCAGTAAGGGGACTGCGGCGGAGGAGAGCGCACGTGCCCGCCATCTGCATTGGGTGGTGCAGGCCCGAGGTGGCATCGAGAGGCCTCGGGGCCTGTGCCGCGTCGCCGGCTTGGAGGCCAGAGAAGGCAGGGTTCGCGCGCAGATGTCGGCGGAATGGGGAGGCAAAGGTGGCGGCAGGATTAGTCGGCGGGACGGGTCATGACAGATCGCGCGGCTCGCACAGCAGTCCAGTCCACCCTATCAGTCTTGTTGCTGCAATGATTCTGCGAGGCTTTGACACGGCACGGCACGGCAGTTCAACATGCATTTTGACGTCACCTTTGTTTTTTTGGCCGGGCGTTCCTCGTCGCGGCTCGGCAGTCACAAGTCGCAAGTCGAGAGCGCCGAGCAATTGGCAATGCTTGTGTGTGATGGAAGGCAACAACACGCAACAAAGGCAGCACCTGTTGCACCTGAGCAGGGGTTGCGAGGCGCCGCGAACGCAGACAATGTTGCAGAGAGCCAGCCATACAGACCCGATCGAGGGCACACGTGGGTGAATTGGACCGCATGATTGGCTCGCTCTGGACCCCGATGCCCGAGCAGATGGCGCAGATGGCGCAGATGGCGCAGCTGCTCGTGTGCTCTTCTGCTCGTTGCGGCCATGTCGCGGCGGCGGCCCTTGCAAGCCCTTGCAAGCCCCGGAAAAAGAGGGAAAAGAGGGTGCAGGGGGGGATCCACCCGGCTGCGGGTTCGGCACTACTCTGCTGTGCAGTCTGCGCTATCCCAGACTGCTTGACCACCAACGTCCATCTTTTCGTCCGTCGCGGTCCTCGGGCGGGAAAAAAAGAATTGCAAAAACCGGGATCCGCGAAATATCTGCATGGAGCAGGACACGCAACTCGGCCAGGCCCCGAGACAACCCCGGCCACCTCGCCGGCACGACCCCGCCTGTGCTCGAGTGCAGATGCTGTTAGCGATCAACACTGATGGGGATGGGGCTCTCCCGCTACCACGAATCTGAGCCGCTCTTGCCCGTCTTCGGTCGGGGCGCTTCTCGTCGCTCCTGCTCCGCCTTTATATAACGACATGGCCGTCCGCCGTCTCTTCTTGCTCCCTCTTCTCCCTTTCCTTTGCTGTGCTGTGCTTTGCTTGTCTCGGACCACACCCTCACTCGTGGACGCTCTCTGACGAGCTCCTCCATCACCCATATCCCGTTGCTCTCTCTTGCATCTTTTTGCGACCATGTCGCCCTTCTCCAACCGCAACAAGGACGACATCCCCATCGGGGAGCTGCCTGCCCCCGATGGGCCCGTTCCCGCCAACGGTCACGAAAGTGCCCAGGCCAATCTTGCCAGCGCCTACGCCTCCGACTACGAGCGCCAGATCTTCCGCCATCTGACCCAGCCCGACGACTCGTACAACCCCGACGGTGTCTATTGGGCCGACCTCCCCTTCGTCAAGCGCTTCAACTTCGTCAGCGAGGTCGACAAGGCTGAGGCAAAGTCTGAGGGCCGCAGCCTCTGGGCCATGATCAAGGAGGACCCCCTAAGCCCTGTGTCCTGGTACTGGCAAAATGCCATCCTACCAGGAGCTGGCCTCGGTCTCGAGGGTTATGTCCTCTTCTCCATTGGCAACCTGGAGCCCCTCTTTGCCGCTGTCTGGCCTGAGTGTTGGGGCAAGAACCCCACAGTATGCAGTAAGAACTGGGTTGCTTCAGTCACATATCTCGAGGTTATTGGCATCATGGTTGGCCAGGTTGTCGTTGGTGTAAGTCCTTGCCTCAGAACCCGCCCCACACGTCCGTACCAAACCGCTAATTGTGCTCGGATATAGATAATGGGAGACTGGATTGGTCGCCGCTGGGGTTTGATCCAGGACGCCCTCATCATGCTGCTCGGCCTCATTATGCTTACTGCTGCTTGGGGAACCACTCTCGAAGGCTGGGTCATTCTTTACGGCTGGTGTCTATTCATATATGGACTCGGCGTCGGCGGCGAGTATCCTATTACCGCCACAGCTGCCTTGGAGAACGCTGTCGCGTCCGGCAAGCTCTCGACTCGTGAGGATCGCTTGCACCGTGGCCGGAAGGTGACTCTCGCTTTTCTGATGCAAGGTTGGGGCCAGTTCGTCAATCAAGTACTGCTGATTGTCCTGCTCGTCATCTTCAACCGTGGCAGCGGCGCGCCTCCCTATCTTGAGAGTGCCGCTCAATACACCCTCCGCATCTCATTCGCCATCCCAGCTGTCGGCACGCTCTGGCTATGCTACTACCGTACCTGGAAGATCAAGCACGCCAGTCAGCACCTCGAGAAGGCCAAGAGGAAATCTAATGTCACCGGCTACGACGTCAAGTCAATGAAGCTGACTCTGAGCCATTTCGGCGGTCGTCTTATGGCCACTGCTGGCACTTGGTTCTGCAATGACGTCTTCTTCTACGGCAACAAGCTCTTCCAGGGCCAGTTCATCTCTGTTATCGCCGACAACCCGGATTCCGTCGTCACAAAGTGGACGTGGAACCTGATCAACGTCGTCGTTTCCCTTGCTGGCTACTACTGTGCCTCCATGCTCATCGACAACAAAATGTACGGCCGCAAGCTCATGCAGCAAGTCGGATTCTTCATGTGCTTCGTAATGTTCGTCATTCCAGCATTCAACTACAAGTACTATACTTCGCCTGCCGGCGTACACGCTTTTCAGGCCATGTACTTCATCTCGTCATTCTTCAACCAGTTCGGTCCCAACTCGGTCACCTTCCTCGTTGCTGGCGAGGTCTTCCCCACCCAGGTCCGCGCCAGTGCCCATGGCTTCTCTGCCATGATCGGCAAGGCGGGCGCTCTTCTTGCGTCTGTGCTCTACAACTACATCGACACCCAGACTAAGTTTTACGTTGTGCCCTGGTTCGGTCTGGCTGGAATGCTCATGACCTGGCTGTGGCTACCTGACACCACTGGTCTCGACCTCAAGGAGCAGGAGCGTCGCTGGCAGTATATCCTCGACGGCCGTGCTGAGCAGTATCACGGTATCGCGATTCATCCCCGACATCTCTCGGTCTGGGAGCGATGGATGGGTGTCGGACGCAGCTACCACCCCGATCTTGACGTCAAGGCCAAGATTCGGGATCTGCGTGCGGACTGGGAGGACCGTGAGGCGACCCGGGCCACAGACGAGGCGGGCCCGGTTGACTTGGACGATGACTACACCGAGGATATCGATAATTACTTCCGCGGTTCCACCAGTGGCAAGGGTCCTGACATTTCCGAGAAGAAGGCCAAGGCTAATAGCAGCGATGGCTCTGTCAGCCAACAACCACTCTCGACGGAGAAAAACACAAGCGAACAGTCATCGCAGTAGAGGCTCATGATTTAGCAAAAAAGGACTTATTGAATAGCATAGCATAGCGTTACATGATACAGCAAATGCAAGATAAAGTTTGAACAAATATTCAGCATAAATGATAGTGAGCTAGAACTAGGAAATGATCAAGATTCGTGCAGCAATAAAATTTAGCAGTGTAGTCAAGAGTCCTAACTTGGAGAGCCTGAGAGACAATACGTGGTGGTGGGCTTTTTTGAGTTAATAGTGTGGTGAGCCCCCCACGCGTTGGAGAACGAGCATGTGTTTGTCGGAGAGGAGGAGAGTGCCACCAAACTGGGCAGCTGGGCTGGGTCTCTGCAAATTCCGCCACACTGTGGCTGACATATGCATGTTCGCTGCCTTCCAAGCGTAAATGTGGGTCTAGCTTGGATGCGACGTGCAATCTCAGGGCGTTCGTGCATTTTTCAGCCTCATTGATTTCCACTGGTAGATTCAAAGACGACCATCCGTAGTACCCGACAACAAATCCATCCGCTCTTTCACCACCCGATACGCTACGCGAAAGCCACCCTCTCCTTCACGTAACGGACTTCAACTTTGCAACACCAAGCCTTCCTACGCACACTGATTCCAGCGATTTTCGACACCCTCCTCGCGCCAACCAGCGACCCGATCACTTCCATGCGCATGACCGTTATGACAGCTCCCGGCTGCGTTGACCACCATGTCGGACGCTGACTTTGAGGCTATTCAGAAGCTCCAGCGCGAGCGCAATGAGGCGGCAGCTGCTAAGAAAGGCGGCGGTTCGCGCTTCGACTCATCTACGCAGCGTGCAGACACCACCAGGCAGAAGCTGACCGACTCGGGCGATGCGGAGCTCTATGATGGCGCCGGCAACGGCGGCGACAAGTACGCGGGCTACCTGACATCCCTCCCGGCGGGCGATGGCGACGATGACATGGAAGACGCTGGCGAAGGAGATGGCTCACGGCGTCTAGTGGGCCAGTACACGGCGAGCCGCGCCCAAATTGACGAATTTGCGCGCGGCAGCGGCGTCGAGGAGGATGACCCATTTGCGGGCCGCGGCGAGAACAGCACGCGCATTGTCGACCGTGAGACGGACTACCAGAAGCGCCGCTTCGACCGCGTCCTAACACCCACGCGGGTCGATGCCTTTGCTGCCAACCGCCAGGCCGGCGCGTCCGCCGGTGAGGACGCTGCTGCTGCTGGCGGTGACACCTACCGCGACGTCATGGAGCGGAGAGAGCTCGAAAGAGAAGAAGAGCGCGTGCGGCGCGCCATCATAGCGAAGCGCGAGGGCAGGGAGGAGGAGGGTGAGAACGGTGGCGAGGGCATGCACAGCTCGCCAACGCTGCAGAACGGCGACAAGGAAAACGCGGAGGCCGGGTCGGCCGAAGAGGTGGCTGCCACGCGGAAGCGCAAGAAGAGGTGGGACGTCTCGACGACGGCGGTGGACGAGCCTGCCGCTGCTGCTGCCGGGGCAGATGACTCCAAGACCAAGCGCTCAAGGTGGGACCAAGCTCCTGCCCTGCCTGGGCCGCCTGGTGCTGACGCCTCGAAGAAGCGCTCCCGCTGGGACCAGGCCCCTTCGGCGACGCCAGTCGGTGTCAGCGGTCTTGCCACGCCTATGCACACATCGCAGCTTGGTGCTGGAGCTCCGACTGGCGGCCTCGAGGGGTCTTCCATGCCCGGAGTCCTCAGCGATGAAGAGCTCGATCTTATCCTCCCTGGTACGGAGCAGGGGTTCAAGATTGTCGAGGCGCCTGAGGGCTTCACGGGGGGCCAGCCACCCATTCACCGGGTAGCGCAAACACCACTGCCAGTCAACTACAGCGGTTTCATGATCCAGGACCCTGACAGCGGCAGAGTAGGACAGAACCAGATGCCAAAGGAGATTCCCGGTGTTGGAGATTTGCAGTTCTTCAAGGCCGAGGACATGGCGTACTTTGGCAAGCTCACAGACGGCGCCGACGAGAACAGCCTCTCTGTAGAGGAGCTCAAGGAGAGAAAGATTATGAGGCTGTTGCTCAAGGTCAAGAACGGCACGCCGCCCATGCGCAAGACGGCGCTGCGGCAGCTTACCGACAATGCTCGCAACTTCGGTGCCGGTGCCCTGTTCAACCAGATCCTGCCACTCTTGATGGAAAAGTCGCTCGAGGACCAGGAGCGCCACTTGCTCGTCAAGGTCATCGATCGTGTCTTGTACAAGCTTGACGACCTGGTCCGGCCATATGTGCACAAGATCTTGGTCGTCATCGAGCCGCTCCTCATCGATCAGGACTACTATGCGAGAGTGGAGGGTCGAACAATCATCTCGAACCTCAGTAAAGCAGCCGGTCTTGCTACCATGATCAGCACCATGCGGCCGGACATCGACCACGTGGACGAATACGTACGGAACACCACGGCTCGAGCGTTCGCCGTCGTTGCCTCGGCCCTGGGCATACCGGCGCTGTTACCTTTCCTGCGAGCCGTCTGTCGAAGCAAGAAGTCGTGGCAGGCGCGTCACACGGGTGTCAAAATTGTCCAGCAGATCCCCATCCTCATGGGCTGCGCCATCTTGCCACACCTCAAGGGCCTTGTAGACTGCATCGGACCGAACCTCAACGACGAGCAGACCAAGGTCCGCACCGTCACCGCACTTGCGATTGCTGCGCTTGCCGAGGCGGCCAACCCCTATGGTATTGAGAGCTTCGACGACATCCTGAATCCTCTGTGGACGGGTGCTCGCAAGCAGCGCGGCAAGAGCTTGGCGGCCTACCTGAAGGCTGTCGGCTACATCGTGCCGCTCATGGACGAGGAGTATGCCAACTATTATACCAGTCAGATCATGGAGATCCTGCTCCGCGAGTTCTCATCACCTGATGAAGAGATGAGAAAGGTCGTCCTGCAGGCCATTTCCAAGTGTTCCCAAGTCGACGGTGTCACAGCGGGTTACCTCAAGGAGCATGTCCTGGACGAGTTCTTCAAGAGCTTCTGGGTGAGGCGGATGGCTCTCGACAAGCGCAACTACCGTCAGGTTGTCGAGACAACGGTTGATCTCGGCCAGAAGGTGGGCGTGAGCGAGATTCTCGAGCGCATCGTCAACAGTCTCAAGGACGAGAGCGAAGCGTACCGCAAGATGTCGGTCGAGACAGTGGAGAAGGTTGTTGCCGGTCTCGGCGCCGCCGACATTGGCGAGCGTCTCGAGGAGCGCCTGATTGACGGCATCTTGCACTCATTCCAGGAGCAGAGCGTCGAGGACATTGTTATGCTCAACGGCTTCGGCACCGTAGTCAATGCCCTAGGCAGCCGGTGCAAGCCATACCTGCCACAGATTGTCAGCACCATCCTCTGGAGACTCAACAACAAGTCTCCCACGGTGCGGCAGCAGGCGGCGGACCTCATCTCCCGCATCGCCATGGTCATGAAGCAGTGCGGCGAGGACGCGCTCATGGGCAAGCTCAGCGTGGTCCTTTACGAGTACCTCGGCGAGGAGTATCCCGAGGTGCTCGGCTCCATCATCGGCGCCCTACGGTCCATTGTCACGGTGGTCGGCATCAGCGAGGTGCGACCGCCCATCCGGGACCTGCTGCCGCGGCTCACGCCCATCCTTCGCAACCGCCACGAGAAGGTGCAGGAAAATACGATCGATCTGGTCGGCCGTATCGCGGACCGCGGGCCCGAGAGCGTCAACGCTCGCGAGTGGATGCGCATCTGCTTTGAGCTGCTCGACATGCTCAAGGCGCACAAGAAGGGTATCCGCCGCGCGGCCAATAACACGTTTGGCTTCATCGCCAAGGCTATCGGCCCGCAGGACGTCCTAGCCACTCTGCTCAACAACCTGCGCGTCCAGGAGCGTCAGTCCCGCGTGTGCACAGCCGTGGCCATTGGCATCGTGGCCGAGACATGCGCGCCCTTTACCGTGCTGCCCGCGCTCATGAACGAGTACCGCGTGCCCGAGCTCAACGTGCAGAACGGCATCCTCAAGTCCCTCTCGTTCCTGTTTGAGTACATCTCGGAGATGGCAAAGGACTACGTCTACGCCGTGACCCCGCTGCTCGAGGACGCCCTCATCGACCGCGACCAGGTGCACCGGCAGACGGCCGCGTCGGTCGTCAAGCACATTGCCCTGGGCGTCGTGGGCCTCGGCTGCGAGGACGCACTCCTCCACCTGCTCAACCTGTTGTACCCGAACCTGTTTGAGACGAGCCCGCACGTCATCGACCGCATCATCGAGGCCATCGAGGCTGTCCGCGTTGCCATTGGTCCGGGCCTCGTCATGAACTACGTCTGGGCCGGCCTGTTCCACCCGGCACGCAAGGTCCGCATCCCGTACTGGAGGCTGTACAACGACGCGTACGTCGGCCAGGCCGACGCGCTGGTGCCGTACTATCCCAACCTGACCGAGGAGGGCATCGACCGGGCGGAGCTAGCCATTGTCTTGTAAGGAAAGAGGAAAATGGGAAGCTGGGAATAGATGAGGTTGTTGTCGTCGTTGTTGTTGTCGCTAAGCTTTCGCTGTTGTTTTCCTTGCACACACACACACACACACACACACAAACACACAGGCGGCGTTTTCTCTCTCTCTTTCTCGTATTGCCCTTTTTAATTGCAAAGAGATTTCATGTCACGTACGCACGCATTTTCCGGACTATTTGAAGGGGTGAAAAGGAAAGCGGACGAGGGAAAGATAACCCTAATCCTTCCCGGTGAATATGCGGTTCGAGGTTTCTTGAGAGGAGGAGCAAGGGTGCCTGATCGACAAGTGGATTGGGTTGGGATGGGATGGTAGAAATTATATATAATACATGTTCTTGGGAACAACAAGACAGGGCACAGACGTGATGTGACATGACCAAGTCGTGACTTGTGAACAGATTCTTGGAAGAAAACTAAGTTGCCGATCTTGTACATCAAGATCACAATCTCACTCGCGACGAACTAGCCCGGCTAGCTCCCCGTCTCGATTTCTTGTTCCGGGATGTCCACGTGTCCAACCCCCGTTGAGAGGAGATGTGTCTGCCCCTTACACTCACTCACTCGCCAGCCCTTGCCCGGATGGTTCCCTGGACTTTGTTGCCGCGCGAGCAAAATGGAGGGGGGACATGAACTAATAATGACTGCGAGTTTTCTCGAATAAGAGAGCTTGGCCGCGCTGCAACTCTTCTGCCACTACTACTGCCGAGCGAGCTCTTGACAAATGGATCGAGGTGCTTGTGTTTGTCTGCCCGGGCTTTTTTTTCCCACGAGCAGAGACTGAGCTTCAGCATCTTGTTTTCCTTCTCCGGGATATTCCTCCTTAAGCACCCCAACGTCAAGGACATTGATTGATGGCACCTATGCCGGGCCGCTCGACAGGGTTGAACAACTATTACCGGCCACACGTCCTTGCAATAACCGCCATCGCTCGCGACTCACCCACGGTATACCTCATATAGGGTAAAGTATATGCTATCCGTCTCAGTTTTGAGCCTCCCCGGAAACGCCCCCCCCCCTTCTGGTGAATTTAGGCCGGGGCGAGAGAGAAAGTTCAATTCCCAATGTACTCCCACCCCCTCGCGTGCCTTGTTGTTGTTCTCGACACGCAGCGAATGGTTTCAGAGGCACCAACCAACCAACCAACCAGCCAGCCAACCAGCCAGCACACACAAAGCAGAAGCCCGAGAAGGAAGAAAGATGCGCTTTCTTGAAGGCGGGGGGAGATGAAGGTCTAATCTCGTCGCCTATTTTGGCAAACTGGCAATCACATATGCGTACACACACACACACACACACACACACACACACACAAACACGTACACACACATACCCTGCAAAGCCTTCCTTGTCCTCTTCGGCTTCCTCCGGTCCACCAGCTGATACAGTCCATTCCCCAGCGCATGAATAGAGAAATAAATGTAAACTAAAGCAACGCTGGCACGCTGGTTGTAAAGGCATGAATCACCAAAGCCGGACGGGCGGGCGGAGGACGGATATGCGTTTAAAGTCCCTCCTCCATTCCCAATGTGAAACCTGGAGGAGACGGCACGGGAGAATGCCGGGAAACCAGAGTGGTCATCACCACAAAAGTTCCAAGGTGGTGTTTTTTTTTTGGTTGGTACACGGCTTTCTTCCGCGTCCGCCCTTCTGCGAAAGCAACGTCATTGCGTCGCTCGCTGGAGAGAATCAGAGAGAAAGATAGATAAAATGAGTGTGTCTGTGAAGGGGGTTGGTGGAGAGGGGACGCGCGTAGGTTCTCTATGGATCTAGGTAGCTACTCAGCAACAGGAAAAGGGGAGGGGATCTGAGCTGGCTGGTTCTCAGATTCGCTGACAAGTGGAGGAGCTGGGGAGGATCGGAGACAGAGAGCACAGGTCCATTATTATCTGTGTCGGCTCTCGACTCTCAAAGGAGGGGCGGGAGGGGAGGTACATGGCATGCCGGAATACTGGAGAACGAGTACATGCTCACGTGTCGTCCATGGGTTTTGGCGATGGCTTGCCCACTGATTAGCGCCGCTGTGGAACTGCTTTGCTTTCCAAAAGGAGGCGGGCGTCCATCAACTACATGTACCCTACTGCACAAGATAGGTAGCAGGGAAGCGCACAAGAGAAGCGTTTTTCTTGTTGCGGCACAGATCGCCGCGCTTCCCAGTCCTCGCCAATAGCCCCATGCTAAGCATGGCACCCCGCGTGTAATTGAGGCACAGAGGAGACCTTGACAGCCGATGACGACTCTGCCTCGTTGGGAGCAGGTCAGCCTGTAGTGTACGACTCGAGAGATGCATGTAGGAGCGGTCAAGCGCTTGCAATGAGCCGGACTGGACATGGTGATGGTGAATGTGGAGGCCCCATGACTGGTGGTTTGCTGGAGAATGACGTGCTGGGGCATATTGGCAGTGCGCTGGAACGTTACATAGCCAGAACGCGGAAGTCCATTTCCCATGGCCTGTCTCCCGTACGTCTCGGCGGCCGGGCTGGTTGGCCGTCGAGCAACACCTTGGTGGTTGGGCAAGATGTGCTTGTCTGGGGAGTTGCTGGTGACTGCGTTAATGTCCAGTGTGCAGGGCCGCCTCTCGCGCCGATGGGAGTGTGTGTGCAGTAACCAGTAACGGGCGCAGGCACGACCAATTCCAGGTGTCCGAAAATGTGACGAGGCTGATCTGACCGCTTCCTCGCGGCGGCGACTTGTGGAGAGCCGCCGAGTGGTCCTCGGCCAGCCCGATGCGCCTTGTCGTCCTCTCGAGTCGAAGTCGGCCAGGAGGGAGGTTGATGAGAGCCATACAGAGCACACACAAGCCCACAGCACTGTCGTGACAAGGATGGCGAGCCGCGGGTGAAACAGCAGCGTGGGCCGCCGCCAGCAGTGCCCCCCAGCCGCCCCTATCGCGGTCATCTCCATCATCCATGGGCCATGTGAGAATGAACAAGATACTTGCTCCAGCCAAGTGCTAAATAAAACTGGATAGGAGGCCGCGTAAGTTGCAAAGCTTGGCATGCTTGGCCCTCACTGTTCCCGGCATCCATCCTTGGGCGCGGTGCAGAACTGTGTGATGACGGAGGACAGGCAGCATCGTGGTGGCTGTGAGCCAGCCAGCCACCTGGACGCGTGCGATCTCAGGGTCCTGGTGGCGTTTGGACCCTGAGCAGCCCCAGCAGGCGCGGCCGCCGACGACGATGTGTATCTGCAACAGCAGCCCCATTCGCCGGGTGGTGGTGGTGGTGGTTGCACTGGGCGCCACGATGCGGAGAAGCGCATGGGGCATGGGTGGTGGAGGGCGTTTGGATGGCTACATAATACGCGGTGGTTCGAACCGTGATGAGGCTTGCTCGGCGGGGGCCATGCCGCCGCGAGACCGGATGGGGGAGGACCCTGCAGATCCGCAGCTCCGTGGTTTTGCTGTGTTGGATGTTGAATGTTGAATTGAATGTTGGATATTAGGCGACATGTTGGCAATTGTCGTTGCCCTGTTCTGTGCGCCCGACTCATCGCCCGACCAATCGCCCGCAGGCCGGGCCGACATGCCCTTGTGCTTGTGGGCGGTCGTGTCCTTCGTGTCGCTGAGAGAATGGCACGCGGGTGGCGCTCCTTCCGAGAGTACAACACGGAGTACGGATACAGAGCAACCCCCTTGCCTGCCGAGTGGGGTCTCTGCAGCCCCGACGTCATCGAGCATCCCAAGCCCAAGCGAGGGCCAGAAAAGCGGACCCTAGAGCCCCCCCCAGGGCCCCTCCAATAACCGTCAAGTAGCCGTCAAGTTACCTTCGAGTAACAGCCTCTTGTCTAATTGTCTGACTGGCCTTGACGATCGATAATAGCAGCAGCAGCAGATCACCAAGACAAGGGGGGTCGCCGCGCGCCAATGCACCACAGACAGCTCCCCGGTGTGTTTCATGTGCATGGGACGGGGAACGGGGGACGGGGTTCGAGTCGGGATGTCCGGGCGCCCGCCGAAGCTTTCAGTCTTGGCTGACGACTCTGCGCGCCCAAGTCGTGGGGGCCGCTGGCCGCCGCAGTTCGTTCACCAGTCGTCGCACTTCATCAGGCGAGCTTGCAAGTTTTTGCGTCCAAGTCGTCACGCCGTCGTCAGCCTCTAGTTGCTGGCCCCCAATCCCAATCCCCAATCCCTAGGACGACAAAGCCCTGCCAGCCAAACGACGGAGTAATCCGTTGAGCAACGATAACGGAACTCGCAGCACAGCCTCGCCCAGCAAGGATCCACATCAAAGCAGCAGGCCCACGCAAGCAATGACGTCCAGCAGAGCACCCCATCAATTACAACAACCCAAAGCACTATCAAACGCCCTTAGCACAGGCTCCACAATAATCCCCGTTGCACCAACGAGGCAGAGACGAAAGCTCGGCCGCCGCCAGCAGCGATGATCATTACCGCGTCATACCTTCTCCCCAATGCTTCCTCGTGGCAAATCGTGAGCTTGTCAATGTACGGAGTAGCATGCCCACCCACCATCTCGACGCTCCTTCTCCAACCACAGCATCGCGTCTGCTGTTTTTAGCATGGCGAAAGAAAAAATAAAAAAAGTATCAAAACCGTGTAGCCACGAAAGCATCCGCACACCACTCCTGACACCGAACCCACATACTGCTGGGGAGAGAACAAAAACAAGTAGGCATTGATAAAGCACACCGGGGCTGGTACTGCACTCCAGCTGTACCTCGCAAGTACCTACCCTCCCAAGCCTCACACGGCCCACGGCGGAAAAGCTTCCTCTCTCGCCGATTATAACTCCGTTATTCATCAACCCCCTCCTCTCTCTCTCTCTCCATCCCTGGCTCCCCTCCCCGGCATTCCATTAGCGCAGTAACCACACGAGCGAGAGCCCACCACATGTTCATCATCCTTCCCATCTTATCCCAATCATCCATGCTCAACCTCCACTCGCCCATCAACTACTGTATGCTACTCATGTGCGGATCAAATTCTCAGCTTCCGCGAGAGCTGTGAGTGTGGGTGGGCGGGTGGATAGGTGGCACGCTGCAGCCCAAAGCCTGCCCTCCCCTTCCCCTCCTTTCAAGCCTCCCTTTCAAGCCATTCCCGCTTTGCCCTCCCCCAGTTGTGTGTGTGTGCGCGCGCGCCCGTGCATCTGCGTGTATGTGAACATGCCGTGCAGGGTGGTAAAAAGACCTAGGCGAGGCAGCCGGATGAAAAGTTGGCGTATTTGCATGAAAGCCTTCCACTTAATGCGCAACCCTTTTATCAGACCGCCTCGCTAGGTATAGATCGAGACAGCGTATGCACTTTCAGCGAAACTGTCCACTTGACCGATAGGTAAACCATATTGTTGGCACAGACAAGCTTGCCGATCTCCCCCCCGGTAAGAGACGGCGTCGCCTGCCACAAAATAAACATGACGATCCGCGGATACTACAACCTCAAAGGGCAATGCGCTTGCTCATCACCTGTTTCATTCAGCCCCATAAAAGCAACTTATCATCACATGTCTGCGCTTTGTCTTCTTCAACGGCCTGCATCATGGCAGTCTTCTCAATTATCGATAGCGAGTGTAATAAACATCCCGCCCACGGGGTAGTCCCTGGGCAGGCCTAGGTGCAAGAGGACATGGCAAGTCCTCTGCGGGTATATCCGTTGCCACGTTGACAGTAATAGTACAACACTTGTGTCCGGCTCCCTCAATCATGCTTGTCTTGCATGACAAGCCGTGACCATCAAGACGAGTGCGACGTGACCCAGATCCGAATCTGGTCAAAAAGTGTAAAACGAGAGGTTCGAAACAAACGGTCTGAATAGACCCCCAACCCAGTCATCAAAACTGCGCCAATGCATTTGCTCGAAAAATTGCAACCCTGTTGACCCCAAAACTCCAGCCACGTAGGGCTAAACCCCAGTGAAAAAAATGGATGAAACCAAATACGACCATCAGCACACGAATACCACCGTTCTTCAAGTGAGAAGATGATTGATATGCGTTGAACATGGTCAAGATATGTGCATGTAGTCGTCTATGTGTCGGTGACCAAGCGATGGCAAGCTAGGATCACATATGTGATGGCTCTTTCCCGAAGGAGTGCTAAGCGATGCGGGTTGTACGCGCTTAGTCTGACTGATCGTCTTGGTGATCTTCTGACGTCTCAGACTTGGCGTCGTTCTTGTGGACCTTGCGATGCCGGCGTAGGTTAGAAACTACAGAGAAGTGTCTGCCACAACCCTCAACTTCGCAGCAGAATGCTATAATAATTGGTCAGTATGAGAGAATAGCTGAGGATGCGTTTTTAATTGAACATACGCTTCTCGCCAGTGTGGCTGTACATGTGAGTTTGAAGCGAGCTTGGTCTGGTGAACCGCTTGTCACAGACCTTGCACTTGTGCTTCTTCTGGGTGCTGGAAGAGACCTTGGAGCTGAATTGGCCCATCATGGACTGTGGCGCGGGAGGGGGTTGCGTCATGAGGTTGGGCCTGGGAAGAGTCCGGGATGTGACGGAACCCTCAATGTCGGATCCACATGTCGAGTAGTCACTGACGGAGGAAGCATCGATCGAGCCGTTGCCGTAGTAGCTACTGTAGTTGCTTACAGACGATACAGAAGAGCTTGTGGAGTGTGTGGAGGGGAAACCGTACGAGTCCGTGGAACCGCGAGACCGGGGAGGATAGATGGCTCTCGGTGTCTCCTGGCTCATGGCTAGCATGCCATGGCTGGCGTCGAGGGCATCGGCAAAGCTTCGTCGATCATCATTACCAATACTGTAGCGACGATTATTAGTTTGTGATGAAGCAATCATCTGGCGAAGAGAGTACTTACGCGTGAGGGTATCTGCGAGCGTCGGCCTCGGAGCCCATGGCAAAAGTTGATCGCATCGGCGCGGGAGCGTAGCCGGACATGCCGTCGTACGAGCTCGGAGACGCGGAGTATGCGCCTGGTACTGGTGAGGGCGAGGCATACGAGGCCTCGCCGTAAGGGGCAGACGTGGTCTGCATGCGGTTCAAGTTGAGGATATCTTGGGGCGCATTGAGTGAGTCCTGGTGTCCGTAAGGATTGGCCATGTGTGTGCTACCTGCTGAGGATGCCGATGTGACTGGGATGCTTCCGTAGCCCATCGACGTGCTCGTCGGGGCTGGCCGATGAGGCTGGTGCTTGCTCAAGGAGTCCAAGTTGCCGAGATTTGGCGGCAGGCCCTGGGGGTACATGGCCTGACCAGCGTGAGGAGGGCCCGAGGCCGAAGCCCACGGGTTAGTAAAGTGCGGCGTGTTTGAGTAGGAAGACATGTGGTCGAAGTTGATGGCTCCGAGTCGTGATTGTGTGTCAAGTGTCATAGTCATATTCTGACCATGAAAAAGTGGTCGGCGAAAAGTGATCAACGACGACAAGGTCGGCGATGCGGAAGGGTGCTGGCGATGGAAAGTGGAGGATGATCAGCTGGCAGTTGAAGGGCGTGCTGATCAATGAGGTAGATCCGGCAGGCTATGTGTGACCGAGGGTGACTTGACGGGTTGAAGATCCGGGAAGAAGAAATCTAGACGAAACCGTCGACGTGGGATCAGCGAGCCTTAAGTGTTGACTCGAGGTCAGAAGCTGGTACCCTGGCGGGAGAGTGTCGAGGTACAATGCAGACAGAGGCCAGTACCTCTGGACAGGGCTAGCGGAGTGAAGCTTATTGACGGGAGGTGGAGCTGGGTCGTTTGGAGCCTGTGCGCTGGGTGACGGCAGAGACAACGATCGGCAGTGCAATGTGCCGTACCAGGTATAGTTGGGCGGACTGGGGCTTTGCTGTCGACACACGGGAGGGTGAACGTTAGGGTGGTGGTGGTGGTGGTGTCCAAAAACAACGGTCTCCAGACTGAGAGGACCAAAAGAGACCAAGATCAGCGCGATCAAGCGTGGTCTAACCCCGTGGCCTAGGCTGGGATAGGGTTGATCAGGAGTGATTGCCAGGGACAAAGACGTGATGAGGGCCGGCAGTTGGTGAGCTTTGACAATCTAGCTGCTTGGATCTGCTCACAATGATTGATGATATGTGTGATGCGTGAGTGCGGGAGGGAGGGAGAGGTATGCTGCTTCTGGAAAGGATGGATTGATTGGGACATCCGAGGGGAGAGGGTGCTTAATAGGTACGTCTGTCTGTCTGTCTGCACTGCGAGTGTCATGGACATTGAGGCGCTGTGCTCCTGTTCGATGCGGTTCAGAAAGCACAGAGCAGTGACGGAATGGCAGAAGCCAAGGTGCCGGGGGTCTGCACGCGCGAGCAAAAATCCATGGGTGAAGGATGGGGTGTGGGGACAGCAGGTGCGCTGTGTGGATGCATGCCTCACAGTGCATCTCGCACCGTCCCGGAGTAGTAAGGCGGGCTCACAGACAAAAGGGTCTGACGAGGTTGACAACATCCAGGGTCCTTTTGCTGCAAACTGAACTACACTAGACAGCACAAGGCTGGGGGACGGGGGCGAGGGGGCACAGCCAATGGGGTAGGGCAAGCTAGCAGGCCGGCAGGCAGCCGGGAGGCGAGAAACCACGTACCTCTCTGCGTAGCGTACCAGTAGGCAAGTGGTAATTGGTGTGCGGTCCGCTCGAGTCGAGTCAAAAAAAAAAAAAACTGGACGTTGGCGTGGGCGTTGTGGGCGGTGGGTTTGGCGGCGTTGGCCCGCGGAGCTTCAACCAGCAGCCCTGAAGGGAGAGGGAGGGGGAATCCATGGATGAAATGGGTGGTTTCGAGTGCTTGCCGAGATGGTGGCGCCTGCACCCAGCACGGGTGCCGAGAGAGGCGCACACGGTGCACGCACGCCCGAGCGGGAATAAGGCAGCGGGGGCCATTGTGCCAAGCTCCTCATCCTCCTCTTCACATCCCTAGCGTCGTGTTGACAACAGCTGGGCGAGCCATGGAGGGGAGAGGGGCAATGGGCAATGGGCAAGGGGCAAGGGACAAGGGACAAGGGCAGCGAGTGCTGCTAGGAGCCCTAAACGCCTCCTCTTCCTTCCTTTCTTCCTTTCTTTCTCTCCTTCTTTCCGTCTTTCGCTCTCGACTCCGGCACCGGCTCTGACAGGTTGGGTACTTCTGTAGACAGCCTGCCGGTGGGGCCCCTCTCTTGGCCGCAAGTGGTCAATGTGCGCCAGTGACAGCATCGCGGGTGGGGCTCTGGCCTCGACGCCGCTGATGCGCAAGAGAGTCTGCAAGACAAGGGGCACTCGCTGCCTGCGAATCACCACACACTCTCTTGCCATGTACGCTGTACATAGTAGCTACTCCTCCGTAAATCACCCGCAACAGCTTCACTCTCATCTGGTCCGCTTCATGCAGGGTCCGTCCCGTTTTGTCGCCTCTGGGGATCTCTGGGGACCTCTGCAGCGGCTCACCCTCGCAGGCAAGCCCCCATCCGGCCATGCTGGCAGCTGTTGAGCGCGTCGGAGTACATCCGGCGACGAATCCTACAGAGCACACACGAATGAGCGCTGTCATCTCGTCTTGCTCCGACGTAATCACTCGCTACCTTTATTTAGACTCGAAACGCAGCCTCGCCGCTGTGGCAAAACACGTTTCCTCCACACCCTCAGGGGTTGGTGCTGTGTAATGGCCAAGGGAGAACGGCGGGTCGCAACGCGCGAAAACCAGCCTGAGCAGCCATTGGCAACCCCATGATGCCCATCATGATGCACTCTGCTTTTGGCGAGAATGGCAAGCGAGAATGCAGCACGAGGCCAGAGGCACGCTTCCCCTCGGGCTCCACCGCAACCCTCCGCAACCCTAAGCAAGTGCCGGCCGTCGGCTCCCCAGTGGGGCGCGCCGCAAGTGCACAGTGGCGCCTGCAAGTCCATCTCAGGTTCCTGAGCAGCAGCGGATTGCCATCAGGACCGGCAAGCTGCGGCTGCAGGACCAGTGGGCTGCTCGAGCTGTCTACACCGCGAGCACGAGGAGCCCCGGGCACGAGCAGATATGGGAGCACGTCCGTCTCTGTCTTGATCGTCTATGGCACCCACGACACAGCACCCAGGGAAGCTGCCTGCCTGCCTGCCTGCGCCCTACGTCACAGGGTGGGGCTTCACACGCAACCCCGGCGAGCTGCTGGCACTCCAGCCAAGTCGCCAGTCACAAGTCACGGCGCTCGAGACGCGGAAGGACGGTGCGGTGGGGACAAACCTTCGGGAACGAGTATCCCTGGCGTGCAGGCAGCACTTGCAGCACTTGCAGCACTCCAACCACCAAGAAAAAACATGCCCCGATAGTCGTACTGAGCAGTGGTGTTTGCTTCGTCTTCTTCTCCAGCTCTTCACAGGCCCAGCGGCCACTATATAGGCGACAATTGATCCTCGCAAGCTTCTCCATCCTCTTTCGTTACCACTCGAAACACTCAGGGTACAGCCCCAATCTGATTACTGCACAATGCCACACCCAGCGGTGTGGTCTCGTGCAAACGGACACTCCAGCCAGGGTCAACGGCCTGACGCCGACTCCACGACTCACAATCCATGTTGCTCGTGCCGCCTGACCAGTCAGTGGCCAGTGGTCTGTGAAGAACTCCCAGGTCGTTCGTCACTGTCGATGCCCGAGTCTCTTGAGCTTTGCAGACATCCCCATCAATGACGAAATGCGTGCCTAGGGCCCCATTGCAGGCTACTGCGTACTGTCAGGCGAACCCAGGCCTGGCATGGGCATGGAACACGTCAAGCTCCGCCAGCAACGGCGTCCAGCGGTTGACCGCGACCGGCAACTCCGTGCATGCCCGCCTTCAGCAGCGACGACACCGCCGACGGCTACGACGACGCGGCGTCCCCCCACCCATATCCCTCCCATGTCTTGAGCAGAACAGCCCCGTGTGCTCCCTGAGCCCCTCGGCAGTCGCCTGTCATTATCTGCCCTTTAGAGTTTGGCATGCTGATTATGACGATACACATGCTTTGATACGACATCACTGGCAGCTGGTCAGGCTGGAATCGGACCAATTGAGGCTCGAACGGTCAGGACGAGTAATGACAGCTACTGCACTGCACCTAGGCATCAGCACGCTGACACCAAAGATGGGACATAGCAGCAAAGCAATATTTCGTGGTTGACCTTGAAAACATCACCACTTACTTGGTCAAAATGGCTAGTCGTGCCGAGTACACTAAGGCGGCTGAACCCAGATCTTCACTGTAGCCAGATCCACGACGCACGGCTTTTCTGATCGCAGCGCAAATCATGCTTCCATCCGTCGAGATCGGCGGCCAGCTGGGTATCTGGGCAGTTGCACGCGTGGGTGGATTCGCCAGGCTGACTTCATTCATTAATCGATTTCTTGTTGCCTCTCCTTCTTCTTTTCCTTCTCCTTTTCCTGCTCACATATGGAGAATTTTACGTCTTCGCTTCCCATCAGTCCACGAGCGCGACTTTGAAGTCAGGCGCAGCCCCAATGGTAGCGACTAGCAATCCGGCACCATGCGTTCCGTCCAGTTAGTCTCGCTGGTGGCTGGAGGGTGTGCAAGCAAGATTCTAGCCAGTGGAACACCCCTCGTAATGAACCAGTCCGAACCCCATCCCATCAGCAAGCCACAAAACGCCACCAAGCCTGCTACCATACCTGCGAGCCTGCCTGGTCCTGGCCTGTCACTGCGGAATGCTACGGAGTACTCGGGTGTCTGGAGCCTTTCCCATCCTGCGCAACCCAGGGTCATGCCAATTAGAGCAGGCTCGTTTCAATACTCAGTCCTAGCTCTCCATGGCCTTTCAAATTTCCATGGGCTATTGTTTCGTTCTGCGAAGACAGAGTAGCCCCACTCGTTGTGATGCAACCTACGATACCCCTTTGACATTGATAAGAAGCAAGGTGGCCGACATGCGGGGATGGCAGTACTACGTCGCTCGCCAGTTGTGTGTGCGAAATGACCCTACAGCCAGCCGCGACCATACTCGACCTTCATCACTGCCTACATGGCTATTTCACTACCAGTCTTGCCGCGGCATAGTTACCGGATGCCCGTCCAATACACACTGCAGCAAGTGGACTATCAAGTCTTTGCAGAAAGAAGCATGATGCAGCTCCGCAACGCCTCTTGGCCAATATTTTTTGCGTCCCACCACAAGGAAGCCTTATGAGGGCTTGTAAGAAGACTAGCCGGGCTAGGGCGCGTTTCAGATCGGTGGACGGCAGCCCATGTCTAGAGAGACTTGAACAGATGCGGATCACAAAATGCGCCTGACCCCAGCGAACAGGGCCGCGCGCTGCCGATCAAGACTGTATGCGGAAGCATGCATGGCCCCAAGGGCATGGCTTCAAGGCCGCTCCTTATCGGCAGAGCGTGCGCCGAGGAGCTTCGCGAGATTAGCGTCAGCCAAATGCCGTCGAGTCTCCTCCGGGGCCCTAAATTGACGGCTGCCGGTGCAACACATCCCTGAACAACCGGCTCGCGGAAGACCGGGCCCAGGGACAGCGGGCAACTGGCCGTGGTTCATGCTCCTGAGTCTCGAGGCCCGAGCCCTGGCGAGCTGCCTTGTTGCTGCCAATGTACTCGTTGGTGCGGCATAGGGCTGAGGGCGTCTGTCTGGTCAAGGCCCGCCACCAGCCACCAGCTGTCTAAGCCGGCTCTGCCATGATGTCGAGCCATATTGTCGAGATTGCTAATGCCAGCAGCACTTTCTGGGTCTTGGTATTCAACAATCCCATCCCTCCCCTGGCCGTTGGGGATGTTGCAGCCCGGGGCCTGGGGCGATGAGATTGCAACAGCATCTCACCCATCCATATTTACTCAGTATCGGCAGGGGCAGGCGGCCAGGGGGTAGGCGGACGCCGTGACCTGTCACAGGCTGTCAGAGAGATGACCATGCCACTGAACCATGTCCAACTCTTCATTCCGGGGAGTGGCAGGCTGGCGACCGGGCTCTTTTGATGACCGTCCCGTCTGCCGGGTCGCTTGCGCAACGCCACCAGGGTGGGCAACTGGGGCATCACCCATCACCAGCGTGATCACACAGCAGAACGCCACGACGCCAATGCAACTAGCACTCGGCAGCCCTTGTCGCTGTTTCCCACTTCCCCGGCTCGTCTGACTGCGGCACCACAGGTTTGACCGCAAATGCCCCGACCCAGACGACTGGGCCCGGCACTGGCAAGCCACTCCCAACCAGCGGCACGGCGCTTTGGAGAGTGCACAGACTGGCTCCGCCGCCAGGTGCACCGCCGTGGTCAGTGGTCGCCAACAATGTGCTCGCTTGCCCGTCCCTCGCGGCCCCTCGGCATGGCTGCAGGCACGGACTCGCCTAGCAGCCGTTCCTGCTGTCAGAATGCTATTCAGGGTATCTGTGCACATGCCGCACGTGGAGAGCGCGCAGAAACATGGCAGCTCGCTATAGTCATCACAATGTTTCTTGCGCCAGTGTCAAAGCTGAGCCGTCCAATACAGCACCTGTCAGTTGTGACGGCTGCATCCGGCAGCAGCCAAGAACGTGTCACCTGCAACTACTCCATGTATACACTCAGGCATAGCAGTGCGGCGCAAGTAATGTTCCAGGTGTAATTAATGCGCTGCCCCGGAGCCAAGTAGACACACAGCACGACTCTCACGAGAGAGAGCAATCTCCCATCGAAAGAGCGTAGTCGTCGGCTATCAACAAGTCTGATAAGTGACGGGGAGGACCCAACAGACCCGGGTACCTGAAGATCTATCTGCATGGCGAGCAGGGTACTTGCCGCGCACAGCACCGCTAGTTTGCTGAGATTGGCCGACACCAACAAGGCCAGCCTGCTCCACTGGCTCTGGTTCGGGGTCTGGACACGCAGAGAGATCATTGTTCTAGCAGCAACTAAAAAGTGGCAAGCAATAGAAAAAAGACTTCTCTTCTCCTCACGCGCGTGCATACTCTCCTCCTGACTAGTCCCGTACAGGTATGCATATCCAGCCGGGAGGTCGGGCGGGGGTCATATCAAAGCACTTGGCCGACCTTGGCTTGGCACCATCAGAATCATGCAGGAGATGCGTCTGTTGGTGGGTTGAATACACCCGCGGCGACAGAGGAGGGATACTCGGGCAGGGCAGGGATTCCAGGGGAAAAGGGGGGGGAGGAGTGCCGAAGTCTTGCATGTCCGGAACATGCCGTCGATGTAGACCTTATTTACATGTATGTACATAGTAGACCTGCCTGAGTCTGGCACCGGGATCCTTCAAGGAGGAGGGTACAGGGTAGTGAAAACAATATGGATAGAGAGGCTTGGCTTAAGACGGGAGATGATGGGGGGCGGCCCAGGTAGGTGGTGGGCAGCAAGCAGGCGTGCCGGGGGTGGGGAGGAGTCGAGAAAAGAGACGACCCTAGGGAGATTTGATGGGCGCCGCCCTTTTCGGTCACTCAAGAGATGGTCTCGTTCTTGTGGCTCCCGTGGAGGGGGAGGATGCTGGTTGGGTTCGATGGTGGTTGGGTTCGATGGTGGTTGGGTTCGATGGTGGTTGGGTTCGATGGTGTGGCTTTTTCCTGCCGTGATGGCTGCTTGGCTGGGCCGTATTCGGGATTATGTGGTCCATCAGAGTTCACAGCACGCCAGACAGGGGGGAGGACGTCTTGCTTTGTACGCCCGAGATTCCAAAGCAGCATCACTTACACGGAATAGAACGCGGATAGGCCGGGCAGGAATCGAGTTCGTGGAAGCCAGGCCACCCCCCGGACGACCCGAGAGAACCCATTGCTTGTTCTGTCCTCCAAATGCCAAGCCAAGCGGAAGATGGACGACGGGAATACTTGCGTGTCGTTTATCGCTGGTCCCCAGTGATGAAAGAGCTGGCTGGAGCGGATCTGCACGAGATTTCGAAGACGCGGTTCCGAGGTTTTCCCCCCTTCGCGAGACCTTTTCGTCTAATGCTCGCTTTCTCCCCCCCTTTATCTACTCCCCCTTTCTCTGCTTCTCTGGTCCGCGTCGGTGGTATCTTGAGCTGCGGCGCACAATCAGTAGGCCCTGCTGCGCTTGTAAGACCGAGTCTCGTCCTGGTCCTGGCTGGGGTTTGATCATGCGGAATATCTCATCGCTGCAGGATGCCGACGAGCGAAGATGCCCTCCCTCTCTTGTGATGATGCACGAAGAGGGGGGAACATGAGAGAGCCACAGGCGACATCAAGGCAACAACGAGGACCATCGAGACTCCGTTCACGGTACATATAAGTGGCTAGATCTTGTGTATATATATATACATGTATAGATGAACCAGTCACTGTCGAGCTCTGCTTCGGGCAAATGAGGCAGCTCGCGAATGGCAATGTCCAGGGTCGGTTCAAGCTGATTCAACAGTGGGCCGCATTTCGGAATTGCCACATCTGATACCGGCTTATAGCTCATCTATACATATATGTATATTTCTTAGAGTAGCCGCGACCGCAGAGATGTCATGCCCTGCTCAACCAACCCTGGGCCTGGAGACCACGCCAGCATACACCACCACCCCGTCGCCCAGAGTTGCCCACGCGACGACGAAGATGATCTTGATCATGCGGATGAGCTGCTAGTCGTTCGTCCTCGGGAAGCCGCCGGCGGCGTCGTCCGGACACATGCCCCATCAGGTCTCTCAACGAAGCAGATGCTCGGGACGGCGGACGACGTGGCTGTGTTGAGATTTGCGGATCAGGTTTCTGGCGAACGGGTCTTGTTCTTTTCGTTGATAGTGTTCGCGACGGATGTATTAAAGTAAAACAACAGCTCATGGCGAGTGTTTAGGCCGGGGACCTCATATAAAGTTGGAAAGTCAAGATGGCGATGATAGTGACTACTCTGCCTACCTTGGCAGCAGCCCCTTGCGGTCGTGAACCTGCAGCAATCTTCTTCTTGGTCGCTAGTTGTGTTGACGAACTCGGTCGTGAGATGGGAAGCGCATGACGCGGTTGTGTCTTCTCCTGTCATAGTCCGTGTTGTTGTTGTTTTGTTTTTTTTTTTATGGAACAAAGGAAAACGTTCAGATCACGAAACGGAAATTCATGTCCAACTGCGTCGTGAAGTTGCACTAAAGTAAGCGTGATATAGATCTAGTCTAATTTCAGCAGCAATGAAGTATCAGTTATTATTTTTCTCCTGTCGCGCCGAATGCTGACACCCGAGTGACGATGGGTGCTCAACGAGGCATCCGTGTTGTTCCATATCAAGAGTGCTCTCATGTAGCATGGTCACGACCTAGCATGAACAAACCACACAGATCAAATGCGGGCCGATGTCCTACTTTGCTCGCCGTGTTCTAACTCAACAATCACCGAAAGGGAGGGAGGAAGTATCGATAAGATCCAATCAAGTAAGTTAGGGCAAAAAAGAGCGAAAAATCGAGTACTCGGGGCCTAATAAAAACACAAATCTGTTCTTCATCCCAGTAGCCTTTTTCAAGTACACCATTCTCAAGTTATCATTTTGTTTTCTACGCCAAAGATGTAAACGAGCAGTCCAAGCACACAAGACACAGAAAGGAGCGCAACCAGATCAAAGGCAGAGAATGTGTCGGCACCCACACTTCTTTCTTCTAGAAATATCTCAAAAGTTGACCTCGACCAGTTTCAATGTTTTCTCCCCTACTTTCTATTCATCACTGCCGGCATCAACCTACGAGCCGAGCATGGAATGTGATCGGATAGCTTTGGGTCCAAACTCACTGTGTTACCGGGAAAAATCCCACTTGTTAGCAAAACCAAACTATCTTATGGGATCAAAACCACTGGGAAGGGGAAATGTATTCATGGAGAGAGGTTCGGCCTTGGGAAGAAGAGAGGGAGAAATAAAAAGTAATCTTACTTGTAGTCGACGCGGTTCAAGCTCATCATCCGCTGCGCCTCGGTCGCCTGCATGTCGAGGTTGTGGATCGTGAACGCAAGGCGCGCCGCGACGAGGGAGCCCAGGAAGTTGGCCTCCTCGAAGCCGTTCTTGGCCCACTCGGCCAGGTACGTCGGCAGTGTCGCGAGCTTGATGTTCATCGGCGTCTGCCCGTGCGAGTGGTGCGACGAGTGGTGCCCGCCGCTACCACTGTGCTGCTGCTGCATCATGATGGCGTCGCCGCCGGCGTTGGATCCAGGGCCGGCGTGGACCTGTCCGGGGATCCCCATCGACGCCGTCGTGGCGGCCTGGAGCAGCGGATTGACGGAGCTCGATGTTGGCAGGGGCCCCGTGGCCGAGCCGGTGGGCGTCTGTGCGCCAGTGCCCGTGGGCGTGGCCATGTTCGAAGGTAGTTCCGAGGTGAAGATGGTGGCCGTGCTGGGCGAGATGAGGTGGCGCGCCGTCAAGGTCTGCAGGATGTTTTCCTTGAGGCCGCGCAGCCGGCTGCCATTACCCACAAAGACAATGTGCTCCCAGCAGCCAGAGCGCTTGTAGACCTCGTCGACCCCCTGGATCGCCCGGTAGATCGTCTCCGCTATCCGATCGATTTCGGCCCGGTCGGCGAACTGGAAACGCTCCAGGCCGACCTCGAGGTCCCTCCTCACCCGCTTCGTTCTCCGCTCCGTGACCGTCTCTTCAGGCTCGGCAGGGGCAGCAGCGCTCGTGGTGGACGTCTCAGCTACAGGCTTCTCCTCGACCCCTGATGTCGTGGCAATATCACCACTCTCCCCCGGCTTGACGTCACCATCTGCCGGCTTCGTTTCTGAAGCAGCAGCAGCCATGGCAGCCTCGAGTTGCGCCACGGGCCCGCCACCGTTCGCGACTGGCACCTGGACGTCCTCGTGCACAAGGTCCTCGTAGTGGAATATGCCAATCTTGCGTTTCGAATTGGGAAGGCGTGCGGCGCGCGCCTGCTCGGCCTCCAGAGCCGCCGCCGCCCCCTTGGCCTTTTTGGCCTTGGCCCTCTCAGCCTTCTCCCTCTCCTTCTTAGCGATGAACTCCCTCGCATTGCCGCTCGTGACAATGTTGGCCACGTCAAGGACGCCGTCGTCGACCTCCTTGTCCTCGCCGTTGCCAAAGTCGCCGTCAACTGCTCCTCCACCCAGCACAGGCCTCGCGGCATCGGCTATCGCCACCGCCGAAAGAGGCGCAACGCCGCCCTCGGTAGGCAGCTCCATGAGCGAAGGCTGCTCCGGGGCATAGGGCAGGACCTCGCACAGCTGGCTCCTCTTGAGCTGCTCCGCCATGTCGTACGTGAAGCTCCGGTCCTCTAGGAGCTTCAGCAGCTTCCGTGTAAAGACCTCCCCGCCGGAGATCTCGCGCTCCGGGTTCGGGTAGCCCAGGTCGCGCTGGCTGACAATCTGGTTGTCGTAGATACACGTGACGTCGACCTTTTCGAAGCCAATATCAACCACCGTCATCGTCGGCCACTTGAGGCCGTACTGGGCCGCGACCGCGCTGTGCAGGAGGCACAGGGCAGGTGTCTTGGTCTTCTCAAAGATATACCTGGCGATAGCCTCGCAGTCTGGCCTCGACCACTGCGGCGAGGCCATGAGAACTATCGGTGTGTTGTGGTATGTCGTCGTGAGCAGGCCGTGGACGTGGTCGAGGAACGCCAGGAACGCATCCATGTTGACAATACGGCCGCCTTGAGGCAGGAGTGTCAGTACCAAGATCGATGATCACACGCCTCGCCGTTGGACATTGTCACCAGCTCGCAGGCCGAATCAAGCTCCAACCGTACTCAACGGAAAACACACGCACCTTGAAGCGGATACACCGCGCCCTCCGTGCTGTCCCTATCCTCCACCCACTCATAGTCATCGTCATCGTCGTCGTCGCCACCGCCGCCGTCACCGCCAACCGCCTTCTTCGCCACGTCGCCGTCACCACCGGACCTGTGGGGCGGCGGCGATGGCGCACCGCCGTTCTTCCTACGGCGGTACGTGCGGAACGGCCTGTACCCCTCGCCGTCCTCGTCCCGGAACATACGCGTGGGTATGCGGTGCGCGGGCGGCGTAAGCTCGCTGCAGCCCAGCTGCGCCATGGTCGTCTGGCTGCCGGGGCAGATGATGAGGACCTGGTCCTCGCGCCATTTGCCCTGCTGGCTCGACATCTTGTCCAGGGGATTTATTTTCTTCTCGCCGGGTCTGTTCCGCTTCCGCTACTGCGTTCTGTAGTGTCGGTCTTGATCGCCGTCGTCGTCTCAAGAGAGAAGGCCGCTATAGACTCGGGATGTTTCCGTCCTGTGTTGTCCGTTGGTCTCGCCGGTCCCTTTGATACGCTCAAGGCCGTTCTCTTAGTGTTTCCCCTCCGCCGCACGCGCGTCTTGAGATCAGTTCCCGTCTAGATTGCCGTGCGTTGAAAGCCAGGTATCTTGAGTCCCTCCTTTCTTAGCTCTCAATAGTTCGTCGTAGTTTGTCGCTCTTGTTTTCTCCCCGCCAAATTGGTGCAGCAATCAAGCTCGAGTGGCACCCTTAATACGTCCCAGGCAGATATTTTCGACAATTCCCGCTTTTCGTGGTCGCTGTCGTCCAAGGTATCGAGGGCCTATCGCTCAATGCTCGACGTTGCAGGTGGTCGTTGCGCGCGTGTCGCCGTTCAGGCTTTGAAGGCTCGAACTGGAATTGACAAAGCACGGCGCGCAACGAGCACAGACGCGCTTTCCCGGGCATCGTTTCGATAGTACCCACTTCTTACTCGATGCGATGAACGCTGGTTGGCTCTCCCTCTCATCACTGTGGCCCACTTAGCTCAGCAGCTGCCAATAAGAGCACCGCACGAATGACACAGCTACATCACAAGTTCTACTTCTTGGAACTGAGGACGGCATTTTTGAGCCTGGGTTGGAATTCATACACATCATGAGCTATGGAATGTGCGCTCTAGCTAGTTCCTAGATCGGCATATAACAAGGGTCAAGGTTGCAAAGAAAAAAAGACCCTACCACCGGAGCCTCAGGTTCTGTATAGCTGGAAAAAACATCCAAAGTGTTAATTGACTGGACAGCACCAAGCCCTAACTAGATCTTGGACGCTAGATACTGCAACCAATATAATCTGTGTACACGAAGCAATTGGGTATCAGAGAAACTTATGACACCCCACACAGCCAAAAAGCGTGCCTGAACAAAGATACGCCGATCTTCCGTGGCTCCCACGACCCCCCTCCTTCTGTGTCTCAAAAATGCATTTGCGCCTGTCGCCGGATTTCGTAATTGACGCTCGCCGTGGTATCTGAAATAAAGTAATAAAATTTGTGTGGTCTGCATTATGCTAGCGGCGGTTTGTGCTTGCCGTCGACTGCATTTTCATGATTCGTGCTCCAGTAAGTCAAATGGCAGCCTGGCTGAGTACTGCGTAACTACTGTGCTTCAACGCTAGTAGTAGTATCCTTTGTCGCACCGTCGAGTTTGCTGTCTACCTTGATACGCTGTGTTGACGCAGGCGCACTTGATCGAATGCTGACAGGGCTTGCTGGGCGAGATTCATCGCTGACAGCGCTGTGTCTTCTCGCCTTCAAACTATCCCAACTAGACTTGGTGTTGACCGTTTCTTCGTGATCTGACTCAAGTTCTGGCGTGGTAGGGATACTGTATGCTCCACTAGTGAGAGGTGATGTTGAGCCTCTGCCTGTTGGAGTGTTGAGAATATCGTGATCCTCGCCGACGTCAAACTCCTGGCGGAGTGGGCTGCTGAGCATGCCTACATCGCCCATCTGGCTCTTGCGCTTCGACATGCGCTCAGGGTTGCGTATAGGCAAAGGTGGTGGTACGCGGCGGGGAATAGTGACGACTGCACCCTTGGCTGGGACTATGTGGCCTGCTCCTATGGTCATACGTTGTGGTGCCTGTGCAGTGGCAACTTCATAGACGATGGCTTCCTCGGCATCTTCAAAATCGTCCTCATCGGAACCGTCGTCCAAATCCTCGTCTTCGGCGACATTGTCCTCGATATCGTCAAGGTTGCCGGTGCTTCCTTGGGAAGTCGGACGGGTGATGCTCAAAGTAGGAGACGTCCCGACACGGGCTGGCTCCTCCAGCTTCGTGTCTTCCATAGAAGTTACGTTTTCCTTAGGCGACATGGTGGTGACTGGCAGCTCTTCATCAAGGTCAGGAAATGCGCTCAAACTTCGCAAGGCACTGAGATCGATCTTGGTGTAATCAACCTCCTCTGGTTCCTTCAGCTCCGGGATGTCTTCGTTAATGCTACTGGGGTGCCCGTCCTCGCTTTGGCTTTGGCTTGTGCTTGGCGTTGTACCAGGAGTATTGGCATATGTATTGGTGCTACCTTCAACAGTCAGGCTCCGCTCAGTTGCCATCGTCCTGGTAGACATGTAGCTGGCTCTTTGGCTCCGCGAGTGGAAAGTGTCGCCACTACGGCGACTCAGCCTGGAAAACATGGGGCTTGTCGGGCTTGGGTTGTACTCGAATTGCTTGCTCTCGGGCCGCAGGCGGGAGCCGGCCTCACGGATCTCCAGACCTGCCATCTCAAGCGCAAGCACACCGAAAGGATCCGGGTCATCCTCACCCGGTACTCCAAAATCCTGACATGGGTCCGAGACCGTTTTTGAAGGTTCTAGTGTGGCGTCTCCGGGCGTCGGTTGTGCCGAAAGTTGCTCCACCAGTATCGTGTCGTAGTCTGTTCGCCCTTCGGCAGCTTTGAGGACCTCTGTCAGTGGTCTCAGCTGAGGCAAGCTCAGGTTGATGTCGCCATTCAAGATTTTGGACACATCCGTATTGGTCCCGTAGAACTTCTCATTCTCGTCGCTTCGTTCAAGTAATGCCATGCCGTCGAGACTGATATCCGCGGCCTGCCCCTTGGTCTTGATGTACGATATGACTGTGTCACTGAGATCTGCCCACGTGGAACCGCCCTCAACCATGCCCAGGGCCATTACAGGGCCAGCCGTCATGGAGACATCTGTGCCGAGGACCAGCTTTGTGCGGCGGAAAGTCTCGAGGACGGTGAATGTGTTGATGACAAAGACACAGTCGTAGATGTCGCTCCCCAGCACGAAACCGAGTCCGGCGGTCTGCAGCATGAGGCCGGATGGTGGAGACCACAGACCGTCGCTTTTCCGGGCTATCAAGATTCCACTACCACCAGAATTGGAGGACCATAGACCAGGGCGCATGGAGCTGAAGATTGCCAGGCCGACTGCATTTTGTATTATTCTTGGAGGGATACGCTTGAGAAGCTGGCTCGATTGTCCGTTGGAAAATGTGGACGGCGATCCAGGTCGGTCGTCAAGCATGGCAAAACCATCGTCTAGAGATGATTGTGGTCAGTGCCGTCGCACGGGTAGGACATATCCTGTACGAAGGGGGGAAAGACGTACAGCAAAATGACTTGAGAATGCGAGCTGCTTTCTCGCATTCCCTGTCCAAGGCAGCGGGCAAGAGGGCATCTCGCCCGTGGCGTCCGGCGCTGAGTCGGTTCACCGAAGACGGAAGCTTGTCCGCCCAGCCGCGCACTTTGTCGATACTTGTTTTGCTGCTAGCGGCCGAACTCCTCCTGCTGCTACGGTCCCAGCTGGGAATCAGAGCCGACACTCGTTGCATAGTTGGCGATTCTGCGGCTGGCAAGCCAGCCTTGCTCGGTTGAAGGCAATGCTGTGATCAAGCCTGTTGTCGTGCCCCAACTGTCGGAGAGATGGTTGTGGCGGGTAGTCTGGTTGGAGATGTGCCGAAAGTGTTTGAAGGATCGAGGTGGAACGGCCGCACAGAATCAGCCCACGACGGCGATTGCAGTGGCTGCAGCAGGGGCTTGCGATGCTGACCGACCCATGGAGGACCGGTGGAAGGACGTGGTTCTGAAGAGCCCGGCTCAAAAGTAGTGGCGTGTGCGAGAGTCGGTCGGTCGGCTGATGGCAGGTTGACGAGGGCGTCAGAGACTACTGAGTAGACACGTAGGAATGTTGATTCGGGACAGCATGGAAGCATGGGCCTAGGGAAGGCATCAGTAACGAGGAAGACAACATGGGACAAACAAGATGCTGTTGGGAAGCTTGAGGACGGGGGTGTTGCGAGTTTGAGCTTGGGCTTGGAGCATGGAGCAGGAGAATGACGACGAGAGGGTCGAGCGGGAGCGGGTCGAGGCTGGCGGATGCAACGGAACCCCGGCAAAGGGAAACAGGTAGGACAGGCAGGACCAGACATTTGGGGCTCAGCACCCTGCTATGCCACGCCGTCTGGACCACGCCCATCGAGCGCCAATGCGACAGGGGGGAAGGGAGGGCGCATTGTCGAGATGCGAAAAGGCAGCAACGCGAAGGTTTGGGCATACCCATTGTCACGTACCGTAGGCGGCCGATGTTGGTCTGTTGCAGAGATGCGACAGGATGTCTGGGAGTGGCAAGAACCAGGACGGCAAGAAGCAAGAATCCAGGGCAGCATAGAGATGTGTGGTGTGCGACTCTGGGGACAAGACGAAGGCCAGGAACGCAATGAAATTTGAAGGCGAGGACAAAGGACCGGCCAGGGGCAAGACAAGACAACGACAAAGTCGACGCTGGAATTGTTCGAAATGACTCGCCCTGTTGCTGCTGCTGCATTCCAGGTCCGGGCGGCGAAGGGGCTGTGTGCGGGGGAGACGGGTGAGCCGTGCCAACTCCGACCTTGTTTGTCCGCGTGGCGTCTTGCTGCAGCCACGCAGCTGCTCCGTAGCGAGAGCCTCTATCACGAAGCCGCGTGGTTGCGGTGCGTCTGGCGTCGGCGTGCACGCGGCAGGCCCCAAGTCTGCAACAAAGTGTGAAATCCGAACGCTGACATCTGAAATCTGAAATCTGACATTTCACTCGGCCTTGTAAAATTCCGACTGCGCTAGCTGCTGGCAACCGTTGCTCAAGTGCAAACCTTGTTAGACAGCATTGATCTTGCCTTCCCGTCAGCTGCTAACTTTCGGACGGCTCCTTTGCCCGCCATCTGGACCCGAAGCCACGATCGACAGCGGGCTCTTCGGAGCACCCCCTGACTGTACAACGGTGACACCTATACTATCCTGATCAGGTGCCTAAGGTAACAAACCCAACGGCCGCAGCTGCACGTTCTCATCGACTTTGGTGTGGCGCCCCTGTCTCGGAGTATCTCCTGCAGGAGTCAGCCGGCCGGTCGAGACGTCGGAGACCACATGTGCAGTCACCACGGCGGGAAAAAGAAGAAGCTAAAAGATGAATAAAAATCCACGACACAGATTGACCTTGTTAGGCCCTCCAGGGCGGCTCGAAAAGGCGTCATCCCCGACGAGGCAACAACGGCGTCGTTTTCCATCACACCACCAAGCTTGAAGCGGACTCGTCCTCAGGCAGGCAAGCAACACGTCCAGCCGTGGCCTTGCCCATCGGCTCATCAGTCTCACCAGCCAAGGCCACGCGCCGCTCGAGGACCTCTCTTTAGAGTTTTTGCCTTTGCTCACAGCAACAACGCAACACACCCGCTCCGCCAAACATGCTGATGCTGCCTGGCCCCTTCTAATCAAGTCAAAATCCGCAAGACAGATCAACAACCTAGAACTCGAGCACGCCCGCCCGCCCGCCTGCCCGCCTGCCCGCCTGCACGCCGCCCCAGTCCTCCTGCACTGCCGAGTACAGACGACCCACGCACGCCGGCATCTGGCCCCGGCCGCCTCCCCTGGCCTCGGCGTGCGCGCCCTTGCATACGGCCATGCCCTGCGAGATTGTCGCAAGGGTGGCTGGCCAGTTGTGCCTGCGTGGTGCCTTGCCTTTGACATTTGTTGGGTACGCGTATCGTCCCGAGCCAGAAACAGACGGCGGCGCGGGTTTCACATCCCATCTTCTCATCTCCGCTTTGGGCCTCTTGACAGGTCACAACTCAATGGCGGAATGTTTAAAACCACGGGGACCTGGGCAATCCAGTCCCGAAAGAGGCAGCAGTCCCTGCACAATAACCTCTCGCGACTGGTGGGCACCTTTGCTTTTACATGTTTCTTTCTAATCAGCGGTCTGGATTTGCTTGCCGCTGCCCACCTTACTGTCTGCCCCCCTCTTCTCTGAGGATGATGAGCTTAACAACCACTTTATCACATCTCCCTACCCTACGCAAGTCTGCTGTCCTCTGAGTACTTACTGCATGCACTACCAAGTCGGCAGCACCCTAGCCATGTTTCAGCAAGGTGATACGTCCGGATCACATCACCTCTACCCCGGCCCGCCCGTCCACCCACCCACCATTTCTGGACTGTAGGTACCTCTCCGAGACGATCTGCAAGAAAAAAAAAGTTCACGCATCAAGTGCAGATCCTCGATACAAATGCGCGACCTTTTTTTTGCAGACCGCCCCTCGCGTCTGTCCTGCAAGTCGCGACTCAATAGAACCCCCACTCCCCTTCTTCCCCGGAACTTACTCTGTCGCCCAGCCGATGAACCCGGTACCTTGCGTGCCCCGGCCGGCGGCGCAAGACCCGTTTGGGCGCTTCCTTTCCTTGCCCCTGCGGCTGTAGTTTCTATTTCTATTTTTTATGCTTCATTACCGCTATTTCATCATGTCCAAAGTAAAGGAAAAGTCGAGAGAGAGAGAGAAAATCTGTAGCAGAATCCAACTACAGTCACGGCAAAATCGTCGTACCAAGGTCTCGAAAATATAGGTAAGAAAATGCAAGTGTAAATGCTTCCCAAAAATTTAATCTATATAAAAAAAAAAGTGGTATGTATGCATAATGTGCCCGGTGAGGGGACTGACAAGAAATGTGGTCTTTGATCTCTCCGGCTTATTGCAGCTCGGCGTAAAAAATCGGAAAGAAAGGAAATCAAATCTATGATGTGAGTTGCCCCGGGGATGATGATGATGCTTGCACAATCTTGTTTCCGCTCGTCTGTCCTGCCCCTCGTGCCTGTTGCTTTCCCATCCGACTCGTCCTCTTCCATGCCGTTGTCGTTGTTGCCGTCATCTTCACATCCTGATGATGGTTGTGATCGTTTGTCATTATCGTCATTACAGTCTTTCTGCGTGTCATTAATTGATGTTCGTGAATGCTGGTCGCTGTCGTCATATGAGTTTCGTTCCGGGTTCCGCAGACTCCGTGGTTGGTGATTGCCCACACACTGGGCTATTTAAGAATGGTGGAAAATTAAGCCCGCCGGAGAATTGCCGTGCAAAGAAAAATTGAAAAGCATGCCGCCTTTTCTGCGCAAGCTGGGGAGTAATGCTTCGGACGATATCGCAATGGTAGTCGTAGCTCTGTGCACATGCGCACGATACCCGACTTTCTTCAAGTCGCGGAGAAATTTCTGCAGTCGGCATACGCACTACTCTCTCAGAAAGTCTGCTGCAGCAGGGCGTCGCCTGGGTACGCGCCTCCAGTCTTGACAAATTGCTCGAACGGTGAGCAGCTGTGGACACGGCGGCCCGGGCGGGCCCAGCTGGGCTGCGGGACGTCCTCCCAGTTCTCGTTTGTGATCGGGTAAAAATTGTACATCTCGTGCGAGGGCAGGTCGCGGTGCTCGCACTCGAGCAGGCCCTCGAGGTGCAGCCTCTCGAGCTTGGGGAGGCGCTTGTAAAGACCCGCGAAGAGTGACCGGAAGTTGCCCTCGTACAGGTGGACGCCACCAGTTGACGCCTCCCAGGGCATAGCGAGCCCGCGACCGCCGAGGCGCAGATGCGTCAGTGTCTTGCCGTGCCGGGTCAGGAAGTCCTTGAGGTCGTCCTCATCGCAAGACATGCCCTCCAGGGTTAGGTTGGTGAGATTGGGAAAGACGGCGCCGTCGAGGCACTCCCGAAAGGAGAGGGCGAATTTCGATTTGGTGCTGCCCCGAGCGTAGGGGTGGAAGGCAATCTTGAGATTGCTCACGTTGGGTGCGAGGCGGAGGAAACCACCGAGGCCATTCACGGCCCTAAAGGCGACACTGGGTCCCTGCAGCTTTGATGGGTCCAAGGTGAGGTGCAGTGTGCTCAGGGAGGCAAACGACTGTGCGTGTGAGAACCAGTGCTTCCGGTGGGGGCCCTTGCCAAACATCTCAAGCGGCAGCCGATCAATCTTGAAGGATGCGAGCTGGATCCCGTGCAAGGCGAAGATGACGGCGTCGAGATTGTTATAGACTTCCGGGTAGTCTAGTTTCCTGCAGTTTGGCTCGTTGAATGCCTTCTCCAGCACCTCATTGTCGAAGGGGCACTCTGTAAAGTTGACTGCGAAATCCCAAAGGTTGGGCAGTGCCGAGCAGGCCTCGCGCAAGTCGTCCATCTTGAGATGCAGGGGGCCCACGGCGCTCCTGAGCTTCTCGTACTCGGAGTGGTCTCTCCATGCACCCTGGAGGAGCTGCACCCGCTGCTCCGGGTCCATCAGAAAGTGATGTGAACTGTAAAGTGGTCAAAGTCAGTCGATGCTCATGGCGATGTGCTCCGCAGGATAACAACAACAAAGTGACATACAGTGATGCGTGTCTGGCATCGTACTGCGACAAGACCCCTAGATACAGGCACACGGAAGTGAGCTTGCTCCGGAGTCGTTCGTGCAGGGCGATGTTGTGGAGGCGGTCGATGTCGTTCCTCCAGGGCAGAGCGCGGAAGTCTGGGCCGAGCATGTAGTCGTAGCCTACCTCGGCCAGGGTCCGGCTGGCGGCGCGGAGGGCCCTAACGGATGCAGCATCGCAGTGGGCAAAGATGGAGCACATTAGCTCGGTGGGCAGTGAATCCATGGTGGCGGTGGTGGTTGTCGTTGGGCTTGCCGTTGTCTGAAAGTCGTAGTCGTCGTGCAAATACCATGAACAGATGCAGGGGCACGTGGTGCTCGAGAGATCAATGTGGATGGAGTGGAGTGCGGATGTCGTAGTGGTGGGATGACGCTTATCACAAGTCCTGAGGTCCGCCGCCTCTTGTTTGCTTCGTAGCGCGAGGATGAGACTTTATAAGGACCAGCACGCGTTTCCACTTCGTCAGCCGGAAAAGGCAGAGCTAAGAACAAGGTTTCGGACGAAATGGCAGAGAGACGGGAGGTGGTGGTAATGGTTGTGGTGGTGGTGATACGGAGTAGATCGTGAGGGTGGTGTGGATGCGGCAGAGCTTATAAAACAACTTGGAGCGGTCGGTGGCGATGGATGTCGAACCTGCCCAAGACCCCCGAGGATTGGCCACGAGCGAGCCGCGCAAGCACACCGTTGAGCTGTGCGTGTGTGTGCGTATGAATGCGTGTGAGCGCGTGCGTGCCGTTTCCCGCTGCTGGTGTCGTCCTTGGCCTGCTCTGCCAGCCTCAAGCTTGTCTTGTGTCGCGCCCGACGTTTCCGTCCTGTCTGCATCTCCGGTCGTCGACAATGGCAAGTATCGGTGAGGGTGAGACAGGGCCCCGCATGCATGCATCTGCACCTGCCACGCGCTAGAGGCCGACCTCTCTCGCTCTCCAGGGCTCTGGTGGCCGCGCCGCGTCTAGAAACCTTCCTACGCTGTACGGAGTCCCGAGCACACATTACTGCACCAGGAAAAGCTTCCAAGGTTCCGCCAGCCATCCTGGATGGGTCCAGCGCTGTCAGTCGCAGTCAATCACACCGGACTCCCGGGCCCCGGCTCCCGGGGGGCAGGCACCAAGCACTGCACGCGTGAAATAGCGGTAAAGCACCCACACTGCGCCCACTGCGCCCACTGCGCCCACTGCGCCCGCCGCACCCAGAAACATCCCCCCCCTGCTGTCCGCTCTTCGGCCGGCTCTCTTGCGGTGAGCGCCCGCCGCCCTGTCGCTTCTGATTGAACCAAGTGGTCGGAACGGCCACGAGTGCAGCTACAATCCCGGTCCGCACTGCATCTGCATTCTAGCGTCAGGCACTCATGGCTGGTCCCTGGCCAAGTACCGAGTACCGAGTGCTAATACCGACTACTAATAGGTAGCTCTGCTGGAATTGCCGCGCAAAGATCCATGCCTGGCTGTCATCTTGCCATGCTCCTTCGACAACCAAAAGTCCTCCAGCCCTCCATTCCCCTTGCAGAGTCATGGCGCCCTGTCCCAGGGATTCGATGCGAACCGCTGCCCGATCGGCAAGGATGCGGCTGTTTGCATCTGGCCTCTACCGAGTACAATAGCGTAGTTACTTTGCTGTCGCATTCACCGACACATGTTGTCTCCCAGACCGCGGCGCATCAAGACATGGGGCTCATAGATGCGTTGTTCACTCTCACAACCATCCAAAAGCCAATCAACGTCTCACCAATCTCACCAATCTCACCAGAGACAAACTTCAATCACTCGGCAGACCGTCCGCTTCCAAGCGGCCTTGTCTCTTCTGTCACCACCTCTGAGCCTCATGACCAGCCACCGATCGATCGCCTGACCTCATCTGAGCCGTATGCGCGTGGTTGCTTCAACTGCGCCTCCCAGCCGGCCATGCCTTGCTTTGAAAATATCGATCTTGTCGTCGCAAAACGGAATCTGGTGCAGGTATAGCCAGCGCTGCAGCTTCTGGGGTGTGCCCTCGCTGTCATGACATGAGTCCGTATCAGAGCCAAACGCAGACGAGTGCTGTGACGACCAGTCATCCGGGTTGTCCTGGATTACATGGACCATCTCGGCGATTGGTGGCGGCGGCGGTGGGGCAGTCATCGTCTCACTCTCGGAACCGCTCGTGAGTGACGAATCGGCCTCCGTGCCTGGATCAACAATAATAACTCCATTGGCCGCCACGTGGCCAGTGAGGTCAACGTCTGGTGGCGCGTTCCTGTCCGTATGGGCTTCCATGATCTCATAGCACGCATTGCCGATGCCGAAGAAACAGAGCTTCGAGTCGGGCCGCAGAGTCAGTATGTCAGCTACCTGGACTGCCTTCTCTTTTTGAACGGATTGATTGATTCGACCGGGAAGACCCAAAACATGCAGAATCCGGAGTTCGGGTATGTTGGGAAAGCCTCGCAGAAACGGATGCTGTTTGCAAGGCTCTGTCAGCGCTTGTCTAGCTCGCGAGCGACATCATGAGGAGGGACATCCTTACCCATGCTCGCGCATCAAACGAAACCGATAATTCTCTCAGATTGGTCATTCGTCCACTGGTAAGGTAAGACACCCACGAGCTTGATATGGCCCAGTGCGAGCGACCCAGTCCCGTGGTGACAGGGTCTCGTCGGAAATATATGCTGTCAAGCATGAGTTTCTTCAGGCTTGACCGGTGTCGTTTAACAGGACCTTTCATAATCACACTAAGTCTTACTGCGGGTTGGCCGGAAGTCCGACGAGCTTGAAGGAAAAGAGTTTCTAGACTGTTCGGTGCTAAAGTCTCTTTCAGAAAAGTCATGAGCGACGTGGACACCTGATCAGTGTGGATGTGCTTGATAGCAAGCGGATATTGTCGGCTCGAGACCGAAGTTGGTGCTTGTTCGAGGTCGAATGTTTTGCGCAACATTCGCCACAGAGATTCATGTTGAGTGCAATCTAAGATTGTCATGGTCGTCAGTGACGTCCAGTCGATGGCTTTCTGGCAGATCTGAACAGATATGGCGAGTTTCTCGAGCTCGAATACCCGTAGTCTGAGTTGACCTGTGTCTTCCAAGGGGCCTCTGTAGGCTGATACTGGACTCGATGCCGGCTTATCCTCAGCAAACGGAGCCGTGTTGCCTGCACTTTCCGCCAAAGACTCGATCTCGAAATCTGTCGGTGTCGCGTCTGCGGCTGGCCAGGTGCCTTTGATTTCGTCGGCAGCGTGCACAGGTGGAGACGTGGGTAGGAATAGCTGTGTGGTCATGTCAAAAATCCTCCCAAAGACGACCCCGAGCACGCCTCCAAGTCTCTGGTCCCCTATCTGGCTCTCTCCCGGCCACGTAGCAGCCAGGTCGACTTGTCGGAATTTGTCACCATCGCAAAGCCAATTGATTTCGGAGGCGCTGGCAGTTGATGCCAAGCCTATTCGGAGCTCTCGCATGACTGATCTTGACCGCTCTACTAGTTGAGACATCTCGTCCAGGTACGCCGCCTCAGTGATGTCCAGCACAGTCAGACTTTCCAAAGATGGCAGAATGCTGAATGTGGGATACTCGACCTTGCACTCGGCATACTGCGCCGACGGTGACTCCTTCGGAAGGAGGTGCGGCGGCAGGGGAAGGTTGCTGGAGCTCGTGCTGCTAGAGGCTTGTGGGGTGACTCCGGCGAAAAAGTTGAGGATGTCGCCTTCATTCGGCATGACATACCCAGATGATACGGTAGAAGCTGGCCGAGTGTTCACTTGGGCGTGCCAGCGGATCCAGACCTTGGCGAGCTTGTGCTGGCCGTCTGGGTAGTGGTCTTGGAGAGAAGCAAGCGCCATGAAGACGTCTGACAGGACGCCAGTTGGCATGTCCCATATGAACGTCTCCAAGTTGACCATCTTGGCCACCGCAAGAGCCACGAGAGTGCCCAGCATCTTGCCGCTGTCTTGTCCCACAGAGAACTCGGAGACTTCGGTGTCCTTGCCATTGCCGATTGAGAATTTGCGGACATAAGCAGCGTACTGGTTGCTAGAAAGCCTCCGTGAAGGTTTGATTTGTGCCAAAGAAGAGCTGCGTAGCCACCGCGTCCTCTGGGCGAAGCGGCTGCCGAGGCATAGGGTAGCAAGACCATGAGTCAAGGCGTCGACACCTGAGGAAGGCGATGAGCTCGATGAGCCATCTGGCCAGATAATGTCGAAGTCGCAATAGATGAGAGGTATTGCGAGATTGTACAGTGTGGAATTGGTCAAGGCTAGAGATGTCAAGTCGTTGTGAACGTGGACCTGCTCAACGGGGGCACATGGTCAGCGCCAGATTGCGGCAGGCTACTCCGGCATTAATGGTCACTTGCCTCGCGCACGATAAGTCCCAGGACGTCAACAGGAAGATCCAAGAGGCCTAGGGGTCCGTTCCTGCGAGTTATCGGGTCCCACTCGGCCCCCTTGCCCTTGAGATGCTTGAGGATGACGGGCAGGCTAAGGCTCTGCGATGCTGGCGGCCCGCCTGGGTCTTTGCATGTATCGCGTGGCTCGGAACCTGGCGCAACGGTGCTCGGAACGATCAAGCCCGTGGCCCATGTGGTAGAGTCGTCAGCAGCAACGTCGGATGTGGCCATGATACCCAGGAGCTGCTTCGCGAGGAACGACGCAGCGCATCAGGTCAGGCTGCGATGCATGCAGAGGGCTGGCGGCCACGATTTGCGTCGAGAAGGCTGCTGTAAAAAGGTGCCTGTGGCCAACTTGACATCCATAGATGTGGTGTACCACAAGAGATGTAACTACGGGACAAGAGCACAGTCAGGGCTGTCTGCAAGCATGAGACTTGCAGGCAACGCGGGATTACTGTACGGTCCAGCACGGTCAGGGCGAGCATGTCGACGGGCATCTGCTGCCGTACCCTGTCCAGACAACAAAGGTGCGTTGATGGCCCCGGGAGAAGTAGAAACGTCCGGCAACCCTGATCATGAAATGACTTGGATTGACTGGATCGGAAAACTCTAGGGTCCTGCTAGAGCTAGTCACCCAGCAGTTGCTTTGCGACGGGACATACGTCAAGTGCGTGAAGGTTAAGTTACCTGAGGTAGTGCAAGGTAGGTAGGCATAGGAGAGTGGAAGGTGGGGATCTTGTCGCGGCTGATCCTGCCCCACCAGTCGAGCCGTCAGTCAGGCAGCCCCGGGCAGGGGTCCTTGTGCCCCGCCCCCTAGGCATTCTCGTCACTTCTCCAAGAGACTTCCGCGCGCGCGTTCAAGGCCACATGATTGATGCCAGACTCAGGTTTCCATGCAAGCTTGCTCACTCTGGAGAGCTCATAGATCAACTGCAAACGCACTCGAAAGTATTTCCTCCTTGCGCCGGACCTCGCCCTCTGCCGGACACAAGTTACCGTCGCCCGCCAAGCAGTCGGACTGCCCTTCACGACGCCGATATCTCACAATTTAGACTTCCCACGCACCCAACCGAATCTCGGCGACCTCCAGCTTCTAGCGTTGCCTGCAAGCCGTGCCATAGTCGCCCTAAGTTGGCGCTTGGTACATCCATCAACGTGGCGCTCCCGATCGGCCCCTTGTACTGCAGTGACGTTCTCAAGAAATTGTGCCTGCCTAGCTTAGCAACAAGCTGGCAACTCTGGACAACATCGCCGTTGCCTTGTGCCAAGCGTAGCTTGGATCTACAAACACACACGTGTTTTCCGGCACACCAACTGGATAACTAGTGTCCATCCTCCCGAGCCTTTTCAACCTGGGCGAATTGCTCGTGTCGCTCCAAGCATCGTTCTTCTTCGCACTACGGCTATCCGTCAAAATAGTACACCACATATCGAACCCATCGACCTTGGAACTCACCAGCCATGTCGAGCTTTTTCGAGCAACTCTGGGAGTCCATCTTCACCCCAGGCCCTACGCCCACGCTACTGCTTGCGACCAACGCCACATTTGCCTGCCTGCAGCTCCTTTTCTTTGTGCTGCTTGTCGCCACATACAGCGTACACTTTGTCGTACTTTCGTTTTTGTGTGGCGGCCTGTGGTGGGCCATCAACTGGTTCGCCATGGAGCTCATGGCCGCTCAGCTCAAAGAGGAGCAGGAGAAGGCACTGGCCGAACGAGAGGCTCGACGTGCTACTGACGATAGTGACACCGAAGTCGAGGAGCTCGCTCAGACAGTCAAAACCAAGAAGTCATCCGGCAGCAACGAGGTCGAGGTCACCAAGCGAGCCGGAGAGCTCAAACACCGAGGCGATCCAGGCGCAGGGACTAGGTCTGGCGTGAGCACAGAGGATGAGTGGGAAAAGGTTTCCGAGAACGAGACGGAGAAGGATCGATAAGCCCCTTTTGTGGGCTTTGTGATGTCTCTCGTAGGGCTGAGGTCTGCCTCTTCAAGATAGCATGGTGATGCTCAAGAAGATAGTCTTCTCAACTCGTCACACACACGATCGTATATAAAACAGCATGTTCGGAGAGTAGGGCAAACTATATTGGTAATCTCGCGATATATATCAGAGCGATAGCTCTGGTGAAGCGTTCAGTATCTCCGGGCCGTACAAGTTCAGTGGTTCACTGACAAGCGTAATGTGATCCCACAACCGTGTGTCTTATTTCCTATTTCGCTAAACGGTACATAATCCTAGATGAAGGAATAATGATGTTGCATGGCGCAACAAATTCGACAGCGCGCAGGTGATTTAAAAAGGGAACCTCATAACTCAAAATGCTGTATAACCGGGCCAATTTTGACCGACAGCTTTAGTAAGCGTTTCTTAGAGGGATGCAGCCCGCCAACCCACCTACACAATCAATACCACAACAGCCCATAGCCTGGCTATCGATACGGCCCACCCACCCCGAGCGACTCGATTTGGAGGATGCGGCAAGCTCGACGGTCAAGCTCAACCAAGCACCCCATCGCGACACCACCACCACCACCAGGCAACGACACCATTGGCCCCTCGCATCAAGACGCGCGACCTTGCGAGAGAACAAACCCGCCCACACAAATAGGCAGGACCGCAGCACCCAAGCCCACGGAAACAAAAGCCACACGTGCGCAGGCCCCCAGCTTCTTCACCGACCCGACTTTCAACCTCGTCCACCCGAAACCAATACATTTTCTGCGCGAGCCTCACAGTCGCTGACCACCACACACACGACAAACCGACGCCATGAAGCTCGTCAGGTGAGAGCGCCCCCTCACTCACGGGCCTGTCTCCCCCGCTTCCTCGGTCCAGCAGCAGCCGCGCCGCATGAAGCCCATGAGAAAGAAAGGCACAACCTGTGCAGGCAGCCCACTGCCGCCCCGCGGCGCGCACATATATATCGGGGGCGATCGGCTGGCTTTCCCAAAAATTTAGCTCCATGGCTGTCTTTGGGCGGAAACGGTTCACTTTGGGGGTTGGGGAATGAATTGCTGACAGCATGGCCCATGCGGCCCCGCGTTTTCTGCAGGTTTCTCATGAAGTGTGCCAACGAGACGGTGACAATCGAACTCAAGAATGGTAAGTGATCGGGCTTTACCAAATTTTCATGTGCTACTTCGCGAGGGCACATAATACTTTACCTCCCCCCTTCCCTCCCTGGAAAGGAATGGAGAGTCAACTTGTCCTTGGGTGGAGGATAATACACGTAGAAAACACACAAAACACATCAAACACGCTCACCCCAGGCTGCCAAAAAGCTAATCCTAGTTCGTCCCACAAAACAGGCACCATCGTCCACGGCACAATCACCTCGGTCTCGCCGCAGATGAACACGGCGCTCAAGACGGTCAAGATGACGAGCCGCGGCCAGGACCCCATCTCGCTCGACACGATGAACATCCGGGGCAGCATGATTCGTTACTTCATCCTGCCCGACTCGCTGCCGCTCGACACGCTCCTCATCGACGACTCGGTGAAGCCAAAGAACAAGCCCCGCAAGGAGGTCGCCGAGAAGGCCGGAGGCCGGGGCGGCCCGAGGGGCAGAGGCCGGGGAGGCGGCCGCGGTTTCCGGGGCGGCGGTGGCGGTCCTCGCGGCGGCGGTGGTTTCCGCGGCAGGCCATAGATTCGGCGTGGCAGGTCCGAATCTTCTTTTCTTGGTGCATGGGGTTGTGTAGGCATGTCCATATATGTGCGTTTGCGAAGATTGGCAGTAAGCTCAAGAGGTTGGCATTAGGTTTATCGAAAAGGAACGAAGACGAGCACTATCGCCGCCATGCGCATGACAACAGATTATATGTATACTGCTGTTTGGTTGGCAGTACGGGGCTAAAATGGCGTAAACTCGGGGTACATGTCCATCGCTCGAGGGTCTTCTAGTGTGAGACATGGCCGCGGCGTACCCCTCAAGTACTCGAACAGCATCCTAAGCGCATTCTTGCGGCCGACAAGTGGCATATTATGACAAGGCTCGACGCGGCTGACCGATTTCTGGGAGGAGGGAAAACAAAAAAGGCAAGGCTGCGCACGCAACAATATAAACATACTGCAAGACCAGATCTCTTGCACGCCAATGTGCATCATGATTGCTCTTCCCAACGCGTCTTCCATTCATAGACTAATTTCAACGCCCCTTCCGTCCCCGTCATCGCCATATCCTCACAACCTGTAGCTTCTCCCATCCAGCAGTCTTGCCACTCGATCCCACGGTCTCGGCCTTCCACTCCTCACCAAACCCGCGGGCCCGCCTCTTGACCTCTTCCGGGTTGTTCTGTGCGCAGAGGAGAAGGTAGCAGCAGCCCCTCGGCGATAGGACGTGCGGCAGGTCTTCCAAAAACCGGTTCGTCGTCTCCATGCCGTCCTGCCCGCCCGCGTACGATAATGACAGCAGGTACGAGTCGTCGTCAAAAGTGAAGTTCTTACCCTTGTCGACCATGACCTCGTGATCCTCCTGCCCTGGCTGGCGGGGCAGCTCTGGTGTTGGGACGTACGGCGGATTGAATATCATGACGTCCACGCTGCCGCTGCAAAGAGGTGCCGACAGGTTGCCCTGCACCGGGTCCAGGAATGTCCCTGCCGTAGCCTTGTGCTCAGTGCTGGCTTTCCGGGCCGTCTCGGCAGTAGCCACACAAGCGTGCCCGTTGACATCTATCGCCGCTGTGAGAATGGCCTTGGTGCCGAATATGAGGCCGGCATGGGCGTTGACGAAGGAGATGACAACACCGGAGCCAGGGCCGAGCTCGACGACCAGGGGCGCTGGGCCATTGCAGAAGTGGCTCGTCAGAAATGTCTTTTCGCTCTCTGAAGAAAGAGTGTCGAGCAGCAGAAATGAATCTTCTGCTGGTTCGTATATTCGCTCATATGGCACGTGAGAAGTATCTGGAGTCGGGAGCATCTTTTTTTGTCGTTGTGGTGGTAGTGGGGATATGGTTTCTTGAACTTCAAAAATTGCGGGTTTCCAAAATGATACTTCGAGCGAGTTGCTGTCAGCGACTTGCGCAACCACATGTCATCACAGAAGCAAGCCGACCGACGCGACTTGACAACCACTTCCGCTAGTCGCTGTCATAAACTCCGGGACTTTCCACTCACCAAATCGCCATTTCTGCATAACTGGGAACAGCATCCTCACATCAGCCTGCACTCGACCCCAGGATCCTCCCTCCCCGGGCCGAAACCCCAGCGCCAGCGACTCTGGATGTCGAGCACCATGCGCGCCGCGTTCCGATCGTACCCGCCGGGCAGCACGCATGCCGGGCAGAGGCCATCGGAGCGCACGACGGGGCTGGGCTCCCGCGCGACACCATCCCCGAAGCGCGGGCAGTGCGTGAAACCCATCCCGGGGCCGCACTGCTGATAGATCTGCAGCCAGTGGTGGCCGCAGTTGCGGCTGCGGTAGTGAATGGTCGTGCACATGCTGTCTTCTTTTGCGTGCGTGTCTCTTACAGTGGGAAACTCGATCCTGTGCTGTTATGTGCTGGTTAAAGCTGTACTGGAAGGTGGCGGATGATGGTGGCTAGCTTGTGCGTGGCTCAGGGCCGTAAATCTTCAAGACACGAGAGAGTAAGACCGTGAAGATTGTTGTATTGGCTTTGCTATCTGGCTCAACTCAAAAACCAGTTGGGAACTTGGAATGCTAGCGGAACTGTGAAGAAGGCGCGACATGGCGAAACTTGGCAGAGGGGTACTTTTATGTAACCCAGGAGACCAGACCATCACATTAAGCTTGACACGGCTATCGTTACAGATGACTCGTCAAGACTACACACTCATCGATACTCGGGCAAGCACACTCACACGTGGTATACTGGTCATGCTCACTGGATTGGTTGAACTCTAATGACAACGTTTTCTTGAACTGAGACGATGCTGTATGATGAAGACAGTAAAACATGTTCAGACTCTTGAGGGGCAGATCAGGTTTGAGTACTATTCAGACGCCATCGAACTAATAACTAACTCATGTGCGAGAATGGCTCTATCTAACACCTCTACATCTGATGCACAGAGTTGGGAGCGCCGGTCTCCATGGCCTGACTCAACTCGTCTATGGCCGGCTGAATTTCATGTGGTTCCTCGTCGCCATGCTCACACTCGTCGTCATCACTCAGGTGCTCGTCGTTCTCAACAGCATCGCCGTCCTCAGTCGTACCATCCTCAGAAGGAGGCGCAGAGCACATCTTGTTCAGCATCTTTTCAATGCGGCGCGACGACCGCTCCAGCGCCCCGAGCCTGCTTTGCAGCGACTCCATGTCTGTCGTCTCGTGCAAGATGTTGCGCACCTGGTCCTCCAGACCGTACTGAGCAATCGAGTCCCTGCGCCGAAGAGTCTTGATCTGGCCACCACCGCCACTGCTGCCGTCGTGCTGGTCATCCCCTGCTGCACGCCTCGGCCCATTGTTGTGATTAACACCCCCGTTACGCTCAACCATGGTCGAGCTCTGCTGACGCGCAAACTGCCTCCGGATGGCATGGTGTGTGAGCTGATCATCTACGGCAATATCGGCCTCGACTGAGGCCGGCGGTGTAATTTCAAATACAGCCTCCATGGCACCGTGGTTCGTGATCTTCCAATTCCGCCAAAACGAGTTACGCTTCTTTAGCGGCCGGACCTGCTCAGATAGCTCCTCGGTGCTGCTCGAGTTGGGCCACAGCAGCCGACGCTCTAATACATGTATGAGGAGGAGCACTGGGAGGTTGACTAGCCTTACAGTGGCGACATGTATTTTATGGAACCAGCGAGGGGTTACAATGAACTTCAGCGGCACGTAGACAAACAGAGCGATGAGGTTAAAAGGCGGCTGGTACGCGAAGATAGCATCGGCCTTGACGCCTTCGAGTGTCAATACAGCCTTGCGGAAGTTGATCTCAGCCGTGGCGTTGGTCACGATGTTGCTAAAAGTGTTCGACAGCATCGACACCAGGATTGTGAGGAAAAGTGTGTTGCCGAGGAATGCAAAAGTGATCATCAGAATTGGCCCCAGGAGCCAGTGAAAGTCTGTCTGAGCGAAACGTTAGCTGGCAGGACGGCACCCTCGCACGAGTCCATTTACTCACCGACCGCTGTATGCCAGTGCCATCAAGACCGAACCAGATCCATAGCATCCATTTGCTAATTGTTCTATTGTAAAATTAGCATCAGATCGACGGTTGGGGTAATGTTATCTTACACTATGTCGATGTCCTCTTTATATTCGCTTTGTGCAACCAACCACTGCATGGACAAGAGGAAGCCCAGGAAACACCTGTATAAGCGGTTAGAATATGTTGCAATGTCTGTTATGGGTTAAAAGGGGGTTTGCTCTGCGTACCAAGCAGCTAGTGCCGTAAGAAGCGTGAAGTCAGCCATCATCGATCTGAGTGAGAGCATCACCAGGTTGTCGGACAGCAGATTGAAGGCAAGCCTGGGGACGAGCACTGCAGAGCCCATCGTGAGGACATCGACAGCTTGCTGAGCTGGTTCCGTACTGCCTGTCCTCCAACCGTGAAGCCGCAAGACGGCATACACCCAGAACACAATGCCGAACATGACGTCCAGGAACGACCATAAGTTTTGTGTATACACACTCCTGCGAAACTTATCAGTATGCGGCACGATTATGAATGCTTATAGAAATACACACCAGCCGTGCTCGAGCATGGTTGCGCCCTGGTCCAAGACCCAACCGAATGCATATACGGAGAAGGCAATCTCGTAGACACTGAAGTACGAGGCATCTCGTTCAAGCATGAAGAGGAAATATAGCGAAATCAGGATGAAGAACTGCATGAGTTCCAGAGCATTCCGTGTCCGCGGCACAATCAACCGGTACTGATTCAGGATGGGCGCGGTTCTGGGGTCGTATAATGATATTGGCTTCTGCTTGTAGCGGTCCGGGATTAAATCCAGGAACGTCGACGGCGTGTAAGTGATCTGCCCCACGTAGATGCCATCGATACTGTAAGAGGTCAGTATGGCCACACGGAGACGCACTGGGCTTGATTGAAAGCGAACTTACACTTTCTGGGAATGCGTAGAGCTGAGAAAATGCTTGCTCTCTGTGAGGATGGCCACTTCGAGAGCGGGCAACGTCCTGGCATAGTTCCATGCCGAGCCCAGGGCAGCTTCCTGCCGAATCTCGGGCGGGGCATTCTGGAAAGGTTCGAATCCGGCAACGAGGATGTTGGCTAAGAGAAGCAGACCCTGAGCACCCGGGTTGTCCTCACCGAACCTTCGCAGGATCCTCGTGGCGACAACCTCGCACAGAGTCGCGCGGGTGAAGTTTACATTCTGTCTGTTGGCGAGATGGTCCTGTTCCTCTAGGAACTGGTATCGATTGACCAGCAGACAGTAGACAATGGAGATGTCATCGAGCTCGTAGAGCTTGTCGACCAATGGGCGGACGACGGAGAGGTTGAGGCGGAGGTCTCTGAGCTGCTCGAAGGTGAGGTAGTCTTCGACGATAGCGATGACATCCCTGCGAATCCTGTGGATGTTTGTGTAGACTGGCAGGTGAGCGTTGGCACTTGGGTTACAGCTGTAAAAGGGGGCCTCCTCCATGGCGTGGGAGAATGCTGCCCTGCTCAGCAGTGGCCGCCGCTCCTCATTGGGCTCGCGAACGCGGATGGTAGTGCCGCGGCGGCGGTCCGTCATGTTGAATCGGCCTGAGCCGGCCTTTGCTCGAGATTGGGATGCGTACGACACGGGGCGCAGAGTGGCTACGGGCGTGGCCTGCGAGGGTGTGACGTTGTGACCAATACACACGCAGAACGTGGTGCAATACTCGATGCAGGCGGTGATGTGGACTGCAGGTCAGGCAATGAATGCAATTGCACGCACACAACGCAGAGGTGACGGACGACCCGAGTCGCCGTTGTCGTCGCAGCTAGCGACAGGGTGATGCTGGCCTGGGCATGATGAAGGCTTGACGTGTTTTATCGCGCGTGTTAGTGCTTGACGTAGGTGGATGGCGGCCAGGAGCCAACGCCCCAAACACTGGCAAGCAAGGTTTCCCGAATCCCTGGTTGGGGCACACATGCAGCACATGGATACCTTTAAGGTACGCAGGAGCACATTACTCAGGAACGGCAACCACGTTGGCCGCCACCACATGCTGGCCAATCCCTGGCATCGGGATCGGGAACACCTGCACCTCACCGCTGGCGATACAGTACAGCACCCCACCGGCGACGACCCTGACGAGCCTGGCAGCCCGACTGCGGGTGCGGGCAGCGCCCACCGTCGGCTTTTTGTGTGTCCCGATAGCAGAGTAGACCGCCACTCCGCCGTAGATTGATATCGTCAAAATCTCCGGCCTGCCAGCCACATCCTCGTCCCAGCACGTTGCAAATGAGCCTGCGAGTCCAGACAAGCCCAGACACCTCCGGCTGCTCTCGTGTGCCAACGCCTCCTCCCTCCCCCAAGGTCCCGACAAGATGCCATGGTTTGGCTGGGGCGGCTCCAATGAGAAGCCCAAGGAACCCGAGCGGCGGGCGCCCGTGAGCTGGGCGAGCAGCCTCAACGCCATCGACTGGCAGCATTACAAGGAGCCGCACAACTGGGTGCCCACGCTTCTCGTCACCACCACCGTCGTCGTCTCTCTCCACATCTACCGCTCCTACGTCCGCCGCATCCCGGGCACCCAGTACGTCCGCCCGCACTATTACCGCAAGAGGAGCCTCTTCGGCCGCGTCACCAGCGTCGGCGACGGCGACAACTTCCACCTCTACCACACCCCCGGCGGCCGCTTGACCGGCTGGGGCTGGCTGCGCAGCGTACCGACAAAGAAGGTCGACCTCAGGAATAAGACGGTACACCTTCCACACGAACCTCCTCTTCTAAAGACGTGACACCCACACCAAGTTTGCTGGCCGCCTTCTAACACACACGGCCCCTCACATACAGATACCAATACGCATCGCCGGCATCGACGCCCCCGAGTGCGCGCACTTCGGCAAGCCCGCGCAGCCCTTCTCGACCGACGCCCTCGCCTGGCTGACTGAGTACGTCAACGGCCGTCGGGTGCGCGCCAAGATCTACCGCCGCGACCAGTACGACCGCATCGTCGCGACTGTGTACGTGCGGCGCTGGCTCTTCCTCAAGCGCGACGTCGGGCTCGAGATGCTCAAAGCGGGCCTCGCCACGACGTACGAGGCCAAGACGGGCGCCGAGTTTGGCGGGCTCGAGGCCCTGTACAAGGAGGCTGAGGCAAAGGCAAAGGCCAACAAACTGGGTATCTGGGGAGGCAACCAGGAACACTTTGAGAGCCCTCGCGAGTACAAGCAGCGCATGCTCGGGGAGGAGAATGCTGAGAAGCCGGCTTCTTCCTGAGTCTTACCTCCGCAGCAATGCTGTGATGGCTCTTTGAGGTCTGCGCTTGTGGCAGTCGACCACATACAATCGACCTGGATGCGGGGAATCTTGCTGAACCCCGCATTGGATTTCTTAAAACAAAACTTTCCCGATCAGTGGCCGTGCAAGACGCGGCCCAGCACTGGTGGCGACAACCTGGCGCTGGTGCTCCCCGACCAATACAGCGGGCTCCAGAACATTGCAACACGAATTGATGATATATGCAGGGGGCCTTGATGATGAAATGAAGGGAGGAGGATCCAGCCCTCATATAACGACTTCTTGCAAAGGGAGTATGTACTTTACGTTTAACGCTCTTGCGTAGCATATAGACAGCTGGCATTGCTTCTAGCGATAATTTCAAAGTAATTTCCCACAAGGCAGACAGACGAGCGCACTCAGTTCAGGGACGCCGCGTCATTACTATCGTGATATCACTTGCATTCTCCTTGTACAGTGATTACGCAAGCCGCGCTTCACACGCGAGATATATTGCGAGCCATAGTCTTCACGCGCAAAATAAAGCACTGCCACATCGAAGTGCGCTGTCGTGGTCGTGGTAACGCAATTTAGGTTGTTAGTCTTGAACCGGAACCGCATGTCACGAGTGCTTGTGTGCAATGATGCTCACGTAATCGAGGAGATCCTGGCACCAGATGTCCCTCAGAAGTGCTTTTATGGAGGTGCGAGCCGGTCGCACGTGCCCGCCCTACACTTGCTCTAACTTGATACTAATAATAAGAAAAAAGAAGGCCAGTCAATCCCAGCCTTATACATTGGTGTTGTTGGCCTGCCATCCAGTGGGCGGGACTGAACTCCAACACGGGACATCAAACGTCTAGTCGATCATGCCGACCTTGGAAGATCGCCCGGCAGACCCTAGAAGGATTGTGGACATGAAAGCTCAAGTAACAGGGAGACCCAAGGAACCGCCAGCGTCCAGATTCCCGAGGCCCTCTTCCCATCTTGCTCGACGAGGAGAGGAAAAGCGACGCGAATGATACTGGGACGCGAAGCGCATGCACGCAAGACACCCCCCCCCCCTCGCAGGCAGAGAGAAAGCACGAGACAGAGACATTGGGAGGCGCGCCTCGTGCGCCAAAGGTATTTATAAGACCACAACTCCTGTACGTATTTCATCTGTCTAGGGAGGGTTAGACATATAAGCGTATGCAGGCGAGACAGGGGGACGAACTCCCCCCCTGGCATGCCTGTCTGTGCAGAAGGTCTCAGATTTCAGTCCATTGTCGCACACCGGCGCGGGCTCGGCGGGGAGGCCCGGGTGTTTTGGACGGAATCATAGCCCAGAAGAGGAGCGCCCGGTGCATAGTTCGCTAGGAAAATGCTCCGAACTTTGCACATTACCAAACCGTGCTGATGTCAAATGCGTCTGGTTCCACCGTGGTGGTTTGCACGTTTGTCTCCTCCCAGTTTTGTGTCCGTCACGAATAATGCTGACCACGTCACGGACCACGAACCGGCCATCTAAAGGGTCAATCAAGCAACCTCGCGCTTCAGACGGTTCATCCGAGGTTTGTATGAGCCATCGCCTCGACGTATCACGCAATCAAAGACCCTCGCGCCAGCAATCTTGCCGTCGTTACGCATGCACAGATTGCCACCGATTGCCAAAGCAACACTGCGACCACCCGGCTGTTGACGCCTCGAGCTGCACAGGCCAGCTTGATTGAAGTCCATCCTGTCGTCCGTCTCGGGGATGTGCAACATACTTACTTCGGGGTCTGACAACTGGCAACGGCCCCCGGGCGATCACATACTACATGACAACTGTCCGCTGATTGATGAACCAACACCAAGCCTTGTCTTTGCAAGTATGCAGAAGCTCTTGCTGCACGTACGCCTGATTTCCAGTCCAATGTCTGTTGCCCAATCACCTGTTGGAGGTGCGATGCCACTAGCGGGTGCTTAGAGAGGCAATTTCCCACTCGAGCAGCGTGTTGAACATGACGCACTCGAACGGCCAATCCTGCCCCGCACTACGGCGCACGGCAGGAGGAGACGGAGTGCTCGCGAAGCCGTCGCGCACGCATTCTCATCATCGCAGCAATGCAAGCTAGACATTGTTCATACTCGACGACCGAGTGGCTGTTTCAGCTTTGCGAATGGCATCCGAGGACATCTCGAAGCTGGGTAGCTCGCCATCATCCGGGCAACATTGAAGCAGCCAAGAAAGTCTCAGTCCCGAGTAGGCCTAGCGGGCACAGGGAAGACGAGCCTGCGGACATGGGGGTCGGACCGTTGTTCAGGCTGGCCCCGGAAGTCCAGGTACCAGTGCATCACACAGTTCCAATCCAAGGTTGCAGTGGCGCTCGTGAGTCGTGGACAAGGGATTGTGCAGCAATGTGAGGGCGAGAGATGGGAGGGCGGCCCCACTCTTGCTCAAGGAGCGCTGCGCACCGCACCATTGTTGTACGGAGTATGGAGCACAGCGACACACAAGCCTGCGCACCAGCCAACGGCATCCCACCCAGCCGGCCACCTGGGCACCCACCAGCCACTGCCTGTCCCCCTTCTCACCCTTTTCCTCTCTCTGCACGCGCGACTCCTCCCACACCTGCCCGTCCGACTGACGTCCTGCTACACAGCACAAGGAGTTCCCCTCCTGTTCCGTCTGTAAGGCTGTTTCGTCTGCCGTCCTTTCGTTCTTCCCCAACCGGCATTCTGCACTGGCATCTCGTCTCTCGCAACAATCTCCGCCACTCGTTTCGGACGCGACAACCACGACTTCAATTACCGACCACCAGAACACGGCGCCATTACTTCGCACCGCAGTTTCGACGACAAATTCAATCTCCACCGCACAACTCCGTCCCCTCGATCTAGGTAATGGACAAGATCTGAGGTGGCCGACCACGGAGGAATCTGCAAGCAGCTGCGCGCGTGCCAGCTCTTGACTGGCTGAAGACTACCCAAGCCTTCAGCGCGTGTAGACCAACTATCAACCTTCACACATACATATCCACCATGCGGAACCACAACTCTCAGATGCTCGCGCGGCGACGAGGCAACGCTTCGTCTGTGCGATCAGGCCTCCTAATGCTAGCATCCATGCTCCCGGCGACAAATGGCAGCTTGTTCTCCCCTAATCCGATACCAAAGCCGGACCTCGACGTCGCTGAATTAGGTCGTATGGGGATTGTGGGAAGCTTTGCAGGCATATCAATGTACGAATATGCAGGGCAGGCCGAAGCGCTGCCGAGCTCGACTGGCGCTGACAGCTTGTTGACGACTTTGCCGAATGGACTATTCCACAGCATTGCCTCGACCGATGCAACGGTGCAGGCGATGTGTGTCTTTGGCAACTCGGCCATAATTGGAGGAAATTTCACGAGCGTCAATGGCACCGAATCGCCCGCTGTCGCTGCGCTCGACCTCAACACGGGTGCGCTAACGCCACTCGCCGGCGTATCCGGAGAGGTAACAAGCCTCTTCTGTGACAACGATGCCGGCATGGTATATGTTGGAGGCAGCTTTAGAGCAGCTGACTCGACAAACGCTATTACCTGGGTTTCGAGTGGCAACTGGGCAAATCTACCATTCGCAGGTTTTAATGGCCCTGTCTCGTCAATCTCGAAGGCAGCCAACGGCCACATCATCTTTGGAGGCAAGTTCACCGGGCTCGGAAATACCAGCACGACAGCGACCCCGGACTCCGAGTCCATCAATCTGTCGACAGCAGTCGTGCAAGGCTTCCAGTCATCCTCAGATGCAGGGCTCTCTGATGCCAAGAACGTCATTTGCAACACCAATGGCGAGACTGGCACTGGTAAGTCCTGGCTTCTCCTGGACAATACGCCTGGAGCTTGGCGTGCCGAGTTCGGCTTCAGCTTCATCCCGACGAAATTGCGTCTCCGGAACACACGGCAACCGGACCACGGCACGAAAACGTGGAGGATGACCGCCTTGCCATTGAACGGCATCATGAACTTCACATACATCGATCCTGCCTCGGGGCAGAACACCAGCTGCACCAGCAACTGCCCGCTTAGCAACGACCCCGGCGTCGACTTCCAGGACTTCTTCTTCGTCAACCCCATTCGCATGAGCGCCATGCGTATTGACATCCTTGAGTGGTTTGGCAGCGGTGCTGGCCTGGATGGTATCGAAATCTTCCAGGACGCTCTCGTGGCTCACGCCGTGAACGACTTCAACACACCGGCTTGCTCCAACACCACAGCGCCGGCTAGAGCTACAACAACGGGTCCCTGGGCAGTTACTGCCTCTGGTCAAAGCAACTCTAAGTATCTGTCGGCAAGTATTTCCCCTTCGCAGGGTTCGAATTCTACCTCGGTGGTCTTCTTTCCCCCAATCTCCGAATCCGGCTCATACACCGTGGTCATGTACACACCAGGATGCATCGTTGACGGCACATGCCTCAGCCGTGGACAAGTAGAGGTCATCACACGCTTGCGGGAAAACGAAACCCCGACGACAACGACGCTATTTCAAACTAATGATTTCGACAAGTACGACCAGATCGCCTTTGGCGAAGCCAGTGCAGTGTCAGGGTCGTTCCGCCCGAGTGTCACGCTCAGGCCCCTACCGAACCAATCTCTCCAGCAAGGCGCAACAAGTATGATAGTTGTAGCACAATCGGTGGCCCTTTGGCTCACAAACTCGACATCGTCTGGGTTGAATGGTCTCTTTGAGTACGATCCCGCCCAGGCTACAATCAACGATGAGGAAGTGCAGAAGTCTGAGTTTGTCAAACTGTCGTCAACATTTGCCGACAATTCTGTGGTATCTGCTTTGTTGACTGCCGGCGACCTTACCTACATTGGCGGCAACTTCTCATCAGGTAGCGTTAGCAATATCGCGGCAGTCCGCAACAACAACCAGGAACCAGTGCGCATTGGAGGGGGAGGCCTGAATGGCGCAGTCACGACAATGTACCTCGATAATGGCAAGCTCTATACTGGGGGTGCGTTTGGCCGCACACAGGACGGCTCTGCCACCAACCTCAACCGGATTGCCGTCTATGATACCGCTGCACAGTCTTGGTCGCCCCTTGGCGGTGGTGTAGACGGGCTCGTAAAGAAGATCGTCCCAATGGTCTTCAATGTGAGCGGTACTTCCGAAGACGCCATCGCTCTCAGTGGCAACTTTCAGAAGCTCCTGGCATTTGGAGCCAATGCTGAGACAGACGTCGATGGTTTTGCTGTCTGGCTCAAGTCACAGGGCAAATGGTTACAAAACGCCGAAGGCGCGATGCCACTGCTCAGAGGTTCTCTATCAGCATCATTACGGGGTCTGCAAGGCAACACTGCGTTGTACGCGGGTTCCCTATCCGCCCAAGCTCTCCGTGCTAACGGCGTCGCGACTATCACATCGACCATTGGCAGCTTTCCTGTCAACATCCTTTCCAACAAAACGTCTGCGGGCTCCGGAAGCTCGCAGCGCGACAGCATTTTCGACAGCGTGGACAACGCATATGGAGTGATGACTGGTACTTTCTATAAGAACGGTCAAGGCAGCAATCTCACAATTCTTGGCGGTCATTTTACTGCCAAAGCCACCGATGGTTCTGATGTTGAAAACCTGGTTCTTGTAGACGGCGCAAACTCGGACGCGACAACAGGTCTCCCTCAAGGTGTATCGAACAACTCTACATTTCTAGCTCTCGCGACACAGGGCGACACCTTGTTCGCCGGTGGTAGAATGACTGGCAATGTCGGAGGATCAACTGTTACAGGAGTCCTGTCGTACAACCTGGCAAGCAAGTCTTTCAACAGGCAACCTCCAGCTCTTTCCGGGGATAAGGTCACAGTTTCGTCTATCCTCGTGCGCCCAGACACGACTGATGTCTTTGTTGGTGGTGCCTTTGTATCCGCCGGATCACTACCGTGTCCTGCTGTCTGTATCTTTAGCACAGCGACAAACCAATGGAGTCGACCAGGCTTTGCTCTTGCAGGCGAGACACGCTCCATGATTTGGTCAAGCAACACGGTTCTTGTCACAGGCGGCAACTTCAGCATCAACAGTACTACCCACTATCTGGCATCATATGATGCTCCTTCCTCCACCTGGTCTACATATCCCGGCTCTGCCGACATTCCCGGGCCGGTCGACGCCATCACGATTGCGACTGGTGATGGCAGTCAGCTCTGGATTGCTGGCGCTCAGTCAGAGAGTCAGTCGTTTCTCATGAAGTTTGACGGGCAATCATGGACTAAAGCCCCAGTGACGTTTGAGGACGGTACCATTATTCGCAGCATCCAGATGTATTCGGATCGTGCCAGTCATTCCGATACCGCAACCGTACCATTCAACCGGGTCCTGATGCTTACTGGCTCGATCGGCATACCGGGCTTCGGTACTGCCTCGGCCGCTTTGTTTGACGGCACGTCTTTGAAGCCGTACCTACTCTCCACGGACGCCAGTGGCAGAGCAGGGCAGATTTCCAAGTTATTCGTTGAGAATCCCTCCAGGTTCTTCGCATCAGTCGAGTTCGGCATGCCCCTTGGCTTCATTGTTCTCATCGCCCTCGCAGTTTCACTAGGCTTGATGCTCATCATTGTCGTGGCCGGCCTCGCTCTTGACCGATACCGCAAGAAGCGCGAGGGATATGTCCCTGCCCCGACATCCATGCTGGACCGCGGCAATGGCATGCAGCGCATCCCCCCACACGAGCTCTTGGATTCTCTGAACAAGGGCCGGCCAGGAGCGCCGCACGTGTAAAACATCCACCAAAAAATCAACCTTGTCCAGACGGCATCTCTTTATTGTCAATTTCTTTCCTTCTTTTTTGACCTTCGCTCTTTCGTATCTGCATGGCAATATTGGCGTTTGGATACCCCGAGATGTGTGGCTCACATGGCAGGGAGGGCTCGTTATGCCGTTATCCACCTCGCGATTGTCCATTCTGGGGCACGTCACCATGGACTGCACTCATGGCACGACATGCTACTGGCGGTATATCGGTCTCTCCCAGCACTCCGTGTGGCAACTAGCCACAGCAGCTCTGCTCGCATCTCTTAATGTTTATTTGTTTATTTCATGTGGACGTTGTCGTGTTCCCGCGACAGAGCCCAGCATCTTCGGTGGTCAGCCGCCAGAAACTAGACCGAATGGCGACACAGCTCAACATCTGAAGTCACCAACAGCGCCAGACAGACTCAATCGAGAGCCTCGGGCAGTAATGTCAGATCGATAGTGTCTACGTTGAAATTGAAGGCCAGGTGCCTGGACATAGAGGCGTATTGTAGATAGGCAAAATAATGAACCAGATTCTCCAGTGAAAGCTTCGACAACGCCGAGATGCTCCGTATCAGGATATGAGACATGTGGCTTGGATCCAACCACTTGTCAGATTTGTCGGGGGATGTGGAAGTTCAGGGCATGACGAGGCACATCAATTTCGGTTAACGGGCACTTAGGTCACCCGGACATCTTGAGTGGAAAAAGAACGACAATCACTTCAAGACGGAGGAGCGCAGCGGCAAGTGCACATGCCTGAGGCATGGTCTCCACTGCAAGTGTGCAGCACGAGCGCCCCCGAACACTGCTCCATAACACCGGCGGGTGGGACCAGCGCGCTCTACTGGCTGCTGGCGTGGAACCCTCCCGGGCTGCCTGCCTCGCCGCTGTGATCGCTGATCCGCCCCGTGCAGCCAGTCCTCCAAGCCACAAGCATCGCTCCCACGGCGGCTGGAGGGAGGCCGAAGCGGATGCTCTGACGTCTTACCCAAAAGCCCCTCTACACTTGCTTGTGTCTTCCTTCCACTCAACTCACGCCGATTGCACGTGTCGTCTGCGCCCCCGACACCAGCAGAGCAGTCTGCCAGGACATACCGAGCTCCCCCGACAATCACGACTCTGCGAGCCATGCCCTCGGCAACAGTTGTGTCGCCGACCATGATACCGCCAAAGAAGAGACGGCGCGAAGACGGTGACGAAGACCTACGCAAGCCTCTTCCGGGTGCGTTTGCCACCGTGGACAGCTCATCCCGAGCCGAGGGACCCTCGCCGGCTCATGGCGACGACCTCGTCTACTCCTCGACATCATGGGCCAGCATGAACCTCCACCGCAAGATGGCACCGCTCCCAGCGACTAAGCGTTTCCGCCTCCTCGACGAGTACGAGAGCCACCCCGTCTCGCCGATGAGCTACTCCCTTCAGCAACAGCAGCAACATCACCCCTTCAATATTCACGACACCATGGTCCGCAGCCACTCGCAACCAATACTGGGAGGATCTTCATCAGCGGCAGCAGCTCTGACACCACCAATATTGTCACCGCATATGTACCAGTCCCTGGCGACGGCAACGAGTCCTAGCCAGCCGCCCAGGGCAAACTCGGCCGCCATGCTGAGCCCGTGTTACATCTGCCACCGGAAGCCGACAAAGAAGTCCGATCTCGACTCCTTTGCCGACTGCATGGGCTGTGGCCGGCGGACGTGCTACATCTGCATCCGCCAGTGCCAGAACTGGCTGCTTTTGCCATCGGGTAGGCCATCTTCACGCGACGATGGCGGCAGCAGCGAGATGAGCTATTCTTTCACAATGCGGGACGCCGACGAACCTGAGCAGGACAAGCCATATCCGCAACAGCAACGACACCAAGGAGGACAACAAACACATGGTCCTGGCCAAGACGAGTACGGGAAGACCAGAAGCTCCTGGTCCGCGGTTGGCCATCGAGACGTCATATGCAGCCGCTGCTGCATAGAGCGCGGAGGTGAGGGGGAGGTGGTATGTCTAGGCTGCCTGGCGAGAATGGAAAGTACGTGACGCGACATGTCATTTTGTTTGCTTCGCATGGGTGGCACTCAGTAATCGCGCGCGCGTGTGTGCTACTCTAGCATGCCGACTCGCGGAAAGCCATCCCACTAAGCCAAAGGACATTCTGCAAGGCAGATGGACCTGCAACGAGCGAGATCATCCGTCTGCTACCAACCAACCACCCATGCCGGTCCGGCCCTGTTTGGAAAATAGGACCGAGCTTGCTTCATCGGCACCTCACCAAAAAAACATTACTCTTAACGACGCGAACGACATCACGACACGGCATTTACATTTTCATCAGCGGCGTTTCAGGAAAGCAATAGAGGGGCCCGTCATGTTTATTCTGGATACATCTAATCTTGCTGCGTCGCTTGCTTCACAGGCCATATCTCCTGGCGGTATCTAAATCTGGCATCGTGTATGGACACATACACACACACGCACACACAGCCTTCATCCACAAACTATAGCCCTCCTTCTTTCTCATCACACCTTTCATGACTAATAGCGATTGAAAGCACGGGCCACTGGTGATTTCAAAGCTATTACGTAGCTGCCCCAAAATCATCAAAGGCTGTACGCCGCGGAGGGACAAGACAGTGACAGAAAGAGGCAAGCAGACAGGCAGGCAGGCAGGCAGATAGGCAGATAGGCATCATGTATATACAATAGCCTCTTTCCAGTAGAGGACAATCACTTTGAAGGTGGCTGTTTATATGGCCAGTCATTTAACACAGCGATCACGTATCGAAATGTGACTAGTCGTTTAAAGGACCATGAAACTGTTGTCAATACAGGTGGGTGCAGTAGCTTTGTTGTGCACGACCTTGGGGCAAACAACAACTTAGCGCCCGGATCGTGTCCGGATGCCAAGTTACAAGCACGTAGAATATGCTGCAATCGCTTTCGGCATCATCGCTATTGTTGTTTCGGTGACTCTCTATTACCCGCAATTTCAGTTCTACCGACGAATCTAGTTGTACTGCATATAAGTGGCTGTCGAGTTGAACTTGAGGTTGCCCTTGATGACCTTGTCCACAGCGCTCAGGAAGTCCTTTTCCGTGGCGACCTTCCTCCGGGCACGAATAGCGTACATGCCGGCCTCCGTGCAGACACTGCGCAGCTCGGCACCCGTAGCGTTCGGACACAATCTCGAGATGAGCTCCCATCTGATGTCACGCTCCACAGACATGCTCTTGGCGTGGATCCTGAGGATATTGGCACGGCCCTCGAGGTCGGGCAGAGAGAACTCGATTTTGCGGTCGATACGGCCGGGGCGCATGAGAGCAGGGTCCAGCGTGGATGGTCTGTTGGTAGCGAACATGACCTTGATATTTCCTCGGGCGTCGAATCCGTCGAGTTGTGTAATCAATTCCAACATAGTTCTTTGCACCTCGTTGTCTCCTCCAGCACCATCGTCAAAACGAGCACCACCAATAGCGTCAATCTCGTCGAAGAAGATGATGCATGCCTTCTTTGTGCGAGCCATCTCAAACAGCTCACGAACCATTCTCGCACCCTCACCAACGTACTTTTGTACCAGCTCGCTTCCAATGACTCTGATGAAGGTGGCGTCTGTTCTGTTGGCAACAGCTCTAGCGCACAGCGTCTTTCCGGTTCCGGGAGGACCGTAGAGAAGAGCCCCCTTGGGAGGGTCGATACCCAGGTTGACAAATCGTTCAGGTGACAAGAGTGGCATCTCAACGACCTCCCTGAGCTTCTCAACCTGCTCCTTGCAACCGCCCACATCGCCGTAAGTGACGTCTGGCTTCTCCTCGACTGTCATCATGGTGACACTGGCGTCGATCTTGGGCGGCAAGGGTAGGAGAATCTGGTACTTGTTGCGGTCGACTCCAACTCGCATGCCCTCCTCAATATCTGTTGGCGATACGCGCTCACCGAGCTGCACGACAAACTTGGCGATCTGCTTCACATTGATGACGTATTTGCTCTTTGACTCGTCCTTCTCGTCGGCGATGATCTTTGTACAGCGGGCGACCTGGAGGGGTTGTTCCTCAGACATTCGCTGGCGGTCGGCGGCGACATCCCAAAGATGTGGTGGCGCAAGTCCAGTGTCTGATTCCTTGACTCCAATCTTCTCGTCTACGCTTTGTTGCTTCTCCTTGATCTGTTTCTCGAGGTTCTTGATCGATGTGCCATAAGGCGCTGCGCCATATGTCTTCAGTACTTGGATATCCCTGTAGCATTCGCAAACACGTTTAGTAGTCGTCCCGAGTATCAAGCATAGCCAGAAACTAGTAGAAGCCGCCACGGCAGGCAGGGACAACGCACTCATCCGAGAGAGGAGTGATCTTTTTCTCCTCTACCTCATCGTCGGCGAAGGTCTTCTGGTACTTCTCCCAGTTCTGGCCCGTCGCGGAGGGCTGAACAAATACCGAGTCAGCGATGATCCAAAGAAGCAGTCCACAACACGGGAGGAGAGCAAACCATTTTGAAGATAGGTTCCGATGCAGCACACTTGAGCTGAGTTCTGGTGCACTAGAGACGATCGGTGTAATGCTCAAATCTGAATGGATTCAAGTCGACGGTGTGTGGTTGCCAGGGGTCGTGGGATCGAGGTGAGGTTGTTGATGTGGAGTGTCGTGTCGTGACGGAGCCACCGAGACAGGAGCTGTCCTCTGGTGGGAGCTATCCGGCCAGGCGACGACGCAATACGCAAGGCGGCCTGCCTGAGCGCTGGGGCGATTACCTAACATGCCTGGCCCGCAGCTTGAAGACTAGGGACCAGTCCGCGAGACCCAGTCCGCTAGACCCAACACAGCCAGCAGAGCTATCGATACGACTCCCGTTCCCGGCGCGTACCTGCCTGCCCGCACTGCGGTATCTCCGACTTTGGAAGAGGTACTCTTTGCGCTAATATGCCAGAAGAAGTACTTATCTGGACTGGCAGGGTACATAGAACCCCTGACCACCCTCACATCAAAAAATATCGCCAGGCGACAGCATCGCGGGGCGCTCAATAATCAGGAGCTATCTGAGCCGTTGGCGGTGGGCACCTCCTGGCAACACCGACCGACATACACCACGCATTACGACTTGCACTCGGCGTGTTCACCTTTTTGCCAGCGATATCTCGGCCTTTTCCTGAACACCACTACATCAACAATTTGCCTTAAAACACAGCTGTGTGCACGGCAGCATGGCCACCTCAACAAAGTCCGCCGGCGCGGGTAGTGGTAGCAATGCCACCTTCAGGGTATGCATCACTCTCTAGAGGCCATCGTCCTCCGCCAAGGAAACTTCAAGACGCCATTGACTGACTGTTTTGTTACTGCAGGACAAGGAGAAGCCCATGGCCGTCCGATCCTCAAACATTATCGCCGCCAGAGGTATGCCTCGACCCCACCATCACGACCCCTCGGTAGACCCCTTTTGCTAAGCTTGCTTATTCTGCAGCCGTCGCCGATGCCATCCGAACGTCGCTTGGCCCTAGGGGCATGGACAAGATGATCAGGAGCGGAAGGGGAGAGACCATCATCACCAACGACGGAAACACCATGCTCAAGGGCATGTCGGTCATGCATCCCACAGCCAAGATGCTTGTCAACCTTTCCGCAGCTCAGGATGTCGAAGCTGGCGACGGCACAACATCGGTCGTCGTCATCTGCGGTGCTCTCCTTGGCGCCGCCGAACGTCTGTTGGGCAAGGGTATCCATCCCTCCGTTATTTCCGAATCTTTCCAGCGCGCTGCCGCCGCAGCCGTTCAAGTACTACACGACATGTCCCAGCCTGTATCTCTCACCGATACTGCCGTCCTCCTCCAGGCCGCCAACACTTCGCTATCGTCCAAGATTGTGTCTCAGTACTCTGGTCTCCTCGGACAAATGGCCGTCAACTCGGTCACCAAGACGATAGACATCAAGACGGCAGACAATGTTGACCTCAAGAACATCAGAATTGTCAAGAAAGTTGGCGGTACGATAGAAGATAGCGAGCTTGTTGATGGACTCGTGCTTCACCAACATGTCATCAAGGCTGCCGGCGGACCCGTTCGTATGGAGAAGGCCCGGATCGCTCTCATTCAGTTCCAGCTCAGTCCTCCCAAGCCCGACGTAAGTTTTTGCAGTACATGAACAACCACGGTTCAATCTTTACACGGAGCAGTGGCCCTCCGTTCAAACTCGCATACTAACACAGAAGACAGATGGAAAACACAATCCAGGTCAACGATTACCGACAGATGGACAAAATTGTGAAGGAGGAGCGGCAATACCTCCTCAACATGGTCAAGAAGATCAAGAAGGCGAAGTGTACGGTGCTACTTATCCAGAAGTCTATCTTGCGTGACGCTGTCAACGATCTGTCGCTTCACTTCCTCGCCAAGCTCGGCATTCTTGCTGTCAAGGATATCGAACGCGACGAGGTTGAGTTCATCTGCAAGTCAACCGGCTGCAAGCCCATCGCCGACATCGACTCATTCTCGGAAGACAAGTTGGGTTATGCTGACCTGATAGAGGAGGCGGACTCGAATGGTGCCCGCATGGTCAAGGTCACTGGCACAAAGTCGGCTGGCAAGACTGTTTCGGTTGTCTGCCGCGGCGCCAACGCCCTCATTCTAGACGAGGCTGAGCGCTCTCTCCACGACGCCTTGTGTGTGATCAGGTGTTTGGTCAAGAAGAAGGCTCTTATTGCCGGTGGTGGTGCCCCTGAGATTGAGATTGCTGCCCAGCTCTCGAAGCAGGCGCGCTCTCTTACAGGCACTGAGGCCATTTGCTGGAAGGCTTTTGCCGACGCGATGGAGGTCATTCCCACGACACTGGCTGAGAACGCCGGCCTAAACAGCATCAAGGTCGTTACTGAGCTGCGCCACCGACACGAGATGGGCGAGAAGAGTGCCGGTGTCAGCATCAAGAGCGGCGGAGTCAATACCAACATTTCCAAGGAGAACGTGCTCCAGCCTTTGCTTGTGAGCACAAGCGCCATTGAGCTGGCTGCCGAGACTGTCAAGATGATTCTCAGAATCGACGACATTGCGCTGACGCGGTAATGTAATATACCCTAGGGCACGGTTGGGACAAGCTAGGCTTGAGGTAGACTCGGGTTTGATCGTATTTCAGGATCCGGATAGGTAGACTATTAGGGACGAAATACACCCATCATGACGACTGCACTTCTTTCATATGACTTTTTGCGGGGACAGGAGGTGACTGTGTCTGGGTTTTGTTACGGCATTGGCTTATACTGCTCTGAACAATCAACGTAACGTCGAAGTCAGCTTGACTTCTGGACTTAGCTTTTGCACTTGTGGCTGTGCAGTTTGCAGATGTGGATGGTGAACAAACCACTTTCCGAGCGTGCTGATATGACCAGCTTTTTCAGATCAACATGACTCTTATGTCAACTAGGATGAGATTTCTTAATGCACAAACGCAGAATAAATCAATTGAAAGCAGGAGCGTATTGCCCCGGTTTGACTGTAGGGTGAAGTGTGGCAGGAGCGACCGACAAGACCAGAGATATTACCATAGATGGAACCTGTAAAGTACAAACAGAAACACTAACACCCTCCAACCTACTTTTCATGTTGTTGAGGATTGTACAAATCATTCCTCGAGTTCACTTCGGTTTTTCATGCCGCCGATTGTGATTAGCCGCGTTTGATGACTCGTTAGAGCGCGCATTTCAAGCTTCACAGCATTGTGGCGACCCATCATCACAAATCTATCACATCAAACTCACAATACACGCTGTCCCACTACCTACATATCCTAAAAAACTCCCGCCAAGAGGCATTGCCCCATATCATGTCTGAAGCTGACTACTACGACGAGAGCGGAGATGCAATGTCTGTCGAAGACCACGAAGACACACTACCAACAACCGAGCCTGACATGGAGACCGAAACCAAGCCAAAGCCTAAGCAAAAGAGAAAAGCCAAGCCACTGAAGTATCCTGAAGGCATCGAACGTTTGACAAGGAAAGGCAAGGGAACCTGGGCGAAAGGTTGTGGCCCTTTGCCGGACAACACCGAATGGTCATCTATCGACTTCAATGTGCTCAAAGAGCAAGTCTCCATGCGTGGAAGACCACAGAGTGGCACTCGAGGCGAGCTCATCAAATATTTGACCGAATACAAGGAGCACGGCTCCTCTGCCCTGTCTGCGCGCAACAACATGTTTTCTGATGTCCATGTGAAGAACGCCACCAGAGTCCAAGAGGAACGCATGTACATTCTGAACTGGAGCGATACGAGCAATGGCACTATTCACTCGGCAAGCTTCACTGTCTGTACAGAAGGCAAGGCCGATGATCCATACTACGTGGAGATCCAGCACTTGCCCCGTTGTACCTGCCCAGCTACGGTGAGATAGTCAGAGAACGATGCCAGCAAGAACTAGTCATACTGATATTACATGACACTAGAGGTTCTACGGACATTCAGTATGCAAGCACGCCCTTTGTAGGTGCTGCTCTTACTTCCAAGATCTTTTTTTAGCTTTTATGCTTACAAACATTCCAGACATACTCACTTGGATCCTCAAGGTTTCAAAACCTCTCATCAGTAAAACCGACTTCACAACACAGGACTTGGCTGCCATACTTGAGCCAGTACTCGGTCCTCCGTCGGACAAATTCATCATGCCTGCCGATCGCAAAGAACTGGCTGGGGAGGACTGTCCAGTGTGCTTCAAGGATCTTTCTGACGGCGCTGCAACCACGCAGTGCCTAGAGTGCAGTGCCACAACTCACACAAGATGCTTCAACTAGTACACCGAGATGAAGAGTGGTTGGCAGAAGCATAGTGTTGCTTGTGTCCTATGTGGACAGCCGTGGACCTTACCGGGGCCCTGGGGCAAGGAAGCACTCAACATAGAGAATGTTGCCATTGCTGAATCAAAGATCGCCGAAAAGGCTGCCCTCAGAGCAGAAAAAGCGGCCGCAAGAGCCGCCGAGAAGGCCGCCATCAAGGAGGCAAAGGAGGTTGCCAAGGCAGAACAGAAGGCAAAGGGCAAGAAGTCCAAGAACTGACTCGACAGAACGCCGGATGCGGACAGATGGGTGAAACTATGCGAGCTGTCACGGTACGGATCGAGCGGAAGAGGGCATCGGCAGGAACATCCATCAGACTTGTCTACTTTCATGTGCGATGGGAGGATCAATTACTTTGGCAAGGGGACACAACATGACCACTAGAAATGTTTGCTCGCTTTCTAAACTACATAACTACCAACATCTAGCTTCACTTGCAATCAAGAGGTCCATAGTACTTTGCTTACATGTGCCATGTTCGTGCCGTGAGCAGAATTCGTCTGCTAGCCGGGATGTAGACTGCTAGAGGCTTAAACATTGACTCTAACATTGTCTCTCCCATGCTCGCCATGTAGAGACTTTCCCCGCGCGGAACTTTGGCAGAACATGACCCGTCTGCTTCATTTCACATTCCACAGCTGCACAAGGGTCAACCCTAGGGGCACTATGAAGAGCATAGAATGTGAAGAGGAGAAATATAGTGTCTATAATCAAAAGAATCAGAACGCCTAGATTGATAAACGAATACTGCTATGCTTGTGAATGTGTGTGTGTGTATGTGTTTATAGGGAAGCCTCGCCGCATCTCTCTCCCACCCGTAGCCAATGCGAGCCAATGCGAGAACAGAGGAGAACATGTGGTGACATTCGGGTCGAGCAAGAAAGGTCCCAAGGGGGAGTAAGGAAAAGCGGCACATCAAGTACCGCTGTGTACATAGAGGCTCTCCCCTTCGGCCGCTCTTCGTCTTTCTCCACTCCTGTTATGCTGCGACTACATTGATCAGGTACCGAGATTCGCAGACATCTACTCGTGCGGGAGGAGGCCCTTTTGCAGCTTGGCCTCGCGGCTATGGGAGCTACCCACGACCGTTTGCCCGTCCAGGTCCGGGTCGTACTCGTCGCGGACCGTCTGCTGTTGGCTCTTGTTCTTGCCCTTGGTTTTGAGAAGGCTAGATTTCGACCGCGACATCTTGACGCTACTGCTGCTACCATGGTCGCTCCCGCTTTCCATGTCGTCGTCATGGTCGTCGTTGTCCCTGCCGTTGGTCTCGTCGCCGCTGTCTGCGAGCGAGTTGTTGAAGGGATCGTCGTCGTGCTCGTCGCCCCGCAGCGGCCTATGCGCCGCGGATGCCGCCCCATCGTGGTCTTTTTCCATGATGAAGTTGTCGATGATGTAGTACTGCAGGATATTCATGATCAAGGGGAACAGCATCATGACGAAGACGATCTGGAGCCTCTCGTTGCCCTCGGTCCAGCCAAGCGCCCAGTCGCCGATGCGCGCGATCCAGGGAAGAATCAGGAATATGAGGAGCACGCAGATCTTCATGCCAAAAAGGCCGCAGAAGTAGATGAAGCTCTGCTTCAACCACCACGACGCCCGCGGCGGAGAGCCGTAGTGGCCAGATTGGATCGACTCGGCGGGCTTGCCGAGAGGCGTGTGTGCGATGAGCCCTGTCGTGATCTTGAGGAGGATGAGGAGGATCGGGATGCCGAGGGTGGTCTGACAGGAGGAGATACGAAATGAGTCAGTGTTTGTTGCTGGAGTAGGTCTTTCACCCCCCATGATAAAGCGGCAAAGGGGAAGAAAGAGGGGGAGACTCACATCAATAGCCAGGTTGAGCAAGTAGAACGAGCACGGGTTAGGCGTATACGTGTCGTCGCCAGTGGCCTCGGCGGCACGGCGCAGGAGCATCGCGGCGGCAGTCTGCACCGTGACGGGCGCAACCTTGACGCTGAAGCGGCCGCTGGTGAGCATGGACATGAAGACGTTGGCGATGTGGACGAGGACAGAGCCGACGAGCTGCTTGGAAACGTCAAAGAACCAGATCTTGACGGGCCGCTGGGGCCGCTCGCGGTAGCGCTTGTAGACGAGGGCGAGCAGGGCCAGGCCTCCCAGGGCCATCTGGATGATGAGGGCAAAGGGGCCGAGCAGGCGGCACTCGCCGTCGTCGGAGCCGCCCACGGCTAGCGACGTTGGGCCGGCCTCGTCGCCCATGGTTATTGAGCTGGCAGGCGGCGGTATTATTGTGGTAGAGGACGAGAGGATGGCGGCGGCAACGGCTGTAGTGACGGCTGTGAGGGCGGTTGTTGCGGCGGCGGAGAAGGAGGCGACTTCGAGGGCGGCAGTGGGAGCTGACATCATGTCGGTCCAAAGGCGGAGCCGCGTGTCTCAAGCTAGAAAGTGGTCCCGTGGACTACCTCGGCATGCTGCCGCGGGGGAGCGCAAAGAGAGCGGAGGGGACGAGCAGCACAAGTGTTGTTGAAGTCGGCAGGTATGGGATTTTCGAAGTGCGGTCGACGGGAAGCGGATAACGTCGTGATGATCAATGATCCCTGTGCAATTCAGGACCCAGGGGTACTGCTAACTGCCGGGTCTGGTTTCGACAAGATTCAGCGGATACTGGGGGACGCTGGGATCGCATGCACGACGGGGTCTGGACGTCAGGCTGGTCTCGAGGCTGCGGGCGGGTAAACAAACAGGTTGGAAGCGAAGATAGCCAGGCATAAAGGGGAAGAAAGAGGTTTGTCACGGCAGCAGATTGAGGCTGCAGGTGAACCTTGAACGGCATCCGACAGGACAAAGCCGAAACGCGCGTAGAGGCGACTTGGGAATCGGATGGCCCAGGTGGCGGGCAGGGGGCAGGGGGCAGGGGGCCCTACACTAGTCCACTCATCAACACGACGCTGGCGCTGGCGGCACTGGCGGCGCTGGCGGCGCTGTTCGACTGCAACACAGCCTCGGCGGCGAGCCTTATTATTATTATTAAACGCTGCTGCCTCGAGGAATCATCCCGTCACACACCCGAGCAACAAACACCCATTGTTCGCACTTGTAGACTCCACTCCTCCAAGCATACAACGCCTCGCCTCGCTGTCTTCGTGTCTACTCCGTACATATCATGCAATCGCATGCAAACGGGAGTAATTAGGATCAATTAAGCCACAGCCTCGGGCAGCTCCGGGCGCAGCGCACCACCTTCCCTCCCTGCCGCGCTTTGCGGGCCCGTTCTGCCGCCTCGACAACTCCAGAGCGGTTTCTACGGTTTCAATCCTTCAAGCTTGCTATCAAGCTTCCTGCAACCTGACATGTCTCACGGCCACTGCTCTACAGAAATATCACCGCTTGCACGAGATGCAGAGTCTTTTATTGGCTGGCAACATCATTGTCAATCGTCGCAGCTTCACACAGCAACGTCATGCTCAGAGTAGTGTGTTTGCATTCTTGTCCCTGGCCATCCAGGCCGGGCTTTGCTCCTACATCGAATATCGAATAATAATAGATGCATGTGAAAACGTCGCTGGCAGAGGCCATGCCGAGGCAGCCAAAAAAACACCAAGTATTAGATGGGCACATGTAAACAGCCGAGCTCTGCCACACATATACCAAGCGGGTGAAGCCTAGCCTATGGCACGTAGAAGAACGACTGCGACTGTGTAGGCATTCTGGTCCGTTTCCGACGTCGCGTGGGTAAACATCAAACAACCAAGGCTCCAAAACGAAAATATACCTAAAGAGAGAAATAGTCGACATGCAAATGAAGAGACTGCGCATGCCGAATGGGCCTCGACAATTTGCTTGGCAAACGAGAGGCATGTCGAGGCTTAGTGCTCAAGCCAGACTGAGGCGAGGGTCGTGAGGAGGCTCGCGCGTCAAAGGCTGTAATGGTAGCAATACTAGGTCATTACGAGCTTGTTGGATCGGTGTGGCACAATCCCCCGTACTAGATCAAAAGTAACCTTTCGTGGGGGAGACTCCGCGCCACCACGTGCTGTGTCCTTCTTCATTGACGTAGGCGAGGCGATCTGCCTCGGCGCTGTAGCGGATGGCGCGGCGCTGCTCTTGATAGAGATCGTAGCGGCATGGGGGCCCACGCGAGACCCCCTGCTGTTGGAAGACGACGGGACTGCAGACGCAACGCTAGAGCGGTGTGCCTGGAGTCGGTCCACAGACCCGTCGGATTGTCAATCGATACCGTGCTGCTGCTTGAGCTGCACTAACTGTTCCCGACGCATGTGGAACTCGTCCGTTTTTGACCGGAGGGTCTTCTCTGGCTGGTGCCATAGCACTGTGTGGTGTCAGCGACGAGCCCGAGTGTTCAGGGCAGCCAGGAGGCCACCCAAGTTGAGTCGAGGCACCAAAGACTTACCAACGAGATAACGATTTTGGAAGTTGAAGCCATTCAGCTTGTCGAGCGCGTTCTTGGCGTCCATTACATTCCAGAAGACGACATAGGCAGTACCACGGGAGTCGACAGAGATGCCCTGTCGAATTTGGCTATATGGCAGAGGGATATTAGAGATGCTCATGTTGGCCTATTACCTCACGTTGAAACGAGATAAGCACGAAGGAAACGTACCGAACAATGCGTTCCTGGTTAGGATCAAAGAGCGTCCAGAGCGCCTTGGAGTCAACGTCGTAGCTGTTGGGTCATGTTAGTGCCGTGTCGTGAAGATGGGGGCACAATGGCAGTGATGCGAGCCGGTCGTATGGAACATAATCGCGTTGTGTTTGGCAGGTCTGCGCGCCGGATCGACGTGCGAAGAGGTTACATACTTGAGGTTCTTGACGAATAGGATCCTGTAGATGAAAGCTAGTTAGCACTCGATATTATGGTAAAAAAAGGTGCGCGCAGGTGGTCACGCTGCTAATCGAAGGCCTTGGCGATACGAGACATTGAAGCCCATGTGGCCGGGGGACTGTGACCTGCGCACGTCCGGACTGCGCGAGAGGTTCTTCGGGGAGACGTACGGTAACTGCTCGGGGGCAATTTTGCCGGATCGACTCATATCTCGATGAGGACTGAATGGTGCGGAGACTCGGGGAGTATGGGTTTGGATAGGCTGGCGGCGATTTAGGGACGGCCGAGATGGCGGATGGCGACGGGTTGAACTGAAGTTGAAGGGAATACGGAGACGGAGAAGAGGCGTGCAGCCGTTGAGCCGGGTCTTCAAGGTGAGGTGACAGGGCACGCAAGCGCACCTACCCATGGCCTGACCAATCATCTCACCCCATTCGAGCCTGCAAGTGCCAGTGGAAAGTGGTAGCTCCACCGCCAGCTCGAACCAAGCTTAAACAGCTGGCTGCCAGCTGGTTCCTGTTCAGCGAAGGTACCTACCATCCTCAGCCATTCCACTGCGGCATTGAAAGTACCAGCAGCGAGCTCCGCGTCATTGTGCACTGTCCACAGAATAGCGGGGCCGCGTGACACGAATCTAGGCACCTTCGGCCTTGGCGTAACTCCGAACTGGGCCTTCTTCCCCGTCCGGCCAGACCAACCACGACGCTTTAGAACTTGACGATATTGAACGCCTTCAACAAGAAAAACTCACACAAGGAAAATATTACCACGCCTTGAAATCATACGTAGTACTCCTGGGCCTGTGCGTTGTGCTTGGTGGTGGTTACTGGGTTGCACAATTGTTCATCGAAGTCCATCGAGAGTGACAGAAGCACATGACTCTCAAATGTCAACGTCACATGGGCGTAAGCCGGACTGACCTATCTCACCGAGCTGGTCGGAACTTGGGTGTCTCATTATCCCTCTGCTTCAAGATACGATAAGGCAAGGAGTCTATCCACCCAGCTCCAAGCACAACACAAGTCATCGGCAATCAGAGCTTGGTCTCAGAGGAGACAATCCAACGTCGATGTAGAGATGGATAATGTATTTATGTATATCGGAAATATATCGCATTTGAACTCCGGAACTGCCTGCTATACAAAAGAATCGACCATGTACATAGGGGGTATCTCATATGTGAAATGTATGAAGTGCAGCTAGATCTCGAGTCTGCTTCTGGTGTTCCCATCAGTACCCTCCTCCCTGGTGCGGCCTGTACTGCCGTTGCCCTGGATAACCTGCTCCAGAGCCCGCCGGCGGGCCCGCAGGCTGTGATGGCGGCGCGGGAGAGTTTCTACTGTAGCCTGACTGGAAATCGAACCCGGAATTATTGTGCAGCGGAGACACCGGCTCCGAATGAAGCTCGGCAGCCCGATGCGGTGGTGCAATCGGTGCAGGGGAGTACAGCTCTGCGGCACCGCGAGGTGGTTCGGGCATGGTCGGAGAGTATAGCTCAGCTGGTCGCTGGGCAGATCCGTCAACCTCATAGGCATGCTCTCCTCCCGAAAGTCCAGCAGGGAAGTTATGACCCTGATCGTGAGGCTGGGGATATTGCTGCTGCTGTTGGCTCGACCCCCCATACTGTTGCTGCTGGCTCGACCCGGTAGAGTATTGGCCATGCGAGTCACCCGTGTACTGCCGGCGAGGTGGCGATCGCGCATAGCTGGTCGCTTCTTGGGTCTGCTGCCCATACTCGTCCCCGTACTGAGGGGCGGGTGATGCACGATATGCGGCAGCCCCTTGCAGGCTTGGAGAGTTTGAACGGGATAGGTCGTCGTAAGCATATCCTCCAGGCGGTGGCCGTCCGTAGCCATTTGGTTTTATTGAGGAACCTGGCGTGCCGCTGCGTCCCATACCACCGGGAGTCACGCTCCGACCATATTCGTCCCCGTATGGTCTGGGAGTCTGCGATTGTGCATAACCTTGCTGGCCATAAGCTTGACTTGTTGGCTGATTCCCATAAGCGTGCATGTCGTGGCCTTGCTGGTGATACTGTTGCTGCTGGCCCGTCGCCATCGCGCCAGCTGTACTACCATACACCGGTTCTACACCATATTCCTGGCCTTGGTGTGTGCCGTATGCTGCAGTCTGTTGCCCATACTCGTTGCCGTTGAAGTACCCAGTCTCCTGCTGTGCGTATGGGTCCGAAGCCGCGCCGGTGTAGCCATTGTACCCTGCTCTTCCTCCCTGAGGGGTCCCATATGGGCTCACAGCGGCCGATGGCGCTTGACCAAGCCCTGGTCTAGGGGAGATGGTGCGGCCTGCGCCAACAGCAACCATAGTCTCGGCGGGGATTGGTTTCTTGAGTGGCTCCATCTCAACCTCCTCCGCGACCATCACCTTCTTCGAAAGCCCATCGTTCCACAAGGGCATAGCTGGAAGTGAGTCTGCGTCCCCTTTCCTGTCCGATTCAAACGTGGCGTACTGTGGAATGTCTCGCTTCATGGGCGCAGGGGGTGCCGTCGACTGCGGCGGAAAATCCATTGGAGCTGGGGCTCGATAGTCCATTGGAGCCGGGGCTCGGTACGCCTGATCGTGGTGCTGCTGGGGGGCGTACGGCTCATCCACATACTTGTGCTTCCTGCCTCCGGGCGGGTCGCACATACCGCAGCAGTTTCCGCAGCACTTGAAGCACTGGAAGCACGAGCAGCAGCACGACACGCCACAGCATAGACATCTCGCACAGCACCAGACAATAGAAAAGACAATGAGCGATACGAAAATGATAACGCCAATTAGCGGCCACCTTGCTCAAAGTTAGCATCTGGAGAGGTCGCAAGCGAGGCGTAGGGCAGGAACATACTTGCAGTATGTCACTGCCATGCAATTGTCCCAGCTTGACAATGCCGTCTTGACATCTGTGACACCATTCGAGACGCTGTTTGAGAGCGACTGGCGCTCGCCTAATGCCGCTACTATGCTGCGCGTCACGAGCCCTCTAAAACGGTCGACCAGGCTGTCCTGGAGGCTCTGCTCCATCGCAGCCCCAATATGAGGCATGTTGAAATATGTGCGACCGACGGTTCCGACGCTGGGGGAAAAAGTTGCGTAGTTTTTTCCCTATTATTCAAGCAGATTGATCGAGATTGGCCCAGCTATCTGCCAGCTTTCATCTTCGCTAGCTGAGCCTGTGTATGAGGATGGGTTCCAATGTAGGAGCGTGGCGCCTCGGGGCTAGAGATATATCGGATGTGGCCCAGCTGAAAGCTTAGCAACGAAGGCAAGGGCTTGGTTTCTAGGTATCGTCCTGCGATCCAAAAGACAGAAGAATGTCGATAACGGTTCGTATCTCGAGCTGATCCAAAGGAGTGTCGTTCGTAGAGTGGGCGGGCAGGCGAACCGCGGCGCTGCAAAGTTCGGGACGGATGAGACAACGAGGCTGGCTGGGGTGAGCGAGGCGAGGCGAGCCAGGAAAGGACGCGACAATGGATGCGTGCCGGAATGGTGTGAGATGGCTCCCCAAATGAGAGGCTGTGTCGTAGACCCGAGCTGGGAGCGCATACGCGGACGGAAAGGATCAGGAAAGGAGCGACTGCCCAGGAATCGCTTGCGCAAGTGCAAGCAAGCCGGACTTCGGCAACACAGGCAACGAGATGAGGAGCGGCAAATACCCACGAGCACGCACTTTACAGTCCTCCCGTCTCGCCCGTCAGCCTGCAGGCGGGCGGGCGGGTCAGTGCGGTGCCTGCATTTCAGGGGCCGCCGTAGATCCAGCAGCAGTCCAATGCTTGGCCGCCCCCGGAAATCCCTCCCACGGCCCACGAGCCCGCGCGTCCCTGGCACCACCACCGTAATGATTACGCAGATGCAGGTGTTGGCCCGTTCCGCTGTTCCGGCTTCATCAACATGAAGGACGGCGGGCTCCCTCTCCCACACTCCCACACGGATTGCGTAGACATACATCGAGTCTCCAAACCGTGGCACAGCCACCGGGGCACTTGCACCGACCGCCCTCTGAAACTATGAAACATTCATGAGTTAATTAGCAAAGTGGGCGCATCGGTGGCTGAGCCAGGAACCAACCAACCCAAGCGACAGAGATAGGCGCCCAGGCCCAGGGTCTTGGCAGTTGCTTATGGGCACACCATTAGAGTCGCAGCCGAGTCTACCTCAAGGTGTGCATCTTGCGCTTAGTCCTCCGGAGCGAGCAGGTTCGAAACCTCAACGAGTCATCTCAAGGCCAGCACGGTTTTGTTGCATGTCCTTGCTCCATATCAAGCCTGCCTCTCAGCCAAACTCCCTGCCAGCCAAAAATGGCCGACATGGCCTGGCTAGAAATCGGTTTTTGTTCAATAACAAAGTACCAGACGATCGCGCCGGCCCGATCGACATGGTTTACGGGTCCGGCACCATGTCTGTCACCTTCCGCTCCGCTGTCAGTATCTTGATACTCTTCCTCCCACAACTCCCCGTCTGCATCACAAACAACCCCGGGCAAATTTGTGTAGTATACTCACTGCTGTGCTCAAGACACCCAACTTAACATGGACATCGGATTGTTTTCGTATCAGCAGTGAATCGTTACGCCATCTATGCCTCTATCAACCATGTACCCTCAATGCCTCATTTCGTCCAACCACGCACTTTCGCCACACATGCTTTCCACGCCTCGTCAGCCAGGCCTGACGATACTTCTACCCAACTCCATCTTCTGCGCTTGGAAGTGGTTTGCCTTGAGAGCAGTGGGCCTCGACCAGCGACCTTGTGATTACGGCGAGTGTGCATGCCTTCCCTGCCCAGCCCAAGCCGTTTTCCGGACAACCCAGCACTCTTGTTGTACAAGCCCGTGCGTGTCCGCCAGACCCCTCCACATTTTGGTTACGCGCAGACATGGTTGGCATATCCTAGGCACAGGGCGTTGCCGGGGTTCGGTTCGCATCACAACCGCGATTGCCACAGGTAATTTTGTACTCTTGGCCGATGATTAGACCAGCCACTTAGCACATCTTGTACTCGCAAGTGCCCTCGGCCTTGCGCAGGGAATCCTGAGCATCGAACTTGTAGTCGATTTTGATGTTCAGGTCGCGCCTGTTCTTCTCGTTGGGCTTGACAAGAATGTTGCACTCAACCTCCTCGCCTTGCTGGACCGTCAGGACATCCTTGAGGTAGAAAACTGTCTGCTTCCAGTGTGTGTACTTGGTATGTGGGCCTGTGGAAAAGCGGATAGTCTTGTGGCAGGCGGTGAAGTCGATGTCGAACCAGGCAACCAGTGCGTGGATAAAGTCGTCCCTCCGCGCAGTGATCTTGAAGGGGACGGAAAAGTCGAGGTCCGCGACGGTGCACTTGTACAGGTCGAGGGTGAGGACTGCCGTGGGGTCCGTCACCGCAGCCTTCATCTCAACGGTGTCGACAAGGGGCTCGCATAGAGCAGTGGCCTTCAGGGGCGAGTAGTCGAAGCCGTAGACATTGTCCCAGACTATGTGCCAACATTAGTCAAGCGCTCAAGCGCATAGCACCGTTCAAGCACTTACATCCAATCTTCTCGTCCTTGTAGTCGCCATCCTCAATACCGCAGAGGAAGATCGTGGCCTTGTCGGGGAAAATGAGACCGTCTGGGTTGAGATACCTGTCACGGGCGTACAGGACGGTGTCAAGCATGGACTCGTAGAGAAGGAAGTAACCCATCCACTCAGAGATGATGATGTCGACCTTGGGGAAGGGCAGCTCAATCTCCTCCATTTTGCCCTGGATCAGGGTAATCTTGTCGGACAGGCCGTTGCACTCAACAATCTCGCGCGCCTTGAAGATAATTGTGGACATGTCGACACCGATGACGTGCTTGGCTCCAGCCTTTGCAGCAAACCTGTAGTACCAATGTTGGTTAGAAACATACTGTGGTTGCGACTCGCTTGCCCAACGCGTCGGTCGTACGGTGGGTATAGACTTACATGGAGAGGATAGCGGTACCGCAACCAACATCAAGGACAATCTTGTCCTTGAAGATGTGGGGGTTTTGTACGATGGCGTTCATGTATGACCTTGTCCGGACCTCATCTTTCTGTTTGGAAGAGACATGTTGTTAGCGATGTTGGGCGGACGGTAGCGAGGGACGCGAGGTCAAGCTCGGGCTGTGCGTACAAGCATCTCCTCGTGAATGCCTGGAGATTGGCAGAGTCGAGTTAGCAGACATTCGTGTGGTCTAGATCGCGCTAGGAGAAGAGGGATGGTGTAACGGCGTACCATGGTGGTTGTAACTGTTCATCAGCAGTGTTAGCGACGGGCACGGTCTGGAGCTTGGTGCTTTGCGACAAGCTTACCTGTTGAAGTAATGCTGCTCGGAGTGGTCCATGGCTTTGAGGTTGGCCTCGGCGGTCTCAATATCCATGTTGTCGGCCATAATTGCGGTTCTGGCTGGGCAAGTCGTGCTTTGCTGGTGGTACGGGGAAGGTTGAGAAGGCAGGTCAAAATCAAGGTCTGGCGGTTGCGACAGGAATATGGAGTATGGGCAGAGACAACCAAGCGGCTTTGGGCACGACGTCGATAATAAACAAGCTGGGAAAAGACCCTAGTCAACCTGGACAAGCCTAGCTTCCTCCGTTTGTTTTTTTCTTTCCTTCTCTAGCTCCCTGCCTGAGTCGTCCTTGCTCTAGGACTTTTTTTTTTTTCTTCTCTTCAGGCCGCCTCGAATGCCAGCAGGCCGCTCGGAGGAGTGGGGCAGAACTTTCTGCGTTCCGCGCGCTCTGCGCCCCTCCTCTCCCCTCTACTCAAAAATCTCAGGGTCTGCCCAGGTGCCCACACAAATCATCTCACCGCCTGCCTTGGCTGCCAGCGATAAGGCTGAAGGCCTGCTTATCGGATCCCGCTCTTGGAAGTAGACATCCAGGGCTGCAAAGTTGTCTGCTTTGAGCGAGCTTGAAACCGTCCTGGTGATACCTAGCTCAGGTCGTACTTGGCCTGCGTTGAACTTTTCCGTTGGTGGAGCAGAACGACCAAGTGGCACTCGCCTCGACTGCCCTCCATGCGCAAGACGAAGTCATTCACAGGCCCAGAGGTGCCACTTCCATGTTCCCAGGTGATGAAGAACTAGCTACATGGCTCATGTATCATAGACTGGCTTCCATCACTGCTTACAATAGGGTACAATCCCCGACCACGCCACACTAATCGGCGCGCGGAAAGTCGACACGATCATAAAGTTTCAAGATTGAAGCTTTCGTGACTCTGTTCCAATCCCACACCAGAAGCGTATATAATAGCTGTGCATAAGACTCGAAATTATTGAACAATTTCGAACACACAAGTCGAGCTACCACGTAGCGCCTATGCCGCCGTCGTGTTTAAATACATGACATTGTAACCCACGACGTCCCACTCCTGAGTCTCGGTATTGAGGGTCAGGTTCGTCGGAGCCGTCTCGAGGCCCTTGCCATACCCAGCCTCGACTTTCCCCCCACCGACAGGCCGGTCCAGCTTGTTGCCGCCTGCCGCGACGGTGAAGTTGGCAAGCGGGAGGTCCCACGAGTTGCGGCTTGCCACGCTGGGCGAGCCGTAGAACCGGGCCTCGACCTTGTCGTGCGACGCCGCCAGGATGAAGTAGCCGCGGTAGTAGCCGTCTTGCCACTGCAGCTCGGTATTGTTCTCGACGCGGTACTGCGCCTCCGTTCGGGCGTGGTCGATTGTGCCCCTGACGCCCGTCGAGCTCACGGCCGTGCCCGCAAACTCGACGCCGATGGCGCCCTCGCCAGTCTCCGGGTCGTACGGCTTCTCGTCCAGCCACACGACGTCCGAGACCCAGTTCTGGTGGCTGTCGCCGGCGAGGAAGACGGTGTTGCTGATGTCGTTGTCGTACAGGTGCTTGAGCGTCCGGTTGCGGTTCGCCGTGTAGCCACTCCAGTTGTCGCCGCTGAGGCCGTACGACTCCTCGATTCGGGAGAAGATGATCTGGTTCGCGATGATACGCCATGTCGCGCCGCGCTTCTGGGACTTTGTGAGCGTGTTGTAAAACCAATTTTCCTGGTGCGAGCCCATCAGGCTGCGCGATGCGTCATCACGGATTAAATCAATATACTCGTCGTTCCAGTCTGGTTGAAGTGAAGCACGTTAGCTACATATCTGCTCTCGAATTTAGCACCAAACCGCACGCTCCAAGGCGACTCACCAAGGGATGTGATGCTGCGGTCGTAGTTTCGCGTGTCAAGGACAACAAGGTCCATGAGGTTACCGAGCTGAAACGACCTCCAGATTCGGAGATTGTCGTCGAGGTCAACTTGCCTAGGTACATCGACAAATCAGCCTCGAACGTTTTCCCGCTCGCATGCAAATATGCTCAATTACCTGATCGGAAGCCACTCAAAGTAGGCACGGACGGCGTTCATCTTGCGCTGGTCGACGCTAACGCCGCCGCTCTTGATGAAGGATTCTTCAGTGTTGTTGAGTCCACTGGAGCCGTCCCGGTACCCGTTGTTGGAAACCTCTGTAAGTTGATCAGACATCATAATTAGAGTGACAACCGCCGTCAAGTTCTGGCAGGGACGCCGCCATCGCTTGTTCGACTCACCATGATCGTCCCAGGTCGGGATCCATGCCCAGTTTTGCGAGAGAAGCTGCAGGTCCGGGTCGGACCTGTATTGTCCGTGCCGAGCCCGGTAGTCGTACAGAGTGAAGATTTCGCGCTGGGGATCGCTCGCCCGCTCGCCCCCGGCCTTGTACTCGTAGATGTAATCGCCGAGGTGCACCTGCGGCACGCGTCAGTCCCTCGTATGATTCGCAATAGGTCAGAGGTGGCAGGCTGCCTTGCCACTACACTCACCACGTAGTCATGCTCGTCCTTGCGGGCCGCGTTGCCATACGCGTTGAAGTATCCGCTGGCTGAAAGCCAAGGAGCACGCGAGGTGAGCTTGATTCCAGTTTCTTTTCAGTTACCCGTATACGGAATGTAACTCACGATAGTTGCTGCAGGAGAAGACCGCCAGCTTGATCTGGTCGACGTCGGCGTCGGCGGTTGGGGCCGTCTTTGTGCGACCAAGGGGGCTCTTGTTGTCGGAATCACAAATGGCAAACTGGTAGTTGTATGTCGTGAACGGCTGCAGGCCGCCGGCCTCGACCTTGATGGTGTAGTCAATGTCGCTCGTCGTGTACGCCCTGCCGCTGCTCACCACGGCGCCCGGCGAGCTGCCGCGGCCGCTACCGTCACACGCGAGGACGAACCACTCAACGCAGATCGGGTACGGGTTCGCGTCGATGTAAGTCTGCGTGTCGTGGCTGTACACAGGCACGTTGCCCTCGACCGTGATGTTGCTGGCATCCGACCTGGCCGATGGAGCCGCGCGCGTCCACAAGATGACACTGTCCGGGAACGGGTCTCCGGACGCGACGCCGTGCGTGAAGCTCAGATCCTCGGGGCGGAACGGCACGGCGTCCCTCCGCACGCTCCGCCGCGAGACGAGCGGGACGTCGATGCCCAGGCCGGCGTGGACGTCGCGCCTCGAGGGGCTGTCGTAGTTGAGGTTGCCCGAGAAAGCGGCTGATGCCACATGGACAAAGGCGAGGGAGCCGCCCACCAGGGCTACAGTCGAGATCATCTTTGGCTATTGTACTCTTGGTGCCCTTCTAAGGCTGGTCACCAACGATTTTTAGGAAGGCCGACTACTAGACAAGATGGAGTTTAGTAGACATCATGGTATCAATATTAGAAGACGAAGTAAGGCCAATAGCTTAAATATGTCAAAGCCCTAACCAAGCAGCTGGCCGTGCCTCGCTCAAATAGCCCATACGACCGATACATGTGCTTGACATCATAGGTGATTTCTAGCCAACTACCTACACTGGCGGCAAGTTTTCTTCCGAAATCCCCCTCAGACCACGCCAGGGCACGACGGCGGACGTGTAAGCAGGCCCTCATGATGATCCAGAGCCAGTGTGACTAGCCAATGGCGCCAGTCACATTGCAATCGTGCCTTGCACAATCAGTCGTGCGAGCCGCCTCCCCCTCATCCAGCCAGCTCGGGGAAGAGGAACATGCCTACCGACGCCAGCCCAGGAAGACGTGACAGTCATGCGAGGTGATGCAAGTGCGGAGAGGAGCGAGAACAACCCGGAGGGTTGATGAGCACAGAAACCGAGTTCAATGACGATCGACACGCATAGGCACCGCACACCGCCGTCGCATATCGGGCCCGGCGGGGCATGCGAGTCGGAAACAAAGCATTAGTAGGACAGAGAGGCTTTAGTTGGTGCAAGGAGTTGTCGAGGCGGCGGCGGCCAGAACTTGGAAAGCTTGTCTAAACGCCGTCGATCCATACGGTGGGTGAAGTCAAGGAAGGGGAGGGGGGAGGGAAACGTGCAGCAGTTCGCGCATCTGATTCGACATCGCATGCCGGAATAGGCAGCCAAGGTTACGGCGCCGATCCGTTCCCCCTTCCGCTCCCCTCCTCCAACGGTCGACAACGGTGCGGGGAGTACCGACTAATAGAATAAAGAAATTTGAACTAAAGTAGATTAAAATGGGGGGCCGTACGCTATGTTAAATTTGCTTCGCATACCCGTTATCCTGCCTCGGAAGCGTTGCCAGCATGATAGTAAGGGGAGAGCCAGCCAGAGGCATACTTCGGGTTGTATTAGTACATGTTAGACCATTCAAGAAAAAGAAAAAAAACTCCTGTAAGATCAGCGCTTCCGATCGATACACAAGCCTCGAAAAAACCAGGTCATGTAATGTACCTTTCCACTCGACTGAATGCGGGTTTCTCTCCCTGTCCTCAGGGATCGGAACGGACGAATCGGATCAAGTCATTTCCATCACGTTTTTGACGTACAAGAGTTCCACGCAATGCGCAACATCTTCTCCCGGCACTGTTGACATGGGCCTCGAGAGAGTCCGTAATAAAGCCTGACGAGGAGAAGGGGCACACAAATACCTGCACAACGAGCTTGTTGGTAATACCCATCGAGATTAACTTACAAGTGCGGCATCACTAGACTTAATTCTTATCAGTCAAGTATCAGTCAAGTATCAGGTGGCAAATGAGCCGTACGGGTAATAATAAACCGCGGCTGGCCGAGCTCATGTTTCATTGTGGCAACGACTTTGTCCTATTCTGTCGGGCCATCTTCGTCTCTGCTCGTCGAGACAGAGCAAACACTAGTCTGCCGATTTGCAACACAAGAAAGCCCCCAAGCTCCTTCGTCAGTAGTTAACACCCGATGTTTCTGATCCCTGTCCAGATAACACTACTGACACCACCGCTCATGCGGCTCCCGCCACTTGACCCCGAGAATCTCAAAGATCCTCCTCTCGTCGTGGCCCTCGACGAGCTCGCCCTCGGTAATCTTGACCCTCTTGGGCCCTCGCAGCACGTCCCGGTACAGTCCCCGCTGGTTGAGCCGCATGCCCTTCTTATCCGCCAGCAGGCGCAGGCTGCGGTTGAAGATGTCGTCGCCGGTGAAGTAGATCATGGCCGCGCCAAGCTCCGCGTCCGGGACGAGCAGGAAGTCAATCCGGCGCCATGTCGGTGTCCAGGATTCGTCCAACTCCCTCATGTGTTGCGCGGCCGAAGACTGCGCGGGGAGCACGCAGCAGCCGTGCCATTTGCTCCCGTGGCCCTGCTTGACCTCGGCTGACAGCGAGGACAGGGTAGCCGTGAGGAAGCCTACCGCGTACAGCTTCTCCACGAGCGTGTGCAGGAATGGAACGAGGGGATCTGTAGAGGAGGTGCCCTTCTTGGTCACGATGAAGTCAATGTCCCCCGAAGACTGCGATCCACGACGATAGCTCCCGCCGATGATCAGCTCAACACTTGAATCTAGCTCCGCTGCCGCAGCCATGACGAACTGTCCCAGAGCGGCGACCTCTGCCCTTGGTATCCGTGTATTTAAATCTTCAAAGTGCTCGATCCCGACCTTCTGACCGGCAGTGAGCTTCACGTGTGCAATGACGTCTTCGAGCGTTGTGTAGCCCTTTACCATCCACTGCTGCGCCTGCTTGATACCGACACCATACACCTTGAGAAAAAGTTGCAGGACCTGGAACTGTGAGTCCTGCTGTACAAAATCGAGCTTGCGCAGCCGGTCCGTCTTCACGATCTCTTCAATCTTCTCGCTGATCCCTTGGCCGATTCCCCTGACGGATCTGGCCTGTTCAGCAGTGGTTATCTTTACTGGATGGCGCTTCAACGCAGCGATGGCCTTTTTATACGACATCGTGCGCCACTGGTCGCTAACCTGCTCGTTGTGTTCGAGCATCTGCTGTAGGACCTCAATTGTGCGGCTGTTGGGCCCGTTCGCGCCGGCGTCCTGGACGCCCGCGCGCATACATGCGAAATGGTCCTGCCAGGTGCCTTTCTTAGGGGCGGCTTTCGGGCTAGCTGCAGACTTTGCGGTAATACTCCTAGTTGTACGACGTGTAGTGCTACTTTGTGATGGTCCTGCTTCGCTCTGGGCGGAGTCGCTGTTCGGTTCTTCCTCGTCTGTGCCGGCTATCCTCAGGAGGTCGCTGACTTCATCTGTCCTGTCTTTTATGTCCTGGATGCAGCTAAAGAGCTCATCTCGTTCATCCTCTATAAAAGTTTCGACCGTATCTGCCGTGACCGATCCCTGCGGCAGCACCGTCTCTGATATATGTGAAACATCGCCGATATCAAAAGCTTGCGACAAAAGAGACTTGTCTGGCTCTTCCTCGCTTTCCTCGCCAGGTACACCGTGTTCGGTTGCCTTGCGTTTCGCGGTATTCTGCAGACTCTGTGGTATCTGCGACTCAGTCGAGCTCTCTTGTCCAGCTGAAGCCTCCTCGCTTCGCGGGGGCGTGTTGTCGGGCGGGACGTAGTCCCAGCGGGCAGGATTATTATGCTTGGGTTTGAGCTTGAGCGACACCTCTGACATCTCTGTGGCCGCCGACGATTCTGGCTCCGGCACGGCTGTCGCGGGCACGATGACGGGCACCGGAGCGGGCGTGCCTCTGATGAGATACTGCGGCTGCTGCGGGTTGACGAGCTTGCGATAGCTGATGCAGTGCAGGGGGTAGTCTTCGTTCACGACGATCACGGCGGCCTCACTTGCCGTGTCTTCTGTCCAGCCCTGCTCGGTGACAATGTTGTCGTAGCCCAGGAGTCTGTCCACAATCACGTGCGTCGGCCGCTCCCCGAGATGCCTGGCCCAGGTGGCGCCGTGCTCGCGGGCCTTTGTGATGCGGGCCTTGCGGACGGCGTTGATGTCGTTGTTGGGCACGTAGTAGAACGACAGGCCCTTGAAGACCTGCCTGTCCTCGGGCACCATCCTCAGAGAGCCCTTGGTCTTGCGCCGGGACGCTGCGGTGCTGACTGACGGCGACATGTTGTTGCTTGTCGATGCTGCTGCTGTTGTTACTGGCGGAGACACGGGAGAAGTGTTGTTAAGGACGCGCGCGAGTGGATGTGTGGCTCGTCGCTTGTTATCTGTACCGTTTGTTGATGACAACGACGAAGATGGAGGTGCGGGTGCGGGTGCAGGTGCAGGCACAGGTGGAAGACGACGAGTCGAGTCTGGAATGACTGTGCCTGATGGCGAGTCGTCCACCGTGGCGCGCCTTCTGGACTTTGTAGGTTGTTGTTGCTGATGCTGCCGTGGCAGCGGTGTGACTCTAATAATCTCGACATCGCCATCCGAAGACTGCTGCGACGATGGCAAGTGATCTGACGAGGTGGGTACATTTGGCAGTGGTGCTTTCCCGGGACGCGTCGGCGTTGCATCCCCAGACATCTTCCGCGTGCTGGTGCCTCTCCGCACCTCTGGCTGTGTAGCGGGTATAATGATGCCGTCGCGTGCCTCATTCTCGTGCGTATTTATGGCCGCCGACGCGGCCGCCGCGTGGGCGTCGCGGAAAGCGGCGCATCGCTGGCGGTGCGCCTTCTCGACCTCGCCGAAACGCTCGTCGTCGTCTTCTTGCGCGCTGCAGTGCCCTCGACCGCGGATATCTCCGCTACCGGTACCCTGGAGGGCCTGGATGTCCTTGAAGAATGCGATCTTGTCCCTGAGAGGCGGATCCATGGCGGCTTGGAGTCACGATGATGGGGCAGAATGATAGTGACAGTTGTGGCGTCAAGTTTGCCGTTGGGTGCTCAGACAGAGGTGGTTTCCGCCTCTAGGCCGCCGTCAAGCAGGCAGCAGCAGGCCGTATCGCGTTTCCGCAATTCCCCCGGCATGCAACCTTCACGACTCACGCAACTCGTCATTGTTGTTGCAAGACGTGCATGTTGTAGAGTGGTCCCCTGATTTCTCCACCCCGCGGGAAACAGCAACAGAAACCCCAATTCCTGGCTTCCGCTTTCGGGAACCTGCAGGGGACTTCGCGCCGCGGCTTGCCTGCATGTGTGGGGAAAGCCGCCACTTACACAACCTGACGGCGAGGAATATGTATCATAAGTCTCGTGAGAATGAATACCTGCATCAAGTCTCGATGGTGAGGTGCCAAGTATGTACATGAGAACCCCTCCATGATAAAAAATTAAGAGAAGCGCGCACAGTTCAAAGCATCACGGCGTGTATTGTGTACAGCAAACCGAAGATGTCTCAGTAAACCAAATCCGCTGGTCATCTTGAGGTGTGAACTCTTTGCCAATAGTCCAATTAGTAGAGAAAATTGAAAATCAAGCCTCTAGAAAGCTTAAGAATTTCATATACAAATAAACAAAAAAAACCATGTATCGCATCGCTAACCTCCAGATATACGAATGAACTAGCACCCGCACTAGCTTTTTACTCCATTTCCCTTGTTCCCCTCCCCCTTAGCGATCGCTGGTCCTTGACCGCGTCGCATATATTCTCGTGTCCATCAGCGGAATGCTGTTCTTCTCCCTCGGATCAAACGGGTTGCCGCCCCCAGAACCCCGCGAGCCGCCGAACCCCATGCCCATCCCCACGGCGCCCGCGACGCCAGACGAGTACCGGCTTGCCGTGTCGGCGTCCATGCCGTCGGAGTTGCTGCCACCGCCGCCGGCCACCTCGCGCGTCAGCTCGACGTAGTCGTACGCAAACTCGCCAATCTCGGCATCATCCATGCCCAGGATCTCCGAGTCCTCCGAGGCCCGCAGCTCCAGGCCCGGGATCATGTTCATGATCAGGAGGATAAGTGACGTCACGACAAACGAGTACGCGCCGCCCGACAGCGAGTCGGCCAGCTGCTTGCCCAGCTGCACCCAGTTGTGGTTCAGCCAGCCGCCATCAATGGCCGAGACGCCGTCCAGCCGCGCCACCCAGTCGGCGGCGAAGAAGCCCGTCAGGATGTTGCCCACGAGTCCGCCGACGCCGTGCACAGCAAAAATGTCGAGCGCGTCGTCGATGCGCAGGAAGAACTTGAGCTTGGTTGCGTAGTTGGCGAAGCCTGCGCCCAAGACGCCAAAGGGCACCGCCGCCCACACGGGCACGAAGCCCGACCCAGGCGTGATGGACACGAGGCCCGCGACGACGCCCGAGCAGAAACCGACTGTCGACCACTTGCGCTCAAGCCGGTAGTCGAGGATACACCACGTGATGCCGCCGCAGCACCCCGCTAGGTTGGTCACCACGGCTGCCATGACGGCCCGCAGATTTGCCGCCAGCGCGCTGCCCGCGTTGAAGCCGAACCACCCAACCCAGAGGAAGATAGTGCCGATCACGATGTGTGTGACGTTGTGCGGTCGGTAGTTGAGCTCGTGCGTACCGTGCCCGCGTCGCTTGCCGAGCATCATTGAGTCTAATGGTGGTCAATCATCACCAGTCAGCTCGGCGCTCTGAATTCCGGCTTGCGTGTAAAGGGTGCCAGGGTTGGCATAACGAAACAGGCGACAAGACTTACATGCAAGTGCCGCGGTGCCCGAGGCGATATGCACAGGGGTGCCGCCAGCGAAATCCAGGCCGCCCATCTTGTTTGACCATCCTGACGGGTTCCACGTCCAGCACGCGATCGGGTCATATACGAGAGTGGCCCATATGAACATGAAGACGACGCAGGGAAGCATGCGGCCGCGCTCGGCAACAGCACCGGTGGCTAGTGCCACGGTGATGCACGAGAACATGCCCTGGTACACGGCGAAGAGCAGGTCTGGAATCGAGTCGGAGGCGACTGAGGGGCGGGCGAGGACGTCCCTGAACCCAAAGTTGGCCAGGTTACCAATGAAAGGACCGGCCGTGTGTGAGAAGGTCAGGGAGTACCCCCAGAAGAACCACTGGAACGAGGTAACGGCCGTGGACATGACCGACAGCCAGATGAGCGAAAGTGCCGACTTCCTCCGCGCGAGGCCCGAGTAGAAGAAGCTGCAAAGCAGGTACGCTGGTGTGTCAGTCGTGTTGACAATGTGAAAATCGGCAGGTGGCTTAGACTTACCCGACTCCGGGAATCATGAGCAGGACAAGGGCGGTCGACGTAATCATCCACCCAATGTCGCCAGACTATTCGATGTTAGCTGAATGCCTTCCCCTCCGATTAGACCGCGATGATTTTTGGAGGTTCTCCATCGTAGAGCCCTGCTTGTAATGCGTCCAAAGGTGCGCCGAAGGAGGGTCGAGTTGGAACAAGACCAGTGGCTGACCTGCGTACCTGGTACCAAATGTTCAAATCATCGACGAGCGGATCACCACCCGTGGCTCCTGTGCCATTGTACTCTGCCAGAAACACATAAGGCATAGACTCGGCAGCCGCGCGGGCTACGTTGGCCGCCATTGTATGTTGTCGTTGTTGGTGTCTTGCCCTGGTTGAGATGACGAGAAGTATCGATACTTGGAGGTGGAAAGTGTAGATGTCAAGCACTTGAGGAGAGAAGAAAAATAAAAGTCAAAGACAGGAAAGGACGGCAGTGGCGGCGCCCCTAAGCAGATGGGCTGCAGCAAAAGGCACGACCTGCAGTAGGCAAAGTGATAGATTTGTGTACGCAGGGTCGGATCTTAGAAGAGCCGGAGATCCCCGCGAGAGCGACTAGGGAACCGAAGGGGAAAAAGTCAATTATGAAAGAGTTCACTCGAGATTCCGTATTAGGTGCCAAGAGACCAGGAGGGTGCAGTAGCCTTGATCATCGTCATCTCGAGATATGGGAAGACCCCGTTATGCGGTCGTTTGTGCAGGACCTCAATATCACCATGTATGCCTTGTGGCTTCGCAAAGGCGGCGCGCAGGCACAGGCTTGCATGGCATCCATAAGGTGCGAGATATTGACGTGAAACAGCCCACTGGGGGAGTCTGGGACCGCACCAATCATGAGGGAAATCCAAGCACTCCAAGCAAAAGCCACCTCGGGGTGTTTTCTGAAAGGGTAGATGGCACAGGGCTGGCACACGGTACCCCTGAGGGTTGTCGGCGTCGACACGGATCTACAAGCCTGCAAATGCAGAGATGTCCTGATGCGTACGCCATGCGAAGGATGGCCCCATGTCGAGGCAGAAGAGGGTACCTGCCTCGTCTGCCTCACCTGCCCTGTGACGATAGATCCCGCGGACGCACCGTGGACGCCCCATGGATACCAAGTCAGCACGGGAAAGAAGCAATACTTTTATTGCAGCACACACTTGCCAATCACACATGGCTGTGGGGACAACGTCAAGTCTTTTTCAGGCGCAGCGCGTCTGGAGCAGCAGGCCGGGGCCAAGGGCTGATGCGATGCGGCCACATGCCGAAGCATCCTAGCAAAAACGCTGGCTAAAAGCAGGCTGGCTGTTCGATGAAGAAGGCTGAGGGGGCTCGGGGGGTCGCAACGCATGTTAACAACGGCAGGTGGCTTTTTTGCCTTTGGTTTCGGTCGCATGTGACCCTGAGGCCAACAAGCAACCTGGCCAACATGATGGGGGGTCCTGCTCCGTGAGAAAAAGCAAGTCTGGCCTGTTTCGAGTGAGCGACTGCTCGGCGGAATCACTGGGAAGCAGCCAAGTTTGTTGCTGAGCACGTAGATGATCAGTCACAATCATCACCCGTGCCATGGTGTTCCGCGGCGTTGTCGTGCTCAGCGCCAAGGACTGCTGATAACGATGTTGGGGGATGCCTGGCTGTCCCCGGGCGACACTACCGAACAGCTTGGAGTGACCGGGATGTGGCTCCATGGGGGTCAGGGCAGCCGTCAGCCGGCGAGAGGATTACGGAGTACCTTGCCTCGCTTGCCTACTTTAAGTAGCGTATCATGAATTGGCAATCGTTTTTTTGCGGCCGAGGACAGCCAACGGCGAATATTGGGCATTGTTGAAATAGTGTCGAACCCGACTATGGCCAATCTCGATCCGTCGTAAGCACACACGCGTCCTGGTGCTCGCGGACCGACAAGCAGAGTTCGGTGATACTGGCAGAGACATGTACTTGCTAAAGTTGTCGTCACGGGCCGCGAGAGGAGAAGGGTTTGACAGGGGACCACACTTGCATGCCATCCCAGTCGCCCCTGCCGCATGCAGGTTTGGGGGGCGCTGGGACCTTGGGGGCTTGCCATGGTGTGAATAATCCAGAGATAAGCCCGCGCAAGACCTTCTGATTGGCCGGCAGCCACTTTCACATTTCCAATGTCGCCTCTGAACAGACAGAGGGCGGCTTCTCGAGTGCTTCCTCGGGATGCGCAGGACATGCCCAATATTACGTATTATTGTTCTTATTGCACATCTCCTCGAGGTACGCTAGCAAGTTATCTGCCCTTTGAACTACTATGGTACCCCCTGGATGACGGATCCTTCACTCTGGAATCCCGTTCAAGTTGGTCGTCTGGTCTCTGTGCTCGGTTGCTGGTTGTGTCAATCACGACTCGAACAAAGTGAACTTGACCTCTCCTTCCTGCCTCGTGGCGAGCCTTGTCTGTGACAATGGAAGCCTTGTCGGGGAAGCCACGATAGTGATGCGGAGTCCTCGAAGCCCCCCGTCGCCGATCATGGTGCCATTCGCTAGCGCAACCGCGAACTTGAGTCGACTTCTCAAATAGCCCGCGGCGTCGGCTACATGTAGACTCTTGACATCGCCTTGATATATCTTTCGCATGATTCTCGATGTCAGCGGCACCATCCCAGAGACTTGTTGACCACTAATGTATCCCGGCAGCATACTTGGCATCCCAAAGACACCAAGAGAGCCGACCAGATTGTTAGCAACTGGCCAAGATAATACATCATCCGGTACGTTGCCCCAGAATAGATAAACAGAGTATGAGGTCTCGTAGGCGCCTTTCTCAGCGCAGATGTTGGCAGCCCAGTCGATAAAGGTTTGTCCGCGGAAAACCGCCTGGTGGGAGAGGCCAGAGTGCATTGCAGAAAAGAAGTTGTCTGGGGCCATCTCCAGCTCGTGACCCTCGATGGTCTGGACACGATGCTCGGTCAGCCGAGTCTCAGCCGAAGGTTGGTGCTGGCTAGAGTGCATAGCGATAGGGCTGTAGGCTGTATACAGCTTATTGACCCATGAGGCTGTGTCTTCATGACTCTTGTTGACAACTTCCTCGTATGTGTAGCCAAACACTTCGTGATTTCGTACCATATTCGACGTCCAGAATGCCGTTTCGTTGCGTCTAAATGGGGTCAGAGCTGTGTCTGCGTCTTGCATGGCCCCAGCTGATGAGGTGTGTGTCGAGTACACCGCTGGAGTTGGCACAATGAAAGACTCCGGGTTGAGTACCTGCCACATAGAAAAGACCCGATCAATATTCACATGGTGAAGGAAGAAGAACGGATCGAATGCAGAATATCCGATGATGGCCAGGTGGCCAAAATAACCCCCTGCCGCAATGTGAATCGAGTCATGGAGAGATTCAATGGAGTCTTGCGTGAAGCTTGTCGAGTTGGTGATCCAAGCCTCGTTGCTAAAGGCAGAGTAGTCATTGTAGTGGGCGAGAAGATTGTAGAGGCGCTGCTGGTACGTTTCAATGTTCAAGTCGAAAGATCGCGCGACAAATGAGTTGTTCGAGACGGCATCGGTCGCCACCATGGGTTGAGGCGCTCGCTTGGTCTCTGGCCAAGTGTTCCACTACAGGTCGTCAGATATGGGGTGGCAAATGATCGTGCTTATTTAGGTACTTACAGGCGAAGCGGGGAATATCGAAGAGTTGAACGGCTTGAAAGTGTAAGAGTAAAGAGGGTTTGCAATAGCTTGATCACCATTGGGACCTGGGGTCGTGATCGTTGGCTGTCCACCAATGTCATCAGGAAACGCGCTGCTGGCCTCTCCCGTAACCCTACAACAGTCCCAATACGGGACCCTGAACTTCAAAGCTGTCTCCCGCCAATGCTCTGCCTCCGGCTGGGGCCACAATGTTGCAATGAACTGCACGATGTTGTACAGAGTTTGCTGTGCAGTGTCAGTGTGAATTCCTTTCATAAACCATGACGACTGGTGTAACCATGATGCAAGAAGTGTACTCACTTCGTAGAGAGCCATATATGGCCGGTGCCAAGTCGGAAAAAGCACAGATACGTGATGGCAGTAGCCAACATTCTCACTTCCCGGGATGGCATCAACCGATTCCCATGTGGTGCCAGGCGCACCGTGGATAGCTGCGAAAAGTCAGCGATGGCTTCGTGACCAGGCTGTAAGAGAGTGCTCACCCGCAAGCTGGTAGTATGAGAATTTGCTGTCTTGAGGCGAATACTGCAACCAGTTCAGAGCGAGTATGTACAGTGTCCAGGCATCTTTGTCATCGTGAAGGTCTCTCAGTTCTCTCCTGAGCACCGGCTTGTCGTCAATCAGTGGTAGCGGCGTGACGTGCGTGGTGTTTTCATTTTGTCTCCTGATAGAGATGCTGCCCGCTTGTGGTCCAAAGTCATATAAACCGCTGCCGTGGTCTGGGCGAGCGCAGCAGTTTGCTGTGGTAAATAGTAATAGCAACAGCCGTTTGATAGAAAGCATTGTGATCAGTTCTCGAAATGCGTGACCAAGTCAGTACAAGAATCACGAGCGCTCTGCACTGATCAGCTTACAATATATGGACTGGCTTTCGCGGCGTCGTCAAGACAAGGCGATGTCGAGCGGGCGGTGTCCAGTTCCCTAGGTCTTTCGGTATGCTAAGGCCGCTACGCTCAAGCGTCGGTGAATGTCGTGACTGTGGAATGGGTTTGGGCTGAGGGCCTGGTCACACTTTGTGCTTCCTTCGCCACGTGGCCAGGTCTGCGTCATAAAAAGAACCGTGGGGTTCGCGCAAAAGATCTCTGGATAGCGTATGTGGCAAGGTGCAGTGATGGTATGATCGCTAGTTCCCAGAGGGAAACGAGCAAAGGGTCAAAATCTTGTCGTTCAGCAAGGCTTCTGTCAAAAGTGATCCAAGACACGGTGCAGGAAAAGATTTCCACATGATGAAGAATTGCACAGGTTTGGGACATCTAAACTGTGCTCGCGGCCATTCTGACCTAGGCAGCTGAAGTGGCTCCTCTAGCGAAGGAAGGAACAAAGTAGCTGTGTACAAGGAGCAATAGGAAAGAGCTAAGATCTTGGCCGGCACAGCCTTTGATGCCACGCGAAATTGCTACACCAAAACCAACAGAGGAGGTACCCAGCGTGATAGATGCACTTGAGCCTAGTTTAAGTTTCCAAGTGGTCGCTTGGTCAGTGAGCTCTGTAGTATCAGAGTCTCGACGCGATGGTATCAACAGTGTGCAAGTGTCTTATGATCTGTAAAGAGATTGTGTTCCCGTGCGAGAAACTTTTGTTTGTCTGCTCTATTTCTTGCCGAGCTGCCGGCTCTTATCCTTGACTCGTGCGTAAAGTCTCTCGGGGAATGATATGTCTGTCTCTGAATGCGACCTCACGCTCGCGCGAACCAACTTGACACTAACTGCTGTGTGACCTAAGCCTGCGAGAAGCCGGAACCGACATGGAGCAATCACTTTACGTAACTCTACACGTTTTTGTCCCTTGCTGCGAAGACAATTGAATTTCAAATGCAACAAAATCTACTTCAAGTATGCTCTGCAGTGCGGCAGTACAGATAGTATATACAGAATTGACTACCCAACCAGTAACGCCACTTGATGCATATCGAAAGATTCATGAGATATGGGCCATGGGTCTCTTTCAGGCACCCACCAGCGACCTGGTCAAATTCTGCCCGTCCCAGGTGCCTGGGAGCAGTTTTCCACGTCGCGGGACGTCCTTCGAGTCGACTTTGTACTTGAGCTTGATGCCCATGGCGGCAAGCTCGACATCAAGGTACTTGAGAGCACCAGGAACTGCAACCATAGTGGTATCTTCGCCGCCGACCCATTGAGTGCCCTGTCCGTCTTCCCACACTTCGCCTTGCACCTTGACGATATCCGAATCCTCCACGTCGTCCAGTCGAGTGGCACAGTTTCGACAACGGACACTACCCACAGTCTTTTTCTTTCCTCCGAAGGGAGACACTGTAGGCTGGATCGATAGGAAGGAGCCACAAGTTCGACAGATCCAGGACCTTGTGTAATCTGAGCAGTTCATCAAGCGATCCTGGAGCAGGAATGCTGTACCATGGGCGAGGAGCGCATCGCGCTCCATTTCACCGACACGGATACCACCGCCACGCTTACGACCCTTGATTGGCTGGCCGGTAGTCGGTACGACAGGTCCGGTTGTACGAACCTGATACTTGTCGTTGACCATGTGACGCAGACGCTGATAGTAGACAACTCCAATGTAGATGTCTGCGGCCAGCTCTTCACCGGTAATGCCAGAGTACATCGGTTCGTTGCCATAGTAGTTGTAGCCTGCCATCTTGAGTTGGTGACCGAAGTAGTCGGCGGCAGGGTTCTCCTCGTCAAATTTGAACGGCGTGGAATCTTGAGCCAATCCGTGGAGAGCACCGGCTTTTCCGGCAAGTGATTCAACAAACATGCCGATTGTCATTCGAGACGGGAAAGCGTGAGGATTGATGATGACATCGGGCTGCATACCAGACTCGGAGAATGGCATATCGATGGCGGGCCACTTCTGCGAACATACACCCTTCTGGCCGTGACGAGAAGAGAACTTGTCGCCGATGATGGGAGAGCGAGGGACTCTGAATTTGATCGAAATGGTCTGCAAAGGCTCGTTTCCTTGTTCGCTACCAAGCAGGCGCACTTCATCGATAAAAGCCTGCTCAGAGTCCTTGTACCTCTCGTAATGCGTTACGCCATCGCGGTTGACTAGGTTGCCACTAAAATCCTGAGAGACGGTATGCCATGCGTAAATGATGTCGCCTTCTTGCACCATGCGTCCGACGTAGGGGAGCCCGTCGTCATCAATCATGGTCTGAGTCCAGGCCTTCACAACACTGCCTGGCGCCGGCCCAAACATCTTGGAGACGGACTTGGCAGACTTTGTACGACTCTCGTCCTTGAGCGAGATCTTCTTCGTCTTGTAGATTGTGCCATGACCAAAGCCACGCTCGTGTGCGGACTTGTTGAGAATCATGGCGTCGTCCATGTCGTATCCAGTGTACGAGATGACAGCGACGACGGCATTGGCGCCGTTGGGGAAGTTGTCGAAGCCGTACGCGTTGTGAAGTGGAGCGCGTACAATAGGGGTCTGCCCAGTTTGCAACCGATACATCTTGTTGTCAGTTCGGTGTGCCAGAGCAGTGGCCGGAGTTCCCATGGTTTGTTTCCCCATCTGACACTGGTACATATTACGAGGAGACTGGTTGAAGTCCGAGAAGGGAGTCATGTTCGCCAGAATGGAAAGCATGTTTGTAGGATCAAGCTCGACGTGGGTCGACTCGCCAGAAGCGATTTCCTGCTCGGTCACTGCGATGGACATGTACGGCTGCTCAAGAGGTCCAACGAAATCCTGCTTCTCCAAGGGCAGATATTTGGTTGGTCGAACCATGCGCGAGGGCTCGGAGGACATGAAGATGCCCGGGTACGATCCTCCTCTGGACGCCGGCACATACCCAATCTCAAGCTGGAGCGGGAGTCCGTGTGTGCCTTCAACTTTCCAGAAGCGGAACGTATCAGCAATTCGTTGGGACTCGGCAGGTTTGCACCAGCCTAGGATGCGGCCATTCAACATGACAACTACACTCTCGTCCGTAGCAGCCGATGAGGTATCGACGACGCCGAGCTCGGCCGCCAGCTTGGGAATAGCAGAAACATCAAGAGCTTTAGTGGTGATTTTGCACTTGTGTGCGAAATGATTCAAGAGACCACAGGGCGAACCGTCGGGAGTATGAACGGGACATAAAAAGCCCCATGACTCTGGCAGAAGCTTTCTGACGGTTGTGGTCTTGAGCTGAGCGAAGAAACTACCTCTGTGTACCATGCGGAAATGGCTGATGAATCTGAGAAAGTTGAGCTTCTCAGCAACAACAGTGAATCCAGAAACCTGCTGCAGATCCAATCCTGTAGGACTCGACAAATTTCCTGTCGACATAAAGTATTCGAGGGCATTCCCGATGTTTTCGTTCGTCTTAGAAAATAATTTGAGGGGGAAATCTTTGGCAAACTCTTCTGACGTGAAGGACTTGGTAGATCTCCGTTGGTATTCCCTTAACGCGAGACGTAGGCCACTGGACAACAGGTCGTCCAAGCGCTCCTTCAATATCTGGCCGTACAGGAAGCCACCCAACAGAATCTCCTGGTTCTGGACCGCATCAGGGTTGTCAATCGCACAATCGCCAGCAGCAAGGGCATATAGCTTCCTGATCATGAGTAGGATCATACGGAACTTGTCAGAGTTCTGATCGTCGGAGACATCGATGTTGCCAAGATGGACCAGAACAATCTTGCGCAGGAACTCTGTGCCGACTTCGTAGTTGGACAGAGTTTCCGGGACACCGAGCACGGGCCTGAACTTCTCTCCAAGGTAGGCACGCGTCTGCTTCATTGAGTAAAGACCATATGTCTTGTATGTGCGCAGAAGGAGCTCGACGCGGTCTGTCAAGAATGTATTCTCGACTCCCTTGGAATGAGGAGCACCGACGAGTCCCTCAAAGATCTCTCTATCATTCGTCTCGGTCAGGGCCTTCAGGATCATCACGACTGGAACCAGGTATTCGTTCTTCCTCCAAGAAAACCGGAATGTCACGTTTCCGTCGTTCAAGTAGTGCAGTACGTTCGTCTGAGAGGTCTCGTCGGGCCGGACTGATCTGAAGATGATACCATAAGGTGTGTAGGAAGGGCCTCTGTTCTGGAAACTGGGACGGTTGATAGCCATCGGGAAGTTTCTGCGGTTGACCAGCAGAAGTCGAATGATTTTCTCGATGCCGTTGACAATGAAGTATCCGCCGAGTTCTTCGGACTCCTCTTTCCGAGCAACGAGCTGTGCAGGGCTGTTGTCTTTGAGGTGGCAGTGACTCGACTTGTGAAGTGTCAGAAACATTGTTTGGTCAGCGTCGGATGAGAGTCGTTATAGCCTTACCTTGATCATGATGGGTAGCTGACCAAGCTCACGAGTGAATTCCCTAGCGTCACCACCATTTATCCTGTATTCGAGAGTGGCTGATAGCTTTCCTCGATATGTGACATGGCGTTCTCGGCACTCTGCTGGGAGGATATCCCGGTTCTTGGCTGCGAATTTGTTGCTCGGAGGCAGCTGAGACTTGGCGACATGAACACTCTTGTATCGAACAGTCAATTTGTTTCTTGAACTGAGAGGGGATGCATCGTTGGCGTCTAGGAATGTCTTGGTGCCAATGTCTGCGAGACTGTGTGCGATGAGCCCGTCGGGGCCAAAGAGAGCGTCGAAAGACTCAATGTGAGGATTGACAGCCTCCTGGAGGAGCGGGTATGCTGTGTGATCCGTCGGAGGGTTGCGAAAGAGGCTCTCTCGGCGGAGAGTATTGTATTCGTGGTTCCAGCTCGTGCTGGTCTTATTGGACTTGGGCGCCATTGCTTTGAGCAGCCGGCGCGATGCCGGGAACTGACCAGGATTTTGGTTTGGGGAACAAGAGCTGTGTTTGGGTCGGACAAGCCGATAGGGCGTCCAGGGCGTTGTCCTGGCTGGCAAGGTGATCAGGACAGAGGAAAAACGTGCTGGGTGAAGGCCGGTGCAGGGCGCAAAAGAGTTATCCCTCCGCGAGCATCATGGCTGGCGCATGCCAATTTTTTTGGAGGCCGCGCTATCGATAGGCGCGGACTGGCTTCCTTGCCCCACTTGAGCTACGCTCTCCGAAAGCCATCGCCCGAGGCCCCCACTTGCAAGAATCGGTCATTTCAAGCTCTCCAGCTGATCAGTCAGGCAGGATAGGAAGGAATGTAACGTCGAGGGCAAAGTACATCAAGGCTTGGATTGCTTGAAATAGCCTGAGTCTAATCTTGTGTAGCTCGAGGGCAGATGTCTCTAGAACCAATGTCCTAGATGGTTTCTAGGCTTGCTCGCCGGCTGCGTAGGAGAGCCGGGTGCTCTGGGGCGGCAGATATGACATAATCGCTAAGCTAGCGCTGGGACGCTGCTTCCTCTTCATCATTATCGTTAGCAGGCGCGACGCGGTGGGAAAGGACGGTTGCCAGATAGTGTGTTAGAGGTTTCCAATTACATTTCAGACTAGACGCGGCCTGCTTCCGATCTCTACTCGATCGCTTGTGTCACTTGCAGCCAGGGGCACTTGGCCATCAGCTTTCTAGTGAGAGCAACGCGATCTCGAGGCCTGGCTGTTAGCTGGAGCCTCGAGGACAAGACAAGGTCAGCTTTCCTGCAAGTTCGCCATACCGAAGGCATTTGACGCCCACGGCTCAGGTGTGCTGCTCCATCCCCACCCTCCCACGCGAGCACGGTAGGTACACCGTACTGTGCCGGCGAGGGCTTCCCCTGCACGCGCGTGCACATGTGCTCGTCTGCTGCCACGACGACGACGACCATGGCGAGCATGTTCGACCCGGACCGCGGCAAGTCGTCCTGGGCAGAGGACGCCACCAATACACGCAAATGGGTCAAGGCCTACTATTATGAAGCTGTTACAGACATCATCATGTGGTGGGGGTTAGCGTTGTCGCCCGTCAGCTTTATTCAGTAGGCACCCCAGTAAGCTCTTTGTTGCGTAGGCCGCTAGCAAAGACTCCCGCCCAGCTCCCGCCCGCACCCGCCTGGTCATCCATCGACGGCGGCCGACCGACCAAGCTGCCAGGCCGTCCAACTTCATCCTGGCACGCCAGGTCTGTCTACCTCGAATCCCGATATCTGGCCTGCTCTGCTCTGCCTTGCTCCGCCTTGCCTTGCCTTGTCCTGCGCTCGAGGATCTTGCCGGCCATCATCACCAGCAGGCACCGGCGCGCGCTTCGACCACGAGGCCTACAGGGTTGAGCGCCCATCCACACGAATGAGACGCTGGACAGCCCTCGACTAACCGCTGTGTAGCCATCTGCAAGGTTGCCCATCAGACAGACAGGATCCCACCCGACCCCGTTAGGCCGCCGCCCTGCCAAATTGGCACGGGACATCCAGACTGCTCTTGCAGACCTCATTGTGGGGAACCGCCATTCTTGTTCACAGCGTCACCGTGCGTCCCGCTCCGTTTTCTCTGCTACTAGCCTGCACCTCACCACGCACACCGCGGCAGCAAGCGACTACCGGTGCTCCTGGATCCGAGGGCCATCACGAGACAAGCATTCCCATCTGCCCTCAAGCCAACATCCGCGGCGGCTCCCGGCTCGGACGCTAAGCTTCTGCCCTTCAAGTTCAGCCACGCAAGCGCCAGTGTGGGCTATTGCCAAAAGCATTGCTGCCGCATGTCCATTATATTAAGGTCCGCGGAGCAGCGTCGATACAAAGCTACATTCCGGTCACGTCAGTCCTACAAAATCCACTCACATTTCCGACTTCAAGCAGTATCTGTGCAGGAAGCAGATCGATCCGCCTTTCTCATCGCCGTAAACCCAGGCTGGCTGGACTGCAAGCAAGATGGCGGGATTATTTCGCAAAGTGTACGACTGGTTGCTTCGCACCTTTTGGTAAGTACTCGAGCAAAGCCGCTTCTCGTCGTCCACCAGGGCAGGCCTCCCCATCCACCGAGGACGTATCTCACGATACCCATCCAAACAAATGAGCGCGTTCATGCCGTGCTTCGTCGCTTTGGGTCACTAACTGACACCTGTTTAATCAGGGCGACCGAAATGGATGTGACCATGATCGGTTTGCAGAATGCCGGCAAAACGTCGTTATTGCGCGTGCTCTCGGTGAGATACCCCGCAGTCCGACGTGCTCATTGTCTCGAATCCTCACTAACCACAAGGCGTTGATGGTAGGGTGGAGAGTTCACCATAGAGTAAGTCCAACATTATCCATTTGCTTCCGGAGCATTTCGCCCTATGCTCTGTGACCGAGAGCTGCTTGGGTATGCAGAAAACTAACGCCTGTTGCCAGCTCTATTCCCACTGTGGGTTTCAATATGAAGCGTGTGCAACGCGGTCACGTCACGCTGAAATGCTGGGATCTTGGCGGCCAGCCTCGATTTCGACCGATGTGGGAGAGATATTGTCGCGGTGTGGATGCCATCGTCTTTATCGTTGATATCGCCGACGTCGACATACTACTCGCAGCCAAGGACGAGCTGCATGCCTTGATGGAGCAGCAGAGTCTCGAAGGTATCCCTTTGCTCGTGCTAGGAAACAAGTCAGACTTGTCAAATGGCATAAGTGTCGACGAGCTTATCGACACCCTCGATCTGCGAAGCATAGGTCATCGTGAGGTGTCCTGCTACGGAATCAGCGCCAAGGAGGAAACGAATCTGGATGCGGTACTCCAGTGGCTCATGAAATGGGCCAACAGATGAGCTGTGCTATTATTCGCAGCCACGAGCCGAACGGTCTGATCATCCAACGATCGCAGCAAGGTGGCGTACACGAGCTGGTTAGGTGGCGAATTATGGTGGACAATTCGGAAGGCACCGTCCTTCCAGGTCTTTGCTTTCTTTGCATTTTCCTTCCGAGCTTCTTCCCCTCATGGGCACGCCCAATGGCAGGCCCAAGCTTCGGAAACATCAGCAGATCAGCTGTGCCCAAGTGGTCTGGTTAGGGGCGCAATGTCAGCCGGTGGTTTCGGCGCTTGTTGTCGCACGGCTCATCTTTTCTTTTCGGCAGAGATACCATTCCGTGGAGCAGGCATTGGTGTATTCGGGCGCACAATGAAATTTTCCCAACACCGATCCGCATAAGACCGAGACGAGACCAATGACAACTTCCATCTAAAATTTTGCGAATTCAGCCACTGTCGCCTTGCCGAATGTTCGAACTCGAGGGTGTGATTCGACGATGGGAGACAGGCTGTGAGGAGGCGCCCCCGTTGTATCGCCAGAAAAACGGCATATTAGCTTCAATCTGGAAAAACCAGTATGTAAGGGGCCTGGACGGGTCGTCGTCCTTATATCTCATCAAACCCCTCCATCCGTGGCCGTTTTCTCCCTCTCCCGCAAGCCATGAGCTGTATGCTGCATGCGTTGATGCGTTGGCACTGTCGCGGGGGTGGAGTCTTTGCCCAGGGGGGTCAGGCAGGCGCCGCGGGTTGATTGGGCCGGGGGCTTGCTCAACTCCCAGGTTCTGTACTCGCCCTGTCCTGGTCCTTTTCTTCCTCCTCGTGTCTTGCCGCCAGCGAGCACCTCGTTCCCAGAACGGCGGCTGTCTGGAGCAGCTGGGCGGCTTTGTCGTTCGTTTATGTGGCCCAACACCCACACGCCCACGCTGCGATAAACTAAGGAAGACCCGGCGTGGCGCCTGCCGAGCAAATAGAACGACGGCAGCAGTGAATGCGGGTTGCGCGGTTCTGTCACCAGGACAAAGGACCTGGGTAATTAGACAACTAGTAGATCCAAGCTTTCATTACAGCAAGTAGTTTGAGGGCGACTTCTTCCTCGACATTCTGTCTGATGAAAGTCTGGGGAGCTCAAAGCCTTTGAGTCGACTTCTTCAATGCTGCGATCTGGACTTGCGCGACTCTCTCACGGGCAGGCTAGGCGGACACACAGTAATGACTTGCTCATGAACCGGGGTTGGGGGTTCAAATGCCGTCTTCGAAACATCGAGGTGGGCCACGGCCGATCCTGACTAAACTTTAGGAGTTGGCGTTGAGTGGTGGCATGGATTTGGCCTCTTCAAGTCGTGACCGGCCCCTCCAATACAAAATCGCGCTCGCAGGGGTGAGGGAGGGGACTGCACCACACGACCCTTCTGTGTACTGCCCATGGATTTTGTCGGTGATGGCCAACAATGAGGTTACAACTAGAGAACACGTGCGCAGTGGTCGAGTCAATAGGGCGGCGCAGGACTAGAGCTAAATGCTGGTTGGATGACCCGACAGGGTGCATGCTAATTAGAAGGACAACCGATCAGATCATCACCCGCATGAATGTGTCTCAGGCATAGGCGAGACATGCTGCTCTAACACGGGCCGTCCCGGGCTTATCTTCTGCTCGACGATTGATGGTTATTGTGGCAGCAAATCGAAGACGGGGGCTACACTCGGGTTTCAGGACTCCTCTGAAGAAGGAAACCGTGGGTTATCTTGGGGGAAAGGTAGTGAAAGAGAGACATGGCGAAGTTCATGGCTGCACTTGGTGGTCGGATGCCTTTTGTGGTTGAGATGTGGAATGGAGATCGTGTGTGGTGGTGATTGCCCGTCTGAAAAGTGTCGGGGCCATCCCCCACGTCAGAACGAGAGGAGGCCTCCCTTCGCTCCGCCAGCTATTAATTTGTTTACCCCTCCCCGTCCGTGAGCTGTCGAGGAAGCGATCCATGCCACCGCGCAGCGCAATCTGATCTCTCCGCGGGACACACGCATGCCTAGTTTCCTCCGCCAAGTGTCGTTTAGAGACTCCTAGGGTAACTTATCCATTGCTCGTTTATATACGTGGTGCTGTTAACCAATGTTTGCCCGCTTGTTCTGATGTATAGAAAATATGTTTTTCCGTGCTGAACCGTGCAGAAGCAAACCCAAAACGCCCAAGCCTATGTATCCTTCCAAGAATAGTAAATTCGTGTATAGCTACTGTGTATCTATAATTACGTGACCACCTTTAAAAACAACAATGTTGATGCGCCCTCCGAGGTTGGTCTTCAATTGCGAACAGCCGCCGTGTTCGTCGACAGCTTCAAGTCGCCGTTGTTTTCCTCGTCTAAGTCCCGGGTACTGCCTGCCTTTGCTGTCGCCGCTATGGCCCTTGTGCCGGCCATTATGCCCCTCGTGTCGTCGTCGTGGTCGAGCGGCTGGAGCTCGATAAACGTCGACTCGTCGCGCTGCTTGGTGCGCACCGTGAACTCGGACTTGACACGGATGCCGATGCCGACTCCGCCACCACTAGACTTGGTCGACAAAACCGACGAGAGCCCGCCAGAGCCGCTTCGCTTGGGCCCGCTCTTGCCCGACTTGCCCGACTCGCCCGCCGGCGACGCGGATTGCCGCTGCGTGGTGGTGCCGAATACTTTGGGCATGACGAGGCTCAGCAGGGACCGCAGCGCGGGCATGCAGGCGCAGATGATGCCCACGCTAGTCTCGACAGTCGACCAGATGCTAATGTCGACAAAGTCCATGGTAGCGTTACTGCTTTTTAGGCTAAACGTAAGTAGGGACTGGAGGCGTAGGACGGCGACGAGGGTGACGAAGAAGCCGACGCCGAACATGCTAAGCACCTGTATCTTCTTGCGCCACGACATATTGAGCGCCCAGAGCTTAGGCAGGGGCAGCACGAGGGTCGCGACGTCGAGCACCAGGCACACCGCCGCTGCTATCCAGGCCTGCAGGTTGAGGTCCCGGCACGTGGCCTTAAACTCGCCGTCCCAGTGCAGCCAAGCGCCCTCGATCGGTGTGCACTAAAGTTTGAGTAATGTGTTAGTTTATGGCTTTCTTTATGTTGTTGGGGTTGACCCGAGTGGCTTAGTGGGAGAACGGCTTAGTGGGGGAGGATAACTCACTTGTACGACCGTGATGATCTCAAAGGCTACAAGGTAGAGCGCATTGCCGACCATCAGCACGTATACCCATCTACGGAAGTCCTTGTGCGGAAAGATGCGTAGGTAGAACGCGAGGATCGACATCTTTGTTAACGGGATAATAGCTAGGTACATAAGCTCATCCCAGAAGTAGAGCTATACCGAATGGGCAATAATACGTGTTAGCTTCTGTCGTACTGCAAAAGCGATACCGTGATCACTGCCTTTAGTAATAACGCCTTGTGTAGGTGGATTTCTGCACCACAGCTTCTATGACTTTTCACGCCTGAATGGACATAGATATATGATAGGCGAGGGAGGTCTGCTTACATAGAGAAGTGTTGTGATGTTTTCCTGGTTCTCGATCATCCAGATGTCCTTGCCTAGGCCGTAGTTGACAACTACATTGTTCTCATGGTTAGAAAGGAAAGCACGTCAAGGCTGAAGCCTGTTCATAACCGACGAAAGCTTCGAACTTACCGACTCCAGACAGAACGGTCATAGGGATCGATAGAACCTGCATTTAAAGGGAGTCAGTTAAGCTCTTTGTTTCAAGGTGCTGCACCTCGCCGCATCGTATAACTTGGACCACTCGGGGTAACTCACCATACATGGGACCATCAGCCAGTCATCAAGGCCCCATGAATGCCAGCCGATTAAGCCGCGCGCTAGCACGCGCAGGCCGAACACTAGGATTGCGAGGATGCCAAAGACGGGCGTCACGACAAGTAAAACCAGCGACCGGTCGTTGACAGGCCGCTGGCATGTAATATCGGAGAACCGCTTAGCCGCTACGTGGGAAAAAGATCATAGTTAGTAGCAAGAATGAGAGCACTTCGTAGCGGTCTAGGGATATAGTATACCTAGTGCTTCTCTCTTGGTGCAGCTCGCGACTACGCAGGCCGTGAGCTTCGGCGCGAGGATCTGGTCGGTGCAGATACACGTGCTATTCGTCAGGCTGCCGCAAATAGCTGGTGCATTTTGTACTACGCAATTCCGCTATGAAGAACGACGAGTATTCCAAGATTAGCAAGAGGGCCAGGACAACTGTTGTTGTAGCTGGACACATCGAGGACTTACAGCACATGTAGGTGGCGGTGCGAGTCCCGGAGGTAGCGCCTGTGCCAGTGCGGCGGGTATGGTCTGGAGCGCTAATGCTGTAGCAATCGCAGCGAAGATGTTTGGTCTCATGATTATAACTGTCGCTTCCCCGAAGATGGTTATCCAGGAGATCCAGAGGCGGTGCAGGTTCGGTACGGTGGAGGCGATAACAAAGTCCCAACTCTATAGAAATGCTCCGCCTAGTCCCGACAAGTAGAAGAAGAATAGCGATACTCGCCTCGCGCCCGCAATATCGAGCGCTGCGGTTACACAAGGTAAGTTAAAGGGGCCAGGTGGCTGTCAATAGTCCAGGGAACGGAGAAACAGGCGCTGCTAGCGTGTAATAATGAACAGACTGGTAGGGTGTGCTTTTTCCTTTGTAAATGTAAGGTTGATGTTAATAGAGTTTGCGCATTCTTCTATGCGTAGTCGTGTCTCGATTGAATATTCGACGTGCCGTCTTTCGAGAAAGCGTGCTTCCTCCCATCAGTTCCCTACAGTGTGTTGCGCTTCCTGGACCAACCCAAGCCACGAACAGAAACCCCGGTTTTGACACGCGTGGGGAGCTTCATCCTTGCCGTTGCAGGGTACATGTGTCGGCAGTTTTCCCCAGTTCACATGCCACAACCCTGGCGTCAAGATGGTGATCGGCAAGAAGACGTGGTAACGCATGTCCGTACCGGCTCCCAAGCGCCTGGCACTATGAGACACCGTGAGGTAAACGGATGCGGCACAACCTCTGCGCTGCCCGATTAGCAACAGAAAGGCAGGGCTATCGAAGAGCTTAGATTAACCAAAAAGATAATTGAGCCATTATCTTATCTATATAACTCAATAAGAGGAGCGTACTATTTGGCGTCCTAACAGCGAGGCGGTCTGCAGATTAACTCGCGCATTCTGAGTTGTTGGTGCTGCCCAAAATGCGCGAGTTAATCTGCAGACCGCCCCTCGAGCAGCTAAAGAAGGGGGGTCGTGCCATCTCCTTTTGCCTCATGGTGCCTGGCCTCGCTGGCCTCAGGTCCCTTGGCGAGTTGGCGCGCGCGGTGGTGGGTAAAACAACCCGACAACCTCTGCACAACACCCTACTTTTGTCTCGCCCAACGGTTATCCAGTCTATTTTATGGAGTGACCGCTACCTCGTCGCTTAGCACGAAAGCCTGAAAAGTGGGAGCTGTCTAGGCCTTACCTACTCCATACTCGAGCTACTCAAGGCTTTGACTACATAGTAGATTATGAGGCAAGCCCGAACGGGAAGGCCCTCTGGAAGGCTCTCCGGACAAATAGCGAGCGACGCCAACACCCAAGTCTCAAACTCTAGGCTTCAAGCTTGTTCTTTGGAGGAGTCATGGATTTCGATGCTGGTATCTCCGGGTGTCCTGCGAAAATGTCCCAGGACATCACTGCGCCCGAGGTCGGCAACCTGTCATTATATGGTACATCGGACAGAAACTTTTCGCGGTCGGTGAAGAGGACGGGAAGGCAGAAGGCGAGATAGCCCAAAGGCTTGTCACGTTGGAGATTGACCGATGCTACAGACTAGACCCTGAACGAACCTGAACTGCATGAACTTGATCAAGTGCCTAGCTTAAGAACCACCCCTCGCCACCTGCCGGGGCTAGCTCTGGTCAGAGCCGGTTGGAGTCTGTCCGGCAACGGACCTCGCGGACCTTGTTGTTCGTCCGTCGGTCATGATGATGATGCTGGTGGTAGTGATGATGGCGCAGGACCCGCTTAACCATGTTCTAAGATCAGGTGTTCGTCGGGAGGCACTGCCACCCACAAATGGCCGCCAAGATTTCAAGGTCGAGAGGCTCGTCGCAAAGTCTCTTGGGCTACGAGGCTTTTGTCGAAGAGGTGGCGCAGTTTACTGGGCCGCTGGCTCGATGGCTGTCTGACCCGACGATGGTGCAGCGGGTCCGCTCGTGTCGTGTGTCTCTGAACAGACTCGAGACTGGTGCCTGCGCGCTGTCATGCATGGTTGCGTCCTGCTGTGAGACCACGCGTCTAACGTGGCTGTTGCGAAAACGACATCGGGAACGCAGAGCTCTGTCTGTCATATGGCACCTGCGATTGCCCGTCAGTCGTTTGGAGTGACGACGATGCCCAAGCTGATAAAAAGGCCGAGGAAGAAAGACGGCGCTAGGGTGCAGTGGCTGCGGTGCTAGCCGGTCAGGAGGACGTCATCGCCGCGCCCCCCAGGACCGCCAAGCACGACGCCTAGCCAGGATCTCCGGCTCACGGCACTCCGTCCTGGTGCTCTGTCAAAGTCAGTGACGGCGAGCATTTGGCTGCTCTGTGACACAGCACAGCCCGAAGCAACATTCGCATTCCAGGCTTGATTAATAGACTCCCGTTCTCGTCACTTGACAGAGCCCCAGCCTATCCTCCCACATCGCACCACCACACAAACACGCAAACTCCAGTCGTGTCATCGCAGCACACTCAAATTAATCAACACCCCGAGTGCGCACCAGGCCTCCCGCATCACGCTCAAGCGTCCTCCCGCATCACGCTCAAGCGTCTCGCACAACACATACAACCACATACCCAACACCGATGGCTCCGCATCCGGATCCCATCGCCATTCTGGCGGAGCGCCAGTATAGCAACAATTACTGTCCCTACGGTTACGGCTACGGAGGCGGCTGCCGCTCGACCTGGGACTACTACGGCCGCTGGATCTTTGCCGCCGTCGCCGTCGGCGTCTTCATCCTCGTCCTCTTCATCTGGGCGTAAGTCAAGCCCCCCCATCTGTCCTAGGCTACTTCCCCATCCCTTCTCTCTTCTGTTTTTGGCAAATCCCCTAACAATACTCCCGTCCTTCAAAACAGCTGCGTAAACTCTCGCCGCCGCAGGAAGCGCGGCGTCGTGCCCATGTACGGCACCGGGTGGATGGCCAACCACAACAACGGCGGCGGTCACCGCTACGGCCAACACCAGCAAAACAACCCAAACGCCTACAACGCCCCGCCGCCGGCCTACGGCGCGCCCCAGCAGCAGGCGTATCCCATGCAGAACCAAGACACGGGCGCGACGTTCCGCACCGCCGACGGCTACTACGGAGGCGCCAACAACCAGCAACAGCAAGAGGGCGTGTATGGCACCGGTGTCAACAACACGCACAACAAGGGCCCCGTCGGCGGCCACGGCACTGATTACGCTCCGCCGCCTGGTCCTCCTCCTGCGCACACCCGTCCTTGAAAGTAAACCGAGTTACATGTGGGGAAAGCAGCAGAGAGAGATGGCATGGAATCCGTTCGTGAAGGATGCTCCTCATTACGGGATGCTATGCGATCTCTGTGTGTTGTTAAAGCCAGACTGTGCTACTCGAAAAGCTGGACCTGGACAAAATATATGCGGGATGATGGGCTGATTGCCCCAGCTTAATGCTTGACTTGACGACACGAACGGCGAAGGGAGCCATCATCGGATTGTGGACTTCCAGCTCTGAATTATACCCTTGCTCGTTTTAAGCTTCCACTTTTGGGAAGCTCGCCCTTGGTAGCATTCTTAATTACGTTATATGAATTGTCATGATAAGTACATCAACCGAGTCGTCTTTGCAGCCGATTTAGCTTTTCAATAATGGTCACCCATGCAATTCCTATTTCCGTGCTTGACTACGAGTGCCTTAATTATGATGTTTCATGATCAAGTGGCTTTTGTTTGGTTTTCATTGACACATGCACCATTCCCATTTTCATTTCCCACCGTACGTACAATCTTCAAACTTGTCATGGCTTCGTTAAGTCCTGTCTACTCAAAGGAAATCTATGCTCCAGCCACACCGATTTTTTCATGATCTTCATTCCGTCTCTAGCTGCTGCTCATCATTGTCATATATAATGAGGTGTTTCTCATCTCTGAGTGTCTTCCTGCAGATAGAAATCATCTAGGCGCCGTACTTCTTGACGATCTGCGATACCTTGTTGGCAAGCTCGTCGGCCTCGGATCTCGTAGCGGCCTCGGCATACACCTGGAAATATGATCAGCTGCATGTTTGGGGTTTTTGGTGTAAGCAATAGGGACTTACTCGACAGGCATTCTCGGTACCTGAAGCACGGGCAAATGACCGCGCGTTCGTGTACTTCTTGACCACCTGATCAATCTCGTCCTGGCACCCGGCGGGCTTGCTCAACTTGCGCTCAGCATCCGTCGTCTCAAACAGATCCTTGTCGCCAACCTCGACACGAACAAGGCGATTGGGCAGATCCTGGTAAGTCATTGCCCAATCCCTCAAAGACCAGCCCTTGTGCGCGAGAATAACTTCAACCATGAGCATGTCGGAAATGGCATCGCCCACGGTCTGGTTGATGAGGTCGCCGAGTGCGCTCAACGTATCGAGCGCATCCTTCTGAGCGGGGGACTGAGGCTGCTTGGACTTGAACGTCTGCATCGCGTTCGATGAGAACAGAACAGTGCCGTGGCCGTTGGCCTCAAAATAAACGCCGATATCAAATGCACAAGCAGCATGGTGAAGGTGCTTGACACCGGTGGGAGTGCACACGACAGGCAGTTGCAGGTGCTGCTCGATGTATTTGGTGCTAGAGCCGTTGGCATATGCTGTCTGAACAACACCAATGCGCAGCTGCTCGTCGAGCCCAGCAGCTCTGAAGAGATCACCGATGAAGGAGGCAGCTAATGTCGCGATTCTGTCACCATCGAACATGAAGAAGCCCGTGTCCGGGTCGACCCAGTAGTAGATCAGACGATCCGCGTCACCGTCCAACGAGCACCACCGGTCACCTGGGGTGGGCTTGGGGTTCGGCGGCGCACGCTGCCTGGTCTTGACGAAATCGGCGCCGCAATCCAAATTAAGCACTTCAGGTCGAAGGACGTCGTCGTTGGTAACTTTGACCTCAAGGCCGGTCTTGATGGGGTCGTGCTGCTTAAGCAGCTCGCTGAGCTTGGGCCCACCGACGCCGTTGGCACAGTCGACATTGAGCGTGCCCGTGACTTTGCGACCCTTGAGAGCTCTGTTGAAGGCTTCAATAATCTTGTTGTAGTAGCCAGCCTCGCTGACCTCTCCGTATGACGACGGGGTGCCCTCGGTGTTGATACACCTAGTCAGGTAGTGCAACTGTGGGGTAGTGAGCACCTTGTAGTCGACAAAGGTGGTGTTGGTCGCGGCGAGGGCGTCAGCCAGGGCAGCCACGAGGGTGATGCCCGAAGGCCGGGTGTCACGACCAGCGATGACCTTGCCCGACGATTTGAGGTCGACTTTCAGGGTCTCGGCAAGCTTGAAGAAGGTATCGGCGAGGTCTTCGTGACTCGAGGCGTTGACGAGGGTGGTGGCGTGGACTTCCCAGTCCTGCTCCAGCATGTCACCAAGAGGGTCGACAATCTTGACGCCGTTGTCGACGGACGGGTTGTGGCTGGCGGTCACCATGACGCCGATGGCCTGACCTCCAAGCTTGCGGCTACGGAGGGCCGAGAGGAGACCAACGCGGAAAGTGACGCCCTCGAGGAGGTCTGCGTTCATGCGGAACCCGGCCGTGCCATACTTGTATGGCTTTCCCGGGACGAGGTCGTGCTTCTTTGAAGCGGCGATGATGGCGTCGCGGTCCATGGTGCTGTAATAATCGATGCTTCCGAAGCGGAAATCTTGGTGGCAGGCGGGGTCGATCAGGAATGTTGATGGGATGGTTGGAAAACAGTCACTACAAGGACGCTCGGTGCTTGGAATCAAATAAAAAACGGCAATGATATTCTCTGCCACGACGACGAGCACCCACCGGAAGCCGCCAGGGCAACCTTGGAATTGCCAATTGCGAAGGAGTGACGCTGGCGGGGAGGTCCATCACGCATTGCCCCGCCCCTCGCCTGGTGCAACTCTGCCACGCCCCACCACTGCGATACGATGTGGGGCCAGCGCCAGCCGAGCGAGCTGCAGCCTGGCGCGCTAACAAGTCCCCTGTCAGCACTCACTTTGACCGCTATCTGCAACGCCACGAGCCCTGGAGATGCCCGGACAAGTTCTGAGCATTCACCGCAGTCACAATTTAACCTTGTTCAAGCTTCATGTCGGGTGCTTAAGCCAGCAAAGCACGTGTTGTTTCAATCGCTGTGATGGCGGCATTTAGTGGAATGGCAGTCGCTAGCTAGAGGGACTCTCGTGCATGCCTGTCAATGGCGCACCAAATTCATACGCTGTAGGCAGCCATCTGGTCACCTGACTTGGCGTGTTGCTCGTGTCCACTACTGTGCCAATCCAACATCACTGCGAACCTCACATTTACGCGCCGACATCGGCCGCGTCTAGTAAGCAACATACCAGAGCCGTCCTACACGCCTGGAGTTTCTTTCTCATCTCGCTTCTCAATCATCTGCCTGTCTTTTCGGTCCTTGGCAGTGCACTGAAACTCCACGATGCCACCAGCCGACCGTCCGGTGGCCAATCCCCTTCTCCTTGGCTGGGTACAAGAATGGGTAGATCAAGCTCGGGAACGCAATTCAAAGGGCCTCCTCACGTACAGGAATGCGCATGCTGCGCTCAAGGCATGCCCTATAACATTTGGGCACCCTTCTGAGCTACAACAACTCAAAGGTTTTGGGCCTAAACTCTGTGATCGGCTCACAGAGAAGTTGAAAGAGCATTGCGAGGAGAATGGCCTTTCAATGCCGAAGAGGAAGCGTTCCGCGAAGGCAGGACAAGCCCCATGCGATGATGGCGACGACGATGAGGACGGGCCACCACGCCCAGCGAAGAAACCCCGGAAGGCCAAACCCTACGTGCCGACTCTCCGTAGCGGCCCATATGCTCTCATCCTGGGTCTTTCATCAATTGACGAAGAAGCGCCGATAGGACTGACAAAGGATAAGCTTATCCAAGAGGCCCAATCGCACTGCGACTCTTCCTTTACAGCTCCCAAGGATGCCAACAGCTACTATACAGCATGGAGCTCGATGAAGACGCTACTCGACAAGGACTTGGTCTCTGAGAAGGGCAGACCCACCAGAAGATACATGTTGACAGATGAGGGCTGGGAAGTGGCTCGAAGAATTAGACAGACAACGATGCCAAAAACAGGACAGGCCCTAACAGAAGGCCCAGCACCACCACGAGCCGTTAACTTGACAGGGGACGGCGACGACGACGAAGATGTTGACGACGAACTCGATAACCACTTGCCATCGAACGCTGCCGTCGGTGACTTGGCGCGAGAGCAAGACTATTTGAACGTGGTCGCCACCAGTGGTTCCTCAAGTAACAGTTCTGCCCTGCCAACGTTTCGGCCCATACAGCTGGCGCCAGGCACGTTCACGGTTGAACTTGTGCTCGATGTCCGCGAGATTCGGGCCAAGACTGATCGAGACTACATGCGAGATGCACTCAGTCAAAAGGGTGTCGATCCAATCATGCGTTCTCTGGAATTGGGTGACGCACTCTGGGTGGCCAAGTGCAAAGACCCAAACTTTCTCACGCGCGCAGGTGCTGAGGGTGACGAGGTCGTCCTCGATTGGATCGTGGAGAGAAAGAGGCTCGATGACCTTATTGGGAGCATCAAAGACGGCCGTTTCCACGAGCAAAAATTCCGACTCAAGAAATCTGGCGTCAAAAACGTCATTTACATTGTAGAAGAAATGAGGATGGATACTGAAGGCCTCAACAAATACGAAGAGATGGTCAGATCAGCCATGGCGTCCACACAGGTGGTAAACGGGTACTTCCTGAAAAAGACCCAGGCAATGGACGATTCTGTCCGTTACCTAGCACGAATGACAATGCTGTTGAAAAAGCAGTATGAGGACAAGTCTCTCTTTGTCATACCAACAGGGGTTCTTACAGCCCAGAACTACCTCCCGCTCGTCAAACATCTCCGACAAACGGATCCTGACGCGAACCACTACATAACATACCCAGCGTTTGCGTCACTGTCGTCCAAGTCGGAGCTGATGACACTCCGCGACCTGTTTCTCAAGATGTTGATGTGTACACGACAAGTTACTGGCGAGCGGGCGATTGAGATCCAGAAACGCTGGAAAACACCACAGGAATTTATACAAGCCTTTCGCGACTGTGGCGATGGGGCACAGGGTGAAAGAAAGCGGCGTGAATTGGTCTTTTCCCAACTTGGAAACCTCCCAGTGCAACGCAAGAAAGTCGGCAAGATCCTCAGCCAGCGGATCGCTGATATCTGGGGCTGAAAAGGGCATTGCTTGGCCGTCATATTAGCTATGTACCCTATGGCTCTGCAGACCCGCGCGCTCCTGTGGCTTGGGCTACCATGCTCTGAACTAGCTTCTCCACGATTGGCTTCAGAAGCTCTTCCTGAGAACTGATATAGCCAGCCATCGATTTTTCAGCATACTTCGCTAGGACGTCAACCTCGATGTTGACCGTATCGCCAGCCTTCTTCTGCGCGAGTACGACCTTCTCCTGGGAGTATGCGATCAGCATGATCTCCCACCATCCCTCGGCATCATTAACTTTAGTTATGGTCAGACTTGTGCCGTCGATGGCAATGTAACCCTTGAACACAATGTACTGCAAGAACTCGCGTGACTTAGGAGCGAAACGGAAAGTCAGAGCATTGCCATCCTGCTCCACCTTGACGATCTCTGCGATTGTGTCGACATGCCCCTGAACAAAATGGCCGCCCATCCGTGTGTCAGCTCGGACAGCTCGTTCAAGGTTGACTCGGGAGTTTTGCTTCAGCGCGCCAAGGTTTGTCAGGCGCAAGGTTTCCGGCGCGATGCCAACCTTGAAAGTTGGTGGTGAAGCATCCTTCTTGATATCTGTCGCAGTAAGACAGCAGCCGTTGATGGCAATGCTGTCACCTAATTGTGCGTCCGAGAGAAGCTGGGACTTCTTCGGCAGGGCGATTGTGAGTGAGGTGCCACCGGTCTCATCCTGCGAGTTCAATTCGGCGACGACTACACGTTTAAACCATTAGCCCTACGCGGTCTTTCGAAAGCTGTTTGGTGACCAAAACACACCGCCAATCTCCTCCACGAGTCCGGTAAACATCTTGAAGCGTTGCCAACTAGTAATTGGTATGGATGATGAAAGGGTTGAACAGCCACGAGGGATCGATGCCCCGCCATGACTCTAAGCGGCAAACCGGGACTCTTGTCGAGATGCAATAACTAGCTTATCGATTACACGCCCCGGAATTACCCCCGGACCGGGTCCGATCCGACAAGGGCACCCATTGGATCTCTCGATCGGTGACTTTGTATGAACGTCATACATCTAGGTCGTCGACCATTACCGAGCTGGAAGAAGTTGTTCGAGAATCAAATGGAATACCACTGTAAGCCAGCGTTTGTGGCTTGGGCACCAAGCGATGGTTTCTGTGGTGCACAGTTGAGCAGTCTCGAAACCAGCACTGACTGATCCTTAGAGAAACCCCGTAACATCCATTGTTCAGACCACAGGTGCCAATTGTAATAGGTTCCGTTTCAACCAAGCTTCTTTAATACATGCGATATTATCTGAAATAATTGCAATGTACGTGAACATAGTAAATGCAACGCAACACCAGTTCTCCAGCTTTCTAAGCGCTCTACGTGTCTTCCTATCTATTATCTAACAATTCGAATTCAACGATAGGGTCCATAATCTCCAATAACCTCCGGCGACCCCTTACCTTCCGCGGCCTGTAGCTCCTTATCTCTATGGGCGTAAAAGTCTGTAAGCTGCACGCCCTCACTTGCTGCTTGACAGCTTCCTGCTGAGATGGCCCTGCATAGGCTGCACTTTCATCACCTGAAGATCGATGGCCCACCAAGTTTGAGCCACTGTTGTTATCGCTAGTCGCCTCATGGCTGTAACTTGACGGGAGATCATCGTCATGGAATTCCATGCGAGACGGGGGACGATCGTAAACATGATCAGTGTGGATTCCAGTGCCCTGCTCTAGCTGCTGTGTTCGCGCTGGACCGTTTGCGCTCGTCATCATATGATCCTCATGTCCTCCCTGCTGCAAGTAGTCATCGGCATCTCTTGGGGTAGTACGACTAACATGCAGGTTCCTCAGTAACCTGTTGGCCTCTCTCGACCATTCAGCGCTGCTCCCGCCGCTGCTGCTAGTGGTGATCCTGTGGGTGCCGTCGCCACCACCCGCGTCCAGGTGAACCGCCACTACGTCCCCCAACGGCTTGTCGACGGCGTAGTACCTCACGCCGACCTCGCGGTAGCCGAGGAAGCGGCCACCGCTGGGGCTGTACGCGGGGACGCGGATCCTGCCTGGCAGGAGCTGGCGGCCGTGCCGGGTCTCGACGTACTGGTAGTGCTCGCCGGGCACTGTCCTGAGGGTCGTTGTGGACAGCGGCGCGCGCTGTTGTTGTGGTGCTGGAGTGCTGGACGTCCCAAATCTGTGCGTGTATGTTACCGGGTCTGGCAGTGGCCGAGCAGGCACCACGGATGACGGGGAGGAACCGGGAGGATATGATGACGGAAAATCAGGTGGTATTACCGCGCTGGATCGAGAAGAGCGAGCGACGAGGTTGCCTGGATTGATATCCCGGCAGACACGTTTGTGCTGGCATTTCTGCAGGGCAGTCCGTCTCCGGGTCAAACCGGGGGGCGGGCTCACGGAGTTCGGTGGCACGTTTGCCAACATCAGCTCGACTGGTCGTGAGTGCTCGAGGGTCTTGTGACCTCGTCTTGCAGCTGCATCGGTGGTGGTGGTGGTGGTGGTGGTTCGAATGCTGCTGCCGCTGCTACTACTTCTGTCGTCGTCACCAACAGCATAGGCACAGCTGAGGCACCGCAAAGCCTTGCAAAGGAGCCACTTCGACATTTTCCAGTTCTCAGATGGTGAGGACGGCAGTACTCTTTGGATTGTTGGAGCGGCTATCCCGCGTTGTGTCGGAAGGCTTGTATTATAGTTTGGCACACAGAGTAGCGTCCCTCGGAAATGGATTAAAACATAGAGAGCACCCATCTCATACATAGCTATTGATATTTATGTTTTGATGCTCATTGTACACACTGCATCTAATATTTATCTTATTCTAAAGACCCTCCGGAGGAAGCAAACTTACCATCTGCTCAAAATAGGGCTGCGTTTCAAAGTAACCTCATGCAGAGTCGAATCTCTTCGGCGAGAGCGGGAAAGGGTGATCGAGACACACAGATTCGATTTCATTATTACATCCTAAACTATCGTATTGCCCGTCAACCCTTTGTATGCAAACACACGGCGGAGAGTGTGGAGGATGGGGACAATGTCCCGTTCGGCAATTATCTGCTATGCTTATGTCTATTTCTATGTGCGGCTTTGTCCTTGTGTGCTTTGTTGGTGTCGTATTGTGTGTGGTTGTTTGCTCCAAAGAACTCCCGAGGACGGGACCGTTGGCGGGAAGCAAGCACGCCACTTAGGAGATCTTGTTCAACAAAGTCCCAAGCTACATATCATACTCCGCTTTTGGACAAAAGGGGCCATTTACACTTGAATTATCACAATCCAATTAGAGGGCGCATTGCTTCGTCGTACGATGAGCCCTTTGACAAGTTGCTATGGTCTGCTTTTGGAGGAGCGCAATGGTGTATGGGAGCTACAGAGTGGTAAACCATGATCGATCCCTTACAGCTACAAATATCGTTCGAGGACTATGTCTCAGGTTCCGAAGTTCGGAAGCTCGAGGCTTAGCAAAGCCTAGCACTAGTGTAAGGAAGTAGCCAGGGCAGGAAGCAATGTGAGAAAGGTCACAGTACGCACTTGCAAGAATGACAGCGTCCAGCATGAACTTGCAAAGGCAAGACTAGACCATTGGGATGCGTTTGCTTGCGGATATTGTTGCCAGAAATTACAGTTGCTGCATCTAAAAAATGGCAGCATTGTAGAAGTCCTGTGGGTTTGCATCGTACTTTGCTCACGTTATCAATCAGTCTTGCCGTCTCGATTCAGTAGCGGTGAGGTTTCTAGGCGGTTTGTTTGAGACTCACCCTCCTTCTAATTCGGCGACCATGTTTGCTTGCGAGTTGTGTCTCGGCGAGCGCGACTTCGTTCGATTGTAACAATGAGCTGGTACAACAATGTAGACGGAAGTATGAATCTACCATGGGTAGAGTTATTTGACTGCTCGAAACAACATTGCAGTGATCTGGCTACTAGTTGAAGATTGAGAGCCGATCTAAGGGATATATTAATTACCCAAACGTTTCCACGAGCTCGATACTCTTGAGACTCTGTGACAAGGACGATATCCAGACGCAAAGGAGTTTATAAAATCATATATAACCATACTTTCAACTCTAGGAAGTGCATATCAACTACGATCAAATCGTACAAACGCACAGAACAGCCAATGAGATTTCCTTTCGGATGAAGACCAAACAGACAGTAACAGAAACGACTACTCGCCGTCAAGTTGGAACGCTTCTAACCGGCTTCTCCTAGGGGGAAGAACTACAACTAGTTCGTGCCAATTGATAGGAGTATATATCCTCCAGCTTACAAGGGTGGGAGACGAAAATAACAACATGCTGTCGTGCATGCGTCGACGCAAGCCTACGAAGCCCACCCATCCCATCCTATGCCGCTCGCAACCTCCATATATGCAACCCGCCACGCAGCATCAACATCAACTCACTCACGAGCATCGCCATCATAATCTTCATCATAATCAGCAGCAGCAGCAGCAGAATAATCCGGCATTCTATCACCAGGCCGGGCCACGCAAGCCGCAGCTCGTAGAGGTATACTCACAGCGGCAGCACCCGCAGCTGCCCTGTATCCGCCTCGCAGAGGGCTCGTCGTCGTCGTCCTCGCGACACGCAGGACTGAATCAGCAGCCGTCTCAAACCCAGCAAATCAGGCCTTCTCGCCCATGTGATCCCCAGCCGAAGAGTAACAGCAACCGCAACCGCAACAGTAACACACCGGGAGTAGTGAGACCTCGGCCCGCCATGACCGCCAGCAACACGACGCCCCATCAACGTAGCTCCATGTTCTCTGTGTGCAAGAACCTCACGGGGCTTCCCGGCAGTGAGTTCTGGCACCTGCTCGGGCCTCCCTCGTCTCCTCCGCAGGCGTCATCTCCGCTGTCATCGTCATCGCCGTCTCCGTCACCGGGTCGACAAGGTGTGGATAGCCAAGCTCGAGGACCAGATAACATTGGCACCCTGCGCATATTCCCGCCCGTCCCAAGAGTACCGGTCGGTTCTCGGAACCCAGGAGCGACGACGACGACGATGATCACGTCGCAGAGGACGCTACCACCTATACCCTCCTCACCCCCACCGTCGGCGGCCACGGCGTCACAGCAGAGTAGAAGCCCCCGGCTGGTCTTGCCGCTGCGCGTCAACACCTCGGCGCACAACGAGCAGCTGCTCCGCGCCTCGCCGGAGCAGGCGTCGCGGCAGGAGCAGCACGAGACGCCGTACCGCACCGGCGACGAGAACTCTGGGTACTACAACCAACAACAGCGGCGGCAGCAGCAGCAGATACACGACTTTTGGCAGCACCAACACCAGCACCAGCAAGGGCAAATGCCCACTCGGCCAGTCAGAGACATGACGCGGCGGGAGCCTCTTCCCCGGGTACGACACTACGATGCTGCTCAGGAGCACGCCGATGGCACTGGTGCGTACCCCCAGCATATTGACAGGACCGCAACGTGGCCGGCCATGCCGAACTCTTCGCCATTAGAGGCACTGCATATCCCCCTGTTATCGATGACAGACTCTCGCCGGCAAAGGCAGCAGCCGCAGCCGGCACTAGCGCCGCTGACGCTCGAAAGTCTGCAGTACCTAAATAAGACCCAGCAGCAGCAGCCCGACAGTACCCGCAAAGATCACTACTTTAGTTACAATGACGGCTATAAGAAGAAAAAGAACAACGGCAGGGACCTCGACTCGAACGGCGTGTCGCCGCTCAGCAGCCCAGGCAGCAGCGTCGATGGCGACGGCAACGGACAGTCGTGGCGGGACTATGTTGTCTCGCCGGTGTCGTCGGTGTCGTCTCCGTAGAGCACACTCGACCCCCTTCCCGGATATGTTTGGAGTCGTTTCTCGCACCCATTCTCTTGTCCTCATGTTGTCTCTGCTCCTTATCTTCCTGGACAATGGATGATGTTGGTGGTGATGGAAGGGGTTGGCAGTTTCATGAGGCCATTAGATAAGTACCTAGGTGTGTATAGGGCCACACATGAACGAAAGACGTCTCAGCGAGATTGCCTGTCGTTGCAGCCCATTGGGTTTGTACAAAATGTAAGCAATTAGCAAAGGAAACTCTTATGGATCTCAAGCCTGAGCAACAACAGTTCTTTCTTGCAATATCGAAGCGCGATATAGGGCGTCTAGGGGCGCTCCGAGGACGAACCTCAAGTTGCTGAAACAAGGCAAAAGACTTCCTTGTCGGGTTCAGAAAGGACAATACAAGTTGACAATGGTGGTGCCTGTCGTGATCTATAGTGGTCATAACTATGTCTTGCTCCATAACACGAGGCGGCGGGGACTTTGCGCGAACGCATGAACGGCCATGATTGGCCACGGTGATTGACACTAGCGGAGCTGCCTTGACGATGAGGCTGTTGCCTTTGCTGCTGCTGTCGTGAAAACTCATAGGGAGCACCACGTGGTAGATCCCTGGCTTGGGGAGCCTTGCCTCCTCAGACCTTTGGGGACAAGATCGTGGCTGAGCCTTCTGGCATAGATACTAAATCAGGCCGGTGACGAGCATAGCTCTCGGCAGTCTGTACTAAACAGAGGATAGGCGGCGACCTGGACATGGGACCCCCGAGAAGAGCTTGTGAAGAGTTACGTATGTGGTTGTCGTATCTGCCCAAGGCAAACACGTTTGCTACCAGGCAGAGAATAAACTAGAGACATCGCTTGTGCGAAACACTTCAGGTCGCAGGCACCCGAATAAGACCGTTGAGTATTGACTATGCTGTAACGTGTCTTACGCGGCAGGACATGTTGGTGACAGTCCTGTGGCAGCAGAGATCCAAGGTTGTGAACCAGATTTGGCGCGCGTCAACTAAGCACACGCACCAACAAAGAAACCCGAGCAGGGACCGAGGCAGCAAGATTTCCAGAGACGGGATTGGACACTGGCAAAGTGCGATTCGCAATATGCAAAGACTGTGCTACCTGTCCTCGCGAATCACAGCTCCCACGGTCCGGCATTGACTCAGTGTGGATCTGGCCCAACCCCTCGTGCAGCACAGACAGATAGCGGTCGCGGTCGGTAGGGCTGATGGGTGGCTCGATGCGCAGTGATTCGATGGGTACGACATCCGACTCTATGCATGGGAGTGGATTTCACCCCCAGAGACCCCTGTGTCCGCTCATCAGGGACGGTTCTGTTGGCGGTGGGCAACTCAGAGTGTATTACTGCATGAGCAAAAGTGCAACTTTCTCATCACAATCGGGCCACTCGAGACCAGACGTCTTGGCCTTGTGATTGTCGGGTGTCTGCAATCCACGCTCGTCCACACCGGCGGCCCTTTGCAGGACTCTTGTAAACCTGTCCTGGTTGAAGGGATCTGTGGCTAGGTTGTTGGCAATCAGTTGCAAGACGTAGGATGAGTTGCACAGGGCCAGGGTGTAGGGCCGGCAAGGCCAAGGGGCCAGTCTGCCCAGAGAGGGCTGAGCTTGTGGCCTGCCGCATGAACAAACAAACCCTCGACTGGGAGCTCATCGCAAGCTGCTGCACACCTAGCATGGCATGTTGATTGTAATTATCTGGTGGGCAGCGTCGATGCCAATTTGCTCTGTGGGAAGCGCGACAGTCAGACGAGACCACCTGGCCTTTGCACGATGATGACGATGGTCTGGACTTCTGGGCAGTCTACAAGCAGGACTTGCCGTTCGGCGAGCGGCCGAATGCAAGGCCGTGTTGAGCCGGCGAGAAGTGGACGAGGGGCGCGGACCTTGAGGAGCACCACCTGGGCAGCAGAGCACGGATGGACAGAAGCCCCCAGAAGTGGGTGGACGGTGGAGCTACCTGACGGGCGGGCAGTGCACCGGTGCATTCGACGGTCGGATCCGATTTGTCAGGCAGCGAGATTTGACCGTCTCGGGGGTCTTGGTCTTCAATGTCAATGTGCCATCAGAGTCGAGTTCCCCGAAGTTGTGTCTCTGCTAGAGGCTAGAGTCATCTCATAGCTGCCGAGTGGACTGACCAGAGACAGACGGTGTAGCCCGGCTCCGACCATCTGGGATCTATGGATGTAGTGTGCTGAAAGCAGCTTCTGACGGATGGAGGTTTGATTCGGCCGTCTCGGAGAGATGAAGCGCGAAGCGACACGCTCGACGCTCAGTGTTCGACGCTGAGCAGAGCAGACCTCAGCACGCTGGGGCTGAGCACCCAACATCAGGACATCGGGGTGGGGCGGCGAGGGCAAATGGGCTTAGTGGCCAGCTGCTGCGCCCGGCTGCAAATCCTACGGAATGAAACCCACGGCGACAATGTGACAGTACGAGTTTCCCAGCCATGTTTCGTTTCCTCTGGCGTCCTCGAGTGTTTGGGCAAGATGCTGCTACTGCTCCGTACTCGAAGCATCGCAAGTGCAGGTTGTGCGTGCCCAGTCGCCGGGGAAAGAGTCGGACTACCGGTGGGTGCTCGAGTCTCGAGGCGCGTGTGACGGTGGTCCCTTCCGTTCCCTCCGTCGTGTCGATGGCGGGCACTGTGGGGACCTGTCCTCGCGCTACTCCCACTCCGTCCAGGACAGGCAGGGGCCCTGCAGGCTGCTGCCTAAATCCATTCCTGCTCACCCACGACACCAGACTCAAGCACGACAACCTGCACACCCACGACGCTGCCTCGAGTCGCCCGCCTCTTGACTCTGCTCCTCCCGCGTCCTTCTGACCCCGACTGCTCCTCTCTCTCGATTGCGTCCTTGTCCATCAGGTAGACACAATCCGTCCCTGTCAGCCGTCCCACTCCACACCCCACTGCATCCGTTTGCCACCGCGCTTGCCCGGGTCCTGTCTTGACATAACTGCCCCGGCCCGCCCGTTCATCAACCATCACCGCCCAACCCGACCGACCCTCGCCAACTCCTCTGGCCTTGTTCACGACAAACACACACTTTTGTCGCCATCTCGAATCGCCAAGAGCATCTCGTCCGCTTCTCGAGGTTCATGCCGCAATTAGAACTCGCTGGATCCATTATCCCGGTCTGGCCGTGACCCCTCGCCACTCAACCTGAGCCAAGGCATACTCGCATCTCTTCTGAGTAAGGACGACCTTTTGTTATCCACGCTTGACAACGTGCCTCTCTTCTCAACCCCGCCTCGCACTGGGCCGTCTTTCGACACCTCAGGCCAATATCCCCTTCGGTGTGTCGAAGACATTGGGTGACTCACAGCCCGGTTCAGTCTCGGGGACTGCACAGCTACAGTGCTAACCCCTCCGCCTCTCGTCACAGCTTTGCCAACCAGTTGGTTCGCCTGGGTACATACATCCCATCAGTCCTTGTCACTCGATCTTCCCCTCCTCAGCTTTCAACATGTCCTTCTCCAACCCTCGAAGGACACCTGCCCCTTGCCAGGAAGGGCACGGTGAAGGCCTCAAGATCAAGACGAACAACATTCTCCGCAAAGGTGCTACTTTCCACTCTCCCACCACTCCTCCATCCGGCCCTCCTTCTACGTTCAGAGTGCCATCTCTTCCTCGCCGGTCGCAGACAACACTAGAGGATGTTGTCGATGCGCACCGTCGTCGTGCCCTCCTGACCATTGGCGATATCGATAAGACCTTGTCTGGTGGCAAGTCCACCACACCTTCTCGTCGCTCATCTCGCGACGACACCCTCGCCGTCCCTCGTGGCTTCCTGGACCACACGGTCATGCCCGACACCATGGCTGGCACAATTCCCACACCAGACAGGCGGGTTCTCCGCCCCCGGAACCGTCGCAGCAACCAACACGAGTCTGACAGCGGTCTTGGTTCGTCGCTCGATTCGGCAACACAAAAGCAAAAGGACGCCGCTGTCACTGCTGGCGCCATTACCCGTTCTGGTGCCTCTTTTCGCAATGACTCGTTCGGCCGCCTTAGCAGCCGCGCCATCAACCGTATCACAGAGCACACTCTGCAGCCCTTGCTGGACAACGAGAAGCTCAAGGACTTCCGCCCTATTGTTCTAGACTGCCCGAGGAGGATTCAGGAGCGCCAAATCGTCTGCCTTCGGGATCTTGAAAAGACTCTGATCTTTATGGCACCGGTGAGTGAACTCGAAAACGAGTCCGGTATCTGGGGAGTTACTTACAGGATGTTGTGTTTGAAGGAGCGGGCAAAGACTGCCGACCTGTATCGCGAGTTCTGCCTTACTTCGATTCAGTGCATTCAAGCCACCGTGGAATACCTCTCGGATCGTGAGCAGACCCGGCCCAACGACAGGCCATACACCAACGGCTACTTCATCGATCTCGTCGAGCAGATTCGCATGCATGCCCAGCAAATGCAAGAAGCTCGCGAGAGACAGGCCTCTGGTGAGGCTGCCGACGAACTGGATGTCGACCCGTATGTTTCTCTTCACCAGCTATGCATCCTTCCACCTACTGACATCAACACCAGCACCGACGAGGTCAAGCTCATGGGTGGTCTCTCCCAAAACGGACGGCCTGCCGAGCTCGTCAGAGTAAAGAAGAACGGCAAGGCCATCTCCCTGGCTACTGGCCAGCCTATTGATGACTACAACGAGGAGTCCAAGGATGGCCCCATTAGCTTCAAGCGTTCCATGAGCCAGCAGCTCGAGGACGAAGAGGAGATTATGCGGTCAATGGCTCGCCGCAAGAAGAATGCCACGCCGGAGGAGCTGGCGCCCAAGAAGTGCAAGGAGCCAGGATGCAGCAAGGAGTTCAAGCGCCCCTGTGATCTTACTAAGCACGAAAAGACGCACTCGCGGCCGTGGAAATGCCCCTTCACAACCTGCAAGTACCACGATTACGGCTGGCCCACCGAGAAGGAGATGGACCGCCACGTCAACGACAAGCATTCTTCGGCACCGGCCATGTACGAGTGTCATTTCAAGCCGTGCCCTTACAAGTCCAAGCGCGAGTCCAACTGCAAGCAGCACATGGAGAAGGCTCACGGCTGGACTTACGTCCGGACCAAGACAAACGGCAAGAAGGACGAAAGCGTCAAGGGCAGCTCCTCGGTTCACCCGACGCCTGCCCTCAACAACCTTCCCACACCAAGCAGCGACCACACCAACCCCATCATGACCCCTCCCGACGAAATGATGCTTGGTTCGGGCTTAGACTTCCCCATCTATCCTTCCAACGAGCAGTTCCAGGATCTTTTCGGTGTCCCCCACCTCGACGGTGACATCCACCTTGACTTCTCCCCCGAAGACCTCACCCCAGAGGAGCTGTCATCCCCTCTTGAGCACGGTACACCCTCGACGGATGCTGGTCAGTTCAATGCCTTCCAGGAACTCACCCCGGATTTCACCGGGCAATTTGAGGACATCTACGGAGCGCACGTTCAACTGCCCACACCTCCCAACAACTTCTTTAACAAGGAGTTTACAGCAAACTTCAGCATGGGCCAAGACATATCTCTCGGAACCAACCAGCCACAGTTTTCGCCTTCTGGCCAGGGCAGTGCCATGCTCTATACCCCCACATCAATGGTAGACTTTGACGAGGGCTTTATCGACGAATTTGCCGTCAATGGCCAGATTGGCGAAGATTTCCCTCTGTTCCCTACTGGCACTCTGAACAAGTCCATGGAGCTCGATCCCACTATCTTCGGCACAATCCCTCCAAGCCTGGCTGCCGGTTTCACACAGCAATCCTCTCAGGACTTCATGGACTATTCGGTGGACTGGTCTGGGGACTTTGTTAACTTCCCAGAGCAGCACTAAGCCTTGGGGTGTACGTGCACAGGCTCTGTCTACTTTACGATGTTACGATTATGATTAGAAGCGTTGGCCACTGCAGGCACTGCGACTTGGACGGATCAAAGGGTGACAGAATCGGGCTTTGGAGTTGAGTAACACTCCTCTGGGCCCTTGTACATAATTAAATCATCTTTGATTTTCTTGAGCTTGCCAAATGTTTTTTTCCGTCTTCCTTTACTCCGGACGGCGCGCGAGTTGAACAGAGCACGGGGTGGCAAACAGATGGGGTGCCAGTGCTGCACAGGCCTTTGGTTGCTAGTCCAACCCAGCTTTATAGGAGATCTTAAATTTCTTGGGACGAATGGATCCAAAACCCCCTCCACTTCAACACTAGCCTTATCTTGTGAATATCACTGCACCGATCTTGTGATGATGATATGAGACTGACAAGCACATCCGGCGGTTTGGCGCAAATTTTTCTGATGTGAACCGAGGTGCTTTGCTCTTGACGATCTCTGCCGTCTGAGAAAGCTTGTCGTGCGCAGTTGCCAGGTGTTGTATGTACTGCAACTAAAAACCAGTTATAAATGCAATGGCTGGGTGGAGCTGGGAAACGGACAGATGCGCGCGGTGGTCGCAGCTTCTTAAGGCCTGGTCAAGGAGTGGGGCCATGCCCGCCCTCCACTCTAAAATTGCTCCGTGAGGCCAATTTTTTCTTCTTTACACACCACAGCTTCCTGCAACCACTACCAACTCTAAGGCACGCACGCCGAGCTCGCGACGAGCGCAGATAGCTACAAAGAAGACGTCGGAGCATCGCACTGTATTCTACGCGTGTGGACTGCTATAAGCAACGTCTTCAGCTCAGACCTCGAGCCATGCTCCCGAATTACAGAGCATGCCTCGAGAGCTTCCGGAGCCTCACCCGTAAGTCTCGATACCATTCCTCCAGTCTGCTATTCCTTCACTCGCCAGCAGCAAACACCTCCCACTACTGCCGCTGTTGTTTCTCTACTTCTTTGAGCACTGCCTGTGGTCTTCACTTCGACACACTTCCCCTCTTCCTGCCTCTGAAAGAAAAGCTCCACGGAAATGATGACTCGGGCACCGCAAGGGCCCAACCTACACATATATCACATAGGAAGAGCCGTATGAGACCGTCTCTGAGGCGGCAGCGGGGCTAAGCTCGGCCGCGGGCTTCATGCTCGTGGTCGACTCTGCTCTTCTCCTCCTCCTCGAACTCGTCTTCTTCCCCTCACAGGGTTAAAGGGGGCTTGTTCCTGGCTGGGCCATGCGGCGATACACCTCTTCCCTACGACAGGCAGCCGTCTCCAGGAGTGCCGGGTAGGGTGCTTGGACTGACTGCGTGTGCACCGTCATGTGCTTTGCCGCAGTCCTGGTCCCACCCATGCCGGTGTCCTGGTGGGTGGCTGCCTCGTTTGGGGACAAGTTCAGGGTCCGATGGTTTTCCCGGTGGGGATGTGTTGTGCTTATAACTTGGTTTCTGATTCCGTGGTCTTTTGAGAGCTTTCTTTTGGAGTGGGCGGGCGACAAGATGGCAGAGGGAAATCCCTCTGGTCCCCCTTTGCCTTCCTACTTTTCCCCATCTCCCCTTTTCGGGCATCTTCTCCTGGGCAGCGCCTTCTGTCAATATTACAACTGGAGCTCGACAAGACTGACCTTTCATTTAGGATGCCGACAGTGTGCATGCGAGATTGCGCGTTGGAACGTGTCTGCCATATGATCAACCTGATACTGGAACACACGCATGAGAACGGGGCTCCGTCAGCCAAGATAAGAAAAGGACGTTTATGAGGAGACTTCAGGTTATATATATCAAAAGCACCCCACCAAAGCCTTAATGAATCATCCTTCTCATGATGAAATATCATCGTGATTGTTCTTTTGGTATATTCTGATCACTGTAGCTTCAAATTGAATGATTTTGTGCTCGCTCTCCTGCGCCTCTTTTCTAATTGACCCCATCTGGCTTCTGAAAGCGTACCGTCCAACTCCTGAAAATGCCAGGTAAATGTTACAGTAGAACAACAACAAAAACAGTCGAGCAATGCAATGTTCGGTATGTCTAGTTCGTGCTTGTGTCCGTCACCACGCGGAGCGGCAGGAAGCGGACTCCCCCCTCTCTGTTGGGCAACAACCTATCAGCTCTTCTATCTGGGCTCAAACTTTAGGCTTGATTCCCTTCGCCCGCGCAATGTCGTCCGCGGCGTCCTTGATCATGAAACTATGCAGACGAACAATATCAGCCAATCGTATCATGAAAAAGTAACTTCCAGAAGAAGGTGACATACTTGTACCACATGACGCACGGCGCAATAGTGCCCAAGTGCCACAGGCTGTGCGCGTCGAGGGCGCCCGCCCACGGTGGGAAGTCGAGCAGCTCAAGGCCCATGACGAGCATGATGAAAGTGACAATCATCCCTGGCCACGCTGTCCACCAGTCGCGCGTCTCGCGCCATTTGACAATGCTGAATGAGGTCCAGAGCACGTTCTGTAAGAGCCCGACGGCAACGTTGGCGGCCATGTTGTATGAGTAGTCCCAGCGCCAAAACTTAAGGTAAGAGACGTGTGCGGTGTACAGGGAGACACACACCAGCGTCCAGAGCGCGAGAGTGCCAGAGCGGTCGGTCCGGTCGAGCCGGAACACGCGGACTACGCCGTAGTAGAGGCCGTAGAGCACGCTGGCGCCCGCGGCGAAGTAGTCGAGCTGCTCGGTGGCGACAAAGTCGCGCGTGTGGAAGATGGCACTGAAGGTCCATGTCGCGGTGCCCACCCAGGCATAGAGCAGGCAGAACGGCCGCATGCTGTAGCCCTGCGGGATATGTTTGCGGATCTTGGCTAGCCCAGCCTGGTGCGCGGCCAGGTTGCCCAGGCTAAAGAGCACGCTGAAAGGCTCCTGCATGCCGAATACGCGGAGAAACGGCCACTTGCCGTGGAACTGAGTAATCGGCTCGTTCCGGCTCACGCGGTGCTCTGTGATGATGTGCTGGCAGGTATAGTCACATTCGTGCGGGCAGGTCCAGAAAAGGAGCCGGCGGTGAAGGGCTGTGTAATTTTGTAAGAGATACGTGGTCAGTCTCGGAACTTGAAGCAGAGACGTCTGCCGCGGGCCAGGGAGAGAGCGTGTGCGTATGAGACTAACGGATCTTGGTCGGGTGGTCCCTTGGGTCGCAGTTATCGCGTTCGCAGACCTGGTTAGGAGAGAAGAGGACGGTATGTCAGCCTGATGCTCTGCGACGACGACAACACGAGCTCGATAGCAGCGGAGCGGATGTAGTGTCCAGTCATACCTTGATACACTCGCGGAACTCTGGCAACCTGTCACCGAGGGACGCCTTGGCGGGCGTGGCGAGCATACAGAACACGGCGACAAGCAGGAGCACTGCCAGCCACGGTAGCCTCATCCTCCTGGAGCTCACAGCCATCATGTGTTGCCTCGAGTCGGCGGGGAGCTCCTACGAGGTGAAATCAGAGTTGGAAGAGGCCGGCGGGCGGCGATAGGTGGTGGCGAAGATGAGGTTGGAACTTGCGAGAATGTCAGGAAAGGGTCGTCGTCGGTCTCGAGCAGTTGCCGGACCATCCAGGTGCTCGTGTCCAGGTGATCACGCTTAGCTCGGGGCTTTCCAGGGTCATCGTAGAGCTTTCCGTTGGCCAAGCTCAGTTCAGGGGGCCAACTCGAGCCTGGACAGGGCCTGCGATTGCGGGGAACACCAGCAAGGGTTACACTTGCACCCCGAGACTCCGGCAGGCACGCCCATGGAAGTCCGGGAAGCCCTGGAAGTCCGGGAAGGTGCGGCGCCTTCCCCACGAGCATGCACGCAATCAGTGCGCCAAGCTTCCACCTCTTTCAACACCATCAACTAGGGCGACCGCCCAACATGCTTCATCTGTGCCATTTCAACTGTTCTATGTTCCCTTTTTCTGAATATCTGAATATCTGGACCTCTGAACTTCTGAGACATAATCTTTTGCCACTACTACTTTGCGGTACCCAGCCTATGACGTGATACAAGAGCAGATGCGGCCAGACTAGCAAAGGCTACATGACATCACATGATGACGATATCCCTTGTGGGAAATTTGTCGCGTCCATACTCGAAGCCGTAAGCCGTACAGAAACCAACGCGGCCGAACGTGCCATCGCCGCGATCTTCCAGTATCAGCATGAAGCGGTCACTGTTGGACCTCGATGCTACCAGCGCCCAGCAGTCCCGTGGGCTGTCGCGATCCAGGTCGAGCACGCAACCTCCACAGCGGTCTACGCCGTCTGCCGTTATTCCGCTCGCGAACTCAAGCGACCCAACATCGCCTCCCTCGGGATGAGGCAGATATCTCGCTTGCTCAAGTAGACCCCTGATTCGGATGCTCCCAATCGGCTGTGCACATGCTGGATCGCCCTCCCCGATTTCCATGGCCACCTCGAGGATCTCGTACCAGTCCTCTCCGTTCCCTATCCTCAGTGCCCAGTGGTCAATGTGGCCATCTAGGCTGGCCCAGCTCCAACTTGGGGCACGATACTCCTGCCTCGGATGTCTTAGCTCCTCACACTTGTCAGCGCTCTGATAGCCCCAAACCGGTCTACCGCTGACGTGTGCATAGCTGGCGCCCCATAGAAGACCACGAGCGAGATCCTCCTTCCAGAGACCAGCGAGGTAGGTCGATGAACCCGAGGAAATCCGGGGTGGTTGAAGCAGTGCTGCTGCTCCTGCTAGTGCCGGGAGCTTGTCCGATTCAACTGTGAGGTTCCGTGTGGTGTACTCTTCCAGCAGCTCGTACCACTCTCTCCAGCGGGAGTGGTCCCCTTCCTGGCTGAGTCTCGCACGCAGGGCGATGAACTTGCCCATCACGTTGCCGGTTGACTGACCGTCCACGACTGGCCCATCTTCGCAGCTGAAGTGCTTCTGGCATTCCCAGAACATCCGCTCTCTACCGATGTGCAGCACCGTTGGAGCCAGGAGCCGCTCTTGCATGCACCATGCTCGCGTCGTAAGCGGACAGGCCGCCAGGTAATCGTAGACGTGCCCAAAGGTCTTCTGCACCGCGAACCTGTCGTTGATGACGGCCTGGGGGGTCCTATCGGCGTGCAGGAAGCCTGTGGTGCTCGAGGGTGACTCAAGCGCGGAGATGACGATCTTGGCGCCAGCATAGATGGAACCCATCAGACGTGCCTCGCGGGACCAGTCTTCGCTCGAGTCCTGGATAATGCACAGCGCATCGATCCAGAGGTAGCGTATGCCCAGAGCCCTGGTAACCCATATGGCGTCGCGGAAGTTCCGTGGCAGGTCGTTGGCGTGCAGGCCTCGCAGTCTCTCGCCGTGGTTCTTCATTATCGTTCGAGCCGGAATGTCACCTCCCCAACAATGACTGAGCGCGGCGTAGTCGTCAACTTCGGAGCCGTGGGCTTCATAGATTGAGATGTCGTCCGTGGCTGAGGTACCGAGATCAAGTACCCTCGTGGGCAGGATAGGCGGTTTCTGTACTCGATATTTCGCCGCACAGTCCTTGTGCTCATCCAAACAGTTTTGCCGCCACTTGGCGACCTGCCTGGAGATATGAACCGGAGCAAGAGTGGTGGGAATGGCAGGCGTCCCGTACGATCCAAGGACGATGTCCGTGTCGTCGTGGACGTCCACGTTATCGTTCTCCCCCACCCGGTGGCAGACGCGGAAGGTGTGTAGTGGCACAGAGCCGATTATGTCGGTCCCTATGCGCATGCCTAAGAGGCCCTTGCGGAAGCCGGCGCGGAAGTGACCTTTTCTTCTATTCTCGCCAACACGGCCCTGCTCCCACCATGGGTATAAGCCCAACCAGCCCTCGCAAAGGTCCAACTCGCCTTCCTCGGCTGCTTTGACTTGGTTCCTTAGCTGGGAGAGGTCGGAGTAGAGAACGTCGCACATATCACACGCCGACGAGCTGTCTTTGAGGGCCGCCATGGACTCGTGGTGGCGATAGCCTGTGCCCCAGGAGCTGCCCATGAACCTCGTTGTCTCTGGGTCCGAGCCGAACGATGTCCAGCGGCCGTGCAAGGGGTGGTCGCTGTTGCTAGCCGTGCTGTCTCGCGACTGCCGACTGTTGAATGTAAATAAGTCCTCGAGAAACCCGTGGCACAAGGTGCACAATTTGCCCTTGATTTCGAGTTGGGCCGCGAGTGCGAGGGCAGCTGCTGACAGGGTTTGTTCATGGCCATCGTGGCCTTGGGAACCTACAATAGCATGCTCCAGCACACGAGCCATTTTGCAGAAGATCAAAGTCTTTGTAAATTCCACAAAGTGTGCTGTATCAAAGGTCCTTGGCCTAGCAAAGTGCGAGTGAGCAAGCTACAGTCGTAGTCGAGTTGCCTTGTTGCTTCGGGAATATAATTATGGAGCAAGCTGACATGGGCAGCTTGGCAGGGCTATCAGGCTCTCACGCAGCATGCAATTTTTCCTCCATAAATCGATATCGTGATACTTGTATTGGGCGAAAGTGACTGTTGTTCACACTCTTTAGCTTGAGTCGTGATTCAGTTTTGCCCGAGCAAGCACGCAGATGCGGGAACTAGTGTATCGAGATCTTGCAGTCGAAGCTGGGCGTTCATGTGGCCTGTCTGTGTTTACGTTTTAGTTTGCCTTTGATTTTCAACTTCGTAAGACTAAGTCAATATTTGCATAGTTTCTCCCACCCCCCACTCCCGCTTAAGGCAGAGCAATGACCTCAATCTCAACGTCGACGTTCTTGGGCAGCTGCTTGACAGCGACGCAGCTACGGGCAGGCTTGTGCTGGATCCACTTTGCGTACTCTGTGTTGACGTCGGCGAAGTTTGCCATGTCGGTGAGGAAGATCGTAACCTTGACGATGCGCTCGATGGACGAGTCAGCGGCTTCAAGGACGGCCTTGATGTTCTTGAAGACGGCGGCCGTCTTGTCGCCAATGGTACCCTCGACGAGGTTGCCCTGGGCGTCACAGGGAATGGAGCCGGAAAGATAGATCGCCGATGGGGTCTTGATGGCGTGGGACTGCAGAGGATAAGATTTGACAAGGTCAGCCTTGGGTCTGTGCAGGAGGCCATTATACCGTCAGGTGCCGTCCCTGTGTTGGAGCTTGCTTACGTAGGGGCCCAGAGCTGTGAGCGGGACAGTCAGCGATTGGCATGTTTCGGGGTGGATAGAACCATGATGGCTTACCGGGGGCAGCCTCGCTGCTGTTAATGTGAGTGAAGTCGGCCATTGTGCGAGCGTGTACTGTGCTGGAGAGTGCAAGTTGTGGTAGGCGGCGAGATGGTGTTGTGGTGGAAGTGATCAGTGGACGTGGGGTAATGGCTTTGGTGAAGCTGGAGGTAAGTGCGAGCCTCCGAAGAGCGGACCGCATCATGGCAACGGACTGGACTGAAAGTGGACCTCGTGAGATGGGAAGAGCAATAAACGGGAGCAATTGGAACAGCTGGGCAGTTTCGATTCCAGAAACGGAGACTTCACATCCCCGCGGGCTTCATCGCGGCTGCTTGTTTGGTCTTCTGCGGCTACGGGCGGCCGAAGCTGTCCCTCAAGGTGAGGGAAGACCTCCGTATTTCGGCAGTGAGGGAGCGGGGACAGTGTCTATACTTGGAAGCACTGTTTCGTGAACTGTACGGAGACTTTCGGCTCAGCCTCATATCTAACTGATATTAGGATTCATTCATGATCTCACTCGACTCTTGAGGACGCGACCTGCACGAGCATGCGTTACAAAAACGAATCTATGTGCCCACTCAGGTATTGCCTGCTGAAGAAGAGCTTGCCTCCCACTATGCCGTAGATTAGCTTCTGTTACAGTCGTGGAGTCGTGCTCCGTTGCAGTCCAATTGATTTATCGAGACGCCACGGACAGGGACGCGTCGCTAGATCAGCAACGCTACAAGCCTAGCCGGTCCCACTGCAGTGCCTGGTCGACACTTACACTTTTCTAGAACAATAGAGACCCGCACAATGCCCGGCTCTGAGTGGCTGCCACAACCGTGTTGAGAAACATCGAGCTGTGTGAACAAGTGGCCTGAACCTGGCCAGGAGAGAAATGTGCCCCCTGCCTCCACAGCTTGGAAGAACCCCTGTGCCAGCACGCTGTAGCTGTCAAAAGTGCCTGTCAAGGGATGGATGCTGCACGCTGAGCTCCAGCACCAAGCTACGAATAAGGAGGCATCCGCGAATTCCTTTCCTTCTCTTCCTCTTCACGCTCGCTGCTCGACCACCTCGAGCACCATCGCAGAAGAACGACTCTGCTTGTCACAGGTCGTCACCCTCAGGTTGGTGCAATTGCATCACCTTCCCTTTTCTTCTTAACCGTAAGTAAGTCGTTGCCCCCCTCTTCCACCATGCCTTCGACCCAACCCCCCATTGGGGTCTTCAGAACCATTACTAATTTACACGGCCTTTTCTTCATGAACAGCTTCCGTCATTCTCGAACTACCTGAGAATAGTTGCCCACCATGACTTCTCCCCAGGGGAGCTTGCGCCAGCGTAGTGTCGTCTCCAAGAAGAAGTCGGCCACGGATCTCAAGGCCTCAGACCAGACGACTGCCGTCACTCTCAAGGCACCCACTGGACCATCTTCTGAATGGGACTACAGAATTGGATTCATCGTCATCACAGCTCTTGCCTTTGTCTCTCGATTCTGGGGTATCAGCCACCCTGACCAGGTCGTATTTGACGAGGTGCACTTCGGCAAGGTAAGCAGGCCAAGCTAGACTGCCCGACTTGTTGGTGCCATTGTTTGTCGAATCTAACGCGATACATCTGTCATCTAGTTTGCCTCACACTATCTCGAAAGGACCTACTTCTTCGACGTCCACCCTCCTTTCGGAAAACTACTATTCGCCTTTGTGGGCTGGCTCGTCGGCTACGATGGCCACTTCCATTTCGATAACATTGGCGACTCCTACATTGTCAACAAGGTTCCCTATGTCGCCTTTCGCGCGCTTCCCGCCCTCCTTGGGTCTCTTACCGTCTCGGTCACGTACCTGATCATGTGGGAGTCTGGCTACAGTCTTCCCGCCTGCATTGTCGCTTCCGGTCTTGTCCTTCTCGACAATGCCCACATTGGCCAGACTCGCCTCATCCTTCTTGATGCGACTCTCATCTTCGCCATGGCCTGCAGTCTGCTCTGCTACATCAAGTTCTATAAGCTCCGCCACGAGGCTTTCAGCCGCAAGTGGTGGAAGTGGCTGCTCTTGACTGGTTTCGCTCTCTCCTGCGATATCTCGGTCAAGTACGTAGGTCTGTTCGCGTTTGTGACCGTCGGGTCTGCGGTCATCATTGACCTGTGGGATCTCCTCGACGTCAAGCGTATTGGCGGTGCACTTAACCTCCGACAATTTGGTAACCACTTCATTGCGCGTGCGGTGGGACTCATCATTGTCCCCTTCTTCTTCTATCTCTTTTGGTTCCAGGTCCACTTCGCTATTCTGAACCGCTCCGGTCCTGGCGACGACTTCATGACCCCTGAGTTCCAAGAGACCCTTTCGGACAATGTCATGCTTGCCAACTCGTTCGACATTGAGTTCTACGACACAATCATCCTACGTCACAAGGAAACCAAGGCCTATCTGCACAGTCACGAGGCCAAATACCCTCTCCGCTATGACGACGGCAGAGTTTCTAGCCAGGGCCAGCAAGTGACCGGATACCCTTTCGATGATCTGAACAATCACTGGCAGATTATGCCTGCTGTCAACGACGGTGTTACGGGCAAGCGCGTCAAGAACCATGACCTCGTCCGCCTACGCCATACCGTTACCAACACCGTCCTTCTCTCGCACGATGTTGCCTCGCCTTCATACCCTACTAACCAGGAGTTTACTACTGTCTCCATGGAAGATGCATATGGACCACGCGCCGCTGATGCTCTGTTTGAAATCCGCATCGAGCACGGCAAGCAGAATCAGGACTTCAAGAGTGTTTCCAGCCACTTCAAGCTCATCCACAACCCCAGCAAGGTTGCCATGTGGACACACTCCAAGCCGCTTCCTGAGTGGGGTCATAAGCAGCAGGAGATCAACGGCAACAAACAAATTCCGCCGAGTTCCAACGTCTGGCTGGTTGAGGACATACCCTCTTTGCCAACGGACTCCCCTCGCCGCATCAAGGAAGAGAAGAAGGCCAAGACCCTCCCCTTCCTTCGCAAGTACTTCGAGCTCCAGCGGTCCATGTTCTGGCACAATAACCAGTTGACCAGCAGCCACCCTTACTCCAGCCAGCCTTACCAGTGGCCGTTCTTGCTCCGTGGTGTCAGCTTCTGGACCCAGGCCGATACCCGCCAACAGATCTACTTCCTTGGCAACCCTATTGGCTGGTGGCTTGCTAGCAGTCTGATCGCCGTTTACATCGGTATCATTGGTGCAGACCAGATCTCGCTTCGCCGTGGTGTCGATGCTCTGGACCACCGCACTCGGTCTCGCCTCTACAACTCGACCGGTTTCTTCTTCTTGGCCTGGGCAACACACTACTTCCCATTCTTCCTAATGGGCCGTCAGCTCTTTTTGCACCACTACTTGCCTGGTCACCTCGCGTCTTGCTTGATCGTCGGCTCGCTTGTGGAGTTTGTCTTCAATGGTGAATCTTCTGCCGAGGAGACAGTCTACGTGGAGAAACTGGGCAAGAAGGTCCGCACCAGCGGTCCCCGTCACCACGTGACAGCCAAGGAGCGTTTTGCTGGCCAGAGCCAGGTTCCTGCTTGGGCTGCATGCGGCGTCATTCTGAGTTTGGCTTTCGCCGGCTGGTACTACTTCCTTCCGCTCACCTACGGCTACCCCGGCTTGAGTGTCGAGCAGGTCGTTGCTCGCAAATGGTTGGGCTACGATCTTCACTTCGCCAAATAGATGGCGTAACATGAAAGACGGATGCCAGTTTCGTAGTAGGTGAGACCATGCTAGGAAAATAGAAGCAGGGACCCGTGAACTAGGTGGTCTCTAGAAGAAGTAGATCGGCGCTGTGGTGTCTATGGCCTGGGCAGAGACATTTTGTGATTTATATAAAAAGTCACGCCGCACGGGCTGCGAGCGCGAGCCGCTCAGGCCTTCATAAACTTGTAATACATCTCCTATAGTACTGTGCTGAGATTTAGACGTAGGTCTTGCATTCTCAAATGTGCAAGCCACAAGCCCCAGCAAGAAGGTCAACTATCGCGTGCATTTCGGCAGGACACTCTGCCCAATAACCAGTCATTAGGTGATGCTTGCAGTGGCCGTATATCTTCTATACAATGTGTACCACATATATACTCTGCTCTACACCCACGAGCGCTACTTCACCAGCCTGGGGCTCCTTGTGGGCGACTCTCAAGTCTCCGCGAACGAGTATGCGCGCTTGGACGCCTCAACGGGGATCTCAATCTTGCCCTCCTCAATCTCCTTGCCATCGACTTTGACGCCCGCGCGCATCACGTCGCCGGGGACCACGGGGCCTACGCCCTTTGGCGTGCCCGTGAGGATGATGTCGCCCTTGTGAATAGTCATGACTTTGGAAATGTCGCTGAGGATCTGCGGGATGCGGAAGAGCATGAGGTTGGTGGAGTCGGACTGCTTGGTGGTGCCGTTGACCGAGAGGTACAGCTCGGCAGCGTGCGGGTCCGGGATGGCCGACTTTGGAATGACGCCCGACATGGGCAGGAACGTGTCGAAGCCCTTTGCGATGGACCAGGGAAGGCCCTTTTTTTTGGCCTCGTTCTGGACGTTGCGAGCCGTCATGTCGATGCCGATGGCGTAGCCTGTTTGAATAGAGGGGGAAAGTGTCAGTCTTTCATTTTTCTTCTTCTGGGAGTATAGGAAAGGCTGGGTAGATAGGGATTTGGCGGCGACTTGGGACATACTCTCAATAGCGTCGAGAGCGCCCTTCTCGTCGGCGGCGTCGAGGTCGCGGACCTCCTTGCCCATGATGAGCGCGAGCTCAACCTCGTAGTGCACGTCGACGCCCGTGGGGCAGACGACGGGGCCCTCGCCGGGCGTCACGATGGACGAGGTCGGCTTGAGGAAGAAGAAGGGCTGCTTGGGGCGAGCGCTGTTGAGCTCGGTGATGTGGTCGCTGTTGTTATTCGCCTCCGGGAAAGTGATATGTCAGTGGTTTCTTTGATGTGGCTATACATGTACAACTAGGCAGGTACTTGAATTCCTTTGTCGTGTTCTGGTCTGGAGACCGAGACTGGGCGGAGGCGTGGACTCACGCATAGTTGCGGCCGATACAGACGACCTTGCCGGCTCTCCGCAAGGAGGCGGCGTCCGAGATTGAGCGTGGCATGATGGACGTGTGCTTGAACTGGAGATGGAACCAGTTAGTATGGTGTAAACAAGGCAAATGCGTTCCTCGGACTTGGTGACGCAAGACTTACGGGTGTGGCAGAGCGGGAGCCGAGGCGGAGGAGAGGGGAGAACCTGGCAGCCATTGTTGTCGCTGGGCGCAGAGATGATTACGGAAAGAAGCGCACGGCTACGTTGAGCGAGGATCGGTGGCTGAAGAATTGATATCGAGCAGCTAGAGCGCATGTGCAGAATATGTTGTGCAGGGAACGACAGCGATGTTCGGAGACGTGTCCGAGATTCGGAGGATTGACAGCGTGGAGGGGCGAGTCCGAGCCGCTCCGCCGAGCTTCTATTCCGGTGGAAACCGGGGCCGCCCCAGTTTCTGAGCTTCCCCCGGGGCCGGCTGGCAACGCCGTTCGAGGCCGGCCTGGGCGGCTGATGGACGACATTAGGGACATGATCGCGTGCGGTTTTCGAGGACAGGAGACTGCACTCGGTGTCGTGAGTAACGGCTGAAATAGCGACAACCAGCAAAGCCGTGTTCAAGCTCGTCCTGGCGTATACTCGGCATTTGAGTGAGCCGCCATGCTGGGCACTACGCGCGCCAATCAGTGCCAGTAATGGCTTTTTGAGGATACAAGCCATCTCTGATGCGCGATGTACATAAACCAAGATGTGCTTGCCAGGACTGGGCCGGGACTGGACCAGTCTCGCCAGTCGATCGCCCTGAAGGCTGCTCTGTCGAGGACATGTCCCTGGGTGCACCGGTTAGCACCACTGACATGGACAGGGTTGTTGGCAGATGGGGTTGCGTCGCATGACGGTTGTGGTCTCCAACATTTCCCTCTGTAGATGCAGAGTTCGGGGTGCTCGAGCCCCCCGGCGCGAGGGGAAACCACTCGCCACTGTTCAAGGTTCTTCTTCCCCAGACTCTGGACATGCTTGATCGCGAGGGGGTGGATTACGAATCCATGTTGTCCGGTTTCTTTGGCGATTAAATACTAGCCTGCTGCCCTGCCGAAAACGCCCCTCCCGAGTTCTTCCCCACCTGCCGTTTTCCTGCTGCGAAGCTACATCATCCTTACCGTGGCCTGGGCCATCTTGGCTCTAATTCTCGTGCCACCTTGCATCATCTGCGCTGTTCAGCCCAAAGCACTCTCCCGTCACGCGTTGCCCGCAAGCTCCTACTGACCCAGGTGAAATCGATAACCCGACACGAACAATATCCGTCAAAACATCCCACAAACTACACACGTGATACCATGGAGGCTCTACAGCTAGCTCAAATGTTAGCTGACCTTAACGATCTGCAAGCGGCTGCAAGTCTACCGATGCCATTCCACTCGGACAGGTTCTGAGCTGACACCTACTTCTTCCGTCATGTAGCAAGACCAAAATGCGGCCAAAGCCCTTGTCAGCGCCAGCAAGACCCTCGATCGCATAGAGCAAGTCCAGCCCACGCCCACGCCCCCGCGCGGCTCGGACGCTGCGCCAGGCTCGCCGCCTGCCGGCCCCCGGAGGATGACAGACAAGTTTGGTCGCCGCATATTTTCACCACCCATCTCGAGAGCCAACTCGGCGGTGGCGGGGACCCCGGCCTCTGCGCCAAGTACTCCCAGGGACGAGGTACGGCCCCTCACAGTCGCCTTCTTGCGAGCAAGAGTCGCGGTAGCTGACGTGGGCTTTTTACCCTCTCACCAGGGTGCTGACACAGATATCGACCGGGCATCGACGCTGCTATCACTGTACGAGCTTCGTGCTAGGGTTAGAGAGCAGGACAACAGCAGCCTGGTCAAGGCCCGCGAGAAGGTCAGCGCGCTCGCCGCGAAGCAGCAGCGGACGAGCACGGACCTCGCAAGTCGCTATAACTACCCCAAGTGACGAGAATCTGTTTGGGTGCGGACGGATTTCTCCGGAAGGCGTTGTCCATTGCTCTTCTTTTTAGCATGTCTTGCTTTTCGTCTCCTTATAATAACAAAACTGGCGTTTGGACGGGACTAGGGGAAACGGCGTGTAAATTCGTACGAACCCGATCAAGTTTCTAGGGTATTCTGGTATGCCTTGCTTCACCACTCCAAGTTTGGTAATAGCTCTTTTCTGTGGGTGTGCAAGCACCACGTCCGGCTGGGAATGCAAGAGGTCGAGGATTGCTTCACAAGAGATACCTATCTAGGTGCCTAGGTAGGTACATTCTAGTAGCAAAGTACATAAATCATGTATACAGTGGAGCCCGCGGTGCATGACAATCAATTAACACGCGATTGACTGTTAGTATGTCCAACGACACTCGAATCCAAATGTGATAAATTAGCTGACACGCCCTACTTTCCTCTACGCTGGTGGGCAGTGAAGGTTCCCAAGCTACAGCGTACGTTACTTACTTATAGGTAGCTGGAGCACCTGCTTTTACACAGAGCTGTTGGGCTTCCTTGCAAGGCCAGACCCACCCAGCGGTCCCGCTAATCATCCAAATCTCCAGCGATTATCCCGACGTCACGCTTCCCTTTCTAAATTTTGGTTTCAACTTTGTCAACCTCGATCTATGCGACGGAAGACGCGCCATCAACAACCTACGACTCAGCCCAGCCTCACCGAACCGAAATCTCATAGCATCGATACGGAAACGCCACGAACGGCTCGAAGATCTTGTCGCCATGGCGGCCAGCGTCGATGCCAAGCTCCTCAGAGCTACCAAATTCCCGGTCGAATTCAACCAGAAGGTCGACTTCCAGAAGGTCAACCTGCAGGTCATGAAGAAGTAAGCACATACTTCAGTGCCGCCAAAGATTCGCCAATGGGAAGACATACGAACAATACTAATGCTGGGAACAGATGGATTGCCAGTAGGATCTCCGAGATTTTGGGAGCAGAAGACGATGTCGTTACGGAGCTGTGCTTCAACCTCATCGAGGCCGGTCGATACGTATGTTCACGACACCTGAATTACCCCTAGCCCGGAGTACGAGACTAACTCGACATCGTTCATCCTACAGCCAGACATCAAAGCCATGCAAATCCAGCTCACTGGCTTCCTAGACAAAGACACTGCACCTTTCTGCTTAGAGCTTTGGAAGCTGTGCCTCAGCGCGCAATCCAGTCCTCAAGGCGTGCCAAAGGAGTTACTAGAGGCCAAAAAGCAAGAGCTCATACAAGAAAAGGTAACCAGACATGACTCGCAGGACTACAGACTATCATGATTACCGACTAACCCACATCCACTACGACAGCTTGATGCGGAAAAAGCAGCCGAAGAGTCGCGCACCAGACGCGACTTCCAAGACCGTCGCGACCGCGATATGTCGGATATACGAGACCACGAGCGCCGGGATCGCGGTATCCGAGGCGGACGTGGGGACAACTGGCGTGGCCGACGCGGTGGAGAAAGGAACTTCGACGATCGCAGGAGCGGCTTTGGACGAGGTCGGGACCGATCAAGGTCTCCTCCTGGGCGCGGACGCGATGCATACCGCGGAGACCGCGACCGATATGTACCGAGTGGCCGCCGTGGTGGCCGGCCTGGTGACAGGCCCCCACGATCGCCTTCTCGATCTGCCTCCTCCTACTCGAGAAGCTCGATGTCGAGGTCTCACTCACGGTCTGACTCTCGCTCGCGGAGCCGGTCCAGATCGCGTGCCAACAGCAAGTCTGGCGGCCGGCGCCGTCGGACGCGGTCGCCTCCGCGACGAAAGCGCAACAGGTCAAGCGGGCGCGACAAGAAAGCTGCTAGAAGAAACACATCATCTGCGGCGAGTGGGTCGGACTCCCGAGGTAGCAGGGCTCCCTCGCCAGCAAATAAGAAGCGCCGATACTCCAGGTCGTCTAGCCGATCGCGGACTCCACCACGGCGGCGCGATAGGCGCATGTCTAGCCGGTCACGATCGCGGCCACGGACAGGATCGCCTTCTCCAGCACGAGCCTCCAAAGCTGAAGACAAGCGCCCCGATCGGGAGCTCATCGGCCGTAGTGCATCTCGTGACCGCGGTGGAAGGCTAAGACGGCCAGCTTCTCGAAGTCGGACCCGGTCAAAATCTGCCGAACGCGGAAATCGCTAATTGTTTTGAACGAGGATACAGCACGAGAGACTATCGAAGCGACATCCCATTCCTTCTCAATGAACGCTGCGCCCCGACTGATGTTATCTGAGGGCCAAGAGCAACCACGCTATCGTCTGGCACGCTACGATGTTTACCGCAGTGGACTTGACGCTACCTAGATTAACTTGAGACTATCACCCATAGAGGCCCAGTCAAAGAGGCTTGCAACAGAAGACTGACACCCAAAAAGCCACAGTGCTGACTAAAACCTCCTGGCCTCGATACTCAACGAACTCGATCTAGTTGGCTAATGACATGTTCTGGCTTGCAGATCCATTGTCCTTTTTTGCCCTTTCGTGCGCAGAGAACACGAGGTCAGTCACCACATTGTTTCAATTTTCAAAATTTTGTATCCTATTCGTATCCCGTAGTGGGAAAAGCAGAGCAGCAGCGTGACAGCTACGTATTGTGATCTAGCAGATCCCTGATGCCTCTTTTCTCCGGTAGTGTTCAACATGAATCTCCATCAAAATACGGCTTTGCCTCAAGAAATCCCTGCTCCTTAAGCATACTTTGTGTCGCTCTTTGACTTTATAATTGTGAGCATTTTGATGCCGGCGGCGTATTGTGCAAATGATGTAGCCCATGACATGTTCTACAGTTTGCCTTCACCAACAACCAGGCACATGTAAAAGCAACCCTTGCAAGCCGCTGGGCCCCACTGCCTACTCCCCGAGCCGGCGCGATACAGTACTTAGCGATTGCGGCGCGTTTGGTGGCCCGCGCTACGTCGTTCATCACCTTCAATCAAGGTTCAAAAAATACAAATGATCACAACGGAATCGACGACTCATGAGCAACTCGACCTAAATCAATCACACTCTATTACGCCAATATTGGATTCTCGCCACCTGCACGTCACCACGATCTGTAGCAAACGCCACGCGCCTGCCTCCCGATAACTGGTTTCCTGTATACCGAACTGGGCAAGCACAGTCCGTACACCTGTTGATCCTCTATACCTACCCCGAACAATCGTGCAACGCGGATATTCATCCGGCGAAGCAAGACGGCCACCGTACCTGTGAGAGTTGGGCCCTCTCAACAGAGTCTCGCCAGCGTCAGGAGGGAACAACACACATCGAGCGCCGCGACCCACGAACAACGACGAGGGGGGTGTCCTACGCTACAAACACGGCCTGTACGATCATAAGCGATAATTGAAGTGTTCCGGGACACAACAATATGGCCAACCCGGCTAATAACGAGAACATACAGCCTGCGGCGCCAGGCAGTAGTGCGACGGGCGGCGGTGGAGGACCTGGAGGAGCAGGAGCAGCAGGGGCTGCGGCGGCGGCGGCGACGGCCGGCGCTGATCAGCTCGCGGCGTACGAGCAGAGCCGGAAACACCTGAAGCAGATGCTGAACCGGCAGGCGGACCTGAAGCGGCAGCTGGCGGCGCACGAAGCGAGCATCCTGCAGTACGAGAGCGAGTACCTCGAGAACACGCCGATGGGCAACATTATCACGGGGTTTGACAACTACGCAAAGGGCACGACTAGCAGTGTGGCGGCGCAGCGAAGGAGGACGGGGCAGGTCGAGCAGAACCGCGTTTTCTCGAGGTCGAGCATCTCGTACAACCCGCTCAATGTGCGTCTTCTTCCTTCTCCATCTTGTTTCTTCTTCTAAGGCTGTTGCTCTTTTACTACCTTGCACAACATACATTTACGGAGGAGACACATGGCTGACATTATTACATATTTGGTCGTCGCAGCCCGAAGCATCAGAAGCCACCTCAACAACCTCGACGCCTGCAGCCACCGCGGGGACGCCAGGCTCTACGTTCAACGCCGGCGTGGGAGCGACGAGAGACAAAACCGGCCTTGCGTCCGACGCCGCGTTCGGGACTGGCGCGTCGACACCGGCGGGTGAGAACGGCAGCGGGAAGAGGAGCGGCGGCATCGGCGGCGGCGGCGCCAGTGCCAGTGGCGCAAACAAGAAGAAGAAGAAATCGGGCGCGGCAACACCGGTGGCTACTACCACTCCTGGTGACGGGGGTGGCGCCGGCGGCGACGACGACAGCGAGGTGGAGGCGCGGGAGAGCAAAAAGGCAAGAATCAGCATGGGGGCGAGGAAGTAGAGGCTGTGTGGTGTCATCGTGACCTCGTGTACAGCAGAGCAAAGCAGACCTGTCTAGACGGCCGGACGGTATGGCGTTGGGAGAAGAAATCGATACCCTTTTATTTGTGCACGGGATCGGTGTGGCTCATTTACATTCGACTGATGCTCCATGAATGCTCGTTCTGACGGCCCAGAGTGGCAGGTGCAACTCCAATGGCCCCGGGAATGCGTCGAGTGCGGAGTAGGCGGGGTTCCGCAAGGTGTGAGCTTGACCTCCAGGAAAAACATGGTTCTCTACTGGGACCACGTCGACTCTCTCACACTCTGCCTTTGCACCTTTTTGGCATCGTAAGGAGCGGTCTGTTGCGGATACTGATTAACGTGAGATACTAGCCCGGGGCGTTTAGTTAGCAACTTCCCGCCATCTCCGCATGTCCTTAACCGATCACGGCAGGCCCCTCAGATATTCTCAGTGAACACTTTGTGTATTCGGGATCTGAACTCAGGCCTACGGAGCCCCTCCATCGCTTCTTCTCGGCAACACTTGTGGTTGCCGGAAAGATGACCATCATGGCGACCAAGTTCACGCCAGAGGTTCTCCTCTCGGCCCCCCGCCGGAGTACGGCTGTTCCCAATGCCAATGGAACGCTCGCCCTCTTCACCGGTCAGTCTCCTCAGCGAACCATGCCCGCGGACGTGATTAATCCGAGAGCTAACGCTGTCTGCCTTTGCAGTCACCGAGTACTCATTCGAGTCCCACTCCCGGAGTTACAAGATCAAGGTCCTCGACATCAAGACCGGGCAGTCGACCGTGCTGTCCGAGGACGCAGCCTGTTCGGAGCCGACCTGGCTCACGGACAGCGAGTATGTGTTTGTCCGGAGCTGCAGCGACGACTCGGGCAAGACGACGCTTTGCGTGGCCAATGCGACGGACCCTTCGACGGGCAGCCGCGATATTGCGACGTTTGACGGCTCCGTCGGAAACATCAAGGTCAAGGACGTCGGCGACGGCACCATTGCCTTTGCCTGCACAGCGCCCACGACGCCCAAGGGCAAACTGCACAACCCGGCCAATGACAAGAAGCAGTACTCGTCGGCGAGGGTGTACTCGAGCCTCTTTGTACGGCACTGGGATGCCTACGTCTCCAAGAACGCCAACTCGGTCTGGTACGGCGCCATCGTCAAGGACAAGGACAGCGGGTCCTACAAGCTCGAGAGCGGGCTCGTCAACGCCCTCGCGGGTACCAAGTTCGAGTGCCCCGTCCCCAGCTTCGGCGGCGCAGAGGACTATGATATCAGCGTCAGCGGCATCGTGTTCGTTTCCAAGGACCCGCAGGTCAACCCGGCCCTGTACACAAAGACGGACCTGTACTATGTCCCGCTCCGGACCTGGACCGAGGAGCAGCCCCCGCTCCCAAGCGTCGTCAAGACGGGTGCGCTGCGCGGGTACAGCAATTGGCCCGTCTTTTCGCACTGCGGCAAAAAGGTCGCGTTCCGCCGCATGGCAAGCGACCAGTACGAGAGCGATAAGCCGCGTCTCCTGCTGATCCCGGACGTCGACGACCTCAGCAATGTGCAGGAGTTCTACAAGACCGAGGACGGCAGGGGCGGGTGGGACCAGCGTCCCGACACAATTGCCTGGAGCAGGGACGACAGCAGGCTCTACGTCACGGCCGAGAAGGAGGGCCGCACGCTTGTCTATGAAATCCCCGCGACGCCGCTCGACGCCAAGATGGAGCCGCCCAGGCCGCTGACCAAGGACAGCACGGTGAGCTCCTTTTTCCACCTTGGTGGTGGCGACGACGAACGGCTCTTTATCAACTCGAGCTCGTTGGTCGACAGCTCGAGCTACTCGGTGCTCGACGTCAAGAGCAAGGAGCTCTCGCTGGTCACGTCGAGCACAAAGGGCGGCAAGACATTCGGCCTGTCCCGCAGCCAGGTCGACGACTTCTGGTTCCCCGGCGCGGGCGGCGACTACAAGTGCCACGCGCTCGTCGTCAAGCCGTCCGACTTCGACGCTGGCAAAAAGTACCCGCTTGCCTTCTTCATCCACGGCGGCCCGCAGGGCGCCTGGCTGGACAGCTGGAGCACGCGCTGGAACCCAGCCATATTTGCCGAGCAGGGCTACGTCGTGGTCGCGCCCAACCCGACGGGCAGCACAGGCTACGGGCAGGACCTCACCGACGCCATCGCCACGCAGTGGGGCGGCCGGCCTTACAACGACCTCGTCAACTGCTTCGAGCACATTGCCGACAACCTGCCCTATGTCGATACCAACAATGCCGTGGCGCTGGGCGCCTCTTATGGCGGTTATATGATCAGTAGGTCTCCTCGCCTTGTTTGTTCTAAATCAGGAGTGCAACGAGCAGCAACAAGCTTTCACCTCCAGCTCTGCCTCTTTCCCACACTGCCCATTATCTTCATAAAATGGACTCCCCCCAGACAACTGACCACGGCTCTGCCATAAAAAACAGACTGGATCCAGGGCCACCCCCTGGGCCGCAAGTTCAAGGCCCTCGTCTGCCACGACGGCATCTTCACCACCATGGCCGACTGGGCCACCGAGGAGCTCTTCTTCACCATGCACGACATGGGCGGCAACATCTGGGACTCGCGCGAACTCTACAGCAAGTGGGACCCGTCGGCGCACGTCGGCGAGTGGGCCACGCCCCAGCTCGTCATCCACAGCGAGCTCGACTACCGCCTCCCCGTGTCCGAGGGACTCGCGGCGTTCAACGCTCTGCAAACAAGGGGTGTGCCGAGCCGGCTCCTGACGTTCCCGGACGAGAACCATGTAAGTAGTCTCCCTCTAAGCCTGTTTGCCACCCTTCCTCTTTCTGGGAGGCCGTCTTCCTTCACGCATCACCTCCGGCAGGGACTGTACGATCTGATGACTGACCGTTCGTCTCTTCCATGGATATAGTGGGTGCTTAAGCCGGAGAACTCGCTTGTGTGGCACAAAGAAGTTCTTGGCTGGATCAACAAGTACACTGGGCTGGACACGACCGGACTGGTTGATGAAACTGAAGACCTGGAAATATGAAGGTATGGAGACACAGGACACTGACACAATAACAATCTTCCTGAAAAATGTGGTATAAACAGTAGGGCAAAAACAAACATTTTTGACTCGATGTGAGAGCTCACGTCACTGTTGTATGTCTCTTCTCAGGGTCGCGAAAAATCCTCCGTACTTCAAATACCACTACTCTAGGCGTCCGTGATTCAAAATTTCAAAATTTCTCTATCTTGCGCATGCTCTGCGCCTTTGCTATTCCCACCAAAACTAGCCTAAATCATGTCCATCTGCTGTAGGTCATCTGGGGTCATCGACGCGATGGCGTCTGCGACTTGCGGCCACGAAAGCCTGTCAACCTGGATAAATTCATGTGCGCCATTTGCTGCGACTTCGCGTGGGTTCTCAAGACGGGTCAAGATGCTGGGGTAAATCTGCAGAAGCTTGTCTTGCGTATATCGCGCCTGCCCAGAGTCCATTCTGCTGAGAAATCTGCGAATGAACCTCTTCTCTGAACTTGGCTTCTGGACTGCGTACGTGCGTCGATATTTGTCGTAGAGTCTCAAGTAAGTATTTCCTCGACGCAGTCTTGACTCTTCTGCAATGTCTGGTTCAGTGGAATAACTTGCTGTTGACGAGGAAGAGACTGCCTTCCCGTGCCTGGCTGACTCGGCGATATCTGCGCCCGATGTAGAGTTGTGAAAATTCAACTTTTCTAAGCACGTCGGACCATGTTAAAAGCAGACTCCGTCAGTGAAGGCAGATGATATTAGTGTCAAAACCAACATACCTTTGACCTCCCGTGTCAGCACAGACTGTGGGTATATAATCGAGAGATTTAGCCCTGATGTAACTTTCACAAACTCCTGCCTGAGTCGGACAACCTCATTCTGCAGTTTTTGGTATTTCCGCTGGGATACAGCAGAACAATCATCTTTCAACCTCGCTTCCAGCGTGGTTGTCGCCCTCTTCAGAAGCGCGTGTACCTTTTGCACTAGTTGCTCCTGCTGCTTCTCTGTCTCGTCGGCTCTAGCGAGCTCATTTATTGCACTCTGCTGCTCCTCGAACTTCTCGTCTAGCTTCTTCTGCACAAGTGCCATCTCTTTGACCATTGTGTTGTTGTTCTCGATCCGAGCCGTCGCATTAGACACAAGCTTGTCTAACTCGGCCTGGAGAGTTTCCAGCTTGGCATCTGTGTACTTGCGGTGCGAGTCACCCTGCTCGGCCATGAGCTTGTCGCACTCTTGCCCAGAACGCCTGAGCGAAGCAATTTCGTCTCTGAGAGCTGCGTATTGCTCGTTGCCCATAGAAACCCGAGTCGTCAAGGCCGTCATCTGCGACTCGAGTTTCGAAATTGCGGCCTTCTGCAGCTGAACCGAGTAATAAACGAAAGCCATCGAGAGCTGGGAGACGGAAGCCTCGAGGGGCAAAGACTCCCTCGGTGCAGACCCGTCGACAGAGGCCATCTTGCCAGCTCCCGTACACTCTGCACTCTTCGATGATGTATGATGATGTGTTGGATCTGGTCAGACGTGCAAGAGCATGACAACCTAGGAAACAGCTGCAGGAGGGTTTCAGGTCGTGGACTGGACGAGTTCAGAGGAGCGCGGCGCGCTTTAGCAGGAGAGGTGATTATGTGTGTGTACTGCCCGAAATGCTTGCTGGACGGTCGTGCCTTCCTCGTCTACACACGACGGTCATTCCTTCCTTATGCCTGCCAGACCACGACGGCCTCCGCCACAGCTCATTCCGCACGGACTACCAACTCTGAACGTCTCAAAATACTTTGACCTCGAATAGGATCAAACCTACGCACGACAGGAAGATCGTGCTCTTAATTCCACCCTTCCTCCCTATCGGCGTTTCTTGACGCAACGGTCGTTGGAAAAATCATCACTTTCGGCTTTGTACACGTGGAGGGACACGGTGCTTCAAATTGATCTCCAAGTGTTATAATGACGATCAAGGTAATGAAGCACAGGTATCACCGGCTGTTCACGACCGGATTTCTTTAAAAGATTTTATTAAGGAGATTTCCGTCATCCTAGGAACAAGACTAAAAAGGCAAAGTGAAAATGTTCACAAGCGTTCCTCGTTGGCAAGATTTGGCACCTCAATCACAGCCGTGTGATGTCTGAAATGCTGAAGCCCTGCGCAGATGCCCGAAATGTCATGAAAAGAGGCTCGTTCGTGCCTGGCCTACGTCTAGTGGCCGTAAAAGTCCCAGCCGAGCGCCAGTGGCACGGAAAACCACCGCAGTCTAGCCCCGAGCCCTGACCCTGCTGCGAAAAACGAATCGAGATGTATTCCTATGCAAAGGCAGAAAACTTTTGTGCGGCGGTGGTATGACGTAAAGAGAATGGGTCGTCTAGATGAGGTCGGCAACGTTCATGGGCATCTCCTCGATCTGGGTGCTGTAGAACTGCTCAATCTCTCTCATCATACGGACATCCTCGGCGGTGACGAAGTTGATGGCGACACCCTTGCGGCCGAAACGACCACCGCGACCAATGCGATGGATGTAGTTCTCGCGGTTGGCGGGAAGGTCGTAGTTGATGACCAGGGAAACCTGCTGGACATCGATACCACGGGCCAGAAGGTCAGTGGCGATCAGGACACGGGAAGAGCCGGAGCGGAACTCCTTCATGATAAGATCACGCTGGCCCTGGTCCATATCACCGTGCATGGCCGAGACGGTGAAGTCACGGGCAGTGAGCTTGTCGGTGAGCCAGTCGACCTTTCTGCGGGTGTTGCAGAAGATGACGGCCTGGGTGATGGTGACGGTCTCGTAGAGATCGGAAAGGGTGTCGAGCTTCCACTCTTCCTTCTCGACGGCAATGTAGAACTGCTTGATACCCTCAAGCGTAAGCTCGTCCTTCTTGACGAGAATGCGAATGGGGTCGCGCATGAACTTGGTGGTCACCTCAAGGACATCCTGGGGCATGGTGGCGGACAGGAGGACAACCTGGGTGGACTGAGGAAGAAGCTGGAAGATGTCGTAAATTTGCTCGGTGAAACCACGCTGTGAGAGTGAGTGTTAGTTGAAGATGTTCGAGTGACAAGAAAACGAACGGAGCAACGCGTGCGCGACGAATCGTTTGCATATTGGATGTACGTACAGAAAGCATCTCATCGGCCTCGTCGAGGACGAACATCTTCATGGCGTCGGTCTTGAGGAAGCGACGCTGGATCATGTCCTGAACACGGCCGGGGGTGCCGACAACGACCTGGGGACCGTCCTGAAGGGCCTTCATGTCGTCACGAACGCTGGTACCACCGATGCATGCATGGCACTCAATGCTCATGAAGTCACCAATGGCAATGACGACCTTCTGGATCTGCTGAGCCAGCTCACGGGTGGGGGCCAAGATCAGAGCCTGGCACTGCTTGACGTTGGGGTCGATCTTCTGGAGAACGGAGATGGAGAAGGTAGCGGTCTTGCCAGTACCAGACTGGGCCTGCGCAATAACATCGTGACCTGGAGGCAAGACACAAAAGGATCAGTATGCTTGATCGAGGGTTGTGCCTCGTAGAGAAGCCTGGAGGGGAATGCGTTGGCATCAGATTAGACTCACCCTTGATGACGGGCATGATAGCGCGCTGCTGGATAGCAGAGGGGCGCTCGAAACCGTAGGCGTAAACTCCTGTTCATTGCAACAAACGTGTCAGCGATCGTAATTCTTGTTTGGCTGCTGTTATCCCACCGGCCTGAAGAGAAACTGGCGGTGGGGGTGCGATAGCAGTGGTGGAATTGAGGGGCTGAGCAGTACAATGACAGGGACGACATACCACGAAGGAGCTCAGCGTTGAGGTTCATCTCATCGAAGGAATCGACGGTCTCATCGTAGTTGGACTCGATCTGGGACGCCTCGATATCCTCAAGTCCCTTGTCAGCCATGATTGCGGTGTTTGGTCGGCGAGTTCCTGAACTCCAAGCACAGCTTAGAGATCAAGAAAAAAGCGGCGGTCGTAGTGGGGTTGCGACGGGCGTGTGCGTGCGGGCTGTTGCTCTGTGGCAGACAGGACCGACGAAGAAGAAGAGTAGTGGTGTTGGGATGGACGCGAAGGCTCTCGAAAAATGAGAGCGAACAGGTCCAGGTAAGGTGTGGTTATATGGTGGTAGTGTTGTTGTTTGGTGGCGGTGGTGGTGTTGTGAGGGGCCAAGAGGATAATATATGAATGGGGGGTCAACGAAAAAATATTCTGCCCTGCCTGGCGGCGGCGGCGGCGGCGGCGAGCAGCGACCCAGCCAGCCAGCACTGAGCAGAGGCACAGCACAACCACGAGCACCACCCAAATGGGCACCCTGCTAGTGGGCAAGAAAAAAAAAGCCAGAAAGTGGGGGCCCACCGAACAGGCACAAATGCGTCAGGTCTGTGGCTTGGCGAGTCGCCGATGACTTTGAACAATGTGATTTGCTTGTGCCAGGCAGCCCAACCCCATGGAAGCCTTCTCGGCTTTTTCTGTCCACCTGAGCAGTCGGCAAAGTCTCGCCTCTCGCCGCACTCTTTTTGTCCTTCCGCCACCAGCCATCAGTCATGACGGGGGGGCCAGGCCTTCCTGCCCAGTCCAGCCATGGGAACAGTGGGCGGCCAGTCATCATGACTATTGTGCAATCGCTAAACAGTGACCAACGTAGCCCTTACGCAGTATAACGCAGGCATATGCGAGCACACTATCACAGGCATGAGACCAGCGCAACCGTGCATTCTGCGACCCCAGCAACGACTCACATCCGCGGCTCGAGTGGACGGCCATGGGCCATGGCGGGGCGTGGACCTTCATCGTGCTCCCGACCGTCCACATTGGTATTTGTGAGGGGCACCCAGTGGGGTCCAACTCCGCCCACTACAATATCAAGAACAAACATTCGCCGTCCGCCCTTGATAATGACACAACATTTCGGAGAATCCTGGTGTCCAGGCATATAATTCTCATTCGGCCCAGGCCGCAAGATCTTGAAATATTGCCGTCTCCCACGCTCCACAGATGTCTGGGGGTGAAGCCGGGCGTGTATCATCAGCATCCGGAAGTTCTAAGGTTACGTGTCTGCGGAGAACAAATGCAGTTCCCAAGGAAGACTCGCGTGAGTAATGCTGTGACCTCGTTACTTACCCGCAGCCTTATCTGACGCACCTCTTCTCAACATTTCTATAACAGTATTCTGTGCGGCTTGGTTTATTAGTGGCCACTGTTCCGCCTTGACTGACAGATAAGTCTCGCCTAGAGACCACCGCCCAAGACGTTCATGCAATCTGGTGCTTTTCGCACTCTTCTAGAAAACATCGACCTGCATCTATTTGTATTTTTTGACGCGCACTCTTTGGAGAGCGTAGCCTCAACTTGCCACTCGCTGTTTGTTTTAGGCAATTTTTCGATTTGCAGAAGTCACTTGGCCCAGGGCGAGCTTAGACTCCGAAGTGAGTCACCCTGGGATTTCCAAGTTCGAGCACTGGTGGGATCCCAAACGGGACTTTGAGAGTCGAGTCGAAGCATGATCCCGTGCTTACCTCGTACGTATTATATGTTCAGTCCACGACAAAATGTACACATTGTTGCTCAGGTCAGCACCTGAGGCACGTCTACTTGAACAAACACATGCCGGACAGCCCTACCGAGGAAAAGAGATTCAATAACGTAGACTTTGATGAGTTCTCCACCTCGCAAAGAAAGAAACATTTCACATTATCGACGAGCATTCGATCATGATCACGGCTAGTACATCAAGCAGTTGGAGCATCGTAGAGCTGCGCCGCAAATTACTGTAAACGTCATTTGGTGCGAATGCACTAAACTGGCCCAAGTCCCATTCATGCCGAGTTCATGACTCACAGAAAGACGACGAGATCTCGCTCCTCTGTACTCCCTCGATGGGTCTTGGCTGAGAGTATTTGTGTGCTGGGCGTCCGTTTCAACTGTTGACGGAAGAGAGGTCACAAGTCCACTAGGTAGGGGAAGCGTCACCAAATGACTCATTCGAATTTTACGCAGAAGTTCGAGAACGACCCGGGCTGCCTCGAAGGTATCGCAGGGTAGGGGACATGCTGCACGTGCCGAGCAATTGGTAGCATCTCACCGTCAGCCCTGAATCTGACATCACAATGACACTAAAGTCACAGCAGCTATCGTTTATTCGAGATGATCCGGAACAGGACACGGATGTCGAGAGCGAGTGAAAGCGCTTCGTGGGTGGTCTGTGGGGTCGAGGTCGTTGTACTGGCTTATTGGAATACGCGATATATGATTTGAAGAGGAGAAGCCAGGAACAAGTCACGCCATCTGCAGACGGTAGTGCTAGTGCTACTTGCAGGCTCAGTTTCAGCCGCAGTGGCGATGGTAATGACGAGCTCGGCCGAGAATTAAGAGTGTGGCCACCAGTTTGCTGACGATACACGAGTTCAGAGCTACCTACATGGTAACTCAACTCGTGGAAAGGGGGTGGCCCTTTCGACTTTCATTATTCTGTAACCTAGCTTGCAGGGCTGATCCGACCGGGATAGGGCACCAGGGAGGCCTGAGACATATCCGCATGGGTCTTCCTAACAAATACCACCTGTGTCATGTTTTTTATACCCACCGTCCTCCGTACAATGTCGCACAGTCATAGGGGAGAACGCTTTGGTCTGCGAACTTCCGCGTCGAACACAAAGCTGGCGAGTTCTGCATTGTTCTTTGTTCTTCCCCACTTTGCGATGTGACCCGATGCTGGGGTCTGAACACAACAGTGACCACCCCACGTACGGAGTAGAGGTAGGCAAGATCTTGCACTGTTAGCTGGAGAGGATGCAGTTTTAGGACACCTCAAGATGTATGTATCTCAAGGTACTCTCGGCACGCTGAGCGGACTTCAAAGGACCAGGCGGCGACAACCATGGTACCAGCATCACACTAGCCCAGCATAATGACGCCATCGACACAACGTGCCTTTGTTTTGCGGTTGCACTACGCGGTGCGCTAAGTTGCCCTCATAAACTTCGGACCGTGGATGGATACTGTTCCGCTTTACGTTGCGGGAGTTGGTCTGGTGCTCTCCACCCCACATGAGGCCCGCCGCCCCTGCTGCCCCGAGGTGTCCCGTACGTGAGCTCCCTGCCTGCATCACACCTGCCTCAGTTCAGCTCGACCTGAGCTCCCGCTGATTCCTGCATCGCGACTTTCCCATCAGACGCAGCGCTGCTGTTCGCCTTGTTCTTACTGAAATTTTGCATAGCCAGCCGTCTCTGCCATCTTGCTTTTGCTGCGTTCCAGCTGCCCCCCACTTGCTTCCGACCCGATCTGCCACGTCCTCGACCATCGACGATTCTAGACCCCCCGAGACCGCCTCCTCGCTCTACCAAGCTTGGCCTTTGTCCGAACCACGCTGGCAGCACCGGATCAGCCAACACATTCAGCGTCGTGCTGACGCTCACCGGAGCTTCCGCAGTGTGGAATCTTAATCTGTCTGAATACCGCCTGCATGATGCGGCAAGACGATCGGCAACCGGCACGCACACCTTGCTCATAACGTCTACCTCCCCTACCAACTACACGGCATCCACCTCGGATTCGCCGGCTACGACCGACCTCGAAACGCCTCGCCTAGGGACACAACTATCTGGTCTTTTTCCCCGGCGAAACATCTCACCAAAGAAACAATCGGAGACACCGATATCCAATCACACTACTACGTCCTCGTGGGACGGGAGATACCTCTGCGGTGTATCGCGATCAGAGTCGAATTTGCTCAAACTACACAAGCAGCAAAATTGAACATGGTCTCGGACGAGACTTATGAAATATGCCTGCCGGTCCTGCAGGATGAGAGCATAGAGGAGGACGACAAGACCGACCGACTTGAAGATCTGTTGAAGAAGGAAACGACGCTCGCCGGCGCCAATCTGGAAAATGTTATCCTTGACGTGCTCTGGCGGTACCGCGAGGGACACGGGCTTGCCACGTCCCCTCCGCCAATACGACCGAATATTCTGCGTCGACCATCACCATCGCCATGGCGGGGCTCACCGACCCCTATGTCTGCATCTCCACGATTAGGGGTCAGCCCTCTAGCGCCTCCAGGGTTCATGCCTAGTCTGATGCGAACCAAGTCGTCAACTGGCTCGCCGTTCTCGTCGCCTCGCCCATCTCCACGCCTCGCCTTTGCGGCGCCGGTCATACCGCATAGTCCCAACCTGAATGCCTACGAATTTGCCAGTGACACAAGCCCATCGATCGAAATCTTTGGTGACCTGCAAAACGACAACGTGGACTGGCTCGTCAGTGACGATGCCCTCAGCATCACGTCTTCCGTAGGAACCATGGGCAGCATGGGTGCTTCCGCTCCTGAATACGGCAGTATCTCTTCTCAGCAGACCGACATGACCCCATATGATATGCTGCGATCGATTTTGGGACATTCCAAGACTGATGAGGAGATCGAGGCAGCACTCGCCCTCCATGGCTATGACCTCAGCGCCACCATCACGGCCATTATGGATGCCCAGAGCAGCGATCCTACAAGCCTGTCCGGGCTTACACCAGAAGCCAAGAGCATCCTCATTGGCAAATCCATGACTCCGGATGCTCGTCCTTCCACGCCTTCGGCTCAACAGAAAGCAGGCATTATCTGCAAGTTTTACTTGTCAACAGGCCAATGCCTGCGTGCGGACTGTCGCTTCAGCCATGATCTGAGTAATCACATCTGCAAGTACGTTCAGCCTCCTGATGAATGAATATCCAAGTCTGACCTCAACTAACACCGTCACAGATACTGGGTGATGGGGAATTGTCTCGCTGGAGACACCTGCATCTTTTCGCATGATCCTTCCTACCTCATGAACAGACTTACCATAGATGGAAACGGCACACCGCCAACCAAGGCACAGAACTTGCAGGTCCAGGACCTGGCTTCATTTCCATCGTTACGACCTAGCACTCCAGAGCTCAACCCAAATGCGGCAACCTTCAACTTCACTGGAGCAGGGTTACCTCCTGCCGGGCTCAAGCCCTTACATCATTATGGTAACGAGAACCACCACAATCGATCACGCCCTGTCAGCCGGCAGCAAATCAGGGAAGCTCCAAGCGCACCGTCCATAGATGACAACGAGGCTTTTCCTTCACTAGGGTCTGCGTCTTTAAAGCCGAGCAAGAAGCACCATGGGAAGCGGGGAGGCCATGGCCATGGCCCGAAGGAAGGAGGTATTGCTGGCTCGCTTGCTGACATTGTCCGAATGTCGCCCAGCCCGCTACCAAGTCCCCGGCTAGAGACTAAGAAGCTCGTTCGTAATGGCAGCGCGATAGGTCTGAAGAGCGGCGAGAATAGTGTAGCAGCCCAGGCAATCACGATGCCGAAGCACATTCCGTGGCTCGAGACTGGAGAGAGGGCGAACAAAGGTTATCTCAAAGCCCGACAAGAGGCCATCAAGCACGGTGGCCTCCGGAACAAGTTCTTACAAAGGTAAGCTGGTGGCACGGGCGGGCCCAGGCTGGTGCAGCTCATTGTGCCCAAACATCACACTGACTTGGTGACATACAGTGCCGCTCAGGCGTGGAACCGGAATGATGCCCGTGCGGCCAAAGCGCTCAGTCTTCGCGGCCAAAGTGAGAATGATCTTATGCGGAAGGCGCACCGAGAAGCTGCAAGGGAGCTGTACGAGGAGCGCAACCAGCACAACGCTTCGAGCCCCGAGATATACGTGGACCTGCACGGACTGCACCCCGAGGAGGCCGTCGAGTACCTCGAGCGGGTTCTTCTCGAAAACAGCAACGAGGCGCGTGCCGTCTATGCTATTACGGGAACGGGCCACCACAGCAAGAATGGCAAGGACAAGGTGGGCAAGGCTATCCGTAACTTTCTCAACGAGTGGCGGTACGCCTTCCGGGAATTTTCTGTGCCAGGCGACCGCAACAGCATGGGTGGTATCTTGGGCATCGATGCGCGAAGCTGGGACAAGTCGCTAGGCCGGGACAGCGAGCGGGACAAGGACGACTCATCCGAAGGCGGCGTTGACATTCTCAGCCAGGGCGTGGAGATTGGTGTAGGCAAGGTGCGGCTGCTCGTTCGCGATCCGCCCAACGGCCCCAGCGCAAACCGACTCCGGTAATGCTGGTCCAGCTAGCGAGGAATGTAGTGTGAAGAAGCAGTAGAAGTGTAGGTGCAGTCGTAGAATAAGAGCTAAACAAGTTAAAGTGTCATGACCCAAGACGCCGGCAGCGACACCCTGCCCAATAAGCCAGCCTATCCTTCCTGTGCATGTGCCGATCAGGGACAGCAGGGGACGCATGGAAACATGGAAGCATCGCAGCCTAGCAGCCGGGACAAGACGCACGTTGTGCAGATCACGCGACGCCGTCATGCGGGAACGCAACGACCCGGATGCAACCCGGGGTCTCCACGATCGAGTCGGCTCCACGGAAAAGGTCGCTGCGACTCAAAGCAGCTCGTATAAAAGTAAAGATGCGATCAGGCAAGCAGTACTCCATACGAAGTACTGCACGCAAGTGTAGGTAAGTGCCGAAAAACTGCACCCCCGTGGGGGCTGTCTTGGCAGGTAGTCCTGGATTGGCTACACTTACGCTCGCGTAACTTGGGCGGGAACCTTGCCAATTGAGCGGAGGTATGGCACTGAAACTGCGCGAATGGCAGTTTGAGAGGCTCGCAGAAGACATGACCAACATTGCCAGCCAGTCCATGCTTTCTTCATCAACCAGCACGCGCAGCACTCTGGACTACACTCAACGTGCAAGTGAGGTACGGATCATCTGCGTTGCAGGCAAGCTCTACCGGTATCGCCCCCGGCTTGGCCCGACACGTCATTCTGTATGAGCTCTAATTATCCCTGCTGACGTTGCGTACGCTGATCCATCTTCGACGCCAGCTCCCGACTAACTCTGCCACGTCCATGATATCCCGCAACCTCAGATCAAGCCGCAATAACACTCTTCACCTGTTGGTTGGAGCCCGGTCCTTCTTCTCGCCGGCCCCCCCATTATGCCCGCCGGCTACGCCTCCGCGGCGCGAGCCCTCGAGCTGCCGACCTCGCCGCTGTCTGAAGACGCGACCTCTCCCCGACCGCTCGACCGGTCAGACAGCAACCTTCCGTTGTGGGCACGCAGCAGCAATAGCAGCAATGGCGGCGGCGGCGCCAGGAGACCAGGCACCGCCGTCCGGCGCCTCTCGACACCGTATAGTCGGCCAGATCGAACACCTTTCGGGCGGCGCATCCTCCAGTACAGTCTGGGTATGCTCAACAAGGCTCTACGACTCTTCTACTCCCTCACGCCCGTGCAGCAGGCGCTTGCCGTCCTCGCCGGCCTCGCTACCGTCGCTGTCAGCATAGTATTTCTCATCTACTCGCACCGCATCTTCGCGTGGCTCCAACCTATCGCCGTAGGCTGGCGTGCACTTCCTGCAGGCTGGCTCATCATCTTCGCCATGACCTTTGCCGCTGCATTCCCGCCAATGATTGGATACAGCACTTGCCTTACCATCAGCGGATTTGTGTATGGCTTCCCCGGAGGTTGGCCCGTCTCGGCCATTGCCACTGTGGCCGGGAGCACAGCGGCATTCATCGCCAGCCGCACCGTGCTGAGCCGCTACGTCCACGCGCTCATTGGCTCGGACAAGCGCTTCGTGGCACTCGGCCAGATCCTGCGGCGCGACGGCGTCTTTGTGCTTGCGGCGGTCCGCCTGTGCCCGCTCCCATTCAGCCTCAGCAACGGCTTTCTCGCGACGATCCCGAGCATAGGCCCCGTGGGCTTCGCCGCCGCTACTGCCCTTGCGTCTCCCAAGATTTTCATCCACATCTTTATTGGCAGCCGCATGGCTAAGCTCGCAGAGAGTGGCGATACTATGGGCCTCGGCGATAAGATCATCAACTACGCGAGCATGGTGTTCGGCGGTGTCTTGGGCACGGTGTTGGGCCTCGTTATTTACCGTCGGACAATGGCCCGCGCAGAGGAGCTCATGCGGGAGGACGGCGCCGCCGAGGACGGTGAGGCTGGGTCTTTCCTCAATAACACAGGCGGGCACAACAGCAGAGGTGGTAGCAGCGGTGGCGGCAGTGGCGGCGGCCGGATGGGCGGCTTCTCCGGACCCGGGGTCGACTACGCAGACCTCGACGACGCCACAGAGCTGCAAGACCCGGATGTGCTCGACGCGGCACTCATGGACGCCGACGACATCTCGCTATGGGCGGCGGACGGCGTGTCGGACCAGGTCTACCGTGACGACGACGGGCGGCGCAGCGCCAGCAGCAGCAGCAGGAGTGGCAGCTCGCAGGATAGTCCCGTGCAGGCGACAAACCCAAGAAGAAGCCCCGTGAGCGGCAGGTCTGACGAGGAGGCTGATTCCACGATACGGGCCGTGCGGTGAGCTGAATGGGAGGAGTCGAGAGAAGAAGCAGAGGAGAAGAGAGGTCGAAAACTGTGGGTGTGTCGGACGCCACCACGAACCCCACGTCACGCGATTGCAAACAAGCGAATTGAACGTGTAGATGACTTTATGGGTTTCATGAGTAGCGGCAGTGGTTTTGTTATTGGAATAATGATAACAATCCTTGGCATAGACAGTGCCAGTTAGCACTCTGGGACTTGCCCGGCCAGAAAAGTATAATTTATCTCTGCATCGATCTCTTTGCATGATCACCTTCAGCTACTACGCTCGCGACTTTACTGTATTTGCCTTTGTGAGTATCCGGAACAGAGTGCATGATGGCGAGAAATTATGAGGCGTGCAAGTAGAGGAGAAGGAGGGGCTGGCGAAAATAGTATAAAAAAAATCAAATGAAGACATCAATTATTGAAGAAATGCCTGCTGTCAAAACACACCCTTATGAGAAATAACCACCCAAAACGCTAGCTATGCAAATGTTGGACGAGGACAATCAAAATGTCAAAAAAAAAAAAAAAAGAGATGTGTGTCGCTACCGCTAATGTTTGCACGCCGCCCTGAGTAAAGATAAAAATTCGGGAAGCTCTCAGCAACAATCTGCCCTAAGAAGAAACAACGCATATTACCGCTACTGCGGCCGCTGCTGCTGCTGGCCCTGGAACTGCTGCATGAACTGGATCGCCTGCTCCATGGGGTACCCGATGAATACTGGACCAGTGAAGACCATCTGCGGAGGCGAGTGTTGTTGCCTAGGCAGATTCGGTCCGGCGGCGGAGAGGAATGTCGGCTGCGCGATGCCATAAGTCGGCTGTGTGTTTTGTTGCTGCTGCTGAGTATAACGCTGCTCCTGTTGTTGCCTGTGATCACTTTCGCCCGGATGTGCCCTAAGGTGGTTGGGCGTCTGATGATGATCACTGTGCGTGGAATGCTGCTCAGCAGGGCTGTGCGCAACATCCATTTGCGTCGGCATTGTCCCATGGTTATGGTGCTGTGCCGCAGCGGAAGTGTGAGGAAACTGTGTTGTATCTTTTGCGTCCTCAGACTTCTCAGGCGTCGTCTTGCCGCCCATCATCTGCGCAAGTTGGGTATGGTCAAACGGACACTTGCTGCCGCCATTCTTGTTGGCCGGGGTTTCGGATACTGGGTGGTCAGCGGGCATGTGTACAGGCGCTGGAGGTGGAGACTCGGGTCGTTCATGTTGTTGCCCATCAGATCCTGCATGGACGTCGATGAAGGGTACGGAAATCCCCCAGGGCCGGCTGGGTGACTCGCCCACACGAACTTCTTTGAGCGGCCGATCAAAGTGGCTTTGGCGCTCCTCATCCGTGCTTCCACCCTCCGGGGCTGTCAGATTGGCGTCGTCGCTGTGACTGGCGCTAACGGTTTGTGCCCATGTCTCGACGCGGTCGTTGGAGCTATGCTCGATATCGCTCTGTGGACGCGTGTCCTGCTCTGGCAGCATCGGTTGGTGGATTCGACTTAGTCCCTCAACCATGTTCGCAAGATTGCCGTACTTGGCATCTAGCTTGCGAATGTCATCCTCGTTCCTTTGATACCGCCGTACGCAGACCTCGTGACTCCGCGGCAGCTCGTGCTTGTGTGTCTCGAGATAGTGGGCGATCTCCTCTGGCGAGTGCTGGTCCAGGTAACGTATGGGGCATTTGCTGGCTGCAGCCGCCGAACCTTGTTGGGAGCCCGCTTCGTCGAACATGGCCGCACAGATAGGATCTTGGGCATCGTGACGTCCTTCTTTGAAGTGCTCTGCGGTGTTCTGGCCATCATCCACTTGCGGAGTCGGTGGTTGTGAATAGGGACACCCTAGAGTGCCTCTGGTCTTACCCTCGACGGTGAAATCTTGCTCGAGGATAGTGGACAGGGACGTCATCGTGGTCGGTGCGGCACTGCCGCGGCTGGAGCGGCTACTCTTGCTGGGGCTGCTTAGGGCGGAGGCGACCTTGCGCCCTTCTCTGATGACAATGGCGATCTGATGTTTCGAGTTTGAGGCTTTGCGCCGGGGCAATGGCACGAAGCTGGTGTTCGCGAGGGAGGGGCTGTTGAGCTCCGGGGGCAGCTGGAGCTTGGCAAGCGTCTCGGTTATCTCGGGCGCCGCCGGGGCATATTTATCGGCGATGTACTGGAACTGTTCGTGGGCATAGCGCAGCTTGTGCTCGAGGACGGTCTGCCGGTCGCCGAGGCTCTGGACTTCATCGGCGAGGGCGTTGAAAGACTCGATGAGGGTTTGCGTGGGGTCCTGGGAGCTCATCACCGTTGCTGCCCGATCTTGATAGGGGTCGTGTGGTTGCTGCGGGCGGATATGCGTGGTGGTAGGCTGGGGCATGTAGGGGCGAGGGTGCGGAAGCGTTTTGTACGTGCTCGTTGCTTGTCCGTAGTAACCCGGCTTCGTCGATGGGATTGTTATGAACGTGGCTGAGTAAATCAGCAGAGTAAATCGGCAGTTCATCTGCAGGTGGGGAGCATGCAGGTAGCATCTACAGTGTCCGGCAGCAATGCGCACGGTACGATACTGGCGTTTGTGCACGCCTCGAAGTTGCAGATGTCTTGAGCTTGCACAGTGCCAGCATCAGAGGAAGCATGTGAGGACGGAAGACTGCAAGTGCCGACAAGTTCTTCATTTATGCTTGAGCGTACCTGCTTCATAGACAAGCAAGCCGCATTGTGCAAGGTTCAGGTTGCTTGCCTCAATATCTGCCAGCCAGTTGGATCTTGGGAGTGAAGCTCAGACGTTGTCAGGATCCCCTGCCATGTACGGTAACCACCCCCCTCATCGCGGGGACATCTCGCAGACTCCTAGATGCATCATTTTGTACGCCGTAGCAGCATCGGACCCTGTCGGCGACACTTGGTATATCATCTTTCTGCTTCCTGTTCCAGGAGTATATCTACCTTGACCGTCCCGATCCGCACTCAGCGCGGCGTCCTTGGCAGCAGCCAGCCCGTCTCCCAACTAGGACATCCTTTCTTACAAAAACGCCTCGTTCACAAAGCCAGCATGAGTTCTGTCACAGCGAAGCTCGTCTCGGAGAGCGATCCCTACATCGTCCCGGGTACGCTCATTCCAATTGCCAACGCAAGCAACATAACCAACTGCTGACAGTACAATGGTTTTCCAACAGGCAAGCTCAAAGTTCGCGAGTTGTGGTTTGAGGTGCCCCTCGACCACTCCAAGCCAGATGGCAAGAAGATCGCCCTCTTCGCGCGCAGCGCAGTGCCTCATGAGAAGCCAATAGTCGAGCCCAAGGAGTCACCACGGCGGCCCTTTCTGGTCTTCCTCCAGGGAGGCCCAGGCTTCGGCAATCCGGCTCCCCAGGACAGCCCCCTGTCCAAGTATATGCTCGATCGCGGTTATGAATTGCTACTGCTCGACTACAGGGGTACAGGACTGAGCTCGACCGTCTCGGCGGACACTCTCGTCTCTGCCGGCGGCCCACAGGAGCAGGCCGACTACCTCAAGCACTTCCGTGCCGACACCATCGTCAGAGATTTGGAGGCAGTCCGCCGCTGTCTCACAAGTGGATACCCCCCCGAGAAGCAGAAGTGGTCCATATTTGGCCAGTCTTTTGGTGGCATGACAAGTATGACCTATCTGTCTTTCGCCCCTGAGGGACTGCGTGAGTCTTTCATCACTGGTGGGCTGGCTGCCCTAGACAAGGGGCCTGACGACATCTACCCGGCGACATACAAAACACTCATCACACGGAACAAGGCATACTACAAGAAATTCCCCAGCGACGTCGCTATCATCAAGCATATCGCGGCAAAGATCGAAGAGTTGGGCGGTGCTAAGGGTATTTCCTTGCCAGCCGGCGGTCGCCTGACTGTCAAGCTTCTGTTGCTGCTGGGTATCAACTTTGGCGGTGATGGGGGCATCGACAAGGTCCACAACCTAATAGTGAGGATGAAGGCTGATCTCGACCAATTTGGTCACTTCACGCGGGCCACCCTCAACACCATCGAACAAGAAGTCAGTATCGGCGAGGCACCGATCTACATGCTGCTGCACGAGCCATGCTGGACGCCTGGACCGGGCATCGCCTGCAACTATGCTGCCGACAGAGTCGGCAAGACGCTGAAGGAGTACCAGTGGCTGCACGACGACTGGGCTGGCGTGTCCACTCTTCAACCGGACGAGCCGTTGTACTTCCTTGGCGAAATGATGCCGCAGTTTAGGCTTGATGCGTGCACCGAACTCATGAAGCTAAGAGACACGGTGCAGATCCTGGCCCAGTACGACCAGTGGCCGGCTCTCTACGACCTGGAACAGCTAGCCCGCAACGAGGTGCCCGTCTACGCCGCGTGCTACAACGACATGTACGTTGACAGCGACATGGCGCGTGTCACGGCGTCTCGTATCCAGGGCATCAAGGTTTTCGAGACCAATGTTCTGTTCCACGGTGCCATACGCACAAAGCCGGACGATGTATTTCGAGAACTGCTCAAGCTGCGCGACGACACTATCGACTAGTCACTTTGCTTCGTAGTGGTGCTCCAAGCCTGTAGACTAGTGAGAAACATGATCGCCACAACAGCCGCCTCTTCGGTGAAAATGAGCCGAATGGACCCAGGGCAGCATGGGAGTAGAAGAGCAAGCCACCACTGTAGTTACGAGTGGTCGTTATAAAGTTGTGAGAAGGCAAATCTGAAGGCGTTAATGCACAATCTTTGCTCTCGGAAAGGCGCAATCCCGCCACCAGTCCTAGTCCTGATGGGGTTATTGGACCTCTCGAATGAACAAAGCAAAGAAATAATAATCTACGCCATTGCCCCTCCCCCACCGGCCCTTCATATTTTAGGGGTTCTCATCCGGGCTGGCAGTATACTTTGGTATGTGGCCTACCTACGAGCCTTTTAGGAAGAGGCGGAAGGGGGGAAGGTGTGCGACCTTCCTGCCTGCCGTTTCCTCTCTCGTGAGCTACTACTCACGCACATGCATGCATGCATACTAGGGTATGCATGCACGGAGCGAACGCCAGGCCGTCCAGCTGATGCACTGTGATCTAAATATATCTATGTGTATAGTAGAGAGAAAAAGAATAAGAAGGAGAAGAAAGTAAATATCCCTGTCTTTTCTCAGCCCTGTCTCTCTAATCCTGCATGCTACTGCTTCTGCTGCAATTACCCCACCCTTCTCCCAGTCCCACATCTACAAAAAAGACTCAACCAAACAGTTGGTCGCTCCGCTCACTCACTCAGCAACCTGCATCTATGCCGGGAACGCGGGAACGGGGCAAGAGCTGAAGCATTTTCGCAAGAGCAGGTTTTTTCTTCTTTTTGCGTAAAAGACTGCGACAATGACCAGCCGTGTAACCGACATTGGTGCCTGTAATTGTCCTACCGAGGGTCACTACCATGATTGGGAATGCTGCCGAGTATTGCTTGCCGTCATGTGAGACTGATGGTGAATGGTGGAGTATTCACAAGGGGGCAGTCCGCAAGGTTTAACAAGATGTTTTCTTCATGCGTTTCTGCAGGAAACTAGGGTCTATTTGGATTGAGTAGGAGGGGAAATATTTGCCCTAGGGTACCCTTGCTTGTTTGCTCGGTGGAGAGAGCAACGAGCCTGCCATGTTCAGTCAAACTCATTGCCAAAGAACTTGGGGGGAAAACTTGCTGACAGACAAGCACGGCCAGAAAGTGGATATGTACAAAGCGAACCTCCCTAGCCGTGCGTGCTTCCCTGTTTGCCATCTCATCGACTTTTATGTGGTCATCATATTCATCGCCACGGCGCTTCGTAGTGTTGCCGTCGCACGAGCTTGCGTTCTAAGAGGATTGGCTAGTGCTTATGGTTGTTGTAATCGTATATCTCATGACGGAGCGATGACTCCTTGGTAGCGGCTTGGGGAACGTATGAAGAAATTGATATTGTCTCGTTGGACCTGCCCGAATTGGGTAGTGCGCCGCTATGACCAGTGTACTGTTGTGTCTTGCACTCTCATTAGTATGTCCCCAAGCTAAAGCTTTTGATTAGGAGCTTGTGTGGATCTCACCTGGAGACGAGATGTTGGGATAATAACTGTCATAGTTGTAGTGCATATTGCTTTTGCTGCGCGCCGAGCGAGACGCACTGTTACTGTGATGCAACGTTGCAGTCGCATCGCCATAAGAAACAGGTAGCGAGGGATTCTGCTCGTAGAAGCTGTTCCTTGATTCATACGAGAAGTCGTCGTTGCATGGGATGGAGGGGTCAACATATGACAAGCCAGACAGGTGTTGGTCGCTGTGCCTCGCGTGCCCAGCTACCGACGAACTCGTACACGGTGACGTTGCGAGGTCTGGCGGAGGGAAGTATTGATTTGAAGCGGCGTCATAGCTGTGGCTGGGAGTATCTGCTGCAGTTGAAGTGTATCCTTCAGCACCGCCTAGGAAACCGTCTGCCGAGTACCAATCGGACTCGTGATGTGAGCGTTGCTCGTACGCTGCATATCGCCAGGCTTGTGTTGTGGGGTCCGATGCAGAAGAGAACGCCGTCATGTTGTCAGTGCTCTGCACAGGACTGTGGGACGAGTGGCGAGTTGGCGGCAGAGAAAGATTTGATCCGAATTCCTCCGTGTCATCCGGCACAGATGGGCTGCTTGAGTCACGCGGTTCGGTGCGCAAGATCTCGTCGAGTAAAGCAAGCTTCTGCTTGCGTTTCTCGCCTGCCATGATCCAAGCTTGTTAATGATCATGTAGTGGATGTATACCTTTGACTTGACTTACGGTAGGCTCTAGAAGCAATTCTATTCTGCTCCTTACGCAGCTCGCTGTTACGAGGCTTTGGCGGCTTTTGGCCATGAGAGGATGGAGTTTGGCTGTTCATGATCCCGATTTGATAGTTGGGTCTTCTTGGTGGTGGCTGGTTTTCTACGACAATGTGTTATGGTTGCTCGATGCTAAGTGCTCCCCGGGCTTGAAGGGGCCAGGTGTGATTGATAGTCGAGGGACAAGAATATATGCTCGTGGTCGCCAGTAGATCCCTGATGCTTGTGAAGAAACGCTGATTCCTATCCGATTGCAGATATTGAACTTGTGAGAAGGGAGAAGAGGGAGGCTTTCTTTCTTTGTTTCCACAAATAGATTGTGGAAGCATGCCTGATCTGATGACTAGCTTCTCGCCCTTTCGGCAAGCAATAGTCCTCAAATTTCATCGGTTGTGCCCCAGTAGCAAGGCCAGATCCCGCCTACTGACATCGAGGTCCTGACGTGAGGTTGCAGATGGTGCCGTCGGCGACACCCGATAGGTGAGCACGCCGATTCCACGGAGGGCAGCAGGGCTCGTCCTGTGCGAGTAATCCAGCGAATAGCGATGGAGCAGACGAAGCCCTCTCCGCGCAAAAAGACGGCAGGCAAGGATGTCACTGGCAAGGGCTCGCAGTAGGCCCGAGGGCTTGCTGGGGAAAAAAGCGAACTCTCAGGACGGCGGAGGCTCCTGGCGGGGGATCAGGTGGTGGTGGCGGCCCTGCATACGGGTACAACCCTACTCTACCCAATGCATCTGACGCCAGACCGCTGTGCATGACTGTTGTTGGCCTTGGTCTTGGCAGGGCTCTTGCAGCCTTGGGCTAGACCCGACATGATCGTCATCGTTTGTGATGGGCAGTCTCTAGGCGAGAGCGGGCGGCAGGCTGAAGACGCTGCTCGATCCGGAGGGGCGTATGCAGAGCGAGAGAGAGAGGTGTGTGTGTGTGTTTGGCGAGATGGACCATGTGCGTGCCGTGGTGGATTGGATGGGGGCGGTCTCGATGAGCCCGGACGGGCGGAGACGAGCGCAACAGACGAGCGAGGACAGGCGGACATGAAGAAACCTGCTAGCCACGCGGATTAGCTCAGCGCCCTCCTCGTACTGCATAGGGCTGCATGTGTCGCAGTCGGGATGGACACAGCATACTAGTAGCTCTGCTCTACTCCGTACGTACTAGATTGCTCCGGACAGGGCATGGCCCTTCGGCTGGCCCCCACAGGGTGCTCCGCTTCTTCCAAGGCTCCCTGGCCAAGACTCTCTGCGAGGTCGCCAGCACCCGGGGCAGGTGTGATGCGGGCCATGATTGGTCCACCCGCCGCAACAGAGCTAGTGCAGGGTGCAGCCGCCATCTTTTGGCAACGACAACGACAACGACTACGACAATGGCAACGGCAACGGCAACAGCAACAGCAGAGCTGCTTACCTTGTCTTGGGGCCTCTCGAGATCCGTCGGGCCTCCTTGCCCATTTTGCAAAGTGAGACTCGTCGTCGGCGCACAGTCAGGGAGGGATGCAGACTGCAGTGCACCCCACATGCAATCGGATCAATCATCAATTGTCGCCAGAAATCCGACCACCCCTGCCGCCCACGCCCATGTCAGTCAGCAGCAACACCAGACCGAGGCAGACTTCAGCTGCCCCCCCTCTCTCCGGATGCACTGACAGCCTGGTAGCACAAGAGAGACCTCGCGTCCGACTCGACCTTCCTTGACCGCCATCTAGGGCCGCTCGCTTGCCCCCTTTCTGCTAATCTTCGCGATGCTGTAGCTGCACATGTGCGGTGTCGGCAACCTGCAGCAGCCACTCCGCTCAGGCCCTGGTTCTCGGCGACAGTTCACTCTATTCTTAGATCTCGAACCGACTGCAGCCGGCCAGTCTATCGATTCTGCGGACCGCTCAGATTCCCGCTCTCCAGCATGCCTCCCTTGATCCACCTATCAACAACGCTACTGCTTCGCGCTTGAGCCGGCTCTCGCAGTAGCCACCTGGCATTCTGCAACGACACGATTCTCCCCGCACACAATCACCATCAGGCCGAACCGGGATCCTTCCAAGCTCTCTCACCCTCGTCTTTGTTACATGCTTGCCGATATTGGATGGGCTTCTTTCTCTCTCCTTCTTAGCAAAGGGTCTATATTGCTCACGCACATGTTAGGCCAAGTCACGCACCTCTCGTCCCATGCCGCCCACGGCTGAACACAATTTCTCCGAGGAAATGATCAGCAGCTCGACGGCTCTTACGTTGTCCTGAACCTACAGTACATTGTATCACTGCTTACACGAGCACGCGAGTCAATTACAGCAGCCTGCGTGCCGTTCATTCCAGCAACCATGACTGATCTCATGTCTTGTGGACCACCCCAGAACAAGCATAACCCTCTCTGGACTGCAAGTCGACTGCAAGTCGACGGGGTCCGGGTATGGTCAATACCCGCGGCCTTGCAGTCCCGCTTGCCGGCATCGGGACTGGCGCCGCTTGCTATTAATAGTCTCACCCACGCCCGCGACTCCACGACAACGTGCCTCTCCCAGATGGCCCAGCATCGAGCAGCCTCAAAAAAGCCAAAGGCCCAACCAAGGACTGCAGAACCTCTGCCGTAATACTCGCAAGCCAATATTAAAAAGGTGGCGCGATTCAGCTGCATCACTCACGGGTCGATAAATTTAGACGCGGCTGCTCGGGCCGGCCACTACTGCATCATCTGTGGTGCCTTGTGCGTGTGGCCGCTGCGTGCTGCCCTGCATGGCATTCGCCTGTCGAGTGGCGCCCTCGATTGGCACCCATGTGGGACAAAGTACCAGGGTGCCAGCCGCATGTCTCTGTATCTGTGCCATGCCACGTACATGTCCTTCAATCGTGCAGTCGAGCTCTGGGGTCAACCTCTCGGAGGTGGATAGGAGCTGAAATGCGCAATCTCGGGGTGCATGCAATCATGACAGGGCCCACAACCCTCACAGCATGCAATCTACTAAGGGCTGCTTGCTTTCACAAATGCCGCGTGACGTGCCAAAACATATTTGACTGGCCTATTCACTTGCGTTTCTAAACAAGAACCTTTCACACGGCACCCCTCTTCATATCAACATGGACGCTTCCGGTTTCTGTAACTTCATTCAATCAGAAGCAGGAGCTCCCGAGATCTTGGTTCAGCTCCCGCTTCCCCATCTATGTCCTTCTAAACGCCAGCTTGCAAAAGAAAAAACCCCCAGTCAGAAGGGTCCCTGGACTTGTGAACAAGACAGAAGAAAAACATGAGTCAATTCGGGAGACTTGCAACGCGCGTAAGACAAAGTGCACTCCCAGGCGCGGTTCCCTCCAAGGCCCCCTAGGCGTTCGTGAATGAACATGTCATCAGGACGTCGAAACACATTATGCAAATTTTTCGTGTGTCCTGGAATTGGTCATAACGTCGCGCCGAAAATGCTGGGTTTGCAAAGAAGCGATGGGGAATCGTTTCGCGTGTCGTTTCAGTCGATGGTAATGTTGTGGCTGCTGTTGTCGGGTATAATGATCCCATCGATAGCGTGTGATGCTTTACAGGTGTGTTCGAAAGGCTCTATATCAAACTCTCGAAGGCGAAAGAGCTTATTGCGAAGCACACTGCACACGCTCGCCGCCTGGGTTTCCGTCCTCGTCGTCCTCATCCATGGGGCCGCCGCCAAAGCCACGCGAGCCACCCTGCGTATCAACATCCTCCAACTCGGCCTCTTCAGTAACGGCTTCGGCGGAAGGAACGGAGTCGAGAGCAGGCGCTGGCAGAACCTTGCGCAAGGCCTCGAATGCGCTTTCGTCGTCAGTCCAACCGCGCTCAGGGAACTTGACGCTGAACTGGATGTACATGTTGCCGTTGTCGTGGTGGCGAGGCGCGGGCATACCCTGACCGCGGAGCATCTTGACAGCCTCTGTAACAAGTAGTCAGCAAAGTGGTAATCTAGATACGGGCTGGACCCGGACAAAACATACCGTTGGCAATGGCTTCACCAGGCATGATGTCGATAGACAGCCACCTCTCGTCGAGGTGTTCGATAAAGATCTTGCCACCGGCAAGTGCGGTGACGAGATCAATCTCGCAACGATAGAAAAGATCATCCTCTTTCCGTGTGAAGCGAGCATGGGGTTTCTGCTCGATTTCAAAGACGACGTCACCGGCTTGTACACCAGGTGCTTGGTCACCCTCGCCGCGGAACTCGACCTTGGTGCCGCTGCGAACACCTTTGTCGACATGGACGTGCAAGACCTTGCGGTCGACAATGGTCTTCTTACCGTTGCAACCCTTGCAGCGGTCCTTCTCCTTGACAATCTCACCCTCGCCATTGCAGTCAGGGCATACGGTCTGGAAGCGCTGGATCATTGGTCCCATCTGGCGCATCATCGTCTTCATGCCGTGGCCGTCACAGCCAGCACACCGCTTGACAGCACCTTCCTTGCCGCCGCGCCCGTCGCATTTGGGGCAGATGATGGAGCGCTGGAGAGCGAGCTTCGAGATCTTGCCCTTGTAGATGTCCTCGAGCGAGACCTTGTGTGTGTGGTGGATAGTGCGAGCCTTGGGGGGTCCACGGCTTTGTCCGCCCATCCCGCCGAACATGCCACCAAGACCACCACCGAACGAGCCACCGCCGAAGAACTGGGCAAAGAGATCTTCGGCAGCCATGCCACCACCGCCGGCACCACCCTCGAGACCGGCTTCACCATATTGGTCATAGACCTGGCGCTTCTGGGGGTCAGACAGAACCTCGTACGCGGAGGAGATCTCCTTGAACTTGTGCTCGGCATCTGGGTTGTTGGGGTTCTTGTCTGTACGTAATCGCCCGTCAGCACTTGAGGATTGTAGACTGCAAAAACTTGACGGTAGTGCTTACCAGGGTGGTGCTTGAGGGCGCTGATCTTGTAAGCCTTCTTTAGCTCAGCCTCCGTGGCTGTGGGCGAGACCTGACCATGATCGGTTAGTATTATAGTACCAGCACCGGTTGCTCCAGGGTAAATGAGACTTACGCCCAGGTCATCGTAAAGCTTGGTTTCCTTGACCATATTGTCGGCTGTAGTAGACGACTACAAAAGATGCCGTGAGCGAGAACTATACGTTCGAGGCCGTCGAAAGTTTGTCACTGTCCACGAACAGATGTATAAGGCGTCGCGTCTGTACGGAGGTTTGTTCAGCACTCTACACAACTGAAATTGGACGGCAGTCCATGGTCGTCGTAATGTGATGTTGTGCTGGTGAAGAAGCCAAAAGGAAAGGGTCTAGCGAAAGTACTGGGAAGTGTGGTATGGAATGCTCTGGAAGCCTCGTGAGGGCTGGATGGGATGTTTGCTGGATTGGGGCGAACGAGGCAGTTCCATGTAGGCAACCGTGGACATGTCAATGAAAGCCGGCGCTGACAGACATCTTGCGACAGAAAACAGCGTAAGCCGCGGCTGCGCTGGGACCCGGCGCGCCCTGATAGGCTGGCGATGCAGTGACGCTCGGGCGGCACAGCGAGGACGTGATGCACTCGGAGAAAACGCGGTGCAGGGCTTGTCCAAGTCTGGCATATAGAGGAACGCAGGAGAACAGATGGGCGAGGCGGGACGAGGCAAGGCTTTCATTATCGTGATGGCGGGGTGGGAAGGCCTACCGTTGGAGGGGTTCAGAAGTTGTGATCTGATGTCTGCGGCTGCTGAAGGTTTGCGTCAGATTGAGAGTCGAGGTTGCCGAGAAGTACGGGGAGGTTCTGAGGAAGCGTGAGTGAATGCGTGGGACTTACAGAGGAGGATGTGAAGCCCGGCGTTCGCAGTCTGGCACTTTGGGGAAAAAAGAAATCGAGCGAAGGAGAAGGCTGCGACTCCGGATGGCCTTTTTGCGATGGGCTGGACTAGCTTAGCAATAGAATGCGCCTGGCACTCACATCTCGCGGGCTGGGCGGCGGGCGGCAGTCGCGAGAGGGTGCAGCGGGGGCCAGCCAGCCAGTGAGACTGCGCGACTGGGGCGGCCAGCGAATGACAGGCGCTGCCGAGCCCACTCTTGCATGGAATTCAATCGAACCTGTGGAATCAGCCTCTTCGCCTTGAGCACTCCAGCAAGACCCTGCCCAGCAAGCCCAGGTGCTCTCTGCAGGACTTCACTCTCACTGCCTGTTGGTTTGCCTTTCCAATTGTTGCCTCGCCAAATCGCCCCCGCCTGCCTGCATACATTGTTTGCCTCTTCTTCGTTGCAGCCTTTCCGTACCAGCATCGGAAGAGAAACATGCGTGATTAACGCAGCTCTGACAAGCGTCGCAATATTTGCGCCCACCTAGGCAGAGACGGAGCTTGGTATCATGACAAGTCCGGGATTGGCCTTCAATGGGTGCGCTGCGTCGACTGCAATTGCAACTGCCGATTCCTACTCTGAGGTAACTCAGGTGGTTGAGTCTAACCACGATAGTTGAAATTCTGCCTAGCATGCACCTTTTGATGAACAGTACTCAAAAAGTCAGGCAACCACCACATATGACTGCACATAACTACACTACATCCCGGTTCGACGCAATCGCTGTGCAGCGCAGTTCCCGAAGGCGACTTTGCTTTTGTTTGTACACGTCAGCCTCGCAGAGTGTTTCCAATCATGTCGACCCTCTCATGCCGCTTCCACAGCAAGCGCCGTTGCGTTTGGGTCCTCAGTCTGGGCTGGAGTAGGAACACCATCATCGTCCTCGCCGGCCTCATCCATTTCGCTTTTGCGAAGGTTCTCCACAGTGTACAAAAGCTTGTCAAGCTCCTCTCGTGACACCTCGGGCCCCGAACCGGCGCCTGCATCTGTGCAGTCGAATGGGCATGTCGGCTCGGCACTCCAGGCGGAACTGCCGGTATCATACTCGTAAGCTAGCAGATATTGGTCGCCATTCTCCGAATCGACTCCAACCACAAGAACTTGCGTGTTGTCATCCTTCTGGAGGACGGCAGCGCTGAGAGGGTTCGCTGAGGTCCTGATAGTCTGGATATGCTGCAGGCCGTCGTGCTCCAAAACGAAGACGAAGACGGCAGGAACCCTGCAAATTTAGGTTAAAATAATTACTTGCAACAGACATTGGTTCGCGGTGAGCCTCTGGACGTACCTTTCGCATATTGCCATGATGTAAGCGTCCTCGGTACTTGTAGGTCTGAATGAAAGAAGTTGCACGACTGCAACCTGGGTAGCATCTGACACTACTTCCTGAGCATGAGAAAGCAGATCGACCTTGCTGAGAAGCTTGTTTTCAGGCCAATCCCAGACGTAGAGTTCCTTGTCGCCGCCTCCAGATACTAGCACATCCAACCGCGTGCTCGGTATGCACAATGCATTGACGAATGACGTGTGCCCCAAACAGAACCCCTCAATGATGTGCGACTGGGGAATGCCGCGTGAAATCCGTATGTGCTCGTCACGGTCCGCTGTGAGCAGGTACGCACGCCCTCCAACCTCGGCCGACAAGATTTCTGTGAGCATGGAAACGTGACCCAGCAGCAGGCTGTGCTCGAAGTCCGGACCATCCTTGGGTTTGTCTTTGAGTTGTTCTTTGCGACGCCTCTGTTCCTCCAAGGCACGGAGGTTCCGTTGCGAGTGGACAGTAAGCTCATTCGCGCCCTTCTTCGACACAACGCGGAGCTTTCCTTGCACCGACGATGCCTGAGCGGACGGTGTTTCGGATCCGTCTTCGATTTCATCAATTCCTGACTGCCCAGCAACAAGCGGGAGGGAATAGACGTCTCCAAACTTGTCCGCACAGACGATGGTCTTGCCGTCACTAGTAATGTCGATTGAGCTTGGGCGTTTCGGCATGACTCTGCAAACATGGTTAGTCTCTCTTCATGGCTCTCTCAGAATAACCCAATCACTACCTTGTGCTCAACTCGCTGAGCCCACCAGCACCGTCGTGCTCAAACACCCACAGAGCCTTATCTTGACCACTGACTGCCACAACATGACTGCCATCCACGGTTGAAACCAAGCTGATGATGAACTGGTGTTCCTTCTTAGCTACTGGTGCCCTCTGCTTCCTTTGCCCCTTGACATTGGTGGGCTGTGCTGGGCTGAGTGTCTCTTGCTCCGTTCCCGGCGGTGCATTGTCCACTTTTCGTTTCTTAGTTGGAGGCTCATCCCCGTTCATTTCTACGTCGTCATTGCCATTCGACTCGGCAACGTCATTTTTAGGTGTCTCACTCGACAACGGCCTTGCCGAAGGGTGTGTCCATGCTGAGACCGGTTGCCCATCTGTGGTGAAAGTGAGAATTTGCGGGCCTCTCGCAGCACAGAGGATTCCGCAGTTTCCCAGGACGGTGAGACGCTGAAACGGAGGAGGCATCGAGAGTGAGTGCCGACTCTTATTCGTTGAGGCGAATGTGATTTTGACAGCTTTTTTATCCGAACCTCGAGGTTTGGGCCGTGTGTAGGGTGGCCCTTGAAGATTTCTTTTTGATACCGCGATACAAGCCGGACAGCTACCCGGGACTATCGGCGGCGAGATGCCGGCTCCGGTTTCGACGGTCGTTTTTACCCGCAGGAAAGACCCCTGCCTCCGTCAGTACAGTAGCTCTAGGTAATTAAGTTTCAGACTCGTGAGTACCTAGCACTGTGGCGCAGCTCCCCGCTACGATGCTCAGACTAGCACGCTAGCTGACGAAGCTCGCTGTCGCAGGTCAACATCTCCAACGAGACACTTACACCAAGTTCGAGGATTTCTTGGTCTTCGCCGCACCTTGCGACACAGTCTGGCTCGCCTCACCTATTACCTGGCCCGCCGCTCTCAATCGGTACCCACAATTTGCACCAGCGACACCTTGCTTCACTACCAGAGCTGTCGACCCGACAAAGCTACCTTGTCCAGCTCCCCGCCGCCAAACGCTGGGGGTGCCTCACAACGACTGACACTGTCAATTGGCAACTGCCTGCTCGTCGGCAGCCATGGCACAGGTCCTTCTAGACCTGGTGTACTCACTGGGCAACTGCCTCAACTGTTTCCCCGGGTCGCCGAGCCTCAAGATCAACGGCCGCTCCTTCAAGATCCTTCGCCTCCTCGGTGAGGGCGGCTTCAGCTATGTCTACCTAGTCCAGGACACAACCACAGCCGAGCTGTTCGCGCTCAAGAAGATACGATGCCCGTTTGGTGCCGAGTCGGTCCAGCAGGCTATGCGTGAGGTCGAGGCCTACAAGACGTTTGCCCACACGCCGGCCATTATACACAGCATCGATTACTCCATCGCCAGCGAGCGCGGCGACGACGAGGCCAAGACCGTATACGTATTACTACCGTACTACCGGCGCGGCAACCTGCAGGACATAATCAATGCAAACCTCGTCAACCACACAAACTTCCCCGAGCCGGAACTCATGCAGTTGTTCCTGGGTGTCTGCAAGGCGCTGAAGGCCATGCACCAATATCAAGGCCCAGGAGGGGGCGGGGAGACGATGGAGGCCGGGAACCCAAAGGACGGCGAGGAGGACGTGCCTGGGCGGAGCGGCAAGAACAAGAATCGGAGGAACAGGGCTGCCGCTGCCAACGATGCCGACGACGAGACGGAGCAGGCCCGGCCATTGATGGTCGACGAGCAGGCCATCGCTCCAGGGGAGAGGAGGTCATTCACGCACAGGGACATTAAGCCAGGTGAGGGACATCCGTTGCGCAGTACCGCGCCTGCTTTCAAGTACTTTAGGACGTTTAAGCCATTCGTACTAACCACCGCCACGTAGGAAACATCATGATTGACGATTCAGGCTCGCAGCCCATTCTCATGGACCTTGGCTCGGTCGCCGACTCCCCAGTCCCAATTACAACAAGATCCATCGCCATCGCGGTGCAGGACACAGCCGCAGAGCACAGCACCATGCCCTACCGGGCGCCGGAGCTCTTCGACGTCAAGACGGGCACCATTATCGACACCAAAGTTGACATATGGTCCATGGGGTGCACGCTCTACGCCTGCCTGGTTGGCAAATCGCCCTTTGAGATGCGCAGCGACGAGACGGGCGGCAGCCTGAGCATGTGCGTGCTCGGCGGTGATTGGCGTTTCCCAGACGAGGGGCCCGGCGGTGCCAAGATCAAGCGCAAGAACACAATAGGCGCGAGCACAGAGGGCCAGGTCTCGAGCGGCACCATCAGCGAACCTGTAAAGGAGATTGTGAGAAAGTGCCTGGCCGTCGAGCCCAACGAGCGGCCAGATATCGATGAGCTGATCGAGATGGTCGAGGAGGTCATGGAGAACCTGGGCGAGTCCCACGCGTAATTCAGGGGCTGGAGGGGGGGGCCTCGGTAGGATCTCCTAAAGGAGTTCATGTGTGTACGTGATTGCTGCTTCGGAGGGTTTTTATTTGGCATATCGTGGCAGGCGTTTTAGTTACACAGAATCAAGCAAGCAGCTCCCGCCATTGATTCTTGATTTCATACTCAAGCACGTTCCCAAGAATGACTTTCCAAGAGACTTCCGCAGTATGAACTCGGAGACAACCAAGAGATCGCAATCCAATGGGAAATTGTATGGGCAATGGTAACATGTGCGATCCAATTACAGTTCGCTAGAATAAGTTGACACGGCTGCTACTGGGATCGTGACCAGGCGCCAAATGCTAATCTACACAAAGGCCCCAACAATGTATTGTATCTTTAAGAATACACCCTGAACACCGCTTGACTGACAATGATGGTAATACCACTGCTCCTGGTAAGCTCATCTCTGTCTCTATAAGAAAATCACTATATGCCATCAAGACAAAAGATTACGTAGCGAAGGGCTGGCGCTTGCGCCACTGGCAGGGCGGCTGTCACTTGGACGCGGCGGAAGATTGCTCATGTGGCCTGGGTCGTGGCTCAGCGGCCTCGCGTCGCGCAGAGGTGGACTGCCGTGAGGCCCTGCGAACGGTGGTCGTTGTGCAAGAAGGCCTTGAGAGAAGGAATGATCCGACGGCCGCAGAGGCGGGGGCGGCCCGCCGCTAGTCAGGCCGTGAATAGAAGATGGCACGTGGTGGTGGTATGGCGACATATATACCGATGCGCTCGATAGTGGTGGCTGTGGTCCACGCCTGGGTGGAGAATGAGGAATCCCATTAAGTAGCGGCTGTCCATGCAACGACGGGTTGGGATGATGGGCCATTGGCGTTATGGGTGGAGGCCGTAGGTCACGCAGATGGTTGTGCTGCAAAGAACCTGACGGAGGAGGGCCGTTCATTTGAAGAACAGGAGGGCTGCGATGCCAGTCTCCATACGTAGCGCTGGGTGCCGCGTACTGGTGGTGAGACGGACCAGACATGGCTGGGGGCACCATAGGAGAGGGTCCCGGGTGTGGCATTGCCAGCGGCATGGTCGATGGGGCTGCTCCAACGGGCATTGGAATTTGTGGCGCTGCAACTGGTGGAAGCGGTACATGGGCTTGCGGCGCCTGAACTGTAACCGGTCTGTTGGCCCATGGGCTTCCAAGGTCTGCAACTCTGTTGACTGCATGGCTTATATGAGCAGAAGGGCTCGCGAGAGCACTGTGCAACGCAGATGTGGCCCTGGTCGGCTCCGTCAGAGGCTCCACATCCATGGGCGCTGGTGGTGCAACAGCTTGCGACGAGGAGACATGAGGTGTAGGCTGGCGGTTGGTCTTCTTGCACTTGTGACATCTGAAGCCTCTTTGCGCAACAAACTTTTGAGCTTCACTGCCAAGGTTGTCCATGTGGCCGTTGATGAGAACCTTCTCCTGAGCTTTGTCGATCGGCCACCACTTCAAGCTCACGTCGATCCCGCAGGTGATGCATACCTTTTCACCTCCATGTGGTGCTGAAGCCGTAGGCTCAACGTGGTTGTCTAGGGATGAGGCTCGTTGTGTTGACGCTACTGCAGTCGATTGTCGTCGGTTCGTGTTTGCTACCTGCGCAGTCGCTGGGTTTTTCAAAGCTTGAGTGATGAGGTTCGCCTTGCGTACTGAGCCCGTGAGAGTGAGGTCGGCTTGCTTGAAATTCTGCACAAAGACTTGCAAGGCGCTCAGCGGCGCTGTCGGCTCTGTCTCAGGCTGGGCGACCAGGTCCTGCATCATATGGGCAGTTGATTTGAGAGGCAGGTGCTCTTTACACCAGATCAGTGCAGACATGGAACCTGTCTCACCGTTGATCGACACAATGTTGTGCTGATCGCGTCGGGATCCCTTCACAGGCGTTATTTCAAACCCCAGCAGGTGACCATCTTGGCGAGCGCATTCGACATGAACTATATCGAGTCGTCAGCAACCATTAAGGCTCGGAGAGACATGTGCGAGTGGCGACATACCTGGAGCGCGGCACTGATGACAAGCCACACACGCGCCATCTTTGTGCTTGCAAACCTTGCAGATCTCATCGTATTTATGCCGAGGAATTGATGGGATTCCCTCAGAAGGACTCAAGGCTCGCGCATTCCCGAACTTTACCTCTTGAGTGAAGGTTGCGCAAGTCACATGGACCCAGTTGTTGTCGGCTGTTCTCTTCAAAGCCTCTCTCGGGTTGAGCGGGCGGCCCATGGCTTCCTGCTTCTTACGCCAGTAGTCTGCTGACTTTTGCGCAGCCTCGCGCTCCAAGCGCTCTTTGTCCTTCTCTTTTTCACTCTTCTTCTTGCTTGGAAGTTTTGAGCTCAAAATAGAATCGTGGTCTGTGTGCTCTACAGGACACAAAACACATTTGTAATGCTGCCAGCCAGTAGGTGGTTAGTTGTCTAGGAATGAACACTGCTAGGATCAATCCTGTAACTTACAATCGCGACCTGGGGATTCTTGTCGTTGATGCACATGTCGCAAGTCCATTTCGTCGACAGGCGGTTGTCAGTCACTCCATAACACCTTCTATGAACCGTGAGGCGACAGTCCTTGCACGAAAGGTAGTTCGGGTCTTCTGGCCCATCAAGTTCGCCACAAACTGCGCAGGGGAAGACCCGAGGCTTCGGAACCGCAGGTGTCGGCGGCGGGGCAGGTTTTTCAGGGGCCTTTTCCTTCTTCTTTGGGGCAGCTGTCGCAGGATCTGTTTCGAGCTTCTCAAGCTGGTCTTTCTCGATGCTTGTCTTGAGCTTCTTCCGTGGAGGAGGCTCAGACCCAGTTGTGACCATGGAGGAAGGAGTCGGTCGTGCCTGTGTTGCGCTGGTCGAAGCATCGGACGAATTCAAGACTGTGAGGCTCATCAACTCTTCGGCGGACAACAGCTCCTTGAGTAGATCTTCGTCAATCTTCCTCTTCCAGGACTTGGGACCCTGAGCTGCCACTCTCTTTGCGAGGTCATCAATGTCCTCCCATTGAATTGCATATCGCCGCCATAGCTCTGCACATCTCCGGCAAAGGGCGGCAACATATTGTGTGCCCTTATCCTTGCTCTTGGCTCCATTCTCCGTGATGACCACTGGTCCGGTGTTTGGTGCTCTCCGCCACTGCCGCGAGGTCTTGGTATTGCAGAACCGACAAATGAAATTTCTACTATGGGTCGCTGCTTTTCCGGCGTCGAACGCAGAATCATCGCGGTCATCGGCCACGTCATCTTGCAGTTTGTTTGCCGTGACAGAAGCCTTTTTTGCCTCTCGCTTGCCCTTGCGACCAGGGTAGTTACCCCAAATCTTCTTGCCGCGTTCGGACTTCTTCCAAACATAGTAGAACCGCACTACCCGGCCGTACTTGACTGGTTTTGTGGCTCGAGTAATCTGCAATAACTCCGAGCCATACTTTCCTACGGCTTCTTCAAACTTCTTCAAATCATTTGGACCGAAACCGGGCTCGCGGAATTCTGCCCGGTCGACTTTAGAAAGCTTCTTGAGTGCCGCAGCTGTATCGAAATCGTTTTCGAATAGAAGATTTCTCGCAACGTCGAGTAGGTTGGTTGAGCGCTCGGGTAATCCTAGTGCTGGGATTTTGGCTTGCGCATCTGACATGTATTTGTCGATAGCCTCATCCTCGATCATCGAATCGACTTCGGCCGGTGGTTTCCACAGAAGCTGCGCCGTGTTGTTTGGGTCATCGTTTGGTAAGTCTTCGCCGCGAGCGACGTAGCCTGCTGGTGTGTCCTGGACCCACTTTGGCCGATTCTCGCGGGTGAAGTTGAGTTCTTCGAGTGTTGGGACAAGATCCTTTGCGATGTGCTTGTTCTTGTTACCTCCTCGTCGGTTATCTGGGGGGCGAACGAGCTGAAGAGGCCGGCCCGGCCAAATTGTTACGTAAGCCTGGTGCTTGGGGCCCAGACGGGAGCCCGCACGCGGGTAGATTCGATCATCGTAGTCGAGCGCATCCTCGGGTTTGCAATGTGTGCCTAGGTATCGATAAGGCCATAGACTCGCCTGATGAATCTGCTCGGGTGTGGCGGCGGGATGTAGAGCCTCGTTGTCGCCAGGGCTTGTCCCACCGGTGGCGCCACCATCGTCCTCCTCGTCCACAGGCTCGTCCTCTTCGGCGTCGGGGCGTGTGCCGTTGGTGTGCCGGGCCTCAAGTCTCCGCTCTTGTGCACGGGCACATGCGGCACACGACCAGGCGAAGCCTCGCGAAGGCTTCTTGAGCAGCGGCGGCGTCACGCATTGCATATGATATGTCTTGTTGCAGTTGGCGCAGTCCACCGAGTTGTCCCTGCACAAATGGTCAGCTTGGCAGTCGACTCCACCGGCATGTGGCGCGCCCAGAAGAACGCGACGAGCGTCGGGAAGCTAGAGGTCACGGAAGGGATAGGCCGGGAGGAAGGACTGTCGTTGGGAGAAAAGTGGGGCGGTGCATGGCATGGTGGTGGTGCGCATGCATGTGCCGGGAACAAGGTGTGGCCGGGGTGGGTGGAAGGGATGGGGGCGCGCGCCAGAGGCAAAAAGGAAAAAGGGACAGCAACCCACCTTGCACAGTACCCGCCGCACTTCTTGCATAGTTTGGCGGCGCTGGTAAACTCTTTCGACTTCCCCTGCTCCACCAGGATGTACTTCCACCGCTCGTCCAGCACCTTCTTGACTGGGTCTGGCACGTTGACAATCTGGAATGACGGAATCACGTCGTAGTGTTTTTGAATGTAGCGGTCGTAGAGCTTTTCAAACCAGAAGCAGTCGGGAGTCTGCCGGTAGTCGTCGAGGTTCTCAATCTCGGCCCTGTGCCGAATCTCGCATTTGCCGCGGAGCGACGTCAGCGGACTGATGTCCGAGTGCATTGATGCGAAGAGCAGCCGCGTGTCGTTGACTTTCTTGCCAATGTCCTTGGGCCGATAGAACCAGTTGATGCGCAACGCGTCGACTGGCTTGGTGCTGTCGTTTTGCGCGTGCAGAAATTCCATGATTCGGCCCAGGTAGTACGGCTCCCCAGGCGGTTCGCAGACAAGGAATACATGGTCTGTAACTAGGGTCAGCCCCAACGCCCACGCCGCAGCCAGATCGGTCGTCGCTCGCCCCTCTGCCCACACATGCATCACACTTACCATTCTGCGCAATTGCTGTCCCATCGTCGGCTACGAGAACGCCATGCTTGAGTTTTCCGCCGCAATCTTCGAATGTGAGCATATTGGTTCCCCTGTACCCACCCGTAGGCTTTGGCGGTAATAATGACTGAGCCACACCGCGTCTACTAGCAGCGGCGCCGGTGATTGGCGTCGCAGCCTGTGTCGGACCTTGCGCGACACTGCTGCTGGACTGCGCAGCTTTGCGCTTCTTGAGGTTTCCACCCGCAGCTGGCGCAGTTGTCGTGTTTGACGTGGTCATGCCATTAATGCTTGGTGCTTGCGCGGCAGTGGACTTTTCGTCTGCCAAGAGACTTTTGCGTGTGCTGGTTGTCGCTGGGCGTGGTGGTGGTGGTGGTGCATCTGGCGCCGCGCTCACGCTGCTGCTGACCTGACGAGATGTCTTTTTAGAATCATCGTCCTTCTTGTCAGCAACGGCATCGTACATGTCAATGTCCATGCTGTCCTCGGCGTAATTTGGCCGGGCTTGTCCTCTGTTGCGTGAGCGCGTGCCATATGGCGACGGGCCAGCCAAGGCATCTTTGTCAAAGGCAGTCAGTACTTGCAATATTCGGGGGTGTCAAAATTGGCAAAGGACGGGGTGCTCTCTTCTTACCCAGCTCTTTGGAGGTGTCTGCCGCGTCGGTGTGCTGCATTGAGGGGCCGGGGCTGGAGGCATGGGATGAGGGTAGTGTTGTGCCTGCGTCGGGGGAGTCTTTGGCGTTGGCCGGCTTGGGTAGATCTTCCGAACTACCATTAGGCTGGGTCTTCTGCGCCATGGTGAAGCGTTGCGCGGTGACCGGCTGGAGACGCCAGGAAATCCACCAGATGAGCGCAGGAGTGAGAAATCTAGATGAACAGACCCATCGGGGGCTCACGATTGGTGATGCGCCAGATCCTGGTGACAGATGGAGGAAATCAAGTCACAAGGAATCTTGTGGTGCTGGACAGTCACCTAGACCGATGAATGAGGAAAAAGTGGCCTGTGGTTGGATACTCGCGATGAAGAGACGGTGGTGGAAGTGGTGAACCGGAAGGGTGAGTGTGCCAGAGAGAAGGAATGTGTAGGAGGCAGATGCCGGCAGGCCAACGTTGGCACGGGTGGGTGCTATGCGATGTGCAAAAGTCCAGCAGGACGTCTAGGTGTAAGTAGACCCAGAGTCCGCCAGAAGCCACGCGTGTCGAAACGTGCCCGTGGAATCCAGCAGCGGCAGCGAGATGGCAATGAAGAAGGAAAAGGGTGAATGGCAAAAATAGCCGGGGGGTGAGTATGGCGGGCGAAGGGTGTGTGTATGGGGAGGAAGAGGAAGAAGTGGGAAGGGCAGGTGTAAGTAAGGGTTCGGGACGGGACTGGAGCACGAGCGTGCGCAGAAGTCAGGCAGTCGGAGGTTCAAGCCAGACATGGGGAGTTCTGAGGCGGCGGCGGCGGCGGGACCTGCTTTGTGCATGTGGAAGACTATTATTTGAGAGTGGGTGGGACCGCCGCGCCATGCTCTAGACAGGACAATGAGCAGCACCGGCCGACGACCCTCAACCACGACTCGACCACGAGCCCACGTCGTGCGTGACCATGGCCTGTCTGCTCCGTACCTGTCTGTCTGCTATCCTGCCATCCTGCCTGCCCTGCCCAGCCCGGCCCGGCCTGCCTCCTCGGTCCATTTCCCCATTGATTCATCTACTCGGTCCAAAACACCCAGCAAGCGATGGCAGCCTCGAGGCAATTACCTTGATGCTGTAGGCAGGACGGGCCTGCACCGTGGCGACATGTATTTGTCACGCTCGCGGCGCCAAACATTCAAGGGGGTGCATCGGCATTTATAGCACGCGATACAGACCGCAGCAAGCAGGGACGGCTTCAGATCCAGGGCGTCCCAACAACAAGCCACACAAGGGCATCGATTCCCGGGCCGAGACGCAAAAGACAGGTCGGATCAACAAGCTCGGTAGGCCAGAACCGAGAACGCGCACGTCAGAGCAGAGCAAAACTCGGGCGAGACGGATGTAGCGATTAGGGTCTTTTCATCCGATCTATGCTTCTCCTGCGTGTGTGCAGTGAATGCCTCATGCCTGGCGTATGGAGTCCAGAGTCGGGAACAGCCTTGATTCTTGAGCAACCCCTGGAGCCGTGAATCCCCACTTGGGCCTGGTGGTGGAAGAGGGAGAGGGAGCACAAAATAGCATAGCACTCGGGAGCGGCAAAGTGGGCGGCAGCCTGACTGACTGACGTTGGTCGGACCAGACTGCGCGACTGGGCGGCGACGGCCCAGCTCTGGTGGCCCTACTGCGCAAATGAGTCCGTTGCGTGCACTTGATATGCGAAAGTGGGCACTCGGCAGTCACCACAGCCCGACGACAAGACAAGACGTGACGACAAGACAGAGAGAGCAGTTGCGGTACGGCTCTGTTCTGCTGCCCAGGTGGGCCTTTGCTCTCCCTCGAGTCTCTCGCGGGTCTCTCGCAGGTCTCTCCGTCCTCGCCCGCCCGTCGCCCAGGCTGATGATCTGCCTGTTCCATCTGGTCCATCGAGGCGGCTGCCGTCGTCGACCTGGGGCGCTCGCGAGCAAAGACGACATGACGGCTGCCGCTTGGCGCATGTCCACAAGTACGGAGTATCCAGTACCTCGACTCGACCCCTGCAACGGCCCAGGGTCTGCTGGGCGCGTGTCTGATCATGTTGTACTGAGACGTGCAGTTCGAATGGTCCAGGGCCGCCCCATGTCCGCGTTGTGGGTCCTCTGTCAGCTCTTTTCAACCTCACGTCAATCGTCAATCGTCCATCCTCCTCACAGCAAATGCCGTCCACCGGGTCGAGGCGGGTCGAGGCGGGTCATCCCTCGCACCAGCCCGTCGCGTCGTCCATGGCTTGGGCCCGCAACAAGTATGTAAGGCTACAAGATATTGCGAACAAAGTCACCATCCCTACAATGAGTGCTTTGCTCAAGGATGCCAGTTCAGACTTGCTCCGACGTACCTGTGCGTCACCAATTCCGAGCATGTGGAGGCATTTCTCGTGGGGGCGCGGACCAGCGCAGTCTCAGGCTGCCAAGTGCGCGCCATGTTACCACAGCAAAGGTTCACTCGCACGTCAGTCGCAGCTCGGTTCATTGTGGCTGACTATCACGACACAAGGTGTTCTCTCTGCAGCCCAGTGTCGCTCTCGCATGACTACCCGCACCTGCCATGTTACCGACAGTCTCGATGGTTTGATCTCGCCAATTGACCGGGGCTTGCCTGGACAGATCGAACGTCTAGACTAACGAGTCCACCGCTGAGGGGTGAGCCTCGCCAAGTGTTTCCACCAGCTGGAGCTCAAAGCAAGCTCCAGACAAAATACATGATACCAACGTGTATGCCTTGAACAGCAATCGTCCATGATCTCCAGAATACAGGTTGCGTTGATCCTGACACTACGGTGATGGAGGGCACGGGTCATCCGCAGCTCGATCGACGACAAGTGATTGGGGGTTCTGCGGCGCGAAATTATCCCGCCAGATCCATCATCCTAGAGGCACCAACCCCAGAGCCGCTTTCGAAATACATGCAGTCGACGTTGTGGCTGTCGCAGCCACGTAGCGGGCTTGGTGTGCTGCGAGTCATGGTAGTGGCAGTCCGAATTTAAAGTCTCCTCTCAGATGGCACCTGGGCAGTGCAGACTGGGCATCTGGTGGGCCTGACAACAAAATCGGCTCTCGAATATTCGATGCTGTCAACTGCGACCGTGTGCAGGCGCTGACATTGAGAAAGCTCAGGGGGGCTTTGATGAGGCCAAAAGACCGACTGCGAGCCGGGCCAGTACGAGCCTTGTTAGACACGCACACAAACACACTCTGGTTAATAACCATTGCTCCATAATGCGCTACCCTGCAAAGCTGCAGGGGTTTTGCCACCTAGCCCAGGCTGGTCCCGTGGAGATCGCCTCGCTCTTCCGGCCACCTGGGACAACGGGACGGGTGCACACTGTTCCAACGACGTCACCCGGACACTCAGTCCTCTATTGCGCGAATCAACCCCCCGAGCATGCGCTGGCTACCAGATGCTGTAGACCAGGCGAGCCAGAGGCCACGCTGCCAGGCACCCAGCTGCATCAATCGTCCATGTTTCCCTGCTGCCCGCGCTCTCTGGGCGCGCCAAGGACACTTTTGCGCGGGCTGACAGGTCACAGGCAGCCAGCCATGAACAATGACCTGGAAAGGCCTCTCCACTGCTGATCTCATCTCAGCATCTCAGCATCTCTACGACATACCAGACATCTAGTCCCAGAGGACCAGGCTCGCCGGGTACACTGCTCGCCGAGCCAAGCCAAAATGACATTTGAGACCTGCTCCGTAATTGTACTATGTATGTAAGGCCGGGCTATTATGTGGACCGCTGCCCTGGAGGCTTGGAGGCACAGGCCAGATGACCAGCAGAAATGCGCAGGGCTGCTCGTGCATCATGCCAAACAACGGTCCGTGGGATCTGGATCTTGCGCCGCTTCTGGCTGCCGGCACCACACGGCCGCTCTCGACTTTGATTCGTTTTGTCTTTTCTTGTCATCACCCCAGAAAGGTAGGTTTGCCTTGCTCTCCTTTTGTCTTTTACTCGCCCAAAAAGGGTTCGTTCTTCAAGGTTTACGCATCATTGAATCTAGATGTTGCCGACCGTTTTCGATGCCAGGCGAGCGCGTTGTGGAGCTACCAATGGCCGGTGGCCAATGGCCAATGAGCGGTGCCTTAGTCCTTGGCCCTGACCTGCACGTCCATGCCACGCCACGCACATGCGCAACCTTGGAAGCTTTGTGGATGCTCCTGGAAGGCAGCCGTGGTGGAGACAACCTAGAGCTATGACAACGACGTAAAAGTCTCGCCAGGTCTCGGGCACAATGATCGACTGTGCTCACAGGCAGAAAGGCAAGGCCACAGTATCGAAAATTCAAAGGCAGACGTGGTGCATGTGACTGCTGCTGTCGCCGCTTGCTAAACGAGTCTCTGCTTCCACAAATGTGACATCACATTGCTTTCCAACATGAGCTTCCAGAACGGGTTTCGTCACGAGACGACCTTCTCAGCCCAACCCGGCCAACAGCAAGTCACCTTCCACACAACCACCCTTGCGGGGCACAAGCGACCGCACGGCGACAGCCATGAAACCTCCAGCAGGACCACACCACTCAAGGCCGAGCCGCCGAAGCACGCACACTTCGAGGCCGCATCCCACCTCGACCACAACAGGCCTCCGAGGCTGTGCGCGAGTGCCATTGTGCCAGATTTGCAGTCGCTCACTACCAGCAGGAACCCAAGCTCGAGTCTTCACAAGAGCGCCCAGGGCTCGCAGAAGCCACTCGTTGATCATGCGTTGCAGCTCTCCCACCCGAGATATGGGCTGCCGACGCAGCTCGTGCAAAACTTCCGCGATCTTGGCATCGCCGAGATCTACCCGTGGCAGAAGCAGTGTCTGATGGGACCAGGTCTCCTTAAGGGCGAGAAGAACTTGGTCTACTCGGCACCCACCGGTGGTGGCAAGTCGCTCGTCGCCGACATCATCATGCTCAAACGAGTGCTCGAGGACAAGAACGCAAAGGCCCTCTTGGTCCTCCCATACGTAGCGCTCGTCCAGGAGAAGGTGAGGTGGCTGCGAAAAGTGGTGCAGGGCCTGTCGCGCGAGCAGGCTGAAGACAAAGTCCCGCCCTCAACGCCAGGACTCTGGCGAAGGCGGCCTGATAAAGACAACATCAGAGTCGTGGGCTTCTTCGGTGGTGGTAAGATACGTGCGACGTGGGCCGACTTTGACATTGGGGTTTGCACGTTTGAAAAGGTCTGTCCGGGCTCCCCCAAGCTACTCGGCAGCGTGACAATGTATCATTGCCCAGTCTCTTACACGATTGCAGGCCAATACTCTCATCAACGGTGCAATGTTGGACTGTAGCATATCCGTGCTCAAGGCCGTGGTCCTCGACGAACTACACATGGTTGACGATGACCATCGAGGGTATTTAATGGAGCTCATGGCCACGAAACTCATCAGCCTCGACCACAGTGTGCAGATCGTGGGCATGAGTGCAACCCTGTCTGTGCGTTCTATTGTCAATTCCTGTGCCCTTTGATCATGGCTGACTTAGGCCCGTGCTTGCCAGAACATTGATATTCTGGCAAAGTGGCTTGGATCCCATACCTATGTTACGATGTACCGTCCCATTCCGCTGCATGAGTTCCTTGTCTACGAAGGCAACGTGTATCCGGCATCTGGAACGAAAGAATTGTTGCAGACGGCGAGCCAACTGAACAAGACCACTAGTGACACCAGTCTCGCTACGCAGCCTTTCCAGCATGTCCAGCCAGAGAGAACCATTGACCCTAGCCTTGCCAAGGAGCTGCAAGAGCCAGTGTTGAATGCCGTCGTTGCCCTTGCAGTAGAGACTGCAAGAGGCGGCCATGGAGCACTCGTCTTCTGCAGCAGTCGCCACGGCTGCGAGGCTGACGCACGCATCATCAGTCGAGCAATGCCCGACGTTCATGAAGTGCCTCCAGATATTGCTGCGGCGCGGCTCGACCTGCTCGGTGACCTACTAAGTCTACCGACAGAGATCGACCCTACTTTGGAGCAGACGATCCCATTTGGCGTTGGCTTCCACCACGCTGGTCTGACTACAGAAGAGAGAGATCTGGTAGCAAATGCGTACGACAACGGAGTCATCAAAGTCATTATTGCCACATGTTCCCTGGCTGCTGGAATCAACCTGCCGGCTCGGAGGGTGATTCTCCATAATGCACGAATGGGTCGAGATTTAGTTGGACCGTCAATGCTCCGGCAAATGCGCGGCAGGGCAGGCAGGAAGGGCAAGGACGAAGTAGGAGAGGCATACCTGTGCTGCCGCAAGAACGATCTACAAGATGTCGTCGGTCTGATGGATGCGGAGCTCCCGCGCGTCTCGAGTGGGCTGGCGACAGACAAGCAGCGTATCCAGCGAGCACTCCTCGAGATTATCTGTATCCACCTCGCAAACTCACGAGACACAATATACGAATACCTCGCAAACACGCTACTCAACATCAGCGGCAGCTGTCTCGACATGACAGAGCAGGTCGAGGCAAGTCTTACGGGGCTCGTCGAGATGGGCTTCGTTACTCTCGACAGTGACGACTCGTACAACCCGACCCAGCTGGGGTCTGCGATCGTCACATCCGCCCTGGACCCGGAGGACGGGTCATTTGTGTATCGCGAGATCCAGCGGGCGCTCAAGGCCTTTGTCCTCGACGGCGAGCTCCATGTGCTGTACACCTTCACGCCCGTGCATGACTTTGCTATAGCGATCAACTGGCAGATATTCCGGCGCGAGATGGAGTCACTGGATGACAGTGAGCTCCGGGTCATGACACTCCTCGGCCTCAAGCCCGCAACAGTCAACAAGATGTAAGTCATCACCAATGTCGTCGCCAACTTGGGGCATGCCCAGTAGGACTGACCAGCATCGATGCATTCTTACCCACCTTTAGGGCACAAGGAGCCGTCTTCCGCGAGTCCAACGCCGAGGAGAAGGAGCTCGCGAGGATCTACAACCGCTTCTACCTCGCTCTACAGCTGCGTGACCTGTGCCATGAGATGCCCCTGCACATTGTCGCGCGCAAGTACGAGATGCCGCGCGGCACCGTCCAGACACTGTCGCAGACCTGCCAGGGCTTCGCTGCAGGAGTCATCAAATTCTGCGAGCAGATGGGATACGGGTATGTGTTACCATCTCAGATCTTGGCCTGCATGGAGATTATCTAGGACCACCTGGCAGCGTTCAGTCGTTATGAACGACCTGGGGACCGGCATAGAGCTGACCATCGCTGCTTTGACTGCAATAACAGAGCCATGGCCGCGATCCTCGACCACTTCTCTGATCGCCTCCGCGCCGGCGCGAGGTCTGACCTGCTCGCATTGGCGCGCATTACGTTCATCAAGAGCCGCACTGCGCGCGTCTTTTACGATAACGGCTTTAAGAGCATCGCGTCCATTGCGAATGCGGATCCGCAAGAGCTCGTGCCGGTGCTGCTACAGGTGAGCAAAGAAAACGTTGATGATGCATCTAGGATGCGGATTCGTCTCGGCCCTGATCTGCAGAAGATACCCCCCCCCCCCAACAGGTCTTAATCGAGATTCTGATAAATCAATCAAAAACTTGTAGGCGCGACCAAACAAAATTCGCCTCAAGACCAAGGACGACGAGGAGAGCCTCGAGGCGAAGCTGCTGGCCAAGGCGACGGTCATTACCGAGTCTGCGAACCGGCTGTGGCGTACGTTTTCCGCTCTCCTTTGTTGCCACTACGATGTATGACCGATTATATGGCATACATGCTGACTGAGCCCTGATTTTGAACAGAAATGGAAATGCAGCAGGAGCTCGACGAGGAGTGATCATGGGCGGCGCCATGGGCTGATTTTGTCGAGCTCGCAAGTGCACAATTGGCTTTGCAGGCCCTCGGCAGGCTCCGTCCACATGGCCGTCTCTGCTAAACACGCAAGTGGGAATATGTATTGGCTTGGACTGCCCGACCTTGGCAGGGAATGTGGTTATTGCATTCATAACTCTGCAAGAGTTTTGCACGTGGGAGGACAACAGGAAAAAAATCATGTTGCGCCAGGGGTTTTTATGCAGCAATTGTTCTATGTCTACACAGGCTTGCCCGATATATTTGGCTTGACATGGAACAACGTGCTTGGAGGCTCCTTAATATTGCAACAAAAAAACCCCCAGGAAAAGAAAGAAAAACTATGATGATTGATAAGAAAAGATAAAGTCAACGCAAAATCAAGAAAACGGTGAGAGAGCTAGTCATTTCTGGATTGTTTCAATCTATAGATATTTCCCCCAGAGCAGGTAGATAAAATTACAAAAAAGTCAAAATTGCTCAGAGGCAATGAGCTGTAAAGCAAGCGCTGTGATCAGAGATTTCTAATTTTAGGTGAGTGCGTCTTTTTGAGAATGATCAAGTTCCTAGGGCCGTAATTGTGACTGCTGCTCCCGCGTGTCCTAGTCGTAGATGGTGGGTCCCCGCGACACTTGCACCGTGCAGCAAAGCGTGCCGTCTATCCTCCACATCAACCAAAAAAGATTCCATGACCACAAACTCGTGGACACATTTGACGGCAAAGAGAGCAATAAAGAATTGTTCGCTATGGGCCATGGCGAGGACATAGAGAAGATACGGGTCTATCATATAACTTCTTCCACGCTTCTACCATCTCTTGTCTCTGCCTAGCAGCCTGCCTTCTTCCTTCACTACCCTTGATAAATCCCACGACAGTTACCACCACCAAAGGAAAAAACGTAAAGACCCGCCACACAAACGCCACGGGCAATAGAGAGACAGGAAGAGCTAGCCATAATGGCGGACGCCGAGGAAGAAGAGGATGACTACATGAACATGACCTTTGACGACACCGCCGCTACTGGCACCACCGGCGGCGGCTGTGGCGGCACCTTCAAAAAGACCGAGACGTCGCTGCAGCGCCGCCAGAGGCTCAAGCGCGAGGGCGAGGAGCGGGGTCGCGTGAAGTCAAAGGCCGAGCTGGCCGCCGAGGCCGCGGCGGAGCGCGAGGCGGCGCTGTCGCGGTCGCTCATCGAGCAGGACCGGACCGCGCTCCGGAAGAGCAAAGGGCTCGCGATGATGGCTAAGATGGGTTACAAGCTAGGCTCCGCACTCGGGAGGAAGACGGTGGAGGAGGAGGGGCGACTGGAGGAGGCTGATAGGAGGACTACTGTGGCAGGGCTTGGCTCCGGCCCTGCTATCGGGAGCGCGGCGACCGCTGCCGATGCGGCTCGCGATGACCAACATGCACCCCGCGAGGCGCGACCATCATCCGCGAGGTTGGCGAGCGACACTCCGCGCACGGAGCCCATCCGATTAGAGATGAAGGAGGATCGGGGCGGGATCGGCCTGGACAGCGAGCGCAAGCGCAAGATCAACGAGGCGTACGCGGCGCAGGACAAGCGGGCCAAGACGATGGACGAGGGTGAGTTCCGGGATCGCGTGCGCCGCGAGAGGGAGCTCGCGCGGGCAGAGCGGCAGTGCTACGCGGCGATGAAGGTCTGCGAGAAGCTGTGCGAGGACGATACACGGCGAGGATCATCTGATGTCGTCGTCGAGAGGCAGAACGCTAACACCTACAACGATCGCGAGGACGAGGACGATCGCGAGGACGGTGGCAGAAACGGAGACACGCGGTCGTCTTCGACTGAAGCAACGGCACAGAGGAAGACACCATTGTCGACGCGGCCGTTGAAGAGCATACCCGTAGAATGGAGGGGCCTCGTGCGAGCGCGCGAGGAGGCCGAGAGAGATCGCCGGATGCGATACGATCTCGACCAGACGTCGCGTTTGCCCACATATGACGACGATACGGAAGACGCCGACGACAGGACCGCGCTGGGCAAGTCTGCCGCCGCAGCGTATGTTCACGTGGTGGACCTAGAGGAGGAAGACGCCGAACTAGAGGAGTTTGCCTGCCTGGAGGCGGACGAAAAGCTCCGGCGACTGATTGTGTATCTGAGGAAGGAGCACAGTTACTGCTTTTGGTGCAAGTATCAGTATGATGATGATACTCTGGATGGATGTCCGGGATTGACCGAGGAGGAGCACGATTAGATACACGTCACAAGCAAGTTGCAGGTGATTACAGACTGTCATACTATGGTTGTGGTTGTGATTCGCTAGTATGCCTTCATGCGCCTTAAGGGTCTTCCGAGTGCATGACTCTTTGCGGGCGCCGTTCGCATTACCTGCGCGAGCTGCTACATACAAAACGAACTTCTGCTGCCTATCCTGGCTTGAATCATCATCGACCTAAAGCGTGAGCGATAAGTATGCGGAGCGTGATGGGCTATTTCCCTCAGGCATTCGCAGGCTCGTGATTGTACGCTTGTCATCCTCCGTGATCGGTGGCCTGAAATCGGTGGTTGCTAGCAGCTTATCCATCTCTGAAAGATGCTGGCCATATTCGGCGGCCATGTTGAAGTCACACTCAGGACTTAGCAGCCGGAGGGGTGCGAGTGGTGCACAAAGCCGATTATAGACGCCGAGGGATGCTAACACGATCTTAGCCAGCACGAGCCTCATCCGTTAGAATCGTGCTCGCGCTGAATGATGTCTCCGCGCCCAAGGGAATGAGTCCCGTCGTTCAGAACCATGGCTTCGCGATGCCGCCTCCGCAAGCGCTGCTCTTCAGCACTCTGCTCCACGACTCGTGGCATCGGTTCGGTCTGACCGTTATGCACCCTAATACTGTCGGGATCGTTCTCATCCACACTGATCTCTAGGACGACCTTAATCGCGTCGGGCTTCTCGCGCTTCGACTTGCGCGTCCGGGTAATGAGCTTCGCATCCACGAGAGCTCGGCGTCCGATTCTCGACGCCCGGATGAGATAGCACAGGTCGCGGAGCCGGTTCTTCTTGCGCTCGACATAATCGGCATAATTCCTGCGTCTCTCGTCGGCAGATTCACCCCATGACTGCTTGACCAGCCACCTCTCGACAAATCGGGCCTCAATCACCTTGTCGATAGTGTACTTTTTGGCGAGTTGCAGAAGTATCATCAGGCACCTCCGCTCAAGGGGATCGCGAAGGTAGTACTCATCATACAATGGGTCGTCTAGCTTGTCTGTGTATGAATGCTCTAGACAGAGCTCGAGCGAGCGGACCAATGCGTCATAGGCCTTTGGTGTGTTGAGCACGCTCAGCGGGTCCTGGAATGCACCTGTGAGACGTTAGTTGGTTGCGAAAGTAGGCGGCGCGACGCTTGGCCTTGTCCAACTCACTGTCCTCGATGGCCCATACTAGGGCCTTCAGATACATTGCACGCTCATCGTAGTCCTTCAGCGTGATGCCCCAAAGCAGCTCATCAATAGTCGCAGCGTCGTTTGCAGCCCTCCCTGCAACAATTTTCAGTGCTGTCTCGCGGATGGAGTAGTTGTAATGATCCAGCAAGCTCGCGAGTGTGGATGACTTCAACGAGTCTTCCGTGTCCTGAGTAATGTACTGAGTCTTAGGTTCCTGCGGCTTGACCTCGCACTGGTCGCGGTAATATTCGAGTATCGTGCGAACGCTGGCGACGAAGCCCATGGCTGTCAAGCCAAAGGCTAACAGGTACAGCCGCTCATCTCGGAAAAAGGAGAGATATCCCATCGTCAAAGACGTCCGCGCCCATGGCCGTCACAGACTTCCTGGATCGTGATGCGAATGTATTTGGTGGTGTCGCAAATGGTTGCCGCCACGTTTAGACTGATTGCTTGAAGTCAAAACCACGTCCATCTGACGTTCAAGTCACGAATGATGAAACACTGTACGTCCATCACGTTGGACGGCATATCTTTGCTCAAAATGTACTGTGTGGAGAACTGTCAGTCGCAGGCGCATGCCGATAAGATAAGAAATTTCCTAGCGGGCCGCTTTCCTTCGCGCCCTAGGATGGCCGAAATCTTAACTTTTTTTTGGAAGCCCCTCCAGCTCGGATCAGTCAACAGCAGCCGCGACAATATTGCACAATGGCAGGCTCTCAACTTAAGAGGCTCAAGGCCTCTTTGAGAGAGCAAGGCGTTATCGGACCACAAAAGTCGAAGAGGCAACGCAAAGCAGACGCTCAGGGTGGCCAGGGTACTGCCGCCAATCGTCACAGCAAGAATGCCCAGCTCGCCGGGATCCGCGAGCAGTTTAACCCTTTTGATCTCAAACATAATGTTCGCGGGCCGAAGTTCGATGTCACGACAAACAGACCACCTACCGGGAATGCTGCAAAGGGCATCCATGGACGACCTAGCGAAGCCAAGGCGCTGGGCGAGGAGAGGAGGCGACAAACCCTTTTGGTAGAGATGAACCGTCGCAATAAGGTTGGAGGAATCGAAGACAAGCGGTTCGGAGAGAACGATCCTACAATGGCTCCAGAAGTATGCCGTTTCAGACTCCACAATCATGTTGAACTGTGCGGCTAACCGATCTGTAGGACAAAATGCTCGAGCGATTCGCCCGCGAGAAACAACGCACCCACAAGAAAGGATCCATGTTCGATCTTGAGGATGACGATGAAGCCGGCTTCGGCCTCACGCACATGGGAAAATCACTTTCTTTCGATGGACCGGCTCTCAAGGACGACTTTGACGAGGACGATTTGCAAGGCTTGTCAGATGAGGACGGTTCAGATGACGGTCGCGCAGCATTGAAGCGCATGCGAGAACTCGACACCTATAATGGCGACGGAGGTGATGGGCAGCCGGAAAGGAAGAAATCGAAGCAGGAAGTCATGAAGGAGCTCATCGCCAAATCGAAGGCATACAAACACCAGCGCCAGGAAGCCAAAGACGCAGACGAGGATCTACGGGAAGAGCTCGACAAAGAAATGCCAGACTTACACGCCCTCCTATTCCAACCGCGGTCTAAGGACACTAAGGCTGCTACGGATGCTGTTATAGCAGAAACCGCAGCTGAGCAAATGGAGAAGCTGGAGCGCGACTATGACCTAAGGTTACGACAGATGGCGTCAGATCGCCGAGCGCAACCCACCGAACGGACCAAGACGGAAGAGGAGCGTGCCGAGGAAGAGTCCGAGAAACTGAAGCAGCTGGAGGAGAAGCGTGCGAGGCGGATGCAGGGAGAAGACGACAGCGAGAGCGAACCTGAGAAGGACCAGCCAGACGTGGACGATACGAACGGGCCAATCGTCTTCCAAGAGAACGAGGAAGACGACGACTTCGGGCTCGGCACCGGTATCAAAACACGCCCGACAGCTGCGGAGCTGGGTTTCGATGATGAAGACGATTTCTTGATCGAGGATGACCTGGTCGCGAGTGGTTCGGAACTGGATATTGACAGCGAAGACGATGCAGAAGACGATTCAATGGAAGAAGATGGAGAAAGTGCAGAGGAAGCAGAGGAAGGAGACGAGGACGATGACGAGTTCACCAAGGGTCTGCTCAATGCTGAGGAGACTAACAATCCCGTGTTCAGCAACCGACTCAATGGCACAGAGACGTCCGTTAACGCAACCGGTGATGCTAATGGCATTCCATACACTTTCGACTGCCCTGAAACCCACACAGATCTCGTTTCCAATACAGAGAACATCCCAGTCGAGCATCTACCAGTGGTGGTGCAGAGGATCAGAGCTCTCTACCACCCAAAACTCAACGCCGAGAACAAAGCCAAGCTCGGGAAATTTTCCGTCGTATTGGTGCAGCACATTTCCTACCTCGCCAATCAGTCTTCACTGCCGGCCTTCAGTGTACTAGAGAATCTCATTCGGCATCTTCACTCGCTCGCGAAAACTTATGCTCTCGAGATTTCCACCGCATTCCGCCAGCACCTAGAGGAGATGGGACAGTCCAGAGCTCTGAGCCCATCATTAGGCGATCTGGTTGTTCTCACAGCAATTGGGACAATATTCCCAACATCCGATCATTTCCACCAAGTCGCGACGCCTGGGATGCTGGCAATTGCTCGTTATCTTGGCCAGAAAGTTCCCAAAGGTTTGGAAGATCTCACAAAAGGTGTATACGTCTCCACCCTGGCGCTGCAACACCAAAGAGTAGCCAAGAGATATGTGCCGGAAGTCATGAACTTTAGCTTTAACACGCTCTGTGTGCTCGCGCCCACGAGACCAAAGCCTTCTCTTGTTCCATCACCGATACATGAGATGTCGTCAGATCTACGCATTTCCCAGGCGAAGAAGGTTGACGTGAGGTCACTCCGGCCTGCGGACTGCGTGGATATTGCACAAGAAGATTATGCTGTGGCTAGTGTTGCCGTCATGGCCACGACATTAAAAATTATCGATGCTGCCGCGGAGCTGTGGACTGGCAAAGCTGCCTTCATCGAGACATTCATGCCGGCTATGCGCATCGTCGCCCACCTCGGGTCCAAGCCATGCCGCGCCGAACTACCTACGGCAGTGAACGATGCCGTGGATAAGCTTAAGGCAAAGCTGGAGCGCATGCTGCGCCTTGCGCAGATGGCGCGGCGGCCACTGGAGCTGCACCACCACAAACCTTTGGCGATTAAAACGGCGATACCCAAGTTTGAAGACTCGTTCGACCCCACCAAGCACTACGATCCCGACCGCGAGCGTGCAGAGCTGGCGAAGCTCAAGAAGGAGCACAAGCGGGAGCGCAAGGGCGCGATGCGCGAGTTGCGCAAAGATGCCAACTTCATGGCCCGCGAGAAGCTGCGGGCCAAGAAGGTCAAGGACGCGGCGTACGACAAAAAGTACAAGCGGCTTGTGGCAGAGATCCAGGGCGAGGAGGGCAGGGAGGCGAATCACTACGAGCGCGAGCGGGATATGCGAAAGCGTGCGAACAAGAGGCGTTAGCGGTAGCCGAGCGGCCCCAGATCATGATGGCCGCATTGAAGGGTTGTTGTACATATTAGTTTGCTGCTACAAATGTACCAGTAATGATGGAAGAATCCAATGCATTGGACAATGGCCCTTGGCCATTACGTCAGTTTGTACCCTCGACTCCGCCTTCCTCAGCAAACTCGCAGTGTTGTGAACGGTCCACCATCTACTTTCCTTCTTTCTCAGATTGTTCCCTGGTTCCCTGGGCAATCGTAATTCGTGGTCCCCACCAAGCGGTCCGTTCGCAACGCGGCGAATTCGCTGCGAAGACTCAGGAGGTGGTAATCTCGGAACTTGACTGTCAACTGTTGGCGTCAACCATGACATTGAAAGGACCTCGTGACGACACAGGGGTCTGAAAACGAACATGGCACGAATTGTGGAACTCGATTCGAGGACTGTTGCTGAGCAACGGCGGGGAACCAGTGACGGCAGGGGTATCCCTGGCCGGCTGCATCTTTGAGGACAAGTTGGACAACCCCTGGGGGACAAGCACTGCTCGGGGCGACTTAGTGTCCAGCCAGCTCAGGCACTTGTTGAACGATGACTACTTTGTGAGACAATCAAGATGCCTAGCTGTTGCTCTGTGGCAAAAATTGGATGTATGGGATCGGCAGCAGTGACATGTCCCAGATATCAGTTCGAGTTTCGCGGCTTCACTCGAGACTCTAATGGTGAAGCTCTCGCAAAGCATCCGACGCTGACATGATGTCAAAGAAACGGTCGTTGCCGCCATAAACAGACCCCGCGCGGGCATACATAGTATGAGCTCTGGCTGAGAAGATGCACACACCCGCTTATCCGCCATGCATACATGCAGGCCGGCGGGTGGCCCAAGAGAACAACGGCAACTCGACAGGGTCCTGCCATTCGCTCGCCATTGTTGTGTCTGCCACCACACCAACATGATGAGGGGTCCAATTGGCGCGCAGGCAACGTCCGTGTCGTGGACGTTGTTTGGGCCTCGATGTGACACAGGCGCAGAGTGATGACGGGCAAGATGATGATGATCCGTGATGGTCGTGCGTGCTAGCGAACACTTCATGGTTGGCTTGGGAACGGCTGCGGCTGCAGCGCAGACAGCTCGGATAGCAGAGGGACTTTGCTGGACGTGTCAGGGTTGGTGCAATACTCAAGTGCCCAGCAAGGGGAGGGGTCTTGCATCGTAACCAGCCAAAGAGTTCTTTTTAGCGCGTCAAGTAAGTTACTGGTGGTGAACAATTAAGGTAGTTCTCCAATGCGCGGGACTGATCTGATTTGCGTTTGTAGAGTTTGACTATTATTGTTTCCCTTGTTGTATTTTGACTTGTCGAGATCTTGTAGCTAGCTCGTCGAAGGCCTGGGCTGCATGCATGGTCTGCGAGCCTAACCGGCTCCATTCTCACGAACCCTCGCCCGCCTGCCTCCCCTGCCTGCATTGCTCGTTGTAGTCTGTCTGTAGAGGCGGTCTGCAAGATCAGCATTGGCCAGCCAGAGACGCCGGGTCTTTCTTTTCTCCAGCTGCAGTTTGGTCCGGGCTCGCTTTTGTTTGCATTGCACTGCAGGTGTGCTGTCTGCTTCCTCGGCAACCAGACTTGCACACGAAACCTCTTCAACTTCTTCTCCTGTTAATGCCACGGCTACCAGGCAGCACGTCACTCTCTTCCCCTCTTCCTTCTGCCATCACCTCCTGCTCTGCAGTCCTCTAGAGCCTACTAGACGCTACGCTGCGTTGCCTTTGCTTCTCTTTCGTTCTCATCTTTGCGTCTCAGGCATTTCTGTCTCAGTGCCACACCAGCATCGTATCACCAAGCAACCCGTCCTTTTGGTCGTGCACCGACTGACCCTCCATCCTTCCACTCGCTCACCAAGCTCTACGCACAATTCTCACAGCAGCCTCAGATCTCAATCGTCTATCTGGCTGAAGACCAAACCGGCCATATTGTACCTCTGCTTCGACATCGAGATTGGAAATCACAGTCCGAGAGCGCGCAAGTCGTTGCTAGCTTCACCCGAGCTTGGTCCTAAACTTTTTGACAGCTCTAAGGACAGGGACAACCGTGGCACACACCATCGACGCCATTCCACAGCGACAGCAGCCCACCCACACTTGAACACTCCCGTTTCGCGGGAACCCACAGACCAGTGGCTCAGTGCGACCCCAGGCTCGGATCACTCGAGCTATATCGCCTAGCCTACAGGCGCTACACCGAGTGCGGCGCTCAAGAGCTTCGCAAGTAGAGACACGCAAGCCAAACAACAATAGTCGACTTGCCGCTGGACGGTTTAGCAGCCGTTGGGGCCTTCCCAAAGGTTGGGCAGGAGTTCTACGGAGTAGAGTACTCTGTGCCTTATGTCCGACGGAGAGGCGGTGTCGCTGGCCGATCGGCAGCAACGACCCCTGCCTGGTTGCGACCTTGGGCCGCGGCCCTTCCCTTCCGTTACCATGCCTTCGGCCATGCAGCCCCCAAGTCATCAACAACAATACACCCCTGGCCTGTCGCGGAGCCCCAAAAAAACCACCTTTGGCGTAGCTTCGTCCACGCCCAACCTCAGCAGTCTCTATTCGGCCCACGGCGGCGGTCGCACGCCCTCAATCAGCCGCAAGAATTCGCACGTCGGCCTTTCTCCCATCCCCGACGTCGACGACATTGACGCGCTGCGCAACATCCTACGCGAGTCCAGCTCAGCCTACAACAGAATGGCCCCCACCACCCCCGGACGGGCAGCCACTGCCATGGGCGACTTCCGCGAGGGCGACGTCGTCGATGTTCCGGGCAACATGGCTGGAACCGTGCGCTTCGTCGGCTCTGTCGATGGCCGCAAGGGCACCTTTGCCGGCATTGAGCTCCACCCAGAGTTCATGGCGCGAGGCAAGAACAGTGGTGATGTCGACGGGTAAGTGTTACGCACCAGAACAACGCGCCTTTCAGGCGCCGGCACGCCATCCAAGTGAGTTGCAGACAGCTAACCAGCTTCTTTTGTGTTATTCAGTGTCCAATATTTCACGACAAACAACCCCGGAGCAGGCATCTTTGTCCCTGTCTCAAAGCTTTTTCGGCGTGAAGGAGGCTCCAACTCTGCCAACACCTTTCCATCAACGCCAACCAGCGGCGGGATGTCTTCATTCAAACTCTCGATGCGCGGGCCAAGCAGCAACACACCACCAATACCGGGTCTCCCAAACTTCAGCAAGTCGGTTGGCCCGGGGCGCGCACTAACACCTTCGGGCAGACAGACCAGAACCTCTATTTTGCGACCCGAGTCACCTGTGCGAAAACCTCAGATGAGTCCGGGCTCGCGCCCCTCTATTCTGGGAACATCTGGGCAGAGAGCGCCGCAGCGCTACGGCACACCCTCAATCTCCACTTTCAGCCAGAGTGTACGAGGCACCACCGGCGACCCCGCGAAAACCTTTGCCAAGGTCGACAGGAAACCAAGTATTGTCTCTCGCAGTGCATCGGCACTCGGATCCAGGAGTGGTTCGGCACTCGGTTTCATCCCAGATTTTGATGAGGAAGAGGAGACGACCCCGAATGCAGTCGCTCGCAACCCTGCGCGTGGCAGCATTCGATCTATTTCGTCACTAAATTTCAGGCGACCCGCTTCGAGAGCAAACAATGCGAACGAGGAGGAATTGGATCGCCTCCGGTCCCAGCTGGAAGATCGGGATCAACAGCTAAAGGACCAAGCATCGACCCTCGCTGAGATGGAAAGCAGCCTTGTAGAGCTCACGGAGCTTATTGAGCAAGGTGATGCGAGCTCACAAAGGCCAAACAGCATAGATGGCAAGGACACCTCACAGTTACGAGCCATGCTGCGAGAGAAGAATGAGAAAGTTGCGCTACTCACTGCGGAATTCGATGCGCACCGAGCCGACTTCCGGAGTACTATTGACACGCTGGAGATGGCAAGCACCGAGACGCAGCGAGTGTACGACGCGAAAATCAGAGAGCTCGAGGATGAGATTCAGGGATTCCAGGAGCGTACCGACGACTTCGATAGTGTCGCTCGTCAACTCAAGCAACTCGAGGAACTTGTGCAGGAACTTGAAGAAGGGCTGGAGGATGCTCGTCGAGGCGAGGCCGAGGCCCGCGGCGAAGTCGAATTTCTTCGTGGCGAGGTGGAGCGCACTAGAGCAGAGCTCCGAAGGGAGCAGGAGAAGGCGCCGGCTCTAGGTGGCGACAAGTCTGGGTCCAAGGCGTCTATTTCTACATCGAAAGAGCTGGAGCAGAAGGAAGACGAGATTAGAGGTCTCAAAGCCATTATCCACTCTTTGAGCAGGGACTCAGTTCCTGGCGACGAGGTGGTTCCTGGTGTCGACCGATCATCGATACAATCACAACGTCCAAGCTCCTTTGCCAAATCTCGCCCCGAGTCAATGGGTGCTCGTATGGCCAAGGAAAAGCTTGAGCGAGAAGTCTCTGAACTACGTGGGCTTCTCGACAACAAAAGCTCGCGGGAAGAAGAGCTCGAGCGGGAGCTAGCCGCTCTACGCCAAGGGACCGCTCCTACTCAACGTGGCAGCACAATGACCTTGGGCAGCACAAACCGGTCATCCTACCGCGACTCGAAGGGAACAGTGATCCTTGCCCGAGAGCCAGCTTCGCCACCGCCGGCCAAGAAGGGCCACTACCGCAACAACACCCTTGATTCGGTCGCCGACACGGACAACTTCTCCTCCGTGACCGAGAACAGCACGCTCTGGTGTGAGATATGCGAGACCGGCGGGCACGACATCCTTACCTGCACAAATGTCTTTGGTCCGCAGCAAGATCAGAACGACGTTGAAGAAGTAGATGGTGCCAACGATAGGACTTGGGAGAAGAAAGCGCCCCAGAATCTCACCGTTCCTAGGGAGATGAACGATGAAGACCGACCTCGGCCACTGACACCCGTGAAGAGAATGTATACGACTGGTGGCCCCGAGACGGAGACCGCATCACCACCCAGTGTACCAGAGTTCGCAACAGAGGCTGCCCCGCCAGCTCAGCCAGCTCCTCCCCCCGGCACGCGGATTCTGCCGAACCCAGCGGACACTGGCCCGTTGGCCGGCAAAGACAGCGGCACGATTGATCCGGACAAGTGGTGCGCCCTCTGCGAGCGAGACGGGCACGACAGCATCGACTGCCCCTTTGAAGATGCTTTCTAGGACCTTCCATCATGACATGGTGTGTAGTTGACGGGAAGTGGTTAAAGATACCACTAACATGACGAAGCCACGAGCAATGACCCTGTACATGGCCTAGACCACACTTTTAGAGGCGTTCTACTGCGGAAAGCATTGTACTATGGCTTGCCACGGCGATGCCTTTGTAATCGTTATGAAGTTATAATAAGTGGCGAGCGGTTTCGTATAGCAGCGTTAGACGATGTATTAAGGAATCGAGAGTTCCTGAAGTGGATTGCCACGACAGTTGTCAGTTATATTGTTCACACGAGGCCTTATCCCTGTGGTTTGCTATGTTGTGCTACCGCGGCACGGAGTGGTTCTGTCTACGGTCTTGGATTGCTCTACACAACATTTTGAAGAGAACAAGCCTGCTTTCATCAGAGTTGCACCTTCCCAGAGACGGATATAGCATCGTAGAAGTCCTGACCTTCACCTTCTCTACATGTAAATGACGAGCCAGCTCAAAGTCCACAATGCAGGCACCTTATAAGAAGGATTAAGTCACGCCATGGTTAGGGCCTTCCAGAAGCAACAATGGTATCGCTGGCGCGAGCCAGGATATAAACGATTGAGATACGTCTACATTAGGTAGCGGGCGTGCTGAGATTGGAGACCTTAGGCCTCCTCCTCTCTGTGTGTCTACACGCCTTAGGTATATCACTCTCGTCATCCGTTTCTTCTCTAGCTCTCGTCCTTACTACCCTACTTAAGTACCTAGGCCTCATCCAGGCGAATTCTCTCTTCCAAAAGTCGGTGCTGTCCATGATATTGAACAAGCCTGGTATTCTCCTTGGCTCTCCTAAATCTCAACAGTTGATGGATGAGTGTTCCCCACTGGAGGCACACGAAGGACGACGAATGTGAGTTATATCATCTTCATGGACCATCGACCCGAGCACACCCGAGCACGATCCAGCCTTGTTTCCCCAAAGCAGTCCGGCCTCCGAGACCATTGTCGTTGCCTCCGAGCATTGGCAGTGGGACTGTCATGGGACAATCAGGATCGATCGGTGCGGAGACGCGGCCGGCTGTGGTTGGTGTGCCTGGTGCATTCCAACAGGGGCTTCGTGCGGGGTGGCTGGAGCTTCCCCAGACACGGCCAGCACAACGCCACCCTTCTCCTCATCTTCGTCCGCTTCTTCTTTTTCAAACTCTCCCGACCTGGGAGTTCTCTCTTCTCTCCCATTCCTTGCCTGCGAGATATCTCGCCAAGCATCGCTCTGAGCATCCTAGCTGACTGGGACCGAAACCTCTACGCCACAGAAACAGCAGCCCATTGCTATCTCTCGGCTAGCTGCCCAACATCATCACCATGGGTGGCGAACGCAGTGTTACGCCGAAGCTGGCTTCGAGCTACCCCATCCACGCCCCCGCGCCCGTCGGCAAGCGCATCACCAGGATCTACAAGGAACGCATCAACCAGTTTTACTCCCACGGACAATGGGAGAAGCAGAACCTCCTCGCCATGATGCATGAGGGCGTCGCCAGCGGAGAGCCCCACGTCGCCCTCTCCACCTGGGCCGCACCGGGCTTGACCCGCCCCCCCTTCAAGGACGCCGTCAAGGGCGAGTACAAGCCTACTCGTGTCGGTGATGTCTTCGGACCTTCTTGGGCCACGCACTGGTTCAAGCTGGTCTTGAGAGTGCCTGGCGAGCTGCGTGACAAGGAGCACCTGGAGCTGCACTGGGACGGCAACAACGAAGGCCTTGTCTGGTCCGAGGAGGGACACCCTCTGCAGGGCCTCACAGGCGGTGGTGAGCGTACCGAGTGGATCCTCCCCAAGTCATTCCGCGATGGCAAAGAGCACATCATCTACATCGAGATGGCCTGCAATGGCATGTTTGGAAACCCAGCAGGAGGTGATACAATCCAGCCTCCGGACCCGAACCGGTACTTCCAGCTTGGCAAGGCCGACATCGTGGCTGTCAACTTGGATGCACGGAACCTCTGGATCGATACCTGGATCATCGGTGACGCTGCCCGCGAGTTCTCGGAAGACTCGTGGGAGCAGCACAAGGCGCTGAATGTGGTTACCAACATCATCGATTCATATGTCCTCGGCGACAAAGAGTCTCTCAAGAAGTGCCGCAAGATCGCCGAGGAGTACATTGGATCTAACGTGAACTCCTCCAAGGTATACGAAACTGGTACCACGGCACAGGTATTTGGCATTGGACATTGTCACATCGACACCTGTTGGTTGTGGCCGTGGGCCGAGACCAAGCGCAAGGTTGCAAGGTCATGGTCAAGCCAGTGCGACCTGATGGATCGTTACCCGGAGCTCAAGTTTGCGTGCTCCCAGGCACAGCAGTACAAGTGGCTCAAGGAATACTACCCCTATGCATTTGACCGAGTGAAGGGCAAAGTCAAGGAGGGCCGCTTCAACCCAATTGGCGGTAGTTGGGTTGAGCATGACACCAACATGCCTAGCGGCGAGTCGCTTGTCCGTCAGTTCCTATACGGCCAGCGATTCTTCGAAAGCAATTTTGGCGAACGCTGCAATACTTTCTGGTTACCTGACACGTTTGGATACTCGAGCCAGCTGCCCCAGCTTTGTCGCCAAGCTGGAATGAAGCGATTCCTCACCCAGAAGCTCAGTTGGAACAATATCAACAACTTCCCCCACACCACTTTCAATTGGGTTTCCCTCGATGGCAGCCAAGTCATCTGTCACATGCCACCTTCCGAGACGTACACTGCTGAAGCACACTTCGGCGACGTCAAGCGCAGCATCAGCCAACACAAGTCCATGGACCAGGACCACACCTCGTTGCTGGTCTTCGGTAAGGGCGATGGCGGCGGCGGCCCCACGTGGCAGCATATCGAGAAGCTTCGCAGATGCCGCGGCATCAGCGATACCGTCGGTCGTCTCCCTACCGTGCACATGGGCAACACAGTTGACGACTTCTTCGACAAGCTTGAGGAGAAGGCCGATACTCTCGCCACCTGGTACGGTGAGCTGTACTTTGAGCTTCACCGAGGCACATACACTACACAGGCCAACAACAAGCTCAACAACCGGAAAACTGAGTTCTTGATGCGGGATCTAGAGCTCCTGGCGACCATTGCATCAATCAAGCACAACTCGTACAAATATCCAAAGAAGGACTTTGACACCATGTGGGAAGGCATTCTCCTTTGCCAGTTCCATGATTGCTTGCCTGGCTCCTCCATCGAGATGTGCTACGACGACTCGAATGAGGTGAGTACATGAATGTTCATATTGCAGTACGGGAAGAGTGTTGCTAACCATGCCACAGCTTTATGATGAGATCTACAAGACCGGCCGCAAGATATACAAAGAGCTTTTTGATCTATTTGGCGTTTCGGCTGACCTGAAGGGAGATGGACAGGCCGTTGCTCTGAACACGCTTCCGTGGCACCGGAAGGAAGTCGTGGCTACTTCAGACAACACAGTTGGTGTTGCTTGTGGAAGCGGCAGCGTTCTCACCATCAAGCCGTTCAAGGTCGCCGAGACGCGTGCTGTCACTGTCGAGGAGGTCTCTGACGGCGTGTTCGTCATGCAGAACGACCAGCTTACTGCCAAGGTCGAGAATGGCTGCATTACATCTCTGTTTGACCGTAAAGTCGGACGCGAGATCATCAAGGGCGGCAAAGCTAACCAGCTCGTCATCTTTGACGACAAGCCGCTGTACTGGCAAGCTTGGGATGTCGAAGTCTACCACCTCGATACTCGCAAAGAGCTTCCAATGGGCAAGACAAGTATCCTCGAGGACAAAGAGCACCGGGTCAGCGTGGTCACGGAGACCAAGATCAGCGACGTCAGCACGATTAAGACGATCCTGAGCTTGGATGCCGCCTTCGAAGGATACCAGTCATACGTTGAGTGCACGGCTGTTGTTGACTGGCACGAAACCATGAAGTTCCTCAAGGTCGAGTTTCCAGTCGATGTTCGTAACACGGAGGCTTCATACGAGACACAGTACGGCCTGGTCAAGCGGCCGACCCACTACAACACGACCTGGGACATGGCCAAGTTTGAAGTGTGCTGCCACAAGTTTGCCGATCTCTCCGAAAAGAGCTACGGTGTGTCTATTCTCAACGACAGCAAGTATGGCTTCGCCACCTGTGGCAGCCTGATGCGCCTCTCACTTCTTCGATCTCCCAAGGCGCCCGATGCTCACGCAGACATGGGCACCCACACGATCCGTTGGGCCATCTTGCCTCATAAGGGAGACCTGGGCGCGACAACTGTTCGTGCTGGATACAACTTTAACAATCCCATGAAGGCCGTCTCTGCGTCGGCGTCTTGTGATGTCAATTCGTTGAAGGAGTTCCCCATCAACCTCAGCGGCGATGACTCGCTCATCCTGGACTGCGTGAAGCGAGGAGAGGATGACGAGGACATGTCGGGTGATGCCGACATCAAGCTCCAGAAGCGCAAGGGCAGAAGCGTGATTATCCGCATATTCGACAGCCTGGGTGGCCGCAGCACGGGCAAGGTGACCACGAAGTGGAATGTGAAGAAGGTGTACAAGACAAACATTCTAGAGGATGACGAGGAGGAGATGACGCTGCACAAGGACAACTCATTTGACATTGTGGTTAGGCCATTCCAGGTCGTGACTTATCGTCTTCAGCTTTAAGTCCTTTCATGGACTGCATGGAAGATACAGAAGCAAACAATGCAGAATTACAAAACGATGGATTCGATGGTTGTCTATACCTAGCTATGGGTATCTTTAGATACTGTTTCTAGGCCTAATGCCTTCACCTCTGCTCAGCATCTGCGAGCCTCTCTGTCTCGCGACCAGAAGTATGCCCAACGTGTGTTTGTGCTTCTTGTGGACTGTAATGAGAGGACCCGGGGGGTCGTGGTTCAAGGCGCTGACGTCACTCCCAGACCCATACTCGACGCCACAGATGCACAAGGGTGCTGCTCTCTATAACTCCGAAGTGCTGTTCACACTAGAGAGGAAATGTGCGAATGACCCTGGCGTCTCTCGGAGGAATGATGGTAAACGGCTCCTTGTGAGTCCGAAAAGCCGCACGGATAGTGGAGAGTCATGCCAACCTCATGTATGATCCTGGGACGATTGATGAGGCTCCGAGTCATGAGGCCCCCGAGTCATAGGTATGATATGAAGACCCTTGAGGGGCCTATCGCTGTACCAGGTCTGAAGTAGGAGCCAACATGTCTTTCTTTTCGGAAGGGCGTTGTCGGCTGGCGCTTTTCTTTGGAGGTCTCCGGGTACGCCTTGCTCCCCCACCCCCCTATCCCTCTCTTCATCTCTTTCTGACAAGTCAAGAAAGCTTTGGGCCCTGATCCTTGTCCCCCTCGGTGGAGTGAGCAGGCGGGCGTATGTTGAATTTTTTGGAGCCGATGGCCTGGTGGAACTTTTTCTATTATTTTACAAATCATCCGTGGGTTGTGCGGCCCCTGCTGGTAGTCGCGGTCCCGGCGCGGCTTGTGGCGAGGACGCCCATGAGGGCCCTGTAGTGGGCGGCGACGTCGTCCATGGATGAGTATTGGTGCTGGAGGTGGATGAGGTGTGGTGGCGGTGCGGCCGACGAAGAGGATGAAGATGACGATGAGGACGATGAGGAGTGGGAAGAGGAGGACGAGGCGTAAGAGGATGAAGAGGACGAGCTTGCTGGCGAGGAAGACATGTTTGTGTTTGTGTTTGCTATGTCTTGTTTGTTGTTGCTATTGTTTGTGTTAATAGTGTTGATGGTTTAGGGGTTGTGATTTGTTCTTGTAACGGCGCGTTTAATGTCCGAGATTGTTCTTGTCGGAAGGAAATGTCAAGGTAGTCTGGGTGCGGGAACCGTTGAATGATATAACCCGGTTGCAGAATGCTTGTCGTGTCATTATTACCATGAATACACATACTTGCCTACCCAAGATGTGTACCCAAGGCATTGATTACATCTCTCTCGTTTTAGCCCCGGGAGGGGGTCCCTAGGCTACGCCGCAGTGCCGCTCGGATTCACAAAGAGGAGCCCATCCGAGGACCGACCTGCATGTCAGACGACGACGGCGGTCTCTGTTTCATGCACGGATGATGACAGTAGCGCGCAACAACAACGCATTGGTGGACGAACGAACAGGACGAAAGAGCGGCGAGCCGGGTCGTCGAACGTGCATGCATGCATGCTCGCAGACCATGCGCTCCCGCATGGGCAAAGGGGAGGGAGGGGTGGGCGTCGCACGCGGGGCCTAACAAGTGTCTCTGCTGAGGAATCAGGAGCTCGGAGCCATGGGTCGTTGTTGGAATCAAGCAGCCCGGGATTTGTTAGATGTGTGCGCGCGAGAGAGAGAGAGAGGGAGAGAGAGTGTGTGCCATGTATGTGTGACGCGCGGAGTGGCCTGTCGGGATGGTTCCCGAGAGACTTTTTAGGGGTCCAGGCCGAGCACGACAACGGGTCAGCCGCATTTGATCTGGAATCGAAGGATGATTCCACACACAAAAATGGACGCCTTCCCAAGTCGGAGCTGCAGGCTGGAAAGCCGGTGGAAAGCCCCCGATCGGATCGCCCCGACGCACCACTCAGCACGCAGCAGTGCAGCCTGGATGGGGCCGGGTCGTGTCATGTGTAATGGGCATGGCTGATTCCAAACACCGCCGGGCCATGCTCAAGTGCGGGCCATGCTTGACTCCGGGGCTCCGTACAGTGCTTCTCTACCGTGCCCACCGCCGCGGCCCGCACGTTTGGCAAGATTCCATACCTCTCTCGCCTCTCTGCCTTATCCAGGTAATAGTAGCTATCTGATTCCACATCGGCCAGCCCCTCGCCCGCACCACAACCACCCGTCGCTCCCTTCACCTACCCACCCACTCCGGCGCCGCGGGGGCCCGTCCAGCATGAGCTCTCGGATCCCTCGCCACCGCGGGCCATCACCCACCACCACCGCCGCCGCCGTCCTCGCTGTCGTGCCCTCGATAGCCATCCGCCGTCATCCTTCGCCGGCCACACCGTCTTTTGCCCGTGCAGCAGCACCATCTGTTACGCCGCTGCTGCTGCTACGCTGCTTCTCTCTCGGCCGCCCGCCCCCGCTCCGGCCATGGACCATCACGCCGCCACAGCCATCACATCCTCATCGCCAGCACGTCCGTGGCAAGAAGACGCGGACCACTGTCACCCTCGACGCGCTTCCTCAAGGGCCTCTCCCGCCACTTCCAGACGCGCCTCCCGTCAGGGCCAAGGTCAAGACTCGCGCTTCTCGTAGGAAGCCTGTCATCCAAAATGACGCTCTGGCCACGTCAGAGACAGCTGCCGCAGAGCCGCCACAGCAACACGCGGAAGCATGTGCGGAAGCAGATGCGGAGGCGGCAGGAAAAGTAGATGACAGCGGCAGCGACGATCCAACCCCGCAGTACCCTACTGTCGTGATGCAGGCGCGCCGCAACATGCAGAAGTTCGCCAACTGCGTCCTGCTCACACGCGTCGGCGGCTTCTACGAGCTCTACTTCGGCCATGCCGACGAGTACGGCCCCTTGCTAAACCTCAAGGTCGCGCAGAAGAAGACCAGTGCCGGCCCCGTCTCCATGGTCAGACACCACCACCTCTCTCTCTCTTTTCTTTCCCATGCTCGCTCCCGAGGTCGATCAACCGTTCGTGCCTGCCATGTCCTGGTGCTCATGTCGCTTGCTTGGATCTTTTGTGCACTCTTGCTGTGAAATGTATTCTTCTTTTCGTGGGAGGCTGCGGTATTCTGATGATTCCATCGTGTCGTGATATAGGCTGGGTTTCCCTTCTTTCAGCTCGAGAAGTTCCTAAAGACGCTCGTGCTAGACCTAAATTGCTACGTCGCCATCGCCGAGGAGTTTCCAAATGATGCCGGCGACAGGATCAAGTCTGGCGGGCTCTTGCATGATCGCCGGGTCAATCGCATCATCACGCCTGGTACCCTGATAGATGAGAACTTTATGGACCCGTACGCCAATAACTACGTGATGGCAATACATGTCGACAACAAGAGCGCTGCTGCTGCACAACAGGAACATGATGCGCCAACGGCAGTACCACAGCCCGAATCCCTGTCCCCCTCGAGCACTGCGGACCAAGACGCAACCGCGGGGATCGGGTTGGCGTGGCTCGATGTCTCGACCGGCCAGTTTTACACGCAGAACACCACGTTGGCATCTTTGTCTACGATCTTGTCCAGAGTTGCCCCTCGCGAGGTCGTCGTGGACGACCTCCTCGAGGCGCGTAAAGACCACAGCATCTTCTCGGTCCTCGCCGAAGACAAACACCTCATCACCTTTGCGCCACACGTCAAGCAGTTCCCGGTGTCCGAGTGGACGCCGATGCTCGAGGGCGAGGTTCCCCCAGGAATCGCACAGGCCTTCACCGACGGCGAGGTCGCGGCGGGCAGCCTCCTGCTGCAGTACGTCAAGGACCGGCTCTTTGGCCTGAGCATTAGACTGCAACCGCCGCAGCGCCACGAGAGCCTTTCGGTCCTGACTATTGACAAGAACAGCATGCGCGCGCTCGAGATCAAGCAGACGATCCGCGACGTCGCCTTCCGGGGCAGCCTGCTGCACGCGATCCGGCGAACCGTGACAAAAGGCGGCGCCCGTCTGCTTAGCGCGTGGCTCGGCGCGCCGTCGACGTCGCTCGGCGAGATCCGCGCGAGGCAGGACCTCGTCGAGCACTTTATACGGCACGAGGATCTGCGCGACCAGATCGTCATCCTGCTGCGCCGGAGCCACGACTCGCAGCGGCTCGTGCAGAAGTTTGCGTTTGGCAGGGGCGACGCGGACGACATGGTGGCGCTATGTAACACAATCCGCGCGACAAGCCAGATTGTTCAGCTGCTCGAGGACACAGGCGGGGACGGGGGCCAGCATACTGCGCACCGCGGTAGTAGCTCTTGCTTCTCGTCGCTGACGTCCCGGATCAAGCTCGCGGAGCCCCTCGCGCTTGCGGAGCGGATCACGGCCTCGATCGACGAGGACGGGCTCGTGCTACAGCGCGAGACCGAGGACAATGACGCCAGCCTCCTCGCGAGCCTAGCCGAGGACGTCGTGACGTCCGAGGGCAGCACCGCGGACATGGCGGCGGTCCTGCCCAAGACCGGGCTGCTCGCGGCGGCGGCGGCCAGACAGCAGCAACAGCAACAGCAACAGCGCGGCGGAAGTGGGGGAAAGAAGCAGCCAACGTCGATCCGCGATCACTATTCTGACGAGAATAGCATCTTCACGATGAAGTCGGTGGCGAGCGTCGGGCTGGAGAAGCTGCACACCAAGCTCGAAGGGCTCATGCAGGACAAGGTCGAGCTGTGTGAGAAGCTGCGTGAGCAGATGGGCGCCGCGAGCCTGACGCTGCGCTGGACACCGAGCCTGGGTCACATTGGGCACGTCCGGGGCAAGGACTCCAAGAAGAAGCTCCTGGTCGTCGGCGGCGCCACCGACGACATAGACGACGGTGAAGCCAGCCGGGAGTACCACGCCGTGAGCTCCAGCCGGACCACGCGAGCCGTGCACATTCCCGAGTGGACGTCTCTGGGCCAGCGCATCCACCAGGCGCGCTACGAGATTGGCGTCGAGGAGTCGCGCATCTTTGCCGACCTGCGCGCGCTCGTCGTCGTCAACCTCGTCAAGCTGCGGCAGAACGCGGGCGTGCTCGACGAGCTCGACGTCGCGACGTCGTTTGCCAAGCTCGCCGTCGAGCAAGGGCTCACACGGCCCCAACTGAACAACGGCACCGCGCACACAATCATCGGCGGGCGGCACCCGACCGTCGAGGGCGGCCTTCGCGAGCAGGGGCGCAGCTTCACCAGCAACGACTGCCTCGTGGGCACGCCAGGGCAGGGCAGGCTGTGGCTCATCACGGGGCCCAACATGGCGGGCAAGAGCACGTACCTGCGGCAGAACGCGCTCATCACGGTGCTCGCGCAGGTGGGCTGCTTCGTGCCGGCCGACCACGCCGAGATGGGCCTCGTCGACGCAATCTACAGCCGCGTGGGCTCCGCCGACGACCTGTACCGCGACCAGAGCACCTTTATGGTCGAAATGCTCGAGACGGCGCACATACTACGCTCCGCGACGAGTCGGTCGCTTGTCATCATGGACGAGGTCGGCAGGGGCACGACGCCTGAGGACGGGACCGCCGTCGCCTTTGCAAGCCTGCACCACCTCGTCACAATTAACCGGTGCCGCGCGCTGTTTGCGACGCACTTTCACGGGCTAGCGGAGCTCGTAGCCGAGAGGGGGATGCATGTCAGTTCTCCTCCTGGCGGCGCCGGCAGTGGTAGCGAGAGCGGCACTGCCTCTGACGAAGACGCGGGCGGCCGAAGGGCTGTCGAGATGTACTGCACAGACGTGGCCGAAGACGACAAGGGCGGGTTCGTCTATGTGCACAAACTTCGCAAGGGAATCAACCGACAAAGTCATGCTCTCAAGGTAGCTCGCCTAGCCGGGCTGCCAGAGTCGGCGGTTGCTATGGCCAGGGAGATTTTACAACAGGGCAGTAAGAAGAACGCTGAGGGAAGCGTGTAGTAGGGATAACTACGGCGAATGCGACACAAAACACGGGAGCATGACAATAAGACTGCTCGACACAAGCTGTAAAAACACATGCACATATATCAAAAGTCACGACCATGGAAGGAGCATGGAGCAAATGCTGAAGCGGACTGTACAACTAGAGGGCGGGTTAGCCTCATTTACAATAACAAGTATTGCAGATGTAAAAAGGTGAATCAGAACAAGAAGAGTGTGCGCAGGTGTTTTCAGTCATAAGGTGTTGTTGTTTAAAATGAATGTCATCAATGAATGATTCAGGGTTAAAAAGCTCTTGATTTTTTGTTTAATCACAAAAAACACAAGCGCCCTCTTGTTCCTTTTGTGGTGGGTTCGATAGAAATAAAGAATTGTGACTAACCTTTTGCTGGATGATGTAAAGTGAGGCGAGATTGCTGCTGAGAGGTGGGCGCGCGCATTCACAAGCTTCACAAATCTCACGTGCAGCGGTCAATGAAACCCGTTGTCTTGTCGGTTTCACATGTTTTTTGTATTTGGACTTGTTGATGATGAACCGTAGCCTTCTTCATGTCGCATCGTACTAGTGAAAGTAGCTCCAACTCATCGTCGTGATCGTCGTCTCGCCATAGCACTCGTAATATGGAGCGTTTAGTCACTATAGAAAGAGTTAGCGAACCATGGTAAAGCCAGCATGGTGGAAGCATGAGCACGTACAAGAGACCACCGAAGCCCTCCTCGTCAGAGTCCTCCTTCTCGGACTCCTCGGCCTTCTTAGTCTCAGTGGCAGCCGCAGTCTCGGTGGCAGCGGCAGCGGGGGCAGACGAGGCGTAAGCGTCGGGGTTGGCAATGCGGTCCTTGAGGGACTCGATAGCCGGCCAGGAGAACTCGGTCTCGATAGCAACAGCCAGGACGTTCTTGTAAGAGTTGAAGAACGAGTGGACGACCGAGGGGAGAGTAGGGAAGTTGATGGCAAGCGAGATGCACGCAATGGTAGAGATGGCGCTCGAGAAGGTCTTGAGGAGCTGATCCTGACCGATGTCGAGGACCTCGGGGGCGAAGGTGTTGCCAGAGTCGTAGACCTGGAGGACACCGAGACCGTAGGTGAAGGGCGAGATGTTGAGCATGTTGAGCAGGACAGCCTCAGAGGGACCGACCTTGCCACCAGCCTCGACGAGCTTCAGGTCATTGGTAATTTCAATGGTACCACGGGCAATCTTGGTGGGAACGCCAAGAGCCTGGAAGAACGAGGTCTTGCCGGGCTCCATGCCGGTGTTGCCAGCAGGGACCCAGACGTCCAGAGGAGCGACGGCACCGGCACGGGCGGGAGCAGCAACCGTGTTGGACAGAATCTTGTCACGGATGTCCTTGAGATCACCGTTGGTGAAGACGAAGCCGACGTTTCCACGGACGTGGGGCAGAAGGCGCTCGTAGTCGGGGTTCTCGGCGACGAATCCCTTGAGGGCACGGCGAACCTATTTCGTGGTGAACAGGCCGTGGGTTAGCCTCTGCCACACTCCCTTGTTGTCGCGCCTCGTCGCGCTGTTGATGGTCTGCTACATACCATGGTGTTCTTGCCCATCAGGACGACAGCCTCGCTGCGGAGGGACTGGCGGACCTCGTGCATCTGCTGAGAGCTGACATTGTCGACGGTGACGATGAAGACGGAGCGGTACTCCTCCAGCAAGCTCTTCAGCTTGCTGAAGTAAGCTCCCTTGTCAGATTTCAAGCCTCCCATTTCTTCTTTTGCGTGAAGTTAGGATGTTTAAAGGCTTGATGCGAATTGTGGTGTTGGTATGGTGTTGAGTGGTGTTGCGCTTGCGAAGGCCTATCGCGCCCAACTTTTCCCGTGGGGCCGATTTGTGCCAGCGTTGCGTAATTTCGGCTCGATATTTGCCAGTTGTGGACTGCCGTCCTGGCCATTGCTCGCTTCGAATGCGTTATCGATAAGTTGAGTGCCCACCCAGATCTCCTGTAGGAGACATCCACCATTAGTCTGCTTAGTCATGCCAGGAACCACCAATGTGACACCGCGCGAGTAATCTGCTTCGTACCTCGCTGTCAAGGCATTGTGCTAATCAATTCAAGTATGTAAATGAAAAATGTTTGTTTTATAATACATGTGTGTATATGCAGAGATATGGTCGGTCGTGAGGGTCGTGACTCGTTGTAAGAAATATTGTACAGTTCGGATCGTACACAGGGCTTTGTCGCGTCCAATCAAGATGTGGCATCATCGACAAGCCCCATTTGCTCTGCGGCTTCCTTCAGCGCATGCTTGACGCCTGACGGGTAAAGAGCAGATGTCTTGCAAGATGTCTTCAGTTTTCCTACCAGGAATTCGTAAAGCACCTGCCCTTTCCAGTCTCCAATCACTTGTACACCTGGCTCTAAATCAATAGTATTCTCCAACGCCTTTCGCCTGCCTTCGAGAAATCGATTCATGCTTTGGGTATGCAACAAAAGTCCTTTCCGCGCGCTAGGACTTTTGGACATTCTCTCCAGATCGACCGTGTCGGCCAGTATTTCTAGGACGAGAGGTTCTGGAGGATAAAACCCGAAGACTTTCCGAAGACTGCGCACAGCTTGCAGCAGCCCAACTTTGTCGTCAAGTTTGCGGAAAGAATGCAAAATCTTGCGAGCAAGCTGATAGTCAAATTCTTGACCCTGGAACACCGAGACGGAGCGAATCATCTCGGCGAACAATGCTCGAACTTCCGGGATATGCTGCTGATACTCTGGCTTCCGGATAGTGTACTGACGATTTGCCGTGATAGCCATCCACAGCGCCCGGAAGGTGACTGGATCGGGCTTGATGCCGTGCTCATCTGCCAAAGCGTGATAGACGTCCATTACCACTCTACCCTGGCCATTCTTGATGTACGAGAAGAGCAGCTGGTTCATGAAGAATGCATCCGGTGCTATCTCAGCCTGACGGAATGCTCTCCAGAGATCTTCCATCTTGCCATGAAGACCGCGTTGGCTGTAGCTCTCGGCAAGTAGCGAGAATGTCTCAAGAGTCGCGCTCGGCCATCCAATCCCTGTCGTAATGAGGTGAATGTTTGAACTGAAGTTTGCCGCTTGCTTTCGCCTTTGCACGAATTGAACCCGCGAGTTAATCATTTCCCAGGCTACTGCATCAGCCTGCGACATGAAATCCCCGGAATCCGAACGGAGCCATGCGCCGAGTAAACCATTGACCTGCATCGGCCGCGGAACAACGCCCTTGTTCTTCATCAGTATAAATACTTTGTAGGCGTGCTCGACCTCTCCGAGGCCAATAAGGCGTTTGACCCATTTGCCAAAGAAGAAAGGGTTAGCAACAGTTGAAGGCAGCCTGCCCGTGCCTTTGACGCTAATCGATCCAGCCGACATCATGTCGACAAAGATGCATAACGCGTAATCGGCCTCGTTCGTGGTGAGGAAGTATGAGGTGATTTGGTCGTAGTCCTCGATCGTCATCTCTTCGCCTAGCATGTCTCGCAGGCGTTGATACGCTTTGTATCCCATCTCGACCGACGAAGAGCTCTCAGCACAGGCACGGATGAATGGCAAAAGGAAACGAGGGTCCTTGTTGCCTGGAAGTTCGGCGATGGTTTCAATGATCCTTTCCGCACGCTCGATATCGCCTTGCAGGCAGTGCATGCGGAGTCCAAGCAGCCAAAATTCAAGAGCAGTCTCTGTTTTGGCTCCAAGCGTCGTCACGAGCCTTCGATGATTGTCAAACGCTTCCATCTCATGACCATCGATGAACATGGCTTCGATGGCCAGGAGCTGCTGCTCATCGTGTAGCGTTGCGCCCGAGATTTGCATGTCCCTAGCAAGAACAGCAATATGCGCCATGCGGTTTTGGTTGCTTTCAACATCGCTTCCAAGTGCCCGCCACAACAGATCCCATGTGGCTGATTGGACGACATTGTGCCGAGAAACTAAGACCTTGCGAGTGTCCATATATGCCTTCCACAGCGAGCTGCGTTGGTGATCTAAGATCTCGCCGTCATGTCGTGTGATACGTGCCGCTATGCGCTTTAGCTTGCGGTTAAGATGCTGTATTTTTTGTCCACCGGTCCCAGCCCAGCCTTCTTCGCTGATCATAATTGATTCGGTACCAGTCCCGAGCGATTCGAGGTTCGTCTCGTTGCGGTCTTCATCAGCGTCAATCAAGTCTGAAGCCAGGCGTTTCTTGATCTTGGTGACCTGATCCTTGCCGCCCACCTGCTCAAGCAAATTCAACAGGTGAGATGCTTCCTCGAGTTGTTCCATGATGCTGTCGACTGGTAGTTTGCCCGCGCCACCAACCGAGTCGCCTTGGAGAGAATGTCCGAAAGCTTCTGCTGAATCCAACCGGCGGATCTCGCCGTCCTTCTCCTGCTCGAAATAATTTACGCTGACATCCTTCCCGTCATCAAGAAGACCCAAGGTCTCCATGAGCTTGCGCCGGTCCTCATCCTGGTCGTCAATAGCTGAGGTCGTGCTAGTAGCTGTCGTCGTGCTCTTGGTTCGGGCAGGGGCTGCAATCGAAGAATGCCATGCGAGTAAACGGCGCGGGGAGGTTGGTAGTGCTGTCCATCGTGGCGGGGGTCTGATGGGTCTCTGGAGGCTGAGGAGACACGATCTGCAGATGAACTCGCGGGTACCGAAGTCTATCAGGGCGTTTCGTGGGGGCATCGCCGTTATCGACGGACGGTTGGAGTTTTGAGAGTCATTTGGTGACTACGGCTTAATGTTGTGAGGTTGCGATAAAGCTGTAGGCACGGCATGGGATGACGAGCTGACCAGAGCTAAAGAAACCCTTGGAAATTTATTTTATGGAAACCTAGAATGCGGCGTCGCCAAGACGGAAGGGTGCCCGCATAGAAAGTGACAGGGCTTCGGCGCTAGCCCTGCACTGACCTCGCGATGCATGGACGTTGCAGGAGGGAGCGCGTTGCACGTACCGTATGAGCACCGTGTGCTGCCGTGTCAACTAATCCAATGTCAATAGACGACATCTTGCTTCACACAGCCGGGACAAAAACACCAGCCAGAAGACAAGATCAGTCACGGAGAAGAGAATCAAACGATTCGCGTGCTAGCCAGCCCAGACAGAAAACCCAAGCCCAACACGATGGCTGTTGATGATGAGCTGGACGCAGCCATTCTGGAGACAGAGCACCAGGTTCGCGTTGAATCATCTCCTTGACGCGTGAGACTGCACAGGCGCTAACTCATGGAACAGGCGGCATACATATTCGACCCTAACGAGAACGCTCTGGACGGCTCCAACAGGCCAGCGAAGAGGCGCAAGGTCTCGAAGAAGAATGCTCGGAGTGCAGTCTGTGACATCTCAACCCTGAGCAGTGCCGACGATGCCGACCCATCGCGGTATTTCCTACCCCTGATTAGCGGTAGCGAGGAACCGTTTGTTATTCAGGTTCGCCAGAGGCTATTCGAGGGGCCGTGGGGCCAAATAGAAGGCCGCATTCAGGTTTGTGCATCCGGGGGCCTCAAGCTGGGCGCAGTAACGACTGATGAGCTAACACTTTGTGCAGAACGTCATGCGAGATGCAAATCACAGAACACTAGATGAAGTTGCGGCTTATCTTCAATCTGCGGCAGAGCGAATTCCAAGCGACAAGATCCCAACCGCATTCATCATCACAGGTGCCCACATGGCATCCCAAGATTTGCTCTTTGAGCAGCTCTCGGATTCGTTACAGACACAGGCAGATTCTCTCGTCGTCAGGTTGCGATCCAATGATGTCTCAAACCTGAGGTCTACCCTGACTAAAGTAATCCAGGGCGCCACTTCGAGAGGTGTACTTGACGAAGAGGACGTGGAAGTGACGACATCGAGAGATGTAAGCTCAACTCACCACGACACGTAACACGAATAATCAGGTTACTAATACTTGCTAGGGTCGGAAATTTCTTAAATACGACCTCGAGGCGCTGCACGTGCATATGAAAAATACTGAGCGTCACAACGTTGTTATCATATTTCAGGATAGCGAGGGTTTTGACGGTGGTCTGTTGTCTGACCTCATCAATCTGCTGCAGTAAGTCGCTACAGTTGAGCGGTTCACGAGCGCTTTCTAATTTACCTTCATCTCAGTTCATGGCTTGACCGTATTCCTTTCGCCCTGGTCTTCGGGGTAGCGACTTCGGTTGATTTATTTCAAGCAAGGTTGCTCAAGTCCACCTGCCGATGCCTTCACGGAGCGCAATTTGATGTTGAACAGTCAGCGTCTATTGTCAATAGAATTTTCAAGGTCGCCGTAAGCCATGCGCGCATACCACTTAGACTTGGCGCAGCTACGACTCATGGCCTACTGGATCGTCAAAGAGACCAAGTTGCGGGCATACCTGTGCTTGTGAGCTCCTTGAAGGTAAGCTGGCTCGATCGCACATACAGATTCGCTTGGACTGACCTTAAATAGTACTTGCACATGTGCCACTTCTACGCCAACCCATTGTCATTCTTGCTGAGCGATGAAATCAATATCGGCATGCTTAAACAGGAACATTTCGACTTGCTGCGGTCTCTCCAGTCATTCCGGCATGCTGTCGAATGCGCAATCGAACATGCCAATGTCGAACATGCCAAGAAGCTCATGTTGGACAACGACTACTTGGCCACTTTTGTAGTGGAAAGTCTTCAAAGTCTCCGCACTTGGCGCGTCAAACTTCTTCGCAGTGTCAAGGTGCTTGAGCACTTGCAAGAGGAGAGTGTTGCATTCACTGAGCTGTATCTGGATGTCTTGTCGCAAGGTTCCAAGCTAGACCACCGACATTCGGAAATACTAAGCTTTGTGACGCGTATGGAGCCAATGCAAGTCGTTGATCTATTGGCCGAGCTCATCGTCACGATGAAGAACGGCGACGAAACGCTGGGACTCTCAGGTTGGGAAGGCGAAGAGCAGAAGGCTGTCCAGTCACTGGAGTCGATTTCACTTGCCATACTCAACCTGCAATCCAAGGCTCAAGCAGGTGGTCACACGCTTCGCAGCAAGCATAGCAGTACCAAAAAGGTGCTGAGAACGACTGTGGTTGCGCAGAAGGTCCAGTTGAGCCGTGACACGGCAGCGCTGACTGACGAAGACAAAGAGTATACCGATCTCCTCGAGAGGCTCGCTACGGAGGTTGGGCTTCTGTCGCACGTCGACGCCGCCGAAGAGCTAGCCTTCCATGAGATTTGGCTGTACGATGCAAAAACGCCACATCGGGACGTCTTCATCCCACGACCACGTGCCGTTATCGAGCGGGCTTTGTCGCAACCACATGATTATCTCGGTTGCACTTGCTGCAGATCCGGGGTTGGCCAGCTAGCAGCGACACTGCCGACCACTGCGATTGTGTATCAGCTGTACCTGGAAACGGGGTCACTGATCAACGTAGCCGACTTGTGGTCGGCCTTCTTCGCCATCGTTGGCGAGGATAATGAGGATGGTCTGGACGAGCGTACAGCCCTAGTGCTGTTTTATCGCGCACTGGCCGAGCTCAAGACCATGGGATTCGTCAAGCAAACACGCAAAAAGGCTGATCATATCGCGAAGCTGGCATGGAAGGGCCTATGAGGCGCCCAAGCAATCTAGAACCTAGAGTCCGACGATTTCCCCTTATTGAAGTGTTGACTACTAGTTGATGGAGAACGAGTGAGCTTTGAGACCGCAGAGCTTCGGCAAGCCCGTTTGATACCAAGAGACCACCTCCGAGCCTAGGTGTTTGATCTGCGGCCTGCTCTAGCTCTTGTTCTATTTTGGGAGGCTTTCAAAGCTTCTCAGATTGTGAAACTGGAATGTCGACTGGGCACCCAAACACGTTTGCTGTCTGTCGCTGGCTCGCTGACACGTCCATGCGCTCCCATCCTTATGTGCCCTTGATAAAGGCGCATCGAACTCAAACACGTACGCTTTGTCTGGTGGCTCAACTCGAGAAAATCGATCAACCCCTCCACGGGCGTAGCCGATGAACAATAACAGCATCTCGGATGTAGATGTTCATTTTGACAAAGAATTTTCTGGGTCGCAGCCGCGAACGCGTCCCACATCACTCTCTTGCTCGTGTGCCTGTCTGCTACCACCAACGAACAAAACGCAAAGGACAAAGGCGATGCCTCGGAAGCCCTTACATATATTTCGAACAGATTCTGTCTCACTGTTCTTGTTGGCCATCTCGCCATTATCTGCCTCAGGAATCTCTTCTCAGGTTGTCAGAAAATAGTTGCCGACAGCGAGCATAATCATCATTAGAAGCCTCACTTTGATCTCTTCTACTATTATCATATACGATTCAAATCACCTTGAATCACTTCTCTGTTCCAAACTCCCTTTAGCGACATCTTTGCATGCCAGATATATTGTGCCTATCTTTTGGCGGTTACTCTTTCCGTTTTGGATTTGTAGCTCTTCTGCATTGAGCGCAAATCTCTTGCTTCAAATACCCGCTTGCCGAATAAGTCATCATCGACATAATTGGTACTGACTCCCAGGACACTCACGAACACAATATCGCAAACAAGCTGTGTATCGGTATTAGTTGGCCATTTGCAGCTGGGGTTGGGTTGTCAGCCACACTCATCACCACGCAATACTTTTCACGACGTCAGGGCAGTGCCCACCACCCTCCACGCCTGACTTGGCTCTTATCATCTTTATATACACACATCATGGACATGCAAGTAGGACATGTTGATGAGGTGCATTCTCCCACAGCTTTAAGTCCTGCAACAGACGGGGAATCACCCTTCTTTAATACATCCAGACGACTCTTCACCTCTGTCCTCGAGACATCTGACGACCTTATGGACTGTGATACGGCTCACAAGGACGACGACATAGACAAAGAAAAGATTCAGTCCCAGGGGACGGCCAAGGGCACAAGATCGATCCAGAATCTGTCATCCGAGAGGGACTACGAAAAGGACAAAGACCAAAAACAACGCTCTCTAGAAGCACGATCTCCTAAACGGGAATGGCAGAAGAAGAAAGAAAGACTGTCTGGCAGTGCACACGCCACACCCGTTGCCGTCCCGGTTGGCATGCCGCTCGAAACAACGAGTGCATCTGCCACTGCTCAGGGCACCAACACGACAGCTAAATCACAAGACGCTTGTGCAGTGTCAGGCGGACGAAGAACCCAGACTATCGCGAGCCGTCGACGCGCTCAAAGCCCGCACTTTCGCCCATATCTGCGCCATCTCGCGCTTAAGCTCTCCCCCTTAGTCCAGGTCTCGACCGGCGTGGCGCACGACGACTTCCCCACGACGATGCTGGCATATCGCCTCCTGAACGAGGCGCAGCTCGATGACCTCGCGCACTTCTACCACCAGCGCTCGGTCACGCGGTGGTCCCGCATGTACCCGCGCCCCGTCAGCTGGACCGGAGACCTCACGATCGAGGGCAAAAGGCGCAAGTTTGGCAGGTTCATTGGTCTCCAGGGCTGCGAGTCGCCGCCGCCAATGCCAGATGTACCGAGCGCGGAGGAGATCGCCGAAGCGGCTCGCCTGGCTGCGCTTGCTGCTGGGAAAGAGAAGTCTAGGTCTGCTAGCAAGGGCAGATATTGAGGAAGATGGCTGCGAGTTGCTTTTCAGCGGGGCGTTGGCTTTTCCCAGCAGTCTTCTTTGTTTTCCTTCCCATCTCACTACGGCGTTGCTTGTTTACATTGCCTAGCATGACATTGCCGGGAGAGTAGCTCATGTCCTCCGCATTACTGCCATCGGGGATGAATGTCGGGATGGCACAGATCGGATAGTGGCTGCTGGTATTCCTTGTACGAGCAAGATTTGTAAAAACTCATTAATGAATATCGCTGCAATCGGATCTTTCTTGATTCATTTTCCTTATTTTCCTGTCGTTTCTAGCCTTTGTCTAGTTCTTGTCTAGTCGCACGGCTGCATTCCTCTCAATGAAGTTGAGATCGACCTTGTGGCCCAGAAGTTCTCTAATGTTGGAAATCTTGTACTTGATCATTGTCGGCCTTTCCAGGCTCAGACCCCAGCCGTATACCTTCATGTCCGGTGGCAGGCCCATGGCCTCGAGCATTTCTGGCCGGAACATACCGCTGTTGCCAATTTCGACCAGCTTGCCAAGGCCCTTGTGGTAGCTAAAGATTTCCAAGCTAGGCTCGGTGTAAGGGTTGTAGGCGGGCTTAAAGCGCAGGTCCTCGATCCCCATCTTGGTGAAGAAAATCTTCATGAACTCCATGAGACCGCCTAGCGTCAGGTCGTAGTCGGCAATGACGCCTTCTACTTGATGGAACTCTGCCAGATGTGTAGCGTCAACAGTCTCGTTTCTGAACACGCGGTCGATGGAGAAGTAGCGCGCAGGCGGTGGCCGGCCATCGGGTCCTCTTTGCGAGGCCAGCTTGTGTAGCATGGCGGTGGAGATAGCGGTGGTATGGGTGCGAAGGACGAGCCTCAAGGACTCTTCCGCGGCCCAAGGGTACCTGTAGCCTATGGAGCCGAACTTGCCATCCTCGTGTACGGCCTTGACATTGTCCCAGTAGGTATCGTAGTCTTTCTTGTCGCTCTCGTCGACCGCATGGGGCTTGTCGGCTGTCTTCGGGTCCGAGATGTAGAAGGTGTCTTGTAAGTCGCGAGCAGGGTGCTGTTGTGGTACGTACAGTGCGTCGAAATTCCAGAACCCAGACTCGACGAAGTTGTTGGTGGGCATTTCCTCGAAGCCCATCTCGAAGAAAATGTTGCGAAACTCCTGGCGGACCTTCATCAGCGGGTGAAGCGCTCCGGCATGCTGGTCAGCGCCGAGCGCGTTGAAGTTGTACGGCTTGAAGGTTGCCGTCTTCCATGCGCCAGACTCGATCATCTCAGCCGTCAGATCTGTCTCCTCCTTGACTATCTCAAGTGCGAACTTGGGGCCCTTCTGGATCTCGAAGCTGATTATCTTCTGCAGCTTGATGAGGTTACGCTTCTTCAGGGCGGCAATGACTGCGGCGTCTGGGTGTGTACGTGTGTTCTGGACGGTCCGAAGCTGCTCCCGAGTTACATCTTGGATCGATTCGACCTGCGAAGCGTGTTAGTTTGCAGGTATTGAGTTCTTTTGAACCCATGAATTACATACCGAAGCGACAAGCTTGCCGTCTTTGTTCTTGGCGATCCACTTCGCCTTGAATGCATTGCCCTGGCCAACCTTGGTGACCGTCTTGTCGCCAATGGCCTTCTCCAGATCCTGCACTGAGAGGCCCTCTACAGCCTGGCGAAGAGCTTCGAAAACACGGGCTTCGTGGCTGCCGTTCTCTGCCACGAGCTGTCCTTCAGGCTGGAGCACAGCTTCTTCCTGGTCGATCTGCTTGTAGGTAACCATGAATCGCGATCCCAACCGGTCGAGGGCGGCCTTGAGCTCGGCAAACTCGGCATTGGGGAAGGCATCCTTGGACGAGAGCGAGTCCTTGTCAGAGAGCGCGGCTAGGATCTCGGACGTAAAGTCCTTGGTAGGGGTCGCCATGGTCGTCGGTTCAGGTCGAAAAGCACCAACGTGGTCAACACGCTGAGTCCGCTCTTGATCGTGGGTGGGTTTGTCGCAATGTGCAAGCCCGGGCGCAGTTGCATGCAGTATTCCGCCTCCTGGAAGCCAGACTGAGTCACAGCGATTGCGGCGTCGCTGTCCTGTTATGCGGGCTGTTGTATCCCGCCATCCCCTCCAAAAATTCAAGGTGGGCTGTCATGCAGCGAACGAGGGGCACCGGGCAGGCGGCGCAGGGGTCTTTTTGCCTTACGTAAGTCGCCGGGATTGTCTGCCATCGCAGCACATGGTACTCCGTACCCGCCAGCACTCGAGCTGCTCAGACGTTCCAGGTTGGGTCGGCCCAGGGGTCTCTCGCATCTTACGCCGAAGCTGCCTGTCGTCACCTCGGCCAACTCTGCAACTATCACGAAGCTGTCGGAGCCACGTCGTCTATCCGCCAACAGCGAACGATAGCGCAACAAACCTGCTTGCGATTCTAGACTTGCCACAGAGCACCCTCGACGCCCGATCATCGATGGTCATCGTTCTGCGTAACATAGCTTGGCTTTAGCTATAGACGGGTTCGACGAGATCCAGCTTTCGGGGAATCACGCGGCATCTCTCCCTTAGCTCAAAGGTGCCTTTGGACGAGGCCTTCACAGCATGTGAGGTCATAGCGTAACTTACCTCCGTCCTCAAAGCTCCTCAATTACTAGGAGAGGTTGAGCTATGAACAATGCTGCCGATGCATCTTCATTAGCGCAACCGGGTTCGCAGCGCAATGATCCCATCAACAACAGCGTAGACCCGGCGGCGGCCAGGTCGGCCACGGTCTCCTCGGATGGTGCAGGGTCAAGGACTAGGCGAGCATCAGTGTCGGCAAGAGCAAAGGAAGGCCTGGTCAAGAAACTGCAGTTCCTGACGAATCTTGCACACAACCTTGACATGCTTGTCTTTGCCGAGCTATGCGCCATGTACTATATGGAGTAGGTCCCGCTTTGCTAGGACGTCGTCGAAGCTGGCCATGGGAAACTGACAACCGTGCGGGTGGCAGCTGTTCATTCTTTCGACTAGGCCTACGATGGATAGCGCAGTCACTTTTCATCAGCCCGCGGGCTGGCGATACCGTCTTGGTTGTGCCGAACTTTCACGTCTATGCAATACTCGGCCCCAATACCTTGTGCTTCTTACTGCACATCATCACCTCTATACCACGAGCAACCGAGATCTCCAGAGGCTACCTCCACGGCGGCATTATGTTCGACTTCATCGGACAGAAACCACCATCGTCGAAATGTACGCTACTCTTGCTCGACCTGATAATATTCTCGCTTCAAGCATTCATGCTGGCTGTCAACGGAGAAAGGGACAGGGTCCGCGCCATCATTAACCCTCCCCGGGTGACCAATGCCGCTGGAGAGACGGTTGCCACGGCAGAGACTGTGGCTACAGCGCAGGACATCGACGCCGAAGAGCGCGGAGTGCTCCTTAATGATGCCGGAGAGGGCGCTACGGGACTGAACGCACTAGATCGAGATGGACTCGGACCTCGAGAACGGGCGGCATTGCTAGGACGCCATGGTCTGGGGTCCAGGATGAGTGAAAGCGGCGAGCTAGCAGATGTCTTGAGGTCCGGCAATGCGACGTTGTCAAACTTCAATATTCCTCAGGCGCTTAGGAACTCATGGAGAACCCAGGGGAGGGACCCTCAGACTGCCGCTGCCTATACGTTGCAGAGCATGGGCTACAACGCCACGTTAGCAGCCCTTGCCGCCCAGAGGAGAGCCAGGCGAGCAGCTACGCAACAAGAACAAACATAACGCTTCATGGATAAAATACTTTGTATACATGTGCCTTGCGCAGAATCGTGAAAGGGGATATCATTACGGCGCCTTACGCTATCTTGCGACCGACATTTCCAACTCCCGTGCCCTTTACAGAAATGACAATGTCATCTGTCTCGTCGTCCTCGTCTACATCTCGCAAACCCCAGCTGCTCATGCCGAAGCTCTTCAAGTCTCTCGCCAGTTCAATGATTTCCTCTGTGCCGATCGTCTCCCGGCCAAGACGAAGACGACCAACATCCTCCGAACCCATGGCCATCAAAGACAATACCGCGGGCGCAGCTACGCCCGTGACACAGCCGCCACGAGCTATCGTTTCCAACAACTGATAAGCGCACTTCTTGCCGATGTCCTCGGGAACGACGCCTCCGGTTGCGGGAGCAACAAAGTCTGCAGAATACAACACGCCCACGGAGCTCGACTCCGCCACTAAGCTTAAGCCGAAACCGATGCCCATCCTCCTCTTACCGCCCTCCTTTGTCGGTGTGAGCGGTGCCTGGTCGTACTGAGCGGCAATGTGAATATCTGAAACAAGTGGGTTCAAGACTTCTCGCGCTGCGTGGATCATGCGAGCATTATTTGAGGCCGAGACGCCCGTCGCATATGCCACACCTCGTATCCGTTTTATCCTGCCAGGGCTCCTGTTGAGATGTAATGTCTTGGGAAGCCGTACCTGGCTCGCGAATCTTAGCTCTACCACACCGGCGCCTCCAACGCCGCGTGGCCCGGCGCAAGACCTTTGTAGGACTCGCAATTCTATCCTGGTTGTGGGGATACCGAAGAGATCGAAGAGTGGCAGCAGACCTGTGCGAAAGGAGTCGACACTGAGATCGCCGCCATCAGTCGCGGCTGTGATGACACCCGGTCCAGTCAGGCGGACGTTCATGTGCGATTTCGAGAAGGGCGCGAGCAGGCATAGCGGGAGGAGGAAGTATGTGACTCCTCGAGTGCATGTAGCTGGTAACGTGTGCTCGACTACGTCTCCATCACCAGTCGCGCCGAAGCCTGCCGCGGCACCAGTAATGAGACCTGGCTGGTACGTTATCGTAGTACCAGTGTACGAGATTTGCATAGAACTGCCATTGGTGACGGCTTCGAAGAGTCGCAGAAGCGAGATCTCATGGGCAGCGAGGCCAGGAGTCGTGGGCGAGGAGGATCGAATCTTCGAGATATGTATCGGTCTCCCCGTGAGCGTAGAGAGAACTAGGCGGAGGGCGAAGGACTTGTGTCCTGTAAACTTGACGAACTCGGGACGTTGCATCGACATGATGGCGGCCGCGAAATTTGCGACAGCCTACAGGATACTCGGTTGGTGAACTGGAGCCTCTAATTTGTTGTGAGTTGGTCCGGTCGATGAAATACCAGTGCGTTTTTCGCAAAGTGCCATGGACTCGGGCAGCGCAACTTTGCAACAGTTGCATTGCTGGGTCGAGCAAGGACCCTACAGCTGCAGCAGGAACGACCGGCAGAATAAGGAAAATTTAGGCGGTGTTCTCGGCCAGTGCCTGATCGAGCGAAACCTACCCCACTATGGTCGGTACAAGCGGGAGACCTAAGTCCACTACGATTCGGTCCCACTGCATGCAGTATCGATTAGGTAACTTCCCCAAATGCAGGTCACTACGTAAGGAAACCTGTCAAGATCAACGGAGGGTCGGCCTGCTCAGGTGCAACACACAATGGCCAGATAGCCACAGCCCACATGCAACTCCTCGACTTTCACCTCTGAATGTTTGTCAACAAGCCACTCTTTTGCATAAGGCACCACTTCCGACCATAGAAGCTGGTCGATCGTTCTTCACCGTACCGACACCAATCAACCCTTTCTCTCGTGTCGCCGGTCCAGATTCCCGTTTCAAAACGCCGCTACATTTCCAATCTCGCAAGCAAAGCTCCAGTCAACATGTTCGGCGTAGACTGGCTGAGCCTTGTGCTCCCACTAGCATACATGAGCGTTCTCGGCGCCTCTCTCTACACCTTCTCGACAATCTACAGAAAACGGATAGCTTGTAAGTCTCTGTACCCGGCTCACAGTTGCATTGCGCCAACGTGATTCACATGCCCCTCACTAACCTCCAGCGTCTTTTGAACGGAACAGCACGAAGCGCCAGCCTTGAACCTTGGTTTGGCCAACACCTGTCGCGCAACATCTACCTTTCGTTGTTACATCTCGACCCCGAAGATGGCCAGGAAAAGGGCCCCAAGGTCCCCGAGAGCGTGATCAGAGCTGCGCTTCTGCGCAGGGCGGTAGAGGACATTCAGCGCATCATCCAGATCCGGACATCTAAGCAAGCTCTCAACGGTCTGCTCCAGCGAGGCAGCATCGGCGATGACCTAGCGCAGAGGTTTGCGCGCGCAGAGAAGGAGGTGGAGGAAGAGCTTAAGGACGTGGTTGCTGAGGTTAGCCCAATCCTTGGTTATAGAGCAGAAATCGCCTGCTTGCATAGTATGGATGTGCTAACAGTTTTTTGAACCTCGCAAACAGGCCAATGCTCTGTACCCGGGATGGGGACAGATCATCTTCCAGTCAGCCAACGAGATTAACGCCCGGGCGGCGCTCACAGACAAGCTCAACGAAATTGAGGCCAAGACCCAGTCCGAAACGGAATGGTGGGAAAAGCGTCGCGCTACGATCGAAAAGGACTTCGTGCATGAGCTCAACAACGAAGCCGGAACTGCGGCAGCACCGGTAGCGACGACGATGCCAGAGTCAGTTATTGACGTCACACCTGCGACAGACTCATCTGCCAAGGGCAGCGTTGTCACTAGCGATGATGAAGCCGTTCTGGTTGATGCGGGAGGCCCCGTAACATCTGCGCCACCTACACCTTCCGGCGGTAAGAAGAAGAAGGGGAGTAAGAAGTGAAGCAGTGGGCTTGAAACGCTGGTTGTTACTAGAGGTGGCCAACTGGGCCACCGGCGGGGGTTATTGTCCGGAGATGCCCGCTTCAACCGGCATATTAGCACACTTGACGGGGTGTGCATGCACTTCTAAGGATTTGCTCGCACAGTTCATAACATCCCGCAGCAGGTATTGTTGTGATCACATCTGGCGTTTGGGTTGCAAACTTTTACGGTTGAATCGTGGTTGTGTTGTCATGAGTTTAGACCGCGGAACGCGACTTGTAAATACATACTTTCAAGACAGTATACCAACGTGCCCGGTACTCAACAGCGACAAGGTTTCGAATAAGTCTCGGAAACACTGGCGATGCTCGGCGCGCATGACAACCCTCAATTACGTCATACGAGCTCGCCTATTTAATTGACCTGAAAGCGTATCGCTTTCGGCCACTGTCCCTGATATTTACATGTAGCTGCGGTTTCGAGGTTGCCATCCTATTCTTTTTACGTTCATGAACGCACTACTATCGTCCATGCCGGTGCTGCCACGTCAGGCATATCTATTGTATCATGTACTTACCCCCTGCAAATACGATTACTCCCTTACGAAAGTAGTAAGCTTCGTGTATCGCGGGCCATTTGAGTCTCCAATTAAGCAAGATATGCAAAGTGTGTAATGTCTTTCACAGACCATAGTACTCCTCCGTATGCCCGTTCAATTGAATTAGAGATACGGACAACGTTGCAAAATGTGCATGGCCAATGTAGCAATGCATTTCCTTAGATACCTCCTCTACATCGATCCTAGCCGCCTTTCACATTTTTGCACATGGGGACGCAGTGCCAGGTCCCCAAGTGAAAGCCAGCCTCTGTTTGGCATGGTTGATAGTTTGATGCGTATATTGCATTGCAACTGTACTGCCTCGAAGCTTGCAACTAAATCGTCTCTGTTCATACTTAATGGGCTTTAGTATGTCGTGTACACCGAGTCTATATGCTAATACCTTTAAGCAGGTACGCCTTTTTCGGTAGGCTGCTCTCGAGACTGGAGGAATTCAGGGCCCTGGAGCGATGGATCTTTGCTTTCGGATCTGATAAGATCTAGATAAACGGGCCGCTAACTTCACCTAGATCGTCAGTGCACCGCTGCCACACAATTATAGCATCGAACATCCGTGTCGTTGCTTTGCGCCTTCGAATTTAGCTCTAACATCGAACTTCGAGGCAGGCCTTTGCACTGCAATCGCAAGAAGTTTGTAGGCCTTTTCCAAAGGGTAGGGGTATTGCTTGTCGTCACGGTGCAGGTCCTGGCGGAACAACCGCGGAATTAGACCCCGAAGCGGGTCACCTCCACACTCACAGCCGAGGCTTTCCCAGGGTTGACGGGCCCCCAACCTGCTCATCCGGCTTCCCCAGCCTTTTCTCCCTCCTCCACACCTTGCGAACAACCTCCGGTTCTCTGTCATACCTACCACGTCCAACCCCCGTTAAAACCAATATCATACATATCACCAATCACTTGCCCATCATGAGCGGTCCTGGAGTCGGCTTCGAGTACCCCTCCGTGCCTACGGCGTGGCTTAAGCGTGATGCTCTTCTCTTCGCCGCCTCCATTGGTGCGACCGACCAGGAGCTTCACTTTCTATACGTGCGTGTGCTCGACCGCCCCAGAGCTATATATTATGAACTTAGCTTACTAAACTTTTCTCCAGGAACTGGACCCCAACTTCTCCGTTTTCCCCACTTACTCTCTGATCTTGCGTAAGTCTCTAACTCTTCTACTATTAAACACGGTCTTCTATCCAACTCGTCCCGGTACTGATTATTCGTAGCCTTCAAAACGGACCAGCAGGAAGTCGTCGACTTCTACGCCGCTCAGAAGGCTGTCAAGATCCCAGGTGTCCCTGAGTTCGACGCCCGTCGCGTTGTCGACGGTCAGCGCAAGATCCAGTTCTTCAAGCCCCTGCCCACTACCTCAGCGGGCAAAAAGTTTGAGATCCGCACAAAAGTCCTTGGCGTCTACGACAAGGGCCGTCCGGGCTCTGTCGTCGAGACGCAGACCGACATTGTCGAGGTCGCGTCCGGCGATGTCTACTCGCGCGTCATCGGCTCCGGCTTCTACATTGGCCAGGGCAACTGGGGCGGACCCAAGGGCCCCGCGACGGAGAATTACCCGCCGCCAAAGGGTAAGGCGCCCGACGCAGTTTTCGAGCACCAGACCACGGCCGAGACGGCCCTGCTGTACCGCCTCAATGGCGACTACAACCCCCTGCACGCCCACCCGGAGCCTGGCAAGAAGATGGGCTTTGGCGGCGCTATCATTCACGGTCTCTACTCGTTCAACACGACTGCGCACGGCCTCCTGCAGCGCTTCGGCGGCAGCGACCCCGCCAACATCAAGGAGTTTCAGGCCCGCTTTGCCAGCCCTGTCAAGCCCGGCGATAAGCTCGTCACCTCGGCCTGGAGGACCGGCGAGGTGAGTAGCGACGGTTTCGAGGAGATCCGCTTTTCTGTCGCGGTTGAGGGCGGCAAGGAGGTCTTGAGCAACGGCAAGACCTTGATCAAGGTCACCAGCGAATCCAAGAGCAAGTTGTAAGCTGCCATCGTTTCGCCTGTGTAAACTTGGAAAAGCATAGGAGTAGTCATGAAATAATATAATGATGACAATGATGTTTGTCCCAAATTACGTGCGCGTGCTTCGAGATGTGTTAGAACATTGCTTGTTGGTGGATCGTGATTTTGACTGGTGGCTGATGGACCCTGAAATCCACAGGGCTACTTAGCGTTCCCATCCACCACATTGGAGAAGCTCTAGAGCTCTGTCCTTGCATGCGCCAGTTCCAACCACAACGGCAGACACGCGATATTGGCCTTTCTTCTGCAAGAGTATGCCAGGAGCGCAGCTCGACTAACAGCTATGGCCTCGGAGCCTTCCACCGTGCAGGTCGGAGACCGCCTCTCTTACGATGGGGCTGCCTGTACGATACGCTACGTCGGAACCGTCAAGGGTACTTCAGGCTCGTGGCTGGGCGTTGAATGGGACGATCCGGCCAGAGGCAAGCACGACGGCTTACACAAGGGAGATCGGTACTTTACTTGTAAGGCTTCACTCTCGTGCCCGCTTTCGGTAGCTGTGCACCACCCACTATGCTGCAAGGAAACGCTCAAGTCGTGGGTGCGTAACTAACCGCAGCCCCCCACCACTAGGCATCTCGCGGTCTCCCACAGCAGCCTCGTTCGTGCGGCCAACACGCCCTACCGAGCCGAGCCGGGGCTTCCTCAAGGCCCTCGTGGACAAGTATACGGCTGAGCTTGTGGACACCGCTGTCATCAAGTTCTCGGGCAAGGTGGCCGAGGAGGTCGGCTTCGCCAAGACCCGCCGGAAGCAGGCCAACCTCGGCGAGCTGCGTGTCGCCATCCTCGACGGTGAGCGTATCGTATCTGCCTACGGCGGCGATCAGGAGCACGATGGAAGTACGGCTGGCGACAATGATGGGGGAGCGACAAAAGTGCCATCCTCGCCGTCAAGTATTGCCCAGACCTGTCCCAAGGTGCGGGACCTGGATTTGAGCCGGAACTTGTTCCGCCAGGTGGGATCTGTGGTTGAGATCTGCTCCGAGCTTCCCGCTCTGCGAAGCTTGCGCTTGAAGTGAGTACCCGAGCATAGCTCAGCGCAGGGTTGGCATCCACTCGATCTAGTCACAAAAGCTGACTTGTTCGTCTACCATGGTGTAGTGGTAACCGGTTTGAAGCCGTCCTCGACGATGCAACACTTCAACAAGACAGTTGTCGTGATGCCCTCCGAGGCCTCGATGAGGTGACTCTCGAAGAAACCTTGCTGACCTGGGACGAAATCTGCCACATTTGCTCAAGATGTGAAGGCCTGCTTTCGCTGTCTGCAAGCATGAACCAGCTCACTAGACTGCCTCCTGCTCCGTCATCGCTACTCTCTTCCTCGTTGGCGTCGACACTGGTCGTGCTCAATCTCGAGTTCAACGACTTCACCTCCCTCGCCGATATCGCAAGCCTTGGGCGTCTCGAAGCGCTGCGCAACCTAAACCTCAAGGGTAACAACATCGAGACACTCATGCTAAAGGAGCACGGAGGCACAGACGTAGAAGATGAACCCCAAGAGAGCGGGGTGCTAGTCAGCCTGAACCCGACACAGTACATCTCCAGACTCCCCATATTCTCCGCGAGCATCCAGTACCTCGACATATCCTATAATCAGGTGAACTCGTGGGATTTCGTCGACGGCCTTCCGAGCTGCTTCCCAGGTCTCACGGCACTGCGCTTCGCACACAACCCTATCTACGACAACCCAGAATTGGAGCAGGCTACTTCCTCGTCGACGACAGCGACAACGGGAGCGGCAGCGGCCAAGAATATGACCGAGGAGGCGTACATGTTCACCGTCGCGCGCCTCGCGAACCTCAAGGCGCTCAACTTTGGTACCATTTCTAAGGACGACAGGCAGGATGCCGAAATGTTCTATCTTGGACGAATCGGGAAACAACTTGCTACATCCATCAGTGCTCCTCCGTCTCAGGCTCCTCCTTCTACTTCCATAAACCCTGAAGCGAACCAGGAGCAGCAAGAAAACGAGCGGGAAACAGCCGCCAAAGTCCAGGAACAGGAGGCTGCGTTCGTCCGGCGCCATCACCCGCGCTACGCGGCGCTGTGCGAGCTATACGGTGCCCCCGCGGTATTACGCCGCAAAGAGGTGAACCCGGCATTCATCGAGGCCCGGCTCATCACGGTACACCTGAGCTTCCCGTATTCCTCCTCCTCATCCCTGGGTCAGTTGCCCGAAGATGAGGGTAGTAGTCAGAGGACAGTGCAACTCCCCCGTGGTCTCGATGTATACGCCGTCAAGGGCATCGTAGCAAAGATCTTTGGCAGTAGTGTTGCCACGACGACAGCCTCAGAAATGGCAAAGGACAGGAAGATGGTGCGGCCGCTGGACCTGCGCCTGGTCTGGGAGACTGGCGAGTGGGACCCCGTGGCCGACTTTGACCAGGAAGATGTCGACGATAGCGGCGACGATGACGATCGTGTTGACCCAGGTCTCGAAAAACGAGAACAGGGCGGATCCGCTTCTCCCCGGACATCAGAGCACGCATTTTCAGTAGCAGTAAAGGAACCGCACCCGCCGGCGGCTGGTACTACAGCCGATGTCGCAGAGACCGCCCCAGGAGAGGGAGTAGTAGGAAAAGCCGGCGGCAAGTGGATCAAGCGCGAGGTCGAGCTGCCCGACGGGCCGCGCCAGCTCGGCTTCTGCGTAGACGGGCAGGAGGTGCGGATACGTGTCGAGCTGCGAAGCTGAAGTATAAAGCTGGATAGAATCAAGAAAACCCACAAGGAAAGGAAAGGGGGCAGTTTCACATAGGCTCCCCGATTAGTCTCATGTGCGTTTTACCGAATCTTTCATGCGCAGCCGCTGCTCCCGAGACGACCTTATGAGCTCGAGCGATTTCGCAGAGACAGACATGTTCCGAAACTATCAAAAATAGACAAATAAAATTTTGGCATCACAGCTAATACTATAGGGTGGGAGGGACCTGAAAACTCCAGCCATGCTTCTTGTGACAAAGGAACATGGGACATGACATTTCGAAAACGTTATACAAAACCTCCCGGTTTGACTGTCGACCCTATGATGACACTAAAACAGCATCGTCGACTTGCTTTATACACCAGCTCCGGGACTCATTTCCTTCTGGCTTCAGCTCAACTCCGGTGACAGGAGGAACCGCGCTGTTATTTGGTTCCTTCGTTCTTCTTCTCTTCCTCTCTTCCTCTGCCATCATAATCATCCGTCTTATCACTTTAGAAAGCCATCTCCTTCTTGATCTCGGCAATGGCGAGACCAGGGTTCAGACCCTTGGGACAAGTCCTTGTGCAGTTGAGGATGGTGTGGCACCGGTACAGGCTCATCGAGTTATCGAGGGCGGCCTTGCGCTGGAGCTTGTGCTCGTCACGCGAGTCGATCAGCCAGCGGTAGGACTGGAGGAGGATGGCGGGGCCAAGGTACTCCTCGGCGTTCCACCAGTACGAGGGGCAAGACGTTGAGCAGCAGGCGCAGAGAATGCATTCGTACAGGCCGTCGAGCTTCTTGCGGTCTTCTTTGCTTTGGCGGTATTCCCGTCCCTGTATTTTGTGTGGTTAGTTTTGGTCGATACTTTTCGAGGGGCAAATGTTTTTGGCTTTACGTACATCAGGAGCAGGGGTGTCTCTTTGCAGGTAGGGCTTGATCGACTTGTACTGCTTGTAGAAGTAGGTCAAGTCGGGCACTAGGTCCTTGACGACGTAGGTGTGAGGAAGAGGGTAGATCTTCAGCTCGGCATTGGCGTCGGTGGGGATGCGGCCTGCGGACAAAAAGCGTCAGTGTCGTGTTCTTTGGATGTGCAGCATGGGACCTCTGCCAGCCCGCCAGCATTAGCAGACTTACACAAGCAGGCCAGTGTGTTGGTTCCATTGATGTTCATGGCACAACTTCCGCAGATGCCCTCTCTGCAACTCCGGCGGAAGGTGAGAGTCGGGTCGATCTCGTTCTTGATGCGGACAAGGGCGTCGAGGACCATAGGGCCGGTCTTGTTGAGATCGAGGGTATATGATTGCATCTTGGGCTTCTCGGTCGGGTTCTCTGGGTTCCATCGGTAGATCTGGAACTTTTTGAGGCGCGAGTCCTGGGTGGCGGGCTCTGGGTTGTCGGTCTGCGAGTTGACGGTGGCCATGGACCGGGAGAAGACGGCCGAGCGCATGGCAGCAGGGCGCATGGCAGCGGCGAAGAGCCGTGACGAGGAGGAGCGGAGAGCAGCCATGGTGAGGGCGTGTGTAGAAGTGTTTTGTGGGTTGCACAACAGGAAGACGCAGAGTAGGAAGTGAGATCGAGGCGTGATCAATTCCTCTCGGCCTGGGTTTGTCGTCCCGGAGACGATGCGCGGACTGGTCCTGTGCGGTGGAGGGTCGGGTGGTTCGTGGTGGCAACGGGGAGGGAGAATGTCTGCATCATCTCAGCTAGTGCTGGCCAACAAGACTCGAGCCGCACCACGAGGGCCGCACGAGCAGCTCCATCGTCCCGAGTGGCCGCTCGTCCAGCACTGCGGAACAGCCTCTTCGGCGGGCTGCTGTCTTTGCCGAGGGACTGGGCCCGCCAATCAGCACCATGCAATTATTCAACTCTTGGCGGCCCGGCGCGGGCGTGTCTGCTGCCATTGCTCGGCTTGTCGGTCGCCCGTCAGACCCGCTGCCAGGTGGCAGCCACACGAGGTCTTCCACCCTCCACCCTCCACTTGATGGTGCACCCGACCCGAATGCCTTGCGCAGGCGACACCCCTCGCCCCCACATGGGAGAAGGGAGAGGAGAGGGTTTCCCGGACCATTCCGCTGCCTCCTCCAGGGCTGAAGTTCTTGATCAGATCTGGAACATGCCAGAGATTCAAGTGCCCTAGCACTTGTTTCGCGCAACCAAGATCAGCGACATCGGCACTCGAATATAGAAGACCCTGAGATAGATGCCTGCGATGCACAAGTAAAAGGTCCCGGTTCTTCTATTCCGTCGGTTGAGGGGTCATCAGAGCATTGTGATGCATGAATAGCCCACAGACAGATGTAAGTAGATCCATGCACGCAGGCGCACTTTCCACACCCGATTCAAACCGCCGGCCAAACGCGCCACCCGCCTTGCATTTCGTTCATGCCGCCCCATCCCTGTGCCATTTTGCTAGCCATATCGACAATCGGGAGCCCGCCGCTGGACCCCGGGGCAATGGCCTCCGCGACATGATTTTTTTTCTTTTCCTCAAGACTCCCACGCCGAATTCCAGTGCGTCCGCCAACCACCGCCTGCGCTCCTCGAATCTGCCATCGCAACCTGCTCGGCTCTGGGTTCATGCGACACAAAATACACCAAGCCCCTGCCCTGCTCTGCCCCTCCGCCATGGCAGCGCGCCTTCCCCCCAGGCTACTTGCGACCGCGACTAGCTCAGCCAGACTCCCTACTCCAGCCTTTGGTACGTCACGGGACCCGATCTGCTACCTTTTAATGGCTGAGCCTCCGATCGAGACCGAACTCTGACATTCACTGCTTCATAGTCTGCGCCCAGTGTAACTGGCTACGCACGGTCGAGACTCGATTGCAACGTAACTCCTTCTCGTCACAACCCAGACTGCAGTCTCAGGATATGGCCTCTGGACCGGGACGCAAGTTTACATATCATTCGGCGGCCGCCTTTTCGGGCAAACACAAAAAGCTCGACCCCGTCACCAATGTCTTCCAGTTCAACCCGTATAACCACATCCACCCTCAGAAGAAACGGCCAAAGGCAAAGCGCCCTGCGAGTGGTCAGGACGCGTTCTTCATAAGTCGCCTTGGAGGCTCCAGCAACTCAGTAGCGCTGGGCATCGCGGATGGGGTGGGAGGCTGGGAGGACAGCGGCGTCGACCCGGCCGACTTCTCACACAACTTTTGCGACTACATGGCTTCTGCCGCGTACGAGTACCGCCCAGCTACTGATGTAACGCCCCTTACGTCCAGAGCCTTGATGCAGAAGGGCTACGACGACGTTTGCGACGACAAGAGCATCCCAGCCGGCGGCAGCACCGCATGCGTGGCCATCGCGACGGACGATGGCCACCTGGAGGTTGCAAACTTGGGCGATTCCGGCTTCGTGCACATTAGGCTCAACGGTGTCCACAACTACTCGGACCCGCAGACGCACGCCTTCAACACGCCATATCAACTCTCGATTATTCCCCCAAGCATGCTGGCTCGCGCGGCTGCTTTCGGGGGCGCACAGCTCTGCGACTACCCCAAGGACGCCGATGTCACGAACCACACCCTGAAACACGGCGACATAGTCATATTCGCGAGCGACGGAGTCTGGGACAACCTTTTCAACCAGGATATATTGCGAATCACCAGCAAGCTCATGACCGGTCTCGGTGCTTGGAAAGCGTCGACCGGCGGCATCTGCGTGGCCGACAGCCTCGTACCCTTTACGACCCCCGAGAATGAAGGAGGTTCGCCGGTGCGATCTATGACGCTGCAGAGCGCGCTCGCCCTTGAATTGCTAAGCGCCGCCAAGTCTGCCAGCACAAATCAGCGGCTTGACGGGCCCTTCGCGAAGGAAGTCCAGAAGTACTACCCCCACGAGGACTGGCATGGCGGCAAGATTGACGACATCTGCATTATCGTCATGGTTGTGTCCGAAGAGGGCACCATGGAGCCGAAGGCCAAGCTGTGATCTTCCGGCCATGAAAACATCTGCCCATTTTAATGGGTTAGCGGCCCGAATTTGGAGGTCTTGGCTATGACCCTCCACCCTGTACAATAACGAGTTGCGCGACAGGAAAGAACTACCGTTTGCGCAAAAAAACATATCGCTACGCGTCTCGATAGACCCTCCTTGGTGGTCGTTGTCCAAAGTACAGCTCCAATCACCATTCGACTGTACATATTCATTACCGTGCGGCACTCTCGTTTGTCTTTGAAACACCTCATAAATCTTTACAGAGCATGACAGCGGCATAGGTCCTCGTTCCTCGCAAGCGTTTTATCCGTCATCCTTCTTCTTTGGGAAATCGGAAATGGGCGGGAAGAACAAATATATAGCAACGGAGGCGTCAAGACTATAGACGGGCATCAATCCACCACGGAAGGACCATACACTAATCACATACGTTACCCATTGTTCTGGATACATACATAGACACAATCTGGCATAGACATTCACGCATGTAGAGAAAGAGAGAGAGATTGATGGGAAAATCTCCAACACATGTAATCGCAAACACACACAAAGATCCACGGTTACCCCCGCCTCCGCCTCGTGACTCTCCAAGCAAAGCGCGCGCCTGTAAAACTTGAAGTTGGCATGTCAGGACGATGTCCAGTGTCGAAGCGGAGGCGAGGCGCGGGGGATATTGCGACCGAGGGCACGTTATCCCGCTTCTTCTTCGTCTTCTTCTTCACAATATTGTTTCTTTCCCTTTTGACAGACTGTCCCCTCGTGCGCTATGCAGCCTGCCGACACCCGTGCATTTCTGCAAGTTTGTCCCTGCCGTGCGAAAAGGGCCCTGGAGGTTGTGAGATGGGGGCGGATGGATCATGCAAGTGGACGCGTGCATGCATGGGCAAGAATCGGATCCAAAACGTGGGAGGAACCAGCTCTTGGCCCCTCAGAACGGACACATGCGGCGGCATGCTTGCGCTGTTCCACGAAGGGCAAAGGATTTGGGTCTTTGGTTGTTGAGCATCGCGATGGTGACACGCTCGAGAACTTTAGCACAACTTGATTTGTTACTGTTCTCGGAGAATTCAGATTCTTCACATCAATTGGTAATGGCACATGGAACTTGTGGTTTCTTGTCCCGGAATCTTAAGATCAACAAGGATTAGAATTGATAACTAAGAGACTGTCTTAATCTCTGTCGCGATTGCGTAATCTCCACCATAATCACACACCTGTAAACAGTGCGATGCCAGGATCAATTACTTTTCCATCCTGAGTACTCCTTGACACGACTGTTGACACGCTCAAATCAATAGCCTAGAAGAGGGCAGCACCGACAGCCATGAGCATGGGGGCCACGAGGGCAGGGACCATGCTAGCGGCAGCGCCGTTAACCGGGGGAGGAGTGGTGGTAGGAGCGGCAGTGGAGGAGGTGGTGGTGGGACGTTTGCTGCTGGTGGACGAGGCAGAGTTGGTCACTGGAAAGAGGAGTGTCAGTTTCGACGATACAAGGAAATGAACAGATTGATCAAACTCACCAGACGCAGAGGTTGACTGAGTCATAGAGGCAGACGCAGTGATGCTGGCGGAGGCTGAGGCGCTGGCAGAAGCTGAGGCCGAGGCCGAGGCGGATGCAGAAGCGCTGGCGGAAGCAGAGGCGGAAGCAGAGCCGCTAGCACCACTAATCTGGAACTGGGGGCTGTAGTTGGGAACTGTGCCGTCGACAATCTCGATGGCGTACTGCTGGTTGGGCAGGCTGGTGGGAGTCCAGATGAAGCTCTGGCCACTCTGTCCAGCTGTGGTTGGGTAATTCATGTTAGTTGACAGATCATCTAATGACAAGATTTACAGAGGTCGACTTACAGGCAATGGTGCTGACGGTCTCGAGAGCACCAGATGGGCCGTTCTTGAGGAGCAGAGTGACGGGGCCGGTGGCGTTAGACCAGGTGATGGTGAAGGGCACGCCAACAGCAATGTTGTAGTTGCTGTTGGTGAGAAGAGGCTGGGCCATGACGCTGGTAGCGAGGGCGACGAGGGCGTAGAAGGACTTCATTTTGGCGGTGGCGAGTATTAGGCTGCGTGAAGCGTGCTGAATTAAAGAGGCTGCAGGAGACGGGAGATGTATTAGTCTATGGGTGCGTGAGGGTTCGGTGAGGTGCTCTGCGCTGGTGTCGTATATGACAATGGCGAAGCAGGCGTCAAACGTGGGCACGCCTGGGGATGCAACAGAAAAGCACTGACCTTGATGTGATTACAAGAATGGTACGGAGGACGAAGCTGCGAGAATGAACGTGTGGGCTGTGGTGGTAGGAGCAGAGGCGGAGGAACAGAGAGGGGAAGGCGTGCGAAGGGACAGAGCGTGTTATAACTAACACTCGCGCGCGGCTCCCATGCTGGCCGGGGAGAAAGAAATGAGCCTGTTCGCTGCGCGCGGTCCACGGCTGATTTGCGAAATGCGTGCTCACGTTGGGCGACCCCTGCAAGCTCCGCCTCCGGGGTGCGTGCAGGGTGCCAGGCTCCACCTCCTCCTCCACTGTCCCTGCAGCGCCCAGCCAAGCCCAGCCTTGGTGCAGATGATTCGATGCGCCCCACGGTGGCTACCTAGACTAGGTGCTTGGAGTGCCTGAGATACCGTGTGCAGTACCGTCTCGGGGCACTGTGGCACATATGGGTAGCTCGCATGTATGTATTTTCAGCACGTTTTTCAAGGGTGCACGCCCGAAGCCTCGCGGCCTCTCATCAAAGCACTGCGCGCCCGCCTGCTCGAGCCTCGCTTTGTTTCGTCATTGCCGTTGCTGTCCCTAGAACCCAGAAGTGCCGTCCCGCGTGTGTCGCAGCGCCACCCGGCGATCGCCGTGCTCTGGAATGGATATCCAGCCTGTCGTCAATGACGTCCCCCAGACCACCGGCCTCGTTGCGAAACGTCAACGGGCAACCTAGCACTCTCGTGGGAGTAAGGCTTTGCATGCCGAGGAAAATGCACTTTTCCCCTCATCATCGGCGCTTTCTCTCGTGTTGAGGCTCACGACAACCTGCGCGTCGACGCGGTCATCAGTTTGGGCATCAAGAAATGCACAATGCCCCCTCCCGCCCAAGCACGGCACTTGGAAGCCACACAAGCCTCTTGATCTCGTCGTGTTTCTCGGATTTTCCCTAATGTTGCGCCGCTGCGGCTCGCTTTCCTACGCCAGGAGGCAAGCGACGATGTAACACACCCCCGGTGATGCGACACGGCGCCCATCTGGGCACCGCTGAAACCTTGGAAAGTTGGCAGAGATATGTCGTCTTGTAACATGTCTCCTTGCACGAGACTCTCCATCATGCTGCACCGCTGGCAGGCTAGGCAGTCATGGTCGGCACCGGCGTCTTCTGCTCCACTAACTGAGTTACCGGCCACTCTTTGCCGTGATACATGTATGACTTGGCCATGGATGGCGGGGGGTTGACGTGACAGGAAATTTGACTCTTTCGGAAAAGATGGCCAGGGCGTTCCAACGTGTATGGAGACCGCGAGTCAATTCAGTGGATTGGATGCACACAGTGGAGAAACCACGATGCTCTGAGGTGGAGGTTGCAGGAGAAAATCAGGAATGCCAAGCTGCCCATACTCACATTCCCACGCAATCAGCTTCCCAACGACCATGCACCTCCTCATATTCTACTCTCATCTCTCGAGTGTTCATGGCATTGGCATGAAAATTTGTCCGTCAACCCTAACTCTCCCTGCCTACCCTACACTGCACACTTTACGAGTCCTACCGCCAGGGCTCTCGGAGATTGTCACCTGGACAGCTGTGGAGCCGACGCTCGGCAAAGCTGACGGCTCGGCTAACACCACAAGCTCTCTGATGCTGCAATTCCTGACAATGGGCGGACACGTTTTGCAAGCGTCCGACTGTCGAGGCAAGCAAGAGGCAACAGGGAAAAAAGAAAACAGACAGGCTTGCACACACACGGAGTTGCCGCCGCCACGGGGCTGATAAACACGAGCCCCTCTTGTCAGCAATGCCACACATCGTGTACGTAAGCCTCCCTCCGCAGTGGCCCCCGCTTGTTTTGCCGTCAGCCTGCGTTCCTGCATTGGCGTTGGCGTCAATCGTGAGTGCATCTTTATTAGTGGGCTGACGCCTTCACTACATACAGTACTACTGGGTGGAGCTAGGCGCTGGTTGCACCAACCAACCTTCAGTCTACCGTAGCCAGCCAGCCTTAGGATCCGGATCTGATCCGGGGCTGGCTGGATCGATTTCGACGCTTCGTTGTGGAGAAATGTGGCGAGGATTTGCGCTGCGGGAGTACTAAGTACTTTACACAATGCCAAACTATTGTGCAGACGAATATCTACTCCCCTGCTTTTATCATTATTCGCAAGGTAGGGTGAGTAAATAAGTGCGATTGTGAGTGCAATAAGTTAGTGTATACAAATATCATCAGTCTCCCGATAGAGACTCGCAAACCTCGCACATCAATCAGCCGTGGAACCCATTTCCCATGCTGGAGAAATGTGAGCCCTTGTTGGTGAGCAGTTTGCAATTCGCCGTTCTCTCGACACCATCATTGACAGCTTCCAGTGCACCTCAAAGCTTGCTCGCCGTGTCATTCAAGTACCACGTCGGATCGGCCTTGGGATCCAGCTCTCTCGTCGAGAACCCATTGCCCAGGTACGCAAACCGGTTCCCGACCGGGCTGTCGTAGGTGTACTCCCAGTCCTCGCCGCGAAAGCTCTCCAGCATGTGCAAGAAATGGACCCGGCTGCCCGGGTGCATCGCCGTGACGGAACCTCGCTCTGCCCCGCCGCCGCCGCCGCCACCCTTGAACCAGGAGCGACACGATGGCGAGGACCAAGACGTGCGCGGCATGAAGCTGGCTATGTGCTCGCTGAAGTCGTCGGTCGCGGCCTGCGAGGGGGCTAGGGCCTTGATGCCCTCTGTCTGACACTTGCGGATGACGCTCGTTATGTATTTCGCAATGTGCTCGCTTAGGGTGAAGACGCTACCGTGGCCAATTGGGCCATTCGGTCCTAAGAATGCTGTTGCCGGCGGCAAGTATTAGCTGACAAAATCCCCTCATCAAGTTACCTGGAAGCATTTGGGGGATGCTTACTAAAGTAGTTGGGTACTCTTGGGAGTGCGCAGGACATGTACCCTCTCGGCACGTCCGCGGCCATGATGTCCTGCACGTTGCCATGCCTTCCCAAGATCGGAAACCGTGGCACAAACGACGTGTCGAAACCGGTCGCACAGATTATGGCATCGACTTCGACCAGTTCCCCCGATCTTAGCTCTATGCCGCTCTCGACTACCCTGGCGATACTATCAGTGTAGAGCTCTACATTGGGCTGCTGCAGACTTTGCAGGTATCCCGGCGCTGGCGTCATACGTCTGCAGCCTAGAGGAAAAGACGGAATCAGAGCCTTGCAGAGCTGGTCGTCCCCTCGTAGGCTCGCTGTCATGAACTCGGTGACTTTCTGTGTTGCAAAATGCTGAACCGGACTCCCATTGAGGACCTGGCACCTCGAACTATCAATATGTGTTTCAAAATCACGCTTTCAAAGGTCACTCACGATTGGGAAGTTACCGCTAGCGTCCTTCTCGATGGTCTTGATGAAGCTCCGGTATAATTCTGGGTCCGACTTGAACCTCTCGATCTGAGCAGGGGAGAAGTCGCCCTGCTCGTTCATCTCAATCTCTTCGAGTATTTTGCTTGCAGGCCCTTTCATGGCCTTCAAAGACATGACCAACGGCGGGAGGATCCATGTTGGACTTCGGACAAAGTGACATAGTTTCCGCACGGCTGTGAAATCGTGAGAAGGTGTGTTAGTATGGGGCATGACAATGGCCAGCTCCGTTCAAAGCTTACCGGGTTGGATAGCTGGTACGAGTTGTACGCCAGACGAGCCGTTCCCGATGACCGCGACTTTCTTATTGGTGTAGTCGTATTTTTCTGGCCAGGCTGCTGTGTGGATCAGATCGCCTGCAAAGCTGTGCAGGCCAGAAATCTCGGGCCATTTCCACTTGCTGTATGTACATACGATTAGTGAATCTGTGGTGATCATACATCATACCCACAACAGCGTACGTACTTGAGAATCCCCGAAGCATCAACAAGAAAATTGGCTTCATCCTCGAACTCAACTCCGTTTTGGAGGTCGCGCACAACCAAAGCCCATACTCCACGCTGCTCATTCCACTCGGCACTGACGACCTGGTGACTCATGTGGATAAGACCTGTCATATGCTCACTCTTGACGATATCGTCCAGATATCTCTCGATCTCCTCAGCCGGCGAGCAGAAATTAGACCAGCTCGGGTTCGGCCGCCACGAGAACTGGTAGTTATGGCTGGGCACGTCGCACCGACAGCCCGGGTATCTGTTCTCGAACCAGGTGCCGCCGGCCTTGCTGTTCTTCTCATAGATGACGTGCTCAAAGTTTGTGAGGTTCTGGCGGAGTGTGCGAACCATGTTGATGCCGCTGGCACCCGCGCCAATGCCGACGATGCGCACATGCTTGGCGGCGCCCAGAGGCTTCTCTTCGACTCTGTAGGCCCCTGGACAGAACGATCGTATCGAATTAGGCCGCGGTAGGTAGATTGACCTGGCAGTGAGGTGTCCATGAGGAAGTGGGACAGCTGCCCAAGCGTGACATACCTTTTTCCGAAGCCAGCAGTACCGTCATTGTTGTGTAACCGAGCCTTCCAAAGATATCAAGAGGCCAAGAATAGCGATTTTCAGGAACAGCTTGTGTTCGTGTGTTGGCAGCGGACGATGTACGTATAGAGCACGTGATTCTTTGGGTGTTATTGTCGTTGATCAGGAAGGGAAACTGCAACGAACAGAGCCTTTATATTGTCTATCGGGATCTGAACGAGCTAGTGATAAAGGCAGGTGCCTCTACACAACGTAAAGATTGCTTTACGACGCAGTCACACTAGACCCATGGCTATTTGCGCCCCTGCCACCGCAACTCTCCACCATCTAAAGGATTCATAGCCGACAGAGCAGCAGAGCTTCGAGGCCAGCGCCCCTGACAAGCATTACAGACCTTGCACAATCCTATTGCGGGGTTCGTGTATCAAGCCGACGATAGTGAGGGTAGGACTGGTCGTTGTAAGTCCAGGAGCGTAAACCAGCCAACCAGATGACGTGGATCCACATCCGGCAGCCTGGATTGAGACCGCTCTCCAGGATGGTTCCTCCGGGTCGACCTGCCGCTGCAAGGACCTCTGAGTGGCGGGGAGATAGCGCTTGCCGTACCATACATCCAACTATCCCGAGGACGGACCTTCGCGGCTGAGCCAGGGCTGTCGTGACGAGCTGTGGTGCCCCCAAAGCTCGGCTGAGGACATCAGGATGGTGCAAATGTTTGATGGTTATTCCAGAGGCTGCCCCCACCGCCGCTCATGGGTCCGCTGTAAATTTGGCACACGGCCTCCCAAGCTCTGAATCCCTGTGAGCCCATCTCGGACTCTGACCTATTGTCGAGCTTGACGCTAGACATCTTCACGGCGAACCATGTCTTTCTCTTTCTCCTTTGGCGGCGACGACATTGAAGGCGCGGACCAGCCCGCCCTGGCCGCTCCTGCTCCCCCTCCTCCTGCTCGCGGCAGTGCCTTTCCCGTGGCCGGCAAGCCTCTGCTGCCCGCCACACACCACGACCTGCCCCGGATGCTGGCCGAGCTCCCATCCAAGCTCGTATATGGTCTTCTCGATATCGATCTTGATGGCACAGGGGTCATTCGGCTCCCCCGGCGTGAGCTGTGGGACGTTCGCGTGCAGCTCATGGCCGAGGACGACAGCGAGGCGGCACTCGAGTCTGGCCTGGGCACGCACGACGTCAAGACTGGTGTCTACGAGGGCGGTTTCAAGTCCTGGGAGAGCAGTGTCGATCTGGTCAAGACCCTCGCCTCCTCGAGGTCTCTAGTGTCGGCCACTGATCGTGCTTCTCGTGTGATTGAGGTTGGTCAAGTCCAAACAAGGAGCATAAATGGCCGTATATTACATTACTAACATGGATCAAAATTGACAGCTGGGTTGTGGCACAGCTCTCCCGTCGCTCGCTCTGTTCCAGTGGGCATGCAGCCAGCGGACAGGTGCAGAAAAGTCGGAATTCACCATCTTCTTGGCTGACTACAACCCAACCGTAATGCAGCTCGTCACACTGCCAAACTTTCTGCTGTGCTGGGCACTTGCTGAAAGAGCGAACTCGCCATTGGTCGAAGCAGCACTCACATCTGAAGATGGAGAACTGGAGCTGAGCGCCGAAGTCCTGGCAGCCTTTCAAGAGTTTTTACGTGCCCGCAAAATCACGTTGGAGTTCTTCTCAGGAGGCTGGTCAGACGAGTTCGTTGCCCTCCTCAGCAGTAAAGACAGTGAGGAGAACTCTTCAGTGCCGAATCGCGATACCATCATCCTCGGCGCAGAGACCATTTACTCGCCATTTGCCCTCGACTCTTTTACCCACACGATATTTACACTAATGGGTCTTGAGCAAAAGCGAGGTAACAATGCCGAGGCGTTGGTTGGCGCAAAGAGGCTCTATTTCGGCGTCGGCGGCTCGCTCGACGACTTTGTTGCGAAATCGAGGAATCTGGGCGCCCATGTCGAACAAGTCCGAGAAGAGACCGAGGGCGTGCGAAGAGGCGTTGTGCGAGTCAAACTGTCGTGAGCATCAGCGTCGACATTCATGGTGGCTCTCAAGCTTGAGATTGACTATCGTGCCGATCTCATCGAAACATGATAAACTGACACTTCAAGCGCGGCGGCTTGCATTGTTATCTATAATCACTAAACACTCGTTGATGTCACACAATAACTTCTGCGGTCTGGACTATGATGGCACAACACCTTAACTGATTCCTTGCGCGTTTGTTTTATGTGGAATGAACGGAAACGAAATACACGCAGCCAACTTCCATTTCATGTGGCCGCAGAAGCCGCCCGACTACGGCGGAAAAAGCAAAATAAAGGCAAAATAACCCACGTACACTACCTTGCAGCGCCTCCACAATCGTGAGCTGTCGATAGCTACCCAGCCTCGCGTCCTTCTGCTCGTTAGTGCTGCTACGCAATGCACAATGCCGTCTGCAGCGAACATATACATGGCCCGTGTTATGCGTCAATAATTTATTGCAAAGGGGCTGGCTCAAGAGTGGGATTACGGCAAAACCTCCTCGGCGCTTAACCAGACCGTTTTGTGATTGGGTAATCCCCCATGTAAGACCAGGGTCCAGGATGTGTACAACCAACAACAGGAGGCGATGCAGGAGGCTGAGTCTGGGCAGCTGCCTTTCTATATAGTAGACACTCACCGTTGCTGTCAACTGTGAGTTCGTGAACACTTGTTGACTTAAACAGTTATATCAAATTCCTCAAGACTACATACATTTGTTGCTCGAACCGAAATGGCTGAGAAAGATGGCCCCGTATTTCTGCTCTCACTTGGTACGTGTCAAGCCGGCATTTGGGTCAAATGAATATTGTCTTACAATGAAGCAGATGGCGGTGGTGTCCGGGGCATCTGTGAATTGGTTGTTTTGGACACGATCATGAGGCGAATCCAGCAGGAGCAAGGCCTTTCCAAGATTCCACGGCCATGCGAGTACTTCCACTTGATAGGCGGCGTGAGCACGGGAGGGTATGTTGTACCGTCGTGCATCTTGAATCTAGTTGTGCAGTGTTAACGGTTGATTCAGATTGGTCGCGATCCTGCTTGGCCGGCTCCAGATGACCACGACCGACGCGATTGCGGCATACAATGACTTTGCCCAAAACATCTTTGGTAGAGGTAACTGGAAGCTGAGAAGCTTCGTGCCGTTTGTACGCGAACACAAAGCGGGTGTCAAAGTCGGTCGCACGTTGTTTGGGACGAAGAAGCTGGAGAAAATCATACAAGACCTCGTCGCTAGCACAAAGAACGACGAGATGCTCCTGGACGAGCGCGGCAACGAACTGGCCAAGGCTTTCGTCTGCACGCAGAAACACAACGACACTGGCGCAACGTCGCTGATATTACTACGAACGTACAAAGTCTCCTCAAATCCATTGCCGCGGAGCTTCTTGCAGCAGATCGAGGAGCCGCCAAGGCCAGACCAGCCAGCTGAGTCCGATTCCGGTGGTACGCAGCAAAAGCCTCCAGAAAGTCTCCAACCTGTTCCAGCATACGAGCACTGCAAGATCTGGGAAGCGGCACGCGCAACATCCGCCGCGTCTGTTTTCTTCACTCCACTGGAACTTCTTGACGATCTTGGAGAGTCTACACTGTTCATCGACGCCGCTGTCGGCTGCAACAACCCCGTCAAGCACGTCATTGCCGAAGCCGCGGCGCTTTTTGGCGTGGACCGCAAGCTGGGCTGCCTGTTGAGTCTGGGCACTGGCGTGCAAGGAAGTGGGCAGATCACGACGGAAACGGGCAGCGCCTTCGCGTTGCTGATGGCGGCCAAGGCTCACTTGACAACCTCGGAGGTTAACAACCGCGAGGTGGAGGAGCGGATCCGGCCCGAAGCTAACGCCTATTTCCGACTGAATCTGCCCATGGTGGAGAAGGTAGGCCTGGCCAGTTACCGGATGATCGACCAGCTCGCAGCCGATACTACGAAGTATCTTCAAGAGCAGCAGACTGCAGCCATTGTCGAGAGGATCGTCGAGATATTGTTGAGAAAACACAAGCCAAAGCTGAACCTTGGCCAAGTTAGTAAGTGCTCTGTCTACACGGCGACGCTGAAGGTCTCAGCTACCTAACCAAGACTTCCAGCGTTCTCGGACCAAGGTCAATTCGCGCCCAGGAAACCTCCCCAAGGACGGCCTGTGACAACGAGCCACTTCATCGGACGAGATGATGTGATTCAGAGACTTGCGGCGAAGCTTGTTCCCGACAGGTCCACTAGGAGTACGGCATTGATCTGGGCTCCGGGCGGTGTAGGCAAGACCAGCACTGCGTCGAAGTTTCTTGATGAATATGAGAGCAAGTGAGTACAATGGGATAGACTATTAGAACTCGGCTATATGATGCACACTAATACTTGACAATTAGATTCGAGGAGATATTCTGGGTCGATGCAACCAACGAAGAGACCATTAGCGCCGCTTACGCCTTGATTGCAGAGCGAGAAAACCTGCCTACATCTGGTAGCAACGTCACGAGACTGGTCCTTGACTGGCTCGCAAAGCTGAGTAGCCACTGGCTGCTGGTCCTAGACAACACGCAGGGCGACATCACCAATTACCTTCCTCCAGGTAACCGGGGACATTTGCTCCTGACCAGCCGAAACAAGGAGATTAGGCCCCGAGTGCCCATGACCGACATCATCGAGCTTGAGAATATGAAGGAGGAGGATGCCGTAACGCTACTTCTCAACATAGCTGGGAGGGATTCACAATCTGAACAAAATAGGCAGGATGCTGCCAAGATCGCCCGGGACCAGCTTGCATACCTCCCCTTAGCGATCGAACAAGCTGCTAAACACATGCAGCTGCAGCAAATCTCCCTCCCAGAGTACGCATCCCGATTCGAAAAATACCGGGAATTTTTGCTGAACCGTCGTACAGGTTCTAAAGCCCCAGATACAGCCCAGGAAATACCACCAGGGACCGAGGCAGTGCAGGTCTCGTTTGATTTGACGTACGATGCCCTAACGGAGGCTGCCTATGGCGATACACGCGAGGCCCATACTGCCAAGAACGCTCTTCGACTGCTCAGCGCTTTCAGTTTCTACGCTAACGACGGACTCATAGGCAGCATATGTGAGTCCCGGCTTCCTCTTTTCGATATGCCACTATCTCGCACTGCTGTATCTTCCAAATCACTAACGTTGTGGTGTAGTCCAACGGGCAGCTGTGAACCGGCCTGCGGTGCGCACGCCAGAACAGCTGGGAGCCAGGACCATGCTGTCTCTCGAGCCCCTCCTCCTGATAGATAGTGACACAAAGGAGTGGAACATGGACGCCTTTCGGAGCGGAACTTTATGTCTCAAGCAATGGGGCCTTCTGAAGACTGATTCTTCAAACTCTGTGTTCTCGATGCATATCCTAACACACGATTGGGCGCGGGAGCGAACCAACAGTCGCGAGCGGCTGGCCCATGCAGAAGCGGCAAGGCACATTCTATTCGACTCATACGCATGGACGAACAAAGAAACCCACGACTGGATTTTCAACCGCAGATTGATGCCGCACATGAAAGCCTGCTTCGCAAACACGCAAGTGTTTGCGGACAGCAATCCCGTGATTGATGCCAGCCATAAAGACAGATATGCCGAGATGCTTATGCACGAGGATAGACCGCACGAGGCGATCCGACTGCTAGAGATGCCTCTTGAAGCCTTTGCCAAGGAAGGTCGCATCTTCTCCGAGGAGTACTGGCATATGCTACGCACAATGGCCGAGTCCTCGCTCAGCCTAGGCATGCTGGATGAGGCAGAGCGACTGGCAAAACAGATTATGCGACTTCAAGAGGTTCTCATCCAGCTCGGTAAGTTCAAGCCCGCCAGCGTGACAGTCCTCAACACACAGATTCTCCTAGTCGATATCATGGCGCAGCGAGGCCGCTGGGAAGAAGCCGAACCAAAGTTCCATGAGATAATAGCAGCTGGGATTGCTGCGAACGGAGAAGGACACTGGCTAGGGTACTGGCTGAGCACCTTGCAAACCAAATACACACTACATAGCCAGCACGAGGAGGCCTTCCTGGTTGCCAAGAGAACGTACGAGACGTGCCACCGGCTGTATGAGCCAGGTCACAAGAACGCCCTCGACTCGACGAGGAACCTGGCCCGGGCGTGTGTACAATCAGGCCGCTACGAAGAAGCTGAGTCTTTTGCATTCGACGTGCTGAGAGTCGAGGAGGAAAAATCAAGCCGGGGAACCCATATGCAGACGCTCAACAAGAGCAAGGTTCTACTAGCAGACATATGCTTGCGCCAGGAGCGCTACGAGGAGGCGTACGAGCTGTTCCACAAGGTCGTGGAGGACCTGCGGCTCGAGCCAGCCACCTCTGCGCACGAAGATCTGCCTGGAGCATATCAAGGTCTTGGTGAGGCCGCACTTTTCCTTGGCCAATGGGCAGAAGGGCTGAAATATGGGCGGATGGCTTTTATGTTCTTGTACGACCATCTTGGGCCCGAGAGCAAAAAGACGAGACAAGCTGCGGCCACGGTGCTGTTGTGGCTCGGACAGGCAAAGGGTGTAGGCTTCACGGTAAATGGACCCAAATGGGAAGAGTTCTGGCTTGCAGTGGACAAGGTCGAGCCATGGGAGCCAGCTCAGGCAGCTTTGTTAGTAACATAATACAGATTGAGGAGCAATGATATTTACCACAGGCCGGTGGTGTAGAGTTGTTCATGTATTCGACTTTGTATGAATGTTTGCTGCCACCACGGATTTAGGTATCTAATAGTGAGCCAGCCATGTGTCTTCCACGACGCCCTCTATATGCGTTCCTCTATGGGGAGTAGTGTGCATTATTACTAGCCTCGATAGCCTCCATGATCCATTGCGCCTGGATAGCACTGACCTTTTTCGCGTAGTTCTTTTGCGTGAAGACGTGCTCAAGGAACATGATGGCTTCCTTCTTTTGCCCATGCATGACACTCGACGGGTGGATAGCCACGACGTGCTTGCCCTGCACAGTGACATAGCTTGAGTCCGGCGCCAGGAGGGCGCACTTGTTGACGAACCCGCGCAAGAAGCACTTGAGCAGCGCCTCGGCGCGCTCGGGCGAGATGGGCACGAACGGCTGCGGATCCTGGGGCGGCGCCTCCTTGAGCAGTTTCTCCTTGACGCACATGCCCCTCAGCTGCTTACGGATGTTGAGCGCCTGCTTCATGTTGCGCACGTTGAGTTTGCGCTGTTTGCACCACTCGACGCGGTCAGAGTTCTCGGCCGTGTAGAGCTGGATTGCGGTTAAATATGTGAGGATGTCACCCTCGCGTCGGTACAGCTCCTTGCGCAGCTCCTCGACTTCCTCCTTCACCTCTTCCGAGTGGACCTGGAGGAATATGCTCTCGCCGGCGGTAAGGCACGCAATGATGTCAATGACTTCAAGCAAGCAGTCGTGTTCCGGCTCGGCAGCTGCCAGGAGCACCCGGCCGTATGGTGCGGAAACAGGAAATAAGGATAGCTTCTTGCCGATTTCGGTGATTGTGCCGTCATTCGCTAATGCTCCCAAGGTGTGAAGGTGTATGAGCGCCTTCTCGATCGACTCTAGATCGGGAAAGTCCATTAAAGGAAAACCTAGAATGTCGTTAATGCCACGTGCTTTCATTGTGAGAACAGCCCCAAGAACATCGTTCCTTAAAATTTCGGGTAGGTCTTCGTCCTTCAAGCCTTCGTAGCTATCCGAGGTGTAGAGTCGGAAACATTTGCCAGGCCCCTCACGGCCGGCTCGACCCGCGCGCTGTATGGCCGAGGACTTGGAGATGGGCTTTGCCAGAAGCGACTCCATGCCGAGCCGTGAGCGGAATTGTTTGACCTTTGACTTTCCGCAATCCACCACATATCGAACACCAGGCACGGTAACGGAAGTTTCGGCAATGTTTGTAGCCAACACGATCTTCCTCGTGAAGCCCTTCTTGGCAGGCTGGAATGCGTCCTGCTGTGCTTGGATCGACAGCTGGCCGTATAGTGGGAACACAGCGAGCTTAGGCACATCTGATGCCAGAGTGGCTGAGTACTCCTCGATGAGCTTTTGCGCAGACTCAATCTCTTCTTGACCTGTGAGGAATGCGAGCACGTCCCCAGGAAGCGGTTCCTGTAGATGGATCTTGAAGATCTGTTTGAGTAGCGCTTCCTGGACATCTGGTACTGGTTGATCAACATGGACTATTTCAACAGGAAATTGGCGACCCTTGATCCGCAGGAGCTGGGTAGATGGGATAGCGGAGTTTTCTAGCTGGAAGAAGTCTTGTATCTTCTCGACATCAGCTGTCGCACTCATGACGACTACTTTCAGCGGCACTCCGCCACGGCCCGAATTGTCGCTTGATAAGATTTGCTTGAGGAATCCCGCCAGCAAATCTACATCGACGCTGCGCTCGTGGATCTCATCGACGATGACGGCGCTATACTGGCGCAGATTAGGGTCGCGGAGGAGCTCCTGGAGCAGCATTCCTTCTGTGAGGAACTTTATCCGGATGCCTTTAGGGACGTTGTGATCGAATCGGACGGAATAACCGACGGCGCCTTCTCGCGACGCGCCCAGTGGTGTCCCCATCTCCCTAGACACTCGATTCGCAAGCGTTGTCGCGGCAACCCTTCGCGGTTGGGTAATAGCGACCATGCCGCCAACGTTGACAGTCTCAGAGCCGATTGTGACCTTCCTCCTTCGGCACCACGGCTCGTCGCAGAGAAACTGCGGTGTCTGGGTACTCTTTCCGGAACCTGTCTCTCCAACCATGAGCAGGACATCGCTGCTGCTCAGGCTCTGCCTAATCTCATCCTGATGAGCCCAGATTGGTAGGGCCTTTCGGGCCTGTAGGAGGGCCGGATTGTGCTTGCCCAGCCTTGATGTCGTCTTTGCCAGCTTCTTTGGCGGCTGGGGTGAAGCATCTCGAGCCGTCACCGGCACAGGAGGCTTTTCCTGCTCCGCGAAATTCTCTGGCTTCTCTTCGGGAACTGTCGCTTTCTTGGTCCCCGAATTTACACCGCCGCCCAGGAAGGCGCTTAATGAGATCGTCTTGTTGCCGACCTGAATGACATCGCCTTGGGTCTTCCGCCGCTTCGGCTTCCGCTCCCCAGCGTTCATCTTGCCGCCAACTAAGAAAAACAAGCTTGCTCCAAGGTATGGTTGGTGTAGCAGAAAAACTCGACGCGTTTTGTACGAGTGGTATCCTGGAAATTCGTGGAGAAGTCGATGTATGTATGAAACCTTTTTGCGATGTACGATTGGCACCATGAAAAGGAAGGAAATTATTGTGGGGCGACCGGGTCTGGTGTTGGCGGTCCGAGGCTCTGGTCCCGCGTAAGTGGTGGCCTGGAGAAGTGCACCAGAACATTGTGAATACTCGCCAAGTACAATCGTCGGAAACGTTCCGGTTCTCTCTTTCTTCGTATAACCGCTTTGGATCTACCAAGGCTCCTTCTGTGTGCCCATCAGCATTCTGGAGTCATTCATGTATGAAGACCGGTAAGACGATCGGAGCACTGTGGGATGACAGCACACCTCCTACATTATGCACTAGACCGTACACATTAATCCTTTTAGGAATTTGCCATTGTGCTAATTCTAAAGCAAAATATCGTAGGAAATGCTTCTCGTCTATTGCATGACTCATGATTACACCGGCATTTACAAACAAATTCCGAGATACACCGACTGGTAGTCATCAACCAACGGTTTCACATCCCGTCACCGCCCTCCTCGTTGCGCTTTCGTATCGCTTGCATGAGTTCGTACATTTGGCCCATTTGTTCATCTAGACGACAGGGGAGAAAAGAGCATTCACAGGGTCAGTGAATTTGCGACAAGGTGACATTTGACTGCGAGTGAAGCCAGTCACTTTGTTTTGGGAGTACATACCGCTCATCTTTTGAACCTTGGCCGGGTCCAGCTTCTCGCCTCGCCATGAGTCGCCTTCGATTTTCTGCGCGTACAGCTGCCATTCGGTGAGGAAGCCGACCTATGTCCACATGATCAGCGATATAATCAGGCATGTCTGACCACAAGTGAAGCGATTGCATGTGTGACTCAAAGAAGTAGGGTAGCATGATAGGCAGAAATCGCTTGAGGGGGAGTAATGCAACATACAATGTGCACCGGGTTGTCCGTGCTCCGGTGGGCGCGGAACTCGGCCTTGATGTACTCGTCGCCGAGCACGCGCATCTCGGACGGGAGGTGCTTGCGATGGGCACGGAAGAGGCGGCGGTAGAGCGGGATTGGTGGCAACAGCGCCAGCGCTGGCCTCAGGCCACCAGTGGCAGCGGCCGTGGCCAGCAGTCGCAGTGTCGGCTTCATCGCGCAAGGCCTGTAATATTTCTAGATGACTTTGCCTGGTAGGTTGGGCACAGGGTTACAAGAGCTCGATATCATCATCGATCCAGTCTGGGTGTGTAGACCACGTGTGGAGTACCATACAGTGTGTACAAAGGATCGGTACTGTTGACGTTAACGAAGTAGCGTGAAAACCACTCGGAACATTTCGCAAGATTATACCCTGGTGTTTTCCAGCTCTGTCTTATATACACCAGTTCACATATATTGACATTAAAAAGGAACATCAACAGCGTGAGGTGCAAGGATGACGGTGAAACCAAGATATAATGCTGGTTGATAATCTACCATTATATAGATCCAACCTTGCCACACATGCCCTTGCTTCTAGCCCTTCCGCGCGATCTTTTGTAGCGTCGCCGTGTTCAGTACGGTTGTGTCGCTGAGAGCATCGCTCTATAGTCAAGTTAGTATATAAGCGAGGTTTGTGCACATCAGCGTATGCCGTGCTTACCTTTGTGCCAAGGCGATCAATCAAGTCATTCTGAGAATCAATCTCGTTGCCAATGAGTCGAGCCGCGAGGTTGATCTTGTGAACATTATTCGAGAGGCGCTCCAGGCCTTGGTCGATTTCCTCCTCGTCGGATTCACCCTCTTCGAATGTATACTTTGACCGCTCAGCTGCACTAGTCGGCTTCCAAGTACCACGACTCGGATCGGCACCAGAGAGCGATTTGAAACCCTGCTCCATGTTCTGGTTCGCTGCAAACCCCTCCTTGCGTGTAGTCTCACGGGTAGCTCGGTCTTGCTGATTCTGATCCAGTAGGTTCTTTTCGTACTCCGCGTTCCGCTTGCCTGAAGAGAACGGATTCTTCACGCCGGGGTTCCACATACTTCTGTTGTAGTACTGCAATTCTTTGAGACCTGACGTCCTGGCGTGGCGTGCCGCCAAAGATCCGTGGTCGAGTTGCTGCTCCGTGTAGTTTAGACGCTCATGCTGGGCACCAAGCCTAGCGTATGTAGCAGAGGCGTTCTCAAGGATCTGGTTCGTGATGGCTTCTGAGTTCATCACTGTCTGCTTGGACTGTTGTCTGATGTCGTGAATTTCCGACTTGATATCGTCGGCCTCGCGGTCCTCTTGCTCCTCGGCAGTAAGTTGTCGTTCCTCGCCGTAGCCACCATACTTGCTACCTCCGGCACCAGCAGAGTTGGCTCCATAGGCGTTGTTGTTCGTCCCCTGATGCTGGTCTTGCCGTTGCTTGGCGCCTGAGAACAGAGCATCGCGGTTGTCATCTGTGTCGTTGCTGTCCGTCCGGCCAAGACCGCCGTAGCCTCCGGAGCGTTGAGGGCCGCCACCACTGGGACCCCCCGGGTTTGCATATTTGTTCCCGCCGTAGCCGGAAGGAGCTCCGTACCGGTCGTTGGCGTAGCCACCGGCCGGCGGAGCGTTCGAGTAGGGCGGGGGTGCGGTTGCTGTAGAGCTCTGGCTGCCCTGCCGGCTCACGCCGGGCCCGCTGGGGAGACCTGACGGACGGCCGTGCTGTCCAGGGCTGGGACCCTGCGATTGAGGGCCTGGGCCTTGTGCTCCAGGGCCGATGTTGTTGCGTGCTTGCTGGTAAGGGGACATGTATTTCTGGCCGTCCATATAAGGGTCGTTGGCGGGCTGGGCTTGGGCATAGGGGTTGTCCGACTGCGGCGGCCCCGAGGAGCTCTTCTTGCCGAAGAGGGCATTGCGGTTCTGATCGTCATCGCCGCCCGCGGACTTGTCTTTTTTTCCAAAGCCGAATTTCTTCATGGTGTATTATGTCGCGACGACCGGCGCAGCAGTGAGAGGAGACGGTATTTCGACAGCTCGGTGAGTATTGGAAAACGAGATAGAGGGAAGAAAGGAGAGACAGGAGTAGTCGGTCTAGGGGCTGACGACAGGCCGAGGCGGGCGGACTGCAACTAATAGGCTGGGAGGCAAGTGCGATACGGACGTCGCCCGGCAGCGGATAAACTGGGGCTGAGGGGCGAGCCGGGCTTGTGTGTCAGGGCGGTGCGTTTGGAGGGCCAGCGCTGCCGCAGGAGAGAGGGGCTGAGCGTTCGGGGTTCTCATGCGCTCCAGCGCTACGCCGGCCAAGCCACTCGTTAGGCTTCACTGTGGCATCAGACCCGCGACGATCGGCGGCCCAACCAGGACACGGAACTCTATCCAAGACGTCGTGAAGCTTAGAGCACCGAGTGTGGAGTACGGACATCGTCGTTGGCATCTCGGTTTGTCCTTAAGGACCACGCCGCTCGGCCGGGCCGAAGCTTCTCTCTGAGCATGTGCCGAGTTTGTCTGCTAGACCTGGGGATCTCGTAATGCAAGAACATCATTGCGCACGACTTGTTGCCCTGTGCAGCCCAGCGGCAAAGAGGGACTTTGATATGCGGCTGCCTGGTGTAGGTACGAAGTACTGCGCCATGCGAGATACGCAGCCTCCATTGATACCGATCCTTGGCTTCAGGACGATGACATGCTCACAGGGCACAAAAATAGCACATGTGCTGACGCAGGAAACAGAAGCTGCCATAACCTCGCCAGCGCCTACGATTGTGTGGAAAGACTCGTGGAAGCGCGCGCGTCGTGTCATGGCTAGAATCTGCCCATGGTACTTTGCACGATGCACTGCGTACTGCGTACTACGGAGAGAGCACCGGTACTCCGTACTCTACCAATCCACAGATCCCTGCAGAGACCTGGTTGACCAGCATTCTGCAACACACTGATCACCAACAGACTTTCAGGGTCCAGGGAAGCGGCTGGCAAGCTGTAACCAGCGTATTATGACCAGCCGGCAATCGTGCCTGTGCCCAATATTGTGCCTGCTCAGAGCTCATATGCTCAAGCGCTGCGGAATGGCTCCTGCCCATCCTAAGCAGGTGCAGCTTCCACAGTTCCAAGGCATACTATTAGAGCCAAGTACTCCGTGGCATTCGAACAAGACCCACCAAGGAATTGTGCTGGCCAAGCACGCAGCGCCGCGGGACCACGCTGCACTTTAGCATGACTCCCTGCGGAGACTGACTGGCTGGTTTTCTGGGGTAGCTGTCCGTATGTGTCATACTCACACCTCACCTCATGATTCCGTATTGCTGGACCGGCAGGCCAAACCACCCTTAAAGGCGTCCTATGCTCTTCACATCTGCTTGAAAAGGACTCTACTATCTGTCACGCCACAATGTCCGCCGTTTCTTCATGCTAAAGGCATAATCCACCATCCCGCACTCCTCACATTACCAAACTTAAAGATGCCCATCCGCAGGCATTTCGACCACACCCCAGCATCTATCTATAACTATGCAAAAACAAACATCGAATGAGATCTGAGCTGGCTTCCCCAAGATAGCTGACAATCCAACACAATCGTGGCCTCGAGCTCACGCAAACCGCGAGCTGAGACTGGCGAGAACCGCCTGCTCTCGTAGTCACCATGGCTTCCATCTTCACCTTCGACACCGCCCCTCCCAGGGTTAGTTCGCCATGGGAGGCGAACTTAGAGCCGCGCACAAGGCTACAGCCAGGTCGTTCTCTGTCTGTAGGGCCTACGCTGGAGCCGGAGGACAGTTCTGACCTTGACCTTGACCGGCTGGAAGCTGAGCCCCAGGATGGACCGATCGAATACAAACTGCATCTTCTACTCCGTCCGCGCAGAAGCTACAAAGCGATGAGCACAACAACCAAGAACCGGTCGCGTTCTGGACGCGCTTCCAAGCTGGTCAAGGGCCCAGGCCTTCCACTCGCGGCTTCTGCCCAGACACGCCAGAACCGCCTCGAACACCTCACTACCCAGCTCTTGTGGAGACTGCAACAGTCCTCGCCATATCACAGCACGGCCAAGAATGACCTAGTGATTCCAAGAGCTCCAGAAGATGGCATAGATCTGGAGAGTCTGGAGAAACCAGGCCGGCTGCTCCCGGGTCTCGAAGAGTCTAATGGTGCCTTGTACGAAATTGGTGTCGCCGATGACGGGACTCTAGTAGGACTCACTAAGGACGAGATGGACGAGAGCATGAGGACTTTGAAGATTAGTGAGTGGCACATTACGCATAGTCCATTACACGATGAACAACTAGCTAATTCTCCACAGTGGCTGCGAGCTTAGGCTGTCGAGTCGAGGTGCAGCGTATGAAGGCAGTTGGGACATGCCAATGGGCAGAGGAATCACCAAATGCTGCGGCCGTTCTACACGATGCTGATCTCTGGGTTGCCGAGGCTTTTGTCACTCCCATTCTAAATACCCAAAGTGCCGACGCCGCCAAGATCAAGCATGGCCGAACGCTTGAGGTTCGCGCTGGGCCATCGACCGCTAACCAGCTGCGTGTCGCACTGACCGGACCAACGACATCAGGCAAGACCTCATTGCTTGGCACATTGTCCAATGGCTGCCTGGACAACGGTAGAGGCAGCAGCAGGATGAACTTGCTAAAACACCAGCATGAAGTAGCATCCGGTCGTACCAGTTCGGTGGCCCAAGAGCTGATAGGTTATGAGGGCGACAAGATATACAACTATGCTATGGATAATGTCAACGCATGGCCAGACATACACGACCAAACGTCCGCGGGCCGTCTCGTATTCTTCCTCGACTCGGCAGGCCACCCACGATATCAGCGGACGACCCTGAGAGCTTTGGTTGGATGGGCTCCAGACTGGACAGTCCTCTGCATAGCTGCGAACGAAGGGGAGTCACTGTTCTCGGGGGCCCACTCGCTATCTGCTAATGGCGGGACTGGTGGCGGCATTGGTTACACGGACCTCGCCATGGCTCATCTTGATCTGTGCCTCAAGCTCGACATTCCATTGGCGATCCTGATCACCAAATATGACTTGGCACAGCGAGGTCCACTCAGAGAACTCATGAGCAAAATCTTGTCCAAGATCAAATTGACTAAGCGAACACCAAAAATCCTTGCCCCAAGTGTCGGCGCCGACGCCGATCTGAATCCAGGTGAGATTACACCTGCAGATACTCAGCGGGTGCAGAAGGAGATTCTCGACAAGATCAATGAGACTGGAGATCTACTTTCGGTGGTGCCAGTGGTACTCACTAGCGCAGTAAAGGGAACGAACATTCCCATTACTCACGCTCTCTTGCGCGAACTCCCGACTCCGCCCCGGCCAACGGCTCGGGACTTTGTGCCGGCAGCTCTCAATCCTGAACAGCCTCAGACAGTATTCCATATTGACGAGGTGTATGAGTTGCCTCTATCCAGGGGCCAAGCAACCAACAGTGATGGTAGACTAGAGAGAGCGCCAGTGGTCACAGGCTATTTGCGATTCGGCAAGTTGACCATTGGCGACCAGATAGTGTTAGGGCCGTTTCCGTCAGACGAGGATGAGTCTGCCGCCTTCGTGCCGCAGGACCACCCTTCTCCTGGCTACGGATTGTCGCTGCCGCACCCCTTGTCGGCTCAGTATGCTCGGATGAACTCTCGAAACTCCAAACCTGCTTCTATAGTAGAGGGCGAGTGGCGCGAAGCTACGGTTGTAAATATTCGAAACCTACGAATGCCAGTCCAGACTCTTGAGGCTGGACAAGCTGGATCATTGCAGATCGCAGTTCGTGATGCAGCCAACGATACATTGGACTCTGAAGGCAACTCAGAAAAACCTAGAAACCCGGCGATCCGCATCCGCAAAGGCCAGGTTATTGCCATACCAAGCCAGCATATGCTTGACACGGGGCTCACACTGCAGGCTGCGAGCGGCTTCACTGCCTCTTTTCGAAGCACGGACGTCAGGATTTTAGCTGCCGGCAGCATGATCAATGTTTATGTTGGCATGGTTCGTGCTGCAGCTCGTGTTCTAAAGATTGCCAAGGACAAGTCGGCACCAGACCTACACAAGCCAAATGTGGACGATGGTGACGACTTGTTCGTCATGACGGATCACGTCGAGCTCGATCGCACAAGGTCAGAGACCGACCTGCAAGATTACCAGACCGAGTACCACGTCTCGTTTGAGTTGCTCACCAACAAGGAGTGGATCGAGCTTGGATCTCGAGTGGTGATCAATGAAGGAACCGGCAAGGACAAATCTGGACTTGAGGGCTACGTCGGCAAAGTTATAGAGATATCTGATTGATACCAAGTCACCATGAGGGCATTTAGGATTTAGGATACAAATGGTTGTTTTGGGTGATCTTCATAACCCGTGTTTTCTCTTCCAGAATCATGATGCGCTGCTCAAAAAGTGAACTACCAACCCTTACCTTACACAAGATCAGCTCTTGTTCGCTGTCGCTCCTATCAAGCCCTGACCAGTCCATAAAACAGTGTCCACGTCAAGATATACCCCGGCAGCCCGCCAAACAACCCGCCCAGCCAGAACTCGTACCGGGAGCGGTAGTACCTGCTGATGTCCATGGGTCCAAGGCCCGACTTTAGCGATGTCGGCGCGACGCGCAGGGCGTAGAAGAGCACCGTCGTGAGGAGTGTGAAAGCAAAGTAGAAGAGGAAGCCGCTGTAGGACTCGAGACCGAGGATGCCCGCGGACGCGCCAAATATGGAGCCCAAGAGGGACTGAAGATTGGAAAGGATCTGTATTTTGTGCCCGGGAGATTTTTTCGCTCGAGGTTAGCCATGATAGTTCCCACCATATCGAAGGGAAAGACACAAGAAGTCCGCTACCGAAGCCAGACGTTGCTCAAGCTTTGGTTGGCACCACTGGTCTGGCGCACCACAATGCAGAGGTTTCTGATCTGGACAGTACAGATTCGGATTGCGCCAAGACGCCGTGGGTATTTACTGATCCTCGCGGCTCGCCGGCCTCGTATGGGGTGTGTTGTTGGCTGACTGACCTTGTTGTTCTGCATCACCGACTCGGGCACGATCGGTGATATCTGCAGCTCCTTTTCTGTGGGCGCCATCTTTGCTTCCGATGTGATTGTGTGAGGATTGTTTCTTGGTCTGCTCGCTTCTATTGTGCACGTCTGTCCGTAGGCTCGTTTAGATCCCGGTGTGGGATGTAGCTCGTGATCCTGCCGGGCTGCTTTGAGCTCGAAGGTGCCGTGCGGTTTCGACGATGATTGCACAACGGAGTGGCTTGGGTGGGATATGTCCGCGTCGGAGTTGCCGGCAGTTATTGGAAGGGCTCTTTGACCTGCGAGTTTTATGGGAGGTGTCGGTCTGCGGCTCTTCGCGCGGTTCGCGTGTTCCAAGTGGTGGTGAATGCAGTTGATGATGGCGGTTGCGGCGTGCGATAGGCAGCTTTCGTCGATAAGGCGACGTCGAGCTCTCCAACTTTGAAGCTTGAGGGCAACTGGCTGTTGCTGCGCTGTGGGGTTGCGGCTTCCCCGCGGCTGCCGCTTGGCGCAGGTGGACTTGTACCCTTGAGCACTTCCAGCACTAATTGCAATGACATTTGGACAGTCGTATTTGCGAGCTCCAGCTCTAGTGAATGATGGCACTTGAGAACAATTCAATATTGTCGCCTCAATGACTCTATCGATAGTGGCACGGAATTATTTGACACCCAGCGCGCCACAGACCTTCCTGTAAGGGTTGCTCAATCGGCAAGCCTGTTATGCTTCCTTTACTGTCGGGGCACCTTTACGACATGGAGTTCATGTAATTAGATGGATGGTAGTGAAAGAAGATGATGTCGATTGTTACCCTCGGCTCTAGATGTTTCCCGAGATTCCAGACGTCTCCGCTGCCAAGCATAAAACACTGCACGGCATGCAAGGCACACGCAAAACATCAGCGTCTAGCGCATCCAGTGCCCTGGTACTGTGCAGGCGTGGAAGTTTGCCCATGATCCACGAGTCCAACCATCGTCGTGTCCGCGCCGAGCACATGTCCTCAATAGACACGCATGAATTTGCTACCGCAATGTCAAATGATGGGGAGTCGGAAGACTACGTAGGCTTGCGGTAGTATCTACCGAAGCTCCGTGTTAGAACTTCAAGAGCCTGATGAGCAGTGCACATTTGTGCAAAGCAGGCCCGGAACGACCGGAGGTTTTTATTATCGTACGCAGTCTCCGTATATCGTTGTGCACCCTGAGCAGCGTAACATTCAATGCCATGATACAGTGAAGAGAACACAGCAACAATGCACTTCATCTCATCTTATTCACCTAGCGGGTCACGAGGCACAGACGTCTTGAGATGGTCGAGTGAGTGGCAGTGGATGATTCAGAGGTGGCGCAACTCCCTTATGCCCCGATGCCAATTTGCCTGTAGGGAGCAGGGACCTTTCCAGCTGCGCCGCCGCGCTGCGTTGCGTCAGCCAGTGGAGCTCCGCCATGCGAGGGAGATTGGCGGTTTCGATCTTGAACATCGGTGGCTCGGGTGGATGGCCGTTGGCGAGCCGGAGAGCCCCAGTGCAGCATGCCCGGGGGTCCCTTGACATGTGAGTACGGGATGCTCGAAGCCTCGAACCGAACTCTCCTTAATTCGCATCCCAGCACAGTGTGGCTTGGGGCTGGCAGAGTGGAGTGCAGCCTCGCCAGCATGTGCATGGCAGCATTCCAGTCATGTCACGGGGTGGCTTCGACAGTCCCACATACTGTGAGGCGGCGGCGGCTCATCCGATGCAGCTCTCTCGAGTGTGCATAATCCCAAGCTAACACGACTGGAGCTTCCTATTGCAGGCAACTGCCAAAGTAAACAACGAGATTGCAAGTTGCTGTGGCTTGTAGACAGATCCTCAACACCAACAACCCCAATAACAAGTGTCGCGTTACACCGACTCTACTCTGTCACCGATTCGCTTCTTGTGACGACTCTCTCTGCACCCCAGCCAACCTCGCAAAACACCTGCATCTCCGACCGGCCGGCCAACACGACACCTTGCGACACCTTGCGACACGAGACTACCGTCTAAGACAGGACGTGACACAGCATTCCGCTCTGCCCAGTGGTCCAAACCTTGATGATCCGCAGCGTTGGCAGCCACTCAACCACACAACAATACCCGCGCGCGCGCGTGGCTAGCAGCGCCGCAATACAACCTCCAACAAACACGATAGCCTCCACCATTCCCGCCTAGCCGCAACGACACACAAATCTCCGGCCGCAGCTGATGGTAGTGCTCCATCGTGTGACCTGAGTGACCACCCTCATGGAGACTTATGTCGATCAAGGCACGCCTCTGAGCAACTACCTAGAAGGTTCGCCTGCCCTTGTTTGTTCGCTAGCTTGCCCGTCATGTTACCGAGCTGATGTCTAATAATGCTTGTCACAGGTGCTGGCGAGAGAGAAGAGCCAGAGTGGCAAGAGCCGACGGAAGGCAACTCCAAGTTCGACGAGTCGCCACCATCTACCCCTCTTCGAGACTTTGCGCCCCGGGGACTGCCAAAGCTACGCAAACAATTCCGAGAAAGACTGCCCGAACGCCTGCAAGTCGAGATACCCACACGACACGATTTGGGAGAGACTACGACACATGCCTCACCGGCGGTTGAGCTGCTACAGTTCCTTTACGAGACCGTCACATCGTCCATAGACCATGCACGATCCATAGGATTCCTCGAGCGGCTACGGCTTGCGATCGTGCAGTCCCAGCTGCTCGACCACGCGCTGATTCTTGGACCACATGCGGCGGCCGAGTCGATCGTTTCGCAACCGTCAGAAGAGCCCAACTTCCATGGCCTCGCAGCGTCAGGTGCCGTTGCGGCCGCACTGCTCGGTGCCAGTGCTGCCCTGTTTGTACGGTGGTTCAAACAGGGCGGTATCGTGCCGAGTTGGAAACGGTTCTTTACCTCGGTGCTTGTGCTCGCGGCCTTCTTCGCCCTGGGGAGGACGTATATCCGTAGACAGACTCTGCGGAATATCCAAAAGCGCGGCCTGTCCGAAGCAGCCACGTTCTTTTCGTTATCTCGCGAGTTTGACGCTGCAAATGGCGCCGCGCTAAACTTCATTATGGAAGTTGAGCTGGTGGCACGTGGATATCGGTTGTAAGTATTGACCTACATCTTGTCTGACCTTGCTCCACAGCTTGCTGATGCCTATTCTTAGAAGCACGCCCATTCCTCCAATTAGCCGCCTTGAGAACAACGGCCAGAACGTCAAGTGCCTGCAACTTCGCACAGCGATTCGGCTGAGCCTTTTGGAGGTCCTGCCCAAGTACTACCAGACAGCACTTGCCGTCTGGGGCTTCGCAGAACAGTTCCAGCTGGCGCAACTACAGTCGCAATACCAATTCACACTCGCAGACGTTGTAGAACGTTACCAGCAAATTGATTTCGAGATCGATATTAGCCAGGATACAGAGAAGATCCAGTCTTTGAAAGACCTTGCATATCTCTTCCATGACATCCGGAAAGTCTTTCTGGGAGGCATCTTGGCTCTGCAGACAGATGGGTCCGAGGCAGACCGCATTCGGTATATCACTATATCAGAAGCGTTCGTCGAGCTCAACGAAGTCACGAAGAGATCTTTGGGCCGTGTTCAGGAGGTCCTGGCTGGCACTGAAAGTATGTCTTCTAAACACGTTGTTAACAGGGATGAATGCGGCTAACCTTCTGAACCACAGTGCCAACAATTGTCAAGACGCCTATGAGCCCGCGATCACCCCGGCAAGACCAGTGGCACCATCAAGTGCGGAGATTGAGCTCCATGACAATGAACATTCGTAGTGTACAAGCCAAGCTACACCTTCTCCGGGAGGAATCTGCGAGGTCTCTGGACAACGCGGACGACATTAGCGATCTCGGCCCGATGTTCATGTCGCAGTACGAATCCGTGGGGCAAGATCTCCGAGACCTGATGGACGCATGGCAGACGGGCAAATCTACACTGGCTTCTGGGATCAACAGGAACGAGAAGCGTATATCGTCAATCGGCTCAGTGCTTACCTCTCCCTCAAGTACGCTAAGCGGTCTGACCATCGCCGAGGAGGGGGACGATAGCCAAGACGAGAAGGATGGTGTTGAGGCAGCGCTGAGGAAGCTGAACGGTACCGTGACACCACCGGAAGTCGAGCCAGAAGTCTTTGAGGCCGTCTCGCTCCCACGTCCGCGCAGTATGCTCTCCAGAGAGGAGCGCATAATCAAGATGCACGAAGACCGGAAGGTCAAAGAGGTCGCACGCGCGAAAGCCGAGGCTCATCGTGGCATGATGCGAGAGCTGCAAGGAGTCATTGCGAGGAAACCGGGCGTTCCGCGCATGTCGCTGTAATGCACTGACGAGGAGACAAGACAAAGTCTTCACTTATGACAAGCGTCAATACTTTCCCTTTGTTATCGTTTTTGGTTGCTTCGTGTCTATTGGGGAGCAAAATTTTGAAATTACCAGCATTTCGACGGCGTATCGGGACAGATATAGACGGGGACATAAACTTCCTGCTTCAAACATCTGTCAGCTTGGTGTTACAGGAGTTTAGGAAACGCCATCGGGTTCGTCCCAGATTGGCATTGGGACCTATTCGTGCATACAGACACCACGGGAAAAACCACCATCTTTCGATATATAATATTCATTTGTCCATCATCACGTATGTAAAAAATCAAAGCTGAGCCGTCGAAATACCCTACTATAGTAGTTTAGGAAAGTTTTTGACATACTTACGCATGCTATAAGCATAGCTAATCCCGTACTACACGCCAACAGTAGTAACGCATGTAGCATTGATTAGTGTCAATGTGGAGAGCATCCTGACCAATCTTTGCGATGTTTGAGCTACGTAGCAGGCTGGTGGGAAATCCGGCGCAACGCGCTATCCGAGTCCGGCTTAGCGGCACTTAACGCGACTCCAAGAGCGCGCGTCTGAAGCTGGAAGCTTGCCCACGCCCCGCGCGCTTGCATTCACCGTTGGGCATCTCATCCCACCTTTTACCGACCCTTTCCCATACGAATTCATGAACAACACTCCATCAAATCATCCTCTCCGCCACCAACAAGTCTCGTTAGACAGTCCCTCGAGTCGTATCTCCGTCTCCGATATTTTCCTCTCCCTGCCCTGTTCTTAAACGCACATATATACAGGTAATACATTTACCCGTCAAAGACTTTGCCATTGGTCAATCACTCACACAAAACAGCCAAGATGTTGGAAGCCAGACTCGAGCAGGCGCAGCTCCTGAAGAAGGTGAGTTTGCGAAATGCTTATTACTAGACAGGTGAGCTGTCGGTGATGCCGAACCCGTACTGACATAGCCCGAAGGTGGTGGATGCCATCAAGGACCTCGTCCAGGACTGCAACTTCGACTGCAATGACTCCGGTATCGCGCTCCAGGCCATGGACAACTCGCACGTCGCCCTGGTCTCCATGATGCTCAAGGCCGAGGGCTTCTCGCCATACCGCTGCGACCGCAACATCGCGCTCGGCGTCAACTTGGTCTCGCTGACCAAGGTCCTGCGCGCCGCCCAGAACGATGACATCCTGACGCTCAAAGCTGAGGACGCGCCCGACTCGCTCAACCTCATGTTCGAGAGCTCGCAAAACGACAGGATTTCCGAGTACGACCTCAAGCTCATGGACATTGACCAGGAGCACCTGGGTATCCCCGAGACCGAGTACGCCGCCACGATTGCGATGCCCTCGGCCGAGTTCAGGCGGATTTGCACAGATCTGATGGCCATGTCCGAGTCCGGTAGGTTCTTTGAAGAGCCGATATTTGCACTTTTTTTTTCTCAAAAGGTTGCCTAATCCCTGACATTTACACCATGCAGTTACAATCGAGGCCAGCAAGGATGGCGTCAAGTTCTCGTGCAACGGCGACATTGGCAACGGTGCCGTCACTCTGCGCAGCCACCAGGATGTGGACAAGCCCGACCAGAACATTGACATTGAGCTTACTGAGCCCGTGTCTCTGACCTTCTCCCTCAAGTACCTTGTCAACTTCTGCAAGGCCCAGGCCCTGTCCACCAGCGTCAAGATCTGCCTCTCAAACGAGGTTCCCCTCTTGGTCGAATACACCCTGTCCGGCAGTAGTTATCTGCGCTTCTACCTGGCCCCCAAGGTACGTCAGCATGAATTTCTGATGCGAGACGATTCTTTACCACGTATATGCAATTGCTAACGTACGATTGCCCCTCACAGATTGGCGACGAGGAGTAAGCGATCCGATGACGGGAAAACGAATAAAACGAAAACACTTGATGTGCACAATACACAGCTACAGAGGGTCGTTAGGGATAAAGTGTGTGGCTAGTTCTCGATGATAAGCAGCCTGAAAGCCCGCAAGCTTGCTGTGCTATTCGTGGTGTAGACGGTCCACCGAACGATGCTTGAAGCCAGCTCAGATATATCAGTGGCATCAAGTGGGAACCGGACATGATGTAGCTTGTATCTTGTGTAGATACCCTAATAGAAACATGGCAATACAGCAAAGCCGACCACCGCATGACGGACCACAAAGCGAGGCACTCGGAAAAGAGCTTGGTGATGGCCGCACAATAAACCGAGCACCCGTAATTTTCTTTCGGTAGGTAGTTTGGAGGCTCTCAAGTTTTTGGAGACTCTGCAACGGATTGGTGCACATTCCGCACTTGGCGGGGTAAAGGAGGCCCACGGTCAAGAACGGAAGCATAATCCAAGCTGCTTCTTCTCTAACCACATCAGCTTCTCTGGCTTATGATGCTGCGCAGAGAAACCACTTTTTTTTTTGACTCCCTTGGCCTTGGGGAAAGAGGGGCGTCGAGTCACGCCCGGTTCGGCGCTGAAGATGGACCCCTCAATCCGGCGCTTGCCGATCGAGCTCCGGGGGGCTCTGAAGGCTTTCTAGCTCGGGGCCGCCTTTGAAAGTGACTCTTGGTCCTCTTCGGCTTCAATAAATATTTTCTTGTTCTCATCCATTCCTCTGCTACAACGACACATAACCTTTTACAACGACTAGTTGAATGCGGGAGCTCGAGCGCGACGTCATCCCCCGTGCAGAAAAAGCCGAGTCGCATACAGCGTAGCCCGTTCGTCCACAGCAGCTCACGTGAGCAATCCTCCCCGACCTGACTGCACCCAAAGCATCGCGTTATTGTCTTAAGGAATAGTCGACGAAGTTCTTGGCATAGATCATCTCCTGGTCCGTCTGGCTTTATACAAGCCATGAGTCTCACGCCTCCGGTGCCGGAGACAAGCGTGCTATCCGTGGCCAGCCATGTAAGTCCAGTCTTGATCTTCACGGTCACATTCTCCACTCGGGCCACGATCACGCGACAAAGTCCCATGCTGACCTTTATTTTCTTGTGCGAATCTATCAAGGTCGTATCAGGGTGAGCTTTTTTGTTATTAATCTTCTCTGTCACCGAGAAGTCCATCCCAATCTGCACACAAGCGATGATGGGTTCCTGACACGCTGTAGAAATGTCGGAAATAAAATCGCAGTCTTTACGCTGCAGTCTATGGGCTGCGAAGTCGCTGCTTTGAATACAGTACAGTTCAGTAAGCCACGCCCGTCTTAGCGAGGGTTCTCCTAATGACCCGGCTACGCCAGGGCAGGACTTGATACTCTCAGTCAAACAAACCAAAAAGCTCGGGGCTGACAGACATTTCTCTCGCGAAAAGGCAACCACACGGGCTACCGCCAATGGAAAGGCACGCGCGTGTCCGCGCAGGAGATCAGGGACCTGTGGCAAGGCCTGCGACAGTCGTACCTCGACGACTTTGACATGATGTTGTCCGGGTACGTGCCGGGAGCGGCCGCGGTCGAGGCCGTGGGCGACATTGCGAGGGAGCTCCGGGCGAAAGCGAAGGCCGACAAGGGACACGAGGGCCGGTTCTTCTGGGTCCTGGACCCTGTCATGGGGGACAATGGCAAGATCTATGTCGCCGAGGATGTGGTGCCCGCGTACCGGAGCCTCGTGCCGTATGCGGACCTGATCCTGCCGAATCAGTTCGAGGCCGAGTACGTTCCTTTCTTCTTTTTCTCTTGAAATGGTCCGCTCGGGGATGGCAAGGTACAAGGGAATGACGTGAAGGAGGAGCAAGAGTAAAATTCAGCTCGGAGTTGTGCTGACAACAAAATCCACTACGAACTTAGACTCCTGTCGGACGTCAAGATTACCGACTCGGCTTCTCTCGAGCAGGCCATCGCGGTCCTGCATGAACGCTACAGCATCCCACACATTGTAATAACATCCGTGTCGCTGCCACTCAAGGGCTCACAAGCGCCGACCGTCGGCCCCGTCGCGCGTGCCCCGTCCCCAGTACAGTCGGTCGCGCCGTCGACAAAGACAATGTCGGTCGTCGGCTCGAGCATGACGTCGGACAAGAAGCCACGGCTCTTCAAGATCCACTTCCCCGTGTTCGACGGGTACTTCAGTGGCACAGGCGACATGTTTGCCGCGCTCATGGTGACGCGGATCCGCGAGGCCGTATACCATGTGGATGCCAACGCCGACGCAGCCGGCTCCTCGTCATCGCGACCGCCGCTGCGCGACACGGCATCCTGGCTGAGCGCGGACGGCGTGGGCGCGCTGGACCTCCCGCTCGCGAGGGCCGCCGAGAAGGTGCTCGCGAGCATGCACGAGGTCCTGGCGCGGACGTGCGCGAGCATGACGTCCGATCTGCAGAGGGCCATGGACGCCCGTGGCGGGAGTGACATGGTGGACGCCGAGACGGCACACCTGCTCCGGTCGCGCAGCGCGGAGCTGAGGCTCGCGCGGAACCTCGAGTGCCTGCGGAACCCTGGGATTGAGTACCACGCGGAGAAGATGTAGAGGAGGGAAGAGAGAAGGGGGGGCCGCCCGCCCATGAGTTCTGAGAAACTCTGGGGCGGGGTGGCGGGCTAGGAAAGATGAACCATGTGTCGACCGCGGTGTACATATAGCTGGTGGGATCAAGACATAGGTATGCATAAAGTAATATATAGACGAGAAGAGGAGAGGAAAAAAGGCCCACGCATCTATAATTTTGTGACAAAGCACGCCGAAGATCTTGGCTCAACAGCACTGTGATAAAAAGGCAAGCCTGCTGTGTACTATTCTTCCGAATGTACGGGCGAGAACGCAAGTCGTGTTTCAAGTCATGCTTGTGTAAAGATAGCAGCATTTCTGGGTATCGTTGTCAAGGCATTGCTCATTATCATTCATCCTAACGCTGGCTTTGGGGGCTGAGCTGCTTTTAATCTGCAAGCACATCCATTTCAGTCAAAAACGCAATCCACCAAGCTAGGCGAGCCTCACACGGCAAGATCTAGCGCAATGTATCTAGCATCAGCTCTCAGTTTGTGCCTGTGCTGCCGAAGCCGCCCGCGCCCCGGACGCTCTCTTCCAGCTCGGCAACCTCTACGACCTCCGGAGTATAGATACGCTCGATGATGAGCTGAGCAACACGATCGCCTTCGGCAACAGCAAAATCCGTATCGGCGTGGTTGAACAGGAGGACCTTGACTTGGCCTCTGTAGTCAGCGTCGATGACGCCCGCGCCAGTGTCGATGAAGTGCTTGCTGGCAAGACCACTGCGGGGAGCAATTCGGCCGTCTGTTTACGAGAAAGGGCAGTCAGCACACATAAGTCAATGTCCGAGAGCGCCCAGGTTGCTCCACATGGAAAAGCATGTGTCTTTGGGATGGAAAGCTCAATGCAACTAAAAAGAGGTGTGATGCAATGCTTGACATACAAGTACCCGCAGGGACGGCAATAGCAATGTCAGTGTCGACAAGAGCCTTGCCCCGGGCCGGGATCGTGGTCGCCTTGGAGGCAAAGATATCGTAGCCGGCGGCGAAAGCGCTTCCTCGGGCGGGGAGCTTGGCGGTTTCAGAGAGCTTCTTGATCAACAAGGGAGGCGCCTGGTCGAGGACGGGCACGGCAGTGCCATTGCCGTTGTTCTCTACTGCGGGGGCCGTCATGTTGGTCTCTTTGCCGTTGGTGATTGTAGTTGAGGCTGAGGTGTCGGTCTTGACCCTCTTTGCTGGAGGAGAGGTGGGCGGTGAAGTAATGATGGGGAGCTCGCTGGTGCTCATTGCTTGGTGCTTCTGATAATTGTGCAGGGACAGCAGTGCCTTGTACGAATTGAAGAGTGTGATCAGGTATAAAAAGACGGGATGACTTGTTGCAGAGACGTGTTGATCGGGGTCAACTTAATAGTTGGGGAAATGCCAATTGAAATGCGGTGACTGGAGGTTGACAAAGTTGGCTGGCCGCTGGTGGGACAGCAACGCGTCTCGGGTGGTGGATTTCGCGTTGAGGGGTCGCTTTTTGGGGAAGTGCAAAAGCTAGGCAGCTTTCCAGGTCACTCAAAGACGGCTGCTACAGCAATCACAAAATTTGAAATCCAAACTAATGGTTGCGGAGACAAGAGACGTTGCCGGGCCTCCTTCAAGTTGATTCTTGAAGCCCAATCTAACCCTTGAGGTCTTGGCCGCAAACGTTTCCATAGAAATGTACCCTAGGGTAGAGACTCCTTCACTACCGCAGAGTCGTTGTAGTCAAGGTCCACCTCCAAACAATCCTGGCAGGTTGTGTATAGAGATCTGCTTGCATGAAAAAAAGCATGGAACATCGTGTTTCAGTCGTCGAGCTCCCGACCAAAATCGATCAGTCGTAGCCTCGTAGAGTCCTTGGGGTGGAACTGGGCAACCTTGGAGCGCACCAAGAACCTTGCTGCTGCGGTCTCCCGCTCTATCCTTACATAGGCTGTGGAATAGTCGCCATCGGACTGGGCAAGACCGTTTAGAAGAGCTTCGGTGAGCTCGCGCATGTCTGCTGCCGCAGCCATTGCCTCGTCGCGACCAGTCGTTGCGCTGCCGCCAGTATTGTCCTCCTGGGGTTGGCCCCAGATCTCGTCGATTCGTCGCTGCCGCTTGTCCTGGTTCGGATCGTCCTTGGGCTTCTTCAGTCTCCCCTGGGCATTGAAGCCGGCTGCCAAGTCATCAGCGTCGAAGTCAACCATGTCGCCGACCACTGGTCCTCCCATCTCCTCAGCAGCGAGCATGGCTGCTAGGTGTTCGTCTATGAACTTCTTCATGGCCCTCAGTAGCTTCGATGTTTCCTTGTCGTACGACTTGGACTTCTGCTTCAGCTCGCTGATGCGCTCCCTAGCGACATCATCTGGGCTTAGCTCCATCTGATTGGCGATATCATCCTTGAGAGTGCGGATCCGCCGTTGTAGGCTCTGGTTCAGAGCCTGGTTGTCCTTGAGACTTGTCTGCTCGACTTGGAGACGTTTCTTGGCCTGTTCGGCCGAGTCGGCGTGTACGGCGAGGTACGCCCTCATGTCCTCTGCAGTCTGGTGCGTCTTTTGCAGTGCCAGGAGCGCTGGCAGCACAGAGTCCGGGAATGGCAGATATGGAGGCTGCGATGCGAGACTGTCATAGGCGTTTGTCATGACCTCCAAGGACGCGACGGACGATGCTGCTGCCTGCCGGGTTCGGCGAGACGCAGACTGTGCGCGAAGCTGCGGAAGGGTGTCAGCAAGAATTTTGTGGCCGTTGCATGATAATCTGCAAGCACCGACCTTTGCGAGGGCGACCTCATGTTCCTTGATCCTGTCCTGGAGCTCTGCGATTGTGTCTTTGACGCGGGTGTTGTGCAGCTCGGGGCTGTCACTGTCACTGTCGAACGCGTTCTCCATGTTCTCAAGCGTCGCCTTCTGTCCGCCTTCTACTGCGTCGATGGACTGGCGCAACACGAAAACACGAAGGAAGAGAGAAGCTGATTTGATGGCTCGTTCAGGCGTTGTTCTATGTTGTGCAATTGTGTGCCTGCGGGAAGCTGGCTCCTGGGAAGGGCTGCAGCACAAACAAGCTCTTACTTATTTGATCTTACACGAGCTGAGAAATGCATCGTCGTCGCAGCCAAACAACAAGTCGGCACTTGTCCAGTATGCCGATGTATCACGATTCGCCTGTACACACATATCCATCAGAGTGCAACGAATGCAGTACGCCGAGCGCCAACGACACAGTAGAGATGCTATGCAGCCTGTAGGTCATCAAAGTGGATATTGCGCAATGTTGAATTCCATGAGCTCCAAGAGAAGCCGCGCGTAGCTACTCCGTATGCTACGCTGCCCCGGTCTTTTCCCTCGCTCATAGTCTCCCGCAAATATTCCTCTGCATTTCACCTGGATCATGCGTGCTTATGGTTGTTGTTCGCCACGAGTTCCCATGCAGATACTTTGCTCACTGCATCTTGAAAACCCCCAGACGTTGAAAGCCTAAAAGTGCCTGAGGTGGGTGGCAGAAACAATCAGCCGCGCATTCTACAATTGTGATTTCCCCGAGCTGATTCCTCTAGGCCCATTTATTTTTGCCAAGCACAAGCCAGTCGCGTCCTGTGATTGGGAACCGGAAGCCAGGGGCCAGCCACCTTCCACACCTTCGCCAGCTGGAGCTTCCCTGCTTTGACCAAGACCTCCTCCGGCTCACCTCTCCTCCATCAGCCACGCCCGCCTCCCATCACGCTTCGCGACGACAGTAACCTCAGGTCTCTGCAACCCCGAGCCGCTGTCAATCGCAACAGGACGTATCGTCTAGCAAAGAAACATATTCTTCCAGACTGGGAGCGCTGGGACGGTCTGTCTGCCTCGAGCATCGTCGGTTCACAGGTTTGAGAAGAGGAAGAAGGAACTCTGGCCCGCGAACCCCGTCACTGCTTTCCTCACCTCATCCATCAACCTCGTCGCGCCGCCCGTCCGTCCTTCCACCACTGGCCTTGAGCTAGGTTCAAGCCTTCCCGTTCTGGTTCTGGTTCTGGTTCATCCAGGCCACCTCCATTACTGCTGCCGTGTCCTTGTCCACGCGACGCACGACAGTCCACTATCTCCTCTTCGCCCGCCCATCGATCCTTCGACCTAGATCGATACTCTGTCACATCATCATTATCCTCCTCCGCCTCCGCCGAACTACTCCCTCCGACCCGACCTCCTGCTCCTGTCTATACACATCCAAGATCACAGCCAGCACGGCCACGTCACCAGCCCTTTCTCACGTGCCTCCTTTGACCTCCGTCCCGAGTCACTACACCTGCACGTTTTCCTTCGGAAACCTTCGTGGTGTAGATAGATCATCGGTAAATACCAATTCAATCGAGATTGGCTCCCCACAGCCAAAGAAAAAACTTTTATATCAGGGCTCGCCCTACAGAGTGACCCAAGCTCGACCGCAACACATACACAAAAAGCAAACGACGCGCAATGTCTGCCTCGCCACAACACCACACAAACCCGGCCAAGCGCCCGCTTGAAGATGCATCCTCGCCGTCACGAGGAAACGACCAGCCGGAGGCCAAGAGACTAGCACTCAACAAAGTCAACAGCAGCCATGATGACGATGAAGACGACATCGTCAAGCTCGACATCCCCGAGAGCAATGGCGACAAGTCGCCTTCTGCTTCCTCGGCTACAGCTCCGCAAGAGACTGTTGAAGATTCCAACGGAGTGGAGGCCGACTCCAAGGACGACCAGGGAGACACTGTAGTCTCTGACGCCGCCGACAGCAAAGCTGCGGCACCCCCGACAGGAACCGGGTCCGTTGCTGTTCCTACTGCCACGCCTAGCAATGTCAATGACGAGACTGCCTGGATTCATATCCGAGCTGTGATTTCCAGCCCGGAAGCCGCAACCATCATTGGAAAGGGCGGTGAGAACGTAGCCAACATCCGCAAGCAATCTGGTGCCAAGTGCACAGTCAGTGACTACCAGAAGGGCGCTGTAGAACGTATCCTCACCGTGAGCGGTGTTGTAGACGCCGTCGCAAAGGTCGGTGATTACTTTGCTTGCTGCGAAGTTGCGAGCTCTCTAACTGACAAAACTTTGTTTGCAGGCTTTCGGGCTTATCATTCGAACTCTCAACAACGAGCCTCTTACCGAGCCATCCAGTGCCCAGTCCAAGACTTACCCACTGCGCCTACTGATCCCCCACGTACTGATCGGGTCGATCATTGGTAAGGGCGGTGTCCGGATTCGTGAGATCCAGGAGGCTTCTGGCGCGCGTCTGAATGCATCTGACTCGTGCCTGCCCCTGTCAAGCGAGCGTTCGCTAGTCGTCATGGGCGTTGCTGATGCGGTCCACATTGCTACTTACTATGCGGGCAGCACTTTACTCGAGCAACTGAACGAGCGCTTTGGCGGCCCTGCAGCTTCGGCATACGCTACGCGCAGCGGTGGACCTGCGGGCGTCACTCCTGGAGGACTCCAGGTTGTGCCTTACAATCCGCAACCCGCTGGTGGCAACTTTGGCCAGCGTGAGATGTACGGCCGCCGCCCTGATCCACGCTCCCAGCATCCTCAACCTCCAGCCTATGGACAGCAATACCCGCCACACGCTGGTGCGCCTCAGGGCCACCCAAGTGCACCCCTTCACTATGCGCCTCAGCAGGCTGGCGGCTATGGCGGCCCTGGCCCTCACGCGGCTCCTCATCAAGCCGCACCGCATGGAGCTCCTCAACACCCTCATGGCGGTGCGCCTCATGGACAGCCGCCCATGCACGGCGGCATGCCAGGTGGGGCTCCCATGACACAGCAGATCTACATCCCCAACGACATGGTTGGTGCCATCATCGGCAAGGGTGGCCAGAAGATCAACGAAATCCGCCAAATCAGTGGCAGTGTCATCAAGATCAACGAACCGCAAGACAACAGCAACGAGCGCCTGGTGACAATCACGGGCACGGAAGAGTGCAACAAGCTAGCACTGTACATGCTGTACTCACGACTTGGTATGACATCAAACCAGAAGGCGTTCGCGCCAGATTTCCCTCCTACAATGAACAACAGCTAACCATTCATACAATTTCCAGAGAGTGAAAAGCACCGGGTCTAAGTGGCTACCGCAGCTTCCATGCCATTTCATACCTGAACCTCTTACCACTAGGTCACTAGGTCTTACAGTCGCTGTCATGTCAACAAAAAGTACTTTTTCGCGGACGGAGCATACAGGAATAGCCTGCTGGGATGAGTTCGTCTTGGCTAAGGAGCATGACGGAGCAGGTCACAAATTGTTGGCTGAAAATCCAAGGTTTGCTCCGCTTTGCCCCTTCTGGGTGTCTTGACTACAACTGGGCCAGCAGAAAATACACGGTCTTTGAATTAACAGTAATTTCGCCTTGTCTTCGTGTGATAGATTGGTGTTTGTATAATGCATATGGTCCTGATGGTGTTTGCAGTGTGCAATCATTTGGGTCGTGTCACTACTGGGTTTGAGCACCACAGGTCAATGACTTCGACATCTGGCTACCTACACTAGGTAGGGTCTCTGGTTCATGGTTTACCCGGCTGGGATCTGACTCTCTTAAGGTATCCAAATGCCTCGTCATCTAATTAGTGACGCGCATGAATGGATTAACGAGATTCCCACTGTCCCTATCTACTACATAGTATCTAGCGAAACCACAGCCAAGGGAACGGGCTGAGTGCAACCCATTTCCCTAGCCTAGCTAATGCTTGCAAGTGCCATCCCTTTCCCAAACCAACAAGTGCACTTGAGAAACACGAGAAAACTGGAGAGTGTGCTGGCAACCATGCCAGCGAAAGTGCAGTTTTCATTGGATACGGACAGCCCTAGGCTTTTATTTATTTTCATTTTGCTCTCTCCTAGAGCTGCAGCAATGCCTCCTCATTCGCGTGCTTCCTGCCCACGCCGCCTGCAGTGTAACAGAAGGAGGTACTATAGTAAGCAAACATATGACACGCCTGCATATAGTATGCATGTAGTATGCATGCAGTGAGGAAACAAGCATTTGCAACACACAAGTGCGGGGCGCGCATCGAGATCGAGATAACCCCCGCCCCTGAGTTTGCTCCTCTAGTACGTTCTGTTGTTGTTTTGAGTAATAATTTCTTCACTGTAGCATGACCTCCGCTGCCATGAGGTGTTGTTTGTAGTATAGAGGACGGCGGGTTTGCTTACCCTGGCATGAGAATACATGCGTAACGTATAGCTTTGAAAATGGAGGTTCTTGCTTTACAGTATACCCCAGCGTTCAGTATCTGGAATGTATTTTGGTCCCAAAAAATAAAAAAATCATCACATTGCAACCCGAGACACTCAGCAAGTCTTGACCGTCACTTCATATGCCCTGGGACATGTAGAAGGCTATAAGGGTATATTCTTTCTCTCTTTTCTCGTGGCTACCTACTACGATCTACGATCAAGGACCGTCCGTGAACCCCCCCCCTCCTCAAGCAGAAAAGACATCCGGAGAGCCTGGGGCAGCGTTCATCACCGGATGTCCCCCATCCAAATTTTCGGCAAGTGCTCTTCTTGCCTTGTCCCTGCGGACGTTCCAGCCTAGTGAGTGCTGACTAGACACGGTAAGGTGGGAGGAACCTGGGGACCATATCGCGTCGGTCTCAAAAGGGGAATTCGCCCAAGCAGGGCGCAATGTGATCCTGAATACGTAGATTATATTCATGGGAAAGCCTGTTCTGACGACAGCGCCAGTGAGAAGAGGCGGCCATAGCCCCCCTCTCCCGCTCTTGGTGCGTTAGGCGCTGCTGCTGGCAGCGTCCCAAACCAAGGCTGTCCGATCAGTGCCATGTACGCTAGCTGCCAGTTGGAGTGCGGGTTCAGGATGCACATATGCATGAGGCTGCAATAAGCACGCCTCGTTGCGATGGAGAAAAAGTGAATGCGTGCATGGATTTGGTGGCTTGGTGGCGTTGCCAAGCACGGTTACGCCTCAAACATTTATTATTATTATTAAAGAGGTGTCACCACGTATGGGCAGGTCTCGGCGATTTTATACATATGGTGAAATGCAGCTCTTGCTCCGTTCAATGGCGAGTGCAGCAGGTCGTCATCATCTCGTGTCTGCCGGGTTAATCGATCTCGCTGCCCGGCGAGCATCTGGAAAGTCATTCAGTGAGCTCCATTGTAGCCTTTCCCCTCGAGGGCTGTGACGAGGCTGAGTTGGCGCAGCCGATTCGCAAACATTCGTTTGCCTTGCCCATTATCTCACCTAGCCGGGCGGCGAACGGAATAGGCCGTGCTTGTTGTCTATGAGCACGCGCACGGCTGGCTCCCAGTGAAGCGACGGCTAATAACGTAAGTTTTATGCTCTCTTAGGGTTTCAAGTTAGTCAAAGCCCCGGAAAGGGTTTTATATATAAAAAATACAATCAAAGCAATGCGGCCGCCGAGTCAAGGACCCAAGGCGTAGTAGGATCGACAGTGCATGCGGATGTCGAGCGCGAACACGGGACGTTGCACTCGTGGCTTTTGCAGCGGCAATGAATGGAGCCTTGGCTGTTCTAGCGCCTTGCATTGCTGTTGCAAGGTTGTTGGAGACCGACATTCCAACAATAGTCCTACATGGCCAGGGTCTGTCTGGTAATTACTCCATGGTTTACATACGACGGATCAGCGGCAAGTCATCAGTAACAAGAAGAATGCAGCGTTGATCGCTTGGGTGAAGACCACGGACGTGACTGTTGCATTCCAGGACTATTGCGGTGGGTGAGCACGCCCCCAAGCGATCACACCACAGGACCGTCCAGCCCTCATGCTCGCCGTCGGGTTTACGACGCCAAGGGACGGGCTCAAAGTGCTTGAGCGGGCGCGGCTGCAACGGCTGAATGCTTGATAGTTGGTGGTCTTGAGCCGGATCGGTTGGCCGAGACGGCGTCCGGACATGCCAATTGGCGCTTCCAGGTTGACTCGCAGCACTCGCTCGGCCTTATTCCAGTCCTGGATCGTGCTCGGACCAAATTACGGAATACACTAGCTCTGCTCCTTACGCGCGTACGCAGTACTACGCAACGTATGGTAGCGTATAGACATTACATATCGTGCGCCTGTGGGCAGTTGGGCTGGGTGATGCGCCCCGCCCCCCCTGCATGGCCTTCCGGACCTTGCAGGCGTTGCACCTCTCTTCCACCACTCACACAGTCACCTTGGAGCTCTGGATTGCTCCATGCGCCCTAATAATAGTTGGCGGCTGCTAGCTAATAGCGTGAAGCGCAAAATATGTGGATGATGAGGAAATACCGCGAAACAACTTAGCATGTAGAGGTGAGCCGAGAGCTGGCGCATCACTTGGGCATCGCTGGCATATGGAGTAGATGTGTCTTCATGCCAGAGCTTCGAGTAGCAGCTCGTCGACTCCAGCTCCGTGTCGCATCCGGAACGCGTAAAAGTCGGCCAAGCGGCAATCGCAATGGCGGGGCTGCTGCTTGAGAGTTTGAAAGTGAGCCAGCCACATTCACAATGTGCCGAGCAACGCCGATGACGTCTGTGGTCTTGCACAAGGCATGTCCCGAGTTGAAGTGGCTACTGTACACGGAGCCGGGCGTGAAGATCTCCAAAGAGCTACGGAGCTTACCGAGTAGAGGAGTTATTAGACTCATCACTCACGGTGTCGAGGGTGTCTCGTGTCCGCGCCGGGTAATGGGCCGGAGGAAGGGGGCCAAATTGAGTTACATTGCAGTACTGGCCCTCTGAACTCTGCTGTGACGCGTCGGCGTCGGGTTTCCCCAGGGTTAAGAGGCATGTTGAAGTTGGGCGGGTACCTGTAATGTGGCAGAGTTTGCGATCTGCTCTGCCATGGGCGAGCCATGGCAAGGATGGGAAAAGGAGGAGTGGTACGCTCATTTCGGCTGGGCCTGCATCTCCTCACACACCACCTCTGGTTCGGCGCCGCAAGAGTCAGCGAGGCGACCCCGTTGGCCCCGTTAGCCCAGTTGGGCGATATCCGGGCGTGTTGATTGCCGCTGTGTGGCTGGCTGCGAGGTGTGAGTGGGCGTGGTGCAAGGAAAGTGCACATTTGGTTCATTTGACTCTGCGATGCCCGGGGCTCCTGCAGGGGAGGGGAGGGGGCCGAGGCGATCTCTGCGGCATCCTGAAGCTGGAGAAGACAGGAGGAGGGATAGTCAGGCACGCCTTCTCCAACCGGACGGTGCAGTACTGCAGCACTGCAGCCAGCCCTACCTTGCACATTGCGTAGAGGTCAGCTCAGGGCACGGCGGGCCTGCCCAGTGCTGACCACCCTGCAAGTGGGCAGACTTTCACTTCCAGGTTTCCAAGGTTGCCCGAATTGGATCCCGGCGACCCTTGACGCTCGGGCGCTGTCTCGTCGCGCCGTTTTGTCTCGTCGGGTCCCTCTTCTACTCGACTGCCTTCCCTTTTCACTTCTCCTCGGTTCCCCTGCTCTTCCTCAGACACTCCCACACACTCCTTTGACAAGCTACCTTGCGCAATACCACACTCCTTCAGCCTACTTAACCAGCCAGCCTGCCCCTGTCAGCTCTCGTTGCGCCACTCAGCTCCTCTTCACCAGACTCTCCTTTCAACTCTGCAAGCCAGACACTTTCCACACGACCACTTTTCGATACCACCCGACTCTCAAAATGCGTTCCTCCACCATCGCCGCCGCCGTCATGGCCATCGCCTCCGCCGTCTCGGCCCAGGAGCCCGGCTTCGCCGTCTTTTCCACCCCCAAGTCCCAGGAGCTTGTCCCGGCCGGCAAGACCTACCCTCTCAAGTGGGCTGCTGGCACCGCGTTCAGTGGCCCCGCTGTCCTCTCCCTCATCGGAGGCGAGACCCAGCCCACCCAGCAGTTCATCGCCAACCTGACCAGTAAGTCATGATGCCCATCTGGTGGCAGCGCGCAAAATGTGTTACCATGCTGACAGAATCTTTAGCTCTCGAGGTCGGCGCCAACTCCTTCGACTGGCCTGTTGACTGCTCCCTTGGCAAGGCCAAGGTCTACGGCCTCACCATCACCATGGTTGCCTCGCCCGGTATTTTCCAGTGGTCGCAGCCCTTCCGCATTGACAACTCTGGCTGCGCTGGCCAGGTCAGCTCGGCCGCCTCGTCCGTTGCCTCGTCCGTTGCCTCGACCGTCGCCCCCGTGTCGTCCTCCGCCGCCGCTTCTTCTGCCGCTAGCTCGTCTGCCGCTGCGTACCCCACCGCCCCGATCTCCAGCACCAAGGTTGCCACTGCGACCACCTCTGCGGCTCCCGTCACCGTCTCTTCCAAGAGCAACACCGAGTCCCACGCCGCTCAGACCTCGAGCGTCGTCACCAAGTCCTCCGCGTCTGCTGTCCCGACCGCGTCTGGCACTTCCATTCCTATCGCGGCCGCTCCCAAGGTCGCTGCTGGCTCCTTTGCCCTGGCTGGTGCTGCCGTCGCTGCTATCCTCGCTCTCTAAGTATAGCATTGATACTGGCTTCGCGTTTTGTTGCTTGCCTGTGTGCAAACGACGATGCTCGGTTTTTAATTACATACGGTTTAGATTTGTTCATACGTGTGGGTACGGTCACTGGATATCTGGTCATGTTGTGTTTGTACTTCATGAACTGTCATAATTCGATTCTGTCTGAAATGGTGTAAAACTTGCCTCGTCCGTCTCTTGTGAAATGTCCGTATTCTCTTGACAAAACCCAGCAGCGCCATTGCATGCGCGGGTAAGACAAACCATGGTTCAAATTTGTATTGTTCGGGAAAGATTATACACGTCGATTCGTGATACTTTCATGATCTTAATGGTGGGTCTGTAATGTGAATTGCCTTAGAGCTGCCGTCCAGTCTACTTGCAATCTACATGGCATATTTGATTCGTACTGCCACTTGCACGCGGAAGCGATGTGTGCGCCTCTCCACCCGACTGCTGACGATTATTAGTTCGTGGCTGATCGGCAACTGCTCTGCAACTATTCGCTCTGTCATCAAGTCTTTGTAGAGCCTGCATGTACTTGACCGACACTGAACAAACCTAGGTCATTTGAAGAGCATATGTATTTCTCTGTCCTTAGCCATCTTGAAGTAACTGTGGCAATTATGACTTTGATGACTGACTATATTCCATGTGCCGATGCTCATATTGTTCTAATCCATTCTACTCCCGCTGCAGGAGTTCATTTTTTTCTTCTCTGTTAGTACGGAAGCGTTGGGCGTTGTCGGAAGGCACACTCGGCTTCGAGGTCAGCTGACTTGGCGACAGGCTGCAGCGGAAAAGACGGGGCGAATGGACGCGTGTGCTGTGCTGCACTTTCCTCGGCTTGGCAACCCCACTCCAGTCTGTCCCATCCGTAGCGCGTAAATGGCCGGCACCGCGACAACCTCAGCGAAGTCCCTTCAGGAATTAGAAACTCTGCGCCTTTGACACCCGAGCTGTAGCCACCACCTCGACACAGGTTAACACACGGCCGAGGTTCTCTCATGGAGGCTCATTGGAACTGCTGTTCCAGCTTGTCTTCATGACACGAAATAATTTACAACAACATCTGACATGGCTCCTGGCTGACGTTGCCCACAACGCGCCCGTCGCGCCTCAACTCCCTCCTGCTCGCGACCAGCTCACCGATCTCACGCCCCCCGATTCTGTGCCCGCTGCACTTCCAACTCCGAGAACTAAGCTTTCAGAGGGCGAATCAACCAGGAACCCACTTGCCAGCAACCAGATCTGCCCGCCACCGCCGCAGCCTCAACGCGCTTCGACAATCGCCACTCACAACGCAGCTACTTTGAGGCCGCAAGCGCAGCTGGCTGGGGCGGGCACAGAAGTCATGGGACGGCCTGTATCCAGTACGAAATCGAACAGACCGGGATTATTACTGAGGCAGGAGCCGCTTCTGACTCCAACTTCGACCACCGCTAGTTCGGTAACCAATTCTTTGCAGAAGGAATATGCTGCGTTTTTGTCGTCGAGGAAGAAAACACCCGCCCAGTTTCGAGACCCGGAATTCGGCACGACGCATCGTCTGTTGACCCCCGGTGCCAGCGTGCCACCAGACTCGACGGCATATGAGACCGTCGATTTGACAGGGATACTGGATCTGCCATTCTCGGATTCGCTCTCGCCTTCAAGAGCCTCGCCACTCTACCCAAGGCTACCCCGGGCTCGAGACTTCATATCAAATTCGCAAGCGAGCATTCGCCTAGAACCCGATACAACACATCCGGCGACCCCTAGGAGAGGAAAGAAGCGGAAGAGCACAGAAGCAGTCCAGCCGTCGTCGACATTTCTTAATGATGACTTTCCAGACATTGACGGTTTCTTGTCTGAGGAGGACATCATGCGTTCCCGCATAAAAAAAACAGCAAGCTCATCTCCGAACAAAAAGAAGACAAAGATTCGAGCTGGAGCCAGTCAAACACCTTCGAGACGTTACGTTCTGTCCAGTGACGAAGAGGATGCCAGAGCGGCAGTTGTACCTCGGTCTTCGCCCATTGCAAATTCTAGTAAACGCCTGGAGTCCGCACGCCAGAAACGAACTTCGCCAACGAAGTCTGTACCTTGGAGTCAGTCGCCGTCTCCTCTGAAAAGGCCGCTTGCTACCATCCCAGAGCCTGTGGTAGAACCAGCGAGGTTCTTTGCGCATCAGGCGAGTCAGTCTATCAGCTCTGCTAGCGCCCATGATGAAGAACCAGGAACCCGCGTCATTCAGGACTCGGATGATGAATTCCTCACACCTCCTTCGCGTCACACGATACCGGATGATGACAAATTTTATGGTGCGGCAATGGACAACGATAGCGAGGTGCACTCGCCGACGCGGAATCTCAAGCAAGCACGAAGGAATTCCCCTCCTATCAAACGGTCAGATGCTGCACTATCGAGCGCTGTCAGTCTTTCAAGGCTTACATCTAGTGGCGGGGATGTCGCCTCTAATGATGTACTGGAGCTGTTCCTCCAAAATCCGTCGGCATTGGAGAAGCAGCGGGCCCTTCTTGCGCACAAAGTAACGGAAAACACGGAGGCGTTCCGGAAAGCACTTAGACTCAAAGACACCGCGGCAAGGCAGGTGGCGAAGCACGATAAAGAAAAACTTAACCAACAACAGAAAGCTCTTGAGTACGTCGGCACTGAGCACCGTACCTACAAAGACTTTCTCGCGAAGATGGACGCTCTGCTTAACCGGATTTCTACTGCGTACGAGCAAGATCTGAACACGGATGAAGACGAAGCTCGTCTCGAAGAGATGCATGAGCAGGAAGACGACCACAAAAACCGCCTCTTGGAGCGGCTTCTCGCTGCAGGGATCAACAATATAGAGCTTTTTGCTGCTGACAAGCCATTTTCGGTATACGAGATTACAGAGCGAGTCGAGTCGACGCAGGCTTCTTTGGAACTGAGGGAACCTCGAACAAAGCCGGAGTTCTTTCATGCTGATGGCAGTGGAACGCAAGTCATACTACAAACCCAGATTCAGAGGCAGGCCCAGCGCAAGACCACTTCGCCACGACGTGCCCCTCAACACGTGGCCGCACCAGCTCCACCGCAGCCTTACGATTTAGATGAATTTTCGCTCAACTTTGATGAAGATGAGCTCGAATTCATGGAAAGTACATACGGCGGCCAGTCCCAGACGGCGATACCCCCCAAGACGACTGTGCGCCAACAGGACCAGTACTCGGGCAGTGCGGCTGCCATCTCACACTCACGGTACAACACACACAAGGCTAAAAGTCCGATGCATACCAGCAACAGCAAATCAGTCGAGTACATCAGCGACTATAGCGACGACCTTGACGAAAGTAGTATGTCGTGTCTCGCAGCGAACGTGGCTGTCCAGTCACGGGGTCGTTCAACCGGTGCTGTGCGTCCTCCATTATCAGAAACATCCGGGAACATGCCAGTTCGGTCGTCAACCAGCCTTGCCAAGTCGACAGCGAAAAAGGGCCAGACCTCATCTTCAAGAGCCCAATTTCCTGCCGACATGATGAAGTTTCCATGGTCTAGCGAAGTCAAGAGAGCACTTAAAGATCGGTTCCGAATGCCCGGTTTCCGCCACAATCAACTAGAGGCCATCAACGCAACACTATCGGGGAAAGATGCTTTTATCCTTATGCCGACCGGCGGTGGAAAGAGTCTCTGCTACCAACTTCCAGCTGTCGTCTCCGGTGGTAAAACAAATGGCATCACCATCGTTGTATCCCCGCTACTTAGTCTGATGCAAGATCAAGTTGAGCACCTTGAAAAGCTCAACATCATGGCCTTGTCCTTCAATGGAGACACACCCAAACGGGAACGAGCTCACATCATGTCAGCTTTTCAGGAGCGCAACCCGGAGCTGATTCTTCAGCTCTTATACGTCACCCCTGAGATGATCAGCAAGAGCGAAAACTTCGTCCAAGGCCTCAGAACGCTGTACGAAAAACAGAAGATCGCTCGCCTGGTGATTGATGAGGCACACTGTGTCAGCCAGTGGGGTCATGACTTTCGACCCGACTACAAAGCACTCGGGGAGTTTCGCCGCAAGTTTCCTGGCGTGCCTGTAATGGCGCTGACTGCGACCGCAACACAGAACGTCATCATGGATGTCAAGCACAATCTCGGTATCGACAAGTGCGAAGAGTATACGCAAAGTTTCAATCGGTCCAATCTATACTACGAGGTTCGCAGAAAGGAGAAAGACAACATCAACACTATTGCCGACCTGATTCTCGAAAAGTTTGAGGATCAGGCAGGCATTGTCTACACGCTGTCTCGAGCCTCGACTGAGAAGATAGCGAATAAACTGTGTGAGCGTGGCATTGCAGCACATCACTTTCATGCCGCCATGGCCAAGGAGGACAAGATTCACGTTCAGAGAGAATGGCAGAAAAGCAACATCAAAGTTGTTGTAGCAACCATTGCGTTTGGTATGGGCATTGACAAGCCGAATGTGCGATTCGTCATACACCATTCAGTCCCAAAGAGCCTCGAGGGTTACTATCAGGAGACCGGTCGTGCCGGGCGCGATGGGCAGCCATCGGAATGCTACCTCTACTTTGGCTTCCAAGATCTGGCGCAACTGCGAAAGATGATTGCTGATGGCGATGGCAATTATGCTCAGAAGGAAAGACAGCGGAATATGCTCAATACTGTTGCCAGTTTCTGCGACAACCAAAGCGACTGTCGGCGTGTCGAAGTGCTCCGCTACTTTGGTGAGAGGTTCGATAAGGCAGAGTGCGGCCAGAATTGCGATAACTGCAGGAACAATGATGCTTTCGAAATGACGGACTTTTCCGATGTTGCGAAGGCTGCTCTGGGCTTGATTGAGGTTCAGGAACGTCTCACACTTGTCCAGTGCACAGAGTATCTCACCGCCAAGAAGAAGAAATCTGAGTATGGGAGCCCTGCTCACGAGTTCCATGGAGCCGCCAGCCACTTGCCCAAATTTGAGGTACACCGGATAATCGACAAACTGGCCGCAGAGAGAGCGCTGGTGGAGCAGAATGTCGTAAACAAAAACCAGAAAATGGCTATCCAATACTTCAAGGTTCGTTCACAGATAACGGATTAGATCATTTTCCAAAGGAGTACACTGCTAACATGCTTTTCCTCACAGACTGGGGCGGCTGCGCCTCTTTTCTTGGATGACAGGCGCGCCCTGACTTTAACAACTCGTGTTAAGCGCAGCGAGAAGCAGGCGCCCGTGGCTAAGCCAAAGAAACGCGCAAGCAAAGCAACGGGTGCGGAAGCAGTGCCGTCCACGATAGTCTCTTCTCCGCCCGGAAAGGTAAGAAAGGGAAAACGAAAGTCGGCTGCTGCGGCGGCCGATATCAATGATAATGATTTCGGAGCCCATGGCGATAATTACGAACATGGCGGTTTCGTCGTCGCAGAGGATGAAACGGACGATGATTTTGAGGAAATGCCGCAACCCCCCAAAAGGCGAAAGGGCCAACAGCAGACGTTGGGTCCCCCAATTGCTCGCGATCCACGAGTGGATGAGCTGTCTGACCTGCACAAAGCCCTTGTTGGTGGCTTTGTGCAGGAGGCGGCTATTTTCGAGGAGAACTTGCGGAACAAGAAGAACCTTCGACGACCGCTGTTCAAAGAGCAGGAATTCCGAGAAATGGCGATCCGCCTGACAGTCACATTGCAGCAGATGAGCAAGATCCCCGGGATTGACCAGGAGAAAGTTGGAAAGTTTGGTGATAAGTTCATCCCACTTGTGCGACAGTTTGAAAAGCAGAGCAAGCTGGTCATGGGGTCCGAGGCTAGAACATCCACGTCTGCTGGTCCATCAATTAATGAAGACGTTGTCGATCTCATATCCGATGACGAAGGAGAAGATATGTTCGACGAGGAGATGGACGAAGACGATGAGGGCGAGACTTCACATCACTTTGCTGGCGCTACCGAGAACGCAGGGGTACAGGCCTTCTACAGCACTCTGAAATCTATCCAGACGGAAGAGGCTGCGACCAAGCCAAAGAAAGGCTCTCGATCTGATTCAACTGGCCCGAAAGGCAAACGAAGTTACGCGAAGCCTGGCAAACAATCCTTCCCGCGTAGAACATCGGGCGCATCCAGCAAGAGTTTCAAAACGAACGCGGGAGTTCGCAAAAAAGGAGCAGCCTCTGGCGGCCAAAAATCTGCCAGCGGCGGGTCTGCGAGAAACTTCTCCAGCGCAGGGCCATCGGGTTCAGGAGGTGCAAGCGGAAGCGGCCCATCGAGGAGCGGTGGGGGTTTCAGTGGGATTGGTCTCATGAGACACTGATGAGAAGAGCAGATGAGGACACGGCTTGGTATTGGGAAAGCACATATGGGTGCCAGGCACATGATTATGACTGACTTCCGGCATGGCAGACGGCGTTTTGGGACCATTTCTAACAGCTTTACATTATCCAGCAGCGGAGTCGCTTGTTATTGCATTCTATGACGTTGCTCGTATCATATTATAGTAAATGTCTAAAAGATTTCATGATTATGCTACACACACATATACCAAGGGTATCTCGTTGTTTACGCATCGAATCTCGTCTTCCGCTTCCCTTGCGAGTCAGAGACGTCCTGGCCTGCGCTCACACCAGCGGCAGCGCTCGAGGGCACAAACGCGACGGGGGCGCCTTTGCCGCGAGCCCTGCCCGCCGCGACGTCTGCCTGGGTCTGCCGGAGCTGCTCCTTGTAGCTCCACCGCGGGAACGCCGCGGGGTCCCAGATCTCTGACGGGAGGGTGCTGGCGGCGTACTGGGCCCTGTGGTCGACGTCGACAAAGCCCATGAGCTTGTCGGTCAGTGCCGGGTTGCGCAGGGCTGACGAGGCGGCGATCTTGCTGTTGAAGTGGACGCCTTGCTTCTTGAGGGCGAGGAACTGCTCAAACTTTGCCGTCGTCTTCTGGTGCGCCTCCGGGTGGGCGATCTGCCCGGGCGGGGGCGAAGGGGATGTCCATGTTGGGGACCGTGGGGAGGGTCAGGTCCCGGAGGGTTGTGCGGTGAGTCGTGAAGGGTGACGATCCCGCGGGGGCTGGCTGTGGTTTTTGTGGTTGTGGTTGTGGTTGTGACAGTGATGATGACGATTGTGACCCCGTGCCGCCACCGCTGTCTTCTGCGCCCTCGAGAGGAGGGAATGAGGGCCCGGCGAGGTGACCTGGTAATACTTGCGCTTCTGGAGTCGCCGAGGGGCCTAGCTGAGGACCGATGGGCGGTGCCGCTGCTTCTGCTTCCGGATTTGAAGCTGTCGAGGCTTGGGCCCGCACAGAGGCATTTTGTCCGGGCGCTTGGTGTTGTTGTGATGGCGAACTCGGCGAGGGTTGTTCGTTCTGTGATGAACTTCCTTCTCTTGCCTGGATATGTGAGATTGTGCTGTTGTTGTTGTCGTCTGGGACTTCTTTTGGGCATGTTAGTCTTTCTGCATTACTAGTCCTGATTTCGGAGGGAAAAAACGCGTACTATCAGCCTCGGTCCTGTCGATGGGCCGGTCAGGCAGTCTTTGCTGCTCTATCTCCAGAGTTTCGTCTTCCTCGTCGTCGCTGCTCCCATACCCGACAAGGGCCATTGTGGAGAGACAGGCCGGTTCTGAGATCTGAGATCTGGAGGATTCTGACTGTGAGAATGTACAAGTACTAGTGCAGAATCTAGGAATTGAACTGGCAGGATTAGTTCTTAGACACATCACGAGGTCTGCAGGTGTTGAGATGCACACCGAGATATCGCTGGTGGTTGATGCTGCACCAGAGCGGGGCGGGCCAGCCTACAGCCTCAGAGGTGCCTGTCGCTGTGGTTGACAAGGCAGAACGGAAGTGACGACGCGGGCGTGTCCCCAGCAAGTCATTTCCCCTAGTAGCTACTGCGCAAAGGTACATGCTTGACTCCCCGCCCCCATCTGGCTGGGCATCCTGAAGCTCCTCCAGCTCGACAGAGCAGGAGCTCGGTACCTCGACCTCACCATCCCACCTGCACTCACGAGACAACAGCCTCACACTCGCCGCGCCACATATCTCGAACATCCTCGCGCCTCGACCGCATCCTCCAGGCCGCTCTTGTATCTGCCAGCTCCTGCCCGGCCTCACCCACAACCGCACCCCGCCGCCGCAATCATGGACCACCGACCGATGGCATGGGGTCGTGTAAGACCCCCTCGACCTCTCCAGTCTCCGAATCTAGCCGGCCATCATTACTGACTGTCCTCCCCATATCGTAGCCTAGAGACGATGTATATGGCGCCTACGATGCCTCGTACATGCAGCACAACGGTCCCACGACGCACACACAGTCCCCCGTCGTCACTGGCACCTCGGTCCTCGGCCTCAAGTTCAAGGACGGCGTCATCATTGCCGCCGATAACCTGGGTTCGTTCTCTCATATGTCCGAACAGGCCTCCACCACAAACCGGCTGACTCTTCCCCCCCCGCGTGTGTTGATTTTGCTGTGCAGCATCCTACGGCTCCCTCGCACGCTTCACCGACGTGAAGCGCATCCGTACCTTCGCCGACACCTCCGTCATTGGCTTTGGCGGCGACGTCTCCGACATGCAGTACCTCGACCGCCACCTGACGGAGCTCGCCACTGACGAGGCCTACACGAGCCAGCCCGAGAAGCACACCCTCAACGCGCGTAACCTGCACAAGTACCTGGCCAAGCTCCTCTACCACCGCCGGACCAAGATGGACCCCCTATGGAACTCGCTGCTCGTCGCCGGCCTCGACGAGCATGACAAGCCCTTCCTCGCCGCCGCCGATTTGCTCGGCACCACATTCACCTCGCCCTCGCTGGCCACAGGCTTCGGTGCCATGCTTGCCCAGCCCATCATGCGCAAGTACGCGCCCGACGAGGAGTCGGCCGCCAAGCTCACCCGCGAGGAGGCAGAAAAGGTCGTCAGGGAGTGCATGAAGGTCCTGTACTACCGCGACGCGAGGTCCCTCGACTCCTTCTCCATTGCCGTCGTTACAAAGGACGGCATCGAGCTCAAGGAGAACGAGAAGCTCGAGAAGCAGAGCTGGGCGTTTGCCGACCGCATCAAGGGCTACGGCACTCAGACCGTATAAGCAAGAAGCATGTTTGTACGTTGGCAGCAGAGGTCCAGAGCGATGTGTCCTCAAGCGCGGTCGTGCACAGCATCATAGTATCTCGTAGTAAGGCGAATCGAGCTTCTCAGAAGCTTGGGATGCTGCTAGGCGCGGATGTTAAAGTCAAATACAAATGACGGGCCGTGTGATGGCACCGCACAAATTCTGACCGAATGCAATGAAAATATGACTTGTATATGACATGATTGTTGGATCGCAATGCTCGGTCTCGATGCTGCTGTGCTGCGACGTGGGCTCCTGCTGCCTGGATTACCTAAGACACCTTCGAGAGCATAGTTTCTGCAAAACCCCCCTCCGACGAGCACAAAGCTGTAGTAAACCGTGGTTGATTGTGAAGTATTTTATTAAATGAAGTCTTTCATTTTTGGACATCCCCCCTCACTCATATCAGCACGTAGGTATCATAAACACGTTGTCAAGGCTCTGCCGTTTGACCCCCGCATATCCTGCGCCTATCATAATCCATACAAAGAGGCAGGGTGCCAGCTGGGACTTCTTCTCCTTTCCGCTTCCCCGAATCGCAGTCTTGCATGTTCCTACATCATGCATCCCTGAGGAACTCTTTCCTACAAGCTGTTTAAAGTGCGAGCCTTACTCAACAGTCACAGACTTGGCGAGGTTACGGGGGAAATCGACGTTGAGACCCTCCAAGACAGCGAGCCAGTAGGCAATCAGCTGGAGCGGGATGACGTTGAGCAGGCCCTGGAGGCAATCGACGGTCTTAGGAACCTCGATTTGCTCAGCCTGGTTGGACTTGAACTCCTCGTCGCCAGGGTTGCAGATGACAATGGGCTTGCCGCTACGAGCGACGACTGTGAGGAAGAAAGTTGGTTAGCATGATTACAGTCAACCGATACATCGAGGGAACATACCTTGCTGGTAAGCGTTGAGCGACTTCTTGAAGAGACCGTCACGAGTAAGGATCATGATGATGGGGAGGTTCTCGTCCACAAGAGCCAGCACACCGTGCTTGAGCTCACCAGACATGACAGCCTCGCAGTGGAGATAGGATATTTCCTTGATCTTCAGCGCACCTTCCAGGGCAGTAGAGAACTGGCTGCCACGGCCGAGGAGCAGCAGTGACTTCTGGTCCTTGAAAGTCTTCTTGCAGAGCTCTTTGATGGGCTGGTCAAGCTCAAGAATCTGCTTGATCTGGCCCGAGATGTTGGAAAGTCCCTCAATGATCTCCTCGCGCCTCTTCTGCTTGGAGGCACGATCTTCACTCAAGGACAGCGCGAACATGACCATCGCGATGAATTGCGAGGTGTATGCCTTGGTCGAGGCAACACCGATCTCAGGACCCGCGTTGACGTGAACACCACAGTGGGTGAGCAGAGAGATGGACGAGCCGACAACGTTGACAATACCGACAGTCAGAGCACCACGCTCGAGGCAGTAGCGGAGAGCCATCAGAGAGTCGGCTGTCTCACCGGACTGCGAGACGAACACGCACGTGTCGTCACGGAACACAGGTGCCTCACGGTCCAAGAAGTCTGAGGCCAGCTCAACGGCGATCGGAATATCGGCAAGCTCCTCAAAAATACCACGCACAGCCATACAGGAGTGATAACTAGTACCGCAGGCAATGAAAATGATGCGGCGGCACCGGCGCATGGTGGCGATGTACGAACGCAGACCACCAAGCGTGACTGTCTTGTTCTCGACATCAAGGCGGCCACGCATGGTGTTGACGACGGACTCGGGCTGCTCAAAGATCTCCTTCTGCATGAAGTGGTCAAACTTGCCCTTCATGATCTCCTGGAGCTCGAGCTCAAGAGTTTGGATGTTGCGGACGTTGGACGAGCCATCAGCCTTCTTGAGACGGTGGATGTTGAGCGAACCCTCGTGGATATGGGCAATGTCGTCGTCCTCGAGGTACATGACCTTCTTAGTGTGCTCGACAATGGCGGAAGGGTCGGAAGACAGGAAGAACTCGGCAGGCATGGGCTGGCCATCGTCGGTCATGAAGGCTCTCGACTGAGAGCGGTGGAGGAGAGACTTGTCGGGCGCACCGAGCAAGTTGTTGACGGAGAGAAGACCACCTCCGGCCTGCTTCTTAACGGCGACGTTCTGAGACGCAGCCTCAGCGGGCAGGGCGTTGTCGTCGGCATACTCTACGTCCACGAAGTCGACCTTCATACGCTTCTCGGTCTTGACACCGATGACCAGCGGAGAACCCTTGCGAGCGGCAATGACCTCGTGGGGGAAGTGGACAGACTTGATGAGAAGGCCGTAGGCGCCCTCGAGCTCCGAGATGACGGCCTTGGCCAGGTCGACGAAGCCGACATTGGGGTTGCGGTCAAAGAGGTACTTTGTGAGCTTGGCGATGCACTCGGTATCCGTCTCGGTCTCGAACTTGAAGCCCTTGGTGGAGAGCAGGGTCTTGAGTTCCTTGTAGTTGGTGATAATACCGTTGTGTACGATGGAGAACTCCCATGTGGGGTCCGATCTGTCAGCGAGCAGAGATGGATGTTAGCATGAAGGCCCTGTTTGTTTCCATTGTTGTCCAATGCGAGGCGAATGGCTTTCATACCTGTGGGGGTGGCAGTTGACTCTGGAAGGAGGGCCGTGTGTAGCCCACCGGGTGTGTGCAATACCGGCGTGTGAGTCGTAGACCTTGGTAAGGTCGGGCTTGGACTCTTCGATCAGAGCCTTGAGCTTGGCGACCTTGCCGACTTCCTTGAAGGCCATGACCTCCTTCTTCTTGTCGCCATCGATGGCGAGACCGGCTGAATCGTAGCCGCGGTACTCGAGGCGGGCGAGACCTGCGAGCGGGGACGGAGACTTGTCAGTACTGTTGTCGAAGGCAGGAGGCGGGATGTGACCCGCTGATTGTGTGGGGAGTGCAAGATGAATTGGAGGTGCTCACCGTTGACGAGGGTGTCGAGAATGAACTTGCGGTCCTTCTCGACCAAGTAGTTGATGTACCCGAAGATTCCACTGCATGGCGTAACCGGGTTAGCAAATTGTCTCTGTGGCTGACCGCCGCTGTTTGGGACGCTCTCAGGGTTTCCTCCCGAGCTGCCTCCCTTTTGCCAGGAACTGCATGGCACGGGAAAACGGCCATTGGCAGCTCTGCATGGCAGTAGGATGGGGAGCCGGTGCAGAGGATAAATCGAGGATCGATGGAGACGTACCACATGGTTGCTGTGTTATCTGTGTGCTTGTGGTTGTGTGGTGGTGAGTTAAGCAAGCAAGCTCTGGAGCAGAGGGAGGTGGGAGAGGAGCACGCTCGAGAGGAGAGCTTGGGGTAGTGGCGGATGGTGGCGCCTGGCGAGAAGGGGGGGTATCAGGAAAACGAAGGTTACTAGGGAGCAGCCACGCCAGGTGAAGCAGCAAAGTACGTTGAAGATGAGGAGCGAGCAGAGCAGAGCACGAGAAGAAGCGGAGGGAGGATGAAGCAGGATGACAGACGCGGGCCAGAGCGTGCTACTTAAACCATTGTTGGCATCCCGATCGCAGCTGGACTGGCTTGCTGGCTGGACCGACCGACTGGACTGAGTGACTGGACGGTCCAGCATGAGTCGGTCTGGGTCTGGGTCTGAGCTGAGCCTCCGCACCGCACCACGACACCCGACACTTTGTTGATTGATACCTTGTGGATGTACTTGCTTTAGGGGAGGCGGGCGTGGGAACGAGGCAGGGGTTCCGATGGCGGGGCTTTCGTGCAGGCCCAGGCGGTCTTGGTCTTGGTCGCACCGTTCCTGGCCTGGCTGCTGTCGTGTCGTGTCGTGTTTGCGCAACACGTTGTCAACCTCCTGACGACCCCTCGGCGCCCTCCCCACTCGCACGCCGGGCATCCATCCTTCGTTCGTTTCGTTCGTGTGCTCCCCCAACTGCCGATCCGCGAGAATCCCTTCGGCCTGCATGTTGCCATGGCTGCAACCTCCCCTCGTGCACGCCAGTCACCAGCAGCAGCCCGTCGCCACGCACACCACTGCAAACACCAAGCCGCCGCGGGCGCTGCTGTGGGTTGCAACTTGCCTCGTCACATCTCGCCTCGCGGTGGCTAACACTCGGAGCTGCTTGCATGAACAGACCCCTGGCTTGTGACCTCATCCTCCACGTTCGGCCAGCCCCAGCAGACAGGCCCCCTGTCGGCCAGTCCGTCGGCCACGGGAGCATGCCGACAATAATGAGGTAGAAGGCCACCGCGATTTTCCATGGGTCAATCGGCCTGATGGGTGTTTTCGTGTCCCAGCTCGGCGGACGACTAAAGGGTCTCACTAGAACGTATCGTCTGAGACATTTGACGTGCTAGGGCTGCAGGTGCTGAAGACGCTTTCAATTATTTTCCGTCTGACATGCCAGGGGCGTCGTTTCAGCCGCTCGAGGCTTTCGACTATTGGGTGTCGATAATACCTGCTGCCAGATCACTACCGATTGATTCCAGCTATGCAGTACGTGCTGTTTTCACGAGCCAAACGCCTGAGAACTCAGAGATCTAGGCAATAATAGTCACTCCCAAAATTTCGACCATCTGTGCCTGCAGCTGACTTTATGGGTCCGAACTCTACTTGCTGCTTGCCGAAAACAGAGCCACCCTCGCGACATCCCCAGTTCAGGGCACACGAGGAAGACATGCTGGAGCGAAACAACTTCATGGGTAAACGAGAAACGAAGCCTGCACCAGGACTCCCGTGAGGCTGTGCCGTTCGCCACAACAATCATGTTCAGCCTTCTCGTCTCGCAGCAACGTAAGCGACCGTGACCACAGCGGGGCTCCTGTTGCACTGTCAAGTTGCCTTGTTCTCCTCAACCTACGGAAGGGCCGCTTCGCTTGGCCCCCGCCAAGCACCCTGGTCATTCAACAATAGGATCTCCATTCTCTATCCTTACTATTCACCAAAGAGCCAGGATCCCAAGCGCAACCTTCCAACACCATGCCATGAATTGCGTGACCGCCGTCTCTCGCAACAGCGGATGGTCGACGGAGCCAAAAACACTGGGCGGCAACATGTTAGGCTCGATTCGTCCAAGTGGGCTGCTGGAGCATGTGCAACCATCGGCTGTCTTGACTGACACTGTCAAGTCGCCCATGGCCACCATTATCATGCGCAGGCTCGGAATGTCCAGCAGGGCCAGCGGTTTCTTGTCGGAATGCTGAGTGATCCCCACAACGATCACAGCCACCATCAGTTTCGTAGGTCTCCACTATCTCTCGTGTCCGCCAAGTGGGCGCCTTGGTGTGCGAAATATGCCCTGGCATTAGCACCGGAGGCATCAATGGTAAGCCGACCCCTGTACACAGAGGACAACTATGAATCCTTGTCATGTTCAGGGCCTGTGGCACACGCAGATCTCTCTCTCTCCCACAATCACTTGCGAATAAGATGAAAACAAGAGTTACGCAGCTTACCAGCAATGATTAGCCTCTGCCCTGATCTAGATAGCCCTAACTTAGTCGGGTCCTCAGCCGTCAGCGGAGCCAGCATCACCTGCTAAATCGGAGCATGTTGCTAACAATAGCATGTCTCGGTACTGATCCTCTTGAGCATCAAACTGTCAACGCCTCTACTCCAAAGTCAAGTTTAGGGATATTACAAACACTTGTTCCTACGCCTCTTTTGGAGCGGCTCGCTATAGGCACAAGAAATCCCTCTCCTATTTTAATTAAGCAGCAATCGAGCCAGTCGGCAGTGGTAGAATTTTCTCCGACCGTGCTTACCCGTCGTGGGATTTCGGTATCGTCCGTGAGCACATGACTTTGTAGCGGCAAACACAAACGGTGGACAACAGCACGGCGGACTTGTTGGTGCCCCAGGACAAATGTATCATGTGTCGCGAAAGTTTAATAGTAAACGCTATAGTCTCAGAGGAGTCACCTCCAAGAAGGGTGGGAGAAGAAAACACTTTTCGCGAAAGAGTCAGCATACGGATGACATGAGTAGTCGACTCTACATCTCTGGCATATTCACAGACACACGTACTACTACTGCCAAGCATGACTGTTGTCAGAAAGTAAGTCGTCGTCGAAAAGACAACACGTTGCCGCTCTTTGTCCCGCGGCAGTAAACGGGCACTCCAACACGAGAAGAGCATTGGAATTTGCAGCCGCGGCCTGAGGCTTGTGCCCGGCAGCGCCCGGTAGACCTCTTTCGCGGCAAGCCTGATCCTTAGTCCAGGTGTGCCCCAGCCGCCTTCTGATCCTCTTTGCTCCCGAGACAGAAGGGCCGACCTTACCTGGTTAAATAAGATTCTGACATTTTTCGAGCGAGCTCATAGAGCCTTTGTATCTTATTTTGCATCGCACATTGTTGGCCATACTTTGAATCTATCAGTATCAAGAAAGACTACCGAAAAAAACACACGAGACAAGAACATGGACAGTATCTGAGCCTTGTTGTAAATACCGTCCTGGCTTCCTCGCAAAGACAACACAATTGACATGTGACCTCGTCATGACACAATCCCTTGCTCCTACCACAAAACTATGGAGAGAGACGCGCTTCTCGCGAGGAGGCGTCAGGTTAATCAGGGGCTCAGGTTAGTCGCCGACGTCCGGGACAACTAGCTCTCGGACTTCGTCTGTTCTGCCAGCAGTTCTGCCAGCAGCACAAAGCTGAGGAGTACATGTCACGGCCCTTGGTGGATTGCCGCCTAACAAGGAGGCAACGGATGGATAATGCCCCTACTCGCCGTTCAAATTTTGGTATACAACCGATCCAGCGTTTCAATCTTGAGTGGTGGTGAAGTGTACTTATAGATGTCTTAGCGATGAACTCTAAGACGAGTATATCTGTCTCCATCTCGACCGCGGCTGCTCTGCATGTATCCTATAAAACTTAACCTCACTCACGTCGAAATTGACATGGCAGTGTGCCTGCAACCCCTCACCCGCAAGTCGAGTTGTCAAGTGCAGTTCCGTGTGCACATCTTTTATTTCAACCAGTCTGGTGTTCTTGAATTGTCTGAGTGTCTAATCTAAGAACAACCACGCCATGTCTGGCCCTCCGAGCATAATATGTTATGCTCGCAACTCTCATGTTGGTTTACAGCTTCTGGTACTCCAGCTTGCCTTCAAGCTTCTTCGCCTCTCCGAGCTTCCGCACAGCCTTGTTGAAGTCATCCTGGTTCACAGCGTCTCTGTAGGCCTTGATGGCGAAGAGACCACTGTTGGTAGGCAGGTCAGTCGCTATTTTTAAATGGATGAATTGAGGAGAGGAAGGCTTACGCTTCTGTCACGACGTTTCGCAGATCAGCGCCGTTGAGCCCATCGCTCATCTTGACTACACTTTCAAAGTCGATGTCGCCCTCCGTCACCACACTCTGGGCATGGATCTTGAGGATCTCCAGCCGACCAACCTCGTTTGGCAACGGAATCTCAATCTTGCGGTCAAGACGTCCGGCACGCAGAAGCGCAGGATCGAGGGTATCCGGTCTGTTGGTGGCCATGATGATCTTGGTCTTGCCGAGGTAGTCAAATCCGTCCAGCTGGTTGAGAAGCTCCATGAGTGTACGCTGGATCTCACGATCGGCACTTGTGCCCTCTGAAAACCGCCTTCCACCAATGGCGTCGATCTCGTCCATGAAGATGATGCACGGCTCATGCTCCTTGGCGTATCCGAACATTTCTCTTATTAATCTGGCAGACTCTCCGATGTACTTGTCGACGATTGCGGACGACACAACTGTTTTGACGTGGTTAGCGGTTGACAGATACAGGCCAAGTAACATCAGCTAGATCGATGCGCCCCCAGACTCGGTACTCACCCTTGAGGAAATTTGTCTCGAGACTGCTAGCCACTGCTCTGGCCAATAGGGTCTTGCCTGTGCCAGGAGGTCCGTACAGCAAGACTCCCTTCGGCGGCTTGATGCCTACTCGGAGGAAGAGTTCTGGGTTCTTGAGCGGCAGCTCGATGACTTCTCTGAGTTCGCGGATCTGTTCGTTCAGGCCACCGATACCTGCAAAGCTGACCTGGCCGGGGTCTTCGAGGGACATGTTGTAGACGAGTGGGTCGACCTCGCGGGGCAGCATGCGCATAATGGTGAGCGTCGTCATGTCCAGGGCCACGCGAGTGCCTTGCTTGAGCTTCTCCTTGTCGACCTTAGACCTGCATCCGACAACGTAGCGGGGCCCAGATGATGCCTTGACAATGACTATACGGTGAGTTTGACACATAATGTTAGCAAAGAACACCTTGCTTTCCAGCCGGGAACTCTTGTCTGTGCTCGGCAGTGGGCGACTGCTTGAGCGGGGTCGTCGACGTACATCTCTCGTCGTCCAGCTGCTTGAGCACCTCGCCGATGATCTGTCCGACACTTTGCAGGGCCTTGATGTTCTCCTCGGTCTGGTCATAGTCTCGCTGCAGGCCTTTGATGTCTAGCCGCAGCGCCTTGAGCTTGGCCTCCCATTCCCGCGACTCGATGAGTTTAGACCGCAGCGCCTGTAGGGCGTGCTCTCGCTCTTGATCGGAGGACATAGTGTGATAGCGCAGGTGAAAGACACTTGGAGGGGTGGCACTGAGCGCAGCTGTCGTCTGCGCACAGTTGTCTCTTCGTGTGGGGTTGATGCTGATTGTGCGCTGGGCAGAGAAGACAGATTGTTGGCTGTTGGGTGCGTCGCGGCGAGTCGGCGTGTCGTGTGATGCTGGGTGCTGTGGGATGGTCGAGGCTGTCTTCGTGCAGTCCTCGCATTGAGGGTCCCGCTGTCGCTGTTGCGTCGACCGCCGGTGATGATGAAAGCTCCCGTTTGCCTGGAGCTCCCCTGGCAGGTGCGTGCCCAGGCTTCGGCTGTTTATGGACTAGCGTGGTATTGACCAGCCCACCACCACCAGTCCAACCCAAACCACCCCGACTTTGCGTGATGGAAGCACTACATTTGGAGGGTAAAGGGCAAGATCGATGCACAATGAATTGTGGGAGCTGTTAACATTTGCGTCCTCTTCTAATTATGATTTCTTCTTAGAGCAAGCTCGGCGGATTACAGCAACAACTTCACCAAATGCCTGAACCCATTCAACGTCTCGCGCCAAACACACGATCACCTCAGACCCTTGTAGACTGAAATTATGACTAGTGATGATATATTTGACGATATTATTTGATAGTCCTATCCAATTTATGCTTTCGTCATTCGTAGGTGGCGTGGTTATCGAGGGCCTCCGATATGGCGGTGCCCGCACGCTCGTCTGTATGCTAATGGGTATAAATATGTGCGTGTGCCTTTACGGCACGAGAAAGAAGAATCTTCACTGTCGCGGCCGTGTGCCTTCATGAGTTTGAGCGGTCATGAGTTACTCCACTCTGTGGTGATCTCTTCCCTGACCGCCTTGCACCACTTCCAGATTGCGGCTTCAAAGTCAACCCACACCTGACGGTTGCTATTGTAGACCACACCCATGACGTCGACCTTGAGCATGATCTCGAAGCGCAGCTCGGCCGCCTTGATCCAGAAGCGCATGTTCTCGGCGCGCCGATATGGCTTTTGCGTGTCGGTGTGGAATGATGGGATGGCGCCAAACCGTCGCGGAGACTTCTTGACAGCCGCGTTGTGTAGCTTGACCAACCGCAGACCATCTTGGAAGCTGGCCAGGAAAGGCGTAGGCACTTCATCTGCCTCGCTGATCGGTGTCCACGATGGGAACGGCTCGCCTTCGTTATCCATGGACCTGAGAAAGGCAATCTCTCTCTCAACCTCCTTGCCTGTCCAATCACCGTCAATCCAGCCCCAACGAGCTCGCTCGGCACGTTCGGCCTTCTCCATCGCTTCGTCTTTCTGAACCATGACTCTTATGCTTTCAATCCAGGAGCGCATCGTTTTGTCTTCCTCGTCTCGGATGCCGCCGGCGAAATCCCTGGTGGCCATGTGCTTTAGCACTTCCATCACACCCAAGAGATCTGTGCGAATCGCCCGCTCAGACTTGATAGCGTCCAAACGGTCTGGGTACTCGTGTAATGTGTAGTACATTTTCGCGGCGCGGATGGCCAGCGTCATGACGTCGAGAACCTGCATGCCCTGTAACTCAAACCATCCCTGGGCATTGCTTGGAGACGGGACATCCGCTCTTGGTGGCGTGTCGTTAGGTTCGGCCATCGACTTGTCCAAGCTGATCATGGCTGTGTCTAAAGCTTTATTAAGGCGCAACTTGAGCACGTCTATCGTTGGTGGTCTAGATACGGACCTGTCGCGATGTATATATGTGCTTGTTGTGGGAGGGGGGATCTCTGGATCTGGCGCTTCATATTCGTCATAGTAGAATCCATCATGGTCTTCGGTGGGCGATTCTACCATCGCCCCGTCAAAGGCATGTGTGGTGGCCTCAGCACTGCTCTCGAATGCAAGATCTGCCGAGTCGCTGTTTGAGGACCTCGACTTTGAAGGAAGATATGTTGAGGGGTCGAGATCGGACAGGTCAAGAGTGGCGCGGGGGTTCTTCTTGCGGGCGAACTGCCCGCCTTTGCCGTCTAGTAAACCGGTCCGCGCGAAGTAGTACTGAAGGTGGTTGATGCTGCCCAAGCTCAGCACGCTCTCTCTCTGCTTCGCGCTGGCTGCAAAGTCTGTGGCCTGGGGCCGGGAGTAACCCCTCCGCTTAACGGCCTTATCGAAGCTTACGGTAGACTGGCGGGATGAGGCGAAGCTCACATCCGACAGGCGAGAGTAGCTTGCTGACGACTGCCTAGAGAAGGCACCACTGCTGCTCACTGAGTCTCTGAACGAGCCGTCAGTGCTAGACGCACATGACTCGCCCGACAGGCTGCGGTCGACGCGCAGTCTCGAGTGCATAGCGACAGACGGGGTCGTCTCGGGCGACGGGGAGTCACGGCGAAGCGTGGGTGTCTGCTCGCTAGATGTCGCCATGTTAGGCGCGATGCTGCTGGGTTCGACACGGGGTGCTGGTAGCTGCCGGCTCGAGGCGGATCGCAGCGCTGAGGTGAAGTGTGCGGGTTTCGAGATGTGCGATGCTGAGGCTGGTGGGAAGCAGGAGTAATGTCGAACGATGAGCGAGGGCGAGGCGTAGACCATGAACAAGAGCAAGCAGCAGATGGAGCTGACGGCGATGACGGCGACGACGAGGCCGGAAATGAGCGTGGTTTGAGAGCTGGTCGTGCCCTGGGCTAACGAGGGCCAGTTGCTCGTGAGGGCTTGGGGTTGCCAGCCTGGCTCGCCTGGATCGGCCATTGAGGGGACAGGGCTTCGCGCAGCTGCTGCTCAAGTGGTTAATCTTATTAATCCCACCGCGGAGTAGGGGTGGTGCTGGGGTCCCATGTGTGGAGCGCGGGAGGCCGTTAATTTAATGGATGTGAAGTGGTGCATCATGACATCCGACCTGCAGCACGGGCATGAGCTTCATCTCGCCGGCGACCCTTCTGGTTCCCGTTGGCTACGGATGCCAGAGGCCGAGAGGAAGTCCCCCAGTCCGAGCCAGCATCATGACGAGCTTCATTCCTCCGGGGCTGCTGGCTAGCTATCCATTGGGGAGCCGTGAAAGCGATCGGTGGCTAGACTCGCGATGCTGTAATCTCACAGGCAGAAGCAGGATGCCAACTGTCGATTGTCATTTGTTGTTGTTCGAGCCATACGTATTAATGTCCCGGCAACCGGTTGAGTACCTTACGGTATGCAAACAACATTCCTCAACACAAAGGCAAGTCTGGCACTGCTCTATCCCTGCCTGTCGACGTCGGCATCAGCGTGGTGCACAGACGAGCTTCTGGATCACACCCATTCCGATTCCGTTACGTGTCATCTTTTCTAGATTAATGAATCTGTACGGAGTATCACGGATCCGTGCGCTGGTTACGAGCGATCAATGTGACCCCCGCATAAGACGCGTCGCGAACCATAGCTGGCAAATCTTATAAGTCGGCTGACCGCGGCCGCCTGATCGAGGTTCGTTGTCTGGCTTTCATCGCATGCATCTTTCGAACATGCCCGGCGAGATGGGCTGATCCTGGCTGAGCTCGCCCGGGCTATTGGCAGTGGCAAGCATTATTGTGATTGAGCTGGCCCGAGGCCTTGACTAATGGGTTGATTTGAATTCCGATGTGCCGCTGGGCTTAAACTCGGATTCTCGGCGTCGTTGATTCTAGTAACTTACTCCGTACTTGTCTTATGATACTCCGTACTCAGTACCCCGTACCGTTCATACGTTTCATCAAAGCGCAAACTCGCACCATGTCAGGGACGTGTCCAGACGGCAAGTGCCAGGCACCAGCAACGTCAGAGCGGGGCACAAAGTCTGACATTAACGAGGTCGGCATATGTATTACCAATTGTACACCCGTCCACGCCACTACTCAGTAGAGCCAGACGGCTGTCTTCCAATTGATCCGACTGCAGCCTGCCCAGGTGGACCTGCCCTGGTGGACCTGCACTCACTTGCAGGCTTCCACGAAGCAGGTAGGCAAGTTCGAGATTGGAAGTGCAGCAACAAGACGCATGCGCAGAACGCTATCGACCTATGTACTCGGTGGCACCTGACTCTGTAATCCATATATTTGGTTGCAATCTTGCCGGCCCCGGCCCGATCCCTGTCAAGGGCCTGCCATTTGTGGTCATGGCCATGGCGAGCAAGGCTCCATGCCGCAGATGCAGTCCGTGATCCATGTGAAGTCGCCCTCAGCCAAACAACTTAGATTCCACGGGTGACGGGCGGACACCCCCAGTCTAGGCACGCGTGCGCAGCGCAGTACTCTGAAGAGCCTACGGAGTACGGAGTAGGCGCATCGCATCCTGCCGGGTCCCCTATTGTCGAATCCGGCACCAGTGGCAGCGCGTGCACCGCACGCTGACCTCTCTGATCCACCTTGCACCACCTTGCGCCGCGCCGCCGCCCACTTGCAAGCACCGCAAGCACTTGCAGGAGCTCGACTCAGGCTCTCGAGCTGTCGTCGCCAACCACACCCATACTTGCCATACTGGTACCTAGCAGCAAACATCCCGTCCTTCCGGCTGGTCATCGCGTCGAGGCCACCGAAGGGGCCCCCAATGACGGACTCGTCCTCGCTTTTCCCCTCGCAGACTGCCTCTCCATCCGTCCAGCCAGGATCGGCGTCGCATGTCTCCCAGGATGCCAGCTCGCTGCCTCCCGAAATTGTCACTTTTAGCTCTGCCGACAACCTCCCAATCGATCTCCAACTCGATAATCCTGCCAGCCCGCAACGCACCGACACCCTCTCTCTTTCACGGACGCCCTCGTATTCCCGGAAGCCTTCGCCCGGCTTAGCAGCACGACTCAAGGCTCTCGGTTTCGGTTCTACCAGGACGCCCTCTCCCTCTTCGTCGCCCGCCCCTACGAGCAACCCCATAGGCCGTCTCGACGAGTACCAGCTGCGCCAACTCGACCAGCAGCACCTCAGCAAATCCGTAGACCCTGTCGTCGAACGTCGCGGTCGCCCCTGGAAGGGGCCAGGCGCGCCACTCCACCGGTTCAGATCCAGAGCGTCCGCGCGCAACAGAAGCGTGGAGTCCAGCAGCAGTGGCAGAGAATCGCTCGTCTCAGACGAGCCAGACCTGCTGCCCGAGATAGTACAGATCACGCCGCTTGACATGGACAGTAACAAGTACCGGCTGCCCGATCATACGAATGGCAATGGCACCAAGGCTCAGCTGGACGTCCGGCGCGACCACATAGCTCGAGATACCCGGCCACCGGATGTCGAAGAACATCGGGAGGAGGCAAAGGATGAGGAGATAGAAGAAGATGACGAAAGTGATCAATCGAGATCTCGAGCACCATCTCCACCACCCAAAGACACGCCCCCGTTGGACACGCCTTCGTCCTCCGACTTTGTCCCAGATCAGTCGTCATACTTCAACCCCCTAGGTCTACAAAGGACTGGGTCAATCTACACGATATCCCGCGCCTCGTTTGCCAACCAACTCGCTCAGCTGACAGCGCTCCAGCTGCCTGATGCCGAGTTACTTTCAAGCAAGGTTGCTGCCATTCCGACCGCACAATCCGCCTCAAATGCGCTGATTGGCGCCGCCGAGCAGATTCGCAGCTGGATCTCGAAAGCAGCTGAGGTCATAAGCGGTTTGGACAGCGAGGATGACGTCGAATGGGCGGCAGCAGGTGGTAGGGAGGGCTACGAAGAAGTTGAGAATGCCATTACAAGATTTGAACAGTTGATCAACGTCTATGTCAGCTCAATCGAAGAGTTGCAGAGCCGTCCAGACATCGCTACCGTGTCTGGCAACGATCTGACACAAGCTGTCATGCAGATGGACTCGATCATGCGCGAATGGCGGGCCATTCGTACCACCCTCAACAATGTCAAGAGCCAGGTCGATACCGCGATGGAATGGGAGGAGCTATGGAACATGGTCCTTGGCGACATCCAAAACGAAATGGACGATCTTAGCCGGCTAGTGTTTGAGATGGAGGAGAGGCGACACAAGTCCGTGATGGCAGCAGCGGGCAGTGACGGCGGGGTAGACATCGGCGATCTGGCTACCATTGTCGAAGAAACACCACCAGCTGTGGCTCGCAACAACAGATTCAGTGTTTCAACTTTCCCCCCCACTCCCAGTTCTCCTGGCACGCCGACGCTATCACAAGACGACTCAAGTCTGCTTGCCCTCTTTGCACGCATGCAACCTCTTCGTGCCTCCCTCGACTTCTTACCAATGAGATTATCCGTCTTTGAGGCCAGGGCACAGAAAGCCTTCCCAACGGCATGCGAGGAGCTCGAAATGCGACGGACGGGGCTCGAAGGTAGCTACAAGAAGCTCGAGAAGGACGCCGACTCGTTGCGAAAAGAGCTTGGGGAGGACAAGTGGGTTCTCGTTTTCCGGGGAGCAGGCAGACAAGCCCAAAAAATGATTGAGTCTGTCGATCGAAGCATGAGCAAACTACGCGAAAGTGTTGACCAAGGCCTGCAAGCCTCGAATCCGTCTGTTATGGGCAAGAAGATTGAGAGCTACGAGGCGAAGAAAACACACTACGGTCCCGCAATCGAGCGTGTGCTGTCGATCATTGACCGTGGCGTCAAGGATCGTCTCACTGTCAACGGCGAAATCCTCCGCCTACACACTGAGATGCAGTCGAAATGGGATGAGGTCAGGGAGCAGATGTTCGAGTTTGATGTAATTTTGGAAACACTTCACGCGGACCGGAGAAGCCAGCATCTGCGCGATTCCATCTCAAGCATGTTGTCGAACGACCAGTCAAGTTTCGGAAGCGGGATCAACACCCCAGGCAGCTCGCCACCCTCATCAGTCATCATGTCGGGCTTGGGCATTGATCCCATCACGCCGAATGCGAGGTCGAAGAGCCGCACTCCTAGCTTGGGTAGCAGTCTACCACAACCCCAATTCGGGCGGCGCACAAGCTCGCATCTCGCCACACCGCAGCCTCGACGACCTCTCAACTCTCGACTGACAACGATGTCCTCACCGGCCGTTGGAGAGTCTCCAGCACGCAGCGGCTCAATAACACCCATGGGCTCTGGACCACCAAGATCCGCCTCGAGGAACGCCGATAGTCGGCCTCGTTGGAGTGCATCTACCAACACGACGAAGTCAGATCTTGGCCATAATTTCAAGCCATTGTCGCTTACCACACCTAGCCCCTATGCAAGAAGCTCCACGCCCCTTCATTCAACATCTTCATTGGCCGCAACATCACGAGACTCGAGACTGCCAATGCGCAGCCCATTGGGGAGAGAGGCAACAGCGTCGCCAGTACTGGAGCGAACACCTTCTAGAAGAGGCGGCTCGCGGCTTAGCTTCAGAGATCGCATGGCGGCATCGCCCGCGCCACCATATGTGCAGTCGACTTTACCCAAACCACGGCTCACAACCCAGGCTTCAATGTCTTCGCTGACTAACAGACGAGCCTCATTCCAACCTCCAAGGCTTCAGGAGACTATGACAGAAGCCAAGCAACGCCCTGCGAGTTCACTGTCTCTAAGAAGACGCAGTAGTCTGCTACCAATGCCGAGGGCTACAAAGGAGGTGGACAATGGCCGGGAAAGTCCACAGGCCTTGGCGGGTGCTCGTGTTGCCATGCGTCGGGGTGCGAGCACAGCTGAAGCCAAGAAGGACAACAAGCCACGCTGGTTCTAGTGACTGTCCTGCAAGGCAAAGGTGTACAATTTGGTTCCAGACCGCTGTTCCTGATACCCTCCTGTCTTTCTGTTGTTTTTTTCACCAAGTAGTGCACACGGCTCCTGTTGCTCGGTCCGAATGGTCTTGGACGGGGTTGTCGGCGGAGACGTTGCACAAAGAGGCGTCTAGATTGTTGAGCATGTTGCTTATATTAAGGGCTCCCCGGTGTGGGATCAATGTCATACTATGTTTCTTAGCGCTGTAATAGTGGGCATTGGAGTCATTGTGCATTTCTACATCCCGGAGGCCGCTCTCGCGGCATGTTTTGTGCTGGGGCGTGGGATTTGTACCTGATAGGATAGGGGGTGTCGCGATTAATGTTTTGTGCATCTTGCTGCCGTTTAAGGACACGACACCGAATGTCGTTTGTATACATATAGATCTACACCACCATGATGGGGCAAAAGGCACGGCCATGGTGTAGAGAGCAGTCGTGACATTCACGTGTCAAGCAGCACATGTCCATTTCTTACGAGATCCCAGAGTAACAAAAAAAATTAAATTCAATGGCTAATTTGCTTGCTAGTTTGTTTTGTTTTGTGAATAGGTATCATCAGTTTCGTCTCGTAATTTCGTGTGTGTGTGTGTGTGTTTATTGTTGTGTTTCTCGTCTCCTTCGTAGAGACGTAGTGTCTTGACATGAACAAGGCGTCTGATGTTGTTTGATAGGTTTGATGGGTTTGGTTGACAAGGTTTATAGGGTTTGGATCTTGGGATAAATGATGTGACAAAGGAAAAGTGGTGCATTGGCATCATGTAGCCAGGTTAAAAAGGATAATGTGTAGACAATTTAGGGTTCACCTCTTTAACAACGGAGAAAAACGAATGGGGAAAGAGGAAAGCTTCCAAAATGTCGACTTAGTAAGGGTTCCTTGCACGGTCGCACTCCTCAAGGAACCGGTATACACCTTCCACGCCCTCATAACTCTCATGACTGCTGCTGCTGTCCCCACCGAACTGGTGGGATCCAGGTCGCGGCTGCGGCGGGCGAGGACGGGACATGCTCTCGTAACCCTCGAGCAGCTCGCCGTAGCTGAGCGAGCCGGACGACGAAGAGGGCGACGCGAGCCAGGGTTCGCGCTGGACAATGTCGCTGTAGCCGTCAAACATTGCGGCGATCTCGTCCTCGTCGATCTCGCTGCTCTCGGCAAGGGAGTAGTTGTCATCGAGGTAAATTGGCGAGGGCGCAGCAGCTTTGCGCAGGTGCTTCTTGGCGGCGGCGTGTCTTGGCTGGCTGTCGTCTACGCCGCCGCTGTTGTCCATTACGGTCGACGCAAAGGGGAACTTAAGCGCCACGGGCACGCCCGCGGAGACGTCAAAGTCCGGGTCCTCGGTAATGACGCCGCGCGTGAGGCCGAGGTCGGCACACAGAGCCTCGACTGTGTCGGCATCCACACCGGGGAACCGCACGCGGAGGACATGGCCGCCCTTTTCGAGCTGGACGGGTAGATCGCCAAGGGCCGAAAGCCTTTGCAGGTCGGCGAGGGTCGTGGCGAGGTCCTTGAGGGCGCGGGCAAAGTCGCCCGAGAGCACGTCGAGGAAACCCTCGGTGTTGATGCTGGCGTTGTCGACGATGGCGGCGGTGGCGGTGGACGGGAAGGGAAGGCGGCGGAGAGAGGACCGAGGGCGGTAACGGTGGGGTTGAGCGGAAAGTCAAGGTTGGAGCCGGGGGCCTGGCGGGTGGCGGAGGAGTACGAGCACGCCGAGAGCTTGCGCATGGTCTCGTCCTGGATGGCCGAGACGGCACGGAAGCGAGCCTCGCCGCGCGAGTTGACGCCGTCGAACTGGGCTTTCTGGCCCGAGATCCAGAAGGCGCGGACAGCCTGCGAGACGTTCTGGAAGACCTGGGCCTGGCTGGTTGGACCGTGGGAGAAGAACCGGGCTCCGCCGACGCCACCTGACCCGAGGCCGTAGCCGCCCGCGGAACGGGGGAGGGCACCTCCCGTGAGGTTGGGCCGCAGGGCGTTGGCGAAGGGAGTACGACCGGGGAACTGGGAGACGGCCTGGCCGACCTTTGACTTTAGGAACTTGGAGTTGTCGAGGCGTGGGCCGGCTCGGACGGTGGAGAAGAAGCGGGCGGCGGCGGCGGCGGCCCTGCTGCGGAAGCCGTGGCTCTTCTGCTGACGGAGAAAGGCCACGGGGTGGATGGGTTGGCGACGCGGCGGGCTGGCACGGGCAAGGGCGGGCTCGAGAGCCGTCTGGACGGGTCTCACGAGCTTTGCCCGTAACACCTTGCCCGCACGCGAGGCAGCGATCCGGACGACCCGCATGGCAGCGGGTGCCCAGATGCCACCTGCGGCATTCATGGTGACAACGAGTATGGGCGGGTAGTCGTCCCCAGGATAGTGGGGATGTTGTTTCGGATGACCAGAGTTGAGTCTTGGAGTTGGAAAGGTCAAGAAAGCACTGCGGGAAGCCACGGGTGGCGGTATGCTCTAATACGCACGACCATAGGACGGCGTCTCCGTGGCAGGCGGGATGCCTCAGCCCGGAGCAGCTCGGCCGGCGGCCTGAGGCGACCATCCGCGTGGAGCCGGGCTCAGCTCAAGCGAATGGCGAGCTCTGGGAGCCCGAAACGCTCCAGCGCCTGACACGCTAGGGTGGTGTGGCGCAGCGCGATTGGGTCGCCACAGCTGCACGACTGGCCTGTGCTTTCCTGCTCGCTCCGAGGCGGGGCTTTGCGCAGCTGTTTCTCGGTCGAGCCACAACTCCGCAGCTCTCCACTTTGATAATTTTCTTCCCTTTTATTCGAGCTTCGCTTTTTCTTTGCTGCGGCACATTCTCTTCCCTCCCGCCCATGTTCAGCCAGCGCATTGCGCAGCAACTCGCAACCCGATGCCCCTATGGGCACGACGCACCGAATGCACACGCGCGTCATCATGTCTGACCGGCGACTTTGTCCATCGTCATGGCGCGCGTGCTGCATCCGGCGTCCTGCTGTCACTGTAAGTCAAGCCAGGATCTCTACGGTCACGAACAACAACCATCCGACTCTGCGATGACGAACAAACTTCTGAACAATCCAATTCTTACTACATCATGGGGATTCTTCTACAATGTAGAACTACCCTGAGCAAATTCATCTTCACGTCAAATTCTATTCGATGGTTGCGGTCTTTGTGCTGACATTGAAAAGATGATTGTAGATATCCTGTCATGTTTCTTTTTTTTTTTTTTTTTTTTTTTCCAACAGTCGTCAGTCTACAGACATTCAAAAGGTAAGCTATCAATTGCATTCGTGACACGCCAACGCACCGTCCTGGACCAACCCACCCGTGAGGGGTGATGATGAAAATCAACAATTCTAGGGAATTCCTCATTCAGAATATACTATGTAGAACTTGTTTAGTTTCAGCCTTGTCTGACCTCACAACCAACACAACTTCGCTGTCGCCGATCGCAATTATTGGAGCAACAATGCTAACTCTGCTCTCCGCCTCAGGTACATCTTCACTCATGCTGCTCTCGTGCGCTGTCCACTCCCAAGCGACTCCGAAAGTCTATTTCACCATGAGGATATCTTGAACGAACGGGCGGACATAAACGAATCCGGGCGTCCCTTCTCGTCAAACACAAGACTTTACAAACCTTGTGGGGTCGGGTGCGCGCGGAATTCTTGTTGAGACTTCGTCAGCTGATCGTGTTGCCAACACGGCACTACTTTTGTCGACTTGGAGTTGTCAAACAGCGACTATTGTGGGATTACCTGTGGCTAACTTGTCGACATTTTGCAGGTAATACCATGCGCGCACACTCGAGATGCTATGTTCCAGCGGCTAGATGATGATCATTCTATATTCACACTGTTTGATCCTCCTTCGGGGGGCAATGATGTTTACACAAAATCTGATTTAATGAGGTAAGTTCAGCCAAACAACGTCCTGGTTTTATTCTGTGATCATAGAACGCTAACTTGTCATCTTCACAGGCTGACATATGCTGCTTGCAACCCCACTGTCTTCACGGGATTTTTCCTCCAAGACTTAATTTGCTGACTCAATTGGCACAGGTAATCGACTTTCCAGATTTGGCGTGCATGAATAAGTTTTTGTCACGAGGTTAGTACTGCTCGCTGTTGCACCCCAGAGCCCTCACCACTACACCACCCTATTCCTCCCACCCATGCCTTGCGGATGATACAAACCTGCATTTCATTCGGAGTTTATTCCATGATGAGATTTGTGTTTTTACACCTTGGAGAACTGAAAAGGCACATCACAAACACACCCTGTTGTCGTTGGTTATCAGCCTTACCCAGCACCGCGAAACTAATGCGTTGTCTAGGCCACACCGTTCGATCTTTAAGAATTCCCTGTGTTGCCGGATCGGCTTATCCGCCCCGAGATAGCATCGTTACAATTGATATCAATGCACCTATCCATGAAACATTTCTAACGCCTGAATGTGATTGGCTGATTGCACGAGGAGCCCGAGCCCGAGCGATTTGCGTGGCGGGCATGCCGAGTGGATTCAGGGTCCGAGATGGCACCAACGTTGTGGTGATGTCAAAGATCTCACGCGGAGTGACATGCCGGCATGCTGGCAGGGTCCTCTGTGGGGTCTGAGACGCTTGAACAGTGGAGCCTCTTCCTGACCTTTGCATCATCACTATGCCCTCGCATGTGGCCCTGGGAATCTAGCCCTCTCGTCTCGTCATCGCGCCAAACTCAAAGGAGCCGGCCGCGACTAGCGGCGATCGAGACGGTGCTATCATGCTGGTCATGATCATGATGGGCAGACAGCAGCAGCGGGCGTTCCTATCGCTGCCATTGCCGACTCGATGGCCCTACTATGTACCTGGTCGGTTGCTCGCTATCTCGCAGCGTATTGTTGAACGTTTCCCGATCGCAGCAAGATCGCCATGCATGCTCATCGAGAGGCTCTGGCCAGAGGCTGATCGGGAAAGAACATGCTTCGGAGACAGGGCCGAAAGCCGTGCCTGCCTAGTCGAGTCTGTCCCGTCTTCAGTTCCGGTTGGCATTGACATCTACAGCTCCTCTTCTTGTGGTCGTCTCCTTAGCTACAAGCGAGCTGTCAAGGCGAAGAAGAATAAGTCATCTGCGCTCAAGTGCTTTCATGGCGAAATTCCTCGTTACAGTACCCTCCATCGACCTCGCCCAAACGCGACACAACTTTGTGGGCGGCGAGGGGCGGGTAGGTTTCCCCAGACAGCCTCCAACTCCAGCCTCCGGAGGCGACAAGGTTACGTGCCAAGACGGCCGGCCCCACCGCCCGCTGGTGAGCGTCATCACAACGACCATCCCACACCGAATAGGGCCAGCTCTCGATTGGCCCGTCCGCAGATCAAGCTTCCCTCATCATGGCGTGGGCGGGGATTTAGTGGTGCCACATTGGCACACTCGGCACACACTGTATGCGTATGTTTGTGTGTGGGTGGGTGTGGGAGTATGCTGAGTCGCGGGGAAGAGGGGACAGTCTGCATTAGACCCAAAGCCCCAATCGAGGAGGGGGGAGGGCAGTAGGATGAGGAGGAAAGGGAAGGGGGAAAAGGCGATGGTGTCAGTGGCTCGCCCGATGATCAGGACAGGCATGGAGAATCACCCCATCGATGGCACCAAGGAGCGGCCAGTGATCGATCACAAGGTCGATTCTGGACATATAAGTGTTGTGCTCTCCCTCTCACTTCAGGTTTGACTTTCTCCATCATCATACGCATACAGACTCAAGACCATCCAACTCACGAGCAATCCACAGACTCCTCGACCCAGGCCACTTCCACACACACACACACGCACACACATACACTCCAGTCAACATGGACAACAAGCCCACCGAGCAGCAGGCTTCGCCCTCCCGCCGCCGGAGCTCAGGCCCCTCTTTCGAAGGCCTCATGGCCCTGAAGCGCGACAGCGACCCGGCCAGCATGGCCCGCCGCCAGTCCCTCCACGACCAGAAGCCCCAGGCTGGATTCTTCGGCTCCATGTGGCACAAGTACGTCTCTCTCTCTCTCTCACTGCCAATTCCACCACCACGAAGATCCTTGGTGCTGACTTGCTTCCGCCTTCTCCAGCTTCACCCGCGGCCCTGGCAGTCCTCCCAAGTAATCCATCACACCATCGAGCTTGAGTGAACGCGTCACTTAGGGATCATTTTTTTGTACATATATATCCTTTGCTGCAACGTCATTTGACATTATGCGGGAGCACAGCGCAGAAGGCCATCGAGCCTTCATGACGAGCGCAGCGGAGCATTGGCGAATCGGGTCACACAATAGCTTTTTACCAGACTGGAATTTAAAATCAATCAAGACGATGATGATAACCAAAAAAAAAAAACTTACAAAAAGTTCAATCCTGGCAGTCGAGATGATTTATAAATCACGTGAATTGTACGATTATTCGTTCGACGGATGAGTGTTAAATTAACCAATGGCTTGGCTGTGACCCTCGCGCAAACGTTGGAGAGGACTTTGAAACACATGAAATCATGATTTCAAACTGATGCGCAAGGTTGAGTATGATGAAGATGGTAGTGTTTTTAGATAGGCGGAGGCTACCCACAAAAGAGAGAGAGAGGGAGAGAGAGAAAGTGTGTTGTGTGTGTAAAGTACGTTTTCCTACATTTACACAGAGGCAACACTCCGTTCGAAGCCACCCTTGTGAATAGATAGACCCGCCTAGAGCAACATCAAACATCACCAGGGAACCGGATAAATACATATATCCATGCATGAACCAAATCGCGTGTCAGTCTCCTCTTGGCGAATCCAAAGCCGCACCCGAGACGACGAGAGAGATCAGATATGTGATCGGGCACATTCAACTTTTTGAGGAGAGCGGGCAGTGGCCCCCAAGGCACCAAGGCCACAACCAAGAAAGTTAGCCATACCCGTTTTCCTTTCTGTCGGGCTGAGAGCCCGCCAACAAAGAACCAACGACGGGACAGTGACAACCCCAGACATGTATTTGCAAGTTTCCATTTCACACATGGATGCAACTTGCACCTCGTCACAGAACCTTACGGCAATATACCAACCCTTTTGCACACAAGAGGAAAAAGAAAAAAAAGATCTCCCAAGGCAGACGTAAAAGCACCGAAAACCCACAGAAACAAGGGGTTTTGTTTTGGGAGGCAAATGTCAGATTGTCCTTCGCTCTCGTCCTATCATCCTGTAAATATCCGTGGTTGTTGTTGCCCTGAATACAAGAAGAAAAGAAACCAGAAAACCTCTGCTGCCTCCCCATTGGCATTTTCATCTCGACTTCGCAGGTGTTCGTTGTCGTACGTTGAGAGTTTTTTTTTATGCTGTTGTTTCTCGATGTGGCCTTATTTGTGTGCTGAATGTGGCCCATGTTGTTCTTGCTGTTGCGAATTGGGTGCACGAGAAAACAAACTTATGTATAATCACGCACAAGAGATTGTTGTGTGCGCATGTACACTACTCACCTTTTCCTCTTTTTCTTCTTTCCCGTCCGAAAAATGTCCCATCTCGGGCCGTCTCTACTCGTTAGACTTCCTCTCGTCCTCTTCCGAACTAATAATCAAATAAAAGGAAGGAGAAGCAAAAGTAACTAGAAGACCAAGCAAGAGGAGAGGATAAAAGAAAAAAGAAAAAAGAGGAACAGTATATACCCGGAATATTCAAAAGTCTGCAAGATTAGCAGGCTAAACTATCGCGCTGGGGGCTCATGGGATATCCGAGACGAAAAGAGGGTCTGAGAGTGAATGACACCCCCTCATCTTCCGCTCTAGACATCAACCGTGGGAGACGCGACCAGCCCGAGCCCCGCATGCCCTCTCCCCTGCGCGTGGGCTGAAAGCACACACGAAGGGGACAAGGGCTTTTTGATCCCATCTACACCTTCTTGTTCCCCAACAAGCGCCTTCCGGGTGGCCCACCTGTGGAAATGATGGGCCAGGCGGCTGAATCCGTGGCACGGATGGTGGGTTGAGGCCACAGGCCAGCCGCCGGCGCTAGGGGGACGGGTTCTCCTCGGCCGAGTCCGAGATGCTGGCTCCGGAGCAAAGTAGCTTTTCTGCCACGAGGTCTGTAGGTGTCGTCGGACAGCGAGAAAACTGGTTTGAGGGTGTTTGCTTTCCTCTCTGTCATACGTGTCCCTGCATCCGGGCATACTTGCTCTTACTATCGCGCTTATCTCCTTCAGAAAGAACCCAAGTTTAGGTGAGCCACAGGTCTGGCCCGTGAGAAAAACAAACCACAACTCCATCGGAGTAGGGTAATACCGATTATCAACACGGACGAGGCCCCAAGTCGCCCAGGCATTGCCGGGGCGTCTTGGTCGTGGTGGCAGCGCGAACGGCAGACCAAACCTTATGGATATCGTAAAAACCAAAAAGCATCATGTAAATCCACTGTCAAAACAATAAAGTCAACAGATGCCCTCTGGCCGATCTCCATCAATGGTGGAGTTTTTTTTTTGTTGTTGTTGTTGTCGTTGTTGTCAAGTTGAACGGTGTAGTGCAGCCATCAGCGACTTTATACATTATCGTCTGCACCTGAGTTCGTTTGTGGGGCCTGACGCGTCCCATCCAGACAAGCAGGTGTGCGCCTGGACGGGAGGTGATGGAGGCACCAATATCGTGGAGTCTCTTGACTCGCTGAAATCGTGGCAGCAGTCTGGCGAGGAAGTCGCAGAAAGCTTGCCACGGGCAACATGGCTGTCGGTCTCCGAGAAGACCAGTGTACCCAAAGGTAGCCAATGCGAAATGCCGTGCGACTGCAATGGCTTCTCGTGTCGCAATCCGTAGCGGCGGGTTCGTTCCAGCAGGGAGCGGGTCGTTGTCGTCATTCTACTAGCACGCGAGAATTATCTGCTCTGGTGTGCCGTGGAAAGGTTGAAAAGGCTTTTTATCGTTGGACCCAGGACGAAATTGGGATCTTGAAATCTAGCAAACAGTATCGATACCTAGCAGCCCAAGTTAGCGCGCAGTGCCACCAGAGGCCCGGCGAGTATCGCTGGAGCGCACAAAGCAGCCTGGCTTGCACTTACATATCATATGTGCCCGAAAGCAGAGGATCCCAAGGCGATACCAATGCAAAGCCATCGTGAGATAGACTCATATCTTGCTTCGTAGGAATTAAGACATGCAGCTGAGATCGTGACCGAGTGGAGATTATGTAAGACATATTCTAACACAGGAAAGGATTATGGACTTCGTCGAGACCGAGACGGTCGTCGTTCCACATAAACAGCCGTGCAGTTTGTTTTCTGGTATCAGCGCAACTCCGGTATTTTATGCAAAGATCGTGCATTATTGTCGCTGATGAAACAGGGCGAAACTCGAAAGGGAAACCTCGTGACGCCATAATTGTAACTTGGTGCTCGTGGGCAATGCATTCTCGTGTGAACAGGACACGATGGAGGGTGGGGATAAAAGCAAGGACCCAATGCTGGCGAAGATGAGACCGAGAAAGATTGTGATGTCGAATGTATGTTGAGCATTGTTGCTGTTCGTGTCGTTTCGGGGAGGAAGAAGAAACAGTCGAGAAGCACAAGCAAAAGAGCAAATGCATTTGACCAGGACGCCGACAAGTTGGAGATGAGACGTGACTCCCGCGACTCCGAGGGCCTTTTTCCGTCATGCCCAGGACGAAGACGAGACTAGCAGGGCGGTCCAAGATCTGGCATCGGTCGAGTGATGCAGTCTCGCCGGACGCTCGGCAGAGATGGTCGACTACATGTCGTCAGGTGAGATGGGCGGGCACCAGCGCAGGCTTCTGATGAGAATCAAGATGAAGGGGCAGGGAGAAGCAGTAGTAGGCGGGGAAGGCGGCTGGTATTTAAGACAGGAGCAATCTGAGCAGACGAGCAGTGAGGAGAGCCTAACGCGACAGCTTGTTGGAGAAGAGGGGGGGAGCTTGATCGGCCTGGAGCTAGAGCGTGCTCAAGTCCGGCCAGCGGAGCCTTGAACCACACAGGCCAAGCAACTTTGGAACCTGGAAGGCAGACAACTAGTCTTCTACACCTTGTACCGACCCCACTTGCGACTGCGGAGCATGAAAGTACCCTTTAAAGAGGTCAGCTGGACGGCATCAGCCAGGTGCCAGAATATGCTTGATGGCCTCGGGAGGAATTCTTACCGGGCACGCAGACAGTGCCGACAACAAGCACTGGTGTCGTGTTGAGACTGCTGACATGTCCCCTGGCACCTCTGCAGGTCCCTGCGCAGAGTCATTTGCCGTTGTCCCTGCCAGGCCATCGGTCGGGGACACTGATCAACCAGCACCTTGTTCTCCATGGACTCGTGGTCGTCCAATATCGGGGCACTCGAGATCATGTCCCTGGGCTAATTACATGCTTGAATTGCCAGAGATCCTGCTGCACGTCGGCGTCTGCCATCATTACAGGCCAACTTTGCTTATGGCTAGCTGCTGTCGCAATGCGGTTTCGGGTGAGATGCCATCATCCCCACAATACATGGCTGCTCGAGCGCCGCCATTGACAACTCTCGTCGTCATCGACTTGTGTACATCAACCCTTTCCAGGCACAGCTCACAAGGTACGCTCAGTAGCCGTTAGGTTCGTGCATGAGCTAAGCTGGAGACGAAAGAGCATGACTCCATAAGTGGTTACGTAGCTGAGACTCCCGTGCTGAGTATATATCGAGGCTCCGCACTCGAGCTTTTGACGTTGGGCATCTCCGTCCACCACCAGATCCATAAGTGCAAATAATACTGTCCCACGCTCCAAGACCACCGACCACGAATACCCTTTCCCATACGATTGCAGCAAACCATGATGAATGCCTCAAGAACAACCGCCAGGCTTGCCGCCCAGGCTGCTCGCACGACGACTCGGCGAAGCTATGCCACAGCCGAGCGCCCGCCTCTTGCACACGGTGGGAGCAATAGAAACGTGTAAGTCGTCAGCCAATTCCCGAAAAATACTCGGCATATCGGACAGCCCAGAGCCCAATTGACACAATTTTTCTCTGTCGCTCTTTTCTGCGTCCTACAGAGTCATTGGCCTCACGACCGTGTCCGTCACGGCGCTCGGCTACTTCTACATGCGCGAGGCATCCCCCGGCAACAATAACAACAGAGCCGGCGCTATCGCAGACGGCCAGGACGGCACGCCCTTCTCCAAGGCTGACCCCAGGCGGCCCAAGACCCGCGAGGAGAGGCAGCGCGAGGGCCAGCACCCCGAGGACATGGACGACAAGTACCGCGCCCCCTTTGGCGTCCGCCACGCCCAGAAGCGCGTCGACGAGCCCCCCAGCAACAGGAACCACCAGGAGATGCAGAACCTGTCAAAGCTGAACGCAAAGCAGGAGTAGCAGTCTCTCTCCCTTTGTCCAGACTTTGTCCCCGCCCACGCACGCGCGGCACAGATTATGTTGCAAGTCCGAAGTTACTCCCATTGAAGAAGACATGGGGGAAGGGGGGTCTTGGTCCAATCACAACGTAGAGCACACGTCATATCCACCCTCCGGAACGGGAGCTCCGTTCGAGGCCGGAGGCGGGCCAAACACCACCACAGACCCAGGTACATCACGTCGCCCCCTTGCAGCAGCGGCAGAGACGAGAAATCGGGTTTCTGCAGCTCCATGGATAGATCAAATTGCCTATTTTTGTATCGTTGTTTTGTTGGAATTAAACGAGAATCCACAAGCATGCAGCTCCTGATATTTGACTGCAATCTCTGATTGCTTTTTCGGTAGAGGGCTTTTTATTATCAACCATTTAAAATAAAAATAAAAATCAACAAAGATCTTTTCAATTCACTCGCCAACGATCAATACCACTACTAGGCTGTGCCTAAGAAGACTGAGCAGAGCATGGAATGTCCAACAAATACAACTAAATGTTTATCTATACATGCCTAGTCATGCACCTTGTAATGCGAAGCACGCAAGCAACCCCATTGCACAAAGTTATTTGTGAGACGTGTTTGATCATGAAACTCGAGGTGTGCTTGGAATTGTGTGTAGCCAAAAGCGGCACAAGAACGCCGTTGGTATCTCTAGGTCGGGCCCTCTAACCGCCCGCGCACGTCTATCTACCCCCAAAACAAAAAAGAGAAACTAGAACTAAATATTAAAATGAAGCCATGGGATGAAAGACGGCAAATTGCCATTGCATACTGGAGGCGAGCCACATCACTATCGGCCGCCATAATCACTCGCGTAGCCTATGTCGCCAAAGTTTTGCTGCATACCTCCATCACCAAACCCAGTTCCAGGGCCGCTGACGTAGCCCGTGTCCTCGCCTTCCTCATAGTCAGATGCATCAAAACTTGACCTCCCACTGATCTCGTCGTCCAAGTTGCCTCCCATGTCACTGGCGCCCCAGTTCATGTTCGCAAGCGCTGGGTACTGAGCAAGCAGAGCTGCGGGGAGCGCATAGTTGTTGGGATCCATGCCTGGGAACGTGCCGGGATCCATCATGACCTGCTGATGCGCCATGTTCGATGCCATGTTTTGCGCGTGCTGTTCGTGCCATGCTCGCTGCCGCTCCACCATTTCCTCGTCGAGCAGAGGCTTGATGCATATTCGGCCCGCCTCGGAGCGAAAATGACGGCCCAGCGCATCGGCACGGGCAAACCTCCGGCCGCAGCCCCATTGACCGCTGCCCTTGAGATCGCCCTTGCAGACAAACTTCTTTTCGCCTGAGTGTAGGCCTTCGTGGCGCTTCCGGTCGTGCTGTCTGGCGAAAGCTTTGCCACAAACTGTACACACGAACGGCCGCTCATCGGTGTGTGTTCTCAGGTGAGAGCGGAGGTTGTATGCTCGCGTAAAGCGCTTGGGACACAAAGTGCATTGGAACGTGGCAGGATGCTTCTGGGCACGCTTCGTGTTGCCGCTATCTTGGGCAGCTTGATATTCTGGGTCTGCTAGTCTCAGTGCAATCACATTGTTGCCTGTTGAACCGACCGATTGGCGCCTACGAGAAGCCGCATTGGCACTGCCGGATCGATCGGCGGGTGACAGAGATCTGGCCGATGACTCCGAGCCAGATCTGTTGCGCTGTGTTAGGTCTGCACCAAGGTTGGGTGAGAGACTCCCGGGCGTGCCGCTGTTATATGGATCCGTCACCGCACGGGGCCGGGCTCTTTGGCGACCTATATATATTGATTAGCACACTGCTTGCAGTGAGATCGATCGAGCGTCTTACCTCTGTCGGGTGGAGTCAACGAGGTTTGGTCCATGCCTTGGCGAGGGGGTTCATAGCCAAGCTGGCCAGCTGTCGGTGCGAACTGGATATTGATGGACGGTGCGGCCATAGCATGGCCCAAGGATTCTTGCGAAAGTGATGGGAATTGCTCGGGCACATCAGGATAGTTCAACGTGGGCGGCGCAGGATAGGCTGCGTTGAGGAGCATGCCGGAATTGTTCCGACCGAGGTCGGGAATCTGCTGGGGACCTATTCTAGGGGAGATAGCTGGGCTGTAAGATGGACTGCGACTCCGCGCCAGGTGTGCATCTGATATGCTGAAGTTGTTGAGACCAGAGATGCCTTCCTGGAACGAGTCATGAGGGCGTTGCATAGGTGAGTGGCCGTGCTGGTCATGAAGGTCAAAGTTGTCGTAGCCGGAAAGATTGGGCGATGCTGCGGCTGATGATATCTCTGAGTATGCCGAGTCTGACGGGGTCCGGCGGTGACCCTGGAAATGGGCCTGTGTCCAGTCCACCTGGCCTGGCAAGAGAGCTGCCTCGGGGCCAAGCGACACGTGCCGTGAGTGACGGCCAACAGGAGGGGGAGAGAACTGGTGCTGGTCGAAAAGCGGCGACTGATGGCTGGACAATGGGTCGGCGCCAAGAAGGTGAGGCGGCGTGGGTGAGTGATGCGCCTGAGGCGAAGCCATGTTTCCGAGGTCTGCCGGGTTCAGGCTTGGGTCACTAAACAAAGTCCCGTTGAATTGATCTCCTGGGGAGGTCGCTGACGAGAAGAGCGGGAAATCTGTCGTGCCCGACGCGTCTGGACTGCCGTAGTCGCTGGAGGAGAGGAGAGCCGAGGTGAAGGACGGCTCAGACTGGGAGGGGAAGTCTGGAAGGCCGGTGCCAAAGGGAGATGCGCCACCGAGGCCCGGGTGCTGGAAGCCTTGCGAATTGTTCATGAATTGCGCCGTGCTGGTGGTGTCGAAGGAGCCGAAGTCGCCGACGAATGGCGGAGACTGTGTCGATGGGTTGAGGCCGAGTCCAAGGCCGATGTTAGGGTCGGCTTGCGGAAACGGGTGGGGAGGCGCGGAGTGGCTGTTTCTTATATCGCCGTGCAGCGGTGCGCCGGACGGGGAGCGGCCACGGGCCGGAGCAGGCTGCTGAGGAGCTCGGTGATCCATTGCAGCTGTGTGGTGCGTGGTGCGCGGTGTGTGGGTGTGTGTGGGTGTGTGTTTGCGCGTGTTGCTCGTGGACGGAGTACGGAGCACGCAGTACGTGAGTGTTCCGTCTTTAGAAACGCCAACCCGGGCAAGGTTGACTCGGGAATCAGCCTGACGTTGTGGCGCAGCGAGACCAAGTCGCGGGACGGACTGGAGATGGGAAGGGGGGGCTGTGCTGGGCGGACGATCTGACACAAGCTTCCAATGCCGAGCGGCCACGAGCAAGGCAGGCCAGGCACACAGGGGCAGGCAAGATGGGTGAGGTGTCTCTGACGCAAGCGCGGACGCAACCGCAGAGGCTCGCGATGTCGATCGGGAATGAGAGAGAGTCAAGTGTGGGATGTCGGCGTGGAGGGGTGGGCAGGAGCAGACGTGAGCTCGGGAAGCTCGTGACAACCACTTGAGACTTGAGTAGGTATAGTGCGCGCGCGATGGGGGCGAGACGTTGCTGTTCTAAGCGTAGCAGACGAGCTGCAAATGAGGGGTCGGCACGGCGCAGTCGCTGCTGTCTCTTCGCGGCGCCTTCTGTGCGCCGGCGAGGGCCGCCTCATTTCCGAAGCACCTGGGCATGCACTCGCTGTAGGTGTGTCTAGCTAGTGCTGACAGGCCATGCCCAGGTCAAGTGGGTGGGAGACAGCTTGGCGCTTCAAGAGCTTCAAGAGGTCCACTGCACCACCACCTTGCACCTGCGTCAACAGCGCTGCTTGCTCAATCATCGTTCCATGTCGCCCATGCCCACGTCCACGCCCGCGCACGCGCACACGCCAGACAGCAGAAGACAGAAGACGGAAGACATTGGCGGTTTCAAGCTCCTGCCGCCATACAACCGTGCCCGCCCCTCGCATCACCAGCCGACGATGCAACCGTGGCTGTCTCGGAAACGCCTCGCGAGTTATGCGGCCGGCACCGACTGCCTGGCATAGAGTGGCAGGTCTCATGACTTTCAGCACACAACCTAATTCCAGAATCTTAGATCCCCATTTCCAGCACAACGTCAGAGCTGGCTATTTTTAGCCCTCCGTCAAGCCAGGGTCCCGACTCCCGAGCGCAAAAGCGGGTTGCCCAAGGCCAAAGGTCTACTCCAGAGTTACCTTGGCGGTCGTGCACTCGACGATCGAGTCTGCTCGTGACGTACGAACCCCCCCCTTAAAGCCATCATGGAGGCCAATACGCGATAATCGCTCTTAAGAGACTTCCCACCAGACTCACTGACATAGCGGACACCGTGCCTACTGACTTGTCTGGCCAGGTGAGGATATCCGTTGCGACCTTCGCTGCCAGACTCCACTTGTATCTCTAACCCCCAAAGACCCCGGCGCAAATCGTGGCTGTGCCGTATAACCATGTCATAATCCATGCATCCCGAGGTCGTTGTTCTCGAAGGGTTCTACGGTAGCTGCCTAGCTTGTCTCCCTGTATAGTACCGAGTACGCACGTCTTTGCTATAGTCGCGCTCGCAGCAGCCATCGAATCAAGGTTTGGAAAATGAGGGGCACCAGCCGTGAAGCTGTACTGCTTGCAGCCGGCATCCCACCGGAGGCATTGGAAGTCATGTTGGCATCACCATGAGTGGTCCACGGCATGATACACCATGCTGTTTGCCCCTCCACGCAACGTAAAGTCTTCTAGGGCCCGGAGCATACTCACCACCTGACCGCCTGTTTCATCCCACAACAGACCACCAGACATGGTCGAGCTGTGCTGTGATTCTCTCGGCATACCAGAATGGAGGCTCTTGGCCATAGGGCGTGTATTGATTTCTTCCGCGTCTCCCACTCGAGACTCCGCACTTGATCACGAAGCGCCTCGGACTTTCCGCTCTCGCCGCACTGTCTTGTTGTTGCCGAGTTTTGCAACACCGCCTCGAGCATGAGCTATACGGTCGATCGGATTCTGCCTCCAAATCTCTTACACGGGCGGCATCGGAGGGCGTTTGTGGTATTAGTCTGCTGCGCAATCAAGTCGGTAGGTGTGTGGGCTACTTTTCAGCTCCAGCCAAATTTTCGCAGAGCTCGCAAAGTCGCCGAAATTAAGACATCAAATATCCCGGATCGTCATGACGGACTATGTGTAGTAATCTAGCGTTCTAGTGTACATGAAATCTTCATTCGCTCGATGAATAAATGCTAACGATATGGATATAGTGAGAACGCCCGTGATGTCGAGTCCAACCTTGGATTCAACCCTTGCCCATAGTATACATTGACTGCTATAGCCATTCCTTCACTGTCACAGAAAGTCTCCCTTGTGAGACTGCGGGCACGCATTGTGGCGATGATGCTCAGAGCACCTCCTCCCGCTCGTAGCCCTTTGCCCTGGCGATGGGTTTCGGCGCCTCGCGCTCGCCCTTGTATTCGCTGACAAAGGGGTTCGGGTCGTCGTCAGCGTTCAGATTGCTCAGCGTGTGGTTGACGCCGCGGTGGCAGGCCTCATCCGCGCGGATGTACAGGAGCAGGTCCCGCATGGTCCGCCGTCCCTCGGGCATGCGCCAGTAGCTGATGGCGATGTCGGGCGCCTGAAAGTTTGGACTGGACCACTTCTCGAGGTGGCCCGCCTCGATCTGCTCAATGGCCGTAGTGTACGTGTGGACAGCCTCCTCCTCGAGGTAGCCCACGAAGCGATGTGTGATTTTGGGGCTGATGAGGTACGACAGGAACAAGGCGTTGAAATATATGCCCTGGGCGCCGAGGATCATGGTCTTCATGAACCATCCTGTTTAAAAGCATTAGTTATGGGTCTTTGTGCTTTATAAACGCATATGTGGACGCCAAGAGGTGGTTGATATGCTAGTAAAGAACGTACCAGGCTCGCATAAACGCATAAAGACCATTAAGTGCATGCGCTCGTTGTACGACTCCTCGAGCAGCGTTTCGATCCATCCGTTGTCTCTCTTGAGCTTACGTAAGCTGTGGAGGTGTCGCAGCATGCCGGCGACCATGCCCGGGACGCCGGCAATGCTCTCGAGGAAGATGAAGCGGATGAGCCACTGGGACTCGTTGAGGATGCGGGGCACCATGACGGTCTTGCCCGTGGCAGGGTCGAGCCTGGGAACATCCTTGAGCCCCGTGCTGAAGTCCATGCCCCAGCGGCACAGGCGGACAAACTTGTAGGCGGCCCAGTCCCCCCAGGTCTTGACGGGGCGGTGCTCGGGGACGACGCTGAGCATCTCGTGCTCGGTGTAGCCGTGGTGAGGCCAGGCGGGCAGGGTGCGCCGGATGTGCTCCGTCTCCTTGCGGGGGAACCAGTCCTTTATATGAGGCGCCGGGGACGACGAGAAGTGCCGGACGGCGGCGACATTGTGCTGGTGGTGGTTGTGTTGCAGGGCCCGGAGACCGGCGCAGGTGAGGGTGGACTGCTGGAGCAGCGGAGTAATGGTGCGGGAGAGCAGAGCTGCCTGGGTGGGCGAGCAGAGCTTTATGCTGGCTTTTGTTGACAGCATGGAGGTTGTGGTTGTGGTTGTGGTTGTGGTTGTGGTTGACTAGAGTCGGTGATGTCTTGGTGTACTGTAATGGAGCCCCAAAGACTTTCTGCATGCCTGAGGAAAAGACGTTGAAACAATTTATATCAGAGCCCGGGCTGGTGGATGGTGGTGACTCGAGGCCCGACAAAACAGAGGCTGCGGGCGAGCGGCAGTCAGCCGCGACGCAGTCAGCCGGAATGAGCCATGGCATGCCCTGCAATGCCCGGATCTCGAAGCTCGAGCTCGAACCTGCGCGCGTGTAAGTCGAAGTGTCAGAGACTGGCCTGATTAGTGGGCGCGGCGGAGCTGAACGAGCGCAACACGCCGATTGGCGGACCTTGGGGAGACTTTCTCTCTTTGGCAGTGCGGTGGGAATTTGGAGGATCCATGCATGTCAGCTGGACAGTCGCTGTCGGGAAAAGCAGGGCTCGCGACCAGCGGCGCCAGCAGTGCCGGCAGTGCAGACAGTGCTCCACGCATGCCCTGGCGGCGACGGCTCCCGAGAAATTCTCTCGCACCGCGCTCTGCCGCTGACTCACCTCTGGCCAGCGATGGCAACACGGAAGCTGCGGTGCTCCGTGCAGGTGTCTGCGACGGGTGCAACCGCGTCGCGCATGTGCGGCGTTGCGTTGCTCGTGCTCGGCCCAAGGGAAGAAGCATGGCTCTGCACAAAGCATCACTTTCGCGGTTTGTAGGGTTGTCAAGACGTGCGTCATTGTGCCTGGCCTGGCCCCCAGGGTAGGCTTGTGAGCCAGTTGTAGCACTGGGAACCAATCTCCATGCCTGGTATCTTTACATCTCTTCTGGTACGGGCACTGTCACTCCTCAAGACTTAGAATAGCAAAATAAAATGAAATAGTAATAATAAGAGGTACGGGGCTGGACCACGTAGTCAAATAGACACTTAAAAGCACGTCAATGGTGTTCAACTCTGCGTGTGCCTGGGGCGGTCTTCGTATATCCATGCCTGCCTTTGCCTTTGCCTGTGTGGCGCGCATCTTGAATTTCTGCATGTGCGTCAACGCCGCCTGCATTTTTCGTGACTCCTCCACGCCCTTCATTGCTCTTTCCCCAGCACACCTTTCTTCCACCAAACCACAATCCTTTGCGCCTCCACGACTTCGCTTCTCGCACCACGACTCCCCATTGTCCAGACACATTCCTCAGTAACGAGCAACCACCCAGCACAACATGCCTCCTAAGAAGTGGGGTACGTCTTCCTCTCCAGCAACTCGTCTTGCCTCCTTGCCCTGCCTGGGTTGTCGCACCGGCTCTTGGGCATAATATTTACCCCCGAGAACGCCTCCACGGCACAAAGCTGGCCCTATACACTGAACTGGACCACCTCTGCGCCCGAGAGGATGCGCAAACACACCTTCTCGTTGACCAGCGCGTGCGCGAGGGGCGTCCTGTGCTCTCAAAAGTTTTTGTGGTGGGGGGTTATGCCCCTCACATCACGATGCCCCTCGCTGCGCGTCATCCCTGCCCGGGCCCCTGCAAAAGTCAACATCACTCAAGGCATACCACTAACTCGGTAACCACTAGACGACGAAGAGAGCGAGGCCTCTTCCAGTGAAGCCTCTTCCTCCACGCCCGCCGTTGCCGGCGTCCGCCGCGGCAAGTTCGAAGATGAGGTAGACGATGGCGACGTAAGTCCACCATTTCCGAACGACCACATCAGCCTCGCGGAGCAAGATCGACGCTTATCCGTGGCTCATGACTTTACCAACGCTGACAACTTTCATCTCACGACAGGTCCTTGATTCCTGGGACGCCGCCGAGGACTCCGAGGTCGAGCGTGAAAAGGCCAAGAAGGCTGCCGAGGCCAAGGCTAAGGCCGACGCAGAGGCTGCCGCCAACAAGAAATCTAAGAAACAGCGTGTCGCCGAGCACCAGGCCGCCCGCGCCCGCGAACTGGCAGAGAGCGGAGACGAGAGCGAAGAAGAAACAGAGGCCGAGCGCCGGGCCCGGATGCGCGCCACCGAGCAGGATTCTGACCTGAAGCACGCCGAGGACCTCTTTGGCAACGCCGGCCTCTCGGTTGGTACCGGCAAGGGACGGAGCACTACTACCATCGGCTCTGCTGTGCCCCTCGACCCTAAGGATCCCAGCAAGACTGTCGACCTCAGCGCCATGCCTCTCTTCAATCCCCAGACGAAGCTGCAGTTCGAGACCATGCGCAACATCATGACCCCCATTATTGGCAACAACTACAAGAAGGCGCACTACACCATGTTCCTGCAGGAGTTCTCCAAGAATCTCGCCAAAGATCTCCCCAGCGACCAGATCAAGAAGATTGCCAGCACCCTCACTGCCCTGAGCAACGAGAAGATGCGCGAGGAGAAGGCGTCCGACAAGTCTGGCAAGAAGACCAAGGCTCAGAAGACCAAAACCGTCCTGGTCACATCGCGGGCCAACGCCGGGGATACTGTAGCCTATGGCAACGAGGACTTTGGAGAGTAAGTAGTTTTTTTCGGGAGGTTCGGGGATGATCATGCCTATATGCTTACTTTTCACACTCAGGGGCGATTTCATGTGAAAGATCTTCTCCAACCCTTACCCTCTGTGTGGAGCCCTCACCACTGGACAGTTGCGGCACTGTCAGTACACAAGCCGTACGCATCTTCTGGGAGGCTTCATAAGGATGGCACCAAGCGCCGCGCCAAGAACCTTCCTGTTTGCTGCCTAGCATAGCCATGCGTAGAGTCATGCCCTCGAAAAAAAGCTTAGTGGTGCTAACACCGCACTGGTGTCACGCCACGCATGACGAGCCTCGTGTTACTGAACGCCGAGGACAACAGAGATTGTTGGTAGCTGGTGGGGAAGACTGTTTGTGCAAGCCCATGAGCTTATTACGATATATGCCATGTTGATAGATAGATTTTGTTTTGTCCAGGACAGATCAGTGTGATGATGCTAGTCCCACAAATAGACTTTCGATGCCACGAATTGAAAACACGCACTTTTTTTCTTGTTGTGGTACAAATAAGTATACAAGTGTTTATATATGAGTGTGTGTATATTGAAAAGCACAGATCTTGCGCGCATTTTGCTCGTAGATCCAGGTGTATCGTGTACCCCCCCAAAACGACAGAGCCCCGTTGCCATGGGAAAATAGATGGCCCAAAGAACCCAAAATCAAACGCTACCCACCCCCATAAACGCCTTGCCAGCCATCTGTTTCCAGAACCCATGTTCGGCCTTGGCCATGTCATAATAGTGGAGAAATAGGTCATGATTAGTCGTACATCATTGTCTTGGGTTGAAGGCTGGTAGGATGGCTCAGCGATGTGCGCATGGTTAGACGACGCTGCCAGCCATGCCCATGAAGAGCGCGTGGACTGCAAGACTGAGCGTCCAGAACCCAACCTTCCTGAACCGCCGCATGCGGCTTTGCTGGTCCTCGACGTCGCGCGCGAACGCAGTGTATACCTCGGCAGAAGCGTCGTCCATGAGACCGCAGTCGTATATCGACCACGACCCATCAAAGTCAGTCGCACGCTTGACAATGCGGCAACCAATGGGTATATACGTCTTTTTCGCGTTAATATAGGCCACAATGGGACGAACAAGAGCCTGGTTGACGTAGGACAAGTTCGAATGGAAAACAGGCACAGTGGCTTTGACGTCATTGAGGTTGAATCTCATATCCATGACAAGATATCGAGGGACATCTGTCTCGTGCTCACCAGCTGATGGCATTGCTACGTGGTCCTGGCGGATAGAGGCCGTGGCAGCAGAGTGCCTAGAGCTGGCGCTGTCAGGAGCTAGGTCTTCTGGCGTGCCACTCGGAGTATCCCGGACTATATCGTGGTGTCGATCGCGCCGCGCAGCGCCTTCCAGTATGTGGATGTATCGATTCGATGTCACGGCCTCCTCTAGTCGATCATAGAATTCGGCGACGACCTTAGTGAGACTGTCGTCGTCATCGGCTGGGAAGCGGATGTCAGCAACTATGTCCACATTGCCCTCGTAGATCCAGCCGAAAGGACCATCAACGCCACGATTGAGATGATCGATTTTTAGGGCATCCATGCGCAAGCGACTGAACTTCTTCCACGCCCCTGGTTCCTCCAAGGGATCAGAGCCTCGACGTTGCTCCCCACCCAATACACCATGTACCTGACGGGGATGGATCGTGAAGAGAGACCCGTCATACGACCCCGACATGTGATTTGCTGACAGGAAATCATAGAACAAGTACTGCTTGCGCAGTTTTGGAAGTTCACATGAGTATATGCTGAGTGAAAAGGGGCGGAATCCCTTGGGTTGATGAATAGTCACCAAGAGGTCTTCCATCTTGAATATGTCGATCTCGAAATCCCCTGGCAGATGCTCATGGCGATATGAGTATGGATCAACTGGTTCGCTGGACCACTGTACTGATGTACGATCGATTACGCCACGGACTCCTCTGATCTCAACGTCCTTTAACGGACCCTTGCCATTCCACCACTTCGCGAATGAAAGGGTGACGTTGACAGTGTCGAGTGTGATATCGAACTGCGTGTAATTGCCATCATCAACCTCCTGCGACTGTTCGCCCTTCTCGGATCCTCTACCCGCTGCCGCAACTGCAGCAGCATCCGAGGATGAGCCTTTGCTGACTGACGAGGTGGTCTGCCCAGGACGGCGCGAGACAAAGACGTTTCTGAACGAGATGACGCCGTCTTTCCATCTAGGAACAATGGCGGACTCGAATATTACGGTCAAGCCTGCAGACTCGGTCAGGTAATCACCAACCCACTTCGCAAGGGTTTCTGATAAGGATGTCAGTATGACTATTAGCCGCTACGATTGCAGCTTGAGAAGAACTGACCCTGAGCAACGACAGTGTTGATTGAGAGAATCACGATCGACATAAATGTTGTTGTACCGACTAGAATCCAAAGAAGATGGCCAAACAGGAACCACGAGATGAACGCGCCCCACTCGTCGACATTCCAAGGCCGCATACTCCGAATAGAAAACCACTTGAAGCGCACCTTTAGCCGCTGCCAGAAGCCCGTCGCGGCCGCAAGAAACTCCTCCTTGGTAGGGCGATGTAGGTTCTTCGAGAAATTGGGAATCTGGAAGTATTCGTACATAGATTGCTGTTCTGGAGCTGGGTTCTGCTCCGGCTTAGCTGGTGGATGTCGCGCACTGGTCTTCTGCTGACCAGCCCCTGGGTTGTTTTCGTTGGATGCGGATTTGGTGGATTTCGCCCGGCGTGGCACGCGTGGCGAGGGGCCCTGAAGGGTGTGTATGCTTCTGGCCGTCCACATGTCGTATCCAGTTTGCGGCAAACGTGAAGGTTGAGTCCCCAACCATGTTGTATGCAGCGGATTCGGCAATCTCGCTGTTATGGAGTCCGCTCTTGACAATCTTGATGAGGGGCCGCCTGAGGAAGCGAATTGCCGACGGAATATGTACTTCGAGACACTGCGTGATTGTAGTGATGGTTGACTTACTCCGAGCAGGATACGGCCTGGGGTCATTTGCATGGTGGTCGCAAGGGATAAAAGTGTCCTGGACTGAGCTGGCGGAGGCATGATGGGCGCATTAAGCCAAGATAGAGGCCTGAACAAGGACGAGTCGGCCGCTAGAAGAACTGATCGCCGTGCATGGCGGGCAGGACCCAAGAGGGTCGACCTACCGGCGGCAAAGGACATTGTCTGTTCTCATGTTGTTTCTTTCGCTTGGCGTGTCGGTAGAGAGATACAGTTTGGTTTTGGTGCCGCGAAAAGTGCGAAGCAATGTTTGCGGAGGTAAGGTAAGTGTAGGTGGTAACGCCGGGTGGTTGACAATAAGCCGTGGGGGATTGGAGCTTGGTGTAAGTTGGATCCAGATAGTGGGGGAAAGGGAACATTCGCTCCGAGCCGTCCGCCGTACAGAGTTACAAGAAGGCCTGGATTAGTCGCCGGCAGGCAAGCCGGGGCGAATGATTGAAGCCTCTGAGGTTTTCGCAAAGTCGCTGTATCGCGCGGTGGTGGTGGAGGTGTTGGCGGTGGTGGATGCGGAAAGCTAGAGGATGCGGGAAGCTGGAGATGATGATGCACGCAACTTGGAACCTTGGAAAGTGCAGTGCAGGGCAAGAGCCAAGGCCCAGCCCCTAGGCCGTCTGCGCCTAGCGTGCCTGCCCGCTGCAAGCAGGAAAATCTCTGGCTTCCAGGTTCCATTGTGCATTCTTACGCTGGCTGTGCGCTTTTCGCCAAGCTGACCGTACCATTACACTTCAGCCAATCCTGCTCTCTGCTCAGCTGACGAGAGCTCTGGACCTCTGGACTATCTCGGCCTCTCCAAGACTAGCTACTGTCCGTATAGCAGGGTTACGTGAGGGCGACACCCGACCTGGCGTCCACTTTCAAGGTCCCTGCTCCTCAAAGTCCTCTTGAGGCCCCAATAGGCGTCACCAAATCAGTGCATCGTGTAGGTGTAATGTGCCAGTTGCGCATGGTCTACTGACGGCCTGCACGATACCCCCTAGTGAGCACTGCATTCTATTGACGATGATCGCTCTTGGCCACCTGCATCTTTGGCCCTGCCTAAACAGCTCCAAACTTTTTTCCCATCCCACGCCGCCGGGTTATCTTATCGGACCTTGGACCCTCCAACCCCACCCCCGAGAATGCCCAGGGAGAGGCTCTATTCAATTTTTCTGAATCCCGCCCGCCGCCGCGTGCAAATAATTGACAGGCACAATCACCGCCCACGACTTCCTCCACTACGATCACGAAGCACTTTTTTCTTTGACCTGCCTGCGAGCATTTCTCGAGCAACTCGCCGTGATTCCAATCGTTGGATTGTTTTTTGAAACACACCTGGCCAGCCACCTTCACAGAATTCGACAACCATCGCCATCATGCCTGCGCCGACAGCCCTCCAGCAGCAGTCACTCGAGGTTGCCCCTCCATCCGACGTCCCTCTGAACGATGTCGATCACGACCTCGGCGACGACTTCACCCTCGAGGGTATCAACGAGATGCCAGAGAGCGCCGACATCATCGCGCCTGCCAGCGCCGCCGCCGAGGAGGGCATGGAGATCGACGAGGAGGGCAAGCCCCGCTTTGCGCCAGTCCAGAATATTGTATGTGACGCCTCATTGCTGCCCTCGAAAGCCTGCACTTTGCAGAGACGTGGGGGCATCCCATTGAAAAGGAATCCCTTGCGCCTGTCAAGCGTGTTTTGAGTTCCTCGCAACTGACCGCAAGCTCCTCGAGTAGGACCCCGTAACGCACATCCAGGGCCGCAAGGTCCTCATCCCGCCGCACCGCATGACGCCTCTTAAGGCCGCCTGGCCAAAGGTCTACACGCCCCTCGTCGAGCACCTCCAGCTCCAGGTTCGCATGAACCTTAAGCACAAGCGCGTCGAGCTGCGGACGAGCAAGCACACGACCGACACGGGTGCGCTACAGAAAGGCGAAGACTTTGTCCGCGCCTTTGCGCTTGGATTTGACGTCGAAGACGCCATCGCCCTGCTGAGACTCGACGACCTGTACATTGAGACATTCGAGGTCAAGGACGTCAAGACGCTGACGGGCGACCACTTGTCCAGAGCCATCGGCCGTATTGCTGGTATGTTTCTGCAGCCCTGCCACCATGGGGACCTAATTCACCATTCCCAGGATCCTACCTGGAAAATTGTTCATGGCTAACCAATGAATTTCTCACTTGCTTCCAACAGGCAAGGACGGCAAGACAAAGTTCGCCATCGAGAACGCCAGCAAGACACGCATTATGCTCGCCGACTCCAAGATCCACATTCTCGGCGGCTTCAAGAACATCCACATCGCCCGTGAGTCCGTCGTCAGCCTGATCCTCGGCAAACCCCCGGGCAAGGTGTACAACAACCTGCGGACAGTGTCGTCGCGGATGAAGGAGAGGTTCTGAGAATGCTGGGAGAGGGGGACCTCCGCCCCCACCACCACCAGCGCTCAAGTGACATATGATTCGCGAAAGTGTGTATACGCTGGGAATGATATTTGAGGGTTTCCTGATAGTGCGGAGCTGAGCGTGAGAGGGCATAGCATTGTTGAAGCTTTTCGTACTCTTTTCATATTGATATCACGACAACCATGGGGCAGCGGCGTTCAAGGAGTTTTGGGTTAAGGAAAAAAAAAGATGTCCGATTTTAACCAATAGCTTACGAGCTAGGGAGCAAGCTCCGTTGACGATATTTCTACTACAAATATAGACAAGATTTAGTTCATCTGGAGAAAATGGTGAAACGAAGAAGACAACAACCAATAGATTCAAAAAGCTTGTTGGGGGGTATCTACTGTAAAATCCAAAGTGCGCCCGCTTCGTCTTTTGCTCTTACTCCGTGTACACATGCATAGCATCCGCGCACATCACTTCAGGTGGACCTCTACAGAGTCCATGTCACCAATATCCGCCTCCTCGACAGTGGTCTCCGGGTCGAGAACCTCGCCGTCCCAGTGGATCTCGATATTGGTGCCCGGCGGTAGCTCCGACATTTTGCAAAACACCTTAATGAGCATGGCCACCTCCGTAGATGGCTTAACCGTGAGCGTGCGCGATGGCAGCTGCTTCGGCTTTAAGATTATGCGCACTTTCTTCTCCTCTGGCTCAGGCTCTTCCTGTGGGCCGGGATTCTGTTGGCCCGGTCCGCCCCCACCTGCACTTGTGCTTGGGTACGAGTCGTGGGCGTCGTAGTATTCACCCTCGATCTCGCCAAGCGCGCGCAGCCGCTGATACTCCTTGGCTTTCTCGTGATGTTCATACTGCTCTGGGGTCCATACCTCGAAGAACACCTTGTCGTACCCGTTGCTGCCATCGAAGCCATCGCTCTTGCTGTCCCACTTGTTGTACAGACCCCCGTGGGAGTCCGGTTGAATGCCCAACGTCGTCAGTGTCGTGTAAGGCCACACCTTGCTTTCTTTCCACGTAAAAATCGCGGTGTCGAGTATGTCTTTGGGAATGTCCGGCTGCCGCGTCTTCCAAGTGTTGAACATAAGCTCAAGCTTCTGGTCAATGCGCACCTTGAAGCACATTGCCGACATCGTGTCGAACCGGGAGGCGACGAGGACTTCCACGCTTAGCCCTGCTGGCCGTCGCGAACTTGATTCTGGAGTGCTGGTACTTTCTGCTAGGCGTGCTTCCTTCTCCTTCTGCGCGCGCTGTCTGGCACGCTGCACGTATATATCGAACTCGTCAGGAGCCTTATCCTCAGCCTCAGGGGGTGGACTGTCATCCATGAGGACCTGGACCTCTGGCGAGCAGTTCTGCGTCGCCTTTGCGGGTATTTCAGTCGATTCTCGCCTGGGTCTAGACGACCGCGGCGGCTGATAATCTTCATCATGGTCGTCGTTGTTGTCGTCGTCGCTGTCGTCGAGGCTGATTATAGGACCGGTGGACTTGGCTGAGGAGAACCCAGTCGCCGTTGGTGGCGGCTTCGTGGGGGTTGCTGAGGACCGTGCCAGATGTCGTGGAATGGATCTCTGCGACGACGGGGGCGAAGACCTCACATGAGGAGACTGTGAGGTTGTATGCACTTCATCATCGCTGTCCCAACAAGACCCGGTTCGCCTCCGTTTTGGTGACGACCCTTGCCTCTCCTCGGTCTTGACCTCTGCAGGCTGCGCTGCGCGTGACGCCCATTTCTCCACATCTGCCCTCTTGCGCTGCTCGTCAGCCTCGAGGGCTTCCTGATGCTCTCGCTCGGCCCTGGCTGCCTTTTCGGCAGCTTCCTTTTTCTGATCTTCAAGGACACTAGGAAAGAATTCGCGCGATCGCTTGAAGAGTTCGAGGCCGTCGTCTTCGGCATCTGGCTGATCCTTGTGGGCCTCTTCTACTGGTTTGCGCTTGACGGTCCGTTTGAAGGGGAGCTTGCGTGGCCGCGCCCCAACAGCTTCGCTGGCATCGGCCATCGTATTCGGAGAGGGTCTGAGGATTTTCCCGTTTCGATCGGTGCGAAGTAAGGCTCGTGCTGTTTGACTATTCCGGCAGTGGTCGGATGCGAGAGGTGTATGTCTATTGGAGTGCTAGCTGCGAGAACGAGACGGCGATATAGGTAGCGAGAGCAGCAGTGGGTGTGCAGCTTCCGCAGACATCTTCGGCTGGTAGCAAATGAGCAGATGGGAGGAGCTGGGCAGCGGCGGGCGGGAGACCCAGACCGTGTCTTTGTCTTTGTGGAATTGGTGGTCGCAAAGAAGCAACAGGCTAGCTCTAGGGTGTTTGGAGACGAGGAGCCAGGGTCGTGAAGGAGTGACCTCAGCGCGGACGCGCCCCGCGGTAAGGCGCCCACTATTTTTCTCGTGGTTGCAGGGGCTCAGCTTAACAGCAGCAGGTGGGGTGCCTGCGGGCAGTTGCGACCGCTGTTGCTCAGGTACAAGCAAACACAGTGCCAGCCGGTTCTGCACCAGAACTCGGCACACTACAGGCCCGCCACCAACGGCAAGCTCTCACCTCAACTCTCGCTACAGCATCATCTGGTCCAGCCTTCAGAACAATCTCGAAACCACATCCCTACACCATGGAGAACGGCACTGCTCCCGCCCAGAACGAGGGCAGAGATCCTTCGGGCTTCCTATCCGAGATTATCGGCAACAATGTCACCGTCAAGCTCAACTCGGGCGTTGTGTACAAGGGTATGTGTAGCTCAAGGCTGTGATCTACTTCATCCGGCACCGGAGAGCTGATGATTGCGATGTACTGCAGGCGAGCTCCAATCAGTCGATGGCTACATGAACATCGCACTGGAGAAGACAGAGGAGCACATCAACGGGAAGAAGGGTAGGACATACGGCGACGCCTTTGTCAGAGGCAACAACGGTCAGTGTTCAATCTTGTGACTAAACGTAAGACCTCACACTAACAGCAAGTCCAGTCATGTATATCTCGGCGGACTGAGCTTGCACCTTAGGCTTCTATCATGATTTTTAGCACAAGCAATTTGCTAGAGGGCTGCGTCCTGCGCCTGTTTGGGTGAATTGCATGATCGGGGTCTTGCCGCAGGGACGCATCGTGTCACTTTCTGCTGCCATCGCGATTTATGTAGGCGAGCATCTCAGAGCAGTATCGCACCATGAAGCTGGTCAGGAGGGCATCGGTGAATTACGCCATGCGACACAAACAATCAGAGTCATGATACCATGCTGTCTTATATCCTATCTGTCCAGGCAAAATATGTGACCCCATGGAGTTTGACCTCGCCCTTGTCATTACGCTCGACATCGTCACCAGTGAGGATTTCCTTGACTGAGGCATGTGCCTCCTCAAGCTCCTTTGTCTGCAACACGGCAATCTGACTCAGGGTCTTCACACGCGCCCACAAAGCATCTTCTGTCAGCCACACCTCAAAGGGCACAGTGGCCTCGCCTAGGGGAAGGCTGAAGCGCGGAAGATGATCGGACAGAGTGTTCTTGATGACCTGGAAAGGGTTGCTCGGCAGTTGTTGTTCAAAGACTTTTTTCCACTCCAGGTCCCGGAACCGCCGGTTACTGTCCTTGAAAGAGAGCATCCATTCGTTCAATCTCTGTTCCCACTTCGTAGGGGTATCCCACGCAGCAGGTTTGTTGTCTTTATAAGTCTTGTGTATCAGCAGCGATACTGGTTTAAGAGTATCATTTCAAGAAAAAGTGATAATACTTACAGCTATCAATGTTCCAGATCACGCCAAAGACGGCGCCGGGTCTCAAGACTCGGTGGATTTCAGTCAGGGCTTCCGGTGTTGCAAACCTGCAATTTCATGTGTGTCAGTCTCTCCTCGTGGCGTAGGCCAGCATGATAGAGCTGTAGAACTAACCAGTGGAATGCCTGTCACGTAGATGACGTTAGTTCTTAGTTGACCTGACTGTATAATCCCGTAACCGCTCTGTTCCGCGATTAACTCTCTGCTTACCTGTGCGGCGATGCATGCATCGCCCCATTCCTCATCCACGGGCATCTTGTCTGCCCTACCCTCAAGCACCTCGACAGCCTGTAGGTCCTTTTCCTGGAGTATGCCGCGCATGCCGTCGTGGGGCTCGACGGCCTTAATGGCGAACCTCTCTGGGCGGGCGGCGAGAATATCGGTGAACTTGCCCGTGCCGGCTGCGATCTCGACGACTTTGACGTCCGACTGGCCAGCGATCTTGAGCCTGCTCAGGAACAAGTCGACGGCCTCCTTGGGGTACGAGGGCCGGTGGGTGTCGTAAGCCGAGGCATTCTTGAAGCCCTCTGATGCCTCCCTTGGGAGGGATGCGTGAGATGCCATGTTTTTTCCGAGACTTCAGGGCGAAGCGCGATGTCTTGCGCTGTAGAGGCAAGAGGTGCAAGTATTGCGCCTGGGATCGTCTGACACTGGGTTGGCAATATTGGTGGTGTTGCGGGCATTCACTCGAGGTACGTCACAGTGGGACCTGCCCGAGTAGGCAACAAACAGCAGTGAAAGTGTTGACCCTCATCAAATGTTCTTCAGCTGTACACATGAAGTGAAGTTTGGAAACAGGCCTCAATGATCAAAGCAACCTAGTACTTGATGCATGGCAACTGTGGCCTTCGCTCAGCCTTGTGCTACCCAACGACACTGTGCACACCCGCTGCCTCCTTCAATGTCCGGCCCTGGCCCCCAGGCGATGCTTGACCCTGGAAGAGCTGTCAGCTAAATTTGGAAACAGAGGATGGGGGTCACCAGACTCACACCATTCCGTCATTCCTTCCAGCCATCAACACCGAGCAAAGCCATTCCCGCTGCCCACCGACCTCCAATGCCGCCGAGTCACAACTCTCCTATGCAGCATTGGCTACTCGAAAGTCGTATCCCAGCAAGCCAGGCCCACCTGGACCATCAGGGGCGCTCCTGGGCATCTTCTCGTCAGCAAGAATGATCGCACCCTGACCACCCATCGAGCCGACTTCTCCTGCTTCTCCTTAAAACCCCCCTCTCTTTCTTTCTCGCTCGCCAAAGTGCACATTACAAGCCTCAATGCTGCTCTCCTACCGCCGGGTGCGGCGCATATACCTGCGGCCAGTCATCTACCTCCTCGGGCTCTGCCTTCTCATCGACACAATCCTGCTCGTCCACTGGCGGCCGCCGACATACAGGGTATCGCTCGACCACACGAGGCAGTGGGACGCCACGCCGGCGCCCCGCGCCAACACGACTGTCTTCATCGCGTCGGTCCATCGCAACAACGAAGCAGTCCTGCTCGAGGGCTGGAACGAGGCGCTGCTGAGCCTGATCGACTACCTGGGCGCCGACAACGTCTTTGTGTCCATCGTCGAGGGCGGGTCCCAGGACAAGACAAAGGACGTCCTGCGCGATCTGCAGGCGCGCCTCGACGACCGCGGCGTGCCCAACAAGGTCGAACTTGGCATGACGGTGTGGCAGCAGATAGAGGAAATTAACAACCGGCCGGCGCCCGATGCGCCGCGGAAGCCCGGCTGGATCTGGTGGGAAGAGGGCAAAAGGTGGGACCTGCGGCGCATCCCGTACCTGTCGCGTGTGCGCAACCAGGCGCTTGAGCCGCTCCTCTCCCTCGATCAACCCGCCAGCGACAGCAGCAGCAGCAGCGGCAAGAGGTACGACAAGGTCCTTTGGCTCAACGATGTCGTATTTGACACGCAGGACCTTGCGACCCTGCTGGCGACCAACGACGGGGACTACGCGGCCGCGTGCTCAATGGACTTCAAGACGCCTCCGTTCTACTATGACACGTTTGCCCTGCGCGACGACCTGGGCTACAAGTCGACGTCGCTGTACTGGCCCTGGTTCCAGTCCGGCCGCGCGCGCCGCGCCGTGTGGCGTAGCGAGCCGGTACGCGTCAAGTCATGCTGGAACGGCATCGTCGTATTCGACGCGGAGCCGTTTTACGGGCAGCCCTCGCCCTTGTACTCGTCCACGGGCGTCGCAAGGGCGGGCAGCACGGGCAAGGAACCGCTCATCTTCCGCGGCGTGCCAGACTCGCTAGCCGACATGCACCTCGAAGGCTCCGAGTGCTGCCTGATCCACGCCGACAACCACCTGTCGGCGGAAAAGGGCGTGTGGCTCAACCCCAACGTCCGCGTGGGCTACAGCGCAGAGGCGTACAGGCAGGTCCGCGCCGACGCGTTCCCGACCGCTGCCGAGTCCATGAAGGGCACCTGGACCAACCGCATGCTGCACCTGCGGATGCGCATCCAGGAGGGGCTCGAGGGCAGCACGGTGCGCAAGAGGATACGCCAGTGGCAGAAGACGGCGGCCGCGGGCGAGGCGCGCAGGGAGGAGCCAGGGGACTTCTGTCTCATCAATGAGATGCAGATCATGTACGAGAACGGGTGGAAGCATATATAAAAAATTGTAGACTATTGGCTTGAGATGTGACATGAATGTAAAGCTAGATTTCAGCAAGCTTGCCTTGCTTCTCTCGTAAAACGTCTTTATTTCGAGTATACATCCAAATGCTCCTGAGTGTATAACTATACATGTATGTACATGACCAAGCGTAAATCTACGTTATGCACAATCCTCTGCTCCATGCCAATGCGTCTACGGCATACGCGCGTAGAATCCCCATGCCCCTTTGTGTATGCAGTCGCGGTCCGCCGCGTCCGCTGCATCCGAATTTGCACGTGTAATGTTCCAAAAGTCACCCCCAATACTCCAAACGCCGGATCTCGCCAGTATTTCAGGTTGAAAAGCAGACATGTTTGCGTGTGTGTGTGTGTGTGCTGTTGTGCGATTTATTTGTTGTGCCAAAGGAGCGTGCGAAGCGAGTCCCACTCATTGCTTTGCTGGTAAATGTAGCTCATGCTGCCGCGGAGACTGGGCTGGAGCTCCTCGGGGTAGTACCGGAAGAGGTGCATAACACAAGCCCAGCTTGTCGCTGCGAAGACGGGCCAGGCATAGTTGGAGATCCTCTTGGAACGCGCGGGTTCGGAGATGACGGGCAGGCCGTGGCCGGGCTTGACGGCGATGCGGGCCAGGCCGAGCACAACGCGGGCGAAGACGTAGACGACGATTTGTTGGTTGACAGACGAGATCTTGCCTGTTCTCGGGGAGCGGCCGCCGAACACAAAGTAGCCGCCCAGTAGACCGGCGACGAACGTGTCGTATGTACCTGGCGCGAAGAAGCTGTTAGCTAGCTGCAAGTGGGGAGACAGCGAATCACTGGAGAATCGGTCAGGTCATGCTCACCTTCCTTGCCTGGTGTAGTGCCAAAGTGCTTCAGGATGTAGCACGTGGCCTTGTAGATTGTGGCGAACTTTGCGAGGTTTGTGGCGTGCTGGCGGGTGGCCTTGTAGATGAGGCCGAGCTTCTCCTGGATGGTGCCGGAGCGGAAGAGCATGACCATGACGAGGGCATGGGGAAAGCGGACTTTTGCGCCGTAGACAGCGCCATTGCGGGCGCCCTTGACGACGGCGAGCAGGTCATGGTGGGCCGGGTCGAGGATGATGCGCTCGATGGCGGCCTGTAGCGAGGCGAGGGTGGCAGCCATGGTCGGCGATTGACGAGACGCTGGGAGGAGGTCGAGGAGCAGTATGCAGAGCTGCCGACGCGCAAACAGGAGACGCGACTGCAAGAGTTGTAGAGGCGCGGACAGGTGCAGGACTGGTCGAGGTCGAGGTTGGAGTTGGAGTTGGAGTTGGGGTTGGGGTTGGGAACTGGAGCGGGTGCGGGCGCGGAAAGCATGAAACAGACTTGGAAGCTCTGGAGAGCGGCAGGCATGTTACCCGTAGACATGGTGCCTCGGCTAAGTATTGAGCGCGGGTCAACTTTCGGAGGAGGCCAGGCTTGGGCGGGCCTGCTCCGAACTGAGCCAGCAGGTCCGCCCGCGCTGTGTGGGGTTGAGGTCGCGCCTTCCCTTGTTGGCCTGCGGCGGCGGCCGTCAAAAGCTGGGGAAGGAGGAACCTGCTTGGGACTGGTGCTGTTGGCATGTGACAGCAGACAGCATCATGTGGTGCACAGCAGCATCGACTGCAGTATCAACACAGAACCCGTGCCCTGTCCCTCGCAGCTGCGGGCATTGCTCGCCAAGCTTGGACGACCTGGCCGCTCCTGCCTTGAAACATCGGCCTGCTTGTGCTGCTGCATCTTGCTCTCGCTCGTGTCATGGTCGTCAGACGGGATTGACGTGCCTCTATCTTCATTTTCTGGCACATTACCCCCAACCATCCTTTCCGCCTCGAGATACTAAGCCATCATCCATAGCCACCTACTCCTGCACAACACTGATTCCTGCAGCCCTCGACTTTTCTCAAAATGGTGGCTGTCGCATCTACTACCCGTCGCTTCCAGCCACTTGTCGTGCAGCAGCATCAAGACCACTCCGGCCCAGCGGGCTAGAAGCCTGCATCGCCAACTCGCTCAGACTCTCCTCTCTCAGACACTACCACGCTTGTTAACGAGGCGATCGGTTTCGATGGCTGCTTGGACGTCTTGCCGTCTCATGCCGTCAACTGCGCGGCGCCACAATCAGCCCTTGGCAGCCCGGCGGCAGATGTTTTCTCGCACACAACATGCAGGATTCGCAAGGAAGCTGACGAGCCGGTGACACAATGCGACCACGAGCCTCAAATCCTGCTCCCCAAAAAGTGCCGCTCGACGAAGAGGGCCAGGAAGCAGGCCGGGTTTCAGGAGCTCAAAGAGCCGTTCGGCCCAGGCACAGCAGGACACTATCTCGAGACGGCCCTCCACGCCCAGCTCGGAGACATGCTCTTTATGCTCAGGTCGGAGCTCCAGAACCCCATCGCCCGCTTGCCCCTGCAGCGGAGGCTCCAAGAAGGCCGCGTGCCCTCGTTTGAGTGTGACGACCACGTCCTCCGGAGGAAGTTTGTGACCGGCTGCATGGTCTACCTCACAGGGCAGCCAGCAAAGATGGCCTGCGCTGCGTGCCAGATGGGCACCGGTCCGTTCGACATGTGCATCCAGTGGTCGGCGGGCACAGAGTTCCCACTGCGTCCCAACGGCTGTGCGAACTGTACTTTTCTCAATGCTAGAACCATGTGTGAGCACAACTCAAAGACTCGGCGCAAGCGCGCTAGCTTGAAGCGCAAGGACAACATGACAGGACAGCAGCATCAGCACTGAGCAGCGTGACCCAAATCGACGAATCACCCTTCTACACACGAGCAACGAGGGACGATGCGCACGAATCGATTAGTGCTGGCTAACTCGAGCCGTACACGCCGCAGAGCCAAGGGTGTCAGCAAATGTCTAGTTGGTGGTTTGATGAGTATCGTTCCTGGATGCGAGCTTGGAAAAGGCAGAATTGGCACAAGCAACCTCAGAGCATAGACACAGAAACCCCTATTCAGATTTCATTTCATTAAACGCTACTGCCAAACGTTGTCGCTTATAAGTAGATGATTTTTGCTTTTACCTGCCTGCCGACGTGGCTTTGTGGTTGCATAAATGCCAGGGTGAAATCTAGCTCCCGCCTCATCTCCGCTCCGCTTGTCACCTCTCATATCTCGGCAACTGCTCAGAGCCTCTGGCCATCATGTCCGATGAACCTGTGATCATGTGCAACGGATCTCTCGCCTCAAAGTGGTCATCTTCGCCCGGGCTCATGCGAGGCGCCGAAGGGCCGCCATTGACGTCGTGGTCATGCATGGGTGCCTGACTGTGATAGGATGTCAACATCACCGCGGGCGGCGCTGATGGTCCGGGGCTGGGGCTGGTTGACGCATAGCCCGGCGCTGATGGGAAACCCGTGTGGGGTGGCGGCAGTGCCGAAGGGCCGGCCACGGACGCGGCGTACTCTTCGGGTATCTCCGGGGGTGCACTGGCCTCTTCGAGTAGGCGCCTCCGCTCTAGTTCCTGTTTGTCGTCGACGGGGTCTGCAGGTAGTGCGGCGCGCAGTTCTGCTAGTGATGGCGCCGAGGCACTTTCCTCGTGTGCACCGCCCATGTCAAAGCTTGACCGGGCTAACGAGTTATGTGGTATATCTAGTGCTCCGCCGGCCACCATGGGTGATGGTGGGACGCTTGCATCTTCGAGCGCTGGCACAATGGGCTGGGACGACGGCCCAGCCTCAGAACAACCATTTGCCGGGTCTGGTTGACTGGGCAGCAAGCGCTGTTCTGCTCTCCGAGCTAGCTCTTTCTCCGACAATCCGTTCTGCTCTGGCATCTCTGGCCTCGGAACGTAAGCTGGCGTCTGTAGCTCCAGGTCGTGCCTCCCTGCGGCTCGTGACATCGAGGCGTGTCGATAAGACTGTGGTGCTTCTGGTGGTGGATGGCCGTATGCAACTGGAGTTTTAGGGAGGTCTTTGCTATAAGTCCGGCTGAGGTCGGCGGCTGGCGATTGATCGTCCTGCCAAATATACCCGCTATCGTCCCCGTCCCCGTGATACTCGTCTCCGTTGGTCGACGGGTGCTGTATCGTTAGTAACGGCCGCATCGCACTCTTGCTCTTTCGTGTTCGTGCGCTGTCTGTTGTGCCAATGGTGATTTCTGTGGCGACACAAATCACGCCTTTCTCGCGCCTCAGATGATCTGTGTCGACAATACTGCCAGCCCAACCAGTGCTGTTATTGTCATATGTGTTCAAGGACAAGGCAACGCCACTCGACTGCATACCACCACCTCCTGAACGTGAGGTATGCTGCGTGACCATTGATGCCGAGCCAGCGAGCCTTCCGCCGAGGTCCACCACAACTTCCACGTAATATCTGAAGCTGATCAGGGCGCCAGGAACTCCCCTGATACTAGGGAATACGTCTTCTGGTACTCTGATCGAGGTATTGATGGTTGCGCTCATCGTCCGGGGGTCAACGATGAGAGGGTTCACCGTCTGATATAGGTCTTTTCGAAAGACACTGCAGGAGCCTGCAGATGATAGTGAGAGTCCTCCAAGCCCAGTCTTGGATTTTGGGTAAAATTCGTCCCTTTCAAGTCTTTCGGAATCCTCCTTGGATAGATCGGCAAACATATGTATCGGTGGCGCGTAATCGACTCGGCCTTGTCGATAGAAGGTCACAATCACGCCATGCATGCTCTTCAGCCTGCGATTGTGGTTGACCCGGATCCGGACAGGAACCACATCTCCCGGCACAGAGCCTCCTTTCAGCACCTCGATGGTGGCATTGATCTCTGTGCCCTCAGTTGTTGAGACCCTGCTTCCAGGGACTGACTCGCCGCTGGCATCGCCACCTCTGCCGCTGCTGTTGTTGCTCACTGCGCTCTCCCCGCTAAATTCGCTTTGTATGTCGCTATTTAGTGGACTGCGGTGCTGACTTCCAGTACTCTGCGAGGCTATGACGTGGTCCTCAATTGCCGAGTTTGAGTTTGATTGCGAGTTGTCATGGGCGCGAGTCGAGTCCATGTCTGAAACCACTTCGGAACCCTCGGGGACTGTTGGACTTATTCTGACCGCTGGTGCCGCCGTTGATGCCGTGGCTCGCCGTCGTTTAGGCTTCCTCCGCATCGTCTGCATGACCACCCGCCGCTCTGTCGGCGCAGGACAGAGGCCGGCATCAACCTGCTCGACATACGACACTCTTGTGTCACAGGTTGTGGTAGGCGTGATGGATGTTGGTCGTGTTATCGTGGCCGTGAGAAGGTATACTATCGATCCTCGCTCAAACTGGGATTCACGTTAGTAACTGCTTGTGAGTGCGCGTGGTCTCTGAAGCAGGGACCGTAGAGGGGTGACATACGTCAATGCTGCTGGGTAGTGCCTTTTCTGGGAAGACGAGATCAAACTCGAACTCAAACCTCGACGTCTGTAGTCTTCCCTCGCCACAAAGAATTTGCTCGTCCTTGAAGAGAGATGCATGGCCGCTTCCATGATATCTGTAGTTACTGGAGCCGTCTGCGGAGAACGTGCCTGGGTCGATAGATGACAGTTGTGCCGCTGACGATGCGTTCTTAAATGCGCGCACGTGGCCATGAAGAGCGACTGTCAGATGTGTGACGCGGAATGGCTTGATGACGGACAGGACGACGAAGCCGCGGACGTGGTCGCCCGCGCCGTATTTGCGGTGTGGCTCCTTCAGACGGATGTGAAAATCGGCGAGGTTGCGCGTCCGGGATCTCAAGGGGGCTGCGAGGCGCGCAAAGAAGGAAGGCCGCGATGGCGCATCGTCGACCGAAAGGCTAGAGGTTCTGGTGCTGTTGGGACCCATCTATACAGGTATATTGCCCCGTCGCTCGTCCAGCAACAGTGAGTTGAATCGTGTGTATGCTGGCACCTGTCGAAGTGTTGAAGAGTGCCGATCCCGCGGGGTGCGCTTAGCTTGTAGTGTCGGCGCCTAAAAGCGTGTGGAGGCGATCTATGCTATGCGACGGCCGGAAGCGGAGATATTGCTGTCCCGTGTCGGCACAATTAATTGAGTTTGCGTGATGGCATGGAACGTGGGCGAGGCAGGCACCGATGCGCGCGTGTGCTGCGTCACCGAGAGCGCGCAGCCTCGCAAGGTCCCGGATGGTCCCGGATGGGAAATACGTGATGCACACGTTGGGAGGGCCTTCTGGGCTGAGGCGATGGGCTACCGGGTGTCGACACAAGTAGGCGGGTGCGCGCTCGAGCGCAGAGACCGCCGTGAGCTTGCGTGCCCGCTTGGAGCCAGCGAGGTTCGCGATGGACCGCGTGGACGAGGGCTGGCGACAACGAAATGGGTCGGGTTCGGAGGCGAGCGAGTTGGCAGTGACAATCAAGGGCCGCACAAGTCTTGGTCTTGCATGCGCCAAGCTGTGGAGGCCTTGGGCTGGGCGGGCGGGTGCCAAGGTCTTTTCTTACGGTCTTTTCTTGGCTTTGATCGGGAATGGGCAAGGCGTGTCAGATGCAAGGCCGGGCCGGGTTGTGTGCTCCTGAGCCTCACGGAGAATCGCGCAGGCGGGTGAGAGCCTTGGATCGAGCGGGTGCATTGGAAGTTGATGTTCAAGGCTGAGATTCGGCTGCGAGCACGACGCCGGAAGGCACGACAAGTGGTGGCGGGCGGGGGACTGCCGGCTCAGGGGACAGACAGAGCACTGCTCGATGGGCCGGCCATGGCTTCTGTCGCCCGGCTTGATGGGGGCCGGTCTGTACGGCGTACAGTACTCCGTAGTCAGTCGCCAACACCCCAACCCGACCTCGAGCAGACCAAGGGCGGAAACACTACGCGCACATCCGGCTCTGTGGTGATGATGATGTGATCTGTGCTACTGTAGCAAACAACGACTAGTGCCCCGCGACTCTCCGTTCCGAAACCCAAACCCAAAATCACGCCGCCTGGCGAGGTCTGGAGCGACGACACCCAAGACTCCAGTTGGCCGACTGACTAAAATGTGCGCTTCTGGCGCCGTGCTAGCCATGGGCACACCATCAACCAACAATACTACAGAATGTGGTGGCCAGTTTGCCAAGCAGGAGCGGCTCCAAGCAGGGTAGACGCTCACAGAGAGAGACCCAGCCAAACCTGATGGTAGGCAAGCAGATCCTGACAAATCGTCTCTGCTCATCGGCCATGCAGGCACCTGCAGTCAGTGCACGATTGTTTTGAATCAGTGCTCACGGCTCCTGCTTCAGCTGGCCGGTAGGGGTGGGCACACTTGCCCGATCCAGTCAATGCAGACAGGTTTTGGTCTCCAGACTGTCACGCCCGCCCGGTCCTGTGTGGTTGGCATCAACGACGAGGTGGTGCGATAAAGCGCGCGCTGCCTGAAGCTGCGATCCCTGTCTGTCCGGCATGCTCCCTGTCCCTGGCCATGCCACACGGGGGCGCGCGATAGGGACAAACAACGGGCATGTACGCAGTACGGTAGCATCCATGGCAGACCGAGAGGCGTTGGAGGTAATCTCGTGCCAGGGAAAAGGCAGCCTTCCTGCCAAGCTTCTGTTCCACCTGTCGCCCGGGGCTAAGCTTTGCTCGACATGCCAAGCTCGTTTGTGTGGTACTGGTGGACATGTCTCGGCATCACTCGCTTGCATACGCGTCTTCGCAACATGACCCAAGCCGGCAGATGTGCACTGCCAAGTCGGGCCGTGTCCGCGGTACAGTCTATCTATTCGCATTGATCCAACTACGAAGACGGACAGAAGCCACGAGACTGCTGCACCCCACGCTCTTGTCCGTGATTGGAAAACACGTCCCGGCGCACTCCTCGACCGAGAGACATCGTCGAACAGATAAAGGTAGGTACAGAGGCTAGCCGGACTGGCGTTGCCACACTTGTGCGCTGCTCGCTTCTTTCAAAAACCCGTCTCGTGCCACCTTTTCACCGCCTGCCGGCCCTTTCTCATCATCATCATCATCATCATCATCATCATCATCATCATAATCGTTCACGGATTTCGAATCATGCGATGTGAGGCTCTCGCTCATCCATCCCAGCGTGCACTCGGTCCGACCTACACAAAGCTTGCAGATTTTAATCAGACTGCACAGCCACAAAGATAATGCAGAGAAGCAGTCTTGAGAGCGAGGCAAACGTGTCTTCACACAATCTTTTCTTGTAAGGTACAATCAGCGCAGTGGCAAGCTTTGGCGATGCTCAAAGCCCGATTCTTAACGATAAAGAAAACGTGAGGTTATTAGTCTCGTCGTAAGGTTGTTTCTTCAGACGTCAATTATATTACAGATCTCGTATATGTCCGAAGACAAGGCGCTTTCAAGCCAGGCTAGACGCAGAGCTATCAGGCGTGAACCATATAAAAAACAAAACAACTCCATCCGCGGGATATCCTTCCAAACACCATGCTATGCAAACAAGGGGTGCGTCAAACGAGAACACAAATAAATCTACTCCAATGCTTCGCCGCTCAAAATGCTTCGTAGAATGTCGGCTCCGAGCCCCTCCACAGCCTGCTCCATGTCGGCATCACCAACGCAGCTAGCCACCTTCTTGTCATCAGCTAGTCCAGCACTGGACGCGAAGCTCTTTCTCCCCCTCTTGCTAGGTGTCTGCTGTAACGCAAGAGAGCCTGTCTTGCCGTCCACAGCAGCTACTAGTGATAGTGTCTCTAGACTACCCATGACTTCGCGAAACTCTGAGCTCGACAGCGGGTGGAGGACTGAATCTTGTCTGCAAAGTAGACAGTATGTGTCATACAAGGTCTTGATGCTAGGAGCAGCGCTCTGACTCTTGGACGGCGTAGTGATGAAGCTGCTGGATCGTGCTGTCCGGTTGCGCTTCTCGAGTGCTACTAGCGAGCAGAGGGCGGCCTTTTGTTGCAGGTTCAGGTTCTTGAGTCTTTGGCTAGTGCCGTTACTGAAAGCTGCAGCTGTAATCTTGTTCAGATGCGCAATGCTCACGCGAGGGGCTGTCTCAATCGTCAAGCTCTTAAGCGACACAGTCATTAAAGCAGGAATGCTTTGGCTCGATTCTCGTTTTGACGGCGAGGACGCGTTCGGGTTCTCGCCGAGGACTTTGCGTGTTGGTGTCGCAAGAAGCATCTTCTCTCTGGCCTCAGCTTCGTGTTTTTGCTTTACCTCGCTTTCAATCAGGTCTATAGCACGCCGGCAGATCTCGAATGCTTTGCGCAAATCTCCAGTCTGGCTTGAGACTTTACGGGAGCAGAGCTCGACTGCAGCCGGGTGGATGAACGGTAGAGGGTTGCCGGCGGGGACGAGGCTTGCAAGACGCTTCGTGATTATGTTCTTGATTTGCGGCGCGGTGTAAGGCAAGAACGGCAGCAGCTCGGGTTTAAGGTTTCTCGACTTGAGTCGAGGAAGGAAGCGGTCTGTGAGATCCAAGGCATTCGCAATGCCGACAAGTGCGAGGCGTGAAGATTTCTGCATAGACCATTCGAAGAGGCGATATAGGCTTTCGAGATCGAGAGTGAGAATGTGGTCGATCTCGTCCAACACGACCAGAAATACATCTGTTGATTTTTGACGTGGCATAATGAGCTTGTGTAACGCTGTTGCCGCATCGGTGTCCGAGACATCCACGCCTCCACTAGCCGTGATCTGGTCCAGCAGAGTCTCGTACAGGTCCTTGGATGACTTGATGCTCATACAGTTGATGTAGACCTTCTTTGTAGATGTTTCGGCAGTGACCGCGTTGGTCATTTCGTTGATCATGGCGCTCTTGCCCGTGCCTGGGGGGCCGCTGACATAGATGCAGCCGCTGGGGTTCGGCTCTGTGCACCGCTTGAGGAAGGTCTGCAGTTGTCCACGCTCATCATCGCGACCTATCATCTGGCCAGGGTCTGAGCTTCTAGAGAAGAGAAGGCGCGCTTGTGAGTAGATTGTCTGGATGCCTGATGGCGTCGAGGGCGTCTGCGGAGTCTGTCTTTTCGAATTGCGGCTGGCCGAGATGATCCGGTGACGAGGGGTTACGGGCACTTTGATGAGCACATCCCGGAAACGAGAGGTGCTGGGCGTGACTGGTGTGTATGGCGTGTTGGTCCGGGTGGTGGTGCACGATGCATCCTCTGTAAGCTCTGAGGAGCTGATCTCGTCTGTTGACTCGGCGGTCTCCTCGGGGTATGTGTTCTCGTCGTTAATCATAGAGGCGCGACTGATGCGCTTGGTGCGTTTTGTGTTTCCAAAGTCGTCGACTGCGAGCGAGCTCCGCGTCCTCTTTCCCAGTACAGCAGTCGCCATTGTGAATTGTGTTGCTCAATCAGACATAAAATAGAAGAAAGGAGTTGGGCTTGCAAGGGAGCGGAAGACTGGTGGTGAAGAATATGCAGATGCCAGAAAACAGATGTGAATGTGAAGGTTGAAGTGGGCAGGGAATGGATGCAACCGGTCTTGCAGGCTGGCGCTCCCGAGCTCTTTACGCGAGAAGCGCGTCCTTTGTGGCGCGTTGCACGGGCGGACCGTGTCAAGTGGGCCCTGGCCCCAGCGCGCGCGGTTGCTCTGCGCGACCCCCCTCCATTTGCCCTGGCATGACCACGGCTAGATTGCACCACGAGGGGAGCAGCCAGCAGCAGCCACCGGCACGTTTCAAACACGCACTCATCCATGGACGTCTCCACTTGCCACCTGGGCATTCGCGGTACGGAATACTAAGGTACATGCAGAACGGCTCTTGCAGGGGTGGGAGACCCGGTGTCCACTTCAAGAATGCCCGGCCGCTTCCGATGACACCACCCGCGGGATGCACCGACGATTGACGACTAATAGGAGGGAGCAGCCTAGCATCGCCACCCGTAGTGTAAACTCCCACTGCGACTGCCTTTGCACGTGCCTTCGAGCTTCTAGACATGGCATGCAATACTCTCACCTCGCTGCCTTCATGACACTGTAGCTCTCCATCCTCCACTCTGGCCACTATCAGTTCTCGACTGCCGAGGCCCAGCGACAGGTGACCAAGATGGCCGATGAACGGTCAGCTTACAACAGCCGGATTGAGAAATTACGAGCTACCGAGTTTCCCATGCTCCAGGGTATGATAATCTATGCGTCCCTGTGAGCACATTCGTCCAGCCTGACAATCTCTGCAGGGGACGTCTATCTTGACCATGCCGGGACCACGCTGCATCCCAAATCACTGCTAGACAGCTTTGTGTCGGATATAACCACAAATCTGTACGGGAACCCTCATTCGGCTTCAACTTCGTCCCAAAGAGCAACTGCCAGCATCGACGACATCCGCCATGCTACTCTTCAGTTTTTTGGTGCGGACCCTGCAGAGTACGACCTCGTCTTCGTGGCAAATGCCACAGCCGGCGTCAAGCTCGTGACCGAGGCATTCCGAGCCCTGCCTGGAGGCTTTCATTACCTTTATCACCAGGACAGCCATACAAGCTTAGTTGGCATCAGGCAGGAGGCCCAGACCAGTCGTTGTCTGGCAGACCGGGATGTGGACTCCTGGTTAGCCGCTAGTATGCCGCACCATGGGGACGACTCACTGTCAACACTATTTGCATACCCTGCACAGTCCAACATGGATGGCCGGAAGCTCCCACTAGGATGGTCAGCGAAGGCGAGACAACCTCCACTGACAGAGGGGACTCGAGTCTACACTCTGTTGGACGCAGCCGCTCTTGTTGCCACTTCGCCTCTGGATCTAGGAGATTCAGACTCCGCGCCCGATTTCGTTGTAGTCAGCTTCAACAAGATCTTCGGGCTCCCGAGCCTTGGTGGGCTCATCGTCCGACGACAAGCGTCTTCATGTTTCCGTTATCGCAGATACTTTGGCGGCGGCACTGTCGACATGGTGGTCAGCGTCGGGGAAACCTGGCACAATATCAAAAGAAGGACTCTTCATGAAGCTCTGGAGGACGGCACTCTGCCGATACATAGCATAGTGGCTCTTGGGCATGCACTGCGGATACACCCTCGGCTATATGGCTCGATGCAGCAAGTATCCGAGCACACACGCTTTCTGCGGCGGCGTCTAGCAGAAAGACTTGGCTCTTTGTGCCATGCTGGAAGTGGCGCAGCCGTATGTACGATATATTCGCCAGACCAACCAGGCGATATCGACGACGCCGGTCCGACAATCGCGTTCAACTTACAAGACGAAACGGGAGCATGGGTCAGCACCGCCGAATTCGAAAAGCTGGCGATTCTCAAGCACTTCCACGTCCGGACTGGCGGACTTTGCAACCCAGGCGGTGTCGCTGCAGCACTACAGCTCGAGCCGTGGGAGATGCGGCAGAACTTCTCGGCAGGATTCCGGTGCGATAATGGCAATGACATTATGAATGGAAAGCCAACCGGCGTTGTACGGATCAGCCTTGGCGCCATGAGCACTATATCTGACGTTGATCGGTTCGCAGACTTTGTGCAGGAGTTCTACGTCACCACATCCGCAGCATCAACGGGATCGACCCCGAGTACTAGCAAGGCCATGGCTGACATGTATATCGACCAGCTGGTCGTATACCCAATCAAGAGTTGCGGTGGCTTCCGTGTCTCTAAAGATACATCTTGGGAAGTCAGAGCAGAAGGTTTGGCCTGGGATCGGGAGTGGTGTTTAGTGCATCTCGGGACTGGCCAAGCACTGAGCCAGAAGCGCTATCCTCGGATGGCACTCATCAAGCCATCGCTAGACCTCGAGAGGGGGGAGATGCACGTCACCTACACAGCTCCGACCAATCCATGTGATGCGCGGGAGTTGACTATCTCGCTCTCAGCGGACCCGACAATATACAAGAGGATCCGTGCCGACTGTACTGTGTCATCTCGTGTGTGCGGCGAAGACGTGGTGGCACAGACGTATGCCTCGGTTGAGATCAGCAACTTCTTCTCGGATATCCTCGGTACCCCTTGTGCGCTCGCTCGATTTCCAGCCGGCGGCTTGGGCAAGAGCATGCGGCACGCCAAAGCTCACCTTCAGAAGCATCAGCGACCAGCAGCTGTGACAGGAGATCAGCTGGTCAAACCCCCACATGTACGAGACGGGAGCGGCGTGGTGACACCGCCCGACTCGGACACCGAGGCTGAGAAGCCCAGGATCCTGCTCTCGAACGAGAGTCCAATACTTGCCATCAGCCTGGCGAGCCTGGACGCCCTGAACAGCGAGATCATGGGCAGCGGCAGGGGAGGCTTGCCGGTGTCAGCCGAGGTCTTCAGGGCCAACGTGGTAATCGGCAGCCGTGGTCGCGGGCGCAGCCATCAGGGCGTTGACCAAGACGGCGACGGAGAGGAATCCTCAACGGCATCAAAAACGTTGCAGCCTTACGACGAGGACCACTGGTCCACCCTGGCCATCGGATCTCAGACGTTTCGCATGATGGGGTCCTGTCGGAGATGTCACATGGTCTGCATCAACCAGGACACGGGGCAGAAAAGCGAGGAGCCGTTCATCACGCTGACCAAGACGAGAAAGTTTGACGGCAAGGTGTTCTTTGGCACGCACATGTGCTGGACGCCGCGGCGTGCGGAGGCAGATGGGACCTCCGCTGCACAGCCGCTGGCGACGATACGAGTAGGGGAAAAGGTTGTCGTCGAGTCGTGATGTCGGGCTGGGACCCATGGTATACGTAGCATTTGGGAAAGTCTTGAGCACATTTAGGGGGCTTAGGTATTTCGAAAGGTAGATTACTGGATTAGCAAATAATAGCCTGAGAATATGGTACCGGAGACATGCAACGGACCAGGCGCAGCATCTGTCTACCATTTGAAATAACAAACTGCTGTGTTATACACTTGGCCGATTTTCACAGCAAACGACTCATGGCAATACTACAACACATCTTCATATATGCATGACTTTCACATCCGAACGAAGATGTTCCTACATTGACCAACCACCGCAGGTTCATGCAAGAGAGGCAAGAGAGACAGCTACGCAACGCAAAAAAAGGAAAGCGATCGCTAACCCCCAAGAATTCAAAAGGTCACCAACCAACCACCAAGACGATGCAAAAAAAAAAACACAAAAAAGAAGACGACCCAGACGGGGATCGAACCCGCAATTTTCAGAGAATTGCTCTTCAGGGAGCAAGTCCAAGTGGTTACCCACGAGGTGAACTTGGTGTCCTCAAACCGAAATCTGACGCCTTACCATTAGGCCACCAGGCCGGTAGGGATTAGATAAGCAAAGTTGATGTCGTCGTATATATCTTGGGAAGACGGTAGAGTCAGGCAGGGGAGGGAGGGAAGCATGATGATTTCCGTAGAGAGGCTGTATCTCTACTTCTGGGCATTCCGCGCAGAGGTATTTTGTTCTTCAATGGTTCCTGTAACGGAGCGGGGCGTACTTGAGACTGGTTCTGGTCGTCGCATGGAGTTACGGTCTTTGTGCTGTCACGTTTGTGGATGCGTACTTAGTCTAGAAGGTGCTGCGTGATTTTCTTGGGATGGTGTAAGTGCTTCGCGGCTTCCCAGACCGAGGCTTATTCAGGCTTCAGTGGCTGAGAGAACTTGTTGCCGCTGCATAATTGGGAAACATGTACAGTATACTGACGCCGGTATCCTAAACTCGTGGCACTTGAAAGAAGCAGCTCGAGCAAGTGTCTTCACCAACTTGTTCACCTGAGATACTTTGGCCGCACGTGTTCTCCCGAACCCTGAGAAAAGGTACACAAAGCCATCGCCAAGAGGCAGCAGGGAGATGCGACAGGAGAAGATCCCGACCGAATTCGAGGAGCAGGACCGGTACTCTGGCGGGTTCTCTCGCGGAGAAACCTAATCATGCAGGGCGTCATGCGAAACAGAGATGCCCAACCAGCACACATCACGGCGTGACAGTTGACCGAGTTCGACCGTACCTGCTGTGTGTACGTACACACGACGTTCACGAGACCACACCGCGGCCCAATCATCGCGTTGAGCTTCCGGTCCCCGCGTGTCGGGGACCAGCCGCACGATGGAGACGCGTTTTCATGCAGAATTGCGAGGCATTTGGGGGTCACCAGGAGTCGCTGGTGGTACGCTGTCGAGGGGCTCCGTTGCTTGCTGACTTGTTGGAGTGGGGAGTCTGCTTCTGTTTTGGTGCAAAGTTACGTGATACCAACATTGCTCTGCCCGCAATAACCCGCTCTGGGCGTGAATCCGGCGTGGACGCAGATGGGAGTAACAGACGAGAGCCACTTCATGAGATGGTTGATGATGACGGTGCACCCTCCACCCTGCCAGCAACTTGTGGCAATGCACAGTCATCTCACCAGATTTCGGCTTGGGCAGATCAACAAGCGCGCGTGGAGCGTCCAACCCCTCCGTAATGACTTTACAGCACCAAAGTGTCTCGCGCCTGTCTGTGTTCAGCTTGTGTGTTGCCCGCAATGCACCCTGTAGGAACGGATAATTAGAGTCTGCATGTCATTCCTACTGGTGATTGCCGGACCAAACAGACTGCCGCATCTGGCCTTGCATAAGGCCGCGAAGTAGTCTTGCAGGCAGCCCTGGGGGGCTAAGCGACATCATTTCCCTCACGTGGAATTCAGTTATGTTTGGCTAGCGGGGCGTGGGCAACGTACACTGCTGTACGGCTTTGTGAAAGTAAAGTCAATCCAGTCGGTTGAGAGGCCGAACACGCCCCATATATGCGAGGAGCGGTGAAGGATTTGGCGGCGGCTGATTTGGCCAAGGTAGGGACTCGGACATGCGAGATCCGCCCACACCAGCGAATGACTGTTGCGGTGGTATCCGGTATGACGAGGGAGGGTGATCATCCTGTCGCCAGCATGCGTATGACTCTCTCTCGCTTCTGAATTTCAACTCGAACCCAGCGGCTAACCTGCTAACCAAGGGATTGGGCTGTGTCTGTAGGCACTAGCTGAAAGGTGATCAAGGTAGTGTCAGAACTGTTAGTCCGCCTGAACTTTGGATCTCGAGGAAATCTGCAAAGTCCATGTCAGCAAGCATGGCAATATATCAATGCAGTCGCGTGCCCCCAACTCGCGGACCTTGGGCCGCCGTGTACATTGATGGACGTTGACCTAGAGGTGCTGTCCGGAGCATCGAGTCTATTACTCCGTACTCAGGCCTAACAGGATCGGTGACAGCCCTGTCCTTTACCGCAGACCCTGCCCGAGGCTTAGCCTGATCTCCATGGCGACGGAGCGAGAGGCACTCCGTACCGGTAGAGTACCCCGTGGTGGGGTTGCGTTGCTCGAGGCCCCCTGCATCGGTCGAAGAAGGTGGAAATGGGCACCTTGCAGGTGGGTGACAACGGACCCCAACGCAGGAAACGAACCGAGTACAGAGCGAGTACCAACCCTCCCTTTCTTCGAAAAGTGGCGCCGGGAGAGTTGGCGAGAAGGGGTCAAAAAAGCAACCTTCTAGCTCGCGCAAAAGAACAACTCTGTAAGCCTGGTCGCGGAGCAAGACGACCTGGGCATTTGACAGGTTTGGAGCCAAAGAGGAAGGAGGGGCTGGCTCGAGGCAGCGGCGAAACCCTAAGCCTAGACATGCAGCTTGCAGCACCGCTAGTAGAGCAGTACATAGTAGAGCTAGACATGTTGACTGCTTCTCTGTGCAAGGGAGCCACCTGAGCATGACCTCGGGATCTCTGCGGCAGTCGGGAAGACAGTGGTTGTCACTTGCGCTGACGAGCGCACATGACCTGCCGATGTCACGGCCGACGATGGCTGTGGTGGTGGAGTGGTGCCCCCCGCGCCTGCAGCCGGGTGTGACGAGCGGAGAATCTGTAGACCATACTCGGTACCATGGACTCCATGGACCCCAGCCACCAGCATTTTGAGATGCCTACGCTCCATCCCGAGTCCCGAGTACCAAGTTGGACTTTGTGCTTGCTGCCACCCGTGCAGGCGATGGGCAGGCGACCGCCAGCGCTTTGCAGAAAGCCAGGTTTCGTGACAAGACTGCTCGCGGTCGTGCACACGCCCGCACACCCGCAGGGGCCCTCTCTCGTTGCTGGTGGCCTTCACGTTGCCCCGGGTGGTGCCACCGGCGGCTGTGGTGAAATTGTAGGGCGTGCCGAGTACTCGGCGCACCTATCAAGTGAAAACTTGGTTGGACCAGCCCCCGGCTTGCCTGCTCGCCTGCCTGCCTGCCTTGGCTCACCCATGGTGGATCCATGCATGCATGCATGCAACAAGTGCATCCCCTCCCTCCACACGCTGGCCGCCCGCCTGCCACGAGCCGGCAGGGTCGCTGCAAGTGAGTGTCCCGGTTGAGGGCATCGTGCTGTATCCCTCCCGCCGTGCATTAGTTCCGTCCTGCATCCCAAGGGAGGCAGACGCCTGTGTTGTTGTTCTTGCTATTCGCCACGGTAGAGACGTGTCTGCTGCGAAACACACGCACACACACCTCGCTCTCCCAATCGGCAGACGCAGCAGCACCGCACCTCAAGTCCGGTTTGCCACTCCATCCATCACACGACGAATCGGCCCAGGCTGCTGCAGCACACCACAGCACAGGCCGCATGGGCTTGCATGCAGCCTCGACTCACCCGCGCCGCAGCACCTGATACCCTTTTCCTCCTTCTCACGCCGCTCTGATTGGAGTTGCACATCTTGCGCCTCGCTCTCTTTCCTCCTCTCTTGCGTGCCTTTTCGAGAGCTGCATAAGGCAGCACGACAGTATTGTCCACCTCTAGTCCGATACAGAGTCCGAAAAGTCGGTCACGGCCCCAGTATCACGCAAGACAACCGGCGACAATCACGATTTGCCGGGTCAACTTTCTGTCGCATCGGGCCCCGATGCCTCGATTCTCCTCGACAGAGCGACTGCGCAACTGAGACATCTGCGCCGGCAGATTCGCGACCTGTTCGCACGAGTCTGCCCGGCAGCAACATCTCGACAGCGCCGTCTCGAGCCTGGCCTCCCGTCATGGCTGCGGCCGATGTTTTGGGTTTTGGCCCTTCTGGGCTAGGGAACGGTTTTGGCTCGCCATCGGTGCAGTATCTGGCGGGCGCAGCCGCCACTACGACGACTCGCTGGGAGGAACATGACCTGGAGACACGCCTAAATCTAATTGCCTCCACATGGATCCGGCTGAGATGCAACAAGGGCCTTGTAAGTCGGCGTTCTTGTAATTATAGAGTGTTTGGCGTTTGGCAGGAGGTCTGCCGCGCAGAGCTCCAGAGGTCGTGAGATGCAAGTCGGGGCGGGCCATCGGGGCTGCCCCAGCAGCATTCCAACTGCCAGCCTCCCGTCACTTTGGTCACCACAACCCCTCTAGCGGGCCTCGAGCTAACCCTGCCCTCCCCTTTTGGACAGACCACCACCACAATCCTATTCGGCCATTCATCACAAAACACCTGCCACCGGGCTGCATCACGTCCGCTCGTTGTACCAGATCCAACGCCTCGCCGGTCACGACGGATACCCAAGTCATGCGATTTCGAACCTCCGGTGCGCGAAGCGCCTCTCGATTCCACCACTAGTGACGTCGTGCGCCCACGCGACCCCTCCGATAATCATCAGCCACCCCAACCATTGAGCAGTCGCGAATCAACATCCCAGTCCTCGGGCGCATTGTTCTCTGATCCAACAATGGACTGGGGACTCGACTTCGGATCTGACCAGGGCATTGTCCAGCACGCGAAGAAGCCTAAACAGGCCGCGAAGCCTGCTGGGAAAACACCGGAGCAGACAAAAAAGAGCGACGGCAGTGGCGGCGGCGGCGGCAACAACAATGCCGGAGGCACCGGCAACGATACCAATGGCGGCTCAGGCAAGACTGGCAGTGGAGGAGGCGCAGGCGACGGCGGCAAAGACTCCCGGGGCGGTCTGGGCTCAGCCAGCAATTCGAAACAAGAGGACCTGCTAACCGGCAGCACCCCGAGCACCTTTAACGCATTCCAGGATATCAAGTTAGGCGAGACAACACCATCCCTAAACCTCAACTTTGGGGCGGCTGGAGGCGGCTCAGGTTGGGGCAGTAATAATACTGGCGGCGGCGATTCATTGGGTTGGGCAGGCACCAAACCTGGCGGCAAAGCCGGCGACACCAATGGCGAGGCAATGGACGGAGAAAATCCCTGGATTCTCGACGGAGCTCACAAGGAAGACGCTGCCGAAGCTAAAGCTGAAGACAAGAAAGACAACTTCGACTTTGGCTTTTCATCGAAGAAGGCGGTCAAGCCAGACACTTTTGGCTGGAGTGCGTCCAAGGAAGACCAGGACGAGAAGGGCGGCAAACAAAACGACGATTTTTGGAATGCTCGTGCAGGCGACAAGGATATGAAGCCGAACAGTTTACTCGACGAAGGTTCCCTGAAGTCGCCTACCGGATCACAGGCATCAGAACAACCTTCTGCTAGTGCTGGCACCGGCGCATGGAGCTTCTGGGGTCTCGCCAAGAAAGCAATCAAGAAAGAACCTGACCCAGTAGCTGCCGAAAAGGCCTCCGACGACTGGCTTCCTTGGGGCTCAAAGACCAAGACCATCTCCACCAAGACTTCGGCACTTCTCGATCTCGGGGGGGATTCCGATCCCCCACCAGCTGCACCAGACCCGCCCCCAGCCGGTGGCGGCCTCGGTGATCTCTTGGGCTCATTCAGCGGCAAGGACTCGAATCAGCAAGGTGGCGATGGCCTCGTGCCGGAATCTGCAGACGCAGATGTCTGGGGACTCTCTGGGCTGCCAGACAACAAGCTGCCCGAGCCCATTGATCCAGCTATTCAGGCCGCCAAGGAGAAGCTCGATGCAGAGATAGCTGCCGACGAGAAGGAGCTTGAGGCTCTAGAGACGAAGAAAAAGAAGAAGGAGAAGGAGAAGGGCAAGCTGTTGAAGAAGGATGTGGCCCGCATGGGCGAACTCACGCAAAGACTTGAGGCACGAGCGGCAGAAAAGGTGGCCGCCGAAGCCGCCGAAGCCGCCGAAGCCGCCGAGGCAGAAGCTGCGCAGGCTGCCCGGGAGGCGGCCGACGCCGCTGCAAAAGACGCCGAGCAGGCTTCTGCACAAGCTGTTGCTGAAGAATCGGAACTTAAAGCCCTGGAAACAAAAATGGGTGCCAGAGGCGCGAAGAAACTTCCCAAGAAAGATCAAGCCCGCTTTGATGAGTTGAAAGACCGTGTCACGCGCCGAGCCCAGCAAAAAGCCGCCACCGACGGTGAGACGGCGCCTGCGGCTCCAGAAAGCACTCCAGAACCTGCGCCGGATTCTCCCTCACCCGCTACAGCCGAGCCAGAACAACCTCCAGTCCAAGATCCAGCTATTGTTCAAGAAGAAGAAGAGATATCGCAACTAGAGGCCAAGAAGGCATCGAAGGGTGGAAAGCTTCTGAGGAAAGAACAAGCTCGCCTGACCGAATTGCAGAGTCGTGCTGATGCGCGAGCTGCTACTGAGGCCGCAGCAGCGGAGGCTGCAGCGGAAGAGGCCGCAGCAGCAGAAGAAGCAGCAGAAGCAGAAGCAGCAGCTGAAGCAACTGCAGCGGCAGCGGCGGTCGATCCACAGATCGAGGCAGAGAAAATCGAGATTGCGGATCTCGAAGCCAAAAAACTTAAACGAAGTGGCAAGCTGCTCAAAAAGGACCAAACTCGACTCGATGAATTACTTGAGAACGTCACTCGCCGGGCTGCAGACGAAGCTGCTATTGTGGAGGCTGCCGCTGTAGCTGCTGCGGACGCTGCCGCTATAGAAGCTGTGCTTGCTGAAGCCGAGCCTGTTTCTGAACCTGTGGCAGATCAAACGGCGGAGCTTGAACATGATCCGATAGCTGTGGCCGAGGAGGGAGAGATCATCGCACTAGAGGAGAAAAAGTCAAGGCGGGGGGGCAAGCTTCTGAAAAGCCAACAAGTCAGACTGGATGAACTCAACACGAATGCCAATCTCCGTGCCCTGCTCAGGGCCGAGCGCGATGCGGCAGCAGCAGCTGAACTAGCAAGTGCTGAACCCGCAGACTTGGAACCCTTGATCGATGTCGTCTCTTCAATTCCAAAACCCGAAGTGGAAGCGAACCTGGAGTCGGAATTTGCCGAGGACGCCAAGGAACTTGCTGACCTTAAAGCCAAACTGGCCAGAAAGGGTAAGCTTGGTAAGATAGACCAGGCTCGATACAATGAGCTCAGCGACAAAGCTAGCAAGCAGGCCGACGAGGCGGCAGCCGCTGCCACCTCAGCAGCAGCGGAACTCGACCCTGAACTTGACCCTGAACCCGTGCCCGAACCCGCGCCCGAACCCGCGGCTGAGTCTCCCGAACCCCTAGACGATGCGCTGGCTGCCAAAATTCTTGAGGAGGATGCGGAAATGGCTACCCTGGAAGCAAAGAAACTCAAAAGAGGCAAGCTCGGAAAGACCGACACGTCGCGTTACGATGAGTTGTGTGAGAGGGCTGCGCAACGTGCCAAGGACCAAAGCGCGCGGAAAGAAGCTGATAACGCCACCCCCGCCGCTGCAGCCGTCACAGAATCAGAACCTGAGGACATTGCCGAACCAGAAGCTCCTTCTACGCCAGAAGTCGACGAAATCGCCGCTGCGGAAGAGGCCGAGCTTGCCGAACTCAACGCCAAGAAGCTCAAGAAAGGCAAACTTTTAAAGACTGAGAGGGCACGGTATGATCAGCTTGTTGCGAATGCTAACTTGAGAGTCGAAGCCAAGTCTGCTCGAGAGGCAGAAGATGCAGCGGCTGCTGCAGCTGCAGCTGCTGAAGTTGCTGAAGCTGCTGAAGCTGCTGAAGCCGATGCAGCTCAGGAATCTGATCCTGAGCCAGCTGCAGAGGTCGACGAAGCCATTGCTGCAGAAAATGCCGAGCTTGAACAACTAAACGCCAAACTCAAAGCCAAAGGCAAGCTTGGCAAGACAGATCGGGCACGACACACCGAGCTTCTGGAGCGCGCACGCCAACGCGAAGATGACTTGGCAGTAGTAGAGACGGATGTGGCCACAGCCCCCGCGGTTGAGCCAGAACCGGAGATGTCTCCAGAATCATCGGCACCAGAGATCGACCCTCTACTCGCTGCCGAGATCAAAGCAGAAGAGGAAGAGCTAGCTAGCCTGGCCGCAAAGAAGGAGCGCCGCGGTAAGCTTGGCAAAATCGATACTTCTCGCTTCGAAGACCTACAGGCTCGGGCCGACCAGCGTGCCGCCGAGAAGGCCATGCAAGACGCCGACGTCGATGCTGATGCCACCGCCGCAGCTGCTGTCGAGGAAGAGCCCGAACTACCACTCGATTCGGAGTCCGGGTCTGCGCCTGAAGCCCCGCCCATCGACCCTGAGGACGAAACTGCAGCTATGGAGGAGGCAGAGCTTGCAGCCCTCAACGCTAAGTTTAAGTTCAAGGGCAAGCTTAGTAAGACTGACCGAGCACGGCACACACAACTCACGGAGCTGGCTGAGAAGCGCGTCGCCGATAAGGCTGCTGCGGAGACCGAAGCGGCGGAAGAAGCTGCTGCAGCACAGGCAGCGGCAGCCGCGGCAGAGGCTGAAGAGCAAGCGGCAGCGGCCGAAGCAGAGGCAGTGGAAAAACAGGCGGCAGATGCTGTCCTCGAAGAAGAAGAGTTGGCAGTGCTCCAAGCTAAGCTCGCCAAGAAGGGCAAGCTCGGCAAGATCGATAAAGCTAGAGTCGATGAGCTCACGCAAAAAATCAAGGCGCGAGCGGAAGTGGCTGCGGCCAAAGAAGCTGCTGCGGCTGAAGAGGAAGAATCTGCTGCTGCAACTGATACAGAACTTGACCTTGACGTCGAACCCGAGGTCGAGACCAGTCCGTTACCCGCCGAGCCTGAGGCAATCTCGCCCGAAGTCGCGGCCGAGGGTGAAGAACGTGAAGGTCTTGAGGCCAAGCTGGCCAGGAAGGGCAAACTCGGCAAAAATGATCGCACCCGACTCGAGGAACTGAAAGAGCGCCACCAACAACGTCTTGCCGATGCCGCAGCTAATACGGCTTCCGACCTCACAGAGCCTGAAGCCGACGCAGCTCCCGACCCGGAACCTGAGCTTGAGTCGGCGCCAGAAGCGAACCTCGACCTGACTGCCGAGATTGCTGCCGAAGCGATGGAAATGAAAATGCTCGAGGCCAAACTCGGAATCAAAGGAAAGCTCGGCAAGACCGACAGAGCAAGGTATTCAGAGCTCATTGCGCGAGCCGAGCATCGTGCCGCTGAGCAGGATGCTAGAGACACAGCTGCCGCTGACGTTACCGATGAGGACCCAGAGCTCGCTCCTGACGCATTAGCAGACGAGGAAGCCGAAGTCGATGATTTCGTTGACGCTGAAGGCGCCGCCGAAGATGCTGAGCTCGCTGCTCTAGAAGCCAAGCTCGCGGCAAAGGAGAAGCTCGGAAAGGCTGATCGAGTCCGGCACCGCGAACTCTCTGACCGAGCTTTGGTCAGGGCCGCGGAGAAAGAGCTCGCGGAAGCCGAGGCTGCTGATGCAGCTGTAGCAGAAGAAGCAGCAGCAGAGGAAGCAGCAGCAGAGGAAGCTGCGGCAGCAGAAGCGGCAGCAGAGGTGGCAGCAGAAGAAGCCGCGGCGGCGGAAGCGGCCGCGGCAGCAGAGGCTGCTTCCGAGGAGGCTGAGCTTCAGGACCTCGAGGCAAAGCTAAAGAAAAAGGGCAAGCTACTCAAGAGCGAAAAGGCCAGACGTGCGGAACTTATAGACCGGGCACAACAACGTGCCGACGAGGCGGCAGCCAAGCTTGCAGCTGCGGAGCCTGAACCCGAGCTAGAAGTCGAAGCAGAGCTTCCCATCGAAGAAGAAGAGCTTGAGCTTGAGGAGGAGCCCGCGCCCGAAGCTGAGTCCGAAGCTGAGTCCGAAGCTGAGCCGGAAGACGAGCCGGAAGCCGATCCTGTTAGTGATGCACTAGCCAAAGAAATCGCTGATGAAACAGCCGAATTACAAGCTCTAGAGGCAAGGCTCCTGAGGAAGGGCAAGCTAAACAAGTCCGACCGCGCCCGCCAAACCGAACTCACCGAGCGAGCCCAGCAGCGCGCCAACGAAGCTGCTGCAAAAGAGGCTGCTGAGCAAGAAGCGGCACCTGGTCCCGAGCTGGAAGCTGAAGACGAAGCAGAGGATGAACCCGAAGCTTTTGCCGAAGAGATCATTGATCCCGAGGCTGAAGCTGAGGTTGCTGAACTTGAAGCTCTTCGTCAAAAAATGACAGTCAGGGGTAAGCTTGGCAAGACGGACCGAGCGAGACTTGCAGAGCTTCAGGAGCGGGCAAACCAACGCACAGAGGCTGCAGCTGTCGAAAGTCTTACCGAGGTCGAGCCTGAAGCAGAGCCTGAAGAGGTCGAAGCAGGGCCTGAACCTGAAGCTTCTGTCGCGGACGTTGTTGACCCCGTGGCGGAGGCTGAAGTTGCTGAACTTGAAGCCCTTCGTAAAAAAATGGCAGTCAAAGGTAAGCTTGGCAAAGTCGACCGAGCGAGACTTGCGGAGCTTAAGGAGCGAGCAAACGAACGCGCGGAGGTTGCAGCTGCAGCTGCCGAAAGTCTTACCGAGGTCGAGCCCGAAGCAGAGCCTGAGGCAGAGCCCGAAGCAGCACCGGAAGAGTATCCCGACCCAGGCGATGATGTCGATGTCGACGGCGACCTGCAATACGAAACGTCCGCCGAGGACTTTGCCGACGCCGAGGACTTCATTGACCCAGCCGCAGAGGAGGAGGAGGCTGAACTCGCTGCTCTGAATACCAAGAAGGAGCGCAAGGGAAAGCTTGGCAAAACCGACACAAAACGGCACATCGAACTCACCGAGTCAATCGAGCGTCGAGCAGTCGAAGCAGCTGCCAGGAAAGCTGCGTCTGACGAACCGACGCTTGTCGAGGAGCCAACCTCAGAGGCCGAAGATGAGGCGGAGCCAAATCCCGAGGATCTGGTCGACCCCGAGGCTGAGGCCGAAGCGGCGGAACTAGCAGCTCTAGATGCCAAGAAACTGCGTAAAGGCAAGCTCGGCCGATCGGACAGAGAGCGTTATGCTATGCTCGTCGAGAACGCACGTCTTCGGACCGAGAGGCACACCGTCGCCGAAGCTCCTGCCGATCCTGAGCCGGATGCCGAGTCTGAAGAAGCACCCGAAGCACCCGAAGCACCCGAAGCACCTGAAGCACCTGAAGAGCCTGAGCCCGAATCCGAGGTGGAGCCCGAGGTGGAGCCCGAACTAGACGAAGAAGCTCTCGCAGCCCTCATCACAGCCGAGGAGAAAGAGCTCGCAGCACTGGAAATCAAAAAGGAGAGGCGGGGTGGTGTACTTCTCAAGACTGATCGCCTTCGTCATAAAGAGCTTACTGACAATGCTGCTCGGCGCGCCGAAGAACAGGCCGCCAAAGAGGCCGCTGAGCAAGCAGCACGCGAAGCAGAGGAGCAAGCAGCGGCAGAGGCAGAAATAGCAGCCGCAGAAGCCGCAGCTGCTGAGGAAGCTCGTGCTGAAGAAGCTCGTCTCGTAGAGATCACTGCGCAGGAGAATGAGCTCAAAGACCTCCAATTTAAGTTCAAACGCAAGGGCAAGCTAGGGAAGAGCGACAAGAAGCGCTACGAGGAGCTGATCGAGCTTTCTCAGCAGCGAGCTGCAGCGGCAGAGCCACCGGCGGACCTCGAGGCAGATCCGGAAGAGGAGGAGGAAGAGGAGGAGGAAGAGGAAGAAACTGCTGTTGAGGATGTTGAGGCTGAGGATGCGGCGGCAGCCGAAGACGCAGCAGCAGCAGCTGCTGCTGCTGCTGCTGCTGCTGCTGCTGCTGCTGCCGCTGAAGCTGAAGCAGAAGCCGGAGCTCGAGCGATTCGCGAAGCTGACGAGCAAGCCGAGCGCGAACGGCGCGAACGCAAGAGCAAGAAGTACCGGTCCCGAGACAAGGGTGAGTCTTTACGAATTTCCTACTGTTGCGTCATGTTCTCATTGCATCTGGCTGCGCCGACACACGGTCGCAGCAGGGTTTTCTTTGCGGATGTTACCGCTTGTCAGTCAGCTTCCCCACGAATGCCAAGCTTCCGCACTACAAACGTAGTTCGTCTGCGCTGCACGGGGATGGTGACTGCCGTCTCTCTCCGAGATGGGATGAACCCCTTCTCAGGTCAGGATCATCTTGACCTAGAGACCAGTACTGCTGAGGAATCCCTGAGCGCTCGGGAAAGAAGCAATAGAGGGCTATACAGACTTCCGATTCATCCAAACCTACTGTGAACCAAACTGACCACCTTGTCAATCTAGATGTGCTGCCTGCTGTACCACCACCACCACCACCACCACCTGCTCCCGATGCGCCACCTCAGCTTTCTGACAAGGAAAGGCGAAGACTTAAGAGGAAGGGCAAGCTCGTCGAGCCCGAAGGCGATGCAGATGCCATGCTCAATGCCGACGCGACTCCTGCAGAATCCTCCGACTTGCCTGGAAGCTTCCCCATGGACGACGACAACGAGATTGTCGAGATTGTCGACCTGTCGCCGCCTGGTGAGAAGAAGAGGTCTCGGAAGAGCAGAAAGACGCGCGAGGTCGTAATCGAAGACGATGGTGCCCCTCCTCCGCCTCCTGAGGTGCCTATGGCGCCGCCGGCTGTTCCGGACGCGCCACCGACCCCACCTCAAGAAAACAAGTCTCCAAGGAAAGAGCGCCCTAAAATCAGTCGCGAAGGTGGCGCCTCTTGGGGAGCATGGTCCGCTGCTCAACCATCCCCTCGCAAGCCGGAGAAGGAGCGCTCTTCCAAGACCAGGCCATCGGAAAGGAGACCGAGCAGGAGAGAAGTCGAAGAGATGTCACCTCGGGAATCGGGCTCTGACGAGAAGCGCGACAAGAACGAATCCCCCACGAAGAACCGCATGGACAGTCTTCTGATGAGTAAACCACCGATCTCGCGGACCATGTCTTCCCGCGAAGAGCGCAGCAGCAGGCACAAGTTGGGATCTCGCCGGCACACTGCCGAAATGTCTGGCGGCCTCGCGTCTCCGCCACCAGAGGAAATGCCCGGGATGTCTTCAAAAGCAGCAAAGATTTTAGGCGTCGGATCAAGCTCGAGGCGCCGGAGCTCACAGGCCGCCGATATAGAAGCAGATGGCATGGTTTTTGGTGATGCCGCAGATGCCGAGCCCTCACGGGAGAAGTCGTCGCGCAGACGCTCGCGCGCAGCCCCCGAAGACGACGGGGCAGTATTCGTCGACGCGCCCGACGTGCCGACTCGACCCCCCTTTGGCCGTTCCGCCTCCAGCAGTGCTCGAAAGGCTGCGGGACTCACTGGCGCATTTGGTGGAATGATGTCTAGTTCTAAGCCCGAGCCGCGCCCAGAAGGCCGTCGTCGCAGCAACACATACGGAACCACGGATGACGAAGGCCGAGCCGAGAGGAGATCCAGACACCCTCGTTCGTCACGTGAAGGAGATTTCGGCGCAGAAACCGAAGCGGACAAGGAGGCTCGTCGTGCGGCTCGCCGAGCGAGGAGGGCTGAGGAAGTCCAGGATGAGGAAGACGCTCGTCGCGCCGAAAAGGAGTCGAGGCGCGAACGACGCAAAAAGGAGGCTGATGAGGCAGAGGTTCGCCGCGAACAAGAGAGAGAGGAGCGGCGAGCTGCGCGGAGGAAATCTGCCAGGCCTGTTGAAGATGACAGCGCGGCGGCCAAGGAGGCCGAGCGCGAGGAGCGCAGGCGACTGCGCAAGCTCGAGAAGGAAAATGCCCGTGTCGCCGTCGAGGAGGCCGAGGCGGATGCCCGCCGTGCGCGCCGCGAGGAGAAGCGTCGTTCCCGCGTTATCGACCCCGAGGACGACGAGGAGCGGCAACGCAGGCGCGAGATGCGTCGTGCGGAGAAGGAGGGCCGCATGCGATCTAGCTCAGGCGCTGCTGCGGGCGAGTATATCTACACCGTACCCGACGCGCCAATGCCACCGCCTCCAGCTCCACGAAGCAGTCAGAACCGCCCGCCAGCTTGGCCGCACTCGGGCACCAGCTCCTGGGTCAAGGACACCTCTGACGCGGGCCCGCCCCCAGATGATGGAGGCGCGCCGTCGCAAACTGATGCACCATTTGTTACCGACGACGACGAGGCGCGAAGAGCGGCACGCCGCGCTGCTCGGAAACGTAGCGAGCGGAGCAACCCCGGTGACATGTCTGAGGCCGACGAGCAGCGCAGACGCCGTGCACGCCACGCAGAGCGGGAGCGGCAGACGGAGCGGGAGCGCCGCAGCGGGAGGTCCGAGGGGAGCGGCGAGAAGCAACAGCAGCAGCAGCAGCGCGAGCCGGTCTATGCGCCCGAGCACGTTGCAGCGCCGCCGTCCAAGAGCAGATGGTGGAAAAAGATCCGAGGATAAGAGTGCGGGGACCCAGGCCTGCCAGAAACCACCACGAGAATGCAACGAGATGAGATAAATGAGAAACGCAAATTAGGGCTGGCTCCATACGATAGCAAGGCGAGAAAGGATACAGAAAGCACGTCGAAGCAAAATTATCGGATGACTTTTTTGATTATTGTTTCTTGGAAAATATTGGCATCGTTCTTTTTGGTCGTTCGCAATCATAGCATTTGGCTTAGTATTTCTGGACATCGAGAGCGAAGCGATCTTGGTTGTATCTTCATGTTAGCAGTGGTTGTCATTTTCTATACTGGGAACATGGCAATGTTGTGTTGTGCCAAACCTGGCTTGCTTTTTGAGTTCATAGACATTTTGTACGGCAACTTGTCTAGGCCGGGGTTGATGCTGTTTTATATACCCATCGCATAATTTCAATGAAAGATTGATATGGCATCTTCGCCCTCATACGTTTTGTGCTTTCCTGGATGTGTCAACAGCAAACTTGCACGTGGCGTGTGACTTGGTCCGACAATCGTCTGGACCTACATTCCTTAGTTCAAGTTGCAAAGCAAAGGCTTGTGTATCTGCGGTTTGGCAGCGTTCCTGTCTATGGTAATTTTTTGTTAATGCTGTTCAGGTCATGATTTCACACAAACTAGACGTTGGGAGGGGGGCCGTCTTCCTTGTCCTCGGAGATGGACGTCTGCATAACCACATGCTACCTCATCAACTCTATTTACACTGATGTTCTCTGCAAGGCGGCCTCGTTGTGCCGAGAAGAAGAGTGAAGCGGCTATGTGGATGCTAGCAGTTGAAAAAACGATATATCTGGTATGAATTTATTTACTTGTTAATTGAGAACGAGAACGGACTGAGGCGACCACACCTGTGGCCCACGCTGAAGCAGAACAGAAGGATCTTAATGGCTACTAGGACCATACTCGATAAAAATAATATTAAGCCCTATAGATGTTTAGGTCAAGGTAAGGAGCTTGAGAGTGATTCATCCGCAAAAGGCACGTGTAGGCGGCTGGGAGTTATGTACCCCGGCGTCACTCGGAGCTATGAGTGGTTCAGGTGTGTCGAGGTCATCACCAACCCATCACGATGCAATCACAAGACCGTCTCCCATGTAAAAGTCCAAAAAGGGGTCCAAAAATGACCAAAAGCAAAGCAAAAATATGCGGCCAGCGGGATTTGCACCCGCGTTTCTTCCTTGGGAGGGAAACGAGTTGACTACTACTCCATGGCCGCGATGGTGGAAAAAGAGGGCCAGATGTCACGCCGCCCCGACCCCCAAACGCTGAATTTTCAGACGCTACGAGGAGGCCAGAGCGACGCTGCAGTCAACAGACTGCGCCATCACGGAAGGAAAAGGGCAGAGCAGGCTCGCTCCTCTACCTCCCGTTTCTTGGAGGGACGGCTGGCTATCCGGGCCTATGAGGCCTTGATGTGTGTGCCTGGCTGCCTGGGCGCCCTGAGAGCTGCAATGTTCCGGATCTTTTGTTGTTCCGAAGCAGTCCGTTTGTCCATTTGTCCGTTTGTTCGTTTCTGCGGTGGCCTGCCTTGCCTCCGATATGTACTTGTTCTGATAGGGGCGACCGTGTGCATTTCTGACATGATACATGTCCGTAGTACACCGTCATGTCGACTCCATGTGAGGTGAAGAAATAGAAATGTAGTGAACTACATGAAGAGCCCTGACCCTGATGTCCACGAGCTGACTACTCTTTGGTTGTGAACAAACTGGCAAGGTGATCTAAACGCGAACCCCTATTACAGTCCCAACATGTGTTCCAGATGCTCTGATATTTGCTAAGTGCCAACTCTGATCCACCCGAACCCATCGCCTTGTTTCTAGAGAGCATACATTTGCTCAGGTTAAATTTGAGCATTCCCATGTCGTGGCTTGCTTCTAAGTTCAGGCGGCCGGCGGACAGTTGGGTCAGAGCGAATTCCGGCCATAGCACTTCACTTCACCAATCCACGATGGGCTGACGGGGCCTCAATTTTGACGAGTGCAAAGCTACAATGGTCTCAACGTAAGCAGGACAAAGGACAGTTGGCAAGATTAACGTGTAGCTCAAGATTAAAAGTATAATAGATAGTTTTTTGTTATGGGGAAGTCGTGCCAGCGTTTCCTGTCCCCAGTTGTCTCGTCCCAAAGTACCAGGAATCCCCAGCCTCACTTCATTTCCGTGCCCCAAAGCTAGTAGAATCAATAAATACTCCTAAAACGCCACATGCCCCGACTTATAGGATTTAGAAAAGCACAGCAAAATCGATACATGCTAATATTGGCAGGAGCTGAAACGAGCCACATGGTGCAAGCCTTTCCTAGCTTGCTCACTTCTTCCCCCTCTAGCTAAAATCGCTACTCCTCCTGACCTAAGCTTTCAGATACAGGTGATAGCGACGGAGGCATACAGAACTGAGACATCTGTGTTGTGGATAGGTCACGAATACACCAAGAGCACGTGTGACTTGGTAAGCGTCTTGACGCGCCATCATGCTGTGTCGCTGTCTGTGTCGTTATCGTAGTCTTCGAGGAGTCCAAATTTAGCCTTGTATCGTTCCAGCTCTGCAAGCTGGGACGCGAGCCCGTCCAGGATCTCTGACATGGGCGCTCGCAGGTCTTCAAGGTGGTTGAGCTGCGCGCGACCTGTGGCAATGTGTCGCATCGACAACGTGGTCACACAAGTCTATATGTGAATCTTGTTAGTTTTTGAATGTTTAGTCTCGCAAATGGGATTGATTGGTGGTGTTACATACCTCGATGCGGCTTACTTGGGACTCCAGGAACATAGTGATCGATCGCTCGGAGACCTCGCCTCCGCGTTCTCTCACCCTGTCCAACCATTCAGTTTCTGGTGGTTGCAAGGGACTGCCAGAAGCTTCCTCCAGAGTGCTGCATAGCATCTCGAGGCGCAAGCTGATTTTCCAGAGTGCCCAGATGATATCTGGGTCAAAGCCAAGCTCAACACCAGGTCGAAGCTGCGCAGGCGTTCCTTTCGCTACGGTCGGTGCCGCTTGTTGGCTGTGATGCTCAAATCTGCCAGCCAGTACATGAGGATAGAGTGTGTAGATGATCTCGGGGTTCTCAAGCCCCTTGAGCTTCTTCTCGCCCATCTCCTTAACCTCAAAGCCCTGCGAGCTAAGTGACTTGAGCTCCTTCCGAATCACTATGGCGGTGGCGTCATCGTCAAATGTGTCTTCAGATCCCACAGAGCTGTTGTGGTCATTCTCTTGGTAGGTCTCGAGGCAACGTTGGATCTCGGAAATGAAGTCGGCCGAGACAGTAATCTGTCCGCCATCCGCAACAGACGAGATACGTGAAGCCTTGTTAACCATGGGGCCAAAGTAGTCCATGCGCCGTGTGACAGGGTCAATCTCGGCCACGGGTTCACCAAAGTGGATACCCATTCTGACAGAAAGACCTTTGAAGATGAGATTGTTGTCTTTGTCGTAGACCTCCTGGGCAGAAACGGAATTAAGAATCTCGGGAGGCCAGTTCACCTCAAGCAGCTGTGTCTGAACTGCAAAACACCATAGCAGCGCAGAAGTCGCTGTTGGGAAAGAAACCATGAAGGCATCGCCTTCTGTCTTGACCTCATAACCACCAATGCGCCGAAGTTGCCGGCGCATAACTTCGTTGTGCAACTTAATGGCGGAGCGCATGGCAGAAGGGTACATCTCCCAAAGATTAGTCGAGTTCTTAATATCAGTGAAAGCGATAGACGGCTTCTCTGTGGGTGCAGGGACCTCGGCTTCAAGTCTGTGCAGTGTCGAGTCTTGTACCTCGCCCTTGAGTTTCCGGCCTCGCTTTGGAACATACTGAAACTCATCAGGGATCCCAGATGGGTAGAGTGACATGCTTTGGCCCCGGTGCAGACGCGCGGAACGTTCTTGCCGACGCTTGAGGTCGGCTACACTGATCATCATGATCATGATTTTACCGGTTGACCCGTACGCTATGGTGAGATCTCGCAGCTTCTGTGAGGCGCGCATCAGATCGCCTCTTTCCTGTCTAGCAACATCGACCACCAGTCCAGGCGTCAGGTAATCCCAAAGCTCCTTGGTCGCGATAAGCAGGGTCTCGTCTTGTACTCCAATCGTAGCCTTTGTGATATGGGGAGCTGCTTGCACGGCAGGCATCAGATCGACGAATCCAAAAGCACGCGACACCTGAAGCGAATCGTTCAGCTTGCCATTTCGGGAAACCCAGCCGCCAGCATCACGGATTCGCTGACGCTCGGTAGGTTCCGCTGGGTCGTGCTTATGCGTCAGGATTCGATGGGAGCCGTCGGATTGAATGAGCATCGCTTGTGCATCACCAACGTTGGCGACATAGAGGTCTTGTGCCTGAAGATAGGCCACAGTGGCTACCCCACCGGAGTTGAGATCTTCTTTGCTCAAAGCAATGGAAGGGGCTGAGCTCCGGGAAGTCTTTGGTCGCTTCCCGCCATGTTCTAAGGTGAGGGTCACCAAATCTTTGTTTAGACTGAGGAAAGCGCGCCGCAGCGCATCGCTGGGGCCCTCGTTCTGTCGAGTTTTGAGTGCCTTGAGCTCAGTGGTAAAGATTCGACCGAAATTTTCGTGTAAATATTTGGCGATCTTGGAACCACCACTTGAGAGGGCCTCGCCATCAAACAGGCCTAGAAGTGTCTCGGAGTCCGATGAATTGAACCTTGGCACTACCAGGTCGACAGTAGACAAATGCTCGTACTTTCCAAGCGTATCCGCCATGCCGTATGGGAGATGTCCGGCGAGAGAGCCAGAGGTCCGAACACGTCGATCCTCACTCTGATCAGGAATACTTGGCTGCGTCAGCGTCACGTCCATCAAGCCCAGAACTCGGAGGTTAAGGAGCCGGTTGAAGTCCGTATACTGCTCATCACGACTTGGCCCCGCGGGACTCGTGTTTTGTTGCTTGATCTCGAGCCGTTTGTTGCCAGAAAGATTGAGAAATCTGAGGTTAGGATTCAGGTTCCAGTTCCAGTCGTAGGGCACGTTGGCAATATTGTACTTGAGCGAATTATTGCCACAGTCGAAAACTGCGAGTTTCTTAGCTCGCGAGATGTCCGCCGGAAGATTCGTAAACTTGTTGTTGTTAATGTGCAGAACTTGAAGCAGGCTGAATTCCTCCAATTCGTCCACAGGCAAGGCTGTCAAGTCATTTCCAGACAGATATAGCTCCACAAGCTGTGGCCAACTCTTGATACTCCTCTGCGGCATGTCGCTGAGATCGTTATAGGACATGTTCAGGATTCGGAGCTCGCTCAGGAGCATAATTTGATCAAATGCATCGTCATCAAGCTGGTTGTCCGCGAGATACAAGTTCTTGAGAGTACCAGCAAACGTGTTTGTTAGCCGACCTGATAGTCCAGAGTCCTTCCTAGTTGTTTGAGATGCATTCATCGTGCCATGAGCGCTACCTGCAGTCGTACTCCGAGACACAACAGAAGTCTTCCGACCGCCCTTGCCATAAACTGACACAACAGAACTCTTACGGTCAGGCCCCGCGGGAACTGGGGAGGGTCCGACACTTAAAAGTGTACTGGAAGAGTGGCTGGGCCTTCGAGTGCCGTCTGGTAAAAGATCTTCCATGGATGGTGGGTGCGACAAAGTCCCAGTAGACTGCTTTGCCAAGCCATTCGAAGATGGCGCCGGTGGGGGCTCATTAGGCATTTGAGGCGGCCGAGAAGCCGGCTTGGGGAAGTTGTCCAGAACATTCGAGGAAGCGTTGAGAGTCTCAAGTTTGTTTGCCCACCACAACTCCATCGGCAGCTTCCTGATATTGTTGCCCCGAATATCGAGAACGCGCAGCTCCGTCAAGCAGCCTATTTCGGATGGGAGCTCGCCCACTGAATTGTCAGCTATGCTGAAGTGCTCTAATCTCCTCATATTGCCGATCTGACTTGGAAGTGAGACAAAGTAGTTCCGGTCCAAGACTAGACGCTCTAGATTGGGCATGTTGTTGAAGGACCCGTCTATGCTGGCAAGCTGAGCATTGGATAGGTTTAGCACTTTCAGTGTCTGCACAGATCCAACAAGCTCGAACTTGGTGATCGGGTTGGAGTTCAATTTGAGCGTTCTCACGCGCTCAAAGCTGCCTACAAACTGGGACACCATATTGTGGTCGGCCGATAATGTTTCAAGTTTTGGCAACTCCGAGATGACATCAATGGCAGTCAGCTGGTTGAACTTGATATCTAGTTCTTTGATATTCATCAAGAGACTGAAGGTGGCTGGTAGCGTTCCGGACAAGCGGTTGTTGGTCATGACGAACTTCTCCAGGTTCTTGAGGTTCCCTACTTGGTCTGGGAGGCTCGCTATCGAGTTGAAACTGACGTCGATGTCGACTAGTGCTTCAAGCTCACAGAGAAATGGAGGGAACTGGTCCAGGAAGTTTGATGATAGATTGAGTGTCCGAAGTGACCTAAAAGCACCAAAGTCCTCGGGAAGACTCTTGAGGCGGTTGTTCGAGAGCGTGAGCTTCAAAAGACCTCGCAAGCGCCCGAGATCTGCGTGATCGACCTCCTCAAGGCGGTTGTTAGAAACATCGAGATAAGTAAGCTTACTCGCTCGGCTTATACTGATGGGAAGTTTTCGAGCCTCATTGTTGGCATATTTGATGTCGCGCAGCTGCTGACAAGCATGGATGAAATCGCGGGGTAGATCCAGCGACAGATTTCGTGACAGATTAAGGGAGATGATATCTGTGGCTTTAGAGTAGAGCGTGATAGGGATGGTGATCAAGTTTCGGCCAGAAAGATCGATGTGGTTGAATTTGGTGAGCTTTTGAAGTCCCAGATCATGATGAGCACCCGTGAAATCGCTGTCTCTGGCTGACAGAAAGAGGAAGCGGCAAAGGTACCCGTTGTCTTCCCGACCAATTTCTTCGAGACGATCTCGCTCCTCGTATCCCATCTGTTGTAGTAGTCTCTTCTGAATTAGCAGCGGCCGCTCCGGTAGTGTCAATACACGAGAGAGGTCGTGCTTCCTGAGCACAATGTGGTAGTTCTCCAGGCCTTCTGTGACATAAGTTTTCCTCACAACGTTTGCCATGACGTCTTGTACAGTAGCCGTCAGCTGTAGTTGCACTGTGGCAAAAGTGCCATCTGAGCGAAACACGCGAATGCAATGCGGTGCATGCTTCTCCTCAGGGCGAGGAGGGGTGCCAACATCGTCATGCTCAGGCACATGAGGATCTCGTTCTTCTGCATTTCTTCTCACGCCCCAGCTGTCTGGGGCATTCCACGTGCCGTCAGCCCTTTGCTGCAAGGTCACGATTTCTGGGACGGTCTCCATTTCTTGTGCAACAGCGGCATTCCCGGTAAAGAGAGAGGGATCCATAGGTGTTAGGGGTGGTGGTTGGGCAAGGATGCCTTCCATATCGTTGAGATTGGTGTCCAGAGTGAAAACCTTTCCCCGCTCGTCCCTGTCAGTAGGACCGATCTGATCCTCGTTGTCATCGTGGTTGCGGTATCGACCGCCTTTCTTAGAGAAGGGAAATTTGTTGTTGAAGGTAGCTTGACGTGACTGTGTGGGAGCGGAGCGCGTCTGAGCGGATGGTACGTCTGCAAAGTCGAGACTTGGCAAGGGCTTCTCTAAGGGCGAAGGCTGAGGCGCGTTGAGGTTCTGCCTCGATGAAGCACGAGTCAATGACCGGACAGAGCCTGGAAGCCCCTTAAGGTGAAGGCCTTGACCATCATCATTGTTGGGCTTGGGATGGCGCCGGAGACGATCCAGCAGACTGCGCTTGCCATTTTGATCCTTCGGCGACATCTGGCCATCGACAGAAGTTAATCGACTGTTTTGGCTGTGGAAGCTTGGTGTTGGACTTTGCGCGCGCGAACGCACAAACGCTGAGGCTGAAGATGCCCCTCTGTCTTTGCCATAATGCCCCGCCGAAAGAGAATCTTCCCTGCTGGCTACTGGCCTTAAAGAATGAGAATCGTCGATACTTCTTTGGCTGCGATGGGGACCCGACGACATATTTACAACAGAGTGGCCTGGGCCTGGAAAAGGCATAGCGGAGTGGGCTGATCGGCCCGAGGATGACGTTTTTGGTGGTATCTGATTATGTTCCCTCTCGTATCGGTCTCGATCTAGACCGGTTAGTATCTCACGAACAGGCGCCTCGCCATACTTCGCGATATCCTTGGCCTCTTGATACAAAAACGGAACAACATCGCTTGAGGGTATTGGCGTCCGCGGCCTAGACGAAGCAGGGGAGAGCTCTCTTGTTGTTTCCGTGGCGTTCGAGTGGTTCCTCTCTCGTCTCGCGCGAGTAAAAGAGTAAGAACGAGACTCCTTCTGGCTGGACTGGCCCGGTTGAGGCAAACTAGTCTCGGACCCATCACGCCCAGGAAATTCTTCGCCAAAAAAACCTTGCAGTTTCTTGAATCCACCCCTTGACACGCTACTCTTCGAGCCCTGGCTACTGGCAGTATTGTTGCTGGCCACGGATGGACGACGGTCATCGTTGAAATGTGACATGTCAAGTCCGTCGACTCCTGATGGCTGGCGCCCTAGGGCGCTTCTGAAGGCTGGCGAGATTTGCGCGGGCGAAGCGACACTCTCACCGGAGTCGTAATCATTGTAGAAGCTTGTTCCGATTCCCGTCGACGGTGCTGAGCCTGATGCACTGCCTTGCGATGAGACCCATGGTGCTATACTGTTCTGTGAGTTTGGGATACCAGTGGGTGGGATGTGTTGTATCTGCGGTATGCGCCCTCCACCCTGGTCAAGAACAGCCAAATCACGACGATAGTTTGCTAAGTCGCTCATCCGCCGGCTATCATACGAGTTCGATTTCGACATCGGGGGCGAGGAGTAGTAGTTATTTGCGGGAGACGTGGACAAATTCTGACTTGTTTCTTTCGATGGTCTGCAGGAAAATTGTCAGAAGATCAGCGGCTTAAGACTTCGAAAGTGCGCCTGGCGTGCTGGCTACCTCGCGGCACACAAAGTGACCCTTTGGCCATATTGTGTGAATGCAAAGCTGGCCAAGCAATACACAGGCTAGCAGACATGTTGCATGGGGCGCATACCTCGTCTTGCCCATCTCGGACGGCTGCTTCAGAAGCCTCGGTGCACTTTTGAACTTCTTGGATGAGGACACACCAGACGAGGAAGCGGACCGGCTGGGAGCTGGGGGGATCACAGTAGCGCTGGAGCGATCGCTGCTGGAGCTCGCGATGGAGCTGAGGCGATCGTTGCGGTCATCCCTCGCCATGATATCGAACCCATGCGCTGAACCTCTCGAGCTAACTCAGGCATGTAGTATCGCCATCAATGTCGGTGTCGCTTCTCAAATCATTCCTCGGCAAACTAGACAGACTGTCTCGTTTGTAGCAGAGCGCAGTGGCGTAGCGGCTACGTTGTCGCGTAGGTGGCGTCGTGGAGGTGGGTAAGCAGGGCGCGGCGAGCTTAGACTGGGCCTCTGGCGATTGACGAACGAGCGCACTGTCACGGAGTCCACCAGGGATGCGGCGCTTCTGTACTCGAGGGACGTCGGAGAGCTGTGGTTGAGGCCCTCGGGAGCCTTGCTGGGACAAATGGGCGTGCAGGCGGGACAAGCTGTGAATGTGCTGTCGAGTGTGGGCGCAAGTGCGTGGGAGTAGCACGGAGAGCTCGACACCGGGAATGGAAAGGTGGGAAGGCGGGCGGGTGGGCAGGTGCGGCCTGGCCCCTGCTGCACAACTTGTTGGCGTTGGTGTGGGCAAGTAGCGTCGAAGTCCTCCAGCTTCCTTCATCCCAAGTTGGGCGGGCTCCTGCAAACACGGGGTGTCCCGGTCCATCTGGCTTTGCTGCATATTCCTGAATCATCCATTGCCGAGCACGCTCATCTGCTCATCTTGTACCTTCAGCTCCGGATCTCCCCGCCGAGCCCTGCCTTGACGAATACTCCCTCGTCGGCAACAACACACAGCAGAAGCACAGACTGTGGCTAAGGCTAGTGCCACCAAGCCACAAACGCAGAGCCGTGGCACCAGCCCTCGGGGCAATCCGGCGATCTCTTTCGAGGCCCGCCAGTCAGCCTGTTGTCGACTTGTCAGCCAGCTCGGTCAGTACCTAGAGCATAGGGACCCTTGGGTCGGTGGGGTCCCGGTAGATCCTCCGCTGAGTACGGAGTACCCATTGCCTACCCAAGCCTACCTCAAGGTGGATCGTTGACAGTTCGATAATGAAACGTCAAAGAGCCTAGAGGACAGTAGCTTAATGGGCTCCTGCAATATCGAGCAGTCCCGATGAACACTAGGACCCCCATCTCAGACAGAAGCACAGACGCGACGCCAGGTGGAATGAGCTAGACTCCAAGGATCTGCCGTTCACCACAAGAATCCATCTCCTATCGTCCCCAGGCCTTAGACGTCACAGCTCACCGAGCAGATGGTCGCAACTCAGCTGCACAGTTACAGTCAAGTCCGCACTATCGAATTGCCCTTCTACTGGAGATCAGTGCCGGAACCTGCCCGTCCAAGTCAGTCGAGATTGAGGTGGGCTTTTGGGCAGGCTGGGTAGGGTCCTCAAAATGTTGCAAGGTCCCCAGATGGAGCATTCAACCCTGTTTATAGATCTGAGTGGATGAAGGGGAACTTCAACCAAAGCAAGTAGCTTAGCTTTCACCAATGACCCCCCTCCCAGCTTGCAAATCGTGTTACCAAAGGAAACCAACTCTGCCTACAGCACCGCATGTAGAAGCTAAACAACACGGGGGCATTCTCCGTGACAACAAATCGACGATAGATACACGTGCATGGCAACATGAGCAGTTTCACCTTGGGCCATCCCCACTATCCCACATCGCAATGGGGCACCCCTGAAATTACGACATGTCTCTTGTCTGGTGGCGGCTGCACGATAGCAAGAGCACCGACATGGGCTATCACTGGCTTGGGGAGACGGCCTAAACGCCATAACGATCACAACATGTACGAGGCAGGCTCATCAGCGACCACGGGTAATCTCTCACGCTTCAGTGGTTGCCAGCCTGTCACCTAGAAGTAGGTAGCGGAGCCAGCAGCCGCAACCGTGCGGCACGGCAACAAAGACCTCGGCGAACACCTGGTCACCTAACTAGTTGGTGTCGCAGCTTCTTGCTTCCCTGCCATCGTGCAGCGTGCAATGGGGCAGGTAATGTTGGACGTCTTCCACTCGTCCGTATTGGAGCCGCCTCAGGTTTCAGTACGTGATCCGCAAAACACGAAGCCCTGGTTGGCACACCCTGAGGTCCCCGTTGAGCAAGCTCACACCATCGTCGCCGGCTCGAAGCTGGTTCCACTGTTAGTTTTAGCAAATCAAAGGTGACTATCGTCGAAAATAGTATACCTCACAGTATTAAGCACAATGCGCCGGGCTCAGGCAACAGACACGCCACTTTCTTAGAGTACGAAAGCTTTAGTCGAGCTTTTTCGGCGGAAGATATTTCCACATGTCTAGTACGAGCAAGCCCCATTGGTCGAGAGTGAGTTAGTGTGTCCGCTGCAGGACCTCGGAAACCACACTAAACTTTCTGCATCGGACCTCGATCAGTTTTGCTTTCGTCAATTGAGGTGGTGAATACTGATCCCGACCACCACCTAGGCACACAAAATAGAGCTTCATGGCTTCAGGGTCAAGCTATCCGGTAAGGTGAAAGCTCAAGTCGAACGGGGGCTCCATCACACTCATAAGATATTTGAAAGCAGTGCTGCCAGCGGAGAAGCTGTCCTTTCACACTGACGAGTGGCAGCTGAAAGCTTACTGTTTCAGCCTAGGCTACACCCCAAGCCCAGCCAGGAGGCTCAAGTTGAAAAAGAGGGTTTCTCACAATTTAGACAACTTTTAGAGGTCGGCAACGAACCTCGAACTTTCTTCCCGTCACCAGCGCAAAGTGTTGATTTTCTCTGCGATTTTGCTCCTGCACTTTTTATGTGTTGTGGATTCGACAGGTGGGAATCTTCTTCTTCTTTCCCGAGAGTTGTATGCCACTGTGTGATACCCAGTCGCGAGAGTTTTGGCGGTGCCATCTAGAGACAGTAAAGTAAGTCAACACTTTATAGGAGATAGCAAAAAAAGGATGCAAGCCAGTTAACAATACAACTGACGTCATCTGAGCCTTAAAACGCAATGTCTTTTGCGTCCGCTCATTTTCATCAGGGAAACAGGAGCCCGTCTCGCGAACGATTAGAGCCAGCTAATAACGCATCTTTCCGCGCGCCAGCGGGCCGTGTTCCACATTCCAGACAATGGGGTCCAGCATTCCTAATTGTTCATGATACTAACGTACACATAAGTATTATGGTGCTTTGGACAGACACATAACAGTCCCAAGCTAGCTCATAGCATGGCGTGATTGTAGGACCTTAATCCAGAATGATTTGGAAAGTGTTCGGATTGCATGGATTAGACCATTTCGAAATAAACAAATAAACAAACAAACCCAAAACCAAGGGAATCGTTGGCTCAAACTATGAGGCTTTACGACAGGAGCCAATTTAAGATGCCTGTTTAAAAATGGGGAATTTTTTGAAGGCTTAAATAGATTCTGCACATCACTCAAAAAGCAACCATTGAGATTCTAGGAAGGTGTGTGCTCGCCATGGCAGCCTTGGAGTTCCCATTACATGTGAATTTCATATGCACATTTCACAGTACAGCTAAGAAGCCACCTCCCGACACTGTTACTGCCCTACTAATGGTTGAACGCTTGACTTCTATCTGCGCCTTGACGGACGACCGCGTGATATTACCATGTCTCTCATGTCAAGAATATATTAGGTTGTGCTGCCACATCCGAGCCCAACCTATCTTAGCTGTCATTACTCATCTTCGTCATTGTCATTGTGGTCGTCATTCTCACTGACGACATCCATTACGAAATCCCCGTCGTCTTCGTTCAGGAGCTCGCCAACCGCCTTGCTCTCTTCGAGCACGGCCCTCGCCTTCTTCGCAGACACCTCCATGTCCTCCATGATCAAACGGACTGCCAGCTCCGGCACGAGCACCGACTGGACGTATCGGGTGTGCCCGCGCGCCGAGACTAGCATGTCCTCGACCGCGCGCCGGCGCAGTACGTCGCCAAGGTCGCGTACGATGAACTCCGTCATGACCCGTAGGCCCAGGGGCCCATAGTAGCCGGGCGTAAGCGCGTCGCCGCTCTTGAAGAGCGTCCGCTGCGCCTTGTCTTTGAGCTTGTCCTGGTACTTGTCCGCGTAGTGGGATGGGCGTTGCCCCTCGAGGATCTTCTCGAGGAACTCCCGATGGCCCTCGAGCCGGAGTTCTACGCGGCTCCAGTTGACCTTGGGATATGTGGTGGTGCTCGATGCTTCCTTGCGCTGGTGCAGTCTGCAGAAGTCGGTCTGCTGCCTGATGCTCATCCGGTCCACGCCCGTGTGCTTCTTGAGCAGTGCTGGATCGACAGAGGCATGGCACATCGGGCATTTTGCTATGTTTTTCGTATTTTCCGCTTCTGATAATTCATCGTCCTCGTCGACCAGATACCTACTCCTGGTAGACTCATCAAATATCCCTAGAACATCATCGGCGACATCCACTTGTGATAAAACATTATCGCTTCCGCTCTGCCCGAGAGGATATCTAAGTGATGGCAGCGTTGCCGAGTCAAAATCTTGTGAGGCGGACGACTGTATTGAGGCGTAATTGTCTGTACTCGTGAGCTCAGGCAGCCAGAGCTGTGGTGGTTCTGGACTATCCCTGTCAATGTCCTTGCACATGCGTGGTGGTCCGCGCAGAAACTCCTTCTTCGGACTGACTTCTGGACTCTCCAGCACTTGAGCACTTCGCTTCAACGTAGGTTTCGGCGATGTGGGTTCCGGGCTCGATTCCATCTTCGGCACTTTGAAGCCGGGTTTTGGTGGCGATCCATTGTCTGGATTGGAGAACCGCAAGGTAAGAAGCTGCGTGCAAGAATGAAGCGCGTGTTAGGAGAGAACTGACCGGGTTCCTTGATAGATCGCTTCTTCATGTCTCGAGCTTTGTCTTTAGCACCATAGCCGGCGTTCAATCTGCGAGCCATTTTATTGTTGGGCCGTAATACCCTAGACTTTAGCTGTGGTGGTATAAAGCCATGCTTGGTTACGAGATGGCTGGATGAGGGTGTGTCCGCGCTCTTCAGCGAGGATGTGAGCTCCTTCATATGGTTTCCTGCAGACAGACCACTGTTTTTCTGCGCATATTTCGCGCTGTCGTTGCTCCATTGTGATTCGCCTGCCCCCCTCTTCAGCTGTTTTTGCTCGAGCCCGACAAACTTAGTGCGCTTAATGTCATTACGTCTCGATCGGTCATCGTCACTGTCTGAGATGGATTCTTCCTTCCCAGTTGTTCTGACATTCGGAGCGACATTACTCGACAAATCGGCGGTCTCCTCCTCGTCAGAACTAGCCTCTGGCGGCGTTGCTTTATCAAAGTCGAAATCTTCCATGTCGCCTATGCAGCTTCGTAAGCTCGAGTTTTGCCCATGTGTATCCTCGAGCTGCGTATCATCTGGCTGTGCACGACCTGGGATGCTCTTGAGCAAAGATTTTTGAGGCCCGTTGGATCTGCTTAAGCCAACGATTCGAGACATGGGCCGTTCGTGCTGGATGTATAGGGCACACAGGGTACTTCCCTGGCACCTGAGTGTGGTTGTAAGAGACGTCGTGAGCTTAGTTTGATTGACCGACTGGGTTACATAATGGCATGCTGGAACAGTGTCTCAACCATAGTATTCTTGGACTTGATTACACACTGTATACAGCGCAAGAACGGCTGGGGCGAAGGCAGTGCTAAGAGGTCGTCAGTCTCATTCAGAACAAGTCGAGAAGTCGAGCCATTACGGAGCAGATGTGGTTTCTGCCACGAATTGGTAGTGTCGAAGACGCGACTTTCAAAGCCCCACATGAGCACCACGCGTTGAGTGGTTCAGCTCCAGAGATGCAAGTGGAGAGCTTGCTGTGCAGGGGTTCACCGTACCACACCAACGACGACGACGGTCCTTACCTGTTGCTCGCCGTGCAACTCGTAAAGACAGTCTATTCGTAGGAAATCCTGCATTGACTTGCCAAGGCTACGCCTCGAGGCAATCTTTCTACGCAATGGCGCTGAATCGCAAGTATGCCGCCTTGCCAGATCTTGTACGTTTGCTTACAGGACCAGAGCCAATGTCTATCACTGACCACTACTCCAGGACTCGGCTCCCGACATCTACGAGACCCCCGACTTGACAGATGACAACTCCACAGCACCGGTCAGTACAAAGAAAAGCAGCCGTGCACGGGTATAGATGCTGATTCAGTTCTCCAGACTACCGCAGGCCCGCCTCGTTCCGATGGAGAATTTGACGAAGACGATGAGGAGGACGACGATGAATACAGCGAAGGTATCTCCCACACGCGGCTCCGCATAGACCAGGCCCGGTCGAAATTCTTGCCGTCACAAGTAGATGCCCGCGGTGTGGACTTCTCGGACCGTGTTGCAGGCAAGCGGAAATCATACCGGACTTCCAGCCGGCGACAGCGCGCTCAGCATCAAGATGACACGGACTACAGCGAGAACGAGGAGGATGAGAGCCTAGAGAGAAAGATTGCCCGTCTGAGACGTGAGATCGAGGAAGCCAAGGAGGAATATGGCAGACAGCACGCCGACGATGATGACGGAGACGAAGATGACGAGGAGGCAGAGCACTTCGACGACGAGCTGCGATCTCTCAGCCAAGCACTGGAAGATATGTCTATGCCAACAAATACGGCAATTGCCCGGGGCGAAAAGCGTCCACAGAGGCAGCCAGCAGCCACTGACCCGCAAACGGAGAACATGATAAGTCAGCACAGCGACGGAGTTGCCACATACTCGGTAACTTATATGCCGAGCTACGAAGAAAGCCATGCGCTGGCGAAGGCAGCCGACTTCGATCGCAGGCTTGTCATGCTGGAAAAGGCTATTGGTGTATCCACCGCCGCCGGTTCAGACAGCAGCGGGTTAACCAGAGCTATTATGCCCACAATCGATATGCTATCGAAGCAAATCACTACGCTATCTGAAGCTTCAACCACCTCTCTCGATAGCATGAGTCGCCGCGTCCGAACGCTAGCGCAGGAAGCCGAACAGCTGGAGAAGTCCAGACGGGCCGCTCGAGCTGCACAAGAGGCAGCTGGAGCTCCTGGGACTGCACCAGAAGACACCGAGGAATCGGAACAGACAGCAAAGGTCAACGCTTTGTATGGCACACTACCCACTATTGAGAATCTGGCGCCGCTCCTCCCGGCGTTGTTGGATCGCTTGCGGTCTCTGAGATCCATACATGCGGATGCTGCCACAGCTAGTGAGACACTGGAACGGATCGAGAAGTCTCAGAACGAGACGGCGAAAGAAATTGCTCAGTGGAGAGATGGGCTTGAGCGGGTCGAGGAAGCCATCGAGGAGGGTGAAACTGCTATGAGCGGCAACATGAAGACCATAGAGAGTTGGGTTGAAGATCTAGAAAGCAAGCTGGCCGAGTTGTCCTAGCTCGGTCGGGCGTAGCTCACAGAATCTTCACCGACTTAATTTCTGTATGATACCCCGAAGATTGAGCTCATCCCTTTGAAAGAGTGCACTTAATAGAGGCGAATGATATAGTTTTGATGTATTGTTGAGTGGCTAACTAGCTTGCCAGCTGATACTGAAACAAGGATGAGCCACGAGCCTTGCGTTATACGACAGTATAATTACGACGGACTTACAAGGCCGCATTGCCTACCGCAGGTCCGAACCCCCCAATGAGCGTGCGTGTGGGCTGCAACCTTGAAAGTGGAACGCGACGCATACCTGGACAGTGGGGTACAAGGAGCCCCCAAGCATTAAGATGACTCAGCGAAACGCTTTGACCAGCACAGAGAGGACCGTGTGGGGCCACACAAAGCACTCTGTTAGCGATGCGCATGCGTCAAAATCCTCTCATCAGAAAAAAGTAGGGTGAGCAGCCCCCGACTACCCACCTGTGATACCCAGCAACAGTGACCGCCTCTGCCCTCATTTTCCAGCCAGCCCGCTCAACCCACGCACACAAGTACGGCACCACCTCCGACCACGAGATCGAACCTCACTCTGACAATTATCGCTAGATCGCAAAGATGGAATCCTCCAAGACCCCTGTCAAGCTCGTCAAGGTCACCCGCGTCTTGGGCCGTACCGGTACGCTTCGCCTCTCTCGAACCCCGAAATCTTCGATTGCCACAGCGTGATGCTGTCAGCCAACGACTGCGACGAATAGAACTGGTTAGCTGATTTGAAAAAAATAGGCTCTCGCGGTGGTGTTACCCAGGTTCGCGTTGAGTTCATGGACGACCAGACCCGAAGCATCATCCGTAACGTCAAGGGACCAGGTACGACTGCCCCCAGCGTGCCGCCGAGAGGCGCACTCACCATCAGCAGGACTGGCCTCTGGGGTTTGCCTTTTTGTTCGCTGCGGCGAAAAGCTAATCCATTTTCCCTTGTACAGTCCGTGAGGACGACATCCTGTGCCTGCTCGAGTCTGAGCGCGAGGCCCGCAGACTGAGATAAGCAACGACGACAAACGAAAACGAAGAAATGTTTCGCCGATGAGATGGGTCATATATGCTTGGGATCATGGGGCGCATAATCATCGAACCCGGGTTCTAAGGGTCATGGGATGTTGGAAACTGGCGACGAGAGAAAAGTCGACCGATCCGCATACGCGGCACCTCCAAAAGTCCCCTTTTGTCACACCGTATTATGGGAGTCACCGGACTATGGGAACTTTGCATTGCGAAAAAGAATTGAAGAATAAAAAATATTCACACCCCAAAACTTTTGCTGGTTGTGACGCTGACTGAATGTGTTCATAACGGCTGGGAACTAGCGAGCGAGCAGGACGCCACTGCCTTTTCTTATGTTTCGACAACCCAAGTGGCACAACGTCACCGTTGATATCTCCATGGGTCCAAACGCGCCCTTGACATGGCTCTTTCGCGTGCAGGTGAAATCCGAACTTCTCGAGGTCGTACCTTTCAGATTGAGCCGCTCTGGGTTTCTCCACCACGGCATGGCTGTCCGCTTTTTGACCAATCATGGTGATGGTGGATCTTCCCTTCAATTTTCTTTCGGCTGGATAGACCCACATTAGCTCTGGCATTGAAAAGTTGCGCGAGCTCCCTCTCAGTCTTCGCCTTCCTCCTTCCTGTTCCCTCACATCCGCCACCGAGGCGGCCTTCACGCGAACCGTAAGTTGTCACCCCCCTCATCCCGTGCCACACCCGTCCTCTTTGTTATATGATGCAATTAAAAGCATGTATTACCTGAATCATCTTTGATGTCTCAATTTATCACCAAGATCTCTGAAAAGAACAAAACCAAAGCCACTTTTGTCCCAAATACCCATTCCACCACATGCGAAGGGACTCTTCAAGCTAACAGTGGCACTCAAGATCAATTAGGAATACTGTTCTCTCCGTCTGCGCTGTTCCTCGGAGCCTTTTCTCGACGGAGCCAGCCCTATTTTTGCCCTATTATTTGTAGCAATGGCTGGCGTGCCCAAGGCACCTGCGGGACATTTCAACGTACTTTACTTTGCGAGCGCAGGGTCGTTCACGTCGAGGGAGCACGAGTCGTTTCCCGCGCCGCTGGAACTGAGCAGGCTGTTCGACACGCTGGAGGAGAGGCATGGCGGCATCAAGGATGAGATCTTGTCATCTTGCTTGGTGACTGTCAACCTTGAATACGTAGATGTGCCACCCGAAGGTGGCGGCAGCATCACCACTACGCCGTTCGTGATCAAGGAGGGCGACGAGGTCGCCATCATTCCTCCGGTCAGTTCGGGCTGATGTGGCTTTGCGTTGACTATTCAACTATTTTGAACACGCAAGACAGTAGGAAATAATATAGTAATGCAATATACATCATGTTTGAAGTTTATCTACGATCCGCCCCTTGAACCTTCCCTAAGTAGAGGTACTCTTTCCCGCGCCTCGCGAGCCGCAGCATCATCAGCTACGACGGCCCTCCTGGCGGCATCGTCCTTGAACTTCTGCATCCTGAGGCGGCTGATCAGGCCACCGATGCCCTCGCCAGCACTCCCGCTAGTTTCATCCACATGTGACGACCCATGCCGAGCATCATCTTCCAGTCGCGTCCCCCCTCCAGCAGCACCAGCGCTGCCCTCTTGAACACCGCCCTCGACCAGGCGACTGGTGCTGCTGTTCCTCTTCTGCCCTCTCCCCCTGCCCCCTCTTCCCTTACACCATCTGCCAACCTTCTTCACCCCAAACACCACTACGAAGCCTAGCAGCACTAGCGCCAGCGTGCTGCCGATGGTGACGAGGGACGTGAGCGTCGTGATGGTCGAGACCTGGCAGCCCAGCGGCCGCGTCCGGAGCTCCCACCGCTCAGCCCAGTGCGGACATATGTCCTCGTCCCAGGCAGGGGCGAGGAAGGCGAGGGGCTTCCCGTTGAGGTTCGGGACGCACGTCCATGACTGGACGTCGCACGAAATATCGTTAGCTTGTATGGAGTCGTTATCTGGGGGTTACTTGCAGCGCTTTGAAATGAGAGCCGGCCATAAGATCAAGCGGGACAGCAGCCCATGCTTTAGGGGGGGAGAGGGGAGGGACAAGACGCACAAAGGGACACCAGCTGCAGTCCGACTCCAGGCCCAGGCAATCCTTGCAGTTCGTCAGATGCCAGCAACGGCGGAGATGCTCATCCTTTTTGCCGCTGCTATGGCGGCTGCTGCTGCTGCTGCTGTTGTTGCTGCTACTGCTGTGTATGAGGTTATCCGTAGTCATCGTCGTCGTCGTCGTCATCGTCTGTATCGTGGTGGTCCCCTTATTCGGATACCTCCTGTCAAGGATTGGCATTCTCAAGGGGCCGCAATTATGCTTCAAAATATTGCTTTGGTTAGTTTGGCCTGCTAAATTCGCGACTGCTGAAGTACGATTGAAGCAGTGATTCTCTCATGCTCAGACGAGGTTGAAGTTCAACGGCCGTAGGATGCTATTGTGGGTCCATTGGCAAGGAACAATTCGGGCCAAAACCTGCTATTGATGGTGATGGTGAAACTCAAAATTATGACGAAACTCTAGCCGCATGACGGCTGCTCTAAATGCAGACACATACAAAATCAGACTTAGTCACAAGAGGCCATAGCACATGCGTAGAGGATAATTTGTATCGTACTTTGTTCTTTATGTAGATGTGCTATCAACCATGGCTATGCTCTTCGTCGTCTAGTATCCGAATGCTGCATGCTCCTCTTTGGCAGCCCATACAAGTTATTGGGATGTCTGGTGTCTAGATTGCGGAAAGTAACACAAAGCTCCATCGAATGCTTCATAAATCTTACCACATCACGTCAACAAAGACACAAACTATCAGCTATGGATATGGCTGTGTTGGCTGACTTTAGGATAGTGGGGGTCATCCCTGGATGACATCTACGCCGCACCGGCGAGTTTGGCAAGGTATTCGCCAACGGCCGGGTCAGCATACTCGTATGCCTTCGACTCTGGAGGGAAAGTGCCGTTGTATGCCCAGAGGTCGATCAGCGGTTGCATCGGTTCTAGCTCAGGACCCTTGAGCATGTCGAGAGCGCAGGCAGATAGGACAAAGTGGCTGAAGCAGCTGTTGAGCTGCTTCTCTAGGTTCAGGTGGTAGAATGGGTCGATGAAGTGCGCCCAGTAAAGATGAGCGTAAACGCGGAACATTTGACGGAATATCATCTGGCAAACCTCGATGAAGTTCTCTGGGAAGCCGCTTTTCTTCCCACACCATTCCGTGTCGCCTGGGCTGGACAACTGTGACAAGGGGTTGCTTGACAGCGCAGGGTTGTGCGAGAACGACACGCCGTTGGTGTCTGTGGGGAAGATGGTGGTGTCGTCAACCTTGCCAGAGATCCATCGTTGCATCAAAGTCATATATTCGTAAGCAGGCACCTCCACTGGCTGGCGCTCCTTGTTGAGCCACGTGAAGGAGTGATTCCTGAAGATCTAGTTAGTCACGTAATCTAGGCGTAAAATCCCAATCGTCACTTACGCGCCTGCCGACATCCTTGGGCATGTGTTTGCGTTGCAAATCGACATTCGATCGTCATCCTTCTCGTGAATTACCCGCACGAAGTTCCACAGGTTGCGATAATGCTCAATCACTATCCCCAGGTTAGCATGTAATTATACTCACAAGAGTGCTGCCGTGTGTGGATACCTTGATGTGCAATCCACTCTCCCTGTTCTACCGTCTTCGGCCTGGCACTGAGTGTCATGAAATTACCCTTGACGATATGCTTTGCATACTGGGTATTCAGCCACAATGGAAGTGGCCTCGGAAGGTGAAGGTGAGCAAGTGGGTCATTGCCGTTGGAGGCATACGATGCTTGGTCGTCAACAGAAATATTCTGAGAAAGCGCCGGCGAGCTCTGGATAGGAGGAATTCTCGGCGCATTGAGGCTCGAAGAGGAGTTGTTTCCTTGTGCGAGGTCTACGGGAGAATGGACATGGCCGCTCCCGCTAGAGCCAGGGCTTTTAGCCTGTCCAGGTGCCTTGCCCGATGGCGCACCACGAAGCCGAGCGTTTCTACAAAAATGGTCAGATGATTTTGATCAATCAGAGATCTAGAACGAAGCCGTGAAATGCGACTAAAATGGCGGGTTTTAGATTGATGCGATCCAGCCGGTTCATCACCCGTAGGCCCAGCCACTTAGCGGATGCCATCAGATGAGATACCGTCGAGCGATGGGGTCAGATGAATAATTTCCGAGCCAGTCTCTCGCAAAGCAGAATGAGATAGCCAGCTCTAGTAAGAGAAGTGTAGGCTGTCAAGCTGCGTGGCGCCTAAGATGAAACCATCCAGCTCAGGCCTGTCGAACAACCCAGACTAAAGTTCATCGGTGCTTTTTTCGACATCCAACAGCTTCCAAGCAACGTGGCAGATTAGGTCAACCCAAGAAGCTGACGCTGGTTGAGGCGAGGTGCTGATGGCTGTGAACATAGCGTTCTCGATGCCGCTGGCTCTGGGAGCCAGAGGGGCATTGACACGGGCTGAAGACGAGCGAGTTGGGCGGGGTTGCACTCGGGCGAACGTGGCTGCAACTGCCAGATGGACACCACTACGTTGGTGCTATACCATTTACAGGCCCAGCACGGAAGCTGGAGGGAGCGTGCTGAGGGGATTTGTCGTTTCGCGTGAACGAGGCAATGTGGTTCCAGTGATACAGAATGAGGGTGCAACCGCTCTTTCGGGCTCGACTACCGCTTGTGCCCCTCCCTGCAAGCTGAGCACAGGCTCGGGCAAGCTTGAGAACTGGCAGCGACAAGGTGACGGAAGCAGACAATATGCGTAGATGGCTAAAAGAACGTAGGCCAGCAAGGAAAAAAGCATACTTACATGCCGGAGAAGAGGTTCGACATGGCGGCGGTGCTGGACCTCACGTGGTCGGTGAAAGGGGATGTAGTTGTGGTCGTGAAGAGGGAAGCACGACAGCGGTGCTTGTGGCGGGCGAGAGTCCTCTGTGGACGTGGACGTGGACGGTAGCAGACGAGGGACAATGGCCTGTGCTGCAATACTGAGCACGGCAGGGCGTAGTGAAGTGGTCGCTCTTGAGCTGGAAGTGAGGAGAGGCAGCAAGAGTTGCAGAAGGTGAGGTGACGCAGCTGGCGGTTTCGATATGTCAAGTGGTAGGCTGGAGCTAGACCCTGTGCCACTTGCGGAAAGGGGTGAGGGCTGCGATCCAGGCAAGCAGTCCCGCAAGCTCGACGGCAACAGCCCCGGAGACCCTGTCCTCCGTACTCCGTAAGGTACTCCGTACACTGTCAGGCTCCTGTAACCTGTTCCATCCCCGCCCAAGGGGCAATTGTTCCAGCAGCCATCCATCGTTCATCCACCCGCGTTGAACCCCCAACCCTGATTCTTTTGCTCCTTCCAAGTCCCTCCACTCAAACGCGCACAGTGCTTGCGCCTATCGATACGGGTGTTTCCTTTCTGGGTCCAAGCTCCCCTGCACGCATGCATGCACACCCTTCGCGCGCGAGGTTCAACTTTACGCAAAGCCGCATCGCGACACCGCTAACGGCGCGTTTTTGCACAGCGGCGGACAACCTACTTGCTTTACCGAATCATTAGCATCGCCTTGAACCCATCCGATTGGCAACGACGCTCATTTTAGCATCACAGAGAACACACAGTCTGTTTCGCGCGGCGCGATGTCTGACTCGGAGGACCAGGTCGATTTTGTCGACGAGGAAGGCGACGATCTGTTCGGCGATGGCGACGACGGTGATGTCGAGATCCAATCTGAGCCTAGGCAGGCTCTCAGCGACAAGGACCTGGCATCCGACAACGAAGCGGACGACAGATATGGACGCGGCGACGACGACGACGATATGGCCGATCAGGCACAGACCCGGGACACACTCATTGCGAGTGTTGTGGCACACAGGCACAAGATCCCCAAGTCCAAAGATGGTTCGGTAAGTCGCAACTTGTCCCGTTGGTAATCAATCGGCACTGAAGCGTGGCTTGCTGACACTTGTATGCATCACAGATCCAATCCATGAAAGTGCCCAAATTTCTCAAGATCCATGCCGAAGAGTATAAGCCCGACACATTCGAGCCCACCGACTGGGATATGAGCAATGCGCAGTCCGAGAACCCAAGATCAGTCATCCGCTACCAACGCGACCCTGCGACCGGAGAGCTGAAGAGCAATGCGCTTATTTACCGGTGGAGCGACGGTTCAGTCACCCTCGCCGTTGGCAATGAACATTACGACGTTCAGAAGAAAGACATGGTTCCCCCCAAAAATAAGCCCTACGAGGAGACCCAGGATGCCCACTACTACGCGGCCGCAGCATCATTGCGCAGCAATCTTCTCATGACGGTCGGCCACATTTCCGAACAGTTCACGGTCAAGGCGAATAAAGGTCTGCAGGACGAGGCTTTGGCCAACTTCGCCAACGCCATGGCAGCAGCAGCTCGGGGCAAGCGAACTGATGGCGACATGATCATCACCACCACCAAAGACCCGGAACTACAGAAGAAGGAGGCAGAGCTGGCCGAGAAGGAACGTCTGCGGGCTCAGCGGAGACGTGAAAATGCTGCTGCCCGGATTGACTCTCGGTCGGCTGGCGTCAGGACCGGAGGCGGATTATCGTCGGGAATGCTTGAAGGCAGATCTGGTGGAGGCGCCCGGAAGAGAGGGCCTGGTGGTGCCAAGCCCAAGAAACGGCGGGATCCAGAGTACGATACAGATGATGAGCAGCCGTCCGGGAATTGGCGAGGCAATGAGTACGATAGGGAAGACGACTTTATTGCGCCAAGCGACGACGAGGGCGGCAGCGGAGCTGAGGAAGAGGAAGAAGAGGAAGACATACTCGACGACGATGAGGATGAGGATGAGGCGCCCCGCAAGAAGAGAAAGAAGGCCGTAGAGGTTGAAGACGACGAAGATGCCGAGGGCGACGACGACTTTGACGATCGTGCACCAGCCCGAGAGTCAAAAGCACGGAGGCGGCATGTCGTTGACGATGATGACGACGAGGAGTAGTGGGAGATAATTGCCAGGAAACTTATAAATCTCGACAAGGGATGTCAGCATTGCGCCCGCGAGTATTGTGCACATATCGGTTTTACAAGTTTAATTGGAATACAGCGGTCTTCGTTTCGAGCATGTTTGTGGATTAGTTTGGCATAGTTTCATGGGTTAATCATGCTGAGCCCGGATCGCCAGCAGGCGTGCCCGTCCGCCGGACAACAATCTCATCCAGTACCTGTGCGAGATAGCGTACCTGACTACTCTTGTGCCATTGCCTAGCAGTCTCCGAGGTTGCTGGATGCGCCGTCCAAACGTGCCGTGTCAAGCAGGGAGCCGGTAGCCGGGAGCCGGTACCTCGACTGTGAGCGTGATACTGGTGGTAGCTGATGTACCCGACGATCCCTGCTGCGGACCCACCGCGGTTCCGAGATCTTGAGCTGATCAGCACGGTCATCCAAGATCACATGCCACAAAACACGCTGCGCGTGGGTTCGTGGACTTGAAGTCTTTAACAACCCTTCTATGTCGCCAGATGGGCGGCTATCGACAGTGGTGAGCAATAGAGTTGCGCTTCGGTCTTCTTGCAACGTAGTCTCTGCGGTCTACCGGCTCGGTTGCAGTGCAAGTCGCACCTACTTGCCCTCCGCGCAGCCTTCGCGTGTATCCAGAAAGTCGACTTCCATGGCTCGCGCCTTCCCCGTGTGGCCGTAGCACGATTGGACCTTTGTCATATCGTCTGCATTGGGCACGGCCAGTCGATTTTTGCATGCTTGTGCCTCAACATTCTTTCTGTGCTATGCCGACATCCAATTATCACAGCTTCTTTGGTGTGTCATCGCCACTGTATCGCCTCAACCTGGCTCTTCAACTCTCCCATAATACCCTGCATCTTTCCGCAGTCTCAACAAGCTGTGTTTGACAGCTCGCCACCTCTCAACGTAAGGTCGTTGAAAACCGACAACATGGGTTCTGCAATGAGCATCCTGCTCGCCGTCTGCACTTTGGTCGTTCAAGTCTTTGGGTTCTGGTGCAAGGTGAGTCGTCATGACTTCTACTCCGTAATATCTACCCAACCCAGGTAGTTTATCCTGGCTAATGTGAGCTCGACCGGGCAACCAGAAACTCCTACAGAGATGGAGCACGAAAAGTCCCACGAGCGAGTGGTTCGAAGCTTTGCAGCATGCCGAGGTTTTCGAGGACTGGGAGCACGCAGCCCTCCAGCTGGACAACATTCACCAGCTCAACATATGGTAAGGCTCAAGCATCACAGCCGACATCGGACGCCTACTAATACCAGTCCTCTTCAGGCGCAATGACCCGGCTTCCCAATCTTATGATTGGCGGCTGATCAATAACCGCACCCAGAACATCATTGCTGCACGTGACAGAGGCAACCTACAGTCTCTGATGGATATGATCCGTGCCGGGCTTGTCCGCAACCTAGCCCACATCACAGCACCACGTCTCTTCAATCGCTCGTTCGCTGGCACAAAATACTTGATTGAGGAGTACATTGCACAAGTGGCAGCCGCCATCAGGGACATCGACGAACAGGTAACGCTGCCCATTGAAGACTTCTCAGCCAATGGGTACACCATTTCGAACCAGCGCAAGCTCGATTTTCTTCACGATTCCAGACAGGCACTTGGCAGAACAACGCTGGTACTTCAAGGCGGAGCCATGTTTGGCCTTTTCCATCTCGGCGTCGTCAAGGCGCTTTTCCTCCGTGGCATGTTACCACGAATCATTACAGGCACTGCCACTGGTGCTTTGATCGCCACTCTGGTAGCAATCCACACCGACGAGGAACTGCCGGCGGTTCTCAGGGGTGATGGCATCGACTTGTCTTCCTTTACTGACCACGAGCACACTATACATGGCAGCTCAGCAGAAAATCCGTCGTTTTTTGCAGGCTATGAGACATTAATGCGCCGTCTCCGTCGTTTCTGGCGAGAAGGCCACTTCCTTGATGTCAAGGTTTTGGAGGACTGCGTCAAGGCTAACGTCGGCGACATGACGTTTGATGAGGCCTACGTCCGCAGCAAGCGTGTGCTGAACATCACGATCGCAACGCAGTCGGGACAGGGTATCCCGACATTGCTGAACTACCTTACCGCACCACACGTGGTAAGTCAGGTGGTACAGGTGTCACGCGACTTGGCCCATGCCGATGCTAATTATTGTGAAAGTTGATCCGCACAGCAGCCGTGGCGTCGAACGCTGCCAGCCCAACATTGTTTGGCTCCAGTCCAGTAACAGTCTTGTGCAAGGACGCGAAAGGCAACATAGTTCCATGGGCGCCTGCGACCACATTCCAGCACTGGACATCAAGCTCGGAAAAGGGTCACAAAGCGCCAATGGCACGTATCGCTCAACTGTTCAACGTCAACCACTTCATTGTCAGCCAAGCTCGGCCTTACTTGATACCGTTCTTGAGGTCAGACATGCATGGCCCATCCTTAGTCTATGCCCGGCACAAGCAGGCACAAGTCACAGACAATCTGATTCGCATAGTTGGACTGGAGATACGGCACCGCCTCAAGCAACTAGATACTCTGCGCCTGCTGCCTGTCAGTATCAGAAGATTTCTTGTCGACTTGGAAATGCCCGGGCCGACGATGCTACTTGTCCCGAAAGTGACAATCGGCGACTTCACGCGGTTATTGGACACACCAACGCGCGAGAATCTGGATTACTGGATTGATCGTGGAGAGCGCAGCGTTTGGCCTGCGGTCACCGCACTCAAAGTCAGATGTGCCGTGGAGTACGAGATTGACCGGGCTTATCAGCGAGCCCGAAGCCTCAAAGCTGGGGGTTTGAGGAGGAAAGGCAGTACATCCGCTGCTCCTCAATCACTCGAGGCTTCGACCTCGGCGTCAACCTCGGCATCGACGAGTCAAAATTGTTCTGGTATGCCCAGGTAGAACCTGCGCTCCCACTCAACAGAGAGTCCCGGGCTTTACAGGGTCGACGAGGAGGATGAAGAGGAAGACGCCGGGGAGAATGAAAGCGTCAGTGACAGTGGAAATAATACTGGGGGGGCGGATGACGCACAGGGATCAAGATCTGCTGCGAGAAAGGTGAGTCACGTCAGACGAAGAACTCGCAAGGCACGTATGCGACCCATGGCCGCCGCAGCGACAGATTCTGGCCTTGGTGAGGGCAAAGGCAAAGGCAAAGGCAAGGTTCCAATGGTGGCTGCAAACCAAGCAGTCGCACGATCTCCAAAGGCGAATTCTTAAACAGCCCACGCACTACTCTGAGCACATGAGGCTCAGTTATGGCGCTGCCATTAAAAGCCATGAGCTACTTGCATTCGATCGGTCGCACCTTGTGAGCATTCTCAACACAGCGTGAAATTTTTCCTTCTTTACAATTTTTTTTCTCCCAGCGGTCTTTGTTTATGTTTACACGGACCTGGTAATACAGTCGAGCCACCTATGGCTTGCTGCTAGTACATAATTACACAATATGCTACAATGTCAATCTTGTGAACGCCACGGTGAAGTTATCACAAGTTGTTGTGTCAACTGGCCCCAAGCACTAAGCTGACAGCGGTAAGGCTCGATTGGATGCCAGTCCCCGTGTACTTCTATACTGTCTTTTACTCCTGGCTAGAATCCCGTATTATACTTAACAGCATCTTCGTGCCCCGAGCCAGCAGGTCAGTCAGTTCGGTGTGTGATGACTACCTAGCAAGGCGTTTAAGTTCGCGACACCGTCTCCGGCGATGGTTACACCGCCGTTCCTTTTTTCACGTCCCTGAACAGCCTCAAGTACGATGGTCCGTTTCAACGGCAGCTTTGCTGGTCGTAATAGCTTGTGAGTCTAGGCACGCGAGAGAGTATCAGTGGCGGCGGCGGCGGCGGCAACGGGACGCAATGGAAGCAAAACAATTATTTCCATAATGGTTATAAATCCGCGCGGCGATCGGAAGGTCCCCGGAGCATGCCGGAGACTGGGCTGCTTGGTGCATATGTGCTTTGGCATTGCAAAGAAAGTGTTGGCAAATGAATCTGTCGATTGTGGACTCGACGCCGGTGCTGTTTTAGGGAACATGCTGCTTTTGCTGCGGCGAGAACCAAAAGCTATGTGATGATGATGATGATATGAAGATCCGCAGAAACGCCGAAAAATCAAGAATATCCCCCCTCTTCTCATCTTCATGTCATTGACAACTCGCTCGCTCCCATCCGAAAAGGACATCCCATCTGCCACCACCAAACCTGCAGCTCACTCCTCTAGTGTCTCGCTCTATCTTCTAGCACAAGAGAGGAGCTATGCCTGGACCATATGCGTAACCGCCGACTTTAACCGCTGGCACTTCCTCTTGAGCGTGGCGATCGACTCGACAAACAGCTCGTCGCTGTCCCACTGGCCTGTGCTCTCAATGGAGAAGATGAAGTGGTCCTTCTGCCTGCCGAGCTTGACCTTGCCCTCAAACTCGGGGTGGCGCAGGACCTCGCGGGAGACGGTGTCGCGCATGGGGTCGGCGACCACGGCCTTGACCTCGCCCTCGTGGCCCTCGTAGCCGCTGCCGGCGGCCTGGGCCTCCTGCCTGGTGACCTTTTCGAGCGCGATGACGCCCTCGGGGAAGCACGACTGGAACTTGCGCGCGTCATCGCCGAGCACGGGCCGCGTGATGGTGATAATGGGCATGAGGCGGTAGCTCGCCGTCGAGACGGGCGACCATTTCGCATGGTCCCAGCCGTAGCCCTTGTGCATGTGCATCTCGGCGTCAATCTCCTGGCCGGGCCGCAGCTTGGCGACGAGTATGTCCGGGTTCACGGGCCTGATGGTCGCGGTGGGGCCGGAAAAGTACTTGTCCTGCCCGCCGAGGGGCTGGAACTCAATGTCGCGGGCGTAGACGTGGGCGTTGTGGTAGAGCACCTTTGGGTCGTTGCTGTCGGCGGGGGCATCCTTGTTGTGCTCGCACTTGACGGCGAGCTTCAGGGAGACGGTGTTGTTGTCAAAGGTCGTGTCGTACGTGTCCTGGCCCTCGGCCGGGGGCTTGAAGAAGCGCATCCAGTCGCGTATGCCTTCCTTGGCGCCGGTAAAAGGGATGAGGCCGAGGCGGTGGGCGAGGACCTCGTCCTGGATAACGGAGGTGTTGTTGTGCATAAAGACTATGTCGACGGCGAGGGTTGGGATCTCGGCGATGAGGATGCGGCGGAAGGCATTTGCGATGGAGGCGTCGACGCCGATGAGGGAGAATTGCGCCTCGTACTGGTCGTTTGCGTGGAACTGGACGCGGAAGGTGTCGCGGAAGTGGTCCCTGTCCCAGGCATGTTCCTCGTCTACATAGTGGCCCGGGTAGTCGGTCGAGACGGTGTTTGTGACGGTCTCCTTGTTGATGCCGACGATCTGAGGAGGCGGGGGGAGGAGGTTAGCAAGTGGATATTTTAGACATGGCATGGCACGCAGCAGTGCAATTAGGACGACTTACACTACTTGCGGGGATATCTGACGAGGCAGTGGCCTTGGAGGCCTTGCGACCTGAAGAGGGAGCCATTGTGAGGTTGTGTGTGGTATGAAGGGTGTATGCAGACGGACAATGGCCTGGTGGTGTTGCATCACGATTGACGACGGCGCTGGGAGTTTTTTTTGTTATCGGACCTCCGGGGCGCGATAAGCCGGGCCGGGAAGGTGGAGACCCCGAGGTACGTACCTCTTGCCGCTCTGGTGCCGCCAGAGACGGGAATCAAGACGTGGAAATCGGCCATGGGAACCCCTGGGTCCAGCAGGCTCACAGTCTCGTTCACACAGCCTGTAGACCCTGGAGACGGCCAAAGACCGCCCTACGGAGTACTGCGCTGACCGCTCTGTCTGTCCCCCACGGTGGTTGCTCGTCTTGGCCAAGATTGTCTTGATCACCTGCATCTTGCAACCTTGTAAGCCCGGGAGTTGGGGTTTCCGAGGTACGTACTCCGCAGTACGTACCGACGCTTACATAGTACCTTTAGGGGCCCCTCCCCACACCCAAGACTGCCGAACCTTGTGATGTCAGGACACAGCCACTTGCATGCCTCGCCCATCGCGGCACAGCCGTGATCAGCGAGCCACGTCGCATGCCCGCATCCCCCAATAATCACCGGGACTCGCCATCCTGGCAGGGCTCTTGCGAGGCACCTGTCTGGGCTCGAGCCGGGACACACGCAATGACACCTTGGCACCCCTTGGATGCGTGTGCTGTCACTGGTGACGCCCACGTCGTCCATCACGCCCCCCTCGTCTCTGCCTCGCAACGACAAGAGAGGCTTAGTCCTTGGTATGCGCTGGGCAGCGATCTCCTCGAGTGCAGCCCGCCGTTTTGTGCACTTTGGATGAGCTCTGCTCACCGCGCAATAGCTGCTTGCTTTTTTTGCTTAGGGTTCTGGGAATACCCTCAATCTCCCGTGCTTCTATTTCTTATTCCTCCGTGTACCCACTCCATCAATATCTCTGTAAACAAGGATATCTTTGCCGTGTCACATAATTACAGCTGCTCTCTCTTCTTCGACACCGAGTAACACGAGTATTTATTCAGTCAGCGAACAGTTCCCTTAGTGTACCGCTTCATCCCGCTCAACTACATCCTCGCCACTCCCTTATTCAACTCACCCAAGAAACAATGCCAGCCATCCTCTCCCTCCCCCTCATCACAAAACGACTGCCCTCCGCCTCCACCTCCACAACCAGCAGCAATGACATCCACGCGCGAGCCACGGCCGGGTCAGACCCCAACGCCACCGGCGGCAGCGGCAGCGACGGCATGCCCATGTGGGCCGTGAGCGCCGTCATCTGCATCGTCCTCGCCCTCGCCATCGCGGCCGTCTACGCCGTTGTCCAGCGCCAGAAGAGGCGCGACGCCCAAATCGCCGAGCGCGGCACCGTCAAGCTCGTCGACCTGCCCCCGTCTACAACTGACACCACCACCACGGCCAACAGCAACCCCATCACCAGGGGCAGAAACGGGAGCAGGAGCAGGAGTAGGAGCGCGAGCCAGGTCACCTACAACCACAACAACAACTTGGGCGTCATTGTCTCCAGTGACAACACCAATAACAACATCAACACCACCGGGGCCGCGACGCTCGAGGTGCCGCCGCCGGCATATACCCCGAGAGACAGCAGTATCGGGGACTCGGCGTCGCGGCCGACGACAATCACCACGACGACTTTCCGCAGTAGTTGATGATGATGATAATGATGGCGGCGATGAGAAGGGCCAAAAGCAAGGTCTATCATCATTCTTTTCCAAAAAAAAAAAAAAAAAATACCCATACCCAACAAGCCGTCAGAAACCTAGACGGAGTCAAAATAATGAGCGCCAAGCAGTCGTCATCCTCTGGGGTATTCCCTAACCCCCTCTCTGCAAACCCTCTATTTTTCTGTCTTCTGTCTCACATCTAAAGGACATGTAATGCCACATTATGATTCCGGAGTCTTCAGTCGTCGCAAAGAACTGATGCAGACCGAATGAGATTGCTCATCAGCCATTGATTGATTGCTTTTTTTGTCCTTTTTATATATATCCACCAAGCAAGCATCTTCTACATACATCAATAAGTCAATAATTATTTACCAATATCTCATGACTTCCAACACCCCCGTCGTGCATGTTACCATGTAACTGTGTGTGACTCTGTGAAAATAAGTCAATCTCCTCATCTCTTGCGCATCAAGGCAACTCAATCTCAATATGTGTAGGGCTATATTTTCATTCTAACGGCAGGGAGCCCTGGCTGATTCACGTTGCATAAACCGGAACTGCAAAAAAGAAAAAGAAAAAGTAACACGTAACACGTAATCACAGCTAATAGTGTTGCGGAACCCCCTTCCCCTCAGAGAAAGCCATATTTCTTATCCGGTCATGAGATTAATGTCAGTCTTGACGTTTCCGTCCTCGGCGACCTCACGCTCAATCTCATCAGCCAGGACCCTGCCCTCGTCTAGCCCTCCTTCCTTGCCCGCTCCAGCCCCAGCTCCATCCTCTACCCTCTTGTCCCTGCCCGCGACCTCGACCATGGCGTCCAGCGCCCTCTGGCACACCCCAATCAGGTCCCCGCTGTCCTCTGTGAACCCCACGCTGAACCGCACCTGCTCCTGCCGCGCCCCGTAAGCAGCATGGTACGCCGCCTCTTCGGCGTGCTTGCCAAACACGAGCGCGTTGAAAGGGACGCACAGGGTGAGGTGCGCGCCGAGGTGCGGGCCCTGATAGAACGTGAGGTTGTCGTAGAAGGAAATCATCTGGTCCATGGTCTCGAACTCGATGCTGAGCAAGGGCCCGTACCCGGGCTCGGGAAGCTCCGGGGTTGGCCTGCGGAGGAAGGACCGCGCGTGGTCGGAGCCGGGCGTGTAAGGAGGGTACAAGACCTTGCGGACGGGATAGTTGACGTCCTGGACTTTGGAGTGGAAGAAGGCGGCGAGAGCGGCGGCGTTGCGGTTGAACTTGACGCAGCGCTCGAGGTAGTCGTCGCTGTTGGACAGGAGCGTGTCGGCGTCGCCAGTGAAGAGCTCGTTGTGGAAGTTGTCGTTGATGGCAGCCCTGAGGGCCATGTATGAGTTTTGATTATCAATGTTTGGATTCAGAGAGATCGATCCGCCCATGGTGTCTGCTCTGCCAGAAAATGCCTTTGTGAGGGACGACATGACGACATCGACGACCGACAGAAGGTCCATGTTGGCGAACCCCGCCAGCGTGTCGTCGACCACGACATAAAAGCCATGCTTGTTAGCTAGCCGTCGCAGCCGTGCCAGGTCCACACTCGTGAGGATCGGGTTGCTGGGGAACTCAGTGAAGATGTAGCTGCATGACCCGCCACCGTCTAGGTACGCCTCGAACTCGTCGAGGTCAGCGTCGCTGCATGCGCCCCAGTGCTTGAATCCGTGCGGGTTCTCCTCGAGGAAGTGCCACGTGCTGTGGAAGATGGAGCCGAACACGACCACTGTGCCTGGGCGCACCCGTGCGATATTCTCATGTAAACGAACGATCGATGCCATACCAGTTTGGTAGAGCGTGACATCGCTAGCGGCTACAGGCGTCGGGTAGTCCTGGATGGTCGCACGGTTGAGGAGGCCAGCAACACGCTCTCGCAGCAGCTGGTGGCTCTTGCACTCGGGGAGGTACGTCGGGGGCGGGATGCCTTCTGCGTCCGGCCCGGGGAACTCACCGAGGTCCTTGAAGGTGCTGTCGTTATTGATCTTGGGCAGCAGAGCCTCTGCGACGCGGGTGCTGAAACCCAGACCGCGGTGCTGCCAGACAAAGAGCGAGCCCCTGCGCTTGGCTGCGTGGAAGACTACAAGGTAGAACCGGACGCCACCGACCTCGACTACGCGGAACCCGAGATCGCCGCTGGCGAGGCGGTCTCCTCTGCGGAACTCGGACGTCGCGTGGAACAATTCGGCCCGCCAGGCCTCAGGCGAGAGGTAAGCGGCGCACATATAGCCCTCTGGCAGGCCGAGCTTCTTGCCAATGGCGCCATTGAACTGGAAAGTACTCTCGGTTAGCATGAAGAAGGCAAGCTAGAACGGGCGTAGAGCTTGGTGCGGGTACCTGGGCAGCGAGGCCGAAGGGCGAGAAGCGCGGATAGATGGACTTCAAACGCGAGATGACGCTCATGTCACCGTCGCGGATGGCCATGGCGGACTTGTAGCCCGGGGCGTGCGTAGTGATTGTGTGCGGGCCATACGGCGGCATCGAGTGGCCGAACTCGGTCGTTGTTGCATCGATGAACGGCATGTTGGGCTAGCTGTGTGTTGGCAGTCTGATTTACCGTTGTGGTTGGGTTTGTTAGTTGAAACTGGTATCCAGAGCCGTGGCTGGAAGGTCTTATATGCTAAAGAGACCAGAGAGTCTGGGAGGTGGCTCGAAATAAGTTTATCGATGCTGAGCGTGGAGCAGGAAACATAGGAGGATGAAACTCCTTCACGAAAACGGACAGCAAATCACGCACCGCTTTGTGAAAGAGTGAAAGATGGCGTCGCGGCTGATGTCAGCTCGCTGAACCTAGAGGGAAATGTTTCCTGGAATCCGAACGCAATGTGAGCGATGTCAGAGTCGGAACCGGTGGCTTGGTGCTAAATAGGCGGATAAATGTCAGCCTCAGTGGTTCTAGACTCGGGGTGGCTTTCTTGTAAGTCAAGTCTTCAAGCTTGCTCACGCCACTTCCCCAGAGACTGCTGTCCAAAGTGTGGTGTCATGTTAGCTCACAGAGCCGAGTTCCTTCCTCCCCCACTGCGGGGGAAGATCCGCCACACACCCCCGTGAAAGCTTGCACACACGTGCACGCCTGAGTTTCATCCAAAAACAACTGCTGGCACGAGATCTGGAGACCATGGTTCGTGGCAGTAACAATGGTACGATACGACTCAATCAATAGTTATTCAAGCTATATACAATTATCAACATCTTTGCCAAAGCAAGTGTGGGAGAGCCCATGGTTCTTGTCGCGGTTTTGGTCCCTCCAGGCGCCCCAACTATGCAGACAGAAACGGCAGGCCTCGGAGGATCACCACATGCTGCGCTCCCGTCCTTCAAGCACAAAGTTGAGCACAATACCACAGAATACTGCTGCGCAGAGCGCGGTTGTGCCGTATCTGTCGTAGAACTTCACGGCTCTCCTCTCTCTTATGGCTTTGCTCCTGTAGAGATAGGTGCCCACGGAATAGCACAGCGCAGAAACAGCCAGCAGCGTAAACACGCCCGACACGATCAGCGACGACGTCGTGGGCTTCGTGCCAAAGTTGAGTAGCGTGACAGCGATGGTACCGATGTAGATTGAGAACTCCAGCTGCGCGAGAAACATTAGCAAATGTATGACAGTCAGCCAAAGCGAGGCGGCAACATACCCAGCTCAAAAAGGTCCTCTCCGCCGCAAAGTAGACCTTGGGCTCGACTCGGACTGGCACATATATCTTCTTGCCCTTGGGAGCCTTGATCCGTTTGCTCGATACTTCCTGATCGCCAAAGAACATCTGTGTGCGGCTGCTACGAGGCACTTCCGAACCCCGCGGGTGTGGCACGAAAGCCGACAGGACCGACACAGCCGTGCGTCCTGCGGCCTTGGTGTACTTGTCAGCCAGGGCTGTGTAGTATGCCATGCCGCCAACACGCCGGGCCTCCTCAAGTCTGTCGTCTTCACTTTCCTCATTATCGGAATCGTACAAAGGAAAGTCTTCTTCCAGCACTGGTACTGATGTCGTCGTCTGGTCTTCCATGTCACCAATCGCGAGCGTCGTGCCGTTGCGAGCGCTGCGGCCATTGGTTGCGTGACCCTGACGCTCAGCGTCACTGTCCTCCTCGTCATCATCGTCGTCATAGTCCGTGTCTCCCTCTGTCTCGTCGTCATCAGATGTCGTGCCGCTGGCAGAGGACAAGCCAGCACGCCGTCGGATGCCGAAGCTGTGGCTGACTGGCTTCCGGATGTCGACATCCATTTGCGGCATCCAGTATGGCAGCAGCTTGATGCGAGTCGGGAACATGGTGGCAGTGCCGTGGATGAACTTGGAGAACTTTGGCACAGCCTCGACGAGGTGACTGGCGATGAGCGCCCGGATCCACTCCGGAGGCTCCTGGCCGAGCTGGGTCTGGAGCTTGACCTCGAGGACCGCGTAAGGGAAACGAACGATATCCTCGTCCGGCAGCTGGTTGAACGGCCAGTCGATACCAATATCCATGCGCCTCCAATTGTCGCCAGCACGACGCCGGCCGTCCAGGTTATCCTCACGGGTCATTGTGAGCTCGGTGTCCAATGAAATGCGCACACGGGCATCAGCGGGGAGCTGGAAGGCAGTGCGATGATAAAAAGAGCGACAGACTGGCTTGTACTCCTTTTTTAGCACGGAGTACTGGATCTCTCTTGCCAGCTGCTCATCCTCGTCAAGCTGCTTGGCGGACTTCTTGCCTTCTTTGCGTGCCTTCTCGAAGATGGCCTGCGGTAGGAGATCGCCCCTCAGGTACGCGTTGACGTTCTTCTCCTTCATCGCGAATCGAGCTTTGACGGACTGTTCGCCAGTCCAGTCTTCACGGTGTGTCTTGCGCTCCACAAAGATCAGATCCGACTGCATGCCGCCGTACCACCTGAGGCGAATGGCCTCGGCGCCCTCAGTCTTCTTCAGGCGGCCTTCGTAGAGGTCCCACTTGTCGGTATTGTCGTAGTAAATGGACGTGATGGCGCTGTCGGCTGCATCGAACTCCTTACTGGCGTTGAAGACCAGGACGGGCAGATGCTTGAGGATGATGAGCTTGACTTCCGTGATATTGTCTGGGTGCACCCAGTATTTTGTGGTCTGGCGAACGAAGCTGCCCTGGCTACCGCCAGCAGCACTATCGCCCTTGACAGGGTTTCCACGAGTACGAACGAGGTCGTACAGCTTGGAAAGCCTGATCACCTCGCTGTCGAAATCCTCATTATAGAACGGCTTGCGCTTGAGAGCAGCATCAAAGGATGGGCGGAGGTGCCAGTTCGTCAATTTCTGTCATGGAGCGTATCGTTAGTATGTGCTGTGGATTCTGCCATTTTTTTGATGCGAATGGGGAACCTACATCGTGCTTCTTGATAATCTTGTAAAAGCCAGTGTAGTTGAGCTGGACGAACTTGGCGAGGTCGTGGACATCGGCAATGATGTCGCTGAGGTCGTCCTCGAGGAGCATGAAGTCTTCCTCGGGCGGACCTTGCTCTGTCAACCCTCGCTCTGTGACCTTGCTGACGACCTGCTTGACCTCCTTGTCGGACATGGCAATGCGGCGCTGGATCTCGGACTGCTTGACCTTGGTCTTGTTGTAGACCTTTTCGAGCTCGTTGTACAGCGTCGAGATGAAGCGCTGCTCATCCTCCTCGCTCCATGTCTTCTGGCCCTTGGCAGGCTTGCTCTTGGCCTTGGCCTTGGCCGAGTTGGACGGCCCGGAGTCGGTGTTCTGTGGCGGGCCGGAGGCATTCTTAAGCTCGTCCTTGAGCTTGTCGTAGTCGATGTAGTACCATTGGTACTCCCGGATCACGCTCGAGCGGAGCTGCTCGCCGAACTTCATGATGACTTGGCCGGGGCGGGCGCGCCAAGTGGAAGTGCGAGGGTCTCGGTGGGATATCCAGGTGCGTTCTTTCGTCTGAAGGTTTTGGACTATTAGCATGAAGGCATGAAGACCTTGGCGATCGCAATCCGAGGGCTGATCGCTGCAATGTGTAGGGTGTATGGGTTTATTGTGGCGGTGGTGAGGGCGGAAGAGATGAAGGCTGGCGATGTTGCGGTATCCAAAGTGGCCGTCGAGTTGCGTGCTTGGTATTGGTCGCAACCAGGACGGTGAGTGCAAGTGGTGCCACGAGCCGGCCTCGGGGAAGGGTTGACTGGGGAGGGAGAGTTGTGCGCAGGTGGTAGGCGCGGCCGTCCGAGCTGAAACACAAAAGTGCTGAAGGAAAGACTGGGAGACACGGTACGTACAAGTCCTTGTGAATTGTGCCCGGCAGCACGAGGTTCGTGACTAATGTTGGGAAGGCAAGAGAGAGGGCAAGAGGCGCGACGCAGACAGCGACCTGCGTTGGGTCCTGGGACTTGCAGGTTGACCGGGGTTGGCTGGCGACGTCGTGGTGGTCGGGCCTGAGACTGGGATCGCAACAAGTCGAGTCGCGCGTGGGTGGATCGTGAACGGCCCTGTGCTAGACTACAGAGTACAGAGTCGCTCTGCAGGGTACATACATACCTTGCCTCAGCGTCCGCTACCATACCTTGCCTAGCTCGGCCGCCCGTCCTGCAGGAGGGCGAGGAGGGCTCAGTGGAGGCCCTCATGCCCTGTCTGCGGCATTCTGATTCGCCAATCGGCCTTGTCATACCTAGTCGCGGCTCCAGCAGGCTTTCGCCGTCGCTCTGCCGACCCCGTCCACAATGACCGCATTTCTTCGCCCATTGCCCAATCAGCCGGCGCCGACAGGCACGTGTTAGACTACCACTTCCAGCTCTGTTTCCTCCGGCTGACCAGCTCTGGAGCGTAAGGTTTCTAGCTCTACTCCGTAGCACGTCTTCGTAGACGGGCCAGTCCCCCGCAGCTCCTTATCGTGGCGCCGATATCGTCAAAAAGTTTGAAGCCTCCAACATCTAGAAATGTTCGAGACCAGGAAATTCGAGAAATGAGATGGTTTTGAAAACAACAAGTGCCAGCCGCTAGAATAACCGAGTCAGCGTGTATGACAACATATTCTATCCCATGCAAAAAAACATTTTGTCGTGGAGAAAGCGAAGGAGAAAAAGTTCCGTACCCCTCTGTAAACCCGCACCCGTGAAATACCTGCCCCACCATTAACATGGGGGATCACGAAATCCAAAGAATTGATGCTTCTTCCTTTATGACATGAAGCTTCTCGGCGCCGCTCTTCACCTCAGCAGCACCTGGACCACATTTTACCACGACGCCCACGACAATTTGCGGCCTTCTCCCCGCACAATCAACGCAAACCATGGCGCCGCCGCCGCCGATCGACGACACCCGCGAAGCCCGGATAACAGCGACCTGCCCGGCCAACATTGCCGAGCTTCTCAGCCACGCCTGGCAGCACGACCGCGCGGCCCTGAAGCCGCTCCTGCGTGTCCCCGGCCCCGCGAGCGTGCAGGAGCCGACCACTGGCGAAACTCCTCTCCATGCAGCAATCCGCGCGTGCGGTGCAGAGCCACCCGAGTCGGATCTGGCCGCCGCCGAGGCCGTGGTCAGCGAGCTGTTCATGAGCGGCGCCATCTGGAACGATGTCGATGACCACGACGAGACGCCGGGATGCGTCGCCGCCCGCCTTGGTTTGGAATCTCTGTACACGGCGTGCATGGAAGCCGGCGTGCGGGCGGAGCTGCTCTTCGGCCTGCTCGACGGGTACGAGGAGCTCGAGTCCGAGAACGCCGAGGACGACATCGAGATCATCGACATCGACGGTGACGAAGTACCAGAACTCACCACCACCACCGCTGGCGGAAAAGAGCAAGCGCCGACGGCAGAGGAAGAAGAGGAGGAAGAGGAGCAGACCACGGTCGTAGAGTCCGACCCAGACCGTGCCTTTCAGCCCTCCGCCACTCAGTCGCACACCGTCACCTCGCGCGACTACCTGCAGTCCAGCCTCACGTACTCGGACGGGAAGCTGGTCGACTCGGCCGACAACGGCGTCATGATGGCGTGGGAGACGAGCATCATGCGAGCCTCTGTCGACTCTCTCCTCGGCGGGCTGGACAAACTTCCCGAGGGCAAAAAGATCCTCAACATTGGCTTCGGCATGGGCATTGTCGACTCCATGTTCGCCGCGACCCGGCCCGTGCGACACCACATCATCGAGGCGCACCCGGCCGTGCTCGCGCACATCCGGGACAACAGCGTCGACTCCTCCACCACGGCGCCGAGCGCGGACACGTCCAGGAACTTTGGCAGCGCCTGGGAGGCCTCGGCCGGCGAGGGCGGCGCTTACAAGGTCCACGCGGGACGGTGGCAGGACGTCGTCCCACAGCTCCTGGAGGCCGGCGAGACGTACGACGCCATCTACTTTGACACGTTCGGCGAGGACTACGCGCAGCTACGCGACTTCTTTACCGAGCACGTGCCGTACCTGCTCACAGCGGACGGCGCGTTCGGCTTCTTTAACGGGCTCGGCGCGGACCGCAAGATCTGCTACGACGTGTACACCAGGGTCGCCGAGATGCACCTGAGTGACGCTGGACTGGACGTCGAGTGGCTGGAGCTCGACGTTGACATGCAGGGGCTCGGCGAGGAGGGCAAAGGTGAGTGGGAGGGTGTCAAGAGACGGTACTGGACGCTTGATAGTAAGTTTGGCAAACACGTGATCCTGTGCCACAGAGGGTATACTAACGACAGCTGGAGAGTACCGCTTGCCACGGTGCACTCTTATGGGCTGAGCCTCAAATCGGTAAAGTGGTCGAGAAAAACGGAGTGGTGCCTGAGGAGCGCCCAGCCAAGTTGTCACTCAGCTCTAGGGTACAATAGTTCATATTCAATTATTTTGGCACCATTTTTCATGATCGTTGTCTATGCTACCTGGGTCTTAGTTGCAAGCCGACCCCGCTGCTGGTCTATTTGAAGTTCTCGGGGTGCAAGATGCCAGCCACATTGCCCTTCTGCACTCTCTTCAGTGTCAGGGCAGCGATCAGGGCGGCACCAACACCGCTTCCGTCTTCGGCAGCCAGGATCTCGATGGGGTCCTGCTCCCGCTGGCTCTTCTTGGCTGGCCAATCAAGAATCTCCCGGAGCGCCTGCGCGCCCCTAGCCTTGAAGTGCGGGTACTTGTTAAATACCGAGCCATCAGCACCGACGTGGCACTCTTTGAAGTTCTTCTTTGTGGCGATGGCGGCAACACCGCAGGCGGATAAACGGGCAGCACGAGTACCAATGAGTTCGGCAGTGCGGCGGATCAGCTCGAGCTCAGGTCTGGTGGGAGCAATCTGCAACTTGTCCTTGAAAAGGTCGGCAGTCTCCTGCAAGTTCTCGAACGGGTCACTGGTATGGAGTCAGCATCTTGATGGCCCCCCTGGTTTAGCTTCGCGGTACAGCAAGACTTACTCTTCAATGCTGGAGAGGAAGGAGGCGTCGAGGGAGTATGCCCTTCGCAGTTTCTCGATGTTCTGGCCTTCGAAGATGTGAATGTCCTTGTTGTCGTGTAGGTCAACCATGATGAGACGGAAGATCTCGCCGAGGTAGAGACCAGCAATCATTTTCTCGAAAGCCTGCTGGCCGGGCCGCGGGGAGTCCTTGTCGATGATGATGTCGTACTTCGTCCGCGGGAGGACGACGTGCTCGTTGTCAAAGGCGCCCCACTCGCAGTTGATCGCCATGGGCAGATCGGGAGGCAGGTTCATGTGGGCCAGCTTGGGGATGGAGCCGCAGTTCTCCATATAAGCGGCGTTGCAGCCCGTACCAAAGATACATCCAATGGTCATCTTGGTGTCCGTGTAAGCCGAGGCAATCAAAGTACCAGTAGTATCGTTGATCAAGGCTGAGACTTTGATTGGGACGCCCTGCATACAGTTAATATCTTTCCCGTGGGTGTCGGGTTGTTTCCACCGGAACTTACCTTGTTGTTGAGAGCCTCCTCTAGCATAGGGACGACATTCTGTCCCTCAACTCCATCAATGTCAAAGCCCTTGGTCCATCTCTGGAGGATTCCCTCGTCGATGTAGTTCTGTGTTGCTGGGTACGAGAAGGTGAAGCCGAGCGGAATCTTCTCGCCAGGGGCAGGAGGCTCTTCGTGGTGTGTGTCAATAAACTGCTGCAGGCAGTCGGCAATGTACTCCCACAGCTCTTCCGCGTCTCCAGTCTTGAGCTCCTCGGGCATGCGGTACTTGGACTGGATGATATCGAACTCGGACTTGTTCTCAGTCAGTGTGATTTCGCAAACACGAAGGTTTGTGCCACCCATATCGAGAGCGATGTAGGTGCCGGTCTCATAGCCGTCCGGGTATTCCATGACCCATGTAGGGTTCATCGGCTAGAAATCATGTCAGCGAGAGGGTTGGCAGCCAGCTCCGTGGTCACGCAATCTTACAATGCTACCGCCCTCTACCGTTAGACCTTTCTCAAGCTCGGAAACGAACTGCTTAGTGATCGCCTTGAGCTTGGCTGTGTCGGTGGTGAAGGCTTCCTCGAGCTGCTTGATCTCTCCGAGGAGGTCCTTGGGGACATCGGCCATCGATCCTGCCATCGTAAATACAACTTAGCGAAAGAACACAAGAGGTGCTGAAGTTCTTGGAGGGAACATTGGAAGCTGTGACTTGGGACTTGAAAGCCACGAGGAGGCTCAGCGAGGCTGGGCTGTGCTGCTCAGGTAGCCAACCTGGCTAAAATGACACAACAATGACATGCTGGCAAGCAGCGCCATTGAAGCTTTTTTTTGGCCTGAATGCCTCGTCGCCGGAGCATTGCTCCGCGTCTAACGGAAATGCCCGTGGCATAGATCCTTGCTGCGTGGAGAAATGTTGGGTAGTGCTGCAAGCTGGCGGTACTTACCCTTGCGGGACGGAGGCTTGCGAGGACCCAATCCGACCATGATGACGGTTTAGTGAGATGCCGCTGGTGTTTTGCGGACGCCTGAAAGTTGATTGCTGTCGCGAGGTTTACAGGTGATGAAGATCAAGTCTTTGAAAAGTGGTGGAAAGCGCAAGCGTGTGACGTCTGTGTGGAGCACCGCGGGGACGATTGTCAGCTCGAGACTTTGAAGGTGGCAGCGTGGGAAAGCAGATAGGCAGACGGGCAGGCACAGGGGTCGCCTGGACGATCCCGAAGCCGCAGCGAGACAGATAAAGCTGGAGTGAGATGAACATACTCGAATTGGCCTGGTGAGATGGTGTCCAAGGCGTCGGGTCGTGCTCAGAGTTGGGCAAGCTCGCGAGCTCAGCGTGCTGGATTTGGCGTCTTCTTGTAGTCTGCTGTGGAGACTGGGTGGGTGTTAGTGGTTGAGCTCAGCAATGAGGGGTCAATCAAGAGGGAGGGACATTGAATAATTGACGTGTTGATGAGGGAGGGAGTGACGGCAGCGATGATTGGGGGGGTGCGTGGATCGTGGCGAATCACGGCCGCTGCCCGCGCTGGAAAAGCAAAGTTGGCGCCTCTTTCCGTGGCGGTCACAAGTCACATAACGGTCCGTCTTTGAAATCCGTTGGGAACGGCCTAGCACTCCCATCTCATTGTTGCCCTTGGTGAGAACTTAGATTGTACCCTATCCCTTTCGTACAGCTGTACTCCGTAGAGTCCGTGTGATCCACTCGCCAGCGCAAGGAATTTGCCAATGTACGCTGTGCGTGGCACATGTTCAGCAATGCTCATTGCAGTTACATTAGGGTCGCTGGACTTTGTCATGATCAACACCAGATGGAAGAGATTCGCAGGCCGTCTCCAGGATGCCGGGACGGTTCGTTGCACCCCCACAGCTTTGTGGCCCGTGAGCCCGGGGTCGACTCCAACTCTTGCCAGTGCGTGTCTTACACGCACAGATGCAGCACCCGCGGCCTGGCGACGACGGTTGTGGTTCGTCATTCATGCTGTCAGTGAATACCCGATTCGGCTCAGTGGTTCTGGTCCACCACAATGCTCATGCCAAAAACAAGCAGCTTGTTCCGCATCTTGTCTCGCTTGGAACAAGATTGCGTAAGGCTCAATCTCTGGATAGTAAAACATTGCCTGATGCATCTGACCTCTGGATTTTTAAATCTCACCGCGTGCTAAGTAACTGGCCAGGCAATAGCTCAAACTAGGGTTGACGTGACTGGACAATCGAGGCCGGTGCCCTACATACATGTACCTGTACGTTGCAGACAAGCACGCATGCCTCGAGGTTGTCATGATTGGTCAGAGCTGTTGGAGCTAGACCCCTGGGAAGGACAGCTTGTCCGCAGCAGCGCCATGGTTTCGGCTTAGCTAATCCCCGCCCACGTCCTCGTCCCAGAGCAACACAACGTGGAGAGAGCTTGCAAGGTGTGTCTTGAAGCGCCTGACTATCTCTACCGTCGTCGAGAAGCTCACCAGCCGGCTTCTACCACTCCAATTGCGCCTCCAGCAGCAAGAGAAGCCCGTGCGCAACACACTCGACCTCTGCAGAGCAGACGTCCGCGGGATTGCGCCTACACAGCGCCTTTGACACGGCAGGCACGACGCCCACCTGCGAGCAACCGTACATCCACCGTGCATCCGCCCTAGAGACACCTGTTCGACCCTGGCGAGTCCAACGACCAGACTTCTGAGCCACCACCATGAGGTTCATCATAGCCGTGGCCGCATGCCTCTCCATCCTCGCACAAGGAGTCGCATCAGAAGCTACGCCGTCGTCAAAGCTGACGTTGCCCGCCACTTTCAAGCCGCCGCAGGTGTTCAAAAACACTAATGTTGTTCACCTGATCTCGCTCGAGAAGAGCTACGCCAAAGAGACAATCAATGTCGTGATCGAGAATGTTTCGCCCAAGTCGCAACAAGACTACTTCGTTCCCTTCACGAGCTCTCGGCTAGCACAAATCGGTGGCTTCGAGGTCAAGGACAAGAAGGATGATGCGGTAGTCGGCTTCAAGGTAGATGTGGTTGAGTTCGACCCCGCGAGGTAAGTACTGAGGTCGCTGCAATCACATTGCGCCGAGCAGCCAGCCCACGTGAAGAACGGAGCTAACCTGTTGCTTCACAGTGACATCCAGTACTACCGAATCCGCCTCCCGACTCCACTAGCGTCCAAGGCCCAACAAACCCTCGGCATCTCGTTCTATGTCCTCGACTCCCTCAAGCCACTGCCCGCAATCATTGGACAATCTGACAAGCAGTACCTCTCCTATGATTTTTCGGCTTATTACCACTCGGCCTATCCCACGTCGAAGCAGAAGACTGAAGTGAAGGTTGCCGGATCTGATGTCCCAGACTACACCAAGGTCTCAGTTGGCGAGAAGGAGTTTCCCATTAAGCAGGGCTCGAAGCTCACATACGGTCCGTTTGATACCGAGGTCCCGGCTGGCGCTACCTCTCCCGTCCGAGTCCGCTTTGAGTTCACCCACCCGGTTGTCTACTTTGCCGAGCTCGAGCGTGATATTGAGGTTAGCCATTGGGGCGGCAACGTTGCCTTTGAGGAGCGCTACACCATGTACAACCATGGTGCCAACCTCTCGAGCTTGTTCAATCGTGTCAAGTGGGCCCAACAGCAGTACTTCAACCCGCAGACCTTCGCACTTAAGGAGATGAAGTTTCTGCTCAAGGGTGGCAGCGAGGATGCTTACTTCACCGACGTCATTGGTAATGTCTCGACCTCGAGGTTTAGAAGCAGCTTGCGCGAAGCAGTTCTTGAAATCAAGCCCCGCTACCCCGTCTTTGGCGGTTGGAAGTACCCGTTCACGATTGGCTGGAATGCGGCGGCCAAAAACTTCCTAAAGCAAGCCGGTGGCAACACCTATGTTCTGAACGTTCCCTTTTTGGAGGGCCCGAAGCTGGGAGAGGGCGCTCAGTTTGAAATGACACAAGTGCGGGTTTTGCTGCCAGAAGGTGCAGAGTAAGTCGATCGCAAACCTGCAGAGGCTGTTGAGCTGGTGTGCTAACACGCATCAAAAGCAACGTCAAGTTCTTCACCAAGATCCCGGGATCTTCAATCACCTCAACTGTCGTCGATCTCCAGAAGACGTACCTTGACACCGTCGGCCGGACAGTCCTCACCATCAAGGCGAGAAACCTCGTGGACGACTTCCGCGGCCGCGAGCTCATTGTCTCATACGAGTATAGCTTCCTCGACAGCCTTAGAAAGCCGCTCGTCATCTTTGCCAGCACATTGTCCGTATTCGTCGGTATCTGGGCCATCTCTCAGATCGACGTTAAGTTCTCCACAAAGTAAAAGCACGAAGATGGGGGAGCAGCCTAATGATATGATAAGGCACAAATTTGCTAGATCGTAGATTTGCAGGGAAACAAAAGAATGTAGATCTACTGGAGAATGGATCGACTGGTAGAACGCAGTACAGGAATGTAAAACGAGCAGCGCTCATTGACGTCGCCTCTCTCCACATTCTGTACTTGTGCTCTCGCCTTGTGGCTGACCACGTATATTATGACTGGAAAAGAAACAATGAACCGGAGGATTCCTCCCGTCACGAGTCAGTCAGAGCTCGAGATCAACCACGTAGCATTAGCTCCTATCCTATCGGAGCATTCGGCGGCCTCCCTTCTGTGGACAACATGTTACGATCAGCTGTGGGAAAGGGTTATCACCTGTATGCAGCTATGCCTGACCGCGGTCCGGGAGGGGGTTCGCTCAAAGTGAAGAAAAGGGGACCCTCGAGCCACCACGTCTTACACTTTAGGGGGCTCGAGATCGGATGGGGCTGAACGAGTGACGAACGCATTCCACATGGGTGGCGTAGCGCACGCCCGGTTTGTGTGTGCATGTGTATGTATGCCCGCGGCACCTGTAGATGACAACCCATCCTTCTACCCCTCCATTCTCTCCTTCCGGGCGCATGTGTGGCTTGCAAGTCCCGGGGGACGGGGGGGACGGAAGAGCCGTTGCAGCCGGGGTAGGATGCAGTGTGACGACAATGAGGTTTGTATGTGTGTGTGGATAAAGGCTTTTGGACGACGATAGACAATGTGCAGGAGGACCTTGCATGACGAGGCGTTGGTTGCCTTTCCCCGTGGACATGTTTGTGAAGCCTAGGCGGACATCATGGGCACGTAGCTTCAACGTGCGGGAAGGTATTATCTTGCCTCTTCGTTCTGAACGAAGGACCTCGTGCTGCAGGAGGCCGAGGGGGGACGACGGATGGGCTCTGTGAGACCCCACGAAAGTCTCGTGTTTGTTAATTGGTGTGAAAATACCAGGTGGCAATATAGGCAATGTCCCTCATAATAGACTTTATGTTTTGTGCCCTTTTCTTGGAACCCGAAGTCGAGCTCGTTCAAGAGGACACGATACCACTTCGTATAGTTCTGGTTGGTTGCTATGCATCCCCCTAGTGGCAAGTACTTGGTCTTCTGGGGGTCGCGATAACGGCCTTGTTCATAATCCCCATGTGCTAAGATATGGGTCTCTTGGCCTCTGTCACGACGTAATTGCCAAAGTTTAGAAGACCCTGGTTTGCTTTGGAGAAGACTGCCGCCTTGTCGTCGTGTGAGAGAAGAGAGAGAGAGAGAAGAGACCCTGGGACCCTGGACGACAAGGGTGGTGCTTTTTCGCAACTGGTTGTCTGCCCCCTGGTCGCCTCTTCCTGGGAACTTTGGGCTAGAGATTCGTCCCAAGGCTCCAAAAGATTGCCAAATGCAGGGCAGCGGACGGCAGATCCGGGCATCATCCAGATCATCCAGCCTTGGAAAACACGAGCAGGGCGGGGTTAGCCACGTCGTAATCCCATCAGAGGAGGATCCTCGAAGCCTTGTGATCGTTCACGACGAGGGAGCGGGGGTGCTTTGGGGTTTGACGAGCGAGCCTTGTTGTCGCTCGAATTGCCACCGGGGCGCGCACCACCAGCAAGACGAGAATGCCGATCAGTCTGGGAGGCTGCGAGTTAGTTGTTGATAAATAGTTGGAGGTTTCCCGTCGTCTCAAGACATAATTATTATCCATCAACCACCACTCATCATCCAATTCACTCTTCTTCACAACGGCCGACCTTGTCAGCACAGACCTCGTCTTTGAAAAGAAAAACTTGGAAAAGGTCTCCTTGACACAACACACCCCTGCACTCCACATACGCAATAACCTTGGCCGACCGCCAGACAGCCTTGCTCAGATCTACGCTCGAAATAGCACACCAGTCTCAGAAGTCATTAAAAGGCACCAGGTCCCCTTCCCCCATCAACATCAGTCAAGATGAGCAGCATCACCACCAAAACCACCTATATCTCCACCAAGCCGCGCCACCAAACGACCGATAGGATGTGTTTCAGCGAGCCCAGGGGCAAATACTACCACCACGAGACGCACGTCCCCGTGCGCCGACACGGCCATGGCCACCATCACAGCCACCACAGCCACCACCACCACAGCGGCAGCCGGTCCTCGGTGCCAGTGTACGTCACGCATAGCCCGCGCGTGAGCACAAGCAGCTACCGCCCGGCCGTCGTCGCGCCCGTCATGTACGAAACGCGGACGTCGACCACGCGCTACAGGTCTTAGACTGTCTTCCTGTTCTTCTTCTTCTTCGCCCTGTGTGCGATAAGAAACACACACACTCTCTCTCTGGTGCCCACCACATCACTTCCCGCGTATGCAACGATTCCCAGAATCACGCAGAAAGGGCCTACCTAGAGAAAACACCAACCAACATGACGATACCATTTATGAGCACGATTTTAGTGCTTCACTGTCTTCCCGAAGCCTTCCGCAGGTGCATCTTTCCTGGCGTACAGGCTGTTTTACGAGTACAAAGCGATCATTGGGGGAAATGGAATGAACGAATGACTCAGGACGATAACATTCTTTTTTTTACAGTTTGGCCTACGAGCCTTCTTTCTTGTCTATCCTAGTTCTTAATCTCCTAATTTACAAATTCACAAAATTTCTGCCCTCATTCTCGAGTAGACATGTACATAAAACGCGACTCCCAGTTTAACATGAAACCCTTCTTTGTGATTGAGCGCAATGGTGGACGTAGCCTGTGGGGGGGCATGCAGTTGGTGGTACGCGGCCGTGTTAGTGCGGTGGGGGTAAGTCACAGCCCCCCCGGTCACATCACCCGCTCACTTGGCACCCGTGATGACGTAGCTCTCTCACATGCGCAGCCCTTGCGTCATAGTTGGGATCGCACCACCAGACATGTCTCTGCGGAGCCGCCCGGGATTCCAAGACGTGCATTAGAGTCTACGCGTAGCTCGGTTGTGAGAGACAGTGATGGAGGCTTAGAGAACACTAACTACCGGAAAGATGCGACACATAACCACAGCGTCGTCCTCGCAGCTCATGTGTGTGCGACTACACTACCGGTGGTGCCTAAGCGTATCCAACGGCGCTGGCCATGGCTGTAGCAGGCCACCAGCGTACCAACAGTTCAAACTAGATGATGAACAAGATGAACTTTTCTGCAGGCCAGAACGCAACTCCCAGCTAGATTGCTCCTAGACAGCTGCAAGTAGAGATGCTTGGATGTCTCGGATCATCGAGAAAGCGTAATCCAGAGCTCGAAGAATGGAGCTCCCAAAAGAACCCCTCACCACCAAGCAACGTGCATGTCATAGCGGGTGATGAGTGTCAGCTGAGCACCTTTCTTCCGCACGTATGCTTCTCTAGCTCTCATCAGTCCCTACAACACAAGCTCGAACTGATCCCACCAGAGACTCCGTGCCCTGCCTCCCAGCGATCTGCCTACCCCTAGCTGAGATCCGGAGCAGCCGATCTCCGCACATCCCGCGCCTGCCAAGCCCCTGTAAGTCAATTGCGACTATTTGCTCCCGCCTGGTGAGGAAAAACGCCTCTTGACGTCTACATCTCGTGCTGTCGAACCGAAACCCGCGCAGGAGGTAGCACTTCTGGCGCTTAGCTCCATGAGGCCGTGGGAGCTCTCCTTAGGCTAGAGCTGTCACTGCGACATGCAGCCCAAGTACGCTACAAAAGAGATGGATGCCGCCGCATCTGGCGGCCTTAGTGCGCCTTGGGAGCTTTCTCTTATGAACAGCACCTTCTAATTCCCTGGGAAACAGCTACACCTTCCAATCCCGCCAGCTATTTTACCTGAAGCAGGCACGTCAAAGCAGTCACATCGAAACCAGTGTAGAACCGCGTCGAGATTGTATCTCTTGGGCACAATGTAAGTTCCCACGACCCGTGCGAACTCCCGTCGCAACACCTCCGCAGGTCGCAGTGATGTCGTCATCGAACCGCAGGCGCAGCGGCTTCTTCCCCAAGACAACCTGGTATCGTGCAATCCTCCCGACTACAGGCCCGAGAGAGGTCCTTTGCCTTGTGTGCTACTGGACGCACCGCGTCAATGGTCAAACAACTAAACACTGACTATGGTACCGTCGACGCAGGAACCGCGCATTATCTATTCGCTCGCACAAGAGCTCCGCTCCGGCCAACTCGGGCGGAAGCGGCCGCAAGGGCTTCTCCTTTGCGTCTCTGCGCGGCTCGGTCCAGCCAGAGCTGTCCCGCAAGCTGTTTGTCCTCATCAAGTCGACCAACGAGCTCATCTCGCACCACGAGGCCGCCGGCAAGGAGCGCGTCTCCATTGCCACCCAGCTCTCGGAATGGGGCGAGCAGACTGGAGACGACGGCGTCTCGGACATTAGCGACAAGGTTGGCGTCATCCTCAGTGAGATTGGTGAGGTCGAGGAGGGATATGCGCACAACCTCGATGAGGCCCGAGGCGTGCTCAAGGCGATCCGTAACACGGAGAAGAGCGTACAGCCCTCGCGAGATAGCAAAGACAAAATTGCAGACGAGATCCAGAAGCTCAAGTTCAAAGAGCCTTCCAGTACACGTCTGGTCGTTTTGGAAAACGAGCTGGTTCGTGCCGAGGCCGAGAACCTTGTTGCCGAGGCACAGCTGTCCAACGTGGTATGTAAAGATGCGGTGTTGCTGTTATTGTAGCACTTCGACGCCTCAGCCAAGCTAACTGTTCTGGATATTTAGACACGCGAGAAGCTCAAGGAAGCGTACGAGACCGAGTTTGCGGCTGTCATTGAGCGAGCTGAAAAGCAGATCATGCTGGCCAAGCATGGCCGCCGTCTCCTAGCCCTGCTCGATGACTCGCCTGTCACTCCTGGAGATGGCCGCCCTGCGTACAATGGGGGCAGTCATGCGAGACAAATTCTAGATGACGCAGAGGATGACCTAAAGGCCTGGCAGCCTACCGATGACCAGGGGTCACAGTACGAAACACCTTTGCACGACACGCAGCACGCTAGCTCGAATCAACAGGGCGTTCCCCATGGTCTTATTGCGGGCACCGAAGGCCATGCCACATCCCAAGGAGTATCCCAGGGAGGAACTGACTTGAGCAGCATCGACACTGTTAAGGACAAGCAAGGCACTGAGCTCGAGAACCCCGTGGTCCCATCGCAACCGTCTTAGTAGGCAAAAGACCGCTAGTGTGAGCTTGGAATTTGACGCTGCTGTTCAGCAACTGTGGCATACTGCTTTTCGCTGTATTTGGTTGCTTCAATATGCTTCTTGGATTGGTAGTCGCTTATTCGTTGCCGGAATGTCGTTCAAGTATTGATTTGCCCATTCCTACTGGGTCGCCGGCAGTGACGCAATCTGACCACGCAATGCGAGTCTTCAGCTCCTGAGCAGAAAATCCAACGAAGTTTGGAGAAAGAGTAATATAGTAGTTAATGGAAATGATAAAACATGTTTAAGAATTTAGCACCGAGGATGCCCCGAAGCCGAGTTAGAATCGCATCAAATCGGGTGTAGACAGACGATGTTATGCACCTATCCGGAATGCGATTTCAAAGTGGGTTCAATGTCAAGCTCCCCCTAGTCACACTTGGTGACCTAGGGTGGGCACCCTCCCTGCAGTCTGTCAAGCTCATGACATTTGATCGAATTGGACTATGCGTTAAGAGGTGATCACCCCTCGTAGACCCAAAACCCATGGACGTCCTTGTCCTTTCAAGTCGGAGGATAGTCCGCCCAACCTGGCGCCTAGGCCAGAGCTGTGCTCGCCACTCCAAACCACAGCAAAGCAGGAGGACATACGCAAGCAGCACGTCCCGTCCAGACATTTACGATGTGGTCTGCGTCGGAGGAGGACCGGCTGGTCTAAGTCTGCTCACAGCACTACGTACGACCCAGCCCCTTCTTCAGTGTGCTCATTAACGCATCCCACGAATCTTTATTCTCTTCTCGTTCGAGCTATTTGCTGACATGCACTCACTTCCACGACACAGGATCGAATCCGACGACCGCAGGTCTCCGAGTCGCCCTTGTCGAGGCGCAAGACCTCTCAAAGACCCGCGACTGGAAACTTCCGGCGGACCGCTTCTCAAACCGATGCAGCTCCTTCACCCCGACGTCGGCGAGCTTCATGAACACAATCGGCGCGTGGCGGCACCTGCAGCAGGACCGAGTACAGCCGTACCACGAGATGCAGGTCTGGGACGGCGTCACGGGCGCGCGGATCGAGTTCGACTGGGAGCCGAGGAGCGGGCCGCCCGCAGACTACGGCGCAGGGCTCAGCGGTAGCAGCAACGGCAAAACGATTGCCTACATGACGGAGAACCTCAACCTCACATCCGGCCTGCTCAGCCGGCTCGACGAGCTCGGCGGTACGGCCGTCTTTGACAACGCTAAAGTCGAAGGTATTGCGTACGGAGAAGAGACAGAGGAACTAGACTTTCGAGAGTGGCCGATCGTGCAGCTGGCTGGGGGTAAGCAGCTCGCCGCGCGGCTGCTGGTCGGCGCCGACGGCGCAAACAGCCCCGTGCGGACGTTTGCGGGCATCGGAAGCCAAGGGTGGGACTATGACCGGCACGGTGTCGTCGCGACGCTGCAGCTCGAGGAGAGCGGCTGGGCCGGCATCGACGTCGGCGATCTCAAGACAGCGTACCAGCGATTCCTGCCGACGGGGCCTATCGCGATCCTCCCCCTTCCCGGCAACCATGCGAGCCTGGTGTGGTCTACGACGCCGGCTAAAGCTAAGCTGCTCAAGAGCCTGTCGCCGCAGGACTTCATCGCCTGCGTCAACGCTGCGTTCCGCCTCGGCATGACGGATCTCGAGTATATGCACACGCTCACCTCGGGCGGCCAGGCCGAGGAGCTAAGGTGGCGCCTCGAGCACACACCGCCTCCCGCCGGCGCCGGCGCCGTCCCGCAGACCGTCGTAGGCGTGCAGGAGGGCACCGTCGCCTCGTTCCCGCTCAAGATGCGCCACGCGGACACGTACGTCGGCGAGCGGGTCGCGCTGGTGGGTGACGCCGCGCACACGGTGCATCCGCTGGCCGGGCAGGGCTTGAATCAGGGCCAGGCCGACGTCGAAAGCCTCGCGCGGACAATCGAGTACGCCGCGTCGCACGGGATGGACATTGGCGCGCAGCTCTCGCTCGAGGCGTACAATGCCGAGCGCTACGCGGCAAACCACCTGCTGCTCGGCGTCGTCGACAAGCTGCACAAGCTGTACTCTGTTGGCAGCGGTCCGCTCGTGCCGCTGCGCTCCCTGGGACTGAGCGCGGTCAATGCCATGAGGCCGCTGAAGCGCTTCTTCATGGAGCAGGCGGCTGGCAGTGGTGGAAAGATATTTTGATGGTAGCAAGAGGGTGAGAGTAAGTGATGAGACGATGTGCGAGCGTCGGATGGGTTCAGCAAGGCGACGATGATAATCCAGAGCAGCACTGGCTGTAGAGCTGTGTCGTGCTTGCTGTTGTAAGAAAGTGTTGTATGCTATAATGTTGTAAAACCAAAAACCAACATCCGTCGTGATCAGATCACGGCGTGGTTTTAAATCACAAAGACACATCTCGAAGAAGGTATCGACTTCTTTCCCTGCCACGCATGTATGCCAACTATTGCCAGAACAAACAGCGTACCTTCCTTCTATTATCACCCCATCAACAAATGCGGCAGCTCTGGCTATTACGGGACACGTTGTGCTGACGACCTCCAGGTAAAGATCACAAGTACTTGACTAGTTTCATCATTCAGAGCTCCGGATCGTGACGTTCCCCAATTTGCATAGCAGTCCAAAAGAAATCCGCTACTTTCCAGACATACAAGAGCAGTGCCAGTGTCCTTTCCACAGAGAAAGCACTTGATCAAACCAATCCAAGCAAAGCAGACAACCTAGAAAGCCAAAGGCTTTGCTAGACCATCTCTCCTTATTCACCAGAGGCCGAAGTGCGAAGTTCCGATCTCCACCTTTTGTTACTGCAACACTCCGACTCTGGGAGCGAAACTTCCCCCTGTTTCTGTCTCTCGCTTCTCCATATCGACCGGTCAACTCCGAAAGCATCAATATCAACCATTCAAGCTGGATGATCGAGGTATACGATAGGAAACCTCGCAGTTCCCGAACGACAACTACCAAAACTAGTACAGTGCAGAACACTCAATTTACATTAACACTAACTTATAATCATTACAATTTTCACGGTGGAAAGCACGCCATTCAACTAAAACGAGTGAAAGCCACAATTAGTGCACAGAGAGAAGTGCGCATACGACTGCAACGAAACAACACGACTCAGAGTCACAAACCATAACTCATTTCACACAATAGCGTACTGTTTGCGGGACAAAGAGTATAGTACTCTCTACGTTCACAGAGTGCTCTAAAATTGAGAATCAAGCACCTCGAAAACGACTGTGAAAGCCAGTTAGGCCATTTAAGCGTGCGCCAAGGAGTTAAGAGGGAAGCCATCGGGAACACTTACAAGTCGTTGCAACGCGGTCCAGTGCTCGCAGGCTTGCAAGTCTCGGCACAGTATTACTTCTCACGACGCTTCCTCGGCAAACCCAGTTGGATCATCCAGCCCGGGATCTTGAAAATGTGCATAATCGAGTTTGTGGCATACACCTGCGGCCACCGCTCCGTCCCGGTTCATCGACCATGCCCGATGACAACCTCCCTACACACGAACCCAGTGTGTCCTCCTCCTCCTCCTCTTCCTCCTCTGCCAACCAAGAACCACAACAGCAGCAGCAATGGCGACCCTGCCAGCATACTTCGAGCCACTGCCATCGACACTCCCGCTGCTGCTACAGCAAGGGCCACTGAAGTTGACGGTGGCTGTGGCGAGGTTGGGTACGCCCAGCGCGCGACGTACGCCGATGGCATGTGTGCCCCATGCGCTCGCGTGCTGCATGCTAACTGGGTCAACATCGTCGAGCTCGAGCACCGCTGGATACACGAGCGCGGGGCGTGTGGGTGCCCTGTCGTCTTCCCAGCGCTCATGGGGCCGAGGGTTGTCGGTCTCAACGAAGGCCGTGGTGGACACGGAAACAAAAACGATGGCGACGAGAGGAAGGAGGATTTGGGTAGACATCGTCAGCGGGGAAGACAACAGCATTCCGCAGAGGTCCAGGGCGGCGGCGACTCCCGCACCAGCAATGTCAAGGGTTACTCGAAGTCCTACCGGACTACCGGAGAACAGAACACTATGAGCGCGCAAGGTAAGAAGAGAGTCAGGGTTTCCAAGGCAAGAAGTAAAAACCACCGCTCCGACAATACCACGTCCCCGAGCACGAACTCGGTCGCGCCTCCGCTCTTCGAGGAACATGGTCCCTCCTGGAAGAACAACAGTCTCCAGGACTACGGGGCTATGGCAGCGGCGCACGGGACTCATAATGGTGGTGATGATGACCAGCGGCAGCAGCAGCCACATCTTCGCGTCTCGATCCGCCTCCCGAGCTTATACGCCGCCGAGTGGACTCAGGATCACCGCCTTCGACATGAAAGCGGGCACTGCAAGTGCCCCGTTAGTTTCGAGCGGTATCATGGTCACGGCCCGGATCATGAGGATTTCGGCGGTGGTGAGCGAGACGAGAACAATAACGCCGAAGACTGCTATACTAGGTCAGAGAGAGATCTCACATTCTATCGTAGCCACTGCCTCAACGACGAGCCGGAAGCACAAAGCGCCAACGGGGACATGGAGGAGTCAGAGGTCAAATACCTCACTACTCAGAGCGAAGAGCACGTCGAGCCCTTCAACCCGTTCAAGCTCGATCGGAAGAATGGAGATGAGGCCCTCGGGAAGAAAGCGGCACGACGGAGTTCAGAGTGCCAGACGAGACCACGATGGCGGACGGCATGTCGCAGAAGCCCTTCCACCTCTCGAGCGGGCCAACACGCACCCGTTTACGACAAGACAGCGGCACACTCACCACAACCGCGAGCTGCGGCAGATCGGTGGTCCTCCCCGAAGACAGATTCCGATAACATCAGCACCCGTTGGCCGGCACGTGACGATTATTCAGAGGGCTCGGGCGTGGATGATGGTACTAGAGAGATGACGTTCATGGAGAGAGTCATGGGTCCTCCTGCCAGGCTAATGGCGGATGCTTCGACCTGGAGTATACCTGTCTGTTTTAAATCACGCTCCGGTATAGTTTCTTACAAGACATCGCGACGAACTAACAACGAAGGACTTGATACCAGCACGGTGGCCACACCACAGCCCTCTCATGGAGAAGAAGACTTCTGCGAGGGAGCCGCCCACAGGGAATCCAAGTACACACAGACCAGGACCTCATCAACTCCCAGCCGACTGCGAAGCCACAACAACCGCAGTCACCATCTAGCTCGTCCTATAGGGCACTATGCTAGCCCGGTCCGTCGCTATCAAGAGAGTCGGCACCAGCGGCAAGGGCGACGGCAGCAGGACCATTTTCGTTACGAGGTGGACGGATATTACCAAGCAGAATCACACGATGATGACTATAACGACGATGGCAACAAAGCACAGCTGCTCAGAAGCCCCCATCGTAACGTTCCAATCGCCGGGTTTCCCATCGGCGCAGGGCCCGAGGGCCACTGCCACGCGGGCGACTTCTCGACATGCTCGCTCAGCCGGCGAATGGGCCGACGCTCATGAAGGCGATCTTTAATCTCGGAGCTTTCAAGGTGTAGACGAACGATACGTCTTGTGTCTTGATAGGCGCTCCATCATGCGCCAGGTGTGCAATGCTCGTCCTACGTACACACCCAGCCAGCCACCCACATGCATGCACACACGCGCTCAGATACACGTTGCATACCTGCCTCGGAAAGACAGCATCGTGGCTGATATAACAAGACACAGTCCGACACCAGCAGTCCTACCGCAACAAATCCAGCATCTTGCCAACCTTTTGACCAAGGACGAGGTCAAAATAATAGTGCTGTATATACTCGGTTGTGTATGTGCGCGAACGACCCCTTTCTTAACTGTCAAGTTCTTATTTCTACACCATAGCGGGGCCGATGTCATCTGGCGGCAAAGGTAAGCGCTGGGCATCTCTCTCTCTTTTGGTATGCCCGCCTTTTGATGATATACACGCATCTGACCAACATAAAAGTGGCCAACGGCATGCACCATGCACCATGCAGAAGACGCCATCTTCCGCGTTCATCCTCGCTCATCTACAAATAGAGCGAAGAGCTTGTAGGTTCTCCTACCAAGGCCACCAAATCCTTCACTAATTGCCAGTTTGGCCTGACTATCTGTCAACCTCGCCTGCACGAAAAGTTAGCGAATGATCTATCTGGGAGTGGCCGCAAATGCACCGCAAATACGGAAGACGTCATAAACTTACCAAATACCAAATCCATTGTACCAATAACCGCCACAGCATCAGCCAGCAAGTGACCCTTGCAAACGTGGTCGAACCCACCCAGGTGAGCAAAACCAGGAGTCCGGATGTGACACCGGTATGGCCTCTCACTACCGTCGCTAACGAGGTAGACACCCATCTCGCCCTTGGGAGACTCAATGACAGAGTAAGTATCTCCCGGAGGTACTGCATAGCCCTTGCTGTAGAGGAGGAAGTGGTGGATCAGAGCCTCCATGTTCTCCTTCATGGCGGTGCGGGGTGGCGGCGCGACCTTGTAGTCCTCAACACGGACAGGGCCGGCTGGCATGTCGTTGATGCACTGATGGATGATTCTTAATGACTGACGGAACTCCGCCATGCGGCATAGGTATCTATCGTAGCAGTCACCGTTGACACCAACAGGAACGTCAAACTCGACCTTGTCATAGGCGTCGTAAGGCTGGCTCTTGCGGATATCATAAGGAACACCGGAACCACGCAGCATGACGCCAGAAAAGGACAAGTTGAGTGCCTCGGCGGCAGAAACCACACCGATGCCCTGGAGACGCTCGATCCAGATGCGGTTATCTGTCAACATCTCCTCGGTCTCATCGATGCGGTCACCAAACTGGGTAGCCCACTGGTAGATATCATCAAGGAGACCGATAGGAATATCCTGGTGAACACCACCAGGTCGAATATAGGCAGTGTGGAGACGGGCGCCAGAGACACGCTCGTAGAACTCCTAAATGAATAGAATCCGTAGTTAGCACAATCATGGCGGTTGTATTCTGTTAACAAATACCAAAGTTTCAGAAGGTGCCGTACCATGAGCTTCTCACGCTCCTCGAAACCCCAAAGGAAAGGCGTCAGAGCACCGACATCCATAGCGTGTGAAAGGACAGACATGCAGTGGTTGAGGATCCGTGTGATCTCGGCAAACATTGTGCGGATGTACTTTGCTCTCTCGGGGATCTCAATGTTGAGAAGCTTCTCCACAGCCAGCGAGTAGCACTGCTCGTTGGTCATCATGGAGACATAGTCGAGACGGTCGAAGTAAGGCAGAGCCTGGAGGTATGTTTTGTACTCGATGAGCTTCTCGGTACCGCGGTGTAGTAGGCCGACGTGGGGATCTGCGCGCATAATCTCCTCCCCACTGATTTCGAGAATCAGGCGTAGCACACCGTGGGCAGCGGGATGCTGGGGGCCGAAGTTGACCGTGTAGTGGCGGACCTTGCGGGTGGTGATATCGTGTTCAACCTCGTAGTCCTCGGCGCCTTCAGTCGGCACGATGGTGGTGCCAGCGGTGGGGTCGACGGCGGTGGCCCTGCGCAAGGCAGTGTGGGACAGGGCGCGGCGTGCAATGGGTGCCGACCTTGCGGAAAAGGCAGATATGGCTGAGAGGGCGGATGCCCTGGCAGGCGAGGCGACAGCGAGGTGCTGGAGCCGCCGGCCGCCGCAGCCGACCATGCGATAAAGCGACGCCATGATGCCGTCGAAGAGCTGGAGCTGTCTGCGATTGGGCGCTTCTGGCGTTGCGCAGCTGGGAGGCCGGAAGGGGCTGGTGGTGATGGTCGACGGAGGGAGCGTGGTAGCTCTAGCGATATATGCCGTGGTGAGGTCGTCAAGCCCACAACCACTCAAGCCTGGCCTGTCTGCAGGGTGTGCAGCAAAGCAGTGGTGTTGGTGATGATGAATTGCGGCAAATCGATTGGATGTGCGGGTCATGCATAGCCGGCCAGAGTTATGCATCAATATGCATCAATGGAGGCATGCATGGATGATGATGATGGCATTCTGCCCCGATGCCGGGTAGGCAAGACCTGCTGGCCACTCAAGACACGCCGGCTTTCCAGACACGGCAAGCACGACCGCCGGCCGGCCTCCCACGGGGCCCGCTTTTAACAGCCGCCTCTCATCACTTACAACAACCACGCACCACGCCTTTACAATCAGCCTTGAGATGACTAGTCAAGTCATGTTTAGAAGCTTCAGGCGGTCCTCAAGAGTCCTCGCTCACCGACGAGCACGTTGACAACAAAAATAGCTGAGGCTACAGGCCAGGCGTGCCCTGCTGCAGCAACAGCACGCCCGCACTTCCACAGTGGCTCAGAGTTGGCTCTCAACAAGAACTCGCAGCACATGCCCTGAAAAGAAACGATCATGATGTTCGAATTTATCCGTTTCCCAAGTAGTAGCAGCTTGGAATGCGTGCGTTCTAGGGAACTGATGAGCTGGATCGTCCTTGGAACCGATGGCTGACCGTGTCGGAGAAAGCTCGACAACGTAAAAGACTTAATGCCAGCATGGCCGTACATATGAGATACAGCTTCGGCCGGCCATCACTGCCATCTCCGATGCCTTGTCTGGTGCAGAATATATTAAAAGTCACTTACATCCCTTGTATCCCTCTCGCCATGCGAAGCCTACAAGTTACACTATCAGAAGAGGCCACTTGCCCTCAAACAATCACGGCTCGTCTGCAAAACAGTCTCTAGCACCCTACCTGTCGAGATGCCATCTAAGTCGATCAAAAGAGACCCGGGCGCTCCCTCTGGACGCCATGTTCGGAGGTCGGCTTACGCGAATAGCAATCCTGAATCAGCCAAGACAACAGCCACCAACAATACTCAACCGCGGCAGAGCGCGACCGTCGTAATCTCTACCGAATTCGGTCCATGTGACAAGATGCGTCTTATCGGTGGAGTTCGTGTACATCGGAGGCGGCGGGACAAATCCGAGGACTCGCTGAGAAGAGCAACTTCACCACAGCTCACAAAGCCCTTGAGCAAAGCATATCCACGATTGATCAAGTTGTTCGAAGACTACAAAAAGACCCGGCGGCTGGCAAATCCCTCGTTTGCGGGACCACACGAAAATAACAACAGGGCTTGGGCGAGTGCACTCAAACTCTTTGTTTGGACTCCGTTGCCCGAAAAGTTGCTTGAAATCCTCAGCGACGCCACCAACAAGCCAACAAGAAAGCCTTTCCACCTGTCCAGCAAACCCTTATGCGCAAATGAACTCGCCGCTTTCAAGACCCTACACAACCCGAAAATCACCAAACTGGACACCGTTATTGCTCCTGGCATTCTCGACTTGATCGTAGAGCTCGCTCGTTACCGGGTGGCATGGGGCACTGAGCAGTTTGAGCAGAACTTTTCTCAGGATCGAATATCGCTCGAGGCCAGCGCGAGTAAGACAGAACCCTACCTACCCGATCTCCGGGATGCTCCTGGCTTGAAAGCCTTTGAGGCGGCTTTGATCGACAGACTTTTTTATATCAATGACTTCCTGGGCTGGCTTGAGAGTTCGAATTCGCAGTGCAGCCCGATCTCTCGAATCCCGTATCCTCCAAGCGGTATTCCAGAGGCTGACGTTGTTCTTGACGCCTTCCTGTTCGACATGGGAGTCCTCGATCATCGGTATAAGAAGAAGGGGGAAGGCGTGCGCGAATTTGACCCCAGCACTGATACTCTTGTCCTCATGTACGGCGTGGGGTTCCACGAGCTCACAGACGTCCAGAGAAACCGCAACGTTCAGGAACGAGCAGAAAACATCAACACACTTGAAAGTTGGCACGCCTTGAGATGCCAGCTCCAGCCCCACGACTTCCAAGATATCTCTGAGCAGACAAAGTATCTATCATATGTCATGAGGAATGCACGAAAGGAGCACCAAGAGCCTTATCGCGAGCAGCTCTTTGAGGAGCAAAGACGCGAGTTCATCATCACGAGACTTCTTGTGCTCAAAGTGGCAGGAGAAGTACGCCTCTCGCAAAGCATCGACCCCCAGAGTGTTCCACGACGCTCCTTTCCGCAGCAGATCCGCTTTGCAGACTCGCTGCGGGCGGACTGGCACAAGCTATCCATCTCGACCCAACGCAAGCTTCTCCATTATGATCCGGACTTGATCACCCGCTTTATTGATACACGGCGTCCATCTGCACCGAATGGCACGACACGTAGGCAGAGGACCACCAGGCCCACACAGCGCGATTCCATGCCTCAGCTTGCGTACCAGGACGCCTATACAGACTCGACGGCATTTTGCCAATCCCAAGTATACTATCTGTCGTCAGGCATGAGTCCAGCATCGCATTCACAAGGACTTCTTCCGACGTACTGGTACGGTTTCCCAACGGACTGGCCTCCTAGGCCACAGCATTTACTTTCACAGCCGGGGTACTTTTGTCCACAACCGCAGTATTCCCCCCCACAGTCGCTGCAGACCTCGCGCGGCCTCATGCCTGAATACATAGAGTCGCCCCCATCACTGCCTTCTTCACCTTCCTCCGAATACCTGCAAGCGCCAGACTTAAGCCCGCCCGACAACTACACCGAGTATCTCGAACGTCAGCACCATGAGGAGATGCGCAAGGGCTTCGAGGAGGAGTGTCGCTACGAGGAGTTCGTGCTCAGCACCCAGCCAAAGGTTTTCTACGAAGCCGGCAACCTTGTGGAGGACTGCGGTTATGAAGAGTTCGTGCTCGGGATCCCGTCCACCACTCATAGAATTCGTGAATCTCGCCTCCTGTCTCCTTTGTAGGCGGATGAAAGCAGATCGCTACTTACATGTGAAGAGTTTCGGTTCGTTGAGTTGCGGGCGACTCGAGATCATGATGTATGAATACAGACTTGATGAGCGGTGGATACAGAGGGGTTCACTAGTGTGTATAGTATATATATGCCTTTTTCCTTGTTATTTTTCAAGTAACGGAATACCGCGCTGTATTGGGTATATGGCGGCCGCTTTGCTGTTCTGGGAACTTTACACATTATCGAATTTTGCAGTCTTGGAAACGAAACAAAGTCTGCCCACACGGGAACCTTTTCGGCGATCACACTATGTAGTCCATGATTTATTTGGTGTGTTTTGTCCTTTTTGGAAGTAAGCTGAGGGCCATCGCCACGTTCCGCGAGAGAAGGCTGCGATGATGTGCGTCCTCCTGTTTGCAGGTTGCAGCAATAATAATTGAACAGACTCGAGAAGTACAGAACCGGCACAGTCTGATCGTGTTCCTCTTTCTCTCCCTCTCAGCCCTACCTTTCTCAAGTACCGCTGCGATTATCAAAGTACGTCTTGGCCGCCTTGTCGATGATTTTCTTGACCTCGGCGGCGGGAATCTTCTCCCTGCGATCAAACGAGTATAGGCCATTGATTTCCTGCTCGATGTCGGTCCTATTGTGTGCTCAATGTCAGTGCGAATAATCTCTCTGCATCTGATATGCGATGGGCGTGATGAGCCCCTTACAGGGAAGGTTCACGTCCGTAGGTCAGTTGCCGGAAGTGAACTTACAGCTGAGTGTACACAAACCCGCAGCAGTGTCCGCCCTCGACGACAGCCATGACCAGGCCTTGGAGCCGCTTGAGCAGGTCGCCAGGGTCCGCTGCCGTCGTGTAGCCCCAGTCCCGCTCGTTCTTGGCCCCGGCACCGTCGCCGTCACCGCCGTCCGCGGTCGGCGCAGGTGCAATATTGACACCGCCGAACTCGGTGCAGAGCACGGGGGCGCCGGGGCTGTGAGCCGCGCCAGGATCGGCCCCGGCGATGGGCTTTGCAAACATGTCCCGCCCGATCTTGGCCCCTAGGATCCCGCGCTCGTCAAGCGTGGCGCACATTGCTTTGAGCTCTGGGCGGTCCACGTAGCTGTGGAACGTGGTCAGGTCGGTGCGGACGTGCTCCCACCCGCAGTTATCGTTGACCGGCCGGGTCGGGTCGAGCGCCCTCGTGCGGTAGTACAGGGACCGGATGTGGTCCCTCTGCCGGGCGCTGTCCTTGAGCCTTGGGTACCCCCAGCTCTCGTTGACCGGCGTCCATGCCACGACGCTCGGGTGGTTCAAATCGCGCCGCACCGCCTCGGTCCACTCGGCGTCAAAGGCCGCCGCGTAGGCGTCGCTGAACTCGTAGGCATTGGCCATCTCGCCCCATACCAGGTAGCCAAGCCTGTCGGCCCAGTAGAGGAACAGGGGGTCCTCGACCTTCTGGTGCTTCCGGCAGCCGTTGAAGCCCATGGCCTTGGACAGCTCAATGTCGCGCCTACAGCTGTCCGGGCTGGGAGGCGTGAGGCCCGTCTGTGGCCAGTACCCCTGGTCGAGGACGAGGGCCTGGAAAAGCGGCGCGCCGTTGAGGTAGATTGTGCCATCGCCGCGGGTCCAGTCGAGCTGCCGGAAGCCTGTGTATGTGTTGACCTCGTCGAGCAATGCCCCAGTGGACGAGTCGTAGAGCCGGATCTTGAGGTCGTAGAGATTGGGATTCGTGGGGGACCACAGGGCGAGGGTGCCAGTCCATGCAGAATCGGTGGTTGCAATTTCTCTCCCCAAAGAGGCTGCATGTTTGTCGCTCAGTGCCAGAGGAACATCGAATAGGACGTAGTCCTTCTCGCTGGGCACCTCAGATCTGCGAGTGGCAACGGACTGTCCTGCGAACAGACCCTCGATCTCGACTGCGTAGCTGTGGCCGGCTCTCCGCCCGACGACTGCAATGTTGGCAGACAGGATGCCTTCCGCGATATTGGTAGCATTAAGAACCGTGCCAGCGTTCCCGTCTCCGATACGGGCTACCGGGACGACCTCGCACCACACAGGCTGCCAGATGCCGCTCGTAGGGGTGTAGAAGATGCTCTCGGGCTGCGGCGCCCAGTACTGCTTGCCCCTAGGCTGGGCGAGATCGTGAGGCGAGTCGCGAACCCGCATGACCAGCCGGACATCTCGTATCGCTGCTGACCCTACTGCTGTTTCCCCTGCTGCTGATAATGTGGCATGGACTGCGAGGGTATCAGTTACGTCGAGCTCGATAGGGACGTGTCCGCCGCGGTGCGAGCCCACGAGAATCCCGCCCGCCCAGAGCGTCATCTCATAGTCGACGGCCCCGAAGCGGAGGATGACGCGCTCGTTGCCCTCGATCTCGGCCGGAGTCCGGGGGTCTGAGAAGGACCGCTCGTACCAAAGCACCTCGTGGGCCTCGTTGTCGTTGATCCCCGAGGCGAGCGTCTGGAAGGCAAAAGGCACGTTGATCCGTCGCTTGACATGTTCTGATGTGGACGCCGCCTTCTTGTGCCTGGCCGTGTCAAAACCCTTCTCCCGTAACTCAGGGAACTGCGTCAGTGTCTGGGCTTCGGCTTCGGCCTTGCCAGGGCTCTGTTGGCTAGCAGATTTGGACGAAGGCTTGCCAAGGGCAATCTTGTCTGGGATTCCCTTAATGTGCCATGCTTGCTCGAGACCGACGTCTTCATCGTCAAAGAGGATAGACCAGCCATCGTTTAGAGGGTCCCATTTATGCTTCGACCGCACAAAATCTGGTCGGGGGTATGCGTCCTTGGACTGATACGCCATTTCGAGAGTTTGACAGATGTTGCTGTTGGTTGTGGTTTGCTTCTCAGTAAGGTTTACAGGACCAAAAGTGGAATTCGCAGAACGTGAAACAAGACTATGGCCCCCGGGAACAGATGCTACGTGCTCGGAAGGCCAATGAGCAAATCTGCAAGTGTGATATGTTAATATGGACCACAGACGACGATCAATGATCCCGGAATGCGGGGAAGTTGGTCAACTGTAAGCTGCTACACTACCCAGATCATGGACTACCCAGACCATGAGAGTATGCTTACACGCACTGTCCTAGAGTGTGCATAGCATCTCTAAGGTGCCGACTCGTCGGAAATATTCCTTAGCTGTCAAAATGCTAACTGCATTCAGTAAAAAGGCGACCTGCCTTTGTGTGAAGCTGGAGCTTGGCCACGTTGTAATGTGGGGATCTTCTTGTTCTGCTGCCCAACCTGGATGACTTTACACCATCACCTCTACAAACACGCCGGGTCAACTCTGGATCTAGCTCTTTTTGGCGGCTATAGTTAGCACAGTCTGGTATCAGTAGCGTTTATGGTATTTCATCTGTCGTCATGCTTGCACATTAAAAGCCACGCGCGGAACCGTACCCGTTCGTGGTCGGATCCAGTGGTACTGTGTTGTCGAACTTGACCTGGTGCGTTATTCAAGGTGTTGCTTTACACCACCCAATTACTTAAATGATTGGGCATGCTTCGACTGCATGAAATTCAGTTTCCGACTATAAAACACCCCATATATAGGGTTGCAACGATCCCATATGGCGTGCTTACCAATTCAGGTCTTCACGTTCTAAATCAGGTAAAATCGATTTCCTGCCGACGCCAGTTTACATATAAGTAATCTAGTCCTGAGTTCTCTAATCCCATGCATGCTCTCATCATCATTGGCTGTTCAGTAACACGCTAGGAACCACTGTTCTCCTGCGTCATGTCGACACGCCTCGCCAATCTTCAGCTACCTTTACGCTACGCCGGTAACACGGCGGACACTCTTTCGAGCACCTTCACCTGTAATCATGACGAGACCTTCCATCTCCAGAGCACGCATTGTCTCAGAGAAGTCGGCGGGCTCTACCGAGAGACTTGAGCCCTCGGTAAGACGTTTGCTGACCTCGCTAAACCGAACGGTCTGCCCGCCACTGGTCAGCTCGTCCAGCAGACGCACAATTGCCTCCTTCAGCTCAGACTTGCGCTTGCGATCTGCAGCACTGGTACCCTCGGTGAGCAGGCTCATGTCGATCCTGCCTTGGGAATCTGTGGCAGCGGTCTTAAGCGCAGACTGGATCAGCCGTTCGGCCTCGTGAACATCAGCCTTGGACACGACGGACGACAGCCGCATTTTTGCGTGTGCTTCGGAGAGGCGAATCATCGATTCAAGCTGTCTCGTGGTTGCCGTGATTCGCTTTTCCGCAGCTCGAACGTCTTGGCCAAGCTTACGCATGCCCACGTAGGCTTCAACAAGTGCGACAGATGCTTCCTGAGACAAGGTTGGGTGGATGTGGGACTTGGCGTACGAAATATACGCAGTCAAGAACTCGACAGGCTATGTAGTGTTAGTATATTGCTGGAAATTTTATACGAGTGTGATGCTGAGAAACTTACAAGGATATCCTTAGTTGATGCAGCAGATTGAGGCTTATCTTCGAGATACATAGACAACAAGTGGCGAGCGAGCCTGCGATCGGAAGACTCGTTTACGCGGTCAAGCACAAGGTAGACTAGATCGAAACGCGAAAGCAGCGTCGGCGGCAGGTCAATGTTTTGAGGCACTGGCAGGTCTGGGTTGTAGCGCGAGCCGATAGGGTTGGCGCAAGCGAGGATACTGGTTCTGGCGTTGAGTGTGGTGATAATGCCTGCTTTTGCCACGGATACTGTCTGCTGTTCCATGACTTCGTGCAGCACAGATCTTGTCGAGTCATTCATCTTGTCAAACTCGTCGATGCAGCAGACGCCACCATCAGACAGGACAAGGGCGCCAGATTCAAGAACAAGCTGTCGGGTCTCCGGGTCGCGCGTGACGTATGCTGTCAGACCCACTGCGGAAGAGCCTTTGCCGCTTGTGTAGACACCTCGTGGTGCAATCTTGTGTACGTACTGAATGATCTGAGATTTGGCAGTTGAGGGATCGCCGCAAAGCAATATGTTGATATCGCCACGGTACTTCGGGCTACCACCCTTGTGGAATGTCTTGTTGGTGCCGCCGAACATTTGGAGCAGGATACCCTTTTTCACGTCGTCCATCTCGTGAATCGAAGGCGCAAGCGACCGCGCGAGCAGATCGTAAAGGTCTGGGCGAGAAGCCGTTTCCTTGATCTTCTCCTCCTCCTCTGGCGTGATCTTTCGAACTTCATCAATATTGTTGTCTGTGTCTACAGGCTCTTGGTCCAATGTCGAGAGATCTGTATCGAGACGTTTGTTGTCTACCTTGGCCACGTGCACAACATCAACAAATGTCTTGAAGACACTCTTGACGGATCGCTGGCGCGGGTTTACCCTAACCGGGCTGACTCTGAAGATTCCGGTGATCTTGATGCGATCACCAGCTCTGCAGAAGTCTACAAGCTCGTTGTATACACAGACAGACACGGAGTGCGGTGTCTGACCGGCAGGCACAGCATCAGGCGTCTCCTGCAGCTTGATGACCTGCTTGTCCTCAAACTCACAACGATTGTGGATGATCTGCATCGAGTTCTTCGAACCACACATTGGCCGAGGGCACTCAGTGGGCTCTCGAATCTTGCCTCTATCCAAGCCGACTAGCAGTGAATGGCTGCAGACAGCACACCGGAAGAAGGCCTGTCTCATGTCAGGAATGACTGGCGTGGCACGAATGACGAGACCCTTCACGCAGATAAGCTTGTCCATGTCCGAGGGATTGAGGTCGCGCATGTTCGTGGCCTTGTCCAAGCCGAAAGGTCGCGTCATATATGTCTGATCCATAACTTGCTCCTCAAGTGTCGGTCCTTGCTGCTGAGGTCTTGGTGTTGCAGGCTCATCGCCTCTTTCCGAGCTAGGAAATTGAACATCGGAGCTTTGGCTGTTGGTAGGTTGGGATGCACCATTGCTCTGACTTCTCTCTCTCGCCATCTCTGCCTGCGCAAGCTCAATCATCACGTCATGCACGGACTGATCCATGAGAGGAACAATTTCTTGGGGGTAATGCTGGATCTGATGCCACATCTTGCGTGTTGGCGGGTAAAGCTTGAAATCGCGAACGTTTACATACAGAATACGTTGACCCAGGATCAACATATTCTGCAAGTCTTCCCAGTATGGCTTCGAGGTTGCCTCGGGCTCGGCGTCAGTCTCCTCTGTGCTCATGCCTTGTCCCCACATACGGTATTTTGTTGTAAAGTTCTTGAGAAAGTCCTTGAAGGTGGCGTACGTGTCATCGATGGAAACCGTGGTACCCCAAATGGAGGCGTTGTCTTGACCGCCGATTCGGTCCGCTTCTGAGGTGCCGGGGTTGAGGTTCGTGAACGACACTGCATCGGAATGAATCTCGCGCACAACACGGCCAGACTCGTCGAGAATGACCTGGCTCGAGCGGGGTGTTCCACTCAATACTTCTGAGTTGATGTCACCTCGGCGGGTAGTTCTTGAAGCACGCGGGGTACGTGATCCAACGAAGAGTGCACTACTGTCACTTCTCAGGTCGGAGTTGGGATGAAGAGCACGCCCAGGGCTTGAACTTGGCTCATATCGGATTGGCGATGATTCTGGTAGGGTAGTAAGGTTAGTCTTGACCTGTATAAGAGTCCCGAAACGATCACGTACCACCCATAAGCCCGCGACTTGCCCGCGGCGTGCGATCGCCATCATTGCGGTTGGTGTTGTTTGTGCTTTGCGAGTTAGAAAATTGGCGAAGCGGAGAGCTCGGAAGTGCTCCAGGTGTGCCTGCTGCACTGCTCTGGTCGCCATTGTCCACCACGGGAGGTGAAGAAGCCTGGCTGTCACCATTTGCGGGGGAGGACTGGTAAAACAGAGGACTCGAGGCAAGCTGAGAAGTGCGCGTAGCCCGAGGCGTTCTTGCGCCTTGCGAAGCACCACTTCCATTGGGTGCAGGACTGCTCCGTGCCTGTGAGCCACGGGTGTTCCGTCTTTGCGATGGAGACGACATTCTGCTAGAAGACCCAAGAACAGATTGAGGTCGATACTAGATGAAAGTCAACAAGAGGAATGGCTGTCCAGCTGCGCAGTGAATGTGTGTTGAGGGATGTTGCAGAGGGGCGGAGAGTGGGACACGATAGTGGCATAACTAGAAGCAGCCGCTGGTTGCTTGGGCAGAACGCGGGCACAGAAGCACGCGTGTTGCCAGGGGTAAAGTCGCGTTGTGGTCGCGTAAAGTGCTTTTTGTGTAGTGCGGGGCAGGATTTATGTAGGCCAAGTTATGCCGGTTGCTCGACTCTGAGGGTGCTACCCTGTACATGACTTTAGTTGTGAAAAGACACGGGGCAGGCAGACCCTGAAGCAGCTGAGAGGGACCCCTCGACAAGGTAGCGGATACGGGACCATGCTCAGGTTTGCGGCTTTTGCTTGACCCTTAAGAAGTAGTCTCTACCTAGTCTTCATCATTGAGCTCCACCAGAGACCACTTACGATTGGTAGGGTGGGATCTCCAATTGGCAATGACCCAAGGCTTCCTACTAAGAGCAGCCTGCATTGAATCCGCAGGGAGTAGAAGCTTCGCACGATACCAAACAACGTCCGAGCGACCGATAACAGGGTCTTGATACCTTTTCCAAATCATCAAGCGATCTAACACTATCAAGGGAGATTCTGGCCGTCGTTTCAACTTCTCACCGCCACGATACGCGAAGCGCCACCGACGTCGCAAACATGGCGGGCATGAGCTTGTATAGCGTCAATGCTGTCCTCATTTTGTCGAATGATGGCGATCGGATATTCACAAAGTTCGTCATCTCGGCTTGGATTTTCGATATTCTACTAGGACTACTTGTCTGACACTCTGCCACAGATACTACAGCCCACCTCACGGCACTGGCGGTGTCGGCGGACGTGCCAACAGCCCATATGCCGACCAGAAGGCGCAGAAGTCGTTCGAGAAGGGTCTACTCGAGAAGACAGTCAAGCAGACCGGCGACATCATTCTCTATGACAACCAGGTAGTGCTATACAAGAGCGAGTCGGATGTTATGATGGTAAGTTGAGCCATTGCTCAAGCAGGACTGCGATCAGATTAGCTATTCAGGGGAAACAGGGGGGCGCACCTTATCGCTAACAAATTGTGTGTACCTGTAGTACGTCGTTGGAGGCGCGGGCGAGAACGAGGTGTTGCTGTACAATGTGATTCTTGCGCTTCGCGATTCATTACATCTGCTGTTCAAGCAGTCCGTCGACCGGCGCACGATAATCGAGAACTACGACCTCGTCTCGTTGGCGATCGACGAAATTATCGACGATGGCATCATCCTCGAGACTGATCCCACAATTGTCGTCCAGCGCTGCAGCAAGGCGCCCACACAAGATGTCAACTTGAGCCGGATTGATCTCAGCGAACAAGGTGTCAACAACCTGGCGCAATTGGGCAAGAGCAAATTCGCGGACTGGCTGCGACAAGGATTGTAATGAAGGGATACGGGACATGACCAAAACGAGGCTTACGATAAACGGATTACCGAGTAAAACCCGAATCTACAGAGCTGAAACTGGACCACAATTAGAGGCCGATAAACTACCGGCCATCGGTGATTACAAGGCGTATCACGAGCTTTATCGAGTCAGGACCTGAAGACATACGACACAACTCGGGCGCCAGCTCTATGAAGTTGGGATATCATGTTTGTTGTATCTAGAGCTACCTCCTAACCTTGGAGGCGGCTTTGCGCAGCCGGTTCATGACGGCGGCACCAATGTCCTCATCGTCTAGCGTTCCTTCCACAAAAATGATGTCTGCACCTCTTCTATCCAGCTCCCGTAACGCCGAAAACAGTCCCTTGGCTATACTCCTGGTATCTTCGCCAATGCTGATGTCTAAAATGCTGCTCTTTGCGCTTCGACCCGACTCGCCCTGGCCGGACATAATATCTTTTACCTCGAACTCTGCAATGTCTTGCATCTCCGGATCTGCAGTAGTGAGCATCGGATTCCTCGAATCCTGAGCTGAGCTAATTCCGGCCCCAGGCACCCAAAATCGAGTCCGTATTATGCCAATCCGTGGTCCCTCGGTGCCAGGTTCGTTCAGGCTTCGAACCTGTTCAGCTCGCGTGGTGGACCACTCCCGTGTAAATTCATGAATGTCTTCCGATAGCACGCCCTGTCTACCTTCTGTGAAGGATGCCTCATATAGGACAACCCGTGCTTTGGGGCTGTAGTGTTTGTATTTCATCCCAGGGGCTCGGGGTGCTTCTTTGCCGATCTCGGCCACGTCCTTGTATGCCTGCTGCACGTTCTCCCATCCCGGGCAACTCCGCAGCTCGTCGATGCTGACTCCACCAGGTCGCAAGACAACGGGAGGCTCCGAGAGACCATCCACAACAGTGCTCTCCACGCCAACGCTACATGCCCCACCGTCGAGGATAAGCTCTATCCTTCCGTCCAGGTCCTCAAGGACGTGCTGGGCGGTAGTCGGCGACGGCTTGGTGGATGCATTGGCAGAAGGTGCAGCCAGCGGGGCTCCGACGAGTTTGATGAGCGAGCGAGCGAGTGCGGACGCAGGCATGCGGACGCCGAAGGTTGCTAGGCCCGCCGTGACCTCGGGCGCCAGTACGGTCGAGGTCGGGTTCTTGAGCAGGATCGTCAAGGGGCCTGGCCAGAACCGCTCGATGACGGGCTTGTAGATGTCGGGAAGTAGGCTGTTCTTTGGCGAGCTCTCTATTCTCGTGCTATCATGCTGCTCACCAGAGAGGATGCTTTGAAGCATGCTTAGGTCTGCAATGTGGATAATGAGAGGGTTGTCCGACGGGCGCCCCTTTGCAGCATAGATCCCCCTCACGGCTGCCGATCGCGTGGCATCAGCACCCAGGCCATAGACAGTCTCGGTAGGGAAGCCAACGGGGTGGTCCCGTGTACGCAGGGCCTCTGCTGCCTCACGGAGGTTTGTCATGCTTTGAGATCCGTGGTCGGTATTGACATGCCATGACTGTAGTCTTTGAGTGTCGTCAAAGTGACCCAGGTCTTGGTCTCTGGAGACCGCGAGTGTGCGTGTCTCCATTGGTATGGAGATATCGCGGGCCATCCTCGGGCGTGAGGTGGACAGAAACCTTGCGACAAGTAGCCGAGCGCGCAACAGACTGAAAACCGCCAACTTGAACGAGAAGCGTGAAATGGCTTTTGCGAGCTGTAAGTCGAATCCTTGCCCAGGTGGGGTGGAAGGTGCGGGCAGTCTCAACGACGAGGAGCCTCTGCAACGTGTTTTGAGCTGCTCGGTTGGGAATGATGCAGAGTTCACGCCAGCGAGGTTCCAGACCGTCCTACTAAAGTGCGGAGTCAAGTTTGGAGAGGCGTTGGCTGTCCTCGGTGGTTGATGTACTGAAGCGCTGCTTTGACTCACTCTATGGTAAATTTTCCAAGCATCGCAAACTTGAGCATCGATGTCACGCCCGATTGGGCGCCGGCTTTGATGTTGCTTGATCTAACCTTCGAAATGCAAGGGTCCGACAGGGCTCTTGACGCACTAATCCCACTCGGCTTAGTGGGGGTGTGTACTTGAGAGACACTGTTTCTTAAGCAGTATTTATCACAATTATAAGCCTGCGACTTCCGTACCTGGCATGTACTGTCCCGTCTGGCCCTGAACCCGGCCAAATCGCGGATCCCGGTGTTAGTGAGGGCCGGACTTCAGGAGCTTCTCCAGTTGCCAGGTGTTCGAGCTCCCAAAGTCAACAACAGCCGGGACGAACAAAGCGACAGAGGCACAACCGCAACGCCTCTCGACATGCACTTCTCACAATCAGCGCTCCAATGTCCACCCTCCGCCACCTAAACGGCGACTCTCCAGCCCCCACCGCCTCCAGCAATGCCGTCCTGCCAGCTTCGAAGCTGAACAGCTCCAGCTCATCCTCGGACGGCCCTTCCATCCACGATGCCGCCTCTCTCGACGATGTTCGCGCGACCCTTGCCGCACTGCACACTCGCGAGTCTGCAGTGACAAGCCGCCTCAATGCGCTTCTCTCGTCCCAAGCCGACCTGTCCCGCGAGCTAGGCAGACTCGACCTTCTGCGCGCAAACCTCGGCACCCAAGTGATCGCGACCCGGTCCATTAGCAATGGCATGCTCTCTTCGGCCGCCGAGACTGCCGGCAGGCTGTCCAATCGCGTCAAGGAGCTCGACCTAGAAAAGGACAGGGTGCAGCAGACCTTGCGGGTTGTAGAGCAAGTTGCCGAGCTCAAGGCTTGTGTCCACGGCGTGGTCGGGAGTATGGGAGCACCACAAGATTGGGAGGCTGCTGCCGGCTACATCGCACGCGCAAGCAAGGTTCCTGAGCAGATCATCCAGGGGGGCTTTGCTGCATCCATGGTACCGAGCGTGGAAGTGCCTGATGCACCATGGATCACCCTGGAGAATGCTAAGGAGAGCCTTTGTGGTTTATTCCTGCGCGAGTTCGAAAAGGCTGCCGGGGAAGGCGATGGCGCCAAGGTCACACGCTTCTTCAAGTTGTTCCCCTTGATTGGCCGAGGCGATGTTGGTCTGGACGTATACGGTCGATATGTCTGTCAGGGAGTGGCCGGAACTGCACGAGCGACCTTGAGAGACATACCAGGGTCCTCGGATCGGCAAGACGGGTTCTTCTATGCAAACTCCCTCACCAAACTTTTCGAACATATTGCACAGATCGTCGAGGGCCACGGCGGTCTTGTTGAGCGGCACTATGGTGAAGGGAAGATGGTCAAGGTTGTAGAGAAACTCCAGATGGAGGCCGACATACAGGGCGGTATCATCTTGGACACGTGGAGCGATGAGCGCACTGTCGATCGGCGACTGACGGATGTCAAGAGTTACCCTTTCTCATTCTTGGTACAAAGCTTCCTGCCGGCGCAGAGGGGTATTGGAGGCACGCCAAGGACAAATTCTCCGGCCCAAGGCGGCGGCGCCAATCCTCGAATGAGTGAGGACGAAGGCGTCGATATGAAAGAGATTGATGGTCTGCTGAACGAGATCTCCGTAATGTTGGGTCGGTGGGCACTGTACTCGAGATTTTTGGCAGGCAAATGCAGAGTAAGTGTCGTCTCTCGTTCGTTCCGGAAACCCTTTTTAACATTAGATGCAGTCGCCAGATGCCGCCCCAGACAATACTTTATCGATTCCCGACTTGCTCTCAAACTCAAATCTGAACAAAAAGGTGGCCGGGAAGCTCGTCACACCATACAACGTGATGTCGACTTTCTTCTTCCGCAGATCTGTGGAGAAGGCTTTCCAAATGGATGAATCTCCTTCTGGTTTAACCTTGAATCCCAACAGACCACTTGACGGCAACGCACCTTTCATAATATCGGCGGTCGACGACGTGATGTACATAGTCAGTACCGTGATCCAGCGTTGCTTAGCGACGTCGCAAAGAGATGTAGTCGCATCTGTTATCCCTACCATTGGGAGAGTGCTAGGTTCCGACTTTATCGGTATGGTCCAGAGGAAGATGCGGGATGAATCATACCCCAAACCCATCGTCCAAGGAGGCTTCCCTCCCGAGGACAAGATCATATCTTTTGTTGTCCTGATCAACAGTCTAGACATCGCGAACGACTATCTTTCTCGCATAATCGATGCCCGCCTCGAGAAGCCATCAGAGCAGGCGAATGGGACAGAACCTGTACCTCATCCTCTTGCGGCATCTTTTCCGTTCGAGCAGGATGTCAACTTTGTCATATCCTCACTTGGCAACCTCAAGTCGACCTTCTCGTCAAAAGCTTCGGAGCTATTATCTGATGGGTTGCTGGTGTTGTTTAACAATGTCGTCAAACCAAGACTAAGACCTGTTTTATCGGAGACATTCAGAGATGTGGAATATGGTTTGACGGAGGATGAGCTTGCCGAAATAGCTCAGCAGAACGACGAGGACGACGAGGCTCAATTAGACCAAGTACAACGGAGATTCGAGCACGGCTGGGAGGCACTGATGAAGCCGATTCAGCGGCTCATGACTCCCAAGACTTTCAATCTGATTATGGACAGCACAGCGAAATACCTGGCTCAGGCCCTGGAGAAGAGAGTCTCCAGCTATGGGAGCCGGGCGAATCCATACGGTGCAATTCGCATGGAGCGAGACTTCTCTGGCATTGTCAGTGTTGTGTCGAGGGGCAATTACAGCGTCCGCGAGTTGTTTGCCAGAGTTACACAAACTCTCATGATTGTCAATATGGAGGAAGAGGAGTGGGAGGAGCTTGGTGGAGAAGATGTCGAGGATGGCATCGATTGGGTTCTCACGGAAGACGAGAGGAGGCGTGCGAGGAATCTGATCAAAGATTACTGAGTAAAAACATAGGTTGCATACTAAGCAAGCAAGCTTTCAAATGCAACCTCGCGATATATTGTTTTGGTAGTCTCTGCTGCTTGTTCTCCCGAGGTCATTTTAGCACGGAAGTACCTTGTGGTGTAAGTGCACCGTGCGCAAAGAGCTCCCTCAACGCAGCACTGTTCGGGGCATCATGGATGCACGCAAGCGCCTGAATGCACTTTCTTGATCGACATCTTCCTGCTTTGCAAACAAGTCCCCAGCAAGCAAGCAACTGCATTCCGGTCTCTCGGTCCAAAGCATTCGAGACTTTCTGTCCTTCTCAGCAACAATATCTCGTACATCTGCGACCCAGACAACCTTCAGATATGGCGACGCAGCACTTTGGTTTACTCGAGGAGCGCGAGGAGAACGAGCTGCACAAGACGCGACTGCTCAACGTCGAAGAGAAGCCCTTCAAGCGCATCACGAAGCGCCTGATCGGCCCAGGCGCCTTCACCAACCCAACCGCCCTCAAGCTCCCCGCGACGCCACCACCCGAAAGCGGACCCAACAACAACAACAACGGCAACAGCCAGGATGCTGCTGCTGCTGCGGAGAACCAGCCCCGAGCCGCCGCCGAGATCACGGCGCTCAAGGAGGACATCATACTCGACTTTGCCGCATTCGACAGCGCAATTGCGCGGCTGCAGTTCCTCGCGCAGGCCAACGCCGCGGAGCGGGAGCGGTACGCGGCGGACCGACTGCGCATCCTCGAGACGATGGACAGCGTCCGCGAGAACAACGTGCAGCTGCGGGTGCAGCTGGACCAGGCCAAGGACACGCTGGCGCAGCGCAAGAAGTTTGACGACCTGGCCGACAGGATCACGAGCAACCGCATGCTGCGAACGCGGTCGGAGCAGCAGGTCAATCTGGCCAAGCTGGCCGAAGAGTGCGAGGAGCTGCACCGCGAGAGCGAGGCGTACGGCGAGACGTGGCGCGAGCGACGGGAGCAGTTTGGTCGGCTCGTCGACGAAGGCAAGAGGCTGCGCGCTCTGATCAGGGATGAGAAGGAAGAGGTCGAGCGGCTCGAGGGCATGGACTCGGACGCCGAGGAGGGCGAGGCAGGGAGCGGCGCGACGCCGGGCAAGACGGGCGGCAGCCTCAGCGGTGGCGCGACGCCCAGGCCCGAGAGCGGCGTGGTGTCGACACCGCGGCCGGGCAGCAGGGGAGAAGAGGGCACGCCGAGGCCGGAGAGCCCCGGTGGCAGTCATCGCGAGGCGACTGCTAGATCAGGGCTTCGACCGCGGGAAGAAGACAATTCAGGGGCTACACCAAGAGCAGAGAGTCAACCACTGACCACTGAACAGGCGGAGGAGGGCGAAGACGTGGAGATGGACGACAGTACACAGCAGCAAACACAAACACAGGCAGAATCAGAAAGCGCAGCAACGCCGGCGGCAGCGGCTGATTCGCAGGACACGCCACATATCACGGTTGATGCGCCGGCTGGTGCTGACGACACGATGGACACCACATGAGTAGCCGGATCTGGCTGGTAGGTTGTTGGCATAGAAGGGTTCACAAGAATAGGCTGTTTCGTTTGGAAGCATAGAATACCCTTGTCGATCTGGTTGCAAGATGACGAGATCAGGACACTTGCCCGCATTGAACACCATTCTTAGCCTTCATGTTTCACCTCCTAGCCTGACTCTGTCCACTATAACATATTTCTTGGTGTTTTTCTAGGTCCACCATAACCCAATGGGTATCATCTCTTCCCGAGCATCCCCCTTTGCGGTCATCATGCGTCTTCGATCCAGTGATCAGCTGCGCTGTATATCTTGAGGAGCCAGGCTTTCAAGAGGACGAGGCGACAGCCTTCCCATGCTCCAGCGCCTCCTTGGCCTTGGCGATCTCGTCGGCGGGGCCGTCCCCGCCCTCGGCCGTGGCAATGTGCTCCTCGAGTCTTTGCACCGCGTCGGCAATTTTTTCGTGCAGGGGCTCGAAGATGGCTTTTGTCTCCCCCAGTGCTCTTTCCTGTGCCGGTTGGAACGTGGTCGTCAGTCTTGAGAACTCCTCCTATCCGCCAACATAGAGACAAGCTTCTAAGGAGCTCCACGCAGAGGACAGGACCTGGAGTGGACTAGGGGGGATTGGGGGACGTACCTGCTGCTTAAGCATGTACTCTGCGTTCTCGTCCGTCTTTGACGATTCGGGCAGGTCCTCCTCGAGCTTCTTGATTGTCTCCGTCTGCGTGGTCACCTCTTTCTTGTAGTACTTCTCCTCCTTGACCAGCCGGTTGACGGCCTGCGTCGCGATCGCGAGGGGTGACGGGGCGGGCATATTTTCTTGTCGGTTTCGTTTCCTTTGCTCTGTGGGGTCGGGTGGTGGAAATTGGGAGTTCCGAGCTGGTTTTGACGCGGCAAGAAGGGTATTTTATTGGGTCGGCCGATGAGTTATACTGCTTCCTGAGAGTGGTATGCGACGGTGGCTGCCTTTGTTCGTCCGGGCAGGCAGGCGTGAAATCGGCGGACGGGTTCTCCGCGACTGTTGACTTTGGGGAACTTGGCTAGCGGGGCAAGTGCGCCCGACCCGGTGGGGTTCAGGAGGACCCTTGCATGCAGGCAGTGGTGGTTTTGTAAGGCTCCAGTCCGTCATTCTAGAAACAGTGCACTTATGTTATTGTCCATGCAAGCTGTGTGGATAATTGTACAAGCCGTGGCTTTTGTGTCGCCCTCCATCCTTGACCAAGTCTGATCATGCACTTTGGTTATTCGACACCTCTGTGACGAAAGTGTGCCTACCATGTTGTATCGCCCAAAGATCCGATATCGGCGTGGACAATTAGCCAGATGCTTAGAGCTCATAGACGATTCCGGATAGTCAGTAATGTAATTGCAGTAAATCAGGCTGGCTACGCGCACACCGTCAAGATAGCTCATATGCCGGAATAGACCCCGGGAGGGCGAGCAACAACGTTATAGACTTCAAGGAGGACTTAGCCCATGACTAGTTGCATGCGGGGTCAGCCGTCGGCACTCACGAACGGGAGCTTCAAACCAGCCAGTTGTGTTAGGTGGAGAAGGTATTAAACAATATAAAACAAAGCCATGATGGCTTTTCACATAATCGTTGCTAGTCCAGCTTGTGGACATATTTAAGACGACTTCACCGAATGATGGCGCCAACAACCTCACAGCCAGAGAAACCACTGCCGTCAGCAGAGGCACCTTTCAAGAGACACGGCCAAAACTTCAAACAGATAGAAGCAGGCCGGCCAGACTACAACTGGGCCCGGACGACAACCTACAGCAAAACCCCCAAACCAGACTGGCAACCCGGAGATGGAGCGACCGACCGGGCATCTCCAGGCGGTGGCGGCAGCACAGTCGACCACAACAAACACAATAAGATCTCGTTTGAGCCCTATGAGCCCGGTCGAGACTTGATGCTCAATTACAAGTTAATGATAACATCTGTGGTGCCGCGGCCGATAGCCTTGGCTAGCACCATCTCGCCAGATGGTAAGACCAGAAACCTGGCGCCGTTTTCGTACTTTCAAGCGGTCTGCTCTGATGTAAGTGATTTCCATGTTTGCGCTTGAAGATTTTTTTGATCGTGGAAAGTACAGCCCCGAAACATGGCACATTCCCGCTCCTAGGCATGAGGGCTTGCTTCTGTTGTTCTCTCTGCATGAAATGAAGGGCAATCTGCTCACACCTTGACCACAGCCTCCGCTCTACTCCATCTCATTCCTCGGCGGCAAACCCACCAACCACACGCTGGCCAATCTTCTCGCCACGGGAGAAATGTGCATATCCATGACGAGCGACTGGTTCATCGAAGCCGCCAACCACGCATCTCTGGCCGCACCGCCAGAGGTCTCCGAGTGGGAGCTCACCGGACTCACGCCTGCCCCCAGCGAGACCGTCAGTCCGCCACATGTCGCCGAGTCGCCCTTTTCCTTCGAGTGCCGGCTGCATTCGCACCAGGAGTTCTACAGCAAGGTGAAGCCGGGTGTTCTTGCATCCACCTTGGTCGTGGTCGAGGCCGTCCGCTACCACGTGTGGGAGGATGCGATCAATGCGGACCGCTCGGAGCTGGATCTCTCCGTAGCCAGGCCTGTGTTCAGGGCGGATGGTCAGACGTATGGTTCTTGTAAGGAGGTTTTTGAGCTTCCGAGGCCCGAAGCTTCCAGGAAGACTGATTGATGGCAATGGTAGTCGACTTTCCATGTAGTGACAGCGACGCTTTCGTCCCCCGCTGAGTTTGTCACGGTGTTGGGCAATGAAAGGCATAGAGAGCGGCTAGTTCGGATGCTCCATAATCTATACTACACCGCGGCATAGGAGCGTAAAGTAGACGCTCGATAAAAGGTCTGGATCATGGGCAACCGAGAGAAACACATCAAGCGGTAGGCCCAGCAGCGGTGTTCTTGTTTGGTCGAGCGCTAGCTGGCCGGAGAACTGTGCCAGATTAGTCAACACCGTTCAGAAAAATCCCAAGCATCAGCTACGAAGGACTTACCTCTTAGATCACAAACTTGACGCAAACGCTACATTTTTTCAATTTTGCAGCTACTTTCACTTGGGACAATCGGCATGCACTGGGATAAATGTTTATTTCTAGGGCCATCACTGGTGCATTACTGGGGAGTTTTTTTTTTTTAATTTCTTAGTTTCCTTGAGGGTTCTTCTTTCCTTTTGGGGAAATGGGAGGATGGATTTGAGTTTTCCTTGTGAAATAGAAGTGCTGAAATCATGTTCTTGTGTGTTGTGCTGCCGATCCAGAGTTGGAAATATCTTCCAAAGAGGTGGTATGAGTTCCCGGTCAGATGATGTCTTTGCTTGCTCTCATTAGCAGCCGCTCTTCCTTATCAGACAAGATGATACCCACGAGTAGACAACTCCTCTGCTGGTAGCGACGTGCACATCGCAGAGAATGGGCCCTTTTCAATGAAAGAGGCAAAGAAGCCCCAGACGTTGCCATCGGCGTCAAAGATGGACGCCCCACAGACACCGTTGGGAATTCTGGTTTCGTAGGGACGACTGGGCTGCTGTCCCATGTAGTACCAATTGTGAATCATCATTTCGTCGCTAGTTGTGAACGAGCGCATGATAAACAAACCCGCTTTCATAGTGCCAGTGTAAGGTGTATCGAAGAAGAATCCGCCTCTAGAAGTTGTCGGAGCCGGGCGGCCATACTCGCCGATAAGCGAGCGAAGAGTTGTCGAGATCGTACCCAAGCCATCCTGACTAGGTCGCTCGAGCGTCACGTTTTCAAATGCACGAGCGGATGCCAGTTGGACAAGAGTGATGTCTGTGCCCGGGATGAGCGAGTGGTTTTGGCCGATTGGGTTGTGGCCTTCGCCGGAGTAGACGTTGAGCATCGAACCCATGGCATGCGTAGGGGCGGTCATGAACTTATCACCAGAGCCGTTCCGAATCAGCACACCGGACGTGAATGCATTGACGTGAGCATCATCGACGGGGCTTGAAAGCATGACGCCAGGTCGCAGGATTTCATACTCGGTGTTGTCAACTTGGCCATTGCTCCGGTTGGGCAGGATGGCGCGCCGAGCTTCCTGGGTGCTCGGTTTTTCCAGAAATTTCTCGTGGATGTAAAGTGTCCGTAGGCCGGCGATATGTCCAGGTAGGGTGTCAAGTACCGCCTCGATATCGACATCGTCGTGAAGGACAACGTAGATTGTGTCGCAGATTATGGGGAGGAACTCGAGGACGTTGACATCCGGGAAAGTGTTGCGGAAAGTCGTAGCTACGACTTGAGCATTGACACGAAATGTCTTGAGGTCGGCGCAAGGTGCAAGTGACAAGTTGTCACAGATCTGGATGTGATAAGCGCCAGAATAAGACTCAGGGAAGAGGGCCGTTTTACCATTTCCAAGCGTGTCATAAATAATGAATGGCAGCCCGGCAATCGTCGTTGGCCAGCGGCTTGCGGTCGGAAGGGTTTTCACCTTGAATATCATGTAGACCGAGGAGTAAATAACCCTGATAGTGCCCGGAAAGACTGAAAGAAGTGTCTTGTACTGATCCAGGTCTATTCTAGCACTTGGGATGGTCCTCATGTCAAAGCCCAGGTCAAGGTGCACTGGGTAAGGCTCTTGCTGGGGTCCTTCTTGCGCTTGCTGAGGTGCGAATGTGACTGCCGCAGCAGACTGATTTCTCTCAATCAGGACTTGGCGTTGAACTGGTTTACCGCTGGCGTCTGTGTTGGATGGGCCGGTACTGGATCCGGAGGTAGCGTGACTGCTGTCGCCGGCGGGCAGCCACGGATTACGGTTTTCGGCCATTTCTAAGTCGAGGAAGAAGATCAGCGTTGGTGAGGAGTGAATGAGGAGTGAGTGATGTTTGGGTGGAGCCTAGCGTGTCGAAGAGAGACTCTGATTGCGTGGTTGCTGCTGGACTGATTCGCGCGGCAACATGTCCAAGCATATATACCTGAGGAATTGGACTGACCGTGGTATCTCCGATTGGTTTTGGGAGGTTGCACCAAATGTTGTGGTGTGTTGGAAGGCGAGTGCCCAGCTGTATGAGGTTGGCGGACACAACTAACAAGACGTTCCTGCCGTGGGTAACACACATTGCCCACAATGGGTAACACCTTGGCCGCCCCACTTTCGCTTGCACCCTATCGGAGATTTATCTGCCAGGCTTGCTGCAAGCGTGTGTCTCTTCTCAGCCCACTCGTGGAAACCATCTGTCTGCCTTTGCGACTCCCGAAGTCTGCTCGAGTGCCTCGGGCACATCTAAACGTGTAGTCCTCTGGTTTACCTGGGAATGAGCCAGGCATGAAACAAGTCCTCCACAGGTTCCGATTACCACCTCTAGTTGATCTCATTTCAGTCATGTTTTTGGTACAGCTGTCGAGTTCCATCGTTTCGTAAGTCTTATATGACTTTAGCCGGCCGCTATTGTAATACGGGCCTCAGAATAAGGGTTTTACGTGATTATGACACCTCTAGACAGGTAAAGCGGTCGCAGACATAAGGCAATTAAAGGCAGAAAGAAAAGAAATAAATATAAATATAAAAGAAAATGCCCTCTTCCTGAGGGTCGGATTTCGCCTCAAGCTCAATATGGTACTAGGGTACAAAAACTATGGAACTCCGGAAAATGAATAAAGGTTAGGAAGTAACACTTAAGTCAACGCGACGTTAATGTCAGACACCGGGTCGTGTTAAATATAAATATGAGGTAAAGTGCTAGTATTTTCATAATGCTAACACACGCTTAGTGATATCAACTAGGTTCTTAGTCAAGCGAAACCCGTATATCTATGTGTGAAATTATCTAGGGAGTGGGAACATTCCTCCTACTCATGCCCGTCCACGGGGGAATCGGTTCTATACCTATGAAATGCAACTATCCTAGCAAGCGACCCCTGAGTTTGTAGACGCAGCCCGGGCATGATCCGCGAGGCCTCTTGTACTAGTCCTGGAATTTCCACTCAATCCATGCCGCCATCTGCTGGAACCATGGCGGTGGGCCGTGGCGACCTCTGTACATGCTCAAATCGGCGGCGCGGGTTGATTGATGCTTGGAAAAATAGTGGGATATCGTATTTGCCGTGATTGGCACAGGCTCATTCTGTGCCTTTACGGGCCATAGAAGCTGCTTGAGGGTGCGAACTGCTGGGCACTTTTGTAGCAAGGGACGATTTGCATGCCCCTCCACCGAAGGAATCCTGAGGTCTCCGTTCGTGAGGTTCGATACCTGAAAGACTTGTTTGCAGGTAAGGGTGAAGCACACATGAGACATGGGATCGAGATACGTGAACCTTGGAGTTGGGCAGCACGCTCTCACTCCAATATTTCAAAGATCGTAACCTAGAGGAAAAGGGAACTGTCAAACTCAGACAAAGATGCTTGTATTTCGGTCTTTGGCTATATTGTCTAATGGCAAAGCTTGTGTTTTAGATTCCTGGCAATATGGCTGTCCTGGAAATGATCCCCCAAGATTACCAATCCAGTCGTCCTGTGCCAACAGCATACGTTACGTCCCTTTGCTTATCTATGGCGCAAATTGGACCAGGAATCTGAAAGTTAAAGTCGGAAAAGCCGGATCGGTGACCACTATCTCGTGGTTGACATCTAACTTCAGATCTTGCTTGAGCTTCTTCTCGAGGTTTGGCCGAGTTTGCTCTTCTATACTGGGTGGAAACTGCATGTACAGAGTTTTGCCTTCAGCGCGGATCGACGGCTTCTTGAGCTGCAGGTCCGCCTTCATGGCAAACGAGTCGAGTAGCTCCTGCAGTGTCCATTCTGGATCTACCCGTAGTGGCTTTGCCTCGTTGCCGCAGACGGCGCAATCATCTTTCTTTTCGTTCTTGAATGTGTGTGTGTAGACAGATTCATCGCCGGTATACATCATGTAGCTCTCCTCGAACCCAAGCGCTGGTGCCGCGCTGGTGGCGATCTTGAGCGCCTCGTTGCAGCAGCTTGCGGCGATGATGGCATTGGTGGATGCTATGGCGGGGATAATGTTCTTGACGACACCCTGGGTCAATGAGTATGTAACGCCAGAGATTCCGAATTCGCTTGCCCGGGCAGTAGCTTTCTGATACAGCCAGGTGATGTGCTCTGGGTCGTCCTTGTCCAGCTCCGGGAACGGCTTGTCCTGATCCCAGGCGATGATGTGGGCCCACTCGATGCAGTGTTCTGGTTGTCTGGGGATGGTTGCGAGCGTACACAGGGGGACTGCTGCACGCGGTGTGTACAGGTCGAGCTGGCACTCGATACACGGGGTCATGGTTGGGAAGACGACGCGCGTCTGGCCCTTGAAGCCTTCGGTGCCACCGTCGATCAAGGGTTTGAGCGAGTCCTGGTTGTCTTCGTCGACCATGTTGACCAACGTGGCATTGATCCAGCGGCGGGCCTCTATGCTGTCAAGGCCGCAGACGACGATCTGGAACTGCATGTAGAAGTCCTCGTCAAACTCCTGGATTTTGCAGTTGTGAGGCGTGATCTTGACGCCCTTGACCCGCTTTTCGACAAAGGCAGCGGCGACCTCAGCCTTGTATTTACCGACGTCGTCCTTGCGGAAAAGGAACTGCCTGTTGAGGTTAGAAATATCGATTGTGTCCATGTCGATGACGTGGATGTCCTTGAAGCCAGACAGGGCGAGGTTTTTAAGAATCTCGCAGCCGAGACCACCGGCACCGATGACGAGTATCTTGGCTTGGTCGAGTAGAGACAGGGCTTCAGGGCTGACATCCAAGTCGGCATTGAAAGGCCCGGCAGTCTGCCGAATCCGGTTGAGATATTTCCATCTCGCCGAGTCTGCCGCCATGGCTGTGATGATGACGAGGTTAGGCGGCCGAGGTGTGGTTGGGTTCAAGGCCCAACGCGCAGTCGCTCTGTCCCCGGATGCTTCCTCTGAGAATGGCGCTGTTTATGCTGAGAGATGGCCTCTTCGCCGATCCGAGAGGTGATGCAAAGTGAGATGATGAGTGAATGTCGGACTATGGCCGTCAGTTCCAAGGTCGAGGCACGAACCAGGCGAGCCAGTGCGCCGCCGAGGTCGTTGATGCATGCATGGGGCTGCAGTGGGTCCGAATGGCGGGGGCGATTGGGTACCTGTTCAGTTGTTCAGTAGCTGCCAGTTTGCAGGTGCTCTGCACTTACAACACTAGAGCAAACACTGCAGATTATTCCATCCCTCACCATCCAGCTTGTCTGCAAACGATCTTTCGCCGGAATCTCGATCCAAAGCCTGGAAAATGCCTTGGATTGGCTTAGAGCCTCGACCGTGAGGACTGGCAAACATGGACGAGCTACTCACACCAGTGAGCCGGACGTACAAGTCTCCGCCGGCTCCAGAGCAAGACTTCATCGTTCTGTCGCAGCTCAAGGCTACGCACACTCCCGCCGAAGTCAAGTTCAAAGCTCAATCGCCCGAGGAAGCCCTTGAGGCATTAAAGAGCCAGCCAAGTTATGACAAGCTCATCGCTGTGCTGAGGTATCTACGCAAAGGGATAGAGGGTCAGCATGATTTTAACGTCCAACAGCCAGGCCCACAGAGTGCACAGATTGTCCACCTGTTAGTCTCAGAGATCGCTCCAAATTACTGGGCACTTCTCAAGGCGGATGCGTCAACAGGAGAGGCGGCAGATCTGGAGGGACTTCTCGTAGCCCTGCGAAGCGTGACAGGCATCAACTCTCTGACAATCTACCTCAAAGCTCTCCTGAAAGAAGCCCAGTCTGATCCGAAAGGCATTCGAAATACACATGTAGTCGCAAATCTCCAGTCTACACAGGAGCTGCTATCTACACTGCTCGCGGCAGAAGACACAGTTGGGAAATTATGGATTGCTATCAAAACTTCTAAAATCCCGGCACAGTCTCGGACGCTGCGTCAAGATTTGATCGGCCTTCTTACAAACAACAAAATAACATCATTGTCCGCAGAAGCCGACTTCTTCCTTAGACAAGTCGACAAGACCCAGGACGACGTCTGGACATCCTCTACAAGGGCATATATCGACTGGCTTCTCCGAAGTGTCGTATCATGCCTCACAAAGTCTGCAGACTCAGAGACTGAGAAGTTCTGCGCAGATACCCTGTCTCGGGCGATGAAATTGACACACTCAGGTGAGAGGCATCCCAAGAGCCCTAGCGACCACAAGAGTTGACGTGAAGACAGAATTAATCCCACAGACACTGTTTGCGGGCTTGTTTTTAAGCGACGAGGGGAGAAAGAACACATTTTTGAAGATCATGGACTTGTTGCCCTCCTCAGACCAAAAAAAATGGCTTTTGGCAATCATCAAGCACATCTCCACAAATAGCCTCACTTCTATCGATGACAGTGATACGACCGCGGACTATCCCGTCATTTGGGCGGCTGTAGGTGCTATACGGACGATCGTGGGCAACAACCAAGCACGAAAGGCTCTCCTGTCAGACTGGCTTACAAGTGCAGGTGGTGCTGGCATTGGCGATGGCTGTGGAGTTCGGAGGGCGGTGGTAGGAGCCCTAGCTGAAGATAAAGATATGCTCGCCACGGTCCTTGAGAAATGTACCAACCAGTTTGGTGACCAACTCTTTATCAAACACGCCCCCATTCTTCAGCAAGAAGGTATGCTATCAATTCGTTCGTGCTCTACCGGATTTGCGGATGCTGATAGGACCTCTAGCATGCGCACAAGTTCTTCTTTTGGCTGCCGGGTATGTACACAGCTTAGCACCCATCAAAGTAACTCTGCTCTTGAGATCAAGTGCGTATCTCAACATGATATCGAACCGTATAGGAGCCTCGCAAAGTCGAGCGCGCGTCCTCGGTATGGTCGTTGGCGAGGCTCTTTCAGGCCTGGTCCACAATGACAAGACCAAACTCAACTTCAAGATGGACGAAGTTGACACTGAAGACGCACAGTGGTACAAGTCACTAGTCACCGTCCGCGACCAGACTGGACCTCTGGATCCGTTACGAAACCCTGAAATACCGGAAATATTATCTCGCTCCAAGCCGAGCACCAGGCCGGCACGTAGCACTAAGAAAAAGCCGCCGCCGCCGCCGCCACCAACGAAGCCTGCACAAACGGGTTTCATAATTGAGGAGATAGAGGATGATGATGGGCAGGAGGAAGACGGCCCCGACTTGGTCCCTTATGCAAAGCCTGGCTCGGACGACGAGGATTCAGACGAAGACCCAACTATGATCAACCGAGACAAGGCAAAAACGCCAGTTTACGTTCGTGACTTGATTGTATATCTTAGGGACACTGAGAGCTATGATCGTCAGAAAATCGCGCTCTCTACAGCTCCCGTACTCATTCGCCGCAAAGCCAATTACGGCACTGAAGTCTCATCGCATGCTGACGAGCTGGCTACCCTTCTTGTCGGACTGGAAAACAAATATGACCTGAAAGACTTTGAGAGCTTGCGACTACAAGGCATGATAGCTATTGTGCTGGCGCAACCCAAGAAGATGGCATCCTGGTTCGGCAAGACCTTTTTCGATGGTGATTACTCCCTGTCACAAAGAGCATCGGTGCTTGTCGTCCTCGGACTGAGCAGTCGAGAGCTCGCGGGCTTCGAGGTCTCCGAATATGCCGCCGAAGCAGCTTTCCCTTCAAAGGCACTTCCAACCAAGATCGAGAAGCATTATTTGCAGGCACCGAGAGTCGAATCCTACAGTCAAATTCGGGGTTCTCAACTCAAGGCGCTCCCTGTGAATGCGCTCGACAACCTGGCCCAAGATTTGTCACAGACTTTTTTGGCGCCTCTTGCTGCAGAAGCTGCAGATGCGACGACCGGTCCTGATGCGCTGAAGTTGTCGTCGTTCACATCGCGTCTCAAAGAATCTAAGACCTCGGGGACAACACTCAAGAAGAACACAAGAAAACCAGGAATCAAGTCCATTCCAAACACGACGGCTGCGATCATTGCATCATCATTCTTCTTCCCTCTTACGTCACGCTTTCAAGCAGCTCTTCACTCAAGCTCGGCAGCAGTCCGTGGCATCCTCTTCCAGCCACACTTACTCGTCGTGTTTCTAAAGACCCTCGCCCTTCTGTTACACGCTGCAGGGCCAAGCACGCTCTCGCTGCCGCAAATGACCGCCGAGCTGTGGGACATACTGCTTGGCGTGCGCGGCCAGTGTGTGGGCGCACTGGATGTCACACAGGCCGTGCTTTTTGGGCTGATTGCCCTCCTGGACGTCAACGAGAACAACATGCGGGGTCTGTGTGACACTCACGGCAGGCAGGTGGTCGAGACGGCCGAGTGGGTGAGCAGTGTCTTTGACAACACGAGGGGCGGAGACGAGGCTGGAGGTGGGGAGGAGAATCGGGTCAAGATGATGGCGGCTGGTGTGCTTATCCGGCTCAGGGAGGCGATCGAGAAGCACCAAGCTTTACTCATGGGTGACTTGATAGGATACGCTTGATAGTTTGCAAAAACACCAGTTTCAATGTAGCCCAATCTAAGTAAACCAGGAGCAGCACAAACTTATCATTATTGTCTTGACATTGCGCTTTGTTGTTGTCCTTTAATTCTTCGTTTTGCATTTATTTTTTCCCGAGTATCCTCGCAGTGGTCGCCTTTGGCAGACAATATACCGGGTCGACCTCATCGAGCCCAGGATATCCAAGGAGACTCAGCCCCGTGATACCAAACAACGTATGGAACACATCAACCATGTCCCCCGGGCGATCCGATATGCCCCCATTCTCCACGTCCTGACACGACAGGATGAACCCAATCAGCTTGTCCCTGTCGATCCAATGCGTCCTGCCAATCATCGCGAGGCTGCTCAGTACCCACCAGCTGTAGCACACGTCCTCCTTCTTCTCGGGCCGCCCGTTGAGCCCGCCGCACGCGACCTGGCGCTCGCTCAGCCAGCACGCGAGCTTGTCAACGTCCCCGATGAGGTCCTGCCTGCCGGCGATGGTCAGAGCGCCGACGCACGTGAAGATCTGCCCCGAGTGCGACTCAGCCCCTGGTGTCAGACCGTACCCGCCGTCAAAGTTGGCGCAGGCGGCGACGTGGTTGACGGCCTGCTCGACGTCTATCGTGGCGTCGTCCAGGCGGCCGAGCAGCGACAGCGCGTTGAAGGCGCCGTAGAGGAATCGTGTGTCCTCCTCGCCCCACTCGTCACCCGTGAAGCTGCCTGTTTCACGGTTCTGGAGGTTTGCAATGACTAGTTTTTCCCCGTTAGAGTCAGCTTTTGAGTCATAGATGACTATTATCATTATGCGAAATAGCAGGAGGAAAATCCTATGCTAGGCAGCAAGCAAGTAAGCAAGCCGACTAGATCTGACTCACACTCTACGACCTTCCCCCTCCCGCCCCCCTTCCCTCTGGCATCGAGCACATCCAGCGCATCCAGCAGGGCGAAGGTCTGCACCGCGCTCACGGTATACAGCATGTGCGGATCGTGGCCTGGCGCGGCGCCGAACCCGCCGCTTCCCGCTTGGTCCTGGCACGAGAGCAGGAACTCGATCGTCTCCTCCCTGCTCAGCGCATCGGGCTTGCCGAGAAGGTGCAGCGCCGTGGAGCCCCAGTACACGCCGTTTAGCCGCAGGTGCTCCGTCAGCCAGTACTCGTACTCGTCCCGCCGCGTGTCGAGGCTGACAATGTAGGCCACGTGCACGTCGGTCGCGAGCTGATGCTGCAACTCGTCGGGGAGATCTGCGATTGTTGTGCCGGACATGGCGAGTCTCTTTTTCGGGTCTTCAATACAGAGACCACGGAACGTGTATCTCCGTGTGGGATGATGCTGTTCTTGATGGTCGTTGCTCCTTTCCCCGAGCTTCCTTTGAGATAGTGAGGCGGGGAGCTTGACAGTGATGATGGTGGGGTTTCCTCCACAACGTCGGTAAACGATCCCGGACTGCCCGTCTGGTGACAGGGATCGATATCAGGAGTATCGGCAGTGCTTCTTGCTCGATGGTGCTCTTCTGTATGACTCAATTCGAATCAGGGGTGGCTGTCTAGGCAGAAGTGTCGTCGTCGACCTGGACCGTCAAAAATGGCCGTCGTTGCCTTGAACCTCCCTCTTCACCCCCCACTTTTCCCACACTGAATATAAACCACTGCCCGCTTCGTCCGATAACTTCTGATTCTTCTGCCTTTTCTTCTCTAGCTTCCTTTGCCGAGATGGCTAAGATCAAGTTGTAGTATCTGTTCTTGAGCACCTTGAAAAGTGTTTCAGCGAGTTCCACCGCGACTCGTGTGCCGCCACGCCTTACCAAGAGGTCAATATTTGAAACTCTGCGGTCGCTGCTGTTGTCAGCTTGCTGGCTTTCGGCTCGTCCTTCGTGTCCCTGGTATCACACTGCCTCCAGGGGACGCATAACATGTTCCTTGTTTCGCGTCTTTGCGTGTTTTGGTTTTCATTACATACCTAGGCTTGAACTTCCCGGGCTGTGAAGAAGATCTGCAGTTTCCTGCTCGGGGCACAAAGCAAGCCTTGCCATTACTTGTGTCTACTAGCCCGACCGCGTACAGGGGATTGAGATTGGTAGACACGCCATGTGGACAGAAAGCGAGTCGTGTGGATGTCGTGTGGGCGCATGATTCAAGCATGATGTCTTTTCTACAACATAGCGGACAAGCCATGTCCAGCTTATACATACATAGTACACACTTATACAACGATGGTGCCTTCCCTCACCAAGCACGAAGTTACATGGCCATGCGGTTGTCATACAGCGCGGCACGCTCCATCTCGGCCACGATACCACCTCCAGCCATGGTCCACTTGTCCGATACGCTGTACTCGTTGACGGTGGTCCGCAGCATTCCGCTTGCGGCCCAGTACTCCATGAGGCTCCGGGCCTCAGTCTTGTCCAGGCCGCGGACCTCCTGGACCTTGACATCCTTGAGGCACTCGTATACGCGCTCGTCCTTGTCCTTGCAGTAAGGGTCCCGGGGAGGCATGGGCAAGCCCCTATGCCTCGCCGTGGCCTGCTCGAGAGCCTTCTCGAGCGACGGGATGATGGGGCAGTTGCTCTGGCTGGTCGTGCCGACGATTGCTGCGCCGTTGGGGAACTGGACCTTGCCCGCGAGCGAGTCGGCAAAGAGGCCGACGAGCGCCATGTCGTGCGAGTGGATGGGCTCGTACGTAGGGGAGCGGTAGCCGCTCATGCGCATCATGTGGGCCAGTCCATCGAGAGTGAACATGACTGGTGGCCGGCCGGGCCGGATGAGCTCTTGCCAGAAAGCCTTGAAGACGGGCCACGCGAACTCGGCTTCCTTGGTTGCGACCAGCATCTGCGCCAGCGTCATGCTGCGCGAGATGTTGACGGGTAGGTAGAGGTGGTCGCCCTCGACCCTGTGTTGGCTGAGCACTGGGTTGGCTTTGTGGATAGCCTGCATTAGCTTGATAGTCGTTGTCGGCTGGGCGTATAGCTTAGAATCTTGAATTGGCGAGTAGTCGGTGTGCGCAGTTGTCAAGTCTTGAACTGTAATAGTAGAAAAAGTCAGTCACGGTGCGAGCCAGTATACCTAAGAATTGAAAGACCTACCCTCGGGGATGTGAATCACGCAGTAGTCGTTCATGAGCCCTGCGGACAAGATCTGGAGATCTAATATGCTTTTCCCGGACCCCCGCTCGCCAGTGATGACGGTGCGCAGGATCTGTTTGCTATCCACCGCATCCTTGATCTGCTTGATAATTTCGGCAGTCTCTTTGCGTATGAGCATGTGCGGCGACCTAAACAGCGACCAGTTCTGCGTGGGCTTGAAGGCCTCGATGGTGCGAAGCTGGTCCACGAGGTCCCCTGGCAGCCGGACGACCTTTCCGACAGACGCCGGGTCGCTTATGACCTCCTTGCTGAGCTCGAGAAGGCCAGGGACCTCGAGGGCGTTGTCATTGCTGAGCTGGATGCGCTTGCGGAACGCCTTTCGCTCTCCCGCGGCCACAGGTCGGCTCTTTTCCGTGTTCTTCATCTTCCGCCGGCCCAGCGTCAGCCTCTTTCCCGCCCTGACGTGACCCTTGCCAGCGGTTTCCTTCTTCTTGTTGATACCGGCGGCATTGAGGACAAATGATGTCGAGAAGAGCGCGGCCGCAGCGGGTGGTGCAGCGATGGTGGGAAAGGACAATAGTCGGTTCTGCGAGGGCCTCGCAAGGCATCTCCAGCAATTGACAGCCGCCATGGCTGTGGTGTTGACTTGCCGAGGGCGTCGCTCGCTGTCGTCGGGGAGCGAGAGCCTCCTGGGTCGTGCTAGCCTTCAAATCGTGAATATGCCTTGTCGCCTCGCGCAACTAGCAGCTTGTATAGCCCATGCTGCTCAAAAACTCGACATGCGTTTACTGGGTGGGGCTCTCCGCACAGCAGCAGCGCCGCAGGGGGCAACCGCCTTATCGATAGACCCTGCGATCCAGAAAAAGTGAGTGGGAGAGCTGCACAGGAGTGCGCTGCGACTTTTCGGTCCCCAGTTGCCGGCGGTTCAACACTCTCCAAGAAGCAAACTTGCGCAAACCTGACAAACTTCCACGGTCCGCCCATTAGCCTCGATACGGGCCCGATCTGAACCTCGCATCTCTCCAAAGCAGAGATCTCGGCCATTCCCTCAAGCGCCGTCAAACTCTCGACCGCACGCACGCACGCAGCAATGGCACCCGCAGCAGTAGCGGCGAGCAAGCCCAAGCTCGAGGTCTCAGTCGATCGCCCGACGCCGTACACATTCGACCTGGGCATCCTGCTCGCCAACGACCCGAACCCGATCTCGGCGGCCAGCGCCACGGCGTACGACGACAACGACCAGCCGATCGCCGCCGCGCCCGCGACGTCGTCAGATGCCAAGGAGGCCCGGCTCGCCGCCGCTGCGCGCGACGCCGCGCAGGCCCTGATCAACCAGCTCCTCACCACGTGCGCCCTGCACTCGACGCCCACGGGCGTCCTGCTGACGCTGCCGGGCCAGACGACACCCATGCCGCGCGAGAAGCCGCTGCCGCCCAAGAAGGAGCCCACAAAGTGGGAGATCTTTGCCGCCCGCAAGGGCATCAAGCCCAAGACGCGTGAGCAGAGGCGCGCCAAGGGCCAAGTGTTCAACCAGCAGACGGGCGAGTTTGAAAAGACGTGGGGGTTCGACGCAAAGGCGCACCACAAGAAGAAGGAGGAGGGCATCATCCAGCAGGACTGGCTCGTCGAACTCCCCGGCCCGGGGCCCCAGCCCAATGGGGGCAGCAAGGCTGGCAGTCGGGCCGCTCCCTCCGCGGAGGAGGACGGCGGCAAGCCTACAAAAATCAGGAAGGTTAAGGCCGGCGGCAAGCCGTTCTCGAATAAGAAGAGGAAGATGATGGCTCCTAAATAAGCGGCCCCGGCATCCGACTGACTACGGCGCATTCCACCTCAGCTCCGTCTCGGCAGAATGTCGTTCGGAAGTAGTCATGTTTATCGTTCTGCTGCATTTCAGACGGGCGTTTCTGGGATTTGCATTCGAAAAGGGAGAGAACATGGTTGGAGTGGCAGAGACGGTGTATATGTAGTTGCTAAAAACCATGAAGAACGAAGAATATCCTCTTTCAGGTATTGACTGGGTCGTAACCCTCACCATGAATGGGAATTTCTGTTACTGAGAGTGTCGCAGTTGTACTCGCTTGTGGGGAATTTAAAGTTGTCACTGCAAACTCATAATTAACTTGAAATCGTCGCATGAAATTTGACAAGATGCGTCAAGGAGCCTTGTCTCATGTGCCATTGAGTCGTAAAACCTGGAGAAGAAAGAAAAAAAGCAGGAACCGTTGCAAGATACATCACGCTATGCCACCACCGGTAAAAACTGAATCATCAGAGTTATATACAAGAATCTCTTTTTTCATGGTCCCCATCACGCCAAACAAAAACAAAAAGCACCAGGGCAAAGATGCAACTGCTTCTCGGGCCTTGGCCGTTGGGGCCATATCAGTATTGGTAAATCCAACCACGAACCATACTTAAATCCATTGTAGCGGTATCATACCGCAGAGGATTCCAGAGTAAAATGTGACCCTCAGCCATATAACGACATCAATTTCGGCCACACGAGTCGGCTTCGTGTAAGAAGGGGGTGGACCTGGGAAGAATGACGCGAAATGTGACGGCATCACTGAACAAAGTGGAAATTATGGTGGAGAAGAGTCGGGACTTGATCAACTGACGGAGGGCAAATGGTTCTAAAGATCGTAAACCAAAGTTGATCTTTAATCCTGCGGCGCAGTCGAGCTCTGCAACTTCGATCGTTCGTGACGTCCTGCAGAGTGATAATGTTGATAGGCAAGCTCAAAGTCCGCCAGAGGTGGATTGTCCAAAGTCCAACGGTGACAGGGGTTTTATTGGCGACAAAGGCCGCAAGCCTCCTTTCGTTCCCTCTTTCAGCCAGTTGGTTCGTTCGCCGTTGTTACTGTTAGGGTTGGCCGTATTCGCGCTCATATTGCCATTAGACGGGGTCATGATGGTGGGCTGGGCTTTCCCGAATTTCCCGTTTGCAGAGTTACTCGAGGTCGGGCCTTGGTTGCTGTCCGATGATGAAATATTGCGTTCCTCAAATGCCGATGCGTATGCCGATGAGCCCTCGTCCCGGTCGTTGCTGTGGTCCTCGATTGTAAGATATGGCTGGGATTGGCCATCAGTGACTAGGGGTGGGGGTTGCTCGAACAGCTTGTACTCTTCCTCAATAAACTTCGCTTCGTTCTTGCAGCCTTGCCAGCACTGCCTCCAGTTGCAAACAAGATACCTAAAACAGAAAGCGTCGATTTTCATGCAGGGCTGGAAGCAGATGCACAGGTTGCGGAAGTCCATCTTGTTCTTGTCAGAGTGTCCAAGCAGCAGGCTTAGGTGACAGGTGATGGCGAACAGCAAGTAATAGTTGAAGGGGGGTAGCTTTGACAACTCGTCGATGAGTAGCTGTGGAACCTCCTCAGTCACCTTGCATTCACGCGAAATCTTTTCCTGCGCCACTTTCGGGAAAAGCTCATCGGGCAGCTCTCTCAGCCAGGCTTTGAGCATTGAGCCGATAATGTTGATGTCGTACAGATCCTCTTGCTTAAATAGGTCCACGTCGTGTTCTACATTAAACTCAGATTAGTACGAACGAGCCTCTTATATAGTTCTTTATGGGTTGCTTACCCTCATCAAATCGCCGTTGCCACTTCTTGATTTGAGGCCCACTGCCAGGAACTCGATACAGACCCTCGACTTCGCAACCCTTGAAGTTGAGATAGTCGATCGCTCGCCACGGGAATGCTGGCATCCAGAACTCTGTCTTATCCCGAGAATCTTCTAGCCGCTTGGATATCCGCGTGATCCTCGTCTGCTCGATTAGTGGCTTATTCAGGACCTTGATAACATAGTGCTCATCATCCACCACATGCTCCTTTTCGTTTGTGCTGCCACTACGATTGCTCTTGCCGAAGAAGTTGCGACTGACTATTCCCACCGCGCGAGTCCCGGAGCTCCTGAGTCCGCCAAAGAATGTCGAGCCGCCGTTTTCTCTACTTGAGGAATGATTGGCCCGGCCATGGTCCCGATCTTGACGCTGGTCTCTCTGTAATGGTCCGTCGCGCGTCACTGCCCGATCGGCAGACTGATTCCGCGTTGTCGAGTTCATCATGTGACGAAAAGAGCGCTCAGGACCATCAGAATTTATTGGTGCGGTTCTCAGTGGTTGCTGACCATAGGCCTGGTTACGATTCTCAAGCTCAGGCATCTTAAATGTGTTGTTAGACCGAGGCACCGGGACATCCTTCTCTTTGATTGACTTTGTGCGTCCAAGAAGATTGAATGGCTTGGGTTTGTCGCGTCTCTCCGTAGAGTCTGCGTCACCACCAGTTGTGCTTTGGGTGAGGTCCGATTGGGACCGAGCAAGTGGTTCCAGATCTGGTACAGGGGACGAGCTTTTGGATGGAATATCTGGCGGCGCATATGCTCAGCGTTAGTCACCGGCTGTTCAAAGGGGACCTGTGGTTCTCATGACACCCAGGGTGCGTATGACGACCGTCGTCGCTCGTGCTCTAGCAAGTGGAACACTTACCGCTTTGCTTGAAGTTCTGCTTCTGGAGAACTCTGCCCTTTTCCGGTCTTGAATACTGGTTCTCGGCAGTACGGGATGAGCCTGACCCTTCTGGTATTGAGTCTTTTTGGCCTTGCTGAGGTAATTGGCTGCTCGATTTGGACTTGCTGAAGTTGAAGAAACGGCTAGCACTAACACTCCGTGTATGCTTCTCGTCGTCGGTATGATGCCTGTTACTGTTGTTGTGGAAGGCGGTCGGTGGGCGATCGCTTCGTGAGCCTTGAGAGGTCTTTGGTGGGCGAGACTCGGCGGTAGGACCCTTGGGTCTTTGTGCTTGAGAGAGGTCGTCGAAAGATTGTTGCCGCGAACTACCCCCAAGCGTTTGATGTGACGGTCGCGAATGTAGTTCATTCGTACCCGGTGGCTTGCGCGTCGTATTGAAGCGACTGAGCGGAGAGCGCGGAGATTTTGGCGAGGCCGAGTTTGACGAGGGTAGCGGGAGGTTGTGATAAGCGCTGCCCACGTCGCTGCCAGACGCTCCTGGCTGTGGACTTCGCCTGGATATCGCGCGCGAGGTGCCGGAAGAGTCGTGAGGTTGTGCGATGTCGTGCGACGAGTATGGCGACGAGCCAGGAGAGGGCCTGGTGCTAGATAGAGGGTCGGCGGCGGCACTGATGGCGGCAGCAAGCGCGGATGCCTCCTCGGGGCTTGGCTCGGACAGAGAGAGCGGCTCCGGAGCCTGCTTTCGGCCCATGGTGTGCTTGCGTGTCAAGGCTGCATCAACGAAGTTGTCGCGGCTCGGTTTCGGGCAGTGGCATGAAGCTCGACGTTTGCGGATCAGGAACCGTGCTGGCTGCGATTCAAGATGGAATAAAGGAGGGCACTGGCCATTAACGTAGCCGGATGTAGTCAGGGGACAGGTGGTGCCAAGTTTGGGGACGAGCCCACTGCAAGAATGCTCTATGGATCCCGCGCTGGGGGCGCCGCAGAGTAGGAACAGCACTGGCACTTGCTCGACAAGCACCAGGGACGGGGGGCGCAAGCCCGGAATGAGCTTGTCGAGAGATGACCAGGTAAGCCTGACGGGACACAAGATGCGATGGATGGCGTACGAGGCGCGCCACAGCTGATGGAGTCGGAAAGCTGGGAAGCTGGCAACCAGCGCTGGCGGGAGGGCGCAAGTGAGTGCGGCCAGTTTACAGCAGCGGCCTTCTCTGCCTCTCTGCCAGTCTGCCAGTCTGCCAGGGAGGATGTTTGTGTCAAGCTAGAGGGAGGGGCTGACGTTGCAAGTGCGGCTGTCGCGGGCGATCTCGACGCTCCCAGGCAGCGAGGACGCTGTGTGCCGGTATCCTGTAGGGAGGCTCGCCAAGGGTTGCGGGACACCAGACACAATCCCTGACTGAGGCAAAGAAGGAGTCCAGACCCTGCGCAGGGAGCCGGCAGTCGTCTGAATTGCCTGAGCAGTCAAAGGGCAAGCTGGGACTTGTGAGGCAGTTACGCAGCAAGCTGCTGTCCTTGGCCTGGGTTAGCGGGGGTACTCTATCTCTTGCGTCAGGCACACGCTGGCCACCCCCACCCACCTCGGGACCACCATGGGCGACCGTGTTGGGAGCACAGAGGGAATGATGAGTGTGCCTGGCGCAGCGCACCCACAGCGCCGTTGGCCAGAGCAGTTTCTCCACCTTTTGGCTCCTGCAAACCTTGGAAGGTGGGATCTTTACGCGTGCCTTACGGTACCGAGCAAGGCAGGCGAGGCAAGCGAAGGCTTAGGCTCAGGTACCGCCCGTTGACAGACAGGGGGCGGCAGTCCCCGGGCCATGACACAAGATTGCATCTTTTCACTGCCAGAGGTGCAGATAGCAGAGCATGCCTACGGTAGAGATGACGGAAACAAAAACAACCCAAAGAAAAAGAGAGAAAAAACTACCAGCCAAGCAACATGCGACCGCGCACGGGCTGGCGGTTGAATCACACCCGCGGAATGTGTCGCACAGCTCTACAGAGGACTCGGTACGGAGCACGCATCGGGACTCACGTGGACCCCGGACTCCGCCTCCACCCCCAGCAAAAACTTGAAACGTCACTTCAGAGCTGCAGGTGGGCTGACAAGGAAGTTGACCGGGGTTGGCCTCTTTCTCCGATGCTGACACACCTGCATTCGCTGGGCACTCCCAGATGTCCAGGCTGGGCTGACTAGATGAGCTGTTTCCGTACAGCAATAACATGCACACGACACGAGCATGCAATATCAACAAATGCGACATCTCGGGCAAAGGTTGTGTTAGACACACTGTGTCCAGAATCTAATCACATTATACAGACGCCAAGCATCAAATTCCTCAACCGTCGGCACAGCCTAGAGCTCTAGGTAGTGTAGCTCTCAGTCCAAAAAGACACTCTGCGCTATGATTGCAAAACTGATAGTCGATATCGTCACGCTTCTACGACCCCATCTCATTCCATCTCATCGTCATTCGCATCGTCATTCGACGTAACAAACACAAGGCGGCTTCCATTGCCGGCAGTTTGCCAGACCTGGTGAGAAATGCTGTCAGCCAACGGGTTCCACAAGACCAGATAGTGCATGGGCAAATGCGAGATGACACCGGAGGGTATAACTTACATCCAAGCTGGTGTACTCGTCCAGAGTGCTGATCCACTGGTCCTCCGTGAAGCCCTTGGCCAGGACACGCTCGCGGACCTTGCGCATGCTGAGCTCCACAGTGCCACTCTCGTCCTCATCATCATCGTCGGGTCTGCACGCGCCACTGTCGGCAAGTGACTTGACCAGGTTGTAGATGCGGCTCTGCGCGTTCTGTGTGCGCCTGCCGCCAGTACCCTCGTGCGCCGCCAGGCTGTCCTTGCTGGTCTCGATCAGGCGTAGAGCCTCATCGACATCATCCTGCCCGACTTCGCTGGCAAAGCGCAGACGGGCGAGCGCCTGCGCAAGACGGACAACACCGAGAAGGGTTCTGGGGGTGGTATGCGTGAATTGCTGGTTCTTCTTCTCCGCGCGTCTTTGAGATTCTCTGAGGCGGACGTAAGTCTTGGTGAGATATTCTGTAACGGACTCAGGTACAGTGGGTCGGTATGTCCTCGCCTGCGCGACGTAGGCCCGAACCTCGTGAGGCGTGAAAACGACATTTGGTGACGAGCCATCCTCGCCGTTATTGTTGTCGGCGTAGAGATCTGGATGCTTGTTGTGCATGTGGACATACGCGACGTGCTTGGCGAGCTGCGCATCACTATCTCGTGTTGGTGTGTCGAGAAGAAGAAACAGAATGTCGAAACGTGAGAGAAGAGCCGCTGGCAGGTTGATGTTCTCGACGGGTGAGATCCGGGGATTGTAACGACCGTAGATAGGGTTAGCCGCAGCCAAAATAGACGTGCGCGCATTCAGAGTTGTAGAGATACCAGCTTTCGAGATGGAGATGGTCTGCTGCTCCATAACCTCGTGAATGGCTGTGCGGTCGTTCTCGTCCATCTTGTCAAACTCATCAATGCAGCAAATACCATTGTCGGCCAGGACCAGAGCACCACCTTCGAGTACCATCTCATCAGTGACTGGGTCGCGCATGACCGCTGCTGTGAGACCGACACCACTTGAACCACGACCAGACGTATATACACCACGAGGCGCAACCTTCGAAATATACTTCATCAGCTGAGATTTGGCCACACCAGGATCACCCATCAGCAGGACGTTGATATCACCACGGATGCGCATGCCGTCGCCCATAGTCTTCGTCACACCGCCAACAAGAAGTAGCAGCAGAGCCTTCTTGACGTCGAGGTGACCGAAGATTTCCGGGGCGATGGATTTGGCGAGCATTTCGTAAACGGCACCGGATTGACTGAAAGCACTGATACGCCTCATGAGCTTCTCGTCAATGTACATGTCGCTATACGCCTTCTTATGCTGCACAATGTGGTGAGCCTCGATGTAAGTGTCCGTGAGGAGTCCAGCGCGCATGGCCTTGAATCCAGTGTATGGCGTGGGCAAGAAAATGCCTGAGATGTCGACGACATCACCGGGATTGATCTGACGGACGGCACTGCCGTAGCATGTGACGGTAAGAGTGCGCGGAATCTGACCGATAGGTACTTGCTCGGCCATTTCTTGGATCTTGACCTCCTGGAACGGAAGGAACTTTGAGGCTCGTGATGACTGGAAAAGCTGTCCCTTGGCCTGGTTGGCCTGACATTCTTGCGAGGGACACACAGTCAGAGGGGTGTAGTGCCTATCGTTGACAGGCTGAAAGATCTCGCAACCACAGCGGTCACACGTGTACGCTCCAACCTGTACTACAGGTTTGACGTCAGAAACCCTGGTTGCGATGCCGCGAATGGTGATCAGATGGCCCAAGTTTTCGCCACGCACTTCGCGAACAGCCAGAGCTTTTACTGGGTGGTCGGCAGTCGAGGTCCTCGGCTTGAATACGAGGGTGTAACGTCTCGTCAGCTGCGCGGGAAACGTGGATTCGAGAAGCTCGGGGTTGTTGCTGCTGGCGGCAAGATCTGCGAGGTCACGGTTGCGTGCTTGTCTCCTTTCCATGATGACATCGAGCACATCGTCCTTGAATGTTATGCCAGTGGCGGGAGGGGGCATTTTGCTGTCGATGGCCCTTGACAGGATCTCTACGTAGTGCTTGGTGTTGCTCTCGATCGACTCGACCAGCTTCAGGGCACCTTCTTGATCCGCCTCAAACTGTTATTAGGAGTCAGTATTTTGTCAGAAGGACTGGTATCGAGCCTCAACCGGCCGCAATCAGCTTACTGTAGCGACATCGTCTAATTCGATCAGCACCTCATCGAGGGCACGGTCTGCCAGCTTTTGCAGCATATCGGCATATTTGTATGCTGGCTCCTTTAACACATTATTGTTGCGCTGGCGGGTTTGCGACCCATTGTTGTCGTCGAGGAAATCGTAGTCCTCGTCGCTTTGATCCTCCTCCTCGATATTGATCTGGCCGATGGCGTGCGTCAGGGACTGTTCCGGAGACGTCTTGAAGCCCTCAAGAAATTCCTCGAAGGCACCTTCACTATGCGTTAGCCCATGCACCTCCACCGAGAAGTATGCTCTGGCAGGTTAGCCCCGCGAGACCTACGTTGCTGCGCTTCGTAGTCCACAAGGCTCTTGTACTGGAGCAAAGCCATGGCGAACAATGTCCACTGGGATGCGGTGAAGAGTCTGTTCAAAGGCGGCCGCTTCGGCTGCAAGAAGAGGACGCGAAATGGTAGTCGGCCGGCCGAACGGAGCTAAGTTGCGGTGAGACTAGATGTCTTGCGTCCTGATACTCGAATCGTGGGTTCGCGATGCGGAGGTGCACCGGTTGCTAAGCTTTGTTGAGGCCAGGCGCAAGGATGGCGGAGCAGACATGAAAACGCCGTAGGCAGGGAAACGGCAATTGAGGGGCTGGTTTGCTGCCCGTAATGAAACGCGTCGCGTACGGGGACGCGATCAGTCACAATGGAAGAATTGTGCAGACCTAGATTTAATGATAGGTATTATGTAGAGGGTGCCGCGCTGCACAAAGTAATGCAGATAGATCATGCGGCAGGCGCTGGCCCTCTGGACCCTGCAGCAGCCTCGGCTCGACCAGACCGGCAGAAGCTCTTCAGAAGAGCTGCCTCGAGCTGCTCCTTTCCCCAGAGTCGATGAGCAGCAGCCCGACCCGCCACTGGCCGGACACCGAACCCCAGCAAGTGTTCATGTTCGCACCAAGGGATACTTTTGGGTCGTGCCTCCTTTGCCGCGCTTCCATCGTCACATGCGCCCAAGTCGCAACACCGCAGCTACTTCACCTTTTGCTCCTACCAGAGATGTCTTTTTGAGAAGCCCATATCTCGCACCCTCATTACGTTGCTTCACACCGACACGTACAACATCCGCGCTCGAGCGCCCCTCCACCCATCATGTCTTCCCGCAAAAGCCTCCAGACAACCGCTGCAGAGATATCTCTAGTGCACCTCAAAAACTGCCTGGTCAACCTGCCGGCCGCGCTCTCCAATATACTCGTCTCTATAAACACTGTACGGCACCTCCCAATCGTGCGCGGTGTTTACTAGCTAACGTTCAATTGCAGCCGGCGCAAAATGTCATCGTCCAACTCCAATACCGCGTCCCGGCCCCTTCCAATGGCACTTCTCCTTCCAGCAACACTTCCGTCCAGCGGAATATCTATCTTGGCTGGACTGGGATGCCCAGCAGACCCAAAGCGGCTCCCCTCGTCGGCCGCGACAGTATAACAAGTGGACGGGGCGCCGGACGGGACCAAGAGATTGCTTCTATCGAGATCGACGCAACTCTTGCCGGCACTCTCGGCATCAGCGACAGCACAAAGGTCATGGTCACAATTCACGTCGATCCTCCGCTTGCACACACCGTCAACATCGAGCCTTTGACCCCCGAGGACTGGGAAATCATTGAGCTGCACGCAACATTCCTAGAGCTCAACCTGCTGTCTCAGATTCGCGCGCTGCCGAATCCCGCCTACACGGCTCCGCCCGGCCAGTCAGCAGCAGCACACCCGCTAACGCTACACCTCTCTCCCACTTCGACTGCCAATATAAAGATCTTGAGCTTGGATCCGGTACCGGCAAATGATGTGGCATTTGTAAAGATTGCGCCCGATGCTGAGGTCATCGTTGCTCCCAAAGTGCGTGCGAAGCCTGCACGTGCCAGTCGTGGAGCAGGGAGCGTAGCATCGCGTCGAAGCGGCAAAAGCTCAACAAGCACCGTACGCAGAAAGTCTGCACGCGAAGAGAAGAAGCCGAGTATGTTCCTTCGTGGAATCGACCGCAGGCTATGCACAGAGTGGTTTGACGATGAACCTACGCCCCACGAGCTTGTCATATGGGTCGACCGCGATCTCCTCCAGTCAAAAGATTTCCGTGGTGTCAGTTGGGCAGCAGTCAGTTTCGTCAAGCCTGGTGGGCTGCAAGCACCCATCGACCCCCAGAAACAACAACAAGAGGCGGCGACTGCTGCCGAAGGAGCGAAAGCTACCGAGAAGATCGTTGCTGCCCTCCGCCCTTGGGATGACCCCCCAACAAGTCAAACCGCGGCATTATCGTCGCCATTATGCGCGTCGCTTGGTTGTGACGGCGTTGTTGGCGGCATCGTCAAGATCGAGGCGGCACCTCTTCCCCTGCCGCGAAGCACTGTACAGCAACTTAAAATTTTCCCTTTCTCCACAGCTGCAACAAGTTCAAGCTCTGGGCTGAAGTTTGGTGGCGAATCAAAGGCTGAAAAGGAAGAAGCCGCGAAAATAATCTCGCGGATTTATAGCAAAGGTCTTTTGCAGGGACCCCTGACGGATGGTATGATCCTGGGATCCTACCAGGGGCTCGACTTACCCCAGACCTGGGAGGGTGGGGTGCTCAAGATTGATCCGCCTAGTCTCAATACCACCTCAAAGGAGAGCTTAAGCTGGTGCTTAGGTTCTGAGCGCCTATATCCTCTTGACGTGCAGCCACCAATCGGGCGGCCGACGTGGATAGAGGACAGAGATATCGAGGGCGGCGTCCCGGGGGAAGCTCCAAAGCTTGTAGGCATTGATTCACTTCTGGAGAGCGTCAAGTCTCACCTGGCTCATATGTCATCTGTCCTTCTCACTGGCGGACTCGGTTCCGGAAAGTCCTCGGTGGCGCAAAGCCTTGCCAAGACTTTGAAGGAAGACCATTTGTTCCATACGACGTACTTCTCATGCAGAACTCTTGTCAATGACGAGAGTCGCATCTCAACCATCAAGGAGACTCTGAACCGAGTTTTTATGGGTGCGAGCTGGGGTGCTAGGCTGGGCGGCCAAGCCATTGTCATACTAGACGATCTCGACAAGCTATGTCCAGTAGAGACAGAGTTGCAGGTCGGAAACGATAACGGAAGAAGTCGCCAGGTCAGCGAGACGATATGCGCTATCGTCCGTCAATATTGCACTAGGGAGACGGGCGTCGTGCTCCTTGCCACAGCTCAAGGCAAAGATTCGCTGAACAATGTTGTCATTGGAGGTCACGTTGTCCGAGAGATCATCGATCTCAAGGCACCCGACAAACAGGGCCGGAGACGTGTCCTTGAGACAGTGGTCAAGCAGCTCACAGTCGAGTTTGATCCATTCGGACGTGCTGAGAGCGAGGGAAGTCGCCCTACGACGGCTGATGGAAGCACAAGAGGCGAGGATGGGGGTGCGTGGATGGAGACAGCCGCTCCCGCAAAAAAACAGAACCCTTTATCTACAGCCAAGTCGGACGGATTTCTGCTTGATCCAGGCCTTGACTTCCTCGATCTCGCTGGAGAAACCGATGGTTATATGCCTGGCGACCTGTTACTTCTTGTATCCCGTGCTCGTAATGAGGCCCTCATTCGGTCCGTCACCGAGTCTGCATCGCACAAGTCACTTGATATCGCCCAGCTTAGTAGGCAAGACTTCGACAGCGCACTCAAGGGCTTCACGCCAGCCTCCTTGCGTAACGTCACATTGCAGGCATCAACTACAACCTTTGACTCAATCGGAGGTTTACAAGAAACAAGGCAGGTGCTGCTGGAAACACTGCAATACCCAACCAAATATGCGCCAATATTTGCGCAATGCCCTCTCCGTCTACGATCTGGACTTCTGCTCTACGGCTTTCCGGGTTGCGGCAAAACACTTCTCGCAAGTGCAGTTGCAGGCGAGTGCGGACTCAACTTCATCTCAGTCAAGGGACCTGAGATCTTGAACAAGTACATTGGAGCAAGTGAGAAGAGCGTCCGCGATCTCTTCGATCGTGCTTCCGCTGCCAAACCTTGTGTGCTCTTCTTTGACGAGTTCGACTCGATTGCGCCAAAGAGAGGTCACGACTCTACTGGCGTGACGGATCGTGTTGTTAATCAGCTGCTCACGCTGATGGATGGTGCAGAAGGTCTGTCTGGCGTGTACGTTCTCGCGGCGACCTCGCGTCCAGATTTGATCGATCCCGCTCTCCTCCGACCTGGTCGTCTAGACAAGAGTCTGCTATGCGACTTCCCAAACGAGGAAGACCGTATCGACATTATGAAGGCCCTCGGCAGAAAGGTGAAGCTGAGTGATGAGATCCTCGGATCAGAGCAGGTGCTGGAAGAAATTGCACGCCGCACTGAGGGCTACTCCGGCGCTGATCTCCAGGCGCTGATGTCCAATGCTCAGCTTGAAGCCATCCACGACGTGCTGGCTGATATGGATCTCAATTCTGGTGGCGATAACAAGAGAGGCTCCGCGGCAGCAAAGTACACTGCCACGTCCAGATCCGCACGAAATTTTGTCCAGTTCCGCTACGGTGCAGAAGCATCTGCAACGGAAGCAGAGGAACGTGCCAAGAGAGGCTTCAACAGGTCAACTGAGATCGCCGAGAACGCAGCAATTGCAGCGAAGCTCGCCGAAATTAAGGCGGCACGTAAGCGAGCCAAGACCAGTCAAGCTCCTAGTAGTGCTAGCCACGGCGACAACGTGGTCAACGGCACATCTGAGAATGATGCGGACAGCGGTGGTGAGGTGCGGATCGCCTGGAAGCACATGAGCAAGGCTCTGAACAGCACCCGTGCCAGTATCAGCAGCCAAGAGAGGCGGAGGCTCGAGCGCATCTATCACGAGTTTGTAGTTGGCCGAAGTGGCGACATGAAAGATGGACAGGGCAGCATGGAGATTGGCGGGCGTAGTAGCTTGATGTAATGTGTGGCAGCGTGTTGAGCTAGAACATACCTTTAGGTAGTAGTCGAACGTTTAGAATATTTGCCTACGTGCTGAACTTGCATTGCCATTGAAGTTACAAGCACAACGTTACCTGAAAGTTCCCTAGTCTACAAGGGCCATCGGGGGCAGGTTGGTGTAGTCTTTGGGATCCCATTGGCCAGAGTGTCCTAACAGAGCCCGCACAGACCATTCGAGAACGACGTCCCTTCAAACGTCTCCGAGACGCATGACAGCTGTCAAGCAGTCATCAAACAACAACGACTTCTTGCTTGCATAAATTGCTTCAGAGTCTGGCCACCTGAAGTATCTGAGCTAGGCAACTAGGCGACCACTGCCTGGGGAATCACACTGGGAGCACACTGCGCCCGACATTAGAGATCCGCGCCTCAATCAACCCCCAACGGAAGACCCACCCGGCGCAGCTTCCATACGTGTACTAAGCTCTCAGTATCTGAGATCGATGTGGCCTTCAACCGCCCAAAGCCCAACGCACCAAAAGTTGCCGACATGTCGCACCTCTCTGTGAGGTCGGATACCTTCCTGGGGGTGCGGGGTAAGGCCTTTGAGGATGCTAAGAAGATGCAGGCCGTGGTCGAGGAGGAGTGCCGAAAGTCAGGCAAGCCCGTACCTAACTACGACCTGACCGAGCTTATCGGCAAGGGAAGCTTTGGTCGCGTGTACAAGGCTGTCGAGCACAATACGTCAAAGGTAGTCGCCATCAAGACAATCGACGTCGACGAGAGCGACTCGGCCGGCCCTGGGCAGGCTGACACGTACAGCGAGTTCTTAAAGGAGATCAAGGCCTTGCAGGTCCTCAATGAGGCTGGAGCGCAGAACATCAACCATGTCATCGAGGCCCTCCCCGTGGGGAAAGCCATGTGGATGGTCACTGAGTACTGCGCGGGAGGCAGCGTGGCGACACTGATGAAGCCGACCGCTCCAGGCGGGCTCCAGGAGAAGTGGATCATACCGATCCTGAGAGAGGTTGTGACAGCCATATTTTGGGTACACAAGCACGGCATTATCCATCGAGATATCAAGTGTGCCAATGTTCTCGTGACAGAGGTCGGCGCGGTCCAGCTCTGCGACTTTGGCGTAGCAGGCATGATGGAAACTAAGGTCGACAAGCGATCGACATTTATCGGCACACCTCACTGGATGGCACCGGAGCTTTTCGATCAGAATACTCAGTACGGCACAGAGGTGGATATATGGGCTTTCGGCTCCATGGTGTTTGAAATTGCATCTGGTCTGCCACCAAATGCCACGAATCGAACCGTTGGGTTGACTGATCTGGGTGACTACATCCGAGATCACCTGCCGCGACTGGAGGGGAACAGATATTCGAATGATCTCAGAAGTCTCGTGGCGTACTGTCTTGTCGAGAACCCAGCGCAGAGACCGTCGATTGAAGAGGTTCAGAAGCATCCATACATCAGCAACAGCGCCGCCAGATACCCAACGTCGAGCTTGTCGGCGCTCGTCAAGGCGTTCAAGTTGTGGGAAGAAGGCGGCGGGACGAGAAAATCTCTGTTCGGCTTCGGCGGTGCACAAGGTCCGCTTGATCTCGAGTCAACGTCGCTAGCCGCTGATGAGTGGAACTTCTCGACGACATTGGCGTTTGACCAGCACTTACACGACAATATGGACATGTCTGTCCCCGAGGCTGTCATGGATGTCTATGGGGCAGCAGTGGAGTTCCAGTTCCCTGGTGTTGGCCATGTCAACAGCGGGTTCGAGGAGGAGACTGCTCGTGCCAAGCCAAAGAGCCGAAGACGACCTCCACAACAGGCGATGAACGCGTTCAAGGCGCCCCTGGAGAAGTTGTTTGACCCCAACACAATATCGAGCTACCACGACAACTCCCGGGTGTATTATGGCCGCCCTCAGGAATTCCCGCAACCAGAGGCTCCCGCGCTCCAAGCTGCTCAGGCGAGGACGTCTGACTTGCCTCTCCGTGATGAGTTTTCTTCACATCAAGATGTCAGAGAGTCACTTATCGACCTCGACGCGTCACTCGGAGGTGGCTCGATGGCCGACTTTATGGACATGGGAACCATCAAAGCGCCAGCGCCAGCACCAGCGCCATTGCCGCGTGCTGCTGGACCGAGAGCATCGCTCGATAATGGCTGGTCCTTTGGCTCATCGATGAACGGTTCAAACACGCAAGATTACTCAGATTCGCAGGACTATTCGAACTCGCAAGACTACTCACAGGACTACAGCGCTCCCCTCTCAGACCTTGAAGAGCTCGAAGAGGAGAGGGGGACTGGCGGTCCAGCATGGCAGTGGCCAACAACTATTCCACCGGCACCACTGGACTCTGACATAGGCCAAGTCTCCATAAATGACGACTACGGTCCAGTTTCAGCACGTCCACGCCTCATTCATCAGAACACTGAGCCAGCTACACTACCATCTCAAACCTATGATTCGCACGTATCAAACCCGAGCGCAGCGGATCGCATGTCAACTTCCAGCTTGATCGACCTCGATATGAGCATGCCCGAACCCTATATGCCCGACTTCAGCCGACTGCCAGACTTAACGCGGCCCTCGACCGCAAATTCGGATGCCGCTTCGATTGCGGGCTCCGAGATAGGAGGTGGCGGCCCCTTTGAACTCGAGCGCCACGCCTCTATCTATGCTCCTCGTCCTCTGACGAACCGAGAGCCATCCATCTATGTCTCAGACGACTCTGAATACGCGGCTGCTGTGAGCAGGATCCCGGCAGACGCCTCTGATGCGACTCCCATGGCATACAAGGTGAATGGTGACGGGCCCAGCCAGGCACAACCGCAGCACTTCAACGGGGACCGGCGGTCATCGGAGGCGACGCACGCGTATGCAGACGGTTTCAACACGCATAGTGCTGCAATGTTGCCCGCAGTTGCACCGCCGTCTACAAGTGTCCTCGAGGCACGAGCGACACAGGGCGATGTTGCGAACGAGATGCGAAGGCTGATCGGGTCGCTCAAGGAGCACCTAAGCCTTGTCGGGGAACAGGTCGCTGCCATGGAGCCGAGGCGCTATCGCGATAGCATCAGCTACGAGTAAGATGCAGGCACTCGCCATAGAGACGTTGTTGTCCCAGTGGGACTTAACATGGACAGCATGTACGGGGAGTCGCATTTGATATTGAGTGTTTTGCAAGCGAGGGAGCGTGAGGCGCTGACAATTTATAATTCCATCCCTGGTAGCCATATATCAAATCATGTACAGGTGTAATCATATGGTTACAAGCAATGACACGGTCCTCAACGCGCACATCGACTACACCAGGAGTTCTAGTGAGTGCACGTCTCGTCCAGGCAATGTTCGGACAAGAACTGATGCCAGATTGTTGTCTTCGGATTTCAGGGCTGGCATGCATGCTTGTGGTTCTGCATATAACTTTCCCGTGAAAGAAAATGCAGATGGGAAGTCGCAAAAACATGTGCACTGCTCCTGCCATGCGGACGAACTGGACTGCCAGCCAGATTTTGGTGGAGGGGTGTCGTTGCCTGAGGCAGTCCCTCCTTCCTCTGGTTCTTAGGCTTTTCTCCCACTCCTCCTACCAAGAGACTGCCCATAGCCTGATCCATCTCCCGGTTTTCAACATCCATGCCGCGCCCTTGCGTTCGTCCTCTGCACCAGCTTCCATCCGTCCCAAGCCGCGCTCTCAGGAACTGCGGCAACGACACAGCAGCCGCCCCTGGCCCCGAATCACTTTTCCACCCTCCTCGGCGGTTTCCCCGGAGACGCGTCTGCACCGCGTCCGCATCCGCAGTCATCTTTGTGCTTTCTCTTGTTGGCCTTTCAAGTTGGTAAAGTCTCTTTCCTCATTCTACGGCGCTCCCATTCGTGCCTTGCAAGCTGCTTTCTTCGACAGCATACAATGTCGCCCTTCATCACGCCCGCGCCTCCCTTGCACCATATTCAGATCTCGAAGCACGCCAGCTATGTTTCTTAGTCCCTGCAACATCTGCCTTGGTTTGCCTCGAAGGATATAGCATACCTCCCCATACCACAACAGAGTCTTAGTCGTCCTCTCTGTGTATTCATGCCAAAGCCATGTTTGTCGTCGACGACCACCATATCCCAGATTCGTGGCACACGATCAAGGCATTCGATCGTCATCTTAGCAGATAGCACCCATCTCCTACCACCCAGCCATTCCCACCGCCCAATCTGCCCCACGGAAACAGTATTTTCAGCGAAAATGCTCCTTCAGACAGCAATGTGTCAGACGCTCTAAACATTCACTAACGACATGGCGGTTAGAGAGGAGGAATACAGATCGAAACTGACCACAAGGCATGATACAAGCTCTTTTTTCCCATCTGCTTTAGCCGACCGCCATCGAGCCTTTTTCGCAAGGTCACAAAGCCAATGTCAGAAACACCAGCGAGCGTGTGTAGTCGGGTTTAGACTGCAAACCCTCCCCGGGTCATTCACTATCTGGATATCTCGTTGTTAGTGTTGACTATTGCCGACGTTGATACAGTCTCCATCGATCTCGAGTCCTCTCATTGTTCAACACTTTTACCTGGAGCTCCAAGACTCTTTGTTAGGCGCACAATCACGCCTAGTATCGAGCAATACCACCCGTGCGCAGTGCCAGATTGTCGGACATTCCACTAGCCCAACGCCGACTGGACGAAAATCCATCTTCTAGCCTCTGATTCATTATTGCGGTGTTCGTTGTGGTCTAAGGTATGCATCTCGCGCATGACTTTCCCATCCCCCTGTCACTTCCTCCACTCGCGTTCCAAGCATAATAATTCCGAGGCAACATTACGAGCAGTGCTGATCTGTTATGGTATAGAACGACTTCTGTGTTGTCTAGGATGTCTCCACGCCCACACACGGAGGATATAATACAGTTAAATGATGAAGATGAGGCCGGTGCAGAATCGATTAACCAGGAACAAAACAACGACAACTCCCAAGTCGAGGCTGAGTTTGATGAATTTGGTCCCATCGGCGATAATGCGGGAGTTGAGCAGATAAATAATTTGGAGACAAACACAGACATCCTTGGCCCGAAGAGACGCGCGAAGATACCTCTTCGTTGCGATTTGTGTCCAAACAGTCTGACCTTCTCCGACACTTCACACTTGTTGACGCATATGAATTCAAAGAGCCACATCTTTCACCACTGGAACCTGGAATTATTCAAAGAAGTCAATCCTCGCATCAGAACTGCTTTGCAAAACTTCCAAGAGTTCTGGGAGGAGCATGACCTAGCTGGTCGAATCAGGGCTCGCATGATCAAGAGAAACCAAGTGCCACGCATTGCCGCAGATACGACAGTTCCTGAAGCAGACAGGCAAGTACACGAAAACAACTCTGCCACCGTGGATTCCAAGGTTGTTCACCAAACTCGAAAGCCAATTCGTCGAACTTCTGATCCCGAAGAGAGTGTTGCTTGCGAAGATAATGTGAGTAGTCAATGACAAGCCTGCATAACCCTGCATAATTTTGCAATCTGCCTTCAACAACATTTCAACCACAGTATTCCGAGGAAGACCCTCTGTGCTCCTGCCAATTGTTTAACAGCTGACGCACACCTTTCCAGTTTTCTGGTCATCTGCTTCCCTCGAGCCGAAGCCTCCTAGCCGACTTCAAGTACGACCCAGACACGATATCAGACAGCTTCGAAGCATACCCAAGCGACTATCCGCCATTCGAAGATTCCCCCACATATCAGGGAGGCTCTAGATCATCGGTCCTCTATTGGCGTGGTCCGTCATCCTTGCAAGTCCGGCAAGACAGCGTCAGTAGCCTCAGTCCATACTATCCGGCTCTTGGATACACAAATAGAGATTCACCATATCCAGAACTCGACATGGCCAGAGGCAGCCGCCAAACGGGGGAGGGACTGCGGCCGTCATATCGTAGGAGAGACTCTGGAATTGAAGCAAAGCACGAGGATTCCGAAGATGATCGCTCCTTCCCATCCGAGGAAGCAACAGATGACGTCGAGCCAATGAAGCAGGAAGACTTCAAGCCGAAAGGTCAGCAATTTGATGGTATGGGCGGATTCGACGCCGCTAGCAACGTTCAGAAACGCAAGAGAAATCAACGCAAAAACCCAGAGGTTCTAGTCCAGCTGCGCGCGAATTCCGAGTCGGTCACCACCGACGAACATGTTTTTGATTCTCAATTCAACCTCCAACGAGTCCGTGATGTGTTTGACGAGTCCGACATCAGTGAGGTGGGTCATCTTGGACATAGATGAGGTTACACTCACACTAATATCGGTGTAGCAGGGCGACGAGGATGACGCCTCGACAGCCCGAGGGAAAAAAAGACAGTCGTCAAGCACGAAAATCTCTACATCAACAAAGAAACCTCGCAAGCGTCAGAACAAAAGAGCAAACACTCCGAAGCCGGCAGCCACGAAGCCAGCGCCTCGCACGAAAAGGGCTTCAGCACGGGCGGCACAAGCAGCCATTACCAAGATTCACCAGGCATATCCGATAGAGCCATCCTTTGAGGATAGCCCATCGACCTCTAGAGCCCCCTCAGCCCAAAGTGGCGTTATTTCGAACAACCAATTGTCCACCGTGCAGTCACTCTCAAATCAGGCCATCCCAGAACTTGCCAGGAGACCTTTTACTTTGTCCTCCTCAGGTGAGGGCTGGACCTCGCTGGGCGAGATATGCCGGCTTTACTTGTGGCTAACCCCTTCCTTACAGGCATCAACAGCCTTGAGGGAAGACGCGGTAGACACTCCATAAGGACGTCTAGCGGGCATATATCAGGCCAGTGCGTCATTTGCCAGTGATTTTCATGCTGCGTACATCGTGCTAACGCTATTCTCCAGTGCCGGCATGTGGCTACCTCTGAAGACTGACGATACTAATGCGCCCTTCAAGATGACAACGGCCGCCAATAGACCGTATCATTCTCCACTGCACTTTGGCAAAGAAAACGATCCAAGCGAGTTCTATGCTAGAGACCTGTCTGCTAATGGGAACCCATACTTTGCTGCACCTGAACCAAGGATTCCTGAGGCCTTCAATCCACTATATGTCCAACAGTCAGACCAGGACAGAGGTCATTTCATGCCAAGCTTCGAAGGCGTTGTCCAAGCAGACGGCGCGATTCGATCTCAGATTCACAGAAATGCTCCGTTTCCATCGATGCACCTGCCGTTACAGCACGACCGTCTTTCTCACCACAAACGTGAACCAGCATCTGATGTCCAAATCTAGAGAGACTCCGACCGTCCGGATGCTTTCATTCACATCTTACAGGACCGTTCAAAAAAGTATCAGGGCTGTTCTAAGCCCACACTGATCATGCTTATACTTCCCTTTTTGCTACTATCTTTCAACTTTCTTTGGTCACCTTTTATCTTCACAGCTGCGATCAGCATGTGGAATGGGAGAAGGCAAAATCGGCGTAGAAATTAGCGGGACCACTGCAATGGGACACGGGACGAGCAGGAGTTGTTCTTTCGCGATCGTTATTTTACATGCATACACACACTTGCTTTAGTACTGGACAAATCCTAGGCACGTCCTTTACGCTTTGTTTATGCATGTGACTTCGACGGTTGTGATTTTATGGTAATAGGATGTCACATAGCCATACGATTCTTGGTCTCTCTCCGGTGAGGTCCAACCAAGTTTAGCGAACCAATTAGAGTCGCCAAAGGGAGTGCTAGCGGATGGAAGGAGCTGGTGACACTGCCTCTTTGTGATTAACACAATGCTGATTACTAGCCATGAACTTTGAAATACGTAGTCTTCCAACACCGGCCTCTTCCCTCGGGGTGATCACTAAATGATACAGGAACTACAAGTACACAAACAATGTCGATTTGGACCCTGGGGTATCAAAGCTGCTCTACGCTAGAAATAAAATGGTCTAGACCCTCGTTTTCGCCTTCTAGGACCGCAGTGAGCAAACGCACTGTGCCCGCTAGGCGGCGCTTCTTGATCTCGTGCTCGAGCTCCTGCGACTTGCGAGCCGCCACGTCAAGGACTTTCCGCGGAATCCGGGCCAGGCGAGCGACGTTGAGGCCGTATGAGCGGTGGGCGACGCCCTCGCCGACCTCGTAAAGAAACGTAATCTCTTCGTCCACCGCCGCCGTTGCTTGGGCGTCGTCTCCGGGTTGATCGAGGGAGTCGTCATCGTGGGTATCTTGGCCATTCCTGGTGGCCGTGAAGCGCATATGTACATTTTTGCAGCGGCCGCCGAGGCCGTCTGCAACGCGCGATAGAGATTGGTAATGCGTAATGAAAAGCGTCAGGCAACCCACGTCTTGGACCATGTGCTGTAGCACGGCATCGGCAATTGCTACGCCATCGTGGGTGCTTGTGCCACGGCCAAGCTCGTCCAGAATGACAAGGGAGCGTGGAGTCGCGGTACGCAATATGCTGGATGTCTCCGACACTTCCACCATGAAGGTGCTTTCGCCGGTGAAGAGGTTGTCCCGCGCTCCCATGCGTGTGAAGATGGCATCCATCAACGTGAGAGAGAACGAATCCGCGGGCACGTACGAGCCGATCTGGGCAAGAATCACGAGCAACGCCACAGAGCGAACGAAGGAAGATTTGCCACCCATGTTAGGCCCAGTGATTAGGTGTGCCAGAGGTGCGGGTGAGGAAAGCGTAGTGGTGAAGGGAATGTAGGATGTGGCTAGTGTCTGTTCTGCTATCGGGTGTCGGCCACCAGCAATGGAGATGGTGGGCGGATCTGAAGACGGGAGCAGAATTGGCTTGCTGTAACCAGGCATCATGGCAACCTTTGATAGTGACACGAGGCAGTCCAACGTAGCCAAGGAGGAGACTGCATCGCGAAGCGGCTGGTAGTCCGCTGCAATAGCTCGGAGCAGGTCGATGAAGGCTTTGTCGCAAGCTGCAGATAATGCCTCTCTGTGTTGATCACGGTCGGCGATCATCCGGACGACCTCCGGTGTGTGAAATCGCGACAGCTTCTTCGTGCCACTGATCTTGGCCCACGATGCGGGCACCTTTTTGAGATCTGCATTGGGAACTTCAATCAAGTATTCAATGCCTGATACTGTGACGTAAGTCACTTCAGATTTCTTGCCAAGCTTCGAAGCAGCCTCGGAGCGATGGGCATCAAGCTCTTGCTCGACACAAGCAATGCCGAGTTTGTGGTTTGTGATGTCGTCTGTCTCCTCTGTTTCGCGGAAGAATGCATACTTGTCGTCTTTCCGAGCCGCTTCGGCACTAATCTTATCCAAGAACGAGATGACAGTCGGTAGGATTCGCGGGAGAGAGGCGACTGCGTCGCCGATGAGCGCCGATTTGAAGCCTGACTCCTCGGCTGACTGGACTTTGACAAACTCGGTGGATATTCTCTGTAGCGTCTGCAATACCGAGAGTAGCTCTGGTCTGGTACATTTGCCGTAATAGATGCGAATCAAGCTCCGCTCAAGGTCCGTTCTTGTGTTCCGCAGAAGGTGCTCAATTTGGTCCACTTTCCTCGTCGAGGCATTTTCGAGAAGCTCTTCAACAGCAGTGATGCGTTCCTGCAAGCTGTCTCGATCCAACAGCGGTCGACCTATCCATTTTCGTAACAGTCGCTGCCCGAACCGAGTGACGGTCTTGTCGAGCGCCCAAAACAGACTACCTTTCTCGGAAGAATCCGTAGCATTTCGGTATACCTCGAGACTCTCCAGAGTTGTGCCATTTATCAACATGTGCTGACGAGCGCTAAATGATTGGAAATATTTCGTCAAGTCGAAAATATGTTCGAGGCCGTACTCCTTAAGATGGTTGATCATGGATGACAGACAGATTGTCACAAGCTCTGGCAGCTTCAAGACCTTATCGAGCAGTGTGTTTGCCTGTGGGTTGTTGACGTTGTCCTTAAGCTTTTCTGCATAGAACTGCGTCACATGGGAGTATGCTTCTGCTGCCAGAGTCTTCGTCTTTGGCACGCGTTCTACTCTGCTGCGCTCGCCAAAGACATTCGTCGAGCTTCCTGAAAGGTGCTGTATCAATTTGTCGGATGCTTTTGTAAGATCGCCGACAATCAGGAACTCGCAGGGTGATATATGCAGCAGCCTGGTCTCAATATCGCTTCGCATGAAACCATCCTCAAAGTTATCGTATATGATGTCGCCTGTGGCTGGCTGCACGGCTAGAATTCCAACTTCGACCTTTTCGTCCGTGCCCCAGCCTTTGGCTTTGGTCTCTGTAATGCATAGCAAATAGCCAGCCGCCGGTGTTGTTGATGTGCTGGTCTGGTCCAGTTCTCCTGCCTCGTCGATGTACGTGCCTTTGGTGTAAACGTTGGTGAGCTTGCGAGTGAATGGCGCGTTCCTGTTGTCTCCGGCCTTCTTCAGTGCCGCAGTTTCAATCTGTCGCACAACACCAACTTTGTGGCCAGCGGCAACCAAACGCTTCGCATGAACGGGCAGTCGGTGGACAGGGATGCTGGCGGAGGCAAACCTGTCGAGGTGAGCTTCTGAAGAGTGCTCATCATAGCGCATTTTGCCTGGTATACAGACGATGCTGAGCTCTCGCGCAGCAATGCGAGCATCCTCGCCGAAGAACTTGAACTTGTAGCCCACCTCCACGATGAGCACGGTATCCATGTGTTTCCGTTTAATGTCGAGAAACTGGACCTCCATCGGTGTAAGCTTGCCGGTCTTTGCTCCCTTCTTCTTGGTCTTTGGTGCGGGTGTGTTCTCTTCCTCTTGGCCCTCGTCGTCTTCTTCTCCCTCGGCATTCTCGTCAACTGTTTGTTGGCGAGCCAAGCTGCCAGGCCGTCCCAGCTTTTGAACAAACTTGCGATGGAGGTCTTCTTTTCGCTTTCTCTCAAGGGCGTCATCCGCATCGTACTTGTCCTCGGAGTCCGGGTTCACCGTATCATTGCTATGAGACCCGCCAGAACTGTAGATGTAGCGTTCTGTGCGAGCACCAGGCCTGGAGGAGGACGGTGGCTGTCGGGGGCTCGGCCTGGTTGGGAGGTCTTCGATTTTGGACCTCTTTGGGCTTCGTGGCTCTGGGTGATTTCCATTGCCGGAGTCTTCCTGTAGAGGTCGTTTGTGCGGTGTATTTTGAGTATCCGGAGGCGAGGAGGGCAAATCGTCCGAGTCCTTGATGCCACTGACTGGCTTTGGGCGGGTGAAGAAGCTGGTCAGCGACTGTTGCTTCTTGTTTGATGGAGGGCCCGCCATCGCGCCGACTAGTGTCGCCTCGAATCGTCACGGGCGCGTCGAGCAGCAGTGTTGGGGCTTTAGTGTGGTGTTGGTGTTGCTTGACGTATCTTGTGATGCTTGGAGAATCGCAGAGCTGTTGGTTGGGGCCCATTGAGCTGCTGCTGCAGACGCGTCACAACGGTGGTGGAACCGCGTTGCAAGGCCCCAAAGTTCACTCGCAGCTGCAGCTGCAGCTTCGCGTAAAGTGCTTTACGGCGGACGAAAGCTTACACTGCGTCAAAACGCAATTTAGGGTGTCTAATTTATAGAATGACGCCAGTCACGATAGTGGATTAAGGTAGTCTAGATAGGAATCTACTAGTTTCAAGCATACTAGGGTGTTTGATGTATCTAAGTAATTAGCGTCGTGTACCTCTATACTAACCCTTCTCCTAGCTATAAATAATAACGCGTAAGTACTATACCTACTATAACTCCTTTAAATTATATCGCGTAATACTATAACTAGTTATATTCGATGTAGAATTTAATTCTATATTAAATGATGTTAAGAAATCCTAATTTAGCTAGGTTTTAAGGTTATTACTACTCTACTCTAGTAGTTACGAAATCCTTATAACGAACTTATATCTACTCTACTACCCTATAATATACCGTTATATCGAGAGTTTACTAATATAGATTAAAACTACTAGATTCTAGTTATTTATAACTATATATAAAGTAAATATTATAAATATACTCCGTTTCGAGCTAGTATAATCTAGTTCTATCTAGATTAATACTATTATATACGAATCTATACGAATTAACTCGGATTAATAATAGCTCGTAAGACTACTAGAAAGAGCCCTACTAAGTCTAAGGCTAAGGCTAATATAACTAGAACTAACCCTAGTTTATCCGTAATAGGCGGATCTAACTCGGTTCGTACCCGTACCCGCTCCGGTGTAATCCGTACTAGTTTAGGTCGTATCTATACTAGTAGCGATTAGTTTAACGGCGATCCGGATAAAGAGGCCTTTACTACCGCCGAGCGCGATTTAGCTAGAATTAGTATATTTTCCGTTACGGGTCTAAATCTAAACGAATTATACGAAGATAACCTAGATCTAACTAAAGCCGAGTTTAATTAAACCGTTTAGGCTATTTCTACCGTACTTAACGGTAAATCGACCTTAAGTAAGACTCTTTTATTCTAGAATAAGGTACTTATACGCCCGATTTAATTTATTCCTACCGTTACTAAGCTCGATTCGGCTTAATCTAACTAGGTTACGGCTATAGCGGCTTATATTAGCTATACTACTAAGAATTAAGAGGTTTACCGTTAATATAGTAATATAAGCTCTTCTAGCCCGTTTTAACTTTATATTAGAACTATAGCTAACTTTAATTAAGCTTATTTTAACTACTAGTACTCCGGAACTACTAACTACTACTCGTTCTATAAGTAAAACGACTCGATTCTATTAAATCCTAATAAGTACTTATAAGTATATAATAAATAAGGGTAATATAACTAAGGGTAAAGGTAAATCGACTTAAATCGAGCTAGATACCGTTAATTATCTTATAATAAACCTTACGGATTATAAATCTAGTACGCTCGAGGGTATAATTAGCTCGATTTAAGAGGAATTAGTAAGTCGTAACGATAGTACCCCTTCTAAGAAGCGTAAGTATTAATTCGACTAGATTCGAGTAAAATAGCCTATAATAACTTAGACTAACTTAATTTAGCGTTATAACTAGGATCGTATTAATTTAACTTAGTTTAGAACTTAAGTATAAGGATCTATATTAATTCCTACTAGTAATACCTAGGAACGATAGTTTACGAGTAGTTTTAAGTAGATTACGATAATTTATTATAGAATTAACATAATATAAATAGATTCTACCCGATTCGACCTAATTCGATGTAATATATAGGCCCTTATCTACTAAGTAAACTCCTTATCTAACCCCTTTAAATTCTAGAACGCCTAGAAGAACTAACTTAAATTATCTTAAATTAAGCTATTCTACTATAAATATAGCTCGTCTAAAGTTATAACTTAATAGTTATAAAGACTTTATTATCTAATCCTACTAGTCTAAGGTAACGATTTTATTACTTATTATAGCTTTATAAATAACCTTTTTTATTCGAACGTTACGAAAAACCCTCGAACGCCGCTTATAACGATAGGGAATTCCCTTAAACTAATAAAGAATAGAACGAAGTAAGGCCCTTTCTCTCTCTATTAAGAGATATTTCTTTAAGATCGGCCTATCTAATAAGGATATCTTATATTAAGTCTAGGTAGATAGCTTTACTATTATAGTACGGGGTTTAGTTAGTATCCGGAAAACACTTAATCTTTATCGTCGATTTACACCTAAGTAAGTTTAGATTAAATAGGAATAGCTTCGATCCTTCCTTATATAAGAGTAAGTAATATTAAATCTTATACGATAGATAAGGAGAGAGATCCTATATACCTACCTCTAATAGAATCGAATTAACCTTCCTCGCGATAAAATATTCTAGACTTTTACTAAATTCTATCTAAACGAAGTCGAAGTACGCCGTTAACGAATCTATCGAAAGAGAGGGGGTTAGATAATACTTAGATCGAATTATATCTAGTTAATTAATACCTATTTAAAGTTATAACTATACGGATTCGAGATCTATATAGCTATTAATACTTATTCTCGCTATATACTATAGTTCTTCTATAGGATCTCTATAATAATAGGTTAATCGGTTTTAATCTAATACCTATAGGTTATTTAGAAATAGGGCTTTATTCTACGCCGATTCCGATTAGATCGTAGTAGAGAGATAACACTTATTACTAGTATATACTTTCTCCTATATTAAGCCGTTTAACTATATTATAGTTTACCTCCTAGTCGACTACCTAATATAAAATCCGAATTATACTCGTTCCTAAGCTAAATAGCTCTTTTATTAATAGCTTAAGTTAATAGAACACTAATTTAATTTAGATATACTTAGATCTACGGGAAAAGTATATAGAACGTTAAGATCGAGAGTTAGTAGGGCTAACTTTATAAAGGACGTTTAATCTTCTAGCGCGAATACTTTAGCTATCTTACTATAGAAGGTTTATTCGATTCGGAATCCCTTCTAGACCGGGTTATATTACTCTTTATCTATATACTAATTATTAGATCTAAGTTTATCTAGTTTATTTAGGTTTAGAATATATATTAGATCCGAAAGTAACTAAGCCGTAAATATATTATTCCTAGTAAGCCCTAGAGTCTCTTTCTTAACCCTAAGAGGATAGGCGTAGAGAATTTTAAGCTCCTACTTAATCTTAATCTTCATTAGAAGCTCTTAGACCTAGTAGATCTTAATAGTTTTAATCCTAATTAATATCTTCCTTAACTAATAATAGAGGTTTACTAGGCTATTCTCGATCGAAACGGTAGACTTCTAACTTAAATCTTACTAGAGCTTATTAACTAGCCTTTTATCCGTTAGTACTAGTATCTCTAAGAAGAGCTTTAAGTTTAGATTAATACTAAATAATCTCTAGTTATCTCCCTTCTCCCCTATCTAATAGGAAACATTAATTACCTTTAGGATCTACTATAATAGTATAATATTAAGTTATAAGAGGATTAGGTTAATATTATTCTAGAAGCTTTAGACTTTAAAATAGATAAAGATATTAAGCTTAATAGCGAATTAGATTAAATTTTACTTAAAACTACTTATTATAGACCTTTTTTAGCTATTTCTAGTACGGCTCTAGAGAGTTAAGGGCGGTCTAAGATGTACCTACTTTAACTATATAGCCCTAGATTCCTCCTCTTTAACCTAGGGTATCTCCTCCTTAACCTAGGGCTCCTCTTCCTTAATCTAGGACTTCTCGTTCTTAATCTAGGGCTCCTCCTCCTACTTTAATCCCTAACTAAGTAGAATATTACTATTATTAAGCTAATTACTATTACTTATCCCTATTTCTTACTTAATATCTTTATCTTAAGTAGTATTAGCCTAAACTAGTAGATTATTATTAAACGTAAGGGTCTCTTTAAGTTTAGTATAGTCTTAGCTAGAAAGGCGGAAAGGTTAAGGGGAGAGGGATCGAGTTAATAGGGTTAGGGTACTATTCGTTTTAGCCTTTTTCGTAATCCGTTACTTCTTAATAGTTACGTTTTAAGTAGAAGGAGTAGGGATTACTATCGAATAAAGGAGATTTAAGTAGAAGTTATTATCCCCCTTCCGATCTAAGCTAGAGTAATCTCGAATCTATACGATTATTATTATACTTACGCTATTAAGGCTAAGATAAATAACCTTTAGGTAGGTTAAAGGAGGGATTAGAGTAATAAACTTCTATACCTTTTCTCGAAGGTTAGGGGTAATCTTATAGGTATTAAAGAGGAACTAGATAAGAGTATTATAATTCTCCTATCTCTTATTAGTAATAAGTCGTTTCGGGCTAGAGACGTAGTATTAATAAAGGATTATATAGATTAAGCTCGGTTTACTATAAATAACCTCTTCGTAGTACTTTATAAAGTAGAGTTTAATCCCGATCGAGTAGGTTATCTACGCTTTCCGTTATTTCGTCTTAGAAATACTCTATTCCCGATAGGTCTTTACTATCTTCGAGGAAAGATAAAAGTTACTTATTATTAGCTAGTAGAGGCTTAGCCCTAGGACTAAAAGACCTTTAATATTTACGTTTCGATCGGTCTAATGTTAGGTAGGGGTTAAATCGGGGATAATTTAGCTTAAATCTTATTAGGAAGGTACCGAACGAGGTAGTAAATTTATAAGATCGATATATTTAGGAGTTAGTAAGGTTAGTAAAAGTAAATTATAATTAGGGTAGAACTTCTAAGTAGGATTAAGTAACTTAATAGTAGAATAAGGCCGCCTAGATTATAGGTAGAATCGTATAGATACTATCTAGGCGGTTCTAGGATAATGTTAAAACGGATAGATTCGACTAGAATTAAATTATTTCGTAGGCGTACTTTAAATAAGCGTTAAAATCCCATTTAGTACATAATTAGATTGCGACTATATAAGATGGATTAAAAGGGTTTTATGTACTTAACCTATGTCGCTAAAACGTAGGATGGGGTAGGCGTAAAACCCAAATTGCGTTTTGACGCAGTGTCAGCTTTCGTCCGCCGTAGTGCTTTGCGTCTTGGCGCACGGCCTCCACCTTGTAACTTCCAGGTTTATTTGAACGTTGCCCGTCACCTTTGCGCAACTTTAGCAACGCTGCTCATTACGCGAGCACAATAATGCATCATACTAGTGTGCCAACCAGCGGAAGAAGTGCTACAGCCATGTTCCAGGACAATACTGGTATCCCAGTTATTAGGCACTCCAGCTGGGCTTATGCAGAGTCCTTTGAGAAAAGCCCAGAGCATTCGCGGCGGGATGCGTACTTGGCGTAGCTGACAATGCCGTGCCGGTCGAACTTTACGCGGACCTCGTTTTTGGGGCAAATCGGTGCCTCAGCTTCTGATCCGGACAAATGTGGCTTCGAGACATGCGCCACATTGCCGATAATCTTACGAGAGCCTCGCTACTGGGCGCAGCTGGATCCGATTCGTCCCCAGGCGGTATGTACTTTGGATCAGTGTCCCAAGTGATACTCGACCGGGTCGCGGATGAGATCGATCTGTGTGAAATGTAACACAGCAGACCCAAGCTGCCGGGTCGGAGCTCTGGCGCCCACCTTGCGATTGGGAGACTTGCTGTCGATTTTCATCGCGCCGCTATGTTGTGGCTGTTGTGTGACAGCACTTATTGGTCGTACCCGATCAAGGTTGACTCTGGAAAATGCGACATCACAGCCCTCCCGTGGCTGATGTGATAGTGTCGAGTCCAGCTGAATTGTACCACATTCCCGAGTGAGCTTACCTCTCTTTCATCGTTTCCAGCTGGTAAGCCGTGTTATCATAACAACGAACTACGTAAATATATTACGATACGGTCACGTCCAAAGAAGATCTTCGCAAACAACATCCAGCTTGGCACCTTAACTTCTCGGTTCCCTCTTTCACCATATCAACATTTGCTACTCACCTGCAATGGCGATTTTGAAGTTCTTAGCTCTAGCCATATGCTGCGTTGCCGCACCGGCTTCTGCCAGCAGCTTGTTCTTAGACGACAGATATCCTGACATATTAGAAAACAACTACGTCGTGGTCTTGCACCCGCAAACAAGCAAAGATTATACGACGCAACATCTTCACTCCATAACAAGCATCATGGGGAAACGACCAAGTCACATGCGCGGGGTAACCCAACAGTTCCGCCTGGAGCAAGACTTCGCCGCGTACAGCATTGAATGCGACAAGACAACCATCCAGGAACTACGAACTTCGGCTTTGGTAAGCTTCTAGGTGTAGCCTTTCATGCCGATACTAAAGGTTGAGAGAGCCATTACGTCCCATTAGATTGTGATACTCATATTTGAAACTGTCAGGTTAAGTACATTGTCCAAGACCAGCGTGTCAGCAGCCAAGCAGTGATCACCCAAAAACGACAACCCCGGGGTCCCTTGGGTCCCCAGGAGTCGACATACATGCCAGTTACTTTTCCACGCAGAGAAGTACAACAGAGCAGGAATTGGGGGTTAGGCAGGCTTTCGTCCCGCCAGCCTGGCAGTCCCGACTACGTCTTTCAGAAAGCTCCACGAACGCGAGCATATGTGCTGGACACAGGCATTCGGATCAGTCACAAGGTTATAACACCTATCGCTTTCTAGAAACTCTACCATCCTCAGTCTTTTGTCTGTACTCGATTGCTGATCGACTGTGTGACAAAACATAGGAGTTTAACGGCCGCGCAGTCTGGGGTGCCAACTTTGTACAAGGAGCACCGGTAGGTCTACTTTGAGGTCTATTCTCTTCACAGGCTACGTTGGTTGGATGTAAATCAATACGTCTTCCGATTATCAAACTCATAAAGCTCTTTGGATCTAGGATATAGATGACAATGGTCACGGCACGCACGTTGCAGGCATTATCGCGGGAGAGACGGTCGGTGTGGACAGCACCACAGTACCGGTAGCAGTCAAGGTTCTAGATGCCAACTCTACTGGGACGTGGTCAAGTGTGATTGCCGGTGTGAACTGGGGTCAGTATTCAATTCCTCCCCCACCGCCGACAGGATCGTCGTATTACCCCTCTGCAGCATACTGACATGACGAGCACAGCTGTGAAGGACGCCCGGGACAGCAACGCCCTTTACCGCTCCGTCCTCAGCATCTCTATAGGCGGCCCCAAGTTCCAGCCGCTCGAAGATGCCCTACAGGCCGCGATACAATCCGGCATGACCGTTGTCGCCGCGGCCTCCAACTTTGGGCGCGACGGGTGCGACTACACTCCCGCTGGGGTTCCCGGGGCAATCACCGTTGCAGCAATCGACAGGGCCGATACACGGCCTGTGTGGAGCAACTATGGTCCATGCGTGGACATGTTCGCCCCGGGAACAGACATTGTGAGTGCCGGGAAGGAAGGCGACGCGAGCTACGGGGTTCAAAGCGGGACGAGCATGGCGTGTCCCTTTGTCAGCGGACTTGTCACGTATCTCATGTCCCGCGAGGGCCTCCAGGGGCCTGTGAATATTGCAGAACGGATCAAGGCTTTGGCTACCAAGGGCCGCGTTGTCAATGCTAATGGGAGCCCTAACCTCGTTGTGTTTAATGGCAACCCAGCGGGGCGGTGAATTCAGAGGAGAAGGAGTCGGAGAACACGGGTCAGTAATAGGGCACGGCCTGATGCTTGGAGTTGAATTGCCACGTCGTTGCCCGCTTGGGATATCTGTTGGCCTATAAGACTTTGGATTGCTCAAGTGTACCCTTCTTGGGAACCAGTCTAGCCGGATCGACTGCACGTCTCAACTCCCTCTTGCGAGACTATTTATTACCGGTAGTTGCAAAATTTGCTCAGCTCAGTAGACCTGTTCGGTCAAGCACGCTAACATAGAACTTCAATTATTTCCTTAGATCTTTTCCCACAAGCACAGATTTGCCATTTCGCTCGACTAGAAAAATCCAAGAAAAAGAAAAACAGTAACACTGACATATCTACAGTGAGAACCATAGCTAGCACTAACACGATCCGCAGGCAAGTTGTTGACTACGCTAAGGAAGTGAAATGGCGGTCGGCTTGTGTCGCAAAGGTCGGTGTCTCGAGTCACTACCAACACGCCAGGGGGTGCTGCAAGCACTGCAAGCGCTGCAGCCCAAAGCTTGGACGCTAGAGGAAGACGTCACAAATTCGCATTGTGACAGGTGATGCACTCACAACAAAGCAGGCGATCTGGAAGGATCATTGTCCTCTTAAGCATCGCAACTCGCGCTGGCTCGTCGCATCCTCCACGCGCACACTGTCGCGCACACCGTCGCGCAACATCAATCTTCCTGGCAGCGCGGGTTTTTGCAGCCGCCCGACATGAACATACACCACTAAGGCCCGTTCCAATACAACACGCCTCCCGCAGGAGCTTGACTGCTTCACCATGCGGAACGACTCGACCAAGCCAGACCTGCCCGACTACTGCAATGGCGAAATTGCTGCCGGGCCAAGCAGCAACGATACATATGTCCAGCTCGCTATTTCCTTAATGCTAGGCGTCTCCGCATTCATTGCCTTTTGCGTGAGTCTGAACCGCCGCTTCTATACCGCCTCTTCCACTAGGCCAAGCTGACATTTTCTCCCTCGACAGATCATCCGCCCGCGATGGAAGACTCTCTACTCTGCGCGAAAACGTCGGCTCGATCCTCACATCAAACTCCCGGCGCTCCCCGACACGTTGTTCGGATGGATTCCAGCTCTGTACCGTATCACAGATGACCAGGTACTGGCGTCGGCCGGTCTGGACGCATTCGTCTTTCTGTCTTTTTTCAAGATGGCGATGCGCCTCTTTGCGACGATGCTTTTTTTCGCCGTGACTGTCCTCCTGCCAATCCACTACTTGTACGACCAGACCGTCCCGATTTTGAGGCCTCCGAAAGACCCGAGCAACTCGACGCTGGCTCTCAGCATCAATAATTACGATTTTATCGCAACCTCCGATCCAACAAACCCGTTTGCTGCGTGGGACGACGACGACAACTCAGACACAACTTGGAACTGGAGCTACCTCTGGGCGTACCTTGTCTTTACATGGTTCTTCTCGGGACTGACGTTGTACTTTATGAACGCGGAGACTGTCAAAGTAATAAAAATACGGCAGGACTACCTGGGCACCCAGCGAACCATTACCGATCGCACTTTCCGTCTCGTCGGCATTCCAGAAGACCTCCGGAACGAGAGCAAAGTTAAGGAGTTCGTCGAGAATCTGGAGATTGGACACGTTCAGTCGGTGACGCTATGCCGCGACTGGTCAGAAATTGACGGCTTGATGGTCGACCGACAGTCCACGCTGTGCAAGCTTGAGGAGGCTTGGACGGTCTACCGCTCCAGACAAGACACTCTCCCCCACCTGCAGTCCGCACGTGTTTCCGGGCCGATCCAGTCTGATAGACCGCAAGCTGACGAGGAAGCACGCGAGTCTGATGGGCTGCTCGCCGGTCATGGTGTTGAGTCCCTAATCGGCAGACCGACGGTCCGTGTTCGTTTTGGCTTCCTCCAGCTCCGGAGTCGCGTCACAGATGCGCTAGACTATTACGAAGAAAAGCTCCGCCGCCTTGATGAAAAAATCCTGGGGGCACGAAAGAAGGAATACCAGCCCACAAACACAGCCTTTATCACGATGAGTTCGACCGCCGCATGCCAGATGGCAGTGCAGGCGCTCATGGATCCACGGCCCGGACAACTGCTTGCAAAGCCTGCCCCTGCTCCTCAGGATGTCGTGTGGAAGAATACGTATGCTCCTCGGTACAAACGCAAGCTGAAGTCATGGTCGATCACCGTCTTCATCTCAGTTCTCTCTGTCGTCTGGCTCGCACCGGTCGCGCTGCTTGCGCAGTTGATCACCATTTGCAATCTGCATGAAGTTGCCCCTGGATTGGCCGACTCGCTCCAGAAGCAGGCCCTCATGAAAGCTCTGGTACAGACCGGCATACCCACTCTCATCATCTCCTTGTTCAATATTCTCGTGCCATATCTCTATGACCTCCTGTCGAATCATCAAGGCATGATCTCACAGGGCGACGTTGAGCTTTCTGTTGTGTCCAAAAACTTCTTTTTCGTCTTCTTCAATATTTTCGTGGTCTATGCCATATCTGGAAGTGCTGCGCTTTCCAACTTCTGGGAGAAACTACGCAACTCGTTTAACGACACACAAGGACTTGCACGAGCGCTAGCCACTGGCATCAAGAAACTCAACAACTTCTATTTCAACTTCATCATGCTGCAGGGTATCGGTCTTCTCCCTTTCAAGCTCCTGCAATTCGGCAGCGTGGCGCTGTACCCGATCTTGCGCATGGGCTCAAAAACGCCCAGAGACTTTTCGGAACTTGACGTGCCTGCTCTCTTCCAGTACGGCTTCTACCTCCCTACGGCACTGCTTGTTTTCATCTTGTGCTTGGTCTACAGCATCTTACCCGGCGCATACCTCGTTCTTGGGCTCGGCACACTCTACTTTGCACTTGGTCACTTTATCTTCAAGTACCAGGTCCTATACTCTATGGATCAGCCTCAGCATGCGACTGGGCGAGCGTGGACAATGATCTGCGAAAGGATCATTCTGGGACTGGCAGTGTTCCAGGTGACGATGATCGGCATCCTGCTCCTACAGTCTGCGTTCTTTGCTGGCGGCCTCATTGCGCCACTTCTTGCGATTACCTTTTGGTACTTGGGGTACTTCCGCGAACGTTTCACGCCTCTGTGCCGGCTCATCGCTCTGCGGAGTATCAAAAGGGACACTGACCCTGGAACGAGCAGTCACCCGGATCATGGCGAGGAGTCGGGTAACCGCGAGATGCGGTTGACGCGTAGGATGAGCACAGTCGACGAGAACAGGGAAAAGGGAATGCGATATATGAACCCAAGTCTCTTTGCACGGCTCGAACAGCCGTGGATCTACCGGGATCCTCCGCCCACGCTCACCCCTCGGGAGTCGGCCCTGAGCTCGTCGGACGTTGGTCTAGGCCTAGAGCCTGAGAATGGCGGCCCGCAAGAAAATGGGGGCTCGGAGACACGGAACCCTCCTGCGTTGTATAGAGATGAGAGCGAGACGAGCTCCTTTAGTCTGGGCGATACTCATATCTGGGGGAGAGAGGACGGGCCAGAGGGTGTATAGGGTCATGCTATGAACAAATGAGAGACGAGGTAAGACGGTGCTCGCATATATATCATTAGACCGTCTATTCTTGAGCAGTATATTTGATCCATATCTCCATTCACCTGCTTTATGTTTGATCACTTATGCAATAAAGTGCCATTAAAAATTCATCTGCGCTCTCTCTGACGGAGTGGATCCACCCAACGTGCAGGAGCCCAAGCAACCCAAAGTCTCGATGCTCTCGACGACAAACCTGTAACCTCACAGCCCTCGCTGTTACTCTCTCAAGCGACCTCTTGGTACAACGACTTACTTACTGAGAGTTAGAGCAACTCTCAGAGCCAAACAAGGGCTCTCGAAGTCAACTGCCTGCTAAGTCCTGGGGTGCGCGCTCCGTGGTCAAGAGGCTGTCGCATACACACACACAAAGCACACTCTCTTCTCAGGCATTATTCTGGCTGCAGTATTCACAGCGGAAACCACATAAGCGCACCGTATTCTGGCCGGCCCGACATGAGTTCCCGCAACAGCGATCCTGCTGCCAACCCAGCGCATGTCGCGGCCGCACTCCTCGCGCGCAGCAATAGGGATCTGGTGCTGGTCTCGTGCCGCAAGATACAGACGCTCTGGGCCGGGTACGGTTTCATCTGCGAGGTCAAGGCCGCCGCCGCCGCCACCGCGGGGTCGGATCGGAAGGAGGAGGTTCCGCTGATCTTGAAGCTGATATCGCCGCCCCCACCAGCCACACCTGGCTCGGCGGGTAGCGAGGACGAAGGCCACCTGAGGAAGATGCTCAGCTACGAAGTTGAGCGGTATTTTTACAGCGCCGTCGCGCCAGCCTTGCGCCTGCGGACGGGCGGGAGGGTCGCGGTCGCCGAGTGCCTGGCCACCACTGCGACGGCCATGACGACGAGTACGACTACGACAAATCCCCAGAGAGGTGAAGCAGGAGGAGGCGAGATGAAGGAGGAAGGAAAAGGGGATGGAGTCCAGGATCCCGCGCTGGATGGAGTGCTCGCGATCCTCATGACGGACCTGCGCGTCGAGTTCCCCGTCTCGGGAGAGAAGAGGTCCGAGCTGACAGAGCGGCAGGTGCTTGCCGCCATCTGCTGGCTCGCGGGGTTCCACGGCAGCACGTGGGCGCGGTCGGGCGCGGAGATGCTTGAAGAGCTGGTGCTGCCGCCGCTTAGAGAGGCGGAGAGGAGGCAGCAGAGGAGACAGCAGCAGCAGCGACGAAATGAGGGGCGGGCGACACTGGCTGAGACGGCTATCGGTAACAAGCTCTGGCTCAATGGCGGGTACACGTACCTAGAGACACGGCGGAAAGAGTTCTCCAGCCTGCTGGACCAGCTCGGCGGCAACAATGGCGATGACAGCGATGACGGGGACGAGTGGGCCAAGGTGCTGTGCCGCCCGCTCCTCCTAGAACCATCACCACGAGGGACAGCAGCAGCAGCAAAAACAACAACAACAACAACAACAACAACAGTGCCCAACGTAGCCGAGATGGTCGCGGCGGTGCTCGCCCCGCGCGGCAACCGGGACTACGAAACGCTCATCCACGGTGACGTGAAATCCGAAAACCTCTTCACGACGGCAGACCATGACCGAGTCGCGTTCTTTGACTTCCAGTACGTCGGCCTGGGCCTGGGGGCGTGCGACCTTGCGAAGCTTTTCACGTGCTCTGTGCCGCTGCGCCTGCTCGTCGGCGCGGCGGACGCGAGACAGGCGAGAAGTCTGGTTGAGCACGAGCTGGGGATGGGAAAAGGGGAGGAGGCGCTGCTGAGGAGTTATCACGCGTCACTACTGACTGTAGAAACCGCGGAGAACGAGGGCGGAGTGAAGACAGCGCAAGGGACGCCGCAGAAGAGAAAGTATGACTGGGAGCTCTTTGTGAGGCACTGGGAGACGGCGCTCGTGGACTGGCACCGATTCCAGGTATCCTGGGGCCAGTGGGGGAACGTCGACTGGCTCGAGGCGAGGGTGCGGGCGATACTGAGGGACGGAGGGTGGAGGGCGTGGCTGCAGGAGGCATATGATGAATGTGCTGCAGGGTCGACAACATAATGGACTCTTAAAAATAAGCAAGCCACCGTCCAGGAATCAGCCACCATCTGCAACACAAATCCAAGCTTAATGCTAAAGTGCGCGCCCCAAGGCATTGACTGACCTTGAACTAGATCTTGGCAAGGCATCTAGACTATTCAGGACAGGTTTGCAGCAGCTCAGCTTGGCACAATGCACAATGTCTTCTTGCTTCTTTTCTAGGTTCTGGGCTTTTCCCCCTTCTTTCCCATGACACATGCTCTACTTCTAGCTAGCCTCTTGCGGGGACTTGTTTCCGAGTTAATGAAGGGTGTTGGGACGACCTTTGAGGATGGATTAGTCGGACATCATGATTGCTCAGGCACTGCCAAGAACACACCTTCATTGTCATTATCATGGGGGAAATAGATACCGTCTGCGGTTGATGTCATACCTAGACACATCGCTGCTTACTAACAGTACGCAAACTTTTATAACGTCCGTTTTGAAGCTGGCCAGTCAAAATATCAATAGCTTCGTGGCGTCAAACCACGCTCGTTTCCATTCGGAATTTTCCCATTTCGGTCATTTCGAGCGCAGCACTGTAGCTCTAATTCGCACATGTCTTCGCACTCTGTCATACTAGTTACAGGTCTAATCTAGAGTATAGTCAAGTAACTAGCTATTGATATAGTCAATTGCGTAGAGATTCAACATGTTTTAGCGTCAGATATACTCGGTCTGTTAAAGGTCTACGCAAGAGTTGTCGGTCTCTGTTAAGCAGACCTCGTCTGCTTTCTATATATGTCTGTCTTAGATCATGAGTTAGATTTTTCTATCAGGTGAGTCCCCCCTCCTGGCGCGCAATGTTTGCGGTTTGCCATTGTGTAGCTAGAGGCGGGAAAAACCTGATGCGTCAGATCCATACTACCTTTCCTAACCGGATGTCCGTATGGCTTGTGTGTCTCGTTATCAGAATCGTTCCTCCAAGAGACCAGCTAGCCTCTGAAATGTAGGGCAAACCCAGTCAGAGTCCACAGTCCCGAAATAAAGCGACCAGCGGTCAAAAAACGTGCCAAACGATGGCCAGTTCTGCATGCCATAAGCAGGCCCCTCAATTGCACCCTTTTCTGTGTTACGTCGTGCAACATGCATAAGCGGACAGAACTGATCGTTACCTCGTGCCAATGTTTCACACTCCAAACACTGTGGTTATGCTGATTGCGGACCTAACCTCAACCTCTGCTCTCTAAATCTCTTTATTTCGGTTTGTACTGCTGTTGGCTTCAGCTCGGTGTACCCAAAGACTCCATTGCTCGCCGCAAGAGTTAACCCCAAGCTCGGGCAAAAGTGAATTTCATTCTCGAGATTTTGAACGCTCTCGTTAAGCATTAGGTACTTCACGAAGCAGATTTGAAAACAGGCATTTTTTGTGTTATACTTTCGTTCGTCTATTTAGCTCTCATAGTTCCTTTCCTCATTCCTTTGATGCTTTTCGGTTTCCCCGGGGAGCAAAACACACTCGAATGTCTTTCGAAAGCCGTCGGAAGCATGTCTCCCCCACGCTCCTCTGTCCGAAACGGGGAAGTCAAATATCCCAAAAAGGCATTTGCTTCCACAAGTAGATATAGCGAAAAAACTCAAACCATACGCTATGCATTCGTAAATCCGTGCAAATCGCCCAATTATTAACGATCCTGCAAAGTCTTCTGGCGGGTGTGGCCGGAGACTCAATTTTACACAAATCAGCGTTTATTTTGCTCCCACCGGCTGTCCCCTCACGCCAATAAGCCTCTTGGCAAAGTACCTTGGACGATTCGCTCTTTGTTCCCTTCCAGATCGGCCTGTAATTGATCTCTGAACGCCGTTGCCTTTGGAGTACATAGCGGACTGTCAAATAATCTACAGGCAATTACGAAAAAATCGCATGATAGCGTTGTAATGAGCTGTAGGGTCGATCAGTTTAGTAGCGCTACAAAATGCAGAGCCAAAATAGGGACGGACCCCCACAGCTTATTTGTCATGCAAAATCCATCTATCTTTGGGTTACATCATTCTGTTTGTGAATGACGCTGTGTCGGAAAGCAGTGACGGATATGTAGTAGTGTGTGTAGTATCCTGTTTTGATACTGCCGCTTTTCGAGTGCATGACGCACAAGTTTACAATGCCTGACATAGACAGACGGAAAGAGGAGAGAGGAGATGGAGCCAAGTAGTATCTTGCATGCAGGGGCTGCGAAATGGAGGCTATGCGAGCCCGGAAGTCTAGTGCATGCACGTTGACATGCAATGCAGTTGCCGTTCCATTTTGGAGAGCGTTGAGGGGTCGCGGATGCACGATGGTGCAGCGCGTTGCACGTCAAAGCTGCATGATACGAGCATGGGTGTTTCGCTTAGCTTCCAACAGCAGGGGAAGAGGGTGTCGAGAGGGCACACCCAGAGTGCCGCTGCATGTGACGCATCTGACACTTTCACCATCTTGGATGGAGGGTTGTGTCAGATTCCAAAGCATCGATCAGGTATTCGATGACATGCCCTATGCCCAAGAGGGTCATGTAAGATGACTTGACGACTGACGACTCTTGTCGCAAGGCCTTTGTGATAACCAATGTGATTAGGCTTTCCCTCGACCTTGTGGCGTCGTGCTCGAGGATGACTGTGTCTGGTGCAGCCTGACTGATCATTGTATTGATCCCTGGCAAGACCTGGCTTGGACCCGAGCGTTTGGCGAACCCCTGCTGCACGAGCTGCAATCATGTCAGTTTTCAAGACCGTGTGGCTGGCAAGTCGCTGAGACTGGATAAGCTGCAGAACATTGGATAGACCAATCGTGCGAGGAAGCCAAGCCGGTGCTACACTCTCCAATTCATGGTCTCCGGGGGTAATTCCGAGAGCCTTGCACGAATCACCATTTCGACCGTCGGCAGAGACCCCCGACTTGCGTCATGATCTTCATCAAAATGAAGACGTTCGGAACATCCGTAGCAGAAACAACTGTGAATATTTGCCTCGGCAAGTCAACGTCTTCTATAAGTGCAGCAAGCATCATTCTGCAATTTCCTGGAGAAGTGACTTACTGAATGAAAGAAGAGGCAGGATTTTACTACAACCACCAACTTTGGAATCACGTCGCGTCCTGTCTGACATGGGAGGGCGACGAAGCGTGGTGGTCGCGGCGGGATACAAGGCCGTGCCGAGGCTAGATCTCCACCTGCAATTGCCAAGAGGTATGCCAACCAACGGATTGTGAGGCAAGATAGCAGCCCTGAGTGTTTGGGGTGACTGCAAGCGAGTAATATCGGTCCTGTGTCAAAAAAATCAGTACATGCCATCAACTGCTGGAAGTTCTGACATCAGCTAGCGGCTAATCTGACCAAAAGTCTGGCACACAGTAGCTTAGCCAAGCACCACATTTCTGTCTCAGTATGCACACTCGACGCGGGTATCAAATTGCTGTGTGCATTGCAGTGATTCGTAATACGACGCACCTTGCAGCACACCATTGCGGCAGCCTCATTGGTACCGAGTCGCGGCTGCACACCACTGCTGGAGGGGCTGTCATGTTGAAAATTTGATCATTATCCCTAGACAGTGCTCGTCACACGGTACCCGGCGTCTTGGGTGCATGGAGAGTAGGAGGTGACTGTGCTTGGATGCAGCTAGAGTGACTTCCTAGTCGTGGCTTGCGGCTTGATGACGAGTCCCTCGCTCGCGGCTTCCTGGGATACTTCCGAGTCCCGTGACCAGTCGTCCATGCGAGGTCCTGACCAGTGCCCCGGGCTAGGCATGGATCGGGAGTTGGTCGGAAGTGATCCGCCACCAACATCGAAACTTTGTCTCCAGATGGGCGCAAGGCGGCTCCAACAGGGAAGGGACTGAATGAGGGCCTCTGGCTGAAGGTTCTCGAGTACGCGGGCCGAGTACAATCGTCGGCAGGGTCTTGAAGTTCCGAGGGCGGGGCCAGCTACACTGTGCGCCACACATTGTCGTGATGGATGGGGTGTGCATCTACACAGACCAGGGTTGAACGCCATCTGAGAGGGGCTGCCAAAAGAGCTCGCAACCATGATCGTGCATGGAGGAGATGCAGGTCCATGGGAATGAGGAAAAGCGCCAGCCGCAGAATGGAGAGCCGTCAAGGATCAGCGGTAGCTTGCCTGTCGGTGCTCCTCGAGGCTGCGCTAGTGTCCGCCAAAATACCCTTTGCGAATCTTGAAATGTATTCGTGCTCCGTCCTCCATGGAAATCCACGTCTTGACCCACCAGTATGCGGCGAGGCGTGGGTAGTAGTGGGTGGCCGTAAGCACGCCAGCCAACCTCTCTTGCTGATCCGTAGCCCGTGGATCCGAGAACAATCCGGGCGAGGGAGAATCCAGGATTTTTTGAGTACCGCAAATAGCCGATCAAGATTACTCGTCTAAGCCGGATCTGTGTTTGTGTGTCGGCCACGTATGCCTTGTGACGCCTTGAAGCCTCTTGGCGATGGTGGGCACAAGCAACGTTGGCCAGCCGACATCGCAAACTGCCGTCAGATGGCATTTCTGTCGGATGGACAAGCGAGGTTTAGTCATGCTTTGTCCTCTTATACGCCCTGCTTGGATGTGGAGAGCAGGTAGGCGGGCAGGTTGGCAGGCAGGGACGGCCGCTAGCAGCATTAGACAGCGCATATGCAAGTAATTCCGCGTTACCTCCCTGCTGATTGGGCGGCGTAAGCACTTCCATGGTCAGGGTTCCGAGCAAATGTGCGGCGGAGGCGTAGCAGTCGTGTTGTCGCTCAAGGGCACGGGGGGTGGGCCAAGCTGGACAGCTCGATCGTCACAGGAGGGCACCGAGACTTGTCGAACGACCTTCAGAGGGCACGATGCACAATGCATTGCGCATTCATGTTCGAGTCTGGAAACCGCAGAGGAGGAGATCAAGAGGCCGGCCTGCTGAAACCAGAGATCCAGCTGACGCAACAAGGCAGCTCGAGGGAGCACTGAAGAATTGGTTCAGAGCTGCCCAGGTGGCATGTTTGGCCCCACGAGCATGCAACAGACGCAGGGCGCCACGCTCGCGCCTGCCAGCTCAACTGCCCTGTCACCCCTCGTCTGTGCTCTGCGCCTTCCAAGGTCAAGCGTGTGCAACGGTTTCAACTGGCACTACTTGCAAGAGGATCGACCTCGCTCTTTGAGACTCGAGTCTGCTACAATCTTTAAAGATTGATTGCATGCAGCCGCATCTCCACCACAGTTCGCAACGTCACACAAGCCAGCTTATCAAGGGTTACGGCCAAGGCCTGTGGGTACGCGACTTTAGTTGTGTCGGGGCATTCTTCATCATTGCTCGATATTGGCACCGCCGCTCTCCCGTCTACAAGTACACATCGCGAATGCAGAGTACGTCACACCACCCATCATCTCTAACCCCCGCGAAAAGAGCTGGAGGTTGGAGGGATGGGGAGGACGCGACATGATTCATGCATCCGCGATCGTGCTTGTGGGGGCTCATTACGCTCGCACTTTGCTCATCAGGTTGTCGTGTCCACACTTTTCCCCTCACGCCGCGTTTATGGCGTGTGTGATGCAGAGGGGCCCTCTGTGCGACGATGGGGCCACAATCGTTTGCTGCTCGGCGTTTTGTTCCACTCCGGCTGCTACAGCGTCCGGGAACAAGGACAAACCAACAAAACATTCCAGACAGCCCCGAGCACTGCACAATGCATTGTCGTGCACAGGTGGAGAACCTACCAACCCCTCACAAACCATAGAGACACCGAGAGAGGGAGAGAGGGGAAGAGCGAAAGAGAGCGAGAGAGTGTGTGTATGTGTGTGCGTGTGTGTGTGCTGCGTGTGTATCGTATGCGCGAGAGAAAACGCCTTCTATTTTTGCTGTAGTCACTTACATGGTCTCGTCACTCGCGCCGTCGTCCGTCTCGCGCACGAGCTAGTGCCGCAAAAACGTGACAACATATGATCCGCGTAGCCTTGCATAATGACACGGGACGAGGGCGGCTGCGGCCGCGGCCGCGGCTCGAGTCATACGTGTGACAGCAAAGGAAAAAAACGACAACGAAGTGATCAGCGACTTCATCTGCCCATCTTCCTCCTCTAGCACGTCACGCTCAGCATCATTGGACTCCTTTGACGCAGGGCTTCCTTGCACGGCGCATCTCGGTGACCACTGTGAGTGGTGATGGATCGTGGCGGCAAGAGTCAACAACAGATGCCGGCATTCCGCGCCCGCCAACCGCTGCCACGACTCACCCACCCAGGCTCGAAATATGCGGTTCCATGTCACATTGCGGTGACAACGACGCCATTGAAACACGCACCGCCCACTGAGGGCTGCATTCGTGCCCCTCATATCCCCTTTGCCCCTCACAATAGGGGACAAGGAAAACAGAGCGCTCGCGTTTGCTCCTGAGCCGAGTGCAGCAATACTGTTGTCAACCTTCTCGTTGTCTCCATCGCCCCCCACTTTGTCGAGTTGTGCAAAACTATAGATCCCGCTCACCAGGAAGGGAACCCGCCACGACAGCCGACAGAATAAACCGGACACGGTCCTGTTCCTGCCTTGTTGCCTCGCAGTGTCTTCGTGTAGGTGCCTGTTTAACTTAATCGCTCGCCTCGATGCAAGGAGAGCAACAGAGAAAGAAGGAGTCCATCAACTTTTTTTTTTACGTCCCTGCTATGAGTAACCCCCCACCTTTGCGGCACATCCGCATCTGGACAAATCTTGGAGTACAAAATGCTTCGGAGGGACAACAACAAAGGTGGTGCTGGTTATCAAAGCTTTTGATCACGCCTGTAAGACAATATTGGAGGGCATATTAACAATAAGTAAATTCGCTTTTTGCTGGTCGTGGAAAATTAAGTACTCAAACACAGGCGGCTCTATGTAGCCGCGAAATTTCAGATGAAGACTCTGGGAGAATCTATCCGTCTCCTCTCCTTCTTACTGATCTCTTCGTTGTATCGTCTATTCGTGCCAAGGTGACTTGGGGTACTCCGTTATCATTACCCTTCCGTGCCTTTGCCCGTGTTGGCTCTTCCAGCAAGGATGAGCCCCAACTGGTGGATCCCGTCGGGTCAGGATATGTTGTCCACCAATTGTCCACGCGCTAAAACAGCACCAGAGGCTGAGCTATTATTCTCTCGAGCGGACGCTCGCTCTAAATCATAGGCGGCAGGGTTTCGCGGCCTTGTGCAAGCGACATCTTTTGGAAGCCTGCGACAGTCGCGATCTGTGGCATCTCTTTTATAATCAGCTCTGGCTTCTCTGCCAGAACTGACTGGTTGGTGCGCATCCGGAAGCCAATCATGCGATCATTGTCCTCAAAGCGCGGCAATGGAGTGGTGATGCTGTCACTGCGTCCAGGGCGGGGCGACATGCGTAGCGCATCGTTCACATCGCCATCGGGACGGCTGCCCCACGACGTCTGCAGGTGCAAATCGAGATGGTTAGGCCTTCAGTGGTGCTTTGGCTTGAGGTTGTGGAGACTTACCATATTCAACGTGAAGAGCGCCCACAGCTTGATTAGGCCGTGGAACCATCCAAAGACGATGGAAAGGGGCAGGTACATGATGTCGCTTGGGTTGCGGCGAAAAAGCGCGACGAGCTTGATGACCTTTGTGTACGCGAACATGAAGATGACCTGAGCCCAGAACAGGCGCTGGCGAGTCTTGGTTTCGAGGCCCTCAGTGCCCCACCACAGGGTGGCCAAGAGGAGCGGATCAACGACAAAGGCGAGCGATGTGAAGGTCGCGATGTGGAGCGCGTAGGTGCACCAGGGCTGCTGACTGCAGGGGGACATGGCCTGTTAGCGCTGCGGGAACCCTAGCAATAGCTAACTCATGCTGGCTGACGGCTGAGTAGGGGGGTTGCCCCAGTCTTGCACTTACTGAATCACGTAACGCTCACGGACAAGGCTCGTCCAGTTGCTTCGCCAGTTGCTGCGCGCCCAGCGCGAACACTGGTAGAGGAACTTGACGCCGTTCTCCAGGGTCGTTTCAATCTCGCACTCGGGCTCGTACTGGATCCAGGTCTTCCACTGGTGGCTGACGAGCCATCGAGTCACAAAGTTGTCGTCATCAGCGTTGAGAATGTACTGGCGCCAGCGCTCGGTCTTGAAGCCCTCGAGGAAAGCCTCGCTCGACAGAATCTTGGAGCGGTAGGCACCAGTCCGACCGGACATGCACGAGGTGCCGCCGTCCATGTTGTGGGTGGCCGAGATCTCGAAGTTTCTCCGTTCAATGTAAGCGGCGCCAAGCCAGTTGTAGATCTTAGTCTGCCAGTCGCCGTCGGGCTCCCGGCGGACACGCTGGCACGTACCAACACCTCCGATTTGGGGGTCCTCGAAGGGAGCTAAGATCCATGGGATCAGTGTGGAGGGCCATGTGACATCGTCGTCGGCCATGATGGTGATGGCAGTGCGGACCTTGGGAAGGGCCTCGCACACCTGTAGGCGCTTATTGGCAATGGGCGTCGAGAACACACGGATGCGAATCGAAGGGAGCGTGTGGGCGAAATTCTGGAGGGCCTCAAACTTGTCTCTCGTTGTGACTAGGAGCAGCTCGTGCGGCTGGCATGCTAGGATGCTTTCAAGCGATGGGCGGAGCTCTTCAAAGACATTGTGAATTGTCGGGATAATGACAGTCACGTCGTCGGCGGTAAAGGTCGGCTTGGCGGCGATCGGTTTGGACTTGTAGAACCAGTGGCTGAAGCTGTGTACGATGAGACGAAGGTAGCGATGAATCCTACGTGAGAGTTTTGTGAGTTAGTTGTGAAAACAGCCGGGGATAGGCACCCCGAGAGCCAGGTTTGCTTGCACAGCAGCCAAGAACTCACCAGAGAAGAATAAAAGTCCACAGCCAGAATCTGGGAGACTCGAGGAAGGTGAACTGGGGGCGCATGTGCGCCAATGGCACGAAGATCGTGTCCATGGTTGGGATGGCGCCTGGCAAGACCGAGTGCAGGCGACGATCCGAGGCTAGTTGGTGGTGGTGGTTGTGCTCGTCTGCCGCTCTCCCGTGCTGAGGTGGAGGGTGTGCTGCGTTGTGGGGTCGCGGCTAGGCCTGCTGCAGAAGTCCAGGCGTGCCGGAGCGCTGTTGTCTCGAGTTCCGGGCGGGGGGTGTTTTCGAATCTCGAGTGCTGGGCGGCTTTGGGGCTGCGGGCCACGTGCGGACGGCTATGTGAGGTGCACGCCAACGCAAGTCTTGCAGGCGTGCTGGGCTTTGCGGCTCGAGGTTCGTGGAGTTTTTCGGTGCCAGGAATGCTTCTAATGCTGTCGATTTCGCGGCAGGATGGCGAGGGCAAGTCGCAGCCTTTTTGTATGGGCGTCGAAGGCCTGGCGTGGGTGGGTGGTGCGTCGAAAGAACAATGGAGCGAGCGCCGGAGCTTGTCGTCAATGGGCCTCGGACAAGGAGGGGAGCAAGCTGCCGTGGGTCAGGCAGATGTGCGGAAATGGCAGTTTGCCGAAAAACGGACTGGCAGCCAACAACGCCGGGACCTTGCAGGACGTAAAGCTGAAGCGGAAGAAAGAATCCAGGAGACGTGACGAGACGAGAAACAAGTAAAGCCCAAGCTGCTCAAGAGCCACAAAGGAGCAAACAGACGTGACGGGACAGGAGAAGTCTCGATGCCTCTAAGTCCCGACAAGGCCAGAACAGTGGTGGGGGGAGAAGGAACTGGGACGGAAGAGAGAACGAAAGGACAAGATGCCTGGCGCAACGCGATGCAACAGAAAATATCCTCCGCAGTGGCAGCAAAGTCCCACTGAGCGAGCGATCAGGATGGAGAGAGGTTGTTCGGCCTGTTCCTCCCTGGTTGGTGTGGATGTGGATACCGAGCACGCCGAGGCCGCTAGATAGCTGTAAGCACCGGAGGTGAAGGCACACTCTGAATCAGGTCTACACACGACTGAGCAACCATGCAGAAGAGCCAGCACGAGGCATTGGAGAGGCAGAGAAATTGCATTGCTCGGGGACCAGCGGGCGAGGGCGGCGGACAGTTATAACCTCTGCGCTGGAGCTGCCGCAAACAGAAGAAAAAACCCCGACACCACGTCGACAATGAGGTCAGTCCTGTGGTCGAGGCCTGCACAAGCGACAAGGATCGCAACAGGTGGGCGAATGGATGGAGGGGCGTCCGTATGGAGACATGGATAACTCCACGGGACAACATCTGCGAGCGACAGGAACTTGTCAACAGTAATCCATGGATGTACATACAATGACGCCTCGTGGGCGATACGTACCACTTCGCGCGCACATGCTCGTGTACTTGCTTCCAGGTTGATCTGACACTGGGTGCTTTCAAGCCCGGCTAAACGCCTCGTTGGGGAGATCTCCCACTTGCGCCTGTCCACTTGACCAGCACCAGCCGAGCGGCGTGCCCAGCCAGCCTCGAGCTAACAAACGCCCGTCTAGGGTTTGACCCTTGCCAGCTTGGTTATCCATCTCCGTGTCCTCGGCTGGCGGTGCTGTGCTGTGTTGTGATGTGCTCTAGGACACTACCTGCCTAAGCCTTTCAGAAAGACTTGCGACCTCGGCGTTGTTTACTCGCATGACTTACTGGAGGATTCGGACTGGCCCGAAGCAGAAGAAGAGCGAGGACCTAGGATCCGGACAGCCCTGCAGCCGGCATGCAGCCGGGTGTGTTGCCGGCTGCAGAATGAGGTACATGTGGTGCCTCGGACGGGGAGCACTCTAAGTTTGACCTGGACTACCTGCAGGCCTTCCTGTCTGTACAACCTGGAAGACTACATCAGTCTCCCTTGTACTGTGTGGTACGCCTAGCCGCACACCCACCTGGGCAATCTCGAATGGGAATTGACAAGGCTGCGCGATTGGCGAAGATCCTGTCAGCAGCTCATGCTAGCTTGAGCCACTTGATCTCTGAGGACTGCCTCCTCCGTAGCTCATAGACAGGCGACGTGCGCAGGGCGACACGCCCACACAATTCTCGTGCCAGGATGACCCAATGGCTCTCTCCGCTCTCCGACCGATGCGCCAGCTACCTTAAGTATAAATGGACTAGTGGGGGAGGCTTGTGAGCTTGCAGGGGGATGGATGCTGGAGGATGGGGTGTGTGTGTTCGGGACACACAAGGCGTAAGCACCACCCCCACTCCCCCTTCCACTGACACTTTGTGTGCCGATACACGCACAACTGATGCTCGAATTCCGAGTGGGCCAGCGCTGCCGATGATTCAATCCACAAAGTACCACCAAGAGCGTCGAAGCGATGAGCAGAGGGCAGCACAACCATGCAGCGATGCACACGAGCCACGAAAGTGGGATACACGGCGCTCCACTGCCTGTTGGACCTGCCAGCAAGGTGTGGAGCAAAACTAGGGCGAGCCAACTATGGCTGACGCCGCTTGTCTCTGGGGCAATGTTGCAGTAAGTGTGAGGCTCACTCGAGGAGGCGAGGCACGCTCGTTGTTACGTTGGTAGCGCCACAAATCTTCCCATCCACTGACTTGCGGGACGGGTGGTGCTTCGACACTGGTGGAGTCGTGGTTACAATACTCGTGATGAAGCGCTTCACAGCTTTGCCGCAGAGCCTCGTGATCAGGGGCGGCGCTTGATATACCTGTGCGTTCCACACATGAGCACAGAACGCCTTGAGGCGGCCAGAGACGGACATGATTGCAAGGAGCTCTCCTCCCGGCTAGGCGAATCGAATGGGGAGTTGCGGGTGGTGGAGATTGCGTCGAAGGTTGAACCCTGATCCCACACATTTGCTTTGGTCCCTGTTCGCACTGACCATCATTCGATCACAGCTCCGGTTTGACAGCTGCGACAGGCTTGCACAATGCTAACGGCGCCGAGGTCTGTCGGGTAGATCTTGCGATAAGGTGCACACGCCAGGGCTAGACTCTAGTCTAGCAAAGCACAACCTTTGATTGCGCTGCACAATAATCATGCTGATATGGCAGTGCATGCGCATGCGCGAGACAACTCTGTAGCTTGCAGTATGCGACATTGTTAGCAAATGATCTCCCGGTTTCGTTAAGACGAAAAACATGCAGTGTATCCGAGACATATGGTATGGGCTGTACGGCCTTTACGGAGGTGCTTTGCGAAAGTTGTCGAGACTAGCGCCTTGGCATTCCGGCGGCTGCAGCTGGTTACTTACCAGCGCCTTTTATCAACATTTTCAACACCCATTTCAACAATTAACTACTCGGTAGTAACGATTCAATATAAGGCTATTCAAATCGCTAAGAGTAAGTCTATAAACAGTTATGTCGCTGTCGTTGTTGATGCCTTTTACCTGATTAGCCCAAAGGACATCGCCAGCTGTTGTCAGTTGTGTCTACCCCTGCACTGGCTGCGTGCCAAGGCGCTAGTCTCGACAACTTTCGCAAAGCACCTCCGTACCAACAGCCTTAGATGCCTAGAGCAGTAAGTGGCAAGGCCGTCGTCTTGCCCAGCACCAAGAGCCTGCGAGAAGCTGCCTCAACTCCGCCTGTCGTTCGCTCAAGGTGCTCTCTGTTCAGAGGTCGCGTGCAATCCGGGCAGGATGCACTAAGCTCAAGTACGACGACTCGTCACAGCTCATTGTGTTTATGGCAAAGCCGTTGCGGCCGTGCTCTAGCCGCTTCAGGGCGAGCTGCGGTGATCTAAGGGCACTGTCGCGTGAAGCCATATTAAAGTGATCGCCAGTCTAAAGATCCCTGTCTCAGGGGTCGGCGCCGGCACAAGGGCTCGGCGGCGACTTCTGAGGCGTTGGAGCGATGAGCGAGTCAATTTGTAGGGCAGGTGTCGACTGCGGCTCTGTCCTTGCTGTGAGGGGCCATCTTGGTTGGCTGTTTCGCGCTCAACTTGTGCGAGTGCTGCATGGATCGGCTGTGCCACCCATGCAGGCATCTGACATACGGTGCTGGCCCTGAACAGCCGACGCGGTCCGCCAGGTCCGAGCGGTCTACTCCGTTCCGTACACACACAAATCTGAGGGTCAGAACCACTTACGGAGTATTAGCCTGATGAGTCGCAGCAAGCTCCCGCACAACCTGGCTGCCTCTTTGGTGATATGACGAGGGGAGACGAGACCTTGCAGGATGTTGGTTGTGCAATGCAATTTCTCGGAGTGGCAGCCTCTGCAATCCCCACTTAGGATGCCCAGACTGCGCGGCGTTCAGGCGACGTTGCTGCAGGGCATCGAGTCCACCTTGAGCGCTAGACAACGCTGGACCTGCCACTTGTGAACAACCTTGGAATGCGGGCGTGGAAAGGCTGAGCAGGGATTTTCGGACTGTGTCCGGGTTGACAACAGCGAGAGGGCACCGCAGCCTGAAGGCGACGCGCGTTGACACTAGCACGTCTTATCAGTGGCTTAGGCTGGCTGCATCCGCCCGCATCGAGCCTTGAATAGAGCTTCGGGGTGCTCCAGAGTCTAGAGTCTAGGCTCGGTGGCGGTAGCGCAGCGCCTATGAGACCAGATTAGCTCGTAGATCAACATGTGACGAATTTGTCGCCGGACTCAAGCGTCGAGAGACTGCTGAAATGCTTCGAACGGCGCCAGAGCAGAGCAGAGCAGGCTCAAGACCAGGGATGGCTCCACGGTGACAATGCGTTGCATCTAGAATGGCGTCGCGGATGCTAATCGAAAATCATGCACGCGATATCGGACGGCATGATGACAGGAACAGCTGTTCGAGCTTCGGCGTCATGTTTATGGCATTGTCTACTAGCCAGCCGGGTTTTGCTGCGAATTTAATCGAGGTTCTTTTCCTGAAGCGGTTCGCGGCAGGTGCAATCCTGGCGGAAGCTTGGTCTTGGGCGCGCCTTCCACAGCAAGACAAGATCGCACCAGCCTTCCAGGTTTAACTATTGCAAGGTACCTGCCAAGATGTACACACAATCCTAGAAACCATGACAGCGCGCTCGTTGCTCGCTTGTCAATTTCTACTACCACAGAGTCGCGTGTTTCTCGCCATGACGACGGGGCCGCCGGTCACAATGAGATAGGCAGCTGATACAGCTGACCCGTCACCCCATTCCCATCTTGTGGCAAAGGCAGTGCAGATCCCGCGGTGTACCAGGGCAGGATCATCCGCTCACCGAGGATGCTGGGCTCATGACCGTCTCAAAGATGCCGGTACTGCAACACGACTTCGCCTCGCAGATTGTACTGTGTAACTTCAAGCATTGCGAGCATGGAGACGAACTCGCATCGTCGGCGCTCATTTCGGCACCTTTCATGCGCCTCCAACAATCCTGGATCGATCTAGCTAAGAGCTTACTACGCTGGCTACGTACACACAAACTTTGATGCTTCCGGAGACGGACCCCGTGCCAAAGTCGTTGTCAAGGACGACCTAGCACGGCCTATTCCGGGTAGTCAGATTGCGCATTGTATCCTGCCAATGCCGACGACGCAAGAATTGTTGACATGGGCAGAATGGGCTGGGCTCAACGGCGCGACGCCGAGGCTGTGGAGAACAACGGGGTCTTCCGGGGTTTCCCCAGCAGCACAGGGCACCTTTTTGTGGGCAGCAGGGGCGCCCTGTTCTCTCGTCTTCTGTCCTCCGTACAATGCCCAATTTACGCCGATATGTACAGTACTGATTACACAGCAAGCCTTGTCTAGTTGGTCTGGTTGGAAACAGGTTTAGGGCCATAGCTGACATCCACATTGAGACTTGGTGCGCCTGCCATTCAGATGATCGACTAGCAACGCAGCTGATCCAGGCACCAAATGCATCTGAACAGCCTTATACTGACCAAAAGTTGCCTGCAAATACCGTGCAGATAAAGCAAGACACTTCTTCAACGACACGGCGGAATGAATGGTCTTGGCGGCGTCTAATGTTGCTCCATTCTGCCCACGAAGCATGGTAGATAGTAGATCGTAGTACACATCACCACACATCACCACAGTCCACCTGCATCTCATTCTATCTCTACTTGCGCTGGCAAGCATCCATCATGGGTCGCTCCAGTGACACGGTCGTCGTATGTTGCTTCAGAGCAGTTCCATAATTCTGACTGGGACGCGAATCATTAGCAAGACAAAACGTAATCTAGTACCACAGTGCGCGTTGTCCAGTCATAACAGACATGGCGGACCTGCTCACAGTGGTAATTCACACCAGTCCAATCAACCCGAGCACGATTCAGCTCATTCAAAGCGGCTGGCGGTCAGGTAAGTGAGCCATCCATAACGGCCATCAAACAAACTAGACTGACATTCCCTAGCAAACCGCTTTCCACAAATAGGCCATGATAGAGTACCTTTGAAGTAACAGGTGCCATCATTCTCAAAGCAGGTATGGCACACAGTTACACCTAGGCAAATGTACTGTGACAACTGTAAGTGACAGCTTGTATGCAAGCTGGGGCTGGCGCATTCTACCATATGGCTGGTACGGGCCGACGGAGAAATGCGGCGCAAACTCGGCAGCTTGGACAACGTGTTCCAGACTTCATGCATTGCAACGTGCAACAAGGTCCCCACGCAATCCGTATGTTATATGTCGAAGCATAAGGACGAAAGCCAGACGTACCAAAGACAGAAAGCAAGGAGAAGTGAAAAGTTGCATTGCAGCAGCAGGGTGCAGTCTGTACAACAGCAACAACAAAAACAAGGGCAGACAAGGACACCTTGCCAACAGTCGAAAAGGGCATGCCGTCCCACGCGGGATGCTGGCCTCGGGGAAGCAGAAAGGTGCCTCCGGACCCATCAGGGTCCCATTGGATGACGCGCATGGACTCCTGAAAGGCTAGGCCATGCGCGTTGCAGTGTTTTCATCTTGATAATATGCGTGTCACCTCACTACTCTGGAGATTGACTGCAGATGGGAACTTGGCCAAGCCCCCTGAACAGCTCATCAGACAAGCATACGTTGTCGGGTGAAGAAGTGAAAGGGAAGAACCTCACAAGGAAAAAGTTCCTGCTAAGCCGAGACTGACAGGTGTTGTCGTTCCAGGTAGCATGTCGAGCCCCTGCACGACGGACACCACCACCCCAGTTGCATGCCACCCTGGCCCTGGCCGAGGCGATGCCCCGCCAGCACAATAACAGCCACGCATATGTCGGGTGAGTTGTCCAATCTCGCCGCTTGCAGCAAACCGGCTCACAGATCCGCAACCTGGCAGGTACCTGGCTACCTTGAGTGTAGTGTACTTGAGGTACCTGAGTTCATTCCGGCCGGTGCCCAGATGAACCCTTGTCCCTGGGACTCGCCGCTAGACTAGATCATGATGTGCAACAAGGCTCGGCCCAGCCACCTTCACGTCAAGCTACGCTAGAGACCAGATGGGGACAACAGCCTGCTCTGATCCGGGTTTCGAACCCGCAGCAAATGCACGATGGCATCATCACGGAAAGAATGCAAAGGCAGAAACACCAAGAGCAAGGAGTGAGCGAAGTAATCGACGAGCACGACGAACGAATCGTGCGGCCACGCGGGATGGGCAGGGCCGGGTCTTTGACCCAAGACCGACCCCAGGGGTGAACGGAGACGACTGCATGCAGCAGGAAGGAGCAACTCACCCCCGCCTCGCTTGTTTGGGGGCCAACTTCGCAGCGCACCTTTTTTCCATGTCAAATCTGCCGGCGCCTTATTCCCAGTGTCCGCGCCATGCACCGGATCTCTTTAGAGGCAATACAGTGTAGCATTGAGCCACTTTGATCTCGATACAATCTTTCGCGGCGGTGCAGAAACGGAATCGGTCGATGCTTAGTCTTGAGGCGAAGCGTACGTGCCTGTGACATGTTACCCTGTCCAGATCAAGATCCTGCACAGACACGCAACACTCGAGACGAAGATTTTCCGGCCCTCCGTGCTCTTGGACGAAAAACCACGACTCGTCAAGACACGCAGAGTCATTGCACTTTTAGTTACAGCACAACGGTCGCGAGACTCGCCAGCCTGTTCTTCAGACTGCACCCCGTTGTTGTACTTTGTTTGCTGCTGCAGCTCGATGATGATGTCAGTTGAAGAGTTGGGGAAACTAGGGTGTCAAGTCTAGCAACTCCTCGGGCAAGCCTAGCTGATATGCTTATGACGTTTGCAGGCGATGGAGTCCCAACTGTCTGGTTCTGTGCTACGCGAAAGTTTGTGGAGGCTCTAGAAGGACTCCCAGCTCGATAAAGCATGGCTCGACGAAATCCGCCCATTGCGGAATGAATATTATTCACTCCTCCAAAGCTTGTTTTGGGAAGTTTTTGTTTTTTGGGCCGTCCACCTGGAGTTTCAGCGTCCCTCCGCGACTCAAGAGCACCAACTTGATTGTCTCCGTGTCACTCACAATGACTCGGGACCCCTGTCGATCGTAAGGACTCAGACCATAACCTCATCCCGTCTTTAAGAGGCCCGTGTCCCTTCGATCTCCCCGGAGAAAATAACCACTAGTCCACCAACCCAGTAAGGGAGGGGCGGGGAAAGGGATGCAGGAAGCCGGCCCTCGGGAAGCAAGGACAGGAGGGGAGCAAAGACGGCACACCCAACCCAAGCAAGCATTGCTCCGAACGCCCAGTCCGCTCGGGCCGGTTCTCGGAAAGTAGCGCTCAAGTCTTGCAAGTCTGCCTTCTCTTGATTTTCTGCTTTTCGTTATGTTTCTTGTTATCGTCCTCCAACTATCTCAACCCCTTCTCCTCCTCTTGCTTTCTATTCTCCCCCCTCCCCTCACACATAAGGAGTGGGGGTTGGCGAACCCCCAACAGAAAATTCGAAGCTATAGCAACGGCAAGGCTTTTGATGTGAATCTTTCTTTTTCCCTCGCTACCACCACCCCCCTCCCCAATTTCCGTTTTGGATTTTGGATTATTGTCCTTCCTATACTCCAGCAGTCGCACCACGTATTCGACATGAGACTTGAAGTTTTTGGTTCCGTGTGAACATGTGTGTGGATGATTGACGAAATTGCCGATGATTTCCGATATATCTCCGGTGGGGAGGAAAGGAGAGGGGCAAGTATGCCCTTCTACCTGCTGGCAACTTCGCTGCTTTACGGGGTGTGGACATGGCTTTCTGGGAAAGGGGAAATTTTTTCTGGTACAGTATCTACTTACTACATGTGGCAAGCTGCTTCGTCTAGGAAAGGCCGTAGTCACGCCCCCATCTCACGTGTAAACTGCCAAGAGAAACCGCATGGCAATGTAAATCCGATCGCTGCTTTCCAGGGGGGGAGGTCTGATGACAGCGGGACACATGTTTCTGGGCAAGATTGAGATCCTGGCCCGTGACGCTCGCACGGCTGCTTCTTGACATGTGTGTTCTGGGGGGCCATGACTCAACTGGGGGGGCTGGAATGGGATGTGCTGACAACTAGGTTCTACACAACCTGTCTTGGCGTGTCGTCTGGGATACTGACTGATGTGAGGAAACGCCACGAGTAATAGTGCAACTAGCTGCCGGATCAGGCAACTGTGGAACTCAGATAGTCTATACTTCTCTGTAGGCAAAGCGACACTGGTTGTGTTCAATGCTGGAGGGCTACTTGTGGCTTCAATATCGTGATATAAATGAATGGACCTTGAATACGGCGCGGGTTGCTTGTTAGGACTAGGCTTTGTCGTTTAGAAACTTGACGATTCTAGCGCACACCGACATTGCAAATGCACGCTAGATGATCCTGTATGAAAGTAAGTCACTACTTCGACACTGCATGAAATGAAAAGAGGGCCGCCTCCAATCAATCATGACACGGACGATGCGTTGCAGGAGAACCAGAGAACTTTCGACCGACACGTGTGCTTGAGAAGTACCAGGTGAATCACTGCACTCGGCACAAGCTTTATGACTCAATTCGTCAATCCCGGGCTTGATTTATACTTTATGAATGGGCCGAACACGTTACATGTTACATCATGTGCAGCAGTAGGCGACTTAGGTATCTTTGGGTAACTTGATACCCACTCCGTCGCTTGTTACCTTGAATTGCCGTAGTAGTGGTGGCGTTCTCGAATCCAACAAGAGTTGACGTCGTACAATGAACGGAACTAGTTGATTAGAATAACACTCGCGACACTAGTGAGCCAAGGAGTATTTCACGGCGTTCATTTGTACTTGTTAATACAACTTTTCTATTTTCGCAGGATTTGTGATGAACAGAAAATATTCATTGCTCTGCTGACAAAGCGCCAGAAATTATTGTATCAAATTTTTGAAAATGGGCATTGCTATTACATGTCACGAACGCCAACCTGTTTAAGCTATAAGTATACTGTGCTGATGTCACGCAGAAAGAGTAACTTTAATAGTTGTTGGGTTATTGACATTTTGACAAAGCACAATCTGGAGCCTTCGCTGTGCCGGGCCAGGTACAATTGACATCTTGGGCTGAAAACAAAGTTAATTCTACTTGCCATCCCAGCCATACTTGTCCGCCGGGCACCTGGATAATGTTTTCATGCTCGAGATGAGAATCAGGAGCTCCAAGTGGCAAGTCTTTGTTGGTTGTACCGGTATGTAGTTGTCGGTAGGTGGGGCTATTGTAAGAGAAACACCACGAGCCAATGTGACGTGACCGTCCACAAACAGGATGAGTCTTGTGTCCGAAAGTGCGCTGGTGGGAGGATAATTGATTGTGACGCAATGCACGGAAGTTCAGTCAATACTGGCATGGCGATTCAAGATTGCGCGAGCATTACATAACAAACACTCATCGCCTAGCTCGTGGCTGCGCCCTGCCGAACAACAGCTCAGCCTCACAGTCGCTGAAAGAGGCAGGCACAATCACCGACAATTCTGGACTGCGCCTCCGTCAGCCTGGCCACGACCCCAGCCTTCGTATGTCCAGTCTACATCATCCATATCTCTCGTCTCCAATTACTCTACAGCCCTCGGCCACATCGTCGCCTACCCCACCAAGCATCAAACATTGGCTGCCATCATGCCTGATGACTACATGCCACCGCCGGGCCCACCGCCGTCGTACTCGAGCGGCAAGCAGCAGAGCGACGACTACGCTCCGCCGCCAGGTCCTCCGCCTTCATCAGCCTTGAACGAGCTTGCCTCCAACAACCCTTTCAGGCCCTCCTCTCGCCAGCAGCCGCTGCCACAGCAGCAGCACGAGGAGCAGTATGCCCCGCCGCCAGGGCCGCCGCCGCAGCACGACTGGCAGTCGGCCGTCCCAGACACATCTCTGCTCCCACCGCCGCCGGCCTTCTTCACTAGCTTCGAGTTCTCCCCTACCAACAACGCGAGTGGCGATGAGTGCGCCCTCGGAGAACAGTGGTGTGCCCGCTTTCCGCTCTACCGGCCAACGGCTGGACTCGATGGCGCCGCCCAGGCTGCCCTCGCCATGGGCAACATCAACCTCATGGCACCGCCGGCCTTTAGAGGGTCCTTGACGAATGCTGGAGTCGGGCTGTGGCGTGTCGAGACTCGCGGCAACGCATCCGACACCTGCCTCGCCACGTACCCACCACTGTACACCCCTTCCCAGGCACCCTCAGAGGCAAACCCCCGGAAGAGGATCTACTATGAGGTCAACATTGCCCGCAACAACAAGCCCGAAGTCGACTTGGCCCTGGGCTACACAGCCCCGCCCTACCCAGCCTTCCGCCTGCCGGGCTGGCACCGCGGCAGCCTTGGCGTGCACGGCGACGACGGCAGCAGGTTCGTCAACGACAATAAGGGGGGTCAGGCATTCGTCAGGCCGTTCCAGCCTGGCGACACGGTCGGTCTCGGTGTCGATTTCACCCGCGGCGCCGGCGGGCGCGGGATCCAGGTAGTTATCTTCTTCACGAGGAACGGGGCACTGGAGAACCAGTGGAATCTCTACGAGGAGAGAGACAACGAGCAGGACGCGCCCCTCGAGGGCCTGCAGGGCTACCACGACCTGTGTGCTGCCATTGGGCTGTTTGAGCAAGTCAAGTTCGAGGCTGTCTTCGCGCCGGGCATGTGGAAGTGGCAAGGCTTCCACACCCAGGCTTTGTAGTTTGGTCAGAAGAGAACGAGTTCTAGAGATTTGGGACTTTTGCAGTATCAGAGGCAGCACCTCTATCGGTGCCCAATTCACATGATCTACGATTTTCTGCCAATGACAGCGAGCTCAATTTACAGCAATGGCCAAACAATATTGTATAAACCAAAACCCTTGCGTCAGCCTCTAATACACCCTCACTGTGTTCGTCTGGGAGATAATCCTTCGCTGGCCCTACTGCCACCACACTACCCATGCTCCAGATTCACATACTGGCTCGCACGTGTCGGGTATGCTTGCCACGATGGAATGACACAAGGTCTAATGCCACACAAGTCTACCACCTGATCACTGTCAATGCCACCCAGACAGTCCGGAGACGACGACGGAACACGTGTCCTGGCTCGTGGGCAGTACCCCTCAGTTTATGCACCCATGTGTCTTTCTAAGATTTTTTTTTCTGCTGCGTCCAACGACTTTCCTCTTGGTGCGCGGCAGCACTCCGCCTCTTGGAACGAAATGTTCCCCCACGCGAGGGGTATTGTTATATATTTACATGTTCTATCTGGGGTATGACACATGGAGAGAGACTAGTTGTCAAGTTACGCACGCGCGCGGGGTTCTCGAGTAGATTATCTCCCAAGCGTCGGGGAAAATGACCAGTCTCTCTGGGAATGGTTGTTTGCATTCGAGTAGATCAAGACATGCTAGTAGGTTTATGTAGGTTTGTGTACGTAAGCAGATTACAGAGTGGTACACTTTTGCGAGTTGAAGGTCTCTCGACACGAGCATCTTGGAGCAGGGTTTTTCTTTATAAGGAATAATGACTTTTGCCGTTTAACATATACGCACCGGTCACACATTTGGTACACGACAGCACACCCCTGGGAAACTATAGACGACGAAAACAAGGCTCATGAGTCTCTGGGTTATGCACGCGCTTTTTTTCGAGGAGGAGGAGGAGGAGGAGGAGCCGCATGCTCCTAAGGGGGACGGAATCGAGCAAGAATATAGCGAGAAAGATGATGACAAGGCGTATACCGAAGCATGCAAGTACAAGCCAAGTGCAAGTACGATACAACCACAAATACGTAGTCTCGCCCGCTTCCAAACCAAAGACTAGGGTCATTTCCTGGTCATAATTTTTTTTAGAGAAGCACCCGAGAACAACGGAGTACTCGTAAGCGCAGCTACTGCTACATGATATCGAGCTTCTCTGACCCCTTCAGACCAGGTCGTTGTTGGTTTAGAAAGTGGAAGGGGAAGGGGGTTAGACGTTTGTGTCTCACTGGCTACTTAGGCACCCTCCCCTTCAACCATTCGTTTCTCCTCCCAGCTGCTCTAACGCACGCCAATCGGTTTGTCTTGGCTATCGCCCGTCGCCCGTCATACGCAGAGAAGCCACAACCTTGGTGTGAAAAAGAGAGCCCATATAGAGTCGTCGAGGATTGAAGAGGGGACGGGGGGGGGAGGTCACGTAGTTTGCGCCTTGCCCGGGAATGTAGGTAAGATAGACGCGGGGAGCGCGCTCTTGTGGCGGCAAAAGTCTGCAAGATACAGTATGGACCTTTACGCAGTACTTGCTGCATCATCGTCGTCATCGTCGTCGTTGCCTCGTTCACCGGGAAGAATCGCCCTACTAGCGACCGATGACAGAGCTATGCGCATGAACGAACTTGTTCGTTAGCTCGCCATGCAGTTTTCAGCTGAAACGGGTTTGCCTCGTTTGAAGGAGCACATGATAAATATCTCAAGAGCTAATGCGGACCCCCCCAGGAACGGGCGCTAGAAGGATCTGGAAGGAAGTCGTTTTTTTTGGTTTGTTTTGCTGTTGCTGGTCCGTGGCCCCGCGGAGGCGGACAGGCAGACTCCGGAGCAAGCAGGTGTCGGGAGATTAAAGATCATGCATGCATCTTTGCTGGCACCCTCCAACTTTGTCTCGTTCACTTGTCGTTTCCGAGCCGGGGTCGGGTTTGAAAGTGAAGATGCAGCGCGGCTACCGCTACTCCGTAGTGATGATGCCCGGCATGTGGCCCCCCGGGACAGAACATGGGTTGTACGGGGTGGTTCTTTCTTTTCTTTTCTTTTCCCTGTCTGCACGAGGTCGGCCAGCATCGCGAACATTGTGGTGTGGCGGCCTCGGAGTGTGCGGCTGGTGGGTGGTGGTGGTGCACCACCAAGACGTTGCCATCGTGTCAAAGCTCCAGGCGAGGACCCTGCAAACGAGAGCCGGTACCAGAAGCATGAAAGGTGGCAATTCTCGACTGAAAAGCTAAAAACTTGGGCAAAACTCTGCGCGAACAATCATGTCGTGGCTCGTGAACCAAAGTCCAGTCTCTCGAGATGGTCCAAAGTTCCGGGATGCGAATCCCCGTACCTGCATCAGTCCAAGCTATTTTGGGATCGACGTCATGTCTGGTCCGTGCCTTAGCTGGTGGGGGACGGAGTGGATAGCTCTCCATCTTGCATGAAACAGAAAACGCGCCGGGCGGCAAGCCTCCAAAGCCTCCAGCGTGTATCCTGGCATCCGTGGGTCGTGGGTAGCGCGTCCCTTGCTCGAATGAATGTCATGCCTCGAAATAGAGGGGGATACAAAATCACAACCAAAAAGAGATGGGGACGAGGCTGATCAGGCCGAGCTGAAGTGCCGATCGTGGTCGAGGCGGCTACAGCAGGAGGAATGTTGCAGACGCGGTGGCAGGGATCTGACTGCTTTTGTCTTGGGCCAGGTGGAGATGAGTTTGATGCCAGACAAGAAGCAAAGAAGGCTGATGGAAGCCATATTCTCAACCATGACGGCACCAGAGTGTGCTGTGAGGTCTTGTCTCTGCTCGGCGACGGGACGGGGCCTTGCATTGTGGGCGGATCAAAGCCACGAGCACACTCCAAAGTGAGACATGCACGGTAGAGGCTGCGAGCGACTGTCTCTGATGGGATGAGTGTTTGCTCTGTAGAGTGACCATGTTGCTTGGGGAGAGCTGTTGCAAGATGGCAGGGACGTGCGCTGGTGTGCAGGTGTGCAGGGTGCAAGGACAGCCGATGTGGCATCTCAGCTCCAAGGTTCCAGGTTGTTTGTTGCCTTTGCCCCGAAGCCACTGTCGTCAGCTCAGCGTCAAGTCTCGGTGTGTCTTCCCAAGGGACACGCCGCGGCCGGCCCGCGCGTACCTGCATCAACACCCTTTGTGGGCTGCGCATGTGTGCGTGTGGAGTCGTCTCCATCTGCATCTGCATCTGCACCTGCATCTGAGGTCCTCTCCATCTCAATTCCATCTCCGTCCGGGATCTGCCTCGGAGTTGCGCATTGCTGGGCGAGTTGTACTTGCATCGCCTGGGTGGCACTTATGACGCCGAGATCCCTTGCCGCTGCCGCACTCTAAACAGGACTGCAGGACGTGCAGGTGGGCTGCGCCTATTTCACAATGGCACTCTGGCCGTCGGCCGCTGCATCGCGCGCGCAGGGGACCTGCAGCGTCGCAGCGAGCCCGCGTCGTATCTCGTCTTGGCATTGCATGCCTTGTGAGACGGGCGACGCGCACCATCTTGTTGTGAGCCCCGCGGTCGCTCTTTGTCGACAGCGCTCAGAGCTGGCAAAGCCCCTCGTTGATGTCACGGGCGGCAACGAGCTGCGTGCGCTAAGCACGCTTATTACCGCCGATGGCCTCTCCCCTCTCCATAGTGCCGGTGACATGTGCGGGCAGTCTGATCTCATTTGCCGGGGCGAGTAGCTGGACAGGCAATCTCCCGCGAATCCACAGTGCCGTTGGTGTGACAGGGCACTCGTCGCGCCGGCATCGAGCGTGATTGTACTAAGTAGGGGCATGAGAGGCTACACAAGCGTCATGTCCCAAGGGCCGGCTAGCCTGCTCACGGGGACCGGCGGCAGGGCTTTGTGCCGGCTGCATGACTATCCTCGGGCTTTATCGTCGTCGGCTGCTCCGGGTCGATGGGATGAGTTTGGTCGACGAGGATAGGCGCTTCCAGAGTTGTCTGCTCTGGGCAGGGCAGCCGGGGGGTTTGTTTTGTTTTGCTGTCTTCTGACGGCCAGCCGGGGACACGTCTCAGGATCCTCGACTACAGGCTCGCCCCGCGCTGTGAGTGGCCATGTGCAGAGCGTGGGCAAAGCAAGACGGGCTTGCGAAATGTGCATCTCGAAAGGGCACTCCCTTCTCCCACGATCATCAGGGCAGGGCTGGGCTGGGCAGGGCAGGGTCGCTCCTGGACACATCCCTGTGCCTGAACTAGCGCATCGCATTGCTTGCAAGTGGCCGCTAGTTAGACCAAGGTTCGTCGGCCGATGTCGAAGTGGCGGGCAACAGAACAAAGCCATCCAAGACTACTAAAAGTAAGACCCCATGCTCCGCGCCTGCCATCGCACCCGTCCAATGCTCCTCGTCCTCCTGTCGCTGTCTCGGTTCTGTTTTCTTTTTGTTGCAGACCCCAGGTGCTTCCGCAATACCTCCCAGCACCTGCTCCGTACTGGGACTTGAAGCGCTCTGCCCATCAGCACGAAGAGAGCGAGCAGCGCAGCGCAGGGTCTTTGTCGTCGGCTTGACGGCCGCCCACCTGCCCCCAGCTTGCATCCACCCGGCCTCCCTTGACTCCTCCGTTGCAATAAGCGCGAGGTCAATACCGCCCAGCCCCCAGCGCCGCTCTGATATCGCTCTTGCACGCCCGCGCTCGCGCCACCTCGGCTGCTCACTGCACTGCGCATCTGACTCTGTCTTCGGTACGCTGCCTTCCCTGTTTTCTTCCCGGCGCCCGTCTCCTCCTCCTCCTCCTGCCCGGGCCTCTCTTTCACGCCTCACCGTCCTTCCGCACCGCCTCAGCATCACTGCTGCTGTTGTTGTTGTTGTTGTTGCTGTTGTTGCTGCTGCTGCTGTGTCTGCTGTGTCTGCTGTGTCTGCTGTGTCTGTGTCGCACACCGACACACGCGTCCGACATTCCGCGACAGGACAACTTTGGACCCGACAGCTGACTGACTGACTCCACGCCAGGGCCTGACCCCTTCTCCTGCCTGCAGCTTTCGTCCAATCGCCAGCGCCTCCTGGCCAGACCACACTTGCTTTGCAGCCCAACCTGGCGATCCGCCAGTTCCACAGCCACGCACTGCTTGCATTTCCCTCCGACGCCTGCAGCCTCCCGCCGCGTCCTTTCTTCATCCTCGCCACTTCCTACAGCGTGAGCTGCCATTTCAGCACCGCAACCGAGACGCTCGTCGGACAAAAGGGGCACCACCAGCCCGACTTCGTGCCCGATCACCACTAGCGCGACCGGCGCCCAAGACCCTCCACCGGCCCATTCTGTCGGCCACCGCCGGTTCAGGCTTTTTGTTTTGGTCATCCGGCCGGTGTCAATTGACGACACCCAATCACCGCTCGTCGTAGGCGTCGCCCAGCTTTTGACAAACCCCGCGCGTTGGCCGCGTGGACCATGTCTTCGGCTGCTCTGCAGACTGCTCCGCTGGCTGGCCTCGACGCGTCTTCTCAATCGCTCGCCTCGCGCCAGTCTGCCAGCCGTGACGGCTACTACTCAAGCAGGGACAACACTAATGCCTCACCTGCCTCAACCCGGCGCGCCCCTGCAAGACCGAACGGCGCCAGCGTTGATCTGAGCCAAGGATCTCCGATGACATCCCGTACCGCAGTGGCGAGCCCTGCCGGGACGGCTGGGTTTTCTGACAACGACAAGGCGTCGTCGAGCCGCCGCCGACATGAACCACCCACTGCCCCTCCTCGGACATCATCGACGCAGCAAAGCAGCACCAGCAACTCGCGCCGTGCCGCTCGCGCTGATGAGCGGGAACGAGAACGTGTCGCCCAGTCACCACGAACAACCCCTGGAGACTCAACCAGGAGTGGAGCTAACGGCTTGTCTGAGTCGACTTCTCGTCATGGCGGTGACGACACGACCCCCAGAAGCAGACGCGCAGTATCGCAGCACGCTCCCGAGCCACAATGGCAGACAAGCAACCGTGACCACAGACAAACTGTCACGACGACTATGCCAATCCGGACGAACCCAGAGGCTTCCACCGCCTCGTCCTCAAAACAGCCTTCCCGAGAAGCTAGCGAGGTTCTAAACCGTATGATAGTTTCTCAACCAGAGGTAGACATTGAGCGGGAGCGCGAGAGACTGGATGAGTCTATCCCCCACCCGGTGGGCGGCTCCCATGCTCCACGAGATGCCGATGCCGACGACGCGATACCGCCTCCTATCAGCCGACATGACGATGATGGTCGAAAGGGCCAAAAGAGCCGGCAGGATCACTCTAAGAATCAAAAAGCCACAAAATTCGCCGATTACTACCTCGGCAACACGATTGGCGAGGGAGAGTTTGGAAAAGTCAAGCTCGGCTGGAAGCAAGACGGCGGCGTCCAGGTATGTCTTATCTGATCGATGTGGAAGTGAAGCAGTTAAATTGTGGTGCTAACGAGCTCATCCAGGTGGCGATCAAACTCATAAGGCGCGACACTGTCGGCAGCAACCCATCCCGACTTGCCAAGATTTATCGAGAGATTGCCATCCTCCGTGAAATTTCGCACCCGAATATTGTCAGATTACACGAGATGTCTGAGACAGAGCGCCACATTGGTATCGTACTCGAATACGCCTCGGGTGGCGAGCTGTTTGACTACATTCTCAACCACCGTTATCTCAAAGACAACCCGGCGAGGCGCCTTTTCGCTCAGCTTGTGTCAGGCGTTGGCTACCTTCACAAGAAGGGTATAGTCCATCGCGACCTGAAGCTGGAGAACCTGCTTCTTGATCGAAACCGCAACATCATCATTACCGATTTCGGTTTCGCCAACACCTTCGATGCGCACGACGAGCTTACCGAAGAGGAGGAACTGCAGCTGGGTGATCGAGATTTTGTGAAGCGGTCTGGTCTCGATCGGACCAAGGCTAATGGGATGAGGAGAGGCGATCTCATGCAGACCAGTTGCGGAAGTCCCTGCTATGCTGCGCCCGAGCTCGTTGTTAGTGACTCGCTCTACACGGGCCGCAAGGTAGATGTGTGGAGCTGCGGTGTTATCCTGGTATGTTGACTACATTGATACCTAAGCACTGCGCCTAGTGCTACGAATGCTGCAGAGTACTGACTGACCTCTTCGTCTTACTGTAGTATGCCATGCTTGCCGGATACCTGCCATTCGATGACGACCCCGCGAACCCGGAGGGCGACAACATCAATCTTCTGTACAAGTACATTGTCAACACGCCACTAACGTTCCCTGAATACGTCACTCCCCACGCCAGAGATCTCTTGCGACGCATCCTTGTCCCCCAGCCGCGGAAGCGCGCGGATCTCTTTGAAGTCGCACGCCACAGTTGGCTCAGCGAGTACGCCCACGTTGTCGAATTCATCACAAGTGCGACAACCACGACCAACGAGATCCAGAACACTACTGTGCCTGCTGAGGACGCCGATGGGCTCGGCAGAAGCGTATCAGTTAGGGAGGCTCCCAAAACCAAAGCTCCTGCTGCAGACCCCAGCGATCTAGGACACAAGCCAGCCAAGGTCGAAGCAGAGGATAGCGCGAACGCCAAAACATCAAGGGACAACAAACGTCGCACAGTCCAGGTGGAATATGTTGCACCTAGCACTTCGACGCAGCGCGGCAGCGACGCTTCCCCAGTGCAGCCATCTCCTCAAACGCATGCCCGCCCGGGCTCGTCCAGCCACGGTGTCTCTCACATGTCGCCCGATGACAAGCCATTGCCGAGGGAGCCTGCCGGAGCGAAAGACATCTATACTGGCTCCCCTAGCCATAGGAAGCCTCCTAGTTCGTATCGAAATCCCGCGCAGAGCTCGCAAGCAGATCCTGTTGGGAGGCCTACGACTGGTGGATCTACTCACTCCCTGAGCGGCCGCAGTCATGGTGTACCTGCAAGGAATTCCTATGCCCAGCCCATACCGCCAACATTTGCCGACACGAATGCTCAAGGGAGCATTCAACAGCCGACTGGCGGCTCCCAATACTCGACGAGCAACGCAGTCTCTCAGGAACATACCGACTCCGAGTTCGGCCGGCCTAGTGCAGTTCCAGCCAAGTTTGCGCAGGTGTCTGGCTTCGACCAACCCCAGAAGCCTTTGTCGCATGACGGAAAAGGCCACAAAAGATCGAACACACTTGGCGAATTAGGTGACAAGATCTTCGGGCGCCGTGGCTCGCTCTTCGGTGGCCGTAAGAAGCGCCCCGAGCAGCAGGCGGAGAAAGCAAATAGGAAGTATCCTCCAGTGAGCATGACAAGTCCTGTGCCCAACAATCCTCGGGAGTCCATCGATTCGCGAGCCTCCCGCCGGTCCTTCTCCCTCGGCCTCAGCAAGAAGCAGAGTGGTAGCGTAGGTGGCTCGCAATCATCATCTACAGAGCGACCACAGCACAATCGGCGATTCTCCTTAATCAAAGCTATGGGCTTGAGCAAAGAGCCTCAGACTCCACCTCCGGTAGATTACTCTCAATCTGATCTGCCCATCCAGGAGCCTCCGCGAGATAATGGGTACAGCCAGTTCCCCGACCCCCCTCGAAGCGGAGGCACCGCGGCACCACGCCATCGCAACGAGAACGATTATGACGTGCAGGACCAGAGACTTAGATCGGCCCCCCATATCGGGCAGGCTGGAAACCATACACAGCAGCACGGTGCACCGGGAGCACAGATGTCGGCCGTCCCTCCCTATATGCAACAGGATGCCGTGCTGAACTCTGGCTCCGAATCCTCTTTCGACCAGTCCCAAAGACGGCGCGCTTATCAGCAGAACCATAACATCGATCAGTACGACGGCAACGGTAGTCGGACTGTTCTGCAGAAGAACAGGAGATTTGTTGACGCATACAACGATGAGGAGGCCGGAAGACGCCATGACCATTCTGGCAGCAGTGGCCCTGCCAAGAAGGTCATGGACTTTTTCCGACGGCGCCGACAACACAAAGAAGTCTAGACGCTCCTCCATGTGTTCGCAACCACGGCTTGCAGACGAAGATGATTGCCTCCTGAGAGCTTGAAGAGCCGAGAACGGACGCCCTCGACTTCATGTGCTACCCCGCGCTCAGTTTGATACCTTGTGTGCATAGACAATTGCATTTCCCCAGCCTTGTTTGCTTTGCAGTTGAGAAGCTAGCGAGATCCTCAGAGCAAGGGGCGCCTTGCGAATTACTCGTTGCTTTTCAATGTCGACGCACCCATTTTCCAGCGAGCTTCAGAGGCATGGATAGGAGTTATGGACAAATCGCGGAGTACCGGCTGGGTGACGGCCTGCATTCACGTCGCTCACGTTTTAATCTTGTAATTTTCTTTTTCTTGTTGACGATATGACCTGCTGGGAGGTGGGCAGGCATGACTACCCCGTTCTGCGCTGCTTCGAGCACATCTCAATTATTCCTTGTCCAGTATATCTGCTAGCATGTAACGCAACATTCTCACTCGACCTTGGCCTCTACATTGAGCTTGAAGACGTACTGGATGCACCCAACTGTTCTATGCTGTCACACACCCTGCCTACCATGCGACCGCTCCGAGCGGGAGGGGGCCCCCCAACGACCAGCCAGTTGAATGTATTCGCCAAGTGCTTGCAAGCCCCACGCACCTGCCTCAAGTCTGTTTCCTGGGTGCATCAGCTGCATATATCGATTCGTAGAGGGCTAGGGGCGAAGACCCGGCGAGTTCGGCTCGAAAAAAGGTAGCCTGGGTCGGCTGGATGAATGGAGCTGTTGGAGTATGGCAAGTCAAATGTGCGGAGAAGGCCCACAAGCTGGCGCCTCGATAAGAGCTGAATAACCCCCATGTAGCACATTCTCCGACATCGTCGCCTGACGCCATCCAACATCCACATCGCGGCATCCATTGCCCTGCGCCTCTTGTCTTCCGCGGCTCAGCACAACGTCCGCCTTCTTTGCTCGTGCCGGGACGTGAGGTTGACCTTCTTGTCGATAGTACAAGCTGCCACCCCCACCACTGCGAACACGCCACTACGATGTCGAGAATCCCGCAAAGGCCTGTCGCGGGCCTGGCCAAGGGCCTCCGAGCCCCGTCCCGCGCGCGCGCTACTGCTGTTACTGCCAGCAGATCGTCGCCGATGGCAGCAACAGCAACAGCTACGACACAATGCGCATCCCTTGGCGGCGGCGGTAACGCCCGGTGCTATGCGACGGGAAATACCGACGGCCCCAGATCTCCTAGTAGCAGCAAGAACAACAAGCCCTCATTCCAGGGCCAGATGCTTGAGAGCGTGAGCTCCCGCATCGCTCGCGAGAAGGCCGAGCGCGAGAGCTTTGCCCGGCAGAGGGTCGAGTCTGCGGGCACGAGACGGTGGGCGACCACGTTTGGTACGGGCCGAGTCACACACGCGCATCTCCGTGGCTGAAATTTTTCGTTTATGGGGGAATCCGGCGGGCTAACGCTATTGATATTCTTTCAGTGGTCTTCGCCGCCAGCCTGGGCTCGTACTTCCTGGGCACGTTGGCGCCCCGCGACCCGGACGACACGTCGACGGCGCCCCTCGGGCTCTCACGAGACCCGAAGCACAATGTAGGCAAGCACAACCTCGAGGCCGCGTGGGCCGACTTCGTGGCGATCGTGGGGCAGGACAACGTCAGCACGCTGTCATCGGACCTCGACTCGCACGCCATCTCCGAATGGTCGAGCTACCGCAACGATGCGGGCCACAAGCCCTTCCTGGTCGTCTTCCCGGCCAGCACCGACGAGGTTAGCCGGATCATGAAGGTCTGTCACGCGCGGCGGATCCCCGTCGTCGGTTACAGCGGCGGCACGAGCCTCGAGGGCCACTTTACGCCGACCAGGGGCGGCATTTGCATCGACTTTGGGCGCATGGACAAGATCCTCGCGCTACACAAGGGCGACCTCGACGTCGTTGTCCAGCCGGCCGTCGGCTGGGAGCGGCTCAACGAGGAGCTCGCCGACGACAACCTCTTCTTCCCGCCGGACCCCGGGCCGGGCGCCATGATTGGCGGAATGGTCGGGACGGGCTGCAGCGGGACCAACGCGTATCGGTACGGCACGATGCGCGAGTGGGTGCTCTCACTCACTGTCGTGCTCGCTGATGGAACAGTCATAAAGACCCGGCAGCGGCCGCGCAAGAGCTCCGCAGGCTACGACCTGACCAAGCTCTTCATCGGCAGCGAGGGCACGCTGGGCCTAGTCACCGAGGCCACCCTTAAAGTGACGGTCCGGCCTCAGAGCACAAGCGTTGCCGTCGCGAGCTTCGGCACGATCCGTCAGGCCGCCGACTGTGTGAGCAGCGTCGTGGGGCAGGGCATCGAGGTCGCGGCCGTCGAGATCCTCGACGACGAGCAGATGAAGTGCATCAACGCGGCCGGGACGACGAGCAAGACGTGGAAGGAGGTGCCCACGCTCTTCTTCAAGTTCGCGGGCACCGAGCGCGGCGTGAAGGAGCAGGTCGGCATCGTCCAGGGGCTCGCCAAGGCCGCCGGGGGCCAGTCTTTCGAATTCGCCCGGTCCGAGGACGAAAAGGCCGAGCTGTGGAGCGCGCGCAAGGAGGCGCTCTGGAGCACCATGGCGGTCGCCAAGCCGGGAGACAAGGTGTGGACGGGCGACGTCGCGGTGCCGATGACGCGCCTGCCCCAGCTCATCGAGGAGACCAAGTCGGACATCAAGGCCAGCGGACTATACGGGACGATTGTCGGCCACGTGGGCGACGGCAACTTCCACATCATCCTCCTGTCCAGCGACGAGCAGCGGGAGCGGGCCGAGCACCTTGTGCACCGCATGGTCAAGCGGGCTGTTGAGCTCGAGGGGACTGTCACCGTAAGATTATTCCCCTTGTTTCTTCCCCCCGCCGCATCTTTTGGTCCACATTAGTCAAAAAGTGATGAGCATTGCAAGCTGACTGACTGAAAATTATAAAAGGGCGAGCACGGCGTCGGCCTCGTCAAACGCGATTACCTCCCCCACGAGCTGGGCCAGACGACCGTCGACACGATGCGAAAGGTATGTTCAGCCACCCATCCCCCTCCCTCCTTTTCTTTCTTCCAGAAGGGGAACATGGACCGCACGATCGAACGGGATGTGCTGACGCCACCACCCTGCTATTCTTTGACTCGTCAAACAGCTCAAGCTCGCGCTCGACCCGCTGTGTCTACTCAATGCGGACAAGGTGATTCGCGTCTACAAGCCCAAGCCGGGCGAGATCGCCGAGTGGTGAGAAGGAGAAGAAGAAGAAGAAGAAGAAGAAGAGAAAAGGAAACGGGAAAAAGTATCCTGTTGACGGGGGTGTTTCCCCCCTTTCTCCCTCTCTTGCCGAATTTTTTTGAAAAAGGGCGGGTGTATATTACTTAGATGCATGGTTTTGGGGCCCCGAGGAACGAAGATGGAGATCAATACAATCGTGAAGCGAAGTGTGTGAGGTGAGCGTTGTGTATGCAAAACAAGCGGTTCCAAGCTGCCAGTCTCGACTTTGTTACTAGGTCTTACACGCGGTTCCGTCGGGCAATTTTACTAACAGGGGGAAAATCACCCCGAGGGCTTACTTGCTTTGCGTGCAACGTCACCATGTGTTTATTCTGTCAGTTGCGAGGGGGGAGAGCAATGTGAATGTAAGATATGCTGGCTTCTGCAGACCCATTTGTAGCAAATTTCTGTCTGGGACAATTTACAAAAGAGTACACGATCACCAAACACGAGCAGACTTGCAGTGGTGGTGTATCCTAACTCCATCTAAACTTGGACAAGCGGATGCTAAAACCTCCTCCCCGAGTCGCTCCTGAGTCGCTCCCGTTCAATACATGCATTTTAGTTTGGTTGATCGATATATAAGAGATGGCTTGTATTAGACGTGCTACAAGACGTCGGCGCTAAAGCAGAAGCATGAGAAAAGGGAGGTGATATAGATGTGGTATATATGTTGCTACTAGGAGAATCGTTCCGCTGGGATGCTTTGTTGTTGGTGTTCTTTATCCCCCTTCCTCGGGGTCGACGCGGATACTGTAAAACCAGAGATATCTCACTTATCGAAAGACGAATGATGGATTTGTGCTCCGCACAAATCCTAAGTTCGGCGGTTTGCAGTCATCGCACGCACCACTTTCTCCTCATGACACTACTACTACTACCACTATTACTACTAAATCTCCCTTTCGTCGCGTGATGCTTCCTACTTCGTTGGAGTTCAAGCCGCCCTTCCCTTTGCGGCCTCGGCAGCCCACAGCTCCCGCTCCTTCTTGAGCTCCCTCTTGACATACCAGAACGTGGCGGGGGTCCATATGCCCGCCCACACAAACGGCAGGCTCCAGCCGATGACGTAGGCGATATCGGCGTTCTCGAGCGCAAAGACGAGCACGGTGCACAGGACGGCGCACCCTTGCGCGCCGACGGCCCAGAAGATGCCCAGGCGGCGGAGCATGGCGCGGAAAACGTGCGAGGCCTCGTACCGGCGGTCCAGGGCGACACGGAACGCGGTGCCCCCGCTGCCGTCAACGGCGCAAATGTCCTCGATCAGAGAGTAGATGCCGGGCCGCATCTGGGCTCCCTTTGGCTGCGACGAGATGCGCAGCGGCGCGGGAATCTGGAAGTACCGCATCGTGTCAATGGCGAGCATCAGTGTGCCGAAGACGTAGAGCATGGTGAATAGTGGTGTGGAGAGCAGCCGGATGTACGGGTCGTCGGGGACGGAGCCGCTGTTTTGTTTCCCTCGAGCATGTGTCAGCGGGGTTTAGTTCTTATTTACTCTGAGGCTTTGTGTTCCCCATGGCCATGTGTGATTTTGGGAAAGTGGTAGTGGAATTGTGATGGTTGCGAGGTGAGTGAGACGGAAACATCGAGGACTTACACGACCAGCTCAATCATGACTATGATCCACGCGAGCGAAAACATCCAGTGGAACCAGTCCAGCACCCACCGGTTGGTCACGCCGGGTATCTAGAAGCAAATACATGCCCGTTAGTCAATGTGCGTATAAAGACAAAGCCAAGTTCATGTTTGTAACATGTAAGAGACGATATCCCTTGCACAGGGAAAAAAGAAAGAGTGCTCCTTACCCGACACGTGCTGTCCTTCTTGTACAGCCTCCAGAACCGCAAAAAGTACTCTAATATGCTCGCGCCGCCCAGGGCCGCCGTGACGATGCTAAAGACCGTGTTGGCACTGAGCCGCTCATCGTCCGGGTTGCCCGGCCCGACGCCGTACCACAGCCCAAAGTAAAGCGCAATGGGCATGGCGGTGCTGTCAAAAACGATGACGGTCCAGAAGAGGAAAATGATCATCTTGCGCGTGCGCAGCGAGTAGTTTAGCGGCGGCGGCTCGGACTGGAACGTCGGGACAGCCACGTGCTCGGTGTCGTCGCAGGCAGACTGAGGTGATGTAGGCGGTACGGACGCTAGCACGGCGGCCTCGGGGATGGCGAGCGTGGCCTGCGACGAGCGCCGCCGCGTCATGGTCACGCTGGGCCGGCCAAAGGGCCCGTCGAAGCGCCTGTCAAACTCCTCACTAGGCCGCATGCGCCGGCCGCCGCCGAGGCTTCGCCCGGAGCCGTTGGAGTGCGGGTGTATGGGCTGCCCGGCCGAGTTGGTCATTAGCGGTACCGGGGGCGGGCGCTCGTCGTCGCGCTTCTCGTTGAGCTTGTCATCGCTGAAATGGAGTCGCTGCCGCGGATCGGGGCCTGCGGCGGCTGTGGTGATCTTTTGTCGCGGCATGTCGAGAGACCTTCTGCTCGGGGTGTGCTTTTCCGAGACGACGGTGACGTCGTCGTCGTCGCTGTGGTTGCTGTTGTTGATGTTGATGTCATTGTTCCTCTGCGCGTCGTGCTCCGTGATCGCGGTTTCTGCTGCTAGGGCCCCGTCATGACGGGCCAAAGACTCCTCCCGGGCGACATTGCTGTCCGCGGCCGCCGTGGCTGTTGGCGGCTGTGCCAATGGCATTGTCGATGTCTTGGGAAGAATCCCTTAAGACGAGGAGAGCCGATCGTGTCGAGATATAGTTGTGGGTGGGTATCGTGCGTGTGTGGCAAGTTACCAACGCTGGGAAGATTGGAATAAAGGAAGTGCCGTCGAGCTATTGTTCTGCTCAGTTCCTCCAAGTGAGTATCGTGGATGGAAAGCAGTGGGACACAAACAACGAGTTTGCAGATAAGGTGTAGACGTAAAAAGGCGAGTCGAGGTGGTGGAAGCCCGGGTTTGGAACAAGCGAGATAACGTAAGGAGGGAGATGGTATCGATGAAGATGGCAAGCAATTCTAAATGGACAGTGACGTGCGGACTGGGGAGAGCTGGGATCAGCAAAGCCATGGATGGAGCGGCTGGCCCTCGCTCCCTCCACAGGGTCCCGGGATTATCCACTTGAAAGGCAATCATCATCATAGGGTGCACAAAACCGGCGACGCCTTGCCGACGGGAAGCCTTCTGTTCGGCGGGGCAAGCCCAGCGCCAGATCCAGGGACATCCTGCACGCCGTCAAGCTGTTCCGGCGCGGAACAATTGTCTCTTCAAGCCTTGCACGGCGGCTCATCTCGCGCCTTGGCCTTAGCCTACGTCAAAAAGGTGTCGAGCAACCAAGGCCTGCAGTAGTGTGCGCCCAGTCCAACGTCATGGGTGGATTATGACATCATGTGCCGGAGCGTCCCGTCCCCCCTGACTACGGATACACTACCCTCGGGTACTTGGGTACATGTACGCGAGGATGCAGATGCCCCATTTTTTTCCCAGCGACCACCTGCAAAGAAAAAGGCTGTCCATACATAGAAAGACCTCGCAAGTCGCCGTCGCGTGCGAGTGGACGGCTTTTGGCATGAATGCGATCTTCAGACTGCCGCCTGATACCCGGCCAAGACGTAAGCTGCATACTGTAGACATTAGAGCCCTTTATATCTAGAAAAATCTACAGCTTGACAGAAATATCCCACGCATCGAGACCGACAGCCACAAGCGTCAGCACTGCCGAGTACCCAACCAGGATCGCCATGGTCGCCGCCGGCCCGGCGTCCAGCGTCGGCACCGTCATGTTGACCAGGCCCGTCAGCAGGTTAGCGACGAGGAATACGGCCAGTCCGTTACGGTTGATGGCTCGCAGCACGGGGCTCGTCGCCGTCTCGTACGCCTCGCGCTCCGCCCGGGCGTCCCCTGCGTTGTAATGCGCCGGGAAAAAGACTGTGTCGACGACACACATGGCGAGCATGATGGCTGTGTTGAACGCCGCGATCCACAGCACGTACGGCAGGTTCGCCAGCCGCCGCGACACCTGCACCGCGGCCCCGTACTTGTAGTCCGTTGTCAGGAAATACAGCGCCGTCCAGATGCCTGTCCACATCCCCATTGTGCGCAGCAATGTGTTGCGCTGGCTGCCCGCCCCCGAGCTGCTACTCGTAATGCTCCGCGGCAGTACGTACATACCCGTGTCCTGCCCGGCGAGGAAGATGGCTAGGTAACCCGCGAAGCTACAGATACCCTCGCGGTTCTTGGAGAAAAGGTCGGTGCGGGGCCCCACGAGGAGGAACGGCTGGAGCTCCGTGCTCTCGAGCACGATCTGGTACAGTACAGCGACCATCAGGGCAAGCGCTGCGTACGAGGGAACAAATTTGAGGGCAGATTGGAACAGCGCAACAAAGGGCGGGAGGAAGCCCAGGGTGAAGAAAAAGTTCCAGTGCACGCCATACTCTGTGACGTGCTCGGCATAGTCGAGGCCCTTGACGCTCAAGAGCCTGATGACGCCCAGGACGAGCAGGGGAAACGAGTGCCGCATAGAATAGACCAGTCTCTGGGCGAGGGGGGTGGTCTTGCCTTCGGCGCGCTCCTTGAGAACGGGCCGGGCGCCCACAACACCTGCTGAGAAGACGAAGCTACCAACGCCAACGTCCATCAAGGAAGTGCCCCATGTCTCGACCTTGGCGAACCTCCGAGGGAACAGCTTGAAGTCGACAGCGAGGATGGCAAGGCAGGTCAAGACCATCATGAGGCCTCGATAGGTTGTGAGGAACGGCTTAGTCGAGAGGACGCTTAGCTGTGCAGAGGTGGCCTGCGAGGGCGCGTTGGGCGGAAGCTTGGGCTTCTTGCGCGGACCCGGCGGCCTCGGAGGGAGGGCGTAGAGGAAGATAGCGGGGACGAGGATGAGCCCGATGAGGAGAGGTGTGCTGTTGGCATAGAGGGTGATGGCGAGGAGACTGGCGACAACATTGAGGAAAAAGTCGACCACGAAGCTTAGAGGTGTGTATGGCTTGAAGAAGGACTGCCGCGACTGGAGGATGGACCAGAGAAGGAATGCAATCTATGGGAGACGATGATTTAGTGAAGACTCTCTGTGACCTGTGTGTCGCTGTGTCGAGGGACGAGGCGTACCGGTCCAACGGCAACAACAATGTTGATCTCGGCGGGTGAGCCGCCAGACAGGCCGGACACAAAGTCCTCCTTGCGTTGCTTGTAGCTGGCGGCGGCGGCAGCGACGGTGGCAGAAGCTGCTGCAGCGTCCATCGTGTCTGTGTTTGTGTTTGGCAGCAGGCGGGGAGGGGAAGGTCGCAGGACTGAGTGGGTTGTGTCTAGGTCTGGGTGGTGTCCGAGATGATTATTCGGGTTGTAGAGATTCGAGGCATTGTATTGGCACCGGCTTGTAGGCGCAATGTGTCCAGATTGTCTAGCCGTGGGCGGAGACACGGGCGGAGACGTGGCTCAGAGGGCATCGCCAGAGCTCCAAGCTGGACGCTGATCTGCGCAGGCCAGATTGGCAATGACCCCACTACCGACGGTGTCAGCCAATAGCATTTGCCAGGCACCACCACGTCTCACTGGCTGTAGTTAGGAGGACGTGAGATCCCTCCAAACCACAAACCCTAATATGGCCCTAATGAGCCTGTGAGACTGTGACTCACAAGAACATATTCATGTTGACTTCGTTCCCAGGTGTACCGATGCCGTTTAACGCCGTGCAAAGCACACAGCAAAAGTGACACGGCACAAGGCCCCAAGATTGACGCTAACGCTAGGATCTCGCCACTGCACGACACCATGCATGCATCTATTTCGAGATTGCCATGACCTGACAGCAAACAGTTTCTAGTCTGTACAAAGAAGGCGAACGCGTGCCCAAAGCAGATGGCGGATGGGGATAGAGCGCCCCCCTGATCCTTGGATACGCGTATTTTGATGAAACAGACCCCCATCCGGGAATTAATTCGACTACGCATTCCCACGCCATCGCCATCCTCAAACCCGCTAACCTCGACTAGCAGCCGGCTGCTCTTGCCGCTGCCAGCATATCCATCCCTTGGCTCATGCAGCGAGGGCGCCCGTCCTGTCTTCGACACACGCTAACTGTCCGCTCGGCAATCACATGGGGATCTACGACGCTTCTGGCCCTCTAACAACTTAAATGGGCATCCGGGCGTCTGCGCGCGAGTCAAAGCCGTTCGATGTCGTGCAGTGACCCCCCCGGTGGACTCTAATATCCTGGAATGCCACACTTGCCCAAGGAGAGAAGGGGTTTATTAAATACTGCTGATGATACATTTATCCTTCTATGCTCCCCCTTCTACTCGTTTGTTGTTTGTCCCCGGAATCCCAACCGCAAATCACTTTCATTGAAACACTGTTGACCACGTCCACTCCTTCATCTTTTCCGTCGCCACTTTTGTCGACTATTTCTCTTCTTATACCGCCCATCATCCTCTTCACGGCAACAATCATTGACAATACTTTACCATCTGGAACTCTGGCAGCTCGATCCTGATATTCTTCGTCCATCCAGCAACGCTCTTCTTTCTTTATTATTATTATTCTTGTAGCTCAGAGATACCCCTCCCCAGCACGGTAGTAATACCAAACAACCAAAAACCAACAAAGATTCCATCGTCACCTTACACAAACCAGAACTCCCAACCACACACCGCAGCCATCATGTCCACCACCGCCATCAGACGCCCGCACCTCCCCAAGCCCGTCCTCGTGTTCAACGACCACCACTACCCGGCCATCAGCGTCCACGACGACAACGACGACAGCAACAATAACAACAACGATACCAGCGGCAGCAGCAAGAACAAGAAGCCCAGGCGCCATGGCCCAGCAGCCCAGAACCCAACCACCAGGGCAACCCCCTCCTCTCGCACCGTGACGCTGCGCGCCGCCCAGAGCCCCGGCCTGCCCGTGCCCTCGCCGCTGTCCGGTGGCCACCTGCCCAGCCCGCTGCTGCCCCTGCTCTCGGCGTCGAGCATGTCGAGTGTGTCAACCGCGGCTTTCTCTTCTTCTTCTTCTTCTTCTTCTTTCTCTTACTCGCCTTCCTCGGCAAAGTAGTTGGGGTCTGGTTCCACCCCCCCTCCCCGTTCCATTGCTGGACCAATGGACATATCGACAGTAACAGCAGCAGCAGCAGCAGCTCATCATCTACAGTTGTTCTCGTTCCTTTCGTTAAAAGGGAGGAGTTATTTGTCAATTCAGTCGGGCCACCCACACAACAGACACGCCTCTTTGCTCTCTATTCTCACCACCCATTCCCCACCCTTTATAGACTTTCTCTCTGCTTTTACTTCCTTCGGCAGCGACCCAGGAGGTTCAGTCCACTAGATGGCGTTTACTTGGATTCACCCCTCCCCCTCACAAGAGAAATTCACGGCTTTACAGACAAACAGGAACCAACAAGGCAAGGCAAAGGACACTATAGAAACTGGTCATGGAGACGCGCGTATAAAACTAGGTAGTGTGTGCCCTAGATCGCGCGACTCGTTTATCTTTTTTCTCGTCAGGGCAAAAATATAAAAAAAGCACTTAGAGCCTTGGAATACCTTGAAATAGACACACCCACAACCCACAATAATAGACATCAACTGTCTTCTTCGCACCCGTGTGCATCTAGATGAAAAGCCATGAGATTTGACTCTCCTCACACTTTTCCGCAAATCCAAGTTATTTTTTTTTACTATTTATTCTTCAAAGTTTTCGCGAGAACGTAGCTTCTGAGCACACAAGGGGCACGCGGTCGCTAGACAGTCAAGCTGGTGGTGCCTTGTTGACTTTCGCACAGGACTTCTTTCTAGTGAGAGGATTGGAAACACAATTTAGTGGGGGTGTGTCGAGGCGAGAAAAATAACCCCAAACAAGTAACCAACCAATGTATGCTCGCACAAAGAACGAACCGGTTGCATTTTTTCGATGCATGCTTTTGATGTCTCTGCCTGGAAATTGCTTCGTGCGACAAGCGTTGTGAATTATTGGACATTGAAAAGTATACATATCGTGTCGTGCCCGACCCTAGACTAAACCCACAGGACGCCGTGGCAGCCTTGCCGTTGCCAAACCAACCAAACCTACGCCGTAACCAGGAGCGAAAACAGAGACAATACGCTATTACAGAACAAAAAGAAAACAACAAGCTCTTCCATCCGTGGTCTGTAGGAACCCAAAATTTGCACAAAACACTTCCTAGTTCAAGCTCATCCAGGTCCAGGCACCGAGAGCTCCTCCGATGAGAATCGCCGTCACTATCCCGGCGCCCGCCTTGTCACCCATCGTGATGGGCGCAAAGACAGGGTTAGAGTCTTGCACGGAGCCCGCATTAAAGTCACCGACTGAGGTACCACCGGTGGCGTTGGTGAGAGGCACGTCGGTGCCTACTGTCATGATCGACATGAGAGCGGCCAGAACGTTCATCTGCTGCCCAGCACCAACTTCCCCATCGAATTGGCCACTGGTCCAGTGGAAGCCGCACATGCGACCGTTGGCCCCACCCGTGCATTGGGCCACTGCGGCCTTTGTACTCGTCTTGAGCACGGGGAGGATCAGGGCCTGTGTGTGAGGCGCCATGACCATGGTCGAGCCCATCCATCGGTGGAGGTAGCCTTTGAACGACTTCATGTCCGTGTTGCACACGGCAGGCTCGCAGGATGGCTCATAGGCGACGTCTTTGACGAAGAAGTCGCGCAGCATGCCGGAGAGCAGACCGTCTACTTCGTCCTTCCATTTTTGGCTCCCAGTCTAGAAAGTCTGTTAGCAATCCATCTCGAAGTGGTCGCAGTCGAACCAAAATGTGCTTACCATGTTGTAGAGGACAGCGCTTCCATGCAGAAGAAGAGCAGCGTTGTAGGAGAACTGCGCTTTGTTGATGTCCGTGCAAGCATTGGGAAGATGAGCACCGTCGAAAACGCGCCAGTCGTTGGAGACGTAGCCGATCTTCTTGATTAGATCGTATGTGCGCTCGGCGAGGTCGATGTAGGTCTGGTTATTGTTCGAGTACCGGGCCAGGCGGGCACCTATGTTGAAGTAACAGGCATTGGCGATTGTGTTGATGTAGTCGAAGCCGTTGTTGGAAGGGTACACCTGCCATCGTAGACCCCATTCGCACTGAGTGCCTGCCGGCGCACGACGCTCGTCGTGCGTCTGCTCGTTAAAAACAGCCTGTGCTAGCGACAGCCACTGAGCCTCCCCGGCAGGCGGGTTCTCATATCCGGTCTCGGCCGCGAGCATAGCGGACATGGCCCAAAACGCCTGGTCATCGTTGCCCATGGAGGCCGACCAGTTCCGCGGCATGTAGTCGCGGTCGCCACCTGTCTGGGCAAGCATGGCCTGGGAGACGAGGCTGTTGAACTCGGTGTCGTCGGTGTGATGCCAGTAGTCGATGAGGGTACCCCACATGGCACCTCCCTCCCACCAGTAGTAATCACCGTTGGGAGGAGGGCCAGGCAGGATGCCGACGGTCCATCCGGGTGTGTCGATGGGGTAGAAGGAGATGAGGTCCGTTGCGACGAGCTTGGCAGCCGCCTTGATGGATGCTAGAGACGGCATCAGCACGGCTGCGGAAGCAGAGGGGTACGGACGAGGCTGCCGTGATGCTAGCACAGCTCATGGAGATGGAGACTCACCTGGATCGTCCAAGTCGACTTGTAGTGCACCGAAGGCTGTTTGAGCCGCCAGGCCCAGTGTGGCCAGAAGGCCTGTCGATAACCTGACCATTATGGACGTTCTGGGAAGTCGGCGTAGGCTGAATGGCGACCAGAGAAAAACAAGTTGGGCCACAGGACCTTCGCAATCCAGAAGCTGAGATAGCGGCGTTGCGAAGTATCGTCAGAAGGTTACTGAGGTTATGGTGATGGTGAATGTGCGTGGGTGCCAAGCAATGATGGGCAAGGGCCTCCAGAAACGGCGCTTGGCTGGGCCTTGGCGTCTGCAGGTGCAAAAAGAGAGAGATCGGGCGGGCTGGTGATGGCTCAGATGCGACGACAAGAAGAGTTTGAAAACGAGAGTTTGCGCCGTTGATGGGGGGAGCGTGAAGACAGGAAAGGCAAGTCGGACAGAACGAGTTGTTGAAGAGATGCCGTGTGTGTTTTTCGTGGTAGAGGGCGAGGAATGGGCGACAAGGGAGACTGCTGCCACAGAATGCAGGCAATGCAGGCCAAGCCGATCTTCCCGTGCTTGGCCTCGGCGGGCGAGGCAGGGAAGGTGTGGGCCGCCGCTCCATCGAGCTTCGTCATACAGGCAGGCACCGGCAGGGCTATTTCAAGGTTTTCTCTCCCGAGCACAGCCTACGCCTACCTAGTGTACGCGTACGCAGCCGAGGGCAGCTACGCTACACTGCGTACACTTAGGTACAGGGACAAATGCCATGTTAGTTGGTGTCAGAGACAGCTGGAATGTGGCCAACAACACCTGCCATGACACGCCATCCGCCAAGGGCTAGCCACAAGCCACCCCGACATGCGGCTGCGCCGTCTCGGCTGTTGCCATGAGACGAACAACAGAAGGCGCCCCAGATTGACGAAAAGTTCGTCAACACGAAACGAAGAGGTCGCACAGCAACACGCCGACCCCCACCCACACCCACACATGCGTGCATGGCGCCCCTTCTTTGTAAAGATGGTGGTGGGCACGACGCGCAACACGATCGGCACGTCTCGGACAATGGGCACATCACAACAAGAACGGGGAGGGGGAACGGAATTCTACGCTCGTAGCTTTGGGACATGGGGGCGACACGGCGCCATCATTATCTGCTTACATGCGCCTAGGGGATGTCGGTGGTGCGAGCGCTGCTGTTACCCGTCTGCATGGCACACCATGTGGGTAAAGGTAATCGATATGAGCCAGGCCTGGGGACTTGTCGTAGGTGTTGGAATGAACCATCGTGAGGCTGGGCCCCTGCCACCGTGGGTATCTGGTCTTACGCTATTATAGTCTCGCGGCATTTACGGTCACCCTTGTACGGCACTCGACTTGCCTTTTCTGACCTTCTTCTTTAGACACGTAAGATGACCAAATCAACGTTCACAGATGCAACATACTGGCGGAGCTGCGGGATGATTGATTTTATTTTTTAACCACATCTTAGTTGTGGTTTTGGGGAGGGCTGAGACGAATACAACCGCCTACGCGATACCAAAGGCTCGCGCCGGTGTAGAGTCCAAAATCCTCCCAAATCTAAAGCCTAGCTTTTTGCTAGTAGGTTATCCAGTCCAAAATCAAGTGGAGGAGACCCCTGGGTTATGTCTTGCGCCGTGCAAGTAAAACGGTCTCCCCCGTCAAAAACGCCCGAGTCTTCTTGAGACTCTGTTCCGTGTCCCAAATGATGTGTCCAATCGTCGTGAATGAAGGATTGCAATGCTGGTATCGCTTCGTAATGCATGTCGCTAAGAAAAATGAAAATAATGATGGCGGCAGCCAGATAGACTGCCGCTGCCAATGACGTGTGATTCATGTCGTTGGTCTTGTGATGTCTTGCGAGGGTCATGTTCCAGATTCGTAAGAGTGATACCACATATATGCGTGTCGTGTCGAATACGATCGGCGTGCAGCAGGGCGGGACCACTATTTCCGGCCAGCCCGAAGCAGTTTCGTCTTAAGCCATAAAATAAACAGGTGCCACTTTCTTTGCGTTTTCCTCTTTGCTGTGTAGCTTCTCGTCACGGGCGGCAGGACAAATTCGTGTACATCGCCAGCCTTTTCTCCGAAGGCGGGCGGGCTCTGAGGGTTGACAGTATCATAGTTGTTGCTCGAGAACTTCTCGGCGTCTCTAACGTTGAGCACGCTGATGCTATTGCGCGGTGTGCTGGGCCGAGCCACTGCGAGGCTATTCCTGCCGCTACTGGTCATGCTGATCTTGCGCCGATTCTTGATTCGTGGCATGGCCTGCTCCAGTTCGGCCGCCTCCTGGCGCATCCTCATGGCATTTTGCTCCTTGAGCGCTGCTGCTGCCTTCTTCTCAGCCACATGGGCCCGCTTGTTGTCTGCACGCTCGCGGCGCTTAATATCCTCGCGTGCATACCTCTCCTCCTTTGCGCGTTCCTTTTCTTCAAACTTGCGCCGCGCATTTTTCACTTGATCCGCACGGCAGGCGGTGTCAGTATCGGATTTGGCTCGTAGCCGAGGGAACCCAGCATCAAATGAGTTTCGCAGAGGAGACATTGGCCCGATAGAGCTGGACGGGGTGTTTGCTGGGTAGGCGGAGCTGAATGTCGTCGAAAGGGGCGTGTCGATCCCTTGATTACCGTGCACGTCTGTGTGACTAGAGTTGTGAGCCAGTCGTGATGACAGTGTGGGCGTGTTTGATATTGACCGCGTCGTTTTGATTCGCAGCGGAGCCGGCGGCTGGCTGTTGCTGTCGGGCAAAGAGGCAGAAGTCTTTTGGCTGACGAGCGACGGGCGGCAGAGACCGAGCGCTGTCTGTGAGCTCGAGCACGAGCTGACTGGTTGACGCTGAAGGTTGACGCTACTGCGGCCCTGGATTTCTACGGCTGGGGATGGGCTAATGCTCTCGTCGTCTTCGTCGTCGTCGTCTTCGGTGATTGTGTCTGGCGAGTAGTCGCGTGCATCGCCGACAAATGATGCAAGCGAGTTGGCATAAGAGACTGGCGGAGTTGCACCGCGGGGTATCTGCGCGAAAGGGTGGACGAAATTTGACCCAACGCGGGGAGGGCCAGTCATACCGCCGTTGCTGCTGGTGGAAGTCGCGACCGAGACGTGGCTTGCTCCGGATATCGAGCGAGAGTGGTGGTAGCGCCTGGTCGCCGACGATGGCGGTATCGCGGCGCCGCCAAGAGCCGAGCCGCTGCCACCCACAGGCGTGCTTAATACGACTTCGTCGAATGTGATGTTGATGTCCTTTGTGGAGCGAGTCGCACCGGACGAGTTGTAGATATGGCGGCCGTCGTACGCCGACTTTTGACACTGGCTGTCCTGCGCATCCCACGTGCCGTCCAGGTCGAGGGAGCCCCGAGCCGAGTGTGACAACCTCTTGAGGATTGGTTTCACCTTCTTGGACGGCTTGGTCCTCGGCTTGCTTGTCGCATCGCCGGCCACGTGCGACATCCAGCTGGTCGATCTGTGAAAAGTCGCCATTCTGGCAAGAGATCCGAGTTGACTGATGAGCGAGTCTGACAAAGAAGGGCTTGAACGAGGCTCTGCATTTACAGGTGTATCGGCAGTCGCGACAAAGGGCGGGGTGGCAGATGATTTCAATACGCCCGTTGGTGCTCGTCAAGTATGCTCTTCCACGGCCAACAGCGTGACGATGATTCTCCAGAGTGCGAACGCTGGCTGATGAAGCTGGCGGTGCACAGAGGGAAGAAGCCTTTGTGTCGGCACTCGTTATGAGTGGGGGATAGACATTGGCGGCGACGGCTGGGGAGACAGTCAGGAGTCGAGGCGGTCACGGCTCGAGACAACCCTTGAAGGGCAAAAAGCGAGGACCAGCTCGGGAAATGGATGTAATCTCAGGTGCACCTGAGGACCAAGGATACGGGCCACCTTGGGATGACACTTTTGGTGGGGCGCAAGCCGGGAGGCACGCGACAGGCGCGTGGAGTAGATATGTGGCTGGAGATAGATGTTTACAAAGTACGTCTCGTGGAGACTGCTGTACTGGACTCGAGAGACAGGCGGGAGTGAGATGCAAAGGGCGGGAAAGGGTTGGAGAGAGCTAGAGCTAGATCCGGGGCGAGATATCGGGGGAGGCGGTCGAGGCAGCAGCGACGGACTCGGCGCCGAGGGAGGCTGTGATAAGCCACTCTACTTGCAGGCTGCACCGCCGACCGGTCTCGTTGCCATTGGCGACTCGGGGAGCGCACGCAATACTGGGCCCCCAGGGTACGTACCTGTAGGCAGACTCTAGAGGGTCAGCTCCAGCCAGCAGCAGGGCGGGGCGCCCTCCTAGAAGAGGAAGGCGGAGGTGGGAAGCACCGGGTGCTCTCGGTGGTGCTGGGGTTGTGATTGGCCGGCAGCTCGATTCCGCCACCGCCGGCAGCTCGCAAGTGGCCAGCCCAGCCATCCAGCCCCGCCCATCCCGCCCAGCCCGCGAGCACCTGGTCGAGGCGGGCACAAAACACCGCATGCTTCTGTGCATGCGCATATCTTCTTCTTCGGCGTACTCCGTGTGTACTCTCGATCCGGTCTTCTTTGGCTCGGTTGCAAAGACATCATCACCATTGTTATCGTCACATCGCCTCTGCCTCGCCGATGGAAACTGGCTTGACTACATCGAGTAGCCAGTATTTATATTTCCCCTCCAGGGATGAACCTATCCTTCCCCTCCTTCTCTCTCCCTAGAGGCTCGTGAGGCTTCTGGAAGTACCCGCCGGCCTGGACCCTGGCGAATGCCCACCCGGGTGGCTCAACCAGCCCAGCGGCTACATTCGATAATTGTCAGCTTTCAGCACCAACCATGGCAACCACACTATACCAGATGATCCTTGGAAAGAACATTCGCGTCGCGACACCTGACCTGGCAATCCAAGCGACTCTCGCTGCTTTGGGCCCAGACTGGCTGGTGCTGCAACGGCAGTCTCCGCAACCGGCAGCGACATCCTCGCATCCGGACACCGCCAACTCAGACCCCCTTTCGGTGGAACATGCAACTCCCGAGGTCTACATGTACTCGGTACCCTAGCGAGCCTAGGTAGCGTACTTGCCGTCGCAGCATTGTCTCACCGACACTGCCAGCACGAAGCTGCGCTGGCCGTCCGCGTCCGCGTCCGTTTCCTCCACGTGCATCTGCGCATCTGACGGTGTCCATCACGACTCGTTGGCTTCTGGCGGTCAAGGTCAAGCCAGAGACGCGTCTGGTTGCCCCCTATCGTCTATCGACATCGTCGTCGGCCGCCTGCCTGCACGCCATCACCAGATCCACGACATGTGGTCGTAAGGTGTTCCCGTAAGTTGTCGTCCTGGCCAATACAACCCAGGCCCAGATCTCCATTTGGCCATCTCCTACGCCCTTCTGGACCATCGGACGATGACTGGCAGCCCCTCCCCCACGCCACGGAACGCCAATGGGCCGCTCACCTGCATAGCCCTGCAGCAGCGCCGGATCCAAGAGATTGCCCGCAGCCAACACTTCTCACATGGCTGCCCAGAGGCTGTATAGGACCCCGCCACAGCCTCGTTTTTGTCATTGTGGCGTGACGTTGACAGCAGTGCGGCGTCCGTCGTGGATGCAGCCTTTCAAACCGCGCGGCAGAGCCAGCCAGCCTCAGACATTGTGGAAGCCAAGTGGCCGCTCCAAGCGCTGGCACATGTGCTTGTGAGACACTGCCCGTTGGTGCGGAGAGAAGAGGGGACCGGTCTGCATCGCGTGGGGGGATCACGCGTCTTCTCGCCGCCCTGCCCCCTGCCTGGCGGCCTCAATCTCTGCCCACGACGCTGGCTTTGTCCCAGTCAGCCGCAAATGTGACCACATGTGTAGCGATGTGTGCGGGGCGAAGACTAGAAAACTCTTTTGATTTCCGACCTCCTCTTGAGGCGCAGTATCTCAAAAGTCACATGCACTTACGGAGTAGATGCCGTCCTTAATAGGTCTCCACTGATTTGCCTCGAGACTTCGGGACCTACGCTGCGCTAGTATAGTGTAGATAGGGCCCACGGTAAACTTCATGCTAACTGCGGACGCCGTTATCGCCGGCTCTGGACCTACAGTCTGGGCTATCAAAGTATTCTAGCTCAAACGAAAGATATATAGTGAGCGACAGAGACTTGCTGCAGCTGTGGTGGGCAGGCCTGTGGGAGGTAATTCCCTGCTATAGCGCGGGATCTCCAAATGGGAACAATGTAGATGAATCGCGAGTTAATAGCTTGCTGGGACACTGCATCCACAGCAACAACACATGCAGGTAACCCCCGATTTATTTATAGGCTTCCGATCAGAGTTTTGACGACTTGCGGGATTTAGCTTCGGTGGGCTCCTCGGCAGTGACTACTTTTAAGCAGTTATCACGACAGCAGACCTTGCTTGTGCCAGAGGTTCTTGGCTGCCATAGGTACGTTGTTACCATAATGGAGATGAGCATTGTGTATCAACTACTACAACTTTAGAGTAAGAACTCTCATCATCCTGTCTACCTCATTAAACAACCCCCCCTTTGGCTCACTCTCAAGAAGAGTTGCTGTTGTCGGCGCACGAAAAAGCCTGGTCAATCTCGCCCCTGGCGTACGCGTCGATAATGTTCTGCACGACGCCGTACGTGCCGCCGATTGTGAGGAAGACGGCGAGCGCAATCATGGCCCAGTTGAGGTAGTAGACGAGCACCTTCCACCAGGTGCCCGAGGTGCGGTACTCGCCGTGGTCGTAGATCCACAGGTACCCGGGCAGGCCCAGAGCCAGGGGCGCAAAGGTGAGGCTGCCCGCGAGGGCGAGGAGATAGTTGAAGATGGGGATGCCGCTGCCGATGAGGAAGCCGACAAAGGAGAGGGAGAGGGTGCAGCCGAGCCAGACGGCCCAGTGGACGATGCCGTTGCTCTGCAGGTGGTGCGAGTTGCGCAGGAGCCGGACAAATACGTACTTTGCGGCGACGTGGATGTACAGGCACGCCGAGACGAGCAGGCCGACCAGCCCAACGCCGTAGGCCACCTTCTTGACCGTGTCGCCCGCGCTGCCCAGCGACGGCGAGGCCACCCACTTGCCGCAGTAGGCGTACACGACGAGGCTGAAGGCCAGGTAGCTTGCCGTGACGATGCCCATGCACAGGTACACGGCCTTTTTGTAGTCGCGGGGCTGGCGCATCTCAGAGATGACGGGGAGGAAGGCCGACGTGCCCGCGCCGGAGCAGAAGATGGACGCGACCGATGTCATGCCCGCGACAAAGGTCGGGCTGCCGATGACGTGGTAGCCAAAGTCAAAGTCGCCGGTCTGGGGCGCGGCGGCGGGCCGGTCGCGGCGGGTGACGCCGACGACGACGATGAAGACGGCGACAAAGACGGACACGAACCCGGCCCAGGTGAGCCAGGCAATCTTTTCAAACTTGCGCAGCGAGGCGAGCGCGAAGACGGCGGCCGTGCAGATGAGCATGAAGCTGTTTGTGCACATGCCGTGGCCCGAGAGGGCGTTGAGCGCCGTCGCCGCGCCCACGATGCCCGACGCGCCCACAATCGCAAACGTCACGAGGAACAGCATCCCCACGACCTCGCGCAGCCAAGCCCCGCCCACCACGTAACCCATATCAGCAATCGAGTGGCACCCCGCGTGGTTGTTGCGGAACTCGCCCTGCACAATCGCGCAGTACGTGTTGAGGAACTGCCACCCCAGCACGTTGATGGCGCCCGGCAGCGCCCCGAGGACGTACATGGACGACGGGATCGTGAGGACACCCGTGGCGAAGATGACTGTGTTTTCACGTGCCGAAGCGTGATTGATTAGCTCTTTGAATCATCTTGGTTCAGGGGGGAATGGATTATGTTATTGTCAATGCCAAAGAACCAGACGACAAGAAAGACTCACGCTTGAGGAAGATGACGGCGGCATGGACCCAGCCGACGGTGCGGAAGTCGACCTGGCCCTCCTCCTTCTTGAAGACCTCGAACGAGTCGTCGTGCGCCGCTGCGACCTTGCCCGCCTCGATGCTGCTGCTACTGCGGGCGGCGGGCTCGATCACATCGCCGGCCGCCTTTTCCGACGTCGTCTTGGACATCATGGTTGGTGTGAAGGGTTTTGTATTTGTGCGTGTGATATTGTGGGAGTCGAGGTCAACAACAACAACAACAAGTAAAATCCTCGCTCTTTATATGAACTCGAGTTGCCGGTCTTGTGTGTACCACTGCTGCACCTCGTCGATGATGACAAAAGATCGTCTAGAGCGAGAGGGATAACCAGATGGCCAGCAGATGACTCTTTATCCTTTGTAGGATGCTTCCCTTAGGGTCGACGCTGGACTAATAAGTTCGCGGATGTATTCTTATCTCGCCTGCAAAGTCTCTTTTGAGGAGGGAAATCGCGCGGTCGGAGTCCAGGTGAACTGATAAAAAGCAAAAGATACACCGTAACACGTCGACTTTCCTCTTCTGCCGTGCATATCTAATTGCTACTAAGTCCGGGGAATAGATAATGGAGAGGGGGGCTGTTTTCCCCAGAGAAACGTCCCCTTGTCTCTCCACTTAAAGTTGGAGATTAGCTCACATCTTTAGTCTTGGAGCATGGCTGATAAGAACGTGAGGCCCATCAGGATGGGGCGTGCTGTCAGGGCGTGGAGACAGTGGTAGTTGGAGGTTGTTTCCAAGACGGCGTGCTCTAAATGCGAGGTGTCTCCAACGGCAGTTGCAAATACCGAGCGTCTAGTCTTGGCTTTATCATATCTGAGATAACAGGATTGTCACCTGCGTGCCGACGCGTGATATTACCGCAGATCAGCTACTCCCCTGGCGCCCGCAGGAGCTCCAGGTTTGTTGGGGCAGTCCCAAGGATTCAGCAACTAGCTTTATTTTGAACTGCATCTAAAGTACCGAAATCTAGTTAGCCAGGTATGACCCAGTGGACCTCCTGAGCCTTGGATTGGTTTATCGAACATTAAGCAAGCACCGAACTTAGGAATTTGGTGATACAGTTAAAATAATACATTAGATGTTTTCCCGAACAATTAGTAGGCTATTTGCTTCATGAGATTTTACTAATTATCGAAATCTAGGCCTAATCACTTCTTCAAGGCAGCTCCTGGCTCAGCCGGCAGCACTGCGCCCTCTACCGGCTTGTTCTTGCTCTTGAAATCGTCGCAGATCTCCGCCATGGTGACAAACTCTACACCCTCGTGCTTCTTCATGTACTCGATGAGCCTGCGTGTGGCAGTCAAAATCGTTAGCCAGTGCCCGGTACATACATAGACGACCAAGTGCATAGATGGTGACTAGACGTGTAACATACCTCTCGTGCATCAGCAGGACCTGTGGCCTTCCCGAGACATCTGGATGGATGGTGATGGGGAAGATGAACTCGTCGTACTCCCTGTAGCAGTAGTCGAACTGGTCGCGCCACAGGTCCTCAATGTCGCGCGGGTTCATGAAGCCATGGCTGTTGGACGCCGACTTTATGAACATCATGGGCGGGAGGTCGTCGAGGTACCAGCTAGCGGGGATCTCGACGAGCCCCGTCTCCTGGCCCTTTACGAGGGGCTTCATCCACGTCTCTGCCTTTTGCGAGTAGTCAATGTTTGTCCAGGTGTCGCCGGTGCGGAGGTAGTAGGCCTGACAGTCGTGGTGGCTCATGCTGTGGTCGTACTCGATGCCGTAGTCGAGAAGCAGCTGGCCGCCCTCCTTGCTGCACTCCCACCAGGGGGCGACGCTGCCGCGTGGGGCCTTGCCGCCGCAGAAATCGGTGAGCATGCGGTAAGTCTTGTCGAGGACGTCGCGCTGCTGGTCGATCGACATGTCCTTTGGGTTCTCATGGGTGTAGCCGTGCAGGCCAATCTCGTGGCCGGCGTCGCGGACGGCAGCCATGTCCTCGGGGAAGGTCTCGAGGCTATGGCCTGGGATGAACCAGGTCGTCTTCATGTCGTACTTATTGAACATTTTGAGGAGGCGCTGCACACCGATTGTGCCAGCAAAGTAGCCTGCAGGCAGGACGGGCTGTCAGTCTTACTTTACGTGCCTGGCTGACAGGCCTACGCGGGGTATCGATTCGTACCTCTGCTGATGTCGCTGGTCGAGTCCTGGCCGCCATATGAGCCTAGCCAGCCGGCGACGGCATCGACGTCGACGCCGTAGGTGACAAGTACGCGCTTAACCATTGTGCGTATGAGGAGCCGTGTCGAGCTCTGAGGGAGAGGGTTGTCACGATGTCTCGGAGAAAGTGCGACGGGGGTCCGTGAAGAAATATGCGGGCTACGTAATGGGCAAGCTCGGATAAAGATAAAAGATGCCGAGGGTGGTGCAAGTGAACCTTGATGCAAGTGATGCCCCCCCCCCCCCTATCGAGACCGATCGGAGGGGCTTATCACCGATGACGCTGCTCTTGCCATTTTCGTCGACTCTCGGCCAATCAGAGCCCGTGTGTCTAAATGCGGCGCGTGTCTCCAAGCGGGGCTCGACTGCTTCTCCAACACATCTTCTCCAACTTCATGATCTGGAAAGCCTCGCCTCGATGGGGCAACAAAATGAAGAACTGGATAGGTACTAGACTTGCACCGCCTTTGGTGAAGTGGCCAGGCGCAAGTCAAGTACTACTTTTGTAGTAAATCAAAGAATAATGGATCCCAACACCATTCCATCGTCAATGAGGGCGGCACAGCTGCAGTCGGTAAGTTTCTCTCATCACAGCGTAGATATCGTGCACGTGGGCAACAACCTATGGACAACGCCCTGACAGCCACCGCAGTTCAACAAAGCCTACCAGCTCACCACAGCTCCAACGCCGACTCTCCGCGATAATGAGATCCTTGTCAGGGTCCATGCCGCGGGTTTCTGCCACTCCGACCTGCAAGTCCTCCAGGGCGAGTTCGCAACCCAGCTGCCGCTGATACCGTCCCACGAGCCGGCGGGCATCGTCGTCCAGAAGGGCTCGGCATGCGGCGGTCACGATGGCGACGGCTCTTTCAGTATCGGCGACCGCGTCGGTGTGCTCAACTTTAAGAACGCGTGCGGCAGCTGCACCGGCTGCGGCATGTCTTGGCGGCGGCGGCGGAGGAATAGCAGCAACGGACGACAGAAACAGCCGGAACGAACAGAGCGACAGCAACCGCAGCTGGACCCGCGTTGGTGCGATCGTCGTGAGATGGCTGGGTTCAAGCATAATGGCGCCTTTGCCGAGTACATGGTTGCCGACCCAAATACTACGGTCAAGCTGCCCGACGGCTTGTCCTTTGAGCAGGCGGCACCACTCATGTGTGCTGGTGTAAGTCTGCGATGAGCTAGTGGCTATCTCTCCATTTCGCTGTCTGGAGAGCTTGTACTAACACAAAGATCAATTACACGGCAGGCCACTGTTTGGGGTGCACTAGAGAAAGCCACTGCAGGCTTGCCACACGGCGAAACAGTCGCAATCATCGGCATAGGCGGGCTAGGCCACCTGGGCGTGCAACTCGCCAAAGCCCTTGGCTACCGGACCATTGCCGCAGACAGCCGCGAGGAAGGCCGACGGCTAGCCCGTGACGTGCCCAACGAGAGCCTGGCGCCGGATCTCGTCGTCGACTCACTGGCCGGTGACGCCACGGAGACGATATACCAGTTCACCAATGGAGAGGGCATCGCGGCGGCGGTGGTGTGCACAGACTCACTGCCCGCCAACGAGTGGGCGCTCAGCCTGCTCCGGGTGCAGGGGACCATGGTCCTTCTGGGCTTGCCGCCGGACAAGTGGCGCTTCGACGGCCACGCGATCGTGTTTCGCGAGCTCGTGCTGAGGGGCAGCTACGTCGCGAGCAGGGAGTCCACCGAGAGGATGATGGAGGTTGTTGAGAGGCACGGGATCCGGTCGCGGCTTACTGTGCTGGATTTTGCGGATGTCGCTGGGGTCGTCGATAGGTACAAGGATCGGTCGTTCACAGGAAGGCTGGTTGTCAGGATAGCGAGTTAGGTTTACAAAAATGACCGATGACATTAGCGGTACTAGTGAATGATCGGGTAGCTGGACACTGGCTCTTTGGCGCGCTTCACTTTTGCACAGGTCGCTCAAGCTCATGCTCACATATTCAAACACCATTGTCAACACGTACACTACTCCTTTTGTGCTTGCTCGCAATAGTACACTTTGAGCTAATAGTCATGTGTGGATGCACATCGTGAACGCTACAAGATCTGAACATCATACCAACATTCAACACATTTAGCCATAGTTCAATTGCCTCCTCCAATAGACGGATTTCTTTTCTTATCGGACAGGGAGATTCCCTGGCACAACCTCTCTCACCAATATTCCACCACGGACGACACGACAGCCGAGCCTAGCTGTTTCTGCGTGATGACGCCAATGAAGCTTGTCGAACACAGGGCATCCCGGTCGTTGGAGACACTCACTCTATCTTTCCCGTGCCAGCCTTGGGGAACCCCAGCGTTATCAGTACATGGGGAGGGCACCTACACTTAAGCGTACACTAGCATACACCTAGGTAGACAAAGAACCGAAGCCTATTGTCCGGGATCCACAGTTGGAGGCACAAAAACGGCCTCTCTCCAACTGGGCATCTCCACACTTGGACTTCTCCACGGCTCCAAATCCCTTCTGGGGGGCCGGGGGACTTCTCCATCTCTCTCTCTCCCTCTCCACACTGCTTTTGTGGCAGGCAGTTAAGAAGAAATGGTACTTGCCGACGCATCCAAAGCGTATGCTTGGGCGAAAATGCCCGATGAGCTAAAGAGGGAACACGCTATTACGGCATATCATCGTTACGGACAATGTACAGACCAGGTTCAATGGAGAATGTGATTTCTAAGAGATAACCCCCTGGTCGGCGTAGACACGGGAGGCTGCCTGCACAAGATTTATTTGTCTAAACAGACCGGAAGCAATTCTTATCTTCACCAGGTTGGAAAGGCATACGCTAGCCACCACTTTGTATATCGCTGAGCGCGGCAACAACCTTAGGCGCTGGGTCTTTTTCTATACTAGTGCCAGTCAGTACCACAGATTTGAAACAAGATGTCTGTATTCTTCAAGGAAGTTGGCGAGTAAGTCTTACCCTACCTACACGGTCAAGATAGTTATCAGAAACCCTCATATGAGGGCCGTCTCGGAACCTCCTCAAGCCAATGCTAAACATGGACGTGGTCCCACGCCGCACAGGGGCAACCCCGTGAAAAAGGGCGACGCCGAGAAGCTGCTCGCCGAGATTGGCTGCGGGATCCCGCCCGGCGACTCGGACGACTACCACGTCCTCCTCGCGGCCGTGCACGACTGCGCCGAACAGCTCGAGGCCATGCCCGACTACCAGCCGGCGCCAGACCGCAAGCGATACCCGCGCGAGGACGTCCGTAGGTTGGACGCGCCGGGCGAGCAGGAGTTTGGCGCTGCGTGGGCGCACAGGTTCCTCATCCGGGGCGCGACGACGGCAGCAGCAGCAGCAAAATCATCACCGGGATCAGATCTGCCCCCGCCACTGGCGGGGAAAAAAGTCTGCGTGAAGGACTGCATCGCCGTGGCCGACGTGCCGCAGTTCTTTGGAAGCGATGCCTTCCCTGCGTGGACGCCGAGTACCGATGCTGTCGTGGTCACGAGGGTGCTCGACGCGGGCGCCGACGTGCACGGGACCTGCGTGTGCGAGGCCTTCTGCAACTCGACGTCAAGCTTCACCAGCGCGCAGGGCACGGTCGAGAACTCGCACGCGGCCGGCTACTCGGCTGGCGGCAGCACGTCGGGCGGCGGCGCACTCGTGGGCGGTGGCGTCATGGACATTGCCATTGGGACGGACCAGGGCGGCTCGATAAGGGTCCCGTCGAGCCTGTGCGGCTGTGAGTGCTAAATCACCGAATCCTATCCCATGATGATGGTAGTGATGATGTTCCTCGTGGGTTAACAAAAATATTCTGCTCCAGGTGTCGGTTTCAAACCAACGCATGGCCTCGTGCCATATACGGGCATCACTAGCGGCGACGCCATAGACGACCACGCCGGCCCGCTCGCCAGCTCGGTCCTTGACGCTGCAGCATGTCTCGACGCCATTGCTGGCTACGACGACATCGACGACCGGTCCCTCGGCGCCGCGGCGCATGGCACCTACAAGTTTGCAGAATCCCTGCGGCAGCAGCAGCAGCTCGGCAGCACAGACAAGCCGCTGGCAGGCTACAGGATCGGTCTGCTCAAGGAGGGCTTCGGCCTGGACATGTCGCAGGCCGAGGTCGACGCCCTCGTCCGCAGCGCAGCGGGGAAATTCGCAGAGCTTGGCGCACAGGTCGACGAGGTGTCCATACCAGAACACCTGCAAGGGCCACTGGTCTGGACGATCCAGCAGCGCATCGCCGGCGCCGCGGGCGTCCTCGGAACGGCCCACGGCCGGAGGGGCCTGCACCTGACCGAGTTTGAGCACGCCAGGCTCCCCTGGACGGCGGATAACTTTGACAAGCTGTTCCCGTCGACCAAGAACACAGTCATCAACGGCATGTACCTGTCCAAGACCTTCCCCGGCTTGTACGGCAAGGCCGTCAACGCGGGCCGCAGGATCCGCGACGCGTACCAGGCCAAGCTCTTCAGCAGCGACGGCCGCGACGGCAACGGCGATAGCGTCAGAGGCAGCAAGTTCGATCTCGTCGTCATGCCGACGGTGCCCGTGGTGGCGCCGAGGCACGGCACGAGGGAGTCGCCGCGGTCGTGCTTCGCGCCGAGCATCGGGCTGACGTCCAACACGGCCGTCTTTAACGTCACGGGCCACCCGGCGCTGACGATGCCGGTCGGGTTCGCGCCGGCGCTGGACGACGCGGCCGTCGCGCTACCCGTGGGGATGCAGATTGTCGGCGGGCTCTGGCAAGAGGACAGGATCCTGCGGGCGGCGCACGCGTGGGAGTCGAGGTACGACTGGAGGCAGATCAGTCTCGTGTCTGCTGGCGCCGCTGCGCCGCTGCCGGCGGATGCGGATCGGCGGGTGATGAGGGCTGCCGGTGAAAAGCATATGGCAAGTGTGCGAGTGGCTCCTGTCGGTTTGGCGGGAGAAGAAGTTGCCGTGGTGTGACGCGTGAATGCAAACGCATCCCGCTTGCAGCTGGAGCTATCTAGATGGCATGTAGACTTTGGAGGCTGCAGGCAATTACGATATATCCTGACGCCGTCGTCAATCATGAGCGCGCAACAGGCGCTGGAAACACCTTTGACTCGTTCACCAAGCTGCACTCGTGAAGGAGCTTCTTATCAAGTTTGTTTGCAATGATTTTGTAACTCTACAGTATAGACGCGGTCACCTTTTCAGTGATGAATATCTTCGTCTTCATTCCCCTAGTTTATTATGTACCCGCCATCCACTACTAGAGCATGTCCCTGGATGAAAGATGCCCTCTCGGAACACAAGAACAGCACTGCATCTGCCACCTCTTCCGGGGTTCCCATCCGACCCATGGGGGCGATCTCAATGGCAGGCTTCAGCCTCTCTGCAACCTCAGCAGAACCTGTCGTCATTGGCGTCTCAATCACGCCAGGACACACGCAGTTGACGCGGATTCCGTCCTTGGAGTAGTCGATGGCGTCGGCGCGGGTCATGTTGATAATGGCCGCTTTGGAGCCGCAGTAGTGGGCTGAAGACGGGGTTATTATAAACGCCTGCTACGCACATGTCATGCCGAGGACTAGAGCTGCCGACGTTGACTTACCTGCTCCAGGTCGAGCCAGGATGCCGAGCTGACTGGCAATGTTGACGACGGCTCCCCTCTGCTTGGGATGTTCGGGCAGCGGCTCCTGGCGGAGCATCTGCGCAAGAGCCGCTCTCGAGGTGAGCCAGGTGCCTCTATAGTTGACGCCGTTGACCCGATCAAACTCTTGGACGGAGGTGTCTGTTGACCTCTGATCCTTGCCGAGTATGCCAGCGCAATTTACAGCATAGTCAAGGCGGGCAAACTTGGTGCGGACTAGATTTGCCAGCGACTGCACGAACCGCTCGTCCTGGATGTCACCCTCGCACGCTGTGACCTGAGCTTCCGGGTTGATGGCCAGGACGGCTTCACGGGTGCGGGCAAGCGAGGCCTTGTTGATGTCGGTGATGGCCATGTGCGTACAGCCGGCGCGGGCAAAAGCACGACAGACAGAGGCACCTATGCCCGTGCCGCCTGCGCCTGTGACGAGGGCCACGCCTGGAAACCGGAGGAGCATCGACAAAGCCATCTGGAGGTATCTGATGTGTGTGTGGAAGCTGTCTCCCTCCCGCCGGCTTCGCGCCCTTGCAGCCATCTGCTTGGAGTCGCCCAGATGCAGATGGCATGCAGATGGCATGCAGCCACCATCGCTGGAGTGTGCGTGGTTGTCTCCAACCCCACAAAGAAGAAGCCTTATCTTCTCCCCACCTCCAACTCGCGGGGGAAGGCACGACTTGCCCGGGTAGTTCCCCGGCGCGCCCACGTTCTCCAACCGCATCCTTCCAGTCTCTCCATCATCTCCACCGTCCTCCATTCCACTCATCTCCATCCATCTCCATTCATCTCCATCACCATCTTGGAGACTGCGTGTCGCAGCTACCATGGAGCAGCGCCCCCCCAAACGCAGGCGCACTGGCGACTCGCTCCCAGACAAGCCGTGTCCCCATTGTGGCCGCACCTTTCGGCGGCTCGAGCACCTCGAGAGGCACGTCCGGATCCGTATGTTGGTCGCCGGTGGCACCCCAGAATCCCGACAGACTGGCCCAGCCCACGACACTGTGCTGACGACAGCCCACCCCTAGACACCAAGGAGAAGCCCTTTGTCTGCGAGTGCGGTGCTGCCTTTACACGCCGCGACCTCCTAACCCGTCACCAGAAGCTGTCGAGCCCCTCGGGCCTAGGGCCCATACGACACGGCACTGCCTCTGTCCCCACGCAGAGCCATGCCTCTGACCCAACCACCAATGTGGCTGCTGCCGAAACGGCCGCTGCTGCCTCGCTGTCCGGGATGAGCATCAACTCCTGGGTCCATCCCGTGCCACTGCAGCACCGGCAGCAGCAGGTCGATCCCTTCCGGTCAATGGCACCCACAGTTCCGCAGCAGGGTATGCAGCAACCAATGGCACAGCCGCTACTCAATCACGACTTTTTCGATGCCAGTAAGGGCCCTTGAAAGCAACTCGTCGCTGCCCAATTCTTTGCTGACAGCCCCAAGGCCAGGACGTGGTAGGCTTTGACCACTTCCGGGAATTCGCAAATTTCATTGATGGCGTAGGTCTGCCGGCAGAATGGAGCCCGTACTTCCAAGGACCAGACTTCGGTGACGAGGCTGTCGAAAGCCAGCCTCAGCCAGCAACGGGGACATCCACACCAGGGGGTCGCAATGGGCGCCCGGGCACCCCGTTCGGATGCTGGCTTCCAACCGTGCCTAGCGGGAGCAAAATAGCCGAGCCCTACAGTGACACAAGTAAGTTTGTTGTACGCTGCCGTGCAGACACGATGCCTTGATCTGCTCGCTGGTGTTTACTTCACATGCATTATTCTAACTCGATGCAGGGCTCCGTGGAGAAGATACAGGTCTGCATCCTCTGCGAGTCAATGATGAGCAACGCACACACATACAATATCAGCTAGAAGCCTTTCAAGATGTCCTTGGCCAGGACTTTCGACTGCCTTCAAGGCATGCTCTCACAAGATACGTGATATCGTACTTCCAGGGCTGGCACTTACACATGCCTTTTCTCCACCAGCCCACATGGAGGATATCAAAATGCCCAGTCGAACTTGTCTTGGCCGTTGCCACTGTTGGGGCACAGTATTGTTTTGAGCACCGCGTCTCCGAGAAGCTCTTCTACGCAGCGAAGGCTGTGCTATCGAAGCGTCTAGCTTGTGACAGAACTTCGTTTCGAGACCAGACCAGCTCGTTTCTCATCTCCAAACGACCGCCACAAACAGATTACACGTCTATATCAGGCGTAGATGCCAGAAATATCATCCAAGGTAGCGACAGTTGGAAGCCAATCAATGCCGTGAGCACCCTTGTCATACTCATGGGCTACGCGACGTGGGAGGTTAAGGGCACACTACTTGCAGAAGCCTTTTCTCTGCAGAGTCTACTTGTTTACGTACTGAGAGACATTGGCCTATACGAGGACGAGGAGTCCACAACTCTGCCAGCCTTCAGTCCTATCGAACCAGCTAGCCTCCACTCGGCATGGCTAACTTGGTCTGACCAGGAGTCATCGAGGCGGTCAAAGCTGATAGCGTTCACGTTTCTGCACACTCACAGTGTGGCATATAATGTCTATCCCGTCTTGAGGTCCAACGAAGTTAATCTTCGGCTCCCTTGTGCAACGGGCGAGTGGAAAGCTCAGACAGCAGAAAAGTGGCACGCGGCTCGAAGCCAGGCCGGAAAGGAGCAGCTCAACTTCCAAACCGCTCTGTCGTCGTTGCTGCGTTCGTCAGATGATGGCTCTGCCCCGTTGAGTCCCATTCCCACACCACTAGGCAACTATGTTCTCCTACACTGTTTGCTACAGAGGCTTCATATCGTCCGCGATCTTTCCCTGCCGATAATGGACCAGACGGCGTCCCTGCCGACTGAAGAGGTTGCCAAACTAGAGTAAGACTACATCCTCTGTGCGGTGTTCGTAATTTCCCTTTGTAGCTTACCCTATAGCGGTTTTCTTAGACGAGCTCTGCGCCTGTGGACCTCTGGGTGGCAGCAGGCTCCCGAGTCATCCCTTGACCCAAACAACGAGAACGGCCCAATCCCATTCACATCCAGCTCGCTCCTAGGCTTGGCGTACGTTCGCATTTACCTCAACCTTGGGCCGTACCGGTTCCTCGAGTCTCGCGACCCAGCCCGCATTGCTAAAGCACTGAGCCGCTCTCCCCGAGTCGAGCGCAGCGACGGCCTGATTTCGGCGCTTCTGTACTCAGCACATGCGCTCAGCATACCTGTCAGGCTAGGTCTCGAGCGCGTGGCGCGGAGCCAGGCCTTCTTCTGGTCCGTGAGACACTCTTTGTCCGGCTTGGAGTGCGCGGTGCTACTCAGCAAGTGGCTCTTCTCCCTGGAGCCCAGCACGGATGGGGTGGTTGTAGCCCTAAGTGGTAGGTCAAAATCATCTACCTCTTCGCGAAGGAAAGAATTAGTAAATCAAGTTGACATAAACATTGAGTAGATAGCGAAGACCGCATCCTCCACTGGGTGCGGTACATAGTCGACGAGGCCTGTGCGGTCGTTGACTTTGACGATGAGGAAGAGGACGGCGTGGCGCCCGCCGAGCGCGCCGTCACGACCATTGGAACATCAGCACCCCAGCAGCCCTTTGCGCACCACCACGCCGCCGCCCGCCCGTCCCACCTCGCACTCTCGGTGCTGCGCATCTGGGCGCACTTTTTTAAGGGCAACACGCAGTGGCCGTTCATCAACATGATTGGCAGGAGTCTGCAGCTATACCGGGAGATGCTCATACAAGCTAGATTGAGAGCCTCATGAAGGGAGAGCTGTGCTTGTAGCCGCGCCAGCCAATACCATATCAGCACGCCTTTAACGGGGAAGTCACAAAACATCGCAATACTTGCTTTTCCGGAAGCCGTACGTTTCCCAGATACTTGCGTATTCGTTGAACCTAGTTTCAGGGGCCCAAAGCTCAGAGGCCCAGAGGTCCACTGGCTTGTAGGTCTTTCTATCATAAGCTGACGTATGGTTAAAGTAGGGTTGTTGGTTGAATTGAACAGATATGATCAAGCCCGTGTAACAAGAGGGGGTTAAAGGGCGCAAGCAAACCGTGACAAGCTGAGAAAGCGTATCCATCCTTCACTACATATCCCTTCTATCACCCCTAAAGATATCATACCCGTCGCAAGGAGAACAAACGAGGCCTAGTTTCACCAACGGATCGCGACTCCTTGGAAACCAAGAGCGCAGGACTTAGGACGGGTGCATTTCTGCATTGGAGTCTGCGCCAATGGATATGGCGTGTACTTCAGCACCCTCTTGTACGTTGTATTACTTTCTTGGAATATACTATTAAAATATGTGTTTATTTATGTATAGGCACAGGGACAAAATGAAACCCCATCCATCACAACACCTGCCTGATCCTACAGTACTGACAACTTATGAGTGCTGGATGACGTCGCTACGGTAGACGATGATGCTGCTGGGGTACACGTTGACATTGTCCGAGTTCTTGGCCATGAGCTCCGTCTCGCGGTACACCATGCCCGAGGCGCCAATCGTATTGAGCCCGTAGATGAAGAAATTCGTGGTCGTGGCCTTGTCGTACTGGACCATGGCGCGCTGGCACGGGTTGGCGTTGTTGAGCTGAGAGCACGTCGTCGAGTAGTTGTTGAAGAAGCTGTAGAGACCCGCGCCGTAAACGAGCACGTTCTTGCACTGGTTGACCCGAAGGCCAAAGGAGATGGCGCAGTTGGCGGGCGAGCCGGGCGGGCAGAGGCCTGTGTAGGCCGGGTCGTCGATGGCCGTGTTAGTGGGGAAGGGGGACAGGGCGTTGGGGTTGGGCATGTAGTACGGCGTCTCGGTTTGGATCTGTCCTGCAAAGATGTTTTGCGTCTTGAAAAAGTTGTACTGGTATTTGGCAAAGTGCTCGACGCTAGTGCCCACGAGCCAGATGTTGCCGGCCGTCGACTCGATGAGCAACCCCCGGCCCGAGAAGATGGTGATCTGGCGCAGCTGCGAGTCGTCGACGTCGTGGTCCGCGACCCAGTGCCACACGTTCTCCAGGTAGAGGTTCGACGCCGTCTTAGTGACGTGCATGCCCATGTAGGCGGAGATGCAGTTGCGGTTGATGGTCGTGGACTCGGGCGTCTTGCCGCACTGGGCAAGCGACAGGTTAGATCCCGTGGTGCCGCCGATACGCGTATGCACATCCCACATGCCGCTCGAGGCGCCGGCAGGGGAGGCCAGGTTCCACTGGACCATGATGGCGCCGGCCTGCTGGCCCTGCGTCGATATCATCATGTCGCTCCACTCGACCGTGCCGACGCCGCCGGGGTTGCCAATCTTGACCACGGGCTGCGGGTTGTTCATGTCGTTGAAGAAGGAGCCTCGCGACATGATGACCGGGTACGCCTCACCCACGATCCGGCTTTGTCTCGGGATGAAGATGGTGTTGGTGACGATGTATGTACCCGCCTCGAAGAAGAGCACCTGGCCGTTGTTGACAGCCTGCTGGATAGCTCTATTGATGGCGGCAGTGTCGTCGGTACGGCCATCACCCGTAGCGCCCATGGCACGGGCCGAGAGAAAGGAGGAGACGGGCAGATTGTTGTACTGCGGCTTGGAACGCTCATAGTACTTGCCGTCGGCCTGAAGTAGGCCGGAAGGGCGGATAGGCGTGACGACCGGGACACCGTCGCGGACCTGAGGTCCGGTAGGGTTGTACAATGTCCCGCTGACCCAGCTGTCGAGCTTCCGGGTGCCACCGGCCAGGAGGGTGTTGCCGTTGGGGGCGAACTCGATGGCCTTGCCGACGTTGCGGAGCTGGATGTTTTCAATGGCGAGGGAGCCGCCGGTCTTGGGGTTGGCATTGGCGGTGCGCGAGATCCTGAAGGCAACCTTTGTGTCGGTGAAGGAGCTGTCGAAGAAGACGACGGAGCCGACAACCTCCTCATTGGGCTTGGTGGATGCCATATTGAGGCCGACACTGCAGTTGTTGACAGAGATGCTCTTGTAAGTCCAGCCCCAGTCCCAAATCTGGTTGATTGCCGTTTGCGCATGGTAGAACGTCAAGTTCCTTACTGTGAACTGCTGGTTGCCAAAGACGGCCGCGTTCAGGCCACCGTAGAAGACGAGGTCGTTGAGGAAACCTCCAGATCCTGACTCGATGAAGCAGCCCTGGTGTTTTGTGCCAGGGGCAGAAGACATGCGGAAGACAATATTCTGCAGGCTAGTGGCCTGGGCGGTAGGCCAGTGGATGCCAGTGGCTTCGGTGGCGGCCGGGACGCCGGTCAGGTCGATGACAAAGTTGCGGACTTGACGCCAGAAGATGTTTGTGGCACCGTAGGGCAGCGCACCACCGGGCTGGTAGGGAGCGCCATCAATGACACCCAAGCCGGAAAAGTTTGGGGCGGCCTTGAGGACGGGCAGGTTGTTGGGGTTGCCGACAATGTTTGTGGCATAGTAGCTGATGATGGAGGAGGAGACGAGGTAGGTGCCGGCAGGGAAGTAGACAACGGCGTTTGTGGTGCTCGAGGAGGCGCAGGAGCCTGGGGCGCAGCGGTTGCCGTCCTGGATGGCCCTGTTGATGGCGGCCGTGTCGTCGACGATGCCATTGCCGACGGCGCCGTAGTCCTTGACGTTGCGGAAGACCTTGTAGGTGGACGGGCTCGGGTTGAAGGCAGAGATGCCACGCTTGGGAATGGACTCGTACCAGTAGGCGGCGGTGGTGGACTGCCTCTTTGCGTGCCTCTTTGCGTGTACGTCGGCCGACTCGGAGAAGACGGAACGGTGGGCGGGCGGGGCGCTGGCGGTGCCGTTCAGGTCAACATAGGCGCTGAAGAGAGCGAGCTGCTCAGCAACAAGAGCCTCGACGGCGGGGATCTTGAGGTTGTGGGCAAGGACGGCAGGAAGGAAAAGAGAGGCGAGGATAGAGAGCCGCATTGTGAAGGAGTGTGGGGAGAGGGGCTTGACGGCAACACCCTCAAGTTACCCTCAAGTTGAATACAACAATGGCGATGGCGGGCTAAAGGGCAGGATGCTAGGAAGAAAGGACGAGGGCGGCCCGACGGCGTGGCAGCCAGCAGGAGGGTTCTTATGGCAGCACATGGCGGCAATAGTCGAGGCAGTAGTCGAGGCAGTAGTCGAGGGCGGCGACGATGGCGTGGGCTGGTGTGAGCTGGAGGGCCGAAAGAGGCGTAGGCAGATGTGCAAGTGTCTGGAGATCAACGACAGGGCAGCTGCAGCTGCAGGGGACGGAGCAAGCTGACAGCCCCACACAATGGTTTGTGGCCTAAGCCAACCAATGTCAGGCACCCAATGTTAGGCACCTCGCCGCATCTAGTCTAGCGCAGTGCAGGGCGCACACACAGGGCGCAGGTACAGGGTGCAGGTACAGGGCGCATGTACGGGGGATATGCTCAGTGCGCATGTACAGGGTACGTGCCCATCCAGGGCCAGCACGGGAGACCCTGAGATGACCTCTCTCGTCCTGTGTGCCGCGTCGCTCCTGACCCGTCCCGGCCGTCCGGAGTCTGCACGGCGCCGATCTCTCGTCCCGTGGCAGATACTTTCGTTGCAACGCAGAAGCTCTTTGTTGCAAAAAGACAAAAGGTGAGACCAGCCTGGATGTTGGTTGTGCACTCGGTACCTTGCATGAAGCCCCTGCATCAGCCCTAGCATGCTTGCTGCTGACATCCAATGTTGGCGCACCCCCATCGCAGCAGCATGGAGGGGTATTCTGCACCAAAAGTGCGCCTGTCTGCACTTGTCTGCATCGTGAGAGTGCCTCGCCACCAGGATCCCCGGATTCACCAGCCCTCTCACAACCAGAGACAAAGGAACAACAAAGACAACGACGTGCAGCACACATCAAGGCTAGCCCGCCACCGAGACACGACCGGCGCGGCCAACGAGGCGCACTCTAGAGCTTCTAGAGTCTAGCCGACTCGGACGCAATCTCGGCGCCGGCTGCATTGAAACGCCGTGGCGCCAAGCCACAACTTTGGGGAGGTGCCCTCAGTACAGGCTGTTTGCTGCATGTCACCACGATTTCCCATGTCGTGGTTGTCATGGGGTTGTGACCGTAGCCTACCCCTTCCAACCCTATTCCTTGTCCTATCTTGTCCAATGCTTATTTTGTCTATCTTTCTTTCTTTTCGGCGTCGGCTCATTATTTCGCTTCTTTCCTGCCCTTCTTCTTTCAACCCTCTTTAGAGTTTACTCCGGCAGAGTAAAGTAGATAAGCAACACCGATTCACCACGCAGCATGACCACGGCCTCGTCTGGTGCGACGTCCCTGTTCCCATGCTTTGTGGCGTCTCGTATCTCTGTGATGAGGGGGGTTTCTTCTCGTCTCTGCATGCGATAGACTACGTTGAACAAAGACACCTCTTCGCACGAGAAAGAGACAAAGAGGGTATCATCCCAGTGCGAGACAACTTGGGCAACGGGACACACATTGCAACATCAGGGCACACCTGCATGCAGGCAGCTGCTGTTGCTACCAACACCGACATACCGCAAGCATACCTGCACCCATGCATCTCGGCGAGTTCCTTTTTCGTCAACAGCGGCGGTCCCGCCAAATGTGCACTTTTGCCTCGGAGTCATCACATCTCATCTCGCCTCGCATGCACGCTCTCTCTCTCTCTCTCTCTCTCTCCTCAGGGGTCGGTTTTATTAAGCAGGCAGCACCAGACTAGATCAAACGACAATGGCTAGCCTCGGCACATCTCAAGCGCGGGCGGAAGAATTAATTCTTTCCGGTCCACGCCTGATGCTGTGGGGGTTCCAGGTCTGCCATTCTTGTTAATGGGGGGAGTCGTGGGATTTTTTTGGGGTTCGCGTGTCTGTGTTTGGCAGGATGCTTGAAGGAGTCGTTTCATCTGCCAAGGTTTCCTCTCCGTCTTTTTTTTTTTTTTTTTTGGCAAAAATCTTATCGTAATGTGCGAGTTCCCTCAGGGTGATTGAAAAAGAAACGATCATGCTGGTAGTGGGAGATGATGTGAAGGAGTGCAGGTTTTGGGTAATGCCATTTAGAGGACCGTCACAAAAGCTTAGTGCTACAAAAAACCAATCAAAAGTCTAAACACGAATAATGAAGCAGGGGGGTTCACTGGTCGGAGCTGTAGGGCCTCCAGACTATTTGTGCTTGGCAGCATCCCCCCATTTGCCATTTGCCATTGGCATCTCGGAACTCGGCATCGTCAGCGACCCAGAGCCAGCGTGTCGGGAATATAGGGGTTTCAGAGATGTAAGCAAGCAACAAAAGGAGGCCAAAGAAGAAAAAAAACAAAGCTATTGGAGGAGCTGAATGGCGCGTGGCTGGCTCAACACCCGATCGAGAAAGAAGTGGCCCGGGATGCGTGACCCCTGGCTAGTCCTAATCTAGGCGGTTCTAGGAATCTGCAGTGCCCAATTTATCATCGCCGTCATGCCTCGCTCCTAGCTTCAAAGGTCTGGGTCCCCACCCCTTCACCAAGCCTTCAAGTTCAAACTCGTTTGTCTTCATGTCAATGAGGATGATCTGGACGGCATACACAGCCCCGAGTTTCCAGCCGCACTTACTCCTGGACGATGTCTCGGTATATCATTCCTGAGGACAGGTGGTGGCAGTCACGAGAAGTACGCACTTCTGAGCACATACTACACAGCGGGGTCCTCTTTCGGATATAACACATGACATGATACATGATAGTCTTGACCAGGATCAGCAATCGCGGCGGAGAAACCGCGAGTAGTTGTACATGTGCAGAATGCTGGTTCGTCTCGTGCGTGTTGTTTGGAGTGTAGTCTTTGGTGCTAATGTCTTCGCCATGATAAGCACTGATCAGCATTAGGGGCTGGCATATCTCAACCTGTGCATCATGGAGAAGCGACGACCCTCCCCCCCCATTCCCTTTCTTCTTCTCGGTCACCGTCGCCGTGAAGCGAACTGAAAGCGCGGGACAACGCAGCATAAATTTTAACAGGATCAGAATTGGCCACCAGTATTTCTCAGCGCGCCAGGACTTTGCTTCGGAAATTCGTACTATTACTAGATAGTCTGGCTTTTATTGGAACTTGGGGTCGCTCAGCCCATTCCCACACGTCAGTAGTCGTAGGAGTAGACAGGGCAAGCGACATCACATGGCTCCCGGAGTTCGTTGTCGAACAAATTTGCCAAGGTCAGAACCTACAGCAAGTCGGGTTCCTACAAGTTCTGCTAAGTAAAACAGGCAGGGCTCTCTCCATCTTCGCTTCTTATTACTCTCATTCGATTGGCTGGACAAATTTCTCGCCAGTGGTATAAACGAGGCTTGAATACTAGTGGTTTTCTATACATATTCATTGTAGTCTTCCGGGAGTCGAAGCGGGCATTTACATAGCAATACCGTCAAGAAGATATGGAGATATAGAGGCAGAAGATAAGTATGGCATGCCGCGAGCTGCCCTCCAGAGAGGGTTCGACCCCCGCTTCTTCTTCTAAGGAGCGTAACTACGAAACAGTAGGCGCTTTCAAACGGTACGATATATCCGCCCGGCTTGATTCCCTCTTACCTCGAACGCCCAGCTTTATGTGCAGATTACCCTGGACAGGCGGTTGGCTTTGTGAAGCAAACACAGTAATTGACTCTTCCCTGCTTCCCGCAGGCCGCTGTTGACGCTGAGCAGAAACTGGGCCTGTACCTCGTCCTACTGATGCAGCTATGCCGTGAGATATGTGGGAATCACAAGCTTTATGCATCAGGCCCGGTACATGCCTCCATCCCGTCTCTTTTCTCCATCGTCACACAACACCGCGCCTAAGCTGGTATGATATCTCGACTCTGGGACGACCGAGCAAGAGTATCGCGACGGCCACATGATTAGGTCGCGAGTAATCATGTAAGAAGAAGAACAACAAATCAATTGCATGCTCGACTCGCGGGGGACCTCGCCGAGAGCAAAAGACGTGTGTGAGTTGACGATGGCAGATGTGTTGCAGCTACCTAAGAAAAGAGACCCGTTGCACCGGAGGATTGTTGATAAACAAGAACGAGCTATAGGTTCCCCTCTGCGTGCGTGATCGAGACACAAGGGTCAAAGAAGGAACCTGATTTCGCCCAGATTGTGTAGGGCTCTAGAAGAGAGGAAGCTGCCTCGCAAAAGCTACCCCGCGAGGGATTCACCATCTCTTGCTTGCGGCGGTGAAGAACTAGTGTTTCTGCAGTTCGGGGTTTTCATGCTACGTCTGCATATGGGCACGCCGCTGGCTGCGCATTGTTACTCGCTGAACTGGCCATGGCCTTGTGCGTAACGCCTGTGAACCAGAATGATTAGCAGTAAGCATCTGCGGTGATTACTTAATATGTCAGAAAGTCCCCAGCATATATTACTTGGTTCAAGGCTCAAAGGCACACGACTGTGCGAAGGCATTGTTACCCTAAAGCCTCTCTAGGGAGCACCGACGTGCCTGGCCTTGTTCAGACAGACGATAATATAGTTTCAGATTTCTTTTTAATACTCCATGCCAATATGCTATCTGAGAAATTTGTCCACGCCACTGATACACAAGAAGATTCGCCATGCTTGACTTGCTATTACTTCTCACGCTCGCCATCCGCATAGTATCGATCTGCCATGTCAACCTCCCACAAAGGTCGCTCAATGAGCGCGACCTCTAGGGGCAGCGGCGAGTCGCCGTCGATGGACAGCCCCGCCGAGTCAGACAGTGGCACGACGCCCAAAATAGGACGGTACTTGTACGTGTGCCAGAACGCCAGCCCGCTCTTCTCCTCCTGTTGCTGCTGGCCCTGCACGCCGTTGGAGGCAGTAGTCTTACGGAGCACGGCGAGCTCGCCGCGGCGCTCGTCCTCGGAGTCGTCGCTGTCGTCATCATCGTCGTCCTCTCCTGCGCCGCTGGTCGCGTCCGTGTCCATCGGGTCACCACCGCCGGCGGCGTCCATGCCGAGCTCCTCGGTGCCCTCGCCAGGGACGTGCCGGAGGACTTTTGTCGGCCCGGTGGCATCACCTTTCTGTGTCTTGCTTCCTGCGCCCGAGTCTCCACCACGCTTGCGCTTCGTGCCGTGCACCGCGACCAGCGCCTTGTCCGTGTCTTCCGACTCGGCGACGTCCTTGGAAGTGTCGAGCATGAAGAGGAAGCTGTTTCCGTACAGCCAGATGCGCTGTCCCGCCCAGAGCGCGCCCTTGACGAGGTCGCGGATGTTGCGGAATTCGACGGGGAACCGGGATACGGGGTTACGACGGGACCATGATGTGAGGGCACCGTGCCGCGGGTTAATGATGAGGATCTGAGGCCGCACCGTCACCGCCAGGAGCTTGTAGTCGTCCTCGTCGCCCTCGTCGCTGCTGTTGGCACCCTCAAATACTGGGCAGTGGCTGGAGAAGGAGAGGACGGTAGGAGCGGCGTGAAGCCTTGGGATGAGTGCACCTTTGGCGTTTCGCTGCCACCTGACACCGGCGGGTGCAGTCTCTCCGCCGTCAACTTCCTCCTCGGAGCCACTCTCGTCTGATGCAGCGCCGCCTACGCTGCTTTCTGTTCGTGCCTCAAGCACCCAGGTGTCTATATAGCCAGCCAAGTCGGCCACAGCAATCATCCGGCTGTCTGGCGAGAAAGCAATGTGCGTTATGCTCCGATCATACTGACCTAGACCTCCCAAGAGTACATGCTTCGGGACATTCCGGCGCAGTCGATGCAGACTGATTGGATTGGGCAGGACTGTGGGCACCTCGCTGTCATCCACACTTTCTATCCTCAAAGCACAGACTTTATTATCAGCCTGAGCAATGCAGAGCCATTGGCCATCGGGTGATATCTCGACACGTTTTGCACCATTTTCAGCAATAGCTGCTGGTACTTCCACTTTGCTGACCTTGAAGTCGTCTTTCTTCGACTCGGCCTTGCCCGCGGCGAGGTGGAAAGCCTTGATGTCAGATGTGGTGGCTACGACGAGGAGCGAGCCATTTGTGCTGACTGTCGCCGAAGTGATGTTCGCCTCCCCCTTGATCAGGATCCTAGCGAGTAGCCTGCGGTTCTTTGCGACAGTTGACTCGGCATCGGGCGACTCGACCAGATCCTTCACTGGCCTTCTCAGCTGCCACACGTGCACCTGGCGGTCCCACCAGCTGATGATATAGCGGCTCTTTATCGCACTCCGTACGGGAGGGTCTTGTGGTAGCGTCGAAAGTGTTCGGTGGTTCTCCATGCCGGCTTTACTGAGAGGGAGGACGACCGGGCTTGCGTCGGGCCCTACAAATTAGGTGTGAGCATGTCGTCGACTATGCACATACGCCAGGTAAATATCTGACTTACCACCTGTGACAATAACACTCATCCCGGGGCCTTCGAACGATGCCATTGTTTTGACATCATGGTTGTGGTAGCGTCTATGCCAGATCTTGCCCCATCTCGAGCCGGAGCCAGAAGTCTGCTGGTACAAGACAGTCTTACGGTCCATTCCACCACTGACAATCGTCATCCCGTCGGCGCTCGTTGCAAGAGACAAGACATCTTGCTTGTGGCTTTGCAGTCTTTGTGCCTGAGTGTATGTCTTGCCGTCCCAGATGCAGACCTGACCCGTGGAGTCACCCGACACAATGTCCTTGCCAGCTAGGCACTTGACAGACCAGACAATAATGTCCTTTGCCCCTCCAGCGAGGTCAGACCCGAGAGTCATTGTGCGGAGCGCCGACCCATTGCGAATGTCGTAGACACGGATCGCGCTATCGGAGCAGCCGACAACGACGACATTTCTACTCTGGAACACAATGCTGACCATCTTTGTCTTCTTGCTTGTCGACTTGACAATGACGCGCTCGAAGTGGAGATCACCATCCTCGATGGTGTAGAGGACCAGGCTTCCGTCTATCGTACCGGCAACGAGCTGCTTGGTCTGGGGTGTACTGGACGTGTTGGAGGCCAGAGGGCGCGCGGCCAGGCACCAGATATCACCATGCATGCCGGTGGCCTGTTTCTTTGGGCGGCCCTTTTCGAGATCCCACTCGGTAACGGTGGCGGTGTAGCCGATGCTGAAAAGCCGCGACCTGCCAATGAGGCGGGTGCCATCACTCAGGACCTGGTCAGGCTCGTTAACCCAGACTAGGCCGTCGATGCTGCGGTCCTTGCCACCATGGAGGGTGGACTCATGGTGCCAAGCACCATTGAGGGGGTTCCATATCTCAATGTCTCCATTGGCTCGACCGATTGCGAGCCGGACAGGCGCAGACTTGTTGGCCTTGGTCAAGGTCGAGTAGGAAAAGGCGACGGCGTTGATGGCCGAGGGCGGGTAAGGCACAAAGCGACAGCGGTGGATGTCCATGGTCGCGCTCCGGTGGCCTTGCTGGCGCGAAGGCGTGTGTTTTCGAAGTCGCGATCGTCAAGGGTCGGACAGTAGGCGGCCGGGACGTTGTGGTGGTGTCGCAAGGTAAACAGCGAATGTCGACTGACGATGCGATAGGCAGGCCGAGCGAGCGCTGATAGCAACTTTTTTTTTCCTGGGCGGCCCAGCGCTGGCGCAAGAGGCTGCCGAGCTGCAGGGATTAAGCTGCGGATGGGCGCCCCACATTCGCGTGCATGTCCCCGGATGGGTTTACGCCGCTGGCATGGCCTCTGATCATATCGCTTGCTGATCACTGATCAGTTGTATCCAACGTGGCTGCTACCGCTGTTGTCTGATCCGGACTGGGCAGTGCTGGCTGAGCATGTGCAGTATGTGAGGAAAGCCCTTGTTCTTCGTAATGCACATGTTCAAAAAGCTGGGTGCTCGCGAGCGAGACATTTTAGGCGGCCAGCCAGCCAGCACCCGAGGTGCACTTTGCAAATGTGAAGCATATTGCCAGTATTGCCAGTATTGCCAGTATTGCCAGGTGAGCTTAGCAGTATGCTGCAAGCACAAATCGCAGCATACAAGAACGCAGCAAAGATGTGTCTGCGATCTGGACCCTGTGACGGCATGCAACTACGCCAGCCGCACCAGGCTGGCGTGCCCCACCATCCCCCCTTCCAAGGTTCCGATGTCGCGTTGACTCTCGACACTGCTTTGCGACAACAACCTCCTACCCCACGTCCTTCTTCTTTGCATCGTCTCTCTGCGAAAGCTCGTTTCCTGAGAGCTACACGTCCCCTCAATAGGCTCTGCCACTGTAAGCTTCAACACCATCAACCTCCTGGTTCGTGTCCCGTCTGGTCTGCAAACGCTTTCTCAGTCGCAAGCTCATGTTTCGGTTGTTGACAATGACTCAAATACAGACTCGCCCGTCCGAGTTGCTCGAAGCTTGAGTTGAATACAACCGTCATCAGCGACTCTCCGACTCTTCTTCGTCAGCCAGCACTGGCTACACGGCCTCCCCTCCAACAACAACAACAACAACAACAACAACCCCGCGACGATGGACTTCAATGCGTCCACAATCTTCCCTGAAGGGGTCATCTCCTTCCTCGACACCGATCTTTATAAGTTGACTATGCAATGCGCCGTCTTCAGACACTACCGGAATGTCAACGTCACCTATGCATTCACCAACAGAACTCCAGATAAGAAGCTGTCACGTAAGGGCTTCAACTGGCTTCGCGACCAAATCTCCAAGCTCGGCAACATTTCTCTGTCCGACGACGAATACCGCTACCTTCAGACACACTGCAAGTATCTTGCGCCTAACTACCTCGACTTTCTCCGAGAGTTCCGTCTCTCGCCCCGCGAGCAGCTGAATCCCACGTTCACTCCCGTGGGCGAAGACACTGGCGGCGACGACGATCTTGGCGACACGCACATCGAGGTTCGGGGCTTGTGGATCGATACCATCCTGTACGAAATTCCGCTGCTTGCTCTCATCTCGGAAGCCTACTTCAAGTTTATGGACACCGATTGGAACTATGACGGACAAGAAGACAAGGCCTTTGACAAGGGCATTCGGCTGCTCGAGGCGGGCTGCACATTTTCGGAATTTGGCACACGCAGGCGCCGTGATTACCACACACAAGCACTTGTGTTTCGCGGGCTCGTCAAGTCTAGCAAGGAGGCCGAGAAGCGCGGTCTGCCCGGAAAGCTAACCGGCACCAGCAATGTTCACCTGGCCATGCGCTTCAACCTTGCACCAGTTGGTACGGTGGCGCACGAGTGGTTCATGGGAATTGCTGCTATAACCAACGACTACACTACCGCCACAGAAGAAGCCCTTCGACGCTGGGTCAGCACCTTTGGCGAGGGCGTGCTTGGCATTGCATTGACTGACACGTTTGGCACGCCGGCATTCCTCGAGGCGTTCAAGCAGCCAGTACGGTATCTTCCCGGTACACCAAACCAGCCCGAGGCATCGACATCGTCCAAGTCATACGCAGAGACGTTCACCGGAGTCCGTCAAGACTCGGGCGATCCGATGAATTTTGTCAAGATGATGCGCGAGTTTTACGACTCCCAGAACATCAAGGATAAGAAAGTTATTGTGTTCTCAGATTCGCTCGACATTGACAAATGCATACAATACAAGCAGGTCTCAGAGGCCGCAGGTTTCCAGCCCACATTTGGTGTTGGTACATTCTTGACCAACGACTTTTCACGCATCAGCACGGGTGAAAAGTCCACGCCTCTAAATATTGTCATCAAGATCAGCTCCGCAAACGACCACCACGCCGTCAAGATCAGTGACAACGCTGGCAAGAATACCGGGGACGCTGCCACAGTTGCCCAGGTCAAGAAGACGCTCGGCTATGTAGAAAAGTCATGGAGCGGCGGTGATGAGACCTCAAGATGGGGCAAGTAGAGCAGTCCACAGCGGCGTCTGAAAGATGCTTAGGGTCTACCCTTCGGAACACCCCCGGCCAAAAAGATGCCTGGAAGGATGGAGCACAGTTCGCAGCACATGTGCTCTTTCGCTCTGGTTCGAGCGTTCGAAGATAGAATCAAGAATAGACCATGTGCCTTTGTCGCCCCTCGGCCCGAACCACAGTTATTACGCGTACATGACCAGGCCAGCTAGCTGATCAACACATGGCTTGCGGGTCAATGGAACCTAACTTTACCTTAATACGCAATACTTCGGAGTACAGTAGCCGGCAGCCCCTTGGACGTGGCCCGTCAGTAACTGAATGACGCGGCCCTCCCCCTGCGCTGCCAATATTGATTAACTAATCATTTCCTAACCCACGTCTGACGGGGGTTTTAATTGGTCCTTCTCTCTTTTTTTCACCTCTCTCATTCTAAAGCTAGTTACTTGCCGTCCGTCCTAATTAGTCACATGAGCCAAGGAAAGCAGTAAGTGGGCTGTTTGCTGCTGCTGATGCTGCCGCTCGGCCAAGCCCCGAGGTTCATCTCCACCTATCAGGAATATTCCGAAGGTTGCATTCGGTGGTTTTATCCAAAGTAGGTATTGCAATGTATGCAGCAAATCCCACGAGCGGCCCGAGAGAGGAACAGGTTATTTTTTTCCCTTTTGGGGACAGGGACTGGGGGGGGGGGCTTTTGACTTAAGATTTTGAATGGCAGATACGGTAGACAGTCAGGTAGTTTCTCTTACACTTTGGGCTTGAGTCAGGCAATGCATCGAAACGTGGTGACGAAGAGAGAAAGCAAACTTGCAGACTCGTTTGAAAGCGATGGTGTTTGACGTTTTCTCTAACCCCCTTCATACAGAGTTTTAGGTACAACCGTGGCCCTCGTGGGATAGTCAGCTAGCTAGAGGGCAGTGACGCCTGCGGTGGGGAACAAGAACGCAGGAGAAGGAGAAAGTAAGACAATGAAAGGATGACGACGACGAAGTAACCAATAGGAGCTGACGTTTCGATGCTGGTGCCTGTGGCGATGATGATGATGATGATGCTCGTGACGACCAACGTACGTGGTGGTCCTGCGGTTGGCCCGGCCAGCCTCGGTCATTTTCACGGAGTAATGGGGATTTGGGCGCTCATGGCCTAGCCCAATACTTCTGGCACGGCTTGCTTGCATGGTGCACGCTCGGCTTGGCGAATATCCAGATGGACGGAGTAAGTCCGGAGATCCGGAGGCCCGGAGGGAATTCAACTCGTTTCTTCTTTCCATCCACATTCCACGTTGACATGCGCATGGGTAATCCGCGTGACAGGAAACAGTACGCGGGTCACCTTACCTCCACGACGGACTACTGTGAAATAAAATAAAATAAAATAGACGTAAGCTCACGAGACGCGCAAAGAGATTGTAGAGCCGTGAAGGGGAGTGGGAAGCCAGCCGCTTCGCCCAAATATAAGCGTATAATTCTTTTAGGGTTATACAGTCGCAAATAGCTACGTTGACGGTATTTCTGACTTTGCCATTTACCTTGCCTCGGACGGATTTCCATGCGAGTTTTAAACATGTGTTTAGTCTTCAAGGGTGGTTTTTTGTGATTTTTTCAAAGTCGCAATTCGTGATATAAGACTTAATCTGGCTCCGTCCGAGATTACTTCTAGAGCACTCCGACGCGGCAAAGCCTTCACACACGCTGGCCTCGCTCCTACAGCATCATTCGGAGCAAACATATTCAGTCTCTGAGCCCGTCACATCTAGAAGCCACTCGCCGTGATAGGGACATGTGAAAAAGTGATTGTAGTACACAAGTCATTACCAGCGTCAAGCAGGACCTCCTCTTTTTTCCCCACGCCAGACGCAACGAACCAGGGCCACGAATATCCAATGTTCCACAATATAACACTTAGAGCTAGGCCCCCCCCCCCTGGCAGCAAACGACCGGTCAGAATAAAAACACAAGCCCCTCATACGGGATTTCCGAGTCCGCTTTCGTGAGCAAAGCTAGCCACGCCCACGCCCGCGGCTGGACTAATGGTGCGTTTTAGGGTTGGTGTCTGTCTATCTAAAAATTAGAAGATTTCGGGGCAGGCACGTCTCTAGAACAACTTGGCAAAAGCGCTACACACACGCACATACGCAGCGATAGTTCACGCATTGGCCATGTCGACGCATATCGGCCGCGCGTGCGGTCCGAAACTCCGGGGATGACCGTCGGAATGCTGGGAGATGCTAATTAGGCTTCGGATTTCGACCCGAGGAGGGCCTTCTAGGTGACACGACGAACACGCACGACGGGGCACCAGATTAGGTATGTGCTAACTTGACGGATCCGAGATGCCAATCGCATCCTTCCAGAACCCAAGAAAAGGTTTGCCCAGAAAGGGTCCTGTAGCGTAAGTTTTGTGCCTCCTGCACGTGCGAGTCTGGGCACGCACGCGCGGCCCGCGAAGGTGTGACGTTGACCCTGGTACGGCAAAATCTAGATCTTGTCTGTCACTCCCCGCAATCTCGCTCGCGTCTTGGGTGAACAGCATGCTTCGTAGATCGGAAGTTGATCCGTTGGCCTCTTCGGAATGGTTCCAGAGGTTGGTCGACAGGCTCATCAACTTACTCATCATTGCGCCCCACGAATCACACCTGTCATCTAGCGACCCCTAGGCTTCATGGATGGATCGGACAGGTGCCATCAATGGCTACGCAGTTGTCGCTCGAGGAGCGATCCGAGCCGAGACATGGCAGCAGGCGGTGACTGGCGGTTACGGCGCATACGTACTGTATATTTACTGGGACAATACCTGCCAGATTGTACATGGTGGCTTGGCACAATAAGTTGAGCAGTCGGCAGTCTCGAGATGTTTGGCACAGGACTTGGACATTGAATGTGTTGTGGACTTGGGAGAATACATGTCGGTCACTATTTCATACCTTCTGACCCGGTCATGCATGGTCTTTGTGTGACTAAAGTTGTTGATGGCGATGGTGATGACCTGGCCAGAGGTGAAAACCACCCCGTAATTTGGCCGCGCAAATGGGTGAGGTGGGTTGACGAAGAGAGTACTAAACAAGGAAAAGACAAGGAAAAGCGCGAGGACCAGGGTAGGCTCCGAGGGCCAATCAGCACGCTGGGACTATCGAACAGGAGCCCAGAATAGGCTAGGCGGGGTGGGCGAATCTCAGAGGGACACGCAATCTCGGCGTCAGCTCAGCTCTCAGATACGGAGTAGATCTGAGAGCATGAGAAATCTTTGGTAACAAGTCGAGCACCTGGATGTCAAACACGTTGGCGGGGCCAGTGTCACGTGGGCCGACGCATGCAGGCTTCATCGATATCGACGTGCTCCCGGGCCGGCACTTGGCAGGATTGCCACGGTGTTTCATCTAGGGTCAGTGTCGGACAACCAATGCGATTGCAAGCAAGAAGCAAGGAGAAAGGAGCAAGAAGCCAGACTTGCTTGCCAGTTGCCAAAGAGACGTTGGGTACTGTACTGCCCCGGCCTTTGCGCATCAGATCCGGATTGTCGATGCCAGATGATACAAAGTACGATGAGGACCGCACTCCTCGGTAGGATTTGCGCATTTGCGCCACACGACTTTTGTAGGTGCTGTAGGCAGAGGCAGAGGCCGCGTGCGCACTGGCGGTGATCGCCATTTCGAGGCGCAATGTGGGGAGCCGACTTGGGAAGGATTGTCGGGGGGATGAAACTCTTGTACAGCACTCGATCGGTGGCGAGTGCCACAATTGCGGTCACAGACTGTGAAGTCGACTACCCTACGGAGTACGCCGTAAGGTTCTGAGGTGGTGCAGGAGGCGCGGAGAGGGGAACAAATAAAGCTAGCGCAATTGGTCAGCGGCATCGGGTGTCTTGGGCATTCGGTGTACAGTATTGGGTGTTGAGGCTGTGAGGGCTATGAGGATGCTCCGACGAGGCTGTGTGTGCCTGCCGGGCCTCCTGCCCTCAAGCACAGCTCAAGCACAGACAGTGGTGGGCAGTGCAGAAGCCCCGGAGCAAGGAGGGCGGAGGAGCCACCAGACTTGGAAACGACGCGCGTTCACGGCTGAGGCTTGGCACCGGGCAGGTGGCCACGCAAACCTTTTGCTGGCTTGCGTTGCATGGAGCATGGATTCCCTCCCGTCGCCCGCCGTCAAGTCAAGCACGCCAGCCCTCCCACCGCGCTTGACTCGTCGGCCCGCTTGGCCTGCTTGCGCGCCCGTACATGGGCACCCCCCTGAGGCCAACTCCATTGCCGCCTGGCTGCTTACCTGCCAAGCTGCTGGCTTGCCTCTCCTCTTCCCGCAACTTCTGCCTACTTACGCACTCAGTCTGTCCGCCGCACTCTGTACGCCACGCTGCCTGCGACTCGACTCCGACCCATTCTCGACACTGACGCCCACGACACCACGTTCCTTACAGTTGACGCCATCACAGCCGACCGCGCAGAGGTCCAGCGTATCATGACCGTCGGCACTTTCGCTCTCTGACGAATGCTTGTCGGCTGCATTCTTCGATAACACCACCACCGCCAAGCGCCGGCATCAAGTGCCAACCTCGTCTACACCACGGCCACAGGCACAATTGGCACCATCGACGACACGTCATCGGAGTCGGCATCTACATCGTGCGCCGGCCTGACTCATCCTCCGGCCTACACCAGCGACATAATCCCGCGCTCGATCCCAGTCACCCAGCAATTGCTGCCGAGTTTCGACGATGGCCGCCGACCGTCACCGTACCGACAACGGGCAGAGCGAGTACGGAGAGGAATGGGCTCGCGATCTGCGTGTCCAATTTGAAGGCCTGCTGCGTACCAAGAGGACGACAGAGTTTACTGCTGCGCGCGCCGGCCGGTCTTCACATCCTGACTCGTCGGAACCGCGGGACCGTTCGTCGTCACACCTACGACCACCATCGACCCCATATGCCGACCGCCCGTCCTCATCCCACAGCAATGCCCACGAGCGCACACCGGGCCAAACCTCGACCCCGCCGACATACTCATCACTAAGACATCTGCCCATTATCCCGACACCCCCGGCCGCCCACGACCGAGAGTCGCAAAAGTTTCGTAACCTCTTGATCTCGTTGTCAGCCACACCGACCAAGTACGAGAACCCCGGACTACTGGACGAAGCTCTTCAAACTATTGAATTCGACCGCATCTATGGCGAAGCTGAAGAAGAGTGTCAGTTGCTGCAAGCGCAAGCCGAAAGCATGGGTGATGGTAGGAAACCAGAGTGGGGTTACCAGGACTGTGTCATTCGAGCGCTCTTACGGTAGGTCCCTACTAAGAACCCTCTTCGCCTACCATGTTTGCTAATGTGATTCTCTAGCTGGTTCAAACGCAAATTCTTCACATGGGTGAACAATCCCAATTGCCCCGTGTGTATCTCTCCGACTATTGCCAGAGGCATAACACAACCGACACAAGAAGAAGCCGCTCGGGGTGCTCTTCGTGTTGAGTTATACCAGTGCTCAAATATGGGCTGCCAGGCATATGAGAGATTTCCCCGGTACAGTGACGTATGGCAGCTTCTGCAGACAAGAAGAGGTCGTGCCGGCGAGTGGTCAAACTGCTTCAGTATGCTGTGCCGCGCTGTCGGCGGACGCGTGCGCTGGGTTTGGGGTGCCGAAGATCATCTATGGACCGAGGTCTACTCTGAACACAAGCAGCGCTGGATCCACGTCGACGCCTGCGAAGAGGCCTGGGACAACCCGCGGCTCTATACGGAAGGCTGGGGCAAGCAAATGTCGTACTGTATCGCATTCGGAGCGGACGGGGCAGCAGATGTTACCCGACGATACGTCCGGAAGACGGAACACGCCCTTGAGCGGACCCGATGCCCAGAGGAAGTCCTCCTCTACGTCATGCAGGAGATCAGGCATCTGCGAAGAGCCAACCTGGACAAGGAAGAGCGATTCCGCTTGGAGAAAGAAGATTCTAGGGAGGACCGTGAATTACGCGGCTACGTGGTGGCCTCTATTACACAGGCTGTCACCAGAATGGTCCCGGGTCCATCCTCAAGCGAGCAAAACAAACAACCACGACACACCAATTCTGCCTCAAGCGATACCCACAAGATGCCCGCGGAGCAGCCAGGGCACGACAGCGGAAACGCGGCGTGGCTTGCCGCAAGAGGCGAGAATGATCGCCGTAACAATTCCTATGACTCGCGTGATCGACAACCGCGGTAATCATTTCATCCGCAACCACGATCCTTACAGCCTTGGCAATTGACTGGCTCTGTATTCTCATCAAAACTTTTCCCCGTCATCATCATTGAAGCCGATGATGTTACGACGTTTTTCGACTAGCGGGGTATCTTTTTTTAATGTTATGTTGATTTCGAGAGGAACACAAGGGCGGCGTACTGGATGATTTCGGGTTTACTCATGGCACAGCGTTGCGGGCTTGGAGAGCACTACTGAGCAGGGCACGACACCAGCCTTGCTCTTACTTGGATTTACAGGCTCTGGCGTTCCGGAAATACTGGGACATTTGCATCTAGTCAGGCGAGATGAGCTTGGATTATGAGGGCTAAGCTGGACAGGGACAACGTGGGCATCACACTGTAAGCTTTTCGGGAGGCACCAAGTGCCAGCGAAACGGTTTATATCCAAAGCCACTGCATTTTAAAAAGAATCCAACACGCAGAGTTCGCACTGCGAACTTTGTATTAACTTATGATTAACTTGGCCTATTGAAATACGGCGTGTAATGGGCAAATACTGAACAGGCAACCTGCCGAGCTTGATGTTGACGCTGGCGCTGTGCTATGTGCCATGTGTGTGAGGGCCTACCCGGAAGCTGTGGCAAGCTCCAGCCTCCTGTCCGCACAGTGGGTCTCGAGTCTGGGGTCAATTAGAAACAGCCCTGGAGGTCAGGAAGGTTGCAGGTGTTCCTCCAGCTCCAGGTCTAAAGCTGGCTGCAAGGACCTTGTGGGGCCAGCCTGCCACAGGTATGAGAAGTACCCTCGCACCACAAAAGGTATGGCGCGATACCTACCAGCCTGGGCTCCGTTCCGGGCCAGCTCTGTCTGACAGTCGTGTCCTCAATTGAACCGCTCAGACTCGAGGGACCCTGAGGCGCTTTTTGGGACATCAACTCCAGAGGCGCATCACCACCAAATACACGCGACCCTTCTGTCCTTCTTCCATTCCCCAGTTTCGCTTGTTCGACCTTCGTCACCGGTATCTCTACGGATCTCTTTCTGCTCTCGCCTGCTACGTCCTATCTCTCTTCTCGCCATGGTACGTGCAGTCTTGCTCAATTGCATCAGCCCTTCCCCCTCGCGCGCGGACTCCCTACCCTCTTCGACATGAGTGACGGCCATAATGGCCAGCTTGCCTACATCCTAGCCGTCCGGGCGAATCCCTACTATATGCGCCCGCACACTCTACGGTCTCTGCTCTGTTGCCGATCCTTACTGACATTCAATCTGTTCTCGTGTCTAGTCTTCCCCTCGCGCCTCGTCCCCTGTGGCCTCGTCCGCTGCCACCGGTGCCAGCATCGGTCGCCCGTCCTCGCCAAATGCCCCCGGCGGTGCACGGACAGCCATCCGCCGACGAGCTGCTGCCGACCAGAAGGAGAAAATCGCCAATGTCCGTCCCAGCAGCACGCGCGCCGCCGGTGCTGGTGGCTCGAGCAGCACCATGCTCAGTACGTTTCCAGCTTCCATTCTGCATGCACGAGAGCCACCACGATTGCAATACGAAATCGGCATCCGGCGTCTCAACGGCCCACCGTAGAGACGATGGAACAGATGACGGCACTGTGTCATGAAGGACAATTTTTTGTTTGCGCCCTGCCTGCCACTACAGCTGCTAACTCATATTTCCCCTCTGGCAGAGCTCTACACTGACGAGTCCCCCGGCTTGAAGGTCGACCCCGTCGTCGTCCTTGTTCTCTCTCTGGTCTTCATCTTCTCTGTTGTTGCTCTTCACAGTAAGTTGTACTTCCCTTTACCTGGACTACCACACTGCACGCGCTTTCTACGTACTGGGAAAACTGACTTGTTCTACAGTCATCGCCAAGGTCACTCGCCGTTTTTCCAGCTAAGCAGCATGCTAAACATAATCGATCATCGTCATGCGTCAGCCAATCTGGAGACTTCTGCAGCGAGCATTTTAGCTTTGTGTGTGGCGATCCCTCGGACAATACGCACGACTTTATGCCAATCAGCCGAAGCACGAAAGCTCCGGAAGCTGGGCGACTCTATTCGCCACAGAGAGCATGTAGCTGGCCTGGGTTTCTCCACGTGGCAACATATACAATTATGGCTCGATAGTAATCTGTCTCGGTGGGCCTTGAAAGTGGTCTTTGTAACATAAAAATGCCATGTAGGCAGGCTCGCTTACACAGGAAAAGAGATACCGTTTTTTCGTTTTAGCATCTTTTGTGTTCTGTCTCTGCGTGCCCGCTCGAGGATCGAGCGTCAGATCTGGCTTCCACAAAGTAGGGCCGGTAATCAGTCACACTAGACGCATCTTTGCGACGCAAACAAAGTACATTGCTGGTCAGGCACTGGCCTTGTCTTGTCCTGTTAGCGAGTCTGAAAATAATGTAGATTTTGGACAAGCAGCCACTCGGCAGACATGGCTCCGGACAATCATGCAAGAGCACAGCCTCGGCCTCGGCCCCTGACGCCCTCCGTCCCTTTTTGTTTTATCCGCCCAGTCGACATTGTGTTGTTGACTAGATTTTACCAGTTGGCCATTTGGCACACACTCGAGAGCTGGGTCGTCACAACCCACCACACCAACAGAAACGCACTGGTCTGATGAAGGAGGACAAGCTTGTCTTGTGATGCATTTTGCAGGGCTGCAACGCACTGTTGATGGGGTATACTCCCGCGCGGACTCTACTCCAATTCTCACACACATATATAACTTTATACGTATAATTATATGTATATATATTATACACATGCGCTTGCATCTATGGAACAGAGTAGTGCTGACGTGTAACAAGTATTACTGGAGCCGATGATGTGCTAGACTGGTTTGCAGGCTAGGTTGCAGCGCTCGAGTGCTCCAGGGCTCCAAGAAATGGCTGCCTGGAAGTATGTTGGGGGCATATAGTCCCTTCGAACCTCTGGAACTCAGCGTAAATCCTGATGAGGAGCAAGCCAGCAACCAGAGGTATCCATGGATGTCGTACAAAAAAGAGGCCGCCAAGAACATTAAGAAGCATCTTTGAGCTAGAGGTGCCCCTCCCCCACTGGTACTGCAGATCGAACCTCACTGAGCAGTTCCATACAGCAGCAGGCAGGCACGGCGCTAGCTCCTCATTCCGACGCCTGCGACGACCCGACGACGCCCATTGACGTCGTCATATCTAGATCGGAGCTCCTCCTGCGACAAACAGGGTCCAGGTCCTGTGCGCCAGCATACTCGCCTTCATCCAGTTTGACATCAAGCATACTTCCTATACTCACGATCCCGCACCTAAACCCTAAGAGCATGCAGATCTAGCAATCTATTCTTTCAGCCATTCTCCATTTTTGCCAGGCCTTCACGCATGCAGTTTGGGTTCAGCTTTGAGTCGGTGCCCGCGCATGCTGGTTGCGCATCCACACCAGCTGTTACCCCCGCACGTCATTCCGAGCTGTGTGAGCCTCTTAGAGCCCACGACCTTGCGCCAGCACGGCCCTGACACTGGGACACCAGCCTTCTCACGGCATCACTTCCTCTCGGTGCCAACCCACAGTCAGTCATGTCCATCCTCGACGACAAGAGGGCGCAGGCCGCCCCGCGGGGCCGGCAGCAGCGCCAGCCCATCACCACACCTACGAGCAGCAGTACTGCCGCTCCTGGGGTCGTCGTCAGCGACGACTTCACCCCGCAGGACGGCCAGGGCCCGCTACCGGAGCAGCCCGAGCTGGGAGCATCCGAGCAGGTGCCTCCGGCGTACAGCGAGACGCACGACCACCTATCCCTGAGCCAGGCGGGCTTTAACGCAGGCGCAACACTCACAGGCGAGTGATCCCGAACCTTTCTCGTTCTGAGTGATGGCCCGTTTGAAAGAATGCTCCTAGCTAACCAGCTGGCTGCAATACAGATGATGGACGCGTTAATATCAACATCAACCAGACGAATGTGACTGTTGCAAACTTTATAGCGCCTGCATTGCGCAACCAGCTAATCCAGGATAACACCCGGCCCAGTGACCTGGAGCCGATCCCGCCGGCCTACATCCCACCCAGTCTTGGCGGCCAGCCGGGCCAGCGACCACCCCCGCGCCTCAACGTTGTCATCCAGATTGTCGGGTCCAGAGGCGACGTCCAGCCATTTCTTGCCCTGGGACAGATCTTGAAGGACACCTACGGTCACCGTGTCCGCGTTGCGACCCATCCGACGTTTGAGAAGTTCGTCGAGGATGCTGGCCTCGAGTTCTTCAGTATCGGCGGAGACCCGGCCGAGCTCATGGCCTTCATGGTCAAGAACCCCGGACTGATGCCAGGTGTCGACGCGCTGAAGAACGGCGAGATCACCAGGCGGCGCAAGGGCATCGAAGAGATCATCATCGGCTGCTGGCGTTCGTGTATCGAGGCTGGGAAAGGCCTGGGCCCGGCCCCACGTTTTCCACGCCACTCAAAGACGGACGACCTTGCTTCTATGCCGCAGTTCGAGGTCGACGAGCCTACTAACAGGCCCTTCATCGCGGATGCGATCATTGCTAACCCTCCCAGTTTTGCTCACATACATGTGGCAGAAAAGCTGGGCGTGCCGTTGCATCTCATGTTCACGTAAGTTCGTCTGATCTTGTGCTACACAAGCATGGCACCAAGACTAATTTTGGGTTGTAGAATGCCATGGTCGCCGACTCGTGCTTTCCCACAGCCGCTGGCCAATATCCAGTCCTCGAACACCGATCCCGTTACCACAAATTATGTGTCTTATGCTCTCGTCGAGATGATGACATGGCAAGGGTTGGGCGATGTCATCAACCGATTCAGGACAAAGGTTCTTGATCTTGAACCGCTCTCTCTGTTGTGGGCTCCAGCGGTCCTCACTCGCCTGCGGATTCCTTACACCTATTGCTGGTAAGTGCTTGGTATTGTTGCACCTCGTGTCCTTTGTAAATAAAACCTGACGTGGGTTTTGCCAGGTCACCCGCTCTTATTCCAAAGCCGGCAGATTGGGGCAACCATATCGACATTGCGGGCTTTTACTTCCTCAATCTTGCATCTTCATTCACGCCAGATCCTGAACTTGCTGCATTCCTGGAGGCGGGACCTCCGCCTGTTTACATCGGGTTCGGATCCATTGTCGTCGACGACCCGAACGGTCTGACCAGGACGATCTTCGATGCCGTCGCAGAGACCGGTGTGCGCGCCCTCGTCTCCAAGGGTTGGGGTGGTCTGGGCGCCGACTCTGTGGGCATACCTGAGGGTGTATACATGCTTGGCAATGTGCCCCATGACTGGCTATTCGAGAGAGTATCGGCTGTATGCCACCATGGCGGTGCTGGAACGACCGCTGCTGGCATCAACGCTGGAAAACCAACAATCGTCGTTCCCTTCTTCGGCGATCAGCCGTTCTGGGGCGCCATGGTCCACAGAGCAGGCGCCGGGCCAGAACCTATCCCTTACAAGAAACTTACATCAGAGAGCTTGGCAGAGGCCATCCGGGTAGCGATCAAGCCCGAGACGCTGGAGAGAGCGCAAGAGCTTGGCCAGAAGATCAGGGAGGAGAAAGGCGCTGATGTTGGTGGGCAGTGCTTCCACAATCACCTCGATGTCGACAGCTTGCGGTGTTCCATCGTGCCCAGTAGAGTCGCTGTCTGGAGAGTCCGCAGATCGACATGCCACCTTAGCGCCCTAGCTGCCGCCCATCTGGTCAATACGGGATATCTCACGTATTCTGACCTAAAACTGTAAGTCCATATTGCTACCGGACACACATGTAACGATATTTACTGACATCATTACAAGCTTTCGTGGAAAGGAGTACAGCACCGAGGATCACCCGACTGATCCCATCTCTGCCTGTTCAGCAGCATTGCTCGGAGACATAGGCAGCATTGGAATGTCCGTTGCTGATATCCCTCGTGATATATTCAAAGCTGCGAAATCGGCGAGCAACAAAAAGCAGCCAGAAAAAGATGGAAGTACTACGGACGATGCTGCTACTGCAGCAACTGCGAACGCGAGCGCTACCTCCTTGGGTGTTAGCCCTTCCGAGGTGACGCTGAGCACTACGACCGATGTCACAGACGCGACGAGCAGGACTTCAAATGTTGGCAGCACGTTCAACGCCGATGAGCGAGCTCAGTCGACCCTGAGCCCCACAGCTAGCTCTCAGAACGTTGCTCGCAGCGGTAATGACGCCTCTTCCTCTAGCAAATCCGGGGCTGCTTCGGCTATCACAAAGTCCGAAGGGCTCACGCCTGAGAAATTGGAGAAGGCATTCGACGCCGCCAAGGGTATCAACAACATTGTGGCCACAGGTATGAAGAGCCCAATGAACTTCTGCATGGGTCTGGCACGTGGCTTCCGCAATGCACCGAGGTTATACAATGATGATACTATCCGGCCGACCGAGAAGGTGACCTCGTTCAGCAGTGGCTTGAAAGTTGCGGGCAAGGAGTTTGGCTTCGGGCTTTACGACGGCATCACCGGCCTCGTAACCCAGCCGATGCGAGGAGCTGCGAAAGAGGGCGGTGTTGGTGCAATGAAGGGCATTGGCAAAGGAATTGGCGGGCTTGTCTTCAAGGGTGGTGCAGGTAAGCGCAATCACATCCCTCTGTTGACCACAGCTTGCATGTTCGTAGGAACAGGCTAACAGACTTATCTGCAGCTATCTGGTCCATCCCGGCTTACACCATGGCTGGCGTGCATGCTGAGATCCGAGCAATCTTCGCAGAAAGTGCACAGAGCTACATCCGGGCATCACGCATCTGGCAAGGCAACGACGAGATCTTGTGGTCTACTCCCGAGGAGCGCCATGATATTGAGATCCGCTGGGGCGTGCAGAAGTCGCACTTGAAGTCTTTCTTTGCACTCAAGCAGAGAGAACGACTAATGAACAAGAGCAAGGGAAAAGACGCGACGAGTCCGGATTCGTCGCGACCTGGGTCGCCGAATCCATCCGCATCACCACAACCCTCGGGTTTGGCTTCTGCCTCGACGAGCTCCTTTTCCGATCAGCGAAGCGTGGCGCAATCTCAGAGAGACCTTCGACAGAGCCCATATGCCCCATACTCGGCTGGCACATTGTTAGCAGACTCGAGCTCGACTTTCTCGCGGGATGACGACGAACGGTTCGAGCGTGCCATTCTTGATTCCATTAGGCAAACATCTCGCGGCGATGCAAGCGAGGACGCGCGTGTTGAGCAAGCAGTACGTACTGGAGTCACGCTGCTCAGGAATAGATCGCAGGCCATGGCTTCCAGATCAACAACTTCTCTTGCTTCGGCCGCTGCGTCCGTCTTTTCTTCTGAGACACGACAGGATACCAGTGGCACGTCGGCGCCTCAGGAGGCCACAACTAGTGCTGGTCCATCGGCTGGTCCATCGGCTGGTCCATCTCAGGTAGCTGCTGGTCAGAATGTATCACGGTCCATAGTTGACGACAAGCAGTCGCACGCCGACTCCCTCGAAGACCTTGCCATTACGGACGAAGAGTATCAGGACTTGATTGAGAAGGCAGTGCAGATGAGCATGGCCGGCGACGAGACCGGCTGGGGCATACGAATGCACAACAACGACGACGACGATGAAAACGCAGACGATGAGCATTTCAAAAAGGTCCTCGAGAGGTCGCAGACGGAGCAAAGCCGTCCTGACGAGCAAGATGACGACGAGTACAAGAAGGCTCTTGCTGAGTCGGAGGCTGCACACGCGGCACAGGTGTCGGGTGTAGATGGCACCCGCGAGGATGACGAGGAGGCGCTTCAAAGAGCGATTGAAGCCTCGCAGGCCGAGAATCAACAACGGCCGGGTCAAGACGACGAGGAAGAGTTGAAACGTGCGCTCGAGGAATCACAGAAGATCCACGAGCAGGAGGTTGCGCAAAACAAGAACAAGCAATCGGACGAGGAGACGGTCCTGGAGTACGTTAAGCAACAGAGCCTAGCCGAGGAGCAGGCTCGGAAGCAGAAGGGTAAGGAGAAGGGCGTAGCCAGCAACGAGGAGGAGGACGACGAGGAGTTGAAGCAGGCCATTGAGAGATCCATGCAGGAGTGGAAGGGCCATCAGCAGGGACAGAATGATGCTGATGGGGGCAATGGGAGCGGCTCGGGTGCGACGGGGTCGAAGGGAAACAATGTTGACGATCTTCCGACTGAGCGCGTAGATTAGGCTGACGACTTCTAGAGCGGTAGTTCAGGAGAGAAAATGCGGCAAGCGGAGGAATTACGATATTTCATTTATGAAGGTGCATTTCTGCATATGATTGATCTATCTGGTGCAACGCTCTAGTCTGTGAGATTACAATGCAAACTTTATCGTGCTCCGACCTGATGTTCACACAGCATGATTTGGCATGTTAGCGTAACATCACTAACTCGTGACCCTCTCTTCCGCTACGGCTCTTAGAAGGGGGTTTTCTGTAATAGCTGTGCAAGAGGAGAAGGCGTAGCGAACATCATTGATGTTGAAACGGTGAATTGAGGAGCAAAAAAAATAAAAAAAATAGCCAAGACTGAAGCGACGGCGGGACACATGTGTCCTACTTTTTGTGTAGCTCGTTGTTGTCCAATTTGGTAACTTTGCGTTCTTGAAGCTGCTCAACCTGAGCAAAGTCCCTTTTCTGATAAATTATTTTGCTGATTTATGGTCCAAGGTCTTTTTTTGGGCTCGAGACCATCGCGAACCAGAGGCCTTGACGGAGCGTGCGCACAATCTTTCCAAAGGTAAAGTAGCTCATTTTAATACATCCGCGCGAGGGCAATGTTCATCAGACAAAACAAAAAGGCAGAAAAATATGTCAATCGAGTAGGCAACGGGACTCAAAAGCAGAAAACATGACTGAGCGTCTCGTATCAGATAATAATTTGATTTTTCGCCATGCGCGCAAATATCAATAGCTTTCAGTAAACTAGATATCTCCGTTTTTCTCGACCAGACGAAACAAAAGAAAGAGAAAGAGAGAGACTCCCGACTCGGCACCAGTTAACTCATATGAAAAGAAGAACCCAAGCCGTACTTTTCGTAGCAAACGTTTGAATTCTTGACGTGACGCTCAGGAGACCTCCCAGGCATTCAGTGGTAAAAAAGATGGCTTCGTTGATCTGGTCGTGTTAAGATTTCAAAAATCTTCGAGGCGGGAAGGAAGGAGTAGAGACGTAGGAAAGGAGAAGTCGTGGTCGTGACTAGCGATGCAATCGTACAGCTGATCCCGTATTGTGCGCCAACTTTTTGAGTGTAAATGACGAGCAGTCAACGCCAAGCTGGAATCAACAGATGACCAGGGAAATATTGACCATGTGGGCGAACCGAGGCAAGAAGCAGAACCAGAGTTGTCGATGCAGAAGAAACGCCACAACGCAAGACGCCAATATGCGAGGGTCGTCGCAATCAAAGGTTTACTGTATCGAGAAGACGTCAGCGAGTTCCTTCAGAGTGCCGCCGGTCCAACGTCATTGAAACCCACCTGAGGGCCCATGCCAGCCGGGGGAGGCGGTCCGCCAGCACCACCAAAACCGGGAGCGCCGAACGGACCGGGCCCGGGAGGTCCGGGGTCCCGGAGGAAAGTAGTGAGGGGAGGCGGGGCAGGACGGTAAGGAGTGCCTACACCAGAGTTGTTCTGCGAGCGACCCCACGAGAGGCGGACGCGCGAGTTGCCGATCGGGTAGCCCTGCATCTGGTTGATTGCCATTTCGGCAGCGTGACGGTGGACAAACTGTACGAAACCACATCCCTTTCCGGGGGGGATCTTGACGTAGGTGATCTCTCCGAAGCCCTGGAAGAAAGAACGCAGCTCGTCCTCGGTGACGTAGCCCGAAAGACCACCGACGAAGACAGTCGTGTTGTTGGGGTCGGTGAACTGGTTCATAGCAAGCGGGTTGAAGGGGCCCTGCTGCTGTTGCTGCTGCTGCTGCCCGCCACCGTATCCGTAGTTCGGTTGCTGCTGAGGCTGCATCCAGTTGTTGCCCATGCCACCACCCATGCCGCCACCCATGCCGCCGCCCATGCCGCCGCCCATGCCGCCGCCCATAGCGCCGCCCATGCCACCGCCCATAGCACCGCCCATGCCACCGCCCATGCCGCCGCCCATGCCTCCATGAGGAGCCTGGGGCTGCATCATGTGGTGGCCGCCGAACTGGTTGAACTGCTGGCCGCCCTGGTGTCCACTATATTGATGCCAGTCAGTAAGAACCGAGGTGAATGACCCGATCCAATGAAAACCACCGATACTTACCGGTTCTTGGGAGTAGCAGGAGATACGCGCATCGGGCGGTTGCCACAGTAGACACCCTGCATCTCGACCAGAGCCCGCTGCTGGTCTTGCTCGTCGGCAAAGCGGACAAAGCCGTATCCGCGCGACTGACCGGTCTGCTGGTCGGTCATAATCTTGGCAGACTTGCACGAGGGGAAACGAGCCTGGAAAAGTGCAACGAGCACAAACTCGTTGACCTCATGGCCGAGGTCACCGACAAAAATTGAGTACTCAGGGGTGCGGTCGTCGCGGCGATCAACCAGACCACCGCCGGAAGCCCAGTTAAGGCGGAAGACCCGATCGGTGTTAGGGACAGGAGTGCCATTGAGCTGGAGAGCCTTTTGCGCGGCGTCGGCATTGGAGAATTCGACAAAGCAGTAGCCGGCATTACCGGAGTGGCGATCCCGAATAATCTTGACCTGTACGTTCTCATTCATGGCAGACTGGAAGATTGAGCGGATGAAGCCCTCATCCATCCAGCCAGCAAGCTCACCCATCCAGAGTGTCTGGCGAGCGGCATCAGCGCTGAAACCTTGGTTATCGCCAGGTTGTCCGTTGGGAGGCGCCATAGGATGACCGGAGGGAGGACCGCCCTGCGCGCCGGCACCTTGGGAACCATTGTCGCCCTGCGAGCCCGAGCCGTTCGACGGAGGCTTGCCGTTGTAAGGGCCGTATCCGTCCATTGTGAAGCTGAGGATGAATCAGTCTTGGTTCGAAAGTCCAAGTGCGAAATTTCCGAGCAACATACAAGAAAGCGGAATTTGCGGCAAAAATTGCTAAAAGGTCGACAACTTTGTTGTTATGGGGAGTCTTCGAGATGGAGATCAGCGCCCTATGTTTGCAGAACTAGATCGTCAAGTCGTCGCGCAACGGAAAGTCAGGGTATCTGGAACCTTGTGACAAGACTGAGTCAGCATTTTTCCCATCCATGGTTCACGATGCCATTGTGGCGTATCCGATAAACATCAAAATGTAGGTGTTCGAGCTGAGCCTGCCATTGCTTTCGGAGCAACCTCTCACGTGTCTAGCCAGCCGTGAAGGCGCAGCCAAGTAGAGCGGGAGCCGAGTGTGCCAAAGGCCTGGCTTGAGACTAAGCAAAGTGTGGAGACGAGTCGGCAATGCGTCATCTGACAATGAGCCGGGCAGTTGACTAGGCAGTTGAGTTTGGGCTCCATCGGATTCGGCATCATTTATTGCCTGTTTGCGTGGGGACAACGGCTCGCGATCGCCTTGCGACCAATGCGCCGCAGGAATGGAAGACCGTGCTGATGTGCTTCGGAAGCAAGCCGGCGCGAACGCAAGGCGGCCACGATGCGATGGTGCAGCGGCGGCGGGAGAAGGGCGTGTAGTCGACGTCGCAGGGTGAGGTGCAGGACCAATGGGAAGATGCATCCAAGGCCGACCCTGGCCGCCGGTGCAGGCAGGTGCGCGGCATTGTTGGCTGGCAGCATGGCTGGCAACTGCGACGAGTGTTGCTGTTTCGGGAGGCAAGAGGGCGTGGCAGGACCAGAGCAGGTGAGGGCTCGGTGGGAGGAGGCGACGACGAGGGCGGGAAAAAGAGACTCACTTTCAAGAAACAGGCGGCAGTCGGGCCAATTGGATAGACAATGCAGTCGCAGAGGAGGGAAGACGCCGGGGGGAAGGAGAAGGAGAGGTTGAAGATCAGAGAAACAAGCTCAGGCTATGCGACCCACGGAACGCATAAGAAAAAAATCGACAGGTGGGGGTGGAGGAGGAGAGGGAGGGCAGAGGCAAGTAAGTGGTGGTGGTGGTTGAGGGACAAGAGGAGACCAGAGTCGAATCTGGTCGAGTCCAGCAGCGCGGCGAGGGCGGAGAAGACCTGGCGCGGCACGACGGGGATCCTGGCAATTAAAGCCCGCACAAGTGAGGTACATGGCAGACAAGGCAAGCGGCCAGGTGGGAACGTGGTGACGATGTGCTGCTGTAATCGAGCAGGGCCACCCCGTCCGTGGAGCTGGCACTGGCAGGCTGGCAGGCTGGCAGGCACGCTCGGCAACAGGCAGCCCTCCAGCCTCCAGGCGGATCCTGTCCAATCTTCCAACCTGGAAGAGAGCCTGGAGCCCCCCCCGAGCACGCGAGGCCAGTACTCCGTACACTTACTTACCTTGACGGGCGGGCTGTGTTGCAGGAGAGCTGGCAGGAGCTGGCGAGGGCAACAGAGACAGACAGCGCAGGCTCCGCGCCGGCAGGCCAAGACAGGGTCTGCACAGGAACCAGCGAGACGGCGAAAAAGAAACAGCGACGTGACCTGGGCATATCCGAGACGAAAAGCTCGCGAGAGCTCTCGCCCGTGACGGTCGCAAGTGGAGGCTCGCTCGTCACTTGCATGCCCCTCCCCTCCCGTGTGCTCCGGTCCTGTTGCAGGGCTACCATGCTCGAGGCATTCAATTTCCACGCCTTCCTAGGATCGTGCCGATTCCACTCGCAGCCCTGCCTGTTGACGTGCCTGGGTCCAGCTGCCTGGGTGGGCAGGCACTACATACGCTACCGAGCACCGCGTACTGAGTCGCTGTACTGCCCGCCCCTCACCTCACCTGCAATCTCTCCCTCTCCGCCTACGACAAGTTGTGCAGCTGCCCGCGTTGCTGCAAGTCCCTCGACGCCAACGCTGGTCGTCCTCAAGCGTCAACGGCATCCTTGGAGTGTGACGCCTTGCATCCTCGAGACAACCCGGCCTGCTGCCATGATTGGGCACAGCCACCTGCTGGCGGCGGAGACAAGCGCGACACTACTGCTTCGTGCCCTCTCTGGAGCCCTCCGCGTCTTCCAAGTCCCTCCCCTCCCTCGCGCATCCCAAACTCAAACGAGCTCGCTCGTCTCGAACGCTTGTTGAGCATGTCTCTGGTGAATGCCACCAACACGCACCCGCCATTCCTGCCTGGGACTTTTGCCCACAAATTCGTCCTCAGCCCGCCGCCGTCAGAGCGGCGTTCCCCGCCCGCCCTCCTGCTTCAGAGGCCGGCACAGTCAGATTGCGCTAGGCTCCGGAAATCGGGAGCCAGTTCCAAGCTCCTTCGCCGCGTGCCGAGAACAAGTCGCCTTGTCATCCCCACACGTTTCGGCACTGCCGGAGTCGTGTGCTGACAATTACCACCGTTGCCATGTAGACACTCGACAGAACGAGGTGCGCAAAGAATCCGGATGAATCAGACCATCAACGCACGCTCTCTGCTGGCCAGGCTACTTTGTCTCCTTAAGAAGGGGCTCGCGGACTACCATCTGCCGGACATGTCTTATGACTCTCCCTTGCAAGGCCATCTCCGTACTTGTCCTAGACGCTTGAGTCAGGGCCGTGCCCAGGGCACCATCCGTGCGACGTATCCAAGCCAGGCTACACAGGTGCCATTGCCCATACAGCACCAGTCCGTCACACTTCCACGAGATATCAGGCACGAATGCGATGAATTAGTTTTGGCGGCTTGCAAGACAACCTCCCGGCTAACTATATATCCCTATGCGAATCTTTTCCAGAACTGCATAGAGCATTCTGCCAGATGACCAGAGATGGTTGGAAGCCCCTGCGCTTATGCTAGCCGAGCACGACACGTCTTGCTACTTGGTTTGTACTACGTGAAAGTCCGTGCAAGGACTTCTTGTCCATTCACTGTCTTGGATGCAAGAACGAAGAACAAGCATGTGCTGGTATCTACACACGTTGTGAGACATGCTCATCTGAGTCTTATGGTCCCTTTCGAGCACATGAACTGAGTTCTTACACTCCGACCGAGGCTGTGCACGTTGGAGCAGAAATCCGTGGAAGATCAGCTTGAGAACTGTCAAATGGGTGACATGTCTTGGGATTATGTAATATGTGCATTGCCTAGAAACCCTTTCGAATGCCTAGCTATTGGACATGTCTTAACAATCGTTTGTTGCTAGAACAGAGAATCCCGCCCAATGCCCGAATTGGCCAATCGAGCAACCGGCTTTCGGAGGACTCGTGCGGCGGGAGTCCGTACAATCGTATGCATTGGCGCGCAAGATCACATGCAGTCTCCCATTCCTACACCTAGTTAGGTATCTATTATGTGCTCTCGGAATTGCAGGTGTTTCTCGCGTGGTCTTCATATCGCCGAGCATACTTAACTAAAGGGACCTAATGGATAGAACTGCCACATGGTCGTCTAGCGGCGCAGATTTATCTGGTGGACGATCACGACCTTGCACCGCGTCTACGAGAACTGGAAGCACACGGAGCAATGCGAACTCCTAAAAGTATCGAAACATGCTCTACATGAGGTTTGGCGAAAACGATAGCAGTACCAAGATTGATGCGGATACGAGAGATGGAAGTCGAGAGAACTTCAGAGCTAGTCTGCGCCACCTGTGGCTGACGTGGGTCGTTCCTGCCCCTGCCCCGGCAAGCTCCAGTTACGTCGTCAGTGATGCTGCCTCACGGCGGCGACAACACAAGACCTCCGACTTCACCCATCAGCCGGTGCAACCTCAAGGAATTCTTTGCTTTTCACATAGTCTGAGAATTCCACCTTTTCTGCGCTTTGATATGATCAGGCTGACTCCGTCTCTTCTTGCAATCGATTTGTTGTGTTAAGGTCTCCCGACAACCGCCATCTCAGGAGCGCCTGTGGGGCAGGAGCTGCATTACTTACCTCACGCCACCAGCTCCGTTGTATTCTTGCATTCTAAAGATACTAGTATAAAGGGCTTGGTTCTTTTGGTCGCGACATGGCGTCCACAGAGGCTGCCGAGCTCCGGCTCGTTTCGTCGATCCGCTACAAGTTGGCCAACTCTTCGGGCGACGAGAAGAAGCTCAGCGACACACTTGCGACACACCTGGTTCCGCTCATGGCCAAGGCTGGCAGTCCACACAAAGCTGTCCGCGATGCGACCTTTCAGGCTTTTATCAGCGTCAACAACTTTGTCAAGCCCGTCGGGGTCGCAATTCCCGTCGCAGGTCTTCTTAGGCAGTACAAAAGTGCGACTTCGCCCATGGTTAAGCAGCTAGACCTCAACCTCATCAAGCAGGGTCTTGTTCGGCTCGACCAAGACAAGCGCCGCGAGCTTCTGCCAGTTGTCATTCAGGGCATCTCAAAGGAGACTAACGTGGCCAGTGCGGCTGGCTTCTTCAACATCTTTCTCCGGCTCCTGCTCGAGATCAGCCTACCGGGACGCGGGACAAAAGAGGACGTCGGCCTGCGCGAGACCATCGGCCTCTCTGATGCCGCCGACGCGCGTTATGTGTCATCCTGGCTCGGCAAACTATTTTTGCTGCGGCAAGATATTGCACTTGCCCCCGAGGACGACATCGAGAGCCTACTGCGGCGCACACCAACGGGCCTGACCAAGGAAGACATCGCCTTCCTTAGGAACAACAACCCGCAAGCCTGGCGGCCCGGCACGCCGAATAGCCTCAGTCTGCCAGAGTGCAAGACCAAAGCGATTGGCTTCTTGGGAAGTGGAGCTTTTCTTGACAACGAGCGCCACCTTCCAACGATATATGCAGCTGGTTCTGCGGATTCAAGGATTGCAACAGTCGCAGACGACATTTTGAAAAGGTCGACGGTTGACTTGGAGGACGAGGTGCTTCTGAAGTCCCTTTTCAAAGCGCACAATCAGGTGCCAGCTGCGCAGAGGATACAGATCATGCGGTTGCTGTCAAAGTCGTTGAAAGCTTGCACGCTCCATAACGAGGTCCTTGACGCTGTCCTGGGCGACTTTATGCTCACCAGCCCAGACGCTGTAGAGACTGAACCATCCATCGCCAGAGGCCTAGAAGCCCTACGACTACATCAGACCCTTCTCGCTTTTCTTGCCTGGATAGCGCGCAACGGCTCGACAACTTCTGAAAGATCAAATGGTGCTATGGGCGCCGCTTTGGTGTTCATACTCAAAGATTTCATTCTGAAGCAAGGCTGGCCGGAGCCTGTTTCTAGAGGAAGTCAATCACAGTTTCAGGACGAGCAGAGGCTTCGTGCGAATGCGTACGAGACAATCGGTACTTTGTCGCGTGGAAGCACGTTCGAGAGCAAGGCAAAGGAGACTCTACTGAAATGGCTATTTGACTCGCTTGTCTCGGACCCGAGTACAGAAGTTGTGGTACATATTGAAAGTGCCCTGTCGAGTATGATGGGGGTTTTCAAATCTCAAGCGACAGCCGAGCATCGTAACCTCGAGATTCTTTTGCTCGAGTACATGTCACTGGCAGAGGGGCAGGGCCTCAGATCTGCGCGACACGTGGCCGCTCGTTTCGCCAACAACTGTTTGCCTTACAGCGATGTTAATGCTCGCTGGATTGATATTTTGGCTCTGAGTGGAGGCTCATCTGAGAGGAGAGATGTTCTCGAAGAGGGCCAGAGAGGTCTCGATCCTTGGTGGGCTACGAAGTTGCAGCCAGACACGACGCTTGCACTTCCAGACTGGAGTCAGATGATCACGACATTCTTCGACCAAACACCTCGCGAAGTCGGCGATGGCGAGATGGCCGTCGATCAAACATCCAAGTATACTATGTTCACCAATGAGCGCCTCAATGCATTCCCGATTGCACTACGCTTCGTCAAACAGAACATCTTGCTGCAAGCTCTTGGCGAGCTAAACATTGAGGTCGATTGGGAAATGCAACTAGAGAACAAACTCCAGAACGACTTGAAGACTCGCGATCAGGTCCGAACGTTTCTCGCAGCTGCAGACTCTGGAGTTCTGGCCCAACTATTGCATGCGTCTCTGGATGGTCTCAAAGATCATCCGGAAATTGGGGCGGAAGAGTCTGTCAGCTGCCTGGCTGAAATTCTGTCGCACATGCCCTGCGGCTCCATACCAGCCAATTTAGCAGGAAGGTCTGGCGAGTTGCTAGAGGTTCTGGCTTCCAACAACCAGAAAGTTCGTCATTTGGCGGCGAAAGCCTTTGCTATTATGGCTCCTTTGGACGAGAATTCTTCGCAGTCCATCACCAAGCTTCGCGCTTTCATCGAATCTGTTCATACCTCCCCACCAGCATCATTGTCGGCGCAGTACCAAGGCTCCATCGCCGCGCTAGGTGGTTTCTTCTCGCGAGCTGCCCTGTATGGCAAGAAAGTGGACAATGGAGCTCATCTCAACTTTTTGAAGGATCGTTTCCTGTTGGCTCTTGATGGGCCAGATGCAGCAGTCAAGGATGCGGCTATAGAGGCCGTCAATCAGCTCTGGAGTGTAGGGCTGTGTTTCCCTGATAGCTCTGGCGAGTTCAAACGCATCATCGACGCACTGTTCAAGTTGGGTGAAGCGAATAACGAGAAAGCCATCAGAGCGATTGGACGTCTAGCGATCCCTGCGGATGCTGATAAAGACAATGCCGACACGCAGGAAGACTCCACAAGCATAGTCCTCACGCAACTATTCAAGCTGTTCGAGCTCAAGCGAACCGAGGTCCATTTTGCGACAGGCGAAGCACTAGCAGCAGCCGTGGCCAGATGGGATTCTGACTCTGTACAGCTTGTTCTCGATGTTCAGCCTCAAGGTTCGGGAGAGTCTGATGTGGTACAAGTACTGCGTAAAAGACCAGCGCGAATCGAATTCGTGCTGGAGAAGCTCATCAAAGACTGCAAGACCACGAAACCGTCATTGCTCAAGGCTTCTGGAATTTGGCTCTTCTGTGTGATCCAATACTGCTCACATTTGCCCGAGATTCAGGCCCGGTTACGCGATTGTCAGGTAGCTTTCATGCGTTTGCTGACTGGTCGAGATGAACTGGTGCAGGAAACTGCCTCCAGAGGCTTGGCTTTAGTATACGAGCGAGGAGACGAGTCCCTCAAGGGTGACCTCGTCAAGGATCTCGTAGCTAGCTTCACCGGCACCAAGACCCAACTAAAGGTCGACGATGATACTGAGCTTTTCGATGCTGGAGCTTTGCCCACCGGGGAAGGTAAATCCGTAACGTCGTACAAAGACATCATTAGCTTGGCAAACGAGGTGGGAGATCAAAGCCTCGTTTACAAGTTCATGGCACTGGCCACCAATGCCGCGACATGGACTGCGCGATCCGCTTTCGGTCGGTTTGGCTTGAGCAACATCCTGTCCGAAGCAGATCTGGACCCGAAGATCTACCCGAAGCTATTTCGATACCGCTTTGATCCAAACTCCAATGTGCGCAGGTCGATGGACGATATCTGGAAGGCAGTCGTGAAAGACTCGTCAGCTACCATTGATGCACATTTCGATGACATTATGACGGACTTGCTCAAGAGCATACTGGACGGCAAAGAATGGCGCGTACGGGAAGCAAGCTGTGCTGCCGTCGCAGACCTCATTTATGGTCAGCAGTTCACAAAGTACGAAAAGTACTACACCGACATATGGCGAGTCACTTTGCGTGTCATTGACGATCAAAAGTCGTCCGTCAGAGCAGCAGCCCTAAAGCTGTGCATGGGGCTGTCCAAGTCCCTTGTCACACAGCTTCAGGAACACAATGCTTCAGGTTCTGCGAAGGCCATGATTACGCAGGTCCTGCCGTTTCTTTTATCGGATAAGGGCGTGGAAAACTCCGTCGAAGAAGTAAAGGTCATGGCGATCACGACTGTGTTAGACGTAGTCAAGCACGGCGGCGAAACGCTCAAGCCGTTCATACCGACCATAATCATCCACTTCCTCGGCCTATTGAGCACCATTGAGCCTCAGCAGATCAACTACTACTATCAGCGTGTCAGCGAAGAAGATCGAGAAGGATTAGACAAACTTCGCAGCAGTGCCGCCACGAGATCGCCTCTCTTCGAGTGCATCACGAACTGTCTGCGCTTTGCTGACGACACTGTCCTCAAAGAGCTCGCGCCGCTGCTCGTTCAGACAATCAAGTCCGCTCTCGGTATGCAGACGAAGATTGGCTGCAGCGAAGTCCTCAGCACCCTCGCTCTCAGGCATAGCATTTTGATGCCGCCATACAATGGATTATTCTTGAAGGCCATGGAGACTCAAGTGCTAGATCGCAACAACGAAGTCAACCGGGCCTATGCGAAGAGCGCCGCATATCTTCTCAGGACGGCAAGCCCCGAGACCCGAGAGCGCTTCACCAACAAGTTAACTCTTCTGTACATGGGTGCTGAAGAAGACGCAAGACGCCAGAAAGTTGCAGACGCAGTCCTAGCCATAGCTAAGGTCTCACCTGACGCGTTCAACGATTTCGAAGCACGACTCCTGCCATTTGCGTATCTGGGCAAGCACGACACTGATGAGTATGTATCAGAAGCTTTCGAAGAAGTATGGAGCCAGCATGCCGGTGGTAGTCACACAGTCAAGCGTTTCATTCCGGAAATTGTCGATTTTGTGACACGGGCATTGGATACATCAAAATGGGCACTACAACATGGCGGCGCTCTTGCCATTGCCTCGATGGTGACAGCGCTGAGTAGTGCTGCTGGAAAAGAAGGACAATTCGGGGAAAACGACCTGACCACGATCTGGCCTATTCTGGACAAGGCTTTGGCACTCAAGACATTCAAGGGCAAGGAGAAGCTCATCACGGCCTACCCTCTGTTTGTCCGACACGGAAGAAAGTTCTGGGCCAGCGACAAGTCTGCGGCAACTCAGACTAAGAAGATCGCCATACGCGAGGCAAAGCGGAATAACGAAGAGTATCGGCCGTTTGCTTTCGAGGCGCTCGGGGAGTTTGCTAGCGCACGCGATGACCTGGACATGTACAAAGAGGTGGTGGCGCTTGTCTCGGAGTTTCTCACCCCGGATCCCAAGGAGACACAGTCTGATGCGGAAAGGAAAATAACACAAGCCGCAGTCAAATCAGTGCTCAAGAGTTACAACCGGGAAAGGATGAAGACGGACTGTGCGGCAGTTCTGCTGGAAATTGTCGCCACTATGGAGGATTCGAAGACCGCTCTCAAGACCGCTCGGGACGCCTGGCTCCACGGCTCTGTGGAGATCCTGGCAAACGCTGAGAAGACGAGTGCGCGACTACCAACGAGCCCACATGATCCACTTGCCAAGAAGTGGTTTTCATTAGCGCTTGCGGATGAGGCAGACGTGATGTTAGAGTCACAGCGCCTAGACAGGGCCAAAGCTCTTGGTGCTGTGGTCAAAGCCGTCAAGAAAGGGGTGTTTGGCCCCTGTGGTGAGCTTGAGGGAGTGCTCTCCGATATGCGGACCAAGATATCAGACATGGCTTCAGCAGAGCGCAGTTTGGATGTGCAGAAGGCCCTCCGAAACGCTGCCGATTAGAAGGATGGACGACTAGAGAATAGAGACTTTGATTATATAGAAGAAGTAAATAGAGTCTGGAGAAAGCTGTCTAACGGTAACCTAATTTACGTTTATTTGTTTTTCCTATTTTCCATGTTCGAGATAGAGGGGCAACAAAACCAGTACCACACAAGTGGGGCAAACATGAGGTAACCCCACACCCGCAGTGGAGCTGCCGAATTGCGTCACTGCGAGGGTAGCCTCCAGCTCATACAGCTTCCGTGCCTGAACAACCACACACAGCATTACAACCAAACAGAAACAACCGGCTGAAGCAACTGGGCTGCAACGATCTCTCAGAAGACCGGAACCATAGACCTGACGACGACTTCGCCTCTTAGCCACAATCTTACTGGTTCCACCGACCAGTTTGCCGAGTAGTACACACGCCGACCGGGCGCAACTGCTTGCCGACTCGCGGTCTAGGCTCGAATCGACTCGCGTTTGCCACCATCCTCGACAATAAAAAAGTATCGACTTTCGCCTTAAAAAACCGAGACTCAATATCCTGAGCTTCTGGAACGAATCATCCCGGGCCAAGCCAAAGCCATCGCTGAGCGCACACGTTACTCTGCAGACGTCGATTCCTCATCAATATCCCGATCGTGCGCAGCCACCATCACCACGACACCAAGCAAGCAGGCTACGCTTGGTACATCACCAACAGCATTTGCCCAAGATGGACGGGGAAGTGGCTCAGTTCATGAGCATTACGGGTGCAAACGAGCAGGTTGCTCGCGGGTACCTGGAGCTCTCGGGCAACGACGCCATGCAGGCAATCCAGCTCTTCTTTGATGACCCCAGCCTCGCCGCCAACTTCAATCAGCCCCAGAACACCTCCTCCGTGGCGCCGGCGCCAGCTTCGACTTCGGCCTCCGGATCGCGGTCCACTAGCACGCGGCGGGGGCCGGCCGCGGCCTACGCAGGCAGGCAGGACGCCAGAGGGGTAATTCATATAGACTCGGACGATGATGTCGGCATGGACGAGGATGACGAGGATGATCACGACTTTGGTATTCCAGACGACGACGATGACGACGACAATGTCGCGGCCGTGGCACAGAGGGCACAGGAAGAGGAAGATGCAGCCATGGCGCGCAGGCTGCAGGAGGAGATGTACGGACAAGGTGTCGGCGGGGCTGGTGACGATATGGAGGGCGTCCGGGCTCCCATCGCACAGAGAACAGAGATGCTTGCCGCGCCAGACCCGAGCTGGGGCTTGGAAGACGATCGAGAATCTGCTATACTAGAGCAGCTGCGTCGGCGACAGATGCCACGGTCCCGAGGTATGATTTCGCGCGAGTCCATTTAGGTGGGAGAGCTCATTTGACTAACTTCACGACCACGTCACAGGCCCTGCGAACCCGTTTGGCCAGTCTGTATGGGATGACTCCAGTGCCCCCTCAATTCCCACAAGTACAAGACCAGACACCCCTACGCAACCACAGAGCCGCGCGCAACGCCTCGCTGATTTATTCCGACCACCGTACGACTTGATGAGCCATCTTCCGTGGGATCAAGCCCGCGACGAAGGCAAGGACGAAAGGAAATGGCTACTGGTCAACCTGCAAGACATGACCGACTTCAGCTGTCAGGCGCTGAACCGCGACGTCTGGAAGGACGAGCGCATCACTTCTGTCATCAAGGATCACTTCATATTCCTCCAATACGAGAAGAACGACCCGCAGGCCGACTCATACTTGACCTTCTACTTCCCAAATCAGGCACACGAGAACATTGATAACTATCCACATGTGTCGGTCGTCGACCCAAGGACAGGCGAACAGGTCAAGGTCTGGTCCGGCCGGCCATTCCCGTCGACCGCCGAATTCCATGCGGACCTGGTAGAGTTCCTCGACCGATACAGCCTTGCGGCTAACAGCAAAAATCCTGTTGCGAAGACAAAACCCAAGGCAAAGCCAGTAGATTACGGCCGCATGACAGAGGATGAGATGTTGGAAATGGCGCTAAAGAACAGCCTAGAGGCCAGTGCTTCGAACGCCAGTGTCGAGGATCCCGATTCTCTGACAAAGTCCAATCAAGACATTAGCATAGGAAAGGATGTCGCTGAACCGGTTGACCTGACTGACGAGGCTGGGCCCGCTTCGTCTTCACAGCAACAGCCTGCAGAGGACGCGGCTTTTGCCGCCATCTCGTCCACAAATCCCCACGCTGAGCCAGACAATGCGCCACCACAAACCACACGAATTCAGTTCCGCCATCCTTCGGGGCGGATCATCCGGCGGTTTGAAGTCACGGACACCGTCCGGCGCATATATGAGTGGCTCAAGGCGGAGCCGCTCGAGGGGAGGGAAGGTGTCGTCTTTGAGCTCAAGGCTATGCCTGCGGGCCGAGACCTGGTCAGTGAGCTGGAGAAGACGATAGACGAGGCTGGGCTGAAGCAGGGCACGGTCATGATTGAGTTCATCGAGGATTAGGTGGTGGAACGCCAGCTGGAAGACGGATTTCGCACACCCGAGTAGTTGTGCGCTTCACAGGCGGAAGAGCTTCAAGAAGAGCCATTACAGCATAGGCATGCTCTAGAAAGGAGCACACGGTCAAGGCGTTACATATCACATCAGGCATAGACGGAGGCAAATGAGAGTTTACAAGTACACAGTCACGTCGCAACATGATTTACCCCCATAGTGAAAGACCTCGTCCTGTCAGGATGAGACCCATGATGATGATGATGCAAAGTTAAGCCTACATGTGATATCTGTAGCGCGAGCGTGCTTTAAAAGCCTCAAAGACCTAGCTTCAATGCTGCAAAAAAGTGAACAACTAACGCTCTTAGTTGCTCGAAACAATGCATGCAAGCTTCCTTCGTGTGGCGGATGTGCAGATGCGGGTCTTCCGCCCCAGACAGCTGCATACAGGGGCTTCCGTGGAGACACTTGGATCCCCGCATCTTCTATAGTAGTTTGAATAAACGTACACTTTTGGTTCTTTGTTTTGTTTTATTTTACTCCTGGTTGAGTATAGTTGGGACATCCTAACTTGTTTAGAGGTACGTCTGCCACACTTCCTAGCCCAGCTGTTGGAGCAAGTCTTTAGAAACACGTTAACATGAGGTACAGATCACACTCGCCGTTATTAGGACTTGTGATCGCTCGCGGCGTCATTCTTTGCCATGCTCGGTTGGGAACTATAAACAAACGTCTGATTAAACGTAGGGCCTTTTATTTGGATGTAAGTCAGACCGAGAAGGCGAGCCGTCGAAGCTTGCTTGTTGTCTCTTTCTAACCTCCGCCAAACTCACACTAGATAGAAAAGGACAATGCAGGCTGTCATCGGCTTTACCACACCAAACACGCCCTGGTCTACGGCGGGATTCCCTCCCCTCGGAGACTCGCCTCAGCAAGCAGTCATCGCCATGCCCCCCTCGCTGCCACCGCCACGGACCACCACCACCATCGCTGCCGCCGCCGTCGGCAACCTAGACTACACGACCTCTGAGGCCGGTAATCCCTTCGCGGCCGGGTGGTACGCCGACCCGGACGCGGCGTTCTACGAGGGCGAGTACTGGGTCTTCCCCACGTCGTCCCTGCCCTACGAGGAGCAGACCTACCTCGACGCCTTCTCCTCCCCGGACCTCGTGCGCTGGACAAAGCACCCCCGCGTGCTGACCACGGCCGACATACCCTGGGCCCACAAGGCCGTCTGGGCGCCCGCGCCCATCGCCCGCAACGGGAGGTACTACCTGTACTTTGGCGCCAACGACATCCAGCGGGGCGAGATTGCCGAGGGGGCGGTCGGCGGCATCGGCGTCGCGGTGGCGGACCGCCCCGGGGGGCCGTACAAGGATGCGCTGGGCAGGCCGCTCGTCGGAGACTTCCACAATGGCGCACAGCCGATTGACCAGGCCGTTTTCATCGACCACGCTGGAACTGGAGGTGCCGGCGGGGAGGGGCAGGCGTACATGTACTACGGGGGCCACGGGCACGCGAATGTGGTGAAGCTCAACGAGGACATGATCTCCCTGGGCTACTTTGACGATAACGAGGACGACGACGGCGGTGGCGGCGGCGTGGGGGGTAATGGGACAGCCAACGCGGACGGCGGCAGTAGTGGCAGCAAGAAGGAGGTCTTCCGGGAGATCACGCCGGCCAACTACACCGAGGGCTCGCTCCTGTTCGTGCGCAGGGGCGTGTACTACTACATGTGGTCCGAGGGCGACTGGACGGGGCCCGACTACTCGGTGTCGTACGCCATGTCGCGGAGCTCGCCCGTTGGGCCTTTTACCCTGCCGGACGGCGGCGGCGGCGGCGGCGGCGTCGGCGGGGCTGGAGAGCGGATTCTGCAGCAGGACCTCGCCGTGGCCAGGGGCAGCGGGCACAACGGCGTCATCAACGTGCCCGGGACGGATACATGGTACATGGTATACCACCGGCGGCCGCTGAGCGAGACGGACGGGAACCACCGCGTCGTGTGCTACGACCGCATGTACTTTGACGACAGCGACGAGGGCAAAGGGCGGATCCTGCCCGTGCAGATGCTGGTCAAGGATAACTTTGCGGATGGGGCGATGATTGCGTGGAAGACTCTTGATAGTGATAGCGGTGGTGATGGTGATGGTGGTGTTGCGGGTGCGGGCGGCAAGGGCAAGGGAACGTGGGAGGTTGTCGAGCAGAGACTTGTCGGCGGATCAGACGTGTCTGGGGCCGTCACAATGGCAATGCTCGACACCAACTTTGCGGATGTGGTGTTTGACGCCGCGGTCGGGTTCCCTCCTACCACTAGCAACACGGGAAGACACGAAGACGGCAACGACAACGACGAGTGGTCTGCACAGCTCATCTTCCGCGCCAAGGGGAATGCTCGGGAAGGGTATTCTCGATACACGGCCGCCGCACTCCGACCAGTCGACACGGGCACGGGAGAGACTGGAGTCATCGTATGGATATACTCTTACGTCAACGGGACCACGACGGTCTTGGCTGAGAATACCACCGTCCTCGCCACCGTCGAGGGTTCCGAGAGCAACGCCGGCAAGGACATCAGGTTGCGGGTCACTGCCGTGGGCGACCAAGTCACCGCGTCCATTCGTACGGGCGGCGGTGATGCTCCGGGATATGGTACGGGGACGGAGCAAGGCGCGCTGGTAGTGAGTGTTGCGGTGGATGGGCAGCTGTGTGAGTCTGGAGCCAACGGGGTCGCGGTGGAGGGTAAAGTGCAGGGAGTGAGGTTTGGGAATATCTCTGTTGCGCATGCTCCTCCACCTCCTTTACAGTCCCAGGAGAGATAAACCTGAGCAAAATGGTGACGTGGGGAAGTGAAGTTGACCAGCGACAGATGGCAGGCAAACACATAAAGAAAGGGGGGAAGAAGAAAGGGCCCTACAAATGAGTCACCTTTGGGAACAGAAACGTGATTGTCTCTCATAAATGTTCTAATTACATGCTCTCACTGCCAATAGTAGTGGTCTGTCATTTGTAAAGAAAGGAGGGAATAAAGATAACACCGCACAACCGCAATGAATCTCACGTCCCATCTGGCGAGTAATGTACATATACTTGATAGCAAACTCGAAGACATCAAGACCCAGCCTTTCGCCACTGCAATGGCTCCGTTTTCAAATACACTTACAAATCTTACAAAGCCCCTACGCGACATGCATCACGAGCAAGTCTGCAACTGTTCACATGCCCGGCCTGCCGAGGTTCTCCATGAGCTCCTCCAGCGATTCAAGATGTCCAATGTGCGCAACGTACAAGTCGGGTCGCACGTAGACATATCCGGCCCTGTTATGGAAGCCGTACTGAGCGTGCAGCGAGGGCGCTGCGGCACCATCACGCTCGCCGTCATCGTCGACATCGACGTGCGCCCGCCTCCCCCCTACTTCCGTGTTGACTGCCGGTGGCGGCTGCTTTGAGATTTGCGCGGCCGCCTCGCGCGAGTACACGACGTGCACATCGGCGGCACCGGCACCGGCGCCGGCAGTAGCGGCGGCCTCTAGAAACCGCACCCTTGCGGCCTCGAGGTCTGTCTGCGTGGCCGCTCTGTCGCCCGCGCCAGAGAAGAGGATCAGATTATGCCTGTCCCCCGCGAGACTTTGGATGAGCCACTTCTCCTCCTCTTTATCCTCCTCATTATTTTTTGTTTCCATTCTATTCCACCCGACCGCGGCAATCCTCCCGTCCGGCGCGCGATATCCGCCGAGCACGGGGCGATAGCAATTCCCGCTCGCCGCTGCAGCAGCAGCAGCAGCAGCGGCTGTTGCAAACCCGGTGGCAGTGCCGACAACAGGGCTCCGCGCGTACCGGATCGCCAGTTGCGTCATGAATCTGAAGGCGCGGACCTGGCTCTTCTGCGGGGCGACGGCCGTGAGGGCGCGTGGCAGGATCCACGGCAATAGGGTGTTGCGCAGGAGCAAGAACAGCGGGTTGTCCCAGGTCAGCCAGGTGAAGAGGCGGTCCGTTGAGGCGAGCAGCTTCTGGCCAACAGGGTGCCGCTCGGCATGGTAGCTGTCGAGGAGCATGTCGACATAGTCATTGTTATCTGAAATGCCCCTCTGGCTCTGCTGCTGCTGAATCGCAGTGGCCAGCTTCCAGCCGAGGTTCGCCGCATCGCCGATGCCCGTGTTCATGCCCTGTCCGCCGGCGGGGGAGTGGATGTGCGCGGCGTCACCCGCGACGAACAGCCGGCCCTCGCGGTACCTGTTGACGCCGCGGTGATGTAGGCGGTACCGCGTCAGCCAGACCGGGTCGTGCAGCTCGCCGAATCCTGGGCACATGTGATCCATGAAGTCCTGGAAGTCGTGAAGGCCGGGCTCCTGCTCCTCGGCGTTGCTGCTGGTCGCCACGCCGCTGCCGTCGCCGGCGGCCCACCGGCCTGAGCGGGAGGCCACGAGCCGCATCATGCCTTCCTTGAGCGGGATCATGACGAGCAGGCCGTCGCCGAGACAGAAGTGGAAGCGGTCCGTAGCCCCCTGGAACGAGGGGCTGGGCCGGACGTGGGTGTCGCACAGGATAAAGTCCTGGCGGTAAGGTGCGCCGTCAAAGGTCATCGAAGGACACGAGTGCCTGACCACGCTGTGCGCGCCGTCCGCGCCGACGACGTACTTGCAACGCAGGACTACGGTGTCTTTGGTGGCGTTGGTGGTTGGAGACGAAGACGGATTGGGATTTTCGATGGTCACTGTCACGTCGTGGGCATCCTGCCTGATGTCCTTGACGGTGACGCCGCGCTCGGGCACAATATTGTATCTTGTCTCGAGGCGAGCTAGGAGGATGCGCTCCGTCTCAGCCTGGGCGATGAAGATGGGCGAGACGCGCGCGCAGCCCGTTACGAGGGCGCTAATGTTGGGAAGGTCGACAGCGGTGACGAGACTGCCGTTGACGAAGACCGAGGCGCCGCTGGGTTGGAAGCCGGCAGCGATGAGTTGGTCGCGGACGCCATGGCGGGCGAGCAGCTCGAGAGTGCGGGCGTGCATGACGAGGGCTCTTGACTGCCTGCTAGCTGTGTCGGCCTTGTCGACGAGGCGGAAGGACACGCCGCGCGAGGCAAGCTCGAGGGCCATGACGAGGCCGGTCGGGCCAGCTCCGACGATAAGGATGTCGGTCTCTTGTTGCATGTTTGGCAGAAGATGGACGGTGCAAGTTGAACTAGAGTGAATCTAGTATCTGGTGGTGCTGGATAGGACGAGGCCATCATGAGCAGTGCGGCAGAGCAGCAGCAACGGCGATAATTATATACCAGTTGCCCGGGGCGAGTTTGCGCAGCATCGCTGGTTGTGTGACCAGGTTTTCGTGATCATGTAGGAAGGATCGCATTGCTGTCAGCACGGATGAAACAGGAACGGAAGAAGCGTGGTAACGACTAAGTGTACCTGATCGGAGCTTTCCGTCGCCGACCTGCCGGCCGTGAACCATCCGGCTGGCCGGTACCAAGTACTTGTGTTATCCCTTTTCAGCCCTATATACGGCATCGATGATCCCTACCTCTACCAATCTCGCCCCGCCAGTCAGACGCTCCAGTCATCGTTCTCTTACCTCCGCCAATAGGGGGGGACATGCTGCCTGGGTTCCGTGTCGGGCTCGAGATGCGCCCGGGCCCGGAAACCCCCGATGTTCACGGGTTGAAAGAGTCCATACTGGTCACATGTTCCGAAGAGTATATGTAAGCGGCACGGAGATGATGGATGGCCCCCAAATGAAAGTAATAAAGGACTGAATCCTCATAATTTCCGTGTTGACGTGCTTGCGTCTCCTAGACATCTTGTCAGAGAATATCGCTCGGACTTGGATTTCCAGCTTTTGTATACCCCGTGATGAGAAAAGCAGAGCAACAGTCTCGCGATGTACTCTTCTGCGAGACGAGCCAGCTTCGATTTTTCTACCGATCAGTAAAATAGACAACTAGCCAAACACCTCCATCATAAAGTGGTACTCAATCTTGCTGCCGTCCGCCCGGCCCCTCGCGCTGAGCACCGAGCACCGGTCGGCCAGGATCTCGCCCACGACGGGCGCGCCGCAGTAGAACACGCCGACCTTGCCGTCGGCCTCCTCGTCATCGCTGTCGACGCTGCTGATGCTGCCCCTCCTTCTACTCGCGGCCCCATCTCCCACGACGCCGCCTCGCGTGTCCAGCGCCGCCTCTTGCCTCTGCTTCAGCCTCTTGGCCTTGAAGGCGCGCATCTCGTCGTAGTGCTCGTCCAGGATCCGCGCAAAGTCGGGCCTGCCAAAGTGCGTCGCGTTGATGAGCCCCGTCAGCGGCGACTCCGGGTGGGCCTCGGTGCGGTGCATCTCGAGCAGCCAGCGGTACACGTGCGTTGAGATTCCCTTGCGCTTCTGCGTCACGTGCGTGTGGATGTTGATGTCGAGGTGCTTCTCCTTGCCCTCCTCCCTGCCGTCGTGCTTGGCGTGCCACAGCTGCGACGCCGACACCGAGTTGAGCAGGTCCGAGAACCACAGCAGCGCGTTGCGGTCGCGCACCGTCCAGTGGAAGTCGACGCGCCGGTAGTCGTCGGCGTACCTCGCGGCCGCGCCACTGCTGCTGTCTCTGTTTCTGTTGCTCGACGCCTGCAGGCGGCCCGACCCGTCGGCGTGAGGCGGGTCGTGGACGGCGCTTCCGTCTTTCCCTGCTGCGGTCGCTGGGGAGATCATGTGCTCGTCGCTGCTGCCGTCGCCCGTGCTTTCAGTCGTGGTAGCGCCCTGGCCGCGGCCGTTGCTGCTGCTGTTCTCGTCGTTGTCGTTGTCCGCCTGCTCTTTGGCGTCCTTGCCTTCCTTCTGCGAGTGCACTGCACCAGGTCCAAGAGGGAGCTTTCGAGATCCGCTCGGTCCGCCGTGGGCAGCATCGTCCTTGGCCTGCACGGAAAGTTGTCAGCAAGAAACTAAAACTCATTACAGTCACCCAGAGTCAAAAAAAAAAAACTGACCTGCAGATCCGCCAGGATACCCGAGAACGGCGTGACGCCGATGCCGCCGCCCACGACAATCGTGTGCGTAAAGTCGTAGAACCTCTGCGCCGGCGCTCCAAAGGGCCCGTTGATGCCAATCTCAATCTCGGTGACCTTGTCGTTGCTAATATCGTCCTTGTTCTTCTCGTTCTTCTCGTTCTTTTCCTTCCCCTTCTCTTCCTCCCCAGCCGCCAAGGCCCGCAGCTTCCCCGTCCAGTCGCCGTCCGTCTTGATGTGCAGCCACATCTCCTTGCCCAGGCACGCCGACACGGTGAACGGGTGCCACTGCCACATGCTGAGCTGGGGCACCTGCAGGAAGACGTACTGCCCGGCCTGGTACCGCCACAGCCTCTCGCTCGGGATGGTCGCGCTGACCTCGACCGTCTCGGCGTCGAGCACGCGCAGCCTCGCCGGGATACGGTGGAAGCCCGTGGCCACGCGCACGAGGCGCTCCGCCACCACGAGCACCGTCGGGAAGGCGAGGAAGTACCCAAACATGGCCCACTGGAGCAGCTGTGACGTGCCGTGCGCGATCAGGCACCCCAGGATCGGGAACATGAGCAGGTGCGCGAGCTGGAAGGCCTGGTAGTTCCACTTGCGCACCTGCGGGATGCTGAGGATCGCGAGCACGTAGAAGAGCCCCAGCGCGATCAGGCCTGTGATGCCCGGCCGGGTGCCGAGGAAGTCGGCGTACCGCATCCGCCTGCCTAGGAGCGCCTCGACGGCGTCCTGGCGCTCAGGCCGGCTGCCCCAGTTGAAAGAACCCGACAGATGGCCGATGGCGTGTAGAGTCGCGAGGACCAGGGCGACGATGGACATGCGGATGTGGAAGTCCTGTGAGAGGTCCCAATTGATGAAGCGCGACACGTAGTAGAACCGGCGCAAGAAGGTTGAGAAGTAGCGTGACATGCTGATCACAAGGAAGAAGAAGGACGCGTAGAGCTGTAGCGGACGTGAGGTTAGTCGACTTGTCATTAGGAGAGGCTTTTTTCTTGCCATCTTCTCAGTGAGGAGGGAAAAAGTAAACTCACAGCACCAGCACACGTCTTTGCCAGCACGACACCCCATCCCAGCGCCCCTTGGTACTGCGGCCCCGTGGCGTACTTGATGCACTGCCACACGCCGAGCCCGACATGCATCGCGACGACGAAGCCCAAAAACACAATCTCGGGCCCGTGGACGGCCCAGTACGCGCGGGCCCGCCGCCAGAGGCTCATTGAGGCGACGTAATCGTGCTCCTCCTTCTTGGCATCCTTGTCCTGCTTCATCGACGGGATCCTCCAGCGCCGGATACACTCCTTGAACTCGCCGCGCGGGATCCTGTGCTTCTTGTGCATCTGGACGTGCTGCTGCTGCTGCTCTCCCTCGTGACCGCCGGCACCAGGCCCACCGGTGCTACTCAGCAGCTTCGACAGGAAAATGTGCCTCGCGTCCGCCTCGCCGCCGTCGCGGTGCAGCCGCAGGTGCGGCGCGGCCTTTGGCGCGATCTCGTCGTGTACGCGGTCCAGCTGCTGCTCGACCTCATTGTACTCGATGAAGCCGTCCCGGTTGGCGTCGAGCTCATCCAGAAAGGCCTCGATTTCGTCGTCGTCGAGGTACTTGATCCCTCTGCTGTCGCTGTTGCTGTCGTCTCCATTGTTGCCATCGCCGTCAGGGCGGGCAGGCGGATCGTCGGACGAGGCTGAGGGTGTCGCTGAAGAGCCGGGGGCTTGGTCTTTCGTTTGTATTTTGTCCTGCTGCTTCTCTTGGGTTTGCTCGTCTGGTCGCCGGGTGGACGAAGAGGAAGGAGTAGAAGAGCCTTTCTGCTGCGTGTCGTCGCTCGTTTGAGCCATCATATTTCGTCTTCCTCTCTCGCCTCTTGCATGTAGCAAGACGTCGTAGGACTTGCTACCCGTGTGCGTGTGTATTGAACGGGGCGAGGTTGCGCAACAAGGCAAACGATGTGAATCTTGGGCTTTTAATCAACAGACACCAACACCAATGACGGGACAGCCAATCTTCGAGAGTTCGAAAAGTCCGACTCGAAGAGAAACCTCAGGAGAGGGAAAGATGATCAGCAAGGCCCTGGACCCGGGGTGAGGGGACGACGAGCAGATAGTTTTATCTAGAATTGTTGCGTTGTTATCCTCTCATGGAATCTTGTCTCCGTCATCACCATCAGTAGCTCACAGAGCCCATGTCCAATCAGCGTATCACATTGTGTGACATCTCCAGCGATAAGGTCAAAGAGAGCAAGCAAGTGCCATTGCGTTGCAGAAGGAATTGCCGGCTCGACCGCCTTTCGAACCGCCCAGTTGCCAAGAGGCCGGGCAATGCAGCTGGGAGGTGCAACGGGCTGGGCAAAACGACGTCATGGTTGAAAGTCACCTCGCCGAAGGGCATGTGGCTGCTATGCTGCGGCTAACACATGGTGGTGATGATGGAAGGTTTGGCGCCGGGCTGTTCCCCCAAGCTATGGAGTTCTAGGTCATCGTCCTTGGCAGGCGAGCCCGACGCCCCTGTTTTGGCGGCCTCCGCTTTGGACACGGCGGCGTCGGCCGAGCAGCCAAGCGCCATGGCGCCGAGCCGGTTCAAACGTGCCGGAGCCAAGACAACGACAACGCAATCCAGCACCACTTTTCAATGCGGACCTGGCTGGGCGGACAGGCAAGAGAAATCCAATTTCACGTCCCGCGTAGCCGTACGTGTACACACAATCTTCCGATGAATTGTCTCTCATGCAATTGGCTTCGCTGTCCGCTATGCAAGTTCCCCAACGTGTGAGACGATGGGATGAAAAGAAAAGCCAGGAAAAGAAAGAAATGAGAATAAAACGCCGTTTCAGACCTCCTTGACGAAACCAACCTCGATGACCCGGTCCATTGAAAGCCGTAGGTTGGAAATCTTTGCCCTGGTGTTGTCGCGGATGAATAGGAAGCTCATCAGCAGCACTTTGCGTACCAGCGACGTGTCCCGCGCGATTCGCATCTGCTCCTTGCCAATCAGGTACATGACACGGCTGCGGTACGACCGGTCAAGCTTCTCGAGCTCCGTCTCCTGCTTCTCTTCCCCTTCCTCTTCTTCTTCTTCATTGTCTTCTTCCTCGTCGTCGTCGTCGTCATCGTCATCATCTTCTTCCTCGTCCTCTTCGCCATTTTCGTTTTGGTTGTCGTTATCGTCATGGTCATGGTTGCTGGTTTTGTTGATGCTCCCGCTTCGCGTGCCAGTCGCAGATATCCTTATCCGTGCCCGTGCTCCCCTGTCGTGTCCGAATGACTGCCCCTGTTGGTTGTCTTTATTGACACTCTGCACCGCTGTACTGACGGCAGTCCTGCAGCGGCTCATCGGCTCGAAGCTCATTCGCGGTCGGGCACCGACATTCGCATCAGAGCCGTGGTCGCTGGGCGTGATTAATCCTCCAGCCCGCCTTACCAGGTATTGCCGCAATTGCTCGTAGATGAGGCGGCCTAGGTCAGGCGTGATGACCTGATCCATGAACCCGTGCCGGATGACAAGCCGGTAGCAGCTGTCAATGGCCCCAATCTTGGAGATCGCGAAGCGGTCCTCGGCAGGGACTGTGGGCACCTCTAACGGGTGAAGATGGAAAAAGACAAGCGTCTCGGGAAGGGCACCGAACTTGGTCGCAAATTGTGAGAACACGTGTGGTGCCATGACGCCGGTTTTGTCAAAGAAAATTCCGAACCCCCGGATCTTGGTCAATGTCTCTGGTGGGCCACTGTTACTGGTACCGAATCGCCCTGACAAGAGCATCTTGCCATCCCAGTCGCGCTCAATGACCTCGCCTGGTCGGAGGTGATCTCGCGCTTCTGCACGCCACTGGTTCTCCTTGCCGAATCTCCAGAGAAGGAACAAACAAGAGAGGATGCCGGACAAAGTAATCGTAAACCATGCTATTCAAGATACGTCAGCACTGTAAAAAAAAAAAACGAGAAACGTTAGAGATGAGAAAGTTCATACCCCCGTCTGGCACTTTTGCCAGTGCCGCAGAAAGGAAGAGTCCATCGAGAAGTGCATAGAAAAGCCAGGGCACAAATACAAGGTAAAGTGGTAAGCGCCACACGATCAGCGCCACCAGTGTCACCATGCATGTGTCGAAAAAGGTGACAAGCGTGACACAAACGCTATGATAGTCACTGTCAGCAGACTCTTCGTCATACGAGATAGTCCAAGAGTCCTCTACTCACCCGTAAGCATTGCCGAGCCGAGTTGTGTTTGAATACGCGGCAGTCACAAGAATGCAGCCAAGCATCAAGAGCCAGTTGACAAAGGGCACATGCATCTGCCCGTGAAACCTCTTTGACGTATGCACAACATTGACTTGCGGGCAGTAAGAGAGCTTCATCAGCTGGGTCACGAGCTGTTCGGGATGTCAGTATTATTGCATGATATCGCCAGAAATGCTACGCATTGACAATCGTACCTGTGAGACAGCTGTGATCATTGCTTGTGAAGCAATGACGGCTGCCAAGATCGCGACAATGAGACTAGGATAGATCATGCCAGGAGGCACCGATTCGTAAAAAGGATTGTCGTATGCATCCGGGAACCTGCTGATGTATGCTGCTTGTCCCGTGTACGCCAATAGAAGACACGGGTAGCACCAGCCGAGCCAGCTGATCTGGATAGCCCGCAGACTGAAAGCCCCCAGATCTGCAAACAGAGCCTCTACACCTGTGAAGGCGAGCAGCACGCCACCGAGCATGCGCCAGGCGTCTGTCTTCCTCTCCATGAAGAAGTGCATGGCGAAATAGGGAGAGAATGCTCGGAGTACGGTGTGGTCGTAGATAACCAGGTTGTAGATCCCAAAGCCGGCATTAAAGGCGAGCCAGATGATGACAATGGGTGCGAAGGTGTTTGCAAGCTTGGTCGTCCCGAGAGGCTGCATGACAAAGAGCGCGATCAGGATGCCGCATGCTGTGCCAACGACCGTGGAGTCGGATATTGATGGGTGCACGACCGCAAGGCCTTGTACTGCGCCGAGAACAGACTGCGCTGGCGTAAGGACGCCATCGGCAATGACGAGAGACACAGCAAGGACTCCAATGAACTTCAAGAGGCGACGGATGAAGACGCTCTGCTCAAGCGATGTACGCAACTTCTCTCCGCTCTTACTCAGCTCATGGGTGTCGCGATGCTTCATCCTGGTTATGACTTGCTCCCGGGGGTCACGCTCAATGATGTTGGCATAGCGAGCGAGCAAAGAATAGCAGCTGAAGGTGCCACCCTCACCCTCATTGTCCGCATTGAGAACTATAAGGACATACTTGATCGTGACCATGACAGTCAGAGTCCAGATGATGACGGAGAGGACTTGGACAAGCTCGTCATTGGCAGGCGCGTGGGTGAAGGTGGAAGAATAGACATATAACGGGCTCGTGCCAATGTCACCGTAAATTACGCCAATGGACTGGTAGGCGAGCCAGAGCACCGCTCTGCCGCGGAAGACCTGTTTCTTCTTGCCGTCATCGCGTCGCCAGTCCTCGCCATCCTCAGGGTCGGCTGCAGCTGCGGCCTCGCTGTCGTGGATGCGGACCTCCTCAGGGCGCAAGCGGCTCTTGCGGTTGCGTGGATATGGCGAGGCGGTGCGCCGCCCAGGGAACGCGGCCGCGCTCGCTTGGCCGTAGGCATAGCTGCGGGTGTGATAGACGCCGCCGATGTCGAAGCTAAGCGAGCCGTCGTCAAGGCTTCCATTCTGCTGCTGGCCGGCTCTGGCCTCAGCGTCGTGGTGGCCAGCGGTTGCTGCTACTACTGGTTCCTTGCCGAGGCTGTCGCGGCCACCCGCGACGTCGTCTCTCTCGTCATTGGTGTGTGTGCTGGCGGGCGCGGGCCCTGCGGCGAGCGAGGCGAGGACCTGGAGCCTCAGGCGATCAGGACGAGCTGGTGCATTGTCAATTTTGACCCTGGGCGAGGTTGCCATATATGGAAGGGCCGGCTGTGTTGCTGCCGCGGCGCAACGCGGAGGAGACGGTGCCTGCAGCTAAGAGGCAGAAGGACCGGCCGTGAGTGGTGGTGTACAGGGGAATTTGAGAATGGCGCAGAGCGTGGCCCGGTGACGCTGTACTAGGCGAAAGGATACATGAAGGACTGCAGCTGGGAGCCACGGGTCTACCTAGGTGATGGGACGACAGAGAAGCAGTAGTCGCAGGTCGCGCGCAAGGCAGACGGGCGGACGTTGGCTGAAGGAGTGAATAAGGAGTCCGAGAGAGAGAGCGCGAGAGAGCACATGCATCGGCGACAGCAAAAGACTGGAAGCGCCTCGGACGAGACAAGCAAGACTCGCTGTGCAGGCAGGCAAGGACGGCTGCGGAACCCTTGGGAACAAGGAATAGGAACAAGGAAGCTTGAGAGGGGGCTTGGGGGGCAGTGTCGCGGCCGTAGTGGGGATAGTCACGCCTGCCAAGGACATCTGGGGCTGCTAACTGCCCGTCGGCCAACAGGCCCGGGGCACCCACGACTCGTCGTTCTGCAGACTGTCTCGGGTGCAACATCACGGTGCTTGTTGTCACTGGCATCAACACATAGATCGCCGCTTCCATGACTTGCACCCGGCAGCACAACCAGGTCCGCCTCACATTTCCAACACGGACCGACTCCCTCCCGCCCAGATCGACCGAACACCTGTCAAGCATGCAACCACCAAGGCTGACCTTTGGACAACTAAGTGTATCCAGCCTGACAGGCGCCACAACCGCGCGGTCACTCGTCCACCCCGCGCCACGCCCGCTCGACAGCCACGGTTTCCCTGCAGCAAGACGGCAACTATTCTCCGCCAAGCCCAATCCAAAGCGGTCGTCGCACGCAGTGGCGGCGCCCAGTGACTCCAGCCAGCAAGATATACATTCCGTCCTTGCCGCGGTAACCCCGATGACATGATGTAAACTTACAGGGTGCCATATTCAACGCAGCAATTCTCCGCAATGCTCGGAATCTCCACCACAGGCTAACAACAACCCTGGAAACCAGCAGGCCTGCATCCAAGTTGTAGCAGCGCGTGCAGGCGTGGAAAATGGTACAGGCGTCCACAGATGGCCACGTCAACTCTGCTGTTGCTGTTGATCTGCCGCGACTTCATGCTCATCTTTGTAGGATTGCAACTGTGCCCTGGTCGCCGTGCTCAAGCAGTCTAACGCATCCGTGCACGATGCAAAGAATTGTCCGTCCCCGGCTCTTCCCCGCAGACGAAATAGTCTTAGCAAGCGGTATGTGCTTTGTTTTAAAGATAGAGTCTAGATGCTGACCTTCCGGGGCTTGGATGCTCGGACCAGGAGTTGACCTTTGGGGGGTTGACACGGCTCGGCATGCTAAAACAGGAAGGTCCAATGCACGCTTCGGACTGCCGACTTGAATGTTGTGGAGCAGCACCAGTGATCAAGGGTCCAACGTAAAGGTATGCAGGATTGTTCGGCATGCTTCCTAGTGCATGGTTGAGCTTAATATTTTGTTGATCTTCATTTTTTTGTTGCCTTTTTCTACGACCTTTTGGTATGAGATCGCCGCCGCCACTTAATCAAGCTGGTCGACAGTCTGCCCGCTAGCTGCGTCCGCACCATCCGCCTCGCCTACAACCTTGGTGCCGTCCTCGCGCGACACAGCAAAGTTCCAGCCGAACTGATCCTTGACCCGGCCGAGCTGGATGCCCTGCAGCTGCGCGATGAGTCGGGCGCAGATCGGGCCAGCGTCCTCCTGGCTCTCCGGCAGGAAGGTGACCGTCTCAGAGCCCGCGTCGCCGCTGACTCTCTCGTGCTTGCCGTTTGTCGACGACGTGATAGAGCCGGTGGCCGACGGGTCCGCCTTGCGCGTGATGGACTGAATGGGCACAAGCGCCGCGGCGGTACCAGCCGCCATGACCTCGGAAAATATAGGGAACTCGGTGTACTTGATCTATGGGTTTCCAGGACACGGGTCAGCCTTGTCTCTCTAGCCATCCGCCCACACATTATGTAGGACGTTTCTGGCCCTCGGCGTGTTCAAAATAATCAGCTTACCGGCCTGCGCTCGAGCTTCCAGCCGAAGCTCTTACCAATCTCGGTGATGCTCTCTGACGTCACGCTGTTGATGACGTTGTGTGAGTCGGGCACGACGAGCGTGACATTGTCCCCTTCGACGATGGCGCCGATGAAGCCGCTCGTGCTGAACTCGTCGACCTCGGTGTGCGTCGCGCTGTCGAGGTGCAGCGTGATGCCGTACCCTTGCTCGCGGGCGCGGTCGCTGTGGCGCAGGACGGGCGCGTAGTTGCCGCCGACCTTTGCGCTGCCGACGCCGTTGGGCGCCGCGCGGTCAAAGTCGTCGAGGATTAGGGCTTTTACCGGGCGCGTGCCGTGGTAGACGCCCGTGGGCAGGACGAAGACGGCAAAGGTGTACTCCTCGGGCGGGCTCAGGCCGAGCTGCGCGCTCGAGCCGTAAATCTGGGGTCGGATGTACATGGCGGCGCCCGTCTCGTGAGGCGGGACATAGGCGGCATTGAGGGAGACGGCGGCCTTGACGGCGTCGAGGAAGAGCTCGGTCGGGACGGCAGGGATGGAAATGTACGAGGCCGAGTGCTGCAGGCGGGCAGCGTTGCGGTCCGGGCGGAAGATCTGGATGTTGCCCTCGGGGTTGCGGAAGGCCTTGAGCCCTTCGTAGGCCTGCTGGCCGTAGTTGAGGGCCGGGGCCATGCCGTGGATGCGCATGAAGGGGTCGGTGACGAAGCGCAGCGGGGACCACTGGCCGGTCGACTTGGTGTAGGTCGACTCGATGTGGCCATTGACTGTCACGTCGCCAGGAGGTCAGCTTGCGATGTCCTGTCGGTGATCTAGGCGGGCTCCATGCTCCAAACCCGGTTCTGCCAGGTCATTTTCAGGGCTAGACATACCTTCGCGAACCCGGAAGCCGACATTGGACCAGTCAATGGTGTTGACTGGCGGGGGCGGGAAGGCGGCCATTTCGGATGATTGCCGGGCGATTGTGCTAGGATTTCCCAATGGCGCTTTTGTTAGTTTGACAGTTGCAGAGCTCAAATCGTTAATTCTTTGAGTGATGGAGCAAGTGTTAAGAGAATATGTGAGCAAGAAAGCCAGCAATTGCAAGCGAAGTCGGGGCAAAGTTTGGGCATCAGCCGTGACTGAGCTCCCGGGACAGGCACTTAAAAATGAGCAGGGGCGGAGCTCCCAAGACGGAATGGTGGGGTCCATTGTCACCAGCAGTGACGGCCCCCGGCTCCCAGCATCCTCCGAACTCCATTCTTCAACGCTCTTAGTCACATCCTAGGCCGCGCTCTTAGTCACATCCTAAGCCGCGCCCTTAGTCACATCCTAAGCCGCGCCCTTACTGTGACAGAAAGCGGGCATCAGGATCTACTTCAAGCTTTAGAGCGAGGCAATCCGTCCTAGAGAGCGTGACTCCTCGCTGCCAAGTCTAGCGACTTCAGGGAGATGATGCACAAGCGGCGGCTGACATCCTTGGCAGCCAAATCTGGTGCCCGCATGGAACCAGCCATTCGCTCGTGCGAACGTTCTCCAACGCGAAGCCTTCTAGGCCTTGTGGAAGTTTAGGCCCTCGAGAGAGGAGACACCACCGAACATTTCGGCCCGAGGCTGAACAACTCAGGCTAGGCTATCGGGGAGTTCGGGGAATTTCGACGGTTTGGAACTACTTCCGAGATAACCTACGATGCCACCTTTATTATTTTACCCTGCTGGCCGTCCTACTTTCGGCATCGGAGTTACCTGATTACATCCTGATGCATGTAAGTGTAGTAGTGTGTACGCTGTATGTGTCTTGCTCTCCAACCACTAAGCACCATAACCGTCTCGCAATGACCACACACGGGCATGCTGACTATAATTATCCTATGTCCAGCTACGGCAGATCAGTAGGCCAGCGAATTAAATTCGGTTTGTCTTGCATTCCCGGAAAGAGAGCATCCCTGATATTTCAGAAAACCTTGTCACAATCTAGCGGAAACTCCCCGAAGACGCTTCAACCGCACCAATCTACAACCCGACGGTAGTAGATAGACAAGGTGTATTTTCAAAGCACTTTCCGAAAAGAGAGCGCATTCAAGGAAATATTGCCTCGCCTCAAACAGCGATCCAAACAGAGACGATTTGCTGTTGCGCCGTTCAACTTAGTAAGTATACCTAAACTCGCTCGAGCCTTCGAGTACTAGGCCACCGCCGTCGGCCTTCTTGTTCTTAGTCCGGTAGACAAGACAGAGAAGCACCGTCGAAAGGATGACAAAGAATTGGGTCGCCTGCCCAAGAATTATGATTTGGTTAGATGATTCCGGCCGTCTTACGTAACATTATTATTGGACATCGGCAAAAGCCAGTCGAGTTTTGCCAGGAGAAGAGAAAAAGAAAAAGGGCGAGAGTGGGGGAAATTCAACACTTACACAGACTGCCCACAGGCCGGTTCTATAGAGCGGCGCGTCCTTCTCCTGCATGACTGTGCTGGCGTAAATGCCGCCTATCGCACCAAAGCCGACCTGCAGACCAGACGCAACCCTGTTATCTCGGATCGGTTTCCGCCAGTTAGCAAATGTCCCCCTCGAAATCTAATAAATCACTTTCTTCTTCCATGGCTAAAAGGTTGCTGCCGCGCTTGATCAAAACTCACATTCTCAGGCTCTGTCCGCGAATGTTGTTGGCCTGCCACGCGATGGCGGTCGGAATGTTGCCGTTGGCGGCGCCCGTACAAACCATCAGGCCAAAGTACCGCACGTTGTTCTGGGGCGCATAGCCGACTATGAGGAGGCCCATGACGGTGGCGGCCGCCTGGGCGGCGATCCAGGGGGCGCGCATCTTCCACTTGTCGGCGGCCCACGAGACGAACATGACCCACGGCACGGCGGCGGCGGCGGGAGGGGCCGCCATGAGGAAAGTCATGCCCGTGTCGTAGCCCATGCCGGCAATGATGATAGGGATGAAGAAGGCGAGGCAGTAGACTGGGGATTCGGGGGATAAGCGGATTGCTAGATGACTGTGAGCTGATTCAAGGGCGGCTTACCGACGGATGTGATACACATAAATTGGATGGAGCTACATTTCCTCATCGTCAGCGAGACATCTCACTTTGCATCTTTCACCTCTCAGTAAAAGCCTAATTGTCAACCAGCACTTAGAGGAGCAGGACTAACTAGAGCCACAGCTGCCAGCGCGACAGTGCATCGATCAGTTTCCGTGTTGTCAAGGGGTCGTACTCGGCGTCCTGGCGGTCGATCTCGAGCTTGTCGGTGATGGACTTAACCTCGGCAGGGGTCAGGTAGGGGCGTCTGGAGAGATGGACCTTGTCCGGGAAGTCGATGATGCCGACCTTGGCCACAATTGCGAGGAAAATTGTCATCAAGCCGTTGATGATGAAAATCCTGCAAATCCAAAACTCCCGTCAGCATTCTTGTTCATACTTGCACGAAAATTTCCAGGTAGCAAAGAGCTTACCATCTCCAAGCCAGGTAGCCGGCCTTTCCGTTTAGCTGCATTATTCCATACGCTAGGATACTGCCGAAGCCGACAGCAAGGATATTGATCGAGTAGAAGACAGCAAGACGTTTCTGGAGCTCAAAGCGTGAATACCAGCAGCTGATCAGGTACACTGAGCCGGGGAAAAAGCCGGCCTCGAAGACACCAAGCAGGAGACGGCAAACAACAACATCCTGAAATATTCCAAGTCAGCCATAGCTATATATTACCCTCTCTGGTGTTGCAAGTGAGTCACATCAAGCAGGCCGCCAACTAGTTGAGACTTACAGTCCAATACTTCGAGAAGCCGCAGCCGAGTGTTACCACGCCCCAGGCGAAGCAGAGGAACGACAGCCAGTTGCTTGCTCCGACCTTGCGCAGCACAACATTGCTCGGGACCTCGAATAAAAAATAGGTCAGGAAGAAAACGAGCAGTACGATCGAATACCGGCTTCCTTGGTTGAGGCCGAGCTCGCGGTCGAGGCCAGCGATTTTGGCTGCCGAGATCTGGAAGCGGAGTGGTCACGAATTAGCAGGCTGTTGATCGCTTGAGTTGTTCTCCGAGCTTTTGATCGGGTAAAAAAGGCGCGGTGTAGACTTACGTTGATGCGATCAATGCCACTGATCGCATAACAGGCTGTTGTTGTTCGTTAGTTACATCCACTCATATGTATTTTATGAACCACCCGTTGACCAGGCACGGCCATAGCTTCATCTCCACTACACTCACCACCAAGGACCGGAATGAGACGCCAGTCGACCTTGCGTCTGTAAACGACATACTGTCAGTTTCAGGCCCTTGAATCTGCCCGTTGATTGTGCACTCTACACGAGCATGTAGTCTGCTGCCAGAGCAGAGCATTCTCTCGACTCACTTGGCCCTCAATGCGATCTTGCGAGCATCCTCCTCATTGAGTATAGTTGTATCATGGTTGCCAGTGTTGCCGACGGCATTGACGTCTTCCACCTGGAGCTCATGTTCCTTCTCCGAGAGCCCGGCGTCCATGTGTCGGGCGGCACTCGACATTTTAGATTGCTCTCTCCGCAGGAGTAGTAGCAGGTGTTTACGTTGTTGGATGGTATAAGCGAAAAGTTTTGCTGCAGGAGAGTATAAAGAAGAGAATGTCAGCGGTCCTGTGATGAAACGTCAAAAGACATATTTCGCTCCATGTGGGATCCAGATGGCAAGGTTGTTTTTGTGGACGTAAACAAAAGCTGCAAAAACGTGTTGCAACGAAATAAAACAGAAGATCCCTACGTTATTGAGATTGTCGACTCTGGTATTTGTGATCCTACGATGGGTGGTAACCGACCCTCTTTGCCGTACTGCCGCACCTCTTGCCCCGAGTTGCGGATGGCTTCCTTTTATATACCCCATTCCTATCAATGTTTGAACACTTCCTTCACGGCTGGCCACCAGAGGAAACCCAAAAATCCTTATGCTTGCCCCCCCAAGACATGGCCCTCTTCGTTCCCCAGCTGAATAGTTCTCTTTCCAAATCCAGACTTGGTGGTAGAAATCGACTTGCCGCCCTTACCCCAGATTAGCCAACCGTGCCTCGCCGTGCTAGGTGAATCCTCGAATTTGTCCTCCCATGGCTTCACAGCCAAGCCCTTGGCACTGGGGTCCTCCATCAAACGTTTCCCCCCGCATCGTGCGGCCTTCTGGGGTAAGTTAACATGTTGCGATTGGACCAGCACATAGCTGTGGCTGGTTAGCCCAAGGACTCTCCAGAAAAATCTTGCCCCAGCATGCATCCATTCCCCAAGCTCTCGATCGAGCTCGTCCGGGTCCTGCACGGGGGTGGTGGTGGTGGTGTTCAGCTGGGCGGCCTGGTTCATCAACACGTGATTGCTGCAGAGAGCGCTCTTGTGAGCTGTGCCGCAGCGCCAAGATTTCTTGCTCCTGATCATACTTCGAGACCTTGACCTCGGCTTGAGCTGCATTTCTCGGCGTCCGCACGATGAAAGGGCTGCTGCCTGGGGTGACATTGCAATATCATGCCGTCCGTCAGTCGTGTCTGGCGAACCCCCTTACTACTCTACTTCCCTCGTCGGGTTTGCTAGCATGTGTGTGTGTGTGCATGTGTGTGCCATTTGACAGGGACCGCCACCGTGGCTCCCAAGCCCTTGAAAACTGTTCTGAGTTTGAGGCCAGAGCTTTAGCCCTGGTTACACGACGCCTACTAGCGCTTGGCAATATCGACTTGGTGTCGCAAACCCATCGTGCCGAGGCTGTTCTTCACCTGCAGCGCCACGCTGGCCGCGTGTTTACTATTGGGCTGGCCTTATGCTCGATTCGTAATTGCTGTCCTCTACAAAATTCGGCGGTGCCAGCTCACTTCTTTTCTAGAAAGGCAATGAAAAATCTAGAAACATAAATCTAGAGGTGCGGGCTAGCATACCTCAAGACGTCGAGAAGCTGCAATAGTATTGATAAGGATTTGACCCCTGAATTACAACCAGTGCAACGAGAAATACGAGGCTTGCTTGGTGGCACAGCTCTAGGCACGGGAGCGAGCCCTTCAAATTACCTAGTGCAAGGTGCTGTGCCAAGTCTTGCCTTCCGGCTTTGCATTATCGACGGAGAGTCGGTAGCCTTTAGAGTCAAAAATAAATCATTTGGTGACTGTAAGATTTCGCGACAAAACATTCGCGCACAGATGGGTAGAGGAGGTGCGTCGTCTACATTATTTAGCAGCCACTTTCCAAGAAAAAGAGAAGACGATCTGAACTGCAGTGTCCAGAAAGCTTTCGTCACAGCGTTGTAAATTAGACAGCAACCTCACAAACTTCCACCTATAGTTAGAAGAGCATGAGCTATAGCTTTCGTCATTGTGGCACATGCAGGGTTGCCTCTTCGATTGTGCACACAAGAAGAACATCACCAATATCTAGAGCTAGGCTCTTGCTGACTTGGCGTGCGGGGTTACCACGAGGTGTAAAGTAGCACAGAAATTTCTACGAGTTCAACTGCAGCAGGTTTCTATGCCAAGCAGCGAGTTGATTCGCATGTTTGAGCTACCTGAAAGCTAAGCTATCTTTAGCCTTGCCCTTTCCTGGCATTCGAGATCGAGCTCGTGGACTAGCTAGGTTCACTTGCTGCTTTAACCTTCGACTGAAAACATGGATTAATGTAGATTTCCATTGTCTTTTTGAGTCCTCTGTCATCTTGTGATTGCATCACATTCCGCATGCATGCCAACAAACGTCGCCTAATTGGCAGAGTTACTACTTGAGTCAATCGCCTCCATCCTCTGGACGAACTCGCCCTGTAGCTTCTCGAGGTAGCTTCGCAAGACATCGTTCTCCATGTCTGTAGTTTGAAGCTGAGAAAGAGTCTCTTCAAGATTAAGAATCAGGCGGCGTCGCTTGAACAGTCTCTGGTGCTCGCTCTTTTGCTTCTTGCTTTCGTTTTCTGTCTCGAGCCTTTTGGCAACATTTTCGGCCACGTCGATGAATCGCTCTGGAAGACCTATCGCTCGTGCTAAATTGAGGCCGTAGCGTGTTTTTTGAACAATACCCGAGTTGACTTTGTAGAGCATTGTCATCTTGCTGTCTTGGTCATTTGTGTTTGAAACCGTCGCACTTAAGTGTAAGTTGAGCACGCCAGGCCGACTTCCAAGAATTCGTGCTGCGGATCGAAGCAGGTCAGAATGCTCTGGTCATGAAGCGATACGCAAAATAAGTATCACTATAAGAATTGCGTACCTAGTTGGTGGAAGTGCGTTGCGAACCATACTGTAGAGCCACTCTGCAGAAGAGCCTCGGAGATTGCAAGTGCGATGGCCAGGCCGTCACGGGTGCTCGTCGCCCTGCCAAGCTCGTCTACAATGGCCAAAGTTGTGCGGTCGACGTTCCTATCTACGACGTTAGCATAGTACCGCAACATGAACGCCTAGTTCACTAGTATATACCTCAATATGAAGGCCATTTCACGCATCTCGAGCGAAAATGTAGACATGTTTGCTTCGATGTTGTCGTCGGTAGACATGCGGACGAAGAGTTGATGGATGATGGGAACGGCAGCGTACTCAGCTGGAACGAATGAGCCCATTTGAGCCATCACTTGGATCAATGCCACCATCCTGATGTATGTACTCTTGCCGCTCATGTTGCAACCAGTAATGATTTGGAAGCGGTGTTGCTCATTGGCGAAGACGTCATTTGGGACGAATTTTTCTGGGTTCACCTAGCGTACGAAAAACGATATGGTGAGTGTGAACCTTTTCGTAGGGGATGCAAAAAAGCTCACTCTTTCACAGATTGGGTGCCGCGCATGCTTGAGCGCCATCGTGTCATTCATTTCTGGACGCACGTAGTCTCGGACAGTTGCAGTTTGACAAAATGCCGTAAGCATGTCGAGAAGGCCAATCCCTTCGCACATGCGAAACAAGCTTGGGACATAGTCCAAGATCTTGCCAATTAGATCTTGCACAACTTGATCACTGAGCATGACTGCCTCGTTGTGCGAATCTGTGACTCGATTGCTCAACTGGATGAGTGAAATAGTTTGACATTCGTACCAAATTCCTCTGGTGGTCACGTTGATGAAAATGTCTGGAAGTGGCTTGCTTTCGAAATCGGCTCGTCTTAAGCGCAGCCAGAAGCAGCGTCGTTCGTCAAACTTAACCTCCGCGTCAGTCTCGTGGCTCTCTATGAAATTGTTAATGTTTCTGAACCACGTGTGGAGGAATAGAAGGCGATGAAAACGCACTATTGATGTCATCAACAAGTTGGTAGACATCTTCCGTGCCTTCCTTGTAAGTCTGTCGAGCTACATCCAAGAGTCCGTGAACGCCAGTCTGCCGTGCATTTAGCCTCTTGCTCGAGCTTTCCCGTCAACAGGATTGTCCGACTCACCTTGACAGCAAAACTGCGCTGGTTCCGGCGATCTAGCGGCGTCTTCATCGAAGTAACGTCATCCTTGATGGTATCTCGGATCAGGTCGATTACTGGCTGCACTATCTCCGACCGACAGAGGTCACGAATGCGGACGAGCAAGCTTGATCGTGCCCCCATCAACGACTCGAAAAGAGGCTTGACGTTCAGGACGAATGACTTGATGCTCAAGACATTGTCTATGGCTATCTCGGAAGCAACAATGGAAGCTTGCTGTGGCACAATCACCAACTGCAACCAGGTCAGCTGGTTACAAATACAAATATCAGGTCACAATACTCGCCGACGTTAACAACTTCTCGACGTCAATGAATCCTTTTAATGCTATAAATGTCAGTACTAGATGCTCTTCGTTGTGTGTACATAGAGGATCTCTACCTTTCCGCACTTCGAAGAACATATCTTCTTTCATAGCCAGCTCTTGCACGGCCTCGTAGCGAGGAATCAACACGCTCTCAATCTGCGTCGACGGTTGAAGTATTGTGCTACGTAACAAGCGTGACCCCATGGGCGTAAGGGTCTCGTTCAAAAGCCCAAATAATGAATCCTTCGACTTCGGGTTCTGAATGTTCTGAATCAACTCGAGGGAATTGATAGTCGAAGCATCTATCATCATGGTATGCTCTGACGGTTGATATCTGATACGCAGGGTATGTGGGGCGATGGACAGACGACAAGACAGCTCTACATATTTGACAGCCTGTGGGACAAGCACCTGTTAATACTGTGTTTCCTGACAAGGTGGCCAAGGAGGACATACAGCTGCAAAAGCACTGGTCGCGTAGAAGTGACTCTGAATTGCAACCTCGATGGCCTCTAGGTCTTCCTTGAAAGCGAGGCTTTTGATGTATTCGAGACCCGCAGTCTCGGACCAGTACTTCCTGTCCAATTCTTCGATGGGGATTTGAGATAACCGGGGATCATGCTCAAGGATTGGTGCGAGCTTTGAATATTGGCCAGGGGTGGGTGTTACGCTGCTCATCAGAATATTGCGTGGGAAGTAGGCTTGGAGCTTTGTGATTGTCTTGAAATAAAATTGTGTGTCGCAGATTTCGCAGATAATAGCTTCATTAGTTGATATGTTGATCAAAGCTAGGCCGACCGTAGGCGATACGCCGCGGGCCTCACTAATCGCACAGACAACCTGATGCTGCTCGCCACCCCATGCAGAGGAAGCGGCCCGCGAGCGTCGTCCAGGAGTCATACTGGACTGGTAAAAAGAGGTCGAACGCTGCGACATGCTTGTCGAAGGTCTCATGGCAGACATGTGTCGGGCAGGGAACGGGGTACTTGTGCTCACACGGACCGACGAGTTTGTGACTCGATACGGTGCCTCAACTACAGAAGAGGATCTTAGACCATTGGCTTCGTAGCCGGGCGTAGCCACAGGAGTGCTCATTGTGCCGAGTCGAAGACGCGATACGTGCCCAGGATACAGCAATGATGATGAGATTGTGTCGATGGAACTTCAGAGTTGTGCGTGGCACTAGTCGTGATGTCTTGGGAGGTGGCTAAGGGGAAGAAAAACGTAGCCGCGTCTTGAGGCGATGGGAAAAGAGAGTGCTCGCGCAGGGGATTTTCACTCTTTTAAGAAGTCTCATCATATGAGGAAGTAACGACCGAACCGTGGTCGGCACTTGCGCATGTTAAAAACTCAGGATGCAATCGATTAAAACCAATTGCTGCTAATTTGTGCAAAGATATAAACCCATGATTCTTTTGTCGGCGATCTACAGGCTTGATGCGTAGGACCAAAAGATTTATGTTACAAAATATCAAAGGCACAAGCAGGAGCACGAAGTTACGATTTCTGTGACGTGAATTTCGTTAAAAGAACGACCAAGACAGGGCCCAACCGTTCTCGATCCCGTGGGAAGCGATGACTTTTATGTTCATTTTCCTTAGAAGAAGCTGCCGTATTACTAAAAATTTCACGATCCATACCCTTCATGTCGTAATCATCTCGAGATGCTAGAGCATCAACTGAAGTTGTCATTGTGACAGAGGCGGGGCGCAAGAGTCTGGTTGCCCATGGCATTAGCGCTAGACTTCTCCAACTCGACGACGGGACCCTTGAACAGAGCAAGGTTCAGGGAAGCCGATAAGATCCCCGGCAGCTGATAAGACTTTTTTTCTGAATGCTCAACCCCTCCACAGCGCATTGTGGTAGAGAACTGCTCTTTCCTACATCTCATAGACTGAAGCTTCAGAGCAGACACACAAGGGCAATTGCTTAGCGTTTCAACTCAAATATATTCCACCAAGAAAGCGTTTTTCTTCTTCACGAATCACGACAGTTTACACGAGCGCTCCACGATGTCGACCGTACTGCCCCCGGCGCCGAAACGGCAGCGCCGAGAGGCCCTCGAGCGCACACAGATCCAGCAAGATGTCAGGCCGGTGCCGATAGAAGCCGGCTCCTTCAAGGCCCGCTTCATCGACAACGAGGGAAATCAGATGGCCGATGTCATTGAGATCCCTCTCGCCGACGCGACCGAGAAGAACGTCTCACTCCTCCTCAATACGTTGCTCGAGCGCGAGCGCGAAGAGTTTGCGCCGTACCGGTTCCGCATACATGTGCCCAACTCGGATGTCGTGATCGACAATTACCCCACGCCAACCGAGTTCCTCGCGGTACTACGGAAACATGGCATCGAAAACCCCTTCGAGACGACAATCACACTGGCCGCAGAGCCGCAGGCCGTCTTCAAGGTACAAGCAGTCACGCGCATGGCGCACAAGATTCCGGGCCACGGCGAGGCGATATTGGCAGCGAAATTCTCTCCAAAGACTAGTGGCCGGCTGGCGACAGGCTCGGGCGACAACACAGCGAGGATATGGGACACCGATCTGGGCGTGCCGAAGCACACGCTAAAGGGGCATACAGGGTGGGTATTGACGGTTCAGTGGAGTCCAGATGGCAGCGTACTGGCGACCGGTAGCATGGACAAGACGGTCAGGATATGGAACCCCGAGACAGGCCAGCCTGCCGTGTCAAAGCCGTTCACAGGCCATGCTAGGTGGTTGACCGATCTCGCGTTCCAGCCGTACCACCTCTGGACGGACGACACACCTCGACTCGCAAGTGCCAGTAAGGACACTACAGTTAGAGTATGGCATGTCAACACGGGACGGACAGAACATGTCCTCTCTGGCCATAAGGGGAGCATCATGAGCGTAAAGTGGGGTGGCACGAACCTCATCTACACAGGAAGCCAGGACAAGACGGTGAAGATCTGGAATGCTGAAGACGGCACACTGCGCCACACATTGTCCTCGCACGCTCACTGGGTGAACCAGATCGCGCTGTCAACAGATTTTGTCCTCCGCACGGCATTCTACGACCACACCAGGAACGTACCCGCCACGACCGAGGAGAAGCGGACGAAGGCCAAGGAGCGGTTCGAAAAGGCAGCCACGTTCGGTGGCAAGATCACCGAGCGTCTCGTGTCTGCCAGCGACGACTTCACCATGTACCTCTGGGATCCCGAGAATAACGGCACGAAGCCCGTGGCGCGCCTGCTAGGCCATCAGAAGCAGGTTAACTATGTGGTCTTCTCGCCAGACGGCAACTTGCTCGCCAGTGCCGGATTCGACAACCACACCAAGATCTGGAGTGCTCGGTAAGTTCTCTCACGTTGCCCGCATATATATATGAAAAATTCGTTATGCATCTCGTCTTACGTCGCACAAATCTGTGTAACGATGGAGCAAGATCCAGCGCTTCATTGCACCTTGCATACGAGGCGAGCGTGATCCCGCGTGCCCTCGTAACACTCTAGTAGATCCTCAGCTGACCATTTGTCTCACGCCATCTCAGCGACGGCAGATTCCTCCAGACCCTCCGCGGGCACGTAGCCGCCGTGTACCAGTGCGCCTTCTCGGCCGACTCGCGGCTGCTCGTTACCGCTTCCAAGGACACGACGCTCAAGGTGTGGAGCATGACCTCGTTCAAACTCACCGTAGACCTGCCGGGCCACCAGGACGAGGTGTACGCCGTGGACTGGAGCCCTGACGGGCAGCGTGTCGGCAGCGGCGGCAAGGATAAAGCCGTGCGGTTATGGAGGAACTAAGTGAGACGAAAGCTGTAAAGGCGGTTTGAGGGAAGAAACGAGAGGACAGAGAGACTCAGTCTGATGGTGGACTAGTCTTCTGCACGGCAACCTTCACACTTGACCGTTATACATGCTGTCATGAAAAAAACGATAGAAGCGACAGGGAAAATACACTGAGATACCCCCATCCCCGTCGAAAACTATGACAGCAAAACCTGGTCTTGGCGGAACTTATTCCATCTGAACACAATAGATCGATCGTAATGAACCACGGATACATCCGCGCAGGCCAATGTGACGAATCTATGACATGTAACGTATCCAGCACAACCGCGAATCTTCATCTCGACAGCATGCACGTTCACCTCTGCAATGACACAAATCAGACAGCCAGCAGCCTTGCGGTTGTTTTGCCAGCTCCACTCTACGTGCCGGGGCAGCAGGGGAACGGATTGATGCGGAGCATTTGCGCCGGACCAGGCTGTCGAACGAACCCCGCAGTTCCAGGATGAGATTGTCAGAGGAATACAGAAAGGAAAGAAAGAGAAAAAAAACTGTTATCATATCGGAAGTTTGACAGCCAATAGAATAGATAAAAACATTCGCCCCGGATACTCGGCAGATCCCCCAGATACATCTGCCGCGCCATTCTGTCCTAGGTCCTAGGGGAGGGAGGTATTTGTTGCGGGACTTGAAGATTGTCCCGCAGCCCTTTTCTGGCATTTTCTGACCGGATAAGAGCTCCCGGATCTCGCGCCGCGCGTACTGTTCATGCATAGGTCGGTTTATCTACATGGGCCGGGACCGCCAAGGCCGCCTCGGTGTGGTGTGGTTGGGTCTCGAGGCGCGACTTGTGAAAGATACATGGCGGTTCCGGCCAACGTCGTCGCGTCCTGGTCCCCAGCATTTGTCAAGGCTGCATCTATCGAGTGTATAAGTAAGTATACATGGTTTGGTTTTTCTCTCCCGTCTTTGTCCGCCCGTCAGGCACTGCTGCATTAGATTTGTGCGCTACACAGCCCCCCTCGTTTGTGGCTTCGGTGCACGTACTTGTACATGCACGAGAGAGTAACTCTACCAGGTTGCGAAAGTCTCGAGTTGTGAGGGTTTTCCTGTCAGCACATCAATTGGGGCTGCGGCCTCTTTTAGCGTTCAGTCTAGCCGAGCTAGCCGGACCTCGCAGGCTGTGAAACAGGGAAGATGCAAGTGTACATGTCGCAATAATCTGCTGGTTCGGATCCTGTTCACCTTGGGAATTGTGACAGCGTGACCTTTCGAGTAGTCAATCACTGATGGTGAATTTGTGACAGCAGGATCAACGGCGTTTGTCTAATTCGCGCAATGACTGTTTTGCCTTTAGGCGTCACACCACCCCCGGGGCTAAGTCGTAGATTAGGAGAATATGAATAGGATTTATGAAACTCCGCATCACTTCCAACGCAGGGGGCAATGGTCGAGACTCTGTCTCTTCAGACAGATTGCAGTCATCAGCGAGCATCTCGACGATCACGGGTGAGCAGCATTGACTCAAAGGGTGGCGAATCGGCGATGTACCTTGCTTGCTTGATTTTGATAGAGCCGGACGGCGGGAACGTCAGCCCTCGAATCATAAATGTCTCGTGAAACGATAGTGATTGGAGACAGAGGCGGAGGAAGTGAAGCGTATTAGTCACTAATTGAGGCGCAACGTCTTCGTCCGCAACCATGCTGACAATCAGGCACGTCGGCCTTGACACCCGGGTTGTTCTTATTGGTGTGGGCCGTGTGTGGACTGCCCAAAAGCCACCCCATGAACCCTGGCAGGCAATCACGAACAACCCTGGTCATGAAACCTGTGACGGGCGGCGCTTCCCGGCCGTGATGTCAGAAGTGCGCAATGTCGCTCCGGAGCTCTCGCGTCTCGTTTGTGCAACAGCGTTGGTTCGGGGCCGGCAAGCTGGAAATAGTGCAATTGCGTCGGCCACCAGAAGACTGGTTCGGGAAAACTCTCAAGTGTCAAAGTGTCAAGAGACTAAGTGTACATTATTACTTGGTGAAGCTGTTCTGTTTTCGGTGCCAGAGCCGGCTGCGACTGCCTTGAGCGACTCTGGCCGTGAGCCGTCCCTGATCCAACCCCTGTCCCACGTGTGTCGAGCAGAAGCTCCCATGAGCTGGGCTGCCCGGTTTTTCCTCGCGTCGAACCTGCAAGTGCGTTGATGCCGGACTAGAAGGTCCCTCGCTCGCAGCCCCCTTTGACCGGATCGGAGTTGTTTTTCGGGGCCAACATTGGTTGGCTGGGCTGGGCCAGGATGAATGTCATGACCACGCAACACCGACGTTGCAATCGCGATTCAATGCCACAGTGCCCAGGTCTGACAAGCTCAAAGCCATGGCATCAACGTGCGAGTCTAGACCAACGCGCATCATGCATGCCGTGGCTGTCAGAGTGGCCGGCTCTGGGGTAGGCGGTTATCAAGGGAACTCTGGTGCAGGTGGCATCGGGCTGCCCCCGGCAGGAGGCCTCGTGCATGGCCAGGCCTGAATGAGCGAATGTGTACGCTTACCTTTGCGCAGTAGCTCGGGCTGGGCTGCTGATGTTGGACCATGCGGAGTGCAGCAAGAGCGAGGAGAAAGGCCCAGAAGCCTCGAGCACGCCGATGCTGGGCTGGAGGTGGTGGGCATCCCTGCCGAGTGCTACGGAGTACATATGCGTAAGTGTACGCAGTACAGCCCCCCCTGCTCTCCCGCCCACTAGCCAGCCCTGCAAGCGCGCCTGCGCGCAAGCAAGTGCACTTGCAGGCATCATGTTTGTGGGATCGTCAAGTCCACATGCGTGCATTTTTAGCTTGTGCGCTTCTCTTCCTCACGCTGCCGCCGTTCCACCCGCCGCTCTGCTCTGGCCTGCCTGCGCACCGAGTCGCCGTTACGTCACTTGGGTCGAGTGCTGCTTGCGCGTTGTTGCCGCCGCGCCTTGCTTCTCCCACCACTGGGGCACGTTATCCACTCTTGCCCGCTGCAGCGTTGCACTCTTGTCCCTCGTCTGGGTTGCCTGGGAGCTGCCAGGGTGGTGTCGCTGTCGCTGTCACTCACCCACCACCCACTAGCTCTACAAACTTTCTTGACCCTCGAACTGGCCTGCCTCCACCACACCACCATTGCCTGCTGTCAACTTCGCATTCTCCCTACGACATCGCACCTTCATAGATAACCATTCTTCTCCCCACGCCACTAGAGGGGTCCCGTTCATCATATAGCCCAGCCCCGCGTCACCTTTTCCAGCACCTCGTTCAACACCTCCCCTCCATACGCCTCAAGCTGCATTCATCCTTCCGAGACCATTTCATTATTCCGACCACCACCCTCGACCTTAAGCCGCTTGAATCCTCCCGCCCTAGCAGCACCGTCATCCATTTTCCAGTCACCACTCCTTCGACGACTGCGTACCACTACCCATTATCCAGCATAAACTTGGGCGACCACAGCGCAACGTGCCAGCGCCGTGCCATCGAGCCTTATGAGCTTGCAGAGATCAGACCCAGCGATCAACATATTGCAAGGAAGCGTGAACTCCCTTCCACGGTAGTCGTCAGAGGAGCTTGTCGCCATGACTGTTTTTCTCGCCTCCCTGTGAGTCTCATCACCCTGGTAACTTCTGCATCCAGAGCAGCGCGACTTGTCGTTGACCTGCCGTATGCAGAGGCTCTCTTCTCTCCTGGGACATTGTAGCTGACTGCAGCCATTCTCTTTCAGCTTCCTGCCGAAGACGGTGTACTTCAAACTTCCAGATGCCCCGCCCTCGAGAGGACAGCTCCACCGGGGGCAGACCCTTGCTGTGATAGCCGCCACCAAGGCCAACCGGCCACCTTTGGCTGTCCGGCCTAGTCTCTTCCCACCCAGAGCACCCAACACTCCTCCAGAAACGCCCCCAGATACCGAGAGCGGCGCCATCGACGGTTGGTTCGTGAATGAGGATGGCACTCGCATCCACGTCAGCTTCGACGAGAGCTCGGACCGAAAAGCCCCAACAGACAAGGAATCACCGAAATGGGGCAGCCGTGCCTTCGAGCCTAAATCTCGCGCAAACTCGCCCCCTCCGGCATCACTACAGGAGCAGGCTCGGACCTTAGAGAAGGCAAAGGAACTAGGTCGACAGGGCGTGCACCAGCCTCGTGCCGTGCGTAGTGACAGTCATGACAGAGTCTTTGCCAATGCCAACTGGACCGTAGTCGACTCGGAACAGGGTAATGGCGGACTTCGCAACGCAGCAGATGCTGCCTCTCGCGACGGCTACACGGGAGAGTACACTTGGGTCGGCACCTTGGGCATGCCAACCGATGCGTTAGAAGGCACCCAGCAGCGGGAAGATATCCACGACCGGCTTGCCACGGAGCACAACATGCTGACGGTCTTTTGCTCTGACAAGGACTTTGACGGACACTATCTGCACTTTTGCAAGCAGATTCTGTGGCCTGTCTTCCACTACCAGATCCCAGATAACCCCAAGAGCAAGGCCTACGAGGATCATTCGTGGCAATTTTACGTCAACCTCAACCAGGCCTTCGCGGACAAGATTGTTAAGAACTGGAAACGCGGCGATACGATATGGGTCCACGACTACCATCTTCTCCTCGTCCCCGGCATGATTCGTAAGAAGCTTCCAGAGGCCAAGATTGGACTTTTCCTCCATGTTGCTTTCCCGTCCTCTGAGGTGTTCCGATGCCTCGCTGTTCGGAAGCAGCTTCTCGAGGGTATGCTCGGCGCGAACATGGTTGGCTTCCAGATTCACGAATACGCGCGACACTTCCTGCAGACGTGCAGCCGCATTTTGACCGTCGAGGCCACACCAGATGGCGTACAGCTGGAGGACCGCTTCGTCAACGTCATGAGCCACCCGATTGGCATTGACCCCGTTGAGCTCAACCAACATCGCCAGAATCCCGAAGTCCAGAAATGGATCGACATTATGAGTGGACGGTACAAAGACAAGAAGATCATTGTGGCTCGTGACAAGCTGGACCATGTGCGCGGTGTCCGGCAGAAGCTGCTCGCCTTTGAACTGTTTCTTAACCAGAACCCTGCCTGGCGCGACAAGGTTGTTCTAATCCAAGTCGCCCTGTCCACCAGCGAGAAGACTGATCTCGATGCCGCCGTTGGCGACATTGTTACCAGAATCAATTCGTCATGGGCAAGCTTGGCGTATCAGCCCGTGCTGTACTTGAAGCAGGACATCCCATACTCCCAGTACCTTGCACTTCTCACCGTCGCGGACGCCTTGATGATCACCAGCCAGCGCGAGGGCATGAATCTCACTTCACACGAGTTCATTGTCTGTCAAGACGGGTCACTTAGCAACAAGAAGCATGGCTCTCTGATTCTGTCCGAATTTACTGGCACCTCGTCCCTCTTTGGTGGGAAGGAACTGTCCATCAACCCGTGGAGCTATCAACAGATCTCGGGTGCCATCAAGAAGGCGATTGAGATGCCTGTTGAGGAGAAAGATCTCCGGTGGACGGCGCTCCGGGGGGTGCTCGACCGACACACCGGATCTGGATGGTTCCAGGAGTACCTCCAAAGTTTGGACAAGGCATACGATGACCAGCACCGCCACGATCAAACGTCTGTACCTCGGCTGAACCTAGCTACCATGAGTCAAAAATGCCGGGACAGCAATCGAAGACTGTTCCTCCTTGATCTCGAGGGAACTCTGATCCCCTACGGCGCACAGTCGGAAGCGAATCTCATGAATCCACAACGCGTCATTGGGGTTCTGCGGGACCTCGTGGAAGATCCCCGCAATGTTGTTTATGTAATGTCTGGGAAAACACCTCGCGAGCTAGAACGCTTCTTTCGTTTAGTTCCTAACATCGGACTGATCGCTGAAAACGGCTGCTTTGTCAAAGATTGTGGCAAGGCTCCATGGACCGAGATGGCCGATCGCCATCAGGTTGACTCGTGGAAAGAGTCCGTCAAGTCCATTCTACAGTACTATCTTGAACGCACCCCCGGCTCCAAGATTGAGGACAAGAGCTGCTCAGTCATCTTCCATTACAAGAATGTCGAAGACTATGCCAATGCGGAACGCCAAGCCAGCGACTGGACAGGCCATATCAATGAGTCATGCGAAGCACAGCGGGTGCACGCGACTCAACTCGAGGGCTGTGTCGTTGCGGAGGCAATCGACTGGACTAAAGAAACTGCTGCTGCTCAGATTTACAAGCGCCAGACTGAAAAATCTCCCATCGATTTCATGATGGTCATTGGCGACGGTCGGGAGGACGAAAAGGTGTTCCGCTGGGCAAACGAACTGGCCCCAGCAGTTAAGAACACGATCACTGTCAGTCTTGGGAACCGCAACACTGAAGCGTCAGCGACCCTGACCCAGGGCGTCAACGGTGTGCTCATCGCCTTGCAGAAGCTGGCTTCTTCTTCCTTGTGATGACTGCTTTTATTTGCAGTGATGGGCGCAGGAATTCCCATACCTTCGTATTTTCTTATCAATGACGACGGCATGGACAACAAGAAAGCATGCAGGTATGACAGATTTGCATGTAACCTAATTGTCGACTTTCGACCTGGGTAGTTGTATAACATTGCGTTTCTTTTTCCCCTCAGTCGCGTGCAGCTGGTTACTCAAGTGGCAGGAGGGGGCGGTTTAGGGATGCACAGCGAAGGTTAAAAACTAGGACACTTTTTTATCATCTACGTATTTCAACTTGCCATTATCCTACATCAACGTGCCGTAGTCATAGGTTACCTTTTTGGAACTCCTCGGATGTGTGCGATAATTTTCCAGCGAAGCTTGGAGTGGGATGAAGTGTTCGTGATTTGAGTTAGTTCGGAACTCTCTCCGAAAGGCTTGAGCTGGGGTGTGCATGTGTACTTTAATATATGTTTTCTACTACAACCTACACGATATAGTGTATAGCCTTTTGTTATTTCTCGACACGGTCTCCTGTATCGTGCACCTGAAATTTTGTTATGGTTGAGGGTTTCTCTTCCAGAAAATGCAAATTCTTTTTCTTCGAGGTCTTCACGGTTGGTTAGTTCGGCCGGTTTCAATTTCTTTTTCTTTTTCACAGGCTTCGCCCTTGTTGTCGAGGTTCTGTTCCGCAAGACACCTGTTTCATGGTGGAACGACGTGGCGGCAGAGGGCGAGAGGATTGGAAGAGGATCTTAACTTGGCGCATTCCAAGCAGCGGAGCAATTAAAATTCGCTGGGTTTTCTGCGACACACAGTGACGCACAAGGGCGACTTCATCAAAGGTGCACTGGTGCGCCTTTGATATAATTCATTCCTTCTCTGCACGAACAAGGATATTGTTAGGGAAAGCCAAGATGTACTGGGCATATACGTAGGCGTGCTTACTCCGTTCAGCCCAAGAGGTTTCAGTACTAGGGACCATGCCTGCTCCTGCCACCTTCCGCATCTTCTCCGGTTTTGGTGAATATGGAGTGTTTGATCCGGATTTATTAGCGTCTTCAGTAATGCATTGTGATTCATCATCCTGAAGATTGAGGCTGTGTGTAGGTACTTGAATCTCCAATAGCCTTTTGCCTTGCATAGTCGTAACTTAGCTCAGGGGGAGGCTGTGGTGTTCACATCCTAGACTTGCCGAGAAGTGAACAGTGGCCATCGACTCTCGAGGCTTGCCAGATACTGAGGAATGGAGACTCTAGTGCTCAACAAGCTCTGCTCCACGAAAATTGCACACAGACTCTCACACTAACTACATGTAGTTAACGCAACGTGTGATTCCCCCTTGGCTCCAAGTGCTCGCCATACAAGACATTCTGACGCGGCCTAGCCTAGCACCGTTGATCCCCGGGAAAGACGATGATCCAATCTCGGGTTCCTTGTCATCTTTCATAAACGTCTTTTCTAGCTGTGGCTTACGAGCCAAGACTGTAATTTTCCAATACACGTTTGGCCGCGCCGCGTAATTGGTGGGCGGAAACGGAACTTTTTATGCTTTTTCAACACGTTCTTTTTTGGCTTTTTCCCCCCTGCTGTTGCTTTCTTTTTCCTCCAGATGGCTCGTTCGCAACCCGGCTGCCACACAGACGAACTAGACCCAGATCATCAATCACTGCTGCGGTCGCTTCGATCGAGACGAGTTGGCGACACCTTGAAATTGCTGTCCGCGACCCAGGAGAGTATGATGAATCGGAAATATGCTTTGATTGCTTTTTTGAATCACGGCTTACAACCGTCTCCCCGGGCTACTTCGTGTGGACACTCGTCATATGTCCACATCTGTCGCCGTGCAGCAGTGCTTATTTCTAGAAAGGACCTGTCACCTAGGGAGTCCAGCGGGGCTCAATTAAGAGGCTCGCAGTCGCGTGGATGCGAGTGTGAGAGTCAAGGGGTTGCGAACAGTCAGGGGATGTAGTGCCTTGCTTGCACCGAGACCTTGCTTTGCCGTGAAAAAGCAATGTCCGCCATGTGTTGCTGGTAGGCACGCAAGGTCATGGCGGAGACCACGGCACGGGTTGAATGCCCCGGGCGGGCGGCACGTTGGCAGCTCCTCCCGTGTACTCTTGCCACTTTGAAATCTTGCGCTGTCTCACAGATCGAGAGACGTGGACGCTGCCCATCGAGAATCTCGTGCAACAGTGCCGCGTTTCCTCTTGTCTCAGACAAACGTTGGCCCGCCCCAGCCAGCCCTTGCCCGCCATCTATCCACGCCCTCCTTTCACTTATATGATTGCAAGCCAGTCCCTGCAGCAATGATTCTTCGCAGTCTGAGCACAAGGTCTTGTCTCAACTCGTCCGAGAACCTGCCCCAGACGACGAACAAGCTTGTCAAGAAGGCTAGACGGAACTCTAGCTATCTTCTCGGCTCGACCTGGCGTCCTCATCGCCACGCCGCCGCACCCAAGGAAGGCAACCAGAACAGCACCATCACCAGCGCATACGATTTCGGCACCAAGCCCCAGAAACCACGCAAGGGACTGCGGTCCGTCGTCAACTCCATCATGGGTCTCCTGTCGGCACGCAGCAGCTCGTCGAGCATCCTAGAGACCGCACCGTTTGGAGAGGTCGACATAGTCATGGACCTGCCGGACTCGTACGTCCGCTCGGACCTCGAGTAAGTGATGTCTGTTTATAACCGCGCAGGGATACCGCCTGCTCCATGTAAACACCCCAATAACTACGCGGTTCAAGCTGATAAGCAGCCTCGGTTGGAAAAAAATCCAGACTTTTAGAGAGTGGTCGCTTCTCAGACTTTTCTATTCACTGCCAAAGCCGGACGTGGCGTGTCCATAGCCTCATAGTGTGCTCGCGGTCATCGTGGTTCGATCAGGCTCTGAATGGCGAGTCCAACGTAAGCACCATGCTCACTCGATAAAGTGTCGAGAAATAGGCCATGAGAAGATCAAATCATTAATGTCTTGTATGCGTATAGGAATCTAGGAAGCGAGTCGTGACAGTATCCGAGAGCAACCCCGACGAGATAGACTCTTTGCTTCTCTTTCTGTATTCTGGAGGTAAGCCATCGACAGCCATCTGTGATTAAAGCATTACGATTTGTGTTCAATAAACCCCACAGACTCATCACCCGTCCCCTATCGCCAGGTCTCACCAGCTTAACTAATGATTTACTAAAAAATCACTACCGTGAGCAGACTTCTCCCTCACAAAATGGGCCAAGGCCGCAAACATCTACACGGCTGCCTGCGAGGCCTTCCACCTCGCCGACAAGTATTCTGTCGAGCACCTGAAGCGGCCCGCGCTCAAGCAGATCGCCGTACAGACCCGTCACCGGCTTCCCGGGGACGCCTGGGAGCAGCACTTTATGGACGCCGTGCGGCTCGAGTATTGCGGGCCGAACCTGCCCCAGCGGCCCCTGCGGCAGCTGCTCATGCTCGAGGCCGTGCGGGCCCGGGGTCGGTACCGCGCGCCCAACTTCCAGGGCGTCTTCTCGGACGAGAGTCTCGACCAGGCGGCCAAGGTTGACCAAGGAGGTGGCGGTGGTGGTGGTGGTGTCGGCAGCCTGCGGAGATACAGGGATCAGGTGCACAAGCTGGAAAAGGTGCTGGTCGAGGAGGAAGGGTCTGAGCAGGCGGTTGCGAGGATGCTGAGGGCAAAGTACAACTTTGTGTCCGAGGAAGCAAGCCGGGCAAGGTGGGTGCGGGACTTTCCCCCGCAGGGGAGGGTTGTTTGACAGGACTCGTCGTGCGCTTCAGGATGTTCACCTTTGTCCATTTCTTTACTGGTTTCTCGCAACAGAACGAGACACCGGGCAGGTTATCTGCACCTCGTACTTGCACATACTTTATGTCCGGAACAATTTTCGTATCTTCTGGTCGGATCTGTACTATATACAAAAAAACAGCGCTTGAACACGTCCGCGCTTAAGAACACAGAATTTGGTATCTTGGCCACACACACACACACACACACACACAAGAATCATACATATATACCCAATTTCCGAAACGTAGTGATTCCGGCCGGCTAGCGGGAAGCACTTCGATTGTTGTACCTACTGTAGATGCTTGTGACGAGAACCTAGTGCTTACGGGATGCTTGATTGATTTCAGGCTCTTTCGTTCCTGTTCCTCGACGTAAACTTGCTTATCCTGTTGTGAAAGGCATACCGAGAAACGTACCTAGTCTTACACAGGGGCACATAAGCAACACCACCTAGTGTCATAATGTCTAGAGGCACGTAGGGGATGAACATGAAAGGTAATGCAGCATGCAAAGGTAGCAAGTATAGTGCGCCCATGGATGACGCGGTGGGATGTACGCACATACACACAAATATAATGTGATCACGCGAGTAGGCGAGGATTGGGATTCGGGATTCTCTCCAGCTCGCGTCGATCGGAGCAACGTAAGTACTACCTATTCTCCGGGACCGTATACAAGGCGATACAATAGTCAGCAGCAGGCCCCCCCCCTGGGTGGTTCATTGGCGTGCTTGAACGTTAGGTATCACACCCCAACTGTGACACGGAGATTCCCGAGAGATGCGGCTCCGTTCCGCGATGGAACTTGGCTGGCGATCGTCTGTCTCCACAGCCGTGCATCAGCAAGCCTCGGGATGTCAAAAGGCGGCAGCGAACTTCCCCGCATTCAGACCGTCAATGATCGTCGCAGAACCCGGGGAAACTTGAGCCCACGCGTAAGACTGGGCCGCTTCGCGGAAATCGTCCGTTCTTCCCAAGAGGCTGCTAAGCTTAAATGCGACGTCCCGCAAGAGTAGATATAGTCCGCGGGTGCCCCTGGTATGCATGCACTGTAGTTCTACTTCTTCTTTCTCTTCTTCCAAAGAACCAAGCCAAACATTGTCTTTAACGGTTTTGTGACTTTGGCCTTCCCCACGCACGTCGAACTTCAGAAACAGCTAGATATATCACCAAAGTTGCAGGCGAGGCACAGACAACGTCAGAAAGGTCAATCGTTGCAGTTAAGAAGACCAGCACACCGCCGCACGCCGAGCGCTACTTCAACATACGTCCACTGGACTTCACCAGCTGAAAGAGTTCGACATCATGGCTGCTGAACCGACCAAGAAAAGCGCTGCGATGCCCTCATCGTCAACAGCGGGCTTCTTCCAGACGCTGCCTACACTCGAACCGCAGTTCACGCTACCTAGCAAGGTTTCTTCCGGGTCGTCCAACACATCAGCCTCCACGGCGCAAGCTCTCTCCGACGACCCAGTCATCGCCCGAATCCTGGCGCTTTACCTCCCCCGCGCAGCCCAGAAGTCGGTCGGCGCAGCGCTGCACGACCTCTCCAGAGACGTCCTGGAGCCGTCCACGCTCCGGCACGCGGTGGATGCCGAGACCAACCCGCCCACGCTGCAGCCTCTGACCACCTTCGGGCAGGTCAACACGGTCGACCCGCTGCGGACGAGCGAGGGCTGGCGCGCTCTGAAGCGCATGGGCGTCGAGCGCGGCGTCGTGTCGCGCGCGTACGACGAGCGGACCGCGGGGTCGCACAACCGCCGCGTCGAACAGTTCGCCGTGTGCCACGCCTGGAGCCACACGTCGACGCTAACCATGTGTCCCATGACGATGACGGACGGGGCCGCGACGCTGGTGGCGAAGCACCTGCGGGAGATGGGTGATGATGATAGTGCGGCACAACGCGGGGATGGAGTGGGGAGGGCCGTTTTTGAGGAAGCATATCGGCGGCTTACCTCGGACAAGCCGGTGGAGAGCTGGACGAGCGGGCAGTGGATGACCGAGAGGTCCGGCGGGTCCGATGTCCGGGGAACAGAAACGGTCGCGCGGAGGCTCACTAACGATGAGCTCCACGGCGAGGAGAAGGAGCTGGGCAGGGCGCAGCTCGATGCTTCCGGCAACCCGCTAGGGCCGTGGCGGATCGACGGGTTCAAGTGGTTCAGCAGTGCGACTGATTCGGATCTGACCATGTTGCTGGCACAGACGGAGAAGGGACTGAGTGCATTTATGGTGCCCATGAGACGTCAGGCGGCTTCTTCACTTATAGGATCAGAACTCAACGGCATTCGGATCCAGCGGCTTAAGAACAAGATGGGCACAAAAGGGTTGCCGACGGCCGAGCTCGAGCTTGTGGGCAGCCGTGGCTGGCTTATTGGTGAGGAGGGCAAGGGGGTCAAGCACATATCGGTCCTACTCAACATCACGCGCCTTCATACCGCCATGGGCAGCGTGTCAGGCTGGTCTCGCGGACTTGCCGTGTGCCGAGCGTACTCGAAGATCCGCAAGATACGGGGCAACACTCTGCTCACGGAGAATGTGCAGCACGTGGCGTGGATGGCTGGTGAGACGGTCAAGTACTGGGGGTGCACGCAGCTTGCATTCTTCGGGGCCGCACTCATGGGCTGCGCCGAGCAGGGACGTGCCATCATAAAAGACACCAAGGCGGGCCTGTCAGGGTTGATCCCACAAGACGCGACACACATCGCCGACCTCCTCAGGCTGCTCACGCCAGTCATGAAGGCGCAGTGCAGCATGGGTGCTGTCAGTGGCCTGCGGTCGTGCATGGAGTGTCTCGGGGGAGTCGGCTACTGCGAGAACCACGAGGACGGCGGGATCCTCAATATTGCCAAGCTCTTCAGAGACTGTGTGGTTAACACGATCTGGGAGGGTACGGTCAGCGTCATGGCGGACGATATTGGACGGGTGCTGCGAGACAAGCGCATCGCGGGTGGACGGGTCATCGAAGACGTCTTCGCGTGCTGGGTCTTGTCTTGTCTGTCTGCTCAAAGCTTGCAAGAGGCAGATTCGCGCAGCGCCGAGATACTGGTCGTCAAGGAGAGGCTGCAGATGTTGCTCCAGCTTGTCGAGGTGGTCAAGCAGGACGTTGGGGAGCTCGAGTATCGTGGAAGGGATCTGCTCGAACACCTCGAGGTCCTGACCAGTGCTGTGGTTCTGCTGAGCGATGCTCGCACAGATGAAGACCAAGTGGCTGCTCATGTGGCCACACGGTATATCTGGTCGCGAGTTGCAGGGCGTCAAAGCCAGTACGCCAGGCCAGAGAGGAGCTGGAAGACGGAATCGTTGATTGACCGCAAGATATTCTTGGGAGCGGGCTACGTGACGTCGAGCGAGAGGCCGCTCGGGAAGCTGTAAATATACGGCGCTACTTAAGTACACGTACCTTAGGAGAGAATGTTCTAATCATTCAGGTGAAACTGCACTGTGGTTCACCCCGCGCCACCAACACGACCCTTATTTCTAGGGGGCCTCTAGCGGACCTTCAGGTGTCCACGCGCTAATCTGGATCCAGTCAGGGCCCGCAGGAAGAAGCAAGTACGCCCAGACTCCCCACCAGCGCGTCTCCCAACATGCAACCGCGTTTCATGGTGTTCCATTTATCCACTGTCTTTTCTACAACTACGGGCACTAGTGTCTGGGCACCAGATATCGGAATCGTCTACAGTCGCCCTGCGTCTGCAGAGGATTCTCAAAGGACCTGACCAAACATGCCTCTAGCTCCATGCGACACCGCTCACGATATTCCCTACGCGCAAGCTGATGGGCGCCCCTTCCCTCCCATCTTCGACGGCGACGGCTGGGCTCGATCGGATGCCAGTGAACCCTCGGTTCCTGTCGACGACGGATCGCCAACCGCAAGACACAGACAGCACCAGCCGCCCAGTGTAGCTCTTCATGAACCAACCGAAGACGAGCCCTCCTTAGAGCTTCCTCCGCTGCCGCCATTCCAAGGTGTCCGCTATCTGCCGGCCGAGATGGGTGCTACACACAGCATTGCATTCCGCAGTCCACTATACATCGATGGCGGTCCTCAAACGCCAATACCCACTGCCAAACGCGAACCGACGTCACCACAGCCACAAGTCGCATACCCTTTGCTGCCGCCGAGCTCGTCGCCCGACCATGGCAGCTTTTCGTGCAAGAGGTCTGCCATTGCAGATGCGGCATCCAGCCCCATGTTCAAGAAGCAGCGATCAGACCCTGTCGAGCTTACGAACTTGATGTCTCGCTCCCAGTTCGGCAGAGACGAGCGCGCTACGTTGTTCCCTGACACGCGGATTAGTTCACCGGAGAGACACAGACACCCCGAGATCGTAAGGGAGCTCGCTTTGCAGGCTTTTGGGCGGGAGAGGGAGATGGACCTGGAACTCAGCTGCCCTCGCGCTATTGAGAACAGAGATCAGGATGACGTCTACGAGGCTCTCCCTGTTACTGAACAAACAAACTCAGCACGACCTGGTGTTGAGCAACTGAACAAGGGACAAGTCGGTGTCAACCAGGAAGACGAATCAATGCCGGGTGCTTGGCCAGGTTCACAACCACAGTCCTCCCCACCAACTCAGCATCGGCTGTTCCTGGCGCCCAACAAACCCGCCACCGCTTACTCTAATCCTGCAACAGTTCCATCAACTAAACCTGAGCCTTCTCCCCAATCCAAGTCTGCGCCCCTGAATATGTTTGCGGCTGCGGTAGCGGCTGCGACCGCCGCTGCCGCCAGTGCCGCGCCGGCGAATCCCGTCACGATACCAGAAACCGAGAAACACGATCGACCACCAGATGAGCCACCACTGTGCGCTGAGCAGGCTGCCTTGGTGGAGCTGATAGCTAGTGGGAGGAACGTCTTCTACACGGGCTCGGCTGGCTGTGGTAAGTCGACCGTACTCAAAGCCTTCACAAAGCGCCTTCGCGCAGAGGGAAAACGAGTCCAGATCTTAGCTCCCACTGGCCGGGCGGCATTGCAGGTCGGTGGCACGACCACCTGGACTTTTGCAGGCTGGAGACCAGACCATCACAAGCGCACACTTCAGGAGCTCAAGAACGGAGCCCACGGGCGTTTTGTCTCCAAGCGGTTCAGAGAGACAGACGTCATCGTTATTGACGAGATTAGCATGGTGGAGAACTTGCATTTCGAACGGCTCAACGCAATCCTCAAAGACGCACGTGGAAAGGACAAAGCGTTTGGCGGCATCCAGATCATAGCTACCGGGGATTTCTGCCAATTGCCGCCTGTCAGACCCTTCCAGCACTGTATCGACTGCGGACACGAGCTCATTCGAAAGGTTTGCGGCGATAGCGTCGTGTACAGCTGCATAAGGCACGGAGATTACCGCGACGAAGACAAATGGGCATTCAAGAGCAAGGCGTGGGCCGAGTGCAACTTTGAACACGTCCACCTCCGGAAAATCCATCGCCAGAGCGACGAGACATTTATCAAAATACTGCAAAAGTGCCGAATGGGAGAGCTACTGCTTCGGGAGGAGACGGATCTCCTGATGGACCACAAGTGCATGGTGCACCACGCCACGAAGCTATTCGCGACACGCAACGAGGTGAGCAAGGTCAATACCATGGAGTTCAACAAGCTCAGCGGCCATAAGCACGTGTACTGGTGCCTGGACGAGTTCAGGTGGCAAGAGCATAGGCATCCCCATCTAGCGCGCAAGGCCGCCCGTGATCCTCGGGGGACACGGCCTCCCGGCCCGCTGCTAGAGCTTAGCGACCACAGATTTACCGACTGTGTCGAGCTAAAGCGTGGCATGCTTGTCGTGCTACTAGTCAACCTAAACCTCGACGCGGGCCTGTGCAATGGCAGCCAGGGCATCATCTGCGGATTCGAGCCGCTCGACCCCGCAAAGCTGCCGCGGCCCCGCAAGAACCCGCGCGACGAGCCCGAGAACGAGATCCGCGGCGAGATGGCGCACTTCAAGGCCGAGCAGATCAGGCAGTTCATCAGCGACCCGACGGTGGCCGACAAGGTCTGGCCCGTCGTGCGCTTCCATAACGGGCAGAAGCGTGTGATATTCGCCGAGTGCTCCATAGCCGAGCTCGGCGACGAGGAGCCGTACAGCCTGCTCGTGCGCACGCAGATCCCGCTGGCCCCCGCGTGGGCCATGACGATCCACAAGAGCCAGAGCCTGACGCTCGACCGGGTCATTGTCAACCTCTCGAGGGCGTTTGAGGAAGGGCAGGTGTACGTCGCGCTGTCCCGCGCCACGGGCCTGCAGGGGCTCAAGATCGAAGGGGACCGCGAGGGGCTACTCGCGGGCCTAGGCGGCAACGCAGAGGTGCAGAAGTTCCTAAGGGACAAATTTGGCGTCTCTAAGAGCTAGCAAGCATCGGAGGGGCGGGATAGTTACTTGCTGACATTTACGACATAATTTTTATGATACCCCTAGATTTACACGGCTAGTTGGCTAGATAGGACATATCTCAACATTTGGCTACGCGATCAGAGTGCTATGAAATGGCCAGACTGTCTGCGTATAAATAACAAAAATACCATATTGTTGGCCTCTTCTCCGTGCTATAGTGAACCCCCCTCTTCTCAAGCATATTAGCGATCGACATCATCTTCAGAGCATCGTCTTGGGCGCATCCCAATACGTGCCGTGCCCAAAGTCAATGTCGGCATCCTCCATCTTGACGGCGAGCTGCCACCGGCTCATGCCGGGCCAGAAGTTCTCGCACCCTGCGATCTGGCCCGACGTCGTGGTCGTGGTTGCCGCCTTGGCACCACCGCCTGCCCCCGCCGGCTTTTGCTGCTGCATGTCGATCCAGCCGACCGTGGCCTTGCGCGTGGACTGGTTGGGGCTGATTTTGCACCAGCGTTCAGTGCCGGGCAGCTCGCCCTGGGCGGCGGCGCTGTTCCCGGGGAGCGGGGGCTGGACGAGGCCAATGTCGAGGCCAAAGTTTGAGATCCAGGACAGGGAGAGGGGGAAAGACGGGATGAAGCGCTGCGGGTGGAAGGTCGCGCGGAAAAAGGGCACCGCGGCGGGTTGCGCCTCGGACCCGACCGAGGACACGGACGGGGCGGCGGAGCTGTCCGAGGTGTCGTGCGGGAAGACCTCTACCGTGGTCGAGTTATCGGACGGGTCGGTCGTGAAGGTGAAGCGGGCGAGGTGCTTGGGGATGTTCCAGTCTTTTAGTGCGGGTGTTGTTAGTCGAAAGAAACAACGGAAGCGACCCAGCTGCTACTTACTAGTCCGCCCGTTCCAGCACGTGTACTTTTGCGACACGTAGATCCTCGAGATCCGGACATTCTTCTTCGTCAGCCGCTTCCCGGGCTGCTTGGGGTCGTCGACCTGGTAGTCGTAGTAGCCCGGGCAGACGATGAGCTCGTCGTATGGGCCGGCGGGGCTGTCGGTGTAGCGGATGATCTGGACCTGGCTGAGCCCGCCCAGGTGGTTCCCGGACACGGCCGGGTCCGCGTAGGGGGAATCCCGCTCGAGGGGCGAGTAGGTGTGCTCGGGCAGGTTGCCGGCCTTGTTGTAAAAGGTGGCAATGTAGACCTCGCCCTTGAGCTTCCAAGGCGCCGGGATGGGCACGATGGGCCTGGTGGTGTCGAGCTCGGCGGTGGGCATCGTGGTGGTGGAGGTGGTGGTGGTGGTGGTGCGGGTCTTTACAAGAACTGTGGGATGCGCGCCGAACGTGGGCGAGATGCGCTGCGGGGATCAAGTTTTCTTGGCTGATGTGGAAGCCAGCTGTACAGGTGTAAACAACAACTATTTACAAACTGTATCCGGCGCGATATGTGTGAGTGCGGTAGAAATCGAGCGGTGGTGCTCACTGCCTGCCTGCCTGCCTGCCTGCCGGGACTCGCGATACGCCCCTCCCGTGCCGGCTATCAATTATTTTCTCGGCATCGAGTAGACCCCGTCGCACCGCTGGCGTCAGTTCTGAGGATACGCAGCCAGGGTCTTAAGCTTCGGAGTGCGGGGATTCGGCGCGCCGTTGCGGCTGGGCCGAGTCGCTGGGTGGGCATCGTCGAGAGGGGAGGGCCTCTCCTCGGCCCTCGGGTCAGAGTCATGAGACGGTGACAGGCATTGTTGCGGCGGGGCTGTTGGTAGGTGTTTTGGTGGTCGTGTTGGTTCCATCCAATGTCGCTGTCGTGTAACCCACGGTCTTCTGGCGGCGACTGGGCCATGGTGCTCTGGCCATGCGATGCTCTGGCCGTGAGATGCTCAGGCCGTGATGGAATCGTTTAGTGTAGTTTGCTTCTTAGCTCTAGTCTAGTCGCGCAGCACAGAAGCACTCGGGTCCAACGATTGGCATTCGCGACCCCCGCACTGCCCTGCATGTGGCAAGGCTGCATTTCCCGAATCCGGCCTGGTGCAAATCCCACCGACAGATTCAGAGCCGGGCGACCTCCCTCCCCGGAGATCCCCTCAGCTTCGTCGCGTACGGCGACTTGCTAATGTCAAACACCAGCCGCTGGTCGACGCCCTGGCCCCAGAGGATCCTCCGCGCCATGACCGCCGCGACCCGGGCCGCCGCCGCGAGGTCCTGCTTCCTCTGATCCCCACTGCCGTCACGTCCACGAGGTTGGTGCAGGTTCTTCACGTCTTCCAGCTCCTGCTGCCTCGGCCATCTGTCGACATCATCCGCGCCACACCCATCACGCAGCGCGGCCAGAAGGCTCGCCGCCCTCCTCTCCGGCGCGCGCAGGCTCTCATCGTCGAGCTTCATGACCAGGAACATGCTGTCCCTGGACCCCTCGTGCGCCACGCTCGCGCCGTCGAGCCACTTGCCCCCGCGTCCGCACGGCATCGCCCGCCTGCCATGCAGGAGCGGCACGAACGGCCAGCCGGCGGCGTCGACCACGACGCGCCGCAGGTCCACGTCGAGCGTGCAGACCAGGTGCGTCACGCCCTCGTGCGTCGCGCGCGCGACGACGGCGCGGAGGAGCATGTTGCACGGCAAGTGGGCCTCCGCTACTGCTGCGGGAACGCCTCCCGCTTGGAGACTTTGGAGTGTGCTGGTATTGCGGTAGTGCTTTGATACGGCCATGCTGCCCATGTCCCAGACCGCGTGCAGATCGCGCACATCGTGGAAGCTCTGGAAGGCGGCGGTGCTAATGCCGGACATGCTTGCGGCGTCGTTGAGCGTCGCCAGGCCTGGGCCAGCAGCGAGGATGTGAGGGGCCCCTGTTGGATTTGATGATGACGGCCTGTTCTTGTCGTCGTCGTCTTTGTTGACGCTCCCCGTACGGCTCAGTAATAGTGGCTTGGGATAGCGGATCACTCGCAGCGCCCCAACGGGTACGGGAGGCCTGCCTTGGCGTCCCTGGTCCATGACGAGGAAGAAGAAGGAGCAGCACCCCGTTTCGTAAGCGCCGGGCAGGAGCTCGGCCTCGTACTTTGAGTACAGCCTGTGCATGCCCTTGCCGTCGAGTCCAAACTTGTCTAGGAAGACCTCGCGCTCAATGTGACGCGCGAGGTTAGAAAAGGTGTCCCGCCCGTCGAGCATGTAACACACGAGCGAGTCTTGTCCGGTGGGAGGCCGCTGAGCGAGCAGCTGATGCGAGAGCGTGAGCAGCTCGCGGTCGCTGAGGTGGTATCGTGGTCTGAATAATGACCGGCTCGTGGCGGATGAGTTGCCATATTCCATGAGCTCAGCTGCGCATTGTACGGACATGGTGTTACTGTGTGATATGGAGGGGACAAAAGTGTGAAGGATGAGTCTCATGGAGACAAACAAAATGATGGGAAGGCGAGTTACCTGTTGGAATCGCAAGGCGTTGATGGCAACGAGACTCAGATCTCAAGGACAGAGGCAAATAACCTCATTCTTATACTGACCGAGAAGCACCTGGTTCAACAGTGCTTCAACATCTCGATCACACAAGCAACATGCCCCTGCGTGCCCCTGCTGTTGTCTGGCCACATAGCGTGACATTTTCGATCACTGTTGCTTGCATGTTCTTGTGATGACAACGACTAGAATGCAATGGCAACCCCATGTGTCTAAGGACGGTGAGCCAACTGCATGAAGTACCAACCGAATCGCAGTGAGAAGAGACAACATGCAGGCGATCGGACATTCATCCCGAGATACTAGCTGGTCAGCCAGACCACTACTGGTCTCAAGATATGTTTTCTCTTCTCGGCAATTTCCCCCGGTCACGAGCGGGTAGCCTATGGGATCTTTGGCTTCACAATTGCTGTCTCTCATTGCATGCCGCCGGGAGGTGTCCGTGCCGCATGGGTAGTGGATCGCATGAGCGGGTAAGTGGCGGCCGCTGCCGTGTTTTGTGAACGTTTGGTTGGTGCTTGGAAAAGGTGGGAGGCTATAGAAATTGAGATAGTCTGGGGACCTGTCCACGATCGATCTCAAGCGAGTGGCTCGTCTTGATCGGTCACGCATTGTCGAGGGCGAGAGAAGATACGTTTCGGGCTCGCTGGTCAATACCGAACCGGTGAACACATCAGCCATCTATATCGGCGTGTGTGTCAAGTCACCGTTGCTCTGCATCCAACGTGCACCAACTAGACTCCAGGTATGCACCGGTCAGGTCGAGGAAGCCAATCTCTTTCTGATGTTGGTGGCCGTTCCTATCATCTGGGTACCCCCACGAGGGCTGTCCCGTACCGTTGGTGGCGTTTACATACATGCACACATGTTTCTGCAGCGCCAACATTCTTCAGAACCAACGGTATCATACGTAGGCGGGGTACGTGGTGGCCTGGATAAATAGATCGAATGGGCATGACTTTGCGTTATGCAGATTTCTGAGCATGAACCCCGCAAACCTGAGTTTCTTATGAAAAACAAATTGTCGGGGGTAAAAACGACGCGAACACAGCCCAATGCGTGTTGGGATTCCAGTTGCCGAGCTGGGCACAATGACAGTGTGTGTGGTAGTTGTCTCAAGATGCTGTGCATCAGATGATCATAAACATAGGGTGTCATTTCTTCATGTCGTTGGGGCAGCCAGGCTTCTGAAAGCGACGCAATCTCGTTATAGCAGCGTCGCGTCAATCAACTTGTGGAAAAACAGGTAAGATGGTAGATGGATCCATCGTAGTCATTCTCGCGTAGAGTGTGCATGTTGGGCGCATAGAACAATATACGAGATGACGGAACAACTAACAAAAGGACTAATTCCTAAATTGGAGTTCGTCCCCAACATTTTACACTTGGCGAAATGCCGGAAGCGGCTTGACCAAGATGGCGGCATTTGTGGCATATTGGTGAAGACTTGGTATTGTACTGTACGACAATTATGGTAAGTTGTAATTCATTACCAAGACTGCCTCACGCGTGCCGAGGTGGCGTAGCTAGAAATTCTCAATTCGCCAATTGAGAGGGTTTTCTTCAGCTTCTAGCCTGAGAAAAGATCGAAATTAGTCAAGTCCAGGGCTATGGTTTATCGGAAGCCCTGCGATAGGTTCCATCTATTGTGTAATCTTTCTTGGGTCCATTGACCGTGTATGCGAGGCGCCACTTCTGTAGATTTACGGCCTTGAAGTTGAAGTTGTACTGCACGTTGTACATGTCTTCAATGCACAGGTGGCTGGCCTTGGCTTGCCAGCCCTGCGCAGTTGTGGTCTCGTTCTTGGCTTTTTCCGGAATGATAAATTCGACATTGTGGAAAAGATAATCGGCGCGAGATGAATCATCTGTCCGAGTGAACCATACGCTCAAGGTATCCGTGGCTTCGCTGAAGCGCCAGACGTATCGTCTGGTGGCGCGGAACTTCATGCCGTTGCTGGCCGTAAAGTCGCCGTCCTCGATGTATAAATATTCCATTCCAGGATCGCTTTCAAGGGCTAGTTTGCGACCATCCGAGGTGCCCTCTCTGAGCAAAAACTTCGCGACGCCAACAAAACGACCACTTGGGTGAGATGGCAGCCTAGAAACGAGGTCTCGTTCCAGGATCCACTCCCCCAACAGTGATCTGAAAACTGCGTGAGCCACGAACTTGGCACCGTTGAGGCCCGCGAGTGCAGTCTCGCTGGTCGATGCAAGGTTCTTGTTGACCTCCTGTTGCTGTTCCGCAGACAAGTTTGGCATAGGATAACGAGCCGGCGTCATGATATCCATAGTGCTGCCATCAGGGAGCACGGGTGTCTCGGTGAGCGGGGACATCGCAATGTCGAGAGCCTTTCCGAATTCTTGCATGATGAAAGGATAGTCGCCCGTAGGAAATTGTGCAGTCCGTGGGTCAGAACGCAGACTTAGAATGTGTTCGATACTCTTGTCATGCGCCAAGACTTGTTGGATGGATGGGCTTAATTGGGCGTCGGAGAGTAAGCGTGCAACAAAGCGGGCTTGCATTTCCATCACACCCCAATAAGGCGACCGGTAAAAACCCACGAAACCCAGTGTGGGGTGACTAGGGTGGTGTGTCCCATGGAAGGCGAGGGCAGCAGGTAGGGTGACATTCGATGGGTCGTAAGAGATGGCGTCCAGCACTGCAGGCGGAAGAAAGGAGAGTGAAGCGGAAGGGTCGAACCCGGTGGCCAGGATCACAGCCGCGACGTCTTCAATCTTGTCATTACTCGGCATGACAGTAGCTGTGGTGGCAGATATATCTGTGACTTTTCCTTGCGACACATGGATCATGCCAGAACGGATAAAGTCCAAGTAGTGCTCACTAAGCGCCAAGTAAGGCATAGAGTTAAGCATGTCGCCCTGTACCGCGGTTTGAGAAGAGTACTCGGATTGATCTGTGCCAAGTATTCTCTTGAACACGGCATTGGATTGCTGTGCAGCCTCCGTACTGATGGAGCCTGATCTGTTCACCAATGGTATAGGGCGAACTGCCAGATTGTATGAAGGCAAGTCACAAGGCAGAAACAAAGGTACTGAGTTAACAGGCTACAGTCTGTAGTTAGTGATGAAAGAAGAGGCGCCCTGGGTTCCGGACAGAGGGCTTACTGTTGGAGTTGTGAACAAGGGGAGGACCCATGCGGGACGGTGCGCCACGTGGTGTATTGTGTACTGTTCTGGTTCTGCAATGAAATTTTCACCAGGCGCGTTGATAGCGGTGGACAGGTGTGTTGCGACAGTGCCCGCGATCTCTATGCCCGACATCTGGCCGCCGACGATCAAGATCTTGCCACCGGCAGGTTTACTCTTGGGAAGGAGCTGGTGGAGAGTCCTGTATTTGCTGCTGTGGATGATGGGAACTTCGGCTTTCTTTGGGATATTATCTGGCCAGAATGGCTGCCCGAAGAAGCCCGTCGAGACAACGAGGCAGTCGAACACGCTCGTCTCGTTGCCTCTGTCAGAGCTTGTCTCCACCTCCCATGAGCCGCCGGTCGTGGCCTCTGTGCGCAGGACTTTGTGACCAAGCCGCAGGTCGGCGACCTGGAGGTAGCGTTGGCGATAGCGCTCGAGATACTCGCCAACCTGCCAGGCGCGTGGGAATTGGGGTGCAGCAGGATCCCAGGCAAAGTCGCTGAACTGCATTGTGTGCTTGCTCTGGTTGGTGAGCATAAGGGGATGAACGAGTCCATCGCTGTCATTGGCGGTTGCGGGCCACAGGCCGCCTAGACGAGACTGGCTGTCAAAGATGGTGACCCTGAAGGTGCCTGGGGCCACGTCGTGGAGCAGAGACTTTGCCGCAACGAGGCCAGAAGGGCCGGCGCCGATGATGCAAACAGACTTGGCCATGGTGCTGTACGGCGTTGGTCCTAGGGCGGGATGATCTAGGCTTTAAGAGAGTGTGGTGCAGGTGCAGGTGCACGCGTCCTTCGGGTGCCGATGGCTGACAAGGCCAGTCATGAGGATGCCCGTGTGAGGTTGGGAATGTTCAAGACGTCGTCCGCCAGAGGTTGAAGCCCTGAGTTGCAGAATGCCAATGCCGAGCAAGTGCTGCAGATTGCCAGAGTGCCCCGCTCCTGCCATTGCATCGCAGCCCGGCCTGTTTCCATCACGTTAAGAACTATTCCGCATCCGTTGTCAGCACAAGTCACCAGAACCACTGTCCGTACGAACCAACACTTCGAAGACAAGGTCGTTCCTTCTACACCTATCCAGGATTCTTGCATCTTTGTGCTCTACAGCTTTAGGTGGTCAGTCAGCTCGTCCACAGAATCACCCACGAGCACTACTGACCAGCACTCAGTTCAGCCACTAATCCTCACTTGTCAATATCATCATGCCGCAACTCGCCGTCTTCTCCGCAAAGCCCTACGACAAGCTCTATCTTACATCCACCCGTGCACAAGAGCTTCTTTCTGCTTCGCCCGAACTAGAGATTGTTCATCACGACTTCTCCCTCTCTGTCGACACTGTCAGCACTCTGCACAAGGACACTGCAGCCGTCTGTGTCTTTGTCAATGACACTGTCAACGCTGATGTACTCCAAGCTCTCTTTGAGCATGGCGTTAGGGCTGTTTTCTTGCGCTGTGCCGGCTTCAACAATGTCGACCTCAAAGCTGCAGAGAAGCTCGGCCTACACGTCGCCAATGTGCCCGCATACTCGCCCGAGGCTGTCGCAGAGTTCGCGGTGGCTCTCATTCAGACACTAAACCGCAATACACATCGTGCCTACAACCGCGTCCGCGAAGCCAACTTTGACCTCAACGGTCTGCTGGGCAAGACTCTACGTGGCATGACTGTCGGAGTCATCGGCACTGGACGGATCGGCGTCGCGTTTGCTAAGATCATGGGTGCCGGATTTGGATGCCGAATCCTGGCGTTTGATCCATTTGAGAATGACGAGCTCAAAAAGCATGGCGAATACGTCAAGGGACTCGATGAGCTCCTTCCCCAGTGCGATATCATCAGCCTGCATTGTCCGTTGATGGACGGTACCAAGCACATCATCAACGATGCTTCATTGAAGAAGATGAAGGATGGAGTCTTGCTCGTCAATACCTCTCGAGGGGGACTCATTGACACCAAGTCTGTCATCGAAGGGCTCAAGAGTCGGAAGCTGGGTGGTCTTGCTCTCGATGTGTATGAGGGCGAAGGAGGGCTTTTTTACAGCGACCACTCTGGCACCATCATCCACGACGACGAGCTCATGCGCCTAACCACCTTCCACAATGTGCTTGTCTGTGGTCACCAGGCCTTTTTCACTGAGGAGGCACTGCGGGAGATTGCGGACTGCACAATCAAGAACATGGCAGAATATATCGGTGGCGGCGAGTGCACGCACGCGCTCGTGGGCAAAGCCCAGAGAAAGCACTCGGTGCCACTGCGGACTTGAGGAGAAAATTCGGGTGCAGTTTTATCACAATGCCAGAGCCAGTCTACGATGACGTCTGTTCATTTCATAAACAACCCTACGCTACATTACATGCATCTCGTATTAGTAACCTTCAGTAGTAATACTTGAAGGTCACGGCGCGGTCGCCCTTCTCAGACAGATTCTCCGCAGTGAACTCGCTGTCCCCTCCCTCCGCCAAGATTTTTGCCCGCTTCTTGTTGATCGCGGCATATGATACCAACATGATGCATGCCGAGATGATGCCCGCGCAGATGAAGCCGATTTCGAGGGAATGACCTAGAATGTAACGAGGGCCGTCGACCTGGCGATAAAAATTAGATGCCATTGCACCGCCTAGGTTTCCGACGCCGATTTGCAACGCCATTCCCGCGCTGCGCTTGTAGCTCCCCGCGAGGTTGTTGGACAACCAGGTGATGACGCCGGGAAAGGCCGGGTAGATGGAGCACGCGGCGATGAAGACACCGGCGTACACGACGCCCGGCTTGCTGGAGGCGATGCACCTGTTTTTTCCTTACGTCAGTCGTTTATTTTTGGCTTTTTGCTAAATCGTTGCGGTTATCAAAAAGACCCAGATCTGGTCCAGAAAGACTTGGACAAGGATTTCACTAGACAAGACCCCATAGAGCAGGAACATAGAAGACAAGGCATGACTCACATGGAGAAACCGACGAGCATGGTGCACAGGAACGGGACGATGAAGAGGCTGCGCTTGCCGACGCGGTCCGAGAGGTAGGCGACCGCCACGGCGAGGATGGCAGCCGTGATGTAGATGGGCACGGTAAGTAGCTGAGCCGTGCTCGAGCTGTATCCGAGCTGCAGAATAATGGTGGGTAGGAACAGGCTGATGCCGTAGAGGGGGCAGACAATCTGTTATAACAAAAGGAACAGCGCGATAATGTTAGCAATGTACCCTAACAAATGTATATGTAGAAGGAAGGAAGGAAGTATGGAAGAAATAGAGATCTTGTAGACTGGCTGGACGTCGAGTTGTGGTTATGAGCAATGTAGACAAGACTAAGGACTTACACCCCAGTACACCACAATGGACGCGTATATCTGCCAGTCCTTCAGCGCGGCCCAAACATACTTCCACTGGAAGTCCTCGGACTCGGCAACCCTGGCCGTCCTCGGTGCCGCGGCGGCCTCGCCGTTGGCAGCTTTGCCAGCCGGCAGCTGACCCTGGTACTTGAGCCGGAACACGACAAAGGCGCGCTCCTCCTCGGTGAGGAACCCTGCCGTCTCGGGGAAGTCGTACATGACGAAGAACGCCCCGATGGCCACGACGACCGTGACGATGCCCTCGAGGATGAAGATCCAACGCCACCCCTCGAGCCCGCCGACGCCGTCCATCTTGGCGATGCCAAAGGCCAGCAGCCCGCTAAAGGCGCCGGCGATGGACGCGGCTGAGAAGAACATGGCCTGGCGCAGCTGGATCTCGTGGCGGCAATACCACATTGTGAGGTAATACTGCGTGATGTGTCAGTTTCCATGCTATCGTTGGCCGACTCCTGCTTGGGAAGAGATGTATCCCCTGGGATTTCCAGCTTGCAACCGATTTTTCTAGGAAAACCTACCGCGCAGCCGGGGAACAGACCCGCTTCCGTGACGCCCAGGAAAATGCGGGCGATCAGGAGCCCTTGGTAGTTGCGCACGATGCCCATCAGGGTCATCACCACGCCCCATGCGACCATGATGGACGGCAACCAGCGACTCGGACGCAACCTCTTAAGAAGTAGATTGGAAGGCACTTCAAATAAAAAATATGTAAAGAAAAAAACTGTGAGGCACCAGTTATACTGATAGCCCTGGAGCCCGAGATCCTCCTGAAGGCCCTCGATTTTTGCGTTGCCGATGTTGCCGCGGTCTAGGAAGGAGAGGAGGTAAAGGAGCGCGAGGACCGGGATCAGGCGGAGGTCCATCTATGCGAGAGCGAAGAGGTCAGAGTTGTGTTGTTCAGGAAACGAAAGTAGAAATAGAGAAGAAGATACTTCGGGGGTATTGCGGTCGGAAGCGCAACTAAGCAACCATCCTACCTTGCGTAGCACTTTCTTCTCGTCAATGTGCTTAAAGGACTCAAGCGTTATCGCAGGGTTCGTGGCGAGGTCATCGATCCGGCGGATTTCATCTTGCGTGCTGCCGTGGTGCTGGTGGGTGCCAGTATTCTCATGGTGGATCGCGGCCGCTTCTTTGGCCGCCTGGCTCCCGTCGGAAGAGGAAACCATGGTCGAAAAAATTGACACTTCAGTAATCAACTGACTGAGCAAGACACGTGGAAAGCAAAGTTGTTCTTGGGTTGTTTGGAAGTTGAATGACCCAGGTAGGTAGATCCCTGGAAGAGAAGTGGGCGGACATATTCTTATCCTTCTTCGGCCGCCTACTCCCGCACTCCCGTCACAGCAGGAGAATACTCGTCTCCAGCATTTTGGCTCCGCTGCGCTTCCTCACACGCTTGTCGACATCATCGGACGTGGAGACAGTGGGATCGCGGGGATACTCCGCCCATCCCGACCCCTGGCTTCCCTCCACCTTTCTCCTATGCGGCTGAAGCTGGGGAATCCGGGAAAACCCTGTTGCGTGGGCGGTAGTTGTCGGCGTGATGCCAAATGGTGACGGGATCCTGCCGTGCGTTAGTGGTATCTTGGCAGTGCTTGACTGTGCTCGGGTGGCCATCGTCATCTTCTATATGCTACAAGTTCACCATGCAATGCCTCTTGCTTACAGTCCTTCAACACATATACACGACGTGGCCACGTGCTATATAGAATGTCGGTCCTTGGGAAAGACATGTAGATCTGCAAATCCCCAACGAGCCCTCCCTCGGTCGTACGTTTCACAAAACCTCGCCCTGGAGACTACGGTAAATACACACGCGCATAGCTATAGCGTGTTGTGGCTTGCGGATCACTACGTCATGTGGCTTTCTTAGTGCGGTCGGAATCGCGGAATTTGTTGATGCTTAAATGACCCGAGTAATGGGGGTCTTCCCCTCACGCGGCATCGGCCGTTTTTCTAGCTGCCGGAAGTGTCGGGATTTTCGCCGGAGGAGGGGCCGCCAAAGTCCACCAACATCCTTTGCTTAGCTGCGAGCCATTCTCAGCCCATTCTTTTGGACAACTTTGCAGTTGTCCGGCATGATAGCCGTCCTACTTGTCCAGTGCTATGCACAGTTGTGTAGCCTCTGATTAGGATCCCCATAGTGGAAGTAGGGATCTTTGTGGCCCTTGCCGTGTCCTTTATGCTTCACAAGATTGTATGCTCAAGTGGTCTTCATTTCATTGGCGGTGAATACCACGTATTAAGGTCAACAATGTACCAGATATGTCACACTGCTCTTCCTCAATAGACGTTTCGAACTTCAGAGCTGATCTTTCGCACTGAAGCGGCGCAGAAACTAAACGTCAGAGACGTATGATCTATAACAGGCAACCGTTCTTGTATTTGATTAACAACCAGGCTCATAAGCTCCCGCTCTAAAACGCATCTCTGATATGACTCTCGTTTTTAGACACAAAGTCACCGGATTATGGTTTATCTTCTAGGTCGGAATCATATCACCCTATCGTTGTGCTTGGGTACAACGGGAATGCCTCAGTCTCGTCCAGCCACGACAGGTCGAACCAGTTGCTCATGTCGCCTAGCTCGCCCATGAACAGATCAGAGAACTCGCCTCCCCCTTCTCCTCCTCCGTTGCCGCCATCGACGCCTAAGCCCGGGCCAAGCGCCATGGCTTGCTGCGATCTAGTGTTCGGATCAAATTCTACCACAGGCGCGCCGCAAGCAGCTTCAGTAAGATGATCAGGTTGTTGGTGTCGAGCTCCCTGCTGCGCCCATCCTTCGGTCCCGACGGGCGCAGCACTGCTCATCCCATTGCCGCCACCACTGTTATCCCAGATCCTCTCCGTGAGCTGGACCAGCCTCTCGAACTTGGCTACTGCGTCCTCGGCGACACTCCACGTTTCGCCCAGCGCATTCAGCAGCCTCGTGCACGACTCGCAGTCCTTTCTGATCGCCTCGAACCCCTTGTTGCTATTGCTGTTGTTGCTACTGTCGTCGCCCCCCTCACCCTCGCCGTCTTCCCCATCGACGGCGCGCCGCCCGGTCGTCGTCCACTGGCAGTACAGCATCGTGATGCCCGCCACGAACACCGCATGCGCGGCGAGCCAGGTATCGGGGAGGTTGCCGAAGCGGTGCATGGCGGCGTAGATGCCGATCGTGGCGCGGGACGACTCGTAGCAGCGGCGCATACTGGCCCGCGTCGGGCGCGGAATCGCTGGGGACGGGCGGTGCAGGAGCGCGATGCAGGCGTGGTGCTTGAGCTCGAGGGCCTGGGTCGTACGCTCGTGGGCAGTCATGGCCGTTGACCTCGTCGATCTGTGGCGGGTATGAACAGATGGTCCTCGAAAGGTGGTCTGGATCTCGGCGAGGAGGTGCTCGCATGCGTCCTGGACGTCGGCCTGCCACCGCGGTAGGTCGGCCGCCGTAGGCCATGGGAAGCGCCGCGGGGCCTGTGACACGCGGTGCAGCATGAGCTTGATTTCGGACGTGATCTGGTCGTAGCGGAAGGAGAAGCATGCTGCGGCGTACGGCCGGCCACTCAGGGTCATGTTCATGCGCTTCGTCGGCCTATCCCCGCCATGGTCCACGTTGGCTGGCGTCTGCACTGCTGAACTGATCCCGGCAAGGACCTGAAGAGATATGCTGCTGATGCTGCTGATGTTGCTTGTGGTCACGGCCGCGTCGTCATCGTGGGAGCGCGACCCATCAGGGAAGTCGGCATCAAGAGCCTCATCGCGGAGGGTCAGCGGCCGGCCGAGCACGACGCACAGCGTGCGGTCGAGCGAGTATGCTGACCAGAAGATGCCGCTCCGCAGCGTGCTGTCGCTCATGTCTCCTTCCGATGACGTGTCGGCCTCCTGTCCCGTTGACACTGCGTCGTCTTTCGTATGTTGCTTCTGTTGGTGCTTTTCACGGGCACCACAACCCGCTTCGTTGCCGCCACTCGACCGCCGCTGCAGGCCCAGGTCCAAGCAGCTCGCAATGATGGTCGAGGTCAGGTACCACGCGTTGTACGCGCCCGGGAAGGAGAAGCTCGCGAGCGCAAGCAGCAGCAGGACCTGTACGCCGCGGACCGTCTCGAGGACCATAGGAATGTGCGCGAGCCGCTCCACAGCCCTCGAGTATAGCGCCTCGGCGCCAAAATCGGTGCTCAGACGAGACTCGAGCGCCCTGGCGCCGAGGGCGGAGACGAGTAGAGCCTGAACGTGGTGGAAGGCGGCCTCTGTCCCGAGGTTGTCGCGTGCTGCTTCTGCTGCCAATATTGTTGTCTGATCAATGTTGGTGCTGGTGCTGGAGATGTGCTCGACCGCTTCAAAGATTGTGACTGGGTCGAGGAAGGGGTAAAGGGGTTGGTATGTCTCGAAGTAGGCATCAACAAAGTGAAGTAGTTCTGCCGTGCTTGGCGGCGGCTGCTGCAGCTGCTGGGCGTCGCTGTTAGAAGCCCCTACTCTGGTTCTGCTCTTGCGGTGGTGGGTGGTGTGTTCAGCCAACGACGCTGGCAGTCCCTGGGTTGCGGGAGCGGCGGCAAAAACTAGACGGCCAAAGACGACGCCAGATGAGGGTCCGAGGTACTTAGGCTCACGCGAGTTTGCCAGGGATAAGAGGCCGACATTGTGGGCGAGTGGCTCGCTCCCATTGATCTGTTGTGAAGCAGGCGATGTCATCTCGGCACCTACCGGATCTTCGCGGCTGCCGACTGGTGATGCTTGAGACCGGGCTTGTTGAAGCTCTCGCTCAAGGTGTTTTACTTTGATCTCGAGCTCTTGCACGTAACTACCGTGTCTTTCATGTCAGCATCGAATATTCGTGTGTACCTCCTGTGCAGTCAAAGACCGAGAGATGGACACAATGCCCCGACTCACGTACCTATCAAGCTCGGGATTCCCGCGGGCCCGCAGGCACGAGTGCCCGGCTTTCACGCAGCTGCCGCAAGCCGGCTCCGCGTCGTCACACCGGATCTTCTGAAGGCGACACCGCACACAGGCCGTGCCCTTCCGTCGGCTGCCCTGCGGCCCGTATGAGCGCCGTGATGAGCGCCGCTGCGCAGGTGAAGACGTTGCCCTGGCGCTCTCGGCTTCTTCCGTGTCCAACGCGGCATTGTCCCGCGTGCCGTCTGCGACGTTGTCCCCGTCGGGCCACGTCGAGTCCGGCCGGGGCCTCTTGTTCATGGTCGTTGACCGATACACTCCGGGATAGACAACTCAGAAATACACGAACCAGGCCATGCTGGCACTAATACTAGATATTCACTGCGAAACGGTAATTCTCCGAGCTTCCATGTTTCGGGGCGAGAGTTTTCAAGCGATCGAGGCCTCGACTAGTGTAGCAATCGGGGTAAAGCCGAGGCTGCGCACCAGGTCTAGCCCGATCCGCTAAAGCAGTCTACTGCCACCACCTCTCCGAGTCCTGCTCCGGGGTGTTCTGGGCTGATGTCCCAGTTTACAGCTTGAAGCAAAGTCGGAAACCCCGCACTGCCACTCCGCACCCCGGGCAGCCACAAGTCGGCAATTCCGGGCTTCCTCTCACCACCCCTCAGCTTCACGCCTGCTCTCTAGTGGCATCAATCTTGATATTGATAATTCGTTGCTATAGTTTTCTCTTGGCCCTCCTATTTCTCTCACCCGATTTTCCTCGGCGTATCCCAGCAAAAGCAAAGAAATGGCAGACTCCTCCAAGACATACCGTCTCGTCACGGTCAACACGGCGCCCGAGCGGGCAAAGAGGCTCGTCGGCCGCACCATCGAGGCGCTCAAGGACAGGTATTCGATCGAGCACGTAGACAACTGCGAGAGTATGTGTATTTCCTCTGTGTAGCATAGCTCGGTCCAGATGCCATTGGATTAGACCTCATTCTGACGTGTTTTAATGCAAATAGAGATCGACGAGGTAGAAGCTAAAGTCAAGCAGCACCAGCCAGACGTCTTGGTAAGAGCTACATGCCTTCCATTGCAAAACTCAGCCTCGCGCATTCTCTTAGAAAAATATCGCCCATGGAAGTATTTTCTGCCATCACTTCGCTAACAATATTCTCTTGCTCTCTTTTCTTTCCGGACCAGTTCTGCGCATCAATGTGGACAGAGCAAGAGGCCGAGCAGATCCTCTCGACTGCGCGGTCCGTCAAGCCGGACATTAAGACGCACGTCATCCCGCACGGCCTGCAGGTGGAGAGGGGGCCGGATGCCATTGTCGAGCACCTGGTCGAGCAGATACCAAAGCTTCTTGGCTGAAAGCGGAAGATGGTAAATTTCGGGAGTGTGTTGAGCCGAGTCTTTTCACAGTATGTCTGTAGATAGGTCCCAGGAGACCGAGGTCATCGTTATGGTGCTCTGTGTGTACGTAGGTATAATGCTAGGAATTCATTCAGGTAATCCCCCCCTCGACTCTAAATGTTCTCCAACCTCGATGTACTGCAGTCCGTTTTGATAGAATAATACAGTGCCCTTGGATCTTCAACGGCATGCCGCGGATCTCCGATGACGGCGTCGGCCCTGCGGCCCAACCTGCTGCGGGGAAGACAGGTTGGAGTGCTCCAACGCCTCCAAACTGTGGAACCTTCTTGAGCCTGACAAGATCCAGAGTCACGAGAGATCATGTATCCGGCTGAAATTTATGGATGATTAGGTTCTTTCATGGAACTTGATCTCGTGCTTTGCAATTATCAAAGCTAGTTCCGAATTTGACTTTCGCTCGTTCATGACTTGCCGTCGTTAGAAACACCGACAACCAGACATCATCACCTCTACTATCGTGTATCCGCATCACCATCCAGACGGACAAAAACATCAGCAATGGCAGCAATAACAACCACAACCACAACCCCGCGGGTCCTCAGAGTCGGCCTCATCGGCTGTGGCGAGGTCTCGCAGGTCATCCACATCCCGGCACTGGGCTTCCTGCGCACGCACTTCCGCATCACGTACCTGTGCGACGTCTCGCCCTCAGCCCTGGCCCACTGCGCCGCGGCCATTCCGGGGACCACGCCGCCACAGACGACGCGGGACCCGGGCCAGCTGTGCGCGAGCCCCGAGGTCGATGTGGTACTCGTCGCCAGCTCGGACGAGTACCACGCGGAGCACGCGGTCGCGGCGCTGCGGCACGGCAAGCACGTCCTGGTCGAGAAGCCGCTGGCGCTGACGAGGCGGGACGCGCAGGCCATCGTGGACGCCGAGGCTGAGAGCCACGGGGCCAAAGTCATGGTTGGATACATGCGGCGGTACGCGGCACCGTTCGAGGACGCAGTGAGGGAGATTGGCGGGCTAGGCGAGGTTGTGTACGCCCGGGTCAGAGGTATGTTTTTATTTTCATCTTTCTTCTCTTGTTGCCCTTGGAGAGAGCCAGGAATTATAAAGCTGGAAATCAAAGCTCATCTTGACTCCTGCATACAACAGACATCATCGGCCCAAACTCGACCTTTGTCTCGCAGTCGGGCACGTTCCCTCGGCAGTTTACCGACTTTTCCGCCGACGACTCAGCCGACAAGCAGGCCCGGGCCGACGAGCAGGTACGGACCGCGCTCGAGACCGAGTGCGGCGTCGCCGTGACCCCGGACGCGGCGCGCATGTGGCGCGTGCTAGGCGGGCTCGGGTCGCACGACCTGTCCGTCATGCGCGAGGCGCTGGGCATGCCGGAGCGCGTGATCGGAGCGTCGCTGAGGTTTCCGATCTGGAAGTAAGTCCTGTTTTATCATTCCTTGCACCCGGGACTCGGTGATTCACCTCGACAAAAGACGAAGGTCTCCGTCTCTTTGATGCTTTTTCGTTGTCAACCCTCCTCGCCCACGTCGATTCTCGCTAAATCCCAGCGCCTCCCCGCTGTGCAGCGTCCTCTTCAAGTACCCGCAGGGCTTCACCGTCTCCTACGAGTCCGGTATGATCAACATCCCGCAGTTCGACGCGCACCTCGAGGTGTATGGCCGCGACAAGATCGTGCGGGTGCAGTACGACACCCCTTATGTCAAGGGCCTGCCCGTGACGCTGTACATTACCGAAAACGACAACGGCGCCCTGAGGCAGACGAGCGTCCGCAAGACGTACGAGGACCCGTACACGCTCGAGCTGCGCCGGTTCTGGGAGCTTGTCGTCGAGGGGCGGGCCGTCAAGACCACGGCGCTAGACGCGCTGCAGGACCTGGAGGTGTTTAAGATGATCATGCAGCATGAAGCTGCAACTGCTGGTGCGGCGGCGTAAGTTTCGGGGACTGGAGGTCCGTGTGTGGTGGTGCAGAGGATGGCATGGCTGGCTTTGGCGGGTGCGATAAGGACTAGAGAGGTTCATGTAAGTGTGTTACATGGCCAATGCAAGGACGACTAGATCATAGCTCGTATGAACCGAAACGACTCATCTTATGCAATGGGCTTCACGACAAAATGCATTGTCAACTCGGTTTCCATCTATGGGTTCTGATAGCGTGTTTTTGGTGACATTTTAAAGCTGCCTGCATTTCTTGTCTTTTTCTTCTCTCCGTCATCCTTCTTCCGTTCGAACAAATAAATCAACATTCCCAATCATAGCTTCAGCAATTGCAAGTCTAGTCATTTTTTCTTTCTTTCTCCGCTGTCGGGCTTGATCTGTAAATGTATCTCAATTGAAAAAGAATACGTACATAAAATGCGTGACTACATGTCTATTCGTCGTTACAACCATGTACGAAATGACAGCAAAAGACTCAATTCAGCCTTATTACGCAAAATGATGAACCCTTGTGGAAACCGGTTAATTAGCATTATCACTTGCACGACATCCTCTGTCTGCCATACGTCGTGCACAAACATTGCGCGGCCGCGTAAGCCTCAACGTTTCGACACGCGGCGGTCCGACTTGTGCATATAGGTGCTTTCGTCGTTCTACCTGCAACTCCAAACGATGATACAAATTTCACATCGAATCCCACCAGAGGGATTCTAAGAATATATCGTCGCGCGTGTGGGTGGCCATCAAGGTCTTTCTGTTCCTCGAGTCCCTAACAGCTTCACATCATTTCCATTTTGGGAACCAAGAACCCCTTCGGCCACCCATCTCAACCGAATCACACCCCCATATCGAGAAAAACCCCCCAAGGTACATGAAATAGAACAGCGCCTAGCCAGGATACATGCATCGGACATTTTAATTCTCGAGATCGTCGCCTGGGACCTCTTTTTGTTAGAGTTTAGCTTGCATCGATGGGGGAGTGTCCCGCTGCGGAGTCATTTCACTCTGTTTTGACGACATGCCTAGAAACCACCACGGCACATTGCCCTGACGTGACCACTGTGCAGAGAGGTCCAAGTGAATGTTGTAGTAGTGGTTCCGTATTCTGCCATATTGGGGAAGCGTTTCTCGTCTCCCTGGTGCTTTGTGATATAAGCTTTCCGAATTTCTAGCGCCAGAATTGTGAGTATCGGATAGACGTAGAGGTGGGAGTGCATTGCGTTGTCTGGCGCGTTTCCCATATGATGGAGAATACCTGGCCAATTTGGGTCATATAGATAGTTAAGTCTAAAGCAACGTGCGCTAGCTGTTCTAACCTCAAGACTCTAAATTGCGTCAAGTCTGCTAAGTCACTCAATGCCCTTTGCTTTCTTGTCTAACTGTTTGACTTGAATCCAAGCTCGGCCTTGTTGTTGTCTGCGCTGAGGAGGCTCGTGCGACTTCGCAAGGTCAATGCGTCTCCGAGCTAGGCGGGAAATTCTCCGTTGCGATGTCGCACCATGTCAGCTGCCGGAGTTTTTCTCGCACGTGAGGGTGTCCTGTGTTCAGCTGCCAGACGCCGTATGCTCCGTTCCAGGTATGGACTCCGTCCGACATTAATGCCCCCTACCAGCAGGCATGCGCTCAACCTGTCAATTGTCTTCGTGGCCTTTCTGATATAGGTGATTGGTTTGTAGCGTTGAGGCAGCTCGTACAAAGTACCCAAGTGATTCACTCAGCCGAGGATGGCGTCCCGATCTCCGGCGGACTGCAGATGCCTATGTCATCCGACAGACCATCGGCGCACGTGGTTCCTGCTCGCTACCAGACGCGACATGTCCTCCCCACAGAATGGCCTGTCCAAAGCTTGACTGCACCGACGATGCGACGTGACGCCTCCCTGCACCAATGCGACCGTCCTGCCAGAACGTGGTGCGGAGGCATGGCAGCCAGGGCGGCACTGCAGGCCAGATTGAGCAAGTCGCACGACTGCAGGCCTTACGGCGCAGAGAGGCGCACATGCAGCTAACTCGTGTAGGCAGGCCGCCGTAGCAATTGGGAGCAAGTGGACTGATGGCTGTGATCCACTCGCAGCGCTGGGAAGGGGGGTGAGTGGCGTCGGCGCCTCAGATAGATGCTATAACCAAGGTGGTAATGATTATCTGCTGGGTACTACGACAGCACTTACTACCGCAAAAGTGCCCATGTCTGGTGAGTGACCGCTTGCACGACCTTTCCGCCATCGCGCGGAAAGAAACCAGAGAAGCTGAAGAAGGAGGAGGAGGAGAAGGAGCGACATTTGCCATGATGGATGCGGAGTGGAGTGGACCATCCTTCGGTTTCGAGCAAAGTACTCTCTGATCCGAGGCTTGGTTGTCGTTAGCTGCTGACGGGAAGGATCCCGTCTGTGTAGTCTCTTATTACAAACACGCGCACGCAAGCGACGGTATAAGCAATGAGTGATCTACAGCAAGCTCGGGATACCACCCCATGTGCGTTGGCGTACATGCACTGCCGAGTCTGCCTCATCCTTTGCAGCTTTGGGTGTGGCTGACATGGCGGTTGCCATTGGCTCACCCACGTCATACCTACTGCCTGCCGGGATTCAGCATAAGCGTCACAGGCCAGCGAGGCTGTTGCCGAGGGCAAGCAACAATGGCAGCTAGACGATTAGTGGGGGGCTGTGGGCACGGCGAGACCCCTGAATTACCGATAGCGAGGACGGCCGAGTTTATGCCAAACACCAGCCTAGTAGAGATCCGGTCCGGCGGTTACCAACAACTCTTGCATCCAGCATTCTGCTACACGCAGTAGGTATGTTTAAAATCGGGACCATGATCCGTGGTGGACCTGCCAATCAAACCGTTGGCAGGCCTCGTGCACAACTTTGTGGACTGCCGCTTCCGGCGTCGGGTCGTTAGGCTGCGCGAGCTTATCCTTGCTTCTTGGCGACAACTCAAAGCCGGTCGCCGAGTAATGTGTTCTGCGAGCAGGGATGGCGGCATTACGCAGGTCACAGGCACAGGCCTAGATTTTCGTATGTACACTTTTTCAGATATCGTATAAGTTAGCGACCCCAAAAGTTGACCCACGATATGATTTCCCACCAGTGAGCGGTGCGTAGCAGTCTCCGAAAGCATGGTATATGTGTACCCATCTTACCTGTACTGCTGATAGCGTACGTGTCCAATGTGTCAACAGGACGCCCAGCCGGAGACAACCGTGCCTGTTTAATCTGCCGGCTGGGCAGGCATCGTCGGATTAAGATCCCATGGCTGGCAATGACAGCCGAGCAAAGTGGAGCGAGTGTTGATGGCGGCATTACTTACACTTAGTATACACAACAGTACCCTGCTCTCTGCCCTTGGGGTTGGTTTCGCTTCCTTTTAGCCTCTTTAGGAAGGCAGCACCAGCGATCAGCAGCACTTTATTTGCTTCGACGACAAGCAACCACTCCTGCGAGACACTAGCGACTAGCTGCACATCTCTCGAGGATCACTCGGTTGTTTGACCTGTCACTAAGCAAATGAGGCGCCCCACAGAGGCAGAGGACGGAGACCAAGATCCAGTGACCTTTGGCAAGTATTGGTCTCCATGCCCGAGCGTCGAAGAGTTGTGTTTCACGCCGCCCCAAAAAGAGCTGTGCTGTGCACCAGCTACTGCCTACTTGTCCTCGCCCGGAATACGCTGCGCTTCGGTACGGTCGAGCATGAATTGGAAGCCGAATGGATGCGGCCGGAGGTTTCCAGTCCCGTTTCTTTCATCCCATCAAGCATGCTTCATGCGAGACTATAGGCCTTGATCGCAGCCTGATACGGATAGAGGCCACCCTGGGCTCGGCCCAGAGACTGGGGTGCCCGGCTGAGCCCTCGTCCAGCTCCTTCCCAAAGAGGCAATGAGCGAGCTCCTACGACTCAGTAAGCCCTGTCGATCTTTCTGGACATCGGGGCCTCTCGGCCAGTGCTGCGAGGCTGTTCGGAGTAGGCTGGGCTGCATGTAGTCTTTTGCTAGAGCTCGACTGCCGACAGCGGCAGTGGCAATGGCGGTTGTTGACCCCTGTTGTTTTTGGGCGCACCAGCACGTGCTGGTCACTACAGCATACAGCATCTAGAGTCAGCGCGGTGGAACAACACTAAGTCCGCACACCAGACGCAAGCCTCCGGAATCGCATTGTCCAGTGAGTGGGCCTGCTAGGCCTGCCTGGAGACAAAGGGCAAATGCTGATCGACCGACTCTCCCCATGTTTGCCCAGATGTGCTGATGAGCCTGTATAAAGATGTTGATCTCGCCGCTGGTCTTTGGCATTTCTCGTTAGCTCTCACCAGCATCTCGCTTACCATTCCAGTCATTGTCTGATCATCTTTCCTCAGCCTCGAGCCTGCATATTCCCTGCAACGACTTTCCGTCTTTCACACACCCAACTTTCACCATGCAGATCAAGTCTCTCCTCGCCGGTGCCGTTCTGGCCCTCTCTGCCAACACCGTCTCCGCCAAGGGCTTCTCTTGCGCCGCCCCCCAGCCCAGCGCCGAGCAGCTCGATGATGCCCGTGCCTTCTTCAGCGCCCTCAAGGCCGGTGGTGCCCAGCCCCGTGCCCGGGCCGCTTTCACCGTGAACACCTACGTCCACGTCGTCGGCGCCTCTACTGCCAAGTACATTAGTGTAGGTCGTCAGAGCCCCGCATACTTTGAGCACGATTCCATATATGCCACACTTTTAGTGAGAAACAAAGCATAGACTGACTGTCTGTCCACAAAATAGCAAACCCAGGTCAACAACCAGATCAAGGTCCTCAACGAGGCCTTCGCGCCCCACCTCATCTCGTTCAAGCTCGCCGGAACCGACTTCACCACCAACTCTGGCTGGGCAAAGGACAGCAACGAGATGGCGATGAAGCAGAAGCTTCGCAAGGGCGCCTACAAGGACCTCAACCTATACTTTGTCGAGCAGCCCGCTGGGGGCGCCCTTGGCTACTGCTACTACCCCGTCGCGAACCCGACGACCCAGGAGATCCTCACCGACGGCTGCACCATCATGGCCCAGTCGGTCCCGGGCGGCACGGCGGCCCCCTACAACCTGGGAGGCACCACCACCCACGAGGTCGGCCACTGGATGAACCTCATCCACACCTTTGAGGGCGGCTGCAACGCCGGCGACTCGATCGACGATACCCCCGCCCAAGCCAGCTCCTCGTCCGGCTGCCCGGTCGGCCGCGACTCGTGCCCCAACAAGGCCGGTGTCGACCCTATCCACAACTACATGGACTACTCGGACGACTCTTGCTACGAGGAGTTCACGTCCGGCCAGGACGCCCGCATGCACAACGCGTGGGAGACTTACCGCAAGTAATCGGCTTGTTTTTTCCCCACTCACGAGAGTGACCTTTTAAGGGCTGGGGGTTGCCACTTTTTCGCAAACCCTCTGGTGCCCTCGCACAAACTTTTTCGACTTGTACATACAAGATTTCTTCTTCTTCATTCCATTTACCAAATTTGATTGACGATCTGGGGCATCCATGTCCTTGCCTCGAGAGAGCGGGACAACCCTTACGGGCTGGGAGAATCAGGAGCGGGAAGGCGTTGGTGACGGAATTGTACATACAATACAGGGCTTTGGGGTGGCCAGTTATGCAGCCGTACATGAGCGATGATGAATCAATTGAAAACAATCAACCTTGAAAAAACACCGATTACTGTGTTGTCTTAGCTCGAATTGCACTCGAGTCATTGTGCGATGCATCGTTGAGGGCTCCGGGCTCCCTGACTGCCGAATCGGGAAGTGCAGGCCAGCGGTCATTGGTGGTGGTGATGGTGCGGCCACGCAATGCTCGGCCCAAGCAAGCATCACATCACATGCAAGCCGGAAAAAGTTCAATATGGCTGGCCCTGCATGCGGGGCTCATGCACTCCGTCGCATCCAAAGGCAGAAGATCAAACATGAAATATCCGATGTCACCCATGCGGTAGCGATTGAGGTCTTTGCTTGCAAGACAGTGGGAAATTTTTCATTTCGAGTCTTAGAATATTTGTTTACGCTCACTGGCTCTAGCTCGGGTGCATGCCGGTGGCGGTGCTGGGCGGGGTCGGGCTTGCCCCGACTTTCGGCGCCGGGTGGCGCACGTACTGTAATTACGCTGATGGAGGACAAAGTAGAACTGCCGTGCATTGTGCTTCACGCATCACGATCTGCTTCCTCACGCAAACACAACACTTGCTCATCGCCAAACACCGCAAGGCTGTAGTCAAGCCGCCTCGGGATCAAAGACAGAAACACAATCGCAACCGCAAACATGACACTCGTCCACATGGGTACGCCAAAACACAGAATCTCTTCCAATGCCTCCATTTTCCCTACTGAGAAACCCGCCAACCACGTTTTGCTTTTGTCACCTCGTTCTGCGGGATCCCCAGTCTCCCCAAACACCCGCGAAAGCTCATGATTGCTAATAGACGTGCGCAACGCATAGTATTCTTCAAGTTCCGGGCCGGCACGCCGCTGAGCCAGAAGGAGACCTTTGTCCGGAGCCTCAAGACGCTCAAGACGCTGCCGAGCGTCAAGGGCGGGCGCCTGCTCGTCGGCGGGCCCTCAGTCACGACGCCCATCGAGAAGAGCCAGGGCTACGAGTACGCCCTTTTGAGCTACCACGAGGACACGGCTGCGCTGCAAGAATACCAGGTCAGCAAGGAGCATCTGGAGTGAGTTGTTCTTCCGTTTTTCTTTTACGCAATTATTGTTTTTTTTTTATACCTCGGTCTGCTTCCTAGTCGAGGTTATAGCGTGAAATGAATTATCAACTAATTGTTCTGTACCAACGCGAACAGGTGCACACAGACGCACTTCCACCCGTACAAGGAGGATCTGGTGCGCTTCGACTTCGAGGTTGACGAGGAGGACGAGCACCTGTGTGGGTTCGAGGGCATGATGAGCAAGATGCTCGGCAAGTCTTCGTAGGACTCTTTACTGATTTGTCGCCGGACTTTGAATGTAACAGAACGTTTAAATGCCGTACTATTCCGAGAATCTCCAGACATTGTGGTAGAGCATTCAACAGAACTACCCCCATGCATCGACCGTTTGTAGCGATTATTGTGAATTCTTCGTCTTTTTCTTTTTTCTTTTTCTTCTTCGCGGCACGGCACTTCAAAACTGGACCGAGCTTGTGGTGAGAATGCAGACAGGGTCCGGGATGGGCGAGCAAGGCCACCGGGCAAATGCCGATTGCAAACGCTCACCTGGGCCGGGTTCAAGTTTCCCCCCACCCCGCACGTTGCTGCCCCGCATCCCGAACTCCGGACTCGGAGCTCCACTTGTGCGGGGGACACCCCGCTGAGCTCGGGGCCGGCGTGAGCGAGTCTGTTCCTGACTGCAAATTCCCGGCAGTTCAGGTGTCGTTCAACTGCTTAAACAGCCGACTAGCTCACACGAAATCATTGCCCGACCATCAGAAAACCGCCACAAATCGTAGAGATAATCCATCATGGCGGTACAGAGCTTCACGCGTACGTCACTCTCCTCCCGCCTACCCACCAGCCTATCCGGACATATAGCAAGCAAAAAGAGGGACGTAACTGACCTTGGAGGAAAAAATCACAGGCCTGATGCGCTTCGTCCCCAAGGCCTCGCCATCCCGGATCCTCATCGGTGAGCCCGAAGACCCTTCCGTCGACGTGGGCAAGGCCCTGTTCGACAGCAACGACGTCTACGCGCGCGTCTGGTCCGGCAGCTCGGTCCTCTCCCCGGGGGACAAGACCGAGGCCAAGGAGCTCGTGGGCCGCGTGCTCTCGCCGCTCGCGCGCGACGAGGTCGGCACCATCAGGTGCATTGGGCTGAACGTGGGTTCTTCTTTTGCACTTTCCCTTTGCAAGACGGCGGAATGTCGAGCATCATCATCATTATCATCATGCAGATGATTGTGTGTGTGGCTGACGCTGTGCTGGTGATTTTGGAGGTTTGCAGTACGCCTCGCATGCGCGCGAGGTCAAGTTGGACCTGCCAAAGCTTCCCACAGTGTTTTTGTAAGTGCTGGACACAACTTTCCCACCTATGGGACTAAGAGCATGACGATCCCTCTGCGTGACGCAACGGTGTCTAACAAGGACCTCCCTCCCCCCCAGAAAACCCGCCGACGCCCTGGGCGACCCGTGGCCGGCGCCCACGCTGCTCCCCAAGATCACGCAATCCGACAACACGGGCGATTACGAGTCGGAGCTCGCCGTCGTCATCGGCAAGGCATGCAAGAACGTCACCAAGGAGGACGCCATGGACTACGTGCTCGGCTACACGGCGGCCAACGACGTCTCGAGCCGCGCCAGCCAGTTTGCGCAGTCCCAGTGGTGCTACTCCAAGGGCTTCGACGGGTCATGCCCGATCGGTGAGTCGAAATCTTGTCGCTTTTTCTCCTCTCGGGCTTTTCAAAGACCTGTTGGGACGATGGGAATGACTAGCTAACACCAAGTATCAATCAGGCCCGACTATCGTCTCGACAGCGCTGGTGCCAGACTTATCCAAGCTGCATCTGCGCGGCCTGCACAACGGCAAAGTCATGCAGGACTGCGGCATCGAGTAAGCCCCGGCCCCCCTTTCCACTAGACTGACCAAGTACAAAGTCCCTAACAGAGCGGGGGGAAAAACAGCGATCTCATATTTAAGGTCCCCGAGCTCGTCAGCTTCCTGTCCCAGGGCACCACGCTGCAGCCGGGAACCGTCATCATCACGGGCACGCCGGCGGGCGTTGGCGTGGGAAAGGACCCAAAGGTCACCCTCCGGCACGGCGACACCTTTGCCGTCGAGATCCTGCCGCACATTGGCACGCTCATCAACAAGTTTGAGAATGAGGCGTAGATTAGATGCGAGGATAACTAATCATCATTATCTGACCAAGGCGTAGTTATCGTCGAGTAGAGCGGTGAAACAAAATTTCTCTGCTCTGTGGACGAGCTCAAGCGATTCTTCCCACAGACCCTGCTGACACATGTCGAGACAGCAGAGAAGTGGCCGCAACCGTCAGGGCACTCTTCTGCGCACATCCTTCTTCACGGGGCCATGAATATTCATGAAGTATTTCCTTAGGCTCGTCAAAACGTATTGAAACACAACACCAAGCATGTGCCCAGCAATGTCGTATCAACTAGCTTAGCCCTAAATCCCAGGAGGAATCTGATACAGTCTTCGCAGATGCCCCCTAACTTCAACCAATGAGACTCAAATTGTGTGGAGCGTAAGAGACGATGCTAGGATTTGCTCGTCTATGATCTCATCTCAGAGCTCGCAAATCTGCTTGTCCCAGCTTCTGACTTTTCCTTCCGCACCGCTTGTATCATCACTTCACGTCTGGAATGCTCCAAGTTGCTCTGCTACCGTAAATTTGGGCCCTCGGATTGATAATATCTTCAGTGGCATGGCCGCGGCATAGAAGAGTGCCTTTTGCTCCCGCATGGGCTTGGCACGGAAATCCATTTCCGTAACAACGAAGCCGAACCGTCCTATTGTGGATATGAGAAACAATAAGTGCTTGTTCATAAAAGAGTTGTCCCTTTTGTATCGGTAGACGCTTGAGTAATGAAAAAGATCATACTGCACTCTGACAGGAACAGCTCAAATGAGTCAGCTCTGCGGACCACACCCGCGATGAGCACTTCTAGCTGCGGCTGGAGCTTGAGCAGCTCGTTTAGCGTGAAGGCGAGCAACACGACCGCGTCTTTGTCATAAGTCTATAGATCCGAGCGTGGTGTCAGTCAATCATGCGCTAGCCACAAAGCTTTGCGGTTGATCAAATCTGTACACGGGAAAGGTATTAAGCATCAACTTACAATATCCGCACCAAGCACAACATCAAACGATCGCTGACTGCACTCGTTGTACACCCATGACTGGTTGTCGAGTTTCTCACCCCATCGCAACACTCGCGCGGTGACGGGCAGATCACTACTTGTTTCGTCGCTTTGAGCTGCGTTTAGTTTTACATTCTCCTGCAGCGCCTCTACCACATGCTCGTCTCCATCGGTGCTAAGCACGTGCTCCACGCCAAGGTGCTTTGCACAGAGTATCGACAAGAACCCTGTCCCGGCGCCGAGTTCGAGGACCCTCTTGCCCCGAATGTGGCCCTTCTTCTGCTGCAGTGTGCCGTCACAAGCAAGAAGAAATGTTGCGAGATGCATACACCCTTCCCAGGTGCGGTAGCCAGTGACCTTTGAGCCAACGACGAGATTCCGCCGTTCAAGTAGGGTCACGGTGGGCTCTTCTCCTATCAAATCGGGGTTTCCATCAGGGTTGTTTTGGGCTGCGCCGCCTGGGAAGCATGAGAAGGTGATGTACGACTCAACTTGCGCGGGCTGTACTGTGGTGGTTGCGCTGCCTTGCTGGTGGGTCTGCCTGAGATGGCCGAGGTGTGCTGTGAGTCGTAGATCAGTGGTACAATGTACCACGCCTCCGCCCTGTACAGCCTTTGCGATGCGGCGCACTAGGACTTCGAGCACGCATAGCTGGTACTGCCAGGGAGGCAAGTACCGGCTGCGGGAGCTATCAAAGAGGTTCCGGAAGAGCCAGGCCTGAGCGTCGTCGTTGCGGAGCAGGGCAAGGGGCGGCCAGGAGAGGAAGTCGGGCTCGAAGAGCTGGCGATACTGGCGGCGGAAAAGGATGAGCTCCAGGTCGGCCATGGGAAGTGTCGTCGGCTGCCTCCGGATTGTTTTTGTGGCTGTACATTGTTGCACCGGGAGATATTGTGTTAGATGGCGATGCAGGCAGGGTCAATCCATGTCTCTGGTGGAGCAAGCCATGCTGAGGCAGAGGCAGGTGGCGGGGCGGAAGAATAAAGGATTTCACAAAGCTGCAACTCTATGCCAATAGGTGCAATAGGCACATGATGGCAGCGCAAGGGCTCTATCGTCGATCGTTTAGAGGCTCCGCCTTGTCGCTGTGAGCCTCGAGCTATATCAACAAGGGAATGTAGCGAATATTGGCTGCCTCCCAACCACGAAGCCCCGCGCAGAGTGGGGATCTAAAGTGCGGAAGTGTGACATCATGCTGACCTGCAGGGGTCTTTCTGCCGCTCCTGCCTCGTGTGCATTGCTCGGGGACCACCATCGGCCTTTCCTTCCAGCCTTGCGGGTGGGATCGCTCGCAATCCGATCAATGAGATGCGTCCATCGCGGGTATGTCAGTCAGCCAAGGCTCTAGCTTGAGGCTTGGTTTATCCATGACTGCCTTGGATCTATGGCGTAGACATCTCCAGGTCACCGTCAGCCCAAATCTGCAACATGGCAACGAGTATAAACCAGACCTGTCTCCCGGCAAACTACACTTACACAGTCGACTCGAGAAGAACAATTTCACAGATCAATAGTGCCAAGACCACACTTGACAAAGTCTTACAAGCATCCACTACCAAAACAACACATTATTACATCACCACCTCACATCGTCATGAGTAACACCACCACCACCACAAGTATCGCCGACCAGATCCGGGCCGCGGCCGCCCGCAATGCCGAGCTGCGCGGCATTCTGCACGACAATGACCACGCCCCTGCTGCCCTCGAGCAGCAGGGCAAATACCTCAGTGACATGCAGGCCGAGTTGAAGCGCGTGAACGCAGGCCTGCAGAAGCTCGAGGCGACGCGCAAAAAGGAGCTCAAGGAGCACGAGCAGTACCGCGACTCAGTCATGAAGCGTTTCGCCTACCGCGTTAGCGGCAAGAAGGAAAAGTTTGCCGCAAAGGCCGAGAAGGAGGAGAAGGAGTACTTTGATGTGAGTGCGGCCGAGCACAACTGATCTTTCCATATCCAAGCCTGAGTGAGCCATAATTCTGACCGACTTTGTGCGTCCGCTCCAGGTTCTTCAAAAGCTGCAGCAGCAGACGGACCAGAAGAACACCATAGAGGGTATGCTCGCCCAAGGTGGCCAGGTCAAGACGGACCTCGAGGGAAAGACGAAGGCGCATAAGCAGGCCCAGACGGATCTGGACAGTCTGTACCAGGGCATTTTTCAAGGCGTGACACCCGAGTTCCCCGAGGAGGACTCGCTAGAGCGGACGGCCGACTCGGCCAGCCAGAACTACCACCAGGCTACGGTGAGCGCCAAGAACAGCGAGCAGGTCTTCAACATGCTCAACGATGCGTGGACGGCGCTGCGGCAGGGTGCGGCACACATTGAGGAGGCGCTGTCGGCCAGCCGGATGGACATGTTTGGTGGCGGCAGCATGGCCGACATGATGGAGCGCAGCGCCCTCTCAAAGGCCCAGAACGCCATCCACAAGGCCGAGATGCTCAACACGCAGGCGCAGAGGCTGGAGCCGCTGGTGCCGGACCTGCCCACGGTCGGCATTGACCACGGCAATATCATGAGCGATGTCTTTTTTGACAACATCTTTACCGACATGGCGTTCCACGACAAGATCAAGGACTCGAAGATGCAGCTGCAAAAGGCCGTGGCCGCGTGCGAGCGCTCAATTGACGCGGCGCGGGAACGGTCCGAGGTATCGCAGAAAGAGATGGCGTCGCGGTGGGAGGCGTTGCTGCAGGCGCGCAATGCGCTGCAGAAGGCCCGCGAGCAGATTTTCGAGCGGGTCATTGGCGGCGGCCAACAGCAGGCCAGCTCGGCTCCGGCTTCGGGTGGGGGTAGCACGGCGGCAGCTCCCGCATTGCAAGGCAATCAGCTTGGGAGCAACAACCCGTACGCCGACAAGCCGCCAGCCTACAGCTCGTGATGACGGCATTGGATTAATACTATGCGGGGAGGCGGTTACGGGGAGTGTCTGGTTCGCGAACGACTTTGAGAGAAAGCTCATAGATACCACGGGAATACAATACATGCTTCTCACAATATGGCACGAAAGTAATGACTTGATGTCCCATTGCCGCCACCACTCTCGGCAAGATGGTCGATGCACATGTCAAGCCCGAGGTGCATAATCCGTGATTGCAAGGATGCTTCAGCATGAATCGTGCCGAGCGCAGCAAATTCCTCTTCACGGGAAAATCCCCGCAACGTTGTTGACAGCACTCCAAAACACAACCCATCCAGAACCGGCTTTGTAGGCTGACATTTCCAACACCAAAAGCTTCCTTCCACCTCTTGAGACCCCAGCATCATCCCATTGACAGCAAGCACAAAGCCAACCCCATTTCACACCATGGCCGCCCCGACGCCGTACAAGATTGCTGTGCCCGACGAGCAGCTGGCCTGGATCACAGACCGGGTGCGCACCGCCCGCATCCCGCCGGGCAAAGACCTGCCGACCGACGAGCTGTGGAAGTCGTGGGGGCTGCCCCCTTCGTACGCGCGACAGCTGCACAAGACATGGACGACGTCGTACGACTGGCGGGCTGTCGAGGCGCAGCTCAACGACGAGCTCACGCAGTTCACCCTGCCCATCGACCACAACGGCGAGGAGCTGACGATGCACTTTGTCCACAACCGCAGCCCGCACGCCGGCGCCATCCCCCTGATCTTCATGCACGGCTGGCCCGGAAGCATCCTCGAGGTCCGCCCCATCATCAAGCTCCTCACGCACCCGGCGGACCCGGCGTCACAGCAGGCGTACCACGTCGTCGCCCCCTCGCTGCCGGGCTTCGGCTTCTCGAGCTACCCCACAAAGCCCGTCAGCCCGATGGACATGGCCGAGGTGGCCTACAAGCTCATGACGGCGCTCAGCTACACAAAATTCATGGTGCAGGGCGGCGACTGGGGCTCCGTCATCTCGCGCTTCCTCGCGGCCAACCACCCGGACAACTGCCGCGCCATTCACCTCAACGCCGTCATCTCAGGTCCGCCTAGCCCGCTGAAGAGCCCGCTCGCCGTGGGCAGGCTGCTGCTCGCCATGGCCACGGGCGGCTGGGGGCTGACCGAGTTCGAGGCCAAGGGACTGGCCAGGATGAAGTGGTGGAACTCTAGCGAGGGCGGGTACCAGGCGATCCAGGGCACCAAGCCGCAGACTATCGCATACGGGCTGTCCGACTCGCCGTTTGGAATGGCCTGCTGGATGCGCGAAAAGGTCCAGTTCCTGACCGACGACGACTTTGAGTGGGAGGACGAGGCCGTCATCACTCTCGCCATGGTGGGTTTGCTTGCTGCCTATTTCATACCTACTAAAAATCCCCACCTCGGTGTCGGTTTCCGCGCGTAGAAATTGGCTGCTGGGCTTTTTTGCTGACACGAGACATCGCTCATGATTTAACAGCCGTATATCATCAACGGAACCCCCGGGCACGCCGAGATCTACAAGTGGATCCCCAAGGAGGGGGAGCAGTCCATGCTTGAGGCCTTCAAGAAGGTGATCCCCAAACAGGTCGCGTTTGGCGCCTCCATCTTCCCCAAAGGTATGCAACACCACATCGGACCCCGGCCTCTGTCCTTTAGAAATCCCGTGCCGCCCTTATCCCCATCTCTCTCTCTCTCTCTCTTGGTCCGTGTCGCACGGGAAGCTTTTTCGTACCAATGAAAGACACACCTTCTAACCTAGCCCCGCGCAAACAAACAAACAAACAGACGTCCTTTACGTCCCCGAGTGGTGGGCCCGCAGCAACGTGTCAGAGAATGTCGTGTTCTGGAAGGAGCACAAGCTAGGCGGGCACTTCCCCTCCATGGAGCGCCCGGCCACGCTCGTCGCCGACATCCGCGACTTCACGGGCCGAATCGACCCGTCGGTTATAGAGGAGCTGAGGCAGAGCGGGACCCAGAAGCAGTTATTGTGAAAAGAGGTTGTTTGATGGGAGAGGATAGGCGATAAAGCAAGTAGGCAAAATCATTTTAGTGGCCGGTTTTCGTAAAGGATCATATGCATATGCCCTCGCCAGTGCGGCGGTATGACTCCCTGAAATTGGGTGCTTTCATGGCCAGAACGGCGATGTAGCGGGCCAACGACCCGGCTGAGACAAAGTGAAACGGCAACAAGCAATCGACCGCGGGCTCTGGGGTGGTAGTCTTACATGCGAGTTCCGCGAAAAGCTTGTGATCTTCGACTCTGCTCCACCGAGATAGCGTCAGTAAATGTTCTTTGCCGTTGGCTGACGAGACCCGACCTGGGATATAGATATGTTGTAATCCAGACATGGACATTAACCGGTGACCTTGCCCCCACATCATCCCGAGCTGCATCGGAGCTCCACTTCACCCCCGGAGTGCCGGAGGGGCCGGCGGGACGGTATGGAGTAGCCCGGACTGAACATGTGTGTGCCATTATATGTGCCCTGTGTCAGAGGGTGTATATCCAGCCCTTGTTACTAACACGACCTTTGCAGCACCACCAATAGCTAGCAAGGGCTCTTGTTGTTTGTTCTTGCAACGTAAGAATTCAATGGCCTTTGCGGCTAGCGCACAAGGCCTAATCACATTAATGAGAAGTGTAATCTCCTGTAACACGAACAAAGCGAGGATGCTCATCTTGTATCGGAACTGGCAAAGAACCCATGGAAGAGTTTATCCCGCGAGAGGGAAAAACAACAAAAAGAGGCTATATGATGGCGCTGCGGATAAGAGACCACCATATCAAATGGATTTCAATAAAATGAGAAGCGCAACAACCTAACGACCCTGCTCCAAGCCTATGTGGTTGCGGAATGGAAAGGCAATAACCACGGCAGCCGCGGAACCTTCTGCATTCTCGGCCTCGTGCGCAGCATTACACCACTCAGCCACATTTCCATCTCCACGCCTGCCTTGTCCTACAGCACCTGATCAGAGCCGCAGCTCGCTCTGCACCTCGGCAAACTGCGCCATGATGGTCCGGGCCCGATCCTTGCTCCTCGGCTCGAACCTGCACGGGAACGGCTTGGTCTCGAGGATGACGTGCGCGTTGGTGGCCTCGGTGTCGAATTCGAGCACCGCACCTGTCAGCGGGCACGTCTTGGGCAGCAGGCGGAACCCCCAGAGCACGGCGGCGCCCGTGACGAGCATCTCGTCGTCCACAATGTGCTGGCCCAGGCACGTCCGGCGGCCCCAGCCAAAGGTGTGCATCCCCACGCCCTCGTGGAAGTTGGGGTATCGCGAGAGAGGGGACATGTAGGTCGGCCAGGAGGGCTCGAGGTACCGCTCCGGATGGTAGTTTTCAGGGTCGGGGTACTGCTTCGGGTCGCGGTTGATGTTCCTGTTTGTTAGAGGGAGATGGCTGGTGTCAGTTGAAGCTGTGGAAACACATTGGGCGGGAGATGGTATTGAGGTTCTTACCACTCGCAGGCGAGGATGATGGTTCCCTTCTTGATGACCTCGCCTCGCCACACGTCATCTTCTTCACACAGATGCGGAACACCTGTCGGAAAAACAGTTAGTAATCATGCCTCCAGTTCTTCTTACCCAGAACGAATCATCACTGGAGGGCATTCATCCAAGGGGTCCAACTTACCGAGAGGAACCCCTGACCGCCACCGCAGCGCCTCCTTGAGGCACGCGCGGACAGTCGGAAGCAGCGGGGAGTCGGCCGTGGTCGGCATGCGGTCGCCGCACACGCGGTCGATCTCCTCCTGCGCCCGGCGCTGCCACTCCGGGTTGAGCTGCATGGCCATGAGGAAGAACTGCATCGGCCCGCAGATGGTGATGACGCCGACCAGGTTCTGGAAGCCCAGCATGCAGCTGCCAAACACCTCGTCCGCATCCTCCTCGTGCAGGTCAGAATTTGCCTGCTGCTCCTGCTCCTGCTGCTGGCGCTTCTGCAACCCGGAAAAGTACCGGTGCGCCCACGTCGTCTCGGGCAGGTCCCCCTCCAGGAACCTCTTCTTCGCGACCCTGTAGCAGCGCAGCCACCACGCGCGCTGCTCGTCCTCGCGCTCCCGCTCGTACTGCTTCCAGGGATTCAGGCGGTGCGGGATGCGCCAGAGGAACTCGAGGCTGTTGACCAAGGGGCCCGAGATGGACATTTGCTCGAGCGTCAAGTCGGCGCTGCGCCCGCTGTAGGCGCCCTGGGTCGCGTCGTCCCACGCCAGTCGGCCCATGATCCGGCCAGAGTGCTCGCGCACGTGCGAGTGGAAGCCCGCCGGGTCGAGCAGGAGCATGGCAAGGAGGCGCCTCGTCTCGCTCTCGATGGCGCCGAAAAAGTGCGACCGGTGGAAGTCGGCCATGGCGGCGTGAACCCACTTGCGCTGCCGCATCCACGTGTCTGCAAAAAAGTTGTCAGGGCGAATCAGTAACTATACGCTCAGGGTGGAGCTAGAATGGTGAGGTTTCACGGAGGCGTACCATTGCGGTCCATGAGAGCGAGATAGCCGGGACCTGACTTGTGGTCGAACAGCGCCCGGATCTGAGCCCGGCCAGAATATATGTGACCGCGCTTGACCAGAAGCTCCTCGGCGATTTTCTCCTCCGAGATGATGATAAACTGCTGGCCCATCATGCTGGTCCGGTAGACTGGCCCGTACTGGTCGGCCCACGCCTTGAGGTTCTTCCAGAAGGCGTGCCGATTCAGGTCGTGGACGCGGCCGACGATGGGGAACTGCGTCGGGCCCGGGATCGTCTTCTTGCTCGGGGATGTCCCCGTGTTGTTACTCCTCCTCGCCCTCCAGGACATAATCTGCCCTATTGCGGACAGGAGCAGGCTCGGCAGGGCCAGGTAAAGGATGATCATGCGTATACCCTCCATCTCGGCCAATTTTGACGGGGATGCCGGCTCGAGAACTGTACTGATCAGGCTATGTTGTCTTGGTTCGCAGCTGACGGAGAAAGATGAGAACGAGAGTAAGAGCCAGAAGAGGCGCGTGTTTCGGCAACGTCGGGATTATAAGACAGAGGAGGGTTCGTCTTGCCTAAAGTGCCGCCGTGGCCTGGACAGCGGCATCCTGCGATGCCCAGACTAGCCAACGCCGACAGGGGCAAAGCCGGCATGGAAGCAAGGCTGCCAGCACGCTGACCTGCTTTGGCCTTATTGATCTCGGACGCCGAAAAGCGGCAGCCGCCTCTGTGCAACACGCCACGAGTCAGACCTGAAACAGGCTCGCATACCTTCCTTGTAGACGAGATGTGCCGAGTAAACGTCCCCGTATGTGACGGGAACCAGAGCATCTGCCTATCCAACCTGCCCAGTTACTAATTTCCGGCACCGCCTATCAAAATTTGCGTGTGCCTCTACCGTCCTGCATAAAGACTAGCCCAGCAAATATTGACCACATGGCAACTTCGAAAAGTCAAAAGACAGCAGTCCCAAGACTAAAGTGACACGTCCTGCTGAGTGGATCACCAGCCACGAATCGGTCGGGCGCCATGGGTTGTGGTGTAAGCCGACGTGCCCGGGCGTTGCACCGGCGAAGGGGGGGGCGGTGGCTTACCGGTGGTCCGTGGGGAAGTCCGGGCGCCGCGCGGGGCCTGCACGGGATCACACCATTTTGGGGGCCGGCGAGGGTGGGACAAAAAGCCGCGCCCGACGTGCTGCACCGAAGTCCTGCAGTCAGCCGCAATGGCGTTTTTTTTCTTCGGGATAGGCACCATCCAAGGCTCGTGGTAATGGTTGGTCTAGAGCGAGTTGACGGTCCTGCGGTACATGTAAACCGGTGTCGCCCCAATGAGCTGATCATTCGGCTGAGAAAGCCCATGCAAACAATTGAGATTTGTGGGCTAGTGTTAGTGCTTTATTAGTGCTATTTGTCTGTTAGATGGTGTTGCGATATGCGTGTGTGGCGGCTCATTCTTGTAATATGATTATCATCTCCTGGAAGCTGAAAATAACCTTTAAATTATCACTCTATTCACATGGCAATCCATAATTCACAAGGCTTCGTTCAGTTCAGCAATGCCGCATCGCGACTTGTGTGATAAAAATAACTCATATCACAGCCGCCATTGTTTGTTCTTACCATTCAGCGCCCAAGGGTGCTGTTGGTAGATGGCCCGGAACCTCCAAGCAGGCCATCGACCTTGATGAAGACGGCCTTGTGCTCGAGCCAGTCGTCCATGGAGTGCAGGAAGCTCTCGCGCCCGACGCCACTTGTCTTGTAGCCGCCAAAGGGCATGTCCCAGGCTCCCGTCGGCGACGTGCAGTTGACGCCGACCATGCCGGACTCGAGACCCTTGGCCACGCGGAGCGCCCGGTCAATGTCCTTGGTGTACACGGCGGCGTAGAGGCCGAACTCGGTGTCGTTGGCGATGCGCAGGGCCTCGGCTTCGGTCTCGAACGTGTTGATGCACGCCACGGGGCCGAAAACTTCCTCCTTCATAATCGCGCTGTCCTCGGGCTGCTGGAGGAACACGACGGGCCCCACGAAGAGGTCGAGAGACTGGGCGCCTTCGCCGGAAGACGAAGGCACGGTGGCGCCCGGGTCGACGAACTTGCCAGTCTTCTTGCCCTCCTCGATAAACCGTAGTACCGTCTCGTACTGGGCCTTGTCGGCCTGCGGACCGCTCGTAGTCTCGCTGAGCAAAGGATCCCCCAGCTTTCGCGCGGCCGCCTGGGCATTGAAAGCGGTGACAAACTTTTCCGAAATGTTCTTGTGCACGTAGATGCGCGAGTTGGCCATACATGTCTGGCCCGAGTGGAACATGATGCTGTTCTGGGTGTCCTTGGCAGCCTTTTCTATGTCGGCGTCTTCGAAAATGATGGCGGGCGACTTGCCGCCAAGCTCAAAAATGAGGTGTTTCAGGTTCGAGTCGGCAGCAGCCTTCTGGATGACGCGGCCTGTCCGGGCAGAGCCTGTGAAAGACAGGGCGCGGATTTGCATGTGGCTGCTGATGGCGTTGCCCGATACTAGGCCGTGGCCGTGGACGACGTTGATGACTCCTGGGGGAAATCCAGCCTGCGAGATGAGCTTGCTGAGCAAGTGCGAAGAGAGAGGGGCCTTCTCGCTTGTCTTGACGATCATCGTGTTGCCCGCCGCAATGGCCGGGGCCACTTTCTTGCTGAAGAAGACCAGAGGTGCATTCCAAGGTATGATTGCGGCGCAAACTCCGTACGGCTGGCGTAGGGAGACGTTGATGAAACCGGGCGTGTTGAGACTGGAGGTTCCAACGGGGTAGGCAGCTTCTGCAAAGTACTTGAAGTGGGTGGCGGCGTAATAGCCGTCAAAGTAGATGCTGACCGGCCGGCCGATGGCGAGTGCTTCGGTTTTGGCAAACTCCTTGTCATGCTCCATGATGAGCTGGGCGAGCTTGGTCATGGGCTTGCCCCGTTCAGACGGAGACAGGTCTGACCAGGCGGGCAGGGCAGCCTGCGCCGCAACTACGGCTTTGTTGACATCTTCCTCGGTGGCCTCGGAGACTGTGAAGAGTTGTCATAAGCGTGCTGGATGTAGACGAGAAAAGGGGTCTCATTGTACGGTAGCGATGGGTTTCACTCACTCTTGCCTACAAGATCGCCCGTGTATGGCGAGAAGAGGTCGAATGTCTTGTTGTCACTCGACGGCACAAACTGAGAATATTGCGAGTCGATTAGAGATGTCCGGTAAAAACAACGAACCTGCGTGATCGATTATGCTCACCTCGCCGTTAATATAGTGCTGGACCTCCGCCGTAGACATTGCAGGCAATTGGCGCTTGTGGGGTGTCGCGGAACGATAGTCTTGCTTTTCCTGGAAAATGTCAAAATTGACTTCAAGAGCGGACAGAGACAACGAAACCACGATAAGTCAGATGCGGGGCAAGCAAACAGCCCGGCACTTCCGTGAGGGGAAACTCGAGATCGAGATGACTAATGAGAATCGGAGCAAGTCTCGGGGCGGGTAACAGTGCAAAGACATGGGTAGAAGCGCATCGGCATCATAGCTGCGAGCGGGTGTGTGCTGCCGACAGATGCAGCATTGCCTATCAACAACCTCCCACACGGTGCTTGTATTAGATATGTCGACATCATCGACGTGGCTGGCAACGTCTCGGCGAATGTCAGCCGATCATTATGACACGCCAAAGTTGCAATCACTGCGAGGACGGCTTATAATATCCGATGGGATACACAAAGGCGTCGGTCGGACTGGTAGGTACAATGCCGACCAAGCTTTCAAGTCATTGGACTAGATTATGCAGGCCGTGTCAGCCCGTGGTCACTTACCAGCTGCTCGGCAGCCAGCTCCCCAATAATATACGCCGTCGTCTGCGTGTGGTTGCTGTTGATGCGCGGCACGACGCTCATGTCGGCTACGCGGAGGTTTCCCACTCCGAAAACCCGGAACGCTGGGTCAACGCAGGCATCTTCCCAGCCGGCTCCGTCGGATCCCATCCTGCAAGTCCCCGCCATGTGCCACGAGCTCCCGATGCGGCCCTTGACGGCATCCCACAGCGACTCGTCCGTCATGTCGTCGGGCGAGGTCGAGTAGGTCGAGCCTGCCGGCCACCCACCCACCGTCCGGGTTACGGTCCGGGCCTGCCACGCCGGGGCCTGCTGGTACCGGAGCATCTCGCGCAGCGACTCGATGGCGTTGCGTTTGTCGTAGGGGTGCGTGAGGAACTTGGGGTCGATGAGCGGTGGCTGGCGAGCGTCGGCGGACTGTAGCGTGACGGTGCCCCTGGACTGCGGGTTCATGATGAGCGCCATGGACGAGAGGACCTCTTCGTCTTCGCCCATTGCTTCACCATCGAAGAAAGGCGCAAGCTGTCATGTTGCAACTGTCAGCAAGAAACCTGTCTCAAAGTCTGGCAAGCTGTCTTGGGTATATTGATGATTGGAAGCAATGAAACAAGCGACCACACGCACCGCCGCGATTTCCCAGTTGGGCACATGAGGTCTCTTCAGAAAGTCCTGCGTCTCTGGGTCAAGCTGACGAAACTCGGCCGATGTGTGAACAGCAGGTAGCTTGAACCAGCCCATCGGCGACGGGAACTTCTTGGGCCTCCGCTCCTTCCCCTCCTGGCCTGGCTTCTTCTTGATGACGATGCCCGCCGAGGAGAAGCAGTGGTCCTGCAGGTTCCGCCCGACGTGCGGGAGCTCGCAGACCAGCTCGATGCCATGCCTCTCAACCTCGTCCCTGGGGCCGATGCCCGACAGCAGCAGGAGCTGCGGCGTATTGATCGCGCCGCCGCAGAGGACAATCTCTTTGCTCGCGCGCCACACCTTTCCCGAGCCCGCCACCCGAACTCCAACCGCCGTGCCGTCCTCGACGATGATCTTGTCGACAAGCTCGCCCGTGACAATGGTCAGGTTTGCCGGCGGCGGCTTGTCTAGGCCGTACGCGCTAGCCGACGTGATCCTGCGGCCGCCGTGCACGCACAACGGGCCGATGCCCATCCCGATCGGGTCCCCGCTGTTGACGTCCGGGTTGACGCGGCCGAACCCGGGCGTCTGCTCGGCGCCAGCAAAGACGTCGTCGCATATGTCGAACCAGTCGTCCTGGTACGAAACGTCGACCACGCCAGTCGTGCCATGGTCTTTTGGGAGTGTCCAAGTCAGTCACAAACTTTGGTTCTAGGGACCAAATCATAACAAGAAAAGAAACGACAACGGCAACACAACACCACATACCTTCGCTCCTAGGCCGGAACCACTTCCCGTAACCAGTCGGCACGTCGTCGTGAAACCGCTCGACCTTGTCCCTCAGCACCCTCTTGACATTGCCCCAGCCAAACTTGTCATTGCCCACCAGCCGCGCCCACTCATCGTAGTCGTCGTCCGGCCCAACGACCCACCCGCAGAAGTTGATGGCCGTGCTCCCGCCCAGCCCCTTGCCGCGGGAGTAGTCTATCGGCGGATGCTCCCCGCCGCCGCCGCCGCCGCCGCCAGGATGCTGCGGGACCGTCTTGTATGACCAGTTGAGCGGGCTGTCGGGCCGAAAGGCCACGGCGAAGCGCTCGGCGCCAGAGAGGTGTGTAAGCCCGTCGTTGGCTCCGCCGGCCTCGACGAGCAGGACAGTCGGCCTGGACGGGGTCGCGGCGAGGCGGGCGGATATCGCGGATCCTGCTGGGCCGGCTAGAGGCCGGGAGGGGCGTGAGAAGTGTTGGGTTAGTAGGACGAGGCTTTGCATTTGTCATTCATCTTTCACGAGATGGAGTTTGCACGGGCACACAAGATTTGGTGTATTTGGTGGTGGAAATGGTGCCTTTCTAGCGCGATTTGATACATGGGTAAATGGAAGAGGACATACCGCCAACGACGATAAAGTCATAGCTGCTGTCCGACATGGCTGATGCTAGGTGCCTGCCTGGTATCTCGACTGCGGTGGAGGTCGTTTTTCTCTCACCGAGTGGGACTAGGTTTATATTGTCACCGCACTTAATCGGCGTTGCATCTCTTCGGGTGCAGCAATCCGAAGCCCCGCCGATCTGGCGCGGGGAATCACGCTGGGCATTTTCCCCGCAGCGGGACCGCGATGCAACGGTGCGGGGAGGCAGCGTCAGGGTGCCCGCCGTGCGGGGTAGGCCGCTGTCTCTTCCCCCTCTCTCCTCCCACACCCGCTCGTGGTCCTCCCTGCTCAGCGCAGAAAACCCACCCACCCGCTCCGCCAGGCTGCCCACATCGCCGTCGAAACCAGCCGCCTCTGCAAAGTCCATCAGAAACGCCCACCGCGCCTTGCGCACCCACCCTTTAGCAACGAAATCATCCGCCGTGGCCGGGAAGAAGTCGACGATTCCCATCAGCGGCTGGTCGTGCGCCGCCACGACCAGTATGTTGTCGTACGCGTCCGCCTCCTGCACCTTGCCGATCGACTCGAGCATCTCGGCTATGTCGTGGTGCGGCACCGCGCCGTGCGCCGCATCGCCTTGGGGGCGGTAGATCGGCGCCCGCCTGTTCTTCTTATTCTTGCTGTCCTTGGTCCGTGTCTCGTTCCCGTGTCCCGGAGTACAGTCCGGTGGCGGCAAGTCGTCCCTGAGCAGAGCCTCAAATATCTCTCCTGGGCAGGACGTTCGCGAGAGCGGGTCAAAAGGGTGCGGCGAGATGGCGTCAGGCAGCGGGTGCCACGCGTGCGGCCGCAACTCGCCGCCGTGATGCACCGCGTCGCCGCCCATCAGGATGAAGCTGTCCTCCATGTCCGGGTTGCTGCTGCTGCTACTGCTGCTGTCGCTGTCGCCGCTGTCCTTTCCCGGCGCTCCGATCTTGACCCGCGCTAGCCCACAGATGTGCCCGACCGCGTGGCCGGGGCTGTCGAGGAGGTAGAACGACCCGTCGCCAAAGTAGTCAATGGCGTCGAACCGGCCTATCCTGACATGTCGCTGCCCTGCGCTCAGAGTCGCTGATGACGAGGGCGAGAAGTCCAGCTCACGTACCTCGCGCCCGGCATAGTCGGCCTCGTTGAATGCGGCCCGCGGGTTCGCCGGCCAACCGGGGAATACGTGCTCTCGGCACCCGGGCCCGACGATGAGGGCCGTCGAGGCTTCAAAAGTCGACGGGTCGCCCGTGTGGTCAAAGTGCCAGTGCGACCACACGACGGCCTCGATCCGGGCCGTGTCGACGCCCTCCGCGTCGAGGATCTCGCGGACGTCGGTCGGCACGACGGGCGTGTACCCGCTCGCCCGCAGCCGCGCGGCCAGCGGGGGCGGCCAGTTCCACCAGTCCTTGCGCAGGCCCAGATCGAACACGAGGGACCGGCCGAGCGCCCGGTGCTGCACCAGGAACGCAAAGGTCGGCGCCGCGAGCCAGTCGTGCCCGGGGATCTCGGGCTCGAGGAAGCGCCGCGTCCGGACGCCGCGCAGGTACCCGCTAGTGTTGATGATCGAGACGCTCACGGTCGACGACGACGGCGGGATGCCGAGACTCGGCAACGGCGGGGGTGCCATTTTCTATTTCCCCTTTAGCAAATGAATCAGTGATGGCTTGCGGCTTGCAGCTTGCGGTTAAACGACAGTATGTGAACGCTTTGTCTTTTTCAGCAAAAACAAGATATGTCTGATTGATCGAGCAGCACACCGCACATGGGAATGCAATGGTCGATATTCTTGGAGGTTTGACTAGAGACCGTCTCTATAACACAATCAAATACTACTAGGTCAAAACCACAGGACACCCTGCGTAGAATATATAATCCCCGATCATAGGAGAGCCTGGAAGGGCTGACCTCCGCTAGTGTCGTCACACGCAGACTTGGGTCTCTGAAAGACAGCACCAAAAATGCCTGGCAAGTCCTGCTGGCCACTGCGAAGGCGCCTTGGTAGAAGGACCAGGGTGAAAGATATCGCTTGTTCTGCCTCCGAGGCCCACGCCCTCGCAACTTGCGTCAGACTCCTTGCTGCATTGGGGGGATCCCATCTAGCATAGGGACGAGGGACCCGACAGGTCGGATCAGGGGTCGCCGATGACGTTGCAGAGATGCACTGTGACGTGCATTATCTATCATTGAGTTCCTCGAATTAATCCTGCCACCTTGCTACTGTCCTTCTCATGACATCCGGTGCACTAGGTACTGAGCATCACAATAATTTGCTGAAGAAGCGCATCGACTTTTTTCTCGTTGTCAGACCCTTCCGGTCGCTATGCAGACCTCATCGCTTCCGGGAGTGTTTAACAAATTCTTGCCTAACAGTCTGGCCATGTCCCCCATTACGTGTAGCTCTAGAGCCGGGTTCGAAAGAGAGTTATGAAAACTGCCCTCTTCGTCGGCTGCTTGTGCGCTGCCGATTCTTCGGCCCAGTCGTTCCGACCTCATCTTGTGGACACCAGACCGGGGACCTTACGGAACCTCCGGCGGATCCACCCACTCATTGGACAAGTCAGCACTGCTTCCTCTTGACATTCCTAAAACCTGGCGAGCCTGGTATCAGCGGCAGTTGAACAGCTAGTGTATACGAATTAATTTGCAAATTCATAGGACTACTCTCGATTTGACGAACTGAAATGCATCCGCCGCTAGACCACCACGCACAAAGTAGGGGCCATCATAGCCAAGCCCCGTAGGCCTCATAATCACAGCTGGGCTTATGATTCTTTTTTAAGCCAGGATATTCTACTATAGACCAATTATTCGACACAGGGGGCATGAGTCTTATCGTCCCTAGGCGCTTCCAGACGCTTCTAATAAGAATGAAATAATGGTGCAAACGATGTCTAATGTCGCAATGCACTCTCGGGTAAATTGAACGCCTTCCTCTAACAAAAAACAGAAACTTTGGAGGCGTGCTACTTGCGTTCGCCTTCGGCTGGTATCCAAGATATGATGTGCAAAGTCGGAATTGCACAATCGAAATGAAGTACAGAAACGCTGGTGCATTTTCTTTGAGCTGACAAACGCTAAATATCACATCGATGGAGCGAATTTATGCTCAGGCCTAGTGGCCTCGTCTAGCAACATGGGCTGCTTGGATCATTCGCCGGGCGTTCAATGGAATGCGCCCGTCATCGTATCGTGCCCATTGCCGAGATTGGGGGGAACACTACCCCAGTGATATGCCATCTCATCTGGCTGCTCGAGGTTGTGACCCATCAGCGCACTTGCAGTGGGATCTAGTCCCAGATCGAAAGGAGGCGTGGCTGCCGCAGCATTGCCCGTCATCGTATTAATCATGAAGGATAGATCAGCGTTCATACCAGACCCCCACTGCGTGGTAGCCATTTGGGGGAACTCGGTCTGTATCTGGGTGTCCAGGGAAACCGGGTTCCGCGGTTCGTGTTTTCCTTGCGCTATCAATGTCAGTATCGTCGTCTTTATGCGTTCAAAGACATCTCTGTATTTCCGGGCAGACGGGTAGCGTTCGGTGACAATGTAAAGGAGGAGCTGACAGTCTGTCAGCGGTGCATCGACACTAAGATAGTTGACTGGCGCCAGCCAGGCACAGTATATCATCGTGAGACCTGAGAGACTATTAGCAATCACTCGTACCATAGCGGAGGGGGTGCCCATGGCAAAAGCATACCTGCCATGAAAACAGACTGTATAGATAGTGCAGAAAAGCCCACTGGGAAGACATGGTGCAATCGTCGATAATCTGATATAATGCCGGCACATGCATCAGAGCACAGTTTGAGGTACAGCATGTTGACGGGATTCTCAGCTAGCTGGGGGTACAGCAAGAAGCGTACACAACGATAGTAGTGTATCGTATAGAACTCGAGGCCCTCAAATGCACTATCATGGGTGTGTACATAATTATGAGCCTCGAAAGGTATTGTGTCCTTCCAGTGGCTGAGACGGTCGAGAAAGTCATTGAGTGTCGCATCAGGCACTTTGCCGGTGAAGTCTACTCTGTAGATGATGTGCTGTATCTCAGATTCGATGCGCTTGAGTCTGGTGCGGTGGATAAACGAGGTCATAGAGTTCGGTGGGCTCGCGGGAACGGTGGATACACTTAGTGCGGCGTTGCGAACAAAAGCGTCGTCGGCTGTGTTCTCTGGTATGTCCAAGGGGAGCTCCGCGTCGATATCGTGGTCGGAAATACTGGGGGGTCGCCCGATCGCTATCGATATGTCTCTGTCCAAGAAATACGTCGTCCAAAAGCGCCTCTTGTTCATCTCATTGCCCATACTGGGCAGCTGTTTCCGAGGTTTGCGGTGCAGGCCTAGCTCGATGCAGACTCGCATAGCAGCGCCCACGTAAGTCCACGCCCCTGGATCTCTGGGAGCTCTGGTACAGTAGAGCGCCATGAGTAAGAGATAGTCTACCGTACGGGAGTCGCGTAGTTGCAGCATGGCGTCCATTTCGTCGAAAGCCAGATCGTAGTGCTGATCGCTGAAGAAGTGGCCCATCTCTCCAGCTGATTCTAGCCAGCGACCGCTGACGGCATAAATGAGATGCAGAATTGTCTTGTCGTAGTCATCGGTCAGGTTGTCACGAATCTGATGCAGCTCCATAACCCTGGCTGAATGTACGCACGGATATCGAGTTGCGATGTGCCTAGCAAAAAGTTAGCAAGTGTGGGCTCGATCACCGAGGGCGACTGCTCCGCCACGCAAAACTATAGACCCGACTGACCTGAACCAACCTTGTATTAGCCTTGTTGCGACAGCCTCTGTCAAAAAGGGCACACCAATCATCTCGCCGTGCTGGTTCGAATAGACAGACTTGGGCGCCGGATCGTCGCCCCCGTGAGAGATATGCTCGTCATGTAATACTGTGAAAGGCGGGCGCTGGCTGTTGACAACAGAACTCAGCACACGTCCGATGGTGATGTGCGAGCTGGCGCCAACGTAATGGCCGGATGCCTGGAGTGACAAATCTCGCACAGCACGTAGTATGTCGTCGCCGTCGTCTTCATCCCCGAGCTGGAGGTTCTGCTCCGATTGTGACGGGGCCACGGAATGCTGCGGCGGAGATGCGGACGACCCAGCGGCTGCTTGGCTGAGTCTCCTGAGATGGTCCGTCCCCATGTTCATGTGGCCAACGGAAGCAAGATACGATTCAAGCTCTGCTATCCGCTGTTCGAGGGCTTTGATGTACAGCTTTTTCTCGCCCGCTGCAGGCACCAACGGCACGATATAGACTGGAGGATGTGAGTGGTCTGACTACTTGAACACGGACAAAGAATGACATACCGCACTTGAGCGACAGACGAGCGCACGAAGCGCACGCCGGCCGTTGCCCATCACACTTTTGTTTCCGTGTTTTACACCTCTGGCATCTAGAGCCGGACAGCTAGTTAGTCGTCGAGATCCAATGGCTATAGTAGAAGAGACTCACGCCAGGGCAACGCGGTCACGTTTGCTCTTCCGGTGGACTACTAGATGATCCGGAGTCGGGTGGTGCGGGGAGGTACCGGCCCCGATCCCGGCCGCGTCCGGTGACGATGGTTCCGCGTCGAAGCCCGCCATTGAATATTTAGACGCTCTGCCGGCGCAAGATCAGATATGTGATTGCAGCCACCGGCTGGTCCTGGAGTCCCTCAGGCAGGTAGTAATTGGTGGGATGGGTGGACAAGGGTCTCGCCGTTCTTGCACGGACCAGATCAGGGCCGTCGCTGGCTGGAGGAGGCGCGCGGCCTCAAAAGTCGCTGGGGTAAGAGCAAGCACACCTGGGCAGTCAGGGGCGACCCGGAATGTGGGGAGGGGAGCTCGAGGACAAGCAGGCAGGGCGGCAGGTGTGTCACTGGCGCTGCTGATGGATGACCATGGCCAAAAGGCAAGGGCGGAGGCCGGCTGAGGAGAGCGACTGCCGAACAGCGTCGGCTGACGAAGCATCCAACGGGACGCCGGGCTGCACAGGTACGAGAGAAGTGTCCAAAACCGGAGGAGAGGGTGCTCAGGGCTGAGTGCGGGTGGGGAGGGAAGTGCCGGAAGTGACGGGCAAGGAGTGTGTCGACGACGGCGAGGTGAGGGGCACGCGCGCTGGCAGGTTTGGGTTTGGGCAACGAAATCGGAGTCGAAGCCGCAGTCGAGCGCAGAGGTTGGATGAAGCTTCGAAGAATTCCTCAAGGTAGCGTGAGGCTGGGCAGGCTGTCTTGGAGCCAGAGTGGCCAGGGCGCTCGACCGTCGACTGTGCCGCGCTCAAATGGTCTTGGTGCTCGAGTGGTGTCCGGGCTGGAAGCTTCAGAGGCCCAAGGTGACCTGGCGCCTGCCGTCTCATGCGCCTGCCCGCGCGCGGGTAATTCTTGGACTCTCGCCCGGAGTGGATTAGTCCAGGCTGCTGGGATGGATCAGGGCCAGGCGGGCAGACCCAGATCCAAAGGTTGATTGCAGCAATGCAGGGGGCAACTGCGAGGTTATTTCCACAGATGTTCGCTTTGGCTGGCAGACTCGACCCTCAAGACTGCACATGGATCCGTCGAAGCCCTCGACCGCGGCTACCGCGCCTAGAGGTGCCTTTCGCTGGCCTCGTTCGGGCCATCACCAAATGGGCAGCTCAATATCGCTGACCATGAGCCCGAAGATGGCACCTTCCCGCATGTGGCCACTCCACCTTCTGCCGTCTCCCGCGATCGTCCACGGTGTTGCTCATGGCGTCCCCGCTTCTCTCGCTGCTGTCGAGACCCACGGGGGACAGACACTATTACAGATCAGCGGCCAGCGATCAACGGGGACTACTGCCCCTGTCCACATTCCAAGTCTGCTTTTCGCATTTGTGAATTCATACGTTATGTAGGGGACCTTGCGTTCTTGGATAATTACACCAGACAACCGGACTGCCTGACTGTCTCGCACTTGTAAACACCGGCGGCTATGTCACCAGTCTTCAGGCTGTGGAAGCGGGCACTCTCCTGGATTGACAAATTGAGGGCACCTCCCAAAAACCCATGTGATCCTTGTCGAGCGACACGTCAATGGCAGAATACTTGGGCTCAAGATCCGGGTGCTTGAGCTTGGCGATGGCCGGCTGGCCGTCTACCCCACCGAGGATTCTCCAATGCACACGATTAAGTATCCATGCGCTTGCATACTGCTTCATACACTTAGGCAGTAATTCCTGAGCGAGGCCAGGTCCGGAGGGGCATATTCGGGGACTCTTTCGGTACCTGCGGAGGAGGGGTCGGGAAGCTTGCCGCTGCACACACGGATGCACCGGGCTTCCAACCAGATTTTCTAGAATTGGCAACTTGTTCCGCGACGATGGTTCATGCCCGCTTCTGGCCACCCACGACATCGTATTCGGCGTCTCCAAACCGCTGTCGGGCTGGATGTTGTCTCCACGAGTGCAAAGCAAACACCCTCATTTCTCGAGGCAGAGCAAGTAAAGGCGCTGGCATCGTAATGCTTCGACCACACTAACAATAATACCATGGGCGAAGTCGGCATATGATGTCGACATCGCAGGGGGTCATCATCTTGGCTCGGGAAGGCACTTCCAGGGTTTCTTTTTTGGTACTGGGTAGATCAATGAGGGAAGCTGCGATCTAATGCTGCTTCCGAGGCTGTTGGTGCCTTAGGCAGGCACGATGCTGACACAGACGCTGAGGCAAGCCCCAAGACGTTTTGAGTCTGGGCTTTGTCATTGGATGGATCTTCCGCAGAGCCGCGTTAATGGCATGGACCATCTCGGAGCTCACCCTCTTGCTCCAGATCCAGCTACACAAACACGAGAGGTACCTCCCATCAACTTGCGTCACCCATCGTTTCGAGCGCACTTAGTGGGCATCAAAGTATCTATGTGGATGGGTCATATCCGGCATTCGCGATGCTCCATGACACGCTCCAGGGCAGAACTGCAGCTATCGGAGCCACGCTGTCCTTGCCTCCGCCAACTCCCTGGAACCGGGAATCCCAACAGAGGATGTTCCTCGTCTCTTGCAATTCACGGGATGATCGCCGCATCGGTTCCGCCCACCTGGCAAAGGCGTATGCGAGGCACCCTGCACGCAATCGGCGGCCGACCGGTGCCACGGCGCCCTGCTCTGCATGCAGATGGTTGCTTGTCGTCGGGACCGCCTTCCCGCTAGCCTGACGTCGTCTTGCGCCTGCCGAGATGAGCCCCATCAGGATTCAGCACCACCCCATCACTTCCCCGCCGTCGACGCTCGAGCAGTCGCCTCACGAGTCGCCGCACTCGTGGACAATGCATAATAGCCCACCTGGACCTGGCAGTATCGCAGCTTTCGGCGCTGTCAGCCGTGGGTGGTATCTTTGCCGAGCTCCACGCGACACTCACGGCTACGGGCCCGGATCCTGAGCCCTTAATTTTCATAGCCCAATGCTTTCAGTGCTCTTCCCTATTCCGTTGTCTACCGTCTTTTCGGAAGCATATCCCAAGGCGCTTGGGTTTTGCCCGCGACTACGGGACATGCAGCCCGCTCCTTACACCAAGCCCTAGTCAAGAAAACGCAGACTGACCATCCCTGCACTCAACCTTCGTCGGCCTCGTCTTGCGACGGGATTGCTCTGCAAGAACTGCTCTTCCGGTTCCGATAGCGTCTGAGTTGACTCCTTTTCCTTGGGCCCGCTCTCGCGTTCTTATGCCGGAAAAAAAGAAAATTCGCAAGTCGACAAACATTAAAGTGAGCCTCTAGCACTTGCTTACAGACATGCTTGCCGCAACTTAGCCCCTTCTCGATATATCCCCAGTCGGCAGTGCTCAACCCAACAAAATACAGCTCGCATAAGGCAAGACTCGGCCATGGCGAACACGAGATCGTCAAAGCGAAATTCTTTGCTTCAGCAGCTTCGTTCGATTTTTAATCAGGCTGGCAGGGAACAATCTACTGTGTCAACAACTGTCCCCGCCAGAACAACAGCAACACCAGCCACGGCACCGCAAGCCATGGCATCTGCAGCACACCCATTGAACGTCGCCATCCTGGGCGCTGGAATCGGTGGTCTTGGTCTCGCCATTGGACTCATCAAACGCGGCATCCCTGTCACCATATACGAAGCTGCTGCTCAATTCTCGTCTGTAGGGGCTGGCATTGGGTTCGGCCCCAACTCCTTGAACGCTATCGATCTTATAGACACACGATTCCGCGCCGAATATGAGCGTGCCAAGGTAAGCCTCTCTTGCGTCATGTCCTCTGCCATGCAGGTTCGTAGAACGTGGGTCTGACAGGATCGTAGACTTCGAATGAGAAGCCCGAGTTTGAGCACTGCGTGTTTGACGCTATGTATGCGGAGGAGGGGTTTGGTGAAAGGAGAGGCTGGAAACAGGGCTTCATTGGCGCTCCGTACTTCACAAGAAGCAGTGCCCATCGCAAAGACCTTCTCGAGACAATGGTCAGCTTTATCCCTGAGGGCACCGTCCAGTTCAACAAGCGAGCCAAGACTGTCAAGGAGGTCGGAGACAAGGTCATGGTTACGTTCGAAGATGGCACGACCATCTCCGTCGACACCCTTATAGGAGGTGACGGCGTGAAGGGCATAACCCGTCAGCTCGTGATTGGCGATATCGCACCTGAGCTCGTGGCGCCGACTTACAGCAATATGTACATCTACAGAGGCATTATCCCCATGGACAAGTGCAAAGCAATCCTCGGATATCATGCGGGCGACGCTAAGTGGTTCATGGCGCACCGCAAAGGCGTCGCCATTTACCCGATATCGAAGGGCAAGGAGGAGAACTTTGTCTTCTTTGTCTGCGACAACAAGCCATGGACCGAGGGCGATAGTCCGGTCCCTTGGACCAAGGAGCAGATGATTGAGGATCTCCAAGGCTTTGACCAGAGACTGCTACAACTCCTCGACTACGCTAAGCCGCTCAAGTGGCCAACCTTCCACCACCCCAAGACACCGACGTACCATAAGGGCCGTGTAGCTATAATAGGCGACTGCGCGCATGCGTCCAGTCCTCATCAGGCCGCCGGCGCTGGCCAGGGGCTTGAGGACGCCGTCATCCTGTCCCACCTGCTCGCGCTCGTCAAGAAGCCCGAGCACATCGGCGCGGCATTCAAGGTGTACGACGCGATCCGGCGGCCGCGCGCGCAGAAGGTCGTCAACACCAGCCACGAGGCCGGCACTATCTACACGTGGCAGCACCCGGAGATTGGCGACGACATGCACAAGATTGTGGCCAACGCGAACCAGAGGCTGCACTGGATCTGGCAGCATGACATCAAGGGCGACATGGCCATGGCCGAAGAGCAGTTTTACGCGGCTGTTGGCGGCGGCGACGACAGATCGCAGACGAAGCCGCCTGTCCCGGAGACATTGGCCGAAAAACAGGTATCCCCCGTTGCCGAGGCGAGGGAAGTTGGGCTGGCGGCGTAAATCGTGTACTAGGTGAGGTCCGAGGAGCGGATCATGGAGATTTATGCACTCATCATCACGGGGATTGTTGAGCTAGCGTGCGTTTGGTGCATTATCAAACTCCATTAGGAACAATAGCACGATACGGTGACAATGAGTCTTCACATGCAGACACGTCTCACCGAGAGTTTACTCACGGATCATTTCACTGGCGGTGACGTTCCCGGCATGCAGGCAGGGTACCTTTGACCACCCTCTCTCCCCTGGCGCCCGGCTCCCTTTTGACAAATCCACGTCTGCAGTGACATGGTATTATTGTAACTTTGACAACCAACAACCAACAGCCAGCAACCGAAAAGCACGTGCACCCACGGAAATTATCTGTTTCAAGTTCGCTTTTTTTCTTTTTCTTCCCTTTCCCCTGTCCGTGGATTCCATGGGACAGATAGAGTGGAGTTCGATCCACTAACTAAGCTAGCACTCTGAATAGGGTGACCAATATCTATTCACCACGACACGATACGGAGTACTGTGGAGCATTGGAGAGAGGGAGAGTAAAGGAAGCATGAACCCGGGCACCACCTACCCACCTGCCCAACTACCCACCTACCCTCTCTCTTCCTTTCACCCTCGCGCGCGCGGCCCGGCCCGGATCCATGTTATCCGTCCGTTGCGGGTTTTAATGCCGTGTGCACGCATGGTGTCAGGGAAATTCGACGATGGGGAGGTGGAGAAGGAGCCGAGACGACCAACAAGTTGAATTACTAATAGCTGCTTTCGGAAGGGAAAGTGGGGGAGGGGGTGGGAGGAATGGAGTAGGTGAGAAACAGACACGCGCGTAAGAATTTGGGGCACGCTATACTGATAATTGAGATTGATTGATTGTCGGCACCGATCAGGGATGCAGCAAAATAAGCTTTGAGACATACACGGCTGAGGGGTCTTAGCCTGCCTAGAAGCGTGTGTGTGCGTGTGTGTATGTGCGTGAGACGACGGGTGTAGCTTGCGAGTACGGAGTAGTGTGAGCGTCCAGACCAGATGGGTGGGCCCGCATAAGGCACATGATTTGTGCTTGACGTGATGGCCCATGGTTCATCTGTTTATATTCATTGTATTGCGATGATTTCTTACATAATCTGGAGTCTTGCTCGTTTAGTGCTTCTCGAGCAAGGAGCCAAAGCCCGTGATCTGGTCCATGATGCCGTTGGTACGGTAAGCGTGCCTACGATTGTCAGCACAAAATTTTGGTAACGAAGGACAAGCAGTCCCGGATATCAAGAAATAAAACAAACAAAAAAGCAAACTTACCACACAGTGGCCACGTTGATTGCGATGACGGGCTTGCCGAGTTCCTTCTCCATCTCGGGCGCAATGCGCGCGACGGGGAGATTAGTGCCGGCCTGGAGCAAGGCGTCGACGTCGGGCGCGTCGACCCTGCGGAAGGCGTCCCTGATGGTCTCGGGGTCGACCTCGGCGATGGACGTGGCCGTGGCACACCGCAGGCCGTGGATCATGTGAACCTCGTAGCCGACGGCGGTGAAGAAGTCGACGACCTGCTGGTCGCCCACGGCCTGGTACGGCGTGATGATGCCAATCTTCTTGGCGCCGTAGCGGTCGAGCGCAGCCCGCGCGGCCAGCGCGCCCGTCGTCACCTTGAGCCCGCCGGACGCCTCGGTCATGAACTTTTCAAACTGCTCCGCACCCTCCTTGCCGCCCCAGAATGTCTCTGCGGACATGCCCATGACCTGGAGGCGAGGAGGTGGAGGTTAGCATGAGTAATAAGGAACAGCTGAGAATCCAGGGTCTGGGGCCAGGGGGAGGTCACCATGTAAGTTGGCAGGCATGAGCAGACACGGCTGACAGCGGCACCGATTGTGCCTCTCAGCTGCTCGAGGAAGGCAACCATGGTGTCATCGTCACTGAGGTCTGGGTTCGCAATCTCGATGCGACCGCTGTGCCATGAGACGCCGGGGACGGTCATCCAGTTGAACTCTGCCTCGACCACTGTGTTGGTTGCAGGTCTGTCGGCCACGCGTTAGCACGACAGGGCCGTGGCATTATTCCAGTGACAGGTGGACGGACGTACAGGATGAGGCCAAACCTGGCACGAGGGGAGACCCAGCTCACGGGGGCCTGGGGTGCCATGACTGCGAGGCTCCTCGGGTGCTGTGGTCGTGGCGATAATTATTGAAGGCAACTTTTGGGACTTGGCGTCTGCTACGAGAGAGAACAAAGATAAGACAGGACTCGCAGGAGATGTCATGAGCTGGCACCCGCCGCATCGATGCTTCACGGAGGACGACGCATTACCGGAGACCGGCCGCGGGGCTACGGGAGCGATAAAGCCAACCGGCTCCGGGACGCCGTGGCGACAATTGTTGGTCTGCGGTCATGGTCGGGCGACGGCGTGGGGTGGAAGCATTGCCGAAGGTGCAGCGGCGGTGCAGGGAGGGGCGGCAGGAAGCTTCCGACGACTGACGGGCAGGCATGGCGGATGGTGACAAGCAGCGGGGTGCTACATAGTATGTGCGTGCAAGTCCTCCCCCGCGCTGCAGTTATCATTCCATGTCTACACTTACGAAGTACACTACACTTATCTAATCGCCGGCCATCTCTATCCGAAGCAGTCGTAGGCCAAGCAAGCACCTCTCGACTCGACCCGACCGCTCGGGTGCCACCATCGTTGCCTATCAGCCCCGTCCCCACCCGCCTCCAGCCCGTCCAGTCTCGATCCCAAGGGCAACTCCAAATCCCACCCACCTTGCCTCCCGGCTCTTGCTGCAACCCTAACCCCTGGGGCTCGCATGGCACTCGGCATAAATCATACGTTCGCCTTCCCCAGGGTCTGGACGGGGCCGGTGCAACCACAGCGCGGCATCGCTGATTGCGCTACGCCCTGCAGTCGCAGGGTTGCAGACGTGTAGTCTAGGTTGTGCCGAGGGCGGCCCTACACCGGTACACTGCTGCATCCTTGCGATACTTTCCGTCCGATGAGCCAACGCCATGCTAGAGCCTGGCCCGTCTGGCCCCTGAGGCCCCTCCAAAGCCCGAGCTCTAGCTTCCAGGCGGTGCCATGGCCAGAAGCAGCAGACCCCAGACGCGACGGCATCTGTATCTGCAGGTGCGTACCGACTAAGGCATGATGTGCTGTGCCGTTGTCAATATTAATATTCGGCCATCCCACCCCAGCTCCTCCAATCTTGCCCGTACTCCTCCCAGTCGCACCGACCCATCCGCTCGGGTCGCGCCTCCTTACATCATTCAGCCCTGGACTGGAGCTCGACCCTCTTCCTTCCGGCCTTCCGTCCACCCTGCTGGTGCGCCACCTGCTTCATATCTAGCGTCGCCCCGGAGTCTCAGCACGGGTGCCGCTTCGCCTACCAGTACTTCTCTCGCTCCACTCGCCACAGCTTGAGAGCACCACTCCAGCACGACTTGACACAATGGCCGAAATCATGCGCCAGATCCCCCAGGAGGACCTCAAAACCTCGGAAAGAGAATCGACAAGGAGCATACAAGGCTCTAACGCCGCTGCCGAGCCAAATCCAGAACTTGACAAGAAGATATTATGGAGGCGCGATCTCGTCCTCATCCCCATCATGGGCATCCTCTACATGATCCTCTTCCTCGACCGCACAAACATTGCCAACGCCCGCGCCCTCGGCATTGGCAAGCCCAATGGTCTCGAAATGAGCCTCAGCATGCCCTCCACCGGCTACAATATGGCATTGTGGATTTTCTATATTCCATTCGTCATGTTTGAAGTGCCAGCGAACCTGTTGCTCACTCGCAACTTTGTCCGTCCCGGCATCCTCCTCGGTGGCCAGATGTTTGTGCTTGGTACGTGTCCCGCTACGTGGTATTGCTGTCAGCCAGGCGCCGCTAACGTCCCGCTTCCCAGGTATCATTTCCATGTGCCAGGGCTTGACCGCCAGCTTTGGTGGTTTACTGGCCTGCCGTTTCCTCATGGGCATCTTTGAGGTGTCTCTGCCGGCAGGCGCTACGTATATGATGTCAACCTACTACACCAAGCGCGAGGCTGCCGTCCGATTTGCGTGGTTCTTCAACTTCGCCCTGGCTGGCCCCTTCTTCTCAGGCCTTCTCGCATACGCCATTGCTGGCCTCGAGGGCGCCGGCGGTCTTTTTGGCTGGCGCTGGATCTTCATAATCGAAGGGCTCATGACCAGTGTCCTGGCTATACTTGTCATCTTTGCCTGCCCCAACTTCCCACAGGACGCGCAAGAATGGTTCCTCAAGCCCCACGAGCGGGAGCGCCTCATTTACACACTCGAGCTCTCTCGTGGCGCAGAGGTCCGCGGATCGGCCATCGACAATGTGCCCCTATGGAAGGTCCTGATCGACTGGAGAATCCACCTCTTCACCATGTGCTTCTTCTGCTGTGACATCACGGCCGCCTCCATCTCCGCCTTCTCACCCACCATTCTCACCGAGCTCGGCTGGACCGCGAATGTTGCCCAGCTCATGACCATGCCCGTCTGGGCTTCCGGAATCGTCTCCGCCTTCCTCTTCACCTGGCTCGCCTCCTTCCTCAACAAGCGCACGCCCTTTGTCCTCTTCTGCATCTGTTTGCAGCTTGGTGGCTGGATCATCATGCGCGTCTACGTGCAAAATGTAGGGGTCCGCTACTTTGCGCTATTCCTCATGTCCATGGGTACCTTTCCCCAGATGCCCACTCTCATGGGCTGGCTGTCAGCCAACCTGCGCGGTCACAAGTACCTGGCGGTCGGCATGGCCTGGATGATCGGTTTCGGCAACTGCGCCAACTTTATCTCGTCCAACGTCTTCATCACCACCGAGCGGCCCTACTACCCCACCGGCTTCTCGGTCGGCCTTGGCTTCACCGCCCTCGGCTTCGTCTTGACCGTCTTTGCCTACTTCATGTGCATGTGGCACAATAAGCAGTACGAGAAGCGCCGCGCCACCATGACGGACGCCGAGCGCGAGCACGACGACGAGCTCCACTTCAAGCTTGTATATTAGGGTGGGGAGAAGCTGAAGCGTGTTCTCGCCGACCGTCAGCAGCCGTTAAAAAATATAGAGGTAAGGGAAACGATAACCAGAGCTGCGATGAGTAACCAATGCCACTCTAGTACGCCGGAGTTGCAAGGGTGGGGGTTTGTCGCCGCACATAGATTACGATTATCCTTGAATAATGACTGGCACGTTTTCCATCACTTGTGTCTCGTGAGTTCTTCTAATATGGTGAAATTCCTGAGATAAAAGCTTAGAAACGTGTTTGTATTCAAACGATTTCGAGTCCCAAGAGCTTCATTTGATCACTTTATTCTCCTAGTCCTGTTATCAATGCACTCGAGGTGCAGGGCGGAGGAGGGCCAGAACGACCCTGTAACTCTGGCATATATACATCGTGGGCGTATCTACGTAGGCCAAGCAAAGCATCACCGTCAATCTTTCCATGTTTTCCCCAATACCGTGCGTCCATGTTTAGCATTCCATACCCACGATGCCGACCCAGCCCTACTCACTCTCCGGAGACCCAGCAGGATAGAAGACACAGTGCAGACTTCTCAATGACCAGGCCGGCAGAGTGATTCCCGCGTTTCCAGCTCGTTTGGGTTCCGGAGCGCTTCCGACTGCTCACGGCGCATTGCCAGCCCGCGCGCCTGCTCGGGACAGGACCGACGGCTCCCGCCGCCGCAGCTCCGCGAGCGGCATCGCCGTGTCGAGCATCTCGTGCAGCAGCCGGCTGTAGTCCCAGCCCAGCTCCTGCGCGGCCAGGAGAGACAGGCAGGCCTGGTCGTCGCGGCCGGGGCGGCCCGGTCCTGTCATGTTCTGCGTGCGTTTCTCGTTTAGTTTTGCGCTCCTACAGCTTCTCCCGAGCACCGCAGCCCCATCTTGTGCCTCGATTTCTCCGTGGGAGAGACCGTACTAGACGGAACAGAAGGAGGTCTGAACGGTAAAATAACAGGTGAGAGGAGAGAGAGAGAGGAACTTACCGGTTTGACATTGACGTCGAACAAGCAAAACTTGTTTACCTCGCCGGGCCCGCCGTCGCCGCCGCCGGCTCCTCGCCGTCGGACGTCGATCCGCATCACGCCCGTGCACCCCAGCAGCGCCGCCGCGCGCTCGCACTCCGCCTGTGCCAGCGCATAGGCGCCGTCCGCGGCGCTCTCGGCGCCCGTGACGGCCCGTGAGTTGGCAGACACGGCGACCGTGCCGTTGTACGGCGCGATGCCGTCCCGGTGGTCTGTCCGCCGGACTACAGGGAGCGCGCGATAACCCCCGTTGCCGCTGTCGCCGCTGCCGCCGCCGCCTACAGTATTATTCGCACTTGCGCCACCGCTCGGCGGCATGACGGTCACGGTGCCCTCCTCGCCAGCGAGGTACTCCTCGACCATGAACCGGGGGCTCTCGCGGAAGAGGGCCGCCGCGTGGTCGACCATCTCGTCGAGGGACGCGCAGACGCGCACGCCGTGGCTGCCGCGGCCGCGGATGGGCTTGCCGACGACCGGGTAGGGCAGGGACAGGGCGGCGATGTACTCGCGCAAGCCGGCGCCGTTCGCAGTCGTGGTGGTGGCCGTGGCCGTGGTCGTCCCTGTACCGGTACTACCAGGGTCACACAGAGTCCACCCTAGCGGCATGGTAAACTGCCCCGTGGAGCGGAGCATGTCGTTGACGACCACCTTGTCGTCAAACTGCTCGACCTGCAGCGGCGGCTGGCCCACGACCTGGACCGCGTCCGCGAACCGGCCGATGGCGGCCGAGGTCTGCAGCGGGTGCGACGCGAACAGGATCGTGTTGGACCAGAGGTGTGTCGCGCCCGCGCCGATGGCGGCCAGGATCCCGGCCTCGGTGTCGGGAAAGCACCATGCGTAGTCGTCGTCCTTGTGGACGTCCGGGTTCGGGACGGGAGTAACCACGGCGGTGCGGTTGTCCTTGGTGGTGCTGAGGCAGTAGGCAATGTCCGCCGATGAGTCCTTGTAGCCTATCGCACGGGGATGTGGTTGTTAGGTTAGGTTTCATGACGATGTTCTTCTCGGCGGGATCAAGATACGGCCATCTTCTCGGAAAGGGGTATCAAACAAACATGGGATGGATAAGGTGGTAGGGCCTCGCGTCAACTTACCTCCTGGCTTCATGGGCTTCCGGACGCCGTTGACCACGGGCGGCTCGATGGCCTGGTATATCACGGCCACACGGCGCTGAGCTTTGTCCGACGCCATCTCTAGATAATATATTTCCTCGTTGGATTGCGTTTCGGGTTGGGGTTTTTCGAGTGCCTTGCCCAGATATGACGGCGAAGCTTTTTGGGTTGCCACCGAGGAACCGACGGCAGCGAGATATTAAGTCTCTTTTGTATGAGGGCTAACTAACAGAAATAAAATAATATAAAAGAGCCGTCAACCGTCGCCTCGGCGCATGACATTGACCTCCGAGCTCCAGATCCGAGCCGCGCATAACAAATTAGTCAAAGAAAGAGAGGAGCAGGCATGAGAGAGAGTCAGGGTCAAGTGGCAGTTCGGGACTTTTCTCCACACACGCCACCTCGGCGCCATCGGGCGTGGGGGGCTTGCTCCGGTCGGAACGCCGCACTGCCAAGCCGGTGTCGGCCGCCGGGGGGACGACGCCGGGCATTGATCCACTGCAGGTAGTCATAATGATTAGCAAGATGAATCAATTGGAAATGCTTGCAAATTCAGAGTGCCACCGAGTCTAATTGATATTATGATTATAGCGTACTGCTGAGAATGACCAGATGACAAGAATAATGGGATGTCAGTGGGAAATCTTCAAAACCCGCTTCATGCGCCGCCCAGTGCCCCTTAGATTGTCTTGCCAAACATTTTCCACCACGGTCGCTTCTTCTCGGCCTCCTCCTCCCAGGCGTCGCTCTCTTTGACGACACTCAGGAAGACGCTCTCCATGGTCGCCGCGCCAATCGTGTAGCAGTCTAGGCCGAGCTGCTCCTTGCGCGCCTCGAGTGTGTCAATCATGTACCGCACAAAGCTCTTGTGCTGCTGTTGCTGCTGCACTGGCTGCGCAGTGTCCTGGTCTTCTTGCTGTTGCTGTGCCTGAGGAACCTTGCTGTCGGCGGGCACGATGAAGCGGACCTGGCCGCCCAGGTTCTCGCCCTCAAAGTGGATGTTGGGAAACGTCTGCTCGACCCAGCGCGCGACGTCGGCCATCTCGTCTGCCGACGACAGGGGCGCCGTCTTGAGGATGAGGTGCACGTGGTACTCATTGCTATGCGCCTTGCGCAGCTCCTGTGTGCTGCCTATGGCGAGCATGCGCTTGGCCACGATGGCGGCGCGAGTGGCCAGCGCGTCGGCCTCCTCCATGCTATGCGTCGTCATCAGGATGCTGCGCCCGGGCGCCACCGCGCGCAGGACTTTCCAGAGCACCCGCTTGCTCGCGGCGTCCATGGACGAGCTTGGCTCGTCGAGGAGCAAGACCGGCGGATTCCCGAGCAGGGCAATAGCCAGCGACAGCTTGCGCTTGTTGCCGCCCGACAGCTTGGAGCCCAGCTTGTCCGCGTGGACGGTGAGGCCGACCTGGGTCATGACCTGATTGACGTCGTGCTCGATGTCGTCGACACCCTTGCAACGGGCGTAGAAGCGCAGATGCTGGTGGACAGTCAGGAGGTCGAGCGCGTCGAACTGCGGGCATACGCCCAGCCGCTGCTGCGCGAGGCGCATGTTCTTGTGTGTGTCGATGCCCTCGAGAAGAATGCGGCCGTCTGACGGGCTGAGATCGCCACGGATACAGTTGATGGCTGTGGTCTTGCCAGCGCCGTTGGGACCAAGCAGGGCCAGAATTTCGCCCTCGCGGAGACCAATCGAGATATTGTCAACGGCGACATTAGAATTCGCTCCGCTGCCGAACTGCTTGGTCACGTGTAGAATACGGAGCAGGTCAGTCTCGGACTCCTCGACACGACGCGTCTCGGCATCGACATCTGGTCTGCCAGACAGGCGTTTGCCTGCTTCCTTCTCGTCGTCTCCGTTGGCTGTGTGCACAGATGACTTTCTCACTGAGGCCAGCCAAGCAAATGTGCTGCCTTCGACCCAAAGCAAAAAGCAGCCATAGGCAATGATCTGGATAATCAGGAGCATGATAGTTCCACCGTAGGCATAAATCGAGCTCGGGTCAGTGATCTCCACACTCTCCCGGCAGCGAATCTCATACGTGTTCAGTCCGATGGCGAGAGAACGGAAGAGGTTCATCACGGGAAATATCAACCCGAGTCCGAAGGCAATGCCATCAGAGGTGACTCTGTCCTTCTGACCGTCGACCAACTGTCAAGGGAAAGCACAGTTAGTATCAGCTTTTGCCGCGTTTGCAGGCACATGACGGCTAAAACGAGGACCTGCTCAGAAGGGGTACAACTTACAATCATGGTGATCACGGAGACCACATAGGTGATTCCCATGAACAAGAAGGAAAGCGAAAACGCAGCGAGCTCCGACCGCGAGATGAGAGTGACGAGATACACAATCTCGATAGCGACAATTCCGTATAGCACTAGCACTAGGAAGACGTGCCCGATACTGAACCAATTGGCGGCCGTCGCCATCAGTGCTGTACATACGGCTGCGATGACGAGAACAAAGGTGAGGTCGAAGATGAGATACGCAAGCCACATGGGCAGTGGCCGCACGCCGTTTGAGAATTGCAGAGCTCGCACCTGTGACCTGCGCTCGTACGTCGGGTAAAGGGCGAAGAAGCATGGGTACAAGAACATTGCCAAACAAATGAGGGTAATGTAAATGAACGACATGCCGGCCTCCGCCGGAGTGTAGCTCGCCATGGTCCCCACGCTGGCCTTGATGGTGGTGTTGCTGCGAACCATGTTTGCGAGGTGCAACATTGTGAAGCCGCTGCTCTGATCGCTCACCATTACTAGCGGCTTCTCCCCAAGCCAAATCGCTCCGTCTGTCACGTTTTTGGGGTGTTTCAGGACAAAATCCACGAGCTTTTGGCGATCGTCGTGGACAAACGGCCCAAACACAATACTAGGATTATAGAAACTCGAAAACGAGTACAAATACCCATTGATCGACTCGATTATGTCGGCAGTCGTCTGGTTGAATGCTTCTGGTCCCAGGGCCAAACTTGACATGGAATATGTGCTCACCATGGAGTCATATCCAGGACTGCGAATCAGTTGGCTCTCGCAGGTCGGTGGGTCAAACTTGATGTTAGTTTGCAAGTTCATTATGAACCCTCGGACACCCCATGTAATAATGATTGGCAGAAATAACACGAGAACGTAAGCCCACCAGTATGAGCGCAAGACCAGGACCCGCTTGATGAGAAAGGCATAGAGTTGTCTTGGGTAGAGGCTCATGATAGAAAAGATTCTGGGGGATCTCTTCGTTGGTGTGGAGTTGATGACTGTGCCCATGGACTCGCTGTGAGAAACGGTCTCTAGGGACTCGCCGACTAGCGCGTGTGGTTCCTCTGCGACTTTGAGAAATACATCTTCGATGGTAGGTCCCGTTATGTACATTTGAGAGTCGTCAGCATCAGAAGAAAGTGATGCCAGCAAGGTTGAAGCAGACGCGGAATCTGGTGTCGTGATAATGTATCGGTCGTTCTTCTCCTCGACGACAGACTCAACGCTGGAGATGTCTACCGTCTTTGGCACATGCACACGGTAACCGCTGCCATACTGACTCTTGAGCTCTGCCGGAGTTCCCTGGCATTTCATCTTTCCGAGAGTCAGAATTGTGATGTGGTCGGACAGAACCTCGCTCTCGTCAAGGAAGTGGGTAGTCAGGATCATGGTCCGGCGTGAGCGCTCTTGGAGAATGGCGTTCCAAATGACACGGCGAGAGATCGGATCGAGCCCAGAAGTGACCTCGTCTAACAAGCAGATGGAGCTGCCACCAACAAGCATACAGGCAAGCTGGAGCTTGCGCTTCATGCCGCCGCTGAGACTTCCCGCTAGGCTGTCTTTCTTGAGCGTGAGGTCGCACGTCTCCATAAGCTTGTCAATCGAAGAAGCATCGTCGAGCCCGCCTTTGAGGATGTTCCAGATATCCAAGTGTTCGCGTACTGTGAGGGTATCCCACATGGTGTTCTTTTGTGGGCAGATACCCATTGATGATGGAGTAGCATTAAGCTCAACGCATCCCGAAGTCGGCTTCTGGTAACCCGCTAATATCTCCAGTGTCGTCGTTTTCCCGCTGCCGTTGGGACCTAGTAAACACATAATTTGACGCTTATGGCAGGTCAGATCGAGATCGTTAACTGCCTTGACATGTTTTGCACGCCCACAGCAAAACACTCTCCTCCAGAACCCCGGTGGGTAGTGTTTGACAAGACCAGAGGTCTTGATCGCAACATGTGATGCTTCCCCTTCGGAGGTAGTGTTGAAGCTCCGGCGAACTCGGTTGTTGCCATGGGCCTTGGACTCGACCAGCCAGGCGAGGCAGAGGAACACAAAGATGTGTACAGTGAGGAAGATCAGGAATACGAAGGGTCCAATCTCATTGTACCACTGAGACTTGGGCACGTCCCAAAATCCGCGCGACTCGCGAATGGGCAATGGCTGGGTGGCGACAACCTGGAGCTCGACCAACTCTGATCTGAGGAGGAAGTTCAGGAAGAATATGAAGTTCATTGGCGGAAAGACTGCAGCTAGTCCAAGAACCATACCAACGGGCGTCTTGTTGGCGAACTCCGTCATGGCGCCGCCGACTGCGAGTACAAGTATGATCACGCCGACCATCAAAGGACCCTGGGAACCTTTTTTGAATAGGGATGCCAGAAATGTGGATAGACTTATAGTTGCCAGGCCAGTAAGAATGAGCCACATCAGGGTGAGGCCGAAATTAACATGCTGGAACAGAAAAGTTTGAAATACTGTTATGCGCCTCACCGTCAGTAATTGATCATACAGAGAAGATAGTTGTTTTCAGCTTACAAACAGCCAGCACGATCCAGGATGGGAGGTACAACGCATCGAAGAACAGGATGTTAGATATCACACGACTCCAAGCTGCACCGCCACCCATTGCATCGACCAGATCCGACATGCCAGAGTCTCGGTCTTGGCAGATGACAGAGCTGATATGGTGGGCCCCAGATGCGATGACAAAGTAAAAAGCGAAATTGATAATGGACAGGCATGTCTGCAGAAAGTAGTACCGCGCCCACTTTGCAGTCTGCTCAGCACGCTCGCTGTAAGTTGTGAACAGCATGGTGTCGTACTCGATAGTGGAGTTGAGCATTGCGCTCTCGATGGCGTTGAGCAGAGGCAGGCGCACGGCATTGATTATGTTGTCCCGATCAAGAACATCGATGCTGTCCCGAGACATAGCGGATGGGTTAAAGCGCATTGTGTAATCCCAAGAGGCATTGACTCGGCCACTAAGAGGGGAGTCGTTGAACATGACCATTGCGAAGCAAGGCGAATTGCCGTTGTAATCCACGGGACATACGGTGTATGCGTCATCTTTGACGTTGAGGTATCTGACCAGGCTCGAATCCAGAGGTTTGGTGATCGTCTCGAGGACGTGGTTGATGTCGGACCCGATTTCTGGACTTCTGTAGATGGCGAGAGGCTTGGAGCCCATCGCGTCCTTGAGCGAGCGGATGCTGTTAACGCCAGAATTGGCATTGGATTTATTTGGTTGAGCTTCGAATTTCGGAATACAAAGAAGAAGCGCTACAAAGACGATCGGGAAAACGGCAGCGCGGAACAGAGTCGACTTCCATGATCGAACAAGGACGGTCATGAAGTTTTTTCTGAGCAACGCCAGAAGCTGGCTTCGAAAAAGTGACGTGTTGGCCATCCTGGAAGCGGCTGGCATGACAGGCACAGCGAGCTACTGGATCGGCTGATAGCCGTATACTGGTCGTGCCAGTATCTATGCTGTGAGTTGACAAGCGTGAGGAATATTGCAGCCGGTGGGAGGCATGAAAGTGTGTAAGTCTGGGAGGTTCGCCGTACCTCTTAATCCAGCATCGACCTCAGAACAAACAGTCTTACTAATTTTGGACTTCTCTGAACTATAAGAGCCCCCAAGGGAACAGGCTGCAGGATGGAAGGGCAGTCGGTACAAAAAAGCAGGTCAACTCCACCAAGCTTACAATGGAATCAACAGCACCAACTTCGTCGCGAGCCCTGCTACCAAGGCGCGGCTGAGGCTAAATCAAGCAAGGGTCGAGACGGCAGAGCATCGGCAGTGTTCACCATAGGCCGGCCCGGATCGCTACATTGGGTCATGATGCCTCTTGCGGAAGCTGAATACGAAGTATCGTGGTACCAATGTCACTGCTCAGTGCCTGTAAGTGCGCATATTCATCTGCTTGTCAGCGTTGCCGTAAATATGGGGAAACCTTTGACCCTAGTTAGGCTGCCAGATTTACCAAGATCTGATAGGTCATCGGGATCTTGGCAGCTCCGGAAAGTGGCTCGAGATCTACGCGCAACTTTAGATTTGGCCGTTTTACTGTCCCCTCGGTCTCCTCGGTGTCTTAGTCGCAATGATTGATTCTGATCGCCGTTGATGGATCAGAATCTGCTTGAGTCGCCATGTCCAACATGCCCTGCTCATGCATGTGTGTCTTGATTTTCGCTGCTGAGAATTTGACATGCTCAGGCAGCGGGATTTCTCATTCTCTCATTGGTTCTTGGCATCGAATTGTTCCTGGGTCTGGTATGGCCGCCGCAGGGTCCTGTAAGTCGCGCATGTTATCTTTCAAAAGTGTTGAAAGCCTGCGGGTGCGTTACTTATCTTTAAAAATCATCGATAACGACTAGAATGTCTCTTGTGACAGCCTTGGTGCTTCATGGGCACGCTGTACTCGCGAGAAGGGTTCACAAGTGCAGATTCTAGTTGCGCCCGTTGTCCAACGCACGGCAAATCATATCGACGACAGTGAAGCAAGGGCATCAAGGCTGCCGCAACCCCTCGTCATAATGTTGGTGTGCTGTGCGATCCCATCATGAGTTAGGGCGATCGATGAGACTATAAAGAAGTGCACATTCTCGCTAAGCCGTCCCCTCGGCACTGTTGCTGATGGAGTGTCTTTGTGGAATGGGGTCCGCTGGCGAGTAGGCCTAGAGATGCACTGTGTGCCATCCGTGGTGTATGCCCTCGATGGTCCCCACTCCGCCATGAATAGAGACACGTCTTGCACTTGTTCCTTCTACACTAGTCCTGCAGCGCTTCTCTCCGATCTCTTAGCCTAATACCATGCACCTGTCGAGGTTGTTGCTTTTCTCTGAGAGTGTCAGTTTTTCACTTCACGCCATCACCCAGTCGACGGACACAAGCCAGAAAATGTCGAAAACTGCATTTGGTACAGTTCCGCAATAGTGGTATTCGAAATTAAGGAAAAAGAGGTAGCTGCTCAAAAGCGATCGTCCTTCTTCTTCAGGCCAAACATTCGTGTGACCTCTGCAATGCCGTCGAGTACTCTGTCGACAGTAACTTTGATGATGCTCTGCCGCTTGTTCTTCCCGCTCGAGTCTGTCGTGGCTCGATCTGTGCTACCTATGGTCGGCAGGACATTGTCGCTGGCCGACAAGCTGACAAATAGCGCAAACGGAATGAGCCACACACAAAGCCCAAAGTACGAGGCAATCTCGCTGAAGGTCGGCACATCAGGCTGATCGTACATGGACGTCATGCGTGAGTAAGACTGCTGTTGCAGTGTCGAAAAGTGTCGGAAACAGAAATAATGATTGACAAGGACGAGCACTGCCAGGTGGAAGTCAGCACAAGCACCGGGAATACGCAGGATATACGGCTCTTTGACTTACCACAGGATGCAAGAAATAAAGGATCGGTCAGCCTGACGAAAGGAAAGCGTCGCATGTTGCCCAGGTACACCACATGCGACCCAACGACCATGAGGCCAAGCAGGATGGGAAACCTATCAACCACGCATAATACAATCTGCAGAATGATGACTGCATATATGAGCTGTGTCAAGAGGCGCTTCGCGATGACGGTGTGCTCCTCGACGAGCTCTGACAGGTAATAAAGACCGGAGGCTGTGGTTTCAACAGTCATGTCAGCAAATTGTCGCAAGGCTGTGTATGCGCGCCACTGGTTCAAGTGATAAGGATACAACATACCAATAGCCAGCGTCAGGAAACAGAATCCGACGATGGACCCTAAGTACCCGACCAATGGTAGAATCCACATCCCGCCGTTGTTATGTTGACTCGTTTGGTAGAGTTTCGAGATGCTGTATTGTCACTGGTGAAGCAAGGTCTGTTTGAGGATATCGGTCTCGTCCCGAGTTGGCGATTGGGTTTGGCAGTGGGCTCTGCACGTGGGAGCAGGCGTCGTATCACTTAGAGTTGGGTTTGAGGCTCAAAAACGACCGGAGAGGGCTTCGGCAGGCATGGAAACCCGAGCTCGCGATGTGGCTGTTGGATTCGTGGCCTCTAGCCCTGGAGTGCTCCACGCACGCGAGACAGCCCACCTTGGCCCTGGTTTGACGCGTTTCCATTAAACCCCAGTACGCCAAAGAGACAGACATGCAGGGAATAGGCAACGCCACCATTGACAAGCACTATCGATAACGGCCCTCCATGTCGCCAGGGTCGGTCGATTGTCAAGGCCCCACTGAAAAGTTCAGCGGGTTTCGAAACCACACTCTCAGCTGCAGCGACGACAATCCCGATCGCCAGTCCGCCGTTCATTGAAGCACAACAAACCTGGCGGGCGCGAGAACTTGATATCAATCGAAAACTCACAGCTGGGCGCGAGCTCTGCATTTATCGTCAATATGTCGCGCCCTGAAGATACTCTGTACGCAGTTCCCCACATACCAGCCTACCCCTCCGCCAAGCTGCAAACATCGATGCTGATTGTCAAATATTGTGTTGGACAGGTCGGCCGACGTGCACTACAATGACACGGAAGCGCGCAAGTACACGACGTCGTCGCGGATACAGAACATTCAGGCGTCTATGACGCACCGCGCCTTAGAACTTCTCGACCTCCCCGGCCCCTCTTTCATCCTCGATATCGGCTGCGGTAGCGGACTTTCCGGCGAGATATTGTCAGGGCTGAGCGAAGACGAGGGAGGCCCGCATGTTTGGGTGGGGATGGACGTGTCGGCTTCCATGCTCGATGTGGCATTGCAGCGGGATGTGGAGGGCGACCTGCTGTTAGCCGACATAGGGCAAGGTGTCCCTTTCAGAGCCGGCTCTTTCGACGCTGCCATCAGCATCAGTGCGATACAGTGGCTTTGCAATGCAGAGACTAGTGACGTATCGCCTCAAGGGCGGCTCTCGAGATTCTTCAACGGCTTATACGCCAGCCTCAAGCGCGGCGGGCGCGCGGTGTGCCAGTTCTATCCCAAGAACGACGAGCAGAAGAGGATGATTACCGGTGCGGCGGTCAAGGCAGGGTTCGGTGCTGGTCTGCTAGAGGATGACCCCGAAACCAAGAACGTGAAAGTCTACCTCGTTCTAACTGTTGGTGGCGGAAACATCGACGGGAATGGCGGCGACATCACGGGCGTTGTAAAGGGCATGGACGATGTAGATGTTCTCGACGGCCGACAGCAACGACTGAGCGGCAAGGGCGAGATGAAGAAAGGCAGCAAGGCTTGGATCGTGCGGAAGAAGGAACAGATGGAGCGCAAGGGCAAGGTCGTCAAGGCAACGTCAAGATATACAGGACGCAAGCGGAGGGTGCAGTTTTAAAGGTTGCGAGAGATATCCTTTGCATTGTGCGGCGTTTGTGGAGTTCCGAGGCTTCTGTCGTTCTTTTTTAGAGTGGCTAGCCTCAACCATGGCTATAGTTCCAAAGATGAGTTTTCACGACGTTACACCAACTCTACAACCACGCTGCCACAGATTGCTAGCCGAGTTTCTGAGAGACTGTCTTCTTGCTGCATGCGGCTGGTCGCTAGCTGCGTTTGGAGAAACGATCCTTATCATTGACGGAAGGCGCACAGATGCAACCTCTGGATGCAGGCAACAAGGACCAACCCCCGACTCCTCATATCAACCACCTTCTTTCCCATGCTTCACCTTCAGGCAGAACTCTGCAATCACATCCATTGCGCAATTGGCAGCTCAAATACCAGATTCTTCGTCCTGGCTATAGCATCTGTATGTTCCTGCGCCACGAAATAAGAACTCCCGTCGTTTGTTGCCATTTGTGCTACCCTCCAGCACTTGGACACGCTCAACGTGAACAACTGACAGCAACTGACAGCACTCATCGATTCCCATGGATCTCCATGATTCGTTGCTCCGGGCGGTTATCACCGACAGCTCTGTGCCTGAGGAGGATAAAGCAAAGATCTTGCTTCTGGCAAGCTCGCCGGTCGATGACGCCGAGCAATTGCATCTCGCTCACGAGGCCCTCACCACGGTATGCCCTTCTCCAGACTGCTTCACGTTGATGTGTACTAACGGCATAAAGCTTACCGCCTTCATCAGATCCCGATGCCACTTGACACTGGTACAGCAATGCGTGCTTCAAACCCTTGCCACGACAATTTTAGACATCAAACCTGAACCGAAGTCGCAGGCCAACAACGAAGCCTTGAAGCTCCTAGGCGATGAGGGCACCAATAGCCCACCACAACGACAGATTCCTGTGATGGCGCTACATCCGCCGACTCATGCAACTTTCATGAGAGCGACTGCTATTTCCTTTATTCCCAGCGTTCCGTGGAGCGCAGATGTGGCAACCAAGACATCACAAACAGGCACGCCTTTGAAGCCTCAGACCCCCACTTCGCAGATCAAAAAGTCTGTGGTTGTAGCTGAAGCCCAGTCGGATGATTCAGGCGCATCCGGCGCAGATACAGCAGCTTCTCCCGTCGGCTCTGCCCAGGCAGAGTCTCGAAAGCTGCGAAAAAGTATCAAGTTCCGCAAACAATCCAGCAACAAGACTGAAGTCCCGGCACCGCCTAAACCTCCTCCCCGTCCGGACTCGCCTGTCACCGAATTTCTCAAATCCAACACACTAAATGATGCAAGTATTCCCGGACGCGAGAATGCCTTGAAAAAGGCTTACGGTCTCGGCACGAAGCTCTTGCAAAAGAGCGGATGGCAAGTAGGCCAGGGCCTCGGTCCGACAGGAGAAGGTATCAAGGAGCCGGTTTTCTCATATATGAGTGGAAGGTATGGTCTTGGTTCACTTGCTCGCGATAGAGCGGACAATGGACAGTCGGGCATCTTCAACACATCAAATACCTGGCGAAAATCTCGTCGTTTCAGGCAAGATGACTTTGATTCCGAAGGCCAGACGTACGAACCGCATGCAGCGACTGGACCACCGGCAATAGAAGATCGATCGAGCCGCCTTATCGACGATTCGCCGGACTCTGGCGATTCGGGCAATTCTGCGGAGCGTTCGTGGGTGTCCATGGTTGCGGCCTCTCACGAGCGCCAGGTCGCGTCGGGTGAGCCCCCAAATGACAACACACCCGCACGGGTCCTGACTTTTGCCGGCACGGCGTTTGGTGCTGAGCAGACACCGCACGATGACGTTCCCCGGCGCCAGGTGCGCATCTCCCAGCTGCAGCTACGTCCTTCTCCTTTCACACCAGACATGCCAACATGGGAAGTGCAGGAGGAGCGACGGGATGAGCACCGACGTGGGCCTCGGAACAAGCGAGTGAGCAAGAAAGACCGTGGATCCGAATAATTCAGACCTTCGGGCTTGGGTGGCCGTACTGCGGAGGCCAAATGGTCTCTACGCGACGTTTCAAGGGTCCTTCGTTGTATGGGGCTTCATGTTGTATACAGGATCCCCAGCAACATCCTTGCAAAGTGTCCTCCCCGTGTTTATCATTGTGGCTGAAAAAGAGTTGTAGTTATATCTGAAAGTTGGTAATCCAAGGGATGAGCTTTACATGGATAAAGTTTTTGAGCTTGACTAAAACATACAGAAAAGATGATGAAATACAGAGCGTAAATTTGCCTAATAAATTGGTTCTATCTCTGATGAATTTGGACGGCGAGTGCTCGTGAATTCACGCAGGTTGAACACTCACACAGCTCAGTGCAAGTCTCATACCGGCTCAACCCAACAGAATACGTGTATGCTTGAGATGATGATCTAAGTCGTGTGCGCAACCGGCTAAAACTGCGCTCCATGCGCGAGAATGACCGGCAAATCTGATCAGCTTGCAGTAAATCTGTTTTTTCTTTCTTAGCAACTTAGCCAGAATTGCTTTGTTTCTCGTCCATGCGCTCCCGATTTGATACAATTAGCGCAGTTGAACATCATAAGAGCCAACCTCCGGACCTTAGAGTCTCTCGCGCAAGACAAACGAAATTCCAGCATGCACTGATAAGGTAGCCTCGGTAGCTCCATCTGTGTGGTCATTCGACAGCGCACAGGGGGCTTCCCCGTACGGCGGGCGATCTTCCCCGATGGCGCCATCCGACCCCAGACTTACACAAGCCAGCTCCCAAGTCGTGGAAGAACCACATACCTTGCATACCAACAAAATTTATCGAACGAACCCCCCACTTCCACGCTGACGAGACTGGTAAACTTTCCAAGTTCCAAGCTCCCAGTGACTCCGTACTTGCAGGCGGGGGCTTTTATTGGTTGCAGGATGCTGGCAGGCAACACTTTCCCAAGCTGAGACACTCGGAATACCACGTGGACAAGGTAGAGCCTAGGTAAGAGGAGAAAATACACTGTGCATGGCTGGGAAACTCCGCCAATGGGGGCGGTGAATGACTTTGAAATCGTCGGATGCATCTAATGGTCAATCTTTGTATTGCTTATAAGATGCCATAGGTACCACCTTCTTGAAAGTGCCTTTTACCCCTGTTGTCTTGAGGCTGCGACATCGAGTCACAATTCGGACACGATACAAGTGCCCGCCCTAGACAATACTGCATCTCGAGCAACACCGAGTTGGGGGAAACGCAAAAGCGAAAATGCTAGCAACGCCAAACTGGAAACTCGCAGCCCTTCTGGGCTCCGCGAATCTCGCCGCGACAGGCCTAGCGGCGTACACGACGGACCTGCCACCAGCACCAGTAACAGCACGACCGCCGCAGCCAAACTTCATCTTTATAATCACCGACGACCAGGACCTGCTCCTCGACTCGCTCGACTACCAGCCTTTGCTCAAGAAACACATCACCGACCAAGGGACCAGGTTCGACAAGCACTACTGCACCATTGCCGTGTGCTGCCCGTCGCGCGTCAGCATGCTGACGGGGCGGGCCGCGCACAATACTAATGTCACGGACGTCAGTCCTCCTTATGGTATGTCTGGCCCCTGATCTGTTGGTAGTTTATGGGGGCGGGTTCGTGTTGGGGCTTTCCCTCGTTCCGTGCTTAGAGATGCTCCGAAAGAATGACTACCGATTTGGTACGGAGAGGAAGAGAAAAAGCAAATGTGAGTCGTGATTTTGCTGACCTCTTCTCGTCTTTCGGACGTCGGACAGGTGGATATACCAAATTCCTCTCGGAAGGGTGGAATGAGAACTACCTGCCCGTGTGGCTGCAGGAGGCTGGCTACGACACGTACTATACGGGCAAGCTCATGAACGGGCTGTCGACGACCACGTATAATAATCCGTTCCCCAAGGGCTGGAACAGGACCGACTGTGAGTCTTGCCTCCCAACATCTCTGGACCATCACCCCGGGAGCCGAAAAGGAGGCCCAGGGACAGATACTAACCTCACCTCTCTACGAACCGGCCAAAAGTCTTCCTCGACCCAAACACGTATATCTACAACAACGTCACCGTCGGAAAGGACGAAGGGCCCTACAAGACTTACACGGGCGAGTACTCGACGGACCTGGCCCTGTCGCGCGGGCTGGACTACCTCGACGCCGCGATCCCGCGGGCCGGAGAGAGGCCCTTCTTTGTCGGCGTCGCGCCCATTGCGCCGCACTCGGAGACCATCCAGGGCCGCTTCAACCCGGCCGTCGCCGCGGACCGGCACAAGGACCTGTTCCCGGACGAGAAGGTGCCGCGGAGAGCCAACTTCAACCCTGACAAGGTGCGTAGTCAAATTACCTGTGACGAGGAGACTCTGCAGACATGACAGGCAGACAAGCTGACTCTCGCGGGAAATCAAACAGGCCAGCGGCGCAAGCTGGATCAAGACCCTGGACCAGTTCAACGACACGGCGGTCGCCTACATGGACGAGTTCCACCGGCTGCGTATCCGCTCCCTCCAGGCCGTCGACGAGCTCGTCGAGGCCCTCGTGCAACGCCTCGAGCAGACCGCCTCGCCCGAGGTCGTAGACAACACGTACATCATCTACACGACTGACAACGGGTACCACATCGGCCAGCACCGGCTGGCGCCCGGCAAGACGTGCGCGATCGAGGAGGACATCAACATTCCCTTTATCGTCCGGGGTCCCGGGGTGGCAAAGGGCCAGACGGTGTCGTTCCCGACCTCGCACACCGACCTGGTGCCCACCATCTTCCAGCTCGCGGGGATCCCGCTGCAGGAGGACTTTGACGGGATCCCGATCCCCGTGACGGTCGAGCAGCAGCTCGCGCTCGAGCACAAGTCGGAGCATGTCAATGTCGAGTTCTGGGGTAGGGGGATCCTCGAGGGCGACATGCCGAGCACCGGAGCAGGAGTCATCAATGGTACGTCCGCCCTGGCCATTCGCAGAGCAGAAGGATGAGATGCAGGCCATCGAGGCTGACAAGTCTGTGTCTTCTAGCCTCGCCGCGCAACAACACGTACAAGTCGCTTCGTGTTGTCGCCGACGAGTACGACCTATCATACACAGTCTGGTGCACAAACGAGCATGAGCTCTACGACATGAAGGTTAGTTTGCCAGGCACCGTGCCCGGCAGCGCAAAACATAATCTTGCTAACATGGCGACTCCCCAAACAAACAGGCGGACCCGGTACAGCTCAACAACATCTACTCGACGACGTCGCCCATCTACGGATACGAGCCGGCCAAGCTGATCGCGCGCGTCGACGCGCTTCTCCTAACGCTCAAGGACTGCAAGGGCGCGTCGTGCCGTCTTCCCTGGCAGGCGCTGCACCCGGCGGGCGACGTGCGGACGCTGGCGGACGCGCTGGATCCGAGGTTTGACGACTTCTACCTGCACGGGCAGGAGAGGGTCAGCTTCAGCGCCTGCGCGCCGGGATACATCCTCGACTACGAGGGCGCGGTCGGACCGACGCCGTATGGTGCCGGAGGTGGCATTCCTGTGCAGGCGCGGTGGGAGGACTGGACGTAGGGACTGAGTCATGGACAGCATGGGCGAGTTGCTCGGCTTGGATATCTCCAGCTTTGAGTGTCTGAAGTAGGAAGCTAAGTTACGGACTCGATGTCGAGGTTATGACGTGTGTCTGAAACAAGTCGATGTGACCCGACCCAGCAGCGCAGGTGAAGATGCATAAAGTGGAGTGGCTGCCGCCGCCAAAAAAAACTCTGGAGCAGGCGCTCGGCTCGGGGGCAGTCGCCGTATCGCCGCACCAAAGCTCCGACGCAGCCCACCTTTGTGCGCCATTTGCGGGCGTGCCCGCGCGCGCTGATTGGCCCGACAGCGCTGCACCCAGCAGAAAGCAGAAGCAGCAGTAGTTCGCAGTCGTGCGCAGCGGCATGTGCAGAGGGCCGCCGTGCAGAGTGCAGAGTGCGGGCACAGAAGAGTGCGCTCGGTGAACGACAACACCACAGCTCACCTTTGCCAGCCTCTACTGCTGCTTTCCTCCCCTTCCTTTTTTCGACCTTTGCTGCACTCCAACTCGCACGAGCAATCTCCCCTCTTCCCACCTCGGTACCTTTTTCGTCGCACATCTTGCCCTCGCAACACGTCGCCATGCTTTCTCGCAACTCCACACGGGCGGCCCAGGTATGTCAATTCTGCAGCCCGTCGCTTTCCCCTCATCAATGCTTGCCTCGAAATTTGCGCTCGTGTGCCTCACCACCACCATAACCACCACCACCACCACCACCTCAGCACCATGACTCTGACAATACCGTCCGCTACAGCGCCTGAGCGCCGCTGCCTCCCAGCACGCCACCCGCTCCTTCGCCACCATCCAGTCCGACATCTTCAAGCCCACAAAGTTCGGCAGCAAGTACACAGTCACCCTCATCCCCGGTGACGGCATCGGTGCCGAGGTCGCCGAGAGTGTCAAGACCATCTTCAAGGCCGACAACGTCCCCATTGACTGGGAGCAGGTCGATGTCTCGGGTGTCGAGAGTGGCCCCCCCGGCGTCTCGGAGGGCGTCTTCCGCGAGTCCGTCGCCTCGCTCAAGCGCAACAAGCTCGGCCTCAAGGGCATCCTCCACACCCCCGTCGAGCGCTCCGGCCACCAGTCCTTCAACGTCGCCATGCGCCAGGAGCTCGACATCTACGCCTCCGTCTCTCTCATCAAGAACATCCCCGGCTACGAGACCCGCCACAAGAACGTCGATCTCTGCATCATCCGTGAGAACACCGAGGGCGAGTACTCTGGCCTCGAGCACCAGTCCGTCCCCGGCGTTGTCGAGTCTCTCAAGATCATCACCCGCGCCAAGTCGGAGCGCATTGCCAAGTTCGCCTTTGCCTTTGCCCTCGCCAACAACCGCAAGAAGGTCACCTGCATCCACAAGGCCAACATCATGAAGCTGGCCGACGGTCTCTTCCGCAACACCTTCAAGAAGGTCGCCGAGGAGTACCCCACCCTCGAGGTCAACGACATGATTGTCGACAACGCCTCCATGCAGTGCGTCTCGCGCCCCCAGCAGTTTGACGTCATGGTCATGCCCAACCTCTACGGCGGCATCCTCTCCAACATTGCCGCCGCTCTCGTCGGCGGCCCTGGTGTCGTCCCCGGCTGCAACATGGGCCGTGACGTTGCCGTCTTCGAGCCCGGCTGCCGCCACGTCGGTCTCGACATCAAGGGCAAGGACCAGGCCAACCCCACCGCCCTGATCCTCTCCGGCACCATGCTGCTGCGCCACCTTGGCCTCGACGACCACGCCAACCGCATCTCGCAGGCCATCTACGCCGTCATTGCCGATGGGTAAGTGAAATGCAACTAGTTTCCGCACAGCCCGATCCACCCTTTGTCAGTTCCTCAAAGCCAAACACAAAGCTAACAACCTCTGCAGCAAGGTTCGCACTCGCGACATGGGCGGCGAGTCCACCACCCACGAGTTCACCCGCGCCATCCTCGACAAGATGGAGACTTTGTAAAACTTTGCACCGCGCGAAACGTGCATAGCCAAAGACGGAAACAACAAACTCAAAAAAACAAAATAAAATAAAATCACGACATGAATACCCCGAACCCAACACTGTATATACCCGTCCGCCAAGTCTTCGCAGTGGGAGACGTGTGTAGCATCCCACTTTTCCATCGCTCAAGATCACAAAAAGGGAGAAAGGGGGATTATGGCGCAAGCATGTGGGGAAAAGCGTAGTCACACAAGGACATGTGCACACACAGCACAGTAGGAATCGGACCGATAAGCAGCACCGAATCGAGACGCGTGGACGAACAATCGACGTTTTCTCGTGGTCACGACACCTAGACTGTCCTCTTCAAAATGGCATTAGAGACCGGAGGCTGCTGGACGAAATGTATGAGGGAAAACATACATAGCCTGTTATTTTTGTTTACAACAAATGACATAAAGACTACAATTTTTTTTTTGTATCCTTGGCCAGCACAGGCTGACAATATGTGATATCGTGCTTGGCGAATTTTCGCTACACCCGGCAATACTTGATTGTGTATCTGTTCCGCCTCAACACCATGAACGCCACTCGCCAAAACTTATTCAACGCAGTACAACAACGAGTCAACTCGACTGAGCAATCACAACGAACGGCATGGGTATTATTTTAGCTATGCACACGCAATTCCAGGTCACGCCATCTCCTCATCATCGAGCGGCTCCACGCGAACGAGTATCTCCTCAAGTAAGCCTTCGAGGAAGGTGCCCACGTCCTTGCCCATGCCGACGGGCTCACTCTTGTCGAGCCGGTCAATTTCCTTGCACACGTTGGCCAGCTTGTACACGTGCTTGCGGATCTTGTCGTGAGCTGCCTCGGCGCGCTGGCGCTGGGGAGTGATCTTCTCGTTACGATAGATGTGCTGCAGCCGCACTTGCCGCCGCTTCAGGGCCTCCTCGAGTGCCGGGAACATGACGTCGTTCAGAGCGTCCAGCTCGCCATTGGAACTGGTCGCGGCCGGTGACGGGAACGACTCCGGCGGCGGCGGCGGGAGCTGCTTGGGTTGGGCAGCAGCTTTCGAGGCAAAGGCTTGGGCGGACCGCTGCGGTGAGGCCTGTGGTGTGTCGTTCTGTACCGGCTGGTGGGTGCCACTAGGACCTCGGAAGGGCGGTATCTCGGGAATCATGAACGAGCTAGCTTTAGATGATGATCTCTGTTGCTGCTGAAGCTGTGAGTGTGAGCTCTGAGCAGACAACATTTGAGGCTGAATCGCTCTTGGAGGCGGTTGGGCAAAGAGTGGTTGCACAAGCGGAGGCTGCATGCGCAGATGAGCCATGTCTTCATGTAGTTGGTGCTGTAGAGCCTGGTCATAGTCTACAGATGTCATCGTTGGAACAGGCGCAGCGTGCCTAGGCGGCCTTGGTGTATCACCGTCATGCGGCGGCGGCGGCAGCTTCCTAGGCGAGGCCGGGAGTGGCACTTTCGTTGGTGATGGTTGCGGTTGGCCAAGGACTGGCTTGCGCTGCGGCGATACCTGTCGAGAGTTGCCTCCATTGGGCTTCAGTGTGCTGTCAGATTCTAACGCGAAATTATGAGGTTGGATCTTGGATGGTGATGGCCCTCGGGTATTTTCGCCATAGTTGACATCAAGAGGTCTCGAGGCCCTCGCGTTCCTCGCCGAGTCGTCCATGTCGTTGAGACTGGGCCGCGAGACAATGCCACCGCGGTCTCCCACGAGCCGTACAGTTCCGAAGTCCCACATGTCCTCATTCACCTGCTCTTTCCGCACAGGCGGCTGGTTCTCGTCGTAGGGATCGTCGTCCTCAGACTTATGCGTCGCCCGCCACCGGTTGTGCCGCTCGATGAGCTCTGTCAGATACGTCGTCTTCTTTGCTTTCCGAATGAATGGGTGCTTCAAAAGCTCTTTTGCAACTGGTCTGTCCTTCGGATCGCGTTGCAAGCAGAGCTCGATGAAGTCCTTGAACGCTTTTGTGAAGTTGCCTTCGAGTCGTGGAGGAGGATTTTTTGGGATCAGAAACAGAACCTTCATGGGGTGGATGTCGGCGTATGGTGGCTCGCCGTTCGCCAGCTCGAGGGCAGTGATACCAAGGGACCAGATATCTGCCTTGTGGTCATAGCCAGATTGCTTGATGACCTCAGGCGCCATCCAGAACGGTGTGCCCACAAACGTGTTCTTCTTGGTCATTGTAGCAGACAACTGGCCCGACACTCCGAAATCGGCAAGCTTGACCTGGCCATTGGCGCTCAAAAGGATGTTTGCAGCTGTAGATTGCGTGTCAGCGGTGCACCATAGAACCTGAAAGCACTCCATTGAGGATAGTCATACCTTTGACATCACGATGCAGTTTCTTGTCCGCGTGAAGATAGTCCAGCCCGAGGAGCAGCTCGCGCACAATGATGGCGATATAGTCCTCTCCTACGTGGCCAGGCTTCAAAAGATCGGCGCAGCTACCACCGGAGCAGAACTCCATGACAATCCAGAGCTCTGCGCCCTTGGCATACGAGCCATAGTATTTTGTGACGTACGGGGATTGGAGCTCTGAGAGGATCGCGATTTCCTGAATGATGTCCTCCACCTCGTCCTCTGCACTTTCAATGTCGATGACCTTGATCGCGACGGCTTGTCCAGTCCGTTTCTCCACGCTAGCTCGCGAGATTCCCAATGTTAGCCGACTGAAGCACAAAACTTGCGTCACCGACTGCCTGCTCGAGGATGACGAACCCTTTGTAGACCTTACCGAAGCTACCTCCGCCGATGCAGAACTCCTTTGTGTACAGCTGTTCGGGGTCCAGCGCCTCGTTAGACCCGTCCTCTTCATAGTACCGATCTGACATGGCGATTGTCTATTTGTTCGCCGGTTTGTCGGTTTTTTAATTAACTTTTTGTAGTCGTAGCTGAGCCAGATCGGCACGCAGAGTTATAGGCTTGATTCCGCAAGCCGCAGTTGTAGTGTAGGGATTCTGAAGAATGCCAAACAGCTCTGGGAGCCTGTGAGAGTCGGGCACCACAGCAGAACGCTCTGCTGCGCGCGAGAGGGGTTCTTCGAATCTGGGTTGGTCGGCGGCCGTGGACGAAAACTCGCGATGGCTTGCGTGGGCAGCGGTGAGGATTGGCGAAGATAAGATTACGCTAGTGTAGTGTTGTCGAGAAACGGAGCGGCAACTTGCACAGAGACTCGAATTGGCGTGTTGGTTCGGGCGGTCACCGAGGCGATGGGTGATTGGGACGCAGGGTGCCGTATTGGCTTGGCAGCAAGAAGAAGAAAGAGGGAAGAAATAGTAAGCGAGACAAGGCGCCACTACGAGGGGACCCGAAAGAAGCAAGGCAGGCAGGTACCCGTGCGTTGGTGCGGGGAACAGGCAGGTGGTGGTGGGATTGCTCAGATCTAGGCAGCTCTAAGGCAAGGCGGGCTTAGGCCTCGCGCACGGTCCGATGCTTCATGCGAGGCGGAGGCGGGCGAGCGTCTGGGGAAATGCGAGCGAGATTGTGTTGTTTTGGTGTGGTTGCCCGGTCTCTGTGCCGATGTTGTTGTTGTGGCGGAGGGGTAGCATCTGACAGGCTGGCTGGCGCCGGGAGCAGTGGGGCCCCTGACCTGGGCGCCGGTACAGCGCGCGGCGGCTGGCTCTCGTGCATTGTTCGAGTTTCATTCGATCTGGACCTTCACACTTAGCCCCGGCGACTAGGCGAGCCGCCTCGTTCCTGTCTCATCACAATTGAAACACCGCACACGCGGCGGTGGCACTTGCATCCGCTAGCTCTATCGTTGCTCGTCATCCGTCATTCTGCATTTCAAGCAGGCACACTGGCCGATCCGGCGATCGTGGGGGTGGCTCCACCCTCAAAGCCCTTGATGACATTGAAGCACCGAACGCTTTATGGAGTAGCATCTCGCCGATTTCGTAAAAGCAAACCCAGATACCAGGATGCTCGCGGGCGCAACCCGGTGGTTGGCAATACTACAGCAGGCCGACCAGACCTAAGCAACGCCCACACACTACCACACGACAATCTCACACGGCACAGCCTGTAGGCAACGGATTCATGTTTTGTCAGGTTCATCAAAATGTCATTCTATGCTAAAGCAAAACGAAACGCTCCACACAGTCTATCTAACTAGGGTATTGTATGCTTTTGTTGAGAATGTACAGCGGCCACCACCACACACGGCCGCACCCTTCGCCCACCCGGACACGCCCAGACGCCAATGAATGTATCTAGTGCTTCTCACCCGAGGGGCTGTCCTGCGAGAGTTCTACATCTTCAAGCTTGATTAGTGACCACTTGCGGTCAACCAGTAGCTTGTGTCCGACAAACAGGACAACAAACAAGATCAGGCTGATGTAGGCTGCAAAGAAGTCACTGACGTTCCACTCGATGAAGACGGTGAAGCCGTTGGTCAGGATGATCAGCACGCAGAAGAACAGGCCGAACCACGACAGGTAGGGTTGGAAGCGCGCAGTATACGCCAGGTCGGTCACGCGCGAGATGCCGCGGTACGCGAGGATCTTCTGGAACCGCAGGTGGCAGAGGAGGATGCAAGACCAGCTGATGAAGCCGGCAATGGCAGTGATGCTCAGCAGCCAGCCAAAGACCTTCTCGCCGCTCGCCGAGAGGTTGATAAAGGCGAGCAGACCAACAGCCGACGTGGTGGCGACCGCGACGTACGGCACGCCCTGCTTGTTTGTCCAGGTCATCGCCTGCGGAGCGTGCTTATCGTTCGCAAGGGCAATGAGAATGCGGCTGCCAGAGTACACGTTGGAGTTGGCCGCCGAAAGCACGGCTGTGAGCAGCACGGCGTTGATAATGTGAGGCAGGACTGGAACGCCAGCAAGGTTGGCGGCAATGACGAGGGGCGAGGCGGAGGCGTTGGTGCCACCGAGGAGAAGCTCGGGGGTGTCGAACGGGACGACGAGGCCAATGAAGAAGATTGTAGCAACGAAGAGCGAGTAGATGCCCCAGAAAGTCCATCGGATGGCACTGGGCACGTTCTTCTCTGGGTTCTCGACCTCGCCTGCACCAACACCAACGAGTTCGGCACCCTGGAAGCTGAAGCCGGCAGTCACGAGAACAGACCAGAAGCCGACAAACTTGCCCGTGGAGCCTTCGACCATGTACTCGGCAAAGGGCCCGGGCTCGACCCAGGCGCTGAAGCCCAGGTATCCGTTCTGGCCCGCGCCAGCATCGATGCAGATGGCGAAGATGATAAATCCGAGGATGGTGACGACCTTGATGCTGGAGAACCACATTTCAAACTCGCCAAACCAGCGGATAGGCATGAAGTTGAGTGCGGTGAAGATGACCCAGAAGATGGCGATGAAGATGGCGACGCTCAAGCTGTCGTTCCAGTATTGAATGATGAGGCCGGCGGCTACAAGCTCGAGAGCAAAAGTGAGGGCCCAGCAGAACCAGTAGATCCAGCCCATGGCGAAGCCAAGCGAATGGTCGATAAATCGAGAGGCGTAGGTCGTGAAGGAGCCGGCAACAGGGAGGTAGGTGGCCATCTCGCCAAGGCTGACCATGACAGAGTAGACGATGGAGCCCATGAAGACGAAGGCGAGCAGGGTGCTCACGGGGCCAGAGTTGGCGAGGGCTTTGCCGCTGCCGAGGAAGATACCAGTGCCGATGGTGCCGCCAACGGCAATGAATTGGAGGTGGAAGCTGTGCAGACCGCGGCGCAGCTCGGTGTTGCCGGCCTCGAGGTCGTCGCGAGATGTCGAGGCGCTGGTGTTAAGGCCACCCATGTCACCAGGTGTCGACATGGTGGACTTCTGCTTGTCGGCAGAAGTGAGGGAGCTGGCACCCATTGTGACGTGGTGCGGGGAGCGCGGAGGTGGTCTCTGGGGAGGTATGTCTCTGAAGGATGACAGGAAGAGGAGCGAAGTCCGTGAGCTGGAGCACGACACGACAGAGACTTCATGATGGAGACGGGTCGGACCAGGAGAGATATTATATGGCAGCTAGCCGATGGGTCCATCTCGAAGCCCGACAGCGGAGTGGAGTGACTGATGGTCCCTGGACCGCAGAGGCCGCAGAGGACCACTTGATAGAGGGTCGGATTCGGAGCACGCGATGCGCGTCGGGTGGAACCGCAATCGAGGGCAGGATTTTCCTCCCTCTCTTTTCTTCCCTTCTTTCTCTCTTTCTTTTCTCTGCAGCCTGTCACATCTGGACGGTTGCGGGCGCCGGCTGGAATCGGTATGTTGGCGGGTTCAGGTTGCTCGTCGCGTGCTCGGTGACGAGACTGGCGCACGGCCAGGCCGGTTGTGGCGCCGGAAGCCCAGGGTCTGAACCCCCATCTGAACGATTGGCGGCCAATCATAGCACGCCATCAGTCTAGAAATCACCTCTTTCGAGTGTAGGTATAGCTGACGGGCCGAGTGTCAGCGGCCCACTTATCGATCCATCTATCCGCCTCGTGCAGTTTTTTCCCTTTTCCCCCCTGCTCCGTCCCGCGACTCAGAAATTTTCAAACATTGCCGCCGGTCATCATCACCCATTCGGGCCCGTTCGGGTGGGATGTCCTCATCAGATCTTGCCGTCGCACAACTCGCCATTGCTCGCCACTATCTTCAACTCTTCTCCGTACCCCAGCTCTACACGACCCGTGCACGCCACCACATACTACTATCAGCCCTGCTTAAACTTGTTCTTGCCATGCTTTGTGTGGGCCCAGGTGATGGTCACAAAAAACGGGACACTCCATCGTGATGACTGCTGGGCGCTGTCCCGTTTTTTATGGCCACTGCCTGCCCCCATTCCTATGTTCAGGGCTCATGGCCGTGAAGGGAAAGTACAACAACTCCAGCCCTTCCAAATCTCCGAGGCGGAGTCTGCCGCCGGCAGGAGCTCGACTAATCCATGCATGCTTTTCGTGCCGGCTAGGTCCGGTTAGCCATGGACATCAAAGTCTCTCACTGTGCAATGGCCAACATGCGTGTCAAAGAAGGTGGTGCTGACCTGACCGTGGTTTGTACTGCCATCACCAAGGCGGGAATTGCAAGAGCAAGGTCAAGCTTGAACAGCCATGCATATCGTCATCATCCCTTGGCACACGACGAGGGAGCTGGAACAATACGCGTACTCCGTACTTTTTGGGGGCAATGCTCTTGGAAAGGGCATTTGCCAAGACAGTGACTGAATCATGGTTGCCAACTGGACGCAGCTCGCCGGAATAACTTTGGCCTCCTGACCCTACTACTCCACGACTATTTCGTCCCTGCTGTGCACGATTGTTTGAGGATGTGACTCACTCTCTCTATTTGACTACTAATGGAGCTTTTCGTATATTGCAACTTCGACTACTACAACCGATTATATCCCTGAGCTTACCCGCCTCTCGCCGTGGCGTGACTCTGCACCACCTGACCCGTTGAAGCGCTCCTTTTGGCGAGTCTTGGTGCGCGATGCAGAAGGATTGGTGCGGCACCAGGCCCTCCTCTCTCTCCTCTTGGCTCAAGCCTACTACCGCACACAGCTTATCCACGAGCGGCTTGGCTGCGGGAGAGTCCTTGTGGATATCGGACTCGGAGATAAACCTCGGACTGCCTCGCAAGACCACCTCCCGTGAGAGACAAAGAGAATGATTGTTGACACGGTACCCACGCACGGCGTCTGCGTCCACGCATCTCCTTGCTAGTTTGGCTTTCTGCAGGCACTAGTGCACGCAGACAAAGCTTGTTTTCCCAGTGTCTTTCGCTTGGGAAAATCAGGCGCTGGTCTGGGGGCCGGCCTCAATATGCCGATTTGCTGATTTTGCACGTAGGCGCTCGGCAGTGTTGGATCACACTTCTCGATAATATACAATCTGGCACCGCGCAGATTCTTCAATACCATATATGTGTCGTCGATGAGTTACTCGGGCGCTCAGCATACGTCTGATCGCAGCTGGGCCGTAGTACTGCACCGCAACACGGAACGCGGAACCCTCGGGAATACCCGCAGACAAGGCCGACGATTCGAGACCGTCGTTCGATGGGAACGAAACATGGACCGGAACTCCTACCGCTTTTTTCTTCTTCCTTTCGCAATGAACCCTTCCAGACACGTGGTCCTGGGTTGAAGATGCGAACGCAGCGTTCGAAGTCCCGCCAATTCATCTGTGCGGACAAAGTGCAACCCGACCGATTTCTGATGGAATGTGGGACAGAGATGACATTATCGCGATCCACCTGAAATGACTGGATCCGCAAGACGGAAGCCGAACCTGGCGCCCCCCAATATCACGTTTACAAGTCGTTCTCTAATGGAAAATGAGCGTGGGGGTTCCTGGCCTTTGTCATTTTTCCTCTGGCGCATAGCAGCAGCGGCCGAAAGATAGTCAGTCTCTGCATGGTTCGAAGACTGCCGCTTCTGGAAATCTGGACCTCTGTGTCTATAAATGCTTGATCACATGGATCCGTTGCTAAGCTGACTCGCTATATCGAGATGCTCGTGCCTAATATTCTTCCAAGTTCAGGTCAATGCCGGGTAAAATAAATTAAAAGCCTGAGTCTAAATTCGCCATGAGGGCCATCGCGCTTGCGTTGGTGGCGCGCGAACGAAGAGACGACGAGGTGCAGGCATGAGATAAGCAGCAGCATTTAGTGAGAGCACTACGTCATTGCAGGACCTGGTCCAATGACAGGCCGATTCAGGATTGTGGACACTGGGGAAAATTAGAGGGCAAAGGAAACACGATATAGCCGGCGCAGCAACGTTTCAGAGATTGATCGAATTAGTACTTTTGTATAATTCAAAAGAGAGATTGCCTTGTGACCTGACTACAGAAGATGGTCGTGACAAGTTGCCCGAGGCGGGCAAGTGCCAGAAGGAATGACTGACTGATTTGGTGACGACAGGCGACCCGATTGGCCGGTCAGTGGAGGCTCAGCAGGTCTGGGGTGCAAGCCCGCCAAACCATAACTCTAATCTAGCAAAAGTGCAAGCCTATACCATGACGTTGCAGTAAATGAATCACTCATCGTGTGTCGCAATATGGCACGGGTCAGAGAAGGGCAAGCAAGTCACGGTGCACAGACGGCGCAGTCAGGAACAAGCCCCGAGCGCGAATGTCATGTGCCAAGACATGTGCCGTGCTGCCGGGTGCCGCCGTGAATGAACGTTTGCCCGCGGTGACTTTAGTGCTTAGCAAGCGTCATTGGCACCTTGGAAGTCCAGGTCTGCAGGTCTGCAGGTCCCAGCAACCAAGACGGTGAGGCAGCCAGCGCTCCTTCCTCTGCCGTCCTGACTGGCATTCGATGCTCCACATGCTAGGCCACGCCATCATGCCGTGGCAAGCCATCCATTACATCTGACCTGCTTCCACATCCCCTTCTTTCTGATTATTCCATCACCATCCGTTCCGACTTCCAGCATCATCCAAAACGACTTCTTCTCGCCAGCCTAAGTAGCCAGCCCAGCCCAGCCCAGACCAGCCCCCATTCCGACTTCGATGGGAGCTGCTTCGCCGACACGCGCCGCCAATCCCTCTACCGCAGAGGCAAACGCGCATGTAACCTCCGTCGCGGTCACCACAGAGGCCGGCAGCCACCAGCCATCGTCTGCCCCAAGCAACGACTCAAAGCCCACCACCGGCAACCAACGCTCCGCGTCCCTCAGAAGCAACCGCGGCAATGCCGCACGCCACCCTTCCTCGCACACCTCGTCCGACGCGCTCGGTAATGGAGTCGACTCGGAAAAAGCACGATACCCAGCCGACGCCAATAGCAATGGCGACGGCACGATCATCTCGGCATCGCAGCCGCCGGGCCCGGGGCCTGTCATAGAAGATGCCCCCAGCGGTCCACAGCAGAAAGTGAATGTCGCTATTCGCTTCATGCTGGTCTTTAAAAAGATCATTTTCCACAGCTGGATCAATGTGCTTCTTGTCTTTGTGCCAATCGGAATTGCAATCGCAGAAATTCCTGGCATGCCGCCAGGTGCCATCTTTGGTGTAAACGCCATCGCCATCATCCCTCTTGCTGCCCTGCTCAGCCATGCTACAGAATCCGTGGCCCGCAAAATGGGCGACACAGTGGGAGCTCTTTTGAATGTCACATTTGGTAATGCGGTCGAACTGATCATCTTGTAAGCTTCTGCCATAGTCTTGGCTTTCTGATTTCGTGTCTTGGCTGCTTGGCTAACCCTGTGCACAGCATGTAAGCTTTCCTGCTCCACACTGCCCCGATCTTGGCTCTCGGCGACGCACCCAAGATCTCTTGGCCACGCTGGGCGAAGCCCTCCAATGCAACAGCACAACAGAAAACTAACGACATCTTGTCTCGACCCAAAGAATTGCCCTCGTGAAAAATGAGATCCGTATTGTGCAAGCGTCCCTGCTCGGTTCTATCCTGGCCAACTTGCTCTTGATTCTTGGCATGGCATTTTTCCTCGGCGGCCTCCGGTTTCGAGAGCAGATCTACAACAGCACAGTTACCCAGATGAGCGCCTGTTTGTTGTCGCTGAGTGTCATCAGTCTACTTCTACCCGTTAGTTGCACGCTTCACAAACCCTCGCCTTCCAAACTCCCCGCTTACTTTACGTGTAGACTGCATTCCATGCCTCTTTCGCCGATTCAAAAGAAGCTGACAAGCAGTCCCTAACCGTCTCCCGTGGCACAAGTATTGTACGTATTATTCCTCTACAAAACTGGCAAGCCACAATGCTAATTTGACTGTAGATCCTGCTCATCGTCTACATTGTGTACTTGCTGTTCCAGCTCAAGTCTCACGCATACATGTATGAGTCTACGCCTCAGCACATCATTGATGCTGAGTCGACCCCAGGCCCGGCCGCCGCCTGGATGGACAGCTCTAGCTCGGATTCCAGCTCATCGTCAGACTCCGACTCTGATGGCTCAAGCCACTCGAGCAATACCATGACCAGGAGGGTCAAGCGAGCTATCCGTCGCCGTCGCAGAAAGTCGAGCTTTGCGTCGGTCGACTCCGCCGAGACAGGGTCCATTGCAACAACATCCGCAAGTCCCAATGTCGAGTCCAAGAAGCGTCTTGGTGATGATGAATCTATCGACGGGTCTCTTATCGACGAGCCTCAGAGCAGCCGGAGACACCGTCACTCTCGCCACAAGCGATCCAAAGGCAAGCATCACCATAAGAAGAGCCGCAGGGCCATCTATGAAGATGACACTACTCCATCAGGCGAGAATATAGCAGGTGTTCGACCTTCGGCAGTCAACGGATCGAGTGTTGCCAATGGCGAGACTCGCCGCGTTGATTTCGCTGAGGTTGACAACACTAACACCGAGACGGCCACCGACGCTAATGTTACCACTGGTCGCCGTCCTTTTGTCGGAATGCGTGCTATTTCGTCTATCCGGCCAATGGCCTCAAGTCTTGCCCCTCCCGTCTTCTCCCACCCAAGTCATGCCAATACGACACCTACAGCGACCGGACCCGTTCCGCGTGTCCGTATGGGCATTCGCAGAACCAACTCTTTGCCGGATTGTTTGAACCAGCAACATCTGCGCCCTCCTGGAGCCATGCTGCCATCTCATATCCCTATTGACCTGGTTAACGGGCCTGCCACAACGACCGACGATGAGGAGAACTTGTCCCAGAAAGCAGCCATAGTAATGCTGCTCATCTCTACGGCTCTCGTTGCCGTCTGTGCAGAGTTTCTTGTCGACTCTATCCAAGGTTTGTCTTTGCCTCCCTTGATAGTGAAAGAATTCTCAACTAACTCGAAGTAGGTGTCATCGAAACCAGCAACATTAGTGAGCTGTTTATTGGTCTCATCATCTTGCCTATTGTCGGCAACGCTGCGGAGCACGTCACGGCCGTAATGGTCGCAATGAAGAACAAGATGGATCTTGCGATCGGTGTCGCCGTGGGCAGCTCCATCCAGATTGCCCTCTTCCTGACGCCATTCATGGTTATCCTGGGCTGGATTATGGACAAGCCCATGACTCTCTACTTCACCCTGTTCGAAACGGTCTGCCTTTTCGTGTCGGCTTTTATCATCAACTTCCTCATCCTCGACGGCCGGAGCAACTACCTCGAGGGCGCACTACTGTGTTCCACATACATCATCATCGCAATCATGGCATTCTGCTATCCGAATGAGAGCCTCGCTAGCGAGCTTGGCGGTAATCCCGATATTGCAAACGTTGCTCGTTCTGTAGTCGCAACAGCCATGAGTTAAGGTTCGGTCTTGGTTGGGAAGCTGTTGACGGATGACTACGGTATGGCTTCTTCTGCGATACAAGCCGGCCGAATAGGCGCTCGTCAGAATTCATTACTCGAGCGCCAGTCACACAGAGCCCAACGCGTGTCCTTGCAGATGGTTATCTCAAGGCTATATGGGAGAGACATTAATTAAGTAACGATAACTAGTAGAATGCCATCAAATAATGCACATCTTTCTTATGCGTCCTTCCTTTCTCTCGGAAATGAAATAATATAATAATTCTCGAGCATAGTTGTGTTACGCATGTCCACATGCTTGGTTGAGAGTGATGCGTTTCATGCGGCTATTCGAGCTGCCGCACCTGTTGTCGCATGTTGAATTGAAGTGATTTGTCTTATCTCGATTCTTTTTATTCTGCTCACATCTCGATGTACTTGAATATGCTACTCATTTAAATCATGCCGCAGCAATGACAGCAACCCACGCCCCCGCTCGCCAAACGCCGGACCATCGGCTTCGATGGACCCCCTCCTCTATAGTTTTGAGCTGGTCATGAGCAATAACCCCATCCGTATTCTGGACAAAAAATTGATCACGCCTTGACTTCCTTCTCGTTGGGCCCGGCAATGAGGATCTTGATGACCTGGCCGTCCTTGACCTTGCTAAAGGCTGTCTCGGCCTGGTCGAACGGCACGACGCTGCTGACGAGCTTCTTGACGTCAATCTTGCCCTGCGCGACGAGCTCGATGGCGAGCTTGTAGTCGCCGCTGCCGTAGCGGAAGGAGCCCTTTGCCGTGACCTCCTTGAGGCACAGCGCCATGATGGGGAAGGTGATGTTGTCCCGGCCCATGCCGCCCTGGACGTACACGCCGCCGCGGCGGACCGTGTGCAGGGCCGTCTGGATCGAGGGCTCGGCGCCGCTGGCGTCGATGACGACGTCGGCGCCCTCGGCCGGCAGCCCCGCGGCCTTGAGCAGGGCCGCGGCGTTCTCCTCGGCGGGGATGCGCTGCGACATGTAAGTGTGTGTGCTGGAGAAGGTCTTTGCGAAGTCGAGCTTGGACTCGATAATGTCGACGGAGACGACGGTCGAGGCGCCAAAGGCGCGGGCGACGGCGGCGCAGAGCAGACCGACGGGGCCGGCGCCCATGACGACAACGGACTGGCCTGGGGTGACGGCGGCCTGGCGGACAATGTGGACGCCGACGGCGAGGGGCTCGATGAGGGCTCCCTCCTGGAGGGAGACTTGTTCGGGGAGCTTGTAGCAGAAGTCGGCTGGGGCGGCCCAGAACCCTGTGAGGGTGCCGTCGTAGGGCGGGGTGGCAGCGAAGCGCATGTCCGGGCACAGGTTGTAGTGTCCGCCCAGGCAGGGCGCGCAGTGACGGCACGGATAGCCCGGCTCGAGGGCGACGCGGTCGCCCTTTTTCAGGGTGGTGACGCCCTCGCCGACCTCGACGATGGTGCCCGCGGACTCGTGCCCGAGGACCATGGGGTCCTTGACAACATAGCTGCCGATGGCACCGTGGCACCAGTAGTGGACGTCGGAGCCGCAGATGCCCGTGTAGTTGATGGCGACGAGGACTTCCTTGTCCGACTTGAGCTTGGGAACGGGCCGCTCCTCGAAGCAGACCTCGTCCTGCTTCTTGAGGACAAAGGATAGGTTCTGTGAGTAACGAGCGTGCGGAGAAACAGTTAGCTACGGTGCCGAGTGGTCTTGCGACTTTCATAGCTCAGACGAGGTTGGTCTAACCGAGCCAGGAAGTATGGGAGAAACATTTCCGTCTTACACTTGCTGAAGCCATGTTGTGGGATGTTTAGTGTATAAAAGTTGTTCAAGCTCTGAACGTGCTGCGAGATGGGAAATGTGAGGGGCAAAGAGCGAGTTGGAGAACAAGGAGGAGAAGGTGGGGTAGGCAGCGGTTGACAGCCAGAAGCAAGAACTCGACTAGGGCCAACTGGAAGACTTGGGAGCGATGAGGATGGGATCTGGCAATTTGCAACCTGCACCAAGCGCACTTATGGACACCAACGGGCTGGCGGGTAAATCTGGAATATTTTCTCTCGCGGGACGGTGCCGCCAAGCAGGCATAGCATCGCGGGCCAGCCGACCACGGGAGTTGCAGAGCCGGCACGCATTGCCCCGGGCGGCCGACTTAGACGGCGCCTTGACGCGGTGCAGTCACGCCTCGCCAGTTCAACCGCTCCTTTAACCGGCCCAATCAGGCGTCGCCACACTCTGCAGATTGGGAAGGAAGAAACCGGCAGTCACGAGACACACAGTCGCTGCAGCATCAAGCAATTCATGGATGGTTTGACGATCAAGGCCAGACTCTAGAAGCTGCGCGGATTCATGAAAAACTAGTCCGGCGACTGTACACCCTTCACATGCCGGGTCTCTCAGTGGTGGATCTGCTACGGAGTAAGTGCTCGGAATTTGAGGCGTCGAGGTGGTGGAGAATCCATCCCGCATTCCATATTCCATGGCGTACCGTACTAGGTACGCAGTAAGAGCCCGAGAGCTCGACTGCCGGCAGAATCCGCCCACCGCCAAAATTTCTCCCGGCGCCGCCTTCTGCCGCAGCACACTTTGAACCCTGCAGAGCACCTGCTGCCGAGCACATGCACCACGACCACGACTCTGCACAAGGCCGACACGGACAACATCCCAACTGGCGCACGCAATGGACATCCTCAAGATCCTTTCCCGGGGCACCAAAAAGTCGGGCCCCCAGCACGCGACGCCCGCCACCGCCACTGCGGGAAAGCCGACTATCAACAGGGCCGCAAACCCGCAGCTCTACAACGATCCCACACGCGGCACCAAGCGCAAGCGCACCGACCAAGCCCTGCCAGAGCAGGCAGCGACGAGCGATGCCGAAAATGACGACGTAGACTTCTTTGCGCCCAAGGACCTGAATAATGTCAGCACCTCCCGCGACGACAGTGCAGTCCACACCGACAAGGACAAGACCACCGCACAGAAGCAGCAGGATCTAGCTGCGCCGCCCGCGCCCCTCGATGATGACGAGGTCCGGCAGATACTTAAGTCGCACCGCCTCAAGTTCACCCTTCTGTCGTCTCACGAGGACGAGCGCGCCGCAAAAGTAAAAAAGTCGAAAAAGAAGCAAAAGACCGCCGCTGCCGCCGCCGCCGTCGCCCCGGCAAAGTCGTCAAAGGACTCGAAGCGGCCGCCGCTCCACCCACAGCCAATGACCTCGTTTACCGAGCTGCGGTCCACATACAAAGTCTCAGCCAGGGTGTGCAGCAATCTCGCAAGGCAGGGCTTCCGGCTCCCGACAGAAGTCCAGCTCGCCAGCTTGCCGCTGCTGCTCGACCCGTCGCGGGCTCTAGCAGCGTCGCCGTCCGCAGAGGATCTGGACTACAGCAATGGCATTGACTTTTTGGCGGTCGCACCGACGGGCAGCGGAAAGACGTTGACTTTTCTCATCCCGAGCATCAACGACGTCTTACGGAGACGTGCGGAGGAGGGCACTGCTGACCAGGATGCTGGACCTGCTGCGATAATTATTGCGCCTACGCGCGAGCTCGCGCACCAGATTGCCAACGAGGGCAAGAAGCTGGCGCAGGGGACTGGTGTTAAGGTTGTTGGCATGAAGAAGGGCATGGCGATACCGGCCGTAGGTGGCGCTGCAGGGGATGTGCAAGCTGAACCTGCCGACAACGACGACGACGAAGCCGACGAAGACAAGTCAGATAGCGAGGACAGATCAGATGCGGAAGTAGACTCTGGCGACGACGATGAGAAGAAGGCGACAAAACAGCAGACCATCACGAAGGCGGACATACTCGTGACGACGCCAATGATGCTGCTCAACTTTCTCAACAAAGGCTCGAGGACGCTGCCGTCTGTGCGGTCGCTCATCCTCGACGAGGCCGACGTGTTACTAGATCCCCTGTTCCGGGACCAGACAATGGGCATCTGGAACGCCTGCACCAGCCGCGCGCTGCGCGTAACTCTGTGGTCCGCCACGATGGGCGCCAACATTGAGAGCCTGGTCGCGGAGCAGCTCGAGCCGCGTACCTCGGCGCCCCTCGTGCGCCTCGTCGTCGGCCTCAAGGACACGGCTGTGCCCAGCGTCAGACACAGGCTCATCTACACGGCCACGGAGCAGGGCAAGCTTTTCGCGCTGCGCCAGCTCCTCCACCCCAACTCCTCCTCCTCCGCCACCTCATCGGCAGCATCAGCATCAGCAGTGCCCGAGATGCGGCTCCCCTTCCTCGTCTTCGCGCAGACCATTGACCGCGCCACGGCCCTGCACAACGAACTACAGTACGACATCCCCGTCGAGGCCGGCGGGTCGTCGCGCATCGCCTCGCTACACTCCGCCATGTCCGAGCCCGCCCGCGCCGCAGTCATCAGCCGCTTCCGCGCGGGCGAGATCTGGGTCCTGGTCACGACGGACCTGCTCATGCGGGGCATCGACTTCCACGGCGTCAACGGCGTCGTCAACTACGACGTGCCCACCTCGGCCGCCGCCTACGTGCACCGCGTGGGCCGCACGGGCCGCGCCGGAAACCGCGAGGGCTGCGTTGCCGTCACGCTGTACACGACCGAGGACGTCGCGCACCTCAAGACCATTGCCAACGTCATCGCCATGAGCGAGAAGCAGGCCGCCGGTAGCGGTGGTGCCAGCGATGCCAGCAAGAGCCAGCTGGCGGTGGGGGGAGGATCAAGCGAAACAGCCGTGCCCAAATGGCTCATGGACGCACTGCCCAAGGTCGGCAAGGACTCCAAGAAGAAGCTGAGGGAGCGCGGCGTCGAGTCGAGGCGGAGCATACATGGAGGCGGCAGTCAGAAGGATGGCAATAATAGCCAGCAGAAGCAGAAGCAAGGGGCCGGAAGGATCACATCCAAGAGCGCGTGGGACCGCAGGAAGGAGCACAATAAGCGCGGTGCGATCGAGGGGAGCAAAAACCGCAAGAAGGCAGCAGAGGCTGAGACATCTGGTGATAGGGATGGTGGTGGCGAGTGGGGAGGTTTGGATGATTAAACATATAAAACATATAAGCAGCACTTCGTGTACGAAAGAGTGAGCGACGAGCAGTGCGCTTGCGCAATAAAAATGTTGGCGGATTCGCGATACCGCAACCCAAGTATCATTTTCCTCTGGTTGAGTTATACGTCGTCTGCACGCTAACTCTAGGCAAGGCGAACGCTGCCATTTTCTGTTGGCCCTTTGTCCCCCATCGCAACACTAAATCATACCGAGATACCTCATGCCAAACTCGGTATCCTTAGTAGCCCCGGTGACTCCAAGCTGTACCACCTCGCCGGGCACGATATCTACCAAGTTGTCCGCAAATTTGACCCTGTCGTCCTCGCACTCGACCGCGACACCCTTCACCGGCACCTCAGCACGAATCTCGACTGTCTTGCCATCCTTGCTCAGTTCGACCTTGAGCTCTTTGGGCTTTTGGAGGTGCAGGTACTTGAGCGGTTCGGGCCAGTTGACATAGCGAGCGACTTGCTTGCCATTCTCAATCAGATATGTAGCCACCACTGTCCTAGCCTCGTCACCCTTCTGCTTCGAGGGGACTTGAAACGCCGTGATCTCGGTGGACTGGTTCTTCGGCAGCACAAGACCCTCCGCGACGGTCTTTTCGTAAGTCTGTTCGCCAGTTTCGACGTCCCAAGCGCGGACGACGCAATCCACTGTTAGATCCTCGAGCATCAAGTTGCTGCCCCAAATCTCGATTTCATGTGTGACCTTGATATCAACTCGGGAGTGCTTGTTCTTGGGATTCTGATGACGGTTTTCCTTTCGTGTCATGCCGATGGACAACGGCGCCATTTCTCTCTTGACTGTGAAATAGGCATGCTTGGGCCGCAGGTAATAGTCAACGATGGCCCAGCTCGTGACCGGCCAACAGTCGTTGATCTGCCATACAAGGGCGCCTGCACAGTACTCCCGGCCCGGCCCCTTCCATTGCCTCTTCCACAGCCGGTAAGCGGAGGCCAGACACTCGGCTTGCATCAACTGAGTAGAATACACGAATTGTTCAAGTGGATCCGGTGCGTAGCGCATATTCTCAACAAGATACAGAGCAATCCGCCGCTCATGACCATCGGCTTTGTTGTGGAAGTCGATGGTACTCGACTGTGGGTACCGGTCTGGGTCGTCCTTTCCATCAGGCAGGAATGCGTCGATAGTCTTTACCGAAGGGAAGGCCTCCATGCCGAATTCGGAGACGAAGCGCCCGCTGAGCTTGTCAAAGTTCTGGTACTTTTCCTGTGTTCCATGCCAAACGTTCCACTGGTGTATGTCGCCAACGGTCGGATCTCGCGTGTCGACACCGCCCCATGGGCTTCCTGGGTGGTAGTATGTGCCAGGCACCAGATCCTTGCAGATGTCTGGGAGAATCTTCTCGTATATGTATCTAGCCGGGAAGTTGGTCTTCAGCCAGCTTTCGGCGTCATGGTTATCCTTGTCCCATGTGAGTTTGTCACTCTCGGCCAGCTGGTAGTCCTCATTGTTTCCTGCAAAGATGACAATCGAAGGATGATGTCTTAGCAGCTTAACGTTCTCCTGTACCTCTCGCTTGATTGAGTCGAGTAGCTCCGGCCAGACAGGATAGTTTCCACAACCAAACATGAAGTCTTGCCAGACCAGGACTCCGAGCTCGTCGCAAGCGTCATAGAGAGCTTGTTCTTCGAATATGCCACCACCCCAGATACGGATCATGAACTGGTTGCCGTCCGCAACCAGCTTGACCCAGTCGTGGTATCGTTGTTTGTCGATTCTAGGGATGAAGCTGTCGGCAGGAATCCAGTTGCTTCCGCCGCAGAAGATGGGAATGTTGTTTATCTCGAAGAAGAAAGATGTGCCCGGCTGGTCTTCCAGGGGACGCTGAATAAGTCGCGCTCTGCGAAGGCCAATCTTCTTGCTGACAGCGTCGATGTCCTGGCCATCAGACTTCAAGATAGCTGTGATCTTGTACAATGGCTGATCGCCGTAACGAACCGGATACCAAAGCTTCGGATCGGATAAGGTGAAAGTCGCACTTGATCCAGCATCGACCTCTTGTCTCTCGATCACGTCTTCGGCCAGGGTGAGCTCGAACGTCGTAGATGATCCTGTGCCTTCTACAGATGCGTGGGCGATGATAGTCGCTGATTTCAGAGACATGTCTACATCTGTATCGCACCAGAGATCGGTTATGCGAGCCGTGTACACTTCGAGGGTGATAGGTCTCCAAGGACCACAAGTCAAGAGGGCTGGTCCCCAGTCCCAACCCTGTATATCATGTTAGTTACCGGCTTCGGACCACCTCAATCAACTATATGATGCATCACTGAACACCCCCTGCACTTACCCAGTGATACTGTGACTTGCGAACCGCCAGGCGGGAAACGTCACCGTTCCAGCAATCCCAGACATGGTCAGGATGCTTGTCCACGCGCTCCCAGCCACGCAAGTACGCACTGTCAAACGTAATGACAAGCTCGTTGACGCCTTCGCTCATGTGCTTCGTAACGTCGACCCTCTCCGGGATGAACATGTTGTCCGTCTCAAGGATCGTGTGCCCGTTGAGCACGACCGTAGCAAAGGTGTCGAGTCCGGCAAACGCCAGCACGACCTTGGCGCCAACACCACCATCCACATTCGCTCCTCCAGTCTTATTGATAGCGGCTTCCAGTGGCGTCTCAAACTTCGTACGGTACACCCAGGCTTTCTCGCCGACCCACTGGCAGTCGAGCTCGTTCTTGCCGATGTTCGGGTCCGCGATGAGCTTGTGCGCTAGGAGGTCGAGGTGGATCATGGTTGGGAACTGGGCGACCGGCAGGAAGGACGAGTCGTCCTTGTCGGCCTGCTTGAATTCCCAGTCCTGGTCCACGGGCTGGACCTGGCGGGCAGCCATGTTGCCGTTGCTAATACGGTGGTGGCTCATGTCCGTGATTATTCCGTTGTGCTGGTCAGTTGGGAGAGGCGTGGATGAGCCTTGTGTAAGCGGATTACACGGCTCGCCGCCTGCTGGGTCGAGGAGCTTGACGTACATGAATGCAAGCTAATTGAGTCATAGAGGGGACAGGCAGACGTAAAAGGCCTTGTGAAAGCAAGGGAATCGGCAGAGTCAAACGTCACATGAAGGTGGGGTGCAGGAAAGAAAGCCATTTATCCGGGGAAGTTGTGGACAAAGTCAATTCTGGGAAGGAATCCTGCAAGGATCCTGCTCCCTGCATCCTCAGAGTCGTGGCCCGGCTTGCCACACGGGGGGGCAGCGGTCGGCGGGGTTTCCCATGCTGTATAGCGCACTGGATCGACTGCACGATTTTGTACCTTCCCAGATTTAGTACAGATACCACTTTGTCGAGAAGGGATCATCCTAGAAGATATTGAGGAGGAAGGACGGAATGCCTCGATAGGGAGCAAGGTGGGGTTGGGCTAGGAGCGGCCGGCGCGGAACGCCGCTGGTGGAGAGAAGCACTCCCGACCGCTCACCAAGACCAGCACCGGCTTTCCAGGCTTATATTGAAGCAAAAGTGTCCATCGTAATCACCATGGTCACAGCCAAGACTTTTGCTGGCAACGTGCTCAGTCTCGAGCGTCTACCAATATAGTTGAACCCATATCTGCGTGATGAACACCGAACACCTCGGAAGCTTGTCGGCCATTATCCTAACTACTAACGAGGCTTCACCCAAGGATATCAGAAGGTCGGATTATGATTACTAAGAAATGGTAGGTGAACGACAGTCTATGGTAGCCTCCCCTCCTGTGGGAGGGCTGCAGCCGGCGATGCGTGCGAAAATCAAGTCAAACACAAATGAGAACGCTCGGATGGTGAAGATTCCTGGTCGACGCCAGCAGTACCAGTAAGCCCAAAACACGTCCAGCGCAACGTAGAGAAGCCTGTCAAACGAACGAATGAGGGCAATAACGCTCAAGTAAACAGCCACCCAGAGCCGACTTGCTGAATGGTCCAGCCAAGCACATCACTGGTAATTCCCAGATCAGCAGCAGTTCCCACCACGCCCTCTGCTGAGCGTGAATACGTCCTCCCACTCCCTCATCCCGATCCCCCAGTTCTGCGTCCGGGCCCTGCCGTTCTTCTTGTTGCTGTTGGCGCGCCTGCGCATCCCGCCCTCCTCGACCGTCATTGTGCTCTTGATGCTGGCCACGTCGCTCGCGCCCGCGTTCCACATGCCTCCATCGCCGTACTGAATGCCGCTAAGCGGGTCGTCTGGGTCAATCTCGCCGAGCTCAATCTTTGTCAGGATCATCCGCGCGAGCCGCCCAAACACTTCGTCCACTCCTTCACCTGTGAATGCAGATACCTCCATCGTAACGGGGATGTTGACGCTGCTCGCCCACCGCACTGACTCAGCAGTATTGATCTCTCTGCCCTCGGGGGCCACGCTCGCCTTGAGCTGCGTGCCCGCCGTCGTGGTATACGTCGTGCCCGCAGAGGTGCTGTAGGGGAAACTTGAAGTGCTGATCATGCTGTTTGGCGTCGGTGGTGGCAGCTCGACCAGATCCTCGTCCCTGGCAATATCAAGCTTGTTGCCAACCAGTACCGTCGTGAGGTTCGGCGAGGCCAGCGCGCGGGCGTCGTTCAGAAATGGCTGCAGGCTGTGGAAGGAATTGTGGCTGGTGACGTCGTAGACGAGAATGGCGCCCGCGGCGCCACGGTAGTAGGACCGCGAGACAGACCGGAAACGCTCTGTGCCCGCCGTGTCCCAGAGCTGCAGCTTTATCCGCTTACGCCGTGCGCCCGTGCCGACCTTGATGATCTTGCTGGCAAACTCGACGCCGATGGTTTGTGACGAGATGATGCGCCACTCACTCTTAACGAAGCGGTGTAGTAGGCAGGATCTGTAGCGAATGGCACAACGCAGCCCGTTAGTCACGACTGTTCTGCCATCCCAAGAAACATGTCCCGCACCTCTACTCGTGTCCTTCTTTCTCATTTCTGCCCAACAGAGACCGCATGAAATGGAAAGGAGCAAATACTTACTTGCCCGTCCCGCTCGGCCCCAAGAGGATGATCTTAGCCAGATAGTCGTACATGCTCCCGAGCTCCTGATTGCCAGCTGGTCCCATGCTCTCCTCGCTCGCCGCGGACGAGCGCCGTGGTCGTGTCATGGCGATGTGTTGTCCGCCGGGAAAGATCGGAGGGGAGTTCAGACTATTGGCGATGTCGAGGCGCCTGGGCTCGGGCGCTTACTGCGGCTGGCGGGCGCACGGCGGGCGCAGGTGTCTGGGTGGTGACAGGTCGACGGCAGGAGAAATTGGGTTGGCGGAGTGGTCGTGCAGGGAGGTTTGCGACGCTGCACTGAGAAGGTGCACCGACAATGACAGAGAGACGACAGCCAGATTTGGATGATAGTGCCGGGAAGGTGGGTTGAAGTGAGGCAATCGCTATCCACAGTTGGGCGCTCTGTGTACGTAGTACGTACACTTAGTAAGACTGGTTTGAAGATGGCAAATGGGCTGCTGAAGATGTTTGTCGGAGCTAGGATGACGCTAGAGGAGCTCGCAGGTCCGGTGGATAGGCAACTGCAAGTGGGCGGAGCAATCTGCGTGGCTTAAGTGCTCAGAGTGGGGGATGACGGAAACGGTCAGGCCGATGCCAAAATAAACGGACATCAATGCTCACGAGTCATCGCATTGATGCTCGTTTTATTGTGGCACCCGCCTCGATGGTCAAGCCCGTGCAGGCGCGCAAGGGAAAAACGGCGTCACACGAGCACTTTGCGACAGATAAGAGACGCAGCCAGCATCACTTGCAACCTGCCAAGGCACAGCTCCCAGAGTATGATCCAAGCCAGCAGTGCATAGCCGCCGCTCTGCTACTGTCTCGCGCGAAAACATGTTCATGATTCTGATAGCCCTTTTCTCAATATTTGTTCGGACTCTGACGACCTGAATCACAGCGAGTCAAAACCTCCTTGTCCCAAACCGGCAAGCCGAGACGAGACGCAGAAACAGCCGTGAAGAAACAAATGATGATGTGACCCCTGTCAGTGCAGGTGCATGTGCCTCGAACCCCGAGTGCTCCACTGAAGCACTGCACTACTTGTGCATTTGCATGCATTGCCCACTTCACCGTTGCCTGTCACATGCCCTGCCTGCCGAGGTCCTCCACCACACCAACACGTCCGATTCGCGGGCTACCCCAGACTCGTTGGCTTCAGACGCGCTGGCGGAAACACATGACCTCTGCGATGACATTTTGATTTCACAATCAACATAGTTACTTCATCGACAAAACTTCTAGTCGCTTCCACACATAAATCAGGACTGGACCCATCAACAGTCATCCTCGGCCACAATTGTTATCATGAAAATTGAAGGCAGGACCTTCGTGGTCTCGGGCGGGTATGTATGCGATTCCTCTGATTCATTCACAGCACTTCCCCGGCCAACGTCAAACGACCCTCGCTCCGCAAACCTCATGTACAAAACCCTCCATCCCCGCCCTTTTCGCTAACGTTCCCTCCCTCACCCACAGCGCGTCCGGTCTGGGTAAAGCCACAGTTGAGGTCATCTGCAAGAATGGTGGCAATGCCGCGATCCTCGACATGAACGATGAGGCCGGCGCCGAACTCGTTGGCACTCTCCCCCAGGGCTCGGCAAGATTCTTCAACTGCGATGTGCTCGAGACAGACAGCATCGCGGCTGCCGTCAAGGGCTCCGTGGCGTGGGCCAAGGAGTCCGGAAAGCCTCTGGGCGGCGTGATTCCCGCCGCTGGCGTCGGCAACCCGGGCACGGTAAGCAAATATGTTTCTGTCTAAGATACCGGGCGGGTGTCTAACTACTTTCGCCTCAGATTCTCGACCGTAACGGCGAGGCCATCTCCATGGACAGCGTCGACTTTGTGCTCAACATCAACCTACGAGGCACCATTGATCTCGTACGGCAGTGTCTGGTCCACATCGCAAAGACAGAGCCACAAGGCGATGATGGCGAGCGGGGAGTCGTAATTATGGTCGCCTCGTCGGCTGCCACAGAGGGCCAGAAGGGTCAACTCGCGTACGCCGCAAGCAAAGGTGCTGTGGCTGCTATGACGCTGCCAATGGCCCGAGATCTGTCTCGCTATGGTATCCGCGTCGTAACCATCGCTCCCAGTTTGTTTGACTCTCGCATGACCTCTTTTATGTCAGACAAGGTCCGCGCCAGTCTCGAGGGCGCAATGGAGTTCCCAAGGCGCCCCGGCAAGCCCGAGGAGTTCGCCCAGCTGGTGCAGCAGAGCATCGAGAACATCATGCTCAACGGCACTGTGCTGAAACTCGATGGCGGCATGCGCATGCCAAGCAAAATGTAAAGTGTTTAAGTAGCTTAGAGCATCGCTAGGCGGAAAGCCTTGCGTGTAATACTACGATCCCAGGCTCGGCCCATTAATTTCTGGGACTGTCCCAAACCTCAGTGGCTCCCTTCCAATGCATCACTGTCTCTACATTCGTTGCGCTCCAGTCTGCGTTCGTGCCATGAAGCGTGGCTTTCTATCAGTCGCCGTCTGCAACGACACTCATGAGCCCTGCAACTATAGCACTCCGCCTACACATAGTATTGACCCAATTGTCAATATTCACGGTGCTGATAGCGGAGGGGCGATCGCTCTCTGACTCGTCGACTGGCCTCTGTCAATGGAGACCGTTCCCTCTCTTGATCGCGGTCCAAGCGAGGCTCGCAGCTGACTTGCATGCCGAGGAGAGGTCTTGGGAGAACACTTTCGACTTTTAGTCGCTGAGCCGACTCATAGAGGCGTGCTCCCAAAGCCAAGCCCTCCAAGAACGCCTGCGAAGCGATGGGATTCGAGAGAATGTGCGGGCTCAGGGTGGTGGCCGGAGCAGGAGTCCGGATCATACCGTGGTCGAATGTATTCTTTCGGCCGCCCCGGGATCTAGCCGGCACGGCTGGACCACTTGCATGCCCGCTGCCGGCAATAAAGCCCGAGGATCGCTCGTTTGGCTTAGCAGACCACGGCACAGGGTCCGAATCTCGTCTGCCGCCTACTGTCGTCTCGTGTTGCATTTTCTCAGCACGAGCGACCTTTGCAGCTGCTCCAATAGCTGGACTAGGACATGGCCTCTTCCTGATCTCTGTGATGGCACGGCGTGCCAACGCTTGCTTCGCGTCGTTAGCAGTCGGATATGCTCGGTTGGACTTCAGCACGATCCCCGCCAGATCAACAGAGCAGTAGTACTGGTCACTGATAGACCACTCCTTGAACTGTGGGTTGAAACGGCGCTTCTGGCACTCTGCGCTTAAGAGCGCAGTCTGTGTCAGGCACTTGTCGCCGCCGTCAGGACCACTGGCCCTGCGACGGCCGTTTTTGCTATTGTTGGTTGCGTTATGACCACCCGTGCTTCGTGACGGTGCAGGAACAGTGCCTGCGCGAATGCCATCTACTCCTTGTGTCGAGGGCCGAGGCCCAGCACCAGGTGTCTGAGCAAATGACATCGGTCTCCTAATCGTCGAATAGTTCGGTGCTGATCAAGAGGTATTAGTCAATATTTCATGTTTATCTTTTGATTGAAGGGAAGGATGACGAGGAGTGCTTGTTTTATTCGTGAACCTCGGCCTCAAGTTGTCTAGCAGCAACAGAACACGTACAGTATTGGGCAGAGCCTTGTACGTCGAGAGGTCCCGGGGTTGTAGTGTCTGGTGCGAATTCGAGCTTGACATCCCGGCTGAGCTTTTCGTCAATGTGTGAGGAATAGCTCGCAGGCGTCAGCATCATCTGTCGGAATTTTTCCTGCCCAGAGCCCTTTTCCAAGCTGGGGCCAACGTCGATTCTGCCTGAGATCGATTCAGGCAGCGGCCAGTTCGTAGCAGTGGCAGTCACCCCAGTCTGGGCAGGAAGGAAGGGTACGCCAGCGGTGCCGCTTAGTGCCGTCCATGACTGAAAGCTGTTGCCAGGTCCTGTTTGAGTATTTGGCTTGTCAGTAGTGTTCGATCAGTGAGGCCATTGTGAGATTGTAGACGAGTAGTGCTTGAGCTAATTGATCAGCTAGACGAACCTGAGCCCTGCTGCGGCTGTGATGGAGCCCCAAGACCAGGCATTAGATCGGAGGTGGAGTCGCGTGCGAACTCCATCATGTCAAAGAATATGAATGGGGTAAATATCTTTCTGCGTGGGAGTTTGTGACCGTTCGCGTGTGGTACAGGGACGAAGTTTGGCGTCGTAGAGCAGCTTAGGACGAGCTCATAGATGTTGCAAGCTAGGTGCTGGTGTTAACAGACACTTACCTGTGGGAATGCCTTGGCTCTGAATGATGAGGCAGCTGAGGTGGCTGGCCAATTTCGTCGTATCTATTCAGACGTGAAACAGACGGTTTGTCGGAGGAAAGAGCATGCGACGCAGCTCAACCGATCTGCCCGAGGCGTGACGAACGAGTGTGGAAGGCAGGACCCAGTCCCGGCTGCCAGGGCAAGCACAATCGTGCAAACGGCGCAATTGAACCGCCGAGCCTTGCACATCAAAGCTTAGGTGCTGTTAAATACCTGCAGGTTTCCACTTGTCAACCATGCCTTCCAGGATAAGGTTGCCCTAAATTATTTGCTGACATTTCATCCAGCTTTGCAAAGTCATTCTCGCATATGGAACCCCTAAGGCTGATTTAGAAATTCTCGAAATGCACCATGGTTGAAGCCGCACAGGACTCATGGAGTAGCCGGCACGAAACTTAAGTTTTTCGAGAACCTAGACCATATCTAGTGGAATGACCTCTTCCGCGCATGCTACTGTGAGGGCATTGTAAGAGAGACATGACAGGAATAGCGTGGGTGAGCTTTTACTGACGCAACAAGTTACATCTTTAGCAACTACCTGATATGTCATACGCCTCCGTGACAACCTGCAGGTACTCAATACCCACTGCCTTTATACAACACGGTCATTTCCTCTCCCTTCTCCCACCTCAGGATGTTGGCCACCTGTTGTTTGTACCATGCATGCATCGTGGCGTCCTGGACATAACCCATATGTGGCGTAAGCAAGACCCGACTCTTGCCGTCGACGCCCCATCTCGTGGTCCTCCACTCGCTGTAGATAGGTAGAGGCTCGGTGTCATACACGTCTAGCGCGATGCCGCTGACTAGGCCCTTCTTGGCGGCCATGAGCAGATCATCCTCAACCACCAGCGGGCCGCGTGCCGCGTTGATGAACAATGCCGATTTCTTCATCTTCTCGAGATCCGATATGTTGATCAGCCCCCTCGACCGATCAGACAGAACAAGCTGGATATTGACCACATCCGCTGTGCGAAATAGCTCGTCTCGGCTGACCACCTTGAAAGTCTTTTCGCCATTTTCGTCTTCTGTGGGTAGGCCTGCCTCGCGAGCTTTTTCATCGGCCGCCTCTTGCGTCAGATTTGTGCTCCAGGCGATAATTTTCATGCCGAATGCGAACTTGAGAATCCTGGACACGGCGAAACCAAGACGTCCGAAGCCCACGGCTCCAAAGGTCCTCCCCACCAAGTTGGTGGCCACGGTTGTCTGCCAGAGTCCGGCCTTCATGGCGGCATTCTCCTGGGCGATGTTCCGTGCGATACCCAGGATCAGGGCGACGCAGTGCTGCGTAGTGCTATCAGGGTCCAGAGGTTCGGCAGCCGTGCCAGCCACGGGAATTCCACGCTCGTTCAGGGCAGAGACATCGAGAGAGGCATTGCGACCACCCGTGGTCAGCAAGAGCTTTAGGTTTGGCAGACTGGCAACGAGATCGCGAGGAAATGGCGTTCGCTCCCTCATGGTGCCTAGGGTTCCAATCAGTTTCTGATACTAGACCTAGATTCCGAACGCAACTCACAAATGATCTGGAACGGCTCCAGCCTACTGACAAGTGCAAGTTTGTCATCTTGGGTCGTGACTGGGTGGTTATAAGGCAGAAGCGTGTCAGAAAACGTCGTCACCTTATATTTGTCTGAGTCCAACGCTGCGAAATGATCCGTGGAGATCTCCTGGTAGTCGTCAAGAACAGCAACTTGGACAAGGGCCATTGTCAAGGTACGATGGTGGCCGGTTGCCGTACACGAGGAAGAAGCTGGCTGGAGCAGAATAGGGAGATTGATGTGAGCTGGTTAACGGGGTCCCGTAAAGCTTTGCAGATAAGCAGAGACTTCTCGATGATCTTGCTTGACCTGGACGAGGCACAAAATAATAACATGTGCAACAGACGGCAAGGTGCAGGTGTTCGGGGATTTGGCGGGGGACAGTTCCGGGGTTTGCCCCGCCCCGCAGAAGCCGGCGTCGGCGCAACGCCTTACCGGCCGAGAGGGGCCGCCTGGCTCAGCTTAAAACGCGGCCGGCAACCAAGATCAGTCTCAATACCAGCACCATCAACGAACTGTGTAAGTACTTGGGTTTTCCACGCGCTGCTGTGATCACGGTAGAGAGAAAACTAGGGGACGAAAGAGACATCAAGTAGCAGCAGAGTAACTGTGAATAGTCTATGATGCTGCTTGGCACGATTCAGCCACTCCGCCCAACGACAAGAACCTGCCAGTGGGTGACCACTTTTCATGGAGACGATAATTCGGCAACGGCAGGCGTCGAGTTGCTTCCGATGGCCAATTGGCAGGATTCCGACTCTAGAATGCGCATGTACTCGGTACAAATCAAGGGACGGACCCGCTCTGAAGCACGCAATTCTGCCCAGGTGCGGCGGAAACAGGGCGCCCGACGTCACATTTGACCCGGGCGATAACCGGAGGGCTCCACCGAGGGGCAGCCAACGGGACCCCACTACTGGAACTGCGAAATTATTCATATCGCGGCTTCCCGGCGGCAGCGCATGCGCGCGACTTTCTCTCTTCTTCGACGTTTTAACCGCACAGTCACGAACCCCCCCGAAAACCTCCCGTTCTCTCACCTGTCGCTGTTCCCAAGGATCATGGCTACGATCGTCCTTGGTACCGCCTTCGGCGACGAAGGCAAGGGCAAGCTTGTCGACATCCTCAGCAATGAGGTCAAGCTTTGCGCCAGAGCCCAGGTTAGTTGCTCCTTTGGTGCTTTGAGCGCTCCTTGTCACAATTAGAAAGCCTTCATCTTCAATGTGCACGTCTTGCAAATTGGAGATGTGCGGTCGATCTGGACCTCGTCGCTAACTTTTCGCGCAATTAGGGTGGCCACAATGGTACAGTCACCTCCAATAAACAACGTCCGCGATCGGCCCAGAAATAAAGACTCTAACACATGATGCCAATGCTACAGCTGGACATACTGTCGTCGCCAACGGTGTCAGCTATGACTTTCGTAAGTTTCACGACACACCATCGCCTGGATAGCTCGGCCTTACAATTTCGCCTGCTGACTGGTGTGCACTCTAGACCTTCTGCCTTCGGGTCTAGTGAACCCTGCCTGCACCAACCTAGTCGGCTCCGGAGCCGTTGTACACGTTCCCACTTTCTTCAAGGAGCTCGAAGACCTCGAGAAGAAGGGCCTGCCCAACGTCCGTGGCCGCATCCTTCTCTCCGACCGATGCCATATCATCACCGACTGCCACATCCGCGTTGACGGGCTCGAGGAGAAGGAGCTTGCTGGCCGTAATATTGGCACAACCAACCGCGGTATGCATGTCGAGCCAACCGCGAAGCAAAGCACAGCCTGAAGAGGTTGGTACTGACTGTGTTGACAGGCATTGGTCCCACGTACAGCACGATGGCGTCCCGCAACGGCATCACGCTGAGCGAGATGTTCGACGAGGAGGTCTTTGAGCGCAAGATCCGGTTGCTAGAGTACGGCTTCCGGAAGCGGTTCGGCGACCTTCTCGAGTATGACGTCGAGGAGGAAATCCAGCGCTTCAAGGGTTACAGGACCGAGCTTCAGGTATGTGCTGCTAGGATCGTGTGAGATGGCGGAAATAAGAGGGGACTCCGACTGACAATGACTTGTGCAGCAATACGTTGTGGACGCTGTTCCTCTCATGGCAGATGCGCAAGCCAAGGGTGTCAAGATCCTAGTCGAGGGCGCGCAGGCACTCATGCTCGACCTTAACTTCGGCACATACCCTTTCGTAAGCATCTGGTGAATGCAATGCATCGGACAATTCTAACTGTTGTCTTTGCCAGGTCACTTCCTCCAACACCGGTCTCGGCGGCATCTTCACTGGTCTCGCCCTCGACCCTCGTAAGATTGACAACATCATTGGTGTCGTCAAAGCTTACTCCACCAGAGTCGGCTCCGGCTTCTTGCCGACAGAGCTCTTTGACGCCGACGGCGAGAAGCTCCGTGCGTATATTCTCGGTTGATCTCGGTCGTGTTCTAGTCCTGACCAGTTGTTACAGAGAAAATCGGTCACGAAGTCGGCGTGTCAACAGGTCGTCCCCGTCGATGGTACGGTTTTCAAGTAGTAGATCATGGAAGACTAAGTTACTAACGACTTTGATAGCGGCTGGCTTGACCTGGTGGTTGTAAAATACTCACACGTAAGCTAACAACACCTTGCTCGCCGTCAAGCAGCTGTCAATGCTAATGACACATGGCAGGCCATCAACCACTACACTTCCCTCAACCTGACCAAGCTCGACATCCTCGACACTTTCCCCGTAATCAAGGTTAGCCTTTCCTCCCCTGATAGCGCCAGCATGCCCGTAAATTGATCGAGCACAGCACGAGGACTAACTTGGCGATTTACAGGTTGCCGTCGCCTACAAGGACCCTAGAACTGGCGAGGAGATTCCGTCTTTCCCCGCCGACCAAAAGCTTCTTGAGAGTGTCGAGGTCGTGGTAAGTAAACCCAGCCACGGGGGAAATGCTGCAACATTCAATGCGCCGATGATCTGACAGTTCTTTTCTTCCGCCATGTTTAGTACAAGGAGTTTGAAGGCTGGAACGAGTCGACAACCTCCGTCACAAGCTGGTACTCGCTCCCGATCAAGGCGCGCAAGTATATTGAGTTTATTGAGGAGTTTGGTGAGTCTCTTATCCTCTCTTGCCTGGTTTTAGCTTCTGCCTACAACGCACGCCGCTGACAAATGTTGACATTGTGTTCTAGTTGGCGTCAAGGTTGGCTGGATCGGAACAGGTCCTAAGCGGGAGGACATGATTGCCCGAAAGGCCTAAACGCTTTCAGTATTGGCGACGCTCGAACCCAGCAATGACGTAAATCTGACCTGGAACGAACCGTTTTACATATGACCAAAATGCCGGAAAAGAGCACCACGAAATCGATTTCCGAATTCCAAGATACTTAGACATTGAGCATAGCAAAGTCCTGTGCATTTGATAAACGCAGGTAGGGAGGCCAACAGCCAGTATATACCACAAAAAGTTCAATTTTCCAAACAGTACTTGATTCTGTTGTTCAGAGAGACAGGCTAAAAGTTACTTAAGACTAAAAGATGATATGCACAAGACGTGCATGCTAATCCTGTGTTTCGGTCTTCTGCTGAGTCCCCGCAAGAGGTCGTACTGTGCTCGGCACGCAACACTGTAAAGAGAAGGAAGGCGCTGTTGCGTGGCGTCCCCCCAGCGTCAGAGCTCGCGTTGCTGGCCCTTATTCCCGGTGTCCGAACCCGAAAGCGGAGACCGGCAAGTGAGTGATCGCAACTCGAATACCACGTTGAGACACCTCACGCAGATTATCGGAGCAAGCACCAAGACGCTTCCTTTCCCGATTTTGCCCTGAGACTCTTTGAATCTCGGGCCCGTTTGCTAACTATGGGAATGATCCCTGCGTCGGAAGGATATTGGCAAAGGTGCCACGACCATGACCGTTGAATTACCATTTCCGACATTGAAGGTTGGAATGAAGACTTACTAGACTCCGAACGCCACATCCCCGCTTTCTTCAAAAGACCGGGCTTCCTATTTCGGAAAGACCCAGGCTTTTTCCATATTCGCGCGCGTCTGCGAATGATGACATGTATTAATGGCATTCGTTTTGCACACCGATCCCGGGCCCATTTGTCATGCAAGTGGGTTGCAAGAGACGTGTTGCATGTAACCGCTAGGCTACAGTGGCATAAAAATCAGTCTGTACCAGTACAGTGCTAGTACTTAAGCTAGACCACTATTTGTAACAAGACGTGACACCCCTGTTCATGGCGCCACGCTAATAACGAGGTCCGGGGGGAGGAAAGCTGATGTTTCTGCCCTTGAATTCCTGATGATCCAAACGAAGCCTCCTCGATCGTGAGTCGATCGCTACGTCGTCGATCGGCGTCATTGACTTGCGGCACCCGACTTTGCTAGCACGCGCCCTACCCCTTGCGCCAAGTCTTGACTACGATCGATTTGTTGTATCCTCGGGTTTTCTCAACTTTTTGGGTTGCGCTCTGAAAGACTTGAATCGGACTCTCGCATCTGAACTTGTGCTTGGGCCTTTGTCGAATCATTGTCGAATACTATACGGAAATCCGTCGCCGCTCTTCCCACATTCTTATTTTGTGCGTTGAGCCTGGGCTGTATCTGCTGCTTCATTCCTTGAATAGGCGAATCATTTCCTTACGAACCGGTCCTTGGCCTTGTGCTCGTCCCTATTCTCCAACATGACGAGTGCGGCTCCACGGAGTTCTGGTTCTGGCGAGGACACAACGCGTCACCGTGTAGAGAAAAGAACCACTAGCGAACCAAGACCAGCCTCACTGCATCAGCGACTAGAGCACAATGCCACCAACGCGACACAACCGAGGACCGAAGACACCGAGATGACCTCTATCCGGGACGACGACGCCACCGCGGGACCGCCTGCAAGTTCAGACCAAACTGACAATCACACGGGGAGCGATTCGGAGCTCACCGCAACCAACGACCCCGAGGCTCAGCGCACCAAGCTGGAGACGACAGTCATTGTTCTCGCGCTAGCCCTGAGCCTGTTCCTGGCCGCGCTCGACACGACAATCATCACGACGGCGATTCCAACAATCTCTGACCAGTTCGCGTCGCCCCAGGGCTACACCTGGATCGGCAGCGCGTATCTCCTCGCGAGCGCAGCGGTAGTGCCGTTCTGGGGCAAAATTTCGGATATCTGGGGCCGGAAGCCGATCATACTCGTCGCCGTCGCCATTTTCTGGATCGGATCGTTGCTCTGCGCACTCAGCGTCAACATGGGCATGTTGATCGGAGCGCGCGCGGTACAAGGTGCAGGAGGTGAGTGTTGCCGAGGAACCCTTCCCTGTCGAGCATGCAAGTTCAATCTGGGATCCGGGAGGACCGCTGGAGTGAAGAGTTGAAAATGGGGATGTTTGCAGTACAGATACTCGTTGGCTCGGGCGAGCGCGCGCATTGTCATTTCCAATGCGGCTCGGTGATGCAAGTGCGTCCGGATATGTTTTGCCAACCCGGAAGGCCGGCCATGTCAATTTAGACTTTGGATGCGCGTCAGATGCGACTTCAATGTTTAGGGTACCCTGGTTAGAGTTTAGCTGACAGTTATCACAGGCGGGGGTATCATCGTTCTTGTCAATATTTCCATCGGCGACCTCTTTTCACTACGCACCCGCGGCGTCTACTATGGCCTCATGGGGCTCGTATGGGCCGTCGCCTCTGCAGTCGGCCCAGTCCTTGGAGGAGTCTTCACGAGTCAAGTTTCCTGGAGATGGTATGTCCCTCCCCGTCCTAGATACTTCCAGAGCTATGATTGCGCCATTGACACAGACTAATAACGATCTTCAGGTGCTTTTGGGTCAACCTTCCCATCTCTGGTGCTGGGTTCGTGGTCCTCGTTTTTGTGCTTCATCTGCACAACCCAAGAACTCCATTGAAGAGCGGCCTGGCTGCCCTGGACTGGTTCGGCAGTCTGTTCATCATCGGGGGCACTCTGATGTTCCTGTTTGGCCTCGAGTTTGGTGGCATTACGTATCCCTGGAACTCGGCGCCCATCATCTGTCTGCTTGTCTTTGGCATTGCGACCATCGGGCTCTTCATCGCGGTCGAGAAGTGGTACGCCAAGTACCCCATCATTCCGCTGCGGCTCTTCACCGACCGGTCCAACATTGTCATCTTTCTCGTCAGCTTCTGCCACGCCGCGACCTTTATATCTGGAAGCTACTGGCTACCTCTATACTTCCAGGCCGTCCTGCGAGCGACATCCCTGCAGTCAGGCGTGTATCTCCTGCCCTACATGGTTACCCTATCGGTCTCGTCGGTGTTTTCTGGAGTCTACATCCGCAAGACCGGCAAGTACAGCCCTGCCATCATCGCCGGCATGGCGCTCATGACCCTGGGCTTCGGCCTCTACATCGACCTCGACGCCCACTCCTCATGGGCCAAGATCATCCTCTACCAGATCGTCGCGGGTATCGGAGTCGGCCCCAATTTCCAGGCCCCGCTGATCGGCCTGCAATCGACCGTCGAGCCCCGCGACGTCGCCTCGGCCACGAGCACCTTCTCCTTCATCCGCCAGCTCGCGACGTCGAGCTCCGTCGTCATCGGCGGCGTGCTCTTCCAGAACTCTATGGAAAACCAGTACCCCATGCTCCTCGCCGAGCTCGGCCCGGAACTCGCGGCCTCGCTCTCGGGCGGCGCCGCGGCGGGCAGTGTGAACCTCGTCGCCGCGCTCGAAGGCCGCGAGGGCGAGATCGCGCGCGCCGCCTACGCCGCCAGCCTGCGCAACATGTACATCTTTTACACGGCGCTGTCGGCCCTCGGCACGGCGCTGTCCCCGTTCATCAAGGCCAGGGTCCTGAGCAAGGAGCACACCGAGCACAAGACGGGCCTGCAGACGTTGAGGAAGCGCGGCGACGACGGCGCCAACGATGATGATGATGATGTTGCGACTGCTGCTGCTGGTTCGTCTCCTGGCCATGCGAGCTCGCCGGATCCAGAAAAGGCAGAGGGCGGGCAGGGTGCTTTGAAGACTGCGGGGGAGAAGGAGACTTCTTGAGTTGATCATCGCAGCAGTCACCATTGGGGCGGGGCAAAAGGCTCGCGATCTGAAGCATTGGATATAACGCATATAAAGCATAGCAAGTTTGGATAGAATAATTTCTTGTATTGACAGTTAAATAGTCCCAACACCCGATGCCAAAGATCCTCGTGATCCCAATGGCTATTGTCATCTGCCGGTACGGCCTTGTAACTGTGGCTGACGTACGGCACAACCCTCCTTCTCCTCTTCATCCTCCTTCCTAGCGTAGGGCATCATTGAAATGGAACACAGTAGATGGCATAGCAGGTTGCCAGCAGAGCAGCCGAAAGGACTGGCACACCGAAGAAGAATAACAAGAAATATCTGAAGAACTCTTTCACCGGGACCGACGAGCGACTGTGTGCCGCCACGTAGCCCGCCGCGCCGAGGGAGCCAATTAGCATAAAGACCGTCACGCAGCATTGGGAGCTGATGATGGAAGCCACCTCATCGGCGACGGCGCGGGTCATTGCGCGGATGCTGGTTCTCGCGCTGGCGGCATCGCGGTTGTCGTCGCCGCCGCCGTGTCGGTGGGTGTAGTGCAACCGTGATGACGATGACGATGACAATGACGGCTGCGGCTGCGACTCTCGAAACGGGGCTGTGAGAACATGAGAGGTGAGTCGCTTGGGCATTCACCGTAGAGTGTGCTCTGCGGCTAGGCAGCGCTGAGTGTCTTGCTCACCATGTGATGTCAACTGTGTCGCCCGAGGAGGAGGTAATGATACCAGTAGCCCCGCCGCCGGGTGCTGCTGCGGCAAAGGCGGCGTCGATGGCGGCGAAGGGGGCATGTTTCCATCCCTCACGCCTCCGCCCTCTCTTTCTTCGCCATCAACCGGTGTCTCTTGGGCGGTTACAGAGGCGGCAGTGGTGGTGGTGTTAGTGAGGCTCGCTGCAACTTCGTTAATGGTGGCCGGAGTGACGACGGCATCGGCGGTCTCGGTCGTCAGCGTCGAGGACGGAGACCATTGCCGCTGTTGGTTCCAAGGTCTTGCTGCTGCTGCTACTGCTGCTTCTGTCTGTTGTTGTTGAATCAGTTGATTCGCGCGAGCACTGGCAGCCACGTTCAGGACGGGGGTCGTGGTGATGGTGGTGGTGGCGGCGGCGCGGAGGAGTGGCGTCCTCTCGTCGTTGTTGTGATAGTGGTGGTGGCTTCGTTCGCCGTCATCGTCGGTTGACTGTACTGAGGATGCGGAGGAAGAAGAGGACGAGAAAGTCGAGAACATTATTCTGGGATAAAGGAGCTACCTAGACCTGGTCTACGCCTTCGATCCTGCGTCCGAAAGAGGTGTGTCAAAAGCAAAGGTATAACTACAGGGTGTCAGATATTTGGACATCAAGAAGTTTGTGAAAAAGCTTGGTGAACCACCACGGGATGTTCCAGTTTTGACTATTAGAGACTAGAGAAACAACTACTAAGAATTCCAGTTGGGAGACGTTATCTCTTCCTCCCTTCTTTGAAATGGTCGTGTGTAACCTCCTACCCCTCTCCATCTCTTCCTCCTAGAGTGCTCTATGCACGGTATGAGGAAATCGAATTGCGATAAGCAGTTAATGACAACATGCAGGTCCCCGTTGAATTCTCACCCGGGCTGGCCGCATGCTCGTGTCACTGGAAAATCTTACGAACATGGATGTTCTTGTTTCATCGGAAAGGGACCAAGTCGTCCCACCGTCCCTTGGAATTATGCTGCGAGGGTATCCGCGTAGCACTTCATCTGTATCTTCTACTCGGTCTCTGTAGTCCCCCTCAACTCGAGGTCTTTGTTAAATAATTATTTCTTTGTTCAATGGCAGGCTAGTCTCAGGCTCGGTAATGTGATGGTTGGTAGATGTAGATTGACTCATCTTCTTGGCTGAACCCCCATCTTCTGACGAAACACTCACCAAGATTTCGTTCCCCCTTCCCTTGGGGAACCAAATTTTCAGCCGTCAAGTGTTGCCCTTCAGGTCTAAAAAATACTCCTTAGTGACGGCAGCCTGTCGACAGGACGAAGATCCCTTATGTCAGTGCCCGTGACCATGCTAATGAACCAACTCAACCCATCACACACGCGGTCATCCCTTCACAAACACTTTAAGACTTAGTAACAAAGACAACCCGTCTGATTGTAATACACAAGACGACTGGTCATACTCGGCTCGCCGGGGACAACGAGAAAGTAGGGGAGCGGTATGGCTGCGCAACCTCCTCTTTCCCCTCTTTTCTTTCCTCGCCGTCGACCATAGCAATGAAAACCACGCTGACGAATACGAAGAACAAGGCGATAGCCACGGCGCTGAGAAGCCGACTCAAGCCGTCGACGTTGAAGTTTGTGGAAGGAGGGCGCTCGTAGCTGTCATTGTCATCTCTGCTGCTGCTTCCGCGTCTCATCCTGGCGAAAGGGCGGGACAACCAATTTCCTATTCCTCCTGCCGTCGTGCTAGAAGCTGTGGAAGGCCAAGATCGGGGGTTGGTGGTGTCGTTTGATGCCGGTGCTGCCGCGATCTGGGCCTCGAGGTCAGCACTAGCGATCGCATTTAATCTGTCCCGGGCCCGGGAAATATTGTTCTGTGGCAGTGGTTGGATTTCTCGAGCAGGCAGTGTTGCCTGCAGCGGACCTGGAGTACGAGAAGGAGGAGGCGTGGACGGCGGAGAAGGTGGCAAGTCCCCTTCGCTAGGCGTTTCTCGTGCCGTTGCGGTCGTGCCACCGTCAGCGTCAATATCGGTCCCAGCCTCCTGGTGACCAACAGGTAGAGGCCTTGATGACGAAGCTACGGGACGGTCCGATGTTTTCGGGCCTTGCTGCTGCTGCTTCTGTTGCCGCTGCTGTTGCCGCCGTAGAGCCTCGCGATGAGCAACTACTTCCCGAGCCGTGACGGCACTGCGTAGTAAGGGGGTTCTTTCGGTATCGTCGCCATGGTGATGGTGTTGGTAGTGGTGGGAGTAGCCTGAGCCGCCTCCGCCGGTAGACTCAGCCGATGATGATGAAGAGGAGGAAGAAGTGGAGGATGACATGGCCGAGACCGACACCACGGTAGCAGGACACCGAAAGAAAGAGAAGACGTTGTCCGTGTTGTCAGGGGTCATGTATAAGTCCTTGGATGTTTTGCAATTTGAAATAAGCTGATGAACAGTTGTAGAGTTTGAGATGGTCACGATGAGCTGGCAGGGAGGTAGCAAGTTGAGCTGGGAAGCGCCTTTCGTGCTCATCCATCAGCTTTCGTGTGACCATGCTCTGTGTGTGTGTGACTTTCTCCTTTCCCCCAGGGGGTCTATTGCCCTGCTGGATCGAATGCTAGAGTGCAAGCATGCGAGGCTCCGCGGAATGGTTTCAGTCATTCGCAGGCTTGTATCACTGGAAACCATGGTATCGTAAGATATTTCAATAGCAATGGGTGGGGGCAGCATGCAAGCAGCCGCCCATGGTGAGGTAACATATTATTCTTGTTGGTAGAACAGGTCGGCAATGGCGCTTGCAACCAGGACGCTCTGTCTGTAAAGGGCCTGTATAGGGGATATGCCCATGCCATTATTTATATGTGTGTTGTATATACGAAGAGTAAACTTTCTTTCGCCTGCCGTGCTCAATTATACCGCCGCTTTAATCCACAACTAGTTGTGTCAGGTTCTCGTGGTCCGAGCCGGTTTTTGCTCAGTGCTAATGCCGAGTTTCTTCTCGTCCTATGAGCTGCTCTCGTCGAAGACCTCCTTCAGCCGCGTCGCGCATATTCCATACAGTTTCCTCGATTGGTCGGGCGGCTTGATTGGGTTCGGGCCTTTGTCCCAGCCGTGCTGCACGCCTGGGATCATGGTGTAGAAGACGTCCTTACTGATGGGCTTCTGCTGGAGGCGCTTCGCAAATTCCGCGCCCTCCTTGAGCAGCATATCGTATTCGCACGTGTAGATCTGGACATGGGGCGGGATCCCGCGGGCGAGCTGCTCGTCGGTCGCACCCGAGGGCGAGACGTACGGATTAGAGAGGTCCAGGTCGGGAGGGAAGAGGTACGAGGCGTCGAAGAGCGATGTCAGCGTTGGCGAGAGGCAGAGGTCGGGCTTGGCGCAGCTAGCGCGGCGCTCATCGCGGGACAACGTGTAGTCGATGATGGGGTACCAGGCTATCACGGAGCAGATCGAGTACGGCGGCACGGTGGGCTGGGCGTGCTGGAAGACATAATCGGCTAGGCGGAGCGTGGCGGTGATGGCGACATTGCCGCCAGCAGAGAAGCCAGACGTGGCGAGCTTGAGTGGGTTGATGCGTAACTCGGCAGCGTTGTTGATGACGTAGAGCAGCGCGTCGGCGCCGTCTTCAACGGCGGTAGGGAAGGGGTGCTCGGGGGCGAGGCGATAGTCGACGGAGACAAAGACGGCGTTGCAGGTGTCGACAATGTAGGCAGCGAATCGGGCGTCGTCGGTCGCGTGGCCGAGGGTAAAGCCGCCGCCGTGGAAGTTAACGACGGCTGGGAATGATGCTTTGAGAGCCTTTGGTGACTTGTAGTCGTTGGGGACGTAAAACTGCAGCGTAAAGGTGCCTTTCCTGCCGGCCAACGTTGACTCAACCGTTTTTGTGAATGTCGGGCTGGGCGGCCGCGGGGACGCAAGGAAATGGAGGTTCATGCCGATGCATTGTAGAGACCGCCACCACTTTGCCGACTTGCGGAGAGAGGCACGCGATGGCGGATCAGTGCCAATCTTGTCAGCGGCGACTTCTGGCTTCTCGTCACTGGCGAGGTTTGAGTCGTCTACCGCTGTAGGGTCGGGGGCTCCGACCATGGCGGCCATTGTGCGTGTGTGGTGTTATGTCGATAGGGACCCGGTGTACTCGGTGGTGGGTAGTGTATGTTCTGTGATTGCAAAGAGTTGTGTCAAATATGCCGTGGCTTCAAGGTGTCCAAGACCTTGGCCTGGCCGGTTGGGCAAGGTTTCTGTGATTGCCGAGCAGTCGGAGATGCGCCGTGCTCCAGGTGGCCCCAGAAGAAGGGTCTCGATGTACTGCGACGCGCCAGAGTGCCTGGTGTAATGACAATGACGTAGTGTTAGCAAGGTGGGGCGGCGCAGAGCAGTGCACTGGCCTTGGCAGTACCAAAGCTTGAGACAACACTCGTCAAAACATGGAAACGTGACAAAAACAACGTGCCAGGGGACACGGCCGAGCAGTACGCATTGCCTGATGGCTGGCAGCTGCAATTTCGCGTCTGCTCCGGGTTGCGGAGCCTCTAGCCTAGAGACTCTAGAGCAATGATGAATGACGGCACGGGTGGCAGCTTTGTTTCTTCCGCGCGACACTCACTACAGCAGAGCGTGCCTGAACTGCAGCCCCACGTGGTCAGATCTAGATTATGTTGCCACGACGTATTCTAGATCTTCGCATCGCTTGAAAGCTTGAGCCGTAGCCACTGCTGCAGCGAAGTGTGATGACTGGCTCCCGCGTGGACTGCCTTGTTCTGGACCGAGGCAGCCTGCGCCCGGAGGTTCTTGAGTGAGACGCACGATGACGCTACAAGTACTTTGTACCTTCTAGACTCCCCAGTCGTGGGCCCTGACTAAGACATCGCGCTAGACTTAACCAGGCCTAAACTGGCTCGGCAGATGGGCCAACAAAAAGTGACGCATATTCTCTACCCGTACTGTGGGCGAGGGCAAGAAGATGCGTCACTTTTTGTTTCGACCATCTCGCTCGTTTGAAGTCGCTGTCTGTCTTGGTCTCGCAGAAAACTCTGCACAGCCGAAATCCAACGATGTTGCATAAAGCAACAAGCAAGCCGATCGATCGATGGACCGCCCCGGCCGGCCACGGAGCCAAAGGTCCGACCAGGCCATGTCTCACCGGGGCCTTGTCGTGCAGCGGGTTCCTGGCCCCGCCGGCCTGCGCTGCAGATCCACGCAAGCCAAGGATCAGAGTCATCCTGGCAGCTCGTTGCTGGGCAATGACGTCAGCCCCGACTCTTTGCCGTCCTCGCCTGCTTCTGCGGCTGCGAGCCGCCTTGACAGAAGTGACAGGACGGGCTTGTCGGCTCTGATTAGCTGCTGACAGGCTCGTGCTCGAGCAAAAGCGCCCCATCCGTGCTTGCCGAACAGCCCGCCTTGCACATGCGCAGGTGTGCCCACCGCTCTCGCCGCTCTCGCTCGCCCTCGGGCTTCGCGGAGTGACGGAGAAACCTGCAAGGCAGTCAGCTGCTCAGTGCCCAGCATTATATATCCCTTGGCTGCTCTCGGCACGCCCTCCTTGGCAGCACCTTCCCGTCCTCCTCCACGCACATAACAGATGATCGACACCCTCACTACGAACTGCAATTGTCCCTCGCAACGACACCGCACGCTGCCTCTCGTCAGTCATACCTAATCAACATCGGCCCTGCTGCGCTGCTGCACTGCTGCACACTGCGGGAGCCACCGACGGCCCGCTTGCACAAGCCGCCAACCTAGCGAGCGCGACACCCCCTCAGCGGCCACAACCATTTCAGCCACTCATCGCTTGCCACACTATTAAATCCCAACCATGACTAGCTTCAAGAAGCCGTTGCTGGCGCTCAACCGCCTCGTCGGCCACTCGACTGCAAAAAACCACATGTCCAAGCTCAAGCTCGGCAAAACAGAGAACCTCCAGGATGAGCGCCGTGACAGCCAGCTGAAACAAGTCTACGAAAAGACGGCGAAGAAGTCGAGCGAGGCTGTCGAGCGCAAGTCCATGCAGGCCAAGCGCAAGCAAGAGGACGAAGAACGCCGCGCAGCCGAGAGCCCAGAGATCCAGTCTCGCTACGGCAGCAAGGACCGCAAAGACCTGCTCGAATCCGTAAAGCTCGAGGACCTCGACTCATGGAAAGAAGGCGAGACCCTGCGCTTCACTGCCCGTATTCACCATGTCCGCAACGTTAGTGCCAAGCTGGCATTCATCCTGCTGCGGCAAAGGACCGTGACAGTCCAGTCCGTCCTCACCGTGCGCGAGAATGCAGTCACCGAGTCTTTTGTCCGCTGGGCCGAACACCTCAAGGCCGAGTCGATTGTCTACGTCGAAGCTGTCATCAAGAAGGCGCCCGAAACCATCAAAACCTGCAACGTACACGACTACGAGCTCCAAATCGAATCCATGCACGTCATTGTGGAGGTGGACGAGGCACTGCCGATTGATGTCTATGGCATCGACCAGGTTGAGGAGAACCCGGAGACCAAGCAGGTCGAGCTGCGAGCTTCGAACCGCATGCGTACCACAAACCGCATCGCCTACCTGCGGACGCCAACAATGCAGAGCGTCTTCCGCATACAATCCACAGTCACCAACATCTTCCGCTCTGTGCTCAACGAGAGGGGATTTACAGAAATTCACACTCCTAAGCTACAGCCCGCCGCAACCGAATCGGGCGCTTCAGTCTTCCCAGTCAAATACTTTGGCAGGACAGCCTACCTTGCGCAGAGCCCTCAGCTCGCTAAGCAGATGTGCATCTCTGCAGATTTTGAGCGAGTGTTCGAAATTGGTCCCGTTTTCCGCGCTGAGGATAGCAACACGCATCGTCATCTCACAGAATACACCGGTCTCGATTTCGAGATGGCCATTGATAAGCACTACCACGAAGCCCTTGACATGATCGACGCCGTCTTCAAAGCGATCTTCACGGCAATTTACAGCAAGCACTCAAAGGAATTGGATCTGATCAAGACTCGATTTCCACATGAGGACCTTGTCTGGCTTGACCATACACCTCGCCTAACGTTCAAAGAAGCCATCACGCTGCTCAACGAGTCCGGGTGGACCGATGACGATGGCAAGCAAGCACTTGCGACCGAGGATCTCAGCACGCGTGCCGAGATCCGCGTCGGTGAGCTTGTCAAAGAAAAGTTCGGCACTGATTACTACATCATTGATAAGTTCCCAGCGTCGGCGCGCCCCTTTTACACTCACCTGGACGACGACGATGCTGCATATACCAATTCCTTTGACATTTTCCTCCGCGGCCAAGAAATTGTCAGTGGTGGTCAGAGAATCCATGAGGCTGCCAAGTTGGCCGAGAGGATGCGGAAAGTCGGCGTCGACCCACGCTCCATGGAAGAGTACTTCCAAGGCTTTGAGTGGGGAGCGCCGCCTCACGCTGGTTGTGGTGTTGGTCTCGAGCGCTTTCTCTTCTTGATGCTCAACTTGGGAGACATCCGCAACGCATCTCTCTATCCTCGGGACCCCAAGTCCCTGCAGCCAAGGAAGACACATGTTGAAGAAGATCTGCCTCACCCCGAAGCTGACACAATCAAGTATGCTTTCGAGGGTCTGGCGAAACGGATTCCTCTGCCTTCGGTCGAAGACCTGATTGCCAACTATGGTGATGCTACCAACACCTCTTGGCTGGATGATCGTTACACTGTCTGGAGACATGAGATCACAGGCGCCGCCATCGGCTACGCAAAGGATAACGGTTATGCCTTGATCATGGGCAATCCTCTATGCGACGCCCGGCAATACCCCATGGTCATGCATGACTTCCTGCACGATCTCACGAGCAAGGAAGACCTTCGTCCCTTGTGGCTACTAGTCTCGCCTGAGGTCGAAGAGATTCTGAGCAGCAAGCTCGGCTGGCGGAGCCTGGCGTGCGTTGGTGAGGAGCGTGTCGCCGTCGAGGATGCTATCAGCGAGAGCGTCGCCAAAAAGGAGAAGCAGGCCAAGAAGGCTGATGTCAAAATCCGGGAGCTGGGTCTTGGAGAGGACGTACCGGCAGATGTGCGTGCCCGCATCGACGAGCGCATTAAGGAATGGGAGGAAGGCCGCAAGAACAGCGGCCGCGTGCAAGTCCACATCACCGATGTCCGTCCCTGGGTTGACATGGCCCACCGCAGATATCTGTGGGCTGAAGACAAGGAGGGCAAGATCGTCGCTATCTGTGTGCTGCACAAGCTCTCTCCCGCGAACGGATACCAAATCAAATTCGCGCTTGACTTCCCCGGCTCCCCCAACGGCTCCATCGAGGCGCTCATCTCGAAGGCTATCCAAAGCCTGTCCGCATCTGGAGTCAAAAACGTCACCTTTGGCGCCGGCGCCATGACAGACATTGCTGTTGGGAGCAACATGGGCAGCGTAAAGGCCAAGTTGCTGTCAAAGACGTACAAGACAGTCATCAAGCAGCTCAAGCTAGTTCAGAAGAGCGAGTTCAGAGAAAAGTTTGGCGCGCAGCAAGAGCCGGTCTTCATCTGCTACCCGTTCCTGGGACTTGGTGTGTCCGGCACACGGACTCTGATCAAGTTCTTCGAGGACGAGATGTGAGAGAGTTTGCACGGTCATTTTACTTGAGATCCTGGTGCAAGTTTTGGATCTCGAGGTGTCTATTTCTCAAAGACTACCCGATACCCGAGTTTCATTTCTAGCGTGTGCATTGCATTGCATCTTGGTTCCTTTCTTGGATGCGGAGTGAGAGGGAGTTGGAGGTAATGGGAGTAAGAGTTGTCGTTTTGACCTAGAGGAGTTGGCGCAGCGCGAGGCCTTTTTTTCTTTGTCATTCTCCGATTGCGTTTCACGAACTGGGCTGCATTGTTGGAAGATCGCCAGTAATGTCGAAGAAGGAGATAGTAGCACTTTCGAGGCGTAATAGGGACGAGAGAAGAAAAGGAATCATGATATACAGTATAGAGACATCATTAACAAGCAGAATATTTAATTGTAAGCTTTTGGTTTTGTGATAATCAGTACTGGGACAACTGCGGATGTACATGGGCAAACGCCCGGAACGCTAAGCTTTTGTGTAGGATGTAGACTAGTAGACATGAAATAAATAGGAGCAAAATCGCTTAATGAGGCAAAGCAAATACTTGTAACTACTAGTTTCGTGGCAGCTGAGTTTACGGTTTTTGGTTGGGTTGCAGACGCTCAGTGAGCCAGCCCCACACCTGCCATGCTGCTACGGTCTTTCTCCAATTTCCAGGCAGCCAGCCAGACACGCCAAGGCACGCTTTCCCCCGCATGCCGTGAGCCCATGCATTTGTTTTGGGCAACAACAACAACAACAACAACCTGACACTGCCGTGCCGTGAACCGCACGAGAGGAAAGCCGCTTCCGGGTGCTACTTTCAACTCGGCTGGCAGCAGGCAGGCGTGTAATAAATTCTCCTCGGCTGGGTAGCGACTTCATCTATGCAACCTCGATTGAAGCCAACACTGTGGATGGCGAACTTGAGAGGTCTCCGATTTCTGTCCGCAGACAGCTACTGAGCGCTCTGTGTTGACAACCAGGGCGGCCGGTTGGATGCTCGAGGGAGGACTCCGCTGGGCGTAAAGAATCCGGAATCCCCAGTGCCTTTTCCACCACTTCTTACACCACAGCAGGAGTTACAGTGACCACGAAGACCCCAACGCGGTGACGTCGTTAATCATCCAGAACCAGATAAGGAGAGGCAAAAAACATGGCCGACCAAGGCTCACTACAGTGGCGGCCGCTGCCGCACTTCCCGGGTCTCCCGCAGCTCTTTGTCTCGGCGACCTTTGGTACCAACGCAGGCTCTGGAAGGACAACGACAGCAGTACCGGCACCACCGCTTGGCCAGGCGGCAAGGGCGGCGGCGTCATCGTACACGATCCGCGTGACCGACCTCGCCACCGTGTGGGCTGAAACCCTCGACAAGAAAGGCATTCTTAAGCGCAGCCTGATCGAGGAGTCGAGCATCGACCTGTTCGACGCCGACGCCGAGCAGTGGAGCGTGTTCCTGTCCAAGCTCGCCGCCGCGTTTGACGAGACGAGCCCGGACCACGCGAGGACCAGTCTCACCCTCGCATGTAGCAATAGCACGACTAGCAGCAGCAGCAGCGGGAGCGGGACAGGCGGCGATCTGGTCCTCGTCATCACCTGCGTCCTCCCGGAGCCCCTAGAGCCACTGCGGTGGCCGGTCCTGTTGTCCCGCTGTCCCGGCCCAGCCGTCACCAGTCATCTGGTGCTGCCGCTGCTCCGCGCGTGGCAGCAGCAGCGGCACGACGAGGACGACCTGGTGCGCCGGCTGCGCGAGAAGGATGCCGTGATTACGAGACTCGTGGACAAGCTCGAGGCCATGGGCGCGGGGCTGGAGAGTGTGTTCCACGCGCTGCCCGCGAAGAGGAAGACGAGCAGGGCGGCGGCGGAAGAAAAGGTCAAGGGGCTCGCGGTGTTTAGCGAGAAGATGTGGAGGGAAGAGGGCAGTGGTGGAGGCGGCGGCGATGAGGATGGTGACGTTGCGAGTTTTGTGAGGGATGCGTTTCGAGGGGCTGGTGCGAGGCAGGACCATGCCGGGCATGGGAGCACCGAGTCGGATCTGTCGAAGGAGCTGGACAACTGGTGGTCGGAGCTTGGATCTGAACCGATAGCTGCTGTTCCTGCAAAGCCGGAAGCAAACCTATCATCCGAAGCCAACGAGGGGCGTGGCGCAAAGGACCCTGCGAGAGAGCAGTCGAGCAAGTCCTCCAGAGATGCGGATGACGATGACTTCCAGGTCCAGAACACGCCGCCGCATCTCCAGTTCGCACTAGAGGAGAAGAAAAAGCTTGGGCGCGGCACGGCTATAAAGAGCAAGTACAGAAGCAGAAGCAGCAGCGGCGAGGACGATGATGATGCTTCAATACCGGACAGCCATCCCGCTCCGGCCGCAGCGAGACGTGGAAATCCCTCTTCATCCCAAGGCGGAGCACCAGCAAACTCAACCAGCCAGTCTTCTCACACGATACCCGTCCACGACGACGAGACTGCTTCAGAGTCAGACGGGCCGCAATCGAAACCACCTGCAGAATCGGCCGCTTTGCCTACAAGGAAGTCTCGGCTCGGAGCGATCGGAGGGAGAAATAGCAAGGACGCCGCAAAGCAGCAACCTGCACCGGAAAATATAAGATCACCGGAGACAATAGTAGATGATGGAGACTCTTCGCCAGCACCGGCACCGGCACGGAAAGCGCAGTCATCCAAGGCGCACGCCAGGCAGGGTGACAACGATAGCGAGAATACAGCATCTGGCTCAGACTCCGACTTGTCTATGGTCAGCGGTAACGCCAAGAATGCACAGTCACCACCACCACTAGCGACGGCTCGACAACAAGGGAAGAGCAAAGGGGAGCTTGGCAAGATAGAAGGAAGAGGAGCATCTAGGAACAAAGCACCAACACCATCTCCACCATCCGCACAGGAAGAGGAACAGCCACCCGTAACGGCGTCCAGACCCCACGATGGCCAATCCACGGTACTCGACGACAACGCCGGCAGCCCTGCTCGCAGTACCACCACCGCATCCGCCAAAAAAGCGCAACCCAAAACAGCGGCCGGGACCGAGGCATCAAAGCCACCGCCGCGAAGGACGCTGGGCACGATCGGAAAGATCGGCGGCAAGAAACACACCGCGACGTCAACGACTGATGGCACGGCAGCAGCAACAGGAGACGACCATGACAGCGACGGAGCAGCCAAGAAGAGAATTCGTCAAGAATCCTCGACGTTAGGTACACCAGGTACTTCTACGGCTCCCACCTCAGCCCAGAGAACTGCCCAAACGGCGGCGGCGGAGCCCGAGGACGACGAGCATCGTGCCGAGAGGAAGCGTGCGGAGCTAGCCAGGGAGCTCGAGCGCAAGGCCGCGGCGCCGGCGAAGAAGAAGAGACGCTTCTAACGGGTGTGCTTGAGCGTGCGTGTTGGGTGCGAAAGGCAAGAGTCGTGGGATGTGGAAGCGAGAGATTTGGTTTCTGCAAATATGTAGATAGACTCACTGGGAATTACGAGTATATGGCATAAACATGAACTAGGTTTTCTCTGCTACAGTATTTTCCAAACTGCCTCCGAGACGAACCCGGCATGACAATCAGGGTCTGGAAACCTTGAAAATTTGTGGTTGCTTTGGATCTGTCCGACTGCGGGAATGCTTAGACACAATGACCCACAGTCCATTAGATCCTCCTTCTACTATCAATGTCTTGGTCTAGGCGTCCCAACGGATGGCTCCTTAACCGCAGGAAGGGGGGGTCAAAGGCCCAGCGTAACGAGCAACCAAAATACCTGATCCTATCGCCGATGCTTGTAGGTAAATCACCAACAACAAACAACAAGCAAACGTCTCTTGTTAGAATCGCGTTATGAAACTTTGTGCTCCCTCTCACCCAACCCTCTAACTTCTACAGCAAAGTCACACTCAGCCTCCACGACATGGCAGAGTCCAAAAATGACCCGTCCCCTTACTTATCTTCAAGTGCGAAATGCGGAAGCAGTTTTGGATGCTACGCTCTTATCACAAGACACCAATCAACCAGCCAACCAATCCAGCTTTCGTGGTGCAGCAGGAGAGAACGCGATAATGGTTAGGAAATCGCCCGGACCACAAATGGAGCAGGGGCACTCCCGAGGGCGAAGTTGAATAGTCATGGATCTTGCCGTCGATTTTACAAGATAATCAGACGTCTTACAGACATTGCACATATAATCGTGCCTAGATTCCACCGCACGTGGCGCGGAAAATGAGAGAAAGAAGACTCGCTAGCTCGCTCAGTGCCAGCTGGGCTCCGTCTCTTCCCTCTTTCTCAGGTTCCTGCGCGCGCGAGCGAGCAAACAAATAGGTAGCCAGAAAGAGGCCAGCGGCGAAGACGACTCACAGATGAGGCTGCCATCATGGATCCTGTCCTGCCTCCTTGGCTCCCCCCTCTCTGCCTTGGTCTATTCCAGAACATGACGTTTGAGTGCAGGTTTTTTTCTCTTATACCATGGTGAACCCATAAGTGGGACACCCCCACTAGCGGGACAGCAATTACGGGTGGCCGCCACCAAAAGTCGACCACTTCACTTATAGATTTTGAGGCCAAAAAAAATGCTAGAGAGTTACTTCGTGATGTATTATGTGGTGTTTTGCTTATTCTTGAAGGCGCCTAGGGAGTCGGGTTGTGCGGCCTGCGCGGGTGGTGACAGTAGGTGGGGGCAGGTCGCCATCTGCTGACTCATTGCTCGATGCTGACGAGGTGGACTGTTCACCTCTATCGACATCTTCCTCCACAACCACGGGGTCTCCTGCGCTGGGAATAGCTTCATTTGGAAGCCCTGGTCCCTTAAAGTCAGATAACCGTATGAATTGCCTATTGGGGTTCGGTAGGGCCTTCCTACGCTTCGTCCGCTCTCGACGATCCTTCTCCTCCTCTAGCTCGTCGATACGCCTCTTGAGGTACATAATCTCTGTCTCCTTGTCCTCTATAGCCTTTGCTGCCTTCCTCTATCGAAGGCGAGTGTCGGGGGACTTGTTGCGGCTAAAATCGCGTATTTGTCGTGTAGTGGTTGGAGTCGCAATTAGGCTTGATGTTTCTTGAGGCGGAGGTGTCTTCTCGGGGGTTACCTCTGCGGCTACAGCTTGTAATTCTGGATGTAATTTTGCCTTAGCCCTGTTAATTGGCTACTAGCCTGTCGTACGCTAGCCGGATTTGATGACTTTAGGCGTTATTGATAGGCGTGCTTCGCGATAATAGCGGAGGAACTTAATTTTGTCTGACGGCGATGTATTATTAAGGGAGTTGAGGGCGTTTAGGGCCTTTGAATAGCCTGTCTTCAAGGCATTAAATACGCCGTTATCTAGAGGTTGTAATCTATGACTTGTGTGGGCTGGAAGGAAGTATAGGAAGACGTTATTGCGGTGGTAGGTGGCTATGAATTCGGGCTGTGAGGCGGGGGCTACTTAGTTAACCACTGTACATAGAGATGTCGTGAAGCTTAACTTATAGATGTATGCGACTTATGGCCATCCAGAATTAGCAGTCGAGCGTCAGATTCATCTGCTGGAGTGCTCTGGGGTAGGAAGACGCCCTCAAGCCACTCGACGGCGATGGTATTATCTGTCCAGCCATTAGGCGACGTAATGAAGTACTAGTCGGTAACATCGTCGCGGACACGCCCTTGGAACTATAGCTCCTGGAGATTCTTGCCCTTGAAAATGATACCGGGGTCTAAGAGACGTCCAGCGGCGCTGACATATTCGATGAAGGTGGTCTATGACCGGCCTTAGTCTGCCTTGACCTAGACCTTATTATCGCGTAGAGAAGAGCCGATAATAAGCTCATCCCTGGTAACCCTAGTCATGAGACCTCCCTCGTCGATATTATATATGTTCTCGGGCTTCACCTACTTGAAGTCGTCGAGTAAATCGAAGTACTAGTCGACTGCTCTAGCATTGAAGCTGTTAAAACGGAGAGACTCCTAACGCCTGCCGACCTTCTTCTTAAGTGCCGGGTTCCTTTTAATAAAGTTGTTAACCTAATGGGTACCGACATTGGCATCTGCTTGCTTGGTAATGTAGAGTTTTCCGACGATGGTCCTGATGACGGCTTTGCTCGGAGCTAGGCCGAGTTTTTCTTGCCTGTTAATCCACGTAATAAGCCTCGTCTCTTCTTCTAGGCTTAGTCGTTGACGGCCTTGATGGGCTTTATTCCGGCTTATCGTCGTACTAGTATTTCGGGTAGAAAGCGTTAATTTCGGGATCCTATGCTTGGCGGTAGCTTTGCGTAATGATATGCCGTTTTCTGTTATTTCGAGAATCGCTAATGCGATCCGGTCCTCTTCGGACGCTATAGCGATAGCCTTAGAGCCTTAGCATCCGATTGAGACCCTTTTTAGCGTTCTCGAAGGTGTGGTTATGAGGTAATGGGCTTTGCGATAAGTCGGCTAAAAACTCTACTTTGCTTAGCGGGGTACGCCACTAAGTAAAATGAAGTGCACGGACTACCTAACGATTACTTATATCAATCAAATCGCCTTGTAATGGCGATTCTGCTCTAATTTTGACACATCTCCAGCTTCAAATGTGGCTGTAGCGCATGCCCGTGAAGTAGACGACTTTTGGTGGTGGTCATCCGCAATTGCTGTCCCACTTGGGGGGGTGTCCCACTTATGGGTTCACCATGGTAATACTCGTCAAAAGCTCTCTGTCTCACGTAGAACAATTATCACAGACTTCTGCCACGGGGGAGAGAAAGAGCATAGGTTTCCCCTTGCCCCGCTTAATGCACAATCCGTGCTTTTCTCTCCTCAACTCGGAGAGTCATCAGAGCCTTGCCCCCCCCCCAAAGAAGCCATGTCTGCCAACACGGATCAGAGACGAGGCTCCAGAGCCTGTTTTCTCCACCACACGCACACACACACGCGCAAGAGGGCTGCCTCAGCTAGACTTGGATAGAAAACCTGCCATGTTCATGTGTACGTGCGTAGACACTGAGCATGTGTCTTGCATGACCTCGCTAGGCTCCCACACTGCTAGGCCAAAAAAAAAACAATACGGGAAGGAGGAGCCACGGCGCAAAAAGGCTGTAGGGAAATAGAAAGAGGGAGGGGGGGGGGTCAATGAAGCGAGCCAATTAGTGTGACTCCCCGAAATCGGGTTACATTCTCCAGAGAGACGATTCTGGCTAGCCGTTTCCGCGGATAGTAAACAAAGGGCTGTGCGCGCAACTTCCTGGCTCGTTCGGAGGGAAGTACTTCCTCTGGCTGCCCAGATTCATGCTCGGTCTTTGGTGTCGATGCTGTTGCGGCGTGTAACCAGAGCTCCTGGGGCAGCTGCCCGAGAGGAGGAGGAAGTCCGCCTCGCCAGCTAGCCTCGTTCCCCTCTGTCGTCTTGCCGCTTTCTGATTACAAGCCGGGCTTCACACAAAGTAATCACAGGGCTGTCTGGGACCAACATGATGGGTTCCAGGCCGTGTAGGACAAGACCGACTAGTCATCAACAGCGCCGCCTCCGCGCTGGGATCATTGCATTAGGTAAAAGTTGACACACGTAGTCCTCCAACCAGTCTCGTAGGTGACCCTCTAATATCTCCCCCCGCCGCGCGTGTGTGTGTGAACGGGGTCGAGACCCTCAAATGTGGTGACAGCCCTTTAGAAACAGGGAATGGAGAAGGTCTTGGGGAAGTTGCTCTCCCTGGCGGCGAGAGCAGCCCTGCTTCAGCGCACGTTTTCCTCTCTTTCTTTGCTCTCTTGAACCCGGCCTCCACGTTCCCCAGAATCGCATACAGCTATGGGATGAAATGGTTCCACACCAAAGGGAGGGGGAGGGGGTGTACAAATGTCAAGTGACGAGAATAAGCCAAGGCATACCATTTCAGTGTCATGTCAAAGTACGACAGGGTATCCTCGACGCCCCGAGTAGTCGCATGAACCCCCCTTGAGGAGGCTGAATCCATGGGGTATTTTCGGGACCGAAGCTAAGGCCTTGAATCTGACTGGTAATCTTCCTTTCTGTGCTCTAATCGGAACAGTTGCACTATTGTGTTTAGCCCATGGAATAGTCGCTGCGAGTAGAACACTGGGGTCAGATCGGCCGTGGTTCATTGGAGAGGCACTCGCACAAAGACACAACGCCGACCGTCAGCATTTCGCACATCCTTTCGAGCCCAAGTGGCCGAGCATAGATCTGGAGGCAGTTGCTCTCAGCCGAGTAGAGCAGTGACATCCCTTTATGCCCTGAGTATAAACATTTACAGCTTGAACTCGTTAGATACGAGGAGGGCTGCAGGCCAGGCTCATCACTGCGTAATGTCGCATTGGCCTGAAATTATGGCAACGGCGGTGGACAGGTCAGCACAGAGATTCTGGAATAGAGAAGAGCCTTGAACTGAGGAGAAAATGGTCTTCAAGGTTTCCTGTTCATGTATCTGCTTGGGGATCATGTCATTTCCCTTGGCTGAGATAGACCATATGATGCGTCGAGAGCAACCAGGATGCAGGTGTGGCAGGCATTTGCCCACATGGCAAGGGATGGTTAGCCACGGGCAGATCATGGCAACTTTGGGGTACCCTTGGCACAGCCAAGGTTGCCCGATAGATAGATCAAGGGGAGGCTGATGGACCCTAGTGCCTGCCGGTCTGACATGGTCCGTTCAGAGCCAAGTCCCGAATCACCATGAGGCCGGCCAGGTCGATGACGTGCAAGATTGTAGTACTGAACGCGTTCAAACTTCTGCCATGATCCAAGTCCGGCACTTTGCAGTTGATGGTACAGATGTTAGGGCGGGTCGAGAAGACTCCGATGGCTGTAGCTATGAGCTTCCACTGTTGACAATAACTTTCGAGCGACCATGCGTGACGATGATGGGTTTCGAGAGATACTCCACCAAGTTCAACTTACCTGATTAAACCTTGGCATTTATTACATGGGCTCGATCTTGACTTACACCAGTCTTGCCGTCTAGTGCGGGAAATCCTGGTATTTGCCAAGCCGGGGGAGAGGCGGATATACTATAGCGGAGTTGCCATTCTTGGAGATTGTCCTGAATGCTGCTACCTATCGAGCTTGACAGAATTCACCTACGGAGACAAAACGGAGGAGGACCCGGTGGGGAGCGCCAGTTGGGTGCTAGTGAATTTGGAAAGGGCGGCGCCGTCAGTTACCTTCCGATTGGGCAAAGTCGGGCTTTGACAGAACATGGTGACGCCGGCCCGAAGTCTGCTTGGAGACGAACTGCGGTCCCGAGACATGAACGGTAATCGAAGCCCGAATCGGTCGAGGTGCAGAGATGAGCGCACCTGCAGGCACAGACAGCAGAGCAGAACGGATCCAGAGACGGTGTGGGGCGGCATGTGCACAGGGTACGGGGGTACACGGTGCATGCCTCGAGGGTGAACCTCGGCAGGCCTGGCCGCTGGAACGTCATTGGTTGATGATGGTCACGGCAGTCCTTGGGCTAATGATGCAGGCAGGCGTTGAGAGGGCCCTTCTATTGTACTACGCTGTACGCTACCTTATTAGTGCTGTCTCTGACAGCGCCTTCCGCACCCCTCACGCACAACACGATCGAGCATGCACTCCACACCACCACCACCACCGCACTCATCCTGGTCGGCAACCCCTACAATTACAACTGCGCTACCCTGCCCTGCCCGCTCGGCTCCCTCGCCCGACGTCACAAGGCAATCCGCCGGTCCTCGGGCATGCCCGGACCCCCTGTCATGCGGCTTACCGGAGCTGGCGATCCTGATCGTGATGGGGGCGGAGGGGGGTCGCCGCCAAACTCCAAGGCAGGAGGCGACTAAGCCCACAAAGACAAAGACACGGCTCCGGCACGCTCCTAGACGCGCCTCGCGTCAAGCCGGCCGCTGTCAGCATCAGCAGTAGTCACAAGGGAAACCCCCATTGATAGCCGTCGTGGCTTGGTTTGCGTGCATTTACATAGTAGCATGCAGAACCATCTATATGAAGTTAAATAAGCGTGCTTTAGGTACGTGTAGGCAAGGGGCGACTCCTTCCAACCACTGCAGCTCAGTAACGTGCAGCTAGACAGGGATCCGGCATTCTAGAAAACGGGGATAGAGATCATAGACGACGACATTAGCATGTGGAGGTGCGAGGGATGGGCACGGATGAATCGGAGTGTCTCAGGTCACCAGCTCTCTCGGGTCTCCAGACACAAATAAGCCGTATTGAAGAAGAAGAAGAAGAATTGTGTCATGTTGTTCGAGGCACCACCACCCATTCGCAGGTCGCGAGCGGCAGCCCGCATGGCCTGCTTGACACGTGACGTCGCATCCGTCATGCGGTGGTACATAGTACCCAGAAAAGCCTAACACTTCCAACGACGAAAGTTATCCCGCCCTCCTGCCCCTCCCCACCCTGGGTCTAGGCGGTTCTCTAGACTTGATGGATACCGGTGCATTTGCCATGAGCGGCCTAGACCAGGCGAGGGCCTTTCTTGCCGATATAATCCGTACGAGACCCCTACCACAGCGCAGACAGGGGGAAACGGGGTGGAGGAGGCGATAGTGCCTCGGGACCGAGAAGACGAGCCGGGACGAAAAGGGCGAGTGCGGGCCCCGAGCTAGGCACGTCAGTGACAGGGTGTGTGGTACACTGCCGGAGAAGAACAAGATACCCTAAGAACAGTCGTTTCTCCACGCGCGGTTGCAGAAGCACAAGGAAGACCGCGGCGGGGGTGTGGCTGCTGCGCCTCGGCAATCTCGGCGCGTGTAAGAAGACAATCTTGTTGCAAAAGGCGTGCAACGACGACCAACATGAGTTACAGGACAAAAACGCCACCGAATACCACGCCGACCCCCTTGTGAGGGCGGTACTACCGAGACTACATCCCCCCCTGCGCACGCACGATGTTGGTCGCAGCCCCCTTGCAACTGCAGCCTTGGGCAAGCTGCAGTGGTGACACGCACGCCGCACTGCTGCAGCCCTAGCGCGTTACCGAGTTTCTGGTAACCAATTGTCTTCCGTTTCCGGCCACATCCGCTGCTCTGATTGGCCAGTCACCTCAGCAGGGGGCCTCCAGCCAGTCGTAGGCAAAGTCCCTCATCCAAGCGGGAATGTGCACTTGTTCACCCTGATCTATTCCCGGGCCTGTCTACCTCGCATTCTTCAGGCTTTTGTTGTTGTTGTTGTTGTTGTTGTTGTTGTTTGTTATTATCGTCCATATTGCACGGCACGCAGGTCGCGCGCCGTCTGTTCTGTTGGGCCAGTCCTCGTCGAAACGGACCGCCCGATCAGCGCTCATGACCAGTCACTCTACTCCGTATCTCAACCTTGGTTTCGCCATTCTCGGTCCCGCCTTCTGTCTGCACCGCACCGAGTGGGGCCCCCCCGGCCCGAGACTCTCTCGCGCTACCCGGTCCGGCCACGCACGACTCGGTCTCCATCCCTCCCTCTCTCTCTCTCTCTCTCTCTCCAAAAACCGCGGTAGTCGCCCGCCGCCCACAGTGATTGGCCCGTCATAGCCGATGATGGAGGGTCGCTAACCCGGCCCGAAGGGCATGGCGCAGCCACGTTTAGTGTAGCGTACATGTGAAATAAAATAAAATAAACCCTTCCACCAACGTCCGCCAGCACCACCACCACCGCGGGCGCGGCGGCAAAAAGCGGTCTTTAACGTGCCGCTAGGTAATGATAGAGCCCATGCTATGTGTATGCTGGAGAAACCGAGTCTGCAAGCGCCCATACACGCACGTAGGTTGTTATTTCGCACGGGAAACCAACAAGGGGTGAAGGGGAGGGAAAAAATCAAAAAAATCAAACCTAGGCGAATGAATAACTGAGGGGTTTGCCCACTGCCACCCGCACTATAATCTCCCCATAACAACAGCAACAGCAACAACAATAACAACAGCGCGCCCTTTGATCTTCCCCCTCCCTCCCTTCTTTTTGTTGTTAATTAATGCGGACAAAGCGACGAGCGCCAGAGTAGGGCAGGCAGACTACCCCCAATCTCTCTCTCTCTCTCTTGTCTCTCTCTCTCTATCTATCTTCCCACTCTCTATTACGTATGTCTCCTCACCCATCTCTAGTTTGGACGTGGCACACACATATGCCCGGTCCCCATTTTTACAATTTCTACTTAAAAATTCAACACTATACAAGAAAAGTGATCCACGTTGAAAGCGTCTTGGCGCTAGGTGCACCGCGTCCAAGTCAGAGATGGTGCTCCTTGTCTCCTCTATCACACGCCCCCTCCCCACTATTCAGTAATTTCCCCAACCAACCCAACCAACCCCAACCCCGTCCGGCCCTACGACGATGGGGCCATTATGCACTAACCCCCTAGTTTATCTAGTCCAGTCTGCCCTAACGCCAGCTCGGTGCGAGGAGGACAAGGAGCGACTATGACGGCAGTCGGATCTCCGCCGGGCTAAATAAAAAAAACGATCGCGAGCTGCCATTGGCTCATCTACGCGGCGCCTGTATCTGCCGGGCAGGGCGGAGCCCGCATGCGCCCTTTCGGAGACATGGCCGTTCTGTTGGTTGGCTGGATAATTGCGAGCTTTGCTGCTTCCCGTCACGTGATTCCAGAGAAATAGAGAGAGAGAGAGAGAGAGTGGCTGTATCAAAGCAGTACTAGCCAGATATCTTGGAACTCGGCTCCCTGTTGCAGATTATCATAAACTACTTGATTCAGGTACATGAGCTAATTTACATGATGGAAACACTAAACGCTAAACATTGAGCTTACTCGTTGCTAGAACCAAAGCACAAGAGCCGGCCCAAAGCATATGACGTGTATTCTGTAGATGCGTGAGCATGTATTCAGAAGAGTAACATGTAAAACCTAGATACGCCATCCAATTAAGCATTGCCCAATGCCCCTTTGCCCCCTTGCCCGTGGGGTGCTACTGTTGAAATACAAAATCATTTCGCAAGTCCATCCTGCAGCGTGCCACCCGTGTGGCATTTGATCGTGATTAGGAAACAAGAACAAAGGGGGGTTAGTGGAGTACAGAGCCCGAAACGGGCGTGGAGATGTGATGGCCGACGGTGCGGCTCAGCGAACTTGCCGCTCTGGAGGAGGTGCGGTCGTGGCACATGCAAGACCTGAAGCCTTCATGAGTCAGGCGTGGTATGGGCTGGGAGCACCCTGTTCGGGCCAGTGATACATGTGTCCGACGTGCGGGTCTACCAGATCTACTCCGGAACCGTGCACTGGCATGGGGGGGTAAATGCTCTCCATGGTGGACATCGAGTATGTCGAACTCGGGGACGGGTGTGCTTGGAGCTGTTCGTAGACTTGTTGCTGCTGCAGAGCATAAGGATAGCCCGCGCTTTCGCCCACGGCCATGCTGTAGCCTGTAGCGGGATACGAGGAGTTGCGCTGATAGGCATACTGCTGTTGGTAGTCCGAGAAAGACTCTGAGTACTGGGAAAGAGACATTTCGTGGCGCTCCTGGCTGGCGAGCTTGCGTTGGGACTGCTGCGACCGCTTTTTGGCAACCTTGGATCGCCCGGCACTGAGCCCACCCTCGCGGCCTCCAGCTGCGCGGTTCGCGACTCTCTTAGAGGGCTGAGTCTTGTGCATGTGCCCGGGCTTCATGTTGCCGTCCTTGTCCCGGCCGCGCCAATACGTGGTGCTCCTAAAGTCCTTTTCGTGGTCCAAGCACCATTCCCAGATGATCTTCTTAGTCTGGCTCTCTGTGGCGAATGGTGCGCGGGAGCGTCTCACAAAGTGCTGACAGGAAACGGTCAGTATCTAGCACGGCTGGGTTCAAAGTTGCTGATACTGTCACTCACCTCGTTCATACTGAGGTTATGGCGAACACTATTGGTCCAGCCCTTTTTGGTGGGGTCAGGGTTGGGCTTATTTGTGTTTCTTTTGAACCAATCGTAGATGTCTCTCAGGGTCATTGCATGTCTTGGTGTGCTGAGCAAAGCCTCCCGGAGATAGATTGCGTAACACCTATTGCTCTCATCGTCGTCCTCATTCTCTGCATTGTTGTTGTAGACGTTGTCGTCACCGTCTACCTCGTCATTGTCGTCCTCAATTTTTTCCCTGGTATAAGGGCCCTGATTCGGAGCTTGGCTTTGAGGGTGCGAAGCCGGGGTATCGACCCGAGAGCCTTCTGTCTTGAGCAGGGGGTGGACGTTTTCAAAGTCGTGGGGTTGCATGTGCAGATTTATCTCGTACGACGGAGGAAGAGAGTGCTGGCCAGCGGGCCATGACGAAGGAGGAGGGTAGCTAGGCTCCTGGTTGGTCGAGGACCAGCAGCCTCGCGGGCTTGGGACGGAGGAGGAGCCGGGCGACATTCCTGGCGCGATCCAAGCGTGAGCAGGCACTGGAGAGCCCTGGTAGGAAAACGAGTCGCAGTCCGAAGCCGTCGAGGCAGGTGCCGATGGGCCAGACCACTGCTCCGCAGCGGCAGCTGGAACGGGTATCTGGGAGGCCATGTATTGATGTGAGGCTAATGGTAGAGAACGCGGAGGCTCTGGGTGGGGCGAGTTGCGTGCGAGCTGGCGGTGGCTGTTGAAGGACGGGGACGCCATGTTGAGGTTGTCAAAGTAGTCGACAATCTCGTCAGACGGGTAGTGCGCGGCGTCTGTGTAAGGCAGGACCGGAGAAGTCGGTGTCTTTTCGTGGTCGATGGCTGGAGCTCCTTGTTCGTGGACGTGGTAGTAGAGATACATGGCGGCGGGGACCTCTGCTGGTGGCAGGACGGGGGACTGATATATGAATGTGGTTTTGGTGGTTTCCCAGAGGATCCAGTGCCGAGAGAAGGAGCAGGTATTTTTGGGATGCCCCGTGAGAGATGGCACCCTGCCGGTGAGGGACACTTTGACGGGGTCAGATGAGAGGCGCTGGCAGCAAGGGAAACGGGCCTGAGGTTACAGATGGGCAGATGGCACCAAAGGGCCAGTCCGCGGGTGCGTCAGTGTGCAGAGGTGGATTGTTTGCGTCGGGCAGTTCTATGAATGGAAGCAAGAGCGCGGTGGTGGAGAGTGCACGGTGTTTGTGGCAGGTGCGGCGAGGAGGCTCCCGTGGACAGGTAAAGCAGGTGAAGCAGGTGAAGAAGAGGACAGGATGGGGTTTCGGCAGAGGGACAAGTGTTTGCCGGGGCGGGATTGTTGAGATGAAACCACGTGAGGGTGAAGAAGACGTGTCGAGGCGGGATGATGGACGGGTGGGTGGATGACTGCCATGTAAGTAGAGCGGCCGTGGAATCAAGCAGAAAGCCGGCGGGAAGGTGAGTTCTCAAATATGTCGTCTGCCACGAAAAGGCACGCATTCGGCAGAGAGGACGGAGGACGTAGTACCTGGCGCGGCAGCCCTGCGGCTCTGTACGGGCATCTTGGATGGCAGCCATGGACGGCAGCCAATGACGATAGCATGGCGTGGCATGGCGTGGCATGGCACAAGCAGGGGAGGCGCTCGTCTGGCAGCGTGGACGTGTTAGTCGGCACAGTCCAGTATGCTCCAGGGGGGTCCCGGTGCTGCACCCTTGCTCCAACGGTCTGGGTGGCTTCAAGGTTGTGTCAGAGACGACGGCTCTGCCTCGCCGGGCCCCGGCAAAGATCGGGCGTGACAGGCCAGAGCTAGACTGGAGGCTGCCCAGGCGGAGGCTGCAGGCTAGAGTTAGAGGCCAGAGGCCAGAGGCGTGCCAGTGGGGGAGGGTACATAGTACATCGTAGGAGCGGGGGGCGTGCCTGCCAGCCCGCAGCTACCAGGTCGTAACCGATATCGATCGAGAGAGTATGGCGATACACGAGGCAGGGGTCGCCTCATCATCCTCATCCCCTTCTCCTCCATCTCCCCGTCTGTGCGACCCTGGTCCATCAGACGCGCGAGTGAGCCCATGAGCACTTCACCCAGACCCCGGCCCGCACACAAGGGCGCTGGCACTCCACCCCGGCCCGATCGTCCAACTAACCTCTGCATAGGTCTAGCCTCTTCGTCCCTCCATATGCGCACACACCCCCCAGCCAGCCAGCCAGCCAGCCATCCAGCTAGAGCGACAACAGCGCCCACGACCTGCGTCTTTTGAAGCCGTACCCAAGCAACCAAGAAATGGGCGGGCTTGGCCAACTATGTTGCTGATTACCCTATCCCAACTCCGTATTGGGACAATATTGCGAACAAGCACGTCCCCCTCGTCGCCGCCACTACTGCCGCTACTCCTTGACACGCGCGGCGATATCACATCTCAATCACAAATTGTGGCTTGAACTTGTTCTGCTCTTCTTTCTTGTGACTTTGCTGGTCTCTCCCGCCACCACTTGGCGATCCAGCTTTAGCCGCCGAGAGCGCGCCTCTCATCCAGGGGCTGCTACATGAGGTCTCCTGCACGGCGTCTGCCCTCGTTGTTGGTCCCCTTCTCACACCATACCATACCACGCCGTGCATGCAGACTCCGGTTCATCTAAATAGGTCTTGTCTGGGCAGTGCCGCTCTCGCTTCTCCAGAAATAATGCAGACTAGGGAGAAAGTGGGGGAGGGGGCCTAAAATATGCCGGTCACGATGCTGGTGTGGCAGAGTCCTGGGTTGTTGGAGCGAGGCAGACGAGTATTCTAATCAAGCTATTCTTGCGCCCTCTATCTCCCTCTCTCTCTTTCCGTGTCTTTTTCCCCCTCACAGATCTCGGCACATACCCGTACGAAGTGGCGGCGGTGGCGTCGACCATGCTGGGTAGCTGCCTCTTGATCGACTAGAAACTATGTCAATGGCAAACACAAAGCCGGGACTATTTCCGGTACTAAGAGACAAGGCCAGAAGCATGGCCGGCCCAGCGAATCGGCATCTGCCGAACGACTCACTTCCGTCGGAAACCATTTCTATGAAATCAACCAACCACCCACGCGAGCTACCCTTCACGTTTACCACTACGTATGCCGCGTCCAACCGTAGGGCAAAGAGCCGTGGAAACATACTGGATCTCAAGCTTGTGCCAGTAGGTAGACATGACCGGCATTCTACTCCCCGGAGCTGTGGGGTAATATCGTGCAGCCCACCGCGGCGTCTAGTCCTCTCGCCGCTTTTGGAAATTCGCAATGTACATATGCACGATCTTCCACGATGAACCCTGCCCCATATGCACGATCTTCCACGATGAACCCTGCCCCATATGCACGATCTTCCACGATGAACCCTGCCCCATATGCACGATCTTCCACGATGAACCCTGCCCCATATGCACGATCTTCCACGATGAACCCTGCCCTTCTCTCTCTCTCTCTCTCTCTCTCTTCCTCTCTAGAGTGAGTTGTGTGTATACACACGAAACTTTGTGTGAACGTGGAGAGAGAGGGTGGGAGAGCAGTCCGGCCGGGGGAAGGAGAAGGCGCGCCACCAATGACATATGCGACGAGCCTTGTGGCCATGCGACACAAGGGCACAGAGCAAGGGGAAGAAGATGAGGATAACGGGGAGGGGGACCAACTGCCGTCCTTAGGTAGGGAAGATAGGATGGTGTGTGTGACCCTGGGAAGAATCTGATACTGCCGAAAGTAGTCATCACTGTGAGTGAGAAGGGGGCAACCATGTGTGTATGTGTGTGTGTGTGTGTTGGGGGTGGGTCGCAGCGTCTGACTTCTGTGCGTGCTCATCGGATGATCCGATGTTGCCAGGCACAGACAGGCATGGAGATATCTCACGAGCATGCTTGGCGGCGAGCTTTAACACGACCATGGCGGGCAGGGCAGGACAGGGTGGGCAGCCCAGGTGGGATCGGCCTCGCCGCAAGCAAGCACGCATGCACGCACGCACGGCGGCGGCGTCGAGCATGTACCAAAAGGCAGCTCGTGGTGGCCAAGGTGACATGTCGCTCATGGCCCAGGGGCGGCAGGGACAAATATGGCTCTCGCGTCACATCTGGCAACAAGGTATTCAAGGGATGTTGGCGGAGCAGTCAGTCAGTCAGTCAGTCAGGTGGTCATTCCGCAGTCGTGCATGGGTCACCGCGCGCTCGCATGGCCGGGGTCCCCGGCATTGGCCAACGGAAGCAAGGAGGACTGGATAACTGGAGCTCGAGAGAGATGTGGCAGTGGAGGAAGAACGACCCCAATAATAACAACACGGGCACGTAAATAGAGACAAAGTCGTCGGGTCAGGAGGTCGATTCAGGTCTACCAGAGCAGCAGCAGGGATCGTCATTGTCGCCGTGGAAGAGGGCGGCTCGTCCATAAATGCGGCAGACATCTTGTTGATCCATGCGCACCCACAGATGCTGTAAATGGGGTGCCCGGGGGTAAGAGACGCTGCCGGGACTGCATACCGGCCAAGTGCTCAGTCGTCATGTGTCGTCGGCGTGCAGTGTCCGGTGAGAAGAGGACTAGATCTTCCACTGGGGGAATGGAATTAGCTGCGTGGTAGACATGCTGGGCTGTGCTGTCATGTTCAGTGGCTTGATTTGTGACCGCGCTTCACTTTTGTGTGACCAGGGGAAATCCGGCCTTCGTCAAAATCTAGACGAGCCTGTTGAGGTGAGTGGCCAACGGATATTTTGTCGTTAATGCTGTTTTGCGTATGATTCGCTAACCACGACCTCCTGTGCAACATACCGGAGCACATCAGGGTCCTTCCACGGAATGTCAACACCCTTCCCTTCCGATTGACGTGTGGCACAGCCTCCCATGCCAGACGAGCTGTCACATGTTCCATGGAATGCGTTGTTGGGGCTTTGCAGCCTAGCCAGGGGTGCTCTATGCTGTTACTTCCGGTAGTAGATCTGTTCCTCTCGTGTTAGTACAATAGTTCCTATATGCCGTTCGGTATTGGCATGACCGTTGTGGAAGTAACACACCTTCTTGAACTGAAAGTGCAGTTGCAGAATACCCTGTCAAGTCGGCACCGTTAGAATTTGCCAATATTGAAAGTGGGCTTGCGTTCAGCGCGCCAGAGACCACAGTAAGCAAGGACCGGGCAGTAAAAGCTCAGGTTGCACAGCATGTTGCTTGCACAGCTATTGGCCAGCCAACCTCTATTCATGTGGACTACACGACCTGAGGAGGGGGTTGGTCTGCAGAGAGCTAGATGCGTCCAGTGCTCTCCAAATCATGGGGTCCCGGCGCTTGTGCCCACGCGATGTCGAAGTAAGGGGGAAGGGCGCAGCGACCAGAATAGCGCTCGCGCACCGCGCAGCATGGCGTACATACCTTGTCAAAGCTGGAGCGAAAGCCCCGTTCCCTCTTTGCGCTGTAGTCCCACTCTTTGTCCACAATACGAAACGCAATGTCTTCGTAGGGAGGTCCGGCGATAAAGCGGAGCAGGCAAGTGTCTTCCTCTCCGGCGGGGGCGAAGGATTCGCCACGCCGCCGGCCGTGCTCGCGAACGATCTTGAACGTGGGAGCCTTGGTCTTGTCTATCAGGTCAGGATAGAAAATGTTGAACTTGTACCCCTGGACGACCTTGGGCGGTGGGTTGTCGTGGTCGTAATGTGTCTGGTTGTACTTGTTCCATTCGTATCCCATCTGCACCCTGTTGAAGTATCTGGGCTTCCGAGGGCGGTACTTGTTGGCCCATGTCGGCTTCTCGCTCTTCGACAACGACTCCTCAGCCGTAAAGATCTCTTCATTCTCACTGATGCCCCGGGCCATCTCCCGCTCATACAACGCCTTGGTCGCAGCGGAGAAGTCTTCGTCTGCTGTGGCAGCAAACCTCGCGGTGCCTGGAGCGGGGCTGCTCGCGCTCTGTGCAGCAGCAAGTGCCATCTTTTCATGCAGCGTTCTCGCTGAAGACCCAGAGGGTGCCGGGCCGGCTTTTGAAACACTCGACGACGGTGTGGCTATGGATGCGGTGCCGACAATAGCTCTCCCACCGTCTGGAGCATCACCGCCAAAGACCTGATTTGCCAGTTCCGGATCCCGCTCAAGCAATTGTTTCGTCCTGGCGTCCTTGATTGTCTCGCAGATCCTCTGCAACTTTGCCTTGGCCTTGTAGATGGACAAACTCTTGAGGAGCTGCTCCCAGTAATCAGTGTCAAGGACCTCGTCTGATTTTAGCTTGGCCTGGATCTGACCCTCGAGCTTCTCGAGCTGCTCGAGTGTCTTCGGACCCAGAATCTTGTCCACGTCTGCGCCGACAGAGCCGACCACGCGCTCCTCGGCCGCAAGGGGTCTGAGCGCCCGCCGCCTATCGGCACAGATGATCTTGAGCGCAGACCAGTACTCTGCATTCCGTGAGCTCGACTCGAGCGTGTGATATGAGGCGATCTCCGTCTCCAGCTCCGCGAGCTCGGCCTCGCGCAGCTTCTGAATGACGGCGCTCGGGGACGGCACGTCAATCTCGATGTCGTCGTCCTCGTCGTCGAATACGTCGCGGTGCGTGTCGATGTACCGTAGGTTGAAGGCTAGCAGGTCTATGGGCTTCGCGCGACCCTCGCGAACGCGAATGTCCGCCTTCTTCTTGGATTGCTTCAGGACGAATTTGTCCTCGTCGGCGACGTACTGTCTTGACTGCTCATCCTGGCTGAGGTAATGGCCGACAGCCGCAGCACGACCAGGCTGGGGCTTGTTTTGCGCAACCGGTCGTGGGGGCTTGCTGATTCTGGAGGAGTTGTCTCGTCGGGGCGATGTGATGTCTCGGTGGGCGGGCGTTCCTTTGCCACTGATCATGGCTTGCCGGCCTGGATCCATGATTCGCGATGGGTGCTATTCGCAAGTCGAAGGCTATGGATTCGGTAGACGTGCGGAATGGTCGTTGGCGAGGTGCCGGCGATAAGTGCTAACAGTGGTGATGGAGATTATGCCTGCGCTAGCGCAACTTGGTAGTAGCCGCGTTGGCGCGTCAGAGGGCCGCAGCTTAAAGCTGGGCCTTGTGGTTACGTAACACAGAAAAGACACCGGTTCAGCACTCGAGTCGAACAACTTTGGGACTGTGTAGCGATCGGACTCGTTCGTAAATTCATCCGGACTACGATCCCGAATAATTCCTTCAGCATTCACTAACGATTGGTTCTATACAACGGCTGGGATTGATTCTCATGAATAATTTGATCGTGAATAGACATAAGAAAATATATACGGTCTTGTTCGCAGAACTCGAACGACAAAAGCAGATGGAATCGAGCGAGAACGCTATACAATGACAAATGACCATAGCGACGCCAAGACTCCGTCATAAATATGTATGGTGATGGGCGTGCCCAAGCCGAAGCATTTGCAAATACAGTGTGTCTGCGTTCATCGCCAGACAACGTTCCCCCGAACATCACCTCGACGAGCTGCACCTGCCATCGCCGCACCGCTAATAGTAATGCGACGAGTTGTGCGACCTTCCTCAGACGACTCGTTTTGATCATCAATACACTCAATGCCTCCGCCGCGCAAGCTACCACCAAAGTTCATGCGCCTAGCTTGGCCAGCGGTAAATGACTTGGCCTCCCGCACGCTCAAATCGGAAGGCGAGCAGCTGATCGGAGGGCTACGCCGGTGCTCTGCACTGCCTCGGCGGAGGCGAGAGATGCCATTGGCATTTGACGACAGAGGCCCGGAATGGCCATGGCTTGGTCTGTGGCCCGAGCCTCCGATAGAGCCAATTGAGGACACTCGACGCGCACTTGAGATTGCCGCAGATCCGCCCGTGGACAAGCGATCTCGCCTCTTGGTCGCATGGATCGCCGTACGCAATTTGGACGAATCAATCATGCTGGATGATTCTGAGTCAGGTGAAGAAGGGGGCTGGTTCTCATCTACCATGAACCTAGATACGCTGCCGTAGTATTTTGGTGCTGGTAGACCTGACGATGGCGAGACAGAGGGTCGTGGGCTCAGGGACGCAATGCGAGTCCTGGGTGACCTGAGATTAGCAGTCTGGCCCAGATTAAGTGATCGCAGCGGGCTTGGGTGGCCCTCAGTCTCTGTAGAGTTCATGATGCCTGAAGTGTTCGCGGTGCTTGGCGAGCCGAAACCTATCGATGGGCGAGGCTTGGTTAAAAAGCCGGCTTGGAATCGGTTCGGCTTTGATACAGGAAGGGAAGTGGCTTCGGGAACAATCAAGGATGGGCTCGATTCATCCACCGAATCCTGATCAAGATATGCGGGCACCTCCGGTGCTTTGGGGAGGGTGCGGTCCGTTGAGCTTTGTTCTGGAGTGGACTCATATTTGCGTGGTGTGTGGGCAAAGTCTGCCAGAGTTCCAGACTCGCCATCGTCATCACGCCACCTAACGGCACGTGACTTTTTCTTCACGGGTGTGAAGGTGATGCCCTTGCGTGCCGTGCTTGCCTTACGGCGCCGCGGCGAGCCCTTCATCGGCGAAGCGGATTCTGCAGGTTCGTCTTCGGCGACGGCTGCAAGCCTGGGGTTGGGCGCAGAACGCGCCAGTAACTCGCGCGGAGCGGTGGAAGATCTTCTTCGTCTGGGCATGCTCTTTTTCACGGGCGTAAATGACAGTGTGGAGGTGGCAGCGCCATCCGGCTTGATGACATGACTGGCTGCAGTCGAGCCAGTTTCTAGGAGTTTGTGAATGATGCCCTTGGCATGTTGTACTGCCTCCTCCTCATTCATGGAGGAAGTATCGGATAATGCGGCCAGTATCTCGAATTGTGCGGTTAGGAGGACCTGCAGTGTGCCTGCATCTCCAGCCTTATCTTGGTCCAGGACTTCCCTGTACGACTCTCTCGTGAATTTCGACTTCAGAAGTTCGGCTTCAAGCTCTAGCCTCTCTATCTCGCCGAACTCGCCGGCACCAGCTGGCAGCTGGTTGATGCTGTGTTGCAGGGCTACGTCAATAGCGCGTTCCCAATGCGTTTTGTCAAGCTTCTGGTGAAGGTGGTAGCGGCTGTTTTCGAGTTCAAGCATGATCCCATGAGCCGTCTTGCGGAGCGCGGAAAGACTAGTCGGCATGGCATCCTCGTCTCCTCTGCTGTCGCAGACAGCGTCGAAAGCTGCGATCCATGATGACAACAGCCCGATGCGACGTTCGATGCCCCGAAGCTTTTTCATGTGGGCGACTTTTTCCTGGCGCTCGGGCGACGAGTTTTCATAAGCAGCCCGGATCCTTTGGACACCTTCGCGTACGCAAGCATCTGCTTTTTCTGTTTGTTTGCGGAACTTTGCGTAAGAGAGCTTCTCCATATCCTTTTGCTGCGCTTTGAGCTCGTTGATGAGAGCCATCTGCTCGTCGATTTTGACCAGGAAGTCCTTGACATGGCGATTGACGTTGAAAACGTTACGAGTAACTTTGGTCTGGATGTTCTTGGCGCGGTTGGCATATCGAAGAGTGTTCTGAGTCTCATCGAAATGAATGCTGGAAGGGCTGATGCAAACGATCATGACGGTCTTGCAGTTTCCGCCCAGGGAGAATTTGAGCAGGCGCGTGAGCTTGCTGTTGCGGTACGGGATGTGGTTCTTCTTGCCTGGGTCGCACAATGCGTTGATGCAGCTGCCGAGTGCAAGAAGGGATTTGTTGATATTTGCGCCCTCGAGCAGCCGCTCACCGCGGTTCTTGGTGGCACTCGCGCGCTCACTACCAGCAAGATCGATGATACTCAAAGTAGCCATAGTGTGAGGCTCGTTGACAGGTGCATTCCGGTCCTTTGTGGCAACATTGATTTGGATTACGGCGTGCGATCTGGATGAGGTAGCGTTGGCTTCCGTTGGCGACACTGTGCGGTATTCATTGCCCTGGACAATCATGTCCATAACCTCCTGGACGTCCTTGGGCTTGTGACTAGTTAAACCAGCCACAGTGACCGCAGCGTTGGAGTCCTCGCGCAGCATGAGGCCTTGTTTGCTGCCACCTGGGACAAGCAGGTCTCGTATGGTCTCATTGTAGATCTCCAGGTAGGACAGGGATACTTCGGTATGCTTTTCGTCGCTGCGATCTGAAATCTTTTCAAACAGCTCCTGCATCGTTAAGAATATGATGCCTGGCATCTGAGCTGTGCCGGTGATCGTATGCGTCTTTCCGCACCCTGTTGCGCCGTAGGCGAAGGCAGTGGCGTTGTAGCCATCGAGGACGCTGTCGATGAGCTGTTTCGTTGTGGCCTCGTACACGTCGGACTGTGTCGTGTTGTCGTCGAAAACACGATCGAAGGCAAAAACCTGGTCTTTGACCTTCTTGCCATTTGGCACCACCGATCGCGAGAACTTTTGGACTGGGTTGTCTTCCGGCGGGTCGAATACACTAAAAGTTCACTAGTGAGCCTTGGAACCTTGCCAGGCCGTGCGTGAGACGATTGGAACCTATACATACAGACACCTCTCGTCGACCACCTTGATCACTGAACGGATTCCGCTGTTTTTCAATTTAGGTTGAGGAACGCCGGCGAGGGATCCGTCGCCGAGGAAAAGTGTGGTGTCATCTAGCCGCTGTCTGCGCAGGGGGCAAATTTCGTGTCCTTGTTAGTTTCTGTATCTCCCGAGCTTCATTGACATTATGCCGCTGTTGGTGTCACTCACACTTGGGCAGCTTCTCTGATTGTGAAGGGCCGGACACGGACGACGACCGAGATGGACGAGGCCCCTGGATGAGCAGAGGCCATGATGCAGACTGCTGAGAATCGAATATGGTATCGTTTACGGGTAAGTTATGCGCTTGCGCAAAAGCTGGTGGTAGTCGTTGTGTTTGAAGGAAGGACGCGGGGAAGTAAACAAGTCAATGTTTACTGTGAAGGGCGGTCGGTGCAAGAGAGACTCGACGCCAGCGGTGGCGGTGTGGCGTGAAGGGAAGCTCGTCGGGTAAGGCATCTACTGGCGTACTGCGCTACAAAGATCGGATTGTATGGGCAGATAGTGCCTTTGGGTGTTTGTCGCGATTATCGTGAATGGGAAGATGGAGATGAAGTAATCGCTGTTGCACGTAGGGCGGTGCAAGTGCCGAGCATTGTCAATGTTGGGGTGCGCGGGCCAGCTCGGGCAGGTGCCGGGGAGCCCCACCACGCATGAGCTGGATGTGGATGCCGCTCCGTGCCCGTCGCAAACATTGGGGTGTGATGTCAGCCTTGCAAGGGCTCAGGCACTGGGCTAGTATGTTGGCACGACAACCACACACCAAAAGTCAAAGTGTCTATGAGCACAATGCCATAGCCAGTCATCTGCACACATGCTGATTCGTTGCATTCCTGTAATTTCAACCGGAGCGTTTCAAATATGCATTGCTACGCTGGCCGTGGACGTTTTCTACACCCCACATATGAGAGCGTCTGAGCTTCTGCGAAACTACCTTAAGGTACCTTAAGTACCTTGCCTGAAGGAAGTATCCATTTGGAGGAGAACGTTGTTGGAGAGTTTGATAACGGACGATATCCATAGGTCATTGTATTGCCTGCTAGCCAACACATTTTTCGGGAATGACATCAAAAACTAGTCAGACAGACGTGCTTGTGGGTTGCTTTCTCACCGAACAACATTTAACTATGATATGGGCAGAATGCATAAATGTAAAGCACAACGGTCGTAGTCCATCATCACTTCTTCTCATGTCGGAGTAAGCAAGGTCTAGTAACACGTTCAACAATGAGCCAAGGAAAAGTCAAGATAATAATATTGTCATTGGTAAGGACATATAAATTCGTGCAGCCCTCGGTGACACTTAGACAAGCTCAGCCTGCAAGCCAAACCTATTTCCGCAGTCTAGCTGGCCACCGCGCTGGTTCCGTCGTTGGTCGGGAGTCCCTCCTCGTCACCGGGCTCCTTATAATTGCCCTTCGGCTTAGCGTTTCGTGTACGGTCGTCGATGATGTTGTCCTCGTCAATAGCGTCCTTCTCATCACGCTCTGTTTGTTTAATTCATACACGCATCAGTACAATGCGTAATCCAAGACCAGATCGGTCAAAGGTATCCTGAGTTGATAAGAAGTAGAAGAACTTACCGAGCTGCGCGTCCGAGTCAGCAGCCCCCTCCTTGTATGCGCTCTCTACTTCCTCGTTGCCTGACGTGACGGGGACGGGACCGTCCTTCTGTCCGGGGCGGGAGACATAGGAGTCGTCGCTGTACTCGCCAGTGGGGGCGTTCTCGGAAGACATATTGGAGGAGTTGTGTCTGAAGATTTATTGAGAGCGGAGTGGGGAGATTTGGGAAACGGTATGTGCCTGATGGACGTTATTGTTTAATGCGTACAAGATAAAGAGAGCGTGTAAGAACCTGGGGAGGTGACGAGAACTTATATCACTTTCAAGCGACGGACCATAAGCTCCGGCAGGGCTACATCTGCGGAGTCTTTCGAACTGTACCTGAAGTCTCACATTTTCACAGGCATTTCAATCTCTACATCGTACCAACCGAGTGCCATCGGTTATGTCAAAAGCTAGCTACGTCATCAAAAAATCACCGTGTAAGTCAGCCTCCCGAGCCATGAACGGATCCACTCTAGCTCCTCCCTAGCGACTTACACCATCCCGTGTTGATGACGGCGTGAAGAGACACACTGCGAATTGCTTATTTCAATCACGACCCCTGAGTCTTGGGTACACACTTGGGTCGATGTGGTTCGACTCTAGCAGATATGATACAGCCATTAGAGTTGTGCTATGTTGCTTATTCCCCAATATGGGGAATAGCTTCTGCAGCCGTCGAAATGACGCCATGATCCGGAGCACAGGCCCCCAACAGCACATATCCCTTGCGCCATGACGTTCACCATGATTCACTAATAGGATCATGCATGGAATGATCCCTAGAAGTCGGAAAGTAGAACTGGCGTATTCGAAATTATGATGCAATCGCGATGCGATTGGCGCATGGTAGAGAGAAGCGTGGGCGGCACGTTTTTGGTCGCTGCTCAGCTGCGAGATTGGCACAAAGGTGCCCAACTCAGTGCTATCTGTTTGAATCGGGCTGATCCTGCCAAAAATATGTCTTCTGCTTCACTGGTGCGTGAAGCTCTGAAGGTTGATGGGAATTTCACAAGGTGCGGTCCCCATACGGCATGTGCCACGAGTCTTGCACAGTCACGATACTACATAATATGCTTTTAGATCGTACACGCCCTCTACATGTAATATACAGCCATTTTACATCATGAAATCCATCCTACCAGCACGGTATGACACCATATTTTTCACAGGCCATGTCCTCAATATTTACTTGGCTTTGCCCTGCAGCCCGTAGACCTGCTCCTGCTCGGTGGTTGTCTTGCTCGGACTGCCAACAAGCATATCCTCGCCCTTGTTGTTCTTGGGGAATGCGATGATATCCCGGATTGAGGGAACGTCGCAAATGATAGACATGAGACGATCGAAACCAAAAGCGAAGCCCGCGTGTGGCGGGCACCCCGCGCGTAGAGCCTCGATCAGATGAGAGAATTGCGCGACCCCCTCGTCGCTCATCTTGAGTACATTTCGCATGATGTACTCCTGTAGCTCGGCAATGTGGACACGCCGGCTACCGCCTCCGATCTCGACGCCGTTGAGCACGAGGTCGTAATGAGCGGCCTTGACTGCCAAGGGGTCCGTAAAGAGAAGACTCAAGTCCTCTTGGGATGCCGGGAGTGTGAATGGGTGATGGGTAGCACTGAACCCGGCGGAGCCACCTTGCCCGGGATCGTCTCCATCTGGAGTGAACAATGGGAAGTTGTTCACCCAGAGGAAGCTAAGCTCATAACTTCTCGGAATGACGTCCTCCTCGACGAGCATGCTGTAGAGAGCGGTCCGTAGCTTTCCCGAGTCGGTAGAGCCGCCCTTGAAGGGCTCGTTCTTGCGAGCGTGAATCATGACTATGTCACCGTCCTCTAGTTGCGACCAGGACTCCGTATTCAACTCAAGAAGCTCGCTACCCGCTTCGTGACCTAGTGCAGATAAGCCGCGGACCGGCCGACTCGAGTCAATAATAAAAACGCCTGGTGTACTAGCATTATCTAGCTTCAGTGTGGTATTAGGAAGGTTGTCCATAAATCGTTTCATAATCTCGGAACTCTCTTTTGGGGTTCGTGTTGTGCGAAATCTGAAGGCTTCGACGATCGGATTATCAAGTTTGGTAATCATTGTGATGAAGTCGGTCGAGAGAAAGTGGTCAACTCGTACGATCTATATTTGTTAGCTGAAATTTGCCTGTTCGGTTGATCAAGGAGCGTACCTCGGACGCGATTGGCTCTGCGATACGTAAATCAGGCTTGTCGGATCCGAACCTCGACATCACGTCGTGGTATGTGTACCGAGGAAAGGATGTCTCCCCACACTGCAGAACGCGAAACGCCTTCATCGCTCGTCTCGACTCGTGACTGACGTCGTCCACCACTTGGGTTGACGATGGTTTCATCGAGAGGCGTTTGACATCATTCTCCGCGTTCGAAATCTTCGCTGTGGCGCGGCGGCCGTCCCGTACTGATACTGTACAGTACGTCGAGATATACTTGAAAACATCATAGACTATGCGTTCGATAGAACTCATGACAGCTTCATCGTCGGCGAAAGACATTTCGATATCAAGCTAGCTAAAGGTGAGCAGTTCGGTCACTCAACATGGAATGTAACGAAACGTCTTACCTGAGTAAACTCTGGCTGCCTATCTGAACGGTGATCTTCATCGCGGAAGCACTTGGCGAATTGGAAGTATTTCCGCACGCCACCGGCCATAAGGAGCTGCTTGTACTGCTGGGGACTCTGCGGTAATGCGTAGGCATGGCCTCGTTTCCTTGTCGGCACTAGGAATTCGCGCGCCCCTTCTGGAGTCGACTTGAAGAGCACTGGTGTTTCGACTTCGACGAATCTAGACCTGCGCAGGGTTTCTCTCATGACCACCTGTAGTTGTGCCCGCAAGAGAAGCCTGTCGCGAAGGTCCTGATCAAATCTCATCTGTAGGTGGCGCTGTTTCGGAGACCACACGGCTTCCTTGGAAACGATGATGTTTCTGGGAAATTGATTGAGAGGCCGGATGGAAATTAGCTCAATGTCAAAAGCTCTTTGTTTCCGGGCGTTTGTGTCCGTCACGGGCTGGAACCTCCCAGTGACGCTGACAGGGCTGTAGGAGGGGATTTCCTTCAGCTTCAGGTGCTCCATCCGAAGGCCAATGAGGGCCTCGGGGTCTAGGCTCTTCTGATTGCAATTTGATATAATCTGATAATTGATACCGTCACCCTCCAAGGGGCAGAACGATAGGCCCGAGTTCTTGTCTCTGCGCTTCCCTAGGAAGCCATAGGTTGTCGCTACTCCCCCATGAGTGATCGCGGCTGACTTGGGTATATCAACTGTGAGTGTGGTTAGCGATGTGTGCCATCATCTGGTACATAAAGTATAACACATGCTCACAAGAATTTGCCATTAGGATCCACGCCTCCTCAGAAATTTCCTGTGGTCGGCCGCCCGGTAGGACACCAACGGCTGCATTGAAACCCACAGGGCTCAATTCGCGCTCTTCATGACGAATCCTATCGCGGAGTGTGTGATGAGTTGTGAGCCGGCGTGCTGAAGATGAAGCTGCGGGAATGAGCTTCCGCAGCAAGAGCTGGCCTCCCGAGCTGCCATTATGCCTGGGCAGTGTCCGCGGCAATGCTCGAAACATAGCGCTAAGTGAGAATCTCGCCACTACTCAGCACACCTTCTTTTGAATCATGTCGTCGCTATCGTTTTGTCGGGTCATGTTAATCGAGTGCCCAGCCCGCTGCAGACCCAGGTCACCAATATGGTGGAGCACTTTATAATGTACGGTGCATCTACTGTGTGGTCGGGTTCAAGTCCTGCTCTAAAAGCTGTATCAGATGGAGCTGCACAGTGCACAGCTGCCCCACCTGCCAGCCAGAGATTTCAGATATCAAGCTCGTTGCGGTCGCGGCAAAATCATAGAATTTTCTTTCCTCCTCATCCCTTCGAATTCAATTCAAAGTAAGTTATCGCGCGGCCACCCACACAACCGCCTGGCATATGCTAACCTTTCCTGTGCGCTTGCAGATGATGAAAGCCGCGTGTGGTAGTTTATGTGTTGCAGCTTCCGGAGCTTCAGAACTCTCCCTCTCGAGGGCTTAAGTGGTTCTGCTGCAAAGGATGCTGTGACAATGCAATAAGCGTTCGGCACACCGACCTTGTTATACACGGACGCGCTTAGGCAGCTCTGACTTGTATCTGAATTAGCGAAGGGTCTCATCTGGTTTGGTATTTCTGTTTCGTCCCATCCTGGGGTTTCCCTAGACTGTCATATTCCTTCCCGACTCGCCCCTGTGGTACACAAGTGTGTAGCCTAAGTACGACGAAGCGATGTCTTTGTTCCGAGCCTTGCATTGAAGTAGTTCCCTGGAAGTTTGTGTTTATGCTGTGATCGCAATGAGATCGCGATGGCAGTTTTTATGAGTACAGATAGCTACGTGTGTCAATACGAGCATACCATTGATCCAATTAATCTACGCCAAACAACTTTACCAGTGCCCCGTCATTTCAGCTTTTGTAATTGCATGCGCCTCGTATTGTTCGCCTGCGCTGCTTCAGAGTGCTGGGGGTGTCTTGATCTGTGCTACAATGGATGTCAATCAATGCAACGAGACTGAGCGCGCAAGAGTAGGCCTGGCAGCTGAGGTGAACAAATACGCCTGGTCTTCTAAACTATGTTGATGCCAAAGCCATGTTGCCCTGTGCCGCTACTGCCGGACCTTGCTGGGGCGGGACCGGCGCGGATTTGACTGACCGTCCTCCCGCCAATTTCCCATGAGCTCCGCTGCCACGCGCTCCTTCGTCAGCGTTGGCTGGCGATCTCCACCATTGCCGTCACTCCCTCCCCTCGCAGCCTCCGACCGACACGCTGGCGACAACGCCCTCCAGTCCGCACACTGCGCCTGCCTTGCGCGACGAAGGCGTCCTCCACGCTGCCCGTCGCCAGCTGCATCTTTACTCCGCGCCCCGAGCTATCCAATATCATCACAAAACATCAAACCAAACCCTACGCCAAGCATTGCCACGCACAGCTGCCGACACTACCGCCCAGCATACCAGATTCACAAGCCGTCGCAAGCACCCTGCCTTGTTCCGGATTGATCAAGTCCGCCAACAGACACGAGCGCAATTGAACACGGCCTGCGCGCTACAAGGCATCACCAGCTTAGCCGACACTTAAGCCGGGGTCAGCTATCATCGTAGTTGCGCCCAACCATTTCTGATACCACCGGTTTTCGAGTCGAGCCCCGAAAGGCTAGCATCAAGTGCTTCCTCAGATAAAGACATTGCGACTACACTTCTTCGCGCTTTTTCGCGCCTTGGGGCTTTCTCTTTCCAGCCTGCCTACTTACCACGAGGTTGCCACTGCTTCGCCGTTGTGCTCCCCGGCAAGATGGCTAGCTCGTTCGAAAAATCGGTCAAGGGCGCGACCAAGATCAAGGTCAGCTCCTCTGACTGCAGCTACATTTAGCGTGATTCACAGCTGGGGCCGCCGCCCCCTCGCTCCCGCCGCTCAAGTGCGCTGACAGTAGAATATAGGCCGCCCCCCCAAAGACGAAATACATCGAGCACATCCTGGTTGCCACACACGCGGGAGAGGCAGGCGTTGCGGAAGTCTTTCGCGCGCTGCAGTACCGCCTCCGAGACTCGACATGGACGGTCGCCTTCAAGAGCTTAATTACTATCCACCTCATGATACGCGAAGGCTCGCCTGATGCCACCTTGTCATATCTCGCGAATCACCGGAATATGCTTGCGATCAGTTCTTTCGCCGATGGTGAGTTGATAAGCCTGCGTCAGGGGAGGACACTGACGCGCCCGCATTTCCATTGTTCATGACGCTGACTTCTGCACCACATAGCTCAAATCCAGGGTCGGAATATAAGGCACTACGCTGCTTACCTCGCAGAAAGAACCAGAGCATACAAGGACACCAAGATAGACTGGGTCAGGGCTAAGGAGACTCGGTTAGAAAAACTCTCGATTGACAAGGGCCTGCTTCGGGAAACTGAAGTAGTGCAGAACCAACTGACGGCACTCTTGAAATGCGACGTAAGCTTGCCTCATGCTACATTTCGCCGTGACATGAAATGCTGACCTGCGACAAAAGGTCCTCGATGAGCCAGAGAATGAAATCACGATAACAGTCTTTAGACTGTTGGTGTTGGATCTGCTAGCACTCTTCCAGGTTCTCAATCAGGCCATGATCAATATTCTCGGTAAGTCTTTGGGCAGCTTATCTGCTTTCCACAAGTCTCTAACCATACTCCAGGCCAATTTTTTGAGATGTCGAAACCCGATGCAGAGAGAGCCATGGCAATCTACCGTACCTTTACCAGACAGACGGACTTTGTTGTCCAATACCTGAGTGTTGCGAGGCAATGGGAGCACCATACCAGAGTCGAGGTTCCCAAGCTCAAGCACGCTCCTGTCAACCTCGGACGCCAATTGGAAGACTACCTCAACGATGCCGACTTTGAAATCCATCGTCGGCAATACATGGCCGAACAGTCGGCGAAGAAATCTGGAGGGGGTTCTTCGAAAACTGGCGGTGGCTCGTCGTCAGCCCCTAACACAGCGGCGGCGAAGCTATTTGGTGCAAGTGGCGCGAGCGGAACAGCTTCAGCATCATCACCAGCCGCGAAGCCAGCACCCGCCAAAGGCCCGGAGCCTGACCTCATTGACTTTTTCGGGTCCATTGAGCAGAACCAAACACCAATGGCCACCCAGAGCAACCCCGAGCAGCTACAGCAATTTCAGCAAATGCAAGCAATGCCCACCGGAAACCCATATGGGGGATTCCAGATGCCACAGCAAGCACCAATGGCGAACGGCGGCTTCGTACCACAGCAAACAGGCTTTCAAGCCGCCGTCAACCCATTCCCCGCACAAGCCACGGGACAATTCCAACTGGATCCGAATGGAGGTGTGTTCCAGGGGCTTCAGTCACAGCCAGGTTTCACCACTGGCGGCTTAGTACCAATCCCACAAGACTCCATTGCTTCGTTCCAGCAACAACCAGGCATGCTGGCCCCAATGCAAACAGGACTTCAACCAGGCCAGCAAATTACCAACCCGTTCCGCGCGTCAATGATGATGGCGAACCAGACAGGTTTCCAGTCCCCCCCGCAGACCCAGCAGCAGGTGCCTTTACAACGGCAGAACACGAATCCTTTCGCTCGGTCTTCATCGCAAAACGTGGCGCAGGTCAACGCCTCGCCTGCCAGTTCCTCGCCATTCCAATCGCAGATGCAGGCGGGCGCAGCACCAGCTGCCGCACCCCTACAACCGACGCAAACAGGCACCAACCCATTCGCCAAGAACTTTGGTGGTTCTGCGGGCCAGCAGCAGCAGCCACAACAGCAGCAACGCCCACAGACGAGTGCCGGCCTGATGCCGCAGCCTACGGGGAGTACCAACCCTTTCCGCCAAGGCGCCTTTGTCAACCACCAGACCGGGCTCGGGTGGCAGCATAATCAGCAACCTATTGGGGGTGGCCTAGACCAGCTTGAGACTGTGTCCGTTTTCCCAAGGCCACAGCAGCAGACCCAATGGCAGCAGCAATAATGGCACGTGTTGAGCGCGGCCTCCTTTCGAGGGGCAACAGATCTCCAGAGACGACGTTGGGGTGAGTGGAGATTGTGTAAATAAATACAGTCATGGACTTGGGGTCTGGTCAAAAGGTACTTTGTGAGTGACGCACGCGATGGCTCGAGCTGTCGCGCGAAGACATTCAAGCGTTTAAGCGGTGGCGTTCACCTTGTCATTTCTTCACTTCTTCTTCCGGCCCGGCGGCCTCTTCTGGTCAATTTTTGTCCTTCACTACCTAGGATATTTATATATGTAAACAGTATATCAATATGCTTGCTTGAAGAGGGACTCCACTTTCATGCGCCGACCGTGTTTCTTAGCGTGATGTTCTATCAACTGTCATGTGCGCCGTCGCTATGCCCCAATAACTAATCTAAAATATGAATCAAGTTTCCCAAAAGCGTTCAAGCCTAAGGCATATAATACGTGTATCTAGCGAGCTTTCGAGACTTACCGTAGCGTCAATCTCTGCAGAGCTGCTGCTGGGGTAAATCAGCCAAAGACATCGTCGACCTGCATCTTATTACTGCTCGCGTCGCTCTTCATCGCCGCCTCGAGTGTCTGGTTGCTCTGCGCGGCAACCTCGGCGACCGCAGTGCCCAGAGCCTTGGAGTCTCCTGCCTTTTCGTCAATGATGCTGACGCCCAGCCCAGCAAAGGCTTCGAACATGGCACGCGCGTAAAACTCCTGCACGCTGTAGCCCGGCACGCGGTGGTTGTCGTTGTGCTTGGCGTCGTCCAGGTGCGGGAACTCGTAGCTGTCGTGGAGCACGTAGCGGGTGGGCTCGCTCTGCAGGCCGCCGAACGGATCGTACGGGCCAGAGTCGTCCTCGTCATCGTCATCGTCGAACCTCTTACCCTTGGCCTTGAGGCCACGGATGGACAGGCCGCCGTCCAGCAGCGAGGCGTAGTGGCTGCCTGAGATCTTGGCGACCTGGGCCTTCTTGCGCGCGATGATCCGCGCCTGGATTTCGGCGGCGGTGCCGGGCTCACCTCGGGACAACGCCTCCATAACCTCGTCGCCGATCTTGGCTTCCTCGGCCTTGGCCCGCATCTCCTCGTCGCGCTCCTCGAAGCGCCGTTGGCGTGAGGCCTCGGCGACGTCGGCGGCGCGCTTCTTGCGCATCTGCTCGGCCTCTTTGCCCTTCTTCTTGTTCAGCTCAATCTCCTCCCGGTGCTTCTTCTCGTAGGCGGCCAGCTCTGTCTCGGCCTTTGTGCGCTCCGCCTCGTCGCCCTGGATCAGGTTGAAGGTGAGGTCCTCGACGTTCTGGAGGTAGTCGTTCCAGGCACGCAGCGTCTCAAAGTCATTCTGGACCATGTTGAAGATGGCGTTGACGCGCTTCCGGATGTCGACCTCGCGCTCGACCTCGAGGTCCTTGTACCAGGGGGTGCGGAAGCCCTTTTGCCGGAGCACCTTGCCGCAGCCTGCGTGCGGGCACTGGGTGGGGCCGGACTTGAAGATGTTGACGACGCAGTTGCTGCACATTGGGTGGTAGCACTCCGGGTTGACCTGGAACTCCATGTCTGGGTTCAGGTACTTTGAGCGCTTGCAGATCGGGCACAGCTCGTCGGGCACCTCGTTGCGCTTCCCGCCCACTCTTGCCGGCGTGCCGCCCGAGGGCCGGAACACGGTCGTGCTGACATGGCCTTGGAGCCGCCGAGACGACATTGCGGGCGTGATCTGGATCTGATGTCGTCGGGAGTGTTTGCAGTCCTGCGGGACTGTGGCGCCTGGCGAGGATGCCTGCTTCGGAGAGCACGTCGATATCTTTGGTCCGTCCTCAAGCACTTGTACGGAGCCGCTAAATAGAGACTCGTCGGGATGTATGCGCTAGAGCACTTGCAGCATCGGGGATAGTTGCGATGCTGCTAGTGGCTTGATGGAGTGCTGCTGGCACGGGGTGACGCACGGGTGGAAGTCGAGATGACAATGCAGTGCAGAGACGAGGCTCGGGCTAAATGATCAGGAGAGCTCCACGATTGGCCACAGGAGGATGGCGGTAGGGGTCCAGGCAAGCTTCACCCCACTGCCCCTCCTGCTTTTCTCAGCCTTGTGGCATATTAGCTTCTCGGCCTTTCCAAAGAAACCCCCACCATTGTTCACGATCACCACCGTGTAAAAGGGTCGACAACAACAGTCATGGCGGCAGACGGTAAGTGCAGTTGTGTAGTAAGTGGTCGAGTATCAGCGCTGACGCGGCATGCCACACCAGATCTCACCCCCGAACAGGAGGCAGCCGCTCGTGTCCAAGAAAAGTCCGAGCAGGATGCCCTCCCCTACAAATGGTCGCAGAACATTGGCGACCTCGACATCCTCATCGAAGTCCCAGGGAACCTAAAGGGCAAGGATATTGTGGTCGAGATCAAGAAGAGCCACATCAAGGCGGGTATCAAGGGCCAGGACCCCGTCATCGACGTAAGTGTCCGTCTTAGCGCTTGCTGCTATGCGCTCCCATCAACTAACCAGCATGCAACCCCAAACAGGGCGACCTCCCGCACCACATCCTAACCGAGGACAGCACGTGGACGCTCACGACCAACCCCGGTGGCAGCACAAAGACGGTCGAGATCCACCTCGACAAGTCCAACAAGATGGAGTGGTGGCCGCATGTCGTCACCAGTGCGCCAAAGATTGACGTCACCAAGATCTCGCCTGAGAACAGCAAGCTGAGCGATCTCGACGGCGACACGAGGGGCATGGTTGAGAAGATGATGTTCGACCAGCGCCAGAAGGAAGCTGGCCTGCCCACGTCCGACGAGCAGAAGAAGATGGACATCCTCAAGAAGTTCCAGGATCAGCACCCAGAAATGGACTTCAGTAATGCTAAGATCCAGTGATATTTGAATAGAGAGCATTCAAAAGACACATCTGTGCAAGTGCTGGGGTGGAAGGCAATTATGGGAAATATTCTCATGAGCATACCAAACTATATCTCATGTCTCGGCATCAACACTGGTGCGATCGATCTGTCTTCGACAAGCAAGCGAAATCTCGAGATCGCTCTCGTTTCATCCACTACACGACCTGCAGATAATAGCCGAACGGAAAAGAAATGTCAAGGGTGAAACGAGTAGCCAAGTCCATGGTGATCTCATCCGCGTTCCATGATCCCATCGAGTACGACGAGGTTTTGTACAGGCGGAGTCCTCAATCAGGTCTTTGCATCAGAGAGCCCTTGTGATGGGTTAATCTTGGATAGCGCATTGACCAGCAGAGCGTGGTAGCACATAGGATATGTCCGCTCTGCATCGTTCCAGCAGTTCTGCGACTCTTCTACAAATACCATGGAGGTATATGCGAAAAGACGCGTGACTGTGGACAGCGTTCCGTCTGTGCAAGGAAAAAGGGCAGAGTTTGGGCTGAGGTTGCGTGCATGTGCCCTGCAGAGCGAGAAAGCGTCAAGCTCTATACACGACGCTGGCTCGAAGGATACGTTGCCAGCACGCAAGTGGTATCCTACCATAGACACTGTGATCACGGATCAAATCTTCTAGGCCACGAATGAACAAACGACCCACCAGTCTTACAAGCACTCAACAATCGCGCACTTCACTCCAGGGAAGCCTCGAAGCTTCAGGGTTTCCAAATGTTTTCCATTTTGCGGATAACATGTGTGGCAGTCCCCTTTCTCCCAGGCTCTCTCTCGCATGGCTACTTGAGCCTCGCGGCCTTGAACCGACTTACTTTGCGCGGGCCGCCCTCCTCCTCGCCCAATGGTTGTGTCGGGCTCTCATCCTCTTTCGTGAAACCGCCCTGGCGTTGTACGAGCTTGTTGCGCATCTTGTAGTACTCCTCAGTCGCCTGCTGATGCATGAGGGTGGCGTCGAACTCGTCTGGCTCGACCACTCTGCTGCTGGGCTCACGTTCGAGGATCGTGTCAGCGAGTGTCTGGCCTTCGGGTCCAGAGGGTGCGTATTTCGTGTTGTCAATGGGCTCTTCGGGCGAAATAGGCACGCCGTTGGCGGCTACGGGCGCACTAGCGGGGACAGGAACTGTTGCCTTTGACGCTCCGATAGATTTCTTGAAACGTGAAGGCTTCTTGTTCGAATTCTGCGCCTTTGGTGTAGCGGCGGCACTATTCCGCTCCACAATATCTGATAGAGGATCGACTAGAGATTGTTGTGATGATGTCTGCTCAGTACGCGGCCTTCTCGCAAAGGACTTGCTCTCGTCGGCAACGTCCAATTGTGAAGCGAATTGGACGCCCTTCTCGGGCTGCGCGGGATCATCCGTAGTGGTTGCAGGTGTCACGTTAACATGCTCTCTGGGTGTCTCTTCACGCTTTATGCTTATACGTCCGAGACCTTCCGTGCGGTTATTATCGACGTCACGCTTGATGTCTGCATTTGGGGTTGTGTCGTCAAAGGTATGGTGGCTCATGCGCTCCTTGAGCTCAAGCATTTGTCGCTTCCAGTCGTCTGTCACGACGCTCTTGGTAGACCTGCCCCACTGGTCTTCCTCGTCGTCCTCGTCATCCTCTTCAAGGCCATCGTCGTCCCAGTCGTCTTCGGTGTCGATGTCTGAGCCCTCCTCGAGCTGCAGCTCGGCCACGATGGGCGCCATCTCGTACATCATGGTCTCCCTGTTGTAGCGCAGCATGTCCTCGCGCAGATCTGCATCCTCGGGTGAGTCATCTGCGGGTATGACGGGATCCTCTATGGCTATCTGTTGCTCCTGCGCGTCCCGTAGGACGTCTTCTATCGTACGAGTTGGCGCTGGCCGGTTGACCCATGCGGCAGGCTTTGTGCCTTCGCTAAATTTTACAGACTTTTTTGGTGTCGATGACTTGTCGGCTGTGGGCTTCGCCAGCACGGCAGACTCTTCAGGAACTAGTGCAGATGCGGCAGTTATCGAACCCACTGCCGCCGCCTTATCCGAGCTGGATTGGCTTGGGGTATTCGAAGTGCTCGCTTTCTCTGGCTTGGGCGTATTCTCGGTGCTTATATTCGCACGGATGTCTTTGAGCCCTGCCTTCTCCAGTGCTTCAAAGAGCTGAGCCTGGCTCTTCCCCGGCGTCCGCAGGCTGTAGGAGATGACATTGTCGTCATCATCCAGCTGCTCAACGATCTCAGTCATGGGCAATGCGTCGTCGTCGTCGTTGTCAAAGCCGCCGGCGCCATCAGCGTTCTCCGCCCGGGCGAGGTTCTCTCGCGCATCCTCCACCTTCCGATCGAGTGTGTCGATGTTCTTGGCAACATAGTCGAGCCGGTTGGTGAGGACGCTCAGGATCTGCTCGGAGGTCCGGGAGTCGCCCTTGCCGAAGATGTCGACGAGCTCCTTCTCGTCAATCAGCTCGCCCTCGTAGTCTTGCCGCGTGGCCGCACGGTCCTCGCGCGTTGCACTGCTAGGCAGAAGCTTGATGTCCTCGCGCAGCGTTTCATACTCTTCCTTCCACTGCCTCCAGAGATTAACTGCGTCTGTGAACCGCTCGACCGTCTCCTCGAGACGCCGGCGCTCGCGCTCGAAAGCTGATGGATCGTCGTCTCCGGCAGCAGTCGACATGCTGGGAGATTGCTGCTTGGCAAAGTGGTTGTGTGAGCAAGGACCTTTCACTGGCCCAAGCCAGACGAGGAAAAAAAAGGTCTAGAAGCTTTGGACCCTCACGCGTCATACCGAAGTGGGGCAGTACTGAATCGTGTCATTGGGGTGTAGCTCAACTCTCTCTTTGTACTGGTAGCAACCACGTCAGATCGCTCCTCACACTGACCTGCGAGTCATAATGTACTTTAGATTGAGCCGCAAGGTACCAGGGAAAAGAAAGATCACGTTAGGATTGTGGAACTCTCGTTCTTCCTGAACTGAAAGGCACTTCCTTGCAATGGTGTTCTAGCGAAACACCACCCGTTTTTATCGTAATAAGATTTCAACCTCCGCGGAGCTGTCAAGACCATATAACTTTTAATTATCCGAACATCCTTCTATCGCGCACAGGAGGGCTCAGTTTTGAGAGAGTATTCTCGAAGTTGGTGTCTCCATTTCAGCACTTGAATCATTTAGCCAATGCAGCAACGAGGTCTCACAGCTAGCAGCAACTTACCCACAGAGGGTTGTGTTTGATTAACTACTGTTGCTATGAAAAACCTGACACTGGACACTAAATTAGCAGTGAAAATTCCGAGATAATAATTTTATCCATTCCGTGTATGCAAGGTCACGTATCAGGACTCATGAATGGTCCTTGGAGTCGTGGAATGCTTGTCGACCAACAACCAACACTGCTCCACTTTCGATGCTTGCATCAACAAGCAAAACCTCCCGTGTCATGTTTTACGACACAGAGGCTATGCTTCTACGACGGTTCAGCCAATCTCATGCTTTTGCCGCCTTGCTGCCATGGTCCAAACGATTCCACAACGCTATAAATCCGCTAGCCAACATGATTTTCACGCCAGAATCCGTCGAGTGTTTTCTTCGTGTTTTCTCTTTCGGGACCACGACTATCTTCTTGGGGACGAGTGTAGCACGCATCAAGCGGCTCACGAGTCGCTCAATTGTCGTCGAGGAAAAGATCCTGGCTAGCTTGAAGATGGTACGAACGTCCGTCTAGTCTAACGTCAGGCGTGGCTATGCTTGAATCGGTTGCTAACACAGGTACACAGGCCCCATCGGTTGTTCTACTCTTGATTACGTCAAGAGAATCGCTGCCTCAGCTTGTTGACACACAAATCATTGACGTCTATAGCATCATCGCGTCTGTCGCTGCACTCTTTGCATCGATTTCTTTGTGTGCGATCTCGTGGCTCGAACATCGACGAAGCACGCGACCGTCAGATCTTATTGCAGCTTACATACTTGCCCGCCTTTTCCGGGACAGTCTTTGGCTGTTTCTCGTCGACGAGAAACGGCAGAGACGCAATAGCCTCCTTATCCAAGCGTTGACCGAACTAATCCTCCTGATCATTGAGAGTCTTGACAAGTCATCATTATACAAACCCACAACCGAGCCTTCTCCCGACGATAGAGTCAGTTTGCTCAACAGGATACTATTCATCTGGGTCAATAAGATTCTCTTCGGAGGGTACAAGATCTTGTTGGAAGCGTCTAGCCTACCATCACTCGACCCAGATCTGCAAGCCGAAAAAGTACGGCAAGGCGCTCTCCGAGCATGGGATGGTCGGGGTATAGTAAACACCATGCTTGCGACCCGCACGTCTAGGCTATAGCTAACCTTGTAGTGCTTCTTAGCGATTCCAGGCAATATATTCACGCTGCCACGAGTTCTCCTGCGCTTGCTCCACACGCCTTTCATTTGGGCGATCCCAGCGAGAATTGTCTTGATCGTGCTAAAGTACATGCAGCCAATCTTGATAAAGTATGCAATAGAACTAGTCGATAAGAAGGGGATACATAGTCCGACACTATCTGGGAAGTTGTTGATCTCTGGAGCAGCTGTCATCTACATAGGCTTAGCCGTGAGTCTCAACCTATGCAACTTAACAGCCTCTACAACGCCCACATATACTGACATTTTCACGTGGTAAAGATCGCGACCGCAACATATCATCAGGCTCTAAACAGATTGCGCATCAAAACGCGATGCGCTCTGGCAACCCTGATTGAGGCCAAGATGATGCGCTCCTGGGCGGACCTTTTTCTCGAGAGCACAGTACTTACATTGCTTAGCACCGATGTTGATGCACTAGAGTCCATCTTGGAAATGGCACATGAGACCTGGGCTCAAGCGCTTGAGGTAGTCGTCGGGTTCATTTTGTTGTCTCGAGAGGTTGGGTGGCTTTGGCCAGTGCCACTCGTCATGATTTTTGGTAAGTTCCTACTTCTTCCCCTGTGAACATCAGACATGATAGCAAAACGAGAGAGCTGAAAAGAAATCATACTATGAAGTGTGCTCCAGAGTCAGCCAGTACGTCGCCAAAACCCTTCGTTCTAAGCAGGGCAGCTGGAACTCGGCCACGCAAGATCGACTGTCAATGACAGCCTCTATGATTGCCAATATCAAGAGTATTAAAATGACGGGGATACAATCCAACATAGTCACCTACATTGACGAGCTGAGGATTCGGGAGTTGAAGATGGCGAGTAAAGTTCGTTGGATGATGGTCGTCTATAACGCATCGGCTAACGCTCTCGGCATGTTTGCGCCCGTCGTCACCATCGTGTTGTTCGCGATTCTGGCTAGAGTGCAAGATGACAAGAGACTGGATACAAAGACAGCTTTCACTGCTGTTGCTATCTTGGGCATGGTAACGCACCCTGCCAACATGGTTATGACCATTGTGCCTCGAATCGTAGCTTGCTTTGCGAGCTTTGAGAGAATCCAGTCGTTCTTGCTTGACGAAGGTCGTACAGACGATAGAATCGTGTCTGGTAGGAGCATACTTTCGTTTATCTTAAAACAACACTGCTGACTATGGTAATACTCAAGAGCTAGGTCATGCTATCTCAATCAAGGATCTTTGCATTGGTCGCACAGAGCCGATCATTTGTGGACTTGATCTCGAAGTAGAGAGAGGCTCAGTTGTTGCCATCACAGGATCTACAGGAAGTGGAAAATCACTACTGGCGAGGGCCATCGCCGGTGAGATTGCGGTTTGTTCAGGGAGCTGTATCCGGCTTTTTGATGACAAGGTAGCGTATTGCTCGCAGGACCCCTGGCTTCCCAACCAAAGTATTCGGGAGGTTATCACCTTCTACGGCACTACTTCGACTTCCGAGGAAACAGACGAACTGTACCAGAAGGTTTTAAAGGCTTGCTGCCTGCTCAAGGACATATCTATGCTGCCAACAGGCGATAGTACATATGTTGGCCATCGAGGCATAAATCTATCTGGTGGACAGCGACAGAGAGTCGTAAGTATTTCTATGCATTTCTCTTCTTAAAAGTTTCTGGTGCCTTCACAGCGCTAAACATTGCTACAGGCACTGGCTCGTGCAGCATTTTCGCAACGACAGATTGTGGTTTTAGACGACCCTTTTAGTGGGCTAGATGGAGATACTGAAGATCAAGTCGTGTCAAATCTATTTAGTGCCCAAGGACTCTTCAAGGGAAAAGAGAAGACAGTGATCATTCTGAGCAACGCCAGTGAGTTCAGCCAGCAAAAACTCGGTCTAAGTCACGAAATGGATATCAATTAACCTAGGTTTACTCATCAGCCCAGCATTTCCATGTCGTCGACAAAGTGTATGCCGTGAATGACGGGAAGACAGAAAGGCTTGAAGACTGGCTCGGCCGGAGAATACAAGACAACAGCATAAACAAGACGGTACCAGGTCTACATGGAAGTCGTGGCGTCGGACTTGCTTCTCCACCGCAGAATGGAGATGCTGCACTCCGTGTGCAACAAGGCCTACTGCCTCCCGACAAAGGCAGTGATATTACTCGTCAGACAGGTGATGCTTCGCTCTATAGTATGCAACTCCGATTCGCGTATGCATAACGCGAAATGGTCACACTGACACTCTGGATATAGCCTTCTATATAAAGGCCGCTGGCTACGCGAACTTTGCGTTCATGGCTGGTTGCACAGCCACGTATTCATTCTTCATCACTTTTCCGCAGTATTGGCTCAAGATCTGGACTGAGTCGACCCAGCTAGGCGATTTGCCTTACATCTTGGGCTATTTCATGCTTATCCTCGCAGCATGGCTTACAACCAATGCGATGATGTGGTGAGTTATGCATAATCTGTGTAAACTAGCCTTCATAGTATGCTAAAATTGTACAAACAGGTCAACAGTCATTCGCATCGCGCCTCGATCTGGCCATGTCCTTCACTCAAGGCTGCTGTCTACCATCACCAGGTACGCTTGAAGACACAATAAACCTGTCGGGTATCTAACTGACCGGATATCATAGCGCACCACTTTCGTATTACTCAACGGTGGAAAGCGGTACAATATTGAACAGGTAGACCCGCATATGATCTTGACAACGTGATTCAAGACAACTACTTGCTGACAACTCAATAGATTCAGCCAGGATATCCAGCTTGTGGACAAGCAGCTACCTTCGGCTGTGTCCACACTCGGTGTTCGTAAGTGCCCCCAAAAAGAAAGAATAATGTAGTCGGATCCTGCTAACCTCACACAGAGGTCTTCAAGCTTGCCATGCAGGCAGCTCTCTTGTCCACCACTCAACGCCTGCTGATACTTACCATGCCGGCTTGCCTCGTGGTCGTGTATTTCGTGCAGAAGTTGTACTTACGAACCTCGAGACAGCTTCGCTTCTTGGAGATCGAGTCCAGAGCCGGGGTCACGGCAGCATTCATGGAAACAGCAGACGGTCTCTCAACGATTCGAGCATTCGGTGGTGCTGAAGATGCCACAGACAACCATCTTCGGCAGATTAATGAGTCCCACAAGCCGCTATACTTACTGCTGTGTCTCCAAAGATGGTTGAATCTTGTCCTTGACTTGCTCGTTGCCGGGATTGCCATCAGCCTGATTGCCCTGGCAGTATCTTTGAGACAGTCTACAAGCGGAGGTGAAATTGGTATGGCACTGAACCTTGTCTTGGTAGCGAACACAACCCTCCTAAAGTTGGTCGAGTCTTGGACGAATCTCGAAATTTCTCTTGGGGCAATTGCCCGACTGAAAAGTCTGGATACTGAGGTACCTGCTGAGAGTCGACCTTGCGAGAACTTGGCAGCTCCAGAGACATGGCCGTCGTGTGGGGAACTGCAGATTTGCAACATTACGGCAGGCTACAATGCCAACAACGACGCAATTCGTGATATCACGCTGTCTGTAAAGCCTGGGACGAAGGTGGTCCTGTGCGGCCGCACTGGCAGGTGAGTTTCTCGGCTTCATACTTCTTTCTCAGACTGTGCTCATAATTTCTCTGCAGTGGGAAAAGTTCTTTGCTGCTCGCCCTTTTAGGACTCATACATGTGAAGCACGGGTCGATTGCAGTGGATGGCATTGATACTGGTCGCCTCCCTCGGTCCGTACTGCGAGAGCGATGCTTTGTGACAGTGCCACAGGATGCTCTTCTGGTCGGCCAAGCCTCCCTACGATTCAACCTGGACCCGACAGAGTCACTCTCGGACGAATCCTTGCTCACTGTTTTGTCCAAAGTGCGCATGCGAGAACATTTTGGGCTGCCAGAGAGCGTAGCGAGCATGATTCAGCTCCGCAGTCTGCTTGAGCACCCGCTCTCTGCAATGCCAGCACTTTCTGTTGGACAGGGACAGCTTATTGCACTAGGTCGTGCTTTGCTACAGATCCACGACAACAACACTTCGGGAGCCAAGCCCATCGTGTTGCTCGATGAGGCCACGTCGTCGCTTGACTCGGCGACAGAAGAGCTGATTCTCGGCATTGTTCATGAGGAGCTGACGATGCAAGGGTATACTGTCATCATGATTGCACACAGGCTGAGCGCTGCGGTGTCGCAAATGAGGGAAGAAGATCTCATCGTGTGGATGCGGGATGGTGAGATTGAGCGTATTGCAAACCGAGAGCAGGTAGACCGATAATTACCGACCATCTTGCATCTAATTGGAAAGCGACCATCTTGAAATACAACTGGAACTTCCTCTCTTGAGCTCCAATCTGGCCCTCACTGAAGCTCGCATGAGCAGCAGCTGACTAATCGTCGGCTTGCCTGAGTGATGGCTGAGGAATGAATGGCCCGAGCTCCAGCCCACCGCCCGCCTCCGTCACAGGCAATCGCGGGCTGCGTCAACACCTTTGTTGTGGGGCAAGCACGACAAGCTGCAACGAGCAGGCGAAAGCTCACCTAATCTACAACCACCACGCCTCGCGACACTCATTCGACGAACACATCCTCTGCGTAGCGAGCGCGCCCTTCTCCTATCTCATCTTTGTAGATATCGAGGCCTGTCACCGGCGAATCCCAATCCTCGCACATCCGCATACCAACTGCTCCTACCGACAAACACACGCAGTCATCCCACCAAGATGGATCGGCTCAACCGCATGCTTGCCGGCGCCGGCGGCATGGGCGGCCTAGGAGCTGCGCCTGGCACCGTGAGTTATGTCTTTCGCCTATTACGGAACAGGTGAAGCTGCTCGGTAGTACCCAGACGCTTTTGCTGATCCTCTCGCTATCGTGCAGGACAACTCGAACCTTATCGACAACTCCGAGACCGTCTACATCTCATCCCTGGCGCTGCTCAAGATGCTGCGACATGGCCGAGCAGGTGTGCCCATGGAGGTCATGGGTCTGATGCTGGGAGAATTCGTCGATGACTTCACGGTCAGGGTTGTAGACGTCTTTGCCATGCCCCAGAGCGGAACCGGTGTCAGTGTTGAGGCTGTGGACCCGGTGTTCCAACAGAAGATGATGGACATGTTGACGCAGACAGGAAGGTATGTTTCTGAGCCCTCTCTGGTGCAGTGAGCTGCTTGTAGCTGACTGAAGTTGTTCCACGGGACAGACCCGAGTCCGTAGTGGGATGGTACCACTCGCATCCTGGTTTCGGTTGCTGGCTGTCCTCGGTCGACATCAACACCCAGCAATCGTTCGAGCAGCTTACCCCCAGAGCCGTCGCTGTCGTCGTCGATCCCATACAGTCCGTCAAGGGCAAGGTTGTCATTGACGCCTTTCGCCTGATCAACCCGCAATCCCTCATGCTTGGCCAGGAGCCCAGGCAGAGCACGTCCAATCTCGGTCACCTCAACAAGCCGTCCATACAAGCGCTCATTCACGGTCTCAACAGACACTACTACTCGATTGGGATCAACTATCGCAAGACTGCGCTCGAGGAGAACATGCTCATGAACCTGCACAAGCACGTCTGGACTGAGGCGCTCGAGATGAACGACTTCCGCCATGAGGGTTGCCAGAACAAGGACAAGTTCCAGAGACTGGTGACCCTTGCCGAGGGCTACGAGAAGCGGGTCAAGGAGGAGAACGAGCTGACTCCGGAGCAGCTCAAGACACGATACGTTGGAAAGCTGGATCCCAAGAAGCACTTGGAGGAGGTTGGCCAGCAGCTGATTGAGGATAACATCGTGTCCTTGTCAAGACAAATGATCGACAAGGAGGCTACGCTTCCGAAGAAGGATACCGCGGCAAACGGCCAGGCGAACGGTGACCACATGGAGGTAGAGGACGAATGAAGTGGTAAGAAGCTATGTAAAAAACAACAAGCGCTGCCACAGAAAAAAATATTCACCCTCATATCCAAATTAGTCAGTGCTCGTGCTGAGAAGAGCGAGTTCGGGACTCTGGTACGCAGTAAGTTTGTAAAGAGCCTAAGCTGTGAATTCATGTGCTAGCATTGGTGCAAGGCTGATTCTGCCATGCTACTGAATTGGCCATGTTGCACCAGACTGACTTGCGCTGAAAAGTGAGTATATTTGAGTTCTGACCCGGATGACCTTCTCCGAGGCAAATATGATGATCAAGATCAGTAATGCTGTTACAAACGCTTGGGCTTTAAGTCCTTGGGCAGTTGCCTAGGTCACTTAATCAAACACACGAAGAGTACATTAGGATTGAGGCAACCGTCGTCGTCAAATAGCATGCCTTAGAGCTACCGCCATGCGCTCTTCCAGGAAACCCGCAGCGCCCAAGCCAACCCTTTGCGTGCACGCGATTTTTAATACGACTGTCGGGATTGTTTCTATTCCTGGCGCACACGTTCCCAAGCTGACAGCTGAGGCGTGGGGTTCCCGACTAGGGGCTGTTACCCCATGCGAGCCCGCAACGCTTCTCGAGCTTGTTGAACTTCGGAGGGGGCTTGTTTTCGGTAACATTGCCATCTGCGGTCTGTGATGGATTACAGGACTCTGTTGGCTCCTCTGATCTTCGTGTTCCCCGCAATTTAGACGGCCAGTTGAGTTTCTCACGAAAAGCAGGTCCAAGGAAACAACACGGGCCGTGGTCGCACGACTTTTATCCATTTTTAAACACAGTGTGCGTAGCGAGTGACGTGGCCGCGTGCTCCTCCTGCGGAATACTGGCCGCGCGAGCGGTCACAGACTTTGTGGTTTCTCTTCAGTAGCTGCTACGTAAACGTTCGTAAATCGCCTGAGGGTTTTTTATTATTATATTTCCTAGGATCCTTTGTGTCACACTTACTCTTGTACATATACCTAACCTTACCTGGACATGACACATACACACAGACAGGCACGTGTATGCACGTGTTGTGCAACCCATGCAAAGAGCCTAAACTACCTAGGAACATGGAAAATCCCGGTGCCGTCTTACCACATTAGCAACTCCGTGTTGTCACGGGCAACTCGTCGCCGTTGTCCGATCTGTCCCAACCCAAATTAGCCGTAGCCAAGTTTTTTTTTCTCTCTTCTTTTCTGAGGCTTTGCTGCGCGAGTGTTGCGCGAGTGGGCCAGTCAGATTGTAAATGCAACATGCAAACGTGCATAGAGAATTGTAAGAGCGGCCCGACATCGCGAACATGCACTCCGCCCCCCATGTTTGATTCTGCTCTGCATAGTCTGCCTGCCCTGCCTGCCGAGTGGTGAGCAAAATAAGCCGATCAGTTTTGGTGGAGCAATGGTTATGAGATGTCTGGCTTATTTTGCTCGCCGCTTCGCTTGCCTTGCCTGCTTGCCGAATGAGCAACAGACGATCGTTCCTTGCAGGGTGGGCGGGAGATTGGATGACGGGCGGACGGCAAAGGTTGCATCCCCGTCAGGCCCGTTCGCGGCTCCATTCCATGATTTCATGGGGCGGGATCGGCGCAGCTATTGAGGCGAGTGAGGAGAATACCTGCATGTACATCGTATGCATGCAAGCATTGAAGAATTTGACCGTGCGCCTGCGAAGGTGACCCCGATGTAGGCGGTGTTGTCCTTGCAGAGTCCAGTCGCTTCGCGGTCTGACGGTTGTTCTACTCCTGCACGCTTCAGGTATATCTTGCCTCGGCTCTCCTCCTCTTCTTCTTTCTCCTGCATCGTCCCGGTTTCGCTTATTCATCGTCGCCAGCAGAATACATCCAGTCTTTACGATTACCTATACCAAACTTCAATTTCAGTAAAAAAAGATAAATTTACCTGAAAATGCAGCTCCTCAGCATCCTCGCCTCCAGCGCGCTCCTAACCAGCGGTGTCGCCGCTGCTGCCGCTCATATCCCGGACATTGCAACCGACTACAGCTCGGGCACCGTGGGAGTACTGTCTAAGTTCGATGACGAAATGTTCCAGCTCAGCCGTATTCAGGCTGGGGCCGTCAGCGCGGCGCGAGCCAGCGACGACGGCTCGTTCACGACCTGTCTGCCTGTCTATGGTGTAAGTCAGGCAAAATGCCCCGTACCCTCCTTAACTCTTAGACGGCAGGTCGCAAGACCGGCCGCGTAGGAGGACCCGGGACGATCATCTTGTAGTTTTGTATCATGACTAACACATCTCGCACATATACTATAGGGTGCTAATGCGGCCGACTGCAACGTCGTCATCGACAACATCGCGGCTAACACGGATGATTTCGGCGTGGCTCCAGGGCTCTGCCTCAACTGGTGGTCGGGCACCTGCGCGGCCCGCGTGTGCGCCCGCGGCGATGATAATGTCACGATCACGGAACCCTACTACGAACAGCCGAGCATCGTCGCGGGCCGTCTGCGCGGCGATCCTCTCAAGGTCTGCGTCGCGAAGCTGGATAGCGGTGTTGTGAGCGACTGCCCGGACTACGCGGGAGACTGTGGCCTGTACAGATACTACCTGCAGATTCGCCGCTGAGAGGGACATGGTGCGCCGGGTGGTAGAGGACGGGGCAGGGAAGAGATAGCAACGATACATGACGTTGCGTTTATCAATATTTGTATTGTAGTAAAATGATAACGCCCTCTTTGTGTCAGGTCATGAAGGGTGCTGCTGCAGAGTAGAACTTGTTCAGTCACCAGTTAGTAACTGTCTCTCTCAGACCAAGGCTTGACAGCTTCGAGCAGAGCCTCGTACACTTTGAAGTCCGAACCGACAACAGTCTTGAAGTGCGCGTACTGCTCACTGCTCACGCGCTGCCAGAATAGCAGGAAACCCGCCCACTGGAAGTCTGCAAATGAAGGATCAGAGCCCAAGAAGAATGGCCCGTCGTTCTCCTTGAGCCAAGCGGTAACCTGCTTGATCTCTGACGCAGCCTTCTTCCAGACATCGACCCCCGAATGGTCCTTTTCCGCCTGTTCAAGAGTCATGCCGGCCCTCTTCTCGCGGGTCTCCCGCCAGTATGCCTGGCTAGCGTCGTTGAGAAGGCTCTTGGGCACTTGCCAGACGACAATGGGCACAAGGTTGACCATAATTTTGGGCATGATGTCTTGCACTTTGGCGACGTATGGGGACTCGAGGTGCAAAGAGGGCTCCGGCTGTTCCTTCTCGAGCTTCTTGGCAATTTCCCAGCTGTCTGCGACGTATTCGCCATTAGGAAAGGCGACAGTCGGTGATGTATAGGTATCGAGTTCCTCTTTGAAGCTAGGACGCGAAAGCAGTGCTGTCAGCACACCAACGTGGAATGTGTGCCGAGATTTCCAGGCAGGAAAGGCTGTGGAGCATCGCGACTTACTGTGGCTTCAGTGTTGGCTTGAGTTCAGGATATTCAAGCTGTGTAATATTGTCAGCGTGATCTGTGGGTGACGGTACAATTTCACGGGGTATGACTGACGCAGATGGTCTTGTAGTCAACCTGCTTGTAGTTGAGGCAGAACCGTGCTGTTAAAGTGTCAGTAAGTCATTAATTGTCCGGCTGTGTCCTTCATTTAACATTGTGATCAAGCTAACTCACTCTTCCACGGGTTGAGCGACCATGTCTGTCCAGACTTGGAGGCAAGGTCATACAAGACGTATTGTTGGGAAGACATGGTGCGGGATGTGATCTATCTTGGAGGCGAATTTTCAGAGATTTGGTTGAGTTGAAGGTAAAGCTTTCGGGACGGTCTGGGGTTTTAGGGAATTATCCTGGTGTGAAAAGGGACTGGGCTCGTCCTTATATGCTCACGCCTCCGAACCGGAGCACTGCAGCAAGTATGACATCTGCAGGAGACAAGAGCGACCTGCCCCTCAGCCCCACTTCGGTTGTTCTCAGCATCACGGTGCATTTGTAATACATCCGGCGGGCACGGGTCAGAAACACCAACACCACTTCTTACAGCTAAAAATTGTTGTAGGCTACCGCTCTTCCGTATAGACCATGTGAGTTGTGTCACTTGTCATATCCAAGACTGGAGACGCCCTTTGCATGACATCGGCATGTTCAGCTCAAGCCGGCAGGCTCCCCGGCAGACCGCGGTAATCTTCCGCACTGCCAGGTGGGTTCCACGCCTCGCTCATCTGACCTCACAACTTCAACCACAGAGCACAGTTCCAATCTCGAGTTTCTGGAAATGACTTGGATTGTTAGATCAGGCTCAGGCGTCTCCCTCGGGCATAATTTCTCGAGAGAAGAAGGGCTAGCCGCTGGTCGTTTGTGAAGTCCTCGTGGAGACGGATAAGCCGCATTTGGTGGAGGTCTGGTGCCCATCGACTTTCCGGAGTCTGGCCTCGGCGAGGAGATTCCACAGTTGGTTGCAATTCTTAGGGCATGCTCCAGATACCTGCAAGTGTTGTAGGCGCGTCCGTTGGCACTTTGTCCAAAACTGGTCATATTTACTCGGCTACCCAATTGCGGAGGATAGTCTTGGAGCCTCCAAAGGTATTGGCAAGTACATGCTTTATGGTGTGATTGCGGCAATTGTCACAAAGTACTATCAAAATTGTGTCAGATGTATGTGAAACACACCGGGTCAAGTGGGTGGCTAACCGAATTCTGGCAAGAACATTTAGGAGCCATCATCTGCACGAAGCAGCGCCTGAGGCACTTGGAGAGCTCGATCCCCAACCTCGCGCGCTGAAGACCTAGCCAATTGGACACTGCCGGCCGCCCCACCTTCCCCAACCCATATCAAGCAAGCCTGCGGGACCGGCTCATGCGCCAGGCAATCAATCTAGCGCCTCCTCCTGCTCTTTGCGCTGGTCGAGCTTCGTCTTCTGCTTCGCCGTCGCCGAACCATTTCCAACCCGCCAGGACCTTTTTCGGTGTCACTCCTCCCACGAACCCAGTCCCCGAGCCTTGAGCGCAATCCTTTGCGCCTTTTAGTGCCATTTCGTCAAGTTGCACATGCTGCAGCACTGAACAGCAACCCCACGACCACCATGTCGAACGGGCCTCCGGTCGATATCGCCAATGGCCATGGCGTCGCCCTTGCGTCCTCAGGGCCCAAGAAGGTCGCTTACTTCTACGACTCGGATATTGGCAACTTTGCCTACCCTGCCGGCCACCCCATGAAGCCTCACCGTATTCGGCTGGCGCATAGCTTAATCATGAATTATGGCGTCTACAAGAAGATGGAGATCTACGTAAGTACCCAAGTACCTGCAATCCTGTCGCATGCGTTCTCCTCGAAGCGCCTAGTTATGGCATCAGGGAATGGTTAGCTAAACCGTCTATCTGCATAGAGAGCGAAGCCCGCGACACGCCTCGAGATGACGCAGTTCCACACGGACGAGTACATCGACTTCCTGCAGAAAGTCAGCCCCGAAAACATGGACAACTTCCAGCGCGAGCAAACCAAGTTTAACGTTGGCGACGACTGTCCCGTTTTCGACGGCCTCTTTGAGTTCTGTGGCATTAGTGCCGGTGGCAGCATGGAGGGTGCTGCACGGCTCAACCGACAAAAGTGCGACGTCGCTGTCAATTGGGCTGGAGGTCTCCATCATGCCAAGAAGAGCGAAGCTAGCGGCTTCTGCTATGTCAACGGTATGAAATATGATTTCCTTTGTGGCGCTCGTCGCGGAGAGGACGCTTTGCTGACAGTGCACTGTGCCACCCGTGTAGACATTGTTCTCGGTATTCTCGAACTCCTCCGCTTCAACAAGCGGGTGCTCTACATCGACATTGATGTCCACCATGGAGATGGTGTTGAAGAGGCCTTTTACACGACCGACCGTGTCATGACAGTTTCGTTTCACAAGTACGGAGAATATTTCCCCGGCACTGGCGAACTGCGGGACATCGGTATCGGGCAGGGCAAATACTACGCCGTCAACTTCCCGCTCCGTGACGGTATCGACGACACATCCTACAAGTCCATCTTCGAGCCTGTCATCCAGGGTGTCATGGAGTTTTACAGCCCCGACGCTGTCGTACTGCAGTGCGGAGGCGACAGTCTTTCCGGCGATCGCCTTGGCTGCTTCAACTTGAGCATGGAGGGTCACGCCAACTGCGTCAAGTTCGTCAAGAGCTTCAACCTTCCAACAATGGTGCTGGGCGGAGGCGGATACACTATGCGCAACGTAGCACGTGCATGGGCCTACGAGACGGGTTTGCTTGTTGATGCGGATATGAATAGGCAACTGCCCTTCAACGAGTACTACGACGTGAGTAGCCACACCCCTTAGAGGCAAGCATGTTTGCTGTCCATGAACTTACAAGACACAGTACTATGGTCCCGACTACGCTCTCGACGTCCGTGCATCCAACATGGAGAACGCAAACAGCGCTGAGTACCTCGAAAAGATCAAGAACCAGCTCATTGATAATCTTCGCCGCACAGCTCACGTACCGTCAGTTCAGATGCAAGATGTGCCACGCCAGTCTCTTGGCGCCATGTCCGATGAAGACGATGCTGAGCTGGATGACATGGACGAGGATGAGAACAAGGACGTGCGCATGACCCAGCGGCAATGGGAGCAGCGGGTTGAACGCGATAACGAGTATGAGGACAGTGACAACGAAGAACTTGACAGGGCGAACGGCGTCGATCCGAGGAACAAGCCGAGGATGAAGCTTCTTGACTTCCAGAACCCCAAGGCAGCGCCCGAGAGCGGCGACTCCTCTCCAGCTGCAGGGACAAATACAGACTCGGCCACATCCAAGCAAAAGGATGCAGACAAGATCATGGAGGATGCCGACGCCAAAGAATCTGAAACAGCAGCCGAGCCTGCTTCGGCGGGTGGTGCAGATGACAAGGATGATGCTGACATTCCTGCCGTCGCGGGTGTCGGTGCAGAAGAGGAAGCCTTGAAGCAGGAACAGAAGGCCGCTGAGAAAGAGAAACCCCCAACCGAGGCAGTCAAGACTGACGCGATCAATGACAAGGCCGTTACCGAGACGAGTGAAGCTCCAAAGGAGCCCGAGAAGGAGAAAATGACCACAAAAGAGGATGAGGTCATGCAAGATGCTGCGCAGAAAGAGCCCGAAGCCACCACTGCTGATGCCGTAAAAGCTAAGAGCCCTGCAGCGGAGCCCACGGTGCCAGAGAAGCCAGCAGAGACTGCCAAGGTGGACGGCGACGGCGATGTGGATATGGGTGAAGCTACGACGACGGAGGCGGTAGATGGAGCAGAAACAAAGGACGCCCCGGAGGTCAAGCAAGAAGACCCTGCTGAGCCTGCTGCAGAGGCAGCAAAACCCGCCGAGGAAGCAGCCAAGCCTAAGGAGGAGACCTCTACTTCATGACCAAAGGCTCTAAACGACGGCACTCATCTCGCGCACTCAGCTTTCAGCCATCAGACAGTGGACTGTCTAGGCACAGCAGGAGCAAAGAATTCCATGCAGTTAGGCATATGACGTGTACGTGCGTCGTTGGGTCTCGAGCATCTCATTACTGGACATGGCTGTATATATCAAGCCCAAGCGATTGGCGTTTAGGTTCTGTTGCATTCTCCGGGGAAGATTTGGACGACAATTAAGGCACTGGATTCAGGTAGCAAGAGGTGCACAGACACTTCCATTTGACGGGAGTTCCCAGCTCCAAAGACGGGCTTTCGTGATAAAACCTTTCTGCTACTTAGGTCATGTGCTCGTGTACACGGACCTTGCGTCTGCAGACTTATCAGCTGAGCGCATTTGCAAGCAAGCTCTTCCAGCAGAGCAATGAAGGGGCACAAAGTAAGCACAAAGACAAATTGCAGTGTTCCTTCCACTTTGGCGCCGTTGAGCCCGTAGTCAGCGGCAGCACCAGCGGCCAAGAAGAAATTGTCGTCATTCGAGATGCACTCATGCCGAGCTTCGGCCTAGCGCCGCAAACCTTCCAGGGGTCGGGACAAGGGGCACTCGGATCGGACATTGGATTGGCTTGTCAGCGCCCCACACTGACTGTCTTCAATTGTTCGAGAGAGCGACTCCTGGTGCCTTATCTTATCAGCACATGACACTGGATTTTTCCTGCTAGTTCGCTTCTAGGGTTTCTCACGCCCACACCAAATTTACAGTGCTGGGCACAGAATTCCCCCTGCCCCCACCCGCCGCATCGCCCGACAGCCCTTGCGCAAAGAGTAGCAACATTCTGGAGAAGAAGTTGCAGTCAGCCCAGCATCACGACGTCCACGCACCACCCACAACCCCCGACAACAAACCGTCACACACACAACCGCAGCAATGGCCAAGACTTCGTAAGTTGTGCCAGGACTGTACTCGCCGTCCCAACCGCCGTAAACCTCGCATCGTATCGCCCTTTGGAGATCTCGTCGTTTGCAAGAAGAGAAAAAAAAAAAGAGAAGTCGCCGGCCCCGCAACATCGACAATTTGGCACGGATAGTCATCGAGACAAGGAGGCACACTTCAGGGAGGGATTGACGAGGGCAGTGCACTGCTGCCGTAGTCGAAACGTCTACATGATGAGCGCATGCACGATCTCGATAATCTGTAGGACGGTCCACGAGACCAGTCTAGGCCGCCACAAACTCCTCCGCATCACCTTAGGAACGGCTCGACTGTGTCACGGCTAGCGATACAAGAACGATAGATCTCCAAACGAGCGATAGCGAATGGCGACACGAGCGGCGAACGTTACAATGGACTGAAATGCTGACTGATGTTTTCAGGCGTGGTGCCCCCGGTGGCAAGCTCAAGATGACCCTCGGTCTTCCCGTGTAAGTTTTTCATAAAGCCCTAGACTGCGGGGACGCGGTCAATCTTTTCGAAGAGTACATTGCTAATAATCGACACACAGTGGTGCCACCATGAACTGCTGCGACAACTCCGGTGCCCGTAACCTCTACATTATCTCCGTCAAGGGTATCGGTGCCCGCCTCAACAGGCTGCCTGCCGGTGGTGTCGGTGACATGGTCATGGCCACCGTCAAGAAGGGAAAGCCCGAGCTCCGCAAGAAGGTCCACCCCGCCGTCATCGTCAGGCAGTCCAAGCCCTGGAAGCGCACCGATGGTGTCTTCCTCTACTTCGAGGATAACGCCGGTGTCATCGTCAACCCCAAGGGTGAGATGAAGGGCTCCGCCATCACTGGCCCCGTTGGCAAGGAGGCTGCCGAATTATGGCCTGTAAGTCCTGGTCCATGCATTGTCCTCCCACCCCCCACGCAGTGTCAGCAACATGAACTAACGCCTCTTTGCCCCCTCTAGCGTATTGCCAGCAACTCTGGTGTTGTCATGTAAATCACCACATTTCGACTTTCGGAGCGGGAGCAAAAATGGTTACGGGACGACATGATGAGATGGCTTTTAGGAAATGCGGGCGTACGAGCAAGGTCTCGAACCCTAGAATAGGTCGAAAAGAAAAGACACCTATTTTCGAGTGTTCCGAGACCAGGAACGCCGCAGACCACCCAAAAAACGAAGAAAGGACGCAAGGAAAAGACCAGCAGCCCTTGTCGACACGAGACCAACCACGACCAGCAACCGAGGGAACCAGGGTGGGACAATTCTCTTGTGTGTGCTTGTTTGTCTGGCATACATGGGCTGGACTGGGTCGGACCTCCTTTTATTTATTTTACTTTGCATTTAGGCTTATGGGGCGTACTAAAGGTGGCAACACATACCAGAGGCATAGCATCCTGGTCCTGGACCAAAATGAAGAAACAAAAAACACAGAGACCTCGACGTGTTCCCCTCGTGCGCGAGACGGCGCCAGTGACTGTTCGTGACACGCGGTCCTCCGAAGATTCCCGCCATACTTGACTACGCATGAAAGGACGGTTATCGCTGTGCCTCCCTGTCGTCCATGAAGCCTGATGACGTCCCTAGCAGTCTTTACTGAAATTGATCCACTTACACACATTGCCTGAGCCATTCGCTCAACACTAATTCGCCGCTCCGCAATTCTAGCTCGCTACGTACATGACATCACGAAACCCACTGAAGTCAAGCAAAGCAATGCATTATTGCCTGGCTTTCCGGACCAAATAGGAAACAGATATGGCGCTATAAAAGTGTACTCGTTCAAGTCATGCAAAGCTGCCTTTGAAACAATTCAAGTCGTGGGACGTGTTTGTCTCTGTATCTCTATCGGCGAGACCTTTTCTGCTAGAGTGCTATGGGACTTAAGAACGTTCTTGCCTGTGCGTGTGTATGCTAGGTGGGGTTCTTCCAAGCAATGTTCTACGTGACATGACCAGCTCCTGTTTACTTCTTGGGCGATGTCTGTCTCTTGCTCCATGTGCGCCAGAGAGAGGAAATACAGTGACATCTCCACGTGATAGAAGACTCAACACATACACAGACAAACATAAACAAGCCACAGGACCTCCAAGCTTAGGGAAACAGGGCCCCAATACGAACAAGGCACACACCCCTCCCCTCGGGCGGCCGCTATTTCCACCGCTGCTCAAATGGCAGCTGTGACGGCACAGCCAATAAACAGGAACCCCGCGCGCGCGCGCGCGAGGAGGAAAACGGACAATATGTGGCAAGGCACACACACATAGCACGTGCGGGACGAGTGGGATGTCCTAATGCTGGCTCTCGGCTATCAGCTCTACCTTGCTTGTCAAATGATGAGACACAGGTTTGTTTTGGACCGCTTCGGACCTTTCGTGTCACCCAATGGGGTTGCACTTCTTTTTCAGCCTGGCTTTTTTTTTTTTTTTTTTTTCGTCGGTGGTGGTTTTATACGTGCGAGGTGGATGTGATGTTGAATTTACCTACAAGACAAGGTTGCAATCACACGAATTATCCTGCTTAACTAAGTTATTTGATTTATAATAAACAGATGGGGCAATACAACCAACTTGTTTTTTTCTTTCTCTTGAACTCATGCTTGTGCTGCTGAACAACTAAAATATTCCAACTTATTGTTTCCTTGTATTTAGCGAATCCTATTCGTTGATTTACGTTGCGTGAGAGACTTGCAGACTTTCTTGTCATTTCATGATGTTGGCGGAGAGCTTTGAAGCCCCCCCCCCCCCTCCGCAACAAGTCAAGGCCAGTTACGTGCCGCATGTGCGCACATAAATTCTCAACCTACACCCGCAAAGCCCCACTAAACGATGTGACTCCCCTACGCTGATATAATAGATACCAGCAAAAAGAAGAAAAAAAGAGGAAAAAAGTAAACACTAGGCGCCGACGGACAAGCAGAAAGAAGCCTACATGAGGATGGATAATTTGCCCAGAATCTCAACCATAGTCGACATCGTTCCAGACACGAACCCTGCATACCCCATCCTATCTTTGCGAGTTCCATCCTGCGGAGGCCGGGAACCGTAAGAATACACGGGATACACACGGATTCCCCCCTCGTGCGATGCGCAACAAAATCATCTCCGCCTCTTCGTAGGTACAAGCCATGGAGATTGGAAGTGGGAGGAGGTATGACGGAAGCTTTTCACGGGGGGCAGGGTTAATAGCCGAGGAGGGGAGAGACAGAGAGACAGACAAAATATGAGTAGCATGACTTCAACGTCGCTCGTTCTCATAGATACCTGATCAAAAGCACGACTCGAGAAACTCGCGGTCCTGTCCTCTCTCCGTTTGAGAGGGGTCAACAAGAGCTCCCTCGAACCCCGAATGCGCAACGCAGCATAACAAGCTTTTGAACAGAGAAACAAACAAATACAGAAAAGGGATCGTGAATGGATTCGACGCAGCTCATACGCATGTTACCGATAGTCCCGCGTTGTTACCAGGCTGTCCCCTCGGTCCCACCACGACAAGCCTCCGTCTTTCAATTTAATTAATCATTTCAATCATGCCCCGAAACCAAACTCGGACCCTGATGGTGCCCAGAAGAGACTGATGAAACTTTTTCAAATGCTTATGCTAATTATTGCTCGGCAGCGCGCCCTCCCCAATGATGACGCGGAGTCAAACCGTCGCGTCAAAAATCTATCATTGAATGATGGTGAGGACGGGCGGGAGATGATATAACCGCGGCTGTGTCATAAGGGCCCCGTCGCCTCGTGCTGCTTTCTCCTCTTATGCGGAAAGCCTTCTATTCCGCCCAACAAATATTGTTTCCAAAAATGCGCGTGTGCGTCGCCTAGAGGCACACGGAAACCAGGGAATCAGAATACCCTTCGGTACGTCCGAGTGTCGACAACGAGATGTCTTTTTGCCGTATCAATACAACAACTTCACTCGATGGGCAGACACGCCCTCGCCCGGTCCTGGCACGACAGAAACGCCGGCCTATGCCACACATGGTATAATATACAACCACCTGTTCGTCCCCTTGTTTATGTCTTCAACGCTCGCAACCTTTTGTGACTTCGATCTTAATAGAGTACTCTCGCCCTTGTAGACACATACGCCAACTACTCAGCCGCAGGAGCCTCTGTCAGTGTCTCGGGAGCAGCCCCAGTTTTGGGAGGCGTGGCCGCCCGGGCGCTCTTCTTGGCCGCGAGGGTCGCGCGCCGCTTACTAACGGCTGCAGACATGGATCCGGATGCCCAGCGAGCTACGGAACAGGGAGAAAAAGAAAACGTGTTAACAAATTATGCTTGCATAGTAGAAATACCAGGCGCGTTTTCACGAGCATAAACATACCTTTCATAGAGTAAGACATCTTTTCTGACTTGGTCATCGTGCTGTAGTCCTTTTCCGCCTCAGCGTCGGTCTGTGGTGTGTGGCCGTTGGAGTAGAATGAACCGCCAGTCTGCGTCGTGGGCGAGTCCATGGACTGCGATGGTGCGGGCGAGTAGGGCGATGAGACTGGGCCGTTGTTAGGTGCCATTGTAGCAGCTGCAGCATTAGCAGTTGTCGCGCTGGATGGCTGGTAGTTCTTGATCTTGATCTTGGGGGTCGGCTTCAGGGCATGACCCTGTGTCTGCTCAGACTGAGACAGGTCACCAACTCCATAATCGTCCGGCAGGGGCATGACCTGCTCGGTGTATGATTTTCTCGGACCCCGACGAGCGCGTTTAGTAGGTCGCGAGAGCGCACCGGCAGCTCCCTCGTCGTCGTCATCTCCGCCACCGATATCGTCGTATTCGCCATCGTCGAGTGAGAACTTCTTTTGCCGCTTTTCGCGCAGGGAGTAGTTGTTGGGCGACGACGCGGTCGTGGTGTTGGTGGCCGTGGACGACGACGTGGCGGGCCTGTTGTCTTCGTCTGCAAAAGCGGATGACAAGGAGTAGAAAGAGCCGGTGGGGATTTCGGAAACGCGCGAGTTGCGCCTCCGTGCCTTCTTACTGGCCTCAGAAGCAGTGCCATTGGCCAGTGCTTCATCTTCTTCGTCCAGGTCACGCCTCCGCCTCTTCCGTATGGGACGTTCCGCGATGTTGGGTGTAGGTAGTGTTGGTGCATCCTCCTGTGAGGCAGGAGCCGAGGTGGGCTCGAACTGTGGCGTAGGAAGAGGATGCTTACGAGGGCGTCCGCCTTTGCCCTTCTTTACTACTGGTACAACGTCGCCATTAAAATCGACTCCCGGCGGAAGAAGCTCGCCGTTCTCGTCCAGCCCCGCCCCTCTCCTCCGACGCTTGGGTTGCGATGATGGCGCAGGCGTGGAACTCCTACTCGCACCTTCCATCCCATCGAATAGGGCTGGAGCTTTCCTCGCTCGCTTTCCAGAGACTACAGCAGGGTCGTCGGCCTCTGCAGCCTTGGCGGTCGGCTTGGGCCTGTCGCGGAGCCTGGCTTTGCCAGCGGCGCCGGTCCTCTGAGAGACAGGATCTTGTTGACCAATCTTGGACTCGCGATCGTCATAGTCGAATAGGTAAGCCTGCGCCATGACCTTGTCCTGCTGTCGCAAATATGACAGATGGGGCTCTGTTTTTGGAGCACGGGTACCCTTTACCACAAAGTCCTTTCGCAAAGGGTTGGCGGCAGGATCCTTGCTGAGGGCCATTTTCTCACGGTGCTGGAATGCAAGCTCTTCCTGGTGGTGCCGGATCGAGTTGTCCTCGTCCTCGGTAATCAGGCGAAGGGCGTTAAACTCGCTTTGCCACGCCTGTAGTGCCCTGTTGGCAACCTCTAACCGGTAGTAGAGTTCAGTGTACGGAAGTCCTTTGACATCATCAAATAGTGATGTGAACTCAGAGGCGTCCCTGGTCTTTCTGAATGCATACTGGCGCTTGGAAGCTAAGGCAGCAGCTGCTTCTGGCTCTGGGCCCGGAGAGTTTGCTGCCGTTTCAAGTGCAAGAGGAGTGCCGATGGGTGTATCCTCGTCAGCACCCTCTGCCTGGTCGTCACCGCCGTCTTCACCGGCCTGTGCAGCGTCGTCCATGATGGCATCAGGCTCACCTTCAGGGGGAGCCTCCTGATCCACCTCAACCTCTGGCTCCACCTCTGCATCACGATCCGCGGTTGACTTGATCTTGGGAAAGAGAACCGTGGCACCAGGAATATAAGGGGTGAGATGGCCGAGTGGATCTTTGGCTGATCGCCTGGCTATGCCTGGAATAGGAAAGCTGATGATCAAGGATGGAGGCTTTGCTTCTTCCTTGATAGAAAGAGGCTTCTTCTCGCTGTTAGTGGCGGCCCTCTTTTCCTTGACCGGAGACACCTTTTTTGGCGATTGTGGCTTGACTTCGGAAGGAGCCTGTGGCTGCGGGTCGGACTGAGTTTGAGATTGCAGCTGGTCCTCAGATCGGCTCTGGACTTGATCCTGGTCCTCGAACTCATCCTTAGTCGGAACTTCAGCCTGATTTTCAAGCCGAGGTAGTGACTGAGCTTGATCCTCAATCTGAGGTTGGTTATTGGACTCGACTGTGTCCTGGACTGTGTCCTGGACTTGGTCGTTGACCTGGTTCTTAACATGATCCTCTAAGTGAGCCTGGGCTTGGGGTTGAGCAACTGACTGAGCTCGAAGCTTGGCCTCCGGTGTAGCTTGAGACTCTGGTTGTGGTGGCGAGTGAGGCGACGCCGTCTTAGGCTTCGGCTCCTCTTTAGGTACTGGCTGAACCACAACAGAAGTGCTCAACTCTGATGCCGCTTCAGGCACCAGAATTGGAGTAACGGTGCCTGCTTGAGTTAGGGCGGGCTCTTGCTGCACTTGAGGCTCCGGGCTGGCAGGAGGCTGGCTCGACTGCGTAGACGGGTCCTCGATTGCGCTTTCTTGAGCCGCATCTACCTGAGCTCCGGGACCACTCTCATTTTCCTGAGGGGTGATGGTGGCTGTAGTTGTGGCGGTGGCGGTGACGGTGATGGGGGCCGTCGCTGGTGATGGCGATGATGGCGGTGGTGGGTGGGTGATGCTGGACAAAGGTGGGCCCGCTTGAGGTGTAAGATCATGATGAGATGAGCCGGCGGAACTGGTGCGGGCGCGAAAGGACTCGCCGGGGGACTGCAGGCTCATGCTGTGGCGACCGCCGACTTCGATGGTGTCCTGGACCTCTGCGTCGTCGGCGAGCTGGTCGGGGACATACATCTGGGGCTCGACCGTGGTTTTGCGCGCGGCCGGGCGGCGGCGAGTCGAGCCTCCTGCGGCCGATGACAAGGGCTGCTCTGATGCGCGCCGCTTGACGCGCGACTCGTGCTCCTCCTCGCCGTCGCCATCGTGGAAGCTGACGTCCGTCTTGCGCTTTTTGACGCTGCGAGAGAGCGACGGAGTCGTCTTTGCGGGAAAGGGCCCGCTGTCCTCGACGAGCTGGTCGAAGCTGTAGTCGATGCGAGGCTTGCGGCGCAGAGAGCGGCCGCCCTTTGCGTCTGGATCCTCCGGGGACTGCACAGCAGCCTCGCCGTAACGGTTCCGGACGCCTCTGACGCTACGAGAGGACGAGGGACTCGGCGTCTCATAGGCAAACGAGGACGGGGCCATCTGGTCAGTTGGGGTTGGGGGCAGGTCAGCGTGTGCGTCTGGCGGCCGCGACGAGGATGAGCGAGCCAGAGGCAGGGCATGGCGCTTCTTTGTAGTTGAGCGGCCTCGCGCACCGCGGGCAGCAGCAGCGGCTGCAGTGGCGGCCGCAGCAGCAGAGGGTGTCTCCATGGCTGCCGCGCAGGAAAACAACAGGCTCTGGAGCGCGGATGGCAGCGAGGTCGCCGCGATGAAGGCCGTGCTGCACGTCAGGTCGGAGTTGTGTGTAAAAGCCTGGCTGAGTCCGGAGATTTGGTGTTATGTAAGTGGAGCCCACGTTGGCTGCGTGGAAAGGAGGAATGTCGCAGGCCCAGCCCAGCCCAGCACAGCACAGCACAGCGCAGCAGAGCGCAGGCAGAGCGCAGCGCAGCGCAGAGCGGCACGGTCCGCCAGCGCCCCCAATGGTGCAGCAGCCGATCGAGACGGCACGAGAGACAACGCTGTGAAGCAAGGAATAAAAACAAAGGCAGACAGGATGCACGTCCCTGTGCGCCAATCAATCGCCGAACTCGAGGCAGCCCGTCCGTAGACAAAGCCGGGAGATGTGGAAGGGCTTGTCGGTCTTTGCCGTGTAGTGATTGTAGCGGTGGTGCGTTGTGTCTCTGACGTGCCAACAAAGCAAGGGCGCCGATGCAGCAGCACTGGCTGGTGCTGATGACGGTGCTGGCAGGAACCTGGCGAGGCGCGGCGCAGGCGACAAGCAGAGACACGGCCTTGATGGACCGGCCGGGACAGGGACCTTGAGGAGCAAGGCCGATGCGATGCGAGAAGGCGAGAGCGCGAAAAGTGGCTGAGGAATCTGGCAGCCAGAGGTGATGATGGTGGTATGGCTGAGTGAGAACGAGTGCGGACTGGAGTCTGCTGTGATGGACAGGCCATTCATTTCATCATTCCAGGGTTGTCCGTGTCAGTCGGCAAAGTGCTCTGTGTGTTAGTGTGTCGCGTGCGTTCAATGCGTCGTGGGCAATGAATGGGCTCGCAATGCAATGCCTGGAGCTGGGCAGGAACTGCCGTGCTCGGAAATCTACCTCTCGGAGCTGGCCTTGGGACAGGCAAAGAAAAGACCCATCTGCTAAGAGTTGATGCCGTTGCATGTCCCGCTTCCCGTTGCCCGTTTCCTGTTTCCCGTTTCCCATTTCCAGCTGCCTTGATGAATCACACGCCCGTGCAAGTCCTGTGCAAGTCCCGCGCAAGTTACAGACCGACACATTCAGAGACCGCCTCCGACTGCGACTGCCACGTCTGGCTTGGGAACAGGCCAGGGCCCTGCGTGGCATCTGGCCAATGAGACAACACGATCGGGCTGTAAGTCGATTCTGCAGTGCCATTTTCGGCTCGCCCGCCTGGCTAGCTAGACTACTGGGTACCTCGACTGCTGCGGGACGCCCCGTATTACAATAACACCCAAGGCAGCCAAGTGTAGCCAGGTCTCGTGGGGCTGGGGCTGGGGCTGGGGCTGGGGCCGGGTGGCAGGTGCTGCCGGCACGCTTACCTAACCCCGACAGCTGGCCAGCCTCCGCGATCCAGCCTCCGCCGCCCTCCAGACATCTGGGCACCGGTCCTCCGTGCTCCGTACCGCGCTGCGTAGTGCACTTGCATGGCCGGTGACGACCGGCAGGGATCACGCAAGCTTATTGTTGTTAGCTGCTCCCGAGTTTCCCCTCTCCACACGGCGCACTTGGAGCAGCAGCATCTCGAGTCTCGACACACCCGGCCACGACCCCTCTGGTGGAGACCCCTCGAGCTCAAGCTTCCTTCCACCTTGCAATCCATCGTCACACCTCGCTCCCCAACTACAGGTCGAACCAGGTCCCATCCAAAGCGGTAAGCCGCGACCATGTCTCACTTTACACACCCTCACACGCCCCATTTCCTACATCCACTTTCCTTCCGGCCAAAGGATTATGGGTGGCCGAGGTGCTCGTTGCGCCTACTATAGAGCACGCCAAGACCACGTCGTGCAGCTCCCAGCCAGGGCAGGCATCACTGCCGAGCACCGTTACTGACATGCCTACCTCGACAGTCTGGACATACAAGCCCCAAGATCCGCGATAGCCTCGTCGTCCAAGCACGACACCCCGCAGTAATCTGTTTGCACCTGGCCAGAGCCGACAGCTCAGCCCACCATGGCGTCCAAGAAGCCCAAGGGCGCAACCGACGAAGATGTGTCGGATCTGTTCCAAGGCATTGGCGACAAGGCTGGCAAGAGGCCCGCCCCTAAGCCCAAGTCTGCCGCCTCCAAGCCTCGCTCCGACAAGCCCGCCAAGGATGTCCTCGCCGACTTTGAGAACGAGCTGGGTAATGACCAGCCGTCTCGCCCCCACACCCCGCGCACCAAGGAGGCCGCGGGCTCCAAGGCGCCGACAGCAGCGGCGAAGAAGCCCCTCGCGTCTACCGGTGCGAACCCTCGCAAGTCGACCGACAGTGCTCGTTCTCGCACTGGCGTCACGCCGGGCTCGTCCGGGACACATGAGGCTGACGACGACGAGGATGATGACGACGACGAGGATGATGACGACGAGGACGAGGACGAGGACGACGAGGACGACGAGAAGAAGACCGCCGCTCCTGCACCAGTAGAAGCACAAGCAGCTTCAGGCGGCGGTTGGTGGGGCGGCTTCCTGGCAAATGCTACTGCCACAGCGACTGCGACTGCCAATGCTGCGATGAAGCAGGCGGGCGCTGCGTACCAGGAGATCCAGAAAAATGAGGAAGCAAAGAAATGGGCCGAGCAGGTCCGTGGGAATGTGACAAACCTGAGGGAGCTTGGTAAGGAAATTCGCCATCCTCCGTCGCTCACTGTATGACCCGTTGGTACTGACTGTATACCTCTTTTCTTAGGTGGCGATCTCCGCCAGCGCGCGATGCCCACTTTCGCCGACCTGCTCAACACGCTTGCACCGCCAATCTCCCAGCATGAGCGCCTCTTAATTCACATCACTCACGACCTCGTAGGCTATCCATCTCTCGACCCCATGATCTACGGCGTCTTCAATAGAGTCATGTCCCAGGTCGAGGGTGGCGATCTCATGGTAGTGCAGCGGGGACATGAGAGCACAGCACGCCGTTCGTCAGATGCCGCGTATCACTCGGGGTCGAGTTCGGCAGGATGGCGGGACGGTCCGTGGTGGAGACAGTCCGAGATCGCTCGAGACCTTGGTGTTGTCCAGGGCCTCGTCGAGGGCACGAAGCTGTGCCGCGTCAGCGCCGAGAGCTATGCCACAGAGTACTTTGCCAGCCGCGGCGGTCTCGAGGGTGCCCAGAAGCGCGCGCTCGAACCAGCTAGCGAGGAATACCCAGTCAGGACCAGTGACATCTTCCTCGCCGTGCAGGCCATCAACGTGGAGACCGACGCTGCCTTGTTTGCAGGCAGCACTGCGAGCGACAAGGGCAAGGAAGAAGATACCAGGTCGTCCGCCGACGATAGCTCAGACCATGAGATCGCCTTTGCCGTCTACGTATACGATCCGATCCACGATATTACCTACAGTGCCCTGAGTCAGGCCATGCCCGCCAAATGGATCCGCTGGCTCGACGCGGCCGTGAGCCCGATGACGCCCGCGAGCGGAGAGTCGTCGGAAGACACCGCCGGCGGCCAGAGCAATGAGTGGGAGCATGTCCCCGAGGAGATTCGCGAGATTGTCGAGGGTGGCGGCGTAGACCCCCGCGAATGGGTGGCCGAGTGGGTCGAGGAGTCTCTGAGTTTGGCAGTCGGCATTGTCGCGCAGCGATACGTTGCCCGCCGGATGGGCGTCGCTGATGGCAGTCTGGGCAAGGGCAAGGCCAAGACCGAGACCTTGGTGGAAAGTGGCGCTGGGGAGGCGGCGCGGGCTGGTCTGCTATGAGAGTGCTGCTGTGCAGTTATATCATGATGCATGCGTGCCACTGCGTAGCGTATGAATATATAAACATTACTAAAATCATGTTGTCAATCGCGTTGATGTGATTGCAGGCTTTCTACGTTGGTGGTGCTTTTGTTATCAAAATGCTAATGATCAAATCATCAATCCTCTTTGGAAATTACAGGTCTTCATTATGTCCGGCAACATAAAAGATCGCAGAAGGGCAGCAACAGATTAGCTCAGGCTACCAACCACTTTGAGCTGGCCCTTTGCCTCGCGGCTCGCTCCGGGGCCGTGCTCGACCTTGCGGAGCGGGCGGTACGCGGGCTCCCACATCTGCTCGCGGATCCACTCGTCCAGGTCCTCTAGGTTGTTAGTATTGCTTTTGCCGTCGTCCCCGTCCCCGTCCCCTTCACCGCCGTGGTGGTGATACGGGATGTCCTTCTCCGCGGCCACACCCTCCTCGATGGCGGCGATGATGACCTCGCGCGCCACGCGGACGCTCACGGCTCGAACGTCCTCTACGCCAGGGAGGAGGGGGCGGCGGTCTGCGCCGCCGTCGTTGTCCGAGAGAGGGGTGAGAGCGGGCGACATGGCCGAGACGCCGCTGACCGCGGCGCGGAGCATCTTGTCCGTCACCAGCTTCGCGCGGCACAGGACGGCGCCGAGGCCGATGCCGGGGAACACGACTGAATTGTTGCACTCGGCCACCTCGACCTCGACTTCTTCCGTGCCGTCTGCACCTCCCCACGGGCCCTTGACGGGGTCAAACGGCGAGCCCGTCGCCACCAGGGCCTTGCCGTTCGTCCATTTTAGAAGATCAGAGGGAACCGCCTCGTGCAGGCGTGTCGGGTTGGACAGGGGTAGGATGACGGGCCTGTCGCAGTGCTCGGCCATAGCGCGCACGATTTCCTCGGTGAAGGCGCCGGGCTTGGTGGACGTGCCGACCAGGACGTTTGGTTTCACGAGCTTGACGACCTCGAGAAGCGAGCTTGGGTCCTTTGCGGATTCGGCGTCATTCCGCGCGTAACCCTTTTGGGCATCGTCGAGGTCCGAGGTGTCAGTCGTGAGCAGGCCGGGCTTGTCGACTAGCCAGATCTGTTTTGCCGCCTCGTCTGGCTGGATATCTGCTTCAGCGGCGATGGCGTCTCGCACCATGTCTGCGATCCCGACACCCGCCGAACCAGCGCCGAAGACGACCATCCGGATGTCCTTGAGGTGCTGCCCGCTGACTCTCAGCCCGGCCATGATGGCGGAAAGGGTGACGCATCCGGTCCCCTGGACATCATCGTTGAAACAGGGGATCTCGGGGCGGTATTTCTCGAGAATGCGGCGTGCTTTATTGTTGCACGTCTCGCTATTAGCCTTGCTCATTCTAATATATTCTTGGAACCATCACGCTGGGGAATTGGGCAGAGGAGGGTGGAAGAGGCGGCCGCACGCAGACCTACCATTCGTCAACCCGAAATCTTCAAAGTGTATGTACGCCCGCGGGTACAATTTACGAGCCGCCTGCACAAACGTGTGCACAAACTGGTTGTACTTCTCCCCGCGGACACGCTCCTGCCGCAGGCCGAGGTATAGGTCGTCCTCGAGGAGCTCCTTGTTGTTGGTGCCGCAATCGAGGACGACGGGCAGCGTCCTGTTCGGGTGCAGGCCCGCGCACGCCGTCATGAGGACCAGCTTGGCGACCGAGATGAGGATCCCGCCAGCGCCCTGATCGCCAATGCCCAGGATCTCCTCGCCGTCTGCAGCAGCCGCGAAAAAGCATGTGTTAATGATGTTGAGTGATACGTTGACTGGCCAGAGAAAAGGCCGACTGGCCTATTGACGCACCAGACACCACAATGTAGTCTATGTCTTCCGGCCGACCCCATTGCGAGAGGTCATGCTCTACGCGATCTACGTCTTTGATGTTCAGAAAACAACCCTCGGGGCGGCGGAATATGCGCGAGAAGTTCTGTATCGCTTCTCCCTCGGTCGGCGTATATATAATGCTGAACATCTCCTTCATGTGGTCCTGTAGGAGCTGTCCGGCAAGGGCGAGCATGTCAGCTCAGGACTTTCACGTAGTTGTCTCGTGGCTATGGGAGCGCCCATGATGACCGTATACTCACTCTGTGGTACAGCACCAGGTTCTGGTCCTTGAGTGAGGTCATGAACGTGTTTTTGGATAGGTCACCCTGCTGGCCAGAGTACTGCTCGTATGCGCGCCGCGCCTGCTGCTCGAGGCTCTGCACTCGCTGCGGCAACAGGCCGGATAGATTGAACGCCTCGCGCTCCTCGGCGGTATGCGCAGACCCCTTGTTCAAGTACGGCGTGTTCAGCAGCACTGTACCCTCGACTGCGCAGTCGACCGGGCCGCTCGTGCTGAGGGGCAAGTGGGCGAACCTACCGCCGCCTCCTTTCTCCGAGGATGATAGAGACATTGTGCCTGGCTTGTGCTTGTTGTTGTGTTTCTGATGTAAAGTGCTAATCTCATACAAAAGAAGTGTCACGACGATTGATGATGGACCTTTCGATGGCTCGTTCGACTGGGTCGCGATAAGAGCTTGATCAGCCCACAGGCTTTCCCGCAGCATACGCTACGCTACATACGTCTGCAGCATGCGGGTGCTGTCAGAAAGCTTGGTATTTGTGTGCATTCACATTGCAGCACAATGACGTAATTTGCTGGTGATTGCCATGTGTCAGATTTGAAGCTGCAGGCCAAGCCAAACGCTGTAGGCTTCCACCGCTTTTACTCAACAATAGAGGCAATCACCAAGTTGGCTGGCAATAGAAGCAGAAATGGTTAGGCAAGTGCGAGACGCATCAAGTCATGCTTCCATGTGATATAGTCACACGTCTTTGGCCCATACATCGACCACCTATCTATCTGTTTGCCGTCTGTCTACCTCTTCGTAGTTAAGCGCACTAAACTCATGACGTCGAAAAATTATTAACGTACTAGTTTCATAAGAGAATTAGGAGATAGGAGCCGAAGAGATATAGCAAGCATAATAAAGGAGAGTTAAGATCAGACGTGACTAGACGGTAACTGCTTCACTTAGTGTAGGTAGTGACCGAGAAGCACCATGGAATTCAGACCCCGCCTCTAAGCACTATGCCTCGGAGGGACAACTAACGGCATCGTACGGCATAGAGCGGCTACGACGGGGAGACTTCCGAGGCAGATGGGCGGAGGTCCCTTACTTCACGAGTTTTCTTTGTATTTTAGATCAACTCCGCCAGACTGTGCCTGATGATCACCGCATCTCACCCTTCTTGGCCACTAGACACGAAAAAAATGCTTATGGGGCCTCTCTCTGTCCGCATAGCTCAGCTTGCACGCGGGGTTGTCATCTAATCCCCGATATCGAGTACCCTAGGGTGACCATGGGAGCAGAAATGCACATCACTAAGGGCGCAATGAAATGTAGGAGCTCCTGGAGCCTCGCCCATGGGACAAACCACACCAGACGTGCGTGCGTGCCATTTGACTGACAAGCACACAGTTGGGAGATGGGCGGGGACTATGATGGCCCTGTTCAGATGAATTCTTGTTGCATCGCTGATTTGTCCAGAAAAAGGCTCGGGAAAGAGGATGAAATCCCCATTTCCAAGTTTCTTCCTGCCTTGACACATACAACCAAGACCATCCTCGGGCCGCTACACAAGACGTGTTGCGAGAAAAGGACCCTCCGTTTGACGGGAGGACTCGTGGGGTAGTGAGAAGACCTCCTAATCTTGCCCCCAAGGGGGAAGAAGGGGAGTTTGTTCTCGCGAGTGATCTGGCGCAAGGAGCGTTGCGTGGGCTTGTGTGAATATGTCGAGTCTTACTTACCTTGACACGGGACAGCTCATGTTTTGTAGGATGTCCTCAGAGATGCACATGCCTCCAAATGAATGGACTTGAGTATGAACTGTGTCCACGGCCTGGTTCCAAAGTCCGTGCCTGAAAGCAATGCGTTGTCTCGACCGTATTGTCAGAGACCAGCCATCTTCGAAGCCAGCAGTTGCGGCCGAAGCCCGTCGCAGACGTAGTAAGACGACGCAAATGGCCTGAAGCGACAAAAAGCTATCGGCTCTGTCGGTCCATCTCGGCAGAAGTAGGTCTCTCGACCAGAGAGACTTTCCACCCCGTCTGGCACGCTTCAAGCTGTCGACAAGACGCACAGCGACTGGACAGGGACATACAGAGCCAGTCAGCGCATGGAAGGGATCAGTGTTCTCAATGTGATGCTACGCGCAGCTTGAGTTGGCGGCGGCGTCGTTTAACCGCGCTCGAAGGTGTTGGGGGGGAAAAAAGACTGAAGCAGGACGAGATAGAAGGTTTGATTCTGCAGCGTGCACCAAATTTGCACGCGCGCGTGTTTGGTCGAGGTGGGGTCCAGCTGCAGCAAGCACGGGCCATCGCACCGGCTTCAGGACTGGCAGTGCTATTTTGTGGAGACCATGTCCGCTTCGGGCCTCTATCGACTTACACGACGACAGTGGTGTTTCCGGTAAGCAACAACACCGGACTTTGCAAGGAGCAAGGTCTATCACAGTGTAGAGATAGGGATTTACCTGGACTTCATCACACTGCCAGCCTAGATATCTACCCGTTTTACCTGCTTATTGACTTTTTCACAGTACTTACAGACTGTAGGACGTAACTTGATTTCAAAGCATCATTGATCAATGTATACCGAAGTAAGAGTGCCAATTGACTAGGGTGATTCTGTAATATCAGGTCCTAGCATAATCAAGGGTATATAAGATGACATTGTAGCAAGAAGTGCAATCTGAAACTGAACAAATCATGAGCGGCACAGCACTCAGCTGCTACTTCCGCATCCACCACCACCGCCACCGCATCCACCTCCGCCGCATCCACTAGAGCTACCTCCACCTCCACTGTCACCACCACCGCTCGTTCCGCACTGCTTGGTAAAACGTGTTAGCTACCTGCTTAGAGAAGGGGAATGATTCCCACATGGTTGGGTAACAAAGCTGCGAGAAGCACTTACACCACCCGCACTAGCACAACCGCCAGCAGCAGCAGCACACGCACCGCCGGCTGCACCGCCTGCACAGGATCCAGCGACGCAGCCTCCGGCGGCTCCCGTGCCGCTAGGGCACACAGACGGGTCGCCGCCGGCATACATGTAGCCTCCGTAGACGACGGGCACGGCGAAGGGTACGGCCATCACATACGGGATCCCCCAATGGTGATGCTTGTCGTCGTCGCTAGACCCGACTTTGCGGTTCTTCCTTGCGGCTCGCACTTGTGCCTTCTTGTGGTCAGATAGCATACGGAGCATGAGGGCTTCACGGCGGCGCGTTCTGAGCAGGTTCTGTACGCCGTCCACGTCGTTGAGTGACACGGAGTTGTGTGTGGAGATGTGTGCGCTCTTGTCTGGAGGGCAGAGTTTGGCACGACCGGAATTATAGAAGGCGTCAGTCACTAGGCGGGGTATCACCGAGGTTAGCCTGCGTCTCTGAAGGTGGTAGTGCGGAATAACCCACTCTTCTCAGTCATTGAGGCACCGAACAATCTTCCTACTGTTGAGGTCTGTGACGAGCGGATAGTTTCGCAATACCAACAAGTGCATTCAGAGTAGACCTCTCCATATAGCCTTTGATATTCTTGTGTCGTCCACGTGAATGCATTATGTAGCTTGAGGTCCTCGACCTTGTCATCATGGTCGATGAATTTATTGGCCATGCTGGTAGTGAATGAGTGATATTCTTGCGGGCTCAGCTGCTGGGTGTGCCACGCAAGATCGACGTCCAGAGTAGGCACGCACACGCGCCGCGGGTTGTTGGCTATCAGCTTCATGAAGCGCTGATACTTTGTGATGAGCCTGGTCATGGTTTGGCGCACTGAAGGGCTGTGTAGCCAGTCGATCTAGTTGCAAGTGTCAGTACGAGCTCGTTGCCGCTCGTATTCGGAAATGAGAACGGGCATTCTCACCTTGTACATTTTCTCCACGAAGACGCCCTGCCGGTGGACTGCGCCTGACAGATCAAGCGCGAAAGGGTACTTGTTGCGCCAGTATCTAGACATCATGTGTCGGATGTGAGCCTTGCCTTCCGCGTCAAGCTTTGCTCGCGAGGACACTCCGGCTAACTTGAGTGAGTCTTTGCTGGTAAAGGCGCCCTGCACAAGCATGCGAATCGTCTCGATTGACGGCTGTGGTGCTGTGGAGTCGGTCATATCAAGGAGTGCTAGGATTTCACTTCTCAGTGCGTTCTTGAGCAGTCGATTGGGAAGCGTCTGACCCCAGGTCGCATGCCAGCTCTCAGCAACATATTTTGGGAGACCAGTCTTATAGTTAAGGATTGTACCCGGCATTGGATGTCCATCCATGAGTAGCCTCCGGAAGTCGTTGACAAAGCTTGCGACTTCAAGAAGGTCGCTGGTGATTGGCGTTGAGCACCTTACGCATGGATAGTAGAAATCGCCGTCACCAAATCCGCGCCCTTGGAGGTCCATGAATGACTCGCGTTTCTCATCCTCTGGCTTGCCGCAGGTTGTCCAAGGAATGCTGTTTGAGACTGAGCATTTTGGGCACTTGATGATCTTCTCGAGAGAATCCTCCGTGCAGTCCCAAGAGCGCCCAGTACCTTCGGTCCAGTTGGCTTCGCCTTCACTTGTTGTAGTGTACTTGAATGTCGTATCATCAATGCAAGAGCTCAAAGTCTTCCAGGGCAGTCCGGCGGCCCAGAGTCCGCCAAGACCGGCCCTCATACAGTCTTCGAGGTAGTTTCTTGGATTAAGCATGTGCGAATGCCACACGAGAATCACGTCTGACACCATGTAGGTTAGCAGCTATCTACTTATATCCTCAAGTGGGAAACTCTTACCTAGTGGTGGAAGCATTGCATTTGTCCATTGAGCGGGAACTGCCTTGGTGGCAAACTCATTGTACTCGGGCCCATTTGCGTCCAACTTGTCCTCAGTTAATGAGGTTCCAGTGAAGTTCTTCCACCAGGCCTCATATCTGTCAACAGCGCGAGCTACAAAAAGAGCCCATCGCTTCTCGCGAAGTCGGGCGACGTTTATTGCGATTGGGTCCGAGTCGCCTGATATGGGGTGAGCAGACTCTGCACCACTCTTTTCGCTTGGCCGTGGGATATCTGTGGCCGAAACCAATGCCATCGAGTCGTGAAGCTGCCAGAGACCGTCGCTGTAACCGACGTCATCCTTGAGTTGCTGAAAAGCGTAGAGCAGCTTAAGATGAGCAAGACATCGGTCTTCAGAGAGGCTTGTGCTGCCATCGAGATTGATGGAGGCTAGAGCCGAGTTGAGCCGGGCGAGAGACTCTGGTGAAAGCTCTGGAGGGGCCTGGTACGTGGGAAGATTTGTGTCTAAGAGCCTGTAAGGAGGCAACACAGAGTCCTGAGACATGCGAAGCCGCAGGTCTGGGGTAGCAGTGGCAGCCATGATGCAGTCCGACTGGTGTTTCTGGAAGCAGATGCGCTGGGAAGCTTGTCGATTAGCTTAGGCGAGGCTTGATGAATGTGTTGAGCGAGGCGGGGAGCTCGTAGGCTCTTATGCTGTTGGCCTGCATGCACGCGAGCTTGTCTTCCGTCTTCAGCTTCGGTCAGGACCTCGACGCCACGAACGTTGCGATGTTCTGGCTTGCAGAATGTGGCGGGGTTGTGTTGGTGGTCGCTCGGATGAGCGCGATGGGCACCACACGGGCAGCCTGCATGCATATGGCGAAATGCACTTCCGAGGTTTGGCTCGATGGCATTGCTGGGCGGTGCTTGTCTGTTAAACGGATGCCTGGACAAGATGCGACTCTAACCAGGTCGGAGCTAACATCGAGGAGTGCGTGCAACCAACATCTTGGCACCGGAAGAGCGGCCCCGGGTCTCATGGCCTGGGGGCGCCCGTTAGGCTTCTCGAAGCATTGTGAGAAACCTCGGGGAGGCTGAGCCGGGGAGGCTGAGCAAGGGAGGCTTTGCCCGAACCTTGAACCCTTTACCGTCGGTAAGCCGAGTTTGCTCTAGTCATGTGTCATGGTCTGCAACTGGTCTTCTCGTGCTGCACCTCTTAAAGTCATGTGAGCCTTATCTGCTAGGCAGCAACATTTCTAGAGATACTAGACATGACCCTTGGCGCCTTCCGCATCCGACCACCGATGGCATCAAGTCCGTCCCTGCCCGGGACACTTGCAGGGAGCCCCGCCTACCTGAGCTATGTACTATGTAAGGCACTTGTCTTCATCAGCCGGCCACCAAGGCTGTATGCGCACGAGCAAGCCAATACTTGTCCGGGGGGTCGAGGAATCTCGGGCTATTTTTGGTGCTGAACATTGGCTGTAGTTGTTGATGCAGAAGTATGGGTTGTGAACTTGCCGCCGTTTCTGGAAAGACGCAGAAACCCGAGACTCCCACGCGGAGTGTCAGGCTTCGTTTCTTATCGATGCCTTCTCAATGTCTTCTCAGTGCCTTCTCTGCACAAGGGCGGTCATCATTGGTGAAGGATTGCTTGTGTCTCTTGTTTCTCTTGTGTCTCGGGGTTGCATGCGGCTGGAGGCTAGAGGCTGAGCACAACCTGCAGTGTGCCTCTAAAGGGTGGGGCCCGAGAAGCACCACGGTCAACAACACCAGACGGCACGGTCTTGCGACTGCGCACACGTGCACATCTGGATGCGACCCGACATCGTCTCTGGGGTCACAGCCAAGCGGCTCCATCTATCCGTACAGCACAGCCGCCATGGATGCTGACACGACGTCATGAAGCAACCCCTGCGCCAATGACCGAAATCGACGCGGGCTGACAGCATTGGGATCCGGCGCGCCCCTCAGCGCCGCCGCGCACCTCTCGACTCTCGACATGTACAACCAGGGCAAGATCATGCGGCGCCTCCTCGGTAGGCCGACTACCGAATCGCCGTCGTCCACGAGCAATGAAGCCGCCCTTGGCGTCACCAGCTCCCCAACTGTCCCACTCTCCTACCGGCCCTACGCCTCCCAGACGGCAGTCTATCCCGCCGGCGACCCCATTGCCTGTATCGATCGCTCGGCAGATGGCAATCTCGCTCTACTTGGTGGCAGACACATCCTCCAGACAGTGCATTTGGACGGTCTGCAGTTCAAAAAGGGTGTCGATGTTCGCGCGGCCATTGGTGGACAGCCCGCCGGCAAGGCCAGCGCCGCCGCATCCGTTGCCGACCAATTCTCCATCAAGGATGCTAAGCTGAGCACCTCCAGTACCGGAAGCGAGCCTTCTGTATTCACGGCATGCGCCAATGGCAAGATCTTCATATATGATCTGAATAGGCTGGGGTCAGGCACAGGCCCAGACTTCATACAGGCGCGTGAGGATTCTCGGCAGGTCAACAAGCTCGATTTCAACCCTCATCGAGGCAACTGGTTGCTCGCTGGAGGTCAAGACGGCGTCGTCCGCTGTTTCGACGTCAAGGCACCCGTGTCAGGACGCTCTGGGCCAACGTTCCGTACCTTTCAGTCCTTTCGCTGCAATGCCGAAGGCATCCGGGACGTCAAATGGTCCCCCAAGGAAGGCATGATTTTCGCGTGCGCCACCGAGTCGGGCGTCGTCCTGAAATGGGATATCCGCAAACACACCACACCTCTCCTCAAGATCAATGCCCACGATACCCAAGCAGGCGTCACCTCAATTTCTTGGCATCCTGATGGCGATCATCTCATCAGTGCTGGCTTGGACAGCAAATGCCACGTCTGGGACCTGTCGAAGAATGCCGAGAAGAGGCAAAAACCGAAGTGGACAGTATCGGCTCCGGCGCCTGTCACCTCGGTATCTTGGCGGCCGGCATTATGGTCTGCAACAGCACAAGGCAAGCGTGCTGCTCAGATCGTCGTTTCGTACGATGAGGGAGGAAACACCAAGCGGCATGGCATCAACTCGGTACACATATGGGATCTTGCGCGTCCAACGATGCCTTTCAAGGAGATCAGCATATTCGACCGTTGTCCCAGTGCTCTACTTTGGCACGACCAAGATTTGTTGTGGACGGTTGGGCAGGATGGAATCTTTGCGCAATGCGATGTGGCTTATGCGCCAAAGGTTATTGATCGCCAGCCATTGTCTAACCTGCACTTTTCTGCCAAGGGAGAGGTCTTGATGCTCTTGGAAGAACGGGCCCGGCCTGCAAGACCTCGACCGATGGTGTCCCAGGAGCAACCCCCGACATCATCGTATAGCTCTAGTCCGACTGGCCCTATGCTGAGTATCAGCCGCAGTGACTCGGAGGAAGATGTCATGGCGAGCTTCCTCGCACCCAAGAGACGGGGACACCACCGTCGCCGCACCACATTGAGCCGACCTACCCAAGCCCAATCCATGAGCACGACACCGCCCTCCGGCTCAACCTTGGAAGACAATGCGATACCTCTGGACCAAGCCATCAGGCTGACGGGCATATTCAAATCCCAGCAAGTCATGGCGGTGGGTCACGTGCCTGCTGCATCCAAAGCACCAGTGTACGAATTCATGGCCAGCCAATACCTGGAGATCCTACGAAGCGACCTGCCTCACGCCGAAGGTAGGCCTTCACTGGACGTACGCGTCACACAGATTCTTGAGCAGTATGCTCGCGCGGCAGAGACGATGAGCCAATTCCGCCTCGCCCAGACGTGGCGCATTCTCTCGTATGCTATGGGCCTGCTGCTCACAAGGAGATCTCAGTTTCATCTGGAGGTTCGCACTACCGGCAATGGCAAGAGAAGGCATCATTCTCCAGCGTCTGATTACAGGTCAGACCGCAGAGGGTCCAGTCTAAGAGGAGATGGATCCTCCTATGGAGATCACTCGGGCGAAGCTGCGATGCGCAAGGGGTCGATTCTTTCCACTGATAGCCGCCAGTCTATCAACAAGTCTCTACTTTCTGAAGAGCTAGAAAGCGAGTCGAATTTGCCAACACCGCTTGCCCGTCCGGTGGTCGAGGAGAGCACACATAACGATTCAAGCGGCGCAAGGAGGTTGACGCCAGTATTGGAGATTGGAAGCTTCACCTTGCCACCTGCCGCTCAAGCTCAGCGGGACAGCCCTCGGAAGCGCCTTGACTCGACGCCCCTATCCGAAAAAAGCCACGACAGCCAGCTCTCAAGCCTTGAAGGCTACGATTTCTACGACGTCGACACAGTACGGGACATTCCTGATGCGATTGATGTTCCAAAGAAGAAGGAACCACTTTCTTTGGACTACGTTAATCCAAAGTCATCCGTCGGACGCAGGAGGACGGTGGCTCGGCAAGACTCTGACGATAGTTTTGCTCAGATGTTTTCAGTCTCGGATGGGAGTCGGCAGACCAGTGTGCTGACTAGTGCCTCGGATGGCAACACGCACCGAATGCACCCATCCTCTCAGATAGCAGACGACGGTCAGGACGCCTACGATGGAGAGTATGGTAGCAGGATCAGAGGTCACAAGATTGATGCGTCTCCGGATGGCTTCAAGCGGCCATCGATGCGCCCAAAGAGGGAGGGCTCGGGTAGCTCGCGAGAAGACTTCATGATTTCGCAAACTACTATCGACACTCTCGACAGTGACGTGACCATGCCGTCCGACGCGAGTTTCCCAGTTCGTGTGCGAACGAGCTCACCGCACTCGGCACGGCGCATCTCTGAGGAACGCACAGGCGTGGAACGCCCGGAGAATCACCAATCACCAACCATTACGGAAACAGACTTTTTGCCATGGACGGATGATCCGCCTTTTCCCTATCCTCTGCTTTCTGACTCAAGAGTAGCGAAACATGCGCCTCCGATTGAACCTTACGATCTTGTGAAGCGCGCAATGGCTCATGAGTCAAAGCACTCCGCATTGCATGCCTCCGCAGTGATTCTTCTCCTAAAGCCCCTTGTGCCAGATGATGTTATCGACTCGTTTCAGGCAATGGCAATCCTCCGCCAACATCACAGCCGTCTGATGAGCATGAGCTGCTTCGTCGAGGCTGCGCTCTTGCGTAACCTGTGTGTGCAAGATTGGCCCGACGGACTGGATATGTGGGGCGACAACTACACTGCCGTCTTCTTGCCTGCACAAGAGCGTGTGTCTGCTCCCTATATCTGTGCGACTTGTCATAAGCCGCGCGAGGTCAACAAGTCAGAGCCCAACGGGCAGGGGATCTGGAAATGTGAGCGATGTCAAGCTGTAATGGGGCCTTGCGCCGTTTGCGGTCACCGAAACATGACAGCCGGCCTTGCACCTCCGACCCCGGTACCTGAAGGTGTGTCGAGCGAGGCCGACACCGTGGCTGACGTGTCGGACACCACCGAGCTCTCAACGTGGTGGTATTGTCCCGGATGTGCGCACGGCGGCCACGCCGCTTGTTTGCAGCAGTGGCACGCCATTACCGGCCCGGGTGTCTACGTCCCTGCACTCGAGCACCACACACACAAGCGCTTCTCCGAGTCGCTCCCCGGCACCACCGCCGCGTCCGCTTCCTCGCGGCCGGGCTCCAGACCCGCATCGCGTCCCTCCTCGCGGCCGTCATCTCGCCCGGCCTCGCCGGTACCCAGCATCCCCGACTACCACTATCCGGAGATGATGAGCGACGGCTGCTGCCCGCTCGACGGTTGTGGGCACGCCTGCCTCCCCGGGCGGTGGCGCAATGAGCTGCTTTCGGCGCGGACGGAGGAGCTTGGGCGCGCCGTCCGCGAGCAAACGCGGGGCATGCCCACCGGCAGTGCGGCGGCCTCCTTCTCTGGCGGTGGCGGCATCGCCGTGCCCGTGGCGCACAAGTCCGGCGGCGGCGGGATCAGCGAGCGTCGATTCAGCGGCAGTGCGGACTCGAGCGCCGTGTTCCGCCCGAGTAGTCTTGGCAGTGGGCCCTTTGGTGGCAGTGGCATGGGCGGCGGCGGCAGCGGAGGTGTAGTAGTCCGTGGCGAGGCGATAGACTACGTCGCCCAGAGCCGGGCCGTCGATTCTGTCCGCGAGACACTGGGCAAGGGCACGGGCAGCGGCAGTCTTGGTGTCACGTCAGCGGCGGCAGTGGCGGTCATGGGGAGCAACAACGGAGCCGGATCGGCAATCTCGGCAGGCTCCGGTTTCGGGCTGGGAGGAGGAGGAGGAGGAGGAGGTGGTGGAGGAAGCGGCGGCAGCGGCATACTCAGCTCGAGCCCGGCCAACCTCGACTCTCCGGTGCTAACCGGCGTGCTGCGGACCGCGTCTTCGTCGATTAGTGCCGGTAATAACGCCGGCGGCGGGACCGGGACCGGAACGGGAACAGAAGGAGGAGTGGGCGGCATTGGCGGCGTGCCGAGAGAGCGCCGGAAGAGTGTCAAGTTTGCCGGGCCCAGGGGCGCGGTGCTCGCGGAGGACGAGGACGGGGCCGTGGCTGCTGCGGTGGTTGAGGAGTGAAGTCGGACGTTGTTATGGATGGTCTCGGCTTAGCTGAATAAACTCTTCATGTCCACGCTTAGACATGCACACATGCACACACGCACACATACGCACACACATACACACATGGTGTATTGCCAGCTGCCTTGGCCCTTTCGAATATGGACTTTTGTCTCACGAATCACTAAGAGGGAGGAGGGCGGGTCTTGGTAGCATGGTATAGTGTCATATATTGTATTTGGAGTGCACATTATATATATATATATATGTGTGTGTGTGTTTGCTCAAAACTACCGCAAGGACTGCTGCCCCGTAACAGCACAAGTGCAGACATGATGATCCGCATTTTCCGTGCAATAGCATCATGCCCTTCTTTGAGTGCCTTAGGCTCCTACGTTTTCCCTGAGCCCCTTTGTCCGCAGCGTGAGCGTCGCGCCGTCGGTGAACGGTATGTCAAACACTGGCGGGGACGACGTCGACGCCGACGACGAAATGGGGCTGCTGCTGAGTGCCAGGGTCTTTTTTATGCTCAGCGCGGCCGGGCTGCTGCTGCCGATGTCTAGGGATTGGCTATTTTTGTGGTGACTGTTGTTGCTACTAGTGTGGTCGCTTGCATGATTCCTGCCACCGCCGCCGCCGATAACGGCCTGCCTGAGCTGCTCCGCCTGTCGCGCCGAGATGACGCCGCCAAGATCGCTGTCGATGCTGCCTCTGCGGCTTGGGTTTGTGTTTATGGATCCGCCGTCGATGCTGCTGCCCGCGTCGTCGGTGACTATGCCGGCCAGGGGCGAAAGTGGACCTGCGCTGCCGGTGCCGGTCGTGCTGACCCGCCCCTTGAGCCTGCCCGCCCAGAGCCCACGCACCCCGCCGCGCTTGCGCTCGGGGACCTCGTCCGTGCCTGCGCTGCAGACGTACAGGAGATACTTGAGGTTCGGCAGGGTATGCCGTATGTCGACGACCTTGAGGCCCGCAGACGCGCAGAGCGTCTCGATGTCTTTGTTGAGCAGGAACCAGGCATAATCGAAGCGATACTGAGCCGTCGCGCCGCCGCGGAGGAACAGCGGAAACTCGCGCTGCGCGTCGGGGATGACGGATATGTCGTCGCGGATACTGCTGCGGGATCCGTACGGCTGAATCGGGTAGGGAAGCGGGACGGAGAGATAGAATTGCAGCGCGTCTACGAGTTGTGCGACGTAGCCGAGGGCGGCGGAGAGGGAGTCTTCTGCCGCCGAGGACGAGGTCGGATCATAGTCTGTATTTGGCAGCGGGATATCGCAGATGCGGAAGGACAGCGGGGAGCCGGACGTGTCGGGCGTGATGACGAAGATACGCGACATGTCCTCACATATGCGGTGTCGCTGGCCGTGGATGCTCTCACGGATGGTGGCGAGAGAGGCGAGGCTAGGCGCGATCTTGGTCTCGGCGTGCTTCACGTCGGCGGCAGCGGATGCTTGTGCCGCTTTCCCCTCGGCCATGGCTTCGCGCCGGGACTTTATGGAGTCTCGCAGCTGCTCGCGGCGTAGCTGTGCGGCCTTGACTGCGCGGCCCTGAGCCATCACGTACTTGGAGGCCAGAGCGGCTGACTCTTGAGCTTCGGGAACCGGATCGACTGGGGCCCCTTCGAGGATGGCATTGATCTGGGCCGTGAGCTTCTCACGGGTCGCCAGGGCATCCTGAATCGAATTCTCGAGGTTGGAAAGCTTCATGAGGGCATTATAAGACGAGGTGGGCAGTGGGGGCTGCTGCTTCGGATTCGGTCGCTTGCTCGAGAGGTCAAGGCAGTACATGCCATCGGCGAGGTGGAAGACGAGGCAATTGGGCGGGAAGTGGCGGTTTCGCAGACTGTCGAGGTAGTTGAGGGCACGGAGGTCAACATGCTGGGCCAGGACGAGGGACCAGCTGCCGTGGCGGCGGGCCCAGATCTTGACCTTGAGCTCGGGCAGGCGGGTGACGGAAGGCCCGGCCTGGGAGAGGTCGAAGAAGGCAAAGTTTGTATTTACGGAGCGCTCAGCAAGCTCGCTGACGTAGACGGGCTCGTCGTGGCCGTCGCAGTGGAGGGAGAAGAAGACGTCGGCGGCTCTACTGTCGACGGTGGTCTCGAGCTGGCGCTGGCGCGTCAGGGGGCTCGCGCCGGCAAGGGTGCTGCGGCGGCGCAGAGTCTTTGGGCGTGGGCGCAGGCTTTCGGAAGAGTGGGAGTGGTGGAGGACGGGGACATCGGCATCCTCGGGCAGGGCGTTGAGCCTGGGAGGCTTGCCGAGGTCGGCTTCGAGGTCGTCGGCAGGCCTGTCGCGGGGCCTGGTAAGGGAGAGGTTGCGCAGGTAGATGCCCTCGAGGTGGCGCAGGCGCCTGTTCTGGGCGAGCATTACGGCAGGCGGGCAGCAGCAGGTGCTGTGCGGTGCTGGCGGTGCGCAGGAAGAGGCATTGAAGCAGTCGTGATGTTGGAGTTTGTTGGAGTGGTGGTGCACAATGACGACGCACCGGGGCTTGCACAGGTGGAGATGGAGCTTTGATCTGGCGCGGCTCGAGTGGGTCTTTCTCTATTTGCAACTTATAACTAACTGTCTTGGTGCACACCTACGGGGTAATGGTTACGCTGAGTACCTTTTAAGGCACTTTCCAAAGTTCCGAGTCGAGGTAGACAGTCAAGACTGCCCACCCAGGTCCAGCTGCGGCTGGTCTCTGGCCAGGTTGACAATGGGCATGAAGCACTTCTTGTCGGCCCACTCGGGAGCCGCATCGTCGTCGTGCTCTGCCCACTCGCGGACCTCGCGCCACTCCTTCCAGCACCAGGTCTCGCATTTTTCGGGCTCCGTGACCTGCATCGAGCATCGTCAGCAGTGAAACCGTCGTCGCTCCCTCGACAGGCAGCACCTACCACGGGCTCGGCGTCGGCCGTCTCCATCTCGCACAGCACGAACAGGGTGATGTAGTGTTTCTGCAAGTCGTGCCAGACGCTGTTGGTGACACCCAGCAGCTTGACCGGTCTGACCCGGAGCGCCGTCTCCTCGAGGGTCTCGCGGGCCGCGCACGCATAGTAGTCCTCGCCGTAGTCGAGGTGGCCGCCGGGGAACTGCCATGTGCCTGTGCGGGAGGTGTCGCAGGCCCAAGATTAGCAAAGGAAAAGGGGACGGCCATGACAAGGCAAGACAAGACAAAACGAGACAAAAAGCGACTTGGGAAGGTGACTTGCCTGCACCGTGACTGCCGAGGCGCTTGCCAAAGAGAAGCTTGCCCTCGGTGTTGCGGATGACTGCTGCCACACCGACACGCGGCGGAGGGCCTGCTGCTGATGCTGCCATTGTGTTGGAGAACTGTGTTGGAGAACAGTGTAGGCCTGCCCAAGTCTGCCGAGATCGAGCACAGGTATTGCTATTCCCTGATGTGAGTCAACCTCTCTCCGCACAACGCCGGAGAAGTGCGTCTTGGAGAACGCCCGTCGCCCCACAGCTTCGGCACCAACCCGGACGTTTGGCCTTTTGGCGAGACCGCCCTGGGGCACGTACACGTACTGTCTGTGGTTCGCCATCGTGCCTGCTGCGCGCCGAGTGCCACTTGCCACTGTCATGGGCTCAGGCACGCCGACCAACGACGACGCTGGCTGGCAAGGCCAGCTGACCGCAACGCAGGTTTGGCCCAACTTCCAACCTGCACGGCGACGTCCAATTTGCCTTTTGTGACGGACATGGCTGCAGTGCAAAGCAGCAGTGACTCCAGCGGACACGTCCGGCCTTATCGCATCACGGACAGAGACCGCCATGGCGACCAGTCGACCTCATCGGCTCCGCATACATGCGCCGTCTGCGAGCCGCTCATGGTCCTCGTGGGCGGCAACGTCATGAGCGAACACACCTTCGCCTTCAGCAAAGTAGTTGATAGCAAGGCATGCAAGTTCATGGTGTGGTGCCTACACATGCTCGACTTACATTGGGGGCGGCCCAAGAGCGGAGAGTCGCTCGTCTCGCGAATGCTAAAGCTGCCGGGCAGGTTCGAGGCAGCCAAGGTTGTTGTGCAGATCTCTGCTACTGCAACGCTCAGCGAGCCGCGAACAGCAAATTCCTCCATGGACAAGGTCAAGGTTTCGCTCAAGCTCATCAACGCACCCGAATTTGCCCGGGGCGTGTCGCGCGACTTCATGGTGGTTGCCGAGAACAGTGAGTATATTTGTTACATGGGTGACTGGCCGCGGTCGACCTGCATGTGGTATTGACGGGTTCTGTCTGAACAGGTGATGTGGCGGCACAGTATTTTAGCTCCCGACCTGTCCGCCCAATCCTGCAGTCGCTCTCCGGGTCTATGCTTGATATTGTTTCGGCTAGGATGCCTAGTTACAGCAAGATCTCGAGCATGTCCGACCCAAATAAAGGACTTCCCTCGCGACTACTAGATCTCGGCCCGAACAACGAAGAGATCAGTCCGCGTCTCATCGCAGTCGACCCTGAGTGGGAAGGCCAATACCTCTGTCTCAGTAAGACCTCACAAGTACCGCATCAGAGTCTTTTGTAGATGGCCCAAGCTGTGCTGCCAGCAATCACTTGCGACTAACTGCAACCCCGTCCAGGTTATTGCTGGGGCGGTGACCAGCCATTAAAAGCGACAACGGGAAACTTGGCTGCACTCAGCAGTCCAGCTGGCTTTGCGTATCAGGATCTCCCCAAAACCCCTCGAGATGCTTGCTTGGTCACGAAGCTCTTTGGCCAGAGATACATCTGGATCGACGCACTATGTATTGTCCAAGACGATCCTGCCGACAAAGCACGTGAGATTCCAAAGATGAGAGATATCTACAGAGGGGCGTTGCTCACCATTGTTGCGAGCCGTTCAAGCAGTGCCATCGAAGGATTTCTACATGATCGCTTTGCTACACTGGTCGAAGATGACTACATCTTCAGTTTGAGATTCGGCGTCGAGGAGATATCGACGCATGCGCAGAAGACCTGGCAGGGCTGTAGCATTTATCGATCTAGCAGTCTAGATCAGACAGCCGACGCACAGGAAGCGGCAGGGGCAGTGAGATTTGAAGGCACCGTCGTCATCTTCAAGTCTGCCTTTAACCTGCAAGCCAAGCCGAAGATAGAGCCTTTGCAGCGTCGTGCCTGGGCGTTTCAAGAGCGCCTGCTTTCCTCACGTGTCATCGACTTCTCATCTTTCCAGACGAGCTTGCAGGACGAGATTACAGGGCGTAAGTGCCAAGCTGATGGCGGCTGGGTCACGAACCCGGCGACGACAGAGAGCCTCACCAGCATATGGGACGTTATTCGGCAGACTTCACACGCCATCTCAGGTCCTACCGGTACCATGCCTGCACCCCACCTCCTCGAAGAGTTATATAAATCCAAGACGTGGGCTGTTGTGATCCGTGAGTACACCAAGCTAGGTCTGACAGTAGCCTCTGATAAGCTGGCAGCCGTCGAGGGTCTAGCTGAGTGGTTCGGGTTATGGTTAAAAGCATCACGCCAGTCCCGCGACCGCATTGGCAGAGTCGAAAGTGCGAGCAGAGGGGCTTCTTCTACTGTGTCGCAACTAGACGACGAAAAGGCAGTCAGCGTAGGCTACGAAATCCGCTACCTCGCAGGGATATGGAGCCATCACCTCCCGGTCGGTCTCATGTGGCACGTCGACGCAGCTGCTGGCGCAGGCGCAGTATCGCCTCCCTCCGCTCAACCCCGCGACCACAGCCAGCAGGACGGCTTCGGAGGGCTGGCGAGCGCACCCACTCTGCAAAGACGTCCACAGCCCTGGCGCGCACCGAGCTGGGCCTGGAGTTGCGTCGACTCGCCAGTCGTGATCCCAAATCAGCTCCGTCCCAACCCGGCCGACGATAAGTGGCCGGTAAAGGCCATCACCGCTCACGTCGTGTCGGTCGAGGTCACGCCCGCGACGAAGGGGGACGTGTACGGCCCTGTGTCGGGCGGCGGCCACCTCGTCCTCGAGGCCCCCATGTTCCCAGTGACCTGCCGGCGAGACTGGACCGGGACTGCAGGCTCAATCAGCGCCGCGGCCGGGCTGGGTGGCGCGAGTTTCGGCAGCGTCAACTTCGACGCCTGTAGTATTGACGACGAGTGCAGGCTCCTCCTCCGCAGCAGCGACGATAACGACAAACCGACCGCCAACGGCCAGGATAGCCACCCTAGATTCAAAGCATGGTGTGTGCAAATCCTACTGCGGCCAAACTTCGGGATCATCATGAACAATCCGGACCCGCGCATCACCGAGCAGCTCGCCGGGCTGGTGGTGCTCGAGGTGCCGCCGCCTGGCTCGTCGCAGGGAGGAGGAGATCAAGCGGCGGCGGCGGCGTCGGCGTATACGCGGATCGGGGTCTTCGAGTCGGAGCTCAGAGCCTCGGGGGGGCCTTCTTTTGAGGCGATCGAGGCGTGGAGGGCCGGGTTCGAGGTGCGCAGGATCAAGCTCATTTGAGGTTCATCCGGGTGTAGGGGGTTCTAAACTTCGCGTCGTTGAGTGGCCTGGCAGTTTTGCCTCTCTTTATTCACAAGGAGTTAATGAAAGCCTCAACAGGGTCACTGATATATGATCCAATAGGTACTCGCCCATGAGACCGCAAAATACAAAAGTGGGCAATACCCAAAGAGTGGCACGGTGCGCGAGATAAACAACTGCACTAGACCTCGAAGATGGAGTTTTCTTATTGACGGCAGTGACTATGGGTGATATGCTGTGACGCTGGGATTATATATAGGAAGGAACATTGTGTAGACGCTATTTCACATGGGAAAGTCGTCCCTGGTCTTGGTAGAACGTCGCAAGCCATCATAACTCATTACCATTGAACCGTTCCGGTCCTCGAACGTGTTGTTGAACTCCTGTATCCAAATGCAACCACTCCCTCGACGCCGTGCGGGACTTGGATCGCTCGTCCACGACAGAAGCCGCTTTCAGGACATGCTACCAGGATCTTGATCATTGGTGTGGGACAAGCTCATGAGACAATATCGTTCGCAGAAGAAGGAGAAAATGCCGGCTCGCAAGCGATGCCCCTCTAGACGATTCACTCAACCTTGGCTGCGCCAGTGGTTATAAGACGTGTTTGCTTCCGCCAGGTCAAAATCCTGACATGGCCGGCGCTCATCACCGCTCTAGCGGCTCGACCTGCTCCTCGATACCTGCTGCCTCTGAAGAATTATGCTTCTTGTTGGGGAGTGTCTCCAAGCCTTTCGATGTGTCCTGGCTGCCGCGTCGACCCATTCCACCATCAAACGAGTTCTGAACTGTGGGAGTGGCAACCTGACTACCCGATCCGCCGCGCTGCCCGTGATAGTGCACAACTTGTGGGGGTGCCTGTCCAGACTGTGTCCCCAACAGGTGTTGAGGATACAGATCGAGGTCCTTGCTCGAGGTCGAGAATGTGCTTACAACTGGGTGGTGGTACCCGTTCGTTGGATTGCTCGAAGTCGGCTTGTGGCCAGATTGTTGAGGCTGGCTCGGTGTGGCCGGTGGAAGGTTGGCCACGTGCTCTGTCTGTGTAGGCGTGCCAGCATCATCTGGAGATGCGGCTGCGAGGTCTGCGGCAATCTCGTTCGTGAGGCTGTTCATGCCACCCTCTATATCACGAAGCAGGCGCACGTATTCTTCCGGTACGAGACCGCTTTCTTGCGTCTTTGGGTCCTCCGCCACCAGCCATCCTTGGCCATGCCTGTATGAGACCCATATGATCTGGCCTTCGACTAATGGCAGCTCGTTTTCATTTTCGCGCTCAAAGTCGAACAGTGCGACAGCCTTGCCATGCATTTCCTCATCAGGCGACGTGATAGTGAACTGGTAGTCCCTCGAGTATCTAGATTCATCGTAGCCGTTAACTCCGGGAGATGAACAATCGCTTGACCCATCCGAATCAGCCTGATGTGTGGGGTTATCATCAGCGTACCTCTGAGAGCGGCGGACGCCAGACCCCTCGTACCCCTCGGCTCCCTGTTGCGAAAATCCAGGCGGGTAGTTGACATAATCTCCCCCGGACCCAGCAGCCTCACCTCCCTGGTCCACATAGTACCGCTCGCTGCCGCCGTAAGTGCCATACGTGCCGCTGTGCGCCTCATAATTCATACCAGTTCCCGCTCGCGCTGATCCATGCTCGAGTGTCGTAGGATTCGACCTGTGCCTCTTGTGGCGGGAGCTTACCACTGGGCTCTGAAGATCCTCGTCCTCGCTGTATGGAGGTCCGTCTCCGAAGCGAATTGGCGCGAGGTCATTGCCTCTTCCTAAGCCACCTTCTGGCGTCCAGTTCCAGCTGAGCTTGCCGCCTTCCCACGAGGCAGGCGGATCCGAGAATCGTTTGGACTCGCTAGACGGTGTCGTCACGCCCGAGGGTAAAGGCGAGGGTTCTGGTGGGGGCCCGTAGTGCAGCGGGCTCATGGGCGTGTACGCAAAGTCCCGCACAATTGTGTAGGCGAGGCTTGAATGGAAGATCGGAAATAGGTAAGAAGCAGGCCGTGACCGGGACGGGATCGAGCCTGTCCCTGTGGAGTAAGTGGAAAGTCTATTTCGTGAGGCATGCGACATGGGCCGCGGTGCTGTCGACCGGGCCATGCCGGTGGCCGGTGGCGATGCGAGATGGTCTGTATTCGGAGGTGCTGGCGCGCTCGTTGGAATCGCCGGGGGCGATGTCGCTGGTGACGCCTTAGGCATGATTGCAAAGCACCAAGAGTGGCGACGGTTCTAAGCCAATCCGTGGCGCAACTATGCAAACCAGTTTCTCAAGAGTTTCGCCCGTCATGCGAGGACGACTTGCTCCAGCCCGACGGACTCCACAGACAGGTTTTGTCCGTGTGCAGAGCCTAAGTCCGTAAGTGACTGATATGCTGGATCAGCTGGACTCGATGCCCGCTAGATGAGCCTGAAAAGAAAGTTGGCCGGCAAGCTTTCTTCTTTAGGTAGCCCAGCTTCACGGGCGCGACGAAAATGGAGCAATGGACTCGACGACCGGCCGAGGAATGTCGGAGGAGCAATGCCGCAAGCGCAGATTGTCAGTTCCGAATCAGCGCGGCGAGTGTGCGCGGATAAGAGAACAACGGTAACCGAAGGCACTGGGCGTCGGATTCGCGTGAAAGCGAACAATTCGGGCGTGCTGTGGACACGAGCTCGAGGAGAGGATACGGTCGAAGAGGATTGCTGGACGTCTCTCGACAGGGAGGGGCGGAGCTGTGAATAAGCGCTGAGAGTGAATACGGGCCAGGACCCGGGCCGTGGGCAAAGGAGTTCGGCGAAGGCGACGTTGATCAGAAATGGGCGTCGAGTTGCTTGAAGGCGGCGGGGTTGGCGGAGAAGACAGAGAGAAGTCGGCGCATAAGCAAGAGCAGAGGCGCAGAGCAGGCGCAAGAGGGCTGGGCTGGGTGAGGGAGAGGCCTGGGAGGGGCCAGGGAGGAGGGGGCGCTCCTGGCTGCTGGCTGGCGCCTTTTCCGGCTGGAGATCCAGGTCTGGTCCAGCCAGGTCCGGGCAGTGGTCGTCCAACAACCTGCTCCGTAGAACCCGACAACTACCTGCAGGCAGGCTACGGCACGAGGCAATGCGCAGCCGGCCCCGATCCCTGTGTGCCTCCGACCTCATGGCCCAAGATAGGTATGCCGTGCCTAGTTTATTGTGTCTACTCATGTGCTGCCCGTAGCAGCTGCCTGCAAGCGGCAGGGATGTGGTCTCTTTCGAACTTTCTCACACCCGCAGGCATGACGATCAATTGTTGCTGGGACGGTTAATAGCCCCAGATGACTGGCAAGGAGCTGGCAGGTCTTGGGCTGACGTTACCTAACAGCTATTATGGCGTCGACTCAGCCTTCAAGGTAGCAAAATGTGAATTTGCTTAGGCCATGCCCAAACTGAGAAGCCACCTATCCTCGACTGCGTATGGTCCAGCCACTGCTGCATGCTGCTTCTGCAAAGCATCATGGAACCGTCCAGTTTCCGGCTGAGCTGCTGTCGAGGACATTGTAGGCATCACATTGGCTGGTAGCTAAGCGCGGGGGACAGGCTCGAACCGACGATGGTAGCTGGCGCTGGTCTATTGGCCGCCTGCACGGTTTAGTTACAGACCCCTGCTGAGACTGGGCTCTGCTAAATAGGACAGAGGACCATCGTGACTGCAGGCGCGTCCTGTGTCTTGAATTGATGGGTGGTTCTGGGCATCACCAAGGCCCGGAGCCGCCTCGAAGTGAAAGTGTGGAGTGTGTTTCGAAACGTGCATAGAGGCAAGGGCAGCTGCATCCTGTACTCCGTAGGCGGGGTTGAGTCAGGTGAATCCGTCCATGGAAACATGTGGCTTAAGCAGCTTCGCACACGCACGCTTGCATAAAACGATCAAACTATGTTATGTACTGTGACGTGCGATTACACAGCAGGGCGTCTCGATATTCGAAGCGCAGCCGGCGGAAACTACACTACTCCCGGAATCTGGAGGTCGGGCATCGTCGGACAGCCAGCCCGTGTAAATGATAGCACTACAAAAGCCATCTTGTAGTGGCTGCCAAGTTCATCACTCAGAGGACCTTGGGCATCACGCACAGAGAATGTTAAGGTTTACCGGCGCTCTCACAGAGGCGCAGGCACTATTTATAGAAAGAGTGACATCGAGTGCCAAGAAGTGTTTCAGGAGCACCTGCCCGCATTCGACGCCGACTTGCGGCACAGTCGGATGCCTACAGTGCCCGATCTCGTCGCCACGGACACACCTTTTACCTCGCACCTGGTTAACTTACCCGGAAGGATTAGTCATGTGCACACAAAGGCGGTGGGGGGCGTCATTTTGGAGCTACAGCTCAAGCTCCTCTGGGCGCGACTTGAATCAAAATTTGAGCTTTCTTATCACACCATCTTCTAAACACCTGAGCCTGCTAAACCACACCAACGTGCCACAATTGAACAATTGTTCTTTTTTCTTGATACAGTATCCTGACAGCTTCTTTCCTCTCGGGTTAGCGCAATCGCAAAACAGAACCTAGCGTCTAGGACAGGCAATCCACAACGAACGCGACAGTTCAAGGTAAGACCACTTGCTTATATACACGATCCCTTGCCCTCCAGGACAATGATGTAAAACTTGTTGGAGCTGTCTGACTCACAACATGGTGACACCCAAATTATTACTATACGCAACTTATCTGAATGTCCATCATCACAATCCGAGATCATCCACAATAGCGGCACATGGATTTCATTGCTAATATTGTCTCGATCCGAACAGTAGTACCGTCGCGCAAGCTCTCAAGCTTTGCCTGTACGTAGACTTCAAAAGCCTCACCTGCTCAATCGCGCAATAGCCATCCACACATCATGGAATCTACGAACGGTCCCTCGGCAGTCTCTGCACCTGCCACGAATGGCGAGCGCGAGGATCCTGGTGGTTTCAAGCTGAAGTTCTGCACAGTCTGCGCCAGTAATCAGAACCGGTAGGTTGTCTAGAGGCCGCTCATGCCGGGCGGTAAATCATGCTTTGTAGTGTACTGACTCCCCGACAAGCTCCATGGAGGCGCATTTGAGGCTTTCGCAAGCCCACTACCCCGTGATATCGTTCGGCACTGGCTCGCTTGTGCGACTCCCAGGACCCTCAATCACACAGCCCAATGTCTACCAGTTCAACAAGACGTCATATGACTATATGTACAAAGAGCTCGACGAGAAGGACCACCGGCTGTACACGGCCAACGGTCTGCTCAACATGATTGGGAGGAACAGGCAGATCAAGTTTGGACCCGAGCGCTGGCAGGACTGGCAGGTAGGCGTGCCGCGACTCAAGCAATCGGCAGATAGAGGTAGCGTAGGTGTCGAGGGCGGCGTGGTGGATGTGGTTATCACATGTGAAGAACGATGCTGGGATGCCGTGATTGACGACCTGCTCAACCGTGGCGCACCCCTAAACCGACCCGTTCATGTCATCAACGTTGACATCAAGGACAACCACGAGGAGGCCCTCGTCGGCGGCCGGGGCATCCTCGACCTGGCCGACTCGCTCAACGCCGCGGCCAAGGAGGAGCGCGAGATCGTCGGCGCCGAGATCTTCGACATGGGCAGCGCGTCTGCCAGGGCTTCCTTTGACGACCGAGTGCCCGAGATCATCGGAGAGTGGCAGGAAAGATGGCCAAACCTGCCATCCACATGGACTCTCGCATGGTTCTAGACGGCCGGGTCGTGGATCTCGCCTCCTGGATGTACTGCAAATGCTTTTTCAGGTTTTGTTTTCGAGCATTCCTCATGATACCCCACAAATTGGACCAGATGCAACCGAGTTTTTGTTTTGCAGACAAGAAAGAGACTGCGGAGTCATGGATTACATATCAGCAATGCACCAACTGTTCTTATCGCGGACTGCGCAGGGTTGTGTGACTGATCCGTTGATTGAAAGGCGAGTCCTAAACATTCTGTACACCGCTCCACGATCCTTTCAGAGGCGACTCAACCCGACCCGTCCGGTCAAGTGTTTACCCTCGTCAGGTCTCGAGCTCAGGCTCTCTCCACACTTTGTTGTGGAGGGGAAATTAACAAACAGGCCCGGGGTCCGGGGAAGCAAACCCGAGCCGTAGTCAAAACCTTCTCGAGGCGTCTGGACGGCATGCATGTGCATTTCGGCACTCCTCGATTCCACGGGCTGGTGGTGTCTCGATTTATCTTTTAAGCTTAGATTCCGGAAATGTGGTGGTGGTGGCGCGCTGCAGGCGACGGTGGTGTGTGTGGCTTCGGGCGCGCCGTTGCGATGACAGGGACCAGGCCTGCCCAAACCCTTTTGAAGCTCGACTTGATCAGATTGCAGGGCCAGGTATTGCCAAGGGGCGAGCAGCGTGATTAGGTGTTGCGACAGATGAATGTGAAGGAAGCGAACATGGCCACGCACGCACTTTCTACGTCATCTGAGTTGCAATTGAGTTCAAGCCAATGTAAGCAAGAAAGACTGAACGTTTTGTCGACTCTTGCACGCACCTTTTCGTCCACGGTGGGGGGAGGAAATACCACGACGCTAGCTCTTGTGCAATGTCACGCGCGCACGTTTTGTACTTGTGAAATTATATACTGCCCACGAGTCACACATGCTAAGATCCATCCTCGCGCTCAACACATCGGCGGCCGCGACGCGTACTCAAGAACCAGCCGTGCTACGATTCGCGCCCGGAATCCATCAGAGGGAGAAGGCCTTGCCTCCTTCCGACTGAGCACCACAATTCGAGTACGTACACGCTTTGCTGGTACCTAACTTGATGCGATATCGCTCGCAGTTGTGCTTGCACGGGTAGGTATCTACATAATTAAGGTACATGAAGATCATCCTCTCGATGACTTGGGCCTCGGGGAATCGCCCGGTGCCAGGTGCTCGAACACTAGAAGAACTCTAGGGCGAGGGAAATGCAAGACAGGGGGGCGACGAGCACCTCATCGCGGATCCCTGCCGTGCCTGCGCCTGTGCAGGCTTGCTTTCGACAACGTGGCGGATGGCCTTTGCTGAGTGCAAGGCTGCGCAACATGCCAGACTCCCCCTTCGTTCTGCAATTGAGGTTGTACTAAGTACGAGAAGCCGGGGAACATCTCAGATCCTGTCGTAGGCAGCATGCGTACCTGGGGTAGCGGATCGTTCAGAAGTGAAGTGGTGTCGGCGACGGTGCCGTCCATGGACGCGTTCCGAGCTCGCCAAGGCCGTCGCTCATTTACTTTATTTTGCTACATGCCTTTTGGCCTCGTGGGGGGCCGCCCTCACTTGCACAATTTGCTGGCTGTCTGGTAGCAGGTATACCGTAGGGGCCAGCCAAGCGACCAGGGTCTCCAACCTCGAATTTCCTGCAAGGCCGACTTCCCTGCCACTTGAGTATCGATGGACGTCAAGAAGATGGAGTGCTGAGCAAGCAGTGGCCGCCCAGCCTGGCAGCTACGCGGCGATGTCGACACTGGGACGCTCCCTCAGCACAAGGCACCGAGGGACAGTGTGTTTGTAGGATGTGAGATGGAGTACAGATCTGCAGATTCCCATGGCCACTTGCATTGGAGAGTATGCTGGCGGAGCCCTGGTGCAATTGAGGTGGCCGTGGTGCCGGTGTCCAATGACGGGCGGCCTGCTCATGGGAGGATCGCAAGCCACTCGACACTAACACTACGGAGTACTGCGTAAATGTACGGAGTAGCCCGAGCCGCCCACTGGAGCACTTGCACCCCGACCCCTTTCGAGGCCATCCCGTCCCCGGCCAGCATTCTCAAGAGTGCTGCGCACACGTATGGAGCCGTTGCCCTCCACCCTCCAACCTCCAGCCTGCAAGGTCCAGACTCATGCCAGCCTCGCATCCTCTTGCTATCGCCGTTCCTGCTTCCCAGGCTGGCTGTCCGCTCCTTTGCCCTTCCGCTGCCACCCACCGCACCCGCCCCCGATCTCGACAACGGCCGTCCGCCTCCAGTGCAGTGCACGGCACCACGTCTCAAACAAGTCGTCACACCCACGCTACGCACAGCTCCCGCCCTCTCCCTTGACAGTCTCAGCAGTGTCAAACGACGACATCTTGATGCAGTCTGTGCCGCAGCCGATCCGGTGGTCCCCCTTTTTGAGTTGAGCCGCCTCGCACGCGTGCAAGCCCGGCCGGTCCCTTGGTACCTCCGGCAAGCGCCCTTTGTTGCGCGTGGCGCTTTCCGCTCCTGCAAGTCACACCCTCCAGCGAGTTTGATCATCGCTGCAACTAGCCGGCCCTCCCCTCTCGCCCTCGACACCCTCGTCACCCTCGTCACCCTCGTCACCCTCGCCACCCTCTGTGAGGATGATGAACCCGCGCAACCCTCCGCTATCCCCCATCTCCCTCGGCGGCAGCGAATTCTCTCCTTCGGCCTATGGCGACGGCAGCGCCTACCCAAGCAGCAACCGCGGCATTACTTCTCCTCCCGCCTCCGTCGTTGGCACAAACATGAACGGCTTCCCGGCCGGCGCCCGGAGCACCGGCGGCCCCAGCCCGCCTGCCAGCATCGCCCGGACGAGCTACGCCAGGAGCGAAAGCGGTCGCAGCCTGCGCGGCGAAGAGACCGAGGCCGTCCTCAGCGAGCACTATGTCGCCCTCCGCCGCTACCTCACCGCGACCTCGAAAGATGGTAGGGCTCAGCCGCCCCCGAACAAGGCCCGCGACAAGCTCCTGCGGCTCTCATCGGTCCAGTTCCTCGAGCTCTCCACCGACGTCTTCGACGAGTTGATGCGCCGGCAAGCATACGGCCGACGACCTCCAAACGCTCCCCCGACGCTGGGCCCGCCGCAGTCGCTCCTCCCCGAAGACACCTTCCACCCGAAGCGCAACCAAGCCAGACAAAAGCTGTCGACCCTTGGCCCGCCCCGGTTCCGAGACCTGGCCACAGATGTCTTCTGCGAGCTGGAGAGGAGGATACCCCGATTCGTCAGTTCCGATGTCCCCAGGATGGGCAGCCCGGGTCCGCGTGGCCCGCCAAGCAGGTCGGGCACCCCATCAAACGGGATGCCGCCTCGGGGCATGCGGAGGCCTTCAGACGCTAGCTCAATCATGTCGGCTGGGCCACCAAGAATGAACGGAGAATACCCACCGCCACCCTCGCCCGGCATGCAGCCCAACGGAGGCTACGACCGGCCGATGCCCAAACAATTTCAGAGTAACACAATAGTGCCTAACAAGAGCACGATGGTGGAGGAGGACGACGACGGATCCGAGGACAATGACTCCTTTAATCCCAAGCACGCCAGCAAAAGGAGCCAGTCAAGCAACACACTAGTAGAGGTATGTCTGAATTCCGATGTCTCTTTTTTGCCTTCTTGGGGCTGTTTTGCTAACTTCTCTGGCCGATCAGTCCGATAAGCGAGTCATGGACGACTACCAAAACCAGGTCCGCAACCTGCGAGAGCAACTCGAGAACACAGGCGACCATTTAAAGAGGAAAGAGGCCGAGATAAATGATATGATTAATCAGGAACGCTCGAGATCGACAACAGAAACAGACACACAGCAAAAAGAATGGGAAACCCTGCGGCGAGAGCTCGAGTCGAAGCTCGACGACTCGGAGAGGCTCAACGCGACGATGCGCTCGGAGATGGACCACATGAGAAACGGCCATGCCCGAGAGCTCCAGGATATGGAGGATAGGCTGGCGGCCTCCAGCAAAGCGGCCACTACGGCGCCGCAAAGTGGAGGAGACCTTGCTAAAGAGAATGAAGAACTGCGTAGCGCCTTGGACGAGCAGCAGCGGGTTACCGAGGAAGCCAGGCGGGAAGCACGTCAATTTCTACAGGAGATGAAAGCGTTGGCACAACAACACACGCCGTCATGGGATCGGCAGACTGAGCTGGAGAACATGGTTGAAAGCTTAGAAAAGGAAGTTCGCGACTGGCGGAGCCGATATGCCAGGACAAAGACTCAACTACGGAATCTCCGGACGTCCTCGATAGGCCTAACGATTGAGCAAGATGCCAGCAAGTATCTACAGGAGCAAGGGTTCCTCACAGACGGAGGACTGGTCAAGGATGTCCACGTCACGAAGTTCCAGATTTCAGTTGACGAGCTGCTCCAAGGGGCGAGGAACAAGGCTCCAGAAAAGGTCATTGACCACATGAAGGGAGTCGTGGTCAACGTCCGCCGTATCATCAAGGATATCGAGTCGTCGCTTTCTGCCGGGTCGGAGTTGCCTCAGTCTCAGCAGAAGCTCAAGAACCGGGTTTCTGCGACAGCGAACAACCTCATCACTGCTTCGAAGAACTTTGCCGCCGCTGCTGGCATGTCTCCAGTGTCATTGCTAGACGCCGCTGCGTCGCACCTGGTTGCTGCTGTAGTAGAACTTCTGAGGACTGTCAAAATCAGGGCGACACCAGCAGGCGAGCTCGAGGATGACGACGATGGCACAGTCACGCCAGTAGACTCGACAGGCTTTTTCTCGAATAGGTCGACCACCATATCCAACGCCGGCGGTGACGCCGCTGCAGTCCCGGGCCTAGCACCTCTACAGCCCTTCCAGGGCATGCAAGGAATACGCAATAGTGGTGTGTCTTCCACGTACAGTCCTGTGAGCTCGCCGAGGCAGTCGGCAAATCAGTACAACGCGCGGCCCTTGTCGCGAGATAATGCTCCGACAACGAACGGGTCGGGCCCGTATAGTGCAGCAACCAACGGCTATCGCGCCGAGCTGAACCGCAACGATCTTGAGGAGCTCAGGCTTTTCATCAGTGGGCAGTCCGACAGCCTCGTGCAAAGCATCCAGACGCTCGTCGACTTTGTCCGTCGTGACTCACCCATGGAAGAGATCGACGCGCAGATCAACGCTGTTGGCGACGTTGTGAGCAACATTCTCTATGAGACGGAGCCGGTCGACCGGACAGACGACATCCGGGACCGCTTGACTACGTGCCGACAGCGGCTCTATGAGGCTGGTGACCAGGGCAAGGACCTGTCATCGCGCGGCCTTCAGGCTGGGGACCGCGAGTGGCGCATGTGGACACAGACACTCCCGCCGATCGCTTTTGAGCTAGCCCGCGAGACCAAGGAGCTCATGCAGAGGATCGACCAGCTCGCTGACGGAGCTGCCGCTGAAGACTTTTCCTAGAAGGAGAGGATGACAGGGGCGCAGAGTGTCGAGGAGCAGCAGCAACAACAAGCTCCGTCATTACTGCGACGGGTATCGTCCTCGAGACGTCGACGTCATCAGCATTTTTCTGTTCCGCATTGCACGCGCATGTTTTATGAGAGGCTCATGGAAAGGGTCAAGTCATGAGATACCCAAAACACGGAAACATTTTTACCGAGCATCAAGCAAGCATCAAGAGGCGGACTAAGCAGCACGGGTTGCGACGGCGGGTAGCAATTGAGGGGAAGAGCACAAAAGAGACGAGCGTTCCGATATGACGACATAGATCTTTCCGCTTCGACATTGTAGGGACAACTTTTGGTTCAGTATCCTTTGAGTTTGGATACTGGCCCTTTTGGGGGGTTAATCGACTTGATGCCAGCATGACAGGCCCCTGTGTGCGCGGAGAGCGCCCAGGCAGAGGCCTGGGAGGGGAGCACTGTCTCTGGCGCTAGAACAGCGACACCGCGCATGGCCCAGGCTTCGAGGCCACATTCGGGTGCTCATTGGAATTCGAGGTCGACGCGCCCGGCGGCTGTGTGCTGGACACTCTAGGAGTCACATGGGCTTTGTTTTCGGTTTCGGGTCAGGGAGAGCCCGGCAGATTGCTTCAATGGCAAGAATCTGACAGTGTACTTATTCTTTCTACCTTTTTTTAACCGTTGTTCACACTGTTAAAACCTTGTACATGAGGGGAGCGTTTCTGGATGCAATGAGTAAGAAGTCGTTTTTCCATGGTTGCAGATGTGTGTTCGCCGGAGACATGTGTGTGTGTGGCTCGTGACTCTTTCGTCTTGAGATTATGTGTGTGCGCGTGTATTAGGTGCGCGGGTATTAGGTGAAGCGTGAGAGAGCGAGAGATTCCCCTGGTCGATCATGGTCTTGTGGATGGGTGGTGATGGTGGTGGTGGGGGCACAAAGCGGCTCCCCGTCGCGGAGTATTCTTCCCGGGCATCGCGGAGAAATTGACTTTTCCACCTGGCAGGTGGTGTTGGGGGCGTTTTTCTACTTGTGATGCACGTTGTTCACAAGCATCGGCTTTTATTGCGATTGAAGACAGACAAACGACAGACAGACAGACCACAACACATGCAACAATAGCCAACTCTGGCTTGCACTGGTGGTGACTGCAGGTGGACCTGGGCACCACCTAGGCATACACACACACACACACGGAGACCAAGCCACAAGGCTTAGCCTTCTTCAGAGTATTGTTTCGCCCAGCCAGATCGGGCTAGCTTGCACGACGCAATAGCAAGATTACCACTCGGGCGCAGCCTGCAGCTCGGTGACAGGAGAGTTGACGCATCAAGCCAGGTCTCTTTTGGACATTTCAAGGGGGGGGGGGGCCGCTAGATCAGTGGCGGCGGTCAAAAGGGCGTGGCTTTTTTGGCTTGCCGCCGTGCCCGTTTTATCAATCTCGTTGCCGGCTCCGTGGATTGCGTGTTTTGCCCTGGGCGTCTGGGGCTCCTTCGATTGCCCAATGATTGTTCCGGCCAGCCGGCTAAAGAAACGATTTTGTATGTAGGGGCTAACGGGTGGTGACATTATGGCCGCATCTGCATGCACAGCGCCCCCAAGCTGCAGCAGCAAGTGCAGCGAGAGAGAGAGAGAGAGTGTGTGTGTGTGTGTGACTGCCGGGCGGGTGGTCGAGGATGGTGTTGCGGGCAGAAAGCTAATTAGACAAGGCGAGGCAGGCGCGAGACAGCCGAGGGGGAGACACGTTAGGAGTGGAGCGGTGGAGACAAGCACGTCGTGAAGCGGAGGTGATGGGCAGGGGGGCCCACCTCAGCCGCACGACGGGCACCTCGCGGGCCACTCAGGCACAAGTCGCTGCTGGTGCAAACACCAGTCTCGCGCATCATGGCCGATGCCCGACGGCGGCGTCGGAGGGACCCTGCCCTGCCCTGCCCTGCCCTGCCTGCAGAGTCTCTCTCTTCCTCTCTCTGCACCTGGGCAGCCTGTCTGCCTTGCGCCTCGCTTGCACACGGCGCTAGCACAGAACTCTGCGTCGCTTCCCTTGACGTGAAGCACTCGTCTTCCAGCCGCACTCTCCGTCTCTTCCCCTCTCCTCTCGCCCTCTTCTCTCGCCTTTTCTCCTTCTCCGGCTCTTTGCTTTCTCCTCTCTTCCTCTCCCCCTCCCCATCATCACCGGCTCCATCCACCTCCATCGACACACAATCACCATGGACCAGCCAGCAGCAGTCCAGCCTGCTGCCCACCAGCAGCCCATTCAGCAGCAGCAACCCATCCAGCACCAACAGCAGCAGCCCGTCATGTTCTCCAGGCACTCGACCGAGCGCGAACCCGGCAAGGAGCACATCCCACGCCATCCCAGGGGCTTCGTCGTCCTCCGCGCCCTCCAGCTGCTCTTCGCCATCATCTGCCTCGGCCTCTCCGCCTACGTAGTCTCTGTCCTCTCCTTCTCCTCCACTGCCCTCATGATCTTTGTCTGCATCGTCACTCTCGTCATGTCCATCTACAACATCGTCGCCCTCACAAAGGCTCACAAGCTCTACAACTACTGGGCCGTTCTTGCCTTTGACATATTCCTCTTTGTCTTCTGGCTCGTCGCCTTCGCCTGGGTCGCCGCCACCGCCGCCGTCCTCTTTGTCTACGGCGAAAGCTACTTCGGCTTTGACTCGTTCTACTATGGCTCCAGCTACAGCTACTCTGCCACTGGTAATGCTTACAAGGCCCTTGGCGCCATCGCCGCCGCTGCCGCCGGCATCGGCGCCCTCAACTGGATCCTCTACTTCATCTCCTTCGTCATGACCGCCGTCTTCATCCACCGTCACCGCTCTTCCGGCCTGGGCAACAGACCCATCCGCGCAGGTGGCGCGCCCGGAGCTGCTGCTGCTGCCGTCCCCACTGCTACCGGCGGCGAAAAGGTCGAGATGCAGCCCCAGCAGCCCGGTCAGATCTACCCCCAACCCTCGGGCTACTCCCAGGCACCCTCCTACGCCACCGGCGGCCCCCAGCAGGGCTTCTACGCTCCTCAGCAGTCCATGTCACCGCCTCCCCAGCAGTTCCAGCAGCAGCAGCAACAGTACGGCGTGCCTCCTCAGCAGGGCTACCCAGTCCAGCAGCAATACCCTCAGCAGTATCCCGATCACTCGGGTCAGTCATTCCCTCAGCAGCAGCAGCAGCAGATGCAGGCGCCTTACCAGGGCGCGGCCGTCTCCAACCCATCTGGCGACGGCTCGCACGGCGTACCTGCACAGACCACTGGTGGTTCATACGTCCAAGGCAATCCCGTTGCGTTCCCCAGCTCTACCCACGACAACAGTCAGTCCCCTGTCCACGGCCAGCAGCAGCAGCAGCCTTCGGCTCCGGTTCACGAGGCCCACGGGCAGTCTTACGACCCCCACGCGGCGCGTGAGCTGCAGTAGAGCGCTGTGCACGTCAGGATGACCCGATTTTGGTTAGGTCTTTGGAGAAAAGAAACAGGATACCATTTGCACGGGGAAGCTGACTGCTTGGACACAGCAACCCGTGTTGGAAGAGAATGGTGGGATGTAATGGAGAATTGTAGGGGATGGAAGTCGGGAGGAGGCGTTGTGCCATGTTATATGCCCTATTGGATGGACATTTCATCGAGATATACCAGCTTATTATTTCTACGTTTGGGCTTTGATTTAGGAGGGGGATGAACCAGTCAAGATATCAAAATGTCACATATACCCCCTATCTGCATACCACCAGGATCTCGGGCGAACTGTATCCTGTTGTTCTTATTATCTAGCGATTGTGATGTCATTTGATGACATATACTCCGACCAGCAGCAGGGCAAGAAGAAGGCTAGCTAACCATGATATCGATGACCGGCATGGAATAATGGGAGCTGGACAAGGGTCATTAGAATTGTGGCTGTGAGAAATTCCTAGGCGCGCCTGCAGCCTCCTAGTAGTAGATATTGAAGCATGTCCACACATCGACTGGTATTAGATATGACTTGAGAGGAGGGGGCGACGGGAAGAAGAGGGATGAATCGAATACCTAGCTAGGAAATATCCTCGATTAGCAAGTTACCCCTGCTTGTACTTTAGAGAACATAGCCGCGTAGGACCGTCGCCGGGGGTGCACAGGATAATAGCGAGGCGCGATATAGCCTGGGAAGGCAGGCGCTTTTTACTTGATCCGGCTAGCTATGTACAGCCGTATAAAGCGGGCTGCTGCATGTAAGAAAAGTTTAAGCAGCGTGCATGTACCATCAGAAAGGCGCGGGGAGAGCCAACCAAGCAAAGACTCCGCCGTCAAATGGTCAGATGTGATTTGGTGAGACGAGAGGCAGAGCTGCAGGCGTTGCCCTGATGTGGCAGACGCAGGCCAACAATGGGGGAGGGGGGCCAAGGCTGACAGCCCCCCCGGGTCCCGGGTGATGTCAGACTTGTTCCCTGCGCATATATATACCATCTCTCGATACTGCGCTATCGCAACACATTTGCCCTACACCTTTTCCTTCTCCATCTATCCGAGGCCTGTCACGGTTCCGATCCTCGCGAACGAAGCCCTCGCAAGCTAGGTACAGAATGAGCGGTTCCTGGAGGTTCGACCTGGCCACGCGCGGCGTCGTCATCGACAGTGACGGGTCGACGGAGCTGAGCCGGGACACGATACCGCTACTCGGAGAGATCGAGTCGCGCCGCAAGACCACCATCGTGGTCGTCCAGAACGTAGACCGGCAGTGGGAGGCACGTCTGGGCGAGCGGCTCGGCATAGATGAAGACCTGTTCCGGCGACACACCAGCCCGAGTCCCGGGGCCGCCGACGGCAGCGACCCTTGGAAGGCGGTTTTCGGAAATGGCCTGAGAGAGCAGAAGAGACCCCAGAATGGCATAATCAACCGGACCGAGGAGAGCGACCAGGCCACTGCTGATGACACCGGCTCGCCAACGGAGGAGTTCAGATCCGAGTATTGGCATGCCGACGGGGTGCTGGTGCTCGACAGAGGTTTGGCCCGCGAAGAACTGGCGCAGGACAAAGTCGTGGCACCGCCTGGACGTCACGTCACTTTTCATCCTAGGTATGGATGGCAGGCAAGCACGAGGGTGACGTGTTTCAGGGTGAGCAGGCGTGTCTGTAAGCCCCCTCCTCTACATCATACTGGTCACCCATCCAAACGGGTTAATGCTCATCTATGAGGCGCAGCTTTGTTCCTGGTAGACAGCGACGTTACCACCAGAGGCTCCTTCGACGAACAGCCCTGGAGAATAAAGCTACATGTGCCTGTATCTACCAGCCGGGCTGGGCTCACGCTTCCGCTATTCGTCTCGAACCTACAGACATTCTCGCTCTTCCATTCCTTTCAGCATTTCTTCCTCCAGGAGCGGCATTTAAGGCTCTTCGATGGCATAATGCTGTTTGCGGGAGAGGTTTTTTACCTGATGGCAACTTCAACCTGGAAGAGGAACCTTGCGATCAAGAAGGCCGAAATCGAGCAGATCGCCTTCCATGCCGTCCCGCGCCAACCTGACCTCAAGCTGAACACCGAGCTGCACATGCATCGAGAGCATCTCTCTGACCTCATCAGTGAGCTAGATAACATGATCAAGTGGATGCCTGCCGGTGTCCCCGACGGCTTACGCTCCATCTACAGAGAGTGCAACCTGGGCTACGTCGGCCTCCCCGACGAGACCGGTCGGCAGCTCCTCGACAACGCACGTGCGCTCGACACGTTCCTCATGGACACGTTCCAGCTGCTCATGAGCACCATCAGCGTCATGGCGGCCGAGTCTGGCCTGCGCGAGGCGCGCTCCGCCCAAAAGCTCATGTGGCTCGCGTCGACATTCCTCCCGCTCACGTTCGTCACAGGCATTTTTGGGATGAACATCAATGTCATCAACGACTCGCCCACGCCTTGGTGGGCCTGCCTCATCGCGCTAGTGGCTGCTTCAGCATTCACAATGGCTGTCCTCAAGACTTTCGAGACGCAGAACCATAGCGTCAGAGCACGGGCAGGGAGGCAGGTGGTATAAGCCGAGTCTGGACTGGGTTCCTGGATGGATAGGATAGTGTCGAAGGAAGTCGAGGATATTGCAAATGGGTGCAGAAGAAAATAGACCCCACAGGTTAAACTTTTGTTACCAACGGATCGATCAGCTACTGTCTTGAGCATAGCTGGGTAGCTGGATGTAACCTGCTGGCAGGACTGTATCATCGTGACCCCGGACGCCATCTTCTGGTTACAGCATGAAAGATGCCCATATTCGGCTATTAAGGCGCGTCAGAATAATTAGATTAGGGCATAAATTTTGACTGTCCACTTGTTCTTCATTACATAACTTTACGCTGTGTATATAAAGAAGTTTTGTTAAGTCGTACAGTTTGTATTAAGTCTTGGTTGCTAATTTTCATAATCTATTAGTGGGCAATGTATAGTGTGTCTTTGGAGGTCTATAGAGATATACCAGCAGGCGAGCGTATATCTAATAAGGCTAAATCTACGCGACAAAGTATCGAGATTGGTAGACTTATTCCTTCGCCGTGTCGCGATCCTCGCTCGGTAATCCATATACAATAATTTAAAAATATAGGGAGCGAGAAACGCGTATACTTTCCCATGTCAGCTGATTAATGAGGCGCCGCACAGCGCGGAGTTGACGCCTACGTGTCCCGCGGGTGTAAACGTGGCTTATATTGCAGCCGCAGTTGTCGTTCCGTTTGTTGGTGGCGGTTATATTGGTGCCAGCCATAGAGATAAAAATAGTCTATGTCCTCGTATGTCACGATGGGTCGTTTTGCATGAGGCGCAGACGTTCGTTCTGCGAATTTTTTTTTGTAAAAATCAGGGGAGCAGTCTTTAGGCCGAAAAATAGCTAGCCGAGCTTCATACCACAAAATGCACATTCAACCAATCGGGCTTGTGTTGCCTCGTGCATGGAGACCACAGAAGATCCTCGATGGACATATTACCTCGGCCAGGCCCCCTGCCTAGAGTTGGCTACCGGCATTTAATTATTGACACATCGTAAGTGAGCTTGCATGTATGGATCACTTGGCATGCACGTTGGTTCACAAGTTCTACCCTTGGTCGGTCCATAACCGGGGCTGACGACGTTATAAGCAGGTCGCCACCCCCGTCGCAAGCACGCACCCTCGACCCAATTTCTCGAGCAACGAGTCTTCCAGAAACCAAGCAACAAGCAAGTCAAGCAACATGCAGAACGACGCGAACCGCCAGAGCAGTGGCCTCGAGCCAAAATTCCTCGCCGGGTACGACCGGCTAGCGCGTAACAACCATAACGCAATGCAGTACCACAGCGCAATCCGGAATCCTCAACCCAAAGCCTTCAAGCATGATCTCTTCTCGCGCCTCGACTGGCCTCTCTGGGAGCCCATATGCAATATTAGAGTGCTCGAGGTCGAGAGCCTCACAGAAGATGGACCGATGCAATGGCAGCCGCTCTTCAACGATGCTCTGCAGCCCATCCACGACATCGCCAGTCTCCCCGCGACGAACCCTGCACGGCACAAAATGATAGTCCACATCGCCACAATCGACGACAATGATTTCTGGCAAGACTCATGTCTCATGGACCAGAGACCTGCCCCCCTTGTCATAGATCATCACACAACCACTGGCACCCAGGTTGGTGGCGATCAGAGCATCATCACCGTTGCCGACTTCGTTCGCAACGTCAGCGCTTACCTCGAGACGCAGCCGCTGCGATCTGCCTACGAGGACGTCTTCTTCTCGCGGCCCGGCCAGGCCGCCGACAGAGCATTCTTCAGTGGCTGCTCGGGACCTAAAGGAAACCAGATAGCGGATCCCGACGCCCCTTTCAGACTTAGTTTCATGGATGGGCATGCTGGGTGGAAGGAGCGCTATTGGTCGGGCGTGCGGAAGTGGCTTCTTCACAAGGAGGGTGCTGCCGCCGCTGCTGTATGCTAATTGGCCGACTTTGGCAACGTTCATGATATGTGATACGGTAATGGCCTATGCTTTCTATATCACCAGTTTGGCCAAGAAAACTTTGCTCTTTGATAAGTTCAATCATATCTCTGTGTTCATCTCGTTGTAAACCGCCGAGGATACAGCATATGCTAGCGGTATTCATGCCGTTTTGAGAGGAATGACGGAAGTTTTGTCTTATAGCAGTGCCTCGAAAATCATTATACTAGCTAAGGACAATCAGAGGCTGCGATGTTGTATTTCGCGAGTCCTCAGTCGGCTGGTAATTGCTCATGGAATTGCACAGGGATGTCTCTCTGGTTTGGAAACATCTTGGAACTGCTGCAAAGCAAATTTTTACAAAAGTGAATTTCTTTTGAGCATGTCATTAGCTAACTAACACTAGCCATCTTCTTGGACATAAAAACCTCGACTCCCTACACCACATACAGCAAGTCAAGATGACTGTGCAAAGTCGAAGGAGAACTCTGCCCCATGTTCGATGACGAAGTGTTCGGGGACAATCTCCCGAATCACCTCGACCTCCGAGTCCGAAGAATATTCCGCCTCCACGATGTCTGCTAACAATGACGGCAGCCTTGCAGCAGATCTCGCTCTCTGGCGTGAAGTAGCCAGGCCGTTGCCAGATAGAACGGTGCTGGCCGGGGCGGTATCACTGCCTGCAGCGCCCGTCTCCATTTCCTCGTCATAATAGTCGCCATCCTCACTGCTTGAGGGAGGGATGGAGTTGTCAGATGCCTCGTCTTCCGATTTTTCGCATGAGTTTGCCTCCAAAGAGGCCAGGTCTGCTGGCCAAGGCTTGTCGTCCCAGTATGGGCAAAGATGTTCGAAGCCCACCCATAGTCGCTCAAAATCGCGCCTCCTGTAGTGCTTCGAGTAATGGGCTATCCGAGCTTTGCCAGAGTTCCGGCGGGAAGACTCAATGTTGAGGCCACATCTTGCCAGAGAAGCATCGAATATGTCACCTGGGGCGCTGCTCGCGCGGACTGGGCCCCAGGAGTCTGTTGGCATATAGTAAGCTAGGTCGGCGAGGCGATGGCCACAAAAGCCGGGACAGCGGCCACACTCAACAATCGCAAAGTTATCCCGGTTTCTTTGTCCACGGTCGGCTGCTGCGTGGTTCGAAATGGATGCCCAGATCTTGACGATGCCGTGGCCCCATACGGCCCTAATAGAAGACTTGGTAAACGTGTCAGGGAAATGTGTTTCTAACAGGGTATTGGCTCTTACTGGATTTGCACTCCAAAGAATGTTAGTGGCGAGAGAACCGCCGTAACCATCCGATACAGTGGGATCTGCACCGGCGTCAAGAAGCAGCTGGCGACATAAATTCTTTTTTTCCAACTCGCCATAAGAGTATTTTTCGTCATTTCTCATATCTGTTGCGAGAACAGGGGCGAATCTGCTCATATAGAGGGTTAGTAGGACTATGGCATGAAAGCAAATATGGTAGCTTAGTTAACGTCGTACTCGTCATAAATGGAACGTATACCTGCCATGGAAGCACAGTGATCAGGATCCGCTCCAGCATCGAGGAAAAATTTGCACAATTCTGGGTGACCATAAGCAAATGCATACTGCGGCCTGTTAGAATAGGAATAGAGGAAGGATGAACATTTGACGACCATCAGACTGACTTGCAAAAGTGATGCGCCATATTCGTCGTGATCTCTGATTGAAGCCTTTCCCGCTGCGAGCATGATCTTGAGGCCCTGCAGATCGCCTTGGCACACGGCATTAAACACGGGGGAATTCGCTGGCCGGATGTTGTTGACAAATAGCGAAGAGATAGACGCGCCTCTCTCTTCCAGGACAGAAGCCACGAGCATGCGGAGCGGACCGTTGGGCGACATTGTAGTCGACCTTTTTGGCATGAAGCGTAGTGATAATGCCGTCTTGTTCGAAACTGCCGTGTTCACGTCTTGGTCTTTCGTGATTGTTGACACAGCTTGCAACTGTATAATCCCTTGTTCCAGGGTTATTTCGTTGATCGTGAAGACTCGTTTTCCTTTCCTATGATTCGGTGCAGTAATGTGCTGTCGACGAATATCTACAAGGTTGAATTGGAACTGTTAGCGCTTGTTTAGTTCTGCGTCTAAACTGGGTGCTTACAAGCACGGTCCAGGATCACTTTCTTCCTGCCAAAGGACTGTTGAAACTGCAGCAGGCGGCTGTCGATTTGGTGGTGAGAACAGAGCTCCACAGCAGGGTCGGTCTCGTGGAAGTCCCTGGGTGAAGCTATTGAGTGGCTACATTCTGCTAGAATTGCTTGTACATCACGGACAATAGATTGTTTCCGGATGTTGCGGGGTCCGTCTCCATCCGCGAACAAAGAGTATAGTCTGTGCAAAGCATCCGAAATGGGGTTTAGACACTGCTCCTGTCCTGTAGGAGGAAGAGACACGACTTGCTCAATAGTTGCTTTCAATACAAGTTCGCTGTCTGCTGAGTCTTCCCCTGAGTCTTCCACTGAGTCTTCCAAGCCCAAACCCGACGGCGGCGGTGTCGAGTATTCTATGCCATCTGGGGTTGCTGTAAGAAAATGGTTGAGTTAGTACAAAAGTTTGTCGTTGGGAATTTACTGCTCCCACTTACCAGCATCTAGGAAAGGCCCAGGGTCATGATCATTAGCGTGACGCTTCCGGAACGTAGCCAGTCTCTCGGACGTTATACGCGAACCATGAAGGGAAAATATTGTGTCCTTGCCACGGGACTTTCGCTGGTCTTCCTTCGTAACCAAGCTCTTCATGGCGGCGTTGGTGAGATTCTTGTTGTATCCCCACTCGTCAAGTCGAACCTTGAGGCTTCTCACTCTGCAAAAACTGGTTAGCATTGATGCTTGCAAGGGTAAGGTTGAGTGGGGAGGTAGTGTACGTGGTTTTGAAGTGATGCTTCATTTCGAGAAACTCGACAACGTCTTTGATTTTAAGGTTGTCGTCAAAGAGGAGCGCCCTGATTGTGGGCTTGAGCCTCGCCCATTCGCTGGCTCCATGATGCTGTTTCGTCGTAGGAGGAGCCCGTGCTGCGACTGCCGGACCTGCTGTTGGAGCTTGCCCATGGTCTGCGACAGGCATGGGTGCCAGGGGTGGCAATCTTGATCCCATGGTTGTCAGTGATATGAATGCCGGTGTTGAGGGAGCTTCGTGAATAGGAGGATGTACGGGAATGGAGGCGCTTTTGTAGCTGGCAGCACTGGAGCCTTGGAGGAGCTCACGCACCCACGGCATCTCGACCAATTAGAAGGGAATACAGAAGTGCAGATATAAGCATAGGCTCTGAATTTGCGTGTGGCTGAACTTGCTGCTAGCAGGGGCCTGCATGTGGCATGCAGTACTTATTTATTGCAACCATCGCCTGAACAACCCAACCAAGAACGTGTACAGAAGTGCAGTGGCCCAAGCTTGTCAAGGCGACACGGAAAGTCCCACGAGCCACAGCCTTGGGCGACGTTCTGCACCTCTGTCCGCTGATCTGACTGGCAGAGCCAATTCGACATGCCGACTGCACTTGTGTCCTGCTATCTCATTGGCCAAGCCCCTGGAAGAACACGCAAGGCCATCCTCGTTTCGAGACACCCAAAATAGTCATGAAGAAGACCGCCTTCAGCAAGTCTACACGTTCGCCAGCTCTTGTTATTGGTCAGCAGACGGCTCTGCACTTTTGTCTGCACTTTTGTCCCTCGACGGAGATGCTTGCCTGGCGCTCTTTCGCCATTTCAAGCACGCCAGATCAAGAGAAAAGACACCGGAGCACCGGAGACAGCGTTGTATTTAACTAGACGTCGTCCATCATGGGGTTCCCCATAGAGTTGATGAATATGAAAAATCAAGACATTGCTCGACATCATCACCCACTTGCTCGCCTTTGAAGCCAAGTTATTTCGAAGCCAGCCACCACAACAATCGAATCAGCTACGCTATACAATCAGACCCCAGACACTGTTCATTGAGGCTTTCGTGAGTGATGCCACCTCTTCGTGCTTTACGTATGTACAGGGAACTAAAGCCTTCCAAGCCAAACATGAGCCAGCACAAGGATAACGAAAATGGGTGTGTCCAAGAGGATCTACTGCGCCATGTTGGCACATGGTACGATGTAGACAACGCCGACTCCATGACAGAGTCTCCCTGGGACTTGCTGCAAGCAGAGGTCTTCCAGGTGCCATATTACCACGCCACACAGGAGCAATCGGTGGGACAGTACCATGCAGAGGCATCAGACGAGCCTGTGTCTACAAAAGAGAAGACGAAAAATAAGAGCAAGAAGGACGCAGCGAAGAACCAATGAGGGCTGCAGAAATTATCCCAGACTCTTGGCTGTGGCCGCGAGTCGAGGCGACTCGCGATTTCTTTTCCTGGTCGCCCGAATCGCATCGCTCTCTCTTCCGACTTTGACATGATATACTACCGCCTTTATTTTCCAACTTGGGTGATATTTGGCTGTGGTTTTAATGTGCCAATGGGTAGAGCTCAACTGTGGATAAGCAAACATTCAGCCCCCCTACCTCCCTGGAGCACATAAACCGAATTTGGAGTTGATAGATACTCTTTTGAGACCCTTCCCTATACATAGACGACAATCCATAACCACTTACACAAATCATACATTCTATTCTCTCTCGAAACGCCCAAGTGCCATTTCTAAGAAGCGCCACATATTAATTAATGAAAAGCACATATGCACAAGGAGAGCGAGCGAGTGCCCAAGTTGTGTCTAAAGTGGTCTCATGAACGTAGGAGGTTAGCACATGCACTGACCTGCGACAATGTCATAGTGTGTAAAGACTGGACTCAAGATATTGGTGCACGCCGTGCTTTCGCTACGTGGAAGCAGCGCCCTCGCCCCGTGTGTGTTATGCGCGTTCAGCGTCGTAGTATAGACTCTGCCGCAGAAGCTCGATATCAGATAAACCAGTCAAAGCCAACGACGATACAGCCCTTCTCTCAGCAATTTCGTCGTCTCGCGAACGGAACCAAAGTGCACAAGGGACCGTGGTTAGGAACGGATCTGATAAAGGACAAAAAAAGGGCAACGATTGGCTTAGAAGCTTAGGAGCTAGGGAAGTGCGGATTGGTCCGGTTCGTCCCGTGCGCTAGTCTAGTCGTGCTGCTGCTAAAGTGGATCTATCCTCTCGTCAAGTTGCACACGCACGCGAGGCTATACTTTTCCCTGCTCTGGGTATTCCGCTGCTCACATTCCCGCCAAACATCCGTAGGGATTGGCCGCAAAAGATAGAACACGGGAAGCCTGCCAGGCCTATTACATTTGCATCATTAGAGGCTGATTGGTTACTTTATCATTATACGGACCACGGAGCCGACCTCGTGGGAGATTATTTAGAGTGAAATAACTATCGACGCTTGGAGCTATATATCCTACACTTATAGCCACTGGTACAATTGGCCGAGAGGTGGTTATTAAGAGTTTATCGTAGTGAGCATCATGTTGACTCGGTGATCATAATCTCGTGCCTGACTACCTCCCATCCTTCGACCTTGCTCAGGTCTCCAAACGGCCTGGCGACGGCGACCCGCATGCTATCATAAATGTTAGCTACAAATTGTGGGCAGACCTCCATACGGAGCACAGGCGATCGAAGATCAAGAAAGTGAGAGAACAAGAAAAGAAAGAAAAAAGCTTACGTGTAATTTCCTACTCCCAGCACTTTGTGCTCACCACCAGCGACGCCGGTGTTGAGATGTCCAAGCCACTGCCACCTCGCCTGGGCGCGTGATGCGAACCCGGAACGCGCGAGGTGCATGACGGGCGTGTCGACGATATTCTTGCGCACGACGGCCGGGTCCTGCGGGTCCGAGACCTGGTCCCAGTCCAGCCTCCAGTAGGACACGGCGCCAATGTAGCCGGCGGAGCCGGCGGTGGGCGGGTATGTCCATTTGGACTCGTCCCAGTTGGACTCGAATATCTGTGGCGTGTGGTGTGTTAGTGACAAATTCAGGCTGGTACTCTGAGGTGCGGCTATGTTCTACTGTAGGGAGGGAACTGAAAATGGGGTATGATGTGGATTGACGGGTCTCAATGCTCGGGTCTGACGGTGCATGGCTTTTAAACTTACGTCCCAGCGCATCTCGTGCGTGCCCCAGTCCAACATGTGGAAGAACACTGGGTATTCGAAACCAGGCGATGATGAGTTCAAGTTGTATCTATGGCGGGCATGCTCATGTTAGTCAAGGGTTCTTGCACAGTGTTTGAGACCAGGCGTTTCCGGCCGGCAAAAAAACAAAAACGGAAACCTTACGTGGCGTTTAAGTTGATATCCTGCCAAGTGGAGGACCGAAAAGTTGGCGAATCCTTCTGGAACACGCGCTTCACCTCATAGAGATCAGAGGCCAGTCCTGTTGTTTTGCTCATGTGTCAGTCACCGATATCCTGAGCATGTAAGTGCCGAATCTCGCTGGCGTGCATCAGAACCGAGGTCGCATATTACGAACCTAGGTATCCAATGGAAAGTCTGTCCCCGTTGGAGCCGGCAATCTTGACCTTGCCGCTGTATAACGGCATCAAGGTGGCGTTCCAGGCCTTGTTCTCAGGGTTGGCGAATGTCACACTAAAGCAAGCAAGTTAGTTCTCTGTCGTCGAAAGTTGGAACAATGACAGTGCACAATAAGCCACTCTGTCCACTGCAAGTCCACTTACACAACCTTCCTCGACTCTCCCGCAGCCAGAGTGACGGTCTCGGGCAGCACGACGTCAGGCACGAGGTCGATGGTTACGAGGTCTTTGAATATCTTGATTGACCATGTGCTCCAGAGCTTGTTATCAAGGTCTAGGATCTCGAAGCCTGCAGCAGGCTCGAGCGTGAAGTTGTAAGTAACCGGCATGGTGCCGGCGTTGGTCACGGTGACCTCGTGCTGGCCTACAAAGTGCTTCGTGTCGTTGAGGTTGAGGCGCGTCACGTCGACCGAGCTGCTGGCGTACATTGTCCGCCAGGCGTCGACGAGCCCGGAACCCATCTGCGCCGGCGGGGCGGAAAAGATGTTGGATACGTTGCCTGCACCGTTGGTCCAGGGCAGGGTCATGCCCGAGGCCACGACGCGGCGGTGGAAGTCGACGGGGACCTGAGTGCCGCGGGGGCCGTTGCGGCCGCCGTAGAGGCTGACGTAGAGCGCGGCGACGCCGGCGATGTAGGGGGCCGCCATGGAGGTGCCCGACTGCAGGGCGTACTGGTTGTTGCTGCCGTCGTCGCCGGGGCCGGACCAGGTGCTGAGGATGTTGCCGCCAGGAGCGGCGACGTCGGGGCGGAGCTGCAGGTCGTAGGTGGCCGGCCAGCCACTGAAGGGGCTGGGGGTGTTACCGCTGACGTCTGGTAGGCCGACAGTGCCGTCGCCGTGGTCGGAGAAGTCGACGGTGACGGTGGCGTTGTCCTGGCGGATGGCCTTGAGGATGGCGGCGCCGGTCTGAGCGGTGGTGCAGCCGATCAGGCCAGAGGGGAGGGTGTTGCCGGCGGCGGCAATAGGGCGGTCATCGTTGTAGGCGAGGACAACGCTGGCACCGAGGGCAAGCAGGTTGGTCTGCTTGACGTTCCAGGTGCAGCCGCCGCGGCGGATGAGCGGGATAGTGCCCGTCAGGTTGCGGGCATGAGCAGGGTAGGGCTCGCAGGCGTCGCCGGCGCTGGCCGGGTTGGTCGAGGCCATGTCGACGAGGGGCCAGCCGACAATGGAGACGGGGAGGACATCGTCGCCGACGTAGCCCACGGTGCGCGTCGTGTTGGCGGCGGTCGAGGGCGAAGAGATGGTGAGGCGGAAGGGCGTGGCAGGAGCGACCTCGGCCTGGACAGAGGCAACAGTGACAGCGCCCGGGGCAGACCCCGCGCTGACACCGACAAAAGGCCCGTTGGCCCCGCCGTTGCCCGCCGTCACCGTCACGATCACACCGGCGTCGACGACACGCTGCACCACCACGGCCCATGCCGCGTCCGACCAGCCCGCCGTCGAGCCGTAGCTGGCGTTGATGACGTCGACCCCGTCGCTCTCGGCCCGCAGGAACGCGTCAATCAGCGTCGCGTCGTCCGTCGAGCCCTGGGCCGTGCCCGTCACCTTGTATGCGTACAGCGTGGCGTTGGGCGCGACGCCCACCATCCGCGGCCCTGCGGCGGCCACGATGCCGGCCACGTGTGTGCCGTGGCCCAGGCTGGGCAGACTGATGGGGTCCGCGTCGGGCTTCCTGTCAGCGCCGTTGGGCGTGTCGGCCTCGCCCACGAGATCCCATCCGCCGGCCACCTTGAAGCCCGGCCCGAAGCCGCCGCCCAGCGCCGGGTGCAGATACCACACGCCCGTGTCGATAATGGCCACCTTGACGCCCTGGCCCAGCACGCCCTGTGCGTGCAGCCGGCCCACGCCCGTTGCCCGGTGCGTGCTGTACGCCTGCACATCGCCGTCGTCCTCTGCGTTGCTGCCACTGTCCACAACCTGCTGGCTCACGGGGCTGTCGAGCGCCACTCTACGGTTGGGCCAGATGTTGACAATGTGCGGTGCCGCCCCAAGGATGCCGAAGCCGTCGCTGCCCTCGGCAACCTCGACGGCCGCGCCCGAGAAGAGGCGTGAGTCAAATGTCTTGAGGACCTTGAAGGTCGCATCGCTGCTGACCTGTCTTGCAACTGGTGTGCCCTGTCTGTTTGTTAGAGTCGGAATCGTGCCCGTTCACTCGGATCAGACATCCGGACCGGGCCAGAGTAGCTTACCTTGGCGTACTCGACAATGAACTGGTTCGGAATCTCAAGAACAGGAGCGATGACCGGGGTATCCGCCGCCGCTACACCCGTCGCTCCCAGCAAGAGGGCGCTAACCACCGTCTTGACAGTGAGGCGATACATCATAGCTTGATGCGTCTTGCGATGTTGTCAAACAGCGCGTTTAGTCTTCCCAAGTGTGTCTGGGCTGCTGGTGCAAGAGGAGCAATCCTTCCCGACGCCGGTTCGTGGTCTGCCATGCCTTTTGATCAAACATCGCGGGACTAGACGTCCGCGACGTGACCAGCGGGGTGTGCCGGATACGAGAAGTCTGATCCATGCGTGAGCGCCGATCGTTGCGTGCAATTTCAATCCGCCAAGTCCGTGTATGCAATCCGTGTACGGAGGTGCCTTGCAAAGGTAATTACCAAGAAAAGCACAGGACATGCACGGCAAGGAGGAAGTCCCACATGGGTAACTCGCTCAAAGTACCACTTACCACTTCTGTGGGCAATGAGCCCTATAGGGGCCCTAGTACAGCCTCCCTACTGAGCCTGGTAGGGGGTGGCCGTGCTACCTACTACTAGCGTCTGCTCAAAAGTACTTAAAGATACTTCCTGACAGCGGACTCCCTCCCGGTCGTGCACGTCCCATGCTTTTCTTGGTATTTACATTTACAAGGCACCTCCGTATGCAGTTCGTGTATGCAGTTCGTAATGAAGATAACAATGCTGCAAGGGGCCCCTAGGCCAGTCACGCACATGCCAAACAAGGGAGTGACAAAAAATGGGAGTCGGCTTAGTATGGCGGACATATATCCCTGAGCACTAAGTCGACTCACATTTTTTGTCACCTCCTTGCCAGACAGTAATGGATGCAGGTGCTGCCCCTGTAGGGCTGTGGGCCGGGCAAGGACCCTGGACCTTGGCCCAAGCCTGACTGGGAACGATGTCGAACGATGTCTTTACGGCATCGGGGGATCTGGGGAAGGGTGTCCCACTTGCGGATTCACCATTATACCAGATGTCGAAGCCTTTACAGCATGGATGCTCACTAACACGCTTGAATTACATGTCATCGCAATTCAAAATCCGCTTCGCCCACGTCCTAGTTGATATCTACTAAGTTCCTTGATGAATACGATTAAAGAAGACTAGCTACAAGCATCTACCCCTACAGCACGATCGCTCAAATGAAAGCACCTTGATCGTAGTAGACCGGCCAGCCTCCACGGCGAGCCCTCGCGTACCGGACGTAGCTTAAGCCATCTCCTTTACTGCAGCCACAAAGCCCTTAGATAGATTGTCGCGCATCCTCTCCTGGATCCAGATCGGGAGCCCGCGCACCATTGGGACCCACCAGGCGCTGCCTGGAACCAAGATCTGCGCGCCGTAGCCCGAGAAGAGCTGACGCGTGATGGCTTCAGCGACGTCGTCTGCTGTGACATAGGCCCCTGGGAGCTTGTTGGTCTTTATCATCGGTTCGGCCATGGGCGTGCGGACCCACGAAGGGTGCACGACACTATACGTAGATGCATGTACATGGTCAGCCAAAAGCTATTCGGGACGTTCGCGCAGATAATTTCAAACATGGCTAGACGTGTATGGGTGTAGGGAACGTACGTGGCTCGCACAGCGGGCGCGTTATAGATGTGAAGAAGCTCCTGCTTCAGACCCTCGTGTAGGGCAAGTACGCCACTCTTGGCCATGCCGTAGTCGACGTTCATAGCCTGCGTGAAGAACGAGGCCATACTGGCCACATTGACGATGTGGCCGTGGTTGCGTCGCACCATGGCGGGTAGGAATTGCTGGATGAGGCGGTAGGGGGCGAACACATTGACGCCAAAGCACCTTTGTAGGGTCGCCTCGGAGGTGGAGAGGATCGGTGTGCCGTGGCCTATGCCGGCGTTGTTAATCAGCACTGTCGGATCGCCATGGTCATGGCGGATGCGGTCGGCAACGGAGGTTATCGCGGGGGCGTCGCTGAGGTCAACCTGGTAAAATGACGCGTTCTTGCCTATTTTTCATTCGTGGTACGGATCGATTGAATTAGCTGAAATGTGGACTTGTGTTTATAGTAGAGGGACTAGGGTAAGACATAATTAGTCTGTTCTACGTACCGAGTTCTTTCGAAGGCTTGTTGATATCAAGAACAATGATCTTGATGCCCCGGTGCTGAAGCTTCTCGACAATGGTGGCTCCGATCCCGCTGCAGCCGCCAGTCACAACGACGATTTCTTTTGACCAGTCCCACGACTTGTCAGTCAGAAAGTTGTTGGCCTTTCTCCGGGAGAGCCATCCATTGAGCTGCGATAGAGTACCCAAGACGGCGAGGGCTGCGACACCGGCCTGTACTTTCGGAGAGCGGGTAAGAGCCGCCACGGATGGCACGGCCGCAGCGATGTGGTCGGGCAAAAAGTAAGACATGTCTGAAAATTGATGATCGGTATCAAGATATAACACAGGTGTGGCACTTGTCCCTCGAGATATTCTGTTTTCTCGGTCTGGGGACATGGCTTGACTTATACTAACGCGGGCGCTTTTGGTTTCTCCGTCTCCGCCATAGGGTCTTCTCTCCCTCCTCCCTATCGACGCACGGGCTCAAAGTTCAAGTGTCAAGGCGCCTCCTAAAAGAATGACGCATTTTCTTGAACTCACCCACAGTATAGGAGGCGAAATGCGTTACTTTTTGTTTGGGGCACCTCGAATGTCTCGCCTTTGTGTAAATAGTGGAGCAGTGGAAAGCACGGGACAAGACTATCTCGGCAATTTGGGCGCGCTAAGCTGACTGTGCGGCAACTTGAGTAGCGTCGGGCCGAGCAAATATGCATGTCTGGCCCACAGCTTCAACCGAGAGCCTAAGCTAGAGTGATGCATCTACATTGATAGGCCAAAAAGGCGAAGACCGTTGTAGAAAAGCGGCAATAGCTACGGCCCGAACTTGCAGACCGAGAGTACGCAATGATGAATTTTTGTCTTCAGTGGCACTAATACGGGTTGCAGATCTGAAATAACTGACAGCTTGTCTAGCAGAACACTGTACAGTCCGCCATGTAGGTGTATGTACCTTCTCCGAAGAAGTTTCAAGCACAGACATCTACATTGCGAGATTGCTTGCTTCGTCCGAAACGACCTCTTTTCCCACAATTCCTCGCGAAAACTCGTGTCTTCCATCCATCAAAAGACTGAGCAGGATTGCCTCTAGAATCGTTGAATTCAATACCTATAACAGGCTCAAGCTCCTAGGAACTCTGTTTTCCGCCGGCGAAAAACGACCATGCATCATCATGACGACCGGTGTAAGTCCTGCCGGCCTCGATAAAAAGTGATGGGAATGCAGACAAAAGACAGTAAAAAACTGACTGTGACACCTCCGAGAATAGTAAGGCGGCCTCCGTGAACAACATTTCCCCAACTTCGCCGAGCGCTTCCAGGCGGCCACGGTCACCGTGCTAACCTACAGCAGTCGATGCTAGAGCGGCAGTGAGGGCCTGCCGCGCCACGAGGTAGACCCGATTCTGCAGAGCCGCGACTACGCAGATATGTTTACTTTTATGTTGACGCTACCCGACGACGACGCGGAAAAGATTATATACTGGGGCACTAGTACGTCAAGCGGCACAACTATTTACGCCGCGACACTTAACAAGAACATCGCGGGCGTCATCATCCAGGTGCCCTTTGTGTCGGGCGAGTGGCAATCGAAGGCATCAGGAGAATCGCCTAATGGGCTGATCATTGAGCGCGCACATGCCATAGCCACCAGCAAGCCGACCATGATTCCCATTGTACCCGAGTCGTGGGAGTCAGTCCTCAACAAAACGAGCCAGGCGGTGCTCAACAAGCCTGAGGTCCTGTCCTTTTTGGACGAGTTAGACTGGCGCGGTCGGGTGGTTGAGAAGGCGATGACAGTGCAGAGCATGGCCAACATTGCCATGTTTGAGCCCCTAGCTTACATCCACCGCATCTTGCCGACGCCGCTGCTCAAAGTGGTTAGTAGTAACGACGTGACGGCTGCAACGCACATGCAGCTTGGGGCTTTTGAGCGCGCGAGGGAGCCCAAGAAGCTGCATCTGTCTTCAGGTGAAAGCTAGAGTTTGAATGGGGATAGAGGCCAACAGAACAAGCACAGCCGTTTCCCAATGGCAGACTTCTAGAACTTCTAACCTGCATTCTGCAGGCTAGGATGGAAAGTGGAAGGTGGAGTCGATGTGAGCTAAAACCTGGGGCACAAGCCTCTCTGTGGTCCCCCCGACTTTCGGCAGTTGCCTGCGGATGCGGCGGTCAGGGATCCCTCACCCGGACGAGCCGCCTTCTCGCCACGGCCGCCGCTGCTTCCCTACGTCTCGTCTCCCCATCTTCATCGCGACGACCGACACGCTTCGACACAATACACTTCCCTTGGTACCCATCTTTTCTTGCAGTTTCCCCCATGCCATCAAGTCCCGCGCGACGCGGGGCCTCACCCCCCTCTGAAGACCATCCCTCTTCCGAGACGGCCGAGCAGGTAAAGGCAGCCTGCAAGAGGGCGGCAAAGGCCTGTCTCGCGTGCCGGTCCCGCAAGGTTCGTTGTGATGTCGCAAGCTGCGGGCCCCCATGCACCCGCTGTGGCCAGGACGGCAAGAACTGTCTTGTCGTAGGAAGAGCATCCAGACTGTATGTAACATGAGCCCCTTGGTGCTCAGCGATTCGACACCATAGACAGTGTCATAGTCAATCTTGTCCCAGCAAGAAGACGACTGGCTTTTCTCCTCTGACACGCTTGACAGAGCAAGCGATCGCCGTGCCCGCCTGGCACGCCTCAACCGCGCCGCCCCCGGCTTCTGGGATCGTGATGGGCTGCTCCAGCCCGCCGCTGAGATCGGCTCGCCATCAGCAAGAAACATCGATGTGGACGGCGATGTGCCTGGCAACGGGACCTCTCCAAGCATGCCATCCGCCATAAGCGACCAGGCCGCAAGTTCTACCTTCAAGCCCGTGGCGTCATCGGTACAGAACGCGTCAAGCACAGCGAGGAAGACAATAGGCAATTTACAGTCGAGTTCCTGGACAGCGGATGGGGATGCCCGACGGTGCGTCACGGTGCTCTACTCACATCTGCCATTTTTGGCTGTCGGCAACATCCACAGGGTCCCTTTTGAGGACGTCAACTATCTTGAATCTCGTGGCTGTCTCCATGTACCTGCCCGCCCCTTATTGGACAACTTTGTCGAGCAGTATTTCCTCCACGTTCACCCCTTGCTGCCTATCGTTAACGAGGGCGACTTCTGGGAGATGTACTCTGAGGTGGAGGCTCCATACCCGCCAGATAGTAGGATGCCACTCTTGCTCTTCCAAGCTATGCTGTTCAGCAGCTGCGCTGTGAGTTTGAGCCGTTTAGCGACCGACAGAGGCGAATTGATAGCTGACGACGATGCTTCTTCTCTGCAGTACGTACCCTTTAAGATCATTCAGCAGCTGGGCTTCTCTAGTCTCCGAATTGCGCAGGCCGAGTTTTATAGACGTGTTAAGGTGGGATTGCTCCCTCCAACTCCGTTCGAGTCACCCATCAAGATATATTCTTAGCGCGGTTTGACTAACGGGCAGCAAAGTTGCTATACGATTTCGACACCGAGATCGACCAGCTGCCCCTGGCACAGGCCTCCTTACTTCTGATGAACTGGGTACCGTCATCGAACTTTCCTTCCAATCCTCATAAGACGTGGCTCGGGCGCGCTCTCCAGCATGCCAAGAGTATTGATGCAGACCGCTATGGAGCCATACAAAAACTCCCAGCATGGGCCAGTCCCAATGCCAGAAAGTACCACAAAGCCTGTCGCCGCTTGTGGTGGTGCTGCATCATACTCGACCGTATCTCGCCGCTAACCGGGCGATACGGCCACCGAATCACGCGCGACACTTTCGACTTCGCTGAGGCTACCCCGCTTGGCGCTACGGATCTTGAGGACGAGATATACCGATCCAGTGTGTACAGTCCCGCCGCGAAGCGCCGGCTGATCGGCCTATTCGAGGTGTACCTCAGATTTACCTTGCTATTGACGGACGTCCTTACACTGGTCTTCCCTTTTGAGAATTCCTTGCGGGCAAATCACCCGCCTTGCAACGAGGATGGGATCCAAATTCAGATATGCGATGCTGCACTGAAGAGCTGGTTCGTCGCTGCCAGTGAGAAGTTTCGCCCCTTCCAGGGAACGTCCGGGACCGCTGCAGACAGCTTGGGGAAGCAAGAACTACATAGATCTGAGGCCTTGCACGTCAATCTGATATATATATACTACTAGTAAGCCTGACCCTCTCCCGGCCTGTACGATGTCACTCCCTTCAGCATTATAACCGCCAACGAGTACTAACGTCCCTTACATCTAGCACTGCCAAAATTGCAATTCATCACTACCTCCTACTGTACCGCGTTGCGAACGGGCACGAGCTAGAAATCGCAGATCCGTCGCAGGTCGACAAGAGCCGCGACGAGCTCATGGATGCGGCAGCGCACATGACGCTCCTATTCGGCGAGCTTGGTCGTCGCCGGCTGGTCCGCTGGCTGCCGGTCAGCACGTGAGTACATATCACAAAATTTATAGACGACGACTTCAGTCTTCAGATTGGCTGACATATTCGTAGTCTTGCATGCATGACTATGCCACTGGCGCTTGGCGTCATCAGCGCGAGGCTCTCCGCCACCGGGAAAAGTCCTGCTTCCAACCGGCCTGTAGCCGCATCAGACTCGAAGGCTGGCCTCCAGGGCTTGGACGTGCTCTTCGAGGCCCTGGAGGTCTTCGTCTCGCAGTATCAATGTGTCGGGTTTATCCACGAAGTCGCTAAACATGTGGCCAATCTCGCCCAGGACCACAGTAGCCAGGCTGGCGATGAACCCCGGACACTCCAAAATTCTAGACCAGGGCGACCGCTCATCATCACAGACTGGACTCAGATCCTGACCGCCCAGCCGTATGCTTATGTTCGGACGACCATGGCCGTTGACTTGTATCTTAGTAAAGGCCGCGTGCCGCAGCAGGAAGATTTCCCTGCGTGGCTGTTCCGCCAGCCCGTGCTTAGGACGGGACGTATCCCAAGGCTGATTGCCTCTGCTTGCGAACCGATCGATTCCGCCGCTGCACCAGGGCGCCGCTTGTCGCCATCCCTTTCCGACCCGAAGCTTACTTGGCCTTGGTCTTCCAGACCGCCGGAAAACCAGGTAGAAGAACAGCAGCTGGGCTCGTTTTCTGGACATCTTTCTCCAGTGGTCTCCTGTTTGCCTTGGGGACGCGCAGAAAACGACCTGGATCTAGTATCGAACCCGGGAGCGATTGCGGCTATCTCTACTGGCTTTGAGGCGGAAGCTCAGTCTTCATGGGAAGACTTTTTGGCATGTGTCGATTTTGACTCTGAGAATGTAGTTACTGACCACCATGGTGCGCTCGACCAGGGTGTGCTGCAGGATATTGGAAGCCTCGACTACGATTTGTTAGATCTGCTAGGAGATTCGCTGATCTGAACTAATCTGCAATTTAAACTAGCTAGATTACTTCATTCGATTACGATGAGTGCCGTGTACGAAAACCCTTGCGTGTATCTAAAGTAACGTTGCTGTTTGACGTAGGCGTGGATGTGATTAGAGCTGGTCTCCAGGCTTGATCCGGGGCTGCTATAGTTCTGCCAGTACAAGGGGGACCAAAGGATGGTTCAACTGCTTTCGAAAATCTACGCAGACCAGTGAGACAAAGTGTCGCGATGAGGTCTTTTTAGTATTGCTCGGTGTGATTCAATGGTGAGTGAGTTTGGCGTCGGCTTATAGTCTTTCTACCAAGGGGTTAGAGTTCACGAAAATCCAAAAAGTCTAGACAGCCTGAAAGACGAATATCATGCTGTATACACTAGAGTAATGGTACTTCCGCAGGATTCACACGTATGAAAAGAATCACGCTCGGCGTTTGGCCGCTTCTGATCGCCCTTGTATGGTCCGTGGTGCTTGTATATATATACTAGCCGTGCCTCCCACTCCCTACAGCTTCACGCAGCCTTTTCGACCTCGATCAGGTTCTCGACGCCGTTGCCCACGCTCCAGAACTTGACGATCCTCAGCCCAGCACCGCCGGACAGGTTCTCGACCAGGTTCCGCCACCCATCCTCTGTGCGCTCCCTCGCGCTGAACAGGTTCATCATGAGTATGTCGAGGCACGTGGCCTCCCAGTGCGCGCCCGTGGCGGGGATCACCTGCTCGTTGATGAGCAGCCTGCTGTACCCGGGGGTCATGGCCTCGGCCGCACGCGATAGGATCTTGACGCACAGCTCGTCGGGCCAGTCGTGCAGAACCGCGTGCATGTAGTATGCGCGGGCTCCTGGTTTTCGAGATAGGCGGTACGAGAGAGAGTTAGCTGTCGTCATCGTAACTAGATAGGATAGACGATGTCCAAGTGGAGAGAAAAGGAGGAACTAGGAAGCATGACGAGAAATGTGTGCGATGGAGCCCGCGCTAAGAAACGAGCATTAAAGGATGGGGAGTTTGCTGTTGTGGAACAGACCAAACTTACCCTTGACGGGGTTCTCCGTGTAAAAATCATACGGCATGCGCACGATGCTCTCGTCCAACGTCTCGATCTGGCCGATCACGCGCTCCAGATCCTGCAGCACCAGTTGTCCCGGGTGACCGGGAAACTTGCGGCGGAACTCATCGATATCGTGACCCACACTGCCGCCGATATCCACGAGGAGTTCCCCGCCGCCCAGTGCCGGGTCGAAGCCGGCGAAAAGCCTCTCCTCGACGGGGAAGAACCCGGGGTCCATCCAGCTCGGCCGGCCCTGGCGGTATCCGCTCATGACGTTGTTGAAGCGCGGCCCGTTGGGCGGGTTGGCCTGGAGGTGCGTGAAGAAGTCGATCGCCCCAATGCCGTGGGCTTGCTGGTAGTTGCCGTTCGTTGGGCTGGTCGGGTCAGCGTACGAGGTGGACTCGAGGTAACCTGGCAGGTTGGTCAGAGCGGTGTTGATGCTGAAGAGGCTGTTTCCAGAGGGTCAGAACGAGTGGTGATCACTCTGTGCTCTTGAATCGCGCTTTTTGTTGGACCGAGGGAAGCGAAACAGAACTTACCACACCGGATACGAGTCCGCGATAATTGGCAGTGAGAGCGACTTGGAAAAGTTGGTGAGCTTGTACTCATTCCGCCCGGTCTCTGTGATGTAGCCCATGGCGTTGATGTGCTTGAGGAACCGCGCGAGCAGGGCCGGGTCGATGCCCAGCTGTGCCGCGAGGTCGGAAGTCTTCTGCGGTACGTCGCCGCCGCCACAATTCTTGACCCAGTGCGTCCACAGCCCGGTGTCGACACCGAAGGATATCGCTGCGAAGTTGGTGTTCTACGGGTTTTGGTCGCGAGAGGAGTCAGCATCACGCTCAAATCGAGACCAGGCAGCCTGTTGCGATTGGATGAGAGTCCCCGAAACTGGTAAAGCAGCGTACCTGTGCCCATGTATGCTTGATCATGGTCTCTCTAGGTGTTTCAAGAGCCCGCACGAGCTCCCGAGCCTTCTCGAGAACCTCGAGGCGGCTATTGTTGTCATTCGCCGTGAGACCAACTGACAAGGTGGAAATGTCCCCAAGAATACTGGGCACCGCGGGGAAGTCATTTGCAGAAAGTGCCGTATTGACATTGACGGTAGCGATGTGGGTGTCCTTGTTGATGGAAGATGCAGCCTTCTTGGCACCGTTGATGACCGTCCCGACGGGTGTGGAAAGTACTTCGGTCATCTTGAAAATGTTCTGTGACGCAAAGGGGTCTTGATATCGATTGTGTTCCAAGCAGGTACTTTCACAGCACTGAAAATTTCAGATAGGTAAGGAGGCACCGGCCAACCTGGTCAATGTTCATATCGCATAAAATAGTGCTAACTCGTGAAGGGTGGTGAGCGGATATCTGTGCTATCAGTCGTGCCACCACGCGGCATCCTTGAGTCATCTCTCGATGCCAGAACGGTTATCATAACCTCACTGGCCAATGTTTTAAGCGTCAACTGCTTCACCTGTGCGGCCTGATACTTGAGGCGGCCGCGCCAAGAAACAACCCTGTAGACTCACCGCAAATGTTGGAGATGTCCCAAAACCGTGCGTGCATGAGCAAGGCTCCAAGAAAGCCAACAAATGCCCTCTCAGTCACATGATAGCTAGAACAAGGTCGGCAATTCTGTCATGACGTAAACCGCAAGCAAACATCACCGATCAGTGGACGCCGGATGTCGCGGCTTCTTTAGCTCCCCAATCTGATACCACCAGGCTTGAAGATCCTCTCCACATCATCAACCCATCCCACCTAATTCTAGCGATTAATAAGGCACGGTTTTCTTGGCTCATAGTCCCTGGAGGTTGTGCTGCTTATCAGGCGAGGCGATGGCCACAAAAACCGGAACAGCGGCCACACTCGACAATCGCAAAGTTGTACCGGATTTCTTGGCTACCGCCTCGGCAGAATCATCTGTTCCAACCCTGGTTTGTTGGTTCTAAAGCGCCTGTGTCTGTAGAAAATGAATAATTAATCATCCCAGAGATCATGTAAATTCATGTCCGTGTGCGAGAGAAGCCGCTGATACCTAGAGTGCCGAGTCGTAATGTTTGCTTCCTGCTACATCTTTCACGGCATTGGCTGGGGATCCTGCAAGCAAACATAGCGTATTCTGGCCATGTCACATCAACACACAGCGGCGGAAACAAGATGATAGCAGTATCTCGGAAAAGGGGCACAGATCCGGACCAATAGGAACCCATCCGTGTTGCGGAACATGCCGGGCCGCTGTTGGTTCCTGGGGCATCATGCATCTCGTTATTCAGTCTAGTGCCCACGAGGTGTTCCGTATCATTGTCAGCAATTTCCTAGTTTGGTAGTGCAGAAGCAAGCCTGTTTACAGGGCTGCCAATTACTGATGACGGTGCAAGTGTGATAAGGGACCGCGGTCAGGCCACCCCATGAAGCGGAGCAACACTTCCGAGTGTACAGTACGGCAGAGACACTGGGCCGACTTCAAGGAGATCTAGTCACACTGAGCCCTTCTGCCCTCTCTACGTGCAACTATCAATCTCGATGCCCCATGGAGCGATTTGAAACCAAAGAGCTAGGTCGTGTTGCAAACACACATCAAAGGGTGCCACATCTTTGACATAACAAGCTGTTGGCTTACCAAAGGATGGATCGGCCCGAGGTTGGCGACTCCGCATGGAGAGGACGACCCCTGTCTGCCAAGTCAGGCCGGGCGCGGCACACTTTCCCCGACGCCCCTTGTACTGAGAGACTGACGAGGGAGTGTCAGGTTTTAGAGCAGAAATCGACTTCATGTATGGACTCCAGCAATTCTCCTGCCGAGCTGCAGGCAAGAATAGCCTACCACATGCATGTATGTATATCCTGATATGCTTCGGAACCGGCCACTCGGACTATTTCCCCAAAGTAGCCTTTGGAAGAAAAGACTTCCCTCCTATCCCCATGTCCGATCTCCGACAGACAAAAGTTCCTGGCCTAGAAGAGATCGTCAACGTTTGGAGGATATTGCATGATGTTGGGGGCTTTCTATTTCCTCGCTTTGTGATAAGATGCTGGTTCAGGGGTTGTCAAGCATTACCCCACGCTTAAAGTTCACATAGTTGCAACATGGTAATATTGCAATCTGCAATCAACAAGGGTAAGTTTAAAATCATGAGCACCGAGCGGTCTGTAACAAACATGGAGTGGAATTCGCCAATCCTTAGCAGGCTCCGCAAGCTTCATGTATCACATCTGTGCAAACACTCTTGTCTAAAAGGTCAAGTCTGTCTGGTTCGAGTGGCCAGCTAAAGTCAAATCCACTTGGAGCTAACAATCCGAGGTCTGGCAGATAACTCGACAGCAATGGATGACGTCGGCTCCCCACCGGAATGGTATCTGCAGCAGAACAAAGGCCCAACAATTATTGCGACAATATCATCCATCACGGCACTTGCGACAGTGTTTGTCGTTTCCAGAATATTTGTCAAGGGATGGATGCTCAGGGCTCTGACGACCGACGACTACATCATCGTCGCATCTTTAGTAAGTGCTCGCAAGGCACTTCTCATATGGCAGCATGCTGACTTGACTAGGTGTTCGGATGGCTGGCAGTGGGGTTCTCCATTGCTGCCGTGCTGTCGGGCGATGGCCGCCATATGGCTGCGTTGACATTGGATCAGATCTCGGGTGCCATTATGGTCAGTTAAAGTTACACATCGCCCTCTTGAGCCTGTTGATGGTTCAACTACTAACGATGAGAAACGGCAGTAGTGGACAATGATTGGTTTCTGCCCCAGCATTCTCTCGATATCAATCCCGAAATTCGCCGTCGTCACGCTCCTCATCAAGCTGCTGAACCCGAGCCGGGCTCACCAGATTTTCCTCTGGATGATCGTCACCCTGTCTGGCCTGTGTCTCTGTGGCTGCGTGGTCATTCTGTACTCGCAGTGCACGCCTACAAGATCAATGTGGGACTTCTCCATCACGGAAAAGAGCTGCTGGGACCCCTGGATTCTCATAAACTTCTCGAGATTCGCAGCAGGTATGGATACCCACAGCACTAGCAGGCAGTAATTCTCGAAACGAAGATGTTAAGCTGACGCAGCTGATGACTCTAGTATTCTCAGGTCTTGTTGACTTATACCTGGCGGTGTACCCGGCCACAGTGCTTTGCACTCTTCAGCTGAACTGGAAGAAAAAGGTTGCGCTCAGTAGCGCTCTTGGCATTGGCGTAGTGTGATTTCTCCCGCGTTAAAGTCGATACAAATACTCCGGCATACCGAAAGGAGATTTGTGGTTTAGATTGCTAACAAGCTGTTGACAGTTCCGCGGTTACGGCCTTCTACAAAGGCACCACCTTGTCTGGTCTCGCCAGTCCGGACTTTACGTGGGACACCTGCGATCTCACAATGTGGACATGGTAAGCAAGATGTAGACGCCCCTTTGCTTCAAAGCCACCCGCACTGCGGGGCGTATTCGGAAGTTGACATGGCTCCCTTGAATCACCTAGCATCGAGGGCGGCACTATCATCATCGCAGCTTGCATTCCGCTCCTGCAGCCGCTCCTCGACCTCATCCTTGGGCGCCGCACACTCACGAGTCGCGACAAGTCATCTGGCCCGAGAAAATACTACAAACACTCTTCAAAGGAAAACACTCCGCACCACGGAGCTGGCCGCAGCAACGAACATGGCACAGAGTTGTCCGGCTTCGGGCGCAGAGCGGGCGGCGCGGGGGCTCGGCGGATGGGCAAGAGCGACATTGACGCGTCCATCCTGGCGACGAAGAACGAGGGTGGAAGCCAGGAGAGCATTCTGCATGCAGATTCGAACTCGGGTATGTCCATGGCAAGGGAGGAGACTTTGCAAACCTCTCCTGCTGCTGTGTCTCCTGCAGCGATGATGGGTGGTGGTGGTGGTGTATCATCTGCTGGGAAACTAGCTGGTGGTCCCTGTGATTCTCATCGAGACAGCGGTATAATCAAGACACATGAAGTGAGGGTCGAGTTTGGCGGGGGTGGCTTCTCGCAGAGCGGGGCCGAGGTGACCAGCCCAGCAGGAGCGAAACCAGCCTGAATAGAGTGGTTGTGAAATGTGCCTCACTCAAGACACTTTTCCTATTTAGAATATGTTGATAATCTAGCACTGTTAAATGTATCAAGAGCATGAATTGCATTTGCTATTCTCAACTCGTTTTTGAATGCCACGCAAGAGTAATAAGTTTGAATCAAGTTTCAAAATGACATAAATTTGATTACGCCACCATAAATTATATGTAGTAAACTGACGCATGTCAGATGAGGTGTACCCTGAACCTCCAGTCGCCTCAAACACACGGCTGAGATACGGAACACGGACAGCCTGACGACATGTGTCACCGTTTATAGTCGATACGGCTGTGTAATGCTCGAATCCACTCTCGCCATGGAAGGCCACAAGGACGGCTGGTGTTACCAAGACATGGGTTAGGCGCCGGACGCGCAGCCTGTACATGCATGGTACAAGTGGTACCGCAAACAGGCAAGTATTTGTATGATAGTGCCGGCACTGGTGGCACCGCCAAGTGTAAGCAGTACACAGCTCCACAACTGCTGATGTAGCAATAATAGGAGTTAATGCTGTCGGCATTAGCGGTTCCGCTTTTGCGTCACAGCTGAGAAGAGCACTTTATTGTAGTTAGCTACTACAAAGCCGAGGTCCTACATGAAGACCCAGAGAAACCGTTTTCCCCTCTTCGTAAGCCTGGCTTCAATTGGAAGGCTCGGAAGAGTCGTGTAAGCACTAACCCGCTGGGCGGCATCTTACTGTGGAACTAAACCAGCACGAGACGCCCATCAGCCTATCAGACATGCCGCAAATGTTGTCATACTTCCGGACCACACACAGTCAAGTCTTGGTTGACAGGAGGCTCAGATCGGGATATATAGAGCTGCAGCACGTTCAAGCTCTCTTTTTCTTCTCTCACTCTTTCCGCAATATTATCTTGATTGTTTCTGAAGCAAGACCAACTCTGTCCTGAAGCCTCTGAGAAATTGTTATCTGTCAGGCATCGACCGCTGTGACAGACAACTCACAATGGGCTCAATCATCAACTCAACGGCCGCGGACGACAAGTCCAAGATGCCCGTTAAGACGCGTGAGTTGTACCACCACCACGTCAACTCGGAAATCTGGAACGACTTCTCCTTCCGCTCAGACGACATCGTCATTGCAACCTGGGCAAAATCGGGCACTACTGTGAGTCCCATTAGACTGCCGTATGATTCCAACAGCTCACGACAAAGAGAACCGACCGTGATCCGAACCCCTTGCTGATCTCCATCTCTTATTACTACTCGTACAGTGGGTGCAGCAAATCGTCGGCCAGCTGACGCAGAACGGCGACCCTTCCGTCCCGACCGGGCTGATCTCGCCGTGGGTAGAGATGCGAATCGTGCCCAAGGAGGCCATGCTCGGCATGCTCGAGGCCCAGACGCACCGGCGTTTCGTCAAGACGCATCTGCCCCTCGACGCGCTGACCTGGAGCCCGCAGGCAAAGTACATTTTTGTCGGCCGCGACGGCCGCGACACCATGTGGAGCGCGCACCACCACTTCTCCATCGCCACCCCGACCTTCTGGCAGCTCATCAACGACACGCCCGGCCGCGTCGGCCCGCCGTGCCAGCGACCGGCCTCGTCCAACCCGCGCGACTGGGTCATGGACCTGATCGACGACGACGCTAGCGGGTCCCTGCCCTGGCCGTTTTGGGGCCACACCAAGACGTGGTGGGACGCGCGCGACCAGCCGAACCTGCTGCTCGTGCACTTCAACGATCTCAAGAAGGACCTGCCGGGGGAGATGCGGCGGATCGCCGAGTTCCTCGACACTCCCGAGATGCCCGAGGCCACCTGGGACGCCGCGGTCGAGCACTGCACGTTTGCGTGGATGAAGGAGCACGCCGAGCTGACGACCCTGCCGCAGGCCGCCATCGCGTTCGAGGGCGGGGCCAAAGGCTTTATCAACAAGGGCACCAACGGCCGGTGGGTGGACGTGCTGTCGGACGAGGACAACAAGAGGTATCTGGCCAAGGCCCGTGAAGAGCTGGGCGAGGAGGGCGCCGCGTGGCTGGAGAAGGGCAGGCTCGGGTAGGGACTGTAGCAAGTCAGTACCAGTACTGAGTCTCTTGATGTAGTCGATTTCACTCAGCAAACGACGCATCTGTCTTGTAGACCTACGCACGAACTCATGTGTTACCAAGCTTGTTTCAAGGTGTCTTCGATCGCTACCCACTAGCGGCTGTACCATCTCGCCAAACGCCGCGCTCCTTGCCTAGCACGCGAGTAACCTCAAAGCTTCGAGTCCCTCTTCCCCTTCTTCTCTCCGTTGCCGCCATGAGCCCCCTCTTCGTCCGGCGTAGGTACCGTGTCACTGGCCTCGGCCTTCAAGCTAATAGGGTCGCCGAGCTGGCTCGGATTCGCATCAGGGCCCTTGAGTTTCTTGACCGCCTTCTCGCGGAGTGTCTCCCCATCGCCCCCGTTCTTCTTCTTCTTCTCCCCATCGTCCTTCGACTTCTTGTTCTCAAGCTCCCTCTGCTTCGAGGGCGCGTTCGAGTCCCAGTTTTGCTCGTAGCTGGGCGGCGGAGGTAGAGGCGGAGCGTAAGGTGATCCGTCCTTGTTCTGCCCTGACGACGATGACGACGACGACACGGTAGCGCCTTTCTCCTCGTTGGTCGGCACGTGCGGGCTCGTCTCGGCCTTGAGGCTGATCGGGTCGCCCAGCTGGCTCGGGTTCGCGTCCGGGCTGTGTAGCTTCTTGACTGCCTTCTCGCGGAGGGTCTCCTTGTTGCCGGCCATGGCTTGTTTATGTTTTCTGCTGCTTGTTTGTGGAAGGTGTGTGGACGGAAGTCCGTGGGCTCGCCGTGTTCTCGTTCTTGAAACCTGGGAACCGCGAGTGAGGTTTGAAATGTCTCTTTCAGACTTTGAGTGTAATCTTGTCAACTAGCTGATTGCTGCTGGGGTAATTACGATATTGCACCGGGTCGGTTGTCGACAGAACTCTTAGATATCAATGATGATGGCAGCGTGACGTCTTTGCTCCGGGACGCCAAGTGGTACCTAGAGGACTTGAGAGTTGTGTGATTGCAAGCTGAACTGGAAGCGCAGCACACGAATTGCGGGCCCTCGAGCAGGCACAGCCGAGGTCTATCGACTGCATTTATTCACCTTCAAACGGGCGCGACCTCGTCATAGCTCTACTAGTTGCACTACCTCTGTCAAAAGTCAATGACGCTGTCGATGACTGTGACGTTGCCCACCCAGAACAAACTGTGGGGCTCCCTGGGGCGCACGTAGCATGTGAAAAGCAAACCCGTTTCGCGACTGCTAAACGGTGGGACTTGCTCGCGCTGTAGATCTGGGGTTACATAGCAAGGGGGGAGAGGCGGGGTGCAGTTTAGCGGCTCTCTCTCTGCGGAGAATGTCTGACAACACTGAAAGTGGTCTCTCATGACAGGATTGCCCGGGCCGACAGATGCAATCATCACTGATTCTAGAGTTTTCTATTCTTTTTTTCATCTATGAATTGCTGAAACAGTCTCTGACGGGGCGAATTGGTGTGCTTGGACGAACTAGAGATCGCCGCCGCGCCTTCTAGCTCCTCGTTGATGTCAACTCAAGCCAGCTGGTTCAAGATTCATGAGTAGTGTATCAGAAACACAGCAGAATTTCTGCAGAGCGCCGCAACGACACGGATCTACATGGACATACCACTAATTGTACGCATGAGAGCCAGGCCGGAATAAGTACACACATCTAGGGATGTTTTCGTGTAGCAGACTATGTACAAGAGGGTGCAGATACACGACAACGCCATGAAAGGACTAAGTGTGACGCCACGATAATGCACGAGAGAAATACTTACCTTATCTACCGAGCTGCAGTGTTGACACATTCAGTCATCAACATTTCGTGCGCATCATGATATCTGTTTAGGAGACATGTCAGTGTTCTTGGATATCCGGTGTGTTCGTGGCCAGCGACAAGCAGCAAGATCATCGAGAACATCATCACTCGCGAGGCTTCTCATTACATTACCACTTGACGCCAAGCATGTATGAATGAAGAAAAATATATCGCTAATGTCACCGCTAATGTCATCAAGGTATATACACTCGGGCCACACCAGGTTACTCCTTTTTCCGCCGATACCTCGGTCGTGTGTAAGGGAACTCTGACGACGGCTTCTGTACCCTGCCGAGCTCGGGACTCCTCCGCCGGACGTGGAACCCTCCTGGGCTCGCATCGCGATGGCCCCGATGGGGCCCGCGTACGTACTCGGCAAGCACCTGCGTATATAAAGTCGACGCGGACTGACTCCGTCGCATCGATGTCGACGAGGCAAACTTGTTCTTGCTTGGAGATAGTTGACAGGTGAGATACGAGTCCGAGGGCGCCTCTTTGCGAGGTGTCGGGGTCTCAGACTCTGATCCACCATCGTCAGTCTCATCACACACTGCAGATGTGAAGGTAGGATGCACCTCATCGTCGTCATAGGACGTAGAGGTGTCGGGTAACGACACTGTCTCCTCATAGTCGGAGACAGACGTTGGCGGCGACAGGTGGTCCTCGGTCTGGGAGAAGTCCTCGTCATCGTCATCGTAGAGCGGCAGATTGGTTGAAAACACCAGCTCGCTGTCGGCTTCTGAGCATGACACGGTTCGCGATGGAGTCGGAATATCGAATGCGAGGTCGAAGTCGGACAGTTCAATGGGAGACATCGCAGCAGAATGATCCGACGACATGGTCGACGATCGTGGAGAAAGAGGCATGTGGCTGCTGGAAATATTGGTGATGATTTGTTTTGGTTCAAATGTGACGCGATCGTATATGTCGTCGTCAGAGCTGTCAAAAATGTATACGTCGTCGATAGGGACTACCGCATCTTTTACGTCGAGAGATGTTGTGTTCCAGGGGTGCTCGTCAGGCAAATATGACGAGTAGTACCTCACAAGAGAATCAAGTGAGCGTGTCCGAAACAGTTGGATGGCGTGCTGCCACTGTTCGGTGCCAATCAAGGCAGGATTGGCAATGATCTCAACGGCTGCGGACTCGAGACCCTGGTTGAGCTCCCGCAGACGCTGAGTTTTGCGGTCGGCGAGTAGGCGGTGGAACTCTGCAGGAGAGCTGGCGGTGGTCGAGATCTCGTAAACATCGTGATGGAAAGCTTCGGGGTCCTGGATGCTGGACGGGATGGTGTTGTACTGGTCATGGAGCTTGGTGAAGAGGTCGTCCCTCTTCATCCCAAACTTCCAGGCCGGCCATTGCCATGCAGGATCGTCCATTTCCCGACAAAAGTCCGGAACGCCTTGCTACGAAGTGGAGATCCAAGGAAACCGGGTATCTATGCTGGTCGCGGAAGGAAACGGCAAAAGTCGACTACGAAGGAAAACTGATGTACACGGGGGTATCGTTATGAAAAGAATTGCTGGTCTCGAAAGCCTTCAGTGTCGCGGCGGACACGAAGGCAAGGGGCACGAGGAGGACAAGGCCGGTAGTGGTGGTCGTTCGAAGGGGGGGTATTGCGGTTGAGCAAAGCCATCTATTGACTGACAGCAGGATCCATCTTGGCTCTTTGCTGTCTGTCGGAGTAGAAGGGGTGCGGTTGTTGAGTGTCAAGGCGGGACTGGCACAGGGCTGCTGTGGCTGTCGGATTCTGCTGGTTGAGCGTGAATTCGTGTTGTGCTGTAGACGAGGAGGGAGACCTGGTGCGTGCTGTGCTGTGGTACGAGTCTGCGCTTCGTTGGCGACGGCAAGGTGGAAGACGGTGATGTTGGTGAAGGATACTGCAGCGACTGTGGCGACGACACGGAGCCATCGGGCGACCTGGCGACGGCGTGGTGATGGGGGAAGTGGACAGACATGGAATGTTTGTGCGCAGTTGCCTGAATTCTCAGGCAGAGAGGCTAGGGAAACTCCAGCCAATCAATGGCTGTCGGGTGGAACACAACTCCACCCACATCGCCGGCTTTGTGCGGAATCGGGGCCAATGAGTGCAACGCGTCTCAGCCGGGCGGGGCAGGCTGATGCGCTACGACACTGCGTGCTGAGACTAGCATGGGCCCGCAGGAGATTATGGCCAATGATAGGGAGGTGCAGAAGCAGCCTGCGCCAGTGAGAATGCAGCATTCCGCATGCAGGCCCCACCGTCATGCAATGTAATGCAGGCTGAAAGGACTTTGACGGAAGGAACGAAGGAGGGCAGCCACACCAGTCTAGGACTGGTTGCTGATAGCGCAAGGTCTGCCGTGGGGCTGACGTCTGCCTCGAGCCAGCAGGCTGCTTTGACACCGCCCATCACGATGTTCTGGAGTGGGTGTGTGACGACTTGCTCCAACGGCGTCAAGGCCTCACGTTGGTGGTCTTGAGGAAGCCTTGGAGGAGGGGGGCGCCTCTTGAAAAGGCTTTTGAAAGACTCTGCCTGCCATGCTAGGACCTTGGACGAGTTCGAGGCTGCTACGGTCGGTCACGACACTCGACTGTGCTGCCCATCTGACATGCCCCACGAGGACAGACGATGCTCGTCTGCCTGCCCCGCGTGGCCTCTTCTGTCGCAGCATGACACCCCGCGCCTACAGAAGCATCGATGCAAGCATATTAGAACGATGTCGTGCGCCTCTCGAAAACATCTAGCCTTCTCGACAACGTCAAGGCAACACAGAGACTAATCAGACCAGTCCAGTCAGCCAGCGATGCGACAGTGATGGGAGATTGGCCACAGTGTGTTGGCAGCAAGAGCACCAAGAATAGAGAGGCAACAGGAACAACTCGGTGGCTGGCCGCCTGACCCTTTATGGCCACATAACCGTGATTTTGCCGGCCACAGGGTACGGTAGCCGCATGCCTGGCTGTCTTCCAAGTTTCTGCAACTGAAGTCACCTGTCCTTGGAACACGGACAGTGGCTGGTGTCCTCATCACGGATTTGCAGCCACAGTCTTGGGGCCACAACTGCAACAACGAAGGGGGAGGCTGTGCGAGAGAGGGCCCGGGAGGCAGCCGCCCTATGAGGCTGGTGCTGCCCGCACCTTTAAGTACTGTCCCTCCTCGTTCTCCTCGGGCTGGCACAACGGCGCTCACTCGAGCACTTGAGCAGTGCAGGTCAAATGACATAGCCCCCGCCAGCAAGTGACAACAATAGAACGGGTGACTCACAGCGACTGATGCTCCTCATATGACGGCCAGGGCACGCCTGTGCTTGCCTCCCTCGATCTCTGTTTCCAGAATTGAATTCTAGCACCTGGCAATCAGTCACTTTCTTGATCTCTGCTCCTTCGCCACAGCGCAGACTGTCTGTGCTGCTGATCTGATCGACGCTGCTTGTTGTCCCAGGACAGGACCACGCACGCGGGGCGATCCCGAGCGTTGAAGCTGCGCTGCCCAGCTGTCTGTCCTGCGGGTGGGGCTCTCGAGCTTGTCCTTGTCCTTGTCCGCCAGTGCAACAAGCTCTGTGCCTTTCCTCTCTCTGTCTTCCCCAAGAAAGCGGCATCAGCCGCACAGCATTGCCCTGTGCTTCTGACCTCTTCCACGCTTCTCTTCCTTCCCCAGGCGTGCAAGTTCTGGGCAGACGACTCTCACGCAGGTCCCAGGGCCCGGCCATCTGACTATTCCCGACTCTGGCCTACCGAGACCTCGTTTCCATCGTCATCAATGTCCTGCTGAGCATTAGCATGCATGCATAGCGAGTCTTCTTCATTCTTCTTCTTCTTCTCATGTCGTTGGTCCCTTCAGTCTGCCACCGTCTCACTCTGTCCTGATACCCTCTTCTCACCTCACTTCTCGCAATACCGGACCACGAACTGCATTTTTACTCTACACGCGCAACCATACAGCAACTGCTGAACGGCTCCCTCCTGCGCTCTGCCCGCACATATAAATGTACACACAGCCCCCGTCCGCCCCTCCCGCGACTCTGGTCCCTGTATCTCATATGCCACTAGATCCACCACTACCTCTACTCTCCCGCCGCCGCCTGCCGCCGCCGCCACATCCGCAATGGGCGACGTCTTCCCCTCCGAGGAGAGGACAGAGCCCTTCACCGCCGAAGAGCTCGAGCTCCGCTTGAGCGAGTCCATCCGCGTCGAGGACCTCGAGGACCTCCACGACGACCAAGTCCCGCTCGACAGCCTCGTCATCGACGAGGACCACCACAAGAAGGGTATCCGCATTCTCGTGCGTCCCCTGACCCGCTCCCGCTCTGTAAGCCCAGGCAACGACAACTGCCAGTGGCTCGCCCTGCGTGCAGAGGTCTCAGACTCTGCGCAGTCAAAGTCGACTGTCCTCGCCGTCACGCAGACGTCCAAGGACATCAACTTTTCGATCAGAATCCCCGGCGATGCCGAGGATGAAGACCGCCCGACGCTATGGTGCGAGCTGTACTACGACCCGGCCAGTGACAGCCTCATCCTGTACAACAAGTCGGATGTCCCCATCATTCTGGCTCGGCGGTCGCAGGTCGAGGTCGGCTCTCCCACCTTTGGTCAGGAGATAGTTCCACTCACGACCATGGGGCTTTCGCCGGGGACTTGGAGGATCTCGGTGCAGACTAAGGCCATGCTCGATTTTAGGATACTCGAGAAGCGCCCTGCGACTCTCCGGATTCCTCGAGACGACTCGGACCTCTCGACGGGGGTCAGCAGTCCCACAATGCTCAACGCGTCGGTGAAGCGATCGTTCTCCGAGCACGACCTGAGCGCCGCCAATGCCTCGATAGAAAAGAGGCTGCGGAGGGACGACAGCATCGCCGATGACAAGGACGAGCAAAGGGAGGACAAAGACGGCGTCATCATCTTCCTGGGCCCCAGAGACGAGTCTCTCGTGTTCCCCTTGCCGCATGCGGCCCGGACCAAGGAAGTCGCCATCCCCCACGGCCACGCCCTACTCGAAATCCAGAAGGACGACGTCGTGTCGATCCCCGGCTGCGAGCGAGACGAGTACCAGATTACCAAGCGCAGCCAGATCGCAACAACGGCAGCGTCGTCCGTTTTCACCGCCGACTACTCGCACGCGCCCGAGGGCGTCATCACCGTAAAGGTCCTCAAGACACGCAATCCGAGCGCGGCGCCGCACGACAACCACCGCAACGTTATCCGGCAGGCCGACATCTGGCTGCGCGAGTACCAGAGCCAGGAAGACCTGCAGCACGAGTCGATTGTCAAGCTATATGGCGGCGACGCGCGCTACCTGTCGCTGTACATGGAGCACATTGACGGCAAGGACCTCGCGGCGCGGGGCGTCTGGCGCGACGTCCGCTCCGACCTGTTTGTCGGGGACCGCGCCGATGCGCTGCGCATATTGCGCGACATCTCGAGCGCGCTGCACTACGTGCACCTCAAGAACAAGATCCACAACGACATCAAGCCGGCCAACATCCTGTACTCCAAAGACCGGGGCGCCGTGCTATGCGACTTTGGCCTATCGACGCGAAAGGCCGACCCGGCGACCAACGGCGGCACCCCGTACTACGTGCCGCCTGAGTTTATCGGGCAGAAGATGCGCGGCGCCGCGTCCGACGTCTGGGCGCTCGGCGTGACCATGCTGTACGTGCTGCGCAGGATACCCTTCCCCGACGCGCGGGGACGCCAGGGCCACCCGAAGCAGCTGTACTGGATGATTGCCGACCTAAACCGCAAGTCGCACCACCTGCACCACGCGCGGGGCCAGCCGTCGGCCATTTCGCAGATGCAGCAGTGGCTGCTCGAGGTCAAGGAAGCCAGGACCCGGCTTGACCCGCGCGACAGGGTCGAGTCGCTCGTCTCGCAGATGCTCACGCCCAATCCGAACCAGCGCATCACCATGGCCAAGGTCATCAGCGAGCTGTTCCCCGCGGGCGACTTAGTGGCTGTGCCGTCGGGGGGTGTCGGCAGCCGGCCCAGAAGGGAGATTGGGTCACGGCAGGCGGCCATGTCGGCTCCCCCACGGGTGGGCGCGCCGTCGTCGAGTCGTCGCGTTGCCGCTGTTGCCCGCCCGAGTTGAAGCACGACGTGATCCATAAGGCCCTGGACATTAATATACATGCAACGTCAATCAAGGATCGATGCCAGTTGCGTGCAATCATGGGCCCGACGCCGGGGTAACTCGCCCATCGTAGTCCTCGCTGGCCGCATTTCGCATTGGAACATATTTGGAGGATACAGTTACAGCGCTCAAGACTCCGCATTCTACCCGCACACGATCCTATACACGCACGTTGCATTCCAGCGGTCTCTGAAAAATAGGTCATTACGCACGTCAGATCTTTGCGCGATAAAGGGTTCCTCTTTATTCATTACGCCTAGGCTCTATGTGATATATTCTGGCGGAAGGATTGCCGTCCCAGTGTCCAGGAGCATTCTCGATACCGCCAGTCTAGTCTCCACGACGACAAAGGATCAAGTGCCAAGTCTCCCCCCTTGTTCCAAAACATCCCAAGTCCCTCCTCTATCCTCCCTTTCTAGAGACCCAGCGCAAAGACGAGCGCGATGCCAGCGGCAGTCGACAGCGTCGCGAGGCTGACGCCGACGCTGACTCCGGCGGCGGGCTTGGTGGTGGTGGCGGGAGGGGAGGTGGTGACGCCCGAGGTGGTGGTGTTTGTGGGCCCGCCGACAATGGCGACGCCGTCGCGGATGACGGTGACGTTGAACTGCGTCGAGTTCTGGCACTGGTGGACCGGGGCGTTGGCGCGGAAGGTGATGTCGGCGCACTAGACAGGGGGAGCCGAGAATGTCAGCTGTCATGTACAAACCCTGCGGTACAAGCTTGGGGGAGAAGAAAAAAACTCACGTTGTATAGCGCCTGGCCGTTGGCACCACCGGTGACGACCTGGATGGTGGCGTTTGTGCCGTCGGCAATTTCGACGGGGATGGGCAGCTTGGGCCAGCAGAAGTCGCCCTTGCCCGAGATGTTGTAGAGGTCTGGGGTCAGGGAGATGTTGAAGTTTGCACTCTCGCCGAGGCCGAGGTTGACCCAGACGTAGGACCACGCGTGGTGGAGCTCGAGCTCGATGGCGCCGCCGCCGATGGGGTAGGCGGTGCGGTTGGCGGTGACGTTTGCTCCGGCGCCTAAAGGGGGGTGGGAAGGAAGGAATTGTCAGCTTGATAATGGCGAGGAAAGCATAATGGACAATCAACCAAGACCGTGCCAGAATCTGCAATTTGTGTATGTGTGTGATGATCAACGTCGTAGAAGCAGCGCAACAGAATCACGGTGTTGTCCAACCGACACCGCTCCGGCCCGCTTTTGCCCCAACCGCCCTCCCGGGAAACCAATGTGACAACAAGCCAGGTTGACGGGAATCTGGAGACGAGGTGAAACAAGAATCAAGGCCAAGGAAAAGTAAAACGTACAAGGGCGGTCCCACTGGGAGTAGACCTCCTCGCCGGCCTCGGAGAGGGTGTCGGCGCGCCACGGCGGGTAAATGATGCCAAAGTGCGCCGAGGCGATCTGGGCGCCCGCGAGGGCGGCGGCCAGGACCGAGCAAGTCGTCGAGCGCATGTTGTCTGGTTGGACCTTGGTGGCAGAGTCTAAGAGTGGGATAGAGAGGTCTTGGCTTGGCTTGGAGAGAGAGAGACTCGGAAGACTATTGCGTACGCGCGTGGGTGAAGGGGAAGAGCAGCAGAAGGAAGACAGATCCTTGAGGTCAAGGGGCGCACGATGGTTTTTATGAGGAAGGGTTTTTTTCTTTTCTTTTTGGTCTGGTCTCGGACAGTCACTCGCACGTGGGACGAGGTAATACAAGGCCCATGCGGCTGGGTCGGCTTTGGCGGGCGCGTGTACGGCGGCGGCAAGCAGACCCGCGTTGCAGCTGGTCTCTCAGTGCAAGGTCAACCAACATTCGCAGAGCCGTGCCTGGCCAGCCCAGCCTCGCCAGTCCGAGGGCGGAGAGGGGGTTTGTGAGCAAGTTTACGCTCGGGAAAACATCTGCAGGGCAGGGTCCGCTGGGCTAGATCTCCCGCTAGCTCGACGGGGGGACGGTAAATGCTTATGATGGATACAAGTGCTGCAGTAACGCAGCAGCACGCAGCAGCACGCAGCACTTGGTCGTTGGAGCTGATGCGGGGAAGTCACCAGCCCTGTGGCGTTCTGGCTGAGTCGACGACAGGGGCCAGCACAGCAGCACAGCTGCACTTGCCTGTCTGGGTAGCCAAAAACCTGCTCAATCGTGCGCAAACTCTCTCAAGAGGACCCCCGCGCCTCCATCGTCTCTGGTTTCTGCTTTTGGCGGTCTAGATGACTGCCCCACGCGGCCAGATTCCTGAGGCACACGGGTTTTCACTTGTTGATATAGAACTTGGAGAAGTAAAAAACACTGCGAGGAGACAAAAAGACTCGGGCATTTTGCCATGCACGGCGCGCGGCTCTTCAGCTGCACGTCTCGGCTCCCGGCTAGATCGCCCATGCTACATGGCCAAGAAATACGCCCGGGTACATCGTCGACATCCCACCTTGTAATGTCCTCCTGCCGTAACACGGTCTGCATCTCCAGTCTTGGCCCCAAGTCACCATCACGCTGTCACAGAGCTAGTTCCCGAAACAGCCTAGCGCCACCTGCCAAAAGGAGACATGCGGATACCCCAAACAGCGCCTCTGATTGGCCTAACACTATTCTTGCCGCAAGGCACTCTGTGCATGTTCGCTTGGTAGCCATGACCAATAGAGAAGAGCAGCGTGTATTGAAATGCACAAATAATGCGGCTCTGCTACCATCCCTTAGAGTTGTCCCGATTACGTCAGTTGTGTCGCGCGGGCCCCCTTCGTGAGCAATGTCGAGAGATACTCAAAGTCTCCAAGTCTTCGTCCATGTGATACCTAAGAACCCCACCCGACATCCACTTTCTCAAGTCAGAGAAACCCACAAGCTGATTATTACACAGAGGAGATAAAAGGCGGCGCTGGAGTGACAGTTATTTGCGAGCTGGGGAGTGAATTAATTGATGCTTGAACATAATCCGCTCCTAGGCAGGCATCATGGACTTGACAGAATTATGTTCTCTTGGCTCTGGCCGCCGTAGTGGGGCAATCGACCGTGGTTGGGGCACGCCGCCACCCGTGAGTAATGGCCGTGCACACCTGCCAAGGTGGGCATGCTCAGCCTTCCCAACCAACTCACCCTGTCTGGCGGCATCATGGCCGTCGCCGGGAGAGGGTGACAAGATTGATTGCCACTGGCAGAGATAGTATGTAACACAATGACTAGCGGCTGTTCCATCGCTGAAGCGCTAGACCCTTGGAAAAACGAGTGTAGAGGCGTCATAGCTACCCAACTGCCTGCTTAGGGGCGCGACAACCTCCTCCACTTATTTCAGAGTCGAGAAGCAAAGCTTCGCGGAAAACCCTCCATGGATGCGCTCAGTAGTGCACAGCATACGGCACTACGCAAGAAGCTCGAATTAGTACAGTTCATCACGTCAATCTAGTCTTCCGCCACCCAGAAAGGCGTCGTTGATGCTACAGGAAAATGGGAGAGGTCGGTGGCCTCTTTTGCAGATCCCAGAACGGCATAAGACGTAACTAACGGATGAGCAAATACTACAGCGATTAAAATCTCGACGACTAGCAGTCCGTGCTACTCGAAGCCGGCGACAATCTCAAGTCAATTACGATGGATTTACTTCTTTATATCTACGAGAAGGTCGCAATAAAATCCTGTAGGCCTACCTAGGTTTACTTCCGACAATTTAAGCAACTTTTCTTGCTCTATAATTCGATGCCGCGCTTATCATTCTGCCCTAAGCTGCGGCTTCTGTCATGATTAGTCTGGACCACTAGTTAGAGTCATCTCGGCTCATAACGACTTCCCTTGATCGCCCTAGGGCCCCCCTGCTGATACGGAAAGGGAGCAAGGATGAGAGCTCTCTGTTTTCGAAATGAAGGTCTCAGCCAAATCTGTCTTTTGGCTCAAGGTCGCCTGGGCTGAGGCTCTTTCAACGGGCTTAGGGTGCTTTACAAGAAGTCATGTCCACGGCAAGTACTTTAGACCCACTACCAGCAATTCTCCTCACATCTTGCTTACTCTTGCGGTGTCGCTCCTCACATAATTCTTCCCAATCGCTCGGTCAATTGTACTCTTCCGCCATATCTTTTCGGTGAGGTCTTATGCTGATCCCATCGCGGGAAGCCGCACGCCATAAGTTAAACATAGACAGCCACTAGAGGAGGACCAGTGTTTGATAGTGGAACCACCACAAACATGGACACTGATTAAATTAGGCCCTAGTAATCGAAGTTTCCAGCCCGTGTGAGGTTTTGGCGAGGGAAAGCTCTCGCAGGTTGCCAACACCTAGCTGCATATGCACATCGTATAGGCGCTAGGACGGCACCAGCTAATTCAGGGGTTGCGACGAGGCGCCCTGGCTGCACCTGACCCGGGCCACCCCCAGCAAGAATACCATCTGTCCAGATACCGGTATACTACTCTGTGCGGCCTTAGACGACGGCCAAGTCAAATGTCCTGTCTCAGTAGCAGGGAGGCAGCATTGATCGCGTAAATGTATCTATCTCGAATCTCCTGTAGCGCTTTCCTGCGTAGCAGCTGTTACGGGAAGACCTCAAAGCATCCTTCAAGAACGTCACCCCTGCGCTACTACGTGAGGGATGTCAGAAGGGAAGAATTAGGGGGTCATTTTAGCACGCAGAGTTAATCGTACCAAGATAAGCTAAGATAATTTTGGGTCATAATAATGGAGAGACTAACTTCCTATCTAAATGGCTGTCTTGCTGTCATTTTTGGGCCGCCATGACCTTAGGTAGATCCCGCTAAGAGACGTCGCTATAATCAGGCTGGCGCTTATGTGTCCGTGTCCTTCGAACGGCTGAGTGGTGTGGCGGAAGAGGATAAGACTGAGATTAGCATAACGACGACTGTTCTTGGCAAGCGCTCAGCGTCAGGTCCCCGGGCTGAAATCGACGACCATGGTGTCCGAGCATGTGTAATGAAACTGCGCCAAGCTCCAGCTACTTTTGCGTCACAGAATTATTGGCGGCCGACGACGACAGCTAGAGTATACGGCGTTGCCCTGTCCTATCACGAGTTCCAGAATCGTAGGAGAAGTGTAGGAGCAAGTAAGGCTCTACCTAGGAGAAGCACATCGTAAGTAGGCCACAAGATCAAGTCAGGCTCCGAGAAAAGCACGCTCCTGCACCATAATGCAGGCTTTTAGATAACTATTGCTATTTTTGGCCGACGGCGTGCCCAGCCACGATCCCCTTCAGTTCATTCACGCGAACAGGCCTGGGTTGAGACCTCCGCGAGTTCTGAGAGCTCGTGATAGGGCATGTACAGTCGGCCATGGGCCTGATCTGGTCTTCTGCCCAAAGTTTAGCGCAGTTTTTTGTCCTGAGCGTCTCTGACACGAGTATCTACGCTGCCGCAGCGATCAAGGATGCCCACTAGCAGTGGGCCGGGGTTATGAATAAAGAGCACATTAAGAGAATTGTCGTGTGTAGTAAATCACTGCCCTACCTTTTTCGGCATTGACTACTAGCCATCTTCAGTAAAATAGTCATCACCAACTCGTCTTGGTGATGACTATTTTGTTGCTAGTCCGAAACCCTTCCAGCCCATTGGAAGCAAAATTAGCGCCAATAGTTCGTCGCACAAAGCCACCCCTCGAGAACGAATACATGAACCTCAGAGTCAGCACCTTACAAAGGGCTGTCAGACCGAAATCGCATCCGTTTCAGCAGACCATAAGGCTCAGCTCCTTGGCAACATACATGTCAGGAAGCAGGTGGCCATGAACCCCTTGACTACGAATCCTTCCTCGCAGCCAAGGAAATATCAATGCTCTCGCGCGAGGCTATCGCAGTGGCCGCAGCCCATGCAGCCGTGCTATTCAGCGCTTAAGCGACCAGCAAGCAACAAATAATATGTGCAGTATTCTGAGAAGAGGGACTGCCCGCGACTCTAATTTTGTAGGACGATGGATTATTCATACGCCCAGCTGAGTAGCAGGCAAGGTTTCAAATGTTATAAATCACGGTTGGTCCATGTACTCTGGGACTTTTTCTCAGCCAACCTAAAAAGACATTCGAAGCCAGCCCAATTCAGAGCTCCCAAACTCCATTTTTAGAATTACAGCTTTGGATCGTCGAGCAAAGAAGTTATTGGGGTCTATCAGAAATCCTAATTGTGTGATTTATTGTTTTTCCCAAACACTTCATCAGTCTTTTCTCAATCGTTTCCAAATTCTTCCCTCGCTCCGCCAAACGGTCAACATGGTCCACAGCACGTTCAGTAGCCCTGGAACCTTGTCGAACAACACGTCCTTGAATCAGACCATGGCGGCGGATGCTAACCCTGACGTTACAGGTATTGGTGTAAGTGCTGCCCACTCCCACTTCCATAACGACAGTACACACTTTACCATTATCATACAGCCCGACACTTAATAGAGCAGATTATCCCCGATATAGCAAGGCTAGTCATCCCTTCCAACAAATTGAATTGCTAACCATGTTCTTAGATCGTTGTCTCGAGTATAGGGACGGCTTGTTTCGTTATTGTGTCGTCTTTCGTATATCTGCGGTTGAAGTATGCTGGCCTCCAAAAGGAGTCCGAAGAAGGGTGAGTATCTCTCCATTGGTCATAATGCTTTCGTCTCCCAATTGCAAAAGGGTTGACAGATCCCGTTAGATACCGTAAGACGGTGCAAAAGAAACACGTCATCGAGGCAGTCATCAACGGCTTCAGCGACGCCTAGCTCGCCATCACCCCGGCGATCCTCATCAGCGCCATAATGCCAGGGAACTGGTTCTTTCTGAGCATCTACCACTTTAACATGATCTACGACTACGCCCTCCTGGCGTTGGCCACAACCTTCTACCCGCTCGCCACCCAGACCCACTACTTTCACTCCTGGCTCATGGCGTCCTTCCGACTCCTGATACTGGCAGTCACGGTAGCTCTTATGGGCTACATTATGTCTTTCCGCACAAAGCCAGGTTTTCCAGTTTTTCCATCTGTCGAGCAAGCCGAGCTCATCGCCTCGTTCGACAACCAATCCTCCAGAAGCAACGATACGCTCCTAGCGGTCGTGGAAGTATGCGTCATTGCCATAGACATGTTTTTTTTCTACACTGTATGCCATCTTCCACAGCATCACTCTAAAACACAAGAAGCGCGAAGAAAATTTGGAACTTCAGCACATCTCGTGGATAATGTGCCGCGCGGTCGTCATTTTCAATTCCCTGGTGGCTCTCTACGCCATCTCCATGATGCTTTTTCTCAGGCGGTGGATGATCAACGATTCAGGGTTGCTCAACGACGGCGAGACAGAGCAGGAAATGTCCTTTGGACAGGCGGTGCCCGTCGCTCTCATGGTGTTTGCCCCGCTGAATGCAGGGCTGAGAGCTGTCTCCGGTGAGATACATTGCTCCCTTCCTCCTCTGCCCTGCCATGCCCTTTCGACCAGAGCCAGTTTGTGCCTCTGCATTAGCCTGAAGTCACGCCCATACCCGCGGAGCTCTGCTGACCATGATCATGTAATGATCTACGAACTAGACTACCGGCGCAAGCGAGTAGTGCACGTCCCCGCCGACCACCACGGCTCTGGCCGCGCCTCTCCGCCACCAAAGCACGACTACGATAGCAGCGGCGGGATCGAGATGGCACCGCTTGAGCCTCCGCTCCCGCACTACCACCGCCCTCGTCCGCATCACAGCTACACGGTCTAAATGTCCACCTTGTCGCGGGTCTGCAGACACGCCGCCATCCTAGTCAATGACCAACTCTTTTCCTTCTCTTTTCTTGCCGGGCCGGCTCGCTCTCCTTTCCTTTCATTGGGGAGCCAGGCACAAAATCGCTATGGTTCAAAGGTTCGGTGTTGCCGGTAGCATAGCAAAAAGTCTGCCGGGTCAGTCTCAGCACCCCCACGCTTGAAAGTATGGTAAGGCCCCCCTTCGCTCGGCAAAGCTACCCGTTTCGGCCTCTTTCTCCTCCTCTTCTCTTTTTCTATTTTAGTATCATTTATCAGCTTTTATACTCGTATTATTGCCATCAGCAGACGTTGAATTCGTACTGTGCTTCAAACAAATCCCCAACGAAGAACTACGAGCGTCTTAGAGAAGATTCAGCGCTATTCTCTAGCCGTAGCCACGAGAAACGTTCCCCTAAAAATCTACCTTGTCCTTAGTCGGCACGTGGGCCCTAGCACTCCGTCTTATTTTAGCAGCGTTGGCGGTTTTAAACATTTCCGGCTGGGGGCTATAAGGCTCTCTTTCACTGGTACCTTGTAGAATAGTAATCTTTTCTTGGGTTGACTTAATCTTGACTTGAACACAATGTTGCGAAAAGATGCCGTTACAAAACGACAACCCTACCATCAAAGACTGCAAAAAATCTACCATGTACGCACAACCAGCTGTTAGTAGCATTACTCCCTCAAGAAGTTTGTCTTGTGTTGACAAGCAGTATAGCCGAGTAACAAGAATCTCCCAGGCTAACTAAGAGATTGAGTGGTTGTGTGTTTCGGACCCTTTTTCGATGACAATCGTTCCGAAATGTGTTTTCGCATCTTCTTCGTTATGTTCCTCGCTGGTTTCAAAAGGTCGTCGGAGGGTCGTGACAGCCAGCATGGGTTCCATTTTCGCAGCATTGTAGGAGAACCTTTCACTTGGCAAGCTTTTGCGCAATAGATGGATGCAAGAGACTAAAGAATGTGTATTTCGACGATAACTATAATACAATTAACGGAAGAACCTTGGCACTAGGTACCCCACAGAAGTGCTTTTTTACACTTGCCTACCTTACACTGTTTGTGGTGAAAGCTTCGCGCTGGCTTGGAATTCAGAAGATTTATCAACAATACTAACATTACCAAGTGCAAGAACAGACCGCACCGGTTTTTTATATTATTTTTTTTTTTTTTAGAATTAAGACCAGCGTCGAGTGCAGCTAGGGAGCACCCACAATGCTGTATACACAGCAACAAGATAGAAACTAGCTACGTTAAGATCTATAGCTGCCTCGTTTCTATAGTCGTCAATAGAGGATGAGATGAATGTGCTCAACTTTGCAAAAACAGACTTGAAATTCCTGGGACCCAACGCTAGTAGCCATGGAATACTCAAGCTTGGCTTGCTTTTCGAGGTTGCGGAGATAGCTATGCCTGCACCACAACAGCTACAGTAGCCCAACATGCCGCATCGGATAAAGCCTTGAATCATGCTTAACTAGGGGAAACGGAGATAGCTGCGCACTGTCAAAGAATACATAAGATCTCAACACCTTTGTACAATACTTGAGTGACCAGCTATCGAACTGTGATATCAGTACTTGACACTGCTCACGTCCCGAGAACAAATCCGGATCTATCACAACGAGTCATCGATCATATAAAGTCTAGTCAGCCACGGAGCTGCGCAGCAACCGCAGTTCTACAGTCACTTCGCGCTGTTGACGCTTCTTGACACAAAAACATATCATCCTCGGGTGACAACCTGAACCCCAACACGATGCCAAACTGGTACAACCAAGGCGGTGCCGATTCCACCTGGGGCACCGGCACCCTGAACAACACGAGCGGCAGCAGTAACAGCATCACAAGCTCTTACACGCCCGAGCAGCTCGCGAACATCGCAAGTCAGACCCTCCAAGTCATGTCGCAGTCATCCACATCCACGTCCCGCACTAGGTTCTACGAGCCTAACAATCTCATGGGAACTACCACAACCTCCATCCAGACACCATCCGACTTCGCCGTCACTACATTCAACCACGGGAGATGGCGCACCTGGATCCACACCACGCCCTTGGACTCGTGGGGCCGGTACCACACCAGCACCGTCCGCTTGTTCCGCGGCTACCATCACCACCACCGCTTTGCCTTTATTGCCAAGAACAACAACGCCGCCACGGCCCTGCTACTGAGGACGCCCGCGTACCTTGCCGGTGAGGCCCACCACTACATGGTCCGCAAGCGGCTCGGCTCCCCCGTGCCCGAACACTACTTGCCCGCCGGCTTCGCTCCACTGCCCGGGGATGCGCACGCCGCGCACAAGCGGCACCTCGCGAAGCACAACAAGCGCAAGGCACAGTGGCGGCAAAAGGTCAGGCTGGACAAGTCCCGGCTCAGGCAGCCACGGATAGCGCTGCTACAGCAGCAAGAGACTCTGACCACCGCCACAACCACCGCAGGCTCAACGAGCACCACCTCAGCAGGAAGGATTGCTACTTCTGCTGCGTCATCGACGTCGGCGAGCATCCCCGCGGCAACTACTACTGCCCTTAGCTTGACACAGGAGGATGAAAACAACGGAGGCGAAGCAAGCCGGGAAGACAACGTTGTCATCAAGGACGAGCCTAACGACGACGACGACGACGACGACGACGAAGGCGACGATGACAACGACAAAGAGCCGGCGGTCAAGATCGAGATCGACAGCGACGACGACTTCGATTTTTCCGCCCTTCATCCACCCCACGCTTTTCACATGGATGAACGCCAGAGCATTCCTGTCCCCAGTATCGAGCAAGATGACGATGCCGCCGCCGGCGTCCGCGAGCATGGCGTCGATGCGGAGCCAGAAATCAACGACGAGCCCAATATCGAGACCACCGAGGGCCCAAGCGGGCTGACATATCTAGTACCGCCAGCGCAATCTATAGAAGAGGAGGAGGATGATGAGGATATAGATGCCCCGTGGTCACCGGAGCTACCTGTCCTTGCATCACCGACGTTATTTGCTGCCGATGACGAAGATGACGACGAGACCGTCATAAAGGTAGAGCCTGGCACGCAGGATTTCTTTGCGACGTATTTGGCTCCGGCGTCACCTGCGCCATTCGTGCCACCGTCGCCCGCGCCATTTGTCCTAGCATCCCCTGAACCGTACATCCCGGCATCTCCAACGCCGTTCATCCCAGCGTCCCCGGCACTATTCGTCCCAGAAACACCCACGCCGGTTGTTTTAGCATACCCGGCGCCGCTCGTCCCAATATCCCCTGCCCCATTCGTGCTATCCTCGCCGACGCCAGCAGGTCCCACAACAGGCGTCACGGCTGCCGCAGGGCCGCCTTTTGACGGACTACCACCGATTCATAACTATCTCGAAGTTGGCCATGAGGAGCCATCTGAATGGCTAGGCCAGATACCAGCATGGCCTCCGGCGCCGCTGCCAGAGTACCCCGCTTACGGCAACCACATGGTATTTCAGAGCTCCACGCAAAGCGCGGGAATCGTTCCGTACAGCTACGGCGCGTTCGGCTATGGGGACGCATTCATGGGCGAGCCCGAGGCCGAGACGACGGAGGCCGAGCCCAGCTACGACCAAGAGGATTCCGACTCGGCCATGATGGCCGAATTCGGCGACGACAGCAGCGGCGAGGAGGAGCAGAGTCCTTGGTTGAATCTGACTCTGGAGACTTTTCCCACGTGGTGGGAGCAGCACGGCATGGCCGTTGAGGCAATCTCCTTAGACGGTGCTAGTGACAGGGAAAATACAATTATGGGGTCAGAGACAGAGGCTGAGCAGGACTCTGACTCCGAGTCCACGACTATCGTGGCTGAAAGTGAAGACTCGGATATTGACTGGGGCGACGACGACGACGAAGACTACGACTTCGACGACGACGAGCCAGATCCAGGCATGAGCCCCGACAGAGGATCAGACTCGGACGGCCCGGAAGGTCTAGACATGGCTTACGAAGCACAAACGGGCGTGCACAGCATCGAAGTGGAGGACAGCGAATACGGACGCGCCCTGGCCGAGTTTTACGACCACAGCGGCGAACAGTACTGGGCCGACGACGAGGGCGGCGATGCTGGGGAGGAGGAGGAGGAGGAGGACGGAATCAACACGCCAGTTGCGATCCCGGTCAGTGAATTTGCCAAGGCCATGAGAGGAATGGAGAACTATGCCTACTTATGGTATGAGCAAGACGTGGATCTGCCGTATTGAAACAGCAGGGCCGAGCCAATGTTGGATGAGATTGATGGCGGGAGGAGTCAAACGAGCTAGGTTGCTTGCTTGTAGAAATTATGGATCAAAACACAAAAATTGTGCTTCTATGAGAAACTGCAATGCAATATGGCCGTGACGAGACTTAGACGACCCCGAGAGGTGGTTGATGTGGAAGGTGCGGCTCCGGGTGGGTCTGCAGGGGGCGGCGTCGTTCCTTCCGCGCATGCGCCAGGCATGCTGAACTTGGGAAGTTGCAAGCTGGCTCCACCGCGGCCATCCTCACCACCCTGCAGCGCCAACCTTGAGGGCTCTCGAGCTCTACTGCCTGCTCCGTACAGCTCTGACGTCTCCCTTCGCAACACCTTCTACTCGCCATGGTGCGAGCTATTGCCGCCGCCCGCCACACCTCTTTCTCGTAGCAGCTCTCTATTGCCAGGGTCTCAGGAATCGGCCGCCACAATGTCGTTTTCCGACTTCGGCTCGGGTAAGCCGTGTTTCCCTGCCCTGCGACCAATCCATCCCGGCAACCCCTTGATGCGACAGCATAACTGACACGACCACCCTCCTCTACTCTAGACCTGTCGGCCTGGGCCTCGTCTCTCCCGACAGAGCTCCTCCTTGCTGAGCTGCACAGACGACGCGACGACGACCCCGCCACTGCGACCGAGCCACCCGAGACAGCACGGCCAGCCTGTGGCACAAAAGTGCGTGGAGCCTACGACACGCCCCTCCATGTCTTCGCCCTCCTCCTCATCCTCACGCTCAGCACGATATGTACGTTTTCCTCTCTGCGACACACCGCTGGACAAATCCCCTGACCCCGGACACACAAATAAACAGCATGCGGCTTTCCCCTCTTCTCCCGCCGGCAGTCTTCCAAGAGCAAGCGGACGAGCTACATTGTCTTCCTGTGCCAGCACTTCGGCACCGGCGTCCTCATCGCCACGGCCTTTGTCCACCTCCTCCCTACGGCATTCATGTCCCTTACCAACCCCTGCCTGCCCTATGCCTTTAGCGAAGGGTACCTGCCCATGGCCGGCCTCATCGCCATGATCTCCGCCATGAGCGTCGTCGTGCTCGAGTCGTACCTGACCACACGCGGCGCTTCGCCGCACCACCACCATCACGGCTGGGACGATTCCGACGAAGACGACGACGGGAGCCACAAGACACATGACCATGGCAAGACAGGTGGCCTGGCTGCGAGCAGACACACCAGCCACAGGCCGTCTGACATCACCATGGGCGATGTGGGCGCAAGCAGGGGACTCATGTCCGATCGTTCGCCCATGCCGGGCTCAACACCAGGCGCCGGCTCGACCCCAGGAGCCTCCGAGCAAGCTGCGAACGGCAAACACCAGGCAGACACCGAAAGCGACGACGACGACGACGACGACCTCAATCTAGACATGGATGAGCTCGATCCAACGACGGCCGAGGAATCCCGCTCCCTCGCCCGCGGCACATCAGTCAGATCTACCGCAGGGCTGCAGCGGCACGACCACGCCTCGATGGAAGGACCGACGGCGCCGGAGGAGCAGAAGCGCCTCATGCTGCAGTGCATGCTCCTCGAGGCCGGGATCCTGTTCCACAGCGTCTTCATCGGCATGGCCGTCTCTGTCGCTACGGGCCCATCGTTTGTCGTCTTCCTCACGGCCATTGCGTTCCACCAGACGTTTGAAGGGCTGGCCCTGGGATCTCGCATCGCGGCCATCAATTTCCCCCGCTCGTCCGTGCGGCCGTGGCTGATGGTGCTCGCGTACGGGTGTACGACGCCCCTGGGCCAGGCCATCGGCCTCGCTGTGCACACGCTCTACGACCCCATGAGCCAGACGGGTCTGCTCGTCGTCGGCTTCATGAACGCTATTTCAAGCGGCCTGTTGCTGTTTGCGGGCCTCGTGCAGCTACTCGCCGAGGACTTTTTGAGCGAGCGGAGCTACCGCTCGCTCAAGGGTGGGGAGCGGTTGCGCGCCGGCTGTGCGGTGCTCGCAGGTGCCACGCTCATGGCCCTCGTCGGCGCATTTGCGTAGGAGTGGATATGGTTATCGTCGCGGACCACTGCCGCACCATTTGATAGATTTATATAAGCAGCGTGTGAATAGAGGGTATAGACTATACGTGTTGAAATTTTGTAACGCCGCACTTCATACACACATCGCGACATCTAGTGGGCCCTTCGCCAATAGGTTGTCGGTTCCATAGCAATGATACTGTACATGCTAGACTTGGGATAATACTGTGAATTCCTACGTGGTTAAAAAGCTCTACAGTTCATCAACTTCTTCCAACAACTTGCAAGACACCTCCAACCCCAACTCGTTCCAGTGGGCGTTTCGGTGCGATCAATCCAACAGGCCTTGAAAATCAATGTTCTCGAGTACGTCAAGGTGCTCAAGTCTCTGATCAAAACGACTGAAAACCTCGTCAATCACCTTGAGGAATATATCCGTAATACAGTCATTCTCCTGCTCATTTGAACGCGCTGTCGTCTCGGTCAAGACGGCTCCGGCAGTGTCGCTCAAATTCGAGGTACCTATGTTGTTAATGATATTAGGAAGCTCCGGAGTTTTCTGCGCGTGCATGTCTTGGTGCCCGTGCGGAGGATAAGAGATGGCAGTCTCGCTAGTCTCGTTATTGACAGAAGGCGTAACCCGTTGACTGTGAACACCAGCATGTGCCTGAACGTCGCTGAGTGTGAAACATGGCTGTTGACGCTTAGTGTGTGATTTTGCCAGCTGTCCCTGGACCGTGTCAAGCTGACGCTTTGGAGCCGCCTCCGGGGAACGAACCCGCTGATGTCGCTTCCTCTCCTCGTAGTTCAACACGACATCAGAGCGCCAGTCGTCGCTGCTGTCACAATCACGACTCCGCCGGGGCCGCCACCTTGTAGCAAAGACGACGTCAAAGGCAAAATCGTAACCGCCCTGGTCAATATTAACGGGATTGCTCTGAGAGATGGAGGATAGGCCGCTCAGAGAATGACTTACGGTCTGGGTGTATGTGGATAAGGGCACCTCCAGCTCGATGGGAAAACCCACCTCGTTGAGACGCGTCACAGCGCCGTCGACGAGCTCCATGAGCTCATCAAAGGATGAGGGGAAGCCCTAGCCCCCCTTAGAGTTGACATAAATGCGCTGGTGGCGGTGCTCGTAGTGGCATTTGTACTGGTTACCGTTCCAGAGGGTGACACAGATCATCCGAGGCCGAGGGCGAGAAGGGTGCGTGCTGTACAGCGGCTCATTGTGAGAGACAGGCGAATTCTAGATGGGAGAAGCTTGTCAGACATAGGCTTTGCAACGGATAGGGATAGACTCACCATTCTCTGGTGCAAAAGTGTCCGCTCCGATAGCCAAGTCGTCGTTGGTGACGGTGTCGTGCAAGTTCCAGACGAGCTGCGCTCACTTTTGATGATCCTGCCGACATCGAGTAGCGGCACTTGGTGACTAAACAGACGCCAAGGCGGAACTTCGTCGAAGTCGAGTTTCTCAGCATGGCGAGGCTCCAACTTCACCCGCTTGTCACCAGAGCAGTCTCTGCGGTCCGGTGACCGGCGGTGGCGCTTGTGCGACATCTTTCAGTGCTGACGAGATGTTCTTGATGCTGTTGCTGACGATGTTTCGGTACAGGTCTGCCAAATTATGACCCTGATCAAGAAAGCACGGCAAACGCACAGCAAAAGGGCAACTGGAAGATCGGGCGTCGTGCTGACTGGCAAATCGAAGGTGCGCACGTAGGCTCGCATGACTGGGGCCGGTAGCTCCTCCTGGCACCTCCCCAGAGCGCTCCTGCCCAAATTGCTGCAGGTGTCTGCGAGAATTCACTCGCCAAGATTTCACTGGGGGGAATATTCCAAGCTTGTTGTTCTGCTGCTCGTGATAAACAGCCAGATTGCATGCACGCAAGTGCGAAATGTATCGGCTCCTGACAACATAACCCTAGGAACCATTACTGTCTCAGGCCGCCCAGCAGCCTCGGCTGTTCCTTCTCATAGTCATTATGCCCTCACGCCCGTGAGCCCAGAAGATCTGGGACTGTTCATTTGCCAGCTGATGTCCTTGAGCATGTCGAATGATCCAACAACCAGCACGCGATTCGAGGCAAAAAGAAGGCTCCTAATATGGGAACAAAAGACAATGAAAAACTGTATATATATTCCAACGACGCCATCATGATATCCAAAGGCATGCTGCGTGTGCCTCTGCTGCTGCGCGGTAAGACGTCGAGCCCACATACTCAAACGACCAGGGATACTACACCATTACAGAGCTAATATCGACTCCGCTCCTTCCCACGCGAGGTCTGCTTCCACAAACATATAATGCTCTTGGACTCGCACCATTTCTTCACATCGGTAGGCGAGACTTCAGCGTCATATCCGACCTTGGTCAACTCACCTGAGTTGAGCCAGGCTGCAAAGTCCTCGAGCACGATTGGGTCATAGAGCAGCATCCGCTCGTGCCAGGACGGTTCGGATGGGTCTGTCGAGCGCGGCGCTGATTTGACAATGTCTGTGATGTGCGTGAACAAAACTTCTTCGTTGTCTGTTGGAGGCGACAAGGCCAGGGACAAGTCGGCCTCGTCTGTTGTGGACATGTCCAGAAGGATCGGGGACATTGGCGAAAACACTTGCTCTGGCGAAGAAGCGTCCCGAGGAGTGGATGGTGCCGCAGAAAGCTGTTCCTCGAGGATGTCATCTGAGTCGGGGATTTCGATCGGAACAGGCTTTTTGGGCTGTGTCTTCCTCGCTCGCGTGGTCTTGGCAGGCGACTTAGAGCGTGGTTTGGTCTTGGGTTTCGGTACTGGGACGACTGCTTCGTTTGCCGCCTCACCTGCAGCCTCGTCTACGACAGCCTTCTTGGGTCGCCCCCGTGGCCTCTTCGCAGGCGGATCCGGCTTTGCGACTTTCGTTGGTGTGGCTTTCTTGGGTAATTGAGCTGCAGCAGATGTGGACATGGCCTGAGTGCCAGGTGGAGATGTTGCTTGGTGCTGACTCTCCCAGCACTTATCCAGTAACGAAACCATTGCAGTACGTCGCTTGATGGCCTTGAACCCAAATGACTTGATCTTGTGTGCAAGTTGAACATCGGTAAGAAGCTCGTAGTTTGGCTTCGTGGGCTTTCTGGGGGTAGCCGACTTTTGAATTTGCACTGAGACCTTTTCGCATGCTGGCTCAGCGATGTTGGGAGCCGGCGGAGATTCTCTGCTTGGTTGTTCTTGTGCTTTAGGAGTTTCCAGTGGTAGGGCTTCAACTACACCTTCCTGCTCTTGTGTTTTGTGATCACTAAGACGCATCTGCGGCGACGGAGACTGCCGAGTCTGGTCTTCTTGTGTATTGCTGATGTACCGGAACTCGAGCAAGGATCCGTCGACGTCCCGAGCTCCGGCGTGCCAGAGTCCCGACTGATCATCGGCAGCGTTTGCATCAATGTCTAGCTTGTTGGAGGCTTGAATGGCAAGCTGCAGCTCTCTCAGGGTTCGGGGAGAATCATCCAGTATCAATTGACTCGATGTCCCAAACACAAAGTCCTGATTGCGGCTCTGCTTAAGAGCGGTGCTTGGTGACAAGAGGATGGGCACTTCCACAACTTTGCCGTTCTTCTTCCGCGGCTTCTTCGGAGCAGCTTTTGCTGGTTTCTTGCCCTCCTTTGCTTTTGAAAGGGCAGCTTTTTGCACCTCAAACAGAGCTTTGACATTGCCTCCTTGGTCCAGATAGCCAAGCAGAGAATCGCGTGTGTGCCCGATCGTAATGTCGAACTCGGGCTCGATAGGGGCTGCGTACGGGGCAGTCGCAAGTTCGGTGATTGTTCTGATCTTTCTCCTCGTTGGTGCTGGCTTCGTCGGGGATACACTACGAGAGGTGCGCGGCCCAGTACCAGTCATCGACACGGTTTCGATTAGTTTGCGCTTTCCCAGCACTTCCGCTGGTCCTTGAAGGGCTTTGGACACGCCCGAAGCCTCGGATTTGCACCCGTATTGAACCTGCAGGGTATCGAATACGGCCTTCCGGGCTGGTGCCGCATCCAACACCTTAGAGGCGGACGAAAGGAACTCCAGGCCGTCTGATTCGGAGTCAAGCAATATGACTGTGTCTGCGGGAGGAGGCGTCCAATCCCTCCGCCTAGCCACGACACTGGGCTGTGGTTGCACATTGGTGATTGGTGGAGGCGAGTCGCGAGCTGGCACCTTCGGAACTGCAAGGACCGTCTCCGGCTTCTTCGCAAAGTGTTTCGAGACCGTATCTGAGTCCATTTTGAACTCGCTATCGCTTGTCCGCCTGCCCGAGGTCGCTCTTGGACGGGCAGAAGTCGATAGCCTTGAGGGTGAAGGCGATCCACTATTGGACGAGCTCTTGCTTTGATACCTCTGCCATGGCTTCTCCAAGGGAGATAAGGACCCGAGGCTCTCAGTTCGTCCTAGTGTGGGTCGCTCCTCTTCGGTCAGAGCTTGTGGCTTTTGCCCACGGCGTCGAGCAGGCTTTGGCTTGCGGATTGGCGACTTTGTGATCTTCTCCGTCTCAATGTCAATCTCTGGTGCTTCACGCAGGACCTCTGCGGCACTTGCAAAACTGGTTCTGGCGTCGATTGGTATTGGGGCCGCGCGACTGCCGCTACGAAGCGGAGGTCTCTTCCGCGCCTTAGCGATAATGTCCTCCATAGATGGCAGCTCTGGCGACGAGGAGATGACCAGCTGGGCCGAAGTGGGTGGCGAAGACATGACAGGCAGATATACGGACAGGTTCACGGTTGCCTCTGGTTGTGTGAGTACAAACAGGTGTTCATTGGCTATCCTGTGTTGTGGATGGAGGCACCGAGATCCCGACCGAGTGGCACTCAGCAAACGAGGCACTAGTCATGAGCGTCGCATCATGAAAGAAGAGCAACGTGGTCCTGCCTGCAGGATCGGGAGATTTTTTGAGACGTAAAATTGATGTTGCGACGTTCGCAGACACGAGCGCCCACCCCTAGCTGTTTCTGGGCGGTGGTAAACAGAGCGCGCGGGGTCAGGAATAATGTCCACGAGGTTGAGGCACAGGGGTTTATCGCGATCGAGAAGCGGCTCGGGCCCACGAGGTCGCCACGACATCATGTGATCAGTCATGGGTCAGCAATGAGTCAGCAAGCCTTTGAGAAAGTGGATAACGCCTTCCAAGAAGCATTGACCACCTTTATCTTGACTGGCGAAAGGTGCGCACACGGTCCCACCGCCAAGTGCCCAAATCTTTCTCCGCTCGCAAAAATTGGTTTGGGGGGTCCCAAGATTGCAACCAGACGTCGGCACCACCAAACCTGTGTCCAGCCATCATCACCACGCCAGTCACTGTTCTCGAGTCCGAATACCCCTTCAGACCAACCACCACAAATTCGCCAAAATGGAGAACGACAAGGGAGAGATCGTCGACCTGTATGCACTACCTCCGCCCTCCCATTTTCGCACCCGAATGCAGTAGTGGTCGCAACGAGCATCGAAGACGAGCACGCTTGGCTAACGATATAAATTTTGTTCTTGCTTTACAGTTACGTCCCGCGGAAGTGCAGCGCCACCAACCGCATCATCAAGGCCAAGGACCACGCGTCTGTCCAGATCTCCATCGCCAAGGTCGATGAGAACGGCCGCCAGGTCCAGGGCGAGAACCACGTCTACGCCCTCTGCGGCTTCATCCGCGCCATGGGTGAGAGCGACGACTCTCTCAACAGACTCGCCCAGCGCGATGGCCTCGTCAAGAGTGTCTGGTCCGCCCAGCGATAAGCATCTTATTTTCTTCATGCAATGAGGGAAAGAGGTGTTTGGGGCGGGGTTGTACGTCAAATCACCACCGACACATACCCACGACGAGTGCCGAGCATTCGAATCGGCACGCGACGACGCAAAGCGAGATCTACGACGACTGGCCTGAATACGGTCATGATGATAGGTTGAACCACGGTGTTTTGACGACAAAGAAAAAACGGGAAATGATTGATCGGACGGACGGCGCGTTTGGGCAGGCAGCATATTTTGTCGCTTTTGATTCGCATCTAGCCGGATAGAAAGATCCTTCCGCAACCACATCTTCGGGGCGCGAGGAGAACAAATGAAAAAAAAAATATCAACAGACAATTTGAGGCTCACCCAAAGAGCGGGGTTGTGACCTTGCAGGCTTGGAATGATCCAGCTTTGGTTTTCTAGTTGGGAAATATCCAAGCCTAGGCCTGGAATGAGGAGGATTTACACGGCTAGCAAAGCGTCGTCGTGTCTTCATTACGCGAGGACGATGAGGTTGCCTCGACAGCCTACGTGCCGAAGATTGATTGTTTGGCCTTGAAAAAGCCGTGATGCTCGAGGTTTCATCATGGTACAGATACGGGCCTCACATTTATACAGGTAGTTCAATCCTTCAGACTGATTCTACCACGCAGGGACCTCTTTGTTGTAAGCTATGCATATGTTTGTTATTAACGAACCTGATTCATGGTGCAGCTGGATGTTATGGAGAGCTTACGCTGATTACAACGGGCGCCCTGTGTTCCTGCTTCATGTGTATTGGCAGAATGCAAAACAACCTGTCGGAATCCAAACAACCGTATCAATGTAATGACTGGAATGACACACCATTTGGGTAAAGTAGCAAATGCAAAGACGCGCCACCTGTACTCTCATCAACACATTTCCCGTTGACGGTGTCACCAGCTGCTGTTCCGAGACATACAGGATTACGTAAGTCACGGCTCTGTAAGCAGACCGGCAGTGCCAGCCTGCCCACCTTGAATTGTGGACATCCACAATTATCCGATCTGGACCCCTAGCTGACGAAGATCGATCTGGGATGTGTGGTGACGCACGAGACATCGGCCTCAACGCCGGCGATCCAGAGATTGTCCAATCGCCTTCAGATCGCGCCGGGCCAGGCACCCGGCGCGTTCTGAGCACAGAGCTCCTTGTCTCCTTGATCGCAATCTCGCCTCGTGCATAGCTCCCTCTTAATATCATATTCTTCTCCCCGGAACTACTACATGACCCAAAGCCCATGCAGCGTTGCTTCCGCGTACCTCTACTCACATGCAGTTTGAGGTCCTTTGCGACACGCAACTTGACCATGGCGACCAGGACTTCGGCAAAACGCAAAGCGCCATCGCCACAGGCAGCAGCTGAGACCAAGCCAAGTATTCCAAAGGCAGCCAGTCGTAAGACTGCGCCGGTACCAGCACCACCGACCAAGCGGGCAAAGACAACCAGCAAAGATGCCGCGTCGCTGCCCTCGGCAAAAGACCTGGCCCTCCTGCGAGAACCACACCACCTCGCCGGCGTCGGCGAGGAGCACGGGATCGTGCTCAGAAAGTTCTATCCCCGGGAGATGGCGAACACCCGCGCACAGGCTTACAACAACGGCACCCTGCCGCGACCCATTGAGCTGCTCGCGAGGGCGCAGACCGAGACCGCCCCCGTCCGGTCCAAGGTTGCAGTCAAGGACGCCGTGGTGCACTGGTTCAAGATGGACCTGCGGCTTCACGACAACCGCGCGCTCAGCATGGCGAGCCGCAAGGCCGCTGACGCCGGCGTTCCGTTGATCTGCGTGTACCTCGTGAGCCCGGAGGACTTTGAGGCGCACTTTCGCGCCCCCATCCGGATCGACTTCATGCTGCGCACGTTAGCCGTGCTGCAGGCGGACCTCGCGGCGCTGGACATACCGCTGCACGTCGAAACGGTCGAGAAGCGCAAGGACATCCCGAGCCGTATGCTCGAGCTCATGCAGGGCTGGGGCGCGAGCCACCTGTACGCCAACATGGAGTACGAGGTCGATGAGCTGCGGCGCGAGGCCAAGATGGTGCGCATACTCGCGGATCAGGGCGTGTCGATGGAGGTCCTGCATGACCAGTGCGTCGTCTCCCCCGGCTCGCTCGCCAGCGGCACGGGGAACCAGTACTCGGTGTACTCGCCGTGGTTCCGCGCATGGGTGGCGTTCCTACACGCCAATATAGACCTGCTGCTCGAGGTGCACGAGTCGCCGGTGCGGAACCCGGCCTCTACGCGCGGGGACAGCCGGTACGGGAAGCTGTTTGATTGTGTGATCCCCGAGGCCCCCGAGGGCAAGCGGCTCTCGGCCGAGGAGCAGAAGCGGTTCCACGCGCTCTGGCCCGCGGGCGAACACGAGGCCATCGACCGGCTCAGCAAGTTCTGCGAGGAGCGCATATCGCGGTACAGCGAGCGGCGCAACTTCCCTGCTGACGCGTGCACGTCGTCGATATCGGTGCACCTCGCGGCGGGCACACTGAGCGCGCGCACTGCGGTCCGCGCCGCGAGGGAAAAGAACAAGGCCAAGAACCTCGATGCCGGGGCCGAGGGGATCAAGACGTGGATTAGCGAGGTCGCCTGGCGGGACTTTTACAAGCACGTGCTGGTCCATTGGCCTTATGTCTGGTAAGTAGCAGCGGTTGTTGAGACTGCATCTCTCTCTCTCTCTGTCTTTCCATTGCGCCCGATACTAAAAACAAATGTCCCAACACAGCATGAACAAGCCCTTCAAGCCCGAGTACTCCAACATTGAATGGTCCTACAACAACGAGCACCTGCAAGCCTGGAAGGATGGCCGGACGGGCTACCCCATTGTCGACGCGGCGATGCGCCAGTGCCGGGCGACGGGCTGGATGCACAACCGGTCCCGCATGGTGGTCGCCTCGTTCCTGTGCAAGGACCTGCTCATCGACTGGCGCCTGGGCGAGCGGTACTTCATGGAGACTCTGATCGACGGCGACTTTGCGTCCAACAACGGCGGCTGGGGCTTCTCGACGTCGTGCGGCGTCGACCCGCAGCCGTACTTTCGCATCTTCAACCCGCTGCTGCAGAGCGAAAAGTTTGACGCGAGCGGCGAGTACATTCGCAAGTGGGTGCCCGAGCTCAGGAGCGTGCAGGGCAAGGCGATACACGATCCGTACGGCGGCAGGGTGGGCGGCCTATCGAAGAGCGCGGCGACGAAAGCGGGCGCGTACCCGCTGAGGATCGTAGAGCACAAGGACGCCAGGGAGGCCGCGCTCAAAATGTACAAGGCCGGAATTGATCGTGACAAGGCATGAGAAAGCGGTGTCTTTGTTATTTACAAGGTGACGCTTGGTCATCAACAGCATAGCGTCAAAGAAGCAGGCGAATTTTCGAGCTGTGACTCTTGTCATTGCGAAAACACCAAGCTCGCTTCAATCGCCAGACGCAATGCATCACCGCCTCTCCTCACGGCACTCTTCATCTGGTCTACAGACTCGTGGTCAGCCCTTATCCGTCGCCGGATCGGCGGACTGGGCAGCACCTCGCACCACAACAGACACATGTCCCTCGCGAGCGACTGGGCGATGTGGCGCGTTCAACAGCCCACCATTGCTACCAGACCGGTTCCATCTACTGCCCTGCGATCCCAAGGTCGCGACGTTTGTCCGGGACGAGCTGCGACAGAGGAGGAGAGGAGGAGGGGCATCGACCTATGCCACCCCGTACAGACTCGGGAGCCAGGCAGGCCATGTCTCTTGATGACGTTGGCAAGAGCGAGGTCTATCGTAGACAGATGACTTTCTGAGTAGTTCCCATATAAAAAGACCCGAGGGTGCAAGACGTGGCTCTTCGCGGTGCGCGGTGGCCATGGCCCGGATAATGTATGACCAACACTCAAAGGTCCGACTCTTCCGGGGAAAGCCCTGTTTTAACTCTTTGCATGTCGAGTTCCTCTATGCCCCGAGGCTCCTTTCTTTCACGGTGATGCATGCGGGTGGTCCCGCACGCGCCGATGTTCGAGAAACTCCCAAACCCATCGAGATCTGCACATATCTCAAAACCCCTGCAAACATTAAGACGGGAGAGCGAAAGCGCATGCTTCGTGGCAGAAAAATCTCCTCACCTGCCTGCTTGCCTCACAGCCTATCAAGTTGACTAGAGACAACACGTGTCGACAAGTATCTTCCATACCGAGTCCCCTTGACGGAGATATGGGCGTAAGTCGAAAACCCGTCTACCGTTTCAGCGAAAAATAAAACAGAAATAAATAAATAAATAAAAGTCAATCCAAACCCAGGAAAGCTTCTGGAGGACTAAAAAGATGGGGCGAGCCGCAGATAAAATGCACAAAGAAATTCAAATTTAGACCAAGACCCCAGGGAATAACCCAGCAGCGTCTGAAATAGACTTTGTCGGCAAATGCTAATCGAGGAACGAACTGTGTGGGCTTGGCGATTAGCAGGTAAATTAATTGGGTCTTGCAAGGATTACAATATATGTAACAAGCTTCAAACGCACAGCACGCCCTTTTTCATCCTTGTTTTGTTATGGCCAAGCGTGGCACGCGTGCTAGCATATGCACAAGGGGGTTTTTCGATAAGCTTCCCGTCTTCTTGACATCCGTACGGAGTAGAGAATGGCTGCTTGAGTAACATAGAAGGTGTGTGTGGCACCTCGGGATAAAGACACAGCGACAAGGCATGGGACGCCGGGACTTGAGCAGTAGATTAGCCAGTGCAGGGGTAGGTGCATGTACGCTTACTTGGACTGGGAGGAAACACCTACCAGGCGCACACAGCACACGTAGAGCGAGCATAGCATGGGTTTTGCAATTATTTAATTTTCTAGCATTAATTTTTCGTTCGCGCGTCAGACTGGTCTTTCTCAGCGAGGACGTGACTGTCCTATACCAAATTACCTAGGTCGAAATCGAGAACGACAACGTCGACTCCGCCTTCCACCACGCTCGTGCCGTCGCCGTCGCCGTCCCCGCATGCAGAGGCAGGCGGCCGGTATGCCCTCGTGAAGACGGACAGCACATTGTCACCATCGGTGTCCAGCCGCGCGCGGTCTATGAGCGGCTCCGTTGGCGGGAACCGGGGCACATGCGATGCCGACTCGGCACCGGCATCAGCACTGGTACCGGCACCCCCGCGCCAGACGAGCTGGTACTCGGTGTACTGCGACTCCTTTGTGGCGCGGAGGATGGTGAGGACCTGCTGCGGCGGGATCTCGGTTGCTGTCGTCGCGGTTGTTGGCGGCGCAAGGTCGGCGGCTGCCTCGGGCAGGATAAAGTACAGATCACCCGACTTGCTGCTGGCCGCTACCTGCCCGCGTTTGCCGCCGTAGGATGTGTGGACGTGAGGGAGAGCATTCTGCGACCATTTGCCTGGATTCGCCCCAAAGCTGTGTTAGCCAGAGGACTTGTGACAAAAGGGGCTTGGTTGTCAAACGGAGAGAGCGCTTTGACTGACCTGTCGGGCTGCGATAATAATGCTTCCACCTCACCTGCCCTTTTCCACCACCACCACCACCACCATCATCTGGTAAGCAGTCCCTGTTCAGAACATGGACACCGCCGTCGTGGTCAATAGTCTGGCTCTCCTGATTTGCCAGCCCGCTGCCCCTGGGGATCTCGAAGGCGCGTATCCCCGGTGACGCAGGCTCCACGCTGCCCGCGCCGGCGGTGGTATCGGCGACAACGACGTCGCCGGCGCCGTTACGCCAGCTCTTCCCTTCGTCCTCCGAATAGGCAAAGCACAGGTCGTGGTTGTTCTCGCCCGAGTTGGGCCCAGCCTGCGCCTTGTGCTTGGTGTCGGCCGGGTCGTCCCAGCCCGGGTACCAGACGAAGCCGCGGTTGACCCAGGTGGCGTAGAGGGCGCCGCGGCGGTAGTCGAGCCCGTTGACGTACGGGTTGCTGTCGACGCCGCGGAGGTGGGTGACGGGGCGGCAGGCGTAACCGCCGGCGGCAGGGTCGTAGATGGCGAGGTGGTCGTCGCCGAGGCCGGCCTTTCCCGTGCGGAAAGAGAACCAGAGCTTGGAGGCGCCCAGAGTGCCAAAGCGCGGGTAGGTGACGTAGCCGAGCATGGCGTCTAGCTCGGGGTCATCGCGGGCGTTGCTAACGGGGCCGGGCAGACGGGAGAGCGTCGGGGTGAAGTGGGCGGATGTCCATTGGAAAGTGTTGGGGGTTAGGGCGAGATTCGGGACGGAGTGGCGGTAGCGCAGGGTGTCGCAGTGGTGGTCGTAGGAGAGATGGATGGTGCCGTCGCCGGGGCAGATGCCGAGCTGGACGGTGTTGTGGCCGTCGTCGGTGGTCTGGGGGTAGTCGTCAAAGACAAGCGTCTGCCACTGCCCACCAGCGAGGGGCCGGCGGGAGAGATGGACGTAGACGGGCTCTACGGGTGTGTTTGCAGAGTTGTGGAGGCAACTGTAGAAGCATGCGTACTGCCAGCCGGCGAAGGTGACGATGGCATCCTGCTGGAAGGCGTTGCCGTTGAGGACGTGGGTGCGGCCCCGGGGCTGGGCATAGTGCGTCGGGTCGGGGCCCAGGACCGAGAGGGCAGGGCTGCGCAGCATGACGGGCCGTGGCACAATGTGCAGTGGACGGCAGACGGCGGATTCGGACCTCCGCACAGAGTACAGGACTCGCGGGAGGGTTGATATCTAGGCCGGGGCATGGCGGGGATGATGTGCTTACACGATGTGCAGTAAGTACATGTTGGAGCATGGATGCCCCAGAGTGTGCAGAGTGTGTGGAGAGTGCCCCAGCCAGTGCCAGCCCTGCAAACCAAACTGGCTAAAGGCAGGCGGGTCTGGAGCAGTGGGCTGTGGTTGGTGGGAAAAAGGGGAACCGAGACCCCCCCGGCAGACCCTTCCAGGTTAGATTCTGCCGGCCATTTTGCCAGCCAGACGCAGCCTGGCAGGACTGGGGCTTTCTCCGGGGAGTCTCCAGGGAGTCTCCAGGCCAGTCTCCAGGGCAGGGCAGGCAGGCCGCCCATAAATAGGGGACGGTGCCATGTGCTGGGATGTCATGCGGTGTATCTGGCCGGGTTGCGAGATGAGACACAGTTCGGGGTACCCAAGATCGGTGCTGCGTAGTAATGGACGTCGCGATGCCACGGGCAATGTTGCCGAGAGAGTTGACTTGTATGCGCGATGTACAATACCTAAGCGTAATCATGTAATTACTAATTACACTGCGTACGCTGTAGCTGCACCCGACCGGGCCGGTGCCTCCCCGCTTCCCCAACTGCCTCCCCACAACAGCCCAGCCCAGCCCTCGCGCTCGCTGTCTTTATTTTCCCTTGGTCGTGCCGCAGTCATCCTCTGCGGTGCCCTTGGCGGCAGGCCAGCCCGCACAGCTAAGCTTCGCGGCGCCAACACCCCCAGGACCCGGCGCTGCTGTTATTGGAGCAAATACCTCCTGTCTTCAGAACACAACTCCCCACTCCCCAGCTTCCCCAGAACACCCACACAGCACACCGTCCTCCCCAGGCCTCCCCGGCCTCCCCAATCTCACATCGCCCGTCTCCATTGGCGGAATCCCGTTTTCCGCCTCTGCTTGCCCTTCCTCACGCCCGGCCAACACGGAACACACGGGGCCCCTGCCTTGACCTCCGCGTCTTCAAATATCCTCGTGTCGCCCACCCCGTCCCTGCCTACATTCCGACCCTTCCTTTTCCCTCCTCACGGTCGTCATTCGCCGCGCCCTCAGTCTCATTGCTTAGGGTTTTTTCTTCTTGCTTCATTGCGGCCCATCGACTGAAGAACACCCCCACACCACCGCAGCCATGGCGTCTCTTCTCCGCAAGATCGTCAAGAACGATGCCATGTTGAATGATCCCGTAGAGATCTACAACTGGAGGGTCTTTGTCCTCGCCAGCTGTGTAAGTCTTGGCCCCGGTTCCCAGATTCAGGCTCCCGGATTCCGGTTTCCAGCGCCTGGTTGTGGTTTCGGTTTGCTGACAATCTTCATCAAACAACAGGCTTGCTTCGGCGCCATGTCCTTTGGCTGGGACAGCAGTGTCATTGGCGGAGTGGTAGTCATGGACCCTTTCATGCGGTAAGTCACTTTTATCACCCCATGCCAAGATGGTCTCCTTACTGACAGCATCTCACAATCACTAGCGACTACGGTCTCACGGGTTCGGATCCAAAGGCCATAGCCAATCTGACAGGAAACATCGTCTCCACGCTCCAGGGCGGCTGCTTCTTCGGCGCACTGGCAGCTTTCTGGATCACCGATGCCATCGGCCGCAAGTTTACTCTGTATGTCAACACTACCTAGCACCGATACACACCTGACTAGAAACCGTGGGGAGCTATCAAACTAACCGGGGCACACACACAACACACAGGATCGGCGCCGCTCTGTGCACCCTCATCGGAGTCATCATGCAGGCCGGAGCCTCGGGCCACATTGAGCTCATCTACGTGGGCCGTCTGATCGCCGGTCTCGGCGTCGGCTGCTCCAGCGTCGTCAATCCCATCTACGTCTCGGAGAACGCGCCCCGTGCCATCCGCGGCTTGCTGACGGGCATGTACCAACTCTTCATCGTCACGGGCGGCATGATTGCCTTCTGGATCAACTTTGGCGCCGTCGAGCAGCTCAAGGACACGGCGCAGTACATCACCCCTCTCGCCGTCCAGGGCCTCCCCGCTCTCTTCCTGCTCCTGGGAATGCTCCTCTGCAACGAGTCGCCCCGTTACCTCGCCCGCGTCGACAAGTGGGAGGAGGCGCGCCGTGTGCTCGTGCTCGTGCGCGGCCTGCCCGAGGACCACCCGTACCTGCTCGACGAGTTCAAGGAGATCAGCGACCAGCTCGAGGCGGAGCGGATGATCATGGGCGACGCGACCTTCTGGTCGCTGCAGCGCGAGATGTGGACCGTCCCGACCAACCGCAAGCGCGCGCTTCTCAGCATCGCCCTCATGGTGTGCCAGCAGATGACGGGCACAAACGCCATCAACACGTACGCGCCCACCATCTTCCAGAACCTCGGCATCACGGGCAAGAGCACCCCGCTCCTGAGCACGGGCGTCTACGGCATCGTGAAAGTCCTCGCCTGTATCTGCTTCCTGCTCTTCATGGCCGACTCGCTCGGCCGCCGCAAGTCGCTGCTCGTCTCGTCCGTCGGCCAGACCGTGTGCATGCTCTTCATCGGTATCTACGTCGCCGTCAAGCCCCCCGTCAAGGGCCAGCCCGTGCCCCCCGTCGGATACGTCGCTCTCGTCTGCATCTTCATCTTTGCCGCCTTCTTCCAGTTCGGCTGGGGCCCGGCCTGCTGGATCCTCATCAGCGAAATCCCCCGCCCGCGCATGCGCCCGCTCAACGTCACCATCGGCGCCGCCACCCAGTGGCTCTTCAACTTTGTCGTCGCAAAGGCCGTGCCTACCATGTTGACTACTATGGGTCCGAACGGTTATGGGTAAGCTCTCTTCTTTTCTTTTCTTTTCCCCTCTTCTCTCCCGTCTTTCTTCCTTTCCCCTTCCCTTTATTCCCCCTCTACTCTATTTTCTCATACTGACTTAAAAAAACAAAAAACAGAACATATCTACTCTTCGGCTCCTTCGGCGCATCAATGTTCGTCTTTGTCTGGTTCTTCATCCCCGAGACAAAGGGCCGCTCCCTCGAGAGCATGGACGAGCTGTTTGGCGGCGCGACCGAGGAAATGGCCGGCCTCAGCAAGGACATTGAGAGCAAGCAGGCGCCCAGCCACGTCGAGGTCACTCCCAAGTCGTCGTCCCACGGCGGCGCCTCTGCTTAAAGGATCATGTTTTTTGGATACTTTTTGTTTTCTTCTTCCTTGGGTAAAGAGAAAGAGATTTGACAGGATTTAGCTTTCTTGCCGTCCCTTTCTTCCCCCGAGGAACTCGTAGAGATAATTGGCAGCCAGGAGAGATTAGCGCCCGAGGGAGAAAAAAAAATGCATTGATATGTGTTTGTCCCAGGTCAGCTGTTGGTAGTCGTAGTACTCGAATACATGTGAACTACAATATTGCTCTCCACGCGTGCCTCCTTGCCGACTACCAGACTTGATATGTCAAAGCTCGCCTGCCACAGAAAATGTCACGTACGAGTTCTCGTCGTGTCTAGATTATCTAGTCGTGGATTTGTATTTCCCCCCCTCTTTCCATCTCAACCAACTCCCCCAAAAATTTCCCCCATGCTCTCGTTCTTAGCCGCTCACTCTCCGATCCCTCAGCCCTCCCCCACTGCGGGAATTGTAGGTGTGTGTAGATTGTAAATGTGAGATGGAATCTCTTTTTTTTTTCTTAAGTACCAAAATATGACACACACACACACGCACACAACACTAATAAAACGACAGCTTACAATATTACTCTCTGCTTCAGGGCAACCATTGTTCAACTGAAGTACACTATCCCACTACAGATACTCATCGGTGTGCTTCAGCCCATCGTATACAGATTGGCCTCCACCCCAGGGTCGTACATGCCAGTCTCGGAATAGTACTTTTCCCACTCCATGAGCAGCTGGCTGAGCACTTCCGGCTCCCGTCCCGACAGATTGTTCCTCTCGGCAAAGTCCTCGGAGACATCGTAGAGCTCCCAGGAGTTCGACCCTTGAGGCGCTGGTGCAAAGACGGCCTTCCATTTCCCACGGCGCAGCGCCCGGCGCCCAAAGAGCTCCCAACCACTGATATCCTGAGAGCTACCACTATGTACCGTTGCGGCTTGTCCGGTCAAATATGGTAACCAAGACCGGCCACGCAAGGGTGCAATCGCTCGTTGCCGGTAGTAGGCGCCCGGGTGCTGAACGCCAGCGAGATCGAGGACGGTGGGCAAAATGTCCATCACTGTCGTGAACTCGTTGACAACCGCCCTGCCGTCAAGCTGCGGTGTAATCAATTTTGGATAGCGGACGATGCACGGGCTCTTGATCCCGCTTCGAGCTGAGCTACTCGGGCCTGTGGTTGGCGCCGCTGCAGCCCCCGCCCATCGTGGGCCATACCAGACGAAGGAGTCGGCATTGCCAATGTTGTGCACCGAGTTGTCGTAGAATGTCTTCAAAATGTGCGCAAGCGGCACTCCCGCTGTCACGGGGAGTGCCTCGAGCATCTTGCCCTCTGCGCCATTGTCAGACATGAACAAGATGAAGGTGTTGTCGAGCTCGTGAGTCTGTTGCAGGGTGTCCACTACTCGTCCGATATTTTGGTCGATTAGGTCCACCATTGCTGCATAGGTCTCCATGCACCGTGACGAGACACGTCGTTCGTGCTCGGGCATGGCATCCCATGGTATTTCCACGGCTGCTGGGGTCTCGACACTACGCGCAACAAGTCCGTATTCTATGAGTGCCTGTATGCGACGAGCCCGCAAGGCCTCTGGACCTTGGTCGTAACGATTCCTGTACTTGTCAATGACTTGCTGTGGTGCCTGAAGAGGCCAGTGCGGTGCCGTAAAAGACAAATATGCGAAGAAGGGTTTCTCTCGATCCTCCTGGCTGCGACTATTGAGATAGTGGATAAGCTCGTCGGTATAAGTCTTAGTGGAGTAGAAATCAGCTGGCAAGTCTTTTTTGCGGTCAAGAAATGTGCCATCACGCATCCACAGACCCTCGCTGTCGACGGCGGGGTGGCGGTAGAGGTAGTCGACAAAGTCTCCCAGCTGGGGTTCGTTGTTGAAATGGTTGCCAGAGCCGGCGAGGTAGACGAAACTCTTGTCAAAGCCTCGGGCGTGTGGGCTCAGATGGGCCTTTGTGCCGAGATGCCTGTCTGAATCAGCTAGTCTATCAGCAAGACGTGCGTCGGAATGCCAGGATTATGGAAACGGGACCAGGAGGACGGCTTACCACTTGCCAGACATGACTGTGTGGTAGCCTGCGTCGCGGAGGAGCTCTGGCAGGGCAGCGACTCTCTGGTTCAGGTAGCTCTCGTAGCCAGGGCGGCCCTGGTAGTGCCTGTTGAGCTTGATGTCGTCGGCAAGCTGGCTGAGGCCGGCGAGGTGGCTGTCTGTGCCCGACATGAGCATGGCGCGGGTTGGTGAGCAGGCCTCTGCAGTGTGGAAATCGGCCATAAGGACGCCTTCCCTAGCGAGGCGGTCGAGGGTCGGGGTCTCGATCTCGCCGCCATAGGGGCCGGTGTCACTATAGCCAAGGTCGTGAGCGACGACGATGAGGAAGTTGGGTCGTTTTGGGGGAGACATGGGAAGAGAGATGGATATGGCATGTGTGGTTGTGGAACTTGTGATGCATGAGGTGATGTCTGAGCAAAGAGTAGCTAATTAGAGCACGGTAGAGATCTGGCAGGGACAGCCACGGATCCAAAACATGCACTGCACCAAAGACGCTGTTGATATTGCAAGCTGTGTCGAGCCTGCGATGGACCAAGGCACGGCTGTCGGCGCTGGCTGTCGAGTCGACGTTGGCCTTGCAGTGGCAGGCAGATTGCGTGATCACGCCTGGCGCTTTGCGTGCTTGCAGTATGCAGTGCAGTGGTGTGCAGAGTGCAGTGTGCATCTTGCACCTGCATCTTGCACACCAAGCCCGACACGCTGCAGCGGAGATGGTGGGGGCTCATTCTTGTCGCCTTCTAGACGCAGCGCTGACAGCACAGCACCACGCAGCCCCAAGCCCAGCACAACGACAACCGCAATGCCCAGGCAAAGACACCACGTGGTGCACGAGAGCCTCGGGGCCCTTGCCAGACGCGCGGAACTGCTCCGCTGGCCTTCCCCAGCTTTGCCTCGGCACCGCCCGTCCCGCCCTGACCGAGCGGCACACTTCACCCACACAAGCCACACTCCTTGCAATGTCAGCCAGGCCTCTCGCCGGCTTCTCTGCAGCTCTCCACGCCCGTCTGCAGCACAGACTCCCACTGCTCCCACCACTCCCATCACCTCGACTCCTCTCAGCAACAGCCTTCACCATGTCCGGCGCTATGTACAACCCAAAGGCAAAGGGCGCCCGTCCTGCAAAGGGTAGTCCTCCGGAGCCCAGACCGAGCGCCAGCGTCGTCCTCCTATCGCCCACCAACCAGATTCTCCTCCTGCGCAGAGTAAAGACATCGTCCTCTTTCCCATCAGCCCACGTCTTCCCCGGTGGCAACCTGTCCGCCTTCCACGACGGCGAGATCCCTCCCCCCGGTGACCCCAAGCGTCACCACGACTCTTTGCCCTACCGCCTAGCTTCCATCCGTGAAACCTTTGAGGAGAGCGGTATACTGCTGGCACGGCCAACCGGCGCCAAAGACGGTCCACTGCTAAGCCTCCCGGTCGCCGAGCGCGACCGGGCTCGTCGGGCCATCTACAAGAGTGAGGTCCGCTTCATTGACTGGCTCAAGTCCGTGGGCGGGGAGCCCGACATCGACAACCTGCACCCTTTTACACGATGGATCACGCCAGAACCCACGCCCAAGAGGTTCTCCGCACAAATGTACCTCTACATGCTCCCCCTGACCGGAGCCGGCAGCAACAGCACATCTATGGCAACCTCGACACCGCAGGACACGGCCATCGCAGCCGCCGAGCAGGAGGAGGCGCAGATCCCCACGCCAGACGGCAGCGAGGTCATGACGGCGCGGTTCGACGACCCCGCCGCCTGGAACGCGCGCAACATGGCGGGCAAGTCCATCATGTTCCCGCCTCAGGTTTTCCTGATCCAGATGGTCGGCCAGTTCGTCAACGGGCCGCACCCGGCGGCCGGCAGCGACGCCAGGACCGCGCACTACGCCGCCCAGCGCGACAAGCTGCTCGCGTGGCTCAACAAGGTGCCCACGTGCACCAAGGACAAGTACGCGCACCACCCGGCCTCCCGGATTCCGTGGGCCGACAAGTGCATGAGCCCCATGTCCATCGGTCTGAAGAGGGCTGACTCGAGGGCCATCCTCACCCTGGACAAGCCGGGCCGGGAGCTGGCCGACACGGACCGGGGCGGAGACTGGGAGCGGTGCGTCCTGGTAAAGTTTGGCGGCCCTGGCCCGACCCAAGTCGAGATTGTCGACCGCGACGAAATCTTTGCCGAGATGAAGGCCGATCGAGAGAAGAAAGACGATCAAGACGGCAGCGGGTCAAAATTGTAATGTGCCGAACGCGGTGGGTGGGTGCATGGCCGGGACAGCTGCCTTCTCAAGACCAGGTCAAGTAGTAAACACAGCCAAAAATAAACCCCGAACGTGTATTCTGGTGCGCTCAACCTGCAAAAAAAGCCCCCTCAATATGTTTGAAATATTCTCCGTTGGAGATAAGACAATAGGATTACTTTTTGGAAACGTACATCACACCCACCCCGTCGAGTTATGCAAATGCCATTCTATCAAAGATCTACATATGTACAACAATTGCTACACAGAAGAACAACCATCCACTAGCTCGGCTGCTCGGCAGCAGCTTGGCCGCCGTGTCCCTGCCCGTTCGTGAGCTCGGCTTCCTGCTTATGCGGCGCCGGCTGGGTATTTGGCTTGCTCATTTCCTGTTTGAGTTGCTTCTTTTCTGCGCGTGGCTTCTCGTCTACGAGTGGCTTCTTGGCCTTTGCGTGCTTTGCCTTTCGGCTGCCTTGGATGAATCGCAACAGCGTCTGCCGCAGCTTTTGCTTCCAGCCGTCCACATATCGGACAAGAGGTGCAGGCCACTGGTCTGTGACCAATCCGGCACCCAGAGCAGCTGACAGTCCGGCGTACAGCACTAGCATGACGACGAGGTTGAGGTTGAGGATGTGCACAGCCCACCAGAGGTACTGCCTGCCCAGGGCGCACGTGACGAACTCGTACCGCCACTCCCACGTCTCCTCGTCGAACCAAGCGCTCAGCAGGCCCGCATTCCCGCCAAACTCGCCCATCATGCTGCGCACGGTGACCTCGCGGACGCCGGGGACTCCCGGGGTGTCAGCGATCCTCTCGGCGCCCGGCTTGATGGCGTCGGGCCAGCGGGCCACGCGCCAGCTGGCGGGAGGCTCCTCGCCCTCGCCGAGGGTCTGGTTGATGTAGTGCCACGTGTCGCATCCTTCGTGGTCGTGCCCGTTGAGGATGACGCCCGGCCTGCCCATGCCGCCGCCGGGAGCCTTGGGGTCGCCGTTGAGCCCATAGATGCCCTCGAGGAAGCCCTTGGAGGCGTCCGCTGAGAGCTGGTTCTGCTCCTTGACGCCGCCGCCTTCATCCTCGTTGAAAAAGGCGAAGAACGGCGCGTCCACGCACACCCCCTCGGGCTTGTACAACGGGATGTGTGTCATGACAATGGTGAAGTGCCCCTTGAAATCGACCGCCGACGACGTGGTGATGGCCTTGTTGAGGAAGCCGTACGAGATGTCCTGCAGGGGCTGGTCGACTGCGGGCATGTCGAGGTTCATGTTGTTGATGACGACGATGCGCAGCTCCGGAATGAGCCGGTCGGACTCGCTGTTGGTCTCGGCATCGTACATTGTGGCACTGCTCGTCGCATTCGTGATTGGCAGCTCGAAGCGCAGCTCATACGACACCTTGCCAAAGGCCCGCTCGAAGCGGTCCAGCCGCGATTGCACGAGGTCTCCAGCGTAGCCTATGTCATGGTTGCCCGCAATGTTGATGATCCTGCGCCGCCACGCGGCCGCGTTGTCATCCTCGACGCCGAGCAGGCCTGCCACCTCGTACTCGTTGTCAGGAGCCTGGGCGACGTCATCCGGCACCCTCTCGCCGCCTCGGAACGACCTGTTCCAGTAACGCCAGCTCCTCCGCTCAAACTCCTCATCGGTGATCCATTGGCTCCCGAGCAGATCCCCCAGGACTGTGACGTGCGAAGGCTTCGTCCACCAGTGCAACGTGCGGTATATGTGGGCCAGGTAGAAGTCGTTTCCGAAGAGGTCGATGCGCTTGCGGACCGCCTCGATGGCGTAGGGGATGTCGTCGAACAAGAAGTCGATGAGATCGTGCAGGATTTGCTTGATGCGGAAGCGTAGGGAGGGCTGGTATGTCTTGAAGATCAGGTGCTCGAAGGCCCATGTGAGGTGCCAGAAGGGGTTGCGGCCGTAGTTGGGGATGGACGTGTCGCCTTCGAGCTGGGGGTCGCCGAGGGTGAGCAGCCGGAACGGCGCGTGGTCAGCCTTTGAGGCATTGAGGTGCTGCTGGACCGTGGCGTGAAAGGCGGGCGAGGTGATCGAGTTTGACGGCTGTGGACGGATGGAGCTGTCGTCGGTGAGCTGCGGCGGGAGCGGGAACGCACAGCCTAGGAAGACAGGATAGAGGTAGAGGTATATCGTCAAAACGACTGTGAGGGGCGCCAGTATCCGCAAGGCATTGCGAAGGGCGGTGGCGGGGGTCATGAGGGAGGATAGCGGATGGGCCCGTGGCCGTGACCAGCAATGCCAGAGAAAAAGATTGGAAAGCCAAGAAGGAGCGAATGAGCCGCAGCCAGCGAGAGGCAGAATTAGCAAGAAGAGAAAAGGATCCAATGTCAGGCAAGCATGGCTTGTCGCGGTCCTCACAGCGAGACGGGTCGGGGGTTGTTGTGAGAGAAAAGCAACTGTCGGAAACCCAAGCTGAAAGCACGAGTCGTGGAGGGGACGAAAGGGGGAATGGTCAACCTGACGATCGCCAAGAATGGGGGTGATGTGGGTTTCCCAGGGGTCGGCAGCGATTGGGTTCGCAAAGCTCCAGCTTGTGACATTGCCAGGATTGTTTCAACCTCTAATTACAATCAACATCATTGGGAGCAGCTCATCGCCTGCTGATGACCATTAATCACTTGGTGCTATTCTCGGAAAATAAAATTTTATCAAAATTTTAGTAAATTTACGACCATAAACAGCCGAAATCACTTTCTCCTGTTGCGTGTAACGTGCTACATTCGGGGGCACAGATGTTCTCGTACTATTTGTGCCCAAGCAGTAGTTGGAAAACAGCACAGAGTTTATTCATGGATGCAACGCTTTTGAGCTGCTAGCAATCATCTTTGTATCTTTCCTCCAGCACGGGACCCGTCTCATAGGTCATGTTCCCAGCTGTACAATATCCCCTTTCCCCATCGTTAGCGTTCGTGTCCACCCCCAATTCTGCACCACCCTCTCCTCCATAGTCACAGACTCCTTCCGACCTTGTGTGACCTTCTGTCACTCGATAACGATGCGAGCGCTGTTCACGCATCGTCACGCAGCCGAAGATGCAAATTAGCCCCACGCTCACGATGGCGATGCAGACGGGATTGCTGCAGCACCAATCACAGAGCTCGTGGGCGCAGAACAAGCCGCAGGTGTGTTCGTCGCCGTCATCGTGGTTGTCGGATGGTGCACGGACTCGCTTTGACGACTTCATGTATGTTTCGACTGCGGGATTTTTTGGCTGTTTTTCTCCTGTGTCTGACTGTGTTTGATTGTTTGGAAGTCGATTTATATCATCGCCAATCTGCTTTGCGAGGCGTGACGACTCCGGGGTCTTGGGCTCAGAGGTTGTGAGGGATAACGGGGCTGCCATTGTGGATTGGTTATACGTATGTGGTGTTTTGATGGATAACATGTGCCAGTCTGATCGGGAGCTTCAGGAGCGTGTTGTTTATAAGTGTTGCCATGTCCCAAGCCAAGAATCGTGCGCGATTGTGAACATGTCCCTAGCTCAACCACTCAGGTCCAAAGTCTGGGAATGGCGGTAGATCCACGATTTGATAGTACACAAATCCCGTTTGCTTGCACCACCAACACGAAGTGCGGCAGCGTCTCTACGCAACTTCGTCACTTCACCAATTGAGAGTCTTTTCGCTAAGGCTTTTTCCCAACATCACTCTCGCCTTGGGAAGGGCTCATTGCTCTCTTCGTCTCTGTAATTCTACCCTAGAGTAGCCAGCCACCCAGGCCCTTGAGATCCTTACGACTCAAATCGGCATCTTCCTCACCTCAATCATGGCTCTTCCTCCTCGGCGAGCTCCTCCTCCTCGTAGCTCGGATACTCGACCTCGAACTCCAGCTCCTCATCCTCGTCTGCATCCTCGGGCCGGATCGCAAAGGCGAGCACCATGTTGTCCTTGATCCCTTTGGCTACCGGCGTGACGCTCTCGTCGTCCCCGCGCACACCCAGCGGCTTCCATCCCTGGCTCGGGTCCGTGGGCACTTTGGCCACGGCGAACTCTATCCGCGACGCGTCCAGCGGCAGTGGTGTCGTCCTGGGTGGTGTAGTAGACGTCGTGAGGCCGTCAGCATACCGCGAGCGCAGGATCTGCAGGAGCTCCTCGGCCGCTGCGGAGAAGGGCGCCATCGGGTCGACAAAGAGGAAGACCGTGTGCGTGCCGTGCTTGAAGCGCAGCGACAGGTCGATGTCGCGGATGTCTTGTCTTTGCACCTGTGGTGGGGTGTCAGAGAGATATATTACAGAGGAATAGTGATAGGCTTGGAGTTGATGATATGGATTGGGTACGTGCTAGTGGACGCCAAGATCGATATCACGGTCAAGACGTCGGAGCCAGCTTACCATGATGCAGCACGTATGAATTACCAGTGAGTCGATAGATTTACAGATCTAAAACTGGTAGGAGATATCAAAGCTGTGGGTGGTCTGGCGAAGCTTGGGGTAACGAGTGAACGCATGAGCATGTGATCATGTAAAGTGCTGCGTTGAACACTCACGTTGATGCGTTTGTCGTCACACTTGCACGCTGCAGCTTGCTGTCCAGGGTCCCGCAGTGGGGTCTGGACGTCTGCTTCAAGGCACCCTTGCACCTACTGGAGAACAAGAAAATGGCGCCGCTGAACGAAATCACCAAGTCTGCTTGACGCATGCACCGAACACAGCTGAGACTAGACACACGACGGCCTCGACAAGACGAACAACAATGTCTGCCATGGCTCCCGACCGCGACAACGACGTTCCCCACTCCACAAACTCGACCTCCGCAGCGGTGGCAACAGCCCCCCAAATCGAACGCTACTCCCCTGTCACGAACCGCGCGCAGTACGACAAACTCTGGCAAGAGTCGCGCCTCTCGTTGCCGCCCTTTGTCCGGATCCCCCTGGCGACGCTGACGGCGTTCGGCATCGGTATGTCGTTGGGCCTCGCGCACGGCAGCTCGATGGCGGGGTTGCGCTTCCGCGCCGAGCACGCGCACCGCCTGCCGACCAACACGGCGGGCTGGTACCTATACCACAAAAGCAAGAACTACCACCTCGCTTTTGGCGGGCTAAAGGAAGGGTTCAAGGTCGGCGGCAAACTCGCGGTGCTCAGCACGGCCATGTTCTGCGTCGAGAATCTGTTTGACGTGTATCGGGGGACCAAGGACATGTTCAACACCGTCATGGCGAGCTTGGCAATTGCCAATGGCTTCAGCTTGTGGAGTATGTGCGATAAAATGAGACCGCATTGCGCAGGTTCTTTTCGTCAGTGGTTCAGAAACGTGCATTGCTAACTGTGCCTCGGATGCTTGGTTTTGAAACAGATAGGTTCTCTGCGCCTGAGACAGCGCGGATAGTCAAGAGGGGACTCAAGTTTGGCTTCGTCTACGGAGGCGTGCAGGACGCCGTGTCCTTGCTAAAAGGCCGTCCTGTAGGCTACATCGAGTTCATACGTCGACAACTGGGCAAGAACGCAACCTTCGATGATAAGTTGTTAAGGTGAAACCCCACAATGCGAGCTGGATGCCGACCGACGGCTTTGCGGACATGTGCCCGGGGAATGAGCTGCAGTTGATGATACCCTACGAGATCCGGCAAGCGACCCTGAGAATCGACAGAGGGGTCGCAGCGGACAGCCTTCCGACACGGCTGTGAGAACTTCGTGGTTGCAGAGCGGCTAGCTGGCCTCGGTAGGAGCCGTCCCCAGGGAGCCGAAGCAGGCCATCCTGCAAGCGGATGCGGCATCTGGGAGGTCCCTCCAAACTCACTATCAATGCCTCCTGGCCCTCCTGAGAGGAGGGGCAGGAGAGGCCGAAACTCGGACGCAACGGCAGATACGGCCTCTGTAGTAAGCCAACGTCACAAAGCCGCAGCAGACCGACGCCTGCAAATCAAGTGCCAACCTTGCCAGCGTCCATAACAGCACGGGTAGCGATGGCGAAGGCTAGTCGCCGTGCGGAGCATTTGGCACAAGGTGGAGACGCGATAGCGCTGCCGGCAAGCGACGGACGGCCGCTGATTGGGCAATGCGCCGTGTTCCACTAGGGCCACCCCGAGCCATCTGATCAGTGCTGCGGATACCCTCGGCTCTCCTCGTCGACGTAGCTCGCGTCAACATCTGGTCATCTGATCGAGGCCGTGCCCGATAAGCTCCCGGTGCATCATGTCGTCAGGTCGCCTCTGCGGTTCTCGGAGGCACGCGAGGCTTGCTCCCCCAGGACCCCGGTTCGTGGCCCCAGGTCATGCAGCGAAGTTATGTCTAGCACGACACGGATTGCCTTGTCTGGCCGACCAAGCCCCTCCCGGAGCTAGAATCTATTACACCATGGCTCGAGTGCCACACGGCTTAAGCAACAGCTCGGCTTTGTTGGTGACACTGGTTCCTTCCCACCTGTGCCCTCCAACATAACAGTCCCTCATATATCAGACAGAGTCCATCCACAATCCTCTCCCCTCCCATTTGCGACCTCACGTGTTGTGACCAGTCTACTGCCAACTTACACAACAAATAAACACAATGAATGTCAACTCCATTGGAAGGCCTGTGTGCCTTACACGATGCCTCAGGCAGCCCACCCGCACAGCAGCTGTTGTTGTACATCACAAGAGCCAGAGTCACTCATCACAAACCCGCACAATCGCCTCGCAGACGAGACCGCGGCGCAAAATACATTCATCCTCGTCGTCCAAATCCTCCGTGTCCGTCACCGACAACGCCCTGGCGGCCACGGCCTCGTCGGTCCACAACATCGCCAGCCAGATGGTCAGCGCCACATCACAGGGCACATCAGAACAAGTTTCCTCAACACAAGCAAGCACAACAAAGAATATGAGCAACAAGTCGCCCCTGTCTGTCTTGCCCTTGGCAACTGTCCTGCGAACCCTAGCGACGAGCACGATATCCTCATCACCTCTGCTCCTCCCGCCGTCACTCGCCATCATGACACTGCTCGCACACTCCAACAACGCCGTCCTCAACCCCGAGAGGAATCGCCTGCTGAACTGGTTTCTGAAGAAGACATTTTATGCACAGTACTGCGCGGGCGAGAACGCCGCAGAGGTACGACAGACCCTGGCAGAGCTCAACAAGATCGGCTTCACTGGCGCGATCCTCAACTATGCCCGCGAGGTCGTCCTCACCGAGTCTCAGAGCAAGAACCTGACCCCCTGCGACACCGGTGCGGAGGCGGAAGAGTGTATCCGCAACGAGATCAACCCGTGGCTCAAGGCTACTCTCGCCACTGTCCAGATCGCCCAGCCGCACGACTTTGTCGCCCTCAAGTTCACCGGCGCAGGCCGGCAGGCCCTGTATGCGCTCCGAAACCGACTGCCACCGCCCAAGGCACTTGCTGCCGCTATTGACGCGGTCTGTGAGCTCGCTGCCACCCGTAATGTTCCCCTACTCTTCGACGCTGAGCAGACCGCCCTCCAAGCCGGCATCGACGACTGGACAATCGACTACGCCCGCAGGTACAACAATATTACCCCCAACCACGCAATTATCTACGGCACGTACCAGTCGTACCTAAAGCACTGCCCAGAGCTTCTCAGCAAGCACCTCGCCATCGCGGCCAAAGAGAACTTCACGCTAGGCGTCAAGCTCGTGCGAGGCGCATACCTGGGCGCCGACCCCCGACACCTGATCCACGACACCAAGGAGGACACGGACAGATGCTGCGACGGCATCTCAGAGGCGCTCATTACGCGCACGTGGAACAGCGTGCTGAAGCCACAGAAGGGACAAGAGACCTTCCCTCCCGTCAGCGTGGTCCTGGGCACGCACAACCTCGAGACCGTCCAGCAGGCTCAGGCCCTGCACGCCAGCCCACGGGGTGCGGGCGTCGAGCTCGCCATCGCGCAGCTCATGGGCATGGCGGACGAGGTCAGCTGCGCGCTCATCGCGGGCAGCGGCGTGGGCGAGCAGAAAGCCGCCACTACTGTCACCCCTTCTACCAACACTATCAAGACAACCAGCGCTGCAACCACCACCACCACCGGCGTCGGCATCGACTCTGCTACGACCTCGACCACTACCCTCGTTGGCAACGACACAAAGGCCAAGGCGTACAAGTACATTGTCTGGGGCACGACCAAGGAGTGCATGACGTACCTGCTGCGGCGCGCGCACGAGAACAAGGACGCCGTGTCGCGCACCAAGGCTGGACGGGATGCCATGTGGGATGAGACCAAGAGGCGGTTCTGGGGTGTCTTCTCGTCATGAGGTGATGGGAAATGGGAAACGTTACTTGACGGACAAATGGGCGGGTGCAGAGGGAAGGATTTCTTCGATTAGCGTACTGTTCTGTCATTCCATACCCCTCAAGCCCAAGACTAGCTAGTGCCTAGACACTCGGTTATTTCTACAGGCAGAAATTTAAGCTATATTAATCTTCATCTCTGCGATGTGCGTATCTGTTTTGCGTGAAGGCAAACCCGGCGTACAAAGTCACATGGAAGAAGAGGCCAAGACGATCACAGGTCGTGTGTTACACGGCAGACAACTTTGGAAACTCTCAACTGCTGTGCTTTCAAGCGTTACTGCCAATTACTAAACAGAAGAAAGCATGACATTAAGTGTCACAACCATATCTCTCTCCAGCCTCACACCGATACCCACCACCGCCATTGCCACCACTAACAACCCCCACCTTGCCACTGCTTTGTAAACTCATATACCCCTCAGCGCCATGCCGCCCAGCACGAGCGTCTCGAGCTCTCTCCTCGTCGCCTCGTCGCCGCCGTCGCCACCGCTCTTCGGCTGACCACCGCCCAGCACCGCGACGCCGGGCCCGTTGAGCTTGTAGTACTTGCGCACTTTTACCCAGTCAGTGCTCTGCGCTAGCGCGGCGTCGGTGAAGGGTTCCGGGGTGCCCTGGACGTGTGCTGTGAGGTGGGCGGCGACTGTTTCTGCGGACTGCTGCTGCTGCTGCTGCTGTGGTGGCAGTGGCGGTGATGTGGAGGTGGTAGTGGTGAAGGGTGAAGGCGAGATAAGGACCTTGACGATGACAATGTCCTTGCTCGACGGCGTGATGCCGAAGCGGCGGTATGCTTCTGCGATCTGAGCCAGGGGGCACACGCGGGTTTCGTTAGAGAGAGTTGCCTTTTCCCCAAGGGAGGCACATGACGATGAGAGAAGGGGGTAAAATAAGGGCCGTAGAAAAGGCCCTCTGTGTCGTTCGGGTCGACCGCGATTACGACTAAGCCGGGTCTTGGAAAGTCTGGTATTCGCAGAACGAGACTTACATTATTCGTCGGGCTCAACGAGCACACAATCTCTGAGTGGATGTTAGGCGTCTTCATGTTGCCGCCGGACTGTATCATGACGGCCTTGTGCACGGCCGCGAGGACCTGTAGTCTGGATATGATCTGCGATGTATCAAAGTCAGTTGGATGTGTGCGCATTTTTCCCATCGTCTGGTTGCCATTATGCTGTCGTTTCCCAGACCACAACTCATGCTGGGCTGCAACGGGGAAATCGTAAAGATTGAAGAGAAGAAGGAACTTACACAGCTCGCGTCGATAAAGGCATACTCGAATTCCTGGTTCCGGGCGAGCAGCTGCTGCTGGAGGAACTCTGCGTTCTGGACATCTCGGTACAGGGCTACGTGGACCGAGTGTGTCGAAGGGACGTGCTCGAGCTGTATCGTCTCGAGGGCGGCCATTTCTGCTTGTTGTTTGTTGTTTGTGACGCCTGAACACGTAAATACAGAGTCCCTCGACGGTTATAAGACAGCTGCAGAGGGTGTGTATTAGAGGGACCCCCCTGCTGGATGCATGGAGATGCCTGATGGCGGGGCAAGTCTTGTTTCTGCGAGATGATGGGTTTGCCTGAGGTCACAGCTGAGGATCTGACAGTGGTGTGGGTTATAAGACGGTGGAGCTCAGACTGTCGACCTTTAGGACGTTTAGGGTAGCAATCCGTTCTGGAAAACAATGTTTCGTTGCGCTGTTGCCTGGACAAATTGACGATGTCGGCTGTTCCTTTGTGAGTGAGGCGGGGTCCTGGGGGAGGTCCAACAGCATCTCATGTTTTGAAGAGACGGTAACAACCCTGCGGAAGTATTTTACACAACCGTTTCTCAATAACACACTATGGAGTATCTGCATCAATCAAACATCCCCATTCCGGGATTCTCGGATCCGCGTCTTCCATTTTCAGAGAGATGCTGTGGTTGGATTACAGTGCCTGAACACAGTGTGCGGGTTTCTTGCACGGCCGCCCAATGACGGCACTGCACTGATTGCGATAAGCAAGCTAAACAAATTTTGGCGGCCAATGGAAAAAGTTGGGTGCTGATGGAACCACCAAGCCCTCACTCGGCCCGGCGCACGGCTGGTTGGCCCGCTGCGGGACTGGCGTCACTGCACTTGCGGTCGGCCTTCTTGCTTCCAAGGCTGCCTCGGACGCACCACTTGACGCCGGCGACGCTGACGACGACAACAACCTCACGCACGCACAGCTGCAGTCCGACCTCGCAGCTAGCTTCCTGCCGTCCACGCCCACATACACTCGCAGTCGCTGCGCTCCGCCGTCCTCGTCGCACACCACAGGCATGCTGTCTAGAGCGATTGCGCGCTCGGCGCGCATGTCCCCGGCATGGAGGGCGACCACAGCACGCACCGCACCGCTGCTCCTTCCGTCGTCTATAGCCATGCGCAGAATGGCCTCCGGTGGCCCGCCTCGCAAATCGGAATCAGACGCCCGGAAAGAGCCTCAGCCAACAGAACCCAAGCCAGAGCCAGCGGAAGCCCCGGAGCCCGTCCCCGACTTCAGCAAGCTCCCTGACCTCACGCAGGGTATTCCCTCGACGCTCGAGTATGAGCTGTCAAGCAAGGGCAAGGGGAAGAGGGGCAGCTCGGCCAAGCCTAGCGAGGAACCGGCGTCTGAGGCCGAGGCAGAATCCGAGCCACAACCAGGCAGCCGTCCTCACAAAGAGATGCCCTCCTCCGCATACGAGACATCGACCGACAGGAGGAGAGTCAAGACTGCCAACGTCCTCTATCTGACTGCCGCCTTGGGCGCCTTCGGCACGCTCGGATATCTCGGCCGGCCCTGGGATGAGGAAGAAGCCTCCAAGCACCCCGACGTCGACAACTCGTGGATGCCCATGTCATGGTGGGCGCGTGCCGTCGCCCGTCAGAACCAGTCCCTCGACTACTACCGCGAGCCTGCCTTTGAGAAGCTCCTCCCCGACCCGGACCCGATGTTTGAGCGCCCGTATACCCTCTGCATCAGTCTCGAGGATATGCTGCTGCACAGTGAGTGGACAAGAGAGCACGGCTGGAGAGTCGCGAAGCGGCCTGGCGTCGACTACTTCCTGCGGTATCTGAGCCAGTACTACGAGCTCGTTCTCTTCACCACTGTCCCGTTCCAGATGGGCGATCCTCTGGTTCGCAAGCTCGACCCTTTCCGTTTCATCGTCTGGCCGCTGTTCAGAGAAGCTACAAAGTACAAAAACGGCGAAATCGTCAAGGTGAGACTGGCGCCAAACGCCTACTCTTGTAGCCAGGAGCTCCATACTGATCAACTCGTCTTCAGGATTTATCATACCTAAACCGCGACCTATCCAAGGTCATTATCATCGATAGTAAGGCCTCCCATGTGCAGAGCCAGCCCGAGAACGCAATCATCTTGCCTCCGTGGACAGGCGAGAAGGGCGACAAGGAGCTCGTGTCCCTCATCCCTTTCCTCGAGTACATCCACACCATGCAATACAAGGACACCCGCGAGGTGCTCAAGTCCTTCAACGGCAAGCACATACCCACAGAGTTTGCGCGCCGTGAAGCGATCGCCCGTGCCGAGTTCAACAAGCAGATCGCGGCACAGAAGAAGCGCGCGCCCTCTGGCATGGCTGCGCTGGGCGGCCTTATTGGCCTCAAGCCCAGTAACATGAGCATGATGGTCCCCGCCGAGGGCGAGCAGAGCGCCTCGGAAGCCTTTGCGTCCGGCAAGATGTTGCAGGACATTGCTCGCGAGCGCGGCCAGCGCAACTACGAGATTCTCGAGAAGCAAATCCGCGAGAACGGCCAGCAGTGGCTCAAGGAGGAGCAGGAAGCGCAGGAGAAGGCCCAGGCCGAGGCCATGAATAGTATGAAGGGGAACTTCTCGGGCTGGTTCGGCTCTGGCGAAGAACCGAAGAGGTAGAGTGGCTCGACACCTCGCAGTCACATCTGAGAGCACATGACGAATGTAAGAATAAGGAAGGAGTTGGCGACACAGATTCCTTGTCTGCGCAAGGCCTCTGGATGTAAAATAAAAACCATAGAGGGGCCGCATGAAGAGGAGGCATGGAAAGGATTGCCAGCAAGAGGATGTGGTTATCTCGTCCTGGAATTCAAGCAGCGCTCTCCATTCCTCTTAGCTGCGGAGAGAGCACTGGGAGAAGGGGGGATACTAAGAGGTCCAGAGCACTCAAACGACCTGGAGTGACGTGTCACTCAAACACGTCCAAGACGCACATCGCGGCATAATGTTGTACACCACCACCGCATCACAACTTTAAGAGAAGCAAGGCACGTCCTTTTTCTTGTGTTTATATATTGTTGTATATCAATTCAAGACTCGCCATCGGTCGCTGAGCCCAGTCTTTACTTGCATGGTCTAGCATCCCCTGTGCAGTTCTTGACTGCAACGCAAACATCGCAGGGGGTCCCAGAGATCCAGGAATGTCGGTAGATCCATGTATCCGGATAAAAGATTGTGCCACTCGTCTTGAGCCGATTCACCTGTGCTCGTGCCTAATTAGGCCTACTCGAGGAGGGGGGCAACGGTAGTTCCCGTCTGAGGCGTGTCTCTCGTTCTCATGAATCGCGGACAGCAGTGCAACATTTTTCTCTGCGGGAAGCGAGCGCGTTGTCATTTTCTAATCCAGTCTCTGTTTTCTCGAACAGGGGTCAACTAGAGTTAAGGGGAGAAAAAAAGAAGCAAAAGAATACAAGCAAAGCAGTAGCTCACGCCTGGCAACCCTCCTACAAGGTGATGACCGCGTCCCAAGCGGGTGGCCCTGCCCCGTCCCGCCATGAGAGAAGGACAGCTATGTCCAAGATGGGACTGTGTAAGAACGCAGTTTTCCCCCTCTTCGCGCACCCCCTTCCCCCAAATGACGTACAGAAAAAGTTGGTCGAGAGAACGACAGAAGTCTCGTGGGAGGGCCTGTGAAGACTCAAAGATTGCCACCTCCGCTGCTTCCATTGTCCCACGAGGCGTCATTCTCCCTGCACCATTCGCACACGGGACTCGTGATGCAGTTGAAGTCGCTGTTGATGCAGTGCCGAGGTACGCCTAATTAGCCTACGTTCATCTTGGAACCGAAATTACGAGCGCCGTTTTCACAACCCGCCTGTCCGATTTGGGTCCCAGCGTAAGGGTTGATGAAGAGGGCAAACAGCGAAGGAAGGGTAGATGCATGACATTGATAAGGTGGAAACACTCACTCTTCATTGCAGCCCAGGCAGTATTCCTTCCACTTCTTGCAGTCCGGGGGCGACTTCATTCCGTAGGGCAGGTCCGTGTGCTTCAGGCCGCTGTTGTGGTTGCGCTGGTCCAGGGTTGGGGACGCGCTGGCGATGCCGGTTGCGGCGGCGGTCAGGAAGGCGATGAGTCTGCAGAACTTCATGTTTGCTTTGGACTAAGAGATTCGAACGAGTAAATAATGAATATGCTTGCGAGGCTTCGGGGTGTTCTTCTCTTAGTTGGATAGGCTGATGCTTTTCAAGAGATGTTTCTAAATGAGTATCCAGTGAAGAATCATGCCCGAGTATTTATATCGTGACTTTTTCGCGGATCACTGAGCTGCCAACACCTGCTCGGATGCGTTGCCGTTGCGATCGCGCAGTGATCCTGCGTGCACCCGACAGCGCAACTTGATGAGAAGGACCATGTGACCTAGGTTCGCACGACATGACAATCGCCTGGACGCCGCACCAACTGTTTCGCGCGCGTGCTGCCCAGAAAGAAGCTCCCCGAAACTGGAGACATTCAGTGTCACGCCGGCTAACATCCGGACTCGCAAAGTGTTAAATTGCGAACCTGCTGACGCGCCCTCGTGAGGTATGCTTTGGCGACGTGGTTTCCGTGATGCCTGCGACGCTGCCAGGCTTCGTGTTCTTCGTTTCTTGAAATGCCGTTGTTGCTGTGCGATGGCCGTGCACGATATCTGCCCATCACGCGGTGCCACGCAGGAGCTTGCAGGCACCTCGGCGAGGTTCCCGGTGGAGCACAAATGCCAAGATGTAGGTACTGGGAGAAGAAATATCGTCGGTTACATGCTATGGACTCTGTAATTATCTCGCCACTTGCTTTAGTGTTTGCCATCAGTTTTCTGGAAGTCTTTTGTGACGCGTTGGTGCTACTTGTGACATATCTAGTGGCCTTTCTAGTTGTGCAATGTGTTAGTCTACCGACGGACCATCATCGATCATGAGGCGTTGGCGTTGACGCGGAGAGTAGTACCTGGATGGGTTATCGTACGGCAGTGGCGGGAAGCGACCCGGAAGGAGTGCCGCTTCGCTTGCTCCGACGATCAGTAGCATTCCACTCGTCACCCGAGTCTTACATTGTGTCACTGTAGGCCAGTTTCGCGCATTCGGTCATGGCTAGTTCCACCGCTGTCTACAAGGCTGACGCGGCGGCAAGCTGAACATATGCAACTACGCTAGGGTGGTGTGCCACGTGCTGGTGAATTGGCATTGAGGTTTGCTGAGCGACACAGTCCGGGTTCAATAAATCGTTATACACGAGACGGCGAAATTATCGCCCTCGCCAGGCGGATGCGCTCCGGAGTTCCGATAGTCATGGACGGCCCAAAATTAGGTATGCGTGATGACGGCACACGATGCAAGGTTGCTTCAAAGAGTAGGAATAGCACTGCATCAAGTGACATAAGTCATCGTGATGCGTGAACCATTTGGCACTCCAAATGCACAAGTCAGCTCTGGCATGAAAAGACTATCAAAGAAGCAAAATGCAATGAATAATCCGTATCTTGTCTACCGAAGTTCAATATCGTGCTACGCGTCAAAAGACCCGGCATAGTTGACATCCTTCGACACAAATACACAACCTTCAGCGTGGACTACAAGTTCCGAACCGCCGTCTTGCTCGGCTGTGTTGCATCCCCTTCTCAGACTTTGCCTCGCCGCTTCAACGGAGTTTGCAAAAGTAACACGCTCTACATCTCATGCGCAACATAGGGGAGAGTCGGTCACGGCACTCCCACAAGCTACTGAGACAAACAACAGATGCGGCCTGAACTTTACAGAGTGTGCCACACAGGACCACGTGCTTCACAGGTGCAGTCCGGAACTGGCTAACAGCCCGGCCCAACAATATATCGTGCGCACAGGCATCAGTTGATCGACATGGGTATTACTCTTTTTGTCGATGTCACTTCCGCACCTGGATGACGTGAGAGCTAGGTGCCGGTCTTTAACGGTGAGACTTGGTCACGTTTCCCGTTGTATCTGCCTGATGGGAACAAACCATGTAGATTCCGTGGGACGCAGTGGCGTGTGGACAATGGAGTTGGTGATGTCTTGTGGTGTGCATGGTTACTTTGTGGCGAGTGAACTAGACCAGGCACGTTACTCAAAGATTTGGTGAAGAACTGGTGTGGAGGGCCCGACTTATCTTGCCCACCGTCTAGCCTGCTGTCGTAGGAGCGGACAGTCGGTGAGATGTCAAAGTATTGTGTTCAGCTCCTGGGGTTACGAATAGGGGTGGAGACGCGCAGGAGTAGTGACAACCTCAACCCACCTACATTGCTACCAACAGTTCCGGTTGTACACGTTACAGTATCTCAGAGGACCGGGGGTCCCAGAAACCCGTCTAATAGATCGCAGAGGGACCACGGTTCTCCAGGCTTAGGGCCCGCCGAAAAGAGGTGGACCGTATACTGCTCTATCGATCTGTGATCACCAGGAGGCCCCAGGAGGCAAACAGCTAGCATGCTCGTGTTTGATTTTGAGCGTTGGACGTGTCTCGAGCAGATTGGCAGTCTGCGTTCCTCATTGGAGGAGTTGGTCTGAGAGACTTGCGGAAAAATTTCGCGTGTTGTCGAAGAGGCTGTTTGTGGCCGCTTAAGTAGGCCGTTATAGTCATTAGTATAGGTGACATGATTGGAGTATAGTCTCAGTGAGACATTCGACGCACTCGAATGGAACAATCAGGTACGTGACAGAAAACCCAACAAGGACAAGCAAAATTTATTTGTGGCCTAGCTCTCGGCACTACCATGGCTTTTACGGATTGAATGCTCCCATAATGCTCCGGCATGACGGCATGTTCCGTTGATCCTGCAGATGTCACAGGCTGCCCCACAGCAATCGCCATCATCGGTGCTACGTAGTGTTCTGTATTGTGGCAACCATCCCTCAACCCTATCCTACTAGATTAGCTAGGAACACTCGATAAATGGGTATGCAGTCTTTGTCTATTCATCCAGAGTTCTGAAGCGATAGTATGCCGTTTCCTCACACTAACGCCATTTCCTTCCTCAAGCACCACCAAAGCCGACGCTCTGTATTGGATGGAGGTATTGGGCTCATTACACAGGGGTGTGAATACCACTAGGTACACCCTACCAATGAGGCTCTTTATGCCTTGGCGGCTATGATTGACATCTAGCTGCGAAATATTGTCAGCCTACCGTAGTATGGTACATTCTTACGATTGTGATCTCACTGTATGGGGCGCATGGTCACTCATAACTGGTTGTATCGCGGCTCCAAGCGCACACCTCACCTAGTGTCCCTTCGACGGAAGTTTGGAGCCAATGTAGAGGAAGTGGTGCTGCAGTGCGCAAATTATTTTGTTTCGCCAAGAGACGCGAGTTGGTCAAGCTCGCCCACCACACCTGGCGCTTATTGTTGCTTCTCGCGGCCCCCTGGGTCGCGGCCCCCAACCTCGCGGAACAAAAAGAGAAAGTCGTAACGCTTTGAGCAGGCACCGCCCGCACGGGAGAACCCCAGTCCCAGCTGAGTAGTCTACTTGTCGGACTTTGCGGCCGGCTTCAAAGTGATGCATCACTTGTTCAGGTACACCGGTGGTGCTGTGAGCAGCCCTTCGCGGTCTGTTGTCTGTAGATCATTATCTCGTAAGCGCAAGAGTGCAGCAGGGCGGGCTGGGCTCGCTAGATCGATAAAAGCACAAGGGCATGCAATGCAACAGGCGAGCTGCTGGACAAGGTCTCGCTGGTCAGATCAGGGATTCCTCCCTGCGTGTGCCGTGTCCACCTTGCTCGCTAACCACCACTGCGAGCAGATAGGCGAGCGCCTGCAGCCTCTCACCCCAGTCCTCCCCGTACGATACGGAGCACGGGTCTCGCTGCCGCCGGCCGGACCGAAGTGCGTCCCAACCAACGTGCTGCAATGGGGAGTTAGGTACCATACGGAGTACATGGTTCACTGTCGAGGTCCGCCATGCCGCATGCTACCGCTGACAAGGGCGTGACGATCCCCCGCTCCCTCTCCTCGAGGCCCTCCATGTCAATACGGTCACGCGCCTCTGCAGACGAGAAAGACCTTTTCGCGCTGCGTCGGTTTGCGAAGGCCCTGGTTGCCTGGAACAGTTCCCGCCTTGGCGACGACCACAATGCTCGCTAATACCTGACGAATCCTGAAGTGACAGGCTCGTGCGTAAACACTAGGCTCCTGTCACTTCGAAACCAGGGGCGGTGCCCCCAACGTTTAAACGGCGCATTTGTATGGTCGATGAGGTGCAACCGCGCCATTAGAAGGCAAGGAAGCTTCGCCCAGCTCGGCCTGGGCATGCATGGCAGCAAGTGTGCTGGCAATGGCACATGGTGGATGACTTTGACCCCTTGTTTCTTCCACCAACTAGATCATGGCACCATGATTCGTCCGCGTCGTGTGCTGACGCATTTGTGACAGATCGATACCCATGGAAACATCCCATCACATGCATGTCAGTTGGCAGGCTGCAACTGGTTCGGAGCCAGCCCCCGTTGAATAAAGAAACACACACGCCACCGTCGCCCGCCCCGTAACCAGAGCTCTGCCGGGGTCTGAGGACGGCGAGTGACAGACAGATCCTTGCTGACAGGCCAGAAGCAGGAATAATGATGAGATCGACACAAGCCCGCTTCGGCCAGAGGGACAAGGTGGTCCCTGTCAGTCCGTGCATGTCGAACTCAATGTGCAACCACCTTCCGACAAGGACCAGCTCGGCAGAGTCTGCATCCCATCTCTGCCATCAATCCCGGAAAGATGTCAGCAGCGGTGTGGACAATTTATTCGGTGTTTGAGTTGAGACACGCGTGTCTTACCAGTTTCCTTTTTTGGCATCAGTGAGGCAAGGTATCCGAAATGCGGAAAACAAAAGCGAGGCGGATGGCAGAGAAGGATGGAATGACAGATCCCAAAAATTTACATTACCTGATCTGATCAAAGATGTCGCGCGGCCACTGCACACCGGGAATACAGTCATTGCACACTGGGAATATGCGACAATGTTTTGGCTTTGGCCCACGTGGTCCACATTGGGTATATTATCTGCTTTGCGTGCCCTCACTGGAGCCTTTCCGCGTTTCGTGTTAGCCTCACTGTCTGTATCTCGTCTAGTACATCTGTAGTGTCACAGTCATCACCGGCAAATAGACTAATCGGAGGCTTCCCGTTGTCTTTGTGCTGTGCGGAACTGAGAAAGGACAGGGAGATGTCATTTGGCTGTCCAAGCTGAAAGCTATCCTAGGTGAGTAGTGTACTCCGTACACTCCTCCAAAGTATCTGCACAGGGCCAGGAGATATGGCAATACTGTACGGGCCTCGTTCCAACGTCATACCTCACCCCTCCCCTGACACACCTACAGCTCTCATCAGGTTCCCCGCCACACCAACTGCCTTCCAATGAACAAGGCCGCCGAAATATCCATGTCGTCTCATATTGGCTGGGGGAGACGAGACCCGCACATCGCGATCGGCAGGTCCAGAACGGGCTCCGTGCCAGCCGTTGCGGCACGTACCAAATCAACTGCCGCCGTCACTCGCCGCTCCCAAGCAAGATTGATTGATTGTGCAAGGGCAAGAGTGATACGCAGAACTGGGCCCCCCTGTCGTCCCTCCTGTCGGGTCTGAGGCTTTCCAAAAGGGCGAGCCAGGCACTTTTGTCCGGGTTGGGGTTGTCATGTGGACAGCAAAACGACCCCTCCCTGCAAGTGCACTGCCGGCCGCATCATGCGGCCGAGTATGAAGGTTCTCCATACTCGTCCGTTGACGGGGCCTGGATTGGAGGTGGATGAGGATAGAGCTTCGTGATGATTGCGTACGATCGACCTGCGGCTGACTTGAAATGCGACGTCGACGACCCCAGCCCCTGAGCGCTTAGTGTCTGTCCTTAACGACTAGTTTTCCAGGATCACGCTCGCTCCAACATACCGGAGTACTCTCTCGGCACTGATGGGCTTGGGACCGCCCTGGTGCAGTCCTATCGGTCGCCTTGTTTCTCGGTCGCCTTCCGTCCCCCCTGGAAATGACTACAAGAAATCAGGCCATCTCGGAAAGCAATCACCGTCAACCTTGGACGACCCACGCCCATGTCAGCTGCAGCCACACCCACAGCCGCGCCGCCACAGACGCGACGCCCAGCCAGGCAGCATGCGAGCGGATCCCCGAGTGTTCTGGAACGCAAGCGCCATGCGGACGATCCGTGCCCGCTCCTTGAGCCTCACCGACCCGGACCGGAGCAGGGTCACGCTTCTGGCGACGCTCCGTGATGACAAAGCTAGACCGGACCCCTCCTCCCCGAGCCCGGCGACAAAGAAAACACCGGACACACGTCTGTCTCTACCTAGCCCTACCGAGCAAGATACCCGGTTTATTTGTTGCCCGCCTCACCTTCCCTCCCTTCTAAACATCCGGCGTGCACGGACCTGCCCCGAGGATCCGGGCCCCCGCGTGCCCCCTTGGGTCCCGGAGCCACGGCCGGCGGACCATTTGACGTGATGAAGAACAACTCCGTGGAAGGTATCATGGCAAGTGGGTTCGTGTGGGGACTGGCTGGAGCGATGCCCTTCTTCAACTACGCCTCATATGCATTAAGTCATCCGCCCTTTGAGCCTAACAACCTCAGACGGCGAAGGGGATGTTTCGTTGTCCGCCAAGAGTGATCTTCACGAGCCAGCGGCAGCACCAGCCCCGGAAATGAGAAGCGAGCTATGACCAAAATGTAAAGTGCAGGTATGCTTGGCGTGCGACGAAATGAACTGGGCATCCACACGTGGACACTATTGTGGTGGTAGGGCCAAGGGGAGGCATAAGCGGAGGACAATGTTGGCGTATCGACGCAACCCATCCTCGTCGTCTTTCTCCTGCTAGAGCTAGATGGTACCTGCAGTTTCCGCAGGGCGAAACGAAATAAACTTGGGTCGTAATACGATATCACACTCCTACCCCTGCCTCTGTGCCTAGCATTCCGCGGTGACGTCCGGATTGTCTCAATCCATGCAGACTAGCGGTCTGTCAATGTTGGGTTTTCCAGAGGCCCTCGCTCATCGCCGTTGGTGGCCTCATGGTAATAATGTGCCTTTGTTTCCCATGCAAGGCCAACTCAGGTCTCCCATCCTCGCGGCTGCCGCCACCGCCCCCAAACATCAGGCAACGGCTGACCGCGGATTCGGCTCCGCCGGACTGGCGTGCCAGCCCGCCTGTCCTTGGTTGGCAAAAAGTGTGCCTGAAGTAGTGTGGCGTAGTGTTACTGATAGGCGAAACCAAGAAAGCGAGTCGATTCCCCCGCCGACGCCGCCTGCAAAGTGTTTGCGCATTAAGTGCAGATTCTCGGCACAAATGCGCGAACTTTTTCCAGACTGTCTCGCCCCCTCCTAAGATTTTGTGATTATGTGATGATCCCAGCAATGTCGCTTGTCTTGCCCGTTTCTGACATGGTCCCTCAATTCATGACTTTCCCTGCACGGCGGTATGCATCTTAGTTGACTTTTGCGCAAAGCATCACGCCTGCCCCGAGGGCCTCCTGAGGAACAGTCCGTATTTCGGTGTACTTCACCTTAAGAGTAGAATTACTGAAGCAAAGACACTCCGGAGCGAGCCCTGTCACGCTAAGCCGCACGCAAAAGTGCATGTTCTCTCAGATGCGTGCAAGGCAATAAAAAGCACGAAAAAAACCCGTGCACACAACCCGAGTCAAAATGTGCTGACTGTCGCATCACGATGAGCCGGAGAGACGGGGCTAATTAAGCCCGGAGACTGAAGTGAAAGTCAATTTAATACGAGGGCTCCCCTGACGTAAGATGTCTGGGATGAGCTCATCCATATTTAGTTCGTGCCGGATCAGCTGTGCATCTGACGCCTGCATTGCATAACTCTGGGCACTTCCGCACGGGGGAGGTGTGCGGTTAAGGCTTCGGATCTGCCTCCGCTTACAATGCTGTGTGTCCCCGACGATGACACTTTGGTCCCGGGACGATGGATCACATCCCTGCTGTAACATCGTGTGCTTTTTGCCAACGACGCCTTGTCTACAGCATCATGGACTCGTCCTTGATGCTTCTGCCGTGAATTGACTTTGACTCTCCGTAATATGCCTGTGTATAATCCATGCTCACATTCAGGTTCGGTGGTCCTGGTATCTTCGCGTGTCTGGATTAGTGAGGTGGTCTCTGTTGTCTTTCCGAATTCCCATGGTACATCATCCCAGGCCACGCCATGTCTTCCGACGCGACGGACACACCCGGATCGATGCCCATCTCCATATTGGAGCCTGCCTGTATGCCGCTGTTAGGCCGTGCATGCTGCCGTGGCGGCTGTCCCATGCCGATGAGTGTATGCTGGGGCCCATAGCGACTCTCTTGGCCTCCGGGAACCGCCGTATTCCAATCGTTCCACGTTGAGGGTCCGCCGCCGCCTGGTCCCGCCATGTCTACTCCAATGTCGTGAGGTTGATTCGTCGACATCTGCGACCGCCACATCACAGATTGCGACCCCTGCGCCATCCCTGTAGGCGCACCGGGCCCATAGGACGCGACCGTGCTACCGCTCCGTTGGCTCGGGCCTGGGTCATGCCCGTGTCCTTGCGGCGGCTCCATGCGTATCTGTCCTACTCCATAAGGGAAGTGATGGTTGGGAGGATTATACTGCGAAGCATTCGGCGCCTGAATGGATGCGCCCGGAAAGTCCATCGGGCCGCCATAGACGGATGATCCAGACACTGACGGATCTGGATAAAAGCTAGATCGGGTTGGTACTGGAAAGGACATGGCGTTCCGGCTCTCAGACTCTGTCAGAAGCGGATTTGGCAGTCCCGCAGACATATGTGAAAGCTGTGCTGGCTCTTGGGGGCTCGTCTTTGATCCGTCTCGGTGGATCTGCGTAGACCTCGAATCACCCGGTAGCCGGCGGTGGTCATGTTCGATCCACGTGAGATTTCGCTGGATGATGTCGTCTATTGCAGCCGGCAATCCTTGATGATTGTCTTTGATGACGGAAATCGTGGTCAGCGCGAGTGAAATTTAGTGAGTCTTTGCTAGGATGGAATCTCAGCAGCGGGGAATCTTACCGAGCAATTGACTGATATCGTTGATGACCAGGAACCAGGACATCATGTCCTGACGTAACAGTAGCATGTCGTTTTCGCTCAAGGTGTTTCTCCTTTGCCAATGAGAAGCTAGATGCAAAAAAGCGCCCGATGTGGACGTGCTGAGCGACAGCCATGTCGCCTCGAGCGATCTGATTTTGCGCAATGCAAGCAAGCACTTAAGCAAACTTTTGCAGCTTGCTTCGTTGGCTTGCATGGCACTATCCATCAGTCCTGGATCTTCTGATGGAACTACCATGGGGTGTCGAAGATATAACTGGAGGCTGAGATTTATGTACTGGATATACAATGCATGGAAATCGCTGCCAGATGGCTCCGAGATTCTTGCTTCGTCGATGCGTAGACTTCTGGGTAGACCATCCTGCCATTGTCGAAGTTGTTGTTCCAGTGCCCGCATGGTAACGAGATATGAGGACGGATTCGAGCGGATGCTGTAGATGGTGGAGTACAGGTGTAGATATATCGTTGTGGCCTTCATCATCCAGAGCGCAACGAGGAAAGGACAGGCCGCGTCGGCAGGACCAGCGCCTTGCTCTTCGAAAGCTGCATCCGAGAGTGCTTCTGGGTAGTCGACATCCATATCGTGCATGCCTAGCGGCATTGGGCGTCCCAAGCGGCCGTAAGTTATGGTTGTCAAAAATAATATTGCCCACCAGAGTCTTTTGCGCATCTCGTCGTCAAGTCGCCCGCTGCTGTTGGGCCTAAGCTGTCTCCGGTTCAGGCCCAGTTCCATTGCGAGGCACAGCGCCTGATTGGCAACCAGCGAGCTGACGCGTGGTTTGGAGAATCGCGCCGCGTGGAAAAGGACAAGAGAAAGTGCTTGGCAGTCCTTGACTTCACGGGCCGCGAGAAGCTCAGAGAATTTGCCGACTGCGTAGTAATAGTGTTTATCCGACCAGCTATGCATGTGAGGTCGTCTGGTGTGGTCCGTCGACGTCAGTTCGATATGTCGCAAAGAAGTAGCAAACACCATGTGGATAATCGCCAGCTCCGCAGCTCCTAGCAATGGCGACGTCGGGTTTTCGTACATGAGTTTCAAACTGGAGAAGAAGGTTGGTCGGTGCAGAACTGGGAGGAACGGGTAAATGTTTGTGAACCACCATTCTGCGTATTGTAGTGCATCGTTCCATTGTGGCAACTCGGCGGCCGCGGGTCGTTGCAGACTCAACAAAGTGTGTAGAGTGGTCCTCTCTGTGGGCGAGTAGTCATGCGGGACACTGGCGGCTCTGAAAGCGGCATCCCGGGGACTCGGCCCTTCGAATGCACCGAGATCGATTTCATTCCCCAAGATGGATACTTTCAAGCCTTCGAATGATACGAGGTGGGGCGGACTTGATGTGCCACCCGGGGTGATGCTCATTGAGGTGCTTTCGGATGCTGAAAAGGGAGACGAAGGCCCGAGGGGCGTTGTGAGGTGTGATGCTTGCTGGGAGGCGTCTTGACTCCCAACATCTTGATTTGAGCGGGGTGATGACCTCCGTGGCGAGTCTAATGACTGTGGCAATTGAAATCGTGCCGAGTGGATGCCGTTCGTTTCCAACATCCTCTCAAGAGTCCGTATCTGTGCCATCATCGCCGCCTTCTCCCTCTCGAGCTCCTGGGTGTAACCTCTGCGCTCAGTGCGGCCGGTGACGCGGTCTGTGACGTAACACTCCAGATTCTGGCTGATGCAATGTGAGCAGCCCTCCGGAAGTGCATCGCACCGTATCTTGCGAACCTGGCCAGGAATGAAACGTCAGCGTGCTCGGAAGCGGGTTTGGCTGGACGTCTTGGAGCCGAACAGGAGGCTATGCGGCATCTCACATGACGGCTTACTTCGAAACCATGGTTGTTCGTCCAGATGACAGCTTGCCCAGGTGTTCACCGTGGCCCTGGCTTCTCATCCAGCGGGAACGACATGTGTGTTCCGCAACATCTCGGGCAAGGGAGGCGGTCGTTATTCTTGCTCACCTTGCATCGATCGCACGCTTGGCCCGTCCGGGTATATGACTGAAGCTTGCTCTTGACCACGCTGGAGAAGTCATTCTGTGTCGAGCCCCGTTGTGTCCGCTGAGACTTGGCTTTGGAGCTGTGTTCATCGGATGATTCGCCATCTACGGACTCGCCAGTCCTCTTGGACGGCCGGCCCGGAGGCATGGCGCTAGTAAGTGTACCGAGATCAACTTGCTTCCATGAAGACCAGTGGTGACGTTTCGTGGTGTCAGGTATCTTGAAGGGCACGTGTGTGACCATGAGCACCCATGCTGGTGATTGGATGGTCGTCGCTGCCCCTGGGCCTATAAGCTTATTGCAGGAAGCGTGTCGACTAATTCCTGCCTAAGCCAGGCTAGGTGTTTGGCCACGGGTGTTGGACGTCGTGGAACCAGGCTGTCAAGTAAGGTTCAAGTTGGATGACCTAGGGCGGTCAATAGATATCTCCTGGAAGGTGTCAGGTTTGAGCGAGCCCCGGGTGCCGGCCCTTGGAGAAACGTCGTCAGATATGGTCAAGTGGGATGGCCACCAGGGCAAGGATCAAGGAGAATGAGCGACCGGTGGATCGTGGCATGCAGCTTGGCTTGCGAATCATCGGCTGCATTGGTGTCGACCCCTCCCCCAGCTCCAGCTCCATGAAAAGATCATGGAGCGTTTCTTTGGGCTGTTATGGAAAGCAGGGCCTCGCAGTTTGGGCTTGAGGCTTGCTCAGGGATGTGGGCTTAGTAAAGACCATGGAACATTACACTCATACTGTGCGCAGACTTAGCTGTGGAGTAGCACAGAAGTCATGACGGATGATCTACCTAGTCCAGCATCGGCTAGCCATACAAACTGTACCCTGTTGTAGCTCGGGGGGAGTGACTGTATGCATAGTCCTAGCATGCCCCAGTATTAATGTCCAAGAGCACGGAACTTGCCGTAGGTGGGTACGTGGCGTCCAGGATGCCAACACTATCCACTCGTTCGGCGTGAGGCACTCGCAGATCCACAGGGTTGCTGAAATGATCATTCAGGTCAACGGAGGACGCAGTACAATGCAATGCCGACCCAGCTCGCCAGGGGTCAAGTTGGTGGCGTATGCATGTGCTCGTGGCCAGTGCAGCGGCCCGTTATTTGATGATGTGCAAGTGCCGGTCCGATATTGAGGAAGCATGAAGAAGTGGCTGTCGAGCAGTGTCGGTACTTGATAAACGGGCCGGATTGGCAACATCCTATGACCTGTGCTCCTTGTCACTTGGCGATCTGCTCCAGGACCTTGCTTGCCAGAGTTGCTCAAAAACGGAACTGAGCACAGAGAGACTTTGATGGCCAAGTCATCGAGTAGATCTGATAATAAATTCACGCATCAAGTGCCGAGTTTCCATAGAAATGCACGACCTTTTTGTTTCTTTAGACCGCCTCGGTCATTTGGTCTGAGACTGCGTGATGGCTGGCCCCGGTTTGCGCGGAAGCAAAATGTCGTTCGTTGAGCTGTGGGGTGCCGCTTTGTCCGTAGTCTGGGGCTGTAGACGGCCTCGGACCGGTTGATCCGAGCCTGCCAACGTCGCCACGCTTGCCCAGAACGGCCTTTTTTTGCGACACCAAGGAACCTTGCACATGACTGTTCGGCCATAGCGCGGCTCCCCGGCCGAGTCGGAGCAGGGACTATCGAGCCAAGGCTTTTTATCGAAACATGGCCCAGGTTCAGTCTTTCAGGGCACCACGTTGGTTGGGCACCGCCTCGTGTTCCAGACCTAGCCGTCGTACTGGCAATTTGTCGCATAGCTGATGCAGCAGCATTCTTCAGCGGGCCGGGCCGGAGCGAGAGCATGGAGAACAGCTAGACTGGTGCTGTTCGCTCCGCTGCTGGATGTCAAAGGAAACAAGCGTAATGGTCTGCACGGGGTCATGTTCGGCCCTTTGCCAGCACAGTGTCGAAGTGACGTTGATTGCGTACTCCGTAGTGTAACTGTAGTCGCGAATTGGACTGTCAACTCAGCTTTGATAGCGTGTTTCAGCAAAAGTAGCCGCCCTGTTATCAACAGGATATTGGCAAATAGTCTCACTTGCCTTACTAGGCAGTCTGGTGGGCGAGACGGTGGCCCAAAAGGGAGGAGAGAAAAAACGGACAGCTTCACCAAATGTTTGGTGGCCAGACCTGTGCAATTGTCCGGTTGTTTTTAGCTGTCGCCTAGGAGTGCTTATTAATGCTTGAAAGCAGGTAGGAAGAATCCCATGCGAGGTATCAGGACTTGACATCAGAGTGTTGGAGTTTCGAGGGCGCTGGAGAACCTTCAGACAGCCTACAAACACCTGTTCGGACACTTCATTATTGCAAGCTAGAGGCCCAAGAAATGCAGTTGAGCGAAAGGTGGCGTTAATGTGGGTCAGAAGGAAAGAGGGCGGGGCGTGCTGAGGTAAGCAATTCCTGTGGTGACTTCATCATGGTGCATCGTGGCGGCGTCCACTCAGTCCTGCAACACAGCCCTAGCAGCCACACTTCTCACCTCCAAGCACGAACGTCGCCGCTTGTCGAATCGAGCATCCGCTATCACGTCTCTATTAGCCTTGCAATGGCATGAATCCAAGACGTGTCAATATCTGAAGCACGCCTGTTACAGCTGATAAATACAACATCATGGCGGCGCTGCTTCGGGAGTCATTGTCCTCGTCTACCTCGACCTACTCGAACCACGCCCGAGCTTTGGTGCTCTTTTGAGCACGCCCGAAAACTGCCGCCAACGACCACTCACCAACCAAGCCCTTTTGCAGACTAGGGCTTCAAACTGTCCCTGATTCAAGTTCGGCTTACGACACGAAAATCTTGATCGAATTGCATAAAATCTGGCGTCATGCCTCGCTCTTCGACACAAGTCAGACATGTCAGAGCGGTCGGCGCGAGGCCGCGACCTAACACCGGAGCTTATGGCGGCACCAAGGGCCCAAGCGACGTCGACGACGCGATGGCGAAGATGAGCATCTCCGGACTGACCGATGACATACCTATCGCGAACGCGCCAAGAGCACGACCTGCTCCTCCACCACAGCCTTTTCGATTTCTCGATCTTCCGTACGAACTTCGAGTCGAAGTGTACAAGTATCACTTTGTCAATACCGGCCACGTTTTGGACCTAGATCCATCCAACTCCAAACGGCTTCACCAAAAGCTTGCCATACTATGGACTTGCAGGACCTTCCACACAGAAGCATCGCATGTCTTCTACAGCACCCACCCTGCACGGATATTCCCCACCCACCCAGGGCGATTCTTCAAGACCAAGAAGCCGCTGCTAGCACGCTTTAAACCTGGTCAGCGAGCAGCCCTTACCTCTTTGGAACTTCGCCTCGGGCCTGGATGGAGCAAACCGCCTCGTGGCTGGGTGGTCAACCCGGAGCTTGGCCTTGCTGATTGCACCAGCGTGCGAAAGATCACTGTCTTCACCGAGTGCGACCCCGGCACTGAGACGTTCCGGGGTTTTCGTCAGCCCAACAACTTTTTCGAGAGCTTCGCGCAGAGCCTACTGGAAAATGTGCTCAACGAAATGCCTTGGGTACGACATGTCGAGTTCGATGCATGGTCCAGCGTTAAGAAGTCTGGCGCTTTAGTCCAGAGGCTCATTGGAGTGGTCAGGGCACGCAATCTGATGTTGACTTGGGGTCCAGAGAGGGGTTGGACAGACGCCGAAGAGCCGCCTGAACGGCGAGTGTTCTTCGGCCTCAATTCTCCATCAGCCTTTGCTGGCAATGGCGGCACATTGTTTGATGCAGCGGCAGTTAACGCACCCGCCCCATCCGAGTTATCGTCCGGTACCGTGGAGACTACGTAGGCATGGAATGAGACTACCGAGGCGCGGGCCAGAGCCAAGGCCCCTGCAGCGGCGTGTCTGGGTCAATGCCGTGTCAATGGCTTCGAATTCGTTATTGTAGTTCTTCCACCAACTGGTAAGAATAGAGCGCAAATAGCTATGTAACGATAACTATACCTCTGAATATCTGGAAATTTGCACCTTCGTGTCCAAAAATACCGAGGTCTTTGAGTGACGTGTGTCCTGGAGCTTATCCCCGGTAGTAGATTGCACACCAGTAAATACGGCTGCTTCATAGAGCTATATAGCTAAGCAGTGATGCACAAAATACCTTATCGCCTCTTTCTAATGCACACCCTGAATTAACCTTTGGAAAGATGCCGTCGTCACAGTGAGAGGTGCGGAACCCCACCAGGAGCAGATACGACAATGCTCCAATCTTATCGCCCCTCCAAAATTTCGATGGGTCAGTCAGATTGGGAGAGCTTCGTCGACTGTTTCACCAACATTGGACTTGACGTAACGTGCCACAGCTCTTAGACTCGACAGACAAGGTCGCATTTTCGGCCCCGTTCAGAGTATATCCGAAGTTGACCAATCTGGTACCCATCCCTTACGATACGAACACCAGCCTTGTATCGCAGCAACAAACACGGCAATGCCGCTCGACACATCAACCTACAGCCTCGCGTTCTTGCGCGTCGACGGCCGGCGCTGGAACGAGCTGCGCCGCATGCACGGCCAGATCCGCACGCAGGCGGCCGCCGATGGGTCGAGCTACCTCGAGATGGGCAACACCAAGATCATGTGTACCGTGTCCGGACCCAATGAGGACAAGAAGCGCGGTGGCGCTGGTGGTGGTGGTGGTGGAGGAGGAGGAGGCGCCGCTGGTGCAGCTGCTGGCGCAACGACGAGTTCTGGTGGTGGCGGCGCGGCGGACATTGTCGTCAGCGTCGTTGTCGCTGGGTTCAGCTCGGTTGACCGAAAGAAGAGGAGCCGCACGGACAAGTGAGTTGTGGTGATACCAGACGATTCGGGCGGTGGCGGCGTTGTTTGCTCGAGAACACCAATCCTGTCGAGTGGCACCTGAAGCTAACTGATTCCGTCTTCCAACCTGCTAGGCGCGTGCAAGAGCTGCAGGCGACAATCTCAAAGTCCCTGGCCGCGACACTACACGCACACCTGTATCCGCGCTCGACCATCAGCATCTCTCTACACGTTCTGAGCCAGGACGGCGGCCTGCTCGCGGGCCTCATCAACGCCGCCACGCTCGCCCTCGTCGACGCGGGAATCCCGATGACCGACTACCTCGTCGCGTGCTCGGCGGGGAGCACCTCGTCGTACGCGAGCAACGACGAGTCGGCCGACCCGCTGCTCGACCTCAACACGCAGGAGGAGCAGGAGCTGCCGCACCTGACCCTCGCGACGCTGGGGGCCAGCGGGAAGGTCGTGGCGCTCGTGTGCGAGAGCCGCGTGCAGGTCACCCGGCTGGAGGGCATGATGGCCACGGCCGTCGACGGCTGTGGCGGGATACGGCAGTTCCTGGATCGGGTGGTGCGCGAGAAGGGTGCCAAGATGGTGACGGAGGGTACGATTGAGAAGGGCGCGACGATGGCGATGGATATCGGCGCGTAGACTAGCCACGCGGCGCAGTAGTTCCTGATGACGATGCAGTCTGAAGACATCACCTGTATTTGCAACAGCATTGAAATGTAAGTTCTGAGTCTGCACTTCTTTTTATTCAACTCGAGAGCGACTAGGTACCCCCACTGATTCTGCTAACACAAGATGATTTGCTACTGGCATTCATAGGCTATGTTTCAAGCTCACAACTCGTCGTGAGTATCCTCGGTTGGCTGAGCATGGATCGTGCCCGCCAACGACGGCTCCTGCTCAGTCTCTGGCTCAATCTGGACATCTACGTTCTCCTCCATGTGAACGATAACTGTCTCGGTCGGTGTCTCGGCGGCCGCTTTGATCGGCGTAGAAGAAGAAGAAGAAGCAGCGCTTTCGCCAATGAATCCATCAGGGAACTTGTAACGCTGGCCTTCATTCAAGCGGATCGCGTCGATCCACGCCTCGACTTCGACAGTGTTGAGCGCGCCCTCGTACTGGCGCCACCAGTTGCGCTTCCCGTTGACGGCGAGGATGAGAGCGTTGCCCTGGAGGCCGAGCGTGGTCAAGATGTCGCGGTTGGCGTCAATGTCGACCTCGTAGAAGGGGAACAGGTTGGCGTTCTGCGCTGAGTGCTTGTGGGCGAGCCTGGAGAGAATATCGAGCACCTCGTCGGTGGCGCCGCTGTGTGTAGAGGGCACAAAGGCGAGGATACAGGTCTTGGATTTGGTATTGAGGCACTTGCTGGTTACGTCGATTGTCTCCAGCACCGGAAGAGCGGGGATGACCACCTCAACGGGCTTTTCTGCAACTGGCACCTCGGATGACTCGGCGGCAGCCTCAGTCGAGGACGACTTGGCTGCCTTGGAGCTCGATGACTTCTTGTCCTTGGGAGCCTTCTTGGCCTTGACGGGCGGGTCCGGGTTGGGGTTGCCGGCCTGGGACAGGAACTTGATCATAGGGCCCTTCTTCATTTCGCCGTCATAGACGAGAGGTTCTGAGGACTCTGGGTTCAGTAGGACTAGCGTTGGGTACTTTTGCACATTGAACTTTTCGCAGACATCTGTCTCCTTGCTGCGGGCCTGCCCGATGTGGATGACGTCGAGAAAGTCGATGGCGATGCTCTTTAACAGCGAGCTCGTGGTGCCCTTCTCGGTAAACAGAATGGCCTTTGGCTTGTCGTCCTTTGCGAGGAACTTGAAGACGTCCTTATCCGTGACCTTGGTGACATGGTTATTGATCTTGTCGCTGACGGCGTCGACGATACCCTTCGCGGTGCGTTGGCCGTTGTAGTCCTCGACGATGGGCTTGCCGCCCTTGCCCTTGCCCGGGCGGACTGTCTTGAGCGTAGGGAAGCCCTGGACGCCCATTGAGCCGCAGAAGGACTTGTTCTCATCCTCGTCACAGTCGACGGCAGCGACCTTTGCGATGCCCTCGAGGTGCTTGGCGGCCTTTTCGTAGGCGGGCTGCAGGTTCTTGCAGTGCCCGCACCAGGGGGCGTAGAACTCGACAATCTAGCGGCGAATGGTTAGTCTAATTGCGGAAGGAGCGTGGCAATCGTGCTTGGTTTCTTGGGCAACATACAGAGGTGTAGTTTGACTGGGCGATGAGTTGGTCGTAGTTCTTTGCATTGACCTGAACGACGGGCGAGCTCTTTGAGTAGAGGCCAGCGTGGGCACCGGGCAGGGCCGCAAGCAGGGCGGTCGCCGCTATGGCCAGGTTGGCAGCGTTGACTTTGGGCATTGTCGCCTCGCGATTAGGGTGAGGTTTTATTGTTGAGTGACGTGGGTTGTGAAGGCGGAGCTTGACAGGGAAGCACCTAGGCTAAGCTTGAGGTTATCTCTCGAAGCACAATATTGGTTGTATTTCAGCTTTTCGCAAAACCAAGACTGGAAAGAGAGGGTAGAGGAGGGAGCAGAAGCTGAAGGGGGGCAAGAAGGGGAAGAAGAATGGCACGAAGAAGCCAGGTTGGCCGGTTGGTGAGACGGCGGCTGAGGTGAGGAGTGAAGGTGTCCAGATGGGTTTTTGGAGCTGAATTGGAGAAGAGGCCACGGTGGATGCTGCACACCCCCGCGCAGAGTGCAGCTGCAGCGCCGGTTGTGGGGTTGGCGAGGGGTCGACTCGGCGCGTGGCGTGGCTGGGAGCTGCCGAGCTGGCTGCAGCATCGACGCAACATCCCACAGGCAGCAACTTGCGACAAATCGCGACAATCGCGACAGCTTCGAACCACCCCTTCGGCACTCTACACACAAAGCTCGAGCCAAAAGCACCTACTCTCTTTCTCCAAAAGAGCGAACAGACTCCCGCCCACCGACTCTCAGCACTGCCATAGGTCCGCCTCCATCATGGCCGTCGAGATCCCCCCCGCGATCAAACAGGCGGGCATCACGCCCTTTGTCGTCCGCGCGAACCAGCTGCAGACCCCAAAGCCTGTCATCGCATACTGGTGTATGTCTCCCCGCCGTCGCTCATCATTCTTGTGCCAGGTTCTTCGCTGGCGACACCGAGCTGACTAGTCCATCTCTGCATTCAGGCCTTTACTGGGCAGTCAACCAGATCCTCGGCAAGGGCCTCCACAACACCGACCAGGCATGCCTCGAGTTCACAACAGATCTCATGGACAAGCTGGAGCAGACAAAGACTGCCAACGCCAGCAATGATGCCGTGACCGACGACCTCGCCGGCCAGGCCTATGTCGAGCAGTTCGCCCAGGAGACTTTTGATCGTGCACAGAGGACGCTCAAGGCCGACAAGGTGACTCAGTGCGTGTGCCCGATTTCCGATACAAGACTAGGAGACTGGGGGATCTGCTAATGCCTTCGCAGACAAACTGCCATCACCTTCGAAGCGGCCGCGACATTCTTCTCCCTCACAAACATTTGGGGCCAGGCCGATCCTGAGACTCAAGACAAAGTCAAGTACGCCAAGTGGAACGCTGCGCGCATTCTCAAAGCCATCAAGGCGGGCGAAGATCCCAATCTGTCCAACCCGAAGCAGGATGACCACGTGCAGGAGCAAGAACTGGCTGTTACCTTGGACCCAAACGACCCCGAGGTCAGGGCGATTGGAGCTGCGACACAGCCAAGACCAGTCCAGATCGAACATGTTCCAGATGACGGCAACGACAGAGCGATGCATCCGTCGCCCCAGCCCTCGCCGGCTCCTGTCTCAGAGCCAACATCACCGCCACCGCCCTCGGCAACAGTTCCTGACCAGGTCTCACCAATCCTGCCTCCTGATCAGTCCTCCGCAGAACCAGGTGGTTATTTTCCAAAGACGGGCTCGACGTACTCGGACGACGACCCGCCATTCTCGCTGCCATCTGCCCCATCTCGACCCGCAGGGGACATCTCTAGTCCTAGCACTCACGATCCTAGCGCGCCCACGATACCGAGCCCGCCTTCGACGAAGCCCAATTCGGATTACGACCAGTCTCGTTTTCAATCAGATGTTCCCTCCGTGTCGGACGACTATTACAAAGCACCCAGCGCACCTCCACTACAACCACCCCACCAGCCGTCGGCGCCGGTCACGCCTGCCGCTGGCCTGCCTGCACCGAGACACGCAGTGCCAACAATAAACCGCCCACACTCAGCGGCTCCTCAGACTTTTGCACAGCCAGCCCCGGTCGCGACAGGTCAGCTGGACGACATTGCCCTGGCGCAAGCCCAGAAGCATGCCAAGTGGGCGATATCAGCGCTCAACTTTGAGGATGTGCCTACAGCCATCCGGGAACTGAGAGCAGCGTTGGCCACTCTAGGCGCTCAGTAGATTCTCACCGGCGAGTTATGCCATGAGCAGCACAGGGGGCGTGCCAATACAGCACCAGCCCGCGCATGTCCCATCTTTCCTCTTCCCTTTATCTCTGTCCATGTAGCGAGCATTACACAGCAATTGACAAGAGCATTGCCTCACTTTTCATGGCCTCCTGCCAATCAAGAAATGCGCCTGGGAGCCACCAGCCAGACCTGTTCGTCGTGCGCAAGAGCGAGGCCGTGGTCAAGGCGACGGCATGAAACTTCGTTCCAGGGGGATGGATATGCCGGAGGAGGTGGTCTAGTGGCCATGTCCTAGAGCGATACTGCATCTGGCGCGCCCGTTGAAGACTGAGATGATGTTGATGAGAATGTTTGGAGTGGGAAGATGGGTCGGGGACAAAGTTGTTTGATTGGGGTCGGGCGAGTAAACTTGTGCGCCAACCCCGAACCCCGAACCCCTGACCCCTGGGCTGTGAAAGGCGGTTGTTCCTACGTCACAGCGGACCCCTTGCTTCCCAGCCTGTGCCGGCTCGCGATTGGCGGGAACGCCGCCGGGCACAACTCACAGACACATACGTCAGCGGTTGTCCTTGCTGGCAAGGGGAAAACAAGGCTGCTTATCCCAGCTCTGTTGATGAGCTGTCTTTTCCTCGCTCGCAAGCCACGAGTCACAGCCCATGATCCGCGTGGACGGCCCACCCACGATGGTCCGGGGCTGAGAAGAAAAGCATGCGAGCCCAGCCAACGGTCACCATCCTCTCGTGTCTATTGCTTGGGCGTGCAAGCTTTTGGGCCTGGGTAGGCAGGGGTCTCCGTCATGTATGCTCGAGGGGGGTGGGTTCCATGCTTTGCATGCAAAGTGAAGAAGGGCGATAGTCTCCGACCACGATAGAGCTCGAAGGTCATTTTCCCATCTACACATCGCGTTCTACGTGGTAACATCCCAAACTACATGATTACGTGTCTCGCACGTTCGAAGAACAAGAGCTGAAATACATCGGCCTGTCTCAATTCACATACACACCCACGTTTTCCGACTCGACCTTCGAAAGACTTGCACAAAATACTCATATCTCAACTAGCAATGATCCCATCAACATCCAAACGTGTCCTCCTCGCGCTGTCTCTGCTCAGTCTTGCGCCATCACCTGGCTCCTGCTTCTCCACCCCTCGGGACCAGCAGATACAGCAAGCCCGCCAGGATGGCCCGGCAACCCCCACCGTCGTGATCGCCTCGACCATCACCATCGGGCCGTCGTCTACGCCGACGCCCAGTACCAGCCCGGACCTCACCGACGACAAGATCTTCACGTCCGCCGTGCTCAATAGCAGCAACACGTACCGCGAGCAGCACGGCGCCGTGTACCTGAGGTGGAACCAGACGCTCGAGGACTTTGCCGTCGAGTACCTGGACAAGGTCGCCCCTCTACCTTCCAGCGGGGCCCAAGGACAAGACGAGCAGCTCCTCCCGCAGTGCATCTTTGAGCATTCTGGCGGGCCCTACGGCGAAAACCTGGCCATTGGCTGCAACTCTGCGGCGGGCTGCGTCGAGGCCTGGGGCAACGAGCGCGAAAAAGGATACCCGTTTGGCGCGGCCGATGGCTTCAGCATGGAAACGGGCCACTTCTCCCAGCTCGTGTGGAAGAACACGACGGGCGTCGGATGCGCGAGGAGGAAGTGCGCCGGGGACAAAGGCGGCGGGTACACTAAAGGGTGGTACCTCGTGTGCGAGTACTGGCCCAGGGGCAACGTGGGAGGGCAATACGCCGAGATGGTCGGGGCTTATCAGGGCAGCGAGCCTCTCGGTGGGGGCAGCGGTGGTGCTGCTGGGAGGGCGGCGGCCGGCGAGATGTGGAGGGTGCTTGTGGTGGGTGGTCTGATGGCTGGGCTGTTGTGGTGGTGAGGTATACAATATTTAAGAATTGATAACGGTTTAGTTCAGCCTTGACCGCGCCGTACGGATCCATTCTGGTCTTTGTTTACTTTGATATCCTGCCGTACAAGTCCAAATCGCCTGTGTCTGTAAATCTGGTTCGGAAATATTGAAGCCATGTTGCTCAACCGATAGACATCTATATAGCAACCTAGGCACGAGAAGTAACTAAATAGGGACCCTCCGCACCTCTGGGCCTCTAATAGGTCCTCTGTAAGAGACCTGCGGCAAGAGACAAGCCATGAAGATAACAGCCGCTGTGCAAAAATAGCCATGGAAGTGGCGGTAGCTGCGTTGGCATTTAGAGCATACGAATCAATATTATGTTTCACAATGAAGACTGCCAGCAGGGATTGTCCCTCTTGCAGAAATTGCGCGTAATATGTACTAGGGAAGTATTGCTGAAAAATCGTTTATCTAGGCGTACCCTTGGGCATGCCTGATATCTCAGGTAGGCTAGAAAGTCGGGCGTTGTCGAGGTCGAAAACCAGCTCCTGGACGCTGAACGTGGTGCCTGCCCATATTGATGGGCTTTGGCCGCGTGCCTGCCCATATTGATGGGCTTTGGCCGCGTGCCTGGAGGTAGGGTATAATGTGCAGCTTCATCGACAGTGGATAAACGCAAATCGACCTTGGACGAGAATACCCAGGGGTTATCCTGTGGCTGGTTGAGGCGCACCTGCGAAGCGGGACTGCCGCCACCACTGGGCACCAGTTGAATAATGGTGAATTCGGAGCACAGCACATTTGAACTGCGTAGCCCCTATGTCACACCCGAGAACGACAATATCGATGTTCAGCTGGGTGCAGGCGGTTATGATATTAAGCATTATATATCGAGCTCACGCCAGATTAATGGCTTACATCATGGACGTGATACGAAGTCATAGAAGTAGTCCCTGAGTGGCAGATTTACTAAAAAATAAAGATACTACGCATACCGCGGTCCTCCATCTAAGCGAGGCCGGCGAGATGAAATCAACCTTGATCGAGGTTTTTACATAAAACAGGAGGATAGAATTATCGAGCTACACAAAAGTCTAGGCAGAAACTGTTAAATCCAAAGTCTGCGAAGGCGCTGCTCTTCTTCCAGAATATTCTCAACCACTTTGTGTTGCCAATTTTGCTCATACCAGAGTCTCGTTGCGATGGAGTCCGTTTGTTCCTTGGGGTTGCTCGCATCAACATCCTCATCGGGGTTATCGATGGCACCGTCTGGCAGCTGGATACCTTGGGTCCACCGGAATAGGTTGTCTTTGTCCCATTCCTTCTTGATGTCGCGAAGCTTGCCGCGATTCTCACCAAAATAGGCCCTCTCATAGCCTCCCATAGCCAACTCCCTGTCCGGAAAGTTCACAAAGGCACCGGCTCGGTTCATCGCAAACGGGCGAAGCTTTTGCTTCAGCTTGGCCATGAATCCTCGCATGTTGAGCTCCATCCATTTGTCTTGCCAAAGCACCTCGACATACAGGTGGTAAGCAGTCCCACGCCAATAGTAAGCTGTGTCTCCCGGCTTGGGCTTGGACGCTTCCCCTCCGGTATGGATCCAGACAAAGTCAAGATTGACGCTTTCTCCCTGATATAACTCTCGGAAAGCAGCCATGTCGCTCTGAAGGATTTTGGTGATTTCGCCGACTTTTTCGTTGATTTGCTTCCTGTCGAGGGCGAAGGCGGCAAAGACTCTGTACGTCTTGTTCTCCGCCAAAAACTTTTTGCTCTCGTCGAACCATTGCTGCTCAAGTGTCTCGTACAAAAACCGCGTTGAAAACTCGGGCAGGGATCGTTTCTTCAGTTGCTTCTTGACATCAGGATTTGTGATGAACTTGTCGATAGTCTTGTCGAATTCCTCCTTGGTTCCGTCAAAGTACGCTACAAAGCGAACCCCGTCGCCCGTCGTCACTCGAAGGTCGCAAATCCAAGTACTGTCGATCGTCATGTTGTTCGGCCACTGAGCCTTGTAGAATTCGTCCATCGTGTTTCGTAATTCGTCCATTTTGCCTGGTCCGGGAATCCATTGGAACCTCCCACTGACCACTTGGCCATTGCTGCTGCTTAGGCGCTGGATCTTGAGCTTCATCTGAGTGACGACACCAAAGTTGGCTTGGCCTGCACCCTGGAGTGCCCAAAAAAGCCTCTCCTTTTTGCGATCTTGCTTACCACTCCTACTCACCGTGACAATTTCTCCTTCTGCAGTGACGATGGTGGCCTCCATCAGAGTGTCGCTTCCCATGCCGAACTGGCGGGTAAAGGGGCCCAACCCAGCGCCCAAGATGAAGCCGCCAACTCCAACATATGGACACCGACCACCGTTGATGACCAAGCCATTGTGTTTCCCATCGATGAGCTCTTTGTATACTTCTCCCCATTGACAGCCCGCGTCCATGGTGACTGTGGTAGCTCCATCGTCGATCTGGACCTCGTTCATCTTTCGGAGGTCCATCAAAACACAATTTTCACTGAGCGCCGTTGAGAATCCAGCGTACGAGTGACCGCCGCATCGTATGGTGAGTTGGAGCCCATTTTTCTTGACTTGCTTGACGATGGTTTGCACGTGCTTCGCGTTCTCCGGCTGAACAACGTAAGGTGGTCTTGTGAAGCGGTAGAGGAGATTTGAAGTGACGACTAGCTTCTCGTACTCTCTGGAGTCTTTGGCGCGAGATTGAACGACTGGAATATTCTCCGAGATGAAGACTTCAAGCGCCTTGTCCATCGTGAGAGGGCAGACTTTTCGTCGAGGATGGGGGGGGCTGAAGCCGTGTATTGGAGGGATGTTTGTGATGCAAGAGGGTCCAAAATGAGGGGCATCAAGAGAATTCTGGCAAGTTATGCAAAACGCACGTGGATTTTCACGTATAGCACCGAGCTACACTATTGGTAAGTCGACCTTGGCGCCCGTATCAGGTGCAATGCTCGACGTTTTGCTAGTGGTAACGTTACTGAATATGACATGCAGATGGCTTCAGGCGGCGGCGTGCAAGGATGTCACAGGCTGCATCTGATTACTCCATGTTTCAGTCATTAGAGGACGAACGCGGAACGCTCCGAACACCTGCAGGGTTCCATTCGCCCTCACAGAATCAGGGTGCAAGACCCCCACGCCCCATGCTACATACAAACTACGATAGTGTAGGCTGAGCTATTGTGAGAGTGCCAACCGTACCACTCGTGTCGGCACAACTTATCCACCGCGGGCTCCGGTCAGGCGCTGAACCCCAGGGTCCCGCAAGTTGTTGCCCAGAGCCCTCTCTACTTGATCGCGGTACCACTTTGCCCGATTGCCTGGTCGCCTCGTTGCCTCGTTGCCTGGTCGCCTCGTCGTTGCCCAACTTCTTCATCGCCTCGCCGTCGCCTAATTGCCCTGTCACATGATCACCTTGTCGTTGCCCAACTTCTTCATCGCCTCGTCGTTGCCCAACTTCCTCGTTGCGTCGCCATCTGGTCACTTGGTCGTCTGGTCGCAACTTCAATGAATTGCCGTCCTCAGAAATTCGCAGAGGACAGCCTGGGTCGCACTCCAACGCACACTGCATGCCGGCCTGCGTTGGACCCTGACGCATGCTGCACGCCAGCCTCACTACGACTCTGCCCCATTTCTTTGACAGTACCTCGTGGTCAGAAAAAGTTTTCCTATCTTAGGTAGAATCGAATTTGTGCAGGGCTTGCAGTAGTACTGGCGCTCAAACGAGGCTGGCACTTGCGAATCCGCAAGTATGAATACATCGTGAACCACAAGACTCCTCTGAAAACCCGGGTCTGAAGATTGATTAGGTCGCTCCGGAATTCAGCAGTAAGCTTCTTCTCGACCTTTTTGTGGACATCAGAGCTCCCTGTATCACGAATTCTGGATTTCTTTTTATCTTATACACCAAACCTCAACATGGCGAAGTCCCTCGAAACAATCTTGGCCATCATTACTTTCATCCTTTCACAGATTGAGTTTCTGATAGCTTGGGTGAATCGATCCGCCGAAGATGTCATCCGCAAACGATTTGGGCTCAATCCAAAATTTGTCCAAAAAATCAATGACGTAAGTCAGAAATGAGGAGCATTGTCGTAATCTTGCTAACGGAAAACAATGGTATTACAGGACATCATCGGGACCACCCAACCGAAGACCGAAGACGAATTCCTCGCCAACATCAAGGCCGGATTTCAAGGAGAGGGATCGGTAAACAGCAGGTTCTTCAAGGAAAGTCCAAAGTTCTTTGAAGAACTCGCGAGCAAAGCCGTTTCCCTCGTGGATAGCGAGGGAACACCTGTTGCTGGTGAAAAGCTGTTCAAGACAGTCCAAGTTACCTTGCACCAGCAGGTGCTCTATTGCGGTAAGTGTAAATAGGACTGATAGTAGTCAAGTCGTATTATGGTTAAAGCTAATCAGTTTTACTGGGTCTGATCTCCTGGCGACAGATGACAGCACATCTATGAGGCATGAAAAGACAGCTTCAAACCCGGGTGGCCGCTGGGACTCGCAAAACACCCTGATCAACCGAATCGCGCACATCACCACCAGAATTCTACCCGAAGGCGAAGGCACTTACTTACGATATATCAACCAGGATGTTGAAAACTCAGACAGTCTTTCGTTGGAAGCTCTAGGTGGAATCCTCCAGCAAATGAAACCAAAAGGCCTTTTCACTTCGATTGGCACTAACCTGAAGAGCAAAATCCTTGAACCCCTCGTGTTCAGCAAGCTGCCAAATGACCTCACGAGGCCCCTTATGATATCAATCATCACCGATGGAGTGCCCTCCGGGGAGCCGAAGTCAACCCTTGTTGAGAACATTATCGAGTGCGGCAAGAAGCTCGAAGAATGTGGTCTGCCCCGCTCAAGTAAGTCCCACTGCAACCCCACAAAGCTGCTTTGATACTTGTTGTCGTTGTCTTGTTCAATTGTTCCTGACTATTCACGTGTTCTCAGCTGTGAAATTCCTAATTGGACAGGTCGGCTCGAATAAAAAGGCAGCGGAGTTCCTGAAAAGTATCAGTACGAAACAGGAAATCGCTGACGTGGTATATGTCGTTCCAGGCAAGTTTCACTTACCCTCAAGTCTCTATACGGTCTTTCTAAACATTTTCTGTCCTATTCTAGCCCAGCTCGATGACCCTGAAATGCTCGACGACGATATGAAGATGGATGCATGGGTGAGTTGAGTATAAACCATATCCCTCCTCTCTGAGAACATAATCATGTTAACAAGTTTCTTTTCTTCAAAGCTCATTGAGACACTATATAAGCCCATTCTACAGGCTGAGAATTACGATTCAGACGGGGAATGAGTGTGCGATGGTTCAGGACCCTACAAAGGGACTAACACGCCGGATGAACTATCAACCAGATTGATGTACCCATCGAGGTCAAGCTACGACAAGGCAAGACTCAGGGGGCTCCACCGCGTGCCGGTGCGACAGATCAAATGTGACGTGGAGCACTTAAAGTGCAGTTTCCATGCTCCGCCAAGACGCTTACTCAGCATCAAGCCCGGACAGACCCCTTTAAAGCATATAAACCGAGCTTTACAGCTCGAACTCATTCATTTAGACCTTTCCTTTAGATACACAACAATTCATAACCACTGATACAAATCATCCATTCCATGCTCTCTCGAAACATCCATGTACCCCTATCCAGAAATTCGCATCAAGGACGTCCTGTCTTTGCCCTAAGTTGATATGCAGGGCCTTGTATTAGTTGCTAGATGTGATGACCCTTGCGCATATTGGGACCTTTGGCCTCAACAATGTCAGCAAGATGAAGTCGACGTCGACTAAGGTTCTCAGACATAACAGAAGGATAAAAATTGTCTAGCTGCACATTAAGTTTAGACAAAACCTGTAGTAAAGCACGAAGAACTAAATATGTACGTAGTGGCTACTTAGATAACGACCTCGATGTCCAAGCTATGGTACTTGTAGAGCTTTATCAACCTAGTAGCGTTCTCCCGCCCAATCTTCTTGTAGTTCTCTAGCTCACTGACAGCCTCGACAGTTTCCTTGGCCTGCCTATTCTACCAGGCGAAGCAGTCCTCTATCGATACATACGGATAGTCGACATTGAAGAGGACGCGCTCTGCGCTAACCTGGTCGATCGCGAATTTGAGCGTGGGCGTGCAGAATTGTTAGGTGGTAGTAACACAGATTTTTACCCTGAAGTAATCTATGAACTTTTTCTCGCATACTGTGCGACCTTCGGACGCGGCGAGGGGCTTTTCGCTATTCTCGATTCTGTGATTGATGCGCCATAGGTCGAATGGAATGTGCTCGCCTAGGTGGTCGACGATGATCTGCCGAAGGCCCGTTGATGTAACAAACTATGCAGCACGACTGGCCCAAGACGAGCTCCGATGAAAATTTTGCCCGACTGGAGAAGCGCACCATTATCATCGGAATTATGGTTTTCGCAAGCACCCATACTCAGAGGCTCCGTGTCGAGCGTTACTAATGCGAAAGGTCCAGAGGCTCAGATGTTCAGGAAGTCGTCTATTATCATAGAGCTTCATCGTAGGTACTTTACACCCTTGTGTAGCCGACCTATTGCCTCCCTTGACGTTAGCACATTGTTGGTTAGGTATGGGGATGGGTAGTCTTTTTCTGGGTTGAAAATGTCGACTCGCTCGTCTCCGGCGCATCCGGACCGGGCCCCCAGAGGCGTGGGTGGTCGGGAGGCTGGACGCTTGCGAGCGGTCACGTGAAACGCTCCCCAGCGCAATAACAAGGCTCATACCTTTGCGGTCTGGGGCCGTGTTGAGCGCGGTTGCGTCGCGTGTCTCCATTCGCACGCTGCGATCCGTTCATACCACGAAATAGATCAAATCGTGTCACATGCTTTTTTGAACCCTAGTCCCCCCCAGAAGAACCAGCGCCTGCTTAACAGCCCATCCTGTCCGATATTCCTTCTTTCTCACCGGCACCCAAGTATGAACTCCATGGTCGCATTGAAGGACACAAGACCTTCCGAGCAAAGGGGAAGGTCGACAACTTGGCTTGAAAAGGTCACCGGTGAGAAGAGTACGGCTGCAGGACAGCTCCTGACTTGTCGGAGCGAGCGGCTAGGTGCCCCCCAAATCTGCGGCTGCTAAAGAAAACGTGCTAAGAGCTCCATTTATATGTCCCCTGGTGAAAAGAGCTCATGTTCATGTGGCTGACTGCGTCGTAATCGCCGACGCGTTGCATACAGCTCTCGGTCGGTGCCCCTCGCGAGAGGAAGGACCAGATTGCTGTTGGAACTGCTGGAACTGCATGTAGACGATGAGGACCGGCCGTGGTGGAATGTTCGGGATATCCCACCACCATGGACGCGCCTAGCCCTGGGCTTGGGGTGCACAAGACCGCAAGGATCGGCATGCAGGCATGTGAGAAATGTTGGAGAAAAAGTGCTCTGTCGGACCGACGAAGGTGCAAATGAGGGGAAGGTTACTCCGCAGCGCGTGTCGATCCACCTCCACACTGCAGGTGATGACGATGCTCGGCAAGAACAGATGAAAAGCTCCAGCGAAAATTGCTGCACGAGATTCCGCCCCGGAACGCTAAAGGCACGAGGCCATGCCACCCCGATGCATAGCCTAGTGCGACGACAGTCGAGCTGAATGCGATCTACAGCACTGCTCGACTGTCGAGACTGCTTGCGCAGCACTAAAAATTCGGCAAGTTGAGAGCTCTACCCAACCATCGTCGCGGATGCTCCGGCCATGCCGTCCGGCGAGTGTCGTGCCAGGCAACCCGCATCTCTACCTCTTCATCCTAGGGTCGAATGCGCTAAGGTACACACACCATCAAGGTCCAGCAGAAAGTGCCGTGGGGCAGACCGAGCTCGTCGTACGTTGTTGGCCTGCCACCTCGCCGGCTAGGTGCGTTGCAGTAGCGGTGCCCGAGACCGAAAGCACGCTTGGCTACCCCACACCGACTGGTAACAGGGGAGGACTGGGGAAAAAGTGCCGCTTGCGTGATGAGCTCACAGGCTTGGATGTGGGGAGGAGGGATCTTCCGCTCCTCGGCAGTGGGGACCGAAGGGGTATATAATGGCGGGTGTCATCCTGCCTCTCTGGCATTGTAGAATAAGCTTCCATCCTCCATCGCTCTGCTCTATTGCTGTTGACTGAGCTCCAGCCCCGTCATGCTGTCCCTCACCACCACCGCCGCCGTCGGCCTCCTGGCTGCCTTTGCCGTAGCCCAGGATGTGTCGCCGTATGTCAACAAGGCAGTCCCGACCGGGGTGCCTATTGCTGGCAATTACACGGGTAATCTACGACCACAGATTCACTTCTCGCCGCCGCAGAAATTCATGGTGAGAACCCTCGACTCCTCGTAAACCACCCTACTACTGTACTACAAGTCTAACATAAACTTCCCAGAACGACCCGAACGGCATGTTTGTCGATGCCAACGGCACTTGGCACCTCTATTACCAGTATAACCCCTTGACAGAAACGGCGGGCAATCAGCACTGGGGTCATGCGACCAGCCAGGACCTGTACCACTGGATAAACCAGCCAATTGCCCTTTTCCCTCCCACCAAGAGCACATATGTCTTTTCCGGCTCGGCCGTCATCGACCCCAACAACACATCTGGCTTCTTCCCCAACCAAGACAATGGAGTCGTGGCAATCACCACGCTCGCCCACTACAACTCGGATGGCAGCGGGGGTCCCCAGACCCAGGCCATTGCCTACTCGCACGACGGTGGCTATACATTCGAGTACTACAACGGCAACCCTGTCATCGACAGCCAGTCGTCTCAGTTCCGTGACCCCAAGGTCATCTGGTACGAGGACCACTGGGTCATGGTCATTTCGTACTCGCAAGAGTTTGTTGTCGGTTTCTTCACTAGCCCGGACCTCAAGTCCTGGACACATGCTTCCAACTTCAGCACCTACGGCCTGCTCGGCACCCAATACGAGTGCCCCAACCTCGTCCAGATCCCCGTCCGCGACTTCACCACAAAGGAGCAGACCGACACAAAGTTCCTGCTTACCGTCTCGGCCCAGCCTGGCGCGCCCCTTGGCGGCTCCATCACCCAGTATTTCCCCGGCGACTTCAACGGCACACACTTTGTCCCCCTAGACGGAGCCACCCGCCTGACCGACTTCGCCAAGGACAACTACGCTGCGCAGTACTTTTTCGGCAACACCCCCGGCGGCAACGCCGTCAACCTCGGCTGGGCGTCCAACTGGCAGTACGCGCAGCAGGTGCCCACGGGTAACCGCGAGGGCTGGCGGAGCGCCATGACCCTGCCGCGGGTCAACTACCTGACGTACGCGCCCCGAATCGGGCTCATCATGGTCGACGAGATATACGACCTGAGCCCCGTCATGGACAAGGAACTCAACTCAACCAAGATTGGCAACGGGGAAGTCTTTGTCGACTACAGCGACGTTGAGTCCGGCGCGCTGTACGTCGAGGTCAACGTGACCAACATCAACACCAGACAGATCCAGCAGTACACTACCCTCAACGTCACCTTTAGCAACCCCACCACAGACGAGTCGCTGCGCATGGGCTTCTACTTTGGTGGCGACACACCCTTCTTCATCAACCGCGGTGGCATCAAAGGGTTCGACAACATCTTCTTTACCGACAAGTTCAGCGTGTCCGACGTCTACTACAACTCGAGCAGCTACGCCATCAACGACGGTGCCGAGGGGCCGAGGCCAGGCGGCAACGAAACGGCCTTCTCGGCGACGGCGTCGGGCGGCGGCGGAACCAGCACAGCCACCCCGACCAGCTCATCGAGCCCGACAGCTTCACCACCACCACCGCAGATGGCCAGCTGGTCCATGAAGACCGTCATCGACCGGTCGATTCTCGAGGTCTTTATCAACCAGGGCGTTCACGCCGCGACGGCCCTCTTCTTCCCCGAGGACAAGCCCCTGTCGCAGTGCCGCGTCACCGCGCAGGACATGCCCATGGGCGCCGAGGTTAGCGTCGCCATCTGGGGGCTCAAGAGCGCGTGGGCCGAGTACGCCGACGAGCAGGGTACCGTGCTGGGCAACGTTACCGCACCGGCGGCGACGACGGGCACGCGCGCGGAGAAGAGGCACATGGTGTACGAGGGCAAGTTTGCGTACTAGGTAGTAGTTTGTAGGGGCACTCTCTAGAGAACGGCCTTGGTGCAATAGGAACTCGTATAGTAATCCCATGATGATATTGAATTACCCTTTGTGACCCAATCTTGTCCCAAGATCATGTCGAGCACAAAAGACATGTGCATGACTCACGACAGGCATTTGCGTTGTCTTGGTCAGCTCCACCCGTCCCGAGCAGGGGGCTATTATCCTGCTTCTCAACCCCGGACAGTGACATCACCGCTCCGCCCTGCGCCCGAGCTCAGCCCGATTAGCTTTGTTTGAATGTTTTTTCCTTGCGAGGACCCTTGCCCTTCTTCGTTCGCCTATCCCTGCCCATTGAACTCATTTCCAGCTCGTGAATAGGTTAGTACCCGACGTTGCACCCTCTGCTCCATATGCGTACCTATCTATCACTACCGCATCCAACGAGGCGGGAATGCGAACGTGGCTTCCCTGCAGGACCCTTGTTATGCACCCCCCTGATTCGTGTCTGCATGTGTTGTTGTTCACGGTGCCCCTGGCCCGAGTGACGTCCTCCACAAGCCCGAGCTCGGCTGCCGTCATCGCCATCAGATGGACCAGACCGCTCCGGCCTGTGATTCTTGTGGCTTCTGGTATATATCCCACTAGTGCCTCCCCACTCTAGAGTAAGTGCACCCGCATACCATTACTCCGTACACATACACACACACAAACACACACACACGATCGTCTCGCACTAGTTCCCAAGTGGCAAATACTATAGCCACAACCATCTTTTTGGCCATCTCCAGATCGTTGATTCACGCCACGCATTCTTTCATCATTCTCTACTGTTTCATTTTCCCCACAACAGGGACACTGCATATCGCACACACACGACCTTGTCGTCAACACCATGAGGAATACGCAGAATAACCGCCGCCCACGCAGCGGCCGCGGCAGGCTCAGCTCAGCCGCCCTCGCCCTGCTCTCGGCCTCGGCCATCCCCGCCCTCGCCCAGGGCGGCACCAGTAATAGCACATCGCCCTCCCCCTCGTCACCGTCCTCGTCCAAACGCGGCCTCTCGATCCACGGCAACACGGCGACCCAGGACTACAACCTGTTCCTGCAGTCCAACAGTCCCGTCGCGTGGTACTACACATGGTCCCCCTGGCCGAACCAGTACATAGAAAAGGCCGCCGCCACCAACAACAAGAAGATCGAGTTCCTCCCTTTACTCCACGGCGTGTCCAACCTCGACAGTGACATCGCCCGCCTGTCCCGCGCCGACATCACGCCCGGCCGGCTGCTCACGTTCAACGAGCCCGACGGCGAGCTCAGCACGGGCGGGTCCGGGATCACACCGCAGGACGCGGCGCGAGCTTACGTCGACAAGATCATGCCCCTGCGCAAAGGAAGCAAGGAAGGCGGCAAGTGGCTCATCTCACACCCCGTCGTCACGGGGTCCCCGCGCGGGCTCGACTGGCTGCGCGACTTCTGCGAGGCCTGCGAAGACATCAACGGCGACAACGGCGGGTGTCCTACCGACTTTGTCGCCGCGCACTGGTACGGCGAGTTTCTCGGCCTGCAGGGGTGGCTGGGCCAGCTGCGTGAGTTCTACGCGGACCCGAAGCACTCGTTCAGGCCGGACCTGGCGCCCAGTGGCGGTGGCGGTAGTCGTCGTGGTCGGAACGCCGGGAGACAGGACAGCGGCGGCAAGGAGCTCGAGATCATCGTCACCGAAATGGGCCTGCCGCAGCAGGACGCCCAGGCGACGCAGAGCATGCTGAACCAGACGATCCCGTTCCTCGACGGCTCGAGCTGGGTGTCCGGGTACTCGTGGTTCGGGCTGTTCCGCGAGGGCAGCGCCGACGCGACAGGCTGGGCGGGCGAGGCGGTCGCCATGCTCGATGGCAACGGCGGGCTGACCGAGATTGGCGCCATGTTCCTTGGCGGCCAGCAGGCCGGGTACGCGCCGGGGGAGAGCATCGGCGGGGACCAGAGCGGCGACGGCAGCGGTGATGCCGAGGGTGCTGCGGCCAGGACTGGCGGTGTCAGTGCTGCTCAGGGCTGGCTGGTGGCGGCGTGTGTTGGGTTTTCTTTGTCTCTGACGTTTGTCTAGATGGGAGGGTGATGTCAGATCCAGCCTTTGTGTTTTGTCGTGTGGTGGGAGGAAGTAGGTGGTTTTTACACGATGTCGCGCTGGCCGCGGCGACGCACGCTTTGACGTCTATGATATCCCCACGATTGCTAGATTACTTTTTACGAACTCAATGTACTCATGTATACAATGACATGTATAATTCTACAAGAAAACGACAAGATGCTTGGTGAATAGACTTTGCAAGGCCGCTCAGAGTTTGTTCACACACACTCAGGAAAGATTAAGCGGGTGTCGTGCCTCAAAGTGTCAGCCTTCTGCATTCCATCGTCGATCCCAGCAAGACCAGGCGGCACAAGGTGCCTCAGGTCGCGATGGCGAACAACCGCGCTGTAGATGCACTGTCTCCAATATCAGAAGAGTTTGGCCTCGTGATGAGGACTCAACAGGGATTAACTTGACAACTGTGCCCCCTGCCTGCCCTCCTCTCACGATCAAGCGCCTCACCGATGAATGATCTCGACAGCGCTTTGGACATGGCTTCCGAACGAGCTGGGAGTCTAGGACGACAGTGGAGCAGTGCATCAGGACCGCGTGACATCGGATCCGTCTGCCCCGTCCACTACTAAAACGACATCAACTCAATCTAAGCTTTCTCGTCTCCATGTCTGATACCTCCCCAAAACTTCGCTACTACTCGGATAAGAAAGCCCGCAATCTTATGTCCATTCATTTCTTCACCAAATCTACTGTGACGTGGAGCAGGTAGAGGTACGTACTGGTGCTCCCTGGAGCAGTTGAGTCATCAGATGGAGCACCCATTCGAGCATACAAACAGAGCTTCAGAGCTCTCTTGCACTCGCTTTATTTCCTCTCTTTTAGAACCAGACGACTGTCAATATAATGCCAGTTGAATCATCCATCTCGTGCTCTCTCGATGCCAAATCGTTACATACATAACGTCATACCTGCATTATTTATAAAATGTGGCAGATCCCGGATGGTCAACGTGCGCACCAAACTCTCGCAACTTGGACGTGAGGTCCCAGAATCCACGAGCAGCACTCAAGTCGTATGCACTGCGGCCAAAGCTGTCCTTGGCGTTCACGTCCGCCCCATACTCTACGAGCAGCTCCGCCGCGTCGGTCCAGCCCCTCACGATGGCCGCCAGCAGTAGCGTTAGGCCTTCGCGGTCTTTGTATTCCAGGTGCTCTCGGAGAGCCTTCTCTTTGCCGTGCTCCTTGTAGTGGTCGAGCAAGATCTTGACGTTCCAGTCCGGACCAAACGCTGCGACAAGCGCCAGGGCCGTCATGCCATTGCTGGCTCGGAAATTCACGTCGGCACCCTTACTCAGGAGCAGCTCTATTACATCGGGTAAACCTCTCTGGCAGGCACCCATCAGCGCCGTCGGCCCCATAGCGGGAGCGCGGGCGTTGACGTCGGCGCCATGCTCGAGGAGCATCGATATAGCGTCGACGGCCGTTGTGTGGTCAGTGTTCTCTGTATTTCCGTTGAAGGCCCAATAGAAGAGCGCGGTGTCGCCATGCTCGTCTCTCGTATCAGCCGGAGCGCCGGCTTCGAGTGCGGCTGCGACTACTCTGCAGTCGTGATCTGTGAGCAGTTTGTGAAGCTTGGCCTCGGGGATGGACAACCGGAGCTGGCCGTCCACGGACACCTGGAGGGCGGCCATGACCAACTTGAGGTTAACAAACAACCTGTCCGACTCGGGATTAGAGAAGAACTCGCGCGCAACGTCGATGGCATCTCTACCCCTGAAGTCCTTGCAAAGCGGATCAGAACCGGCCTTGAGAAGTAACTCTACCGGATTCCTGTTCTCGTCCATGGGGCCCTCAAAAGCCAGCGCAAGATGAAGCGGCGTGCAGCCCTTGAGATTTCTCGCCCCGACCCTCGCGCCGTGACTGATAAGGACCTGCACCAAGTCCGCATACCCTTCCTCGGCCGCGACGTGCAGCGCGGTGTTTCCGTCGCGGTCATGGCTGTCGACAAAGTTGTGCGGTGGCGGCATCTGGAGGAAGAGCAGCACAATGTCTTCATGCCGGCCCGACACCGCGGCTGTAAAGGCAGTGTGGTTGTTGGCGCCCGTCGTCAGATCGGCTCCGGTCTGCAGGAGAAGCTCAAATATTGGAGTACAGCCCGTCTCAATGACCGCCATGATAGGAGCGACGCCCCCAAACGAGATCCCGATGTCTTTTGGCGCGTATTCATTGGGTTTGGCACCGAATCGGAGGGCTTTCCGGGCCAGCTTGACATTTTGTTTCTCGACAGCCCACCAAAGAGGATAATTGCCTAGGGGGTCGTCGCGGATAAAGACCGTATATGAGACGTCGCTGAGAGTATTATACAGCTTGCGATTGACTTGTATGAGTGAAAAGGACGCCTTCGTGTCCAGGAAGCTGTGGATGGTGAATAAGAGCTCGGAAGGCAGGTCTGGCAAAATGCTGTGTCTCGCATGCCCATTGTGGTGCGTACCGGCCGTCGACATATTGGAGATTGATTCGCTCGAAACAGGCAGGCTCCAGAAGAGTTGAAAGTGATGGCAGTGGTAAAGCGGAAAAACGGGACGCGACGCTTCAGGGCTGAGGCAGTTGCGAAATCTGGATAGGGTAAAATCGGCAACAAGGGGTCCAGCTTCGTGCCTGTAGTTGACGTCATTAGATGCGCGAGCACGTGACTTTGACTTGCAGGATACTTTTCTTGACAGCCACATCCTTCGCTTAGATTTCCTCTACGATATGAATAATCACGACATTGCGATTCTCGATTTCAAGTCATCTTTAATATGCAGCCTTTTATTTTTTCCCAGTAATATTTTCTTCCCTTTTTTATAATGTCATGTGATGCCGTTGCTAAGTTTCGAGGATATATGCTCATGGATGAAACTTCAAACACGCTTTGTGTAACGTATTCAGACAGAGATATACCATAGATTCCGATTTTGTCTGTAACTTGTTAGATCAAGTTTCTAATACGGCTGTGAAAGTAAACGTCACCTATCTTCCAATAGCTCAGAAATACATTTTTATCATGCAGGCAAACCACTCTGCATAGAATGACTCTATTCAAGAGAACTAGCTAAGACCCGTAGTCACATGCTTCGAATAACCACCTCTGCCGCAGAGCTGTACAGTAGAGGCGTCGTGATTTGAGCAGAAGACACGTCAGTCTTGGGCACTACAGCAAAATTAAAAGCTAGTGCAGTTTTGGTGGGAAATATAAAGCCATATGCCGTGCTGCGGGTAAAATTCCTGTCGGCTGTTTCGGTGTTATTTTGGGCTAACTGAGCACTGGTTGTTCCAAAGCTCGTGATGGATGTGGTAAGCTCTGTGGGCTCTAGTATGATTCGAAAGGTTTCAGATCACGTGGTTTCAAAGCCTCATTAAGAGAGCTAGCTAACTGCGATATTAAGCTTGTGTAAAGCCAGCATTAACGGTGGTGCCTAACTGCATGTTCTAATGATCAACTATTGTGCAAATCGATGGCAACAGCCGTCCCACGTGCATGTAAAGACCGAGAAGATCACTATTAGCCTGAAACCAAGACTCTCTTCTCCGACAGAGCGAAACTTGATGTTTTACTCATTAAACTAGCCAATGTGCGGCAACGCGAGCTCGTGTTTCTTATTACTATAGTCAGAACGGTTTGTTTCCATAATGATGCACTCGACCTTTAACCCTAGTATGACATCAGCACCGCCAGCACTAGGCTCCGTGCATTATTCGTCAGTATACCTGTAGGCATATAAACCTTATGCCATCTGGCTCTCAGTAGACAATCAATGTTTCCAAGCATCTCCACTTTATCAACGAGCACATTCCGTGCCGACTTCTAAACCACCGAATCTATCAATCACAGCCAGAATGTGTTTTGGCTCAAAGGCAAGCCGGCTTCATACGAAACCTCAACACAGCCCTATTCCTGATCATCACTGTCCACGTCGCCCGGTATCAGGCCGAAGCCCGGTCCAGCCTCCCCCAGAACGAGTACTTGAATGCCGATTATTCATGAGCGACCAGCTTTTGAATGGTGTAGTAGAAGGACTTCCTCAAGACAGGAGGAAGATGGTGAAGTTAATGTTCAAGGTCATAATTATCAAGGATGTTTTGGCGACCTGGGCCCTATTTCCCAATCGGCGGTGCCTCCCATCCTTCACCTTCCTTCGTTGCCTCCAGGAACCTGATGGCTGGAGTGTCGCAAACTGCATTGTTTGCTTCCAACTCCTTCTCCTGAGCCTTCGCGCCCTTCTTAGAGCGAGTCTTTTGAATGACCACCTGATCGAGATACTTGACGTGATCCTTGGCCATGAAGTACGAGAATTTGAGTTTCCCGCTAATATCGACCTCATCGATAGACACTTTTCCCTTGACCCACTTCCACCCGTCCTTGAGGTAGACCCTCTCGAACCCTGCGAGCGCGGCAGGCTTGTACGCCTCCTCGCCTTTTGCCAGCCTGTCGCCCTGCAACATGGCCATCCGGTACGCCACGCAAGGATGTATCTTCTCGTTCGTGACCCCGAGATTGTATTGACCTGGAGTCCTGACAATGTTCTTGGCCAGATAGTACTCTGCAGTGAAACTGTCAACGATAGGCCCAGTCGCCCAACCGCATGTCGTCAAATCTGACACGGTCTTCTTCGGAGCCTTGTACCCAGGGACGACGGCGTCAGCGAATTTCCAGAACGATTTGGTTATCCCACTTCCAAAGTCTTTGGCTCCGGTTAATTTGAGCTCCGCGAGGATGGGGTTGACCATGGCCATGCGGTCGCCGACGGTGCGTTTGCGGAGTTTGTCCTCGAACCGGAGGAATGGTTTGATCTTGTCGCACATCCATGCGAAAGATATCAACGCGATCTGTTCGAGATCACCTTTGCGTGTCTCCAAGGCGTCGGAATCGCCGCCGCCGATATTGCAGTGGTACCCCGGAAACCAAACCTGGTCTAGATTGGATTCGGCGAGGTAATTCTGGCTTGATTCGCACCGGTGAAGAACCATGTCGCTGTGCATCAGGTTTTTCCATGCTTCGTTGAGGGCCTTGAGTTCCTTGGCGTGCTCCTTAGGCTCGTCTTCCGAATGTTGTGGGAATTTGTCAAACAGAACATGGAAAGTCTTGTAGTTCTCGTCGTAGTCCTTTTGTAGTTCTTCAGAAGTGCGCGTGTCCGTTGCTTGGGCTTTGGGCAGATCCCATAGGGTGGGCGAGAAGGGACCACGGTGCTCATCAAGGGCCAAGGCGTGGAATGCATTGCGAGTGTCTATTCCCATCGTCAATACTTGGTCGAGGAAGCGAATAGCCATGCGAGCAGAACAACTTACATCTTGATAGCGAAACGTTGTGGAATCCAGGCGCAGTGCCCCCACCAGTCACCCACCTGATGCCTGACTTGATGGCGTTGAACGAGTGCATGGCGGTATCAGGGATACCCAAACTTCCCACGGTGTCAAAGACGCCGACGACCTCGACTTGTCGCGAAGCTTCGAGTACCGGCTCATGAGGAAATTTCTCATATAGCTTCAAGCTCGTGCCCTCGATCTTGGCAGCTCCACCGGTAGACGAGCGCGCGTGCACACCGTATCTCCACTCTCTGTAATAGTCAGACTCGCGGAACCAGTTAGGGTTGCTGGTGTCGTGATCTTTACTCGGCCACTCGTATTTGTTGTACAGGTCGGGAAAGTCCTGCATGTCGCGAGGCGAGATGATGCCAATGCTGTTGACCAGCCCAGCTACGGCGCGCGCGGTATACGCACCGCGCGAGAATCCAAAGCAGTAGATCTTATCGCCGGGCCTGTAGTTGAGGACGAGAAAGTTGTACGCCTCGATGACGTTGCCGGAGAAGCCAGAGCCGACTCCGCCCTGGCGTATGGCCTCGATCGTCGAGATCTCTCCGGTGCCGATGCCGGCATTGTAGTAGACTACTTGATCCCAGATGACGTTTGGGTCGGTTTCGTCTGTTCGCGCGAAGGACCGTGCAAGGCGGGTGACGTTGGAAGGGATATTGCGCTGGAGGGCAACTGACGATTGCCAGGTACCATCGCAGCAGACAATAAGACGCTTTTGGCGTGTTGGCTTCTCTGCTGTGTCTGCCATGGTGACTGTGGTATTGGGAGTAAACAGTAACGATTAGGGTGGAAAGCATATAATGTAGATGCGGGAGCGGGAGCAGAAGGCCAAATACCACGGTATTAATACAACAAGATTACAGTGAGACTTGAGAATAATGCCGAAAACTGCAGATCCTGAGATAACAGCCGAGAAGGCGCTTGCCATTCACATGCAAGCCATATTCCAGGCCGCAGCGCGCACTGCAGTGTTCACTAATACCCGTCCTGCCCAGGCCAAGTCTTGATGAAATTGACAAATCAACAGACAGTGACAGCAAGCACTCGCTGCACCAAGCCGCAGTCTTGACTCCCGACACGACCCCTCCACCGGGCTTGGCTGCGCTGGCGCCAATCCCCGACAGAGTCGACAGAGTCTAGGCCCGTCCTGATGCGCCAGTGCCGTCATCTTTCTGACCCTCCGCGCCTGTTGGAGTGCACGGCGCCGTCGCCAAGCCATCCCTATGCGACTCTAGGTTCCGGGCCGCAGTGTTGTGTGCCGCAATTCGATAGTAATGATCCAGCTGCAGTAGCGCTGAAATCATGCAGCTGCTAGTAGTAAAGTCGGGGTCTCCATCACATGTTACTCTGACAACTGGTTGACTTGCTCGCCTTGTACCTAGCTTTCCACCGCTATAGAGTTACAGCAGTAACTATAGTGCCCCAGCACGGGCATCTTGAATTGTTGGAGGTGCTGTTAAGACGGGGTCCTTTGGCTAATTGATAGCCTGGACGACATGTAGGCACCATTTTCGGCAGCTCATGGCATTTTGAATACGGAGCACAGTGTCCACCAGATGTCCAAGGCAATGTTCTTTGCTGCATGTGAGACATGATCCAGTCTTCAGCCTGGACCAAGGAATGCATGTCTCAGCCGCATGCAAGGCGAGTGAGCTCAGAGTAAAGGTGGCGTATTTCCGGCATTTTCTCCTCCACACTGCCGCCAGTACAGCAACAAAAAGACCGAAAATGCACCACATTTACTCTGCGGCCCCTCGCAAGGGAGCGTCTCACCGCTAGTTGGGTTACGTTAGTGGCGAGCTGAAAGTCTGAATCCATGATGTGCCGTCCCGTCCCATGCACGGGCTGGTCTTGACGCCATCTTGTGTTTACGCATCTTCATTTGGGCAGAAGACGCGGGGAATGTGACAACCAATCAGGCGATTGGCGCTCACAGCAAGAAATCGACGATGATCTCGAGTCAATGCACTACAGGTTCTCGCAGATCATGGCTTTGAAGGGCAAACGGGTTGCCTATTGATTGGCCAGCCTGCTAGGAGTCTCCAGTTCCACAAGTGTATGCATTATCTACAAGTGGCTAGAGGAAATAATTGTTAGTAACCCTGATCGCTTTGGTGGTTCCACATTCCCACGTCTTCTGCCCGAACGGAGGCATAATCCTCAGCTGGTCCTTGTGAGCATCTAGGGTGCTGTCTCGCACGGTACCACTGGCCCGCGTCCCAGACAAAGGCCCATTGGGCGGAGTAAATTCGTACCAAACGGCTTCATCACATCCTTCAGCAAGGCTTTCGTGAGAGACACGTACCCGCGTACGAGGACCACTTTCCTTTTTCTCGATTCCGAAAGCCCCATTTTGTAGGTCGCGCCCATCTCCTCTTTAGCACTAGGTACTTTCGTAACTAACCCCCAATGACGGCCAGACCACCCCCAATATCAAACATCACCGCCTCTATTAATTGCCCTGCCCTTTCTACGCCCTTTGACGCAAAGGATCATCACTGAATTCTCCCTCCCGCCCTCCGAACGTCATCACCTCCACCCACCCCTGTACTAAAACGTGGCTTACTACCTCCTAAATCGACTCATGTACTACTGTGAAGTGCAGCTGCAGACGGAGTATATGTACCTCGGATGACTGTAGACGACTAGTAGTAGGTGATAATCGACGACACACATATATCGGCGTATTGGAAGGCAGATAGATGTCTCTTGGGCTGCAAGCAATGATGAGTCATATTGATTTTTATCACTAGACAGGCTAATCAACTTTGGAGAGCGATGTTGTTGAGATTGAGTATATTGGGGTTAGCGAGAAGATGAATGACAGAACTAGGAACTGGGAAGAGTGAAGGTATGAACCGTACAGAGAGGACTGCCATGCCGTGCTATGGGGCGCACGTGGGGGGTTTTCGCGTGTAGTCAGCGTGAGGCGTGTCCCTGCGAGAACAGGCGGAGGTCCAACGCGCCCTTGCCTGCTTTGCCCAGGACGGCTCCGTCGAGATGTGCGCCCACGGCCTGTCCTACACCCACGGCGGCCACGTCGCCACCACGCCCCCCCTGCCGGCAGATCCACGCCCAGCTCGACCTAGAGCTCGTCGCCAAGGTCAAGCTAACCGCCACGCTCGCCTACACTGTCTTCGGGATGCCCCTAATGCACATCTACAGCGCCTTTGACCCCATAGCCGTCTCGGTCGCCGATGACCGCGCCTCCTGGCAAGACAAGCTTAAGCTGCTGCCCAGATGGCTCACCACCGGCCATCTTAGGCCCGATAAAGTCAGGCTCCTGGGCGGCTTTGATAAGATTGCCTAGGGCTTCAAGATTCAGGAGGAAGACAAGGTCCAGGCAAAGAAAAATGGGTAAAAGCTCAAGTCTCGATCGCCACGGTGGTGTCGACTCGTCAATCAGTATCATTAGACTCGATCCCAGGCATACCCATCATGAATATGACCAATTAACACTATATGTCAATATGAAATGATCACTCAGACATTATATACATAGAGAGGGATATTCCCTCCGACACCCACTGTCCATATCTTGAACATATTTTACATGTGTAAGATAACTTCAAGCTCCCCAACCACAAAGGCGACGCGTTGCGAGCGGGATAGAACTTGATAAATGAAATGGATCGATGATCTCGAGCCTTGATTGCTGATAAATAGAATTTGGTTCGATTCCACCAATATTTGCAAAAGTTCAAGTCGCGGATTGTGTCGTATATATATGCTCATCTTTTATCTCGTGGTACGGACTAGACTGTAGCCACCAGTAATCTACCGTGAAGAGTTGGATCATGATATCAGGCTAATTCGGAAACATTATCTGTCAAGTCCTCCCCCTCAAGAACTCCGGCTTTCTAGGCTAGCAGAATTGGCTCTAGAACAACATTGCCTACCTAACTAAGCGCCGTTGCCGTTGTAGAGCTGGATGTGATCCGAAAATGTCAGCTAAAATTCTCCATGCCAGGTATGAACCCCAGACGAAACTTACCAGGAAGTTCGGGCTGGCCTGGTTGCCAGTAAGGTCAGTGACTCTGTTCGCCTGTGCGAGCGCGCGGACGCGCGCGACTATCGCGGCAGCGTTGGCCTTTCCGCCCGCGAGGCTCTGGAGATACAGCACCATGCCGGCGACGTGGGGCGTGGCCATGGACGTGCCGGAGAGGTTGTTGGTCGCCGTGCTGGTCCCGATCCAGGTGGAGACGATGTTTGTCCCGGGCGCCCAGACGTCGACGACGCTGCCGTAGTTTGAGAATTCGCTGCGGCGCCACTGCGAGTCAACTGCGCCCACGGTGATGGCGCCGGCCGCTGACGCAGGGGACGTGCTGATCGCGTTGGTGTTGTCGTTGCCCGCGGCCACGGCGGAGACGACGCCCGCGCTAAACGCGTTGTTCACGGCCGTGTTGAAGGCCGCGGAGTAACCTCCGCCGAGCGACATGTTAATGACGGCCCTATTCTGACGACCCTTGGCGATGATGTCGTTAACGGCCCAGCTGTAGCCGTCGAGGATGACCGAGCTCGGAGAAGAGCCGCCCGCGAAGACCTTGATGCCGATGACGCGGGCGTTCTTTGCGACGCCGTAATTCGAGCTGATGATTGTGCCCGTGACATGGGTGCCGTGCCCGGTCGTGTCGGCGTTGCCCCCGCCGATGGCGTTGTAGCCGAAGCTAGCGCGGCCGCCGAACTGGCTGTGCGTCGTCTGGATGCCGCTGTCGATAACGTAAGCGTAGCCACCCTGGCCGGCGGTGTTGTCGTAGATGTACGACGTGCTGCCCGGCCAGCGCTTTGAAATTGTCCCGAGGCCCCAGGGTGCATTGGACTGGGTGGTGAGAGCTCTCTTGGTCTTGGGACTCTCTTGCCTTTCGTCGAAGAGTGTCCAGATCTGGTCCTGCTCGACTGCGAGTACCTGGAAAAGACGACCTCATCAGCCTCCTGTCACGCGTCTGCTGCGTGCTCTTATTAACCTACAGACTTGTCCCTCCTGATGACCTCTATGGTATTAACATCAAACTCCCCAGCGTAGGCGTTGAAGTCCTTGATATGATAGGTCTTCTCGACACCAGCCGTACCGCGACGGCTTATGCTGCGAGCGTGTATGTCACGAACACGGCTCAGATGTGACGCGACGTCGGCCGGCCTGGCACCGGACTTCAGTGTGATGATGAACTTTCCAGGGACGACTTGTGGGCTAAAGGGAGCGGGTGCAGCTAGAATAGCGGAAAGCAATGCTCCGAAGAACAGAGCTAATTTGCGGAAGCTAATCATTATGCCGGGAAGGGTGAGGCTTCGATGATTCCTACCAGTGATGGCAGAATTCGAACGAGCGGATGAGTTGTCTAATTCGGTGAACTTGCAGTAAATGCACACAACGAAGTCATGTACTTATATAAGCTATGATTTGATACCGCTTTAGTGGCGTAAAGTCAAGGACTTCGTGTTGTGCAGCTGCACAGTCAATCTGAAGCACCAAGGGAAGGGTGATGCGAGTGACCCCAGTGAGACATGAGGCTGTGACACGCCGAGCGAGACATTGAGGCTGCACCAGGTCCTAATTACCATGACCAATAGTTCAGTGTGCAACGTGGGAAAATATGACAGTCACTCCTCCAGAATTTTGCGAGGGTTTTGCTTTTGCTGCAACGAAACGATACTAACACGAACGGGTGGCGAGATATCCGAAGACCCAGAGGTAGGGAACTAATGAGCTGCCCGCCCTGCGTATAGTCAGCCGTCGGTGCGAGAGACACCACGCTTGGCGTATTTCTAAGACAACCGAGGCCTTGGTTCGAAACACATACAGAGATGATTCGCAAAGTAGAAAGACATCATGCTGGCGTTTTACAACCGCCGCTATCCGCAAGTTGATTTGAGCTCTGGCTCAAGGATGTATAGGGCCATGATCGGCCCAGATTTCTCCGGCTTGACACGAGGTAATTGACGGTACAGCGCTATCAAAAGCCGCAATTGTATAACAATGTTGTGTCGGGAGCTATCAAATAGCCTAGACACACAGCAGTCGAATCGAGGGGTCTTGTCATGTTCTATAAATCAACCGTATTATGCTTTAGGACTATCAGGCTGGAAACCCAAGTAATATTGGCCTATTGGTTCGAATCCTGAAGCATTGAGCGACTTAGCTTGACGTTGAGTAGGATGAATGCGCGAGTTATGCGGCAAATTCGTGCTATCAAGACAGTCCCTTCTAGAATTTCTTTAGATTTTGAGTCCCCGTGAGGAAGACACTGGACGCAGATGTTGCGAAACTTGCGATTGAACACGCTAGCTGCCTCCACCTCCTATGCAGACGATTACGCCCGCCTTGGTCAGGTGGCACAAAAACCTCCCCGGGCCACAGGCACGCCTCCTCAAACTGCCCTGCCTGCATCAAGACGCAGCAGCTTCTACAGTACCCTGGTTTGCGGCCAGGAATTCCTCGCAGAATGGATAGTCGATATACCCCTCGCTCTTGCGTGGCGTGTAGAACACGGACCGGTCGTAGTCGCGCAGCCCGACTCCCTCCCTGACCCTGAACACGAGGTCCGGGTTGCTCACAAAGTGCCGCCCAAACACGACCCCGACGTCGTAAGCCTTGTAGACCTCGTCGACGGCACGCCGCGCCAGCTCCGGGGTAAAGCCGCCTGCGATGAGCACCGGACTCGCGTGGTCCCAGATCTCGACGAGCGCGCGCAGCGATGACTCCCAGGACCCCGGGTTGGCTGCGATTTGGCTCTCTAACGTGCCATCGGACCCAATATCGATGCGCGCCTCGACGAGGTGCATGTACGCTAGTCCGTGGGCACCATCGGAGGATCGAATTTTCCGCAGCTCCCGCAGTAGGTGGCTGAAGGTGGGCAGCGGGTCGGCCATGAGCATCCCGTTGAATGGATTGAACGGGCTGAGGCGGATCGCGGTACGCTGGGCCCCGACGGTGGCCGCGACGGCCCGCGTTACCTCGAGCGCGAACCGCGTGCGGTTTTCAACACTGCCGCCCCAGCGGTCGGTGCGGCGATTGCACGTGTCCTGCAGGAACTGGTCAGGCAGGTACCCGTTGGCCCCGTGGATCTCGACGCCGTCGAACCCAGCGCCCTCGACGGCGTTCTTCGCGGCAAGTGCGTACTCGGCAATGACGGCCCGGATCTGATCCTCGGTCATGGCCTGCGGCGTTGGCGGCGGAGGGGCCGTCGCGACGGGGCTCGGGCTCGTAGGCACCGCGCTCGAGGACAACAGCGGGGTGCCCTGTTCGGCGTGGACGTGCGCAAGTCCGCCCCGGCCCAGGTGCCAGAGCTGGCAATAAATCCGGCCGCCCTTTGCGTGCACGGCAGAGACGATGGTCTTCCAGGCGGCGATCTGTGCGGCCGTCCATATCCCCGGGATGCTGTAGCGGCTTGCGGCGCCGTGGGAGATGAGCGTGCCCTCGGTGATCAGGAGCGTGCCAGGGACGGCGGCGCGCTGAGTATAGTATTCTAGAAGAGAGAGGTTATGTGTTAATGTGATTGCATGAAATCTTAACATGTGGGACTGGGATTCACCTTGAACCATGGGCAACGGCACCCATTCGTCATCGCACCGGTACCGTGTCAGCGGCGCGAGCATGATCCGGTGCTCGAGCTTGACGTCGCCAATCTTCAGCGGCTGGAACAATTGCGACATAGCTCTGCTGTTTGGCGCCGCAGTAGAGACTCTACATACACAATTTGGAATTTATGCGGACTGCAGGATGCAGCGATGCAATAAGGAAGGCCGGGTCCTCCAGACAAAAAACATAGAAAAGTTCCGCCGGTCCACGATGATGAAATCTGCGAAATTGTGGCTTCGTGTAGGGGTGCGCTGCCAACGGCTGGCCGGCTGTAGCCGATGCTCATCTTGCTGATAAATCCGCCATTTGATAGGAGTTGCCCCATCAGGCAAGAAGGACTATGCACGGCGCCTTGCGACTCGAGAACCTTGCCGTGCATGGCTGTGCCGCAAGCTGCCCTGTGACTTGCTGGCCGATACAAGTCCACGATTACTGCTGTTTCTGGAAGCCGGGGAGGGCCCTGGAAGGACCCTGGAAGGACCCCTGGAACGCCGATTGGCGTGTAGCGTCATTTCCTCGTACCAAACTTCATGTTGAAAAGTGCAATTACCATGATGAGCGAATCATCACACAGTGATCTCGACGTGCTTGAACACGATGGTCTGTATTAGGCAAAGTCTGTCATTCATAGGATTTAGATCTTGCGTGGATTATTGGCGTCTCGGCAGCTTGCCGTGCATCCAGCTCAACAGGGTCTAGAATTGCTGACAACCCTAGTGGACCCGACCGGTTCCAGACGTGGCAAAATACAGTCTCAAGCTTCATCGCTGCTTCTCTGCCTGACAGTCCTGAAGATCTCGTCGGCAATTCCAAATCTCAAGTTGAGGGTGCTGTCATGGTTCGTGCCCGGTACCACTGCAGACGAATACTCGATTGCGCCACCGCGGTTTTCTGGCGACCAGCAGCTGTCAAACCACTGCGGCCCTGCCTTAGTACCAATCATGTTGTCTTCCTCCGAGTAGAACACATTGACCTTAAGAGTTCGGGATTGTCGAGAGTTTGGAGTGCCGGATGGATCTGCCTGCTTCGTCGCGTCGGCTTCTATCTGTGCGGCGAGAAGCGGGACGTACTTGTCGACATCAACCCATGAACCCCAGACGTCGACAGGGCCCGCGCGCTTTAGTAGCATGACGGCCTCCTGCCCCATGCCCTTGCAGCCCTTCTTGAAAGCGTGAGCGCCGATCTCTGATATCGCGGTCTCCTCAAATGCGACATCGGCGGCATCGGCGCCGTCCACGACGGGCTGAACCTTGTTCATGCCGAGCGAGCCTGTCAGGGCAGTCAGGATGCCACCGCTGAAGCCGGTGACAGGGGCAAGGGTGCTGTTGAAGAAGTTGGCGAGGACGTCGACGGTGGCAATAGCGGCGGCGGGCAGCATATGGGCGGCGGACATGAGGGCGGCGCCGGAGTGCTCCGGGTGGACCCAGGGGACGCAGAGGGCGACGTAGGGCCTGGTGGGATGCAGCAGGTGGGGGAGATGCAGCAGGGTGTTGAGGGCGTAGATGGTGCCAGCGCTCTGGGCCAGGAGGGCGACGTGGGGGATGCCGAGGTGCTCGAGAAGGGCCGGGACTATGCGCAGCCAGGCCCTGACACGGTCTTCGGGGGCAGCAACGGGCGATGTGCCTCCGAAGCCCGGGCGGTCGACGGCGAGGATGCGGATTCTGTGCTTGTTGGCGAGCTTGTCCTTTGTGACGGGCACGTAGCGGCTTGCAAAGAGCGGCGCACAGAAGAGCACGACGTTGTCGTGGGCAGATCCATCAGGATGGCGGAAGCCAAAGTCGCTGTATGTCACCGTGAAAGGCTCGGAGTGGTTGTCATCTGGTGGCAGCGTAAACGTCTGCTCGAAGCGGCTGTCTTGGAGAAACTCGGTCACAGAGGGCGCCGGTGTCGCTGGGTGCTCCATTGTGTCTTGCAGGGTCGAGGGAGAATGATTGTCAGGCCTGGCGGGCTTGGAAAAGGGTGGAGGAGGGAGACTGCGTCAGAGACAGCATCAGCAATTGCATCAGACGAGCTGCCATCGGGTCAGCCCATGGTGGTGAATGTGGCAGCCTGGAGCTGGAGTTGGAGCAAAAGCTGAAGCTGGGGGCTCCAGGCTGTTCCTGCCTGCCGGTGGTGAGATCCATGGATGCCCACAGAGTGTGGTGGTGGCTGGCCTGTCGATCCACATGCACCCCTGAGGCGGGGCATATCCGACGTGTCTGCCAAAATCCAAATCCTCACGACGTCTGCAGGGACGGCAGACCCCTGAGCTGGACGTCATTCTACACTCCTTTTCGACGCTGCCCTCTGCAGACCTCACCATGGACCACTACGACTTCATCATCGTAGGCGCCGGCATCTCGGGCGTCGACGCCGCCTACCGCCTCAAGACCCAGCTGCCCGCCTGCTCCTACACCATCCTCGAGGCCCGCCACACCGTCGGCGGCACCTGGTCCTTCTTCAACTTCCCCGGCCTCCGCTCAGACTCACAGCTCACAAGCTTCGGCCTGCCATGGCGGCCCTGGATGCACCACAAGGACATTGCCGACGCCGCCCTCATCCGCGACTACATTCAGTCCGCCGCGCGCGACGAGGGCATCGATAGCAATATTCAGTTCAACACAAAGGTCACGGCCGTAAACTGGTCTTCTGACGAACAGCAGTGGTCCATTTCGGCCACCACGGCTGGGGTCGGCAAGACCCTCCGTGCCACCTTTGTTTTCAACTGTTGTGGCTACTACCGCTACGACAAGCCCCTCGACACGGTAATCCCCGGCATCAGGGACTTCCAGGGAACCGTCGCCCACCCTCAGTTCTGGCCCGAGAGCCTCGACTGGGCTGGCAAAAAGGTGGTCGTCCTCGGATCCGGTGCCACTGCCATCACCATCGTGCCCGAGATGGCCAAGACTGCTGGCCACCTGACGATGCTGCAGCGGAGTCCGTCATATGTCCTCAGCGTGCCATCTGTCAACCCGGACGGCAAGTTCTGGAAGAGATTCCTCCCTAGCTGGCTGGGCTACCCGCTCTACTGGTGGCGCTGCGTCATCGAGGAGCATTTTTTTGTCCTCTTCAGTCTGTACTGTCCGACGCTAAGCAGAGCTCTTCTCATCTGGCTCGCTCGCAGGCAACTACCTCCCTCGGTGGACGTCGACACCCACTTTAATCCGTATGTCCCCCCATGCATATTCCGTTGCGGTGCCACCTAGCTAACCATCCTCCAGTCGTTATTTCCCCTTTGAACAACGACTATGTCTATGTCCAGACGGCGACTTCTTCAAAGCCTTCCACCGCGACAACTGCGACATCGTGACAGACACAATCGAAAAAGTGGTGGCCGACGGCATAATAACGAAATCCGGCCACAAGATTGACGCTGACATCATCGTGACCGCTACAGGCCTACACGTGCAGCTCCTGGGCGGCATCACGCCGACAGTCGACGGCAAGCCCTTCTCTATCGGCGAGAGCTACGGATGGAGGGGTGCCATGCTCACCGGCCTGCCCAACATGGGCGCCGTTTTTGGCTACACGACAACCAGCTGGACCCTAGGCGCCGACGCCAGCGTCCGCCTCCTCATACAGGTCTACAAGCACATGCAGGAGGTCGGCGCTACCTCGGCAACACCTGTGCTCGACGAAGCTGCGAAGAAGGCCGCGGCCAAGCCCGTCATCTCGCACAGCTCGACGTACTTTGTCCTGGCCAAGGACCGGCTGCCCAAGGTCACCGACCAAGCACCGTACTCGGGGCGGGTACATGCGATCTACGATAACTGGATGCTGTGGTTTGGGAGTGTCACGCGCGGCATGGAGTACGCCATTCCGACGAGGAAACAACAGTAATTAGGCGTATATGGGCATTGAATCATACTTGACCGATTTGTGAGGACAAAAAAAATTTGTGATAAGTGTGACAGTTTAGCTCCATTCCTAAAGCAAATGGTCTTGAGGGAAAAGTGCCATTGAGTTATCGTCCCAAATATGCTCGACGAGTGATCGCCCAAGTCGCAAGAATTGAGATCAGTCTCGGGGAGCTCTGATGATCGCGTGGCCGAGGCTGCGAAAAGCGGGATTCGAGCATCCCGCTTGGAGAACCGGCACAGCAAGCCATGCTGGTCTTAATAGCAGGTCGTGAGCCTGCGCTCATAGGAAAGGAAATTCGATGGCATCCGGGTTCTGCAGTCGAGGATGGAATAAGCGTTCATGGGGAAAAGGGGCCTGGATTTTTTGCATCGTAGTTGAAGGAAGTGTACCTTGGACGCTTCGTAGAAACGCCCGATGCTGCAGTCCGAGGGTTCTGTTCCACCGGGAAGGAGGATGTTTGGTGGGCTTGCGATTAGACGTTGCTTGAATGAAGTGGGTTGCTAGTTGTAACTCATAACAAGCTTTTATATGCGGTACGTTGCTTGGGTGTAGAAGCTGCTCGAGGCAATCTCTCCGGTGCATTTGTTGGTCTTTTTGAAGACTGGTATTCATCAATCGCCAATTTAGCAGACAAAAGTCTAGACTATTCCATGAGTCAAGCCCCCGATCTTTGCATTCGTGCTCAAGTATTCCAAAGCAAACCGACGTGGTTCCGTGCCTACTGGGCGTCCGCTGTAACATGAGTATCGTCATGCGTTGAGTCCAGTCTTCGCAGCCTGTGCGGTGAGAAATGCGACTTCTTTGGGTGAAGCAGCATATTTGAAAGCGTGTTGGCATGACGGCAAAATGGGCTCGGGATGGACGGCCCCATTCTTGTCATATATGGCGCTTGGAATAGAGACGCATACGCCGCAGTTTTCGTGTTTCCGTGGACAAATTTCCAGTTCAGCGAGAGTCAAGCGCAGAATTAGTGGATATGTCGCGACATCGCATGCCTCTGGCAATGGCCAAAGTCCAAGTGCCGTGAGGCTGCGGATCAGCGCACCCAGCATTCTGTCTGTACATTCGACATATTTGAACTCTTTTTTCTGGCGGTCGTATCTTCCTTGGTGATACTGATTTCTCACTTGTGGATCGGCATGTGCCAAATTGGCAAGGATTGCCTGGTAAGGCTCGAGTATGCTCGTGAGGTAGGTTATGCGACTTTCTGCCAAAGTTTCTAATGGATTTGATTAGTCATCAACATCGAGGTTTCAAGATTGTCAAAGGCCTTGCTTCTCACCAAAGATGTCAGGGGGCAGGACCATGACGGTTGAATGAGCAAGCGGCCTACGACTAACGCTTATAAGCTTCTCCATCACTATCTCGTAACAGCGTTGATGGCCAAGTTGGAAGTAAATCCATGTCAACATGTAGAGCTCGTTGTAACCTCGACTTCCCATCGAGCTGATAGCGTCGAGCCACCTCTGTGCCCATGGCTGCGTCAGTGGCGTGCAGTCGTATTTGTCGGCAGCTACGAAGAACTTGTATAATAGCATCAGTTCCTCGGCAGAGTCAAATTTTGGTTTTGAGCCCAACGTAAATTTTGCGTAACTGCCGTGCATCAAGTGAAGCACTTGAGCCATGGCGCCTGTATTGTCTTCGGGAAGCTCAATGACCCAATCAGAATTGTCTTGCATAGAGGGTAGTGACTCGGCGAATCCCCCGAAGAGCATCTTGTCGAACACAGGCGAGCTGCGAGCCAGTGTTTTTGAGCACACCTGATATCTGACTGGAGGTGGCGTCTCGGTTAGGCTGGTGCCGACGATGAGGAATAGATCGCCACGAGCGTCGATGATGTCGGTCCGCGTCATGACGGCCGCAGGGCCATCTGGGGAAGTTGAATCAGGCATTTTTCGCTCGCCGTCGCTCTTGGCGTCGGCTGTTGCTTGTCGGCTGTGGGTTGTTTGCTGAAGGGTTTGATGGGGGAAGTCACAGGTGCGAGCGAGCAAAAGTCGCCAATGCGAATCCCTAGTCATCAAGCAAAAAGGTGCGTTCTTTGTCTTGGCGTGGCTGCTTGAGACAATGAATTCTTCTGCGTAAGAATGCACCATGAAACAGTATTTCTCTTTCAGGCCTCTACGCTCCAATTAGTCCCTTCCCAGACATAGCCTCTCCGCCTACCTAGTGAGATGTGAGACCTCACCTTTGGAAGCACTGTGTCTAGACAATGCCTTGGGGGGCAAAGCGACATCCAAACAGGATTGATGGTGTGTGGATGTGCAGATCGTAGAATTCAAGTACCTTGAATAGATCCGCTAGCTTGTACTCACACAGCCATGGTGTATTTGAGACATAATTAACTTAATGAGTTTGCATTCATCGCGTTATTAAAATCTCGGCGTACTAAGTTGAAGAGTATCGCAAACTGCTTTCTCTCAAAAGTGGTTGATCTGTATCTCTTATTTCCACTTTTCAGGGCAAAAGCGCCGCTATCTCAAGTGCGGTAAAATTATGCTTTTGTCTCAATTGCTTCACTAAAGTAGGATTTTTGTCTTCTCTGCTTGGGAAGCCATGAAGGCCACCTCTGCCGGCGACGAACGGTACTCGAGCACTGTGTCCCTCAGTTGCAAAATTGTGATAGGCCTGTCTCCCCACGGATCTAGAGTGTGCACTTTGACCTTGATTTGTGGGTTCTTGAGTTGTAAGAACTGAGATGCACTGCAGAATTCGTGACCAGACTGAGGTCGATTGCAAGTATTGATACTTTCCACTACACGGCGTAGGCTGTTCGGGCTGACCGGAATTTGTGCCGGATTGGGTATGGGCCAGAGGTCGGCATTGACGAGACCGCGCACTAGGGCACCAAGTATCCTGTTCGCGCAGTGAAGTCGATCCTGCTCAGTGTCGTTGTTCTCCAGTGTATATAGCCTCTGGCAGTATTTCGTTCCTCTGCTCTCCTCGGAGCCCAGGAGATCGTCCATGCACTCTTGGACTTGGCTGATGATGTGCTCGATCTGTGTGATCCTCGCCTTTTCCCGGCTATCTGCAAGTTTTGATTAGTTTTTGTGCTGAAAAAGGGCATTTCATTTCGTATTATCTTACCACGCAGCTCGGGTGGAAGAACCAATCCACGTGGCACCATTGTCACCACTTCGGCGTCCAGTTTTAGCAATGCCCTCACCACCGTCTCGTAGTTGTCCTTGTGCCCAAGCTGGTAATAGATCCACGACAGCATACATAAGACCTTGTGTGATCTCATAGTGACCTTGTCGAGAGCAACGATCCACGCATGCGCCCATGGCCGGATCATCGCCACGCAGTCGTACTTGTCGAGCAAGACCAAGAGGTCGTACAGAGTCGCCACATTACAGGCTGGCGTGAACTCTGGACCAATGGAGAAGGCGGTCCAGTCTCCGTGCATGAGTCCCAGCAACTGCTTCATCGCGTCGACATCGTCATCTGGAAGTTTGACCGTCCACATTGCGGAAGGCCAGTCAGGCTTCGATTCCGTAAAACCGCCGAAGAGCATTTTATCAAAGACTGGAGATTGGCGCGCAAGTGTTCGGGAGCAGACCTTGAACATGAGTGCTGGTGGCGGCTCCGTGAGTAGGCCGCCGCCGACTTGGAGGAGAAGATCGCCACGCGAATCCACGACGACGACCTCGATTTGCGAATAATTGCCGGCTGCTAACATTTTGCGTTTGCTGCAAGTGGCATGTGCTGCGGTGCTTGGGTGGTGGCGGTTGTTCTGTCGATGATGTTGTAAGACCGTGACCCTGCCAGTAATTGAGAACGAGAATCAAATATGGCTGGAGTACCTTATTCTTCAGCGCGTGCGGCTACTAGGCATGCGCGGACTGTAAATAAATGAGAAGCAACCTCGATGGCATTGTTCCTCTGGTAACGGTAACGAAATGTGAAACCTGAAGCAAACGCGCCAGAGTACAAGCAACGAGCTAAGGCGAGATATTTGTTTGCGCTGTGAATCTCGGAGATCTGTGCGCAATGTAAGAACTTGAAAAGAAGAGCAACATGTCATTGTCATCGGAAAGACACAAGTCTTCATCAAGTACTTCATGGAGCACCTTTACAGTGCGAATTGGTAACGGATGGGAATGTGAGCAGTTAACTTCAACATAAAGCTACTGTCATTACATGTAGCTGAGGCAATGAACCGGGATGGTTTTCAAATGTCAGTGGACAACAAAGAACAAGAAATTGGTCCCAATGCGTCGGCTCCTAAATCCATGAACGGATTATTCATGGTCCCCGAGGTTTCCAAAGCCCGTTCCCGTGAGTATTTGGGGGTTTGTATGACGTCTAACTCCGAAGATACTCCATGAACTTTTACGGAAGTCTGCTCAGGTGAAGCCGAACTCGTGTTAACTGGAAACCATACAGTGCCACCAAAGAACTCTTCCATCAAGCAGTCTTCAATCCAGTCTTCTTGGCCTGCATAGCCATGTACTCAATCTCTTGATCGGAGGCGGTATAGATGCAGTTCTTGAGGTCGGACGCATCAGATCCCGGGCTGAAAGCCACGCACTGGGAGTGGAAGCCACCTTCGGACGCTGTATTGATGGATCTGAGCACGTTTTTTAGCTCCTGGGGTGTCAAGCTGGAGTTGGAAGTCTCCGGAAGCGGCCACAGATTGGCTTGGATCAGTTGACGGAGCACTGCGCCATAAATTCTGTCGGTGCAATCCTTGCGGCTGCCGATGTTTCCATAATTGTCGTAGTAGCCTGCTCGCTCAGAACGGCAGTAATTTTCCTTTTCCGCATTTGGGCCGGTGAGCACTTCTATACAGTTCTTCACTGGCTGCATAATGACTGTGAGCTTTTTCTGGCGATTCTGGAGCATATTGTCTTCGCCCACAAATTAGCAATCGCTATAGACATGGGAAATTGGTTTCACTCGAAGCGTACCTAGCATGCTGGGAGGAACCACAACAGGGAAAGAGGCTGCGGTGTCTTGCTGCGTCTCCCAGACTAGCTTCTCAACAACTGACTCGTATAACTTCTTGTGGCCGATCTGGTAGTAGATCCAAGCAAACATCAAGCACATCTCGTGATCCATCATAGTCATTTTCTGGACCACAGAAAGCCACAACTGAGTCCAGGGCTGCGCGAGCGTGGTACAGTCATACTTGTCAGCCGCCACGAAGAAGTTGTAGAGGGCTTTGATGTCCTTGGTAGAGTCGAAGTCTGATCCAAGCTTGAAGTGCGAGAAATTCCCATGCATCAGGTGAAGCAGCTGTTCCATGGTGTCGACGTCGTCGTCGGGAAGGTTGACCTTCCACTCCTCATCTGGGGAAGCTGGCTTGGCTTCCATGAAGCGACCGAACAGCATCCTGGCAAAAACAGACGAGCTGCGGGCCATGGTGCGGGAGCATACTTGGAACTTCGCCGTGGTCGATCCTTCGGCAGTGGCATCGCCGACGTGCAACATGAGGTCGCCACGTTCGTCAACGACATGGACAATCGGATTGGCAGGCATGGCTTTTCCCTCGTCGCGACCTTTTGCGGTGCGTTTCTTTTTCGTTGTGAGAGGGCCGTAACCTGGTGTTTGTCGCCGCACAAACGTCAGGTAGACTGGCGTGAGGAAGAGGCTTCAGAGAGAGTAGTTTTTGGTGATTAGCGGATCTATGGACTATCGTTCTATTGGCAAGTGACTCGTTGTCTGAGGCTCGCCGTGGGCACCCTAGGGCGGCTAAATAAGGCAATCGATGCCAGGCAGTGCGCCTTGCGTGTGTGAATTGTGTTGGCGACTAACCAACAAGGCCGCTTTTTGGGGCCGGGTCGGCGGATAAACAAGGAAGAGGCTGCGGGAGGCCGACAGTCATGGGGTCAAATCAAATTGCGCCACGACTGATCTTTCGATGGCGATTGGTTATAAATCATTATCTCTCGTATGAGGGGCTGCCGAGAATAAGACATCATGTTTGACGTCTCCGCAACGGAGCTCGCTCTAGTCGACCAGAAGTTCGGCCTGAGCGAGTTTTGGCCTTAAAAACGGCTGCTAATGGTCTTTTAGTCCTGGGGAAGCATTTACAGCCAGGGAAAACACGCCCAAGTGCGCTGCTCCTCGTTCTTCGCCTTTTTAGTACGCAGGCCTGGTGTCGAAATTTACATCCTCTGTGACATTCACGAATTCCTCATCCGAATACCACTGCGCCCGGACCTCGACATCAGGCCGCCCGTTTTCGAGGAAAAACTTCTTCTGAGAGGAAGGAAGGTGGACTTTCAGGAGGTTGCTTGGGTAGTGTGGACTCTTCGAGCGCATAAAATCAGTCCAACGGTCTTGCAAAGTGCAAGAAGGGGGTTAGGAACGCACCATGTATCCCAGAGCAAGCATGACCCGGTGTGCATCGCTGTGGTTGGGCATGCCTGCATGCCACAGCCTGAGATCCCGGATCATCACGTCTCCCCTGTCGCACGCGGGCTGGATCGGCGGGCGAATCTTGTGGCGCTCGTCCTTGGCATCATCGCTGATGGGCGGAATGGTGCCGCCAATCTCAGCCAGTCCTGGGTATGGCGCGATGTCCTCCTCGGTCTCGGCGATTTTCTGCTCCGACTGCGTCGTGTGGGCGTGAGAGCCAAGCCAAAACTCAGTGGCCCCGTTCTCGACGTTAAAGTCGCAGAGCGGGATGTTGGCGATGAAGTAGTAGGGGTAGAGCGGGTGATCAAAGGTCGAGTCCTTGTGTGGCGGTTGTCGCTTGCCGCCGGTGTTGGCGAGGGCGTTGTTGGCTGTCATCCAGTTCCAGATCGGGCGGTGGCCAAGATAGCTATTGTGAACGACCACATATTAGGCCGAGGCAGTACGAGGCAAATGGTCTCGTTCGCAAGAGAGATGAGAGAGCGGGAGCGAGTGTTGAAGGAGGCCCGACTCACGCATTGGCCGCCTGCAGCACGAAGGGATTGAAATAGACGTCTTTGCTCAAGAACTCAGGCTCCATGACCGGCGGCCGCTGCAAAATGTTTGCTGCGCTTCGCAGTCAGTGTCATGATGCCAAGCTCATAGAGCGTGTGAGATCCTATTCTCTCTTCTTACACTTGATACCGAAATTGTATTTCTGGCTCGGGTCTCGGATCCTGCAGTCGGCGTCGTCGCACATCCATGTATTGATTTTGTCGATGGTCTCGACAGGGATGACGTTCTTCAGGACAACTAAGCCGTCTTGGTTCAGAGCGCCGAGGACCTTGGCCAGGGTTTTGTAGCTGTACTTGCCCTCGAGCCGCTCTTGGTCCGACAAGAAAATGGACTGGGCGTTGCCCGTGGAGCCTATCGACATAGCTGCTGCGCTTGAGGGGCTGGTGCTGGTAGAAGGTGATTGATTACGGTACGTGTAATTGGGATAAATGAATAAGGACCTGCCCACAGATGCTGAGGACCCCATAATACACTAGATGAGACCATGTTCTCAAATGTCTAACGCCCCGCATGAACCAACCCCACGGGACATCTTTCTTATCTCAATCCTCGTCCGAGTTAGGCAACGTTTCATAACCTAATTTGACCTAACTCTCTAGTCACCCTGATAAGATACGGGGTTCTCTACTAGAAAAGCGGAGCGGTGGGGCATTTAGATATAGTCTTTAAACCTTATATCCATAAGGTACGCTGAAGGTATGGCATAGGTGGTGATCTGGCTTGTGGGCTAGGGAACTATCTGTTGTGGCAAATTTTAGCTTGTGTCTTGAGTAGAAATTGAGCTATGACGTCCGGACTGGCTCAAAATAAAGTGGTGGGGAAGATGTTCGAGCAATTCAAGAGAAGGAGCATCCTCAGTGCACAAGGCGGGCGCAACTTGTGGTCTCACGTAAACATCATGTCCACTTACAGAGTCAAAGAGCATATGGTCGACAATGCTTGGTCCAATCTCAAAAGCGTGAAGAAAAAATCGTGCAAGTTGATTGCACGCAATCACATAGATTTGAGTAGATCAAGACTAATTCCTTAGCGATAGAGGTCAAACAGCATGCTGATCATGCGGAGTATCGCGACGTGCTGTTCCTTCCAGGATCAATATTTCGTGTCAGGGCAGAAGATCACCAGGCATAAAGGCAGGTATGAAAGCGGGTATGCTAGATGATCCCAGGAAAGAGAAAGAGCCATGTCTCGCCCAGTTGATAAGAAAGTTGCAAAATGGAACAAAGGCGGCTTGGGAATTTGTCAAAGTTTCACAGGCTATCGCGCTTCAGAATAACTCACGACATTGTACCAACATTGCCAATTACGTATATGCATCGTACACAAGTTCTCCGTTATGTAAACCGCACCTTCCGACAATTCAGCTCAATTAACGAGACAGCCTCAACAACCTCACACCTTCTCCCACTGCCAAATGCTCCTCAGCGCTTACAATTGCATTTATTCTCCTCTCGATCTATGTTCACTCGCAATTGCGAGTCCACCTGTTTCCTTACCACGAACAAAAGTAGTTTCGACATTCACCTGCACACAACATATTCGAGCTTTTCAAATTCACGACATGATCACGGTCTGACGTTCCTTTACATCTCAATTCAGTGGGAATAATCTCGCCTCTTCAATCTTAACGACACTGTTATTTTGTTCATTTGTCCCCTCACTTCAACCTGAATATCTCACCCGACCTCGCCGAAGGATTAGTCTGCGCTTGATGCCACTTCAACACCTTCACTTTTCGTAGCATGCAACATCACATCATTGTGATCACCTTCACTCTCTCACATCGCCATCACTTACCATTGAGCTTTAAGGAACGACATTATTGAAGAGCTGATTTCTACAATGGCTCTCACGCAAATCAAGCTGGATTCTGGCTCCGCCTTCACGCCTGTGTACAACCTCACCGATAAGCAGGTCGATTCTATCATCAAACATGCCTCCCACCATCGCACCAAATTTGATAGTTACATCATCAGCTTCAAGTCAACCGAACACCGCAAAATCACACGCTTAATTAAGACATTTCCACCACGAGATGGCGCGGCTAGTCTCGGCCTATTTGCGAAGCTCCCCAGAGAGCACCAGCTCCGAATCCTCCTTGAATGCGACATCGAGTCTGTTATCGCCTTTCGACAAGCAAGTCTTGGAATCAGGAACATAGTCGACTCTTTTAATGAATTCCCCGCGATTGTGCGTCATGCTTTCAAACTGCTCTACGCCTTACTGCGAACAGGGCTAGCTGCCCGCCATACTCTAGCCGAGCTATATAGCGCTCTCACCACCGAAGACTGCACGTTCTGCGGTGACTTCGCCGGGTACATGTCCATCCTGACCTGGAAGCGCACCTGCTTCGCCTGCATCCATTTCACCCTTGAGAACCAGCTCGTCTGCCAGGCTACTGCTAAGAGGCACTTCAAGCTCACTACCGCCCAGATGCGGCAGCTCCCTAGCCTTAAGGTACTCGAGGGTACCTACTGCACGCAGAACTGGAAGTACAAGGCCCGACATCGCCTTGTCTCGGTGATCCAGGCGCGCCAGGCTGCCGGCACCAATCAGCAGGACGTCTCGTGGTTGCTGCGACCCATGTTTAAAAAGTACAATTTCATGGGCTCCTGTGCGCTCCCGTACTACGACGCGGAGAGTAAGACTGTCGACCGCGGGGTTTCGTGCACTGCATGCGTGCGCTATATCGAGCAGTTGATGAGACGCCGCCGCAACATGAAGGACTGGGTCTACGACGTCCGTATCAAGGTGTTCTCCCGCGAGGAGTTCCTGGAGCACTTCCAGGTGTGCCGGCGAGCTCAGGCCCTCTCGTCGGGTATACTCGCAAAGATGTGAGTGGCGGGTAGCCAGTGGCTCACGGAACCATCACCTAGCATAAGCTGGCCGAGGCTTCCAGCGACTGAGCCAGAATAGGGGGGACGCTGCCTTAAAGAGAAGCGAGCAGAGGCTATTATCTAGTTCGATTTCACCGATTTACTTCTCACAACGCCCATCGCTCGGTCAGCGACATCAGGCGTGTCTCCGATCAGAGAAGGCAGATCAAACGAAACACATCGAGGATTTCTTTAATCATCTCTTGACAAAGGCAAGCTAGCGCCATGCCATAGCTTTTGCTAGATCTATTTCGCGTTGTGTTCTCACACCGAAATTCTCAATCAATGAATCAATCAAGCAGTTTATTAAAGTTGTGAGAAGGTTTTGATCATTGCGGCTGCTCGGCATTCCCAGTTTGATTAATCAGGTACTGTGATGCTGCAAAATCAATATAGTCATTGCGGATCTAGCAATAACGTCTTTCATAGGCACGAACTCTATTGTTAGGGGGTATGCATGAAGCTCGTGTGTGAAAGTATTTAATTATAAAAGTGCGTGATTATTATTACGGTAGTCTTTATGCGATAAGGACAACTCGACATCGTAGATTCGAAAGATTAGCAGGCCGATTTTTTTGGAGTATATTTTCATCGAGGGACTGGTGGTGATAGTATGCAGTCAGGCTCTGAGCGCTGATCTAAGAACCATGGCAGAGAAAATATATAGTTGAGAAAATCTGGGCTGATCCTAGCATTGCATCAAATTAATACCGCGATCATGGCAGCCCGAAAATGGACCCCACCACCTCGACGAAAATCCGCATCACAGACGGCCATATTCTTCCCACGGGCCACCCATGGCTGAAGGATTCGCTGGGTCGGACCGGGCCACTCGCGGGGCCTTCCGATAAATGTTGGCTCTCATAATCTTCCCCATGAGTACCTTCATGTGAACCACCAGGAGTTCCCAGCGTGGGAACGTCGCTGCTGTGAGAGATATTTGTGTCAGTCTGATTTCGCACGCCAAGACGAAGTAGGTAGATTGACATACGGCAGTGTAAATCTGGAGAAGAACTCGAAAATGATCGAGCTCACGTTGAAGGTTGCCTGGCCACCACCGACCTGGTCGTCGCGCAACGTGCGGGGCCAGTTGTGCGGCACACGCGAGCCAGCGTGGATCATGGTCACTAGTCCCCGCGGATCATCGTTTGTGCCGTAGACCTCGCTCCGGGCGTCGCCACCGAGCAGTTTTCGGCCAATGACGCTTTTTCTATCCCAGTTGGTCGCGACCGTTCTGACATCTGTGTCGTCGAAGCCGTTGCGCTGAGCCCACAAACCTATTCAGTGGTCGAGGTTGGGGAAGCAGGCATTGTGTCTGTCGAGGTATCCGCCCCCGTACGGGATCGTGTCATCGTGACCACCGTGCGTAGCCATGATAGGAATATTTTTACGGCCGGGACTACAGGGCAGAGGGTCGAACTTGAAGCGGCACTTGACCTCGGCGGTCTTGTCTTCGGGAGGGTAGTAGTACGAGCCGGTGACGGGGGCAAAGGCGGCGAAGCGAGTGGAAGCGACGGGGTCGCATGCGAGCATATTGGTGAAACCCCCTCCTTGGCTCATGCCGGTCGCGTAGACCCTGGACTCGTCTATACAGAACTCGTCGCGCACCTGGCCCAGGATGGCTAGCTTGTACTGGACGTCGTTGACGCCATAGTCGGCAATGACTGGAGAGATCTGCCAGATGCGACCCTGGGACCCGAAGAGGGGAGATATCCAGGCCTCGGGGTAGACGATAATGTGCTCGCCGTCGTTGAAGTCGGGGCTGGTGAAGTGGTCCAAGCCATACTGCAGGAGGGCGGACTGGAAGCCGCCGTGGAAGGCAAATATGACGGGCGCGGGCTTGTCAGGGTTGTAGCCTGGGGGCAGCCAGTAGGCATATCTCCGATCTGGGGCGATCTTGTCGGCGAGGGTGATATTGCTGTACATGAACGCTTCAAGCTTGTTGGTCTGAATCTTTCCACAGCCTGGGCTGGATTTGACATGGCTGGTAGGCAGGGGCAGCTGCAATTCCCAAGCATGTGAGGATCTGTACGACTAGCAGCATGGCAAAACAGGAAAAGTGGACGGAAGAGAGAATATTGGACGAGTCTCGTTTTTGTGGCGTGAATAGTAAAATGACCTTTTCTTTTAGAGTTTTTTTATGACCAGCATACAAATCATGAAGGCTGTGTTGTTGGAAAGTCAAAAACGACTACTAGAGCTGTCGTGGCGTCTCAATCTGTCAATGATCGTGAAAGTGCAAACACCGAGACAATCAAGGAGGGCGCGACTTACAGTCTGCTGGCTTTTCAATTGCCGAAACTGCTTTTGTATACCGATTGAACGGTTTGGAAGCTAGGACGTTGGCAATTTCATTCCTGTTGAAGGCCGCTCGTTCCAGCGACCGACTTGCGCCGCATGTGTGTCGTCTCGCTCCGGATCCGGCGAAGGCCGTGCGGGCTGCTTGGGGCGCAGGATCATTCCTGCTTGTCCGGCACATTGTTGGCTGACACAATCTCCAATCCTGACATTCCCTTGCCGCGCCTTACTTTCAAGAGAAGACTGGGAAGTATAATCCATAATCAAACCACCACCACCACCATCACTACCATCGACCGGCTCCGGCCTTCCGATCGGGACGGGGCTCCGGCGGCCCACCGAAATGCCTGCCCGGCTCCGCCCCGCCCCGCCTCTGCCCCTCCCGATCCCGCCCAGCGGAACCCATGACGATACATTATTTTGGCTATGACGAACTACATGGCCAACTGCTTGGCTCTCCATTGTTTTTCGCCCTTCCGAGCTAGAATTATTTGGCCCGCAGCATCAGACGATTGATAAGCATCCCGGCAGTTCCATGCAGGAGAAAATGTCAAAGCCCGGCCGCTTCCTGACTGCCGAGGCTCGATTCCCGCTAGTTCTACTTACTCCATGTACTCTTTTTTTTCTCTCTACTCTAAAGAACCACTCAGCTTTGATCAGCGGCACATACTTGATCAGCAAAACAAAGACATATTCTCACCAGGAACAAATAACCCGCAATGAAGCAGTGGACGACTAAGCAGGACGGGCTCGACAAGCTCAAGCTTGTCCACGACGCCCCCGAACCCGTGGAGCTCAAGGACGGCGAGGTCCTTGTCAAGATCAACCAAGTAGCCCTTAACTACCGCGATACCGAGGGTGCGTCCAATACCAACACCTCACATTGACAAACAGCCAATGCACACATGCTCACTGGTCCAATTCAGTTGCCATGGGAGACTACAAGCACCACAAGTCCCTCCAGGACGAGGCCGATCTAGTCCCTTGCTCCGACATGTGCGGCACCGTGACCAAGGTCAAAGGTGGCAACGCCTCTGGGCTCAAGGAAGGCGACCGGGTCATGGCTATCTTCAACCAGACGCACCTGTCTGGCCAGATTGTCGAAAGGGATATGGCGTCTGGGCTGGGCAAGCCGCTGCCCGGCTGCCTCGCCGAGTACAGAGTGTTCCCGGCGTCCGGGCTCGTCAAGGTCCCGGACTACCTAAGCGACGCCGAGGCTGCGACGCTACCGATTGCCGCCGTCACGGCGTGGATGGCCATCAACAGCTTCCAGCCTCTGGGCCAGCCGCTCAAGGGTCAGGGCAAATTTGTTCTACTACAGGGCACTGGAGGAGTGTCCATCTCGGGGCTGCAGATTGCGAAGGCGCTGGGGCTTACAAGTGCGTTCTCTCTGCTCTTATTTCCATCCCCATACTCACACTAACACTGCACTCCGTCTCGTAGCAATCGTGACATCCTCGTCGGACGAGAAGCTCGCGCGCGCTCGCTCCCTCGGGGCCGACCACACAATCAACTACAAGACGACTCCCGCGTGGGACGACGAGGTGCTGTCCATCACATCGGGGGCGGGTGCCGACGTCATCTTTGAGTGCGGCGGTGCAGGCACGCTGGCGAAATCGTTCAACTGCGTCGCGTTTGGGGGCCTCATCAGCTGCATCGGGTACCTGTCGGGCAAGCTGGACCCCGCGGGGGAGCCGCAGCTCAACACCAACGTGCTAGCGCTGCGGCGCAACGTGACGCTCAAGGGCATGCTCAACGGGCCCAAGGACCGGTTCGAGGAGATGCTACAGACATACGCAGCCAAGGAGATCCGGCCGGTCGTGGATAAGGAGTTTGCGTTTGACAAGGCCGACGACGCGTTTAGGTATGTCCAGAGCGGGGGCCACTTTGGCAAGGTCGTCATCAATGTCGTGTAGGCAGGGCTAGGCAGGTAAATGAAGGACATGATAACAAAAAAGAAATGTTGAGCTTGATGTTTTGAGTTGTAAAGTCTGCGGGGCCATCATTGTAGGCACCGATCAAGAGTCGGAGGGATGCTTTGGACAAGTTGAGCTCCCCCTCTCTCCCTCTCCCTCCCCCCACACAACCACACCCTCCCGCTTGCCACACGACGTCATGCTGCGGTTCACACAACACAGCGATGCAACCAGCGTCGTGCCTCCCCACGGCCGGCATTCACTTGGAACATAGCCGGAACCCCGCGAGCTGTCCACTATCTAGCTCGAATGCTCCGAAGGATGCCCAGCCGACAGCTAGCGCTGGCAGGCCGAGCACGCGATCGCGCCTGCAACTCGCACCACGCACACGACAGCACGGCAATTGGCCGGGTTCTGCATCCTGCATCCTGCATCCCGCGGTCAAGCTCGCTTGGTCCTCGAAGGGGCGCGCTGATCATCATGTCTTTTCGGTCGCGCCGATGCAGCGCATGCAGATGAGACAATGTGGTTAGCCGGAGTTCCTGACAGCCGCCGTGATGCTCATTCCCTCTCACATGCTCCGGAAGCCACCCGTCTGCGATCCCTAAAGGGCTATTTATTCTTGGCTCCCCAGACCATCTCTTGACTACAACCCTGCCACGTCGTGATCAGAAAAAACCTACAAATCCGCAAGAAGGTCATTGGCGGCGGAGGAGAGAGACGCTTCACATCTCGCCACGCTCCACGACTTGACACAAAACACCGCCATGACGTCGGCAAAATCGCTCGAGGAAGCCCGTGGGCACGGCGAGAACTCGGTCGCGGCTGTCGCGGCACGAGAAGTCGACGACAATGGAGTGATTCCCAGGGGCCAACTCGATCCGGTCTACGAAGCCAAGGCCCGTGTTCTGAACAAAGCAGTACGTCGAGCACACCCACAAAGCCGAGCCACGGAGGACCTCCAAGCTCACACCATGTGTCACAGATCCAAGACATCGGCATGGGCCGCTACCAGTGGCAGCTTTTCGTTGTCGTCGGCTTCGGCTGGGCCTCGGACAACCTCTGGCCCATCATCACCTCGCTCATCCTGCTACCCATCCGCAACGAGTTCCGCCCAGCCCGCCCGGAGCTGCTCACGCTCTCCCAGAATATCGGCTTGCTCGTCGGTGCCATGTTCTGGGGCTTCGGCTGCGACATCTTCGGCCGCAAATGGGCATTCAATCTCACCCTCGGGCTAACCGCCGTTTGGGGACTCGTCGCTGCGTCGGCGCCCAATTTCGCCGCCATTGCCGTCTTCGCCGCGCTCTGGTCCTTTGGCGTCGGTGGCAACCTCCCCGTCGACTCAGCCATCTTCCTCGAGTTCCTGCCCGGTAGCCACCAGTATCTTCTGACAATCCTTTCCATCGATTGGGCCATCGCGCAGGTCATCGCCACCCTCGTCGCCTGGCCTCTACTCGGCTACAGGACATGCCAGTCCGCATCTACAGTCGCATGCACTCGCGAGGCCAACATGGGCTGGCGGTACTTTATGCTCGCCATGGGCGGCCTGACGCTGCTCATGTTCGTGCTCCGCTTCTTCTTCTTCACAATCTTCGAGTCCCCAAAGTACCACATGGGCAAGGGCCGGGACGACGAGGCCGTGCGCATCGTCCACGAGGTCGCCCGCCGCAACGGGACCACCTCGCCCCTGACCATCGACGACCTCAAGGCCTGCGAACCTCCCGGCCACGTCGCACGCACGGGCGCCTCGGACGCCGTGAAGCGCAAGCTCGAGGCCGTCAACCTCTCGCACGTCCGGGCCCTCTTCTCGACGCGTAAACTCGCCTACAGCACTGCGGCGCTCATGTGCATCTGGGCCTTCATCGGCCTGGGTTACCCCTTGTACAACGCGTTCCTGCCCTTCATCCAGGACTCGCGCGGCGTCGACTTTGGCGACGGCTCCACCGAGACGACGTACCGCAACTCGCTCATCATCGCGGTCCTCGGTGTCCCGGGGGCGCTGACCGGCGGGGTGCTCGTCGAGGTCCCGCGCTTTGGCCGGAAAGGCGCGCTGGCCCTGAGCGCGAGCCTGACGGGGGTGTTCCTGTACTGCTCGACGACGGCGCTGACGTCGCAGGCCCTGCTGGGGTGGAACTGCGCGTACAACTTTGCCAGCAACGTCATGTACGCCGTGCTCTACGCGTACACGCCCGAGCTGTTCCCCACAAAGGACAGAGGCACGGGCAACGCGCTGACGGCGACGGCGAACCGCGTGTTTGGCATCATGGCGCCCGTCGTCGCCATGTTTGGGGACCTGCGGACCGCCGCGCCCGTCTACACCTCTGGCGCGCTCTTCATCGCCGCGGGCGTCGTCGTGCTCACGCTGCCGTTTGAGTCCCGGGGCGCGGCGAGTCTATGATGGATCTGGCCGGGGGAAACCCATCGCTGGAGAGGAACTATGGCGTCAGTCTTGGATAAAGGTCCTTGCGAGATTTAGTTGGCCACGAAAGCCATTGGAAAATAATTGTGTTTGTCAAAGTCTATTCGCTTTGATGTGATTGGCAAGAGCCTTTCGCACGGTCGATTCTTCACGGGATACATTAGTTGATGTCAGGAATGCTGGTTATGAACTATACGCCATGCCTCGCGATGTATTTTGCTAATCGATGCCTAACCCATTGTCACAACCCGTCTGTCCACCTTGATGTGTCTTTGAAAGGGTATTTCAAATTGCTCGGGTATCTCTAAACCCTTGTATTCCGCCTAATGCATTTTTTCTCTCGTGATGTAAAGATGACCTTGCTCACCGAGTCGAAACCAACCCCGATAGAACATCTGTCCACTCGGCGAACCGAATCCCGTCACTCTGCCGTGAATGTCTCAGCTCACACAAGAGCAGTAGCTATCCAGAATGCCTGCAGGCCAGGGAGAAAAAAGCTGGCCGGATGTTCTCCTCACGGTACTGACCGCGATGCTCATGCCCAATTTCCCTGTCAGACCCTCCCGTTTTACTCGTCCACTCTGCTGCGGTTTGTTTCGCTAGGAACGAGCTCCTAGGAAGGCGTCCGTTCGTCCCCCACGCGCGCCTCAGACTCATTTGTCTCTGTCTCCGCCGATTCGCTCGAGCGCCTCGAGCATGACGACCGAGTTTCCGCGGATCACGACCATGCCCAGGTTCTCCTTGTCTCCGTTGTCCTTCTCCTCGACAGCACTGTCGAGGACGATGTTGAGGAACACCTAATCGCGTACGTGTGTTAGCTTTGGCTGCCTTTCTCTTCCTATTCGCTTGCTAGTACGTGAGATAATAGCGCCTCGATGCTCTTGGGGTGTTCAATCGTGCGGCCTGGAGTAAGATGGTAGCAGAGGGCCACCGGCGGGGTAGGGAGGGGCCTGGTGGAAGTTGCGTACATCGTATCCGCGCAGGACGCCAATGACCTTGCGGCTGCCATTGAGCTGGACGAATAGCCGCTTGTCCAAGTACTGTACAGAAGAAAGCATAACTCGAGTTAGTCCATGGCATTAGGATGTGTGTACAGCGTAAACCTCGTGTCTGGGAAGAAACGCTGTTTCGATGCTGATCCCCAAGGCGACCGGAGCAGGAGCTGCACACGCACCTTCTTGAGCTCTGGTTGCGCCTGAGGCATGTTTGCGTCTTGTTGTGTGTTTGGGCGAAAGCGAAAGCCGCTGGTGGAACTTGATCTCGACCCGAGTGGGAAGGGCACACACACAGTCGCGGGGAGTGGGCGTCCGGTTTTCTAGCCGAAGGGAAAAGGAGCGTAAGATTCTGCAACGCGATTGCCTATCCGGGGTGCTTTCCGTCGAGACGTTGTTCTTTAAAGGTTAGGTGGTCTTGGAGAGTTGCGATGGGCACTCGGCGACCGTGAAGTCAAAAGGCGGGCTGGCGGGCAGGCATGGAGTTTGAGGGTCGTGGGTGGGCTTATCGATAAGAGCTTTCGGCGCGCGCGAGGGTCCTAGATGTTCGCGGTTCGATGCGACGAGATTCATTGACGCTTTTGTGACGGACGTGACGTCCCATCAGCGCGCAATTATCGACTGCTCGAATGGCAGTCTTCTATTTGTCTGTCTAGTTCAGGGACCACGCCCTTCATTCGCACTTTTCAGCGCCTCTCCGCCAAGAACTGCACTGAGCACCGCCGACCACGGCCTCTCCCGACTTACGACCTCGAAGAGCGAGAGTATTCGGTACTGCCTAGTACACGTGGTCGGGAGCACCGACGAAATTTCCGCCGCAGCGCGGCCTCTCCAGCATGAGCTCCTTCGCCTCGAAGCGCAAGGCGCGCAAGATTACCGTGCAGGACGACGACGAAGACGACGCCTCGTCCGGTGGGCTAGCCTCACCACTACCTGCGCCCACCTCCGAGTCTGAGCCCGAGCCGCCGCTACTGCAGGCCACATTCAAGTCGCGTAAGCCATTCAAGCAGTCATCGTTACGGCGGAGCATCAACGTCAATGAGCCCAACGCGTCGGCATTGGCGGGTAGCACGACCGACGACGGAGACGAAGACGAGGGCACGAGCTCGCCTGTAGTCAGACGGCCAATACTGGGCAGATCGGCGTCTACAAAGTCCACGAAGCGCCAGTCTTCGTCATCGCGGCTCTCGTTTGGCCCAAGTACTGCGGGAGTTGGCGAGGACGGCGACAACGATGATGGCGACTCGATACTCCTCGGGGAGCAGCCGTCCGCGACATTCACACCCAAGAAGCCGGCTCCGGGCCTCATCCAGACCGCTTCAGAAAACAGCGCGATAAAGAGAGGCATGGCGAGGAATAGTCTCCTCCCAGGGCTAAATCGGCTTGCGATGCGCTCCGCTGACAGCGGCGACGACAACGACGACGGCCGGCCGCGATACAGCAAGGAGTACCTATCCGAGCTGCAGAACTCGACGCCAAACACGCCCCAGAACATCAAGACCTTTCACCACATGGCATTGGAAGACGACGAGATGTCTCTGGATCCGTCAGAGCTTGAGGGTGCCATGATTGTCGACACCGAGCCCGCATCGTCGAGAGCCTCGCCACAGCCTGGTGCATCAAAACAGACGACGACCGCCGTGCTCACAGAGGCCGAGATACGGGAAAAGAAGGAGCGCCGGGCGCGGCTTGCGAAGCAGGGTGGCTCAGCGGGCGACGACTTCATCTCGCTCTCGGATGATGACGACAGCAGCGGCCGGCGCAGGACCGTGGGCGAATCCTATCTCACAGTCCTGTCACGACAAACCCACCACTCCTCATCAAGCAGCAAGAAGAAGGAGTCCCGACTCCGCGCCGACGATGAGGACCTCGGCGAGGGCTTCGATGAATTCGTAGACGACGGCGGGCTTTCCCTCGGCCGGAAAGCTGAGAGGGCGGCCCGGCGGAAACAACGCGCAGACATGGCCTCGATGATCGAGACGGCCGAGGGAACCGCCGCCGGAGCCGACGGGCTGGACGCCGAGGACTCTGACGACAGCGAGGCAGAGCGGCGCGCGGCCTACGAAAAGGCACAGACACGCGCGGGCATGGATGGTCTGAAGCGCGCAGACACGACACAGGGCAACAACGCTACGCAGCTGCCCCCGCCGAAAATCACCCCGCTGCCCGACCTCAGCGTCCTGGCCGCCGACTTCAAGGCCAAGATGGCCCGCAAGGAGGCCGAGCTGCAGCGCATGCGCGCGCGGATCGATGAACTGCGCGCAGAGCGCGACGGCGTGCTCGCCAGGGAGCCCGAGGTGCAGCGGCTGCTGAACGAGGCGGGCGAGCGGTACCGGGCGCTGATCGTGGCCCCTGCCACTGGGACTGACGGCGCTGCTGCTGCTGCTGCCACCACTGGGGGAGCAGGAGAGAACGACCACGAAGGGGGTGGAGGTGGTGGGATCGCGGCTGCGCGGTCATTGCTGGATCGAGTGCGAGGTGGGGATACGCCGATTCACAACGCGCGAGGACTAGATAGTCTCGGCACGACGCCGACGCGGCAACCGCCCGTAGAGATGGAGTTCTAGATGAAAGGATTGATTCCTGTTGATAGATTGAACGAACGTGACACCCGGTTGCGTGTCGGACTTGTAGTGTAGACCGAGGAAGAGCAGACCAAGATACCCCCATAAGACAAGAATGCTACACAATTTTGATTAGGACCGTAGTTAGAGAGTTCATGTCATTTTCACAGAAGCAAGGCATTGATCAGGCTGGGAAATTGCAGCGTCGCGCGTATTCACACTTGATGACAAACTCCAATTGGCAATACGTATCATTTCAAACGGAAGCGACAAAATAAATTCAGATATGATATATTAACACCAGCACTAACATACGATACTGCGCGTGCCCATGTGTCACAACGACGCTATGTTGTTCGGAGCTGATTCCGTTCGCGTTCTTCGCTTCGCTTCCCACTACCAATTCGTCCACGGCCATCTATTTTGAGCTGCCTCCCCTAGAGACGCCGGCACCGATGACACCGGGGAGCTTCTCCTCGCCGACGCTGTAGAGCAGAGTGATGCAGAAACCAATTGTGACGGCCAAAAAGATCCCGACACCGGCAAACAACCAGAATGGAGTGCTGATGTCGATCTTCTGGCAGGAAGAACCACCCCAGCGGCGCATGGTCTCTTGGCCGGACGAGGTCTTCTCACGCGTGTGCATGCACTTGCAGTGGTAGCAGGGAGGGCCTTCCGTCTGAGAGTACTTCTGTGCACACTGGCCGTGGCCGGTGCAGTTGTTGGTGGCTTTCATGCATAATTCCTCGGATTTGAAGCAAGATGGGATGAACCCTGTGGGTGCTGCGAAAGAAATGCTCTCGAGAGGAACAGGGTCTTCGTCACTGAGCCTGGAGGCGCTAGTAAAGCCGGGATGCGCAGCGTCAAAGGTGTGGCCTGACTGAGTCATGGGCTTCTCCTCGCGGCGGCGGCGATCGTGCGAGGTCTCGGGGCCATTGAGCAGGAAGACGGTCTCCATACGCCCATCCATGGCCGCCGACTTGAGGGTAGCAATGTTGATGGCGAGCTGCTTAAGAACTTCAGAGTCCTGGAGAGTAGTTGGAGCAAATGTCAGTGGGCGCCCAGTTGCTGATGAAGACAGGTATTGTGCCACTTTTGTGATACGAGGCGACATACCTTGGTAGCGTCATATCGAAGATACTGCGTGTTGCCTTCCCAGCAGTCGGTCCTGGCCATGCTGATTGAAGGCCCAAAGGCGCACTTTTTGACGTTGGAGGCGGCCTGCAGGGACAATCTCTGGTCTGATGTGAAGGCGAGGGGCACGCGAAGGATCGCGCTCTTGACGTGCTCGTAGTTGTCTGCCGTCACGCCGGAAAACTCGATTACGAGCTGGTGTGGCTGGTCGCGACCGAGCTGCTGGAAGAGCGGGAGTGAGGGCTTGCCAAGCTGGCTGACGACTGAAACCGCATCCTCCGCGCTAATGGTATCAGGGAAGCTGCCGAGGGGGTAGGATCGGTCATTCGTGCTCAGGCGCTGGAGCAGAACGGCCTCGGCGAGCTCGTGCGGTATCGAGGCGGAGGCATCGGGGGAGGGCAGCTTGCTGCGGAGGATGTACGCCTCGGCTGGCTTCTGGTCGGCGGTGGCGGCGGCGGCGGCGACGGTGGCCAACGCTGGTGCAACAAAGCTAGAGAGCCTCATGGTGTCGGAGTAATCGTCCTGCGATGTCAAATGGCGCGTCAAGGGGTGGCAGGCAGAAATTGTGATGGAATTGCGCTGCCTGGGAGCTGAGCGTGGAAGATATGATGTACGCTTGCTTTGGCTTGAGCGTGGACTGGCCAGGTGCGTGCATGCACCGTTACGTATCGCGGCGGTTGTACAGTGTGCGCACTGTCTCTGACCACACAGTCTCTTCCGTAGCGCACTATACGCGCCGTGCAAGAAGAAGAAGCCGCCACTCACCAACAGTGCTCTCCGAAGTCGTTGCGCAGCGTGCGCTTGCCTGCGGCTAGCCAGCTAAAGTGTGCATTGTGGTGGCGGTTGCCTTTGGGCTTCGGCGTGACCCCGACTTTCCCTCCTCCAGTCGGCCGCCATTTTCTTCTGTCCAGCATAGTTCCTGCATCTACACTGGACTCGAAGCGTGCCCTTTTTTTGCCGCTCGACACGTCTCTCGAAGCAGCCTGCGAACCCTACTTATACACAACCATTCATCTCTCGACGGTCGAGCCCCGCCTCAGTCGGTTCTCCCGACATCGTCCGCGCCGCGCCGCGACAGCCAGAAACCCACGGCAACGTCCCTGTTCCTGATCGGTCCCGACATCGCTTTTACGCTTGCTGCACACTTCCTCACGCTCCGTCCGGGGCCCGAGGGCCGCCCTTCTCCGTCATGTCACGAGTACTGCGGATGCTACGCTCACGGCAAAATGTCTTCAACCTCGGCAGGCAAGTCAACGGGGGCTCGATAGACTCGACCACATATCCCGGCATCGCCAGGATACAACATGTCAAGTTCCGCAGGAAACTATTAAAGCCCTGGAACCTTGTCGGCGCCGCCCTCATCTACTACGGATGCTACCACATCTACACCTCTACCATCTGGGGGCCGCTGGAGAAGTTTATCGACGAAGAAATAGCCAGCATGAGTGCCGACGAGCGGCGACAGCTAGGAGGCGTGGATAAAAAGGGCCGCAAGATCGAAAGTGAGGACGACGACGACATACTGGCTGTCACGCTACCCTTTACGACAAGGATAGTGCGGCAGCCACCGTACAAGGGCGACAGCCCGGAATGGCAGGCATTCATCAAGATCAGCAAAGATGCCCAGATGCGTGCCAAGCTAGAAGGTGAGTTGCCTTGCAGAGTAGGCTTTGGTGACAAGGAGAACCTCATTAACAGATGTGTTTCGCAGACCACGTCTGTGTGACGGTGAAACGACTGATTGAAAAGACACCCATGCTCACGGCCCGGTGTGGCAAGGAAATGCGCCTACACCGCAAGCTCCTGAACATCGTATATCCACCCATGCCGCCCCCAAAGGTCATGCGCAGTGTGATCGTCGTCGACGGAGTCTCGATCTCGGTTGCCGAGAGGCCGATAGATTCGTGGGTGCACAACCGAATCACGCGGGCGCTATATCCATCTGCTCTTGCGGCCTCGCTGTGGGCCTTTTCGGGTGCGCTTGTGAAGCAGAACATGGACGCAGCTGCGCGCTTCCTCGGACTTGAGCAGTCTGGATTGTCCGGTGCGAACATCAACCTAGCCATGGAGCAAGTGGACCGTAAGCTCAAGGAGATTGCAAGCTCAAAGACTTTCACATCGCCAGGACCGCCACTCAACCCAGAGTCCAAGCCACAAACGACTGATGCCGACATGCCCCGCGATGCGGCCCCTGGCCCCAAAGCGACCTCCGGGGGGCCGTCGATGCCCTCGTTGCCCACGTTGCCCACGCCCACAGCCAGCGTTGATCGGCCATTGCCGGCTGATCCGAGCGCGCTAGACGAAAAAACGATCAGCGCCCGAGACTTGTACCTGGTCAAGGCGACGCGGGAGCACACGAGCGGGCCGCGGCAGGCATTCATGCAGACCTTTGGGCTCAGCTGGAAGCCGGCGCCGGTCTCCCTGCCGCCAACTGGCAGCATTGCCATTGTCGGGCTCGTGAGCTACGAGGCGACTAATGCCTGGATCACGTGCGAGGCATCGATGTGGTACGACACGAAGGCACAGGCCTTTGACACAAGGTCGAGCCGTGTGCGTGTACAGACCATTATTCCGAAGAAACAGAGCCCGCGGCGGTGATATTTTACATATCCATGGCCAGTACGAACTTGAACTTGGACTAGCGCGGCGTTGGGTATATCCTCGTGGCTTCTTCCGACTGTTCGCATTTAAAGGAACAGCGAAGTCACCCATCTTGTACATAGACATCTCAACCATGGAGTACGCAGGGTTCCCTTACGTAGCGGGGCCAATGTCAATTGATATCCGCTCAAGACATGACGTGGCATCATCAGGGACCTTTCCAGTCGTGCTCATTCAGCAGTGGAAGGAAGCTTGGCCGCCACCCAGGTATCCTAGTACCAAAATACACGAATCAGACACCTCCGTCACACTTGCATCCAAAGCTTCCAAAACTCTCTTCTTCCTCTTCCTCTTCCTCTCCTTCTATACCGGCCCCGATTCTTACAGCTCTTCCCCTCGAATTGACTACGACTCGGGCGCGGCCCTTTTGATAACGACGGCCGCCTCCTGCACCACCTTTCTAAAGCTGTCTTGCAGGCCGGCGCGCGCGCCGACGAGCAGCGTGTCGTGTGGCGCGTCCTTTTCGTAGTAGACAGTCAGCCTCTCCGGGCCGTTCTCCTCTGGAAACGCGGCCTGCATCTCCTTGACCCACGCGGAGCCGTCAAACTCGAGGATTTCGAGGCTGCCGTACGTCACAAACGTCGGGGCGGGCAGCGCAAACGGGTGGCCCCGGCCGGTGATGTAGGGGTCCGTGGCAGGCACGTGGGTCGTGTAAGTCTGAGCGCCCCAGCGGATGAACGAGGGCGGGATGTAGTCTGTGGTGTAGTTTGGGTTGGTCGTGACGCTCATGTCGCCGCGGGGCGTGACGTTGTCGAGAGGCGAGATCCAGGGCGAGAAGAGCAGCGCAGCGCGCGGGTTTGGAAGGCCCGTGTCAGCGCCGTGCTGGGACAGGTACCGCAGGAACGCGACCGCGAGGTTGCCGCCCGCCGAGTCGCCCGAGATGACAATGTTGGACGCCGGGATGGACAGAGTGCGGGTGAGGTAGAGGTAGCCCGTCAACACGTCCTGCAGGGCCGCGGGGAACGGGTGTGCGCCCGGGCGCGAGGAGAGGCGGTACTGCAGGGAGAAGACGGCGTCGGCGCCGGCGTGGGCAAGCATAGTGTTGGCGGCGAAGCCGATCTGGTCGGTGCGGCCGTCGCCGATGGTGAAGGCGCCGCCGTGGATGTGGTAGATTACCACGGCGTTGCTGGGGTTCGCGGTGGCGGCCTGGAGCGAGGGGAACCAGGTGCCGCCGACCTTGGCCGGACGGACTTGAGGCACGGCGGCGAGGGGCCCGACATAGAGGTTATTCGGGTAGGGTTCGCAGAGCTTCCATCGGTCGCCCTCGGAGCCGGGCTCGAGTGACAAGGGCACAGGGTTCTCTGTGCGGCTTTCGCCGTCGACGACGGCGTGGAGCAGGCGGACGACGATGCTGGTCTGGATGGACCACGAGGGGTGCGGGCGGGCGGCGCGGGAGAGGGAGTAGAGGGCGAGCAGGAAGGGCAGCTTGCCAACAAAGCAGGCGAGGTTGTAGACGCGGTAAGCGAGGCTCAGAGGCGGGTACGACTTCCAGGGCCGGCTGTAGACGGGAGCCATGGCTGCGGGCTGTTTCTGTTGTGGTGATGGTGACGGTGACGGTGATGGTAACGGGGTGGCTGTGGATTATGCGACTCGTTAGTGGCAGCAAGCAAGCAAGTCGAGACGGATCGAGGGAAAGAAGGGAACAAGCAAGGGATGGCACCTGCCCGCCATCGGTCAGCTCGGCAGGTTCCATGGCAGCCATGTGCGGCAGAGACATGTCCAGCAGCCCAACAGGCCGAGGGTGGTGCTGTTGACCAGAGAGTTGAACGGCCACGGCACTTGTGGGAGTGCCGTGCGGGGTTGCAGCCATGCGCAGATGCGCGCGGAGGCGGGTGGGGAGTCCCGGCTGCCATCCGCAACCCTTGCGCCTTGCGCGCCATCAGCGTCAGCACTTCAGAGCTGACGTGGGATTCGGACTGCAATCAGCCAGGGACAACCTCTCGACACTTCGCAAGACAACCTGCCAACACGGGGCCTGCGGGGGCAAAAGTCCTAGATAGAAAAGCAACGGCCCGCGGACAACCACCTCCGGCTCAACCCCCCACCTGCATACCATGGCGGAATCACCTGCCTCCACGACACTGCCCTTCCGCCCGGCCCTGCTCGTCGTCGACCTGCAGCATGACTTCTGCCCTCCATCGGGTGCCCTCGCCGTGCCCGGCGGCCGCGACATCACCCCTGTCGTCAACGCCCTGCTCGCCTCCCCGTCCTTCCGCCTCCGCGTCGCCACCCGCGACTGGCACCCGCCCGACCACGTCTCGTTCGCCACCAACCACCCTTCTACCGGCGGCAGCGGCAGCAAAGAGACAAAGCAGCCGTTTGTCGATACGGTCCAGATCGCCAACCCACTCAACCCAGACGAGGTCGTTGAGTCCCTCCTCTGGCCGGTCCATTGCGTCCAGAACACCCCCGGTGCCGAGCTGATCCCGGAGCTCGACGCCTCGAGGCTCGACAAGGTCGTGGACAAGGGCATGGACGCGCGGATTGAAATGTACAGCCCTTTTTTTGATCCATTCCGCAGCGCGGCCGCGACCACCACTACTACTACCACCACCACCACCACCACCATGAGCGGCTCCAGCAACAGCGAAATCACAAACCCCAGGGCTTCCCGAAGCAGGACAAAAGGCACCGTCTGCGACTCTGGCCTCGCCGACCTCCTTGAGGCCCATGCCATCACGCATGTCTACGTCGTCGGCCTCGCTGCTGACTACTGCGTGCAGAGCGCGGCCGCCGACGCCGCGGGGCTCGGGTACACCACGTGTGTCGTCGAGGACGGGACTCGGCCCGTCGACGAGCGGGCCTGGCGGGAGCGCGGACGCGTGGAGCTCGAGGCAAAGGGCGTGAGGCTGGTCGGCTTGACAGACGCCGAGGTGACGAGGCTCGAGGGGATGGCTGGTGTGGAGGAGTAGTGGCAGTGACTGCGTCGGTGCGAGGAGCATATCCGCGTACACCTTGGCATCATCAAGCGCCAGTGCAAAACCCGAAGATTCGGTCTGTCCAGGGAAGCAAGACTGTTCTCTCGTGCCCGGACCCCTCCTTGTCGTTGTACACAAGACCGAACAGTTGTAAACAGGCTAACTAACTGACTGACTTACTGCCTAGCTGAACGGACATGGCCAATTTTAGACATCTTGCTACTAGACAGTTCATGTGACTCCGCTAGGAAAGGCGCGCTGCCGCACTTACTAGATAGCCACTTATGGGGCGTCCCAAATTTGCATGAAGATCATCTGTGTTTTGTGATTCGGGGGTTGGTGGAAGAAATATTTCATTGCTGTGACTCAGGTTCGTTGTCAGTTGAAGTTTCGATCTTCAAGTTTTGAACGCAAATCAATGGTCCATTTTAATCACGGAAAACAAAAATCCAAGATCAGAATGTGAAGTGGTTTAAAGAACACGTTAGGAAAATCGTGTTGATAAGGCAGTATTTGAAAATAATTCAACTCTTAAGCTCGTCTCCAAAATTTTACCGCCTCCATCCCCCCCTCCCCCTTGTAAAACTTGGCAAAGTAGATCATTTTGGAGAAGACGCAGCAAGGGGCCATGATGAGCCATTCCTGGGGTAATAACGATTCGACCTAATGTAGCTCAAATTTGTGGCACCTCAATGCTGGAGTTGATATCTTTGCCAGGAAAATATAGATATTGTGCAGTTGTCCGTCACGGCCTTGCGGTTCTGAGTGATTGAAGTTGTCTTGACCAGGATTGCTCCCGTTATCCGTCTTGAGCGTCTGACAGCCCCGGTCCCGGTCCGACATATCAGCTGTCGCAGCCCGACGAGGCCGAGCTGGCATATCATCCTGCCGAGCCTGCCTCACCGGAACTGGGCTTGGGCTTGCTTGGGCTTGGGGTCGCCCGAAGAGGGATCGCGCTGTGGGTCTTGTAATCTTGCAGCTTTCTTGGTTGGAAAGGGGTCGCCACCATTTCGATGCCGATTCTGACAACAACATCAACAGCAACAACATGCCACGCTCGGCAGTGCTCGAGTGGCATTGGGGTGGGTTGAGACGCCCGGAGGCGCCCGCGGCCTGGGCTTCGTTGAGCAGGCCACGATATTGAGATGGTTGGCAAGGTTGGTTGTGTCATCAGTGAACGGTTGGGGATTCAGGGCCAGGATGTCTTCTGGAAAGGAGGAGCCCCACGTCAATCCAGCTCCATAGTACCTTAGTAGAGCCCCATCGCCGGGCTGCTCTGCGGTACCTGGCGGTACTTTGTAGATGTGGAGGGGGCACTTTTCAAGGTTGGCAAGATGCTGTCGGTGTGGCGGCGCGGGTGAGTCGTTGGTGCCAGATGTACACGCACGCAGTACCTGCACGTATCCTGCCCCTGGCCGCTAGATTGCCATGCCAGCAATTCCAGGCGTAAAAAGTGTGCCATTTCGTCCGACATCCATCACCGCCCTCCGTCCGGACCCCGACCTCTTGATCCCTCTCCTCCCCCAAGCTCCCTCAAACCACACGACGAGTTGTCACCGTCGAGGGCCAGGCCCATCAACTCAACCACCATCAAGCCTGCACCTCAACGTGCAATAACCTGCCTGACGGGATCCCGGCCGACTGCCGAGTCCAGCCCTTGTGCTGTCCACCATCACCATCACCACCACTCTAGTCGCCCTCTCCATGCCTCGACTTCGCTAAGGCCGCAACACACCCGCCCAACCCACCGCCATCATGATAGCCTCGTCCTTCCTGCCCTCCCGCTTCCGCGGCGAGAAGCCCCCCGGCGAGCGCCAGCCACCCTCCCTGATCAACAAGAAGCTCACCCCGCTCCTCCACGCCGTCTCCAAGCTCGCCTGCTCCCATCCGATCCACACGATATGCCTTGTCGCCATCATCGCCAGCACCACCTACGTTGGTGTCATGAAGGAGAGCCTCCTCGACCTCACCCGTAATGCCCGCAAGGCCGAATGGTCCTCTCTTACCGAGGGCAGCCGTGTCCTGCAGGCCGGCCCAGAAACCTCTTGGAAGTGGCAGTCCCTCGACAATGCCGCTGCTGCTCCCAAGGATGCCGACCACTTCGCCCTTGTCACCTTCGTTTTCCCCGAGTCCTCCGAGGACGGTCGTCTGATGGCCCCGGGCTCGCACATTGTGCCTCTCCCCAAGAACCTCACCATCTCCCACCTGCCGTCAACCTCCAACAGTCTCACTGCGTACTCTCAGGATAGCTCTCTTGCCTTTTCTGTGCCTTACAGCCAGGCGTCCGAGTTCCTCACCGCTACTCTCGAGATCCCCAATGACGATCCTACGGAGCCGTCTCGCGAGACCGAAGCTGGAAACAAGGAGCATAAGACGTGGATTATGAAGGTGGCCCGGGGAGACACCCGTACCAGTCTCATCTACTGGGTCCAGAATGCCTGGGTCGAGTTCCTCGACCTGCTCAAGAACGCCGAAATTCTCGACATCATCATCATGGTCCTGGGCTACTTGTCAATGCATTTGACCTTTGTCTCGCTCTTCCTGTCCATGCGCAAGATGGGCTCAAACGTCTGGCTGGCCACATCAGTTCTCATCTCATCCATATTTGCCTTCCTCTTCGGCCTCCACGTTACCCACAAGCTTGGTGTGCCGATTTCGGTAGTCCTTCTCTCCGAGGGCCTCCCCTTTCTTGTTGTGACAGTCGGTTTTGAGAAGAACATCGTTCTGACACGGGCCGTCCTTTCGCACGCCATCGGACACCGCCGCCCCGAGGAAAAGAGCAGCAACAAGCCGAACGGGCCCCCCACGACCAACATGATCCAATATGCAATTCAGCAGGCGGTCAAGGAGGTTGGCTTCGAGATTGTCCGTGACTACGCTTTGGAGATACTGATCCTCATTGCTGGAGCTGCTTCGGGTGTTCAGGGTGGTCTTCAGCAGTTCTGCTTCCTGGCCGCTTGGATCTTGTTTTTTGACTGCCTCCTGCTCTTCACCTTTTACATGGCCATTCTGTGTGTTAAGCTCGAGATCAACCGCATCAAGCGCCACGTCGAGATGCGCAGGGCTCTGGAGGATGATGGGATCAGCAAGCGTGTGGCCGAGAGCGTGGCAAAGAGCAACGACTGGCCCCGTGAAGGTTCCAAGGATGTCGTGAGCGAGCGTCTCTTTGGAGAGAATGCGAAGACCTCTAGCGTGCCCAAGTTCAAGTTCTGGATGGTTGTCGGCTTCTTTGCCATCAACGCCATCAACATCTGCACGATTCCTTTCCGAGCTTCCCAGAACCACTCCCTTGGCGGTGTCACCTCTTGGGCTGGTGGTCTTGGTGCAGTCGTCAACGCGCCTCCTCTTGACCCGTTCAAAGTTGCTTCCAACGGCCTTGATGAACTCCTCTTCACCGCCAGAAGCCAGAACACGCCTATTGTTGTGACGGTTCTGTCGCCCATCAAGTATGAGCTCGAGTACCCTTCCATCCACTATGCCATTCCGGCAAGGCTGTCTAGTGACCCGGAGACCCCTGGTGGCTTTTATACACCCCTTGCAGAGTACGGAGTAGGTGGCCGTATGGTCGGCAGTCTCCTGAAAAGTCTTGAAGATCCGATCCTCTCCAAGTGGATCGTGATTGCGTTGGCTATGAGTGTCGCACTCAATGGCTACCTCTTCAACTTTGCCCGATCAGGCATCAAAGACCCTAGTTACTCGTTCCAGCCTATCAACAGAAAGGAGCTCGCTGCCGCTGAGCGATTCAACGACACGCAGGCTGCCGCACTGCAGCTCACTGGTGACATCCCTACGCCTGGTCGGACGATGCCTCCGACACCAGCTGAAACTGATGACGAGGGGAATATTACTTCACTGGAAACCGCCGCAACCAATGGTACTCTGCGTGCACCTGGCGAGCTGGACAAGATGCTTGCGGAGAAGCGCATCCATGAGATGTCTGATGAAGAGGTCATCGCTCTGTCTCTGAAGGGCAAGATCCCCGGCTACGCCCTCGAGAAGAGCCTCAAGGATTGCACTCGTGCTGTCAAGGTCCGCCGTGCGATCATCTCGAGAACTCGCGCCACTTCTGATTTCACCAACCTTCTGGAACGCTCCAAGCTGCCGTACCAAAACTACAACTGGGATCAGGTGCTTGGAGCCTGCTGTGAGAACGTCATCGGGTTTATGCCACTACCTGTTGGTGTCGCTGGGCCTCTTGTCATCGATGGCCAGAGTTACTTTATTCCGATGGCCACGACCGAAGGTGTACTCGTCGCTAGCACAAGCCGTGGCTGCAAAGCCATAAACTCTGGAGGTGGTGCTGTCACTGTCTTGACTGCAGACGGCATGACTCGTGGTCCTTGTATTGCCTTCGAGACTCTTGAGCGTGCTGGTGCTGCCAAGATCTGGCTTGACTCCGAGGGCGGCCAGAACATCATGAAGAAGGCCTTCAACTCGACCTCACGTTTCGCTCGCCTGCAGTCTATGAAGACTGCTATTGCTGGCACCAACCTCTACATCCGCTTCAAGACCACCACTGGTGACGCCATGGGCATGAACATGATCTCCAAGGGTGTCGAACACGCTCTCAACGTCATGTCTAATGAGAGTGGATTCGACGATATGCAGATCATATCCGTGTCTGGCAACTACTGTATCGACAAGAAAGCTGCAGCCATCAACTGGATCGAGGGCCGTGGCAAGGGTATCGTGGCTGAGGCCATCATTCCTGCCGATGTCGTCAAGGCTGTCCTCAAGAGTGATGTAGACAGTCTCGTTGAGCTTAACATCGCTAAAAACCTGATCGGATCTGCTATGGCGGCCTCCGTCGGTGGCTTCAACGCCCACGCTGCCAACATTGTCGCTGCCATCTTTATTGCCACCGGCCAGGATCCTGCCCAAGTTATCGAGAGCTCCAACTGCATCACTATCATGAAAAAGTAAGTTCTGCTGATAATTGGATTTGCAAATCACGCATACTAACATTTTTGATTTAGCCTTCGCGGGTCACTGCAAATTTCCGTCTCTATGCCGTCTATCGAGGTGGGCACGCTTGGAGGTGGTACCATTCTGGAGCCGCAGAGTGCTATGCTCGACATGCTTGGCGTCCGTGGCTCCCACCCAACCAACCCCGGCGACAACTCGAGACGGCTGGCTCGCATCATTGGTGCTGCTGTCCTCGCTGGCGAGCTTTCTCTGTGCAGTGCGCTTGCGGCTGGTCATCTCGTCAAGGCACACATGGCGCACAACCGATCGCAACCTCCAACGAGGAGCACCACACCTGCACCGAGCGGAACTACCACGCCGGCCGGACTGATGATGACACAGAAGAGCTCAGCTGCGATTGACCGCAGCAGTGCTGGCAAACGGTGATAAGACCGATATCTGCTTTGACGCCACTGGAGCGCTGCTGTAGAGCGCAAGCCTTGCGTGACCTTGCGTCATCGTCTTGGACAGCAATAGACTTTGTTCTGCATTTTTGCGAATTGAAGTGTCATCATCCGCACCAGACGCCATCGGGCTTCAATGTTCAATGTTTCAGGCGTTCAAGGCATCACTCGACACTCATGGGCACAGGGGAGTACCGGGAGGAAGGAACATGTAATTTTGAGTTGGGCGGGGATAATGCAGCACACTCTGGGTCTTGTTGAATAGCAAGGGAAAGTGCTAAATGCATGCACACACACACATACACGCACACACGCGCGCGGAGTCGAGTGATTTAGACATAGGCACGGATGGAGACAGAGCATGTATATAGACTCAATTAGAGCCTCTACAAGAGAGTTAAGAGAAAAAAGAAAAAGTCTTGTGAAAGCTGACCATGTCTGGTTAAGCCGTGGCTGTTAGAAGCACCAAAGTGACGACGACGCACACATTAGCCGTCCTGAGTTGATGTGTGTGTGCAAGCAAGAAAGCGAACGATTTCTAGGCTCATTCAGGATCACATGAAATCGGACCCCTCCCCTCCCCTTACCCCCTCTTTTGATTTCTACGACGCGCGGCGCGGACCGCCTTCCCTCGCTCCCCGCCTAGTGTGGTGAAACGCTAACCGTATTGAGAACACTACAGTACAGCCAGCGACGACAGCGCAGTTTTCTTGTCGCGGGCGCGAGGCATAAGCATAGCAATGAGGAAGAGGGACTCTGTTTTTTGAAAGCATTTGAAGAATCTACAAATTTGCTTGGTGGATATATAGTACTTTGGTATTTTGCTTGTAAGTAAGTAAGGAAAAGTGTCCCCCTGTGGTATCATGTTTTCTCGCTCTCCACGTCCGCTTTACGTACTGTTCTGCCTTCTCCTTCCACTGGCATCAGCGGGTCCACATATTTGTATCGACTTTTTTATTTCATTTTGGCGCTCCTCATGCCTTGTCGGAAGGTGGTCCCCGCACGACAATCTTGCCCTTTGCCCGGCCACCCTTGAGCTTGGTGTACGCTGCGGGGGCATCGGACCATTCAAACACCTCGTCGATGACGGCCTCGATCTTCTCCTCCCTCATCAATGTCGCCAGCTGCGCAAGGTCGTCGTGGGTGTTCTTTGTGAGGAGGAAGACGAACTTGGACTTGCCGCCGCCGAGGAACGAGGGGACCAAGGAGCGCGAGAGCAAGTTCTTGACGCCGGCGGCGTCCAGGCTGCCGGAGCCGACCTGCACGAAGTGGGACCCGGCATCGAGGAGGAACTTGTCGGCGGCCTTGTAAAGGTCTGCGGGGCTGCTGCCGACGTTGTCGACAGCGAGCTTGAAGACCTTGCCCTTGCTGGTGAGCGCCTCGATGACGTCCTGCGAGGTGTAGTCGATGACGTCATCGGCTCCGAGGGATTTCACAAAATCGATGTTCTTGGCAGAGCATGTCGTCGTGACGTGACAGCCGAGCGCCTTTGCGATCTGGATGCCCCAAGTGCCCGTGCCGCCGCTGCCGCCGTTGATGAAGACCTTTTCTGCGCCATTGGAACCGGTTGTGACGTAAGGGGCGATGCACTGGTACGCAGTGAGGGCGGCGGTGCCGACGGCAGCGCCCTCCTCGAAGGTGATGCCATCGGGGAGCTGGCAGAGGCCGTCGTAGTTTGTGACAATGTACTCGCCGAGGGTGCCAAAGGCGGGCGGGGGCTTGCAGCGACCGAAGACGCGCTCGCCGATGCGGAAGGTGTCGACGGCGGAGCCGGTGGCGGCGACGGTGCCGGCAAAGTCGAACCCTGGGGATTTCGCACCGGCTGGGGCGGGCTCGTCGGGCTTGGGGATGGCGGTGGCGGCGGAGGTGGCGAGGAAGCGCGGAGTCAGGGCGTAGATGACCTCGGGCAGCTTGTAGTCGACGGGGTTGATAGAAGCGGCCTCGACGCGGACGACGATGTCGGTCTTGCCAAGGGTCTGGGGCGTCTGGGCGGGGGCAGGGGCGTTGTGGGAAAGGAAGAGAGCCTTGTCAAGTCCGTTGGCGGCCGAGGTGAAGAGCCAGGCTCGCATCTTGTCTTTGGCGGGTGAGGTCATGGTGGCGGTGGGTGGTAGAGATTCAGACAGAGGTCGGTAGTACAACAACTGTTGTCAAGGAAGCAGGGACGGGCAGACACAGTCTGTAATATAGGGATGGGTGGGAGTGAGGGGAATGACGCTTGCGGCAGTTGACATGTGCCGGTCGATCACAAGCTTGCCGAATCCGGGCAAGCTTTCCTCTGTTGCTAGGGGAAAAAAAGAGAAAGAAAAAAAAGAAAGCGCTGGAAAAGTCGCCGTCTCCACTCAAGCATAGAAAACGGCCCCCAAACCAGCCTTATTCCCCGAAGTCTTGACTCGTCCGACGACGACGACTCGGACTGCCGGAGGACCCCCGTGGTGGTGTATGCGGGATGGGACCAGGGCCGGTTGATAGCATCAAGTACTTACACCACTACTTCAGACATTTTGGCGTCTACTTGACTTGAGCAGGCTTGTGCCATATCCCTCCGGGTTGAGCGGGTGGGGCGCCCACCCGGGCAATTGCACTCTCTGGGAAGGCCCAACCGCCCGGTGCTCCTGCCCTAATTAGTGGTGGTGGTAGCGCTTCAACATTCCCATCTCCAAACACCGTGATTCACCGTCCACACCCCTCTTGCGCGTTGCAACCCAGGTACACAACTCACGCTGCAAGCAACCCCCCGGCGTGTTGATTACCTCGTTTCCGGGGCCACAACGCCCTCAGCTGCCGCCCAATGGCTACCAAGCGGGTCCGCACCGGCTGTCTCAAGTGCCGCGTCCGTCGCCGCAAATGTACGTTACCACGATGCTCTCCCGTCCATGATCGGGGTGCCTGACGGCTTACAGCCTTGCAGGTGATGAGGAGAAGCCGAGGTGCCAGAGGTGTGTCGCAGGCGGCTTCGACTGCCAGTACGGCACCCGTCTCTCTTTCCTCCCCAAGAACTGCTTCACTCTTGACGGCCAATCATCACCGTCATCGCCCACACCCTACTCGCCCACCCCGGGCTATCGCACACTACAGGTGAGTCTCATGAGCCGTCCAAACCTCCGCGGCTCCTTCATACTCACAGAGTCTCGCAGTTCGTCAACAATGGCACGCCCGTCCCAGATGCCGCCTTGGCAACGGGGCGCGATCAAGTACAAGATTATCATGGACCGGCTTCTTCCATCAGTATATTCCAGACCTTGATGCCTCCACCGGAGGTTCCTCATCCAGGACCAGGACAGCAACTCCCCTCATCTGGCTTTCAGGATACAACGGCGGCAGCACATGAGCTCGAATCCAACACAAGCGGGAGATACCAAGACGCCCTCGATGCCCTGCTGTCCCTCGGCGCCGATGATACAGTACAACCAGAGCACCTACACAAGCAGCTCAGCCCCGTCTACTTCAACCTACCATCACACACGCCCGGAGACATCGACAGAGACTACAGATTGCAACAGCTCATCTTGAATGGAGACCTTAAGGACGCGGCAATAGTCCCATTGCTCGGAAACACACTATCCGAAGAACGCGTGCTTGTCTTGCTCAAGCATTGGCGATACGACGTCGCACCTTGGGTGAGTAGATTCACTCCCCAATACTATGAATGGATCCATGACTGACTAGTCCTCGTCAAGCTTGATATATTTGACCTTGGCCATGGTTTTGGTATCTATGTCTCCTTGCTGGCCTCTCATTCCAAGATTGTGCTGGAAGCTCTCGTGGCACTATCTTCAGCCTCCCACGACAATCACCTCGACCTACTTTATGCCTCAAACTCTGAAGAGCATGTTATCCCACAGTCGGAACACTCTTCAACCATAGCGTTACAGAACGACTTTGACATGAGTTCCCAAGTCAAGCTGCTTTGTATTGTCCTGCGCAGCACGAGGTCAGTTTACAGGAAAGACAGCACTAGCGGTGCTGCCCTAGCCACGGTGCTCAACAGGTTTCGGCTGGAAAGACCAATGACGATGGTTGGCACACTAGGCTTTCAGCTACTACTGCGCCTAGGTAAGTGCATATGTGTTCTACTGGGCAGAGGTCTACCCGCATTGTGAGTGATTGGCTGACAACAAATTACGGCAGAACTGGCAACAGCTCTTATAGAGGAACGCGCGCTGCCAGTATCGTTGTACGACCTGGGCGTCATGCAGACTCCTTGGCACAAATCTCTGCTCGCTCGAGAGGTGTTTTGCTCCTCCATGCAGGCTCTCATCTACTGTATCCGAGCACTCGCGCTTGCCTTTGGCGAAGTGCCCACGACAACTCCAGGCGGCATGGTGGGTGCGTGGTCGTCCCTTTTCGACGATCTCAATATATGGTATATGACACGAACACAGGAGTTCCAGTCGGTCATCGAAACCAACAATTCCGATGATTGCCTGCCCACCATCCTGTTCACAAGTGGTGCCGGCGTTTTTGGGAACCAGATGTATCACACGGCGATGCTCTTGCTTCTGCGACACAAGCCGCGCACAGCGCAGCTGCCGGGCCAACTCAAGTCATCAGCAGCATCCTTCTTGTGGCATGCTCGACGGGTCTGCGGCATAGCACTAAATAATGATTTGCAGGAATGCTGGGATCCATGCTTAGTGTCTTCGATGGTCATTGCAGCCAAGAGAATGTCGCATGAAGATCAACACCACACCATCTTGCACGGCCTCAAGCGGATTCAGTCCCTGACCAAGTGGGATATGTCCCATTATGAGGTCATCCTACAGGCGGAATGGGGAAGCTGATGTCACCTCCGAGAACGAAGCTTGCCAAATTGACTTACATGCGACGCACTTTGTAGCCCCATGCGGCCTCGAGGTCACTTATCCTCCAGCATGTGCCCCATCCGGTCAGGCTCTCGATACTCCAGATCAGCTTGACTATGAGGTCATGCTCAGAACGATGGCTGAGGTGTCTGCCTGCGAGCCATATTGGCTGGATTGCGTTATTCAAGCAACCCTGATGAGAGTTGGCGAGCGAGATGCCGCAGATCTTCTTAGCATGCCAGACTACGGACCCTATCGAGCCAGGCGTCAATGATGGGTCGAGAGGCTTGGGCATGATGCCTAGGAGAAGGAGGCAACTAGTGTGATGGAGCTGCGTGGATGATATTGCTGCCCAATGTGGGAACAATGTCTGGGGAAAGGGTTTCGTCTCGACGGTCCGCACGGCATGGAACTCTGGTGGACTGTCAACAATCCAAGTCTGCAGTTCCTGCCACAGCGCGACCCATCGTTCTGCAAAGACGTCTCCGGTGCAGCCGTTCTGCTCTCCAAGCTCTCGGAACCGGGTACGGTCCGACACAAGCTCGCACACCCGCGAAGTGAGCCAGACTGAGTAGTTGGCATACATATCTGGATGCTGACAACTTGAAAAGAGCTGGCGTGCATTGCGGATTTCACTACCTGGAGGGAGCCATTTTGACGGCGGTACCAGAGTACTCTCTAAGCCGTCGGAAATGAGAGCGCCGCAGAGATCTGACAGGTCGGGATATCAGACTAGGCCTAACAAAGTCATTCAAAAATGGCGACACGACATGCTTACCCATGCGAGCATAGCACCAGAAGACGGCCTGGAGCAGGCCGCCACTGAAGCCATTGACTCCGAAATTGTTAAACAGCGCTGCGCAGCCCTCTAGGTGCCGCCTCCAGTCTTGAGCACTGACCGACATCATTTCGAGACAGCAGAGGATGACGCAGATCGGAATGATAATGAGGTCTCTGTCGAGGAGCAAGGGCGCGAGGAGGCGAATGGCTTCCTGGTAGAGCTCGAGACTCTCAAAGGCGTTCTTTTTGTTCTCCTTGCGCTCCATCTGCCGTGCAGAGATGCCCAGGATGGCGTACAGCAGGGCCGGTGCTGTGCGCGCGAGGGCTGGGAGTTGTAGGCCAAAAGCCCGGTCACTGTCAAACATGTCTAGCTATGTGTATGCGTACATGCGCTAGTTAGTCAATGGACCATGTCGAGAAAGAGTCAAGACGCCGATGTGATGCATACCCATGGTGCCACCTCTGAGATGTAGTTTCTCAGGAACAATATCTTGTTGCCCGTGGCCAAGATCTGTGCAGTCTCGCGCCTTATCTGTTGCGGATCCGAGCCGATCTCGGCCTGCGAGTTCATCATCCCAAACAGCTGCGGCCCTCTCCACAGACCCTCCTGATGCAGTTGCTGTGCCCTCTCGCCATGCTGCGTTTGCTGATGAGCTCGGCCACTGCTGCTGCTGCTGCTGTCAAGCACCATGGCCCCGCCGCCACCGCTATCCACGGGGCTGACCTCCCTCGTAGGCGCCGCGGACTGGGCGGCTGTAAATATGAGGTCACGCAGCTCCTTGCGGAAGGCCTGGTAGCCCTGGTCGAGCGTGAACTCATCGGGCTTCCAAGCGAAGTTTGGTGACGAGGCCTCGCCCGCCGACGGTGTCGTGGCTGAGGCGGCGGTTGTGTAGAATACCGGGGAGAAGGCTGGCGCTGCCATCCTAGCGGCGGCGGTGGCGGTGGCGGTGTTGTTTCTGGGGGTGCTGTTGTCCCAATTTGTAGTTCCGGGGTCGCCGTCGGACATATTGCTCCCGCGACGAACGCGACTGCGCGGAGTGGAGGGTGAGGACGAGGAGTTGGCCCCTACCACTAATGAGATGGAGGGAAGTGTGTGAGGGGGCTGATCTGACTGGCCGGCGACGTCGACTGCTACATGCTGCAGAAGAGCAGGAGGAGGAGAAGGAAGGACGACGGGGTGGAGGATCTCTGCAAAGGAAGGGATCTCTGCCCTGCGTGCTGGAGGAGCTGGCGGTGGCGAGGCGGGAGAGCTGCGGGTGGACGGGGCCATGCTGGCATTTAGCTGTGGTAGTGGTGTGCACCCGATGACAAGATCGGTTGGTGATGATGTTGCAGTTGGCGTTGTCTCGCCCTGCCCGACAAGATTCGCCGAGGGAATGGCGGAGCGCCCGAAGTGGTGGTACTCTGGCTGAAAAGGGAAAGGGCAACCCTCCTCCAACTGCCAGGATCATTTGCTTCCGATTCTGCTTCCGATTGGTCCGGAGACAGGAATGTTGTGGCAGTGGGCCACTTCCTGGACAACGTTGCTTTGGTATACGACTCATCAACAACTGTCGACATGGCATCTAGCTAGTGCGACGAGTGCCGCACCAATGAAGATCAGAAGTGATCGAGGTTCGCCGTGCGGGCCTTCTTGCAAGGCGGCGGATCTTTGCAAGTGCCTCGTGTTGCTTCTAGAATTCGGCAATCCTGGGGAGCCTCGTCAGAGACTGACAGTCTGTCCAACCTGAAAAGTATGCCGCACCTATGCTCCGAGGCTGTGAGTTCTCTTGATGTAAACGCGGAGACTGCAGCCCAGAAGGCTCCGGGCCATATCTCAAAGGGCGAGACAATGCTCGTGATCGCCCACAAGCTCGCAACTATCATGGCTGCTGACAATATTGCTGTCATGGCGTGGGGGCAAGAAGTTGAGCAGGGGCCGCATCGGTAGCTCATTGATCGTTATAGACTGTACGCTGCCATGATCTGCGCGCGGGATCTCGGGAATGGCGGTTCTGGAAACAATGACAACGAGATCGCGGCGGTAGAGGTCGCATTACGTGAAGGTGGTGTTATTGACAAATCGACGGCAGATACTACGTCATATGTCTGTCTGGCAAGTCGCTAGATGCTGCAATGCAGAGAAACGAATTCGTATGGCTGTAAAATGATTCAATTTTTAATTGTAGTAAAGAATATATAGGCTGAGGTTCATGGACTCGGCAAGTAGGTTCTTCAACGGTCTTACTCGAACGCTTTTTACGTTAAATTCGTTGAAGTTGTCTTAATTACGACAGAGGCTTTAGCAAGAAATTCGGGGGTTACTCACAAGAAAATTAATTGCCCACTGAGAAAATCACATGAAAGTTACAGTTGTTGTGTTGAAACATGTCGGTTAGGCTTCAACAAGTCACCTTTTAACATGGACGATGATGGCAGGGTCCGCATGTTTCCACTGATTATATGAATCTAGACGAAAAGTCCTTTCCCAACGTCTTTCTACAAATCAGTACTACCAGGCGGCTATAAATAAGTCTTGCTATGTGCTCCCAAGACATTCCGCAACGGGACTTTAGGTAACCTCCTGCGGGATACCGGATTGGGAAATCCGGGGCATATGGCGGGAGTTGGCCGTCATCAGTCAGCGTCAGGAGCCATGACTACAACAATGGATATACGCTGTGTCTTCCAGATTTACACGTTGTCAGTCTCGTGGCAGCACAGTCTGGGCAGTAAAGTACGTTGCATCGTTGTGAGGTGACCGCCTAAACAAGGATGGTGAAGAACATCACGCTGGAGCAGGTCATTCTCAGTGCACGTCTGCGAATTTTTTCATTGATCATGAATATACGTGAACAGTATCGCGCCCATATGTAAACTGGCTCCTAGTCAATTACTTTAGCCTTTTTTTTCTTTCTTTCATAGTGCTGTATTTTCCGACACTTGTGGTACGTATGAGTGGAAGTCTCATTGTATTAATTCGTCAGATCTCGACAAACTCCCGTTTTAGTAACTCGTCTTCTTTAACCAACTCAAAGTACCTCATCACCCTCGCCGTGAGCGCGTCCGCGTCAAACTTGAAGTACTTGTATGCAGCCTTGCCGGGCAGCGAGTGGCCGAACCTCGTGATGCACGCCGCGGCGTCGGCGTACCGCTCCCAGCCGTTGGGCGCGTATGGCTCGAGCGCGATGGCGGGCATCGCGTGCCTCTTGAGGACGGCCCGCTGGTACGCCCGGTCCTGCCTGCTGAACAGCCGCTGGCACGGCATCGACACGACGCGGGCCTCGACGCCGTGCGCCGTCTTGAGCCTGGCGGCCACGTCGACTGCGTGGCACAGCTCCGCACCTACGCCGATCAGCGTGACCGTCGCGCCCTCGTTCTCCGCGAGGACGTACGCGCCCCGGGACACGAGGTCGCGGCGGGACCTGCCCGTCTGCTGTGGCAGTGCGTGTCTGCTGGTCGAGATGATGGACGGGGCCCCCTTGGCCTCTATCGCGGCCTCCCAGCAGCCCGCCGTCTCCTCGCTGTCGCCCGGGCGGAAGAAGAGGAGATTTGGCATGGCGCGGAAGAGAGCAGCCAGCTCAATGGGCTGGTGCGTCGGGCCGTCCTCGCCCATGCCAATCGAGTCGTGCGTGGCGGCGTGGATGACCTGCAGGCGTTGCAGGGCGCCCATGCGGACCGCGGGCGCGGCGTATAGATAGAACATGAAGAAGGACGATGTCACGGGGAGGATGGTGCCCGGCGAGTACGCAGCGAGGCCGTTGGTGATGGCGACCATGGCGTGCTCCCGGACGCCGTAGTGCACGTACCGTCCCGTGTAGTCGCCGTTGATGCCGCACTCGGTGCGCAGCTCCGGGTGCTGGAAGTCAACCTTGCCCTTCCAATCCATATATACAGAGGGCGTCAGGTCCGCGGTGCCGACGATGAACGAGTCGATCTTCTCGGCGAGCGGGTTCAGGACGAGGCCGTTCGCGGCGCGGGTCGCAGTCGGCTTGTCAGGGAACGACGTTGGGATCAGGTTCTTCCAGTCGGACGGCAGCTCGCCCTTGCGGCGGGCAGCGAAGCGTGCTGCAAGTTCCGGGTGTGCCTTGTCGTAGGCGGCCAGCAGCTCGTCATACTCCTCCACCCACTTCTGGCCTCGCTCGGGTAGGCCGCTGAAGAACTGGCGGGTCTCGTCGCCAAGGACAAAGTGCTCATCTGGGTCGAATCCCTCGTTCTTTTTCATGTTGGCGACGTCGTCGGCGCCAAAAGCGGCTCCGTGGGCTGGCGCAGTGCCGGCAACCTTGCTGCCGAGCCCAATGGTGGTCTTGATGTTGATAAAGGTGGGCTTGTCCCTGGACTGCTTGGCCGTCTGCAGCGCCTTGACAATGCCCTCAATGTCGTAGTTGCCGTCCTCGACCTCAAGCACGTGCCACCCACTGGCGCGCATCTTGTCGTTGACATTCTCGGTGTTTGTCAGGTCGACGGAGCCGTCACAAGTGATCTGGTTGTTGTCGTACATGACGGTGAGGTTGTTGAGCTTCCAGTGGCCCGCGAGGGAGATGGCTTCGAGGGCGACACCTTCCTGTAAGCAGGCGTCGCCAATCATGCACCAGGTGTGATTATCGACGACGTCGAAGCCTGGCTGGTTATAGGTGGCCGCAAGGTTCTTGGTTGCCATGGCGAGACCGACAGCATTGGCGATGCCCTGTCCGAGGGGGCCGGTAGTGACCTCGATGCCCTCATGTTCGATCTCGGGGTGGCCGGGGCACAGAGCGTCGTCCCGTTCAGAGTGGTAGGACATGAGTTGCTCCATCGTCATGTCTCGATAGCCGGTAAGGTGCAGGAAGCAATACTGGAACAGGCATGTATGGCCTGTGTGGTCAGGGGCAGTCAGTGTGTGTTTATTGTGTGTAGATGTCTCGTGATTCTGGTTTGCTTACCATTTGAGAGGACAAAGCGGTCCCGGTTGAAGAATGTGGGGGTGTGCGGGGCATACTTCATCACATACTTCCAGAGGGCTATACCAATCGCAGCCATGCCAATGGCACCACTTTGAAGAATCTCTGTCAGTCTCTGTGCCGGAGACTGAGAGGGAGTGCTTGTTTACTCACCCCGGGTGGCCGCCCTTGAACTGCTGGCATAGGTCGGCGACCAAGATGCGGAATGTTCTGAGGACGAGAGGGTGGACGGCCTTGTCGGCATCGAGCGAGATTTCTACATTGCTGGGTTTGGCAGGCTTGGTTGTGCTTTTGGAGGCAAAGATGGGGGGCGCGGATCCTTCGGTAGGGCCCTCGGCCGAACTGATGGAGGTGAGGACACTGGGGGCCATTGTGTCGACTGTGTCAAGGTTGAAAATGACAGGGAGTAAATCACGAATGCTGGGCCGGTCCCCGTCGAAGAAAGAAACAGGAAGCGCCTCGTTTTATCAGACGCTCTCGACATTCGGTCACCCTAGAGCCAGGTCTTCCGTGGCATCCAGACGGGGGCATCCGTCGGGAGCCGGGATACCTAAACGGGAAGTGTCAAGCGCTGCGGGGACTGCCCCACCACTTGAGCAAGGTTCCCCACAGCCCGGGACGCGGTATGTAGAAGCACTCTCCAATTTCCAATGTCCCTCACCTATTGTCTGGGCCTCGCCCGACGGATATTGATAGCCCCCACGGTGCAGACACCTGCCACCTCTGTCGTCAGGTCGGCGTTTTTTTTCTTCCTTTCTGCCTTTCTGCCTTTGCAGCATCCCATACTTTCACAGGCGACTCTCTTTCATCCTTCTCACATACGTCTTCAGCCATGACGGCCGCCCATTCCACCAACGGCACTGCCACCAGCACCCTTAAGCCCTCGCATCCCAATCCCTCGCTCCAGGTCACGGCCGATCACAAGCTCAAGCTCGTCGAGGCTCCTATCCACGAACCCGGTCCAGGCGAGGTCCTTCTCCATATCAAGACGACTGGCATCTGCGGGTAGGATGCTCTCCGTGCTTCAAAATATCTCTGGGTTGTCATCACTGACAATACTGTCCGCACGCAGGTCCGATATCCACTTCTGGAAGCACGGCCGAATCGGCTCGCTTGTCGTCGAGGGAGACTGTATCCTCGGCCACGAGGCTGCTGGTCTCGTCCTCAAGCTCGGCGAGGGAGTAGACAATGTCCAAGTCGGTACGTGACCCCAACAGTCCACGCAGATCCGCCATCTTTGCACCAAGGCCACCTCGACTATCTAACCACTGTCAAACTCAAACTCACAGGCGATAGGGTGGCCATAGAGCCTGGCATGCCCTGCGAAAAGTGCTGGCTGTGCCGTGAAGGGCGTTACAACCTCTGCGAAGACGTCGCCTTCTCCGGTGTCTATCCATACCACGGCACTCTCCAGCGCTACAAGACACACAAGGCAAAGTGGCTTTACAAGCTGCCTGACACGGTCAGCTGGGCCGAGGCTGCCCTCCTCGAGCCCCTCAGTGTCGTCCTCCACGGCGTCAAGACTTGCGGCCTAAGCCTCGGCCGCCCTGCGCTAGTCTGCGGCGCTGGCCCCATCGGGCTTATCGCTCTCGCCGCTGCGCGTGCTTCGGGCGCGCACCCTATTGTCGTCACAGACATCGAGCCTAAGCGGCTAGCATTTGCCAAGGACTTTGTTCCATCTTGCATAACGTACCAGGTCAGCCACGACCTAGACGCCGAGGCTAACGCCCAAGAGATCCGCAAGCTGTTCGACGCCGAGAGCCTCGAGTACAACGCGCCGCCGAGCGTGCTCGAGTGCACGGGCGTCGAGAGCTCCGTGGTCACGGCGACGTACGCGGTGCGCCGCGGTGGCGTCGTCTGCGTCATTGGCGTGGGGCGGTCCATCATGAACAACCTGCCGTTTATGCACATTTCGCTGGCAGAGGTGCGGTCTCCATCCATGTCCTGAAGTGCCAGTCACGAGCGTTGGGAGTCTGGTTGATTGCTGACACGCCAGTCTCAAATGTGTAGATTGACCTCCGGTTCATCAATCGCTACCGCGACACGTGGCCCGCCGGCATTCAGTGCCTCGGCGGTAAGATCCTCGACCTGCAGAAGCTCGTCACGCACACGCTCCCGCTCGAGCGGGCGCTCGAGGCCATGGAGATATGTTCCGACACGGCCAACGGCAGCATCAAGATCCAGATTGTCGACGAGGTAGACGCCGCGATATGAGGGCCTTGAAATCTGTCGGTGACTTTGGCTGTTTCTCTTGGGCCACAGCACGTAGATATAGACATTACCAAGGAAGAGGAACACCTCACGTCTCGAAAGTTGTTGAACGCCCGCGAACCAAATCTCATGAACCATACTTGGCTCCTGGAGACTAATGCTTGATCTCCAAGTCCGGTCCAGTTTTCGAGCACCAGGCGATACGACAACTCTCACCAGGCCGTGCCGAGGGGTAATTCTTGCCATGGCCGAGGCTCGAGTGGTTCAAACTGCCTCTTTCGGCTATCCGCATAAGCGGGGCTCCTTGGTAGCAAAGACGACCCCGAGCCCCTCAAACGGGTTTAGCGGAATCCCATTTTTGACGGAATAGGTAAGTTTCTAGATTTGCCAGCGGGCGTGTTAGCGTGCTTTTGGGGGGACCCTTATTTTTTCACCTGCTTTCACGTTGCCAATCAATTTCACAGTATTTAAATTCGGTGTTTAAGGGTGGGGGAGGACCCAGGTGAGAACTAGATAATTTAGCAGTGTGTAGTATATATCCTGACCTCCCCCTTTGTAATACTTATGTATACATAAGGCGAGGTATGCGTGCGTTTTCAACGTCGCTATCTAGCCGGAGGAGACTTGAGGAAGCCAGAATCTTGCGTATCTGGCGTTTCCTCGATCTATGTTTGGCAGCGTGGCGGTCTCAGGAGAGTCGCAATTAACATTCACCGCGGATCCTCGCGGTCGCGGAGGGAAGTCTTCTAGTCTGGGAGAACGAGACAAGAGACTTTTATTCTCCTTTGTGAAAACTGTCCCTCTCCAGTTCGAGTTTCTAGTCGTCCCATCTTTGTGCTGATTGGCCCGTCGCAGAACACACACACACACATACACACACTATTGGCTATGTGTCGCTGCCCTCTAGGTCGCTTACTACCGAAGCCGAACCGCGACGTCGTTTTCCAGCTCCGAGACTCCAATACCTGAGCATCAGAGACTAGTAATTCTAGAAAGGAAATAAAAATGCGGCATCACCACATCGCTGTACGCCAAGCACTACACAAGCTGCTTGACGCGTGAAAGAATTAGCAGAATCCTGTTCTGGTTCAGCCATCTCGAAATGAGCATCAGGTTTCATCGTCGAGCGAGTACTTATCAATGGTCACGGACATGTCTCCTCCGATACCCCTCATCACTTTGATCGTGTGGGGTAGCAGCTCCGGTCGTCGCTCGGGTCACAGGTATCGCGGGTCGTCTTCTCTCGTCTCCCTGCCGTATTTCTCCGGACCGAGAGGGCTCTGTTTCGCCCCCACGACTCCAACGGCCATGTCTCGATGGACATTTCGGACATTGTCCTACCTCTCCCGAGAGAACATGTCCACATCGTCCTCATCCGGTGCACTATGACACAAGTGATCTCGACTCGAAACTGTGCTTTTCACAGATTGCAGTCACTTCGGCGATGTAGGGACTTTAGGGAAGAACTGTGAGGAAGGGTTACAGCAGACAGCGACATGGCCGAGTCGAACAAGAGGTTCCGTGTGTGAATGTGAGTTGTATTCTCCCTATTCCACTCTGTTTCTATGCGCGCGGGAATTACACTCATCGGCATGGCTCAGGAAACATGGACTTTTGAAGGGAACTTCCGGATAAAGTACCAAAGTCATGGCTCCTGCGCATCTCCTGGTTTTTGCCAATCATGTCGTCATATCGTTGGGGTGGTTGGTGGCGCGGTCTTTGGGTTGATGCCGGACCAGACTTGAACTTCCCCCGCCAAGCACAAAGTTAGGCATATTGATTGGCAAAGGGTGCTGGTTTTGGGCAGTTCTGCAGCTTGACAATGCGTAGCGTGCTAGTAGCAATTCCAGTCGTTGCAGAACGCTGATCATGGGATCCACTATACATAGGACCGGATCGACCGCCCCGTGGCCAGGCGAGGCTGACCAACCTTTAAATGGCGCGTTTGCCGTTTGTCAATCACTCAAATGCGCTATGTAAAGGCTGGTCAGCCTCGCCAGGCAAGAAGTTGAGTGTGATATGCACAACGGCAGGTCGAGCTACGACATGAGTACCCGTATTTATGAGCCTCGTTGGCAGGTGGTGAGCAAAATAAACCGGATAGTTTTGGTGGAGCAATGGTGGTGAGATGTTCGGTTTATTTTGCTCGCCTCCTCGGTGGGGTATGGCTAAACTAGCGATCGGCACCCTGAGGGAGGAGGGTCAGGGGACCGGTATTTGATGGGGCATTCTGTTGTCTCCAAAGACTAGTTAGTCACACCGGAGGCTGTCGAGTGACCTGTCCAATTGTTGTTGAAGCCCGTCCAGGTGAGCTCTCGCCTGACGTTGCGATGACATCGTACGAGGAGAACATGATCGTGTCCGATAGGCGGTGGCCATAAAAAACGGGACACCCTATTGTGATGATTGCTGGGCGCTGTCCCGTTTTTTATGGCCACCGCCTGGTCCGAGCTAGTCTCGGCTGTGTGTGTGTTAGTGTACAGCGGGACAAGCGCATGGTTCTTCCACCTGTCATCCCAGTGGTATTTGGAACTATAGCGAAAACATGCCAGAATGATCGTTAGCGTAAAATTTGACATGCCGGCTCGTGGCAGCCTTACGCGGAGTAGAATCCTGGTACGGAGTACTCCGTACATTGATTTCTGATGAAGTCGAGTTCCACCATCCTTCTGTGCAGGCTGTCTCCACTCTGGAATGCGTGGTACGTGTTGTATCAGAGCTCGGGCTGGTGGTGTTTCGCTCGCCTCGCTCCGTTAACCAATGCTGTATGGCTGCGTGGCCAAGGCTGCGTGGCTGCGCGGTCTCGCGTGGTCGTGGGCGGGTGTGCTTTGGCTTGCGGGGCCGTCTCTGCACGGGGGTGGGATCGCGTCGTCATGGGATTTGGTGATGGGCTTTTATTCCTGGCAACCATTCATACTGTTGCTGCGCGAATCTTTGCCTAGATCGGTGTGATCCGGAGCTTGATCTCCTTTGTGGGTCCTCTGAGCAACCGTTGTCTCGGCCCGTTAAATGATGATTCATGGCATGGTTGCTCCCTACACAGCAGGCCGTTATGGGGATGCTGCGAGTTCCTCGACGAGAAGCCAGACATGGGCACAGTGATAGCATCTTATCAACTGGAATGGTCGCGCGGGTGGCCGGCCAATCAGGACAGCATCGGGCATCGTCGTGAACATGTGCCGCAGGCTCGAGTGTTCGATGCAGGCCAGGGTCCGGCATAGTACAGATCGGGGGCCGCCAGCACACGGGCAACAATGAGCAGTTAGCAGCCAGCAGGGTTGCAGTCAGCACGCGTGGCGCACCAGAATAGCCATCTGTGTTAGCGGTGTGGTGGTCGCCGGCCTTGACCGTGCTCACGATTGGCTATGTTAGACCCCTGACCGCGCATGACCCTACCGCAGTGGCTGCAGTTGGCTGAAGACCGAACTCGGGCGACCAAAAAAAAAATTCGAGCTCAATCTGGCGACAAGTCGGGCGACGCTTCGGCATATCGCAGCGCAGTCCTTTACGGGTCGAACCTGGGTGGCTCCGTGTGATTCGAGCTCAAGACTTGCCGCATGCGTTTTTCACGACAATCACGGCTTCAGGACTCCATCAAGCAGCTCCCACGACGGACAGAAAGGCGGGCTTGGCGGGGTGTCCGCTGGCCGACGGCAGGGCCCTGTCAACCAGGGATGGCGTGCCCAAGACGGCGCACCCATGAGTCTCCGCCATGTCCATGTCGGTCTTTGCGGAGATTCCGTGTTGAGCATGCAGGACGCCGCGAAAGCTTCGTGGAACCAGACAACAGAGGAAGCTGGCGGCCAGGGCGAAGGGATCGTTGACTGCGGAGTATGGAGTACGGCTGGGTACTTGGCGACCTTGGGCTGAGCCAAGGAAGCCGCGAGCTGAAGGGCTAGAGCCAAGTCCGTTGCTTCTCGGGAGGGTGGCGTGATGGCAGAGACGAGGCGCTCACGTTCACGTGGCATCGTGTCGTGGGCTGTGGAGGAATGACAAAAGAACTTTGCGGAGCAGCGACCGCGGTCATGCAGCCGGTGGTGCCGGGCTTGGGCCTGAGCCGTAGCGGTGGTGGAAGGAAGGGCATTGTGGGCGGTCTCGCCTGTCTGCGAGACGGCCCAAACAAAAAGTGACGCAGTTCCTCTACTCATACTGTGGGCGAGGGTAAGAAAATGCGGCACTTTTTGTTTGGATCGCTTCGACAGGACAGGTTCGAGCGGCGTGACTAGAGCGCAATGAGGCAATGGGCCGTGGCGGATTAGGCGGACTGGGCGCCACGGGAGCCGGGTCGATGGGATTCGCAGGACTTGCAGGACGTGCAGGACTCGCAGCAAAGGGGTCTCGGAGATCGTGGGCGAGGGCATTCTCGCTTTCTTCGTGCCTGCCCGCCCGCCTGGCCCCGCCTGGCCCCGCCACGCCCCGCTGCCCCGCTGCCCCACGCGCACTTGTTTGCACCTGCAGCTCGCCAGCAACATCAGCTCCCGCCAGTCCTCCCTCCCTTTCCCTCCGGCCATTACCTTGCGCTGATATACCGCCTGAGTCTCGCCTGAGCCAAGGCACGCTTCGCTGCTCTGCTCCGCATCCCGATTCCGAAGGTATTAATTCTCAAGCCCTGCAGCTCGCGTGTCTGGCCGATCTCCCAGTCTGTCTCGTCCTTCTTGCCATCGCCTTTGCACCCTCCCATCGACAGCCAGTGAGTCTAGATGCCAGTCCTGTCCTCTCCTGCCACACCACGGAGCTGACCATCGTCTTCCCCACCTGCAGACACACCACGCACACCACACCACACACTCTCCCAGCCCAGCATGAATTCTCAGTGTGGAAACTGCGGCACCGAGTTCAGCACCGGCAGCTGCTGGTACTGCCACCCCCAGGCCAGGCTCGCCTCCCTTGACCTCCTCTCCGCCTCAACCGCTTCACCGACCGCGTCATGTTGCTCTTCCAGCCACCACACCCACACCCACTAAGCCACCAAAACACTTGGCCCGCTTCGACACGAATAATGCCTACCAAACGACTTGTATGATGATTTCGGTTCCGGAGTTTCGAGGGCATTCTGTTTCATAATGGGGAAAAACTGGCGTTCAGGATATCGGCAGGCTTTGCTTTCATCATTCATCACTTGCTCGCCCTCGAGGGGAGGGACGGCCAGCGGCATGCTCAGAACGCGATAAGCACTTCGGCTCGCGCAGCATCTCTTAGACGATACAGCGACATACCAGCACCAGCTCTGGGCAAGACACGCTGCCGCCCAGCCTTACGGCGGACGCTACACAACCTTTCAACAACCAACAAATACAACATCACACAGCCTCTCGTATCATATTTGCCTCCACCCACCAAAGTTCGGATAAGGTCTCCAGACAGAGACCCAAAAAGGGCTCCCATTTTGACCTGCTTAGTTGCGTTATTGCAAAGCATTTTCGCGGGCTGCGTATCGGTGGATAGCTTTCGCAACGCAACGGGACCTCGTGAACCCTCACGGCCCCGAGTTTCCGGCGATTACTCTGAGACCAGCGGGGAGCGGGACCTTGGAATCTAACCCGGAGCCACGGAAATTGGCCCTGCATTAATTTTCCGGGTGGGGTTGTCGGGGATGGAGCCGGGAAACCTTATCTACAGCGGATTAGGGTAGCCAGCTCACTGGACCCCAGTGATGATGATGATGATGATGATGATGATAATGACGGGGAATCAAGAAGAGAGACAAGCGGCACGCCTTGCTGACAAGTCGTCTCGAGTAATTATAAAATTCTAGACAGACTGTAGATCTAGAGAACCTCAAGCTATGATATTAGATGTGCGGGTTCTCGGTCAGAATTAAAGACTCTTCAAAAGAGAAAAATACGCTTTCGGGAAACAGAGACGCGCGTTCCGTAATAGCGACCTTTTACACGCCGGGTGAATTTCACCGGGGCCTGGTTTAGTTTATGCAAAGACGTAAATGACGTGAAAGACATCACGCCTTGTCCCGGCATCCGGACAACAAAAACTGTGCTATCTTCATGTCCGATGTAGCGACTTCATCGTCGTCAGCTTCGCTCTGCAAAAATCTGCGACCAGTCACGGAATGGAGCCTCAAAAATTCACGGCATCGGCTTCCGGGACTAGTCGGGTTAGAAAATATGGGTCTGGGCAAGGGTCAGCGACTCTCGACGGGGAGCTTCAAACGAGGCTGCCGAAAGGTACACTAAGTGTATGGAGAATGGATTTGGACGTCTTATTGGTCGCGCTTGACTAGACCCGGGAAGAGCGAGTCCAACCTGTCTTACTAGTGATTTCTTGGAAAAAACAAAATATCAGCAGTTGGCAATCCAAATGCGGTTATTTTTCTGTTTAATTTTCCATAGATGACACATGTCATGATTCTCTTCACGCTGGGTCAAACAACCCAAACAACTCGCCCGCGTCCCACGAATGCCGCAACTAGACACGCAAAGAAAAGAGCTACACATGTAAGCATCGAGAAATTTAGAAACTGCTCCATAGCATGGACCAGTTTGATGCCGTGTTACAAAATGTTAGGACACGGAAGAGCATCACGATTCCACAACCACGAAAAAAAAAAAAAAAAGGTTATGGCGCGAATCGGGAGCTGCTACTCTCTCGTGGTACTGCACACCATATATAGTCTTTGCTTAGAAATGGTACTGGTTTTTGGTTTTGTTTCTGTTGCCTTGCCATATGTGGCGAGGTCCTGTGCCAAACCCACCACCTTTGGCATCTGGCATAGTAGGACTCGTGTGGTTCCGGTGCCGACTTCAAGGATTATGGGGTCGCTAGTTTCTTACTTTGTCGATCTTTGGGTCCATTGGCGGGACGGATGATCACGGCAGTTTCCGGTGTGATGAATGCTCTGAGAATGCATTTCTGCGTTTCATTATTGCTCTTGTAGACCAGATCTAAACGATTTCCCATTCCTCTTTGGCGGGATTCCAATGAGCCCAAATTTTCCTGTTGGCGAAATTGCTTTCTCATTCCTTAGGAACGAAGCAACCCAAGAAAAAAAAACGCCGTCCTGCCTGACTCTTTGGAAACCAAAGAGAGACCCAATGCTGACCATTACCCACAGATCTTCATTCTACCCCACCCTTCGCCATTGTTTTTTTTTCTCGCCCTATTCGTCGTCTATCATTACTATCACCTTCCAAACACACACACACACACACACCATATTTTCTTTTTCTGCTGGTAAGACATTGACATCTCACCGCCCCGCCTTTCTCAGACTCCTCCCCCTCTCGAGAAGCTCCAGGTCCCACCACCCTTCTATCAGCCCAAACAGCGTCTGCCGGACCGTCTTCTGCCCGCTCTTGACACCACCATTGTTTGCCCCGCCCGCTGACGAGGGGGATAGCTGCCCACTGCCGCTCTTCTCGGACAGCCCGGTGCTGCGGGCGGTGCCGGGGGTCAGCGGCGTGACGTCCTCGTACTCGTCGTAGTCGTTGTTGCTGTCAGCGCCGTGCTGCTGCTGGTTCTGCCGCGACGAGGACCGGAACGACGCCATCCGGAGGATCTTGCCAAACGAGATGCCCAGCGCGTCGCGCGGGCTCAGGCCCGTGATGCCACCACCCGCGCTGCGGGGTGACCGAGGAGAAGTAGCAGTAGCAGTGGTAGCGGTACGGCCGGCGCCGCGGGTAGCCAGCCCGTAGGCGGGTGTGACTGGTGTGAAACCATCGTCATCCTCGTCGTATTCGTGGCTGTGGTTTTGATTGCTCTTGGTGGCAGACGGCGCCGTGTTGATCCGCGCTGGAGCCGGAGGGGGCGGGCCCGGGAAGTGGGCGATGGGGATGAACCCGGCCTCGGCGACCGCCGAGGCGGGAGCACCGCAGCCGCCGGGGCCGCCGCTGCTGTTGTTGAGTGTGGCGGCGCCGACGGGCACGATGCGTAGAGCGGGGTGCGGCATCTGTCTGTTGCTGCTCGTCAACGAGCGGCCGCGGCCGCCGCGAGGGGCTATGGGAACGCTGGTAAAGGTTGTTACAGATGCGGTGCTGCTCGAGTGTATCACGATGGAGGGCAGGATCGGCACAGGGGGTGGAGGAGAAGAGGAAGAGGGGGAGTGATCGCCACCAGGGGATCTCAGGATAGGAAACAGCCCCCTTTTCTGTTTCGGAGGCACGGGCATGGGCGCCGCAATCGCTGCTGCTTTCGTCGTTGTTGTTGTCATAGTCGCCTTGGTCGGTGGTGGTGGGAAGTATGGAACTCGCTGGCCGGCAGAAGCACCAGCAGCACCGGCGGTAGGGCTGAGAACCCGGGTGCCCAGGGAGCCACTGCCTCCACGACTGGCTACACCGGCCCTGGCGTAGCTGTTACTCCCATTGGTATTCCAGCTGTCACCGACGACAGCGACGACGGCAGCATTGGCAGCGGCGGCACCCGCGCACCCCTAGCCCTCGAATTCCTTGGCGCCAGAGGGAGCACAGCGGGGCTCCCTGACACGGCACCACAGGCCCGCCGAGATGATGGATGAAAAGGCAAAGAGCACGCACAGGGCGATGCTGAGGCCCCAGACCGCCTTTGCCTTGTAGCAGTGCGGCTGGTCCTGGGCGTAGAAACCGAGCAGGTCCACGGGGAGGGGCTTGGCGAGGGCTGCAGCGGCAGAGACGGCCGCGCGGGCGGCGTAGGAGCCGACGGCACCACCAGCGGGAGCGCCGGCTGCGCCAGAGGTAGAAGTGACTGATATGGTCAGCGTGGACAGTGCTGCCGCAGCCGCAGATCTTTCCGGGAGGACGTCGCAGTTGAGCAGCGAGAGGGGGCCGGGCTTGCCAAAGGTGGCGGCAATGACAATGGTGGCGACGAGCATGAGGGTGTCGACGCCGCAGCTGACGGGGAGAGGCAGGAGGTTATCATAGTAAATAATGTACGAGATGATGACGTAGAGCACGGCGATGCTCGACTGAAGGAGGCACAAATGTGTTAGCGCGTTTGTACTAGGTAGGGATCATAATGCTGTTTAGTTTGGATGTGTGATGGTGGACTCACAACCGTAATGGTCCCGATCAGGACTTCGGGGACCGCACGCTGGCTGATGATAATCTCGTCGATGAAGCGGCCCGTGAGGCCGACGACGACGACGAGAGAGACGAGCTGGGCGAGCCGCATGGTCGTGTAAGCCACGCCGAGAGCGCCGAGCTGAGGGGCCTGGAAACGCATCTTGAGCGGGATCTCCTGGTCAAAGTCGGTGATGAGGGACAGGCTGGGTCGGGTCGAGTGGAAAGTCCGCGTGGCAAGTCGAGCCGGCGGGTAAGGGATGGACGCGGGAAGCTCGGAGGAAGGAATTTTGAAAGAGTAGTTGTCGCGGTCCGTGGAAGGACTGCGAACTGCGTAAGTTGAATGGGATGGAGATGTGTAAAAAGTCGTATACGTGAAAGTTTCAAACAATCGGAGACGTGGAGCAGCAGGAATGATAAGAGAGTCGTCAAGTCGAGCAAGGAAAACACAGTTGACCCCGATGAATTTTGGAAAGTCGTAAAGACAAGAGATAGGAGACGTCAAGCCTGAAGGAAGAGATTTGAGAGAGATGGGGGTGGTGAGTGACACTAGGAAACAAGGAAAAAACCTAGGAAATAAAAAGGGAAAAGAAAAACCACAAGGAAAAGATTGTGAATTTGCTGTTTAGATGATCATGGAGGAGGACAAGAGACAAGAACGACTCTGGCTCTAGAGGCAGAGCGGCTCTTTTGTATCATTGTGCAACCGCCAGTCATGTCTGTCTGTTGTTGTTCCGTTTCTTGGCTGGCCGCGTCAAGGCGGCCATTGGCGACGGTACCTTGCATGCATGCACGGCAGCCGTGAATGTCGGCAGACAGACGCAATCTGGGCTGGGCGGCTCTGCTGCTAAATTTGGCCTGTCGGGAAAGACTTGTATGGCTGGCAGGCCGCCTGCCGCCGGCGGGTGACCGGGGTGCCTCGATTCAACAGCCGCTGGGCTGGCCAATCACAGCGCCGCCCGGCCCCCTGCACGCGGCCGTGCCTTGCAGCTCCGACAGGACCCACTCGGCCGGCCCCCGGCCACTCCACTCGGATCCGCTCCCCGGACTTGCTGGCCTTGCTGAGGTCACCTCGGTCGTCATTTCGTCGTTCGTCTCAGTAGGCGCGCTGCTTGGTCCATGTGCCGGGTCTTGATTCGTCTGCGCCGATATTAGGGACGGATCGCGTCGTTACACTGGCCGTGTCTTGCCGTGAGAGCCAGATTAATCATGCACTCGCGCGACGCGTGTCCGCCTGATTGCACCATCCGCGCCAACGGCTCACCAAGCACTGGCCGTTGCATCAACTGTCGCTCCACATCATCATCTTCACGCACGCACTATCTGCATCACGCAATTGGTGACCCGATCCGGACTTGCTTTTTGTGTTTTGCTCCATCCAACTCCTAAATACAGCAGTGTAGAAATGGTGTATCGCTTTTGTCTTAGAGCCCCGTGGTGTACAGCTTTTACCTATAGCAAGTCGCTAAAGCCTCCAGAGTTGTTGTTGTTTGAGCCGGAAGCCTGGTTGCTCGGGTTGGCCGGCGCGCCCCAGAGTGAAGCGCTCGTCTTCTCCTTGGCAAGATCGCCCATCTTGGGTCCGGCACCTGGGACGGGAGTCTTCTTGGCGCTGCCAGAAGCGCCCCATAGGTTCGCAAACGGGTCGGCGCCGCCTGACGCTGCCGGCTTGGCTGCTGGCGCGGCCGGCCTGTTCAGGGCTGACATGCCTGATGGCGTCGACACCGCAGATGTAGACGAGGGCTTGCTGGCCTGCTGAGACTGTGCCGAGGCCGACTGGAAGTAGTTTGGCTGCGCTGCCTGGTAGCCCATCGCTGGCTTCTGAGCTACAGAAGACGCCATCGGGTTGCCCTGTGGAGCGCTGAATGCCGAATAGTTGGCCCCAGGTGTGCCGCCGGAGCTCGGTGGAGGTGGCGAAATGGACGACATCAAGTCTGAAATGCTCGCCTGTTGTGGCGCCGAAACTGGCTTGGGCTGAAAAAGTGTCGACTGGGCAGAAGACGTCACCATGGGCGCTGGAATGGAGCCGCCAAAGTTCGTGTTCGTGCTGGTCGCCGGCGCAGCCGACTGGAAATCGTCAAAGTCATCGTCGTCTGCCGTTTCAGACAAGGCACCGAGTGCAGACGAACCATTGGAGGCTTGTGGAACGGCGGCTGGGATCGAAGTGGTAGTGGGAGCAGGGTCGTCGAAGGAGAAGAGATCGACCTCAGGCTCCTTCTTCTTGGATGGCTCGGTAGCCCCCACTGTCTTCTTGGTGCCCGCTCTTTCCGTCCTCTCTGGCCGCTTCGATTTCGCGGTGGAGCTTGAGGGCGTATCATCGCCTTCGTCGTACTCCTCGAACCGATCTCGTCCACCACCGCCGCTACTCGCACCGTTGTCTCTCCAGTCATCAGTCTGGCCACCGAAACCACCGCCGTCGCCATAAACGCCCCCAGAGTAACCACCATATCCTCCATTGGGGCCACCGCTACCGCTGCCACCGGCCCCATAGCCCCCAGACTCACTGCCGAACCCGCCGTACCTGCCACCACTGGAGCTAGAGAAACCTCCGCCACCACCCTCGACACCCGTGTATTTGGCCTTGTTGGACCGCGCCTTCTTGCGCTCTGTGCGGATCTTTTCCACGTCGCCCAGGAGCTCCGACAACTCTTTTGCTCGGTTCCGGACATTGATGCCCTGGTCTTTGCCATTTGCATCAATAAAGTGAAACTGCCGCAGCATCTTGAGCAGGGTGATGTGGCCACGGGCGTCGTCGATGACTCTTTCGGATCCGTGCTTGATGAGGAACTCAAGGAGCTGCAGTGCCTTGTAGATCTGCCTCCATTCCTCGGCCGACTTCTCCGTGAATCGCCTGTAGATCATTGGCATGATTTCGTTAAGGGTTTGGCTGTGGAAGAGGAGGGACCCAGGTTAGCAGCTGGTTCGAACCGGCTAGGAGGGTTTGGTGTCGAGATGGGCTGGCGATGCGGCCACGTACTAGTTGAAGGTGCCGTTCGCAATCTCCTGCATTGTTGTTGACGAGGCACCCCATGGCTCATTGTTTGTTGCTTCGCGGACCTTGAAGGACGGAGGGATGGTGAGCTTGAGGTACGCTAGCAGCACAAAGGGGTGGGCGACTGACCTTGGACTCCATCTCTGTGAAGTTCATGACGGCTGTCACAAGGATGGGTATGACGTTAGCCCTTGGTGTTGTGTTGTTGTCGCGGGACGAGAGGCCAGCCTACCATTTTGGACCTTGCGCACGCCGGCCTTGAGGTCGTATAGGGTCAGGCTCGAGACCTGATCCTTGAGGCTGTTGAAGTCCATCTTGTAGTAGATGCCGCTCGAGGGCACGGGCGCAGAGTCGGCAAAGAGTGCGGGAGAGGGAAGTTGGTAGTTGGCGGAAAAGTGGCGGTGATGGGCTCAAGCTTAGGCGGCGTGTGTTGAATGGTGGTGGTGTTGGTTGCAATTGCTTGGGTGCGGCGCCGCGTTGCGCTGATCAAGCCACCTGGAGCTAAGATGGGTCCCCAGCTTCCAACCTGGCTGGAGCCAGGCGCATCAGGCTGTTGCGACTCGGGCCCCTTTCTCTTGTCACGTGATGGTGTCGCGCACTTTGATCTCCTCCTGCTCTGTAACTTATGGTCTTGCTGGCTTTGGTGCCAGCTTTGCAATCGGCGGCACATCGATGCAGGCTGCAAGTCCATGCTCGTTGCATGACCGCGAATGCTCATTTGCAGTCATTTCTCGAAGGATTCTTGGTCAAGCTGACCACCTGGGTACACTGCGTACCCATGATTGTTGTAGGCACTCGCTCTAGTGAACCACTACACTGTTTTCTTGCGACACACTCGCATTGTACTATTGAGAGAGCCCCAAGACGATCATTATTGTCTTAACTTTGGGTGTGGGCTCTGGGTGGTTGTGCTTCTGATTCACGGAGTTCTGGTGATGGTCGCCACTAACTACCTACGTGTACGTACTGCGTACGGAGTAGCTCTAGTCTAGTCTGGACCTCGAGTCCACAGCTCTGCCGAGGTGCACAGACCAGCTGAAGACCCAGAATTTTTTGAAACGGGTCAACATCGTCAACGACAGCAGAGCTTCATCCTTTCTGGCATTCTAAGCTGCTCCCACTGCCACACTATCTACGCTATCGTAGACTTGTACATCACCCATTTCTGTATCACCAACTTGGCGTACTGCCTCTTGCGTATTTGTACTCCACACCAGATCTTCCCTGTAGTAAGTGCAGCCATCTTCCATGTCTCCTCTCCTGCTGCCCCAAACGCATCGGCCTGCACAGCTGGAGCATCGGCGATTCTGGTGTCGGTCGGGCGTCCCGGGCAGCCAGTCCGGCGAAACAAATCATTCGTGGGCTGCGAGACCCTCATCGCAGAGTCGGCAATGGCCTGGGACATGCTCGACATGACGATGGCATGGCAGGTTGCCCAGCAGACCAGCTTTTCTTTCGAGCCGACCCATGTGCATTTCGGCAACCACGACCACAGCCACAGCCAGCGTCCACGGCACGACACGGAGCTCAATAGACCGCAGACGCACGACCAAGCCTTCTAGACTCTGGCCTCCGAGGGCGGTGCCGGAAGCTGTCGGGCCAGGGGATGTGGTGGCGGGACATGCACGTCGACACGTCGATGGCCATGCCCGTGTCAATTCAGCTGCGGCCGGACCCCGCCCCTCCCCTCCCCACTCTACTCCACTCTACTCCCGAGCTTCACCACCCGTACAGCAACCGGCAATCGCAACTGAGCAAAAGAACTGACAGCCCCGCACTAGCATCCCCGTCCTCTCACGGAAAAAACATGGCTGCTCGATTCGTCCCCCGTTCCTTCTCGTCCCTTTCTTCTGCTTCTTCACGGGCTCTTCTCTTCCCAAAGACTCCCTCCCAAAACTGCTTCTCTCTTCGTCACTTTTCTGCCTCATCCGCGACAATGGGCAAGCAGGTCTACTTTGTAAGTTCCCTCTCCCCTTCCCCCTCAAGCTAGGTTGAGATACTCTGTCGCGCTGCATGCAACTAACTCATTCTACCTGCAGGACGTCACGTAAGGGCTCTTACCCTCGCTCCAACCTGCGTCTCGGATATTAACACCCCGTTTAGCTGGCAGGGTCCGGTCTTGGACGCCGCTGGCCGCAAGACCGCCGAGGTCAAGGGTACGTTACTACACCACCTTCTTGTCCCATGCCTTGCCAAGACTGCCATGGATCTCCCAATCAACATCTCAGTCGCGTGGCTGCGGAGTCAATCACCTGCCTGTTTATAAATGAAGTGACTAACTGGCTTTCCCACTACACAGACCAGGAGGGCCGCATCACCTTCAACCTCTTCGACGACATCGTCCCCAAGACCACCGAGAACTTCCGCGCTCTCTGCACCGGCGAGAAGGGCTTCGGTTATGCAGGCTCCTCTTTCCACCGCATCATCCCCGACTTCATGCTCCAGGGCGGCGACTTCACCCGCGGCAACGGCACTGGTGGAAAGTCCATCTACGGCGAGAAGTTTGCCGACGAGAACTTCAAGCTGAAGCACGACAAGCCCGGCTTGCTCTCCATGGCCAACTCTGGGCCCAACACGTCAGTCCACACCCGCCTCCGCTTTCGTTTCACGCGTGCCCGTTAGGGCACATGGGCTTTGTCCTCCAAGGTTCCAATGCTGACATTTTCTCTTCGTCGCTTGCAGCAACGGCTCCCAGTTCTTCGTCACCACCGTCGTCACGTCATGGCTCGACGGCCGTCACGTCGTCTTCGGCGAGGTTGCTGACGAGGAGGGCCACCGGATCGTCAGCGCCCTCGAGGCCACCGGCTCGCAGTCCGGCGCTGTCAAGTACAACAAGAAGCCCACCATCGTCGCTTCTGGAGAGTTGTAAGCGCCCTTCGACGGGGTGCAGAGAAGGAGGACCCTACAGGAGCGTCCACATGTGTCTAGGCAGCAGCTACATTGAGGGTAACGAGGGGAGACGGCTATAGCGACACTTTCTGCCTCAGTGCCATCGTGATTTTCTCCGCATACCAAGCGTCTCCCATTTTTCGTGATTCACGCAACACAAACGCGCAGAACGCGCGCACAACGACCACGCCGCGTGTCTCTGGGAAGCACTAGCTTCTGGAATACCTAGTCTTGGCTCTTGCTCACTATTTTGGTTTGTTGCACATGTGTCTGTGATGGGATTGCAAGTGGTTTATGGCGCACGTGCCGGATTGTCGTGTTTCAAGACATCTGAACTATTCTTGGAAGCCTTGAGTCATGCTGACCGCAGATGGAGTGGTGTTTGTGATCAGAGAGCCACGGTGAGAAAGCCATGACCAGGGTATAAGTTTACGTGATTATTGAGAGAGAAAAAAGGGCGATGTAAACTTCATCCCCGTCATATGATTGTGAACGCCATAGCTAGATGCACATCCTTCCCAAACTTCTGCTCCTGCCTTAACTTCTCATGGATACACATTCGCTCCTAAGTCCCGCTATACCACACATAGTCTAACGCAAGTCCGTGGGCCGTGGTGAAATGCTCCCCCATTCGAGACGCAGTCTTCACGCGAGCCACTGGTCAAAGTACTCGCACCCGCCCGCCCACACGGGCCCCCTTCCTCACACAGCTCAAACACGGGACACCGGCCGCATGGCGTCGTTGTGAGGCCGTTGGTCGGCTTGTCCCAGAAGTCTGGGGCGTCGAGGGGCACGCGGTCCGGGTTCTGCTTGGCCAGCCGCACGGCACGGTAGCCCACACGGGCGCCAGTCTTGATCTGCTCGATACGCCCGTCCCAAATAAGCACGTCGAGGAGCTGCTGGATGTCCCGGGGCTCCAGGGGCTGGCCCTTAGCAATGTTGTTGGCTTCGTCGCAAATCTCCTCGGCCGTAATGTAGTCAACGTAGCCCGCCGGCAGGGGTAGGCGGACCGTCGTCCTGCGCGGCTTCGGAGGCGCGGTGATGTGTGTAGGGACGGCCCCATTGGTGGGCTCATCCTTTGTGATGGAGTCGGCGCTGCGCTTCCTGCTCCTCATCGCGGCCTCGGATGTGCTGCCATTGACCACTTTTTTTGGTAGCACGGGACTCGCGCTGCGCCCGCTGCGGTCGCCACTACTCAGGTAGCTGCCTTTTTGCCGCGCGAGCTCCATGATCAGGCCCATCAGCGCTTCTATGAACCCCTCATCCAGTGTCGAGTCCGTGTAGAACGGTCCGCCGGTGGATTTCGCGGACTGCTTGAGGTTGTACTTGATCCATATCTTTTTTGAAATGTTGGCGACGTCGGTTACCTGTCGGATCAGCCGCCGCGACTCGAGCTCCTTGAGGACTTTTTTTAGTGTATTTTCCTGGATGTTGAGCTTCTTCTTCATGTCCTGCTGCCACGCGCCGTCCGCGCCAGCGTTGTCGATGGACTCGTACACTAAGCTCTGCTCTTGACTCGTGAGGAGCTTGTATCTGCGTAGGGAAGAGAGAGAGATGTTGGTTAAATTTGCTTCTACTTTCGCTGTCCACCATGGTGCCTTCCTCCCAACTTGTTTAGGTTAACTCACTTAGCTGCTTCTGCTTCGGCGCGGAGCTTCCAGGCAAGACCGCTGTGCAGGTTGACGGGGACGAGAAGGCGCTCGTGGGTGAGGGCGGTGATAACCTCCATGAGCTTCTTGATGTCCTTGGGGGGGACAACCTCGAGCCCAAAGAGGTCGTCCTGGGTCATGGGCTTGTCATAGTCGGCGCCAAAAGTCTCCTCGCAGGCCGTGTATAGCTGCGTTTTGAGGAGGGAGAGCTCCTCGGAGAGTCGTAATGATGTTGCCGCCATGATCTATGTATGTGTGCCTTTGCAGGCGTGGGAGGTGTGGCGTGTGTTGTGCGATGGAATTGCGGTGGATCGGTCGTCAAGATGCTGGCTGTGGCCGAGAGCGGAGGAGGAGGCAGGATTCGGATGGCGCGAGTGCCCTGTTCCGAGGGTGGCCAGAGTGCATCACCGGGGCGGTCTGAGAGCAGTCTGGGGGCCGTCTGGGGGCAATCGTAGGAGCGAGCGTGGTGGCGTGTGAGGGATGGAGCAGGCGCATTGAAATTTTGGGACGGAGATGGAGATGGACGGATGGATTTGATGTGACTCTAGGCGCATTGCTAGCGTCGCAGGCCGGGCCGGGGTGACTGCTCGACCGGCGTGCCTGCCCCGCCACGACATTTGGAGCTCAGCCTTATCGATAGCAGCCTCGTCGCATGTCGTCGGGCGATGGCACCTGAGCAGCTGTAAGGGCAGGGGTCTTTGTGCCCTGGCGCGCTTGCATCCCCGCCTGGACTTAGTGCTTGTACTATGTAGAGCTCTTGCATGGAAAGATCGAGAACCTCGAGCGCAAACGGCCCGCCTCCCAGGAAATATTAGACCGGCACGCCCCTCCACCGGCCTCGCGCCAGCCTTGCAGCTCTCCAGTCAAAACAGCAACACCCTTTTTTTTGCACTCAAGATACCCTTTCGTTTCGTCCCATCACCGTTGTCTCACCTTGCAACACCCTTCTTCTTCATCCCACGCACGACCGCCAACGCAGACAAACTCCCCCGCACCGTCTGTGTGCCTGCAATCTCCACCATGTCGACCGCAGACGAGTTCAAGGCCATCGGCAACAAGGCCATTGCTGACAAGAACTTTGACGAGGCCATGTATGTTTCATCCACTCTGACCATCCGCTGTTATCATGTCGACCCCTCCTATGCAACCCCGGCCTGAAGCTGACTGGAATCACCCCAACCGCAGCGACGCCTTCACCAAGGCTATCGAGCTCGATCCCCAGAATCACGTCCTTTATAGCAACCGCTCCGCCGCACACGCCTCCAAGAAGGATTGGACAAACGCCCTCCAGGACGCCGAGAAGACGACAGAGATCAAGCCTGACTGGCCCAGGGGCTGGGGCCGCAAGGGCGCCGCCCTCCACGGCTCTGGCGACCTACTTGGCGCCTACGACGCCTATGAGGAGGGCCTCAAGCAGGACCCCAACAATGCCGGTCTCAAGTCCTCTCTGGCCTCTGTGCAGAAGGCCATGGACCAAGAAGCTGGTATGTCGTGCTCCGCTACAAAACTCACCAGACCATGTCCATACGCCCACATACTGACACTCAAACAGGTGGTGGCGGCGGCATCGACCCTATGGGCAAGATGTTCAGTGACCCTGCCCTCATCCAGAAGCTCATGAACAACCCTAAGACGGCCGGCTTCTTCTCCGACCCTTCTTTCATCGCCAAGGTGCAGGCTCTCCAGCAGAACCCCACAATGACCCAGGACCTCTTCAACGACCCCCGAATGATCCAGGTGCTGGGCGTCGCCATGGGCGTCGACATGTCCATGGCCGACCCAGACAATATGCCTGGTGGAGGAAGCGCCGGTGGCCCGTCATCCACTGGCCCGTCATCTAATGTACGCGAAGTCGAGGAGGACATGCCCATGCCGGACCGGCAACCCGCCGCGCGTGAGCCGCCGCGGGAGCCTACCCCCGAGCCCGTGGACGAGGAGGCTGCTGCTAAGAAGGCGGCCAAGGAAGAGGCCGACAAGGAGAAGGCGCTTGGAACTGAAAACTACAAGAAGCGCAACTTTGACGAGGCGATCAAGCACTACACCAAGGCCTGGGAGCTGCATCAGGACATTACATACCTGAACAACCTGGGCGCTGCGCAGTTCGAAAAGGGCGACTACCAGGCCGCCATCGAGGCCTGCACTAAGGCCGTTGAGGAGGGCCGCATGATTTACGCCGACTTCAAGATGATTGCTAAGTCGTACGCGCGTATCGGTGCCGCCTACGAGAAGCTGGGCGACCTGGCGTCAGCCATTGACAACTACAAGAAGTCCCTGACGGAGCATCGCACGCCCGATGTCGTCAACAAGCTGCGCACCGCGGAGCGCAACAAGATCGATGGCGACAGGAACGCGTATATTGACCCGGCCAAGGCCGAGGAGGCGCGAGAGGAGGGCAACAAGAAATTCAAGGAGCTCGACTTCCCGGGCGCTGTCGCCGCGTACTCTGAGATGATCAAGCGCGCGCCCGAGGACCCGCGTGGCTACAGCAATCGGGCTGCGGCATTTGTCAAGCTCTTTGAGTTCCCAAGCGCGCTCGAGGATTGCAACCTAGCCATCAAGAAGGATCCCAAATTCATCCGGGCGTACATCCGCAAGGCGCAGATCTTCTTTGGCATGCGCGAGTACTCCAAGTGCGTTGACTCGTGCGCCGAGGCAAGCGAGGTCGACACGGCGCATCACGGCAGCGCCAACGCCCGCGAGATTGAGCAGCAGCAACAGAAGGCGCTGCAGGCCATGTACTCTGCCCGCGAAAACGAGTCCGAGGAGCAGACCCGCGAGCGGCTGCAGAAAGACCCCGAGGTGAGTTTAATTTTCCTGGCTCTCCTTCCATCATTCTCTTGTATTTTTTGTGTGTTGTTACTAACGTACACCGATTCTCCAGATCATGGCAATCATGCAGGATCCTGTTATGCAGTCCATCCTCCAGCAGGCCCAATCCGAGCCTGCCGCGCTGCAGGAGCACATGCGTAACCCGGCCGTCAAATCCAACATCCAGAAGCTCATAGCCGCTGGTGTCATCCGCGTCGGCAGGTAAGATGTTGCGGGGGAAAGAAGAGACCTTTTCATGAATGAGACCAAGAACATGAAATGACGAGCATGTAATGGTGTACGGATAGTTTGCGCGCCGTGGCAGATAGTAATGACTAGCACATGACCAGCATCCACTCACTCTCTCTTGATATTTCGCTTTGCCTGCTATGAGGAATAGACTTGTCCAACTCGAAAATCGCACTCCTACACAAGCAGTGAATGATGCCCTAGGATGTTCAAGCACCCAGCAACACTCCAGTCCTCCAGGTTGCGATGGGCCTCGCCACCACCGACACAGGCGCCAGCATCAGCACCAGAACCAGTACCAGCACAGCCGGCGTCCCTGACCCTCCAGACCTCCCTGATGATCTCGAGCGCCTCCCGCACCGGTCCAAAGACGGCCATATCGCCCATGTCCCGGACGATGCCCTCGAACACGGCCCTCTGCCCGGGCGTGACGGCCACGCAGCCCGCCACAGCAAACGGCCAGAGCAAGGTGCGCAGGCAGTCCGCTGAGGGCAGGAGCTCGAACAGGGAGAGCACGGCGGCCAGGCTGTTCTGGATCTCGGGCAGGGAGGGCTGCATGCCGGAGACGACGGTCGAGAGGTATATCAGGGTGGCGTGGGCGAAGATTGTCGAGTGCAGAGCGACCGCGGCCGCGGTGACGTTGCCGCTGGTGGTGGTGGTGATGTTGATGTTGTGTGGCGGCTCAAAGGGCGGTGCGTGGCTGCCGGCCATGAACGCGGAAGGGTCGAAGATCTTTTCACGGGTCGGCATTGTCGGTAGTGAGCATTTCGCTGCCTGTGAAGACGTAGTCGGGTCGTGCGGGCTTGTAGCGGCGTCGAGGACTGGCGCAAGGCGCAAGATGTGCACGCGTATGCATGCTTCGATGTTGGAGGCTCGGCGGACGAGCTCGACGACAGACAGCTGGCCCGATGATCTCATCCGGCTCTTCCACACCGCGAGGGATACCACCTCGGCGGTGGTGAGGATGGTCCAGTTCTCGAGACCGATGAATTCGTCGAGCCGGATTGCGGGTTGGCTGCCGCCGAGGAGGCGCGCGTGGTGATGCTCGAGTAGTGGCGCACGCTCGAGCGCCGTGGCGGCGAGGATGTCGATGTACAAGAGCCGCGCGGTATAGAAGTGTAGCGCCATCTCGGAATTGCTCAGCGGGGGTCTGAACTCGAGCTGCAGAGCGCCTGGCCCGGCATGTGAGATCTGCGATGTGACGGCGTCCCACGGATGTTGTCCGGACTGATTGTCGAGGGTCTGGTGGCGGAGAATCTGGTTGAAGAGGTTCAGGGCGGCGTTGAGATGAGGCAGCCAGCTCGTATAGCTGCTGCTGCCGTCACCAGCTGTCTGCGTGGGCATCTTGGCAATGGCAATCTCAAACTCAAGTAGCTGGATGATGCTCTGCAGCCCTCGGATCGAGTCGCGCAGGCTCGACTGGTGCGACAGGGTCGAGACGTCGGCCTGCAGCTGGCGGATCGCAAGTTCCTGGTGCTTGAGCAGTTCGTGCCATGCGACCGCCTGGCAGGCATTGTGCGTCTCGCGCTGCAAGGCGGGGCGGTTCCGTGTCGTGTGAAAGGCAACCGAGGTAAAGTACGACGAGAGGCTGAGGGCGGTGTGGAAGATGGACCTTTCGCGAAGGAGCAGGAAGAGCAACCAGCCGCGGGTACCCGAGATGAGGCGTGGGCGGTAGAAGGGGAAGAAGAAGGGAAAGACGTGGTCCAGATAGGTCATGACGGCGTTTGTCTCATGCTCGAGGTCGACATCGTTGCTCGGAAATGACTGCGAGCTGTGTGGCTCGGCGGGTTTGTCAAAACCTCCAGGAGACGCGGGCTGGGGGCGTTCGGCGGGAGTGGCCGAGTAATTGCCTGGTTCTGTGTCTGGGCTTTCGCGCGAAGTAGTGGAACTTGTCGACGACGAAGAAGAGGCCGTCGATTTTGTTGTGGGTGGTGATGGTGATGATCTGTCCATGCGCTCCGACTCGAACTGCGTCGCCGACGCTTCCGGCTCAAGCATGACCGCCCACTTGCGGTCCCGCCGCTCGCCCGCCCTGACCTTGATCATGGCCTTGATCTCGGCAGCTTTCTCCTTCTCGTGCCGTCCGCCGTCCATCCACGCCGGCTTGCTCTCACCGTACTGGCAGTTTATCTCGAGGCCGCTGCATGTCGCGCACACAGGCCTGGTCTCGTCGCACTTCTTGCGCCGCAGCCGGCATGTCCAGCACCCGCGCAGGCTGCGCAGCCTGTGCTGCTGCTGTTGTTGGCCGTGAAGCGACGAGGTCATGCTTTTCTGGCTGCCCGACAAGACGAGTCGTATCAGCAGCGCCTGCGCGATAGGGTGCCGTTGGGGTGGCGACGTAAGGAGTGTAAATGAAAATAGACAAGGAATGTGAGAGCGAGGCCAGCCGTTTATTATCGTAGTTGGTAGCCTGCGCACATGCTATTCAAGGCTGCTCTGCCCGCGCAGAAGCTCTATTAATCAGCAAGGCGCTGCAGGACTTTGAAAATGGTGCGAGAAGGTGAGCATTGAAATGTTGCATGTCACCTGCACACGACACAGCATACAGCACACAGCACACAATCGACTGCCCGATGAGGCAAGCGGGGCCTCTACGGTCGCACCTGCATCCCACTTGAAAGTGGCAGCCATCTGTTCTTCGGCTCCCGTCTATCTGTACTCACCACCACAGTCGCCCATGGCCTCAAACATCTCCAGCCTCCTGCTCTTGTCTAGCACGCCCTCAATGGCAGCCTGGTCCTCCTCATCCAGCGTCCAGCCGAAGCTCGCCAAGTTCTCGCTCGTGTGCTCGCTGATGCCCATCCTCGCGCCCACAATCACCGCCCCGACATAGGCAAAGTCGAGCACCCACCGCGTCGCGACGTTGGAGATGTCGACAGAGTACTTGGCCGCGACGATCTTGAGCGTCCGCAGGAGCTCCTGGAACAGCGTCCAATCGCCCCACGCGCGAATCATTCCGTGGTACTTGCGCTGGCTGGGCGTCACGGCCTCGTCGTACGGGCTGGGCTCGGGCTTTCCGAGCCACTTCTCAGACAGGAAGCCGCCGCACTGCGTATATGGGGTTAAGTAATGCGCCGCTCGATTGGGGAGGGAATTTCCAGGCACATACCAGGGTCCCGTACGTCAGGAGCTTGACGTCGTGAGCTTCGCAGACCTTGCCCATGCGGACGGTCGGTCTCGAGTCGATAAGGGAGAACTGACCAAGAAGGCGTATGAGCATTGTTCATAAGCACTTTTGATGTCAAGTCGCCGCAAGCACTGACCTGAACCTGGTTACTGTGGATCCTCACTCCTTGCTGAAGTGTCTTTTCCATGTGTTCCGTGTCAAAGTTGCAGAGGCCAAGGGCAGCCACACGTTTGTCTTCTGCGATGTATCGAATGGCGTCAAGGTATCCTGGATCATTGTACTGTCGCCGCGAATATTACAGTCAGCATTTAAACCATTTAGCGTAGACCGCTTGCGAAGCAACTCCGGCAACTTACCAACTGCCAGTGGAACTGCAGCAGGTCGACTTGGTCGACCTGGAGACGGCGACATCTTTCTGTGATGTTTTCCTGGACAGCTTCCCGGGTAACATTCATTGGGTGGAAGACGCAATATTTCGTCGCGGCGAAAATGTCGCTCCTTGATGGATATGACAAGAGAAATTTGCCCTGTCAGATCAAGTCAGTAAGTGACCACTAGAAAGCCTTCCGGGTGTGTGGTGGCGACGTAGCACAAGGGCATCACGCACCATCAATATCTCTGCGTCACCGTAGTGGTCCGCCATGTCGAAAGCAGTGAATCCGCTGGCGACATGTGATGCGAACTGGGCTATGATTTTCGACGTTGGCGCAGAACCCCACGCAGGACTCGATAGCTGCCATAGGCCAGAAAAGATGCGAGGTAGTGTCCGTCCGTTCAGCACAAAGGTCTCTTTTACTTCTTTCCTTGCTCCGCCCTGGGTTACAGTGCTCTTGCTGGGTAATAATTCCGGGAGCGGCTCATTCAATAGGCTAGCAGTGACGACGAGTGCCCTCTGAAACGGATATTCCGTGTCGCTGTTTTTGCACTTGTCTAGGGTTTCCACCAAGCCCTGGTGGAGCTTGCTTATTGATTTTCGCTCCTCGTCGGTGAGTTTCCGCGAGCCAGATGTGGTGAACAGCGTCTTCTCAATAGCAGTCATGGTCTGGACCACGTCGCCGTCCGTAGCGGCCAGCACGTTGCCGAGATGGGCGTTATTTGTAAGCGTGCTCTGCAAGGCCAGGTCGGTGGCTTGCGAGACAAGATTTCCGAGCAGAAAGAGACTTTCAAGGACAAGCCCGCAGCCCAGCATGCACCTGACAGTGCGCAAGTCCTTCTGGAAGTCGTCGAGACTGACAGCACTGCCGCTGGCGTCGGCGGTGCTGCTGCTACTGTTGCTGCGAGCCTTGATGGCGGGCAGGGCGGCATCTTTGATGTAGCGTGCCGTCTCGGCCTCGAGGGTGGGCGTGATTTCGGGGTGTGCGGCGAGGAGGGAGCGCATGAGGGTGCGCAGGCCCTGGGGCTCCATGTTGTTGATGATGGTGTCAGTCATCATGTTGACATGGGCGCTCTTGGCCTGGCTCACACCGGAGACGGCCATGGTAGATGTTGCAGCTGTGAGGCAGCTCCTTTGTTGCGATGCTCGACGTTGAAGATCGGCTACGATATGCCCACCTGTCTTGAAGAAGTGAGGGTGCCGACGTTTCCGTATTGTAAGGGTTTGAAAGGCCGATGGCAGGTGGGGCGGGGCAGGTGCAACCCTTCTGGCTTCACTGGCGTCTTCAATGTTGCGTGCTATTGCTACTGCCATTGCCATCCTCGACCCGCCCCAAACCCTCCCAAGGCACAACAAGATCAATATGTGGTGCAGCCAAATTTCAATTCAAAATTCGAGTCAACTAGCTACCACCAGCTTCCAGGGCAACCAGCGTCGTCTCCGAGTGTTTAAAGGTCCGAACCCCGGTGCGCACAACCCTGAGCTGTGACGGGCAGCAAGGGTCTGGGCAGGCAATGAGAGCATCAGTCGTCATCCAGTCGTTTTTGGACGTGACGCGCTGTTTCGCAGGCAAAAGCGGCAGCACAGATGCTGTCAACGTGCATCCGCACACAAAGGTTAGTCTGCAGGATACCCAGCGATTCTGCTAGCCTGGGAGCTGCCGACTCACAGAGGCTGTAGATGCTGATGCCCTGGTCAGGCGGGAGACGGAGCATCTCGCCCTCGAGAGTGAAGTAGTCGCCCTCCTTTGCGCCGCACATGATGCGCTTGCCGGGTGGGCAGACAACCTCTACACGGAGGTCGTAGAGCTCAAACGACTCGTCTTGGGGGGGTTGGACTGCCATGTCGAAGAAAAGACGTCGTCACTGAGATGTCGGATTCGGATGCTTCTGGTTTTCGATCTTCGATTAGAGAGATGAAAAATGACGTCAAATGGATGGCCGACCTGCACCGGCGTTGCACGGAGTAGAGCTAGAGCACAGCTGCCCGACTCCGGGACGGCTGGCCGGGGGGCCTGATAAGCCGGGGGCCGACTCCGGAGGGTGCTGGTCACTGCCATTGTGCCCTACAGCACCACCCCACATCAAGCAAGGGGATGAGTAAGTCAACTTGTTGCTAATCTTTGCAATGCCGTCACGCGGCACGGCATCCTCGCCTTCGTGATCCCCTCGTGCACACCATTCTTGTCCTGGCTCACTTCCCACAGCACTCTTGCCAGTCTTGCACACCCGGTAGGAGACATGGCTACGCTTCCCAAAGACATCTCAACCACCACCGCCTCCCCAGCGGGGGACGGCGAGCGTGGTCATGTAGCCTCCTTGCGAGCAGAGCACCCCGAGCAGATCAAGCGCGATTTAGGCTCACGGCACATCAACATGATCGCCATTGCCGGCATGATTGTAGGCAAAGACACTCCAGGGCCGCCCCCCAAAGTATGCAAGTTGAGTACTGACACGACACTCGCAGGGCACCGGTCTGTTCCTCGGATCTGGCAAGGTGCTCTCCATTGCCGGCCCTGCAGGCGCTCTGCTCGCTTACACCTTCATGGGCCTCATCACGCTCGGCGTCTCGTACACCACGGGCGAGATCACAACCTTTATGCCCAGGACCGGCGGCTTCATCCGCCATGCAACCGCCTTTGTCGAGCCTGCTCTCGGCGCTGCCGTGGGCTGGAACTTCTGTAAGTGTGACCGCCGCCCATGGCTGTCGAGGAGCTCTAGAAGCACATCGCGTCGACTGAGTCTAACCATTGATTTTCACCAACAGGGTACACGATGGCCATTGTTGTCCCGACCGACATGAGTGCTGCCGCGACCATCATAAAGTTCTGGAACACGAGCGTTCCCTCTGTCGTCTGGATCACTGTCTTTTCTGTCTTTGTTGTCGCGCTCAACTTCTTGAATGTCCGAGTGTTTGGTGAGGTGCGTTGTGTCTACTCTCTGCTAATCTTGACTGACACTCCATACAACCAGTACTAATTTGCGTATATCACCCAGTCTGAAGTCATATTTGCCTCGCTCAAGATCATGCTCATCGTCGGCCTCATCATCGGCGGTCTCGTCATCGACCTCGGCGGCGCTCCCAACCAGGAATATATCGGTGGCCGCTACTGGCACGACCCTGGAGCCTTCAACTCCTATATCCTGGAGGGCTCGGCCGGCCGCTTTCTTGCCTTCTGGAAGGTTCTCCTGACTGCCGCCTTCAGCTTCGGTAACGTGCAGGTCGTGGCCATTTCCGGATCCGAGACCCGGAATCCGCGCAAAGTCATCCCGTCGGCGACAAAGAAGACTTTTCTGCGAGTCTTCATCTTCTACTTTCTAAGCATTCTCATTGTCGGTCTGATTGTGTAAGTAGGGAGCTCAACCCTCACCCCCTTTGTGCCTACGATATTCCCCGCTAACACCAACAAAACAGCCGCTCCGACGATCCCTCACTCTCTCTAAAGACCGGCACGGCTGCGCAGTCACCCTTTGTAATTGCCTTTGTCCGCTCGGGCGTGCAGGTTGTGCCGTCCATCATCAACGCCGTGGTCTGCACGTCGGCCATCAGCGCGGGCTCGTCGTGCATCTTCTTCGCCTCGCGCACGCTCTACGGGCTCAGCCGCGACGGTCACGCCCCGCAGATCCTGCAGCGCTGCAACCGATTCGGCACGCCGCACTACGCCGTCGGCCTGACGTGTGCATTGCTCCCGCTCGTGTATCTCAACGTGGGGAATGACTCGTCCGTCGTGTTTGGGTGGCTCGTCAACATCACCACCGTGTCCGGGCTGATTGGCTGGGTCGTCATCGAGTTGACGTATCTGAGGTTCTACGCCGGTCTCAAGGCGCAAGGCTTTGACCGTAAAGGTGAGTTGTTCTTGCTCCACAAATCCCATCACGAAAACCCGAAACGCTCATGAACTCCCGTGTATCTTGCAAAACAGAGCTCCCGTACCGCAGCCCAGGTCAGCCGTACACGGCTATGGTGACCCTCCTCTGTGTCGTTCTCATCCTTCTCACCTCGGGCTTCGACGTCTTTGTCGAGGGCAACTTCAGCACGGCCGGGTTCCTGACCTGCTATCTCAATCTAGGCATATTTGCGGGTATGTCGACTACTGTGTGCTCTACACTCCATGCCCATGATAGCTACTGTCCATGGTCCCTGACGCGTGACTCTGCTAACAAGTCATCTGCATGGGACAAACAGTCCTGTACGTGTTCTTCAAGTTCTCCCTCAAGTCCAAGATCATTCCCTTGCACGCCATGGATCTACAGACCGAGTTCAACTCGATACGGCGCGAGAAGGCGGAGGAGGAGGAGGAGCAGAGTGCGGTGGGGTACTCGAAGAAGAAGGGGCGTAACAAGTTTGTCAGCCGATTGCGGACCTGGGTCTGATCAGAAACGAGTCCTATATAACCCTCAGGCCGGTCAGGGAGACTCTGTATTGCAGTTTTGACATGTTATGCTATTTTTCTGGTTCCTAGCGGGAAGAACAGAGCGTGCCAGAATTGCTTCCAGAATGTGCCACAGGTGCATTGATTACAAAAAGAAGCAAAGAGACACGGACTGAAAGTGCGCATTTTTCGTTTTGCGAGGTGGAGTAGTTAGATCATATCCATGCATTTTTTATTGATGCCTCGTTCTTAGGCTTTCAATAATGAAAGAAACTTGTCGTCCGGCTTCTACAGGATCTGTGGGGCATGGATAGCATCGTGAGCTGATCCGCCTAGGTTATGCCAGTTAGGAAAGAACTAGCGTTACGCATAATCTGCAAACCTCGCCATGCTACCCAGATGTACTAGGGTTGTTATATTGATTTGAAAAGTACGCTACTTACTCTACATTCGATTTCCATCAGGCCCAACACGATTTCCATGCTGGATGACGCAGCTGGAATTCCACGCCATGTCTGGTCTGGCACTCAATATCTCGAAGCACCTGTACTGGAAGAAAGAGGCGTTTACGGAGCTTTGCAACACAGCGTAACGTTCGTTGAAAACATAGCTTCGGGCAATACAATAGCGCTATTGCAGAAACTTCAAGATGAATCCTTCCATTAAACAGTGTCTAAACCAGCTGACACGCTAGAGAGTCACCATAACTAAAAGTAATTTTTTTTGTTCCGCGAGACTAAGCTTCAAATAACAAATTTGTTATGCTAGTATCGACTAATCTTGTCTGACGAGAATGTTAGGTAGTGCTGTACTTTGATACGAGTACTCCAGTCACGTTTCAGGTCTATCAAAAAGGCAGATTTTATGACGCTTGTACCCTAAATTTTTCATTGACTATCTTATTCCACAAACATACGTTGTTCGCCCTATTGGACCACACTCTAGGACTCGGCCTCGAAACCGAACAACACAACCCCTTGATCAACACTTTTGGACCACCCACATCACCACACCTCCCACCTCTGCCCTCCCATGGCGCACAGCCGGTTAAAAAGCTCGTCCCGCCTCGGCACGGCCGTGACGAGCCTGACGGTGCCGTGACGGTCGATGATCTGCAGGCCGTTCTTGACGGGTGTGTCGAGCGCCCAGCCGGCCAGGACCTTGGCCTTCCCGCCGTAGCCCGAGAACTTGTTGAGCTCGGCAATCTCGTCAACCGGCACAGCCCAGACAGGTTGCGGCGTGCCGATGGCCTGCAGCGAGTCGGCGTGGGTCTTTGTGACCGACGCGGAACCAGCGGCCGGTGCGCCGCTTGCGATGTCCATCTTCTGGTCGTGCTCACTGTCGGTGGTGTCGTCGCTGTCCTCCGGTGTCATCGCGGGGACAGTCACACCACGGCTCCGCGTGAAGCACAAGCTCGGGCCACCCTCGCCGCCATCATCGGCCGTGGTCAGGTACAAGAACCCTTTTTTCCCATCATACCGTGCTTTAAACTCTACGGGGGCGAGCACCGCCGAGTTGCCGCCTGCGACATCATCGCCCTTGTCGTCTTCGTCTCCGTCGTCGTCGTCGCCGTCCGCAGCGCCGAGCCGCATCCGCGCAGACCTAGACCTCGACCCGGTGAGAGGGATCTTTGCACGAACCGCGTCCGCTGCGACGGCGACACGCGCTGCAGCCCGCACGCCGAGCTTGGCGGCGCCAAAAAGCTTGCTAACCACCCTCCCGTGCGATTCGGGGTCCTGGAGCACATGGTCGTGCGGCGAGTTGGCCTGTAACTTCGTCTGATCGGTGCGGGCGGCGTGTTGGAGGGCCGAAGGGGATGTGCCGAGTGGCTGGTCGCCGAAAGAGGCGTCGAGGTATTCTGGGTCTTTCTCGATCGCTAGTCGCTGCTGTTCGCTCAACGATGATGATGAGCCAGAGCGGTTGCTGGTGAGGAAGCTCGGCGGAGGTGGTGGGATCGGCGCCCGCGCGGCCTCGCCGAGGCGGAGGATAGCTATGGTCTGCTGGGCGTCTGTTGGAACACCGTGGAATAAAGTCCTGTGAGGGTGGTGCCCGGGAGTCTGTCAGTACAGCATTTTTTCTCCCTTGGTTTCGGAAGCTGACGGAGATACTGCGGAAAGACTCCAAATAGATATGGGATGGCCATAGACTCACCTCCGTAGAAAGGCGTTGTCGGTAATCATCTCATGTTGAATGAGACCAAGGAGGGGCCGGCCAAAGAACAGCGCACCAACAAAAAAGGCAAAGATACGAGACATCGTATGTAGCGACACAAACGTCGTCAGCAAGCTAATCGCCGCCAGCCCGCTGGCAAGTCGGTACTGGCCCGTCTTCTTTACAAAAGGAGGCTTTGGGTCCACCAAACTGGTAATGGTACACACAACAGTAAGTTAGACATGAGATTAACAAGGTCACGGACAACACGCAACAGACGGAATAACCGAACTCACTTGGCACACCGCTCCCAGTAGTCCGCGAGCTGTCCGAGCCCGTGCATCACGGCTCTCGTGCCGCGCCAAACCATCTTCTGGATGGGTATCTTGGACCTGTCCCTGGAAGGCTGATCGACGCCCTCGGCCTTGTCTTTGGCGACGGCGACCTTCAGCGCGAGGTCGTGGGGGCCCGGCATCGACGGCTTGTGGATATGCTTGTGAGCATTGCCAGCCCCTCCACCCGGCTCGCCCCCTTCTTGTGCCACCGAGGAGGCTTTCATGCCGTACGGCCCATTGGTAGTGGTCGCAGCAGCGGCCCTGAGCGCAGCCTCATCGCTGTGGAAGTAGTGGTGCGCGAGGGCTTCGTCGTGGTTATCGTCGTCCCGGTCGCCGTCCTGGGGCTCGACAATGTCGTTGACTATGGCGGCGGCAATGCCGATGACGCTGGCGGCAAAGTTGCCCGCCTCGTTCTCGAGGGCCTCGCCTTTGTGGACCTCCGGGGCGCCCATGACCGAGTCAGCGGTGGCGAGAATGCCAGAGGCCGGTGGCTGGATCTCGCCCGTGGCAATGCTGACCATGGACCGCGGTGCAGGAGGGAACATGAGCCTGCGTAGCCGGGGCGATACAATCAGGGCTGCTAGGGCCGCAAAGGCTGCAGGGATTACAAGCTGAAGGCACCAACTGGTGTAGTATGCCTGATATCCAGGAGTGAGTGGTCAGTTCTCGTTCCGGGCAGCTCAGAAACCAAACCACGGACAAAACGATGGAGTAGACTTACCATAAAGAAGAGCAGCGTCCGTCGGGGCTCGCTCCAAGAGCGAAGCCGGGCTACATGCTGGAGGAAGCCGAGTACGCCGACGACGATGCCAATGTAGAGCCTCTCGAGCTGCGCCCGGAGCTTATTTGCGCTGAAATCCTCGCCCGGGGCGGTGCTGAAGTCGAGATCGCCCGGCAACATGGGCCTGGTCGTGGCCTTGATGTGGTAGACGTGCTTGTTGAACCTGCGCAGGAGCAGCCACAGATCCTGGTTGTCGAGGTCATCGACAATGTTGTCCTGGTTGTCGTGGGCTTCCCAGCCAACGCTGAGGATGCTGTCATCGTGGCGTGTCGGAGGTTGACCAACGGCGACGGAAATGCCTGTCGCCTTTACGGCCTCATCGTTGATGTCCATGGTGGTTCCGTGATGGTATATCGCACAGGATGGTATTGCATGGTGCACTGGGCTCGGCAGGATAGAGAGACTGGATATATTTTATTGTTGTGGTTGTTTTTTGGGCAGGTGTGATTTGGTCGAAATATCATACGATGATTTTGGGGCATGTCTCACAATATTATATGTGTGGATGACGACGTGCTGTAGTACAAGTTACCCGAGTGAAGCACAGTCGCCTCAATGGTTCCAAGTTTGGTCCGAGGAGGCTAGACGACGTGATAGTGACGCCATGGCAGGACCCACCTCTGCCACGTGGGCCGGCGCAAATGCTCCAGTCCGGGGTATGCCACAATCCATTGTTGGTTTTGGCTGGATCGAGTCTTTACTTTACCACGGATTGATCTTCGGCCACTCATTGGATTAATCGTCGTATTCTAGTTGGATATAAGTCTCATCGGTGGAAGCCAGTTTTATTATCGCCCAAATATGCATCAGGAATCGCCTATGGGCAAGATTAAGGTCGCAGAATTGTCCGACTACGATTGGACGTGGCGTTCTTAGTCATGGCCCAGTCAGTGCACCAAGCCTCTCCTCGTCTACAACTCTTTACGATATTCAACGGCCACGATTCGCTATCTAGAGGTGGGAGTATTGATGTCTACATTCTGAAGCATACAGCATTCTATATACATACACATGAGCTTTGGGGATGGCACCTCCAGAAAGACAATTTCTTGTCCACAACGTGATACTTGTACCTTGTTGATTATTATGTTTCAGCACATGCCTATTTAAGAAGATAGTCTTGGGAATTAAATCACCAGATTGACAAGCCAACAGCCTTCAAGACTAATTATTATCTGCAGAAGGCAACTTTAATGGCCCAGTCAGGTCCCCTCCCTCCTTCCTCAGGACCTGGATACGGCCAAGAGCGCGTCATACATGGCCTCACAAGCATTCTTGCTTTCGGTCGTCGAGACGCTGACCTTGCATGAGGCCTCGGTTTTTCTTGTTTCTTTGGCCTCCAAACGCTTGCAGCTCGTCACCATGGATGAGCATGAATGATGACCAGATCGCGGCGAGAGCACAGAATCTAAAACCACGACCCCGCCATTAGTCGGCACAGAGATCCAGCAAGACAAATCCACCTTGGCACCGATAAGCAGAGGCCCTTGTCGTTTGGGAGGGCAGTCAGTAAACCCCCAACACCACGATGCCACGCCTTCTTATCATGCGCCTCCACCGGGGCCGTAATCGGAGGCGGTCTGCTTCGGGGCAATGTGGAGCACCAGACAGGCCGGGTGCCCTCCGATGTTCCCACGGGATTGGCCGGGCTAGTTAGCAGACCCTTGCAAGTAACTGATAAGGCATCTCGAAAAGGCGGATGTCTTCGTCGACACCAAAGTATGGTCCCACGATGTGCGGGATATCCAGGGCGGACGCCAATCATGATCTTTTACCACTCCGCCGGGAGACAGCCGCCAAGTCGGCAACTCCCCACCGAGCAGAGATAATGCCCAGCGGTGGTTGGGGACAAGACTGTTGGAGTCGGAGCCGGAGTCGGAGAGCGAGGTTGTATAAATTAGAAAGTTTCAATGCCTCTGCAAGCGAGTTTTATGTCTGTCATTCTATTGCAAACACTCCCTGATCTTATTTCACCTCAAGGCTACCTCTATCAGTCTCCAAGATGCGGTCATCAATATTTGCTCTTGGCTTTCAAGCAGGCATGGCCATCGCTTCCCCTGTCGCGCTTCACCCTCACATATTTAGCAGGCAGGTCGAGAGCTTTAACGCGAGCCTGCCCAACATCACCATATTTGCCACCGGCGGCACAATCGCCGGAAGTGCAGCCTCCAGTGACCAGACCACTGGCTATCAGGCTGGCGCCCTCGGTGTCGAGCTGCTGCTCGCGGCTGTGCCTCAACTCCGCAACGTCTCGAACCCCAAGGGCATCCAATTCGCCAATGTGGGCTCCTCGGAGGTCACGCCGACCATGCTGGTCAACCTGACCCAGCACATCCAGCGTGAGCTCGACTCGCCCTACTGCCAGGGCGTCGTCGTGACCCACGGCACCGACACGATTGAGGAGACGGGCTTCTTCCTCGACCTGACCGTCAACTCGACAAAGCCGGTCGTCATGGTCGGCGCGATGCGGCCCGCCACGGCCATCAGCGCCGATGGGCCCATCAACCTGCTTGAGGCCGTCACGCTCGCCGCCAATCCGGCTGCAAAGGGCCGTGGCGCCATGCTTGTGCTCAACGACCGCATCGCCAGTGCGTACTACACCACAAAGTCCAACGCCAACATGCTCGACACTTTCAAGGCCGTGGAGCAGGGGTTCTTGGGCTTCTTCCTCAACATCAAGTCCTTCTTCTACTTCCAGCCCAGCCTGCCCGTGGGCAGACCTTACTTTGACGTATCAGGCACTGCGCTCAACGCCCTGCCGCAGGTCGATGTCCTATACGGCCACCAGGGGCTCAACCCAGCCTTGGCCAGGGCGGCAGTTGCAGCGGGCGCAAAGGGTCTGGTGCTCGCGGGCATGGGCGCCGGGTCATGGACCAAGAACGGTAGCGCGGCAATAGACGAGATTGTGCGGGAGAGCGGGACAGCTGTCGTCTACTCGCGGCGGTCCATGGACGGCTCCGCCGGCAGGTCTGCGAGGAAGGGGACGTATGGGTCTGGGACTCTGAACCCGCAGAAGACGCGGATTATGCTGCAGCTGGCGCTCAACGCTGAGTACAGCGACGAAAAGCTGCGAGCCCTCTTCGAGTTTCAAGAGGAGTGAATGATGACTGTGAATAAAACAAGATCGATAATGTTGTATCCCCACGAGGTTGTTGACGAAAGGGCTGAATGTTCATACCAAAACTAGAATAATGTAGCACAAGTCTACGATAACCAAACCAAAGAGTATCTAAACGTGAAACAAAAAATACGGCTGTGTCGAGTGACTCATATTGCGAGGAAACTGCCGTTGTATAGCCTTCGGACGGGAACAATGAATCCGGGGTGCCTTATCCATGTGAAGTATAAATTGGCTAAGATTATGCAGCAGCTTTCTCTGATGTAACGTTCAATGATCACACTAAGCTGTGCGTCCAAAATCGAACTCGAAACCACTAAAAGTAGAAGTATTAAAGTTGTCAGGGTTGTTATGCTATGAGGGGTTTTAGGTCATGAGACACTGTCTCTTCACAGCGGTATACTAAACCCTATCTATGCGGTTACATATTTACACGCGATGCTTTATGCCTAAGCAGCAATTGAGGTTGCATGGATCCTCATTTTTAACCCATAAATCCTTAAGGAGTTTGATGATGAAGGTGTCATTATACCATCTAGGCAGGGAGGATCGAGTTTTGTAAAATTGCATCGCTACAGCAGTCGACTACCATTGTCCGCTCCGGGCGTGCAAAAATGAGAGCTCCCTCATTCATGTAGATCGCACCTTTTTTTATCCCTTAGTTGACTTGCAAAGTTCCCTTGAGCGGCAAGTTGCGGCTGCTAGCACCCACACTGATGCCAAAGGTCCCCGCAGGCACAACCCACTTCTTGCTCGCGGTGTCCCAGTAGCTCAGATCGCGCCGCGTCAGCACGAAGGTGGCGGTCCCGGACTGGCCAGGAGCCAGGGGCAGCTTGCTGAAACCGCGCAGCTGCCGGACTGGGGTGGCTGGCGCGGACGAGGGCAGGGTGATGTACAGCTGCGCTACTTCGGCGCCCTGCACGCCACCGGTGTTGGTGATGGTCGCGGTCACGGTGGCCACGGTCTGCCACAGGTCCGAAGGGCCACCGGGGACGATGGGGCCGGTGGTCGGACCGGATCTGGCGCCTGCGGCAGACACCGAGAGTCCGGCGTAGGCGAATGTGGTGTACGAGAGGCCGAATCCGAACTCATAGCGGGGTTGGATGCCCTCCTTGTCAAAGTGGCGGTAGTCAATGAAGAGACCCTCAGGGTAGTTGTCGGTGCCCGAGGTGGTGATGCGGGTGCCGTAGTCGGAGGTCTGCTTGGCGATGGTGTACACGAGCTTGCCGGAGGGAGAAACATCGCCCCAGAGGACGTCGACGAGGGCATTACCGTTCTCTTGCGAAGGCATACCGGCCCAGACGATGGCCTTGACAGACGGGTTGGCCAAGATGGATTCGAGGATCAAGGGCCCCACGGTATGTACGACAACGACGACATTTTTGTTGACGGCTGCGACGGCCTTGACCAGCGCGTTGCCGTTATTCCAGGGGTCCAAATTGATTCTATCGCCAGCGTTACCGTCGACGGTGAGGTACTCCTCGCCACCAATGGCAGTGATGTGGACAAGCGCAACGTCGGCTCCATTTGCAGCCGCAGCACCTTGACTAGCATTATCAGAGTTGCTTTGGGTGACGGTGCTTCCTTCGGCCGAGGCACGCTGTGAGATGGCGTCAAAGGGAGCAACAAAGTACGGGTAATCGACGGCGCCAGAGCCCCATCCCGTCCCGATGGCGCCGCTGTTACAGGCCTTGTCCGGGCAGTTGGGACCGTTGCTCGCATGTCTGCCCTTAAACGCACCTGTGCCGATGACAGCGATCCGAGCTGGCCTTTTGAGAGGCAGGGTTTTGTTGTCGTTCTTCAGAAGAACGAGGCCGTCTCTGGCGACTGCCCGGACGTTGGCCTTGTGGTTCGCCTGGACGTTTTTGTTGAGGTTGAGCGTAGGCCATCCTTGATCCTGGCCAAGTAGGTACCATGGCGCGAGGATGCGCTTGACCATATCGTCGACCCGCGCCCGAGGAACGTTTCCGTTGTTGACGGCAGCAATGAGCTGGGGCCCCCAGCGTATAGTCCCGCCATTGAAGTCGCTTCCAGGCATGGACATGTCGAGTCCGGTGACGGCACTCTGCACCGTGGAGCTTGCGGCGTTCCAGTCGGTCATGACGTAGCCGCGGAATCCTGTTCGAGGAATGAGTACACGTTCTTCTGTTTCCGTTTCTCTTTCTTGCCACAGTCGACAGGATGGTTCAAATACGCACCTAGTTGCTTCTTCAATAGTTCGTTCATCACGTAATCGCTCTCGCATGCATAAGTGCCGTTGATCTTGTTGTAGCTGCACATGAACGATGCCGTATTGGCCTTGACGGCGTTCATGAAAGGCCAAACGTACAATTCGTGCACGGTACGGTCGTCGGCATTGCTCGTCATTGTTGTCCGGTCTCGCTCCTGCTCATTGAGGATCCAGTGCTTTGCACAGGCCTGCACGCCGACCTGCTGCATTGCCGCCGCTGTCACGCCCATGCCCACGCCGCTCAGGTAAGGATCTGGGCTGAATCCTTCCCAGTTGCGACCACCTTCGGCGATCTTGCCGATTGGGCCTGCTGAAGGACCTAGCATGACGTGGATGCCAATATTTTTTGCTGCAGAGATAGACCCCAGTTAGCATATTACGAGAAAAGGAGTTAACAGGGCGACTAAACGTACCTTCTTCGGCCAGGAACTGCCCCCTTTGTCGAATGAGCTCCACGTCCCAAGTAGAAGCAACCTGCACAGCGGGTGTGAAAGCTGTCACCGAGGTGGCATAGCGAACGCCCAGAGGTCCATCTTGCAAGCAAAGGGAGGGGAAGCCGATGGCGGATGCGGGAGAGACGTTGCCAACGCATGGGCCTTTGTTCCAGCCGACTCCAGTCACGATGCCAACCTTGTCAGCCAGCGACAGCTTCGCAAGGGCGGCCTCGGCTTTCGCATAGGCGGCGTCCCACGAGCCGGCTTGGGCCGAGACGCCCAGCGAGGCCATGGCTGCCAGCACCGCCACACAAATCGACTCGAGCTGCATGTCGTCGTCTTCTGTTGTTGACTAGCGAAGACAAGGAGGTACGATCAGATTCCACGTATTGTCCGATGGGAAAACACTGGGGGCTGGTGGAATGGACAACTGGTGCTGCTAGTAGGCGGGTCGTGTTCACCTTATATAGACTCGCACGCCGTCCTCCACACTGCAATCATTTTCCATCTTCCGAAGGGCTTGGCTTCATCCAGCAGGCGGCACCTCGGGACAAAGGTCTCCGCGATCAGCTGCCGATCAGCATTTTCCACGTCCTGGTGTTCGGGCGGTAAATGAGCGAGTATTCGGAGTGCATGGATTATCGTGACGTTGAGAAGCTTGGCGCCGCTGTTACGCCGAAGTAGGGTCACATTATGAGCCCAGGCTCGAAGCCGATCCGGGGTGAAGCGGGGAAGTGCAGGGGCGAATGCCGGAATTTACGGTAGGATTGCTACCATGATTTCTTCATATGCTTGCGTTGAATAAATAGTTGAGGGTAGATGATTAAGAGAAACATTCATGTCGAAAATGGCAGCAGTCTGGTCCCCGGAATTCGGCAGTTCCAGTCGTGGTTTGGGGGACCTGGGTGAAGGGAGTATTGATTACTTGATCCATGTCAACAATAGCTTGGCCATGAGAGGATTTTTAAATTTGATTGAAGAACTCTGTCCGTAGTATCCCTGCTGTTCACCACATATTACATGCATGCCGTGCTGTCTGTTCCCTGCATGAGTGGACGGCAGTGGAACGACGGGCCGCGCTCGCGTAAGATCTCCGCTTGCACGTGCCACCTGCCACAACTGAAGGAGTACGGAGGTGCGTCCAGAAAGTAATGAGTCGCCAAGGAAATGGTCGACTAGCGTGACAGCCTCAACCAGCTGGCAAATGACCTTGGTGCGTGCAAGGCGACAGCTGGCGGTAGGGCTGCACAGACCACACTGCATTAGCGCCAACTCATTACTTTCTGGACGCACCTCCGTACGTGCGCTACCATGCACGCTATCGCGGCTAGGGTACATTGCTGTATCGATTTCTTTGACTTTGTTTAAAGTTGGAGCGTATCGTGATAGGCCCAAACCTTCTGAACTCTCCGAAAAGGATGTTGCAAGTATAGTTATGGCCCTCTACTTAAAAATAGAATGCTAATCTCGAAGTGACGCTCGATACACTGGAAAGTACACGGCCTCTATTCATCTGATAAAAAAATTCATCATAATCCAAATACTTTTCGGCTAATTGATAACACACTTGCAGTAACGGCCTGCTCCTAATTATGTGTCGCCATGCTAAACTTGATACCAACACCAGGACAGTAAGCCCTTGTGGGGTAAGCGAAGCATTATTGCTAGCGACTATTGACTCAATGTCACAACGGTCTTTTGACGGATATCTCATCATTTCTCTTTGAAGTTCGTTTCAGATGCTTAACGACACCAACCAAATCCTCCGTATCCTTGAATTTCCATCTAGTAAGAATGCGCAGCTTTTTTATTTCTGTCATATATTTTCTCCGCACGTGTCCCAACACTACTGGCAATTTCCACAAATACTGCGGTGACTTCAAAGAGCGAATCGCAGGATCGTTCAATCGGCTTTTACAGATCAGGCATGATTGACTGCTCAATGTCTCTTCGCGAATGGCGCCTTTACGCTCTTGTGTGGCTCAACCCAGCGCTGGACGGTGTGCAGGTGCATCTTGAGCTTGGTGAAGTAGAGCTCTCTGATGTGGATACCGAAGTTGAGGCGGGACGAGAACGACTTTGTTGAGAATCCGCAACTTAGAGATGTTCAAAACTTCGAGTGCTACATCAATGCGCTGCCTACCTTAAGAAAATACAGGTAGATCGTTACGATCCCCAACTACGCGCAGCTATGAAACCCGTCGTCTTGGGACCCCGAGAAGTGCTGGGGTAATTCTTGGATAATTGAAATGGTCCACGCACGCCGAGAGTGTGTTTGCTAATATTATGAAATAATACATGTTGATGCTAATCTAGATTGGGCAACCAACTCTCCGCTCAAACCAACTTGGACCATCCCTCCACGCATTATACCATCCTTGATTGTAGCTCTCGCATCCTCTGAAGACTTGCTGGGATGCTGCTGTCACTGTCGTCACTTTCGCTTTCCAAAGTCCCGCTTGGATTGAAACTCAGATCCGGGGTGGCTTTTCCCTTGCCATTTGGTTTCAGGTTGGTCGGGGCTATAGTCTCCCTGCGGCTTGAAATATCGGCTTCCGGTGCAACGTGAGCCATGGCCGGCTTCGGTTGGCGACGACTGAAGTCCCCGCCTTCGTCGTCGGAGATCGCGAAGGGACCATAAGTGGTGACAGCGCTAGCTGCAGCTCTTTTCGGTCTCTTACGCCAAGCCTCTTCGCTTGGCGGCGACGTGGTAGAAAGAGGGTCAGTTTTGCCAACACTAGATGTACTGCCGCTGCCAGACGCGGGCGAGCGAATGACGGGAAGGTTATCGTGCCTCGGTGGGGTTGGAGAGGACTGGTAAGACTCGGAATCCCTTCGATGCTTGACGGTGTTCGAGTCCTTCGCCGCTCCACCAAATGTGCGCTTCAGAATGGAGGGGCCGTTCACTTGTGTGGCTTTGGTGCTGTGGGTTTCACCTAGTTTGATGCAGGGGCTCCTGTCGTGGAGGTCGCCCATGTTGCGGTCTTCTGTGGCGTCGACCACTATGATGTATGTTAGAATTATGATGATACGACTCTCGTCTCGTGGCAAGCCGAGAAAGTATCTCTTCAGATGTCATAGTAATTAAGAGAATAAGGGCGTTCGTACCTCGTATTGCATATCTCTCGTAGATCTTGTTGATTTTATTAATGTTGTGGCCTGGGCGTCTGAAATGGTCGAGGGCCCGGTGGCTGGCGAGCGGGTTGGCCGTGAAGTAAACTGCCAACTTGCTGAAATCGCCTTTCTTGCCATCTTCAGTCTCAAGCGTGCTATTTGTGCTTGCAACCGCTTTCTTGCATGCTGTGAGGTTGCATCGAAGGACGTAAAGCCCTCTGTGCTGCTCGAAATGATGCACGCACTCGTCGTCGTGTACTTCGGCCATTGTGATGTTCTTTTTTGTTTCCTGGCAGAAAGGTCAGCTTTTTGATTACATGCACAGGATGTTGTGCATCTGTCAGCTGGCACCTACAAGGAATGGCTTGGGAACTGCCATTGGGAATTTTGACTCGGGCTTGCTCGGCGATTTGGGCTTTTTTGCTAAGGAGGATTTTGTGGACGAAAAAAAGTCCTCCATGCAGACTGCAGGGCGCTTGGTGCCTGTTGATGGTCCTGGCATGTCTTGATTGGTATGGTGATGCGTGCTTGAGGATGGTATTTCTCTCCAAGCAGGCTGAGGCGTTGAAAACAACCTTTGCTTGTTTGGGGCAGCGGGAGTCGCTGTCGTTTTGCTTCGAGTATTGTCATCCATCGTATTGGCCGTGAAGGGACCAGCGGTTGCTCCAGAGGTTGAGCCCAGTCTGGGAGATCCGGGAGTCGGCGACTGCGAGACAAACAACGACTCCTCCTCAACCTTATCGGCGCTTGCGGCAGCAGTTGGGGGCTGCTTGCTTTCGTGTGGATTGGCGCCACTGGCGTCGGCAGGATCAGGCTTGATGGATGTCGTGGGCCAAAGTTCCATCTCAGCTATTGCTGATGTGAGCATGGCCTCGAACTCTCCGTAGAGACAGAGTGACAACTGCTCTCTGCATTCTTCACGACCTTGTGTGTAGGTCGCTTTCTGCTGGTCGTGATACAGTGCAGGGGTCGGGTAGTCCTTCGATAGACTGCGGAGCGCATCGTCGTACTGCTGCTTGAGAGGAAACAGGTGCTCCTTGACCAGCAAGAGGCTCAATTGTCCCAGGAGCTGCATAGCCGGAGCGCCGAGGAATTCTGTCTCGCGGCTAGTGCCTTGCGGCGAGGGCTGCGCTTTCGCCATGATAACTGATGCGTGTCGTTGGAGCTTGTCAACGTCAAGCGGCGGTGTACTGGAACGGAATGTAGAAGACATAGCTCAAAGGCAGCCGCGAGAAAGAACACGCGGGGTTGGAGACATCTTTTTGACACGCTCAGGTGCATGCCATTCCCGCAGCTGAAATGCAAGGCAGACTCGGCCTTGGCCAGCGTTGGAGCAGTACTGCTTCTCTAGTCCACACCATGCCGTCTATTCTAGCACATTGCCCACAATCATCGTCCAGGCCATTTTCAGAGGCGCGTATGCGACATGCGTAGGTGCTTACCCAGTGAAGACTGCGCAGAGACCTTTGCGCAGTGCCCAGCATCATCCTATGGCGAAGGAAAACAGCTGGGTGATGCAACTCGCGACCTCGAACACTGAAGCAATAGACCGAAAGGACTGCACCAACAGTGTCATGTTGGCTGAGGGGACCCCCTGCATGTGTCTCAGCGGCTACTCTGCGGCCCTCGATGCACAGCTTCACCGCATATCCTGGCCAATTGCCGCGTCCCCGAGCCAACAAGGAGCGTCTTGGGCGCAGCAATCCACTCACGCGACAGGCATTGCCGCCCAGAGCTCGCCGCTTTTGAGGCCCAGGGGGCAACCCAACGCTGAGTTGGCGCGGACAAGGCAGTTCAGGCCGTCCTTGGCAGTGGCTGTGCACATCTATATTTATGCTTCTTCACCACTGCCTGATTGATGCTATGGGTTGCACTATTGTGCTTGAGCACAAAATGGACGTTTAAGCATAAGATAAGTTAACTTATCCAGGCTGAAATTCAAAGACAGGGCTGATTGGGCCCGTCACCAGGGAGAAATGACGCCTCGATCCACCAATCGTTACCTTTCCACTGGTTGTTGCAGGGATGCGTTCTCTTAGCAACACACTATGAGATCCCGCGTTTGCTTGTATTGACGTCGATGACAGCAAGCGGCACCACTGACTTACGCCTAATTTCTCCTCACAGCATTTGCAATGACGATATGCCTGTAGTGAGAATAGTTAAACGTACTGGAGAATGGTTGGCAACTCAAAGTGGGAGAGATATGAACGCTGAATGAAAGAAAAATATATATTCAACAAAACGGCTCTGCAGGCTTGCCAGATCCTTTGACACTAAAAAATCTCTCAATTTTCTTTGTCATGAATGCCTTGTTTTGCACTTGCCTGAAGTTGTGCCTCGTTGAAAAACCGTGCCACAATTGCAGGACCCAAGACAATCACGGGCCGGCCACCGGACAAGTATTCGCAGAACTGACCTCAGGCACTCACCAAATTCCTCCCGACTATAACTTTATATCAAAAGCGCAGCGAAACTCTTTCACTACTTCTAGTCTTGGTCAACATCATTCCACACCGCAACCACTTCCAAACCCCAAGAACTTCACACAGCACAACCAACCAAGATGGCCACAGAAGGAAGCGCGCCCAAATGGATCAGCGTTAGTATGCTCAAAGAAGTCATCGCTAATGTAGAATCCTCTGTTGCCGAGAACGTAGATGGCGGTGTCATGGTATGTGTGCCCATCCATTTCCTTCCCCCCTCCCTTTTTTCCTGCTCGTTGACATCACAAGGACAGCCATATCTTAGCGACCCGTTAGAGCTATGTCTCGCTAATTCACGGCTCGTAGAACAAGCGGCTTCTCTGCTATATTATGGCACAGCCAGACAACGGAGATGCTCAGCGCTTTGCGGCGCAGATCGTGTTTGGCAATGATCCTGACATCCAGCCGCAGAACGTGCGCACTGCTGCGAACAGGCGATCGCGACCTACAACACCCTTGGCCTTCCATCATATAAGGTGGGGAGCAGTGTCGATGGATGCCGGTGTGGCCCAACTCTAAGGGAGTATGACATGATTTAACATGCGACCATGGACCTGAGAAGAGCACACTGGGAGTTGCTTTTTGTAGATATAAGAGCGCAGCGTTCTTAGTGTCGAATAGTTTGGAGCATGCCCAGACAGGGGGGATATTGAGCCACCACTAGGCCTGCGTTGGGGCCTTGTGGCATTCTTAGGTGCAGCAGATCCATGAGCATCAGCGTATCACAGAGTCGATAGCTAAGTTGTTCAAAGAATGTTTCGTAATTGATAGCTGTAAATAATGTTCTACCAGCTCCCTACACTATGTTACCAAAAGAATCCGTTTGCGCCCCACCCACATTTGTCGCGTCGCGTCTTTCTCCATCTATAATAACACCTTCAAAGTACGATTATGAGGTCCGACGATGTCGTAATTACGCGAGTTCGGTGCTATTATATCTAGAAATCGACAGAGATACTAGGACTTCACCCCTAAGTAGCGTGCCTTTATATTAGGGGCTATAGTGTCACGATCCGACCTTTGGGGTCAACCGTGGGTCGGGCTTCGGGGTTACTGTCCTGGGAAATAGGTAAAGCTTAGATAATTCTACTCTTCGAATATCGTTATTCTCTTAGGGGTTATATCTCTTAGAAGAGATACCACTCTTGATTAATTAAGTGACTAGTTTAAGTAAAGGGTAAGAATAAAACTTAGATTAATCGCTAAAGTATAAAGGAATAGCTATCTTATCTCGGGAATTTCCCTACTCTATATACACTTTATCCTTTATCGTTTTTTCTCTAGATCACTTTACTCCCGTAGTGATCCTGGATCGTCCTGGATCTGTGGTGATCCCTAGTGATCCTATTTCCCCGTGGCTAGCATAATAGTGTAATTACGTAAGAAACCTAGGGTGTCCGACTCACGTGCTGAACCTACCGTTGTCCCTAGCCCGATTCTGCGACCTGTTGATTGGGTCGTTACATAAGACCGCTTGTGTCTGTTTTCTTCCGCAGTCCGGTTCGGTACTGTGGTCGATGGTGGTGCTCCAGCTCGATGAGACGCATGGGAGACCCCCTCAGAGTCTCGGCGGAGGATCAATTTCATTTTTAGGCCCGAAACTCAAGGGCGTTGGTGGACGATCTTGCCCAGTGCAAGTGTAAGCACACTAGGTGCGGCGCGCGAGCCGCAGAACTCTGCGTCACCCTGTAGGAGTTTCAAGGCTCACCATCAGTTCACAGCTTGAATTTTATAGATAGCCGGTCAAGCTGTGCTTACATAAGAGAGGAGACAAAAATGCACGACATAGATTGATCGCTGAAGTACAATAGAGCAACTATCTAGTTTAGGAGACCCTCCGCTATATAACCGTTGTCCTTGGTCGTATACTAGCCCGATCATGCGCCCTTGTTTGCGCAGCCCGTCTGCTTAGGCGACCCCCTGTTAGTCCAGTTTGTCACGATGGCAGTGCATTGTCCCTGCAGTAATTGCATAATGTCCTTTCTGTCGTAAAAATCGCAGTGTGCAGCGGTGTGTCGCCATTGTTATCGAGAGTATCGACTGCAGCGCCTTTGTCAAGCAGTAGTTATACAATGTCCTTGTTGTTGTAGGTAACTGCAGTGTATAGCGGCGATGTGCCATCACGGTTGACAGTATCGACGGTAGCACCTTTTTCAAGTAGCAGTTGTATAATGTCCTTGTTTTTCAAGAAAATTGCAGTGTATAGCGGTGTGTAGCCATTATGATCGAGAGTATTAACGGAAGCGCCTTTTTCAAGTAGTAGTTGTACAATGTCCTTGATTTCCAAGAAAATTGCAGTGTGTAGCGGCGATGTGCCATCACGGTTGACAGTATCGACGGCAGCGCCTTTTTCAAGTAGTAGTTGTACAATGTCCTTGTTGTTGTAGGTAACTGCAGTGTGTAGCGGCGATGTGCCATCACGGTTAACAGTATCGACGGTAGCACCTTTTTCAAGTAGTAGTTGTACAATGTCCTTACTTTTCAAGAAAATTGCAGTGTGTAGCGGTGTGTCGCCATTATGATCGAGAGTATTAACGGAAGCGCCTTTTTCAAGTAGTAGTTGTACAATGTCCTTGCTTTTCAAGAAAATTGCAGTGTGTAGCGGTGTGTCGCGACGACTGTTGACAGTATTGACGGCAGCGCCTTCTCCAAGCAAGAATTGTGTAATCCTCATTTTCTTGGCCTGTACTGCGAAGTGAAGGAGTGTTCGGTTCATCTTGTCGCGCATCGTGATGTCTGGACGTAGAAAACGAAACGAGGTCTCGAAGATAATTTCGTTGCCATGCTCCATTAGAAGCCACGTTGGATCCTCATTCTTATTGTACACAAAACGACGGTGGAGTCTGGACGAGGGTTCCTTGAATTTGACTTGCTTAACGGACGTTCTCTGGTTGTGGTCATCGCCCAGATCCTTCCGAATCAAATCAACAATCTCGCGGACAGCTTCAAAGCATTCTGTTGCCAGGGCTGCGAAGAGGGGCGAGCCATAAAGTTCCTGTCCTACGGCCAAGCAGGACGGCTCTCTAGGCGCGATTCTGAGGAGATTGGTCAAATTTCTCTTTGCTAAGAGGTAGACCAAGCTGACAGCCGTAGTGTAATGTTGGTTATCGTACTTCTCAAGGATGTTGTGTAGCGTCACCCAGGGCTGGCGTAACTTTTCGAAGATGTGGAAAAATTCAAGCTGCGTGATGCCGTATATCTGGGCTTGCTCAGCATGCCAAAACATATTGTCTGTCGCATATTGCATGAAAGGGTAGTCGCAGTTTATTGAGTCGCAGAGGGAAGTTCTTTCCTCCTTCGATGGATGTCGTGAGAGCTCGGCTATCTCAATTCCGTTGCGTACGTATTCGAGGCAGCAGTTCTTGAGCGTGTCGTGGCTGATTGCTTTGAAGTTTGCGCTTACATCCGGCCAGACATCGCGCAAGCCGTCCCCCGTCAGGAAAAAGTCGGTAACAGACTCGTGAATGAACTGCACTGTGGGGTTCTCTGTCGTCGTGATCTCGGCAAGGCCCTTGGAGGCAGACAAGAGGAACAAGTGGATTCTTCCATGGGTGATCTCTTCAATGTCCCATTTGGCGCAAATGACCTCGGTGGCGCCCGAGCCAGCATGTATTGCCAAATATATCTCCTTGGGCGTGAGTGGCCGGCGCGAGAATAATAGCCATTGAATGCACAATAGTAATTTTCCACGACTTTCTGTGTCTCGCTGTAAGATATCTCGAAACAGCTCGTGCAGGTCCTGAGGGATTCTGTCGAGTTCCTTCCGTAGTGCTACTGGATGGAGGCCAGAATCGGCCTGCTCATTGAGTATCTTCACGACTAGGACTACCCACATGAAGATGCTGGCAGCCTTCACCCGAAGTCTTGTGCTGATATCCTGGACGGTCTTGCCTGCTCCGATGTTAAGTTTGTCCTTGATGTAGTCGGCTATGTCCTGCTCATGACCTTCTTGGCCATCAAGAACAAGTTCAATTGCGTTCCGAACCGTAATGTGAGGGTAGTGTCGACTAGCGAAGCAGATATAGAGCCTCAACCCGGAATCCGCAGCTAAACTCCCAAGCTCTTCGAAAAAATAGACCATCTCCCGAATCTCACTAGAGGCGCACTCATCGAGTGCGTCGATGAAGCAGACCAGAGAGTCCTGGTCGAGCTTCTGGACAGCCTTTTGTAACAGATCCTGCATCGTTTCAATGGTCCAAGTTGGCAGTTCGGCTTCTCGTTCGAAAGGTTTGATAATAGATTGCAGGCATGGTCGCTGAGTGAGAAGTTGCCAAAGTAATGACTGATACATCCCTTGGACTGTTTTCTCCATCTGATCTCCGCGTGCGTTGAAAAAAAACGAGATGATAATATGGCTCCGTTTCTGCCATCGAAAGTGGCTGAGCGCGAACTTCATGAGCGTTGACTTGCCAGCACCGGGCTTTCCCTTAACCCAGAGCAGTTTACTCTGTTCGTTGGGCTTGCTCAAGCGTGACCATTCCCGAAACTCCCGCTTCTCTAGAAGCCATTTGCAGGTCATAGCGTGTGCCTTTCGGATGTTTGCGTGCCGCGCATCAATCTGTTTGAATCTGAGACTCTCAAGGAGGTCTTGGTAGGTGATCTTGTCTTGCCCAGAGTCTGTCTGCAGCCCCGCCTGCGCGGACAGAGATAGAATCTGGGAGGGGTCTGGTGGATCGTTTCCTGGGAATGGGCATGGTTAGCTAGACTGAGATAAGGAACAGAACTTGAGATCAAGGGGCAACAAACTCTTACGCGCGTTGCCTTCAAAGGGTGGCAGTATCAAGAGGAATTCTTTTGCGCAAGCAGCAGCAGTTGCGGCAGCATAAGGTTGCCACTGCTTGTTTTTATGAGAATCTGCGTAATCGCAAATTCCCCGGATCACCAGAAAGGGTATATCACCTCCTTTCAACGCAGCACCTTCCATCTCAACACATAGGGCACCATGCCGTTCACCAGTATTGTCTCGGTGCTGCGAATCCCTCAACACGTGATTTGCTGACGCAATCGTACCGAAGTGTATCAGTGGTGCGCGGTCTGCACGATCTGGCCGAGCTTGTTGTCTGGAGCAATCACAAAAATCGCAATCATCATAATTTGGGGGGTGCTCGTAATCTTTCTCGAAGAGTATATCGGCCAGCTGGGTGCAGTCGAAGAAATGCGCCATATCAGGACTACGACTGAGTGCCCCCTGAAGCAGAGCGGAGACTTGGCTCCTTTTGATGATGCACCTTGCCTGCAGGTCATTGAGAACTGCCTTGAACCTGCTAGGTGGTGAATAGATTGTAGCCGTGTTTTGAAAGTGTCCACCCTGAAGAGCTTTGCCTTGATCGGATTGAACCACGTTCATTCCAACCACTACATCGCCAAGCCGCAAATCGTTTTTGGGCGACGGTATTCCGCCAGCAACGCCAACGACGAGCTGCAGTCGAATCGCCGTGAAGGTCCGCGCCATGTTGGTAGCTACGGTTGCAGCATTATTCATGCCCATGTCGCCCAGGCAAGCTATGGCGACATTGAAGCCTCCCATGCGCCCCAGCACGTAGTGGTTGCTGTCGCTCGGCTCGGTGTGGAGAGGTTCATGAACGGTATCGAGAAGAAGTTGAGCAGCCGCAAACTCGATGGGCAAGGCGCTGATCCAGCCAATCGTATAGTCGCGGTGACAGAATCTCGAGAGTGCTGTCGGCTGGCTCAGTTCGCGCGTCGTAATCGCCGCGCGTTTCGACGGCGGACCAGATGCGTCAGATAGATCTGCATCCCAGGCTGTCCGACGCCTTGTACTGCAAGTATCGTAGTCCATGGCGTGGGCGCTCGACGACACGAGACACGAGGACAACGTACTCGGCCTTTCGATGTCGAAAGCTGGGCACCTCGACGTCGCACGGCAGAGTTTGCAAAGACAGACTGGGTAGTTGTCTTACTTGGGAACATCCAACATCTTTCCGCTGGAGCCTTGCGAAAGCTAGTGAAGAGGGGTGAACAGGGATCTGTGGTGGCGGAGCAACAGCACAGCCACATCTTGGCTGAACGTGCCGTGTTGTGACGACCCACGACTAACAGGGGATTATTGGGCTGACGGACAGGACAAGCAAGGCCGTAGCACCAGGCCATAGACAAGGGCAGGATGTGACGACCCAGCCAACAGGATTGATTGAGCTACGGGTAACACAAGGAAAAGGTCGCAGAACCGGACTAGGCATAAGAGCAGGTCATACGACAATTAAAGGGCTAGGTTACATAAGACAACTATAATGAGACACCAGTATAGAACTATGGTAAGACTCAAGCAACTACGCAGTAAAGTAAGGTGACTAGTAGTTCTATAAACTACTATTAGAGTTTATAGTAAAAAACACAGGAGTATATAGATAAGGGGTTTTCCTAAATTAATGGTTCTTACCTTTAGACTTAAGCGATCAATCTAAATATTGTTCTCACTCTTTACTTGAACTAGTTACTCAATTAATTAAGAGTAAGGTGCGCAGACCTTACGAATCTCCTCTGCGCGGGACGCGCGGAGTCCAGTACGCCGGACACCTCGCCGAAAACTAGTAAACGCTGAACTCCCTTTGGTCAATTGGGTTGTTTTGGCCACGATCAGAGGAATCCTCATCCGCCCCATGACAGTAGGACACTAACCCCCCGAGTCCAGGCTATAGTTAACCCTGGAGTCTAGATCGTGACACCGGGCTACTCGTGGATTACGGTATTTTGTATTATGGTTATTAATTCTAGCACTTGAAGCGTTCTGGCGTCACGTATTAGCACGTCTAATTCCCCCTCATCCTTCCGGAACGCACTCGCCACGACCCAACGTTCAAGGCTGATAACGCCAGCCCATGTACTTAGCTGTGATTCGACGACACCGTCGTCGTCCGCTTTAGGCCGAACAACTTCATCTTGCTCCCTGACTTGATGCTCTTGGCCCCTCCGCTCGGCGTATACGGCGGCGGCGCCGCGGTCGCTGCGGTGATGGAGTCCGGCCTGATGTGCGACTGCGGGAAGAAGCCGGCCTTTCCGTTCTTTGTGATGCCGGACCAACACCACTGCTCCTGAGCCGTCCCTGTGTCGTTTTCCCGGTCAGCAATGTATCCCTTTCTACTAAAAAGAGATCCTCGCATCTGATACTCACAGCTCACGTTGGAAATAACATCCCCCTTGTCAAACGACAACCACCCAGCTCCTGTGTCTTTCGGTTGCCACCTCCAGCGCGCCCGCAGCGTGACCCCGTCACTGCTCATCCCGGGCAGCCGCACTTCTGTTTTGGCCGGCGGCTCCAACTCGAGCAGCTTGCTCGGAAAGTACCCCTGCAACCCCTCGTGCCAGCCCCGGCACCACTTGCCCTCGTGCTCCTCGGGGAACTCGACGCCGATGATGCGCGCGCCCGCGAAGAACCGTAGGATGCTCGTCTCGAGGTTGTCCGGCCCGTAGGCCTGCACGTGGTCCTTGCGGCCGGTTCCCGTGGGCAGCCGCGCCATCTTGGCGCTCTGGGCGTCCGTCATGAGGATGCCGGCCACGACGACGGGCGGCTCCGGGAAGTGCAGGTCAAAGTCGTTGGCGTCCTGGTGGTCCTTTGGGATCACAGCCCCGTATAGCACCGTGATGCCCGTGACCGGAGGCAGCGGCTGCGGGTGTCTCGCCAAGTGCCGGAAGAGCTCGTCCTTGTTGCCAAACATGGTGGCGTCGCCCTCGCGTGTCGTCTGGCCGTCCTGCGCGCAGAAGACGCAGGCAAAAGGCGTCGACGTGCTGAGGTTGGTCGACATGTGGCTCTTGTACAGGAAGCGTGAGCGGTAAATGACGCCCTCGGTAATGAAGTTGGCGTTGGCTGTTTTGCAGCGCATGCGACGTTAGCTTGCCGGCTAGAGTCTCTGGAATGTATGACTGCGTGTTTCTCACCTGTTCTTCGGATGTCGTTTTGGATCCGGGCCGAGTCCTGCTGGTATTCGCAACTGATGCACTGGTTCTTGGACGTCTTGCTCATCTGGCGCACATGACTGTTAATCCACGCCCCTTAAGTAGCGTTCTTCCCTGAATCATGGCACAACTCACATAATCGTATGTCGACTTCGTCCCCGACTCCATCCCATCCGTCCGAAACGCAAGTGCGCCACGGCAGAAACCCCCCTTCTGGTACAAGCTGCTCTCCGGCCCGATCGCGCAGTTCGCCTTGCGGGTGTACCAGATGGGCGTTGCTGACCGGCCACCGGCCAGCGGGTTGTCGTCCTCGCGAGCCAGCATCAGCCCTGTGTCAAACGACTGCGGGTCCACTGTGTTCACTTGTATCGGAAGAATCGGCTCGTCGTGCTCAGCGAGAGCGTGCATCCGTGACCCTGGTCTGACCACCATCCCGTCCAAATGCTCTCGTCCGCTGCTGCTCCGATTGTGGTGTTGGTCGGAGAAGTCCTCGCCGTTGCTGTGCCGGGTGTCAGAGGTGCGGTAGCCCGAGGTCGTCCCGGGGCTCGCCGGGTCGTCGAAAACGGAGCTTGCGCGGATAGAGCTGTCGCTTGTGTACCGGTTGGTAGCCGCTGGGCGAGTCCGGGCCTGAATGCCACCGCCTGTGACCATATCTTCGGGTATCGAGTCGCGGGACCTCTGGAGCGACGCCAGCCCGTCTGTCGAGGATCCGGCCTGCTCCGTCACCCATGCCGTCGTGCGAGGCACCGCCCATGGCGAAGGCGGCATCCCCGGTGCGAGCCTGCCGCCGGTACCAGCCATCGGAGATTCTGAGAGCTGTTGATGCTGTCCCGGACTCTGGCCGCCGCCGTGGACGAGCCTGATCCTGCCCATTTCCTCGCCGAGCACTTCGAGGTTCGGTGATACCCGGTGGGCCTGCTCAGCCACCTCGAATTGGACCGAGTTGTGGTAATATGTGCCACCGCCCACCTTAGACGAGGCCCGCCTGTTGGACCCTTGCGAGCTGTGCGACCTGAGCGTGTCGTTCCTCGCCAGGCCGTCGCTCTTGCTGCTCCTCATACTGCTTACCCCATTGCCGGAACGGAGTGCTGCTGGCAGCTGGGGCAGAGCCTGGCCATTGCTGTGGACCCCTTGCAGCATGAGCTGCGTCGCCTCGTACGCCGTCTGCGGACGGGACGACATCGTCGCGTTGGGTGGCAGAGGCGGCAGCGGCGGGAGTGGTGGGAAGGTCAGCTGTGTGGGATCCGGCGACGTTGGGGTAATGGGCGTGCCGGCCAGCGCTACTGGGGAGATGGCGGGCACGTCAATCTTCATTGTCTTGATTGCCTCAATGGCTGATCTTGCAAATGCCTTGGAGGCACTTTGGAGCTGTGTGTACCGTTCGGCATCGAACGTGTCCAGCTCGACGTAGTCGTCGAAATCATATAGCAGGTCTTCCAGGACACGCCGGCCGTCAGCAATGATGGCTGTCGTAGCAGCTGGTCAGTAATCTTGCAGGTGGAAAAAGGATAAGATGAAGGATCGCGCCGGCTCACTATTGTCCCGGATCGCATCGCTGAAGAAATTGCCATATTTCTGGTATTGCTGCTCCCACAGCGGCTGTAGCCTGCTCATTGCTCTCTCGCCTTCCTTGACCAAACCTGTAGCAGCCTTGATCATCAGCTTGGCCACGTCCGGCTCATCGTCAGCGGCATCCTGGGCGTTTTCTATGGCTTCCTGGCCTCTCTCGATGAGCTCCTTGAACGGTTGGATGACGAGGACATCTGCATCGATGGCCATCGCAGCGTCAAGCACCCCACGGTGCGTGGATCTCAAGACAGGCCCCCTGGTAGTTGTCCGAGTCCACTGGCGGGCGGCTGCCGGTAAGGCTCTCTAGGGAAGCAAGCAAAAGGTGGCGGCGGGGTTGCAGACGGACTTGCCGATCGACGTTGTGCGCAAGTGTCGTGTGATTTGCGAGGACCAAATGAAAGACGGACAGACAGTTGGCTAGAGCAAGGTTTGGCTGCCCAAGACAAGTAAAACCGTTGCGCGGGCGGAGGGCAGGCTAAGTCGACCTTCTTTTCTTGAACAGAACTTGTTGCAGTAGCGTGCAAGGGGTCCTGTCTCGGAAGGACGAAGGCGATGGCCTCGATGTGTGTTGCGTTTCGACACCCTAATCTCCGGGTCCGGTCGTGTGGGTGGGTAGTGGGGAGATGGGATCCGGGCGGCCGGACAAGGGGATAATGGGACCGGTCTGTCGAGTTTACGGAGTACCGAGTTAGTCACTCCCCTGCTCTCCTGCTCTCAAAGAAGACAGGAGCTACCGGAAGCAAAGACGTGAAAGACGAAAAGGGCAAATGGTTCGTGCTCATCTGTTGAACAAACTGACACAGCAGGACCTCGAGGATCTACCCGGGTTAAGAAGGGCTCATCACGCACGCATAAACCCCAAGGCGAAAAGCAGGCTAGGAGGCTCAAACATATCTGACACCGAGCAAGAAAGCCCAGGCTTGACCATCCGTGGTGACCGAGCGAGGCAGGCAAAGTCGTCCCACGCAGTGCAGAAGGCAGAAGGGCGGCCGAGGTGGCTGTCGGCTGCGAAGCCTATTGGCCACCAACAAGCATCGGGGGGCTGTCCAGGGGCCCTGCTCCGTAACATTGTACATGAGGCTAGCCCTTCCCGCAGCCACCCTCGGCAGCCTCGACTGCCAATCCGCATCGTCCATCTCCCCACGTGGTGGATCAGCCAGAGCTTATTCGCACCTTGTCGGCCATCAGCAGTGGGCACGCAATCCTTGGTCGCTGGCTGGGGACCCTAGTGAACCACTGCGGATGTTGGCGAGAACCCCTGATCCTGTCTCGCTACAGCTGCTGCTGCATGTCTTCATTTCCAGTTGGAGAACCAGACCTCGCCGCGGCGGCGATGCTGGCAACAATAACATGACGTTTGGCTGGCACCAGCACTGGGAGGAAAACCACCCATGCAATGTAGCGTGGGGGAGGGGGCATTCACTCAACGCAAGGATTCTTCTGTCCTCTCCGTGTGGAGACCATGACACAGCCGCGCCTGAGGCTGCGTGTGGACTCTGGACCAGAGCAACGGTCCCACGTGCGTGAGTGGTATGTGCCTCGCGGAGTATGGAGTAGGTAGCTGGAGACGATGCTACTATGCGACGACGAATAATGTACCCACAAGCACGCCTCGTCTCGGCGGTGCCAATCCGGCACTCATTGCCGAAAACTCACGGGACATCACCCGGGCTTGACATAATTACGTAGAACTTCCGGCAGCATGTACACAAAGGGACATCTCCACGAGTCACGCAGAAGTATGTTCCAGGGACAGCCGGCATCTGTGCCCTTGCTCTCAATCCTCATTGGCGCTCTTCGGCTCGAACCAGTCTGCCGAAGCTAAATAAGGTTATACAGATGATTAGCACTAGACCAGCCTCCTAGCAAAGGCCGTTCAGCTGCCCCGGCTTCGGACGCGATGTGATTCGGCAAGAGGTGGATGTGTCCCGGCCCGAGCGACTCCATCCTGCGTTATCACCGGCGACAAATATGTAAATAGTAACATCTCTCGAATCTGTCACAGGTAGTCTGACTATTTGTCCTGGAGTATTCCCCGACACGCTTTTAGTATAGCATTCATCTCACGAGACGGTTGCTATGTTCTGACACGTTTCTAGAGACTGGACTATCACGTACGATCGCCTATTGCTGCTGCTTCTCCGCCTCGGCCTTGAGCCCATCCCGCCACAGTTCCAACCCCCTGATGAGCTTGGCCCCGGCAAACGGCTTGATGGCGTACGCGACGGCGCCGAAAAACGTCTCCTTGTTGAAGTAGTCGGTCCCCTTGCCATCGGCGGACTCGACAAAGTCCTGCGTGCGCTCGGCGTTCGACAGCCAGTTGCCCTGTTGTTTTCAATTGTCATCCGACAGTCAGCTTTCCGGATCGTCGTCGGCAGTGCCACGCGGCCTGTCGGGTTAGATGACTCACCCCTTTGATTGCCCACGCGACGCGGAACCCCTTGCGGCCCTCGTGGACAATGGGCTTGAGCACGGTGACGACAAGATGCGTGTCGCTGGACTTGTCGCTGTTCTCGTCGAGATAGACCTTGAAGCAAAACTCGGTGCCGGGGAGGAGCAGGTCGTCCCTGGCGCCGCCCTCGTGGGCGGTGAGGAACCCGAGGGACGGGTCGAGACCCGCGGCGGCAGCGGCGGGGGCCGGCTTCTCAATAACAACACTGCGAGTGAAGCGGTTCCAAGCCGGGTAGCGGGCCGTATCGAGGGCGACTTCGAGGCAGCGGGCGGGCGAGGCGGCAATGTGCGTGGAGAAGACGATGGAGGAGACGCCGCCGGAACCGATGGTCGTAGTGGGCAATGGCGCGACCCAAGCTCCCTGCTGATTGAGGGGGACTTCGCCTGCCATAGTGGTGCTGTTGATGCAGTCTTTCTTGACGATGCTCCTGTTGTAATTGTTGTTGCAATCGCTGCTGCTGGCAATGTTGAAGACGTTGAAGATGGAGGTGAGAATGGGACAGACCTTGGAGAGCTTCAAGGTTTAGAACACGCGTGCTTCCGCGGCTTCGTCGGAGCAAGATACCCCGCTTATCTGCGAGTATCCATGGGGCTGGGCTCATGTTTGCTGTCAGTTCGCCCTGCTTGCTGCTGTCAAGATGCTCAGAATAAGGTGCCTTACGCGATTTGGTCACCAGTCACGCGACCAACCGGAGGGCAAATCCCAATCTTGGATTTTCGAGCAAGCTCCGCCTGTCAGGACCCTTGTCTAGAAGCGAAGCATTATCCTGCTCGCCTTGCATGCACAATCATTGAACACTCTACTCAGAGCTGAACCCAGGGCTAAAGATGCCAGACCTTTACCAGCATATCGCAATGTCCGAGGCATGACCGTTTCGACTGGCTGATGTTTTTACGACTATTTTCGGGGGACAACTACCCGGTGCTGGCCCACATACACTGTTTAAATACTAAAAATACTCGTCGGCCCCTGGACAACTATCGTCGCCACGAAACGCACGAGCAAGGTTCGCACAATCAAAAACAACGACCAACGGTCCACGGCTGAGCCTCATGCCTTTTCCAGTCATTGAATGATCGAGGTCCGCCGTGCTGGGGCCAAGGGGCTCGGCGTGTTTGCGGCGCGCCCCATCCCGCGGGGATCACGCTTACTCGCAGAGCCACCACTTCTCGCCACCACCACCGCCCAGCCAGATGTGTTCGTGGCAGCCTTGTTGCTGGACAGCGACAAACTCTCTACCTTGCTTCAGCTTTCCACAAACGACAGCCCTCGCGCACAGCAAAACACACTCGCCCTGAGCCTGTGGCCGACCCTGCGCTCCATTCTTGCCCGCCCCAGGACACCGTCATCGCTCAGTCAGAACCGCCGGGTCCTCAATGTCTTCTACAACAACAACTTTGCCCTCGGCGATGCCGCCGGCACACGCGCCCTCTTCCCCACTGTCGCGCGCCTGAACCACGCCTGCGTCCCTGGCGCCCAGGGCAACTTCAACGCGGCCCTCGGCGCCTTCACCGTCCACGCCCTGCGCGACATCCCCGCCGGCGACGAGGTTACCATCTCGTACCTGCATGACGAGATGGCAGCCCACGACGCGCGTCAGGCGAGCCTCCAAGCCGGCTACGGATTCGTATGCGGCTGTCCGATCTGTGCCGGCGATGCCGCTGGCCGGGCCATGAGCGCGGTGCGGAGAGGAACGCACAAGAGTGTCCTCCGGCTATACCGCCTGATAAATGCCGCGGGGAACACACAGCGTTACGAACCGCTGCTCCTCAATATGGCTCGTCTGCTAATCAGCTACTACGAAACCGAAGGCCTTGCTGGTGGCCGGGAGACGGCGTCCTTGTACTCACTCGCTGCAGGACATGCCGTGTCCTTACGTGACATGACGCTGGCGGAGGAGCTGGGACGCCTGGCGCTTGAGCTCGAGAGGAATGCCGTTGGTGAAGACAGCCCCTTTTTCGAGGCGGCAAGACTAGCCCTGGAGAAGATGGAGTTTGCGCCTTCATCTGCGAAGCATCCCACTGTAGTAGAAGAAGACAAGGAAGAGTTGTCGTATGCTCCATGGACATAGATGGGGGTTGGCGGTGCCGGGGGAACATCGCATAATTGACAGTGCGGACAAGTAGTAGACGCGTATATATCGACTACTCACAGAAAACCTTGAGCGAATTAGCAAGCCATCGAGCTACGACGGGTTTAACTGGCGATGGTCCGCAGTCAGCTCTCCTTTCATGCCAGGTACACCTATTTATGTCATCGGGAAGCGTTCGAGTTGATCATTCCCAACAGCAGGCTGTGACGAGGCTGTATGATATTCCGAGTTGAGTCCGGTAGTCGGTAAAGAGGCACCAATTCCCCCCCTTGTGTATCTATAGCGAATACCTTGTTTCCGAAACCAAAGCCTATATCCCCTCTTTACCCCCAAACACCAAATCTAGCCACGGTGCCCGACTAACCTCCGCCCGTGTTCTCCAGCCAGATAGTAGATTCGATACCTGCGGTCCCTAAGGGGCGCCTCGCACTATCGCCACTGGGGCCCTTGGACTTGACGGCGATAACAAGATCCGAGAAACCGATACCTCGCTCCCGCATCCGCCGGATGTCCCTTTCGCTCTCGGCAGCACGCACCACTACGCTTGAGCGGACAGACCCTTGCGGCACACCGATATCTAGGACATACGAGCTCCCACTATCAGTGGCGGCCTTGACTGGCTTGGAGCCCAGGACTTTGGAGTAAACCGACGTGTACTCGGCCAGCAGGTGCTTGGGGACGAGGATGTCGCAGCTCGCGATCCCTGTGGCGCCGCAGGGGTGTGTCGTCTTTTCTGGGTTCTGGCTCGGCACCCTGTCTGCTCGCGGCGTGATGTCGTGGCAGAAGAAGGGAACGTCAATCCTACCAGTTGGGAAGAGCTCTGGGCCGGGTGTCTTGTCGCCGCCGGTGAATTCTGGCCGGGTGAGCTCCCATTTGATCTCGTGGCCGTCTCCCGTCTTGCGTGACCCCGCAATCGGCGCACCGAACTTGACCCCAAGTCCGAAGTCCTTATCAGGGCTTGCAGCTAGAAGGCGGTTGACAGTTTCGACGGACTCCTCAGCGGAGCGAGTCGTGTCGGTGACGGCAAAGTCGATCAGACCAGGGTTCTTGGGTCCCCAGAACCTCATTGGCAGGCTCTCCTGGTCGAGCGCTGGCGGCGTGTCGTACCAGTTGAAGAACTCGAGGTAGGTGCCATCCTGGAAGATGACAAGCTTGTTGCGGGACGGCTGGCCTGGGTGGTGGCCCCCAGGGGTCACGGTGAAGTTGTCCGCGACCCAGGCCGGCAGGTTCTCGTAAAAGGGAGTGTCGACGAGGAGAACGACGTGGTCTTGCTGAGTGGAGGTCATAGCGCAGACGTGGTAATGGTCTGGCCAAGGTCTGGGAAAATGATGGCCTCGATAGACCTGTCCAGTAGAGACCGGCGAGGTGAGGGGTTCCTCAATGAGGTGGGGCAAAGGGTGTGATGTTGTTATTGAGTGGGAACTTTGCTTTTCAAACTTGGACCATCACGTACAGGATTTAACGCATCCTAGCAAGCTTGGTGACAAAATTATGGCGTCGATATAATTGTGTGATATCTTCTCCCTAACCAGTACAAGAAAACCTTTGTTCTAATTAGGGGCACTCTAGGGCATATTGTTCTCTGTCACTTCTTTCTACAGACTGAAGACACCCACTTATACTTTCAAGTATCGTGGACATATCAACAGAAAGACTCAATTCCGTACCTGCTAGGTATCTTTGCTGCTTCCTTCTCCGTCAGTCTTTTCTTTCGTTCTGTCGGGCAATTCCGACTCGTCCTTTCTGGCCTTGCCTTCCTGCTTCTGATCAACAGCAGACTCGCCCACTCCATCAGCTCTCCCATCCTTGTTGCCCGACACACCGCCCTCATCCCCTGCCTCGATCTGCTTGATAGTCTTCCGGCTGGCCGATTTATCTTGCTCTTGCCCGCCATCGTCACCATCTCCCCAAAACGAAGGGATCAGCTCGTTATCAGCCTGGCCTTGCTCATAATCTCGTTCCCGGCCCAACATTCTCCTGGCAGCCTCCTTCCCAACCACGGGCATCGACGTCGCACCTTTCTCTTTCGCCCGCTCGGGCAGTAACTTGGGGTCCAGCAGCCCTACCTGCATCAGCACGCTCGCCTGGTCCCAGTACACGTGCTCGTGCTGCAGCTTCCCGGCTTTGAATGCCACGATGCTGACGAGCATGATCTCGACGCGGCGGCCCGTCGGCGGCACGCCCGGCAGGATCCACGGCATCTCGCGCGTGTGCTTAAACGAGACGTGCAGCTCGTCAACCACCCTGTCGGCGCCGATGGTCCGCGACACAAGCGTGAGCTCGAGCGTCTCCGGGTGGGTGCCGGTAAAGAAGTCCGAGTAAAACGACTCCAGCTCGCTGGCGCCAATGCCTCCCGTCAGCGTAGGTGTGTTGGTGACGTGGGGTGTCGCGCTGGTGAATGTTGACATGGTCTGTTTAAGGTCCTTATTGAAGAACTTGCCTGTTGGGTGGTCTTGTTAGCCGTCATCCTTAACAGTTGCCACTTTTCCGTGATGATGGCCCCTGAATTACGACTTACCCTGGATGTTCTTGTCCACGACGCTTTCCAGATCGACGTCGATTTGGAATGCCCTCCTTGCCGCAGCCAGGCTCCGGCTCCAGGCTACCTCAGCCCGGACAGGATCATACTCCTTCAGGTCGTACTCGGCGAAACCCGCCTCAGCGTCATACCTGTACACCGGATACTTGATGCCCGGCAGCCTGCCGCCTACACCGAGGCCGGCGTCCATCTGCCGCCTGCGGACGCGGTCCTTGCCCTGGATGCCGACCATCTGCGACCGCTTGACCACACCGACGTCGTTGCCCGCGAGGTGCACGAGCACCTGTATTCCGCCTGGATACCGCGAATCCGGGTCTGGGATCTGGGTCGGGTAGTATGCAACCAGGCAGCCCAAGCGCAGCTCGTGGTTGTTCTCGAGGTTGTGGAAGTGCAGGAGGCACGCCGAGGCGGCGTCCCCGTATGCTGTCAAACATTTCATCCTTTTTGTCAGCAATTGAACTGACAGAGGGTGGACTATTCGTTGATGTACGTGGAACGCTCGCTATAACTCACCGATAATGCCGAATCTCTCGCATGGCCCTAGCTCACGGTGGCTGATGTCGTGTAGCTTAGCCGCGTACTCGGAGCCGCCGTTACCCATGGACAGATACTCGACGTCGAAGCCCTCGGCGCGCCAAGCCGCGAGGGCCCGCGTGTCAAAGTCGTCCGTTTCGGCAGTGATGTAGAGCTTCGACGGACCCTTGGGGAAGTCGCTCGAGAGGAAGCTCTGATCGTAGCGGTTGACGGACTGGGCCATGCTGCCACCGAGCACCTGAATGCGGCGTCCGTCGCGGTTCTCGGCCGCGATATCGATGAAGCCTGGGAAGTTAATGTTGACCATTGCTGTAGTTGTGTGCTGTCAATGGCGGCGTTCATGAGTCGTTTCGTGATGTGTAGCCACAACTGTGTGAAGGCAGAAGTTGGTAGACTCGATTAGGTGCCGCCAGCTTCGAGAAGAACCAAGGACTCCGTCTAATGTTCCATTGAAGCTGTTTCACAAAAGTGGTATGATGAAATGGTTGCAGGGATCTCAACAGGTTCTTAGCATGGTTCGACTCCACGGCAGTTGCGCCGTAGCATGACGTCATGGGCTTCCCATCCACGGGATTTGCCGTCATCTCTCGTTGCTCCAGGACTCGTTGGAATCGTCCGTAGACTGAAGGCTTCAAGAAGAAAATAGAGATACCATGTTGAATGCAGATGCAAGCCTAAGTATCCTTGACCCTAGTTCGGACGCCCAGTACTACATTAATCGCTAGTGTCATGGCGACAAGTCGACGGCCCGTTCATCCCGCGCCCTTTGGCAGCACCGTGCTAGCATCTCTAAGCACTCCCCGCCACTAACAACTTTTAGGAAGGTGGCGCTGGCAAAACACTCAAGCGCAGGCGTCCAGTTCGTTCCTGTGGTGGGAAGTCTGAAGTGCTTCATGTGCTACGGTACCCTGCTGGCCCCATAGTCGGGAGACCAGAACGACACGAGCAATGATTCAAGGATGTCCTTGGCCTCACGGTGTACAAGCTTTCCACATCAAATAAACAGAGCAGAACCTAGAGCTTCGTCACAACATAAGACATCTCAAGAGCAGCGCCATGTGCAACACTGTGCCGTGCCCCTAAAAAAGCTGGGCACCCGACGCGAGGACGCCAACACCCAGCTAATTACAATGTGATAGGGTACGCTAGTCCATTCAGCGCTATATACGGAACTTTCTCATAGTCCCCTCGGGGAGTACAGAAAGTCTAACGCGCGCCATAAGTTATACTTTTACCATCTTCGCTGGAAGCAGAGTTGCTTGTCTCAGTTGTTAATACCAGACAGGTAATACACTAGGTTGGTCTTACGAGCAGCCATTGTCGCACAACCTCAGCTATGAGTTGCTCAGCTATGAGGAGGTTCAGAACAGATAATACTTCCAACGGCTTTCTAGGATTTGTCCATGGTCAACTACGTGTCCAGTAGGTAGCAACTCGAATTCGCAGGTTGTATTACGGCTTGATGTTTCCCCAAATATGAACTTTCGAGGATGTACAAAACTCTACTGAAGTGGGACGGGCTTATCCAGGCTACCAACTATACCGGCCCGCTTCTTTAAGACAATGCTTAACCTAGGGCACGAATCCAGGATTCGGAACATGGAGTATAAGATCAAGACGATTCCGACACAGAGGATAAACCGCCGTGACCCAAAGATAGCAATTGAAGAAAACCCAGAGTACGCCAATATCCTAACCCGTAACAACTTTTTCCCGACCACGATTTAATCCACCATGTTCATAATAAGCAAGATCCTTGCCCTCGCTCTCATGGCTGGCAACTCCCTTACCCACGCCGGCACTTTACCCCTCGCCCAACGCGATCCTGCCCCATCGCCTATCGCGCCGAGCGACTTGCCTGCCGGCTGGTCTTACACAGGCTGTTACATCGACAACGTCCATTCGCGCCTCCTCAGCCACGCCTTCCAACCCTCGGCAGTCTACTCCCGCGTCGAGACCTGTATCTCCTTCTGCTCCAGCCAGAATCTGCCTATCGCAGGTCTCGAATTCGGCGGGGAGTGCTTCTGCGGCGCCGCCCTCCCAGCCACCGCAGTGGCCGATCCGACCGGCTGCACGACCCCGTGTCGGGGCAACATCACGCAGGCCTGCGGTGCCGCCGATCGGCTCAGCGTGTGCTCCGGGCCACCTGCCGCCCCGGGCCCAGTCGAGAATCCCGGCGTCGGCGGGTTCGTCAGCATGGGGTGCTACACGGACAAGGTGGATGCGCGGACACTGTCACGGCAGGCCGCTGTTTCCGGTGGCGCGGAAAGCATGACGAATGCCGCTTGCGCGGCAGCCTGCGCTGGCTACCAGCACTACGGCGTCGAGTACGGCGGCGAGTGCTTTTGCGGCGCCGGAATCCGAGAAGGTGCCGGGCCTACGCTGGATGGCGGGTGTGATATGGCATGTCGGGGAGAAGCAGCCGAGTTGTGTGGCGGGCGAGACAGGATCAACTTGTACAGCAGGACTGCATCGGAGCCGACCCCAACGACGACAACGGCAACTGCCCCGGTGCTCCCAAGTCCTACCAGCTCGTGCCCGGGGGGCAAGTCGGCGAACCTGTGCTGTAGGGCTATTGAGCCGTGGAAGACGAACACATACAACTGGGGCACCGTATGCCGGTATTTCCCTCCCAATGCCAACGAGCTGGTCGGCGCCAGCTGCATCGCTAGTACGTAACCATGCCCAACTTGCATTATTACCAAGAGCTTGAAGCTGATAATTTATCCGCTTAAACAGGGACTGCGGGCACCAGCTGTGCGAGTGGGACGCGCGAGGCATGCTGTGCTGGTACTTGGGTAAGTTAGAGGTGCAAGAGGCCTATACACGATAGTTTCTTATCTTTCCCTTCCCCAACTTCAACTTGAGGTGCATCTTGAGATCGGGATTCGTCGCGAGCTAACCACATGTTGTCTTACGCCACAGCCCGGGCTATGCTCGCTCGGCACCAACTGTATCCGGGTGTGACGAGTACGTGGATCCGATCAAAGACGCGAGAGCACTTTTGCAGAGTCGATTTCGTAGAGGGCTCCTTGGGCGAAATCCACCATAACCACATATGAATGCGGACATAACTTCACTCAAGTTCATTGTTGTGTGGCTTGCCTCCTAATGGATGGAAGCGAGCACATAAAGAAGGAGCACACGTTTCTCCTTCCAACGGCAGTCAAAGGCTCTGTGTTACATTACTAAAATACTGAAAGTCCTAATTTTGCCAAGTTTATTCAGTTCATTTCAAGATGTGCTTTTCCTTTTCATAGTGAAATGTCGTTCAGTTAGCTCATTAAAGCTACTTGCTCTGACAATCTCGATCATTAATTAGTGCTCCGCACGTAAGTCGAAGCCAGACGTTTCTTACTACGCCGTTGATGACAAGGTGACGACGACTTGACTACCTCCTCAGCATGTCCAAATTGACAGCGTAATCTATACCCGTTTGTCTGCACCGACATCATACTTGAACCCCGACTCGTCAACCACCCCTTGCTGCCCGTTAGCCACATGGTACCCCGGCGGCGGCTCATCTGGGGAACCATGGAGTTCCGGTACATTGCCACGCGGATGCTGCATATATGTTGCGGGCGGTGCCTGCAGCTCGGTACAGGATGGAATGTTCGGTTTGTCGAATAGCGATGTTGGTGTCTGTGGTGCGTTGTGCTCCGTGGGCTCAATCTTGGCACTGTGACCAGAGAAGGCGTCGTGTCGCCGCTGCCTGCGCCGCTGGCGGATGGCCTTGTAGCCGAGACCCGTGCAGCAACAGCAGCAGCCGGCGAGGACGCAGGCGATGACGAAGAGGATGACGGGGATGCCGACGACGACAAAGTAAAAGGCTGAGGAGCCGACGAAACCCGTGGCGTTGGAGGGCTTGGCCGCGTCGATGAGGCTCAGGCCGGTGCTGCTCGGGATCGGTGTTGTTGTGGTGGGTGTTGCGAGGGACGACATTGTGATGGCCATGTCGGCGTTGTACTTGTTGAGCTCTGCTATCGTTGCACCACTCTCTACATGCCGGGCTTGACAGATCTACCTAGGGTTTATCTACTGTCTGTCAATCCGGGTCTGATGGAAGTCGTCATGGCAGGCAACAGCGCTGGCAGCCAATCAGATGGCGGCACAGAGACAAGTGGCCTTGGCTCGAGAGAATGCGAATGCGAGGGCGCAGCCAAGCCCAGCCATTGCATGCCATCGCGATCGACAGGCTGACTGCACGTCACGGACAATGATGAAGCATCGACCCGTCGTCAATTTTCAAGTCAGGTCTAGCATACATTTCCATCCCTCAATGGCCGACAGCAGTAACTCAACCGGCGGGCAGCGGCCGGACCGTTGCTGCGAGACTACTCCGTTCAGTGCCGGCCTGACCCGGCGCCGCCAAGAGATGGGAGACAAGGATGTCGGGATCCCTGGCTCCGTGGAGGATCAATGCTAGGTTACGTACACTTGCACTTGGTTGTTGATGGGAGGATCTGACATCTGAGCGGCTCGGGCATGCGCCATGGACAGCGACCCCTGCATTGCGCGACTCGGACGCAGCCCGCATTTCGTTGACATCATCTCCCGTCATACGTAAGCGAGACAAAGCTCTCGTTGCCGACATCGGGATCCGGGAATACCGGACGCGGGATGCGGGACACGGGACACGGACGCCTTACAGAGCAGCTGCGCAAAGCAAAGAAGCTTCGCCCCACCGGTGAGGCTCCTCTCCAGCGCTGCTTGCAGGTGCAGGCACAGACGGTGCAGGCACAGACGGTGCAGGCACAGACAGGTGCGGCGCAGTGCCCCGCCTCCACCACCTCCACCACCAGTCATCCACCATCGCTTTTCCCTCTGCACTCGCTCACACTTGCATCTCCAGAACCTCGTCGCCAGATGCACCGCTGACGCACCCACGACAAACCGGCGTGCGAGCGCGCCACCGCCCCCATCCACCGCCCCCATCCACCGCACAACATGGACTTCCCGACCAACATGTCGCCCCAGCTCAATGGCCTGCCCTACGACTTCTCCGCTCCGTCCGTCCCGTCCGCCACCTCGACACCGTCCGGCCCCTTCGACCCGCTGGGCCACGCTCCTCCCTTCCCAACCACGGCGGCGCCTTCGCTCTCCCCTTTACGCCCACAGGGCCCATGACCCTCGACCCTTCGCTCCCGCCCTCCGACGCCCTCAACCCCCGCTCCTGCGTCGTCTGCCGCAAGCGCAAGGTCCGCTGCGACAAGCACATGCCCTGCAGCAACTGTCGCAAGGCCAACATCCAGTGTGTCTTCCCCGCCCCCGGCCGCGCCCCGCGGAGGCCCAGGCCAAAGGACCCCAATGCGCCTCCCAAGCAAGCCAGCGAGCGCGAGGTCGAGCTCATGAAGCGCTTGCGCAAGCTTGAGGGCATTGTCGAGGACCTCAGCGGCCAGGTCGAGTTTGAGACGGCCAAGCACCCCTCCAGCAACGACGGTTCCCCCAACGCCACCACAGAATCCGGCCTCGAAGACCGTCGTCTGCATATCGACCCTGCGCAGCGCCGCACACCGCACTCGGACCCAGGCGACGCGGCCAAGGCTGGCCACAGGCTCTCTCTCGACTCGGGCATCTCAAGTCCCTCCATTGGCGTCCGCAGGGATTTTGGCCGCCTGGTCCTCAACGAGAAGGGCAAGACCAAATATGTCAGCAACGCCCTCTGGGCAAAGGTCAACGACGAGGTGAGCTTCGCCGCCTGAAATCGCAACACAGTCAATCAAGTACTAATCTATGCCTCTGCGCAGATCAACGAGCTCAGGGCCCAGACGCAGCAACTCAGCGACCACGATACTGACTTTTCCGACACGGATGAGACCCCAGAGGCGCATTCTTATGGAGAGCATGGAGACCACCATGGCTTCGTCCTGGGCTACAAGTCATCCGACGTCGACCTGAGCAAGCTCCACCCGCCACAAACGCAGATCCCCTTCATCTGGCAGGTCTACGTCGACAACGTAGATCCACTGATCAAGATCCTTCATGTGCCTACCATGAGCAAAACCATCCGAGAACTGAGAACTCATATGGAGGACCTCTCGCCGGGGATGGAAGCGCTTCTCTTCTCCATCTACTACGCTGCCGTCACATCCATGGAGCCAGATGAGGTCCTCTCCAGTCTCGGCACCGAAAAGTCCACACTGACGGACCAGTTTCGGTTCGCGTGCGAGCAGGCCCTGGCCAAAGCCGACTTCCTCACATCAACAGAGCTCGTAGTCGCCCAAGCCTTCGCAATATTCCTGGTCCTCGTCCGCCGGCATGACGATACCCGGTTTGCCTGGACTCTTACCGCCGTCCTGGTGCGAATGGCCCACACCATGGGCCTGCACCGCGAGGGCACGGCGCTCACGGGACTGAAGCCCTTCGAAATCGAGATGCGCCGCCGGCTGTGGTGGGCCATGTGTATTATCGACCTGCGTGGAGCCGAAGACCATGGCACAGAACTCAGCATAGCACAGCGGAGTTTCGACGTACGCCTCCCACTCAACATCAACGACGCTGATATCCACCCAGACTCGTCCGACTTCCCAAAGGAGCGTGAGGGCTTTACGGACACCACTTTCTGCCTCATCCGTTTCGAGATTTGTAGCTTTGCCCGCAAAATGTACATGGCGCATAGCGGATTCGACGGCTGCCAAGACAGCCTCGGTGCTGTTTCGGAGCGCGAGGAAATGGTCGAATCGCTCTATCAAAAAATCGAACAAAAATACCTCGGCGACTCTGTCGACAAGAACCGCTTCCCGTTACACTGGGCCGCTGTAATGATGCACCGCCTCATCATGTCCAAGATGCGTCTCCTCATGTACCAACCGGTGCTGGCATCACCTGATGACAGAGAGGTGCTCTCGGAAGAGTTGCAAGATCGTGTCTTCCTCGCCGCAGTGGATGCTGTGGAGTACACGAGGCTACTCAACTCCGAGCCAAAATGTCGACAGTGGCGATGGCTCTTTACAACATACACACAGTTCAATGGGGTAGCATACGTGCTGTTCGAGATCATCCGCCGCCCGTGGTCGTCTTCGATCGAACGAGGATGGCAGGCTCTCAACGCCACTCTTACCGATCCACTGCCCACCGAAACCAACCTGGTGGCGCTGCGCGCAGCGGTGTGGGTTCCGATGCGGAAGCTCATGATAAAGGCCAAGCGATATCGCGAGAAAGAGCTGGCGCGGCTGCGAGCAGATCCTGAAGCCGCACGGCAGCTGGACCTTCTCGAGACCAACAGAAACCTGCCTGCCAGTTTCCGACACCTATCCGCATCCATGAGGAACTCGCAGGCGCTGGAAAGGTGGCGCAAGCTTGTTGGCAGAGAAGGGCTCGATCCGCGCACCGAGAACGTGCCAGAAAGCGACAAGATTGCACCTGATACCTCTGCTCCATCTTCGTCATTACCAATTCCCGAACCTACTCCTCTCCAGCAGACCTTCTTGAACCAGGGCATGTCAAATCCACAGTTCAACCAGAATAATCCTTATCAAGCTGCTTTTGTAGGGGGCATATTTAATACCGGAATCTACGACCCCAGCGGGACAGGCTCGATACCGCAGGCGATACAGCAAACTGCAGAGCCACCTGTTCAGCAAGGCAGCATGGGATTCAGCAGCAACCCCGCCAGCACTGGCTCGATGACGCCAGCAGACGGGAACGCTCTCGCCAGCGCAAGCAACAGCATGATGGAGGCGCAGCCGGATCAAAACGCGGTAATGAGCGACGGTACGCCATCATGGCTGTGGGCGAACCAGTGGGCTGGCGGGCTTCCTGGCGAGGGAGCAAACATGGACTACCTCGACCAGGACATCAACATGGACGAAGACTTTAGCTGGCAGAATTGGCAGGACACGCTGCGTGGGTTTGATGCCGATAACACGCTTGGTATTGGGCGGCCTGGGTTCACAGGAGGTATATAATTAGCCGTCCAGGGCTTTGTAATTTTGTTGATGCTATTGTTTTTTGCGTGACCATAAAGGATTATTGGCTTATGGCGTAAGGCTTTTTTTTAATTGCTAAGAGCAAGTGGAGTTGAATCGCTGGTTAAGTTTTGTACAAGTGTTCAAAGTACTTTGGTAACTATATCGGCTAGGAGTTTTGTTGTTGAAAGGAGCTGGTCTAACTATGAAAATAATAACAGTGACAACTTACGTAAGATCAAGTTGGTACCTGTAGCTAATCGTTTCGGCACGTCTAACTATTCTTATGGAAAATCTCTAGACATGGAAATGAGTTGGTTAGCTTCATCGGTGGGACTCGGTACCTGTCGGACTACACACTGTTGGAGCCAGAAGTATTCTAGAAGTTTTCGGGTTTAAAGACTTGACATTTCCCCCTCCCGTTTAGATGGGGATCTATGTGAGGTAGATAGTTCACGTATCTCCGACTGCGAACGGACTATTTGACGGGGATGGCGAACTGAAATTGCACAAAGAGACAAGGTACAAACCTGCTCAAAGAAAAAGCAGCTCACCTATTGGCTTGAGGGCCCAGAGAGTGGAGGGTCCGTTCACGAATCTCCGAGTATGCTCGGAGACAGCGTCACATAAAAGTGAGCTCAGCGTCGATGCAATTTGACCGTCTGTTTCTGCCCAACGACAAGCCTCCCACATTATTACAGTACAGCGGCATGACAATGGCACTACTAGAAGAGAGCAACGGCGCGGCCCCATCTCCGGAACTCTTCTACGTAGAACACAACGCCTCAGCGCCCAGCAGCGCCGAGACCATCATCTTTCTGCACGGCGCCTTCAGCTCGCATCACGAGTGGGACCACGTCGTTGCGCACCTCACCAGCAGCAGCGGCACGCACTTCCACATCCTCGTCCCAGATCTGCCGCAGCACGGCCGTTCCCGCGCCACACACTTCACTCTGGCAGGTGCGGCCGACGCCGTCGCGGGGCTGATTCGCAGCCGCGCCCGCCAGGGCCGGGCGCACGTCGTCGGGCTCTCGCTGGGCGGATTCGTCGGGCAGATGCTCGTGCGCAGGCACGCGGATGTTGCGCGCACGCTCTTCGCGACGGGCGCAAAGGCCTTCGACCCCGCGCTCGCGTGGGTCGCGCGGCGTTGCGGCGTCGTGGTGCACTGGGCTATCTGGGCGTTTGTGGGCGGCCGGATACACGAGTTCATCGCGGCGCGGAGTGGGATCGTCGAGCACGACGCGCTGACGCGAGACATGCTGGACAACAATGCGACGGACCAACTCGCAAAAGCCGTGTATGGCGAGGTTGCGGACTGGACCTGGGAGGAGGATGTGCGAGAGGTCGCCAAGGCTGCTTCTACTGCTACTGCACGGGACGGGAACGGGTTCAGGATATTGATCTGTGGCGGCACTTCCGGCGATAGCATTCCGGGGACCAAGAGGCTGGCGGCTGCGATCCGGACGGGAGGTCGGGACGACGGGGATGACGATGGGCAGGTCATTGATTGCAAGAGCTTCGCTGTCCGGAATGCGGTCCACTGCTGGGACTTGCAGCTCCCAGAGCTGTTTGCCAGGGCTGTCACGGCGTGGATGACGGGAGCGACCATGCCCTCTGAGTTTGAGGCTCTCGAGTAGATGGAAAGAATATTGCTGCTAAGGCTCGACATTTACGAAACCCGTCTCGTTAGAACTTAGGCGTAATATTAATAAGTTTCCGCGCGGGTTGAATTCCGCGCCCCTCTGTATTGGACAGTTAAAGTTTCAGCGAGTAGGAGGGGGAGGGGTGACTCTCGGGTGCTCTTGAAGTATGCTCCGGACCAAAGGGCGACAATCCCCTCAGCAGCCTTCACCTGATTCAAGCAACAAGCCAACACTCAGACAACCAGCCATGGCCGCATCGCTGCAGATTACCGACCTTTTCGGGGTAGAAGGCCTGGTGGCCGTAGTTACTGGCGGAGGCACTGGTAAGCCCTGCAGTCAAAGACGACCGCCGTCTTTTCACCCGCAGTGCTGACCCAGCGAGCCAGGCATCGGGCTCATGATCGCCCAAGGCCTCGAGGCCAACGGCGCCATCGTCTACATCCTCGGCCGCCGCCTCGAGACCCTCGAGAGCGCCGCCAAGACGGCAGTCAGTTGCCTTTGTATCCCCAATTACCTACCGCCGCCACCGCTAAACCATCTTGCCCTCTCTCCCAGAAACACGGCAATCTCATCCCCATACAGGCCGACGTCACCGACAAAGCCTCGCTGCTGCGCGCCGCCGAGCAAGTTGCGGCACAGCACGGGTTCGTCAACCTCGTCGTCGCCAATGCCGGGATCTCAGGGCCGGGCATGGCTGGCCTGCCCGCGGAGCCGAGCGTCGCGCAGCTCCGCGCCCATCTGCTGTCATGGGACACGGACGACATGGCGCGTGTGTTTGCCGTCAACAACGTCGGCGTGCTCGCCACAGTCGCAGCCTTTCTTGAGCTGCTTGCCGCGGGCAACACCATCCGGGAAGGGTTCCCGCACCAGCAAAAGAGCCAGGTCGTCGCCATCGCGAGCGGCGCCGGCTTCAGCAGGTCTCCCGTTGGCGGCTTCATGTATGCCAGCTCCAAGGCGGGCGTCGTGCACCTGGCGAAAACCATGGCCACGACGTTTGTGCCGCACGATATCCGCGTCAACGTCATTGCGCCGGGATGTGAGTGTGCTTCTTCCGTGTTGCTGGCCCTTTTGAGCCAGAATGTAGTCCTCCACTGACACCGTATTTCTTCCCCATGCAGTCTACCCCAGCGAGATGACCGGCGCCGTCATCAAGACACAAGATGCGGCGGGCTGGCCCAAGAACGTTGTGCCCCTCCAGCGCGCTGGCGACGAGCAAGACATGGCCGGTGCCATCCTTTTCCTCGCCAGCCGTGCGGGCGCCTACCTCAACGGCAACGTGCTCGTCACGGACGGCGGCCGGCTTTCCATCATGCCGTCGACGTACTGATAGCTTTTTAGGGGCAGGTGGAAGATTTGAGAAGTAGAAAGCGGGTAGCCTCTCCAGTATACTTCGTCAAGATAATAAACAGTGGCATATACGCTATCCAGAAAATTCGCCATGTTGTGCATTTGAGCTTATCTACGCTTTTATCCACTGTCTCCATGATACGGCTATCATCTTCTGCCATTTGTCCCTTGAGTGAAGATCATCTCACGGCATGGTGCAGCTAGGAAGGACGCAACTTCGCAAGGCTAATAATATGTCTGGGGTAACACAACATCACTAGTGCACCAGACATGTTTCCCAAACAAGTAGCTAGCACGATGCAAGCACTTTGCTGCCAGAACGGGAACCTTGCTAGTAACCCAACTATCCACTCGCGCTCAAAGGCTAGCACACGCTCTCGACCTAATTCTGGAAGGTGTCATCGGCTCACGAATCTAGCTCAGCTAGCTCTTTCCTCTGCGGGACTATCACGCCACAAGAGGAACGTCTTTGTGCGACGGCGTGGAATCTCTCTACACTACAATATTTGGGGAATAAGCGCTTGAGCTCATTACGACTACCCAGGGACAGGGATGAACGGACCATCAAGGTGTTGGAGATAACGAGTGTCAGCCTCAGGAGGGCTAGGGATGTGACGCGAGGTGACACTACGCTGGTCACGCAGCATGCATGGGACGCGTATTCTCTCGCCCTAAACAAGAAGCTCTCAAAGGCACGCGGCAATACAACAGCAGGGCGTTCGTGAGCTTCACGTGATTGGGCGGCACTTCGTATATTGACGTGCATCTGGCTGGCATGGGGGTTCGACGCTGGTTCCTGTACGGTATGAATATGCACGAGTCATGTATGGCCTGCCCCTGGCTGGAGATCCTGAATGGCCAATACCTACGCTGTAGGCATAAATTAAACAGGGTCCAAATCTAGTTTCCTCGCTCTGGAACTGCCTCACAAGCTTTAGTACGGCGCGGCGGATTCTTAGCTTTATTTACATGTTAAAACCACATCAGGCTATAATACTCGCAGTATTATTATCGTCCTGGTCTGGGTCTGGATGGCGGACCCATAACCCATTCTTTTTCAGAGGATCTCAGAGGACAGGCCCTGTTTCCCTGCCGCTGTTAACAGGGGCTCTATCTTCGCTGCTACGTAACGATAGCCCGCGTGACAGCGTCTGAACTTGCCGCCTGTAGCTAGGGGTCCTCGAGCTACCCTTGTTACCGCGGGGTCAAAGAAATGATGTGACATGTCTCATGGGGAGATGGGACTTTCTAGGCACATCTGTGGCTCTGCCAGCCGCCGCCATCAAAAACCCCGCCGCGCAACAATACGGAGGGACGGGCCTGAGGAAAGAGGGTGTCTAGCTCATGCAGTCCAGACCGATTAGAGATGTTGAGTGTAGCTTTTGCCTCGACGCCCTCACTCCCGCGGGCTACTCAAACAGGAAGGTTGGGACATCCCAGTGCAGATTAAGCACGACCACTGCCAAGACGCCACCACCCCTGTCGAGGTCTCTTTGTTCGTATACTTGCCGAACTCCGACCGGGTTTAGGGCCGGTCCCGCAGAACAGCCAAAAGACCGGGCTCGCCGGGTGTGGCGTGACGGGTGGCGCCTGGGGATCTGAAAGTGCCACCTATATCAGCTATATTGTAGGATCATGCACCGCGTGGCTGATACGGAAGAGCCCCCACGACCCACGACCAAAGACCCCGAGTCTGGGCACCCAATAACCTGCACGACACTTATCGAGCAAAGGACAAAGATCACCATGTAGTTAGCGCAGTGATCTGCCGTTAGCTCGAGCTGAGTCAGGTGCAGTGCCGATCCTCCGTTTCCTTACATGAAAAACTGCCGACGTCGATGCATGTGACTGTTGGTGCAGAACGGCTGAGGCCCTTTATTGGGGTCCCATCAGTGCGTGCTACCTCGTGTGTTGACACTAGGGACCTCGCCGGCCAGTTGAGCGCATATCCAAGTTCCCCTTTGGGAAGGTCGCAGCCGCAGGATGCACACGACATATGCTGCTCGCAAGACGTTTGACACCACCACAAACACCATGGCCCGAAGCGCTGGGCTGGTATCGTATGCCACTTGCGCGATGCCGCAGGCGACGCAGCCAGCGGCCAGCGGGCAGTGGCTCGATGAAGATAAATACGCCATGTTTCCCACGATGAAGTCGAGACTTGTTTCTGGTTCTTCAGCCAGCCACTCCATCCTCATCTCTACAGCTCGCATCTCTGCCTCCTGCCTCCTGCCTCCTACCTCCTGCCATCTCTCTCCATCCAAGTCTTTGACAACCCGCCGCCAAGATGCACGCCGCCTTCCTCCTCTCCCTGGTGCTTCCCCTGGTTGCCGCCGCCCCGGCCCGCCGCGCCACGCCCGCTCCCCTGCTCCGTCCCCGTGGCAGCCCCATCATTGAGGGCAAGTACATTGTCAAGCTTGCCGACAAGATCCAGATTGCGGCCGTCGAGGAGACCCAGTCCTTGTTCCAGGCTGATGCCGACCACGTCTACGACACCCCGGGCTTCAAGGGCTTCTCTGGCACCCTCGCGGCTGACGAGCTCGAGGCCCTCCGCAACCACCCCGATGTAAGTCGACTGATCCAACCTGTCCCACTCCACTGCCGAGACTCCAGGCCAGCTCACGCGCGTGCAAACCAAACAGGTCGAGTTCGTCGAGCACGATGCCGAGGTCCACGCCTACGCCTACGTGACGCAGGCCGGTGCCACCTGGGGCATCACCCGCATCAGCCACCGGTCGCGGACTGCCACCGGCTACACGTACGACAGCAGCGCCGGCGAGGGCACTTGCTCGTACATTATCGACACGGGCATCGAGACTTCCCACCCCGAGTTCGAGGGCCGTGCCACGCACCTGGTCAACTACGCCAACGACAACACGGCCGTCGACGGCAGCGGCCACGGCACCCACGTCGCCGGCACCGTCGGCTCCAAGACGTACGGTGTGGCCAAGAAGACCAAGCTCTACGCTGTCCGCGTCCTCAACGCCAGTGGCAGCGGCACCAACGCTGGTGTCATTGCCGGCATCAACTACGTTGCCACCGACTCCAAGACGCGCTCGTGCCCCAAGGGCTCCGTCGCCAACATGTCGCTGGGCGGTGGCTTCTCTGCCGCTGTCAACTCGGCCGCCGACGCCCTCGTTACCGCTGGTGTCTTCCTCGCCGTCGCCGCCGGCAACTCCAACGCCAACACCTCGGGCTTCTCTCCTGCCTCTGCCCCGTCTGCCTGCACCGTCGGCGCCACCACCAACACCGATGCCAAGGCCAGCTACTCCAACTACGGCGCTCTCGTCGACATCCTCGCCCCCGGCTCCTCCATCACCTCGACCTGGAAGGGCGGTGCCACCAACTCCATCTCCGGTACCTCGATGGCCTCTCCCCACATTGCCGGTCTCGCCGCCTACATTCTGGCTTTCGAGGGCTCCTTCACCCCCGTGGCGCTCTGCAACCGCCTCAAGGCCCTCGCCACCACCAGTGTCATCACCGGCTTCCCCAGCGGCACTGTCAACCAGCTCGCCTTCAACGGCAACCCTTCTGGTTAAGCGAGAGATGCTCTGGTACCCCGACAGAACACCGCGGTCCTTTCCTAGATGTGATGTATGATGGATGGACACGACATTGACGACGATGAAAAAAAACCCTGATACCTGGCCTGGAAAGCAGCATGGATACTTTCACATCTGCGCTGCCTGCTTCCGCGGTCGAGGTCCTGTCTTTTGGTTCTAAACCTGGTCACGCCTCTGTGGCACCCACCTGCCCATGTACTTTGTATATAGCTGTGCAAGGCACACACAGGGATGGGATGACTCTTGCACATATTTATTTCATAACCGACATAGCTAGCTACCTGAACATACTGAGCCCGTGTGGCTCAAGCACGCATACTCGAGTCCCAAGCCCATGTGACACTGTGAGCGGAGAATACTTATTCTACGGAGAATGCTAGTTTTGCGGAGAATAAACGGCGCTAGACCGAGCTGGGACCGGGCCCGCAGAGCCCGGAATCGCGGGGGCGTCTGGGTCTGCGCTAACTCTGATGAGGAAGGTGTGCTGTCATGACTTCAGCACTCGGCCCCCACTGGAAAATGTCGCCATCGTCGGAGCTCCCCGCACTTGCAGCTGACAAACCCTTATTTTGTCTCGTCTGCATCATCGACTTGTTGCCCAAGCGAACAATCCCTATTCAACAGCAGCACCGCGACCGACCAATCTGCTCACTAAAAGTCACTAGACAGCAACTCAAACAAATCGCCCAGCACGGCTTCAACAACTCGTAATCCGGCTCGCCATCCTCTACCAACCACCCGCCGCCTCCTCCCTTCTCTGACCATCGTCATCCTCGCCGTCGCCATCGCTGCCGCCTCGACCATGGCATTCTCTCACCTCGCCATGCCGGCCTTCATGGCCCGCGTCTTCCGCCCTCTGGCCGCGGCCACCACAAACGTCAGCAGCGGTGCCAACGGCTCCTCGGCGGGCATCAGCACAAAGGCCCTGCCCGAGGGCGCCGAGCTCGCCACCGTCGCCGCCGGTTGCTTCTGGGGCGTCGAGCACATCTACCGCAAGCACTTCAAGGACGCAAAGAGCGGCGGCGGCCTCTATGACGCCCGCGTCGGCTACACGGGCGGATCCACGACAAACCCGACCTACCGCGACGTCTGCTCTGGCACGACGGGGCGTAAGTTCCTTCCTCGTCCATTTCCTCCCCCCCCCACCCTCTCTCAAGCAGCGCACTAACCTTGCGACCATGTATCCATGCAGACGCCGAAGCTCTCCAGATCACCTTTGACCCCGCCAAGATCTCGTACCGCGAGCTCATCGAGTTTCTGTACCGCACGCACGACCCCACGACGGCCAACCGCCAGGGCAACGACCGCGGCACCCAGTACCGCAGCGCCATCTACTTCCACTCGCCCCAGCAGGAGCGCGTCGCCCGCGAGGTCACCGAGCAGGTCCGGGCCGCGCAGTGGTTCGGCTCCAGCCCCATCACCACCGAGATCGCGCCCGCGGGGCCCTGGTACGACGCAGAGGAGGGCCACCAGCTGTACCTCGAGAACAACCCCTCGGGCTACCAGTGCGAGAACCACTTCTTCCGCAAGTTCTCAGACCTGCCGGCGTCACAGCTGTGAAGAACGGAAAAGAAAAAAAGAAAAGAAAAAGTGGAGGAATAAAAAAAGGAAAAGTTGGACATTCCGCGGGAGACGCGGGGCCACGGCGTTAGGGGTTGCATTTCAAGGGGGCGATACCCATCATTTTTCCACGGGCAAATCAACTTGACTAGTAGCTGGGAAACTGGGCAGCTTGGGATATGGACAACATGTAAAGAATTCAACACTTGTCTTTACCAGTAATGCGTCTCAGCCCATCTTATGTCTTACAGTTTTATCAAACGCGAGCAGTATTCAGCATAATTAGTATCCGACACCGTATTTTACTCCACAAGATCCATCTTCCGACGTGATGCCCAGGAACAAATGATTTTATCCCGCCAAACATTAGTAGTCCCTCTCCGTTAATGGATCTGGATCGATCAGCCGCCCCGTCGTCGGATCCACTGCATGCTCCACGGTCCAGCTACTCAGCCTCGGGCCGGAGCCAGAATCAGCAGGTGCTGCGGCGCTCACATATCCGAAATTCGTAAGTCGTGCCCGGTTCAGGTCCGACAGGGACGGCTCAAACTGTGCACCGTGGCCCAGGTCCTCGAAAAGCCCGCAGATGCTGCCCTTGGGTTCTGAATCGCGCGGGTAGTCTCGGTGCGGGCCCGTGTCCGGCCGGTGGCTGTCCCACTTCTTGCTCAGGTCGATCTTGCCCACGTCTATCCACGTCGTCAAAGCGAACCCCCATCGGTACGGCTCCGGAAGGGCGATGATGTCCAGATGCACGTCGGTCGTGCAGCGGTCGCAGCCCGTCACCGTGCCGAGCGCGTCCGTTCGAGGTTGGCGGGGTCTGCTGAGCCCGTCGGATATCATGTTGCCTGGCTCAAGGGCGAGATCTCGATGGTCGCGACTGAAGCACGGCGGCGTATGGTCTCTGTGCTGCGCGGTGTCCGAAAGGTCGTCTTTCGACACGCACAGAGGGTCAAGCAGCTCGTCTGTGGCCTTCTGGTACATGTCAAGCCACGACAGATGGTTGCACGGCCGGCGGAGCCGAGGGATGCCCTTGAGGACGCCGGCATTCTCGGGCCGCGAGGCGTGCAGAAGCTGCGTGCGGAAGAGGAAGAGTGCCTGGGGGCTCTTGTCTATGGAAGCAACAATCTGCTGGCGGCGGAGCAGCATGTTATCGTCGCGGTAGCGCATGACGAGGGATACCTGCACGACGTGTCCGCCTCTGAATGTGGTGCTGGTGTTGTTGACCTGCTGGAGCAGCGGGCGGTAGTCGTCTCCGCCGCGCAGGCGGTGCTTTGTGATGGCGCGCAGCATCTTGCGGGTGGCGCGAGGCGGGATGTGGCTGTCCTCATCGTAGTCGGCGCACTTTGCCGACTTTGAGGGTGTGTAGAGACGGTCGGCAAAGGCGACAAAGGGATCGTGCATGCGGCGGCACTTGTAGCAGTAGACGAGGGCGGGCAGGTCCATGTCGAGGATACTGAGCAGGATGCCACGGTAGCGGGAGCGGGCGTGGTCAGCGTCGTTAATGTAGTTGCCAAGGACGCCATAGGGGTGCTTGGTGGGTGGGGGCATGAGTTGGGGCCGGGCGGCGGCGACAGCGCCGGTGAACATGGCCAACAGCTCCTTGTTGGCCATGGCAAGCACGACGATGCCGGCCGGCGAGAGGTACTTTGTGATTTCGTCAAAGAGTTCCTGGGGCAGGCTCAGCAATCTCGCCGAGGCTGCGGGCATGTCGGCGGTGGTGGCGACGGACACGTCCGGGGTGACCAGGGCCGTGTCGACCGGGGCCGGGGCGGGACCGGGGCCACAAGGGCGGAGCTGCCCGGGGCCGACACTGAATCATGGTCGTGGTCAATTGGTCGATTGTCGCGGTGGTCGGCATCGGCCTCGACATCGCTCCCACAGCTAGAGCTCTCAGCTGCTGCTGTTGTCGTCGTCGTTGCGGACCGGCGCGTGACGAGGGACAGCGGTCGCTTGATCATGGCACTGAGGCGGCGCGATTTGGAGCCGAGGGCAATGCGGGCAGAGCTGCTCGCGACGAGATGTGATCAGCGCAACGATTAGTGTGATGATGGCCGAGGGATTGCAACATGGATGTGGGGGAGCAATCAATCAAGAGGGGGCGACTTACCGCAGTACCCCATCATGGGCGTGGGTGATGGGCATTGCTGCCGGGTGTGGGTTTCCGGCGGTGGTGTCCGTCGTCGTCGTCCGCCTTGACTGGCATTGCAATCGCCACTCTCTGATGGTGTAGACGTGAGTGGAGGAGAGAAGACGGACAATGAGAGAGAGAAAGGCACGGGAAAAAGACGGGAATTGTTAGATTGAGTTGTTGCACAGAGCCTCGCCGCAATCGTCGCGGGGCTGGAGAGAAAAAAGCACCGTCTTGACTCGGGAGAGACCTGGACGTGCAAGTGCGGCAGGCACGAATCCCATCGCAGCTGCCAGGCATTCTACATTTCGCTAGTCGCGAACCTTGCTTGCTCTCCCCGCAACCAAGCCGTTTGGTGGTCAAGAGAGCACGTGCACCGCAGAGCATTGTGCCGGATGGTGTATTTTTGCTATTCATATACATGTTTATTTAATTGTACCCGGCGCTGTCTCCGAAACGAAGAGAGGGGAAAGTAACCTCGCCCATGTCCACCATGCCCTTGAAATCAAATGCCATCTGCGTCCTCGTTCTCCATACTCGTACAAATATTACTGGCAGTTGACTGCTCACTTCCTCCGCTGCTGCATCATCAGGATCTGGACCATCCGGATAAAGATGTTCAGAAAGTCGAGCTCGAGCGAGATGCTCTCGTTGACGGGGTCCTTCTTCATGACGCCCGCCTGCGCCATGCGCGCGTGGTGAAGCACCTTTTGCGTGTCATACAGTGTAAAGCCGCCAAATACAGCCAGTCCTCCATACAGCCACAGGCTCTCAGTCAGTGCCAGCGTGCGAACGGCCGTCGCGGGGATCACCAGCGGTGCGAGGCCCGAGACGGCGACAATCGCAGCGCCTGCGAGCAGAGGGCCGCCAATGTACAAGTACTTCTCCTGCTTGGCGGTGGCGCCGACAAAGGCAATAGAGCCCATCATGGCGACCGTGTAGAGGCCGGCGCGGGCAATGAGGGCGCCAGGGGCAAAGGCGATGAGGGGGGCGACAAAGGCGGCCTGGGTGGCGTTGAAGGCGGTCCAGCAGGCGTACTTGGGAATGTAGTTGTCGGGTTCGATTGAGCGCGTGGCAATCATGGTGCCGAAGCTGAGGGCGAGGCCACCGATGGCCATGACCCAGGGGTTGGTGACCATGATGCGGTAGACAAAGCCCGAGTTGACCATCTGGCGTGCGGTGAGACCGATGATGCCGACACCGAGGCCCGTGTGAAGGAAGGTCGAGTTGAGGTACTCGCGCTCGTAGTAGGGCATGCCGCCATCCTCGCGTGTCTCGCGGTTGAAGACCATGTTGATGGCCACGAGGGTGCCGCCAAAAATGGCACCGCCCGTGAGCAGCCGCCGCATCGTCGAGCCTGAGTCGACTGCCGGCGTGGCGGACTGCTGCATGTAGGAGCGCGCGGCGCCGGCCTGCGCAAAGACATTCTTGGGGGCGCCGGCTTTGGCAATGGTCGAGCTGGCACCGCGGGCGGTGAAGAAGGCGGCCGCGGGCTTCTGGGCTCCGGCACGCTGCGAGAAGGCGCGGATCGTGTGGGCGGCGGGCGATGAGCGCATGGCGGCTCTGGAGACTTGGGGCAGCCTCGAGGCCAGGCGGGCGGGGCCGTGCCGCAGTGTTATTGTGAACGACATGGAGGGCTTGTGATCTCACGGTGGTAAGTCGAGAGTGAGGTGGTTGTCGGTCGGTCCAGTGCGATGGTGACGTGGGTGGGAAGAAATGGCGAGGTTTTATCGGCCTGCACGGAAGCCAGCAATGACGAGGAGAAGGCGGGCACTTCAGGCAACCTTGGAGAGTGGGTGGCGCTCACTTGCAGAGTCGACTACTGCAGGTGGGGCGCTTGGACCACCAATCACCGTCGCGGCTGACTCACCTCTGCTCGGCCGTCGCAGCTTCGAGAAGACTCCTCGTTCGTAACTCCGGCGTCAGACAACGACATGATAGGCAACGAGCTCGGGCAAGCACACGAGCAGCCAGAAAAAGAATAGGATATGCAAGGCCCCGCTACCGGACAAAGGAAATAGAGCAACGCCGTGTTGAAATGCTTCCATATGAATGTTCGTGCCCCCGTGTCCTCCCCGCCTCTACCGCAGTCCATGCGGGCCCTTCTCGACCGCAAAGGCCACAGGCCGCCGGGGCCTGCGGTTCCGCACCCCCCGCGGCGGCTTCATCGTCATCTTCTTCATGGCCGCCTCGACACTCGACACGTTGTTCTCGTCATAGCCCCAGTTGACCACTCCGCCCTTGGACACCCATCCCTCGAGGTTGCGGCACTGGCTGATGTCGGCCCAAACCAGCCGCCCACAGCCCTCGAGGATGCTCTCAATGCCCACTCCCGTCACCCGCACGCACCCTCGCACGCTTAGTCGTTCCAGCTCGTTGAGATGCAGCGCGATGCTTGCCAGGCTCTGGTCGCTCACCGCGCTGCCGCAGAACGCCATCTTGAGCTCCTGCAGCTGCGGCAGCCCCAGCGCTACGACCTCCGTCGCTGTGTCCGACAGCGCGCAGCAGAACGATAGGTCCAGGTGCGTCAACGCCTTGGCCGCATTGACAAGCGCTACAATCGCATTGTCCGACAGGTAGGTGCAGTCCGCCAGGTACAGATGTGTCAGCCGCTGGAACCGGAAAGGCGCCCACGACTGGAACCCGGCGTCCGATATCGACGTGCACCGCGTCAGCGACAGCCGCTCGATCCGGTTCGAGGCGTGCGCCGCCATGTGCGCCATGGACCGGTCAGTAATGTGCTTGCAGTACGACAGGTTGAGCCGCCGCAGCTTGGGGCACCCGATGACGGTGCCCGGCGGCGGCAGCGTCACCGTCTGCGTCTGTTGCTTCTGGCCCCGACCCTTGCCCGACGAGTGTGACATGACAATCTGCTTGGTCGTCTGCGGCGCGTGCTCGGGCACGACCCAACCAACCACGCGGGCCAGCAGGTTGTCCCCGACCTTGCGGCAGTTGCTCCAGTCCACCTCCTCGAGGCCCTTGGCATTGTCGCTCATCTCGAGGATCTGGTTGGCCGACACGTCCCACACAGATTTCATCTTCCACACCTTGATGTCCTTGCCACACGTCTTCCACAATGCCGAAAAGCCCTCGTCTGTGACGTGGAAGCAGTTGCTGACATTCATCTCGCGTGGCCGCTTGCCCAGGAAGGGTGCGAGGATGTCGGCGAGAACGTGGTCAGTCATTGTGCGGTTGTATTGCGACAGATCCACGTTGGTGCACAGCCTTGGGGACGTAGATAGCAACGATCGCCATTGCGTCGAAATGATCCGGAGCTTGAAGAGCTCACCAAACTCGACATGTTGGAAGATGGATACCAAGATGTCATCGGGGAGCCGGCACTGCTGGAACGGGCTTCGTCGTGTAGGGAGAAATTTGGCCTTTTTCATAGGACCCTCGACCGAGGGGGAGAATCCTGATGTAGACGGCGCAGGCATCAAGGCAGAGTCCGAAGGACGTTGTCGCAAGACCCTTTGCGAGGTGCTGGAAGGGCTTTCACTCGTTGCAGGCACTGGCGGAGCTATGGAACCCCTCCGGCGGCTTCTCATGTTCTCCATGTCGACACTGAGGAACGGGTCGGGATCTCTGGGCGTGAGCTGGTCCGCCTCGTCTTTGATGGGTGACACCTGCTTTGACGGCGTGGTGAAGGTCATCTGTGGCGCCGTCGACGACGGGCCTGTCACAATATCTGACGCATCTGTCATTTCCACATCTGCGCCGGTCTCCTTTGTCTTTATGCGCGTCTTGGCTGTCTGGACGACCTGGTCTCGGATCCCTGGTGGACAGCGCCTCCACAGCTCGTCCAGTGCCTCTCCTGTGATCATCAGGCACTCCACCGTGGTGATTGCTCGGACGGTGGCGGTACGGCGCAGCGACAGGCCCAGGCTGGCGACTTCACCAAAGTATTGTCCCTGACGTAGCCGCGGGCGGAGCAACGAAGCCCGTGTGAGCCGGGGCCTGGGCTTGATTGGCTCCTCGGAGTCGTCATGGATGACCTCGGCCTCGCCTCGAACGACAAAAAAGATTTCGTTTCCTGGTGTCCCCTCGCGAATGATGTCGGTGAAGGGCGGGTAGGTCTTGGGCTGCGCGCTCATGCCGAGAAAGTGCAGAATGTCAGGTGGCAGGGTCGAGAAGAGCGGGAGCTCCTTCAGCGTGTGGCGGATGTTGACGAAGCCGCTGCCCAGGGCGCTTCCAGCCGCGGGATCTTCCATGATGCCAGGGCTTGGCGATTTGCGCTTCTTGTGGTTGACAACGGTACCCTCCCTGATCATGCCTCTGTCGCCCGTGGAGACTTCACCGGGGGCCGCTTCGCGAGGTGTGGCGGTCGACTTGATGCTCTTTATGCTCTGGCCGCTCTCCTGGCGCTTCTTATAAAGGATAGACAGGCGCTCGTTGGCCTCTTCCCTGATGGCCTGCTCCATTTCGGGGAATCCCGGGAGTTCTGTTTGGAGGTCCTCCTTTTTGAGGACGAGCAGGAGACATTTGGAGCGGGCGATGATGGTGGCGGTGCGTGGCATGTTCATGAGGACACCAATCTCGCCAAAGAAGGAGCCGGCCTTGAGCTCGGCGTAGATGGCCTCACCGTCGCGCGAGGTGACGGCAACGACGCCACGCACGAGCCAGTACATGGCCTTGGCAGCCTCTCCCTCTGTCAGGACGTGGTCGTGTGCCGAGTGGACCTGGGGTCGCAGGTGCTTGCCGATGGCGACGAGGAACTCTTCGGGGGCCGACATGAAAAGAGGAAAGGAGCGCATACGGTCGAGCAGGTCTAGGGGCATGTCGGGCAGCGTGGACGCTGTTAGAGGTGACGGGCGGACGGGCCGTGTCGGGTTCGTCTCGACATTGAAGGATCTGATGAGAGAGGCAGCGTCGCCAGCCTGGCCGTTGACCGGATGGTGGGCAAGAGCCCGGTAGGGCGACGACGAGCTCCGACTGCGGCGCATGGTGGTGGCGGCTCGAGGAATGTTTGATCAAGGAAGAAGGGCAAGTCGGTCAAAGGCGAGCGCTGGTGGCCGGACCCAGGTGCAGAGGTGCGAAGGGGGGCAGGCCCCGGCTCGGAGGCTTGCTTTGACCTGGCGCCGTGGGCAGCACCTGCGTCGGGCGCAATTCAGCCAAGGAGGTGGTTCTCGGGTCGAGGCAAACGAGATTGGGCTCTGCGGGGATCGGGCAGAGGTGCGAGGGTGGCGGTGGAGGAGCTCGCGTTGTGAGAGGTGGGCGGTACGGAGCAGAGACAGAAATCGTTATCGTTCCCGGGCGTGGTTGGCACAAGATAGACGTCGACGAAGGCCGCCTGCATGTTATCAGCAATGGGGTCATGAAACTCGAGGTGGCTCGTGTCGGGGCTGGGCCGGTGAAGAGCGGCAACGGAGGGACATTGGTGGATGGTGTACCTGCAGATTTGGTCCTGGGTAGGACGTGGGTGTGGGTGTCGGGGCGGGCGAGCAAGCGAGAGTGCGCAGGGGGATGGGGAAGGCGTCGGGGTGTCGCAAAGTTTGTGGTTGTCGTCGTCGTGGTCGTCGAGGGAGTAAGGTCTAGTGGCGGCGGTGGTGGTGATGGTGGTGGTGGGAGGGCAAAAGGATGCAGGAGCAAGGGGTCGGATCAGGGTTCTGGCGTGGCCCGGGAGTTGGGAGTTTGGAACATTCGCTGCCGCCGCAGCAGCAGCAGCAGCGTGGGGCAGCACCCGTGAGCGTCAGGCAGGGGTCTGCAACGTGGGGAGCGCAGAGGCAAAACACGCGAGCGACACGGCGACTTGTTTACCTTGTGCGTACCCGCGGCGTGTCCCAGTGAGGGTTGCTGGCCGTGCCGGGCACATGCGCGACACCAGTGAGCGAGGAGAGAGAGAGAGAGAGACGGGGACAGAGAAAGAGAGGCGCTCAATGGGCGGGCAGCCCGTCTCGTGCAAGGTTGGACGTGGCGCGGGGTGCAAGGAGACGAGACGACACGGAGCTGAGCATGTGATATTGTACAAGATGATGCCAGTGAGGGCGACGCTTGATGCAAGCAGTGGCTCTCGCAGCGGTGGTAATGCTCGGCCGTCGTGTCACGGCAATCGAGATGCGGCAGTGCGGGCAGAGGCAACGGAGCCACGGAAATGGCGGCGGGCGGGCAGGCGGGCGGGCAGGCGGGCAGGCGGACGGGACGCTCCTTTCAAGGTTCTGTCTGGTCTTGTTTTGATTGTCCCGTTCCTTCCCCTCACTGTTTTAGCTCCCGTCCACCGGAGCACGGCCCTGGAGTCAACGCAGTCGCAGCCACGAGGTGCCCCAGCCAAAAAAATGACGCATCTTCTTCCACTTGCCCGCGGTATGCTGAATGAAAATGCGTCACTTTTTGTCTGGCACACCTCGAGGCACTCGGCGCCTTTGCCAGCGGGGCACAACAGCTCTCCTCATGCCACCCGCACGTCGGTCCACTCCCAAGCTGGCAGACCATCAATGCTCCCTCTCTTGCCAAAACGCATTTCGAATCGGGATGCAAGGGGGCACAGTCGCTGTCAGACTCTCGACTTCTTCAGGGGCAGCCCCTGGCACCGCCGCACTGGCGCACGCAGAAATGGCGTGCAGGGTCGCACCCGACGCCCGACAGTGACAGGCGAGACACTTGCAGGGCTCTCTACCAAGCCCGGCCAGCTTCAGCCTCCCACGCCTTCTCGAACCCTTCTAGCGCGTCCCAGTCTCCCGTCTCCGCACCCTCTCCCCTCCTTCCTCCGAGCTCGGGCCACCACTTACCTCATCACTATCTTGGCAGGCTCGGCAGGGACGGCAGTAGACGTCGCCCAGGCCTCTTATGCACCTGACGTGCTTGCCCCTTTTGTTCTGACCTGAAACAGGGTACATCTTTTCATTTTGTCGTCAGGTTCTTTTTTTCTTTGTTTTCCTAGGTCTTTCACCTACAGCTCAAATATAGTCGTGGAATCAGCATAGGAAATCAAAAACGAGAGGAGACTAACCGGACCTGCAAGTAATACACACACCACGAAAAATAAAAACTGCTTTCATAAGATGTAGCAATAATAGGCGTTAATGCTGTCGGCATTAGCGGTTCCGCTTTTGCGTCACAGAAGAGCTACTGTAGAGTGACTGACTCACCATTGTTGAAAAAAAATTCTACGAACTACCATTGCAGTGACCCGAGCAGCGCTTCTCTTCAATATAAACAATAGATTGGGCCAAAGGTAGATTAAGTGCTCGCGAGGATGCACATACTTTATCGTAGCATCGACGGCGCACGAATACGAAGAAAATAGTCGTCTAAGAAATGGAGCAGGTCATTTGAGGACAGAGTCGAGTGCGAACGGCAGACTGCCAAGACTGTTTTGTTATTCTTAGTCACAATGCCCTTTGGAGCTAGAGTTTTGGTCGCGTGTGGTTGAGTCCCGCCTCGGAACTGCCATTCTAGGAGCATGGAAGCAGTGTGTTGATGATTTCTTAGTAGACATGAACGATAACGGCGACTGCTTTCGACTTGGCGCCTTAGAGCGACATGCACAAATGTCAACCTCTTTACACTCGCTTTTACCACAGTGGACTTCTTGCTCAGTTGTATGTTTGCTGGCCACTGGGTCTTCCAATACAAGTTGCTAAGTTGGCGGGACCGAAGCATTTGCAACATCCGGGGGAGTAGTGACGACAGAACTTGAAGCATTGCTGACTTGCTTCAGGCACACAACTATGGTGTCGATAGTAAGAGAGAGAGGCCTCTGATAGGGAGACGAGCAGACTTGTGTGAATCAAGGCCGGGGCTACCTTTGAGGGTATAATGTTGTGCGTGGTTTCTCATCTTACGGGTGGCTTGATTGGCATAACCTGTATCATGAATTGGTCGGCGAGCCCCGAGTGTGGCGCATGGATGCTTTTCAAAAGCACTTATGCATGGACATGACTCGAGATCCTGGGTTAACAACCCGACGCAGATCTGCAACCCAAGGCCGCCACAGACTGGCTGGCCCTGCCAATAGAGAGCAAGCTGTATAGAGAATGCTGCCAATGGTGTCACGCATGACACCAAGTCCAACTATGGTGATGACGAAGAGGTGAGGAGACCAGAGACTTTTGGCGATACCTGACCCAGCTGCCCTTGGGAGCCATGACTCCCGTAAATATGCCCTACCGTACGTGTCAGGGGTGTGGTTGGGCGACCCTTGCGGCATCAGGGGGGAATTATTTCTTCCTAGAGCTCCTGCCGTCCAAAGACAAGCCACGGAGAGCTGGATACAGCATTCATGTAATTGTTAACAGACAGCCACGTGGCGCTTCTGCATTGTCTCAGTTACCACAAACAGCAATCATGCCCGAAGTGCATAAGACGCTCGAACGAAGCTCGGGCCGTGATTCAAGGGCCAAATAGAGGCCGTCCCGAGCTGCGCATTCGGCATCCCCTGCCGACATGGGCCTTGGGGTTATGGTCGACAAAGTAATAACAAGTCGCGGACTGTGGGCCCAGACCAGTCTCGGACTTGTCGAGTCGCCACTAACGGGCGCCACCAATACAACTCTGCTGGCTATTGCAGCACTGGCGAGACGCTATATGGCAGCCACGCGAGAGCCACGTGCGGATCTCATTAAATGCGATGCCAGCTTGCTGGATTTACCACATCCGTCGGACATCGGGGAATAGGGGGTCGGAGAGTTCCTGCAACGCAACCGCTTGGTCCCAGGCCCTGCCCCAGTAGTTGTGTCATGATCTTGTAATAGACAGCTTGGGGGCACTCTGTAATAATTGTGACGTGGTGCATGTTGATGTACAGTCCAATGCTCCACCAAGATGCCGAGTAAGCACCCAGGGACCCCCAGAGAGCATAGAAACTGGGCTTTAGAGCTCGACAACACTCTTCTAGACCTTTCTTTGAGACAGACGACAATTCATAACCACCGATGCAAATCATCCATTCCATACTCTCTCGAACGACCAGATACCATTACTAAGAAAATAACAACAACAAAGACCAATGCCGCAAGCACGTCTTTGTGCTCCTAGAGTATACCTTCCCGCGACTTGTGGGGCTTTTGGTTGGTTCTCCATTTTGCCCCGACTGGTAATACGTAGACGCCTGCGCTTCCCACAATGGCGCCGGTCTTTGCTTTTTCAGCTGTGACGCTGTGAACGATCTCGGCCAAGAAGCCTGTATTCGCTCGGATGATAGAGGCAACTTCATCCATCCGAGAACCCACCGTCAAGCCGGTGAGCCCTGCTGTCAATAAAGCCGCTGCACCCTTCGACGGCATGACGAGAAGAACAATACTGAGGCTGTGATGGACAAAATGTATGATGCCTTTGAAACGGCTGTAAATTTGCCTCCGCCTTGCGACCGCCGCGGTCAAAATGGACTTGGCAGGCTTGGGTTCGGCCGTCTTGTTGGATTTTAATTATTTCAACCTATTTGGAGCACGGCCAAGACGTCGGCTCGTGTGGATCCGACAATGTTGCTGACTTTCTTGCCAACGCGGTCGGCTTTGACTAGAGTCTAGGCCTAGTGATGACCCCGGCTTCAGCTGCTCAGGATCGCGTTATTTGACGCCACTGGTGCCATGATCGCACATGGACTCAGGGGTCACGGGTAGCCTCACCCACGATGGCCCAATCGCAGCAGCGTGCCCAGCCCGGGATCTTTTATGATCCGCTTGTCAACTCGGTCCGGGCCACTTGGCTTCGGTGTTGTCCGCGCCTTCGAGCTCAGCTCGAGGCTGGTGCGTCAAGTCCTGGGTCTACGGGCGTGGATCATGATTGTCCCTAAATCAGCGACTACATATACAGTTGCCCGTTCACTCTTGCCGATCCTGTTCTTCACCTGCCGCTGTCAGAGTATACTCGCTAACTACCTCTTTACCACCCACTCTCGTTAATATCCCACCACTCACTTCGCGATGAAGGCCGCTGCTGTCCTCTTGCTTTCTGCCGCCATGGCCACCTCGGTCATGGCCGGCCCTGCTGCCCGCCGGGCCAAGTGCGGTCCCAAGCCCGGTCCCGGCTCTGCCTCCATCACCTACACGGCCTCGGAGACCACAAGCTCCGCGTCCAACAGCCCCATCACCATCACCTCGACTGCCGTGGAGACGTCGACCTCGACATCAACCACGACGTTGACCGTCTTCTCTGATTTTGAGGCAATAACCATCGTGACAGCTACGGTCACGGTTGCACCTAACCCGACTACTGTCGCAGCCCCTGACGGTTTTGAGGGTGCCGAGGAGACTCAGGCCGTCAATCTCCGCCGCGGCCTGCGCGCCAACTGGATGTGGGCTCGCCAGAATGGCACTGCCCCCATGTCCACCAGCGACGAACCGGCCCCCCCATCCACAATCTTCCCAGCTCCCACTCCGGCTCCCTCGTCCACCACGGCCATCCGCACTCCGGCCACGACCATGGTCATCACCAGCACCACCGTCGTCGTCACCACCAGCACCGCCACCACTACCGTGACCCGCACCACCGGCACCCAGACCATCACCCAGACTGTCACTGTCACCGATGGACCAACCCCTACAGTTTACGCCGCCTGCCAGCGTGGCAACTACCTCACCGACCTCGGCGGCTACTACTTCACTACCACCGACTTCCGCGTCGCCCAAACGCAGCAATTCGAGGCAACCAGTGCCGAGGATTGCTGTGTCAAGTGCCTGGAGGACCCAAGTTGCGTTCTGAACTACTGGAATGTAGAGTCCAGCGAGTGCTTTGGTCAGCTTGATGACAGTGCCAATCCGCAGTGCGATGCCCGGAGAATCTTCACCACCGTCTTCACCGACGATGATGCCCTACTGCCTGTCATCATGGTCAGCAACGGTAAGTGTGGTCGTTGGAGCGCAGTTAGACCGCGGGTCGAGCGTCTCTAATTGCTTGCCTCAACACAATCCTCGACGAAGTCTGTTTTATGCGTGTCACACCGACACACTTACACTTTAGAGAGTGATCGTTGTGGGAGTAGCCACTCGGTACAGACCACATGATACCAACCTTCTGGAGAGTACCGGTATTTCAGTATAATTCAACCTCGAGTTGTCCTTGACTTTTACTTCTGGCACGTTTGAATCGATTGTTGCTGTTTCTCAAAATCTGTGACCAGTGTGAAGCTATTCTGCAGGTCTTTGGTCGTCCACGTCGTTATTATCAGGGAACCTGCATAATTCTTCGCGAATAACATCTTCTGAGTTCTGCCTCTTTTCCCGAAACATGCTTTCGACACAGCATCGTAGCCTGTCAAATAATGCAGACCGTTGACTCCTCCGACTCCAGCAGCGCGACAATGTGGTTGTTGTCACGGACAGATGCCACACCGATCCTCCGGTAAACGCCCCTCTGTCCCATAAGCAATTCTAGCAGCAGGACAGTGAGATCGTTATCGGCGTTCAACCTAGACAAAGCCATGCCGAAAACCGGTCTTGTCGGCAGCCTCTCGGCCGTGTCCTGCTTCTCAGCGTCGAGCTCCACGGGATTCAGCGACAAGCCATCCTGCGTCTCCCAGCCTGTGCCCACGAGTTCGGTCACTTCCAGACGCCGAAGCCTCCCCGTCACCTCGATGTGTCCCCCCGTGAGATTGCCCGTCGTCACACCATCCGTCGCATGCTTGAGCCACACATTCTCCACCGTGGCATACGTGAATTCTGGCCTCGAGGAGGGCATCATAATCATCCCGTCAATGCAGGCCCACGACCACGTTGGCGCGCGGAATCTGGCCGGCCGCGTGCCCGGAGATCTGGGGTTTCGCCGCCAACCGAGGTCCTCAGCAAGACGCGACCGCCACATACCAGCGATGTACTCGTCCTGAAACACGGCCTCAAGATGCTGCGCGATGCCCGACAGCGCGATGAGCTTGTCCCCCGCGACCGTGAGGGCGCAGCTCGTGTACGCCTCCACCATATCTGACCACATACTCGCCATTGCGTCTGGAAGTCCCCAGCTTTGCTCAAGGTGCTCACCTTTTCTCTTGACGTGCAACAGGTACTGCTCTGGATCCTGAACTTTCAGGCTACCACCGGGGCCATGGGTGCTGATTTGCGTTGGGAGCCCAGTCGCGTGCGACTCGGCGGCCTCGAGCTCACGGCACTCCCAGAACAACTGCTCGTTGCCAAAGTACAAGACCCGCGGGGACAGCATACGCTCCTGGAAAACCCAGCCGCGGCGGTTCAGCGAGGACCACGGGACGCTCTTGGCCCAGAAGTCTGACTCGGCGAGGGTGACTGGCAGGTATGTTTGCTGGTCGTCCAGACCGTCCATGCAGAGGTTGACGCGAGACTGGAGCGCCAGCGGATTTCGGGCGCGGAACAGCCCTTCTGTGCTATCATTGGCGTCTGAGGCAGCGAGGTTACAGTATGACTGCGAGTAGACCTTGTGCATGAGTGCCGCCTCCTGGAACCAGTCTGACAGGTCGTCCTTGTCTTGTATGATGCATAGCGAGTCGATCCAGATGTAGTCTATGTCGAGCTTCCTGGCTGCGTGCAGTGCTTCTTTGAAGGTTCGCGGAAGGGAGCTGATAGGTATGCCTTTCTGGAAGGACTCTATGTTGGCACGGAGTAGCTGGAGGAAATGCGCCTGTCCCCAGCGGTGGCTCAGAGTGACGTAGGGTGTTTTCGGTAGGTTCTCGGCAGTGTGGACAAGCCGCACATTGTCCTTGTCGCTGGTTCTCTCTCCAATGGCAATAAGACGCGTTGGAAACCAGGCCGGAGCGTCTGTGTTGCATATCCGATGGTGGGAGCGGCAATGTTCAATCCACTGCTTGGCTTGTATGAAGCTCTCGTCAGATGAAGTCGTGGTGGAAGTCATTGTGGCAGAAGCACCATCGCCAGAATCAGCCTCGAGCGTAAAAGACGCCATTTGCATTGGCAGCACGTCTCGTTCGAGGTACTCGTCACTCGTGTACACTGACAGCGAGATCACGACTCTGGCTTCCTGGCGGTAGCAGTTGAGCGAGCCGACCGAGAAGGAATGCCGTTTGTCTACCTTGCCAGCCTCCTCGGCCTGCTGGACAGTCTCCCAGAGCGATGCGGGAAAATGCCGCGACATTGCATAGCAGACTTGGCAGGCTTCCTTGACGGCGGCGAGGAAGCTGGCGGATGTTCTATGATGCGAGAAATTCATCCAACCGTTGCTATTAGAGCGGATGCCATTGCGGTGCTCAAGCGCGCCAACGCAAACGTCGCAGAGCATGATGGAAGAGACTAGGGAACAGGGCCTAGGCGAACTTGGACAATGAAGCAAAAGTTGAGATGTTTAATAGAGAGTCTGACGTGGGGCAGTCCCTCTGGAATGCGCCGTATTTAGGAGAATCAAAGGCGGGGTAGTTTCTCGAGGACAAGAAAGACTCCGATTTTAAACAATGCAGATTGGGAAGTTTCCGAGTTACTAAATGCACAGGATTTGTATTTTTACACTTGTTGTCTCCGACCTAATCTGACTTCATCCATCGTCTCCGCCCTCGCTTCCGTCGTCACTGACGAATGCCTTGATACACGGCTGTGCGAGTGCGGTCCGGAGCGCCTTATTTACCTCACGAATCTGCTTCAGTTCCTCGTCTTGCTCGGCAAGCCTTTTGGCGACGGCGGCCGTTCGTTCTGTTTCCATCTGCAACATCATTACCTTGGAGTCCTCGAGCTCCTCCATGAGTCTCTTGTTTCTGGCCACGACCTCGGGGTCTGGACCAGGAGGGGGGTCTGAGAGTGACGACGATGGCACGAGTGGCATCTCTGCCGACTCCATGGCTGTGCTCTAGATGCTATATAATCCGACTTGACCGTAGTTAAAATTTGACCATGCTGGAGAGGCAGAGTAAATCCTCGTCGCCAAGTGACGTTGTTGGTTATGTTGATGGGAAATCCCAGCATTGTGTGGAGTTGCCGTTTAGGGCGCACGAGGGTGGGTACGACTGGGCGGTAGCGGCCTGTCCACGCCCACACCAGATTTAGCGTGCAGGCCGGACACAGCTCTACCGGCAGACCCCGAGTCGGGCTGAGTGGGCCGCCTGCACACATCAAGCTCTTCGAGAACTGGCAAACTGCAATGGGTAGACGAGTTTGCTCTAACGACAACCGTGACTTGAAACAAACAACCTCTACAGCCGCTGCTGCCTCTACAGTATCCACAAACTCTGTGATCTCACCACCTTACGATCTTACTATCTCTGCCACATGTGCGTCATCTACGACCAGTATGAACGATAAACCCTTTGCTTCGCGACTTCAAACTAGATCTAGGACTCAAATTATACTTAAAAGAATTTGGTATTATTTAAGGTAATTATGCTAATACTTTGGAGACAAAAAAACTAGCTTTGCTAAAGAGGACCCAAACAACCTATTACCTGACGCAGATTCATGTAACTGTACAAATGAAATGTCTAGCTTAACCCAAAATTATCCCCCACTGAGGTAAAGCCACGTCGCGTAATGACCCGACACTCTTTTAACAACATCGGGTAACTTTCATCATTCCTTGCGCTTGATTCCCTTTCCCTTGGGAACCCGGAACAACCAATACAGCCCCAGCGCCAAGCCGATATTGACGAGGATGTACACCCAGAGCAGGCCAAAGTTCCGCCACCTGTCCGCGTACAAGATGCCAAAGCGCGCTAGATAGTCGTCCGTCGTGGCGAGAGGGCAAAAGGCGCAGCTCCTTGTCTCGCTGCCATCAAGCAAAGTACCGCCTGCGACCGCCACGAACGGCGCGAGAAAGTCCCCACATGTCGTGTCGGCAGGCGGCACCATGTGGAGGATCTCCCCGGCGGAGCACGTCACCTTGTATCCGGTCATAGCGGCCGACATGACGCCGCTGATCATGTAGTTGACCGGCGACACACGGTACATGAAACTCCAGAACTGGGGGAGGTCCGCGGGGACGACACCTATGCCCGAGAAGGAAATGGAGAAGATGTACAGTAGGCTGGCGAGCACGCCCGCTGTCTCGGAGGTCTCGATGGCGGCGATGGCCATGTAGGTGAAGGTCGCGGTGAAGAGGAAAAACATGCCCATGAAGAGGAATACGAGAAAACCGCGAAGTGCCATGTCATCCTCGACACCGCCACTCCCGTTGTTGACGTCGGATAGAGAGAGGAAGCCAACAGGATAGTACCAGCACACGTACGCCACCACGGCGGCCACACTGCTCCAGGCCATCTCTACAAGAATATTTGCGAGGAGCAGCGCGGGCCAGCGGTACATTTTCGAAGGTCGCTCTCGGACCTCGTACAAACCCCGCTGCGGAATAAACATAGGCATGATCTGCTCATTCAGAGCGCTGAAGAGGATGAAGAACAGATAAATGGCGTACAGCTGGTTCTGCATGCCCTGGAGCGTCAGGCGCGCCTCGAAGCTGAAGCCGAGGTACAGGCATGAGAGCCCCACGAGGCACATCTTCGACCAGATGTAGGTTGGCGAGCGCCAGAAGTGCTTGGCCGTCCGGGCAAGGACTTGTGCGAACTGGGTTCCAAATGAGGCCGCGAACTCTTTGTCTTTGCTGTCTGCTCCTGGCGGAGAATTGTTATCCTCATTTGAATTGGAAGACAGATTGTGCAGGCGTGCCATCTCGCCCTTAACCAGGTCGTACTCTGGTGACTCTCGCCAGACTTGGTGCCAGTCTATGCCTGGGGTACCATCCAGGGGTGGCTTGACCACGTCAAGCATCCACTCGGCCGGGTTGGCCTCCGCCGGGCACGCCGGGGCACCATTGCGCTCGAGGTACTTGATCAATGTCATACAATTCTCGCCCAGTTCTCCAAAGTAAACAGTCTTGCCACCTGGCACGAGCAAAAGCAGTCTGTCGAAACGCTGGAACAAGAGAGCCGAGGGCTGGTGTATGGTGCATAAGACAGCCTGCCCCGTGCTCGTGAGCCGCTCAATGAGGTCGCAGATGGCCCAGGAGGTCTGGCTATCGAGGCCCGATGTAGGCTCATCCAGAAATATAAGCAGCTCCGGATCGGCAGCGAGCTCGACGCCGATGGTCAGGCGCTTGCGCTGCTCCACATTGAGCCCCTGGCCGGGGACGCCGACGACGGCGCCCACAAAGTCATCCATCTCGAGCATCTCCACGACGCGGTCCACGTGGCGTAGCTTATCTGCGCGCGTGACGGAGCACGGTTGCCGCAGCAGCGCGCTGAATTCGAGAGCCTCACGCACCGTCATGGTCTCGAGGTGCACGTCCTGCTGTTTCACGTAGCCCACGCAGTGCTGGAACGAGGCGTCGGTGGGCCGGCCGTTGATGAGCGTCTCACCTGACAACACGCCCATGGTCACGCGGCCTGCGAGGACATCGAGGAGGGTTGTCTTGCCGGCACCTGAGAAGCCCTATCGAACAAGTCATAGTTAGCTCCAGATATCAATACATGGAAATGGCGAGGCACGTACCATCAATGCGGTCGATTTGCCCGGTTGCACCCAACCATCGACTTGAGATAGGATGCGCCGTGACGTGCCCTTGATATTCACATCGTAGCAGACATCGTTCCAGTGGAAGATAGGCCGCTTCCCCTTCTCCTGAGACGTCGGCTCTTCCTGTGGTGTAAGTTTGCTCTTGTGCACTATCGCGCGGACAGACTCTCGCTGCGACTCGCTATCGCAGGTGTCTGCAGGCACTCCAGTCGCTTTCGAAGAGCTCTTGCCGCGACGGAAGACGAGTACTTCACCTTCGCCCCTCGGCGGTCTCGCAGTCTCCGCGGCAAGGGCGTAGACGACCAAGAGGCCGACAAGGAAGGCGCACAGGATGCCGATATTTCTGGTCTACCAGTTAGCATTTGCGGCCTTGGATCACTTCTCGATCCCCCAGAATTGCAGAAAAAGTCTTACCTCCACTTGTTCTCGTTGAAATAACCAAACGATTGCCCGATGTAGCGATCTCCATCAACAAACGACTGACCAGCTAGCGACCCGACCGATGAGCAGATTTGCGATTCAGCAGCGATACCCTCATAGCCAGGCCCACGCGGCACCATGTTGGACTCGCACGCATACTGGCGGCCGTGGAACTCATTCACCATGAGCGCCTCGAATGCGTACGACAGCGGGTTGATGTACATCATCCAGCGCGACCAGTCGGGTATATAGTCGGGCGGAATGCAGAAACCCGTGTAGATCATGAGCCCCAGGCTGAGCAGGGCGCTGGGCACCATGGCCTGCGCAGGCGTGCGCGTGAGGTGCGCGAGCGTGCGGAAGAGCGCAGACATGACGAGTGTGGTGAGATAGCTGACTAGGCAGAAGAAGAAGAAGGCGCCCGGCTCGCGGCGTAGGTTTGTCATCCAGTAGATGACGATGTTGAAAACGAACATGTTGGCTGTCTTGTAGGGCAGGTCCATCAGGTAGCTTGCTATGGCCTGGGAAGACTGCCGGTACAGCGCGTACCGGTTGTGCTTCTCAACGACGGGCCGCTCCGCGTACACGGTGAGCACTTCAAGTTGACTGGCGAAAGCGTTGAAGAGAAGCGCGAAGAAGATAATGCCACCCCGGTAGTAAAAGGTTGAGGTATCGGCTTTCATCCCGAAGAACATGCTGCCCAGCATGATCGCCATGATTAGGTTATATAGCATGGACGCAATAGTGAAAAAGGGGTCCGCCAGGAGGCGCCTGTAGGCGCGCCAGATATTGAGCTTGACCTGCTCGGTGTACGGGATGAGGTAGGCGGATCCAGGCCGCATGTGCTTGTGCTGGTCGGCGGAACGAGACTGCTTGTATTCAAGGGAGCGTTGGTCGCGTGGGTGCTTCTCTTGGTACACCTCGATCTCATCGACCAGGACTGATCGCTCCTTGCTGTTCTTCCATCGCTCGGCGAACTCGTCAGGCGTCTGAGGGACTGTGTGCTCAAAACCTGGCCGAACGAGACGCTCGGCGGGACTGGTCATGGAAGTGAGGAAGTCTGGCGTAGTTTGTCGCTCGGGGCCTATCGTAGTAATTAGTATCTCGTGTAATTCACCTATGGTAGTGTAAGAGGGGATGGTATACGTTGGAAGCCTAAATTTTCGAAGTAGCTTGCTGCCTCAGAGGTATTGCCGAAGAATATCTGTCGGCCCTTGTAAAGTAAGGTGACTCGATCAAACAGCTGTTCAGCAAAGCGTTAGTAAGAAAATTATGAAACTCATCGCTTCTGTCAACACGAGGAAAACCAACATCGTAAGCACTCTGTGGTGCCTGGTAAATCGCCACCGCGGCCGAGATTTTGAGAATATCAGCCTGGTCGCTCAGGCTTTGGCAGAAGCGCACCGCGTTGGCGCTGTCGAGCCCACGCGTCGAGTTGTCCCAGCACTGCAGCAGGCTACCAGTGAGCGCCGACTCGGCAATGCTAACGCGCTTGCGCTCTCCGCCACTAACTCCGCGCACAAAATCGTCGCCAACACGCGTGTCAAAGGTGTGCGAGATACCAAAGACGGACATGACGACGTCGCAGAGCATACGAGTCACGTGTGATGACGAGATTTTTCCCGAGGCAGAGTCTGATGATGGCAGGCCGTTACGCAAAGGTCGCGTAGATGCGGCGAAGTGCAGTGTTTCGCCGACGGTCAAGTGTGCGAGGTGTGTGTCGATTTCGCTGTTGTAGAGGACGTCGCCCCGGAAGCGAGTCCGCACGTGGTTTTTATCGATGCCTTGCAAAAGGTGAGATGAGTTCATACTAGCTCTTGGTGAGCACTCTCGTTTGTGGACGGTTTTGTGCACTTACCTCTGTAATTCCATTTGGTCTCTGGGCTTTCTTTCAGCCCCGCTGTCTCACCAGCAATAGTCTTGAGCAAAGTCGAGCATCCGGAGCCCGGCGGCCCGAGAACGAGCAGCATTTCCCCTGCATCAAGAATTCCTTCAAAGTCTTGCAAGATGGTAACCTCTTTCTCCTGCTGAATGCCGCCGAGCCGTCTTGAGACAGATTTGATAACGCTCAAAAAGACATTCCCCGTAGTGGTCTGGTGCTGAGCTCCGGACGAGTCACCGAACACAGTCAGGTTGCGGAAGGCGACACCAAGACTTCGCGGCTGCGTGTCAAGATTCGATGTGTAGAGGTCGAAGAACATCTTGACCCATAGGCGACCGTCAAACGTTGGTGACTGCGGGTCGAGTACGCTGCCCGGGTCCGGATAGAGAACTCGGCGCCATTGGCCCTCTGTTGTCGAAGGGCATGTCGCCGTGGCTCGCAATGCGAGATCTCGGAGCTCGATATCCATGTCTGCAGTTGGAGCTCCCTCGTCGCCAGAAGACGCTTCCGCAAGGGTGGAATGGTCGTGCATGTGTGTCGTTATAGCAGCAGCTGCATCAGTGACTGTAGAAGAGGCTGTTGTGTCCCAGCTGTGCTTGACTGGTTGACTTTTATTTCGATGTGGCATGTTAGAAATGTAACCTTCATATTACAGTCTGCTACTAACCCATGGTAGCCGTGCATGAAGCCGCGGAGGGCGCGCGGTTCCGGCGGACGGCCGATCCTTGCTTAGGGTCAGCGCAGCACACGGCTTTTCCTGCGAGTCGGTTCTAATTACCACCGTCACAACAATGATAGCATAGGGTTCCGCTCGATGGAAGTCGCCCTTGTCCCCTGACAGGGTTTGCTCAAGTCTACACGCAGCTGGAGTCCGCAGCCCGCGGACCCCCGCTACAAAAGTACGCCGCTGGCGGCAACTTCGGCCACCCGGGACCCGCGCATGGCGAGGGTCCCCGTGCCGCACCAGTTTATCACGTCATCCTCAGCTCGATTCATGCAAAGACCTTGACAAGGCCTGCTGAGGCGTGCTTGGTTGCCCTCGCTCCCAGTTGTGCACATGGAGTGAGGTAGACAATTTTAGTGGCTAATGCTTCACGGCTACATGTTCGTAACTCCAATGTGGGAAAGCCGCGAAGCTTAGGATGTGAGCGACAATCATCAACTTCTGTGGCGTAGTGAATTCTCACTTGCTGTCAAAATGCATGTTCCACAGAGAGAGAACTCTGAAGGCTCCTTGCGACCGGCACAGTAAAGGTGACGGCTGAGCTGTACTCCATACGGAACATAATAAAATCCGACCTCCAACTGCACCCGGAATTTCAAATACACAATTACCAATTCCGTCGCACTTTGGAAGTTCCCTCACATGTAGGCACTAAATGTGATCAATAACGTTGTTGAAATTGGGAAGTCAATGGAACTTGGAACGCTGGGATAATTCGAATTCACGGTGAAATGTTGGTACCTTAGGCCTCTCTATGTCTATAATATATCTTCAAACAGTCAACTAAGCTGCAAAGCAAGAACACCCCATGTGGCGCAAGCCTTCGCGCCTAGTCAAACACATCTCTCACAAACCGCTCCGCCTGATGCTGCTCAAATACATCCAGGCCATCCTCGTAGGACATTGGCGCTTCCCCATCCCGCCCCCTCTTCTCGTTCTCGCTCTCCAAGATGATGCGCACCATTGCATCCTTGACACCCTCGACAATGCGGCTCGCGCCACAAACAAAGATGCGCGCGCCCTGCCTGCTCCAGAGGTCTCTGACGAGCGTCCGCTCGCGCCATAGGCGGTCCTGCACATATCGACAACCTCCTGCCTCCGAATCATCGCTGATGTTACTGCTGCGACTGTACGCGCGAAACACCTTGACCGCGCCCGCAGCCTCCCAGGCGTCAAGCTCGTCCCGATACAAATCATCTACGTGCCGGTCGCGGCAGCCGTAGAACAAGACCGCGGGTGCGAGCTCCATATCCCCGCTGTAATTCTCACGCTGCTGCTCAAGCATGATGGCGCGTTCCTGCACAAAGGCGCGGAACGGCGCAAGTCCTGTGCCCGCGCCTACGCAGATGATGGGCGTCTTGTGCGGCTCGAGAGGCAGGTGGAAGCCCTTGGCGGCGCTGCGGACTGCAACCTGCATCATGTCCCCCTCTTGTAGGGACGCAAGGTATGACGAGGCCACGCCAATGTGTCGCTGGCCTGGAATCTCGCTAGCGGCAGGGCGGTCGATGACGTTGTAGGTCAAGGATGCTGAGCCTGAAGAGGCCAGTGGAGAGGACGAGATGGAGCTGGTGGCAGTGTTAGCAGTCTCAGGGGCAAGTTGTGTGTAAGTGCAAATGCATAAAGGTCTTGCTGGACTTACTATTGTCGAACGCGCATTGGCGGAAGCAGCGAGAGGAAGACATTGAAAGGCACTATTAGTCCTGGGAACATCTCGAGGATGCCGAGCACAGAAAGCTGCTTGGCGCGAACCTCCTTGTCAAATCCTTCGGCCGCCATGTTTTCGAGCTTGACCCTGCTCTCGGTGGTGTCGTTGACGACGAGCCTGCTAAGCGTGGCCACATCCTTTCTGGTCGCAGCCTGGCTCAGTTCGACGTACGAGCTCAGCAGCTCTGACACCGATAGGCTCGTTTTGGTTGGTAGCGTCGTCGCCCCCGACGTCTCAATAGAGACGTGGGCATCCCATGCTATGTGCAACCGCCGCATGACGCGCGCCACCGTGGCTTTTGGGTTGTGCGGAAGCACAGCGAGGTAGTCGCCTGCCGTGTATGTCCAGCCTGTCGGGAGTTGGACCTCCAGATGCCGCTTCTCCTCGATCTCTCCATCCCTGCTGGCGGTAGTAAGGGCCCGGGCCTCCTTAACGAGAGCCTCCATGACATCCGGCCGCAGGATTGCGGTCCGGGGGGTTGAGAATGAAACCTTGAGCCGGTTGCCAGCGGCGGCGTCGTCCTGCGCAGCCGTAATACTCAGCTTTTGGTTTATGGCAGGCCAGAGCGTTTCATCCTGCCACGTCTCAAAGTCGGAAAACATGTCGCAGACCTTGGCGTCAGTCTCGCCCATGGGTGCCAGGCGCTCGCCACCGAGCTTGGAAAGCTGTGCGTCGAGCAGTCGTGGCACGCGCTGGTACGTCTTTGCCCAGTCGCTATGGCCACAACCAAAGACAGCGTAGGCGACACTCTTGAGCTCTTCGCCCGCCGGTGCCTCATCCTTCTCGCCCAGGGACTCGATCCACTGGACAAAATGTGCCGCGTTGTGAGGCGGCTGGCCTTCGTACGAGGACGCCACGATGACGACAGGGACGACAGCGGCACCATCGGTTCTCTGCGGAAACGCGCCCTTGGCCACATCGAGGGGCTCAATCGAGGCGGTAAATCCGCGGTCCGCCGCGTCCTGGCCTAGTCTGCGCGCCATGAACTCACACGTTCCCGAGTTAGAGCCATAGAAAATCGCCATGCGGTGGCCCGTAGCTTCTGGTGCAGATATCCGAGGCACCTCCTTGCTCTCTGCCGCCGCGGAGGGCCGCGATTGCTTCGCATCACCGTGCGTAGTTGCGCCAACCAGCCGCGCCTCAAGCTGTAGCGGCGTGAGGCCGCCTCTGGGGATCGCACGAATATAGAACCCCTTCGGCCGCACAGTCAGCGTCGTCTGTGTCTGGAGCGTGTACGCCGGGTTGTCCATGACAAAGCTAAAACTCTGCAACAGCGCGGCGTAGGCGAGCAAAATCTCCTGCCATGCGAATGCGCGGCCGATGCACGCCCGCATGCCCGTGCCAAAGGGACTCCAGCTGTTCGGGAACTTGGCCTGAGTCTCCTCGAACTTGCCGTCGAGCATCCGCTCGGGGACGAACTCCTCGGCATCGGCGCCCCAAACCTCCGGGTCTCGATGCGATCGTGAGAGTAGGCACACGATCTGTTCGTCCTTCTTGACCTGGTAGTTTCCGCCATCGAGCACCTCGTCGCCGTGCTTAGGCTCACGACCGAATGCATAAATGGGCGCGCTGAGGCGGAGCGTCTCGCGCACGCACGCGTCGAGGTATTTCAGCTTTGTGATGTGGGCGAGGGAGATGGGGCCGGTACCGACGACGGTGTCGATCTCGTTTTGTAGCTTCTGATACTTGTTCGGGTGCTTCAATATGTTATACATTGTGAACTGCAGCGTCGCGGCGGTTGTTTCGTGACCGGCAACAAGGAACGTGATGAGGTTGTCGATGACGCTCTCCTCGGTCATCTTGCGCCCCGTCCTGACGTCGACCGTCTCCAACATGGCCGTCAGCAAGTCCCTCCGTCTACTACTCCCACTAGTCTCGTCCAGATTCACTGGCGCCTTGCGCTCCTCGATGACCTCGCGTGCCGTCCGGCGCAGAAGCGCGATATTCTTCTGGTACTTGTGCTTCTCGGATATGTAGAATAGTGATGGCAGGAAGCGTGCCCCCTTCTCCTGGGCCTCGTTCAGCACACTGTACATGGCTGCGATGAACGGGTGCATGTCGTTGCTGTAGTACGAGTTGAACCGGAACCCCATCGACGTCAGGGCCACGGTGTCGAGCGTCAGCCGTGTCATGTCTTCACCGACATCAATCCGTGCTGAGGGTCCTAGCCGCGCCCATTTCAGCACAAGCTGGCTGGTAACCTCGTGCATCTCGTCAAACATGCCCCGGATCGCCAAGGGGCCGAATGCAGAGACCAGAACCCTGTGAGCTACGCCCCAGTTCTCCTCTTCCTCGCCTTTGGACTGTTTATGTGTGGATGGTGTCAGCTTACCTGGTGGTCTTATGTGATGAGAAGGGATCAGAGGTCTGAATTTGTGACTTACAGTGAACAGCCCATCGTGTACAGCGTTCCGCAATTCCTCGAGCTCGCCCTTGATACTTTTCCGAAACCTCTCGTCGTCGCACGCCTCGTTGACGAGCTTCCAGGACGACAGGAAAACCATGCTCTGGCCCAGGATCGAAAGCTTGAAGATCGGCCCATACCTCGCGGACAGCTGCGCGAAGGATTGCATCGGATTGTGCAGATCTATGCTGCTGAGATTGCCCACGATCGGCGCCATCGAGGGCTGCGGGATGCGCCGCAGTGTGCCGCCATTACTTTTACTGCTTGGCTGTCCAACGACGCTGTTGGCCTTGCTGTTTGCCTTGCTGTTGCTGCCACTGATATCTCTGGGCTGACATGTTGCGGCAACTGTCGTTGCGGCAGGCTCACTGGCCGCTGTGTTTGTGCCGTGGCCTTGCTGTTTGGACTCCATAGTCCGCTGTAATCTGTGTCTGATCTTGAGGTTGAAGTTGATAGTGAAGATCCCTAAGCTGCTGACCTTGGAGGATTGCACATTCTGGTCCATTTTCATACATCCGACGTTGTCGACTTTAGCGGTTACGGCTTCATTCTGGAATCCGCGGACACGATGACAATCGAGGGGCGCGGACCCCGATCACAATTCACTAAGTCCTTGACTCGCCGTGGGCAGGGGCCAGCTGACGCGGTGGTGGCGGTGCTTCCACCGGGATTCCGCGGCTGCCGAGGGCCCCTGTCAAACTTGTGACTTAAGGCTGCTGAACCCCTGACTTCGGCAGGAACGGGCAGACTTGACAGCCGAGCTAAGGTAGCCGGTGGCTCAGGAGTCGCTTGCTTGAAACCCTGGACCTAGGAGCAGGTCCGCGCCGACGTGGTGGCAGCTGATATGCCGTGAAGGAGCCTCGGATCGGACTAGTCCCTGCGTTGCATTGTGTCGAGACCATCGACGTCACCCCTGGAACTTAAAATCATGCCACAACGACGCGGAATGCAGGTTGCATTACTACGTAGGAGCGTGGCAACCCGCTTCGACTTGAACCAGGGCTTTTGTCGCAATGATCTTGCTCACACCGCACAGCCCCGAGGGGGAAAGCCGCATCGAGGTTGGCCAAGGAGGAAACGCGTAACATCGTCCTGGACGTCTGACACGGCTGCTCGGGCGCATTTGTTCCCTGTTCAGCTCGGCGCACAGGATTGAAAAGAGGTTAGAGTGCCGCCAGAGCAAGTCCTCGTCCTTGTTTTTTAGTCCAAATGGTACATAATGTAATAAAGAAAGATTGATTAAGGGCATGGACAAATTGACAATCGAAAGAGGTTTTCAAAGGGGAAAATCAAAAGGTTTACACGCAGATAAAATACCACTCCAACACCCGGCAACTAATTGACCACGTATGTAATGGTTACCATACAAATGCGTAGTGAATAAGCTGAAATGCATATCTATTCTTGGTACCGGAAATGTAATCACAAAAGGTTGATGAGAAATCGAGATTGTGCTGTTTGTCTCGTCCTGCGCAACTAAGCTTCTTTGAAATGTGATTTTGGTGATCACGGCACAGGTTGTAGTGGAAGTCTTTGCATATTCATCAAATATGTCGAAGAAGGGTGCCTGGCGTATAGCTGATCGCTTGTTTCGTCGGGGAATGTGACAATTTTGGGATACTTCATGAAGATCATCATTTTTTACAGGTTGTAGTCTGTGGCTAGTCCCGTCTGGAACGGTGCGATGTGTAGAAGGGGGCTTGAGGACTGGTAGTTGTACGATTCTGTGTATTTGGTGGTGAGAGGTACGCCTAGAACGACCGCCTTAGATGCAATAGACGCAGCCTTGAACCTGTACTACTCACTTTGTCTTAGTTGGCACACTGTTTTGATACCACTTCTCCATAGTTTAGTCGCATGCCCGAGCGCCTGTGATCCGATCAAGCGGACCAAAGTCTCAGTTACACAATATCCATCTGCACAGGTCCGCGCATGCTCAACGCTGCTTCCTCGCGCCTCCACAGTCGCAGCTCTTTAGCTAGCATGTACTTGACATACGGGATCGTGACCAATGTCCACACACACGCCCAGACAAATGGCACCGTCCACCCAAGGGCGTACGCGATATCGATATCCACCACCTCCGTGACCAGGTACATCGTCCCGCCGGCACATCCGAGCGCCCCGTACGACCAGAAGGCACCCAGCCGGCGGAGTAGTACTCGGAAGACGTGGCTGGCCTTGTAACGCCGCGCGAGGGCTTCGCGAAATGTAGCCTTGCCGCCGCCGCTCACGGCGCAGATGTCCTCGATTAGAGGGTATATGCCGGGCGGCACGGCATCGCCGCGGGCAACCGAAGAGATGCGCATGGGGGCCGGAACGGAGCACAGATGTAACATATCGAGGACCAGTAGGACTATGCCGAAGATGGCTTGCACGGAGGACAAGGGAAGGGCGAGCAGGCGGCGCATGGGACGCTTGAAGGAGGTCCCTCTGTATTGACCCTGATGTGAGTGATTGTGTAGGGAAGGCATGACAAGATGGAGGCAAGGGTACTCACACGACAAGCTCGGCTACCACAACGAGGAGGCAAAGCCCGAACCACCAGTGGAACCAGTCAAAGCACCACCTGTTCCGGGCGCCGATGACCTTCAGTTTGACACAAAAAGATACCGTCAATGCAAGCTCTCGTCCACAATCCCTCATAATAAAGATAACGGGGGATGAGGAAGACGTTTTCCTCCCCCGTGGATTCTAAACATACCTGGCAGTCACTTCCCTTTTTCCACAGCTTCCAACTACGGAGAAGCCACTCTATGACACTTGTTCCGCCAATCGTCGCCGAGACGATGTTCAGCACCGTGTTGGCGCTCAGTGGTCCCGGCCGCGGCTTCTTTCCCGGCCCAGCCTCGTACCACAGCAAAAAGTACACGCCCATCGGCATGATGGCACAGTCGACCAAGACGAGACACCAAAAGAAGAAGATGCGCAGCTTCTTGTCTGCCAGGGTGTAGTTGAGCGTTGGAGGACGGCCAAAATCGAGGAACTGGTGTTGCTGGTTGTTGGTGGTTATTGAGGGATCTGGCGGAACAATGTCGCTGGGCGAGGCTTGCCGTGAGATGCGGTCCATAGCCCTTGAGCTTATGTCGTCGATAGTTTCGGTGCTGCTCACAGGCGACTCAAAGATGTCGTCCTTGTTTGCAAGGGTTGGCTGGGGTGTGACGTTGGCTGAGGGTCTGAGATCCTGTAATGATGGCGGAATCTGCGCTATGCTGTCGTTCCAGTGTTGTCTCTGGTATTTGTTTAGCGATGTCGGCATGATGGTATATCCCCCAAAGATATATCGTGAGTGCTCTGCGCTCGCCGGGAATCTTGACGAAGGATATACGAGGAACTCTCAAATTGTCGCCGGACGGTTCCTCTCATTGCTGGTCTCGAACCGAATGGTTTGAGCGTTGTGCGCTGTCTTACCTGGGTCCGAGTATATGCGGGTATGCACAGCCTTGCCCCTAAGCCTGGCAGGGTTTACGAGCCCCGTTGCCCATCGATCGCAAAAGTCCGCTGCAGAACGTTCTCTAGGCGAAACTTCAAGTCCCGGCTCTCGGCCCTGCACAGGGAAAGAGCAAGATCGACAGCCGGTAAGCTTAGCCTTGCTAATTCCACGACTCGGGATCACCAGGGGCCTTTGGGAGTTTCATCAGTGCCCGCACAGGTCATGAGGCGGTCGGACGCGCGTCAAGGCAGCGTGCATATTAGAATTGTCGGGCCTATGCTGCGATGCACTAGCTCTAGTGGCTAACCTATTTGCGGCCTTGACAGATCGGAGCCGCGGAACCCGCTACACGGATGGGTGGGTGCCTGGCGTGTTTTAGGTTTCACTAACAAGCGACTAACTGATGCGCTATGATCCACATGTCTACGGACGCAACCCCAAGTGTAAAACAGCTCAATATCTTCCGCATGGAAAACGGATCAGAAACGGATGCTCCAATATGACATGGGTGCACAAAAGTCATCCATCACCACGGGCAGGAATTAACGCCGTTCAACTTGGTTCAAACATATTATGTCTCACAACTCTGTATTTCTCTGTCTAGACGTATATGTTGGAAACGTCATAAATAAAGCCAGGATATTGAGATAGGCACGGCAGTCATGATTAACCAGTTCCAAAGTGAAAGAAAATATGACCGCCCTACAGTTCGTCTTGTCCTTCTAGCGAGTCTGCGCATCACCGCCGCGTCCCAGCGTCCCCAAAGCTTATTGGCAGTAAGTAGGTCGTGGCTAGCTGCAGTTGAATGCTACGCGACAGGCCACGCCGTCAGTCCCCTCGAACTTGTGGCAAGTCATGGTCGGCACATCGCCAAGCGGTACCTGGCGGCCCAAGTACGACAGGAATCCAACAGGTCGCGCAGAAGTATCTACATAGAGATCGACGTAGGCGGGTAGATGGCCCCGTAGTGTGATCTTAGTGTGAGTAAGAGACACTGATACTGCCTGTGAGGCGCGACACTCGCTGTCGAAGAGTACGGCCGTGCGGTACGCAGGCAAGCGCGACGAGGATCCGTCTGCAGAGGCCATGTATACCGTACAGCTACCCGGGCCGGTGTGTTCGCACTTATTCCAGCCATCAAAACGGACCGCGTGGGTTTTGGCGGTGTTGTGCTCTGGAGAATATGGTTCCTGAGCGATGGTATCATCTAGAGGGAGGCTGTTGGTGCCTGCCCGAGTGGATGAGGGAACAGCAAGGGCCATCGCGACTTGGAGCAGATGGACCGAATAGGCGAGGAGGGCCCTGGGGAACATTGTGTAGGACGTGAAAGGCGTTGGCTGATGAATGATGCGAGTGCTTGTAGGAAGATAGTAAATTGATGTTTAAAGCGCGAGCAGTGTGATATGTTGGGAAAGTGAGCATGGAATAAGGCGGGAATGCGCCTATGTTGACTTTGGAAACGGCTTCTAACGTGAGAACTCAATGGAGGTTGCACTTATTGTCTCTTTAATTTATCACGTTCGAGAAGCGCGCGGAGTTCCTTGCGCGGCCGTCACGCCAAGAATAAACCATGTTGGCTCGTTCGCAATGCCGGAGTGCACGCGTATGACAATTTATTTTGGTTGGCACCCACCGTTATCGTAGGATTTCGTTGGTCCCAAATTAGGGACGCCAGCGACAAGCGTTGATGATGAGTCTGCCTCGCACTCAACTCCTTGATCCTGATTCGAATCACCCACGCGGCTGGTTGGTACTGTGGTTGTGGCTGGGTACAGGAGGAAGACACTGGGTCGCATTCTCTTGGCATCTTTTGTTGGCCGCTAATCTAATTTTTGTTACGCGCAAGACACCCTGTTGTACCAACTGCATATGTAGGCGCAGCAATGCCTCCATTCCTACTCTACGCGCCCGGAAATTGCAGCGCGATGTAAGAGGGCGACGATCAGCCACGTCATGTTGAAGACACCAACCACACCCGCCGCCATCAGGACCTTGTCGCTAGTCGACGAGCTCTCCCACGACTCAGACCGCCTGCGGGCAGTAGAAGCGCACCAGATATTGAAAAAGCTGATCCAGCCCATCAACAAGGGGCACTGGAGCGGCGATAAGGCGTGTGTGCTACTATTTGTGCGCGGTTCAAGCTTCACTGCACCCGCTCTCGACGCTGGATCTCCGCGACACCTTTCAGAAGTGGCAGCTTGGCAAGAACAGTGTCAGTGTAGTCGCACGGGGCAGGCCTGATATGTTGACTTACAGTTCCTCCCCTCCATTTCCTCCTTGTGATTGTCCATAGGGTTCATCTTCAAGGCGCGCAGTACTTGATGGGTGGAGTGATGCGCCCGTGGAAGAGCAAGTGATGCCGTCGTCGTCGTCGTAGGCTCTGTCACGCAGAGTCTAGTTGATGCAGAGAACAGAAATGGAGAGTCTGATTCAGACGAAAAAGACAAGGCTGCGGGCCTTCAGCAGGTCAACCTGTATTCAAGCCTACAACCATGGACACGACCATGAACCGCAGTGCATGCAGGGAGGAAGAGGGGCTGTGCTGTTGGGTCGGCCGCGCACGCGCTACGCAACGACAACCCACAAAAGGATCCGCTGCTGGGCGCTTAATCTACCCAGAAGTCACGTTCCTCCACTTGGTACGGCGGACGAAAGCTGACACTGCGTCAAAACTCATTTCAAAATTAGCGGCACGGCGTAGGGTCGATAAAACTTTAGCCAATCAGAGCTATTAATCAGAGGCTAAGCTAGGGTGTAAGTAAGCTAGGCCTAATTAGGTATAGCTTCACATCGAAACCGACATATATAAAGCCCTCCCCCCCCTCCGTAAAGGGAGCGCCAGCGGTGCGCAGGTGCGCATTACAGCGGTGCGCAGGTGCGCATTACAGCGGTGCGCAGGTGCGCATTACAGCGGTGCGCAGGTGCGCATTACAGCGGTGCGCAGGTGCGCATTACAGCGGTGCGCAGGTGCGCATTACAGCGGTGCGCAGGTGCGCATTACAGCGGTGCGCAGGTGCGCATTACAGCGGTGCGCAGGTGCGCATTACAGCGGTGCGCAGGTGCGCATTACAGCGGTGCGCAGGTGCGCATTACAGCGGTGCGCAGGTGCGCATTACAGCGGTGCGCAGGTGCGCATTACAGCGGTGCGCAGGTGCGCATTACAGCGGTGCGCAGGTGCGCATTACAGCGGTGCGCAGGTGCGCATTACAGCGGTGCGCAGGTGCGCATTACAGCGGTGCGCAGGTGCGCATTACAGCGGTGCGCAGGTGCGCATTACAGCGGTGCGCAGGTGCGCATTACAGCGGTGCGCAGGTGCGCATTACAGCGGTGCGCAGGTGCGCATTACAGCGGTGCGCAGGTGCGCATTACAGCGGTGCGCAGGTGCGCATTACAGCGGTGCGCAGGTGCGCATTACAGCGGTGCGCAGGTGCGCATTACAGAAAGTTCATTTTTCTCTAGCTCTTATTTCTATAAAGTACTTAAGAGGATATTTCACTAGAGTTTAACTAAATACATTATGTACTAAGCGGGGTTTTATCGCTAAAAATGGGCTCTTTTACTTATCTAGTAGGTCTAAACCTACACTAGTGTAAGCGTAAATACTAAAATCTGTTTTGACGCAGTGTAAGCTTTCGTCCGCCGTAACTTGGCAGGGATTACAACATCTCGCTCAGCCAAGACTTGATGTCGCAAAAGCCTGAATAGTGACAACTAGGAATTAAAAACATATAAAGAAGACATCCTCCAAGACCATTTCAGCTTGTTTTCAGACACCAGACACCAGACAGACATTGCACTTCTCGGATTATCATCCTTCCATATTTTGCAGCCAACCCATTTCTCCTTGTGCTTCCAACACTCAACATGCGCATCTCCCAGCTTATTTGGCTCTCCGCGACCACTGCAGACTGCTTGGTTGTCTCTTCGCCACGCGCTCCCAAGTCTCATCTTCCCACACACCACTATGTTGCGGACACGGCACCCTTCGGCTTCTTGGTACCTTCTCAGGAGGACCATGCCCCTGACAGTCGCCGCCGACGTGGTACGCAAAACACCAACACCACCTCGACAGTCATCACTTCGCCGCCACTGATTTGGTACTCTGACTTGGTAGCTAGTGCAGGTAAGTAGTGGTCTATGAGTCACCTCCATGGCACTGCTCACATGGAGCAATAGAGCTGATCACACCGCTCTAGATGATCACTCAGTGTTACGCGTTGAACCAAGTGGTGGTTTCGAAGATATCACGCGTATCGCACTAAAGACGGTACACAGGACTGCCTGGCTCGCAGCTACAGGGACTGGCATCTGGGGTATCTATACTAGCTGCAGAGACTATTCAAACGGCGAAGGCAACGCAGTCGAAGTCGGGCCACAGTGTATCATCGCATCCATCACAACTCCGATCTTGTTAGTCTCGAATGCCAACGCGGTCAAAGAATGGGTGGGCAGCTTTGCTCAAGACATCAAATGGGTTATTGTCGACAAGGCTATCAACTATATTACTCCGAGCCTTGGGGGCATGCTAGCGTCGCTTGGACCATATCTTAGTCCTGGCAGGCGAGAAGTCACACAACGCACAGAAGAAAAGCTCTCCACCTATCTTGGAGCCCAAGTCCGCCACATTGGCTTCTGGGATGACGTCATATCCGGCCATGTCACTAAGCGTCAGGAGCAAAATACACCGACACCAGTATTCGCTATGAGCCGGGACGGGTACGAGGTACACTTCACAGTTAGCCAGGACCAAGACACTGGCCGCGTCCACATCCGAACCGGTCACGGTCCTGGTCCCGAAACTCAAGCGAACTCACGCCGCCTCCGTGCGCGGGCTCAGGTGCCCAAGTTCAACAAGCAGTTCTTCGACTCAGGCGGCTTTGATCTCGTTGGCCATTCTGACGTCATGGGCAATTCCAACGAGGATGACGCCCAACCTGACCCAGCTAATCCCACAGCCTATGCTCACGTGTACAAGGCCGTGGCTTGCTATCTCGGCGTCGCCGAAGGGGCCACATCACCTCCATCCGACGATGTTCCTGGACTTTGGTGGCAAATTTACGATCGCGAGTCGAAGGGCACTCTCGCTGCTGGTGCCATCGCTCCTTTCACCGCTGAAACCCCCTCGATTATTGAGTTTCTGCAGCCTGAAGGTGGATTAAATGTCAAGTCGGAATGCTCTCCAGTGCACGACGAACTATAGACTAGCACTAAGCACCATTTATGAGGCACGTGGAAGGCTTGATTCAGGAAAGCTACTGTCTTATTTATGTGCATAATCTTATCTAGAGCGCGGTTTAGGTTGAAGGATTGCTTTCTTGCGGGTAACCATTGGCTGCGGTTTTTTATAGAGCAACTAGCTTCAATTTTGTCCCTTACAGGGTGTCATGATCCGGACTCTAGGTTTAGATGTAGTTAAGTCTTGGGGGGTTATCCTACTAAGGTAGGTAAAGCCTAGGCGATTGTTAGGATCCGCCGTCGTTGAGTTATATTGGACGTCGCGGAAGGTAATAGTAGCGAAGCAGTTTTAGTATAGATGTTAGAATGCTTGTTTTATCACTAACTAGTGAAGGACCTATTGAAGGTCCTTTATGTAAGGGAGAACTGGTATCCCGAGAGGGATATCACGTAACATAGGTTCAGCTATGTTACGCTATATCTCTCTCACAATAGGTTTAACATGGTTATGGAGAACGGTAACGCCGCTTACTTATAGATTAAGTTAACCGCCCTATAGTTCGTCTTACAATACTAGCGAGTCTGCGTATTACCACCACCCCCCGCGTCCATAAAGCTTATCGGTGGTACGTAGGTCTTAGCTAACTAAATTTAAATACTACGCGACGACCCGTGCTATTAGTCCCTTCGAACGCGGTGTAAGTCATGGTCGGCACATCACGTACCTAGCGGCCCAAATACGATAGTAATCTAATCGGTCGCGAAGAAGTGTTTACATAGAGATCGGCGTAGGTAGGTAGATAACCTTACAGTATAATCTGAGTGTGAGTCAGAGACACGGAGACTGCCTGCGTTACGCGACACTCACTGTCGAAGAGTACGCCCCCGCACGTGCGCACGGCGTGGAATTAGGCGCTGCATATCATGGGCTCGTGCTATCACATCAAGGTATTTAGTGTTAATAAGAGCTACGAAAGGATAAAAGCCTGACTAGAAGACATGGAGCGGAAGGTGGTGTCTTTCGCTCCTATAACCGTGCCGCTTGGCATGCCGACCCAATCGTGGGAGGACTATAATAGATTTTGGAGGAGCATAGTCAGAGGGATGCTGATGATTAACTGAACTGCTGAGGCGTTCCTAAGAGACTTGCAAATACGTTACATGCTAAAACACTATCCAGAATTATGTGACATCCTCACTGCCCGCCTTTGCCGGCATCTCCTTATCGTGACCCGAGCGCTGGTTGAACTGGCCTTTGTAGTTCTCCTCCCGCTGGAAATTGGTCGGGCGTCCTCCGGTCCACTGGCGTCTTGTCAATGCTTGTTGTTGTTGTTGTTGTTGTTGTTGTTGTTATGGCTATTGCTGCTGTGTCAGGATGGCGTGCGGACAGGTGCTGCTTCTGTGGCGGCAGCTGTCCAGGTTCAAGCGAGGACCTCGCCACATCTCTGGGGTTGTCACTGTTGATTTCCGAGCCCCTCTTGGCTAAGAGCTGCACATTTTCTCGTTTCTGCTATCGTATCGCAGTACTGCTACAGCCGCGAAGAGAACTCGGGAATGAAATCTTGTTTATGCCTGTAGTTATATTTCGTAAATACTCTAAATCAGTTCGGGCACGGCACCCGTACATCGCAGCTTCTTTGTGTTATTTTCGATCAGGAGATCTAAAGGGTTCTTGGTCCTCTTCAGGCCTCCCAATCCCGATCTACATGGATGATACAGCTTGGGGTTCAAGTACGAGTTAACAGTGACGTCGGAGTTTCTGATCGCACATGTGATGTGCGTATGAAAGCCCAGTACATTGCTGAGACCCCTATGTGTGCTGCCATCGTGAGACCTTTGATGATGTAGGTAGTGGTAAACCCGGCTTGAGCTCGAAGTAGTACAGGATCCCCGCCGTACAATGAAGGTTCTTGGACAATGGGGCCTCGAGTATCTCGGCTTCCTTTCCCGTAGTGGCGAAGAGGTTGACCCAAAGTTCCTCGAGAGATGAAATAGCGGATTCCGGCAACGGGGCGGCCCGGCCGCCGAGTGTGAGCATATCGACGACACTGCCGAACGTTGTCTGTCTCGATCTCACGTGAATCTTTTCACGAGATTTTGATGGTGCGACACAGTCCACTGCAACAATCTCTACGTTTACCGTCCCAGATGGGAATGTCGCTATGTACTTGGTCAGTACATGGAACGAGTCCAAGAGAAAAGCCGAAGCTGGAAACTCGCGTAACCTCAGGCCACGCAAGGCGCTTCGGTCAGTTTCAGCCTCCTCGTGCTGAGAGATGCGGCTTTGAGAGAGGGTAGGAAGTAGTACTTGACTACCATGTCCCCGTTGTGCTCGAGGTTAAAGGCTATAAAGATCTGAGAGGGAGGCTTGCAGGTCGAGTGTGGCGGTCTATCGGAAATGCCGTCCTGAAGAGACTCCTTCTGACTGAGGGTGAGACATTGCAAGAAGTGTCGGTACCAGTGGAGGTCCAGACTGGGTGCGTATGGCAACGTGCTGCCAAGTAACACGACCGAGGCATGTACGTTATGGGGGTCGACATTGGAACCTGCATCCCAACCGATGGGCTCGACCGAATACCGGACGGCCGGTAGCCTATCGTCCCCGGACCAAGACCAGCTCAGCTCTGCGGGGGTGTGGTCGTCCGTCATGAAGCTCTTCCATCGTGGGCAGGAATTCATAGGATATGCCGCGAGAGAGGCTGTGATGTATTTGACAAAAAAGCTTCGGTGGGCAGCTATGGTCGAGCCCACATAGCCGGCCATGCTCATCATGTAAGACAAGGCGTTGCCTAGCTCGATGTCCCAGAGCTGCTGGTGAGCATTCTTTCAATCCTCCTCGGCCTTCAACACGTCACGAACTGTGATGTGGCTGACATCTCCATACTACCATCAGATTAGCGACATTGACGACTCTGTCTCTGGTTTCGCTTATGTGACGCAAAATCGGAACCGCTAATGCCGACAGCATTAACGCCTATTAATGCTACATATGCAATGCAAAAGCGGAACCGCTGATGCCAACCTAGTATTGAAATACCTCCCCCTCCTCCCCCCACAGATTCATCAAGAGAACCAGCAACTATTGGTGCATACTGTACTGTAATTTCCTAGCCGTATACCTACTAAACATCCAGGACAAGACATATATACACCGGTGTGGCCTTAACAGCACCAGCGCCTTGGCAGACGAGTCACGCATAGCCGTTACATCCTTGTAATGTTTGCCGTACATAGGAACGCTGACTTACGCGACTGAGTAAACGACTACGGAGTAGCTAACCCAACGCTATGCTCGAGCCTGACTCGCCTGGCCCCCTAGCAGCTGCTACGTTGATTTTTCGGCGTTGCCCCGTCTAACAGCGAACCTCTGGTCTGTCGCCTTGTGGACAAGGTCCCGCGGAGGGGGCTTAAAGTAAAGGTTGAGCGTTTCCGGCCTTTTTGTTACTGTTTTGGCGGTAGTGTGGAGGAGGAAATGCCACGTAAGTGGGTGGCGGGAGCCAATGGCTAATTGGACTGTAGAGGGAAGGGCTTTAGAGGTACCCGACTGAAGCGTCACATGCGGGGATGGCACATAAAGCTGGTTGAAATGGTAGAAGTGGTCAAAATAAAAGGATACTATGTATAAGGCTGGTCTTTGTCGCCGCGTGGGCCGTGGCCATGCCTCCTAGGCCACTACCAAGGATCTATATCGGTGCTGCGATTTGCCGCTAGCGAGGGTATCTGAGAAATCCATTTGGCCTTATGAAATATGAATACCTGGATGCTGCCGTGTCGCAGCGAGCAGAGAACCGCGTCTCGGTGTGAGCGTGCGAGGCCCCTGCCGCGGCTCAGATCGGCACCCACAGCCAAGCGGCATCTCCCCCCTGCTTAGTACGTTGCTGCTACCCTTGCTCAGTACGTGCCGGGCTCCCGAATCCACTCTTCGCCGTCACCGCCTCGACGTCGTGGCGGCCGTGGCGTCGGGCCCGCGAACGTGCGCACCAAAGTGTCGGCGCTAAGCAGCCTATCCTTTCCCCACGGGAGAAACACTCAGCAGTTTCCTAGGGTCGGTGAGGTCAAAGCAATTCTACAGATCAGTGACAGCATCCTCCCGTTAGTTTCCACTTGTTTGTGTAGGACGGCAGGCTCGCAATCTGTCTCGACTTTTAGAGCTTCACTCTTCATGGGCGCTTTCTTTACGGTGACAGGGCAGGGCAGACATGGATCATGGTTCACCGCAGGTCATTTATTATTTATTAGTCAAGGTCAACCTCCACGATGATTTTTCCATAGCGTGCACGCCACTCGTACACCAAGAATTCACACACATCTTTGCATCATTTTCCAAGACCCCCTTTTCCACGCCTTTCCACGAGAAACCTTTTGGCCATCTCATTCAAAATGGCCTGATCAGAAGAAACTTCAAGATTGCTGCACCTTCAACCCACTGTTGGTGTAGCTGGCTCCCCCATCAAAATCACAAGGTGCGCGCACCTTGTGAATCCCCTCACCCTGCGCGTCTCGCGCAGAGTGCGGTACGCCGGACAACACCGCCAAAACTAGTAAGCGGCGGACTCCCTTTAGTCGGTTTGGTTGCTTTCCTCACGATCAGAGGAATCCTCATTCGCCCCAGGACAGTAGTGAAAGGCCTGTTGAAGGTCCTTTATGTAAAGGCTAACGGATGTTCTGAGAAGGATATCACGTGCCATGGTTTCAACCATGGTTACGTTGCACCTGTCCGATGTCAGGTGTGGCATGTTTATAGAGAACCGTAACGCCTTATCATCATCTTCATCGATAATAGCTTAGTATCTGCGCTTCCTGCCCTGCCCTAGTACTTGGCCCAGTTAGGCAGCCTTGTTTGTGTTCTTGGGTCTAAATAAACACCGCCTGTTGGCTGGTGTCGCACTATCCTCACTTGGCTACCTGGGGCGCAGCAGTAATCACCTCCACTATCTTTTCCACATGTCGTGGCACGATGAACGGGCTGTGCCCGGCATCAATCTCCACTATACTCGCGCCGCAGCTCCTCGCCATGCCGCGCTGGAGCTCTGGGTTAATTGCCTCATCAAGCGTACAGACAATATAAGTCTTGGGCACAGCGATATCAGCGGCGCTAATGGACGTAAGCTGCTTGTTTGCGGGGGCGATGAGGCTGTGCTGGCCGAGAACACCGCGCAGAGCTTCCGATGTGGCAGCCAGCTTGATGGATCGTGTCGCGTTGGCCTTGTCGCGGTTGATGCCATCGCCGTTGGCCTCCGGTGGGAAGAGTTGGGCGAGGTCGGCCGCGTAGAACTGACGCGCTGCGTCTGACGTGAGGGTCAAGATGCCAGTTTCGTGCTAGTGCGAGAAGGAGTGTTACCTAACGTGACGTGATACTCTAAAGGGTTTCTGCGACCGAGGCAACTAAGGTTAAACTCACGTCAATGGTAGAGAGGCTGGACGAATCCTCCGCACTAGACGGTATGTTCGCGTTGGGTAATGCCCAAGCCGTCAAGAAGACGACGGCCTTGATTCCACCCTTGTCGCCGCGCGCCGCCCGTTCGGGGACCGTGTGCCCAGCACAGCACTGCGTGGCCGAGACGCCGCCGTAGCTGTGGCCTACTACGACTACTTCTCTGCCCTGATCAAAATATGGCAGCAGGATCGAGATCAACAGCGCCACATCGTCGGGCCACGACTTGCCCAGTACCTCATCGCCCCAGCCCAGAGTTGTCAACGTCGGCACAAGCACAACATAGCCGGCGTCGCGTAGGCCGGCGATAAGCAAGTTGTAGTGACCGGGAGAGTGCCAGGCGCCATGGATTAGTAGAATGACGGGCTTCTGGCTTGGTTCCATGGTAGACGTCTGTTTATGTGAACTGGTTGATGTGATGAGCTCTGGTTAAGTAAAGGTTGGCACTGCCGTCCATGTCCTTTTATGTTTCGTTGGGTAGCATTCGACCCCTGCTCGGCCTCGGAGTGTGTGATCGGCACCGAGGCTGACAAGAGGAGCTTGCACACTTCCACTCACCGTCTGACCTCGGCCAGCTTGATCTTCTTTCTCTATATGCTCGGCTATCCTCGCCAAAGCTGCCTCCGAGCCCGTCCACAATCTGACGCATGCCGACACGCTATCATGGCTGGTATGAGGCCGCCAAGACCGTTGCCGCTCCGGCCGCCGGCCCGGTCGTGCATGCCGTGCCACCAGCGCAAGGTGCGCTGCGACAAGAAGACGCCGTGCTCGGCGTGTGTCCGGGGCGACCACCGCTGCGTGTACCCGAGCCCCGGTGGCAGCACCGACAGCCCGCGGAGGCGGCCCAAGTCGACCATTGCGGACATCGCAGGGAGGCTGTCACAGCTCGAGGGCACCATTATCTCGCTCGCTGGCGAGACTCATCAGGTAGTACCAAGGACGACCAGCCGAGAAGCTGACGGTCTGTCGAATCATGACAGCCCGATAGGTTTTGCAAGGGGTCTACGCTCGGGCGACGAGTCGAATGAGTATGTCAACGAGGTCCTGCTCTCATGTGCCCTGGAAGAAGAGGAAGAAGGAGACGGCCAGAAAGACGAGAGCCGGCCGGCTGAACGTCCACACGACGAGTGCACGCCGGGCACTCGGATAAGGACGGCTATGGAGAGCCCCATTGGCTTCCCCTTCAACTGCAGCAGCGGCCCGGTCTCTGCCCTCGGCCTCCTGCCGCCTCGAGGCACGACGTCGCAGCTGTGGCGCGTCTTTGTGCAGAACACGACCGGCCTGCTGTGCCTGCTGCACATACCCACGACGCAGACCACAGTCTTTACGGCCATCGACAACCCCTCTGGCGCCCCGGCGGACTCGGTCTGCCTGCTTCACGCCATCTGCTTCTCGGCCATCACCTCCATGTACCCCGCCGAGGCCGCCATCTTACTCGGCATGCCTAAGGCCGAAGCCTTGGGTCGTGCAAAGACCGGTTTCGAGACGGGCCTCGCCGCCGCCAACATCATGGAGCAGCCCACCGTCACTGCCTTGCAGGCCATCGCGCTCTTTCTCGAGGCCCTGCGCGCGCACCGCATCTTGAGGTCCGACTGGGCGTTCCTGGGGCTGGCCGTGCGCCTGGCGCAGTCGCTCGGCGTGCACCGCGACGGTTCCGCGTTTCCGCGCATGTCCCTCTTCGAGGCCGAGATGCGCCGCCGCCTGTGGTGGCACCTCGTCGGCCAAGACAAGCGCGCCGCCGAGGACCACGGCTTCGTCACAGATTCTTTCTCGTTCGCGTCGTCGTCCTTTCCGAGCAATGGTACTAGCACTCGAGATGCGGACAGCCCACGCCTCCCCTTGCACATTGACGACTCGGCGTTGTATCCAGCCATGACAACCATGCCGCCGCCTGCGACCTACTTTTGCAGCACGACGCACTTCCTCATCATGGTACAGGCCTCGCTTGCCCTGCAGCAGCTGTCGGCGTTCATCATTGCGGGCGCGAGCGACGCTGCGAGGCAGCACATCGTCGACGAGCTGATGGAGCGCGTGAGACCACTGCTGGGATACCTGAACCCGGTGATCCCTGAGCAGAGGATCGCGCTCTTGGCATGCCAGATCGTGCTCGCGAAACGCGACTTTGTCAGCAAGGCGCAGCTGCTGTCAAGACATCCTTGGTCGCGGGGAGATGACGGGGCTGGCAGCAATGACGCCGGGTTCGTCAACGGTGCCGCGGTACAGCCCGCAACGACGACTAAAGTTGCCCTCATGGAAGCCTCCCTTGTCGTTGCCTGCGATATCCTCGACATGAATCACGAAGTGTACACGGACGAGCTGCTGCGCAACTTCCGCTGGCTGGCAGAGTGCTACCAGCAGTACCACCCCCTGCTGTACGTCTTATGGTACCTCAACGTGCGGCCCCTGTGTGGGCCGCACGTGGAGAGGGCGTGGCGCGCCGTGGACCGTTTGTTCGAGCACGAGGCCACCCGCGCGTGGAGGCAGGATATGCTTCCCAACATGAGTGAAAACACTGCATCATTGGCCCGAGAGTATAGGCCGACGGGACCTTGGTGGGTTGTGTTCTTGAGGTTGAGGGACAAAGCATCGCGGGCTCGGGCGGTGGCGGCGGATGAGGCAAAGGCTACTACTGCTGCTGCTGCCGCTAATATCACGAAGGCGCCAGAAATGCAAGGACCAGGAGCCGCTGACGGCATTTCTAGTTCGGAACCTGTTCCGGTGACAATCGGCGCGGCTACCCAGATCACGAGCGAGGGAGCTGTATCAACCACTAGCCAGCGAGAAGCTCGCGACTATGTAATGGGAGATGTTACATGGCGAGATCAGGAAGGGCTGATTGACTCTCACGACAATAGCATCACACCACGTGAGCAGTCCGTTGGCTGGCAGAGCGATGTGCAGGACTGGGATGCACTGCTTTCAGACTTTGCTTCGCAGGACTATAGCTTCTGGCAGGCTCCTTAAACGATACGATACAGCTGCATCTATATAAGACATTTTCAGGGTTGACAATATACATCTGTGTTTGTGAGACTTCTAAATACGGCTTGTTCCCCCTCGATTACCCGTTGTCAAGATAATACAGTACAAAATCTATTTTTAAATAGATACTTTCTCAGCCCAGAAGTGTTCTCACTTTCTCCATCTGTGCCAAACACCACAATTGTAGCCGTCCTCGTCTATCCTATTCCAGATTGCAAGCCATTTGCTGGCCTAGCCCTCCCTAATAAGCAATCATAACCTTCCACTGAGTCTGCCACCCTCGACTCCACGTAATACATGCCGTCCCCGCGAGTATCATGACCCCCGCATACACCTTCATGCCCGTGAAACTGCCACCGCTGCCACTCAGCATCGCCCCCGCGATCGGGTTAGTCACCAATCCCGGGACAGCACAGAACACGAACACGAGGCCTGTGCGAAACCCGATCTCGCGCGGCGGGCTGATAGCCGCCACCAGCGCCCCCACGAGGGAGACGTACGCGCCGGAGAAGAAGCCGAAAAGCACGGCAAAAGCAATCATCATGCCTTCGGTTGTTGTTGTATTTGTCGTCGAAGAGGGAGAGGACGAGATAGGAACCCAGAGCGCGAGAGTGAAGAGCCCCGCAAAGAAGCACGAGATGATGAAGGAGTTGAAGCGCCCGATCTTGTCGGCAGCCAAGCCGGAGAGGAGACGGCCGAACAGGCTGTGACGTGTGGTGGCTTGTTAGCGATTCAGTGCTTAATTAAGAGGGTAAGAAATAACCAATACGGAAGGAACCTAGCAGCACACTGCAGAGTGTAGCAAAGACTCACCTCCCAGCATTGAGTATAGTCACCAAGTACCCCGCCAGCTCGGGCCTTATCCCAGCATGCAGCGCCTCTACTTGGATGTAGTTGATCGGGATGTAGATGCCAAACGTGATCAGCATCATGCCCGCGAGCAGGCCGAGGAACGGCACCTCCCGGAACGGCTGGCCCAGCTGTGCGCGGGTCACCCTCTGCGGAGTCGGCGGGAGCCTGGCCCGGATGGTGAGATTGGCCACGACGAGCAGGGCCAGAATCAGGAAAGCCGCGGACCGCATCGCCCATGGATAGCCGACGCGTGGTATCAGCCGCGATAGCATAATGGGGAATATGACGGCACCGAGGGACGAGCCAGCCGCCACGATACCATATACGGCGCCGCTGCGGGCCGTGAACCAAGAGGGGATCACATTCATCGCTGCGGTGGGAAAAAGTCGGGGAGTCAGTGGACTTGTTGTCGTTTTTGGAATTTTGTGACATGATAGTAGGGTTGGGGCTTATATTTGATTCGAGAAGGGGGTTACACTCACCAGGTTGAAAGATTGCGGCGACACCGATGGCGCTGCACACACCCTGAGCAAGCAGGAACTGATAGTACTCAGTCGCCAGGGACGCCATCATGAGGCCAAAGACGTGTAGGATGCTGCCAGTGAGTAGGAGGTAGTGTGGCCCGAATCTGTCGTAGATGTAGCCAATGATCGGTCCCTTAGGCACGTTACGCGAGACTAAGTTAGCCAGCATATACTCATGTAAAGGAAAGATTTATTGTAAAATCTACTTGGTAGAGCAGATGGTGGAAAGGATTGCACTACTTACCATAGCCGTCATGAAGAAGATCTGCAGGGATGTGATCCACGATATCGTGCTGGAGGAGTAGCTAGAGAGCGGGCCACGCTGGTAGTAGTCCTGAAACACGCCGATGCCTGAAGCACCAAATCAGTACACGCATCTCCTGGAAGACGAGCTCGGGGGGAGATAAGATGGGCATTAGCGGAGTGGAACGCACTGTTCAGCCAACCGAAACTGCAGAAAAAGACGCAGAACCCGCCAAGGACGACAAGCCAAGCCGTCAGCCCGCCGTCAGGAACAGCATCCCCCCCAAGCGGCTGTTTGTGGTCTACTGAGGCGCCGTCAGACTGGTGGCCCTTCTCCAGTGCCGGGGCGCCGCTGCGATTTAACCGCTCTGTGCTGGGGTCGGTCATTGCTGATGTGGTGATTGTTGCGTCGCCGGGATGAGGTTGTGGTCGTATAAAGAGCTTTCATGGAAGTTTGATGCTTCAATTATGCCTTACGAATGGGGAAGTCCGCAGTGATAATTAGGAACTGGCGATGATGAAAGCCAGAGAATCAGATGCTGACGAACTTATGTATCTAAGCACGTGTAATCGCATCATGAAGACCTCGGTTGATTACGTGCAGTCGGCCGCCGGCGAGGCTCTGTGTGTCGGGGGCTCGGTCGGGCTCGGTCTCAGGATCGGCGCCGAGCTAACAGCACGACACCCACCTATGACCACGTCTTTAGACAGTCAACCTGGGTACACCACCGTGTTTCTAGAGTGCAGGTCAAGCGGGGAATCCCTTTCCAAGTTCAATTTTCGCGCCATACTCGACAGTAAAATTGGATCTAGCTAAATAGGGGAAACTCAATCCTTTGCCTGTAACTCTATCAAGAAGCCTACAGCTCGTTCCCGTGGTCGCCGGCCCAGATGCTACCTCCTAAAGCGGAGTGCACAGGCGTCTCGGAACCTGCGGATGTAGTCTATTGTCGAGCTGCTAAAGCAGGGGCCACCCAGCAAGGACAATGTGGGCGAGCGGGCTGCTATCGAGGTACATAAGCCCGTGGTGTTGTCGCCTTTTTGGGCTCTCGACATCACCATCGACACCATCACTTCACCAGAATCCCCGCCAGCACCTCGAACTACAAACCCATTCCCAGGAACGAAATGGCAGCCAAGAAGCCCTTTACGGCCATAATAGCCGGTGGCGGCATCGCCGGCCTGACCCTAGCACTCATGTTTGAGAAGTTTGAGATCGACTATGTACTACTCGAAGCCTACAAGGACCTAACGCCAGCCGTCGGCGCCAGCATTGGACTCATGCCAAATGGCCTGCTCATTCTCGATCAGATTGGCTGTTACGAAGCTATCAAGAAGGTAGCTGATACCGATAATTATAGCGCTATTTATACCCGCGATCCGAATAGGAAGGTGCTTAATATAGAACGCTCAGTATTTCAGCACTTGGAAAAACGGTAAGCACTCTTGGCCCTAACACATAGGCCTACCACAGCATAAAATGTAGACTAATATTAATATAGCCACGGCTACCCGTTACTATTCTTTGACAGATAGTAGCTTCTTAAAGTTCTATACGATCGGCTTCGTAACAAGGACAAAGTCTTCGTTAACTAAAAGGTCCAAACCATTAGTAGCGGGTCCTCGGGGGTTTAAGTCAAGACCGTAAGCGGTGACGTCTTCTCTAGTTCCATTATCATTAGGGCCGACGGCATTCATAGTACTATTAGATAAGAAATACGAAGGCTCGCCGATGAGCAATTACCCGGATACTTTCCTCCTAGCGAAGAAGATAATGTCCCTTCCTATTATTAGTACAACTTCGGGATTGCCTAGGACGTCGAGAATTAGGAGCAGGGTTAGCAGACTTCCACCTACGGCTATAGAAAGTCACTATTCATTACTTCTAGTCCTAAGGGTCGTTATTACTAGTTCCTATTCGTTAAGCTCGCTAAGACCAAACGTAGTAAGGACATACCGAAGTTCACAAGGCAAGACGAAGCGAAAATGGTTAAGGAAAATCGGGATATCTTAGTACAGGAAAACCTCACATTCGGACAGGTTTATAACAAACGCGTAAGCTCGACCTTAATATCTTTACACGAGATTATCTACGAAAAAATGGTTCTACGAGCGCGTAATCCTCATTAGTAACTTAGCACACAAGGTTCGTACCACGAATACTTTACTACCTAAGCAAGACAAGATATATAATATAACTAACAAAGAATTCGTTATAGCCAAATCCGATTAGCGGTATAGGTGGCAATAGTGCTATTGAATCCGCAGCTAAGCTTGTTAACAACCTTCTCGACGTCCGGAACGAGCGACTAGGTAGCCTCGACGACATAAGTACTAGTGAGATCTTTACCATCTTCCACAGGGTATAGCAGGCTCGTTACGAACGAGCAAACTTAGTTATCGAGGCAGCCCACCGGCAGCAAGCCATCCTTACCTACGAGAAACCCTTCGTATCTCATACACTCCTGCATGCCGGTGCGCTCCTAGGTACCGGCGACGCCACGTTTACACGTATTGGCTCCCAAATTGCTGGCGCCACGCGGCTCAAGCACGCCCCCATTCCTCGCCGCCCTCACGCTATCCCGTTCGACCATAAGCTTCCTGCGGCGCCATTCGGTGCAAAGACTCATACAATCGTTCGTTTCCTGTTTATCTTAGTTATGGTAGTTTTTCTGCTATCTACGACAAAGATTCTCGCTATAACTCTACCTTAGGTAGATGTACTCCTAGTCGGCAAGAGTTTTTTAGCTAGTTCTAAGGCCCAAGCTACTTTTACCACGGTTCAACTCATTTCACCCCTACTAGTATAGGTAATCGAGGGTTATAGAGCCGGTAACTAAGGTGGTTTTCTTACCTTACCTACACTCTTCTCTGTAGCTATCCCATTCCTCGGCATCAGTCGAGTTATACCCCTCTATGCTATCGCGCTAGTGCGTTCACCAATGCTCAACCCGGCTTTCCGCGAGGTCCAGCCACTAGCTATTAAGTCCATCCTACCGGCTCTCATCCTAGCTTATATCGTACCAGCTATTATAATGGTCTCTCAGCTTCATAATAGTGTCCAGGACCCTACGGCTATCTAGCGCTTCGCAGGTGCCTTGTTCACTGTTACGACCGCCATGATCTGGAAGGCGGCCACCCTGCTAGTGGATTCGCGCAAGGGCACGATCCGGCTTTCTGACAATAACAAGGATGATAGTAGATTTAACCGCTACAAGGATCTCGAGCTGCCCTTCCTAAACGCATTATACCTAGTCGCCTTCCTCTCCCTGAGCAGCACTAATATTTAGGTACTTATTTCCACCTACCCCCACCCAGCTCTACTAGCTACCTCTACAGATTACCTCGCCCCGTTCGATCTACTTACTACTTTTCCGGCGATCGTCGCGCTCCAGGCGTACGCTTTGTACGAAATGCGGCGCCTCGGCCAGATCACAACCCTCACGGTGATAAGCGCTGCCGCTATAGTCTTGCCGGCTCAGGTCCTAGTCGGTCCGGGTGCTTCATAAATTGCACTTTAGTTCTGGCGAGAGAATGTCGTTACTAGGTTGTCGACTTTCAACGAGAAGATATAGGATTTCTGGAACGGGTCGGTTTCTCTCCCTAGTCTCTTATCGGGTTCTAAAGAAACGGCGTATGTTGTCGTTATTACTGACTTTATAGCACACACTAGCTCTCATTTGTTTCAGAACATAGTTATTTTGTACTAATGTTAGATTCAGGCTGCTCTACCATTAGATTTTCTTCTAACGTTAAACAAAATTTCCCACATCTCGTCGCTCATTCTTTGCGGGCTTCGATAGACTTATATATCTTCAACGTATTATCTTTGAACTCACGCTACACTTGAAACCGACGTTTTTTTAACCCTACGTTTAGTTAGTATCGGACCATCTCCTTGATTCTCACCGGGCGTCTTTTGGTTCCCCGAGTTACTGCTACTGAGACGATTGTACACGAAGGTTTTGCGGAGCCGGACCTACACAAGCTCTTAGTACGTTGTAAAAGAATCAAACCTCATTAGTGAGGTCGATTTCCGTACCCTGTCAGCTATGAGGCGCCAATGCGCTCCCATCGTGTCCATCGGACTGCACTTTGATGTCGTCACAAGTCATAATAATCCTGTCCGTCAGCCCATTGACACTCGCTCCGCTCATCGTCGTGAATGTCCCCAGCCTCGACTAAACTCCTGCCATGCCGCCTCTCCCCATCAGACCGTGCCCCATAGACGAGCGTCTATCCTGTTGTTGACTGATCGTGGGCTTGGCATGAGCTTGAGCCTCGCACTATTAATGACCCTCCTCGCGCCGGCTCCCGTGGCGCCCCTCGATCCGAGGCGCTCCTGTAAGTGTAGGCCCCTGCCGCGGCTCAGATCGGCATCCACAGTCAAGCGCCATCTCCCCCTGCTTGGTACAGAGCTGCTACCCTTGCTCGGCACGTGCCGGACGAGAGATTAGCCACACTTATCATGAACACCGTTCTCTTAGTCCGGGCACGGAGAAGTACGATAATTGAGTGACTCTTGTGTCTGAAAATATTAGCAAACTGTTGTAAATAGGCCCTTTCTAGCTTGGCCTTTCTGAAAAGCGAGGCAGATAAAGTCCTCACCTAGTTTCCCAGCACAGCAGACTCATTACCTAGTTGTCACTATCCGACCTTTGGGGTCAACCGTGGGTCGGGCTTCGGGGGTTGCTGTCCTTGGGAAATAGGTAAAGCTTGGATAATACTACTCTTCGAATGTCGTTGTTCTCTTAGGGTTATGTCTCTTAGAAGAGATACCACTCTTAATTAATTGAGTGTCTGGTTTAAGTGAAGGGTGAGAATAATACTTAGATTGATCGCTGAAGTATAAAGGAATAGCTGACTATCTAGGGGATCTTCCTATCCCTATATACCTTTGTCCTTCATCGTGGTTCCGCTGGATCACAGGATATGTTGTGATCCGCATATCCTGGATCGCTGGATATGTTGTGATCCACATATCCAAAGGTTGCTGACATAACGTATTGATTACATAAGGAAACCTGGGGTGTCCGACTCACGTGCTGAACCTGCCCTTGTCCTTGGCCCGATTCTGCGACCTGTTGGTTGGGTCGTCACACTAGTACACATTCCTAGGCACATCAATAGAGTCCCAAAGTTCCTAGCTGGTTTTTTAATTCGTATCATTTTTCAGAATAACGTAGACGATATAACCACTGTTTAAAACTACCATTCATTCTATACTCCTTCAAGTTTTCAAAGTTACATCCCACTAGCTTCAAATTTTCTTCCTCCTGAACATCAGTTTCTCACCGCGCAAAAAGTTCTAGAAGGCCCAAAGTGTAGTTGCGATCTCCCAGCTTAATCATCGTTACTCTCGACCTTGGTAATCTTGAAAGTTTTATTTGCCCATACGCGCGCAGGCGGACCGAAGATGTACACAAGCGTAGCGCCGAGAGACAAAGTCCGCAGATGATAGCAAAACATTCATAATGCCGTTATAGCCCATGGCAGCGACGGCGGGAGGTGTGGCGTAGCTGAGGCCAAAGGACACGATGCCGAGGCCTGCAATATAAGGACGAGAAGGAGCCCCGCACGATGGGGAATACATCGACTGTGTAGGAAATGCCGATAATGTTGGCATTCAGAAAGGCGAAGAAGCCGCCGTTGAACGACAAGGTAATGGTAACCTACCTCCAGACGCTCAGGTCGTTGGCACTGGCGGTCTAACCATAGAGCATGGCGCAGATGACGCCAACAACGGATGGGATTGCAAACAGATATAGTCAGAACTCGGGCTTAAAAAGGTTTTAGTTGCGCCTAATGTGCGTCTTGATCAACTATTCGCTGCCATAACCAACCGCGGGCAGGCACACGAGGCACACGATGATCTGGGCGCCCTGGACGAAAGCGAGGTCGGCAAAAGAGAAGAGGTAAGGCGGCTTGATGAAAACTGGAGCGAAGGTCGAGGCGTGGAAATAATACAAGCCCAGCCAGGCACCATTGAGGAGGAATACCTAGGTTATAGGCTAGATGAGTAGGTCTTGCAGCGTGCGCCAGTAAAACGGAAAGATCAGCTTGAAATCCGGGTTCTGCTTAATAGAGCCGAGGCCATCAGTCTACTTGTGCCCAGTTATCAACTGAAAGGGGCCTCGTGCTCGGATTCGGTAATGCTGCCGGGATTCCGGAGCCAGCCTTTGACGTAGAGTGCTGTTCGACCGTGAACCCTTAGCCCACCATCTCCGATTAGGGTCAATCGTGGGCCGTCTCGGTATCTGAGAGAAACGCGAGAACCGTGGCGACACCGTTAACAATAGTGACGAGGCTGCACCACCAGCGCCGACCGTACTTGCTCACGGGGAACTGCACGGCAATAAAGAAGGCGCCCACCGTCACTCTTATATCAAAATGAACCAAGTCAGCTTGCGGGAGCACTCGTGGAGGAATAAAACCTCCCATATCATCAAGGGAGAGAGCGCCTCGCTCTGCGATGCAACTAGAGACATGATATTACGGCTAGTAATATGGCTGGCTAGGCTAGTTGAGACAACATACCACAGACCCGCACAGGTGAGGATGATAAGCGAGACGAGGAAAAGGAGGCGGAGGCCCAAAGCTAGGGCGAGGGGCATTAAGATAAGGTTACCGATATCATAAGGTAGTTGATCTCGAGCTCCTTACCTGGATAGCTAAACTTAACAATAGCATTTATGGCGCCTATGCCCGAGCTGAGGATAGCGGCTTGAAGCGTCACATGTAGGTGGGCACATGAAGCTGGTAGTAATAGTAGAAATGGTCTGAATTCAAGGGTGCCGCCGAAAGCGCAGTGGAGGACTGGGGCCGGGGCCGGGTCGAGGAGAGGGAGTCGGTGATTTCTCGCGCACGGAGGCAGGTCGGGGACGTCGCGGACAGCGTCGTCGTGTTCGTCCACGGATCTCGATATCGCGATACCGTGCACCTGCGAAGACCGATCACGGACAGCTGCCAAACATTCGAGGATACGTGCCTGTCCATGCTCACTTGGCGCAGGCTCTTCTTCACGATGGGCCGGTAGGATGGGCCGGGACCCTGATGGATCCGCGCCGGGAACGAGGTGATGCTAGTTCCTGGTTCCTTGGTTTCGTTCATGTTCTTAACGCTGGAGGATGAAGTAGCGCTCGAGGCGGCGAGGATCAGAGAGGAGGTTTCAAAGGAAGAGAGGATGATGAAGAAGCAAAAGCACAGAGGCGTAGACGCTGCGAAGTTAGTACAGAGGTTGTCGGCACAGCTAATAGAAGTGGAGAGGTGACTGGAGAAGATCAGGGAATGTAGCAAAAACCTTTATGTTTTGCTCGGCGATGCCTATTACGAAGGGCTCATGCTCGGAGAGGTGGGCGGGGGAGGTAATGGTAGAGAGGATTAGCATCGCTTGACAGTGGTGACATAAAAGTCGCGGGCGTGCTGCTAAATGTAGGCAAAGTAACCAGGTGCCCGAGGACACGGGAGCGTAATGACTGCGAAGATGATATCCTAGCTAGGAGACTCGCCAAGTGTCGAGCGAGGTCGTCTAATACCCCTATGGGCGCCATTTGCCGAAATGTTTCCGGCTAGTTCTTAACTCTGATCATGATTTATGTGTACCTTTCTTTGGTGGTTAAGATCTATATCGGTATCTACGGACAAGTCCAATGGCGGCGCAAGCCACACCGACAGGTGAGGGCCTGGTTGCATGTAGGTCTTGATATTATGCGCTTTTTCTTGCTCAAACTGGGGCTGGGCTTGGCCAAGATGACAAGCCCGTCAGATCGGCCCAACCATGTGCCCGACGCTGTCAACGCTGTCCTAGTGGCGCGAGGACCCTGGCTGCTGCATTTCTGTTCCCAGCCCTGCTAGGTTTGCGAGTTTGATTAATGCACTTAAATCAAGCATAGTCGAGAAAGCAAGGATCACCGCTGCTCCCTAGACCGCCACGGTCGATGCCCATTGGTGAGATGGATAGCAATGTGAGGCTTCTTACCCCTCTTCGGTGGATCCTTGTTTTCAGCTCGCTTGACCACGTAGGCAGGTGAAACAGAGCTTTCCAAGCCGCGGATCTGCACTTTCATCGGCTGCTTGAAACATAATTATAACTACAGAGATCGTGCCTAGTGCCACCAACAGTCACGACCTGCCTGTCTTGCCCTTTTATCCAGCGCTCCCAGCGTCATCCGCTAGCCGCTACCAAACAACACTCCGTAAAGAGAGAAACGCTTGACTGCGATATCACTGAAATGTCAGCATCACGCCGACGCCTTCCGCTGCTCGCCAGCGCAGTAGCAGTAGCAGCAGTGCTCACCGCCCACGCGGCCGCGGCGTTTAATGTCGACATTGCCCCGCGACTGACGGCCGCCGCCGCCCACCGTGATGTCCATGGCCCAAGCCCGACCCCAACAGAAGCACCACTAGCGCTGATCACGGCGGCTCCAGAGCGAAGAGCAACGGCCGGGGCGAGCGTAATCGGCTACTACCCGTACGGCAAATCTTGTACGTTTTTTCTTTCAACCAAAGCACTCTTGGCTGGCCGTGCACTTTACATGTTACAAAGCAAAGGACAATTGGACAATTCAACAACACCAAACGAAGGGCAAGAGCATGGGCTAACATGGACAACTAAACGCCTTATTCGCAACCAACACAGGGGGTACTGCGTCCTGCGCGTCGGGGTTGACGTTCGTGACATCCGACGGCTACGGCGGCTGCTGCGACGGTCCAGGTTTGAAGTCCCTCGCTCACTTTGCTCGCCGATGATTTGTCCGACACACTTCGCCCCGAGACTCACTCCAGACGGAGAAGCCCATGCTGACTTCGAATCCCGCTCTCTTTAACTTGCAGGTTGCCTCTACGCCACTGCCTGTGCTGGCGCCGATTTCGTCGGCATTGGCGGCTCTGGCGGATCTTGGTAAGTTCAATGATAATGGTCCTCCCGGGGGGTAGGGGAGATGAACTCTGAAGTCTCGTTAATACACACTGCGTGCCCGCTAGCTATTTTTCTACATCTAGTCGAAAACGTACTGATACCATCTCGAACCCTCCACATAGCGGCCAGGGAAATACCTGCATCACATACACGGTCAGGTGGGCCACTGACAGTCCCACGTCCGTGTTTTGGCTGGGCTGCTCGGTGCCGCCGAACCCGCCGGTGCCCGAAACGTTGTACAGGACGGCGTGGCAGTGTAAGTTCAAACGTCCCCCTTTCACAAAAGGGACATAAAACAAACACAAACGCACGCACACACACGTAGAGACAGTTTCCCGCTCGCCTCAGCCTTCGCCCCGTGCATAAAAGAGCATCTGGCTAACGAATAGGAACAAAAAAAAACAGTAGTTACCACGACCCCCACAAGAACATCTACAAGAACATCTACAAAGCCAACAACCTTCGCGCCCCCCTCTATCGATTTCACGCTCCCGCTTGGCTTCACTCTGCCCACCATCGCTCCGCCTCCGACGTTCAACGGTCCGCCCAACTGGTCCACCACATTCGCGCCAATCCCTTTCCCGTGCCAGGCAGGGCCGTGCCTCGGTGACGACGGTCCCGCGACGCCAACAACGACAAAGGGAGGAGCAGCACTAGGAGGTGGTGGGAGCGCTGTGCCCGGTGCCGGAGCCCCAAGATCTCTAGATAGAGTGACGGGGTTGCTGGCTGCGGGCGTCGCTGCGGTATACGGTCTCGTGGCGATGGCGGCTCTGTAAAATTATGATGAGGAAGCAGACTAGCTGCACGTTGGCAAAAAAGTAGCTGTCACCATCTAAACTTCGGGTCCAAACGTGGTGCCCCTACAAGGAACTGCGCATACAATTTAAAATCTGGTACCCTCGGAGAGTACCCTTTCCTCTCTTTTAGAATCAGACGACTGTTAAATATTATACCATCTGAATCAACCATATCGTGCTCTCTCGATACCAAATCGCTACATACATAACGTCATACTTGTCATGTGCGCGACTCGGCTAGGCACGATGTATATGGACGTTGTGGCTGCAGCAAGAATATGTAGTCTCAGCCAAAATGAAAGCAATCTATTACAAGCCGTTCCTCCGCTATCATTACACTACATCGCTATGATTACGAGTGATTTATTGTTTCTCTTAAGCTCTACTAATAGCTTTTACGACGCCATCCGGGAGACTCGCTCTTAAAGGAACGATTTTGTAGTTGTAAATTACCTAGTAATAGCTTTCTCTTCCCCTTAGGATTCTTTGGTACTAAACTGTCACGCGCAGCAGGTGGGTAACCACTGCGCCAATGGCCAAAAGGTCGGAATGCCGTACTTCGCCAAGTACGGCACTACCCACTACCCTACTCTATATAGCCACGTGTGACATATGGTCTTGGAACCGGCTTATTTAGCTAGAGGTCGTACTGCGCGTCTACCCGCTTACAGTAGATGACATGTTCTGGGTCTTTCTAGCGCCCGCAGGCACATCTCAGCTCCGTATATAAGTGGTCGAACCTCTAATGGTACCAGGCAAAGTCGCCGTGCCTAGTACGGAGGTGCGTCCAAAAAGTCATGACCCGCCAAGAAACAGGGAGTCCATGCGCCAACTAGCGTGACAGTCCTCGTCAGCTGGCATCCGAGGAGGTAGTGAGGATGCCTGGGAGTAACAGTAACGACGAGGTCGTCCATTCTCACCACCGCCAGAGATAAGCCAGGACGACGGGACTTACGGTAACGATAGCTTCAATTTAGATATCAGCCTTACCGTTAACGACTTAACCTTCCTAATATTAGGGTAGTGTTAAGCTCGTTAGCGTTGCTTTTTAGATAGGTACGTTATAATGTAAGATATAGGTGAGCTGCCAGCTGCTCGCAGGGGCGCTGATGAGGTACATGGGCCACTCTGCATTAGCGCTGGAACATGACTTTCTGGACACACCTCCGTACGTATAGCTAGATAATTGTGGAGGAGCTGCCGTGGGAGGACCGTATGGGCCTTACTCGGAGTCCTAGTGAAGTCGAGGTTATGCTGCTTGTAGCGTTCTAACAGCTGGACCTTTTCTTTATCCTCCTATGCCCGCTCGAGCCGACAAAGCTGCCTTCTCGCAATGAATTTGATACTATATGCTGTGGGACAGGCCTCTAGATCGGGCTGCCCGTTCTTAGCACCTATCTTTGCTAGGGCGTCTGACTTTTCGTTTCCCAGGTGTGACGTGGAGCAGGTAAAGGTACGTACCAGTGCTCCTAGAGCAGCTGAGTCATCATTTGGAGCACCTATTCGAGCATATAAACAGAGCTTCAGAGCTCTCCTACACTCTTTATATTTCCTCCTTTTTAGAATCAGACGACTGTCAATAAACCCTTCTGAATCATCCATCTCACGCTCTTCGATCGTCAAAGCGTTGCTCCTACATAACGTCACACCAGGATATTACAGTGGCCTGGTGCCCACTTGAGCCGAACATTGTGGTCTAGAGCCAGCTTGTGAAAATCGGAGGAAGACCCATTGACCCGAGATGGTTCCCGTGGCCTGATGACCCCAGATAGTGTCCGTGCTGTCTAGGCATACCTAGATCGTCGGTCTTTCATCAATAGGCTCGCTGAGCCGAGTCATGAGGTTACCTCGACAGGCTGCACGATTCAGACGATTCGCCCCCTCTCGCTGAGCTAAAACCTTCCACGGTGGGCAGTCTACACCAACCGAGTATGCAGCTCGTCCCTTATTCAGGTACGGAGCAGTAGATCAAAGGTGGGTGCCGGTGGATGGAGGGTCCTTCTTGGCCGTGACCCTCGACCCCCTCGCCCCGCGATACACGTGCCGAAGACATTCCCGACCAGGTTGGCTCAGGTGGTTCGGGGATTGGCCTGAAGCCAAGGACCGCACCCCCGGCGTGCCCATGAAATGAGCCACATGCCGATCTCTCGGGCACTTGGAGTTGGCCGCGGTGGTGGCGTTGCGTAGCCGATGCTTTGTATAAGAGGAACGACCACGGCGTGCCACAAGCTCAACCACCCCACAATATCTCCAAGGTTACAGCTGCTCAGAGCAACTCGTGGTACACATTCTTTTAACCTAACATCACCTTTCGTCAAAAACAGCCCCCAAACTCCTCAAGATGCGGACTTCCACCAGCCTCGCTGCCGCCGTCGTCATGGCCGAAGGCGCTGCCCAGGCCGTCGACACAAAGACGTTTGCGACCTCGGACGGCACGCGGTACACGTACGACGTCCAGGCCGCCGTCACCGTCGATGATGGCGCGACCAATACCACCAAGCCCATCTTCCTCTTCTTCCACGGCTACCCCTCGACCCGCCACGGCTGGGCCGCCCAGGCCGAGGCCCTGACAGCCGCCGGCTACGGCGTCGTCATCCCAGACCTGCTCGGCTTCGGAGACAGCGACAAGCCCGACCCGGTCAACCTGTCCCTCTACACCTGGCGTCGCCAGTCTGGCCACTTTTGCGGGCTGCTCGACTGGGGCACGTCGGCCCTCGGCCGCGCCTACAACTACAACTCGAACCGCTTCCGCCGCCTCGTCTTCATTTCCGTCGTCTACCTCTTACCCCAGGGCTGGATCAAAGTCGACGCCTTCAACGCTCAGGTCCCCGCCGCCACCGGCGGCTAGCTTGCCCAGTACGGCTCCTAGTACTTTTTCAACCACTTCTCCGCCGTCGAGCTCATCGAGACTCATGTAAGCTTTCCCCCTTCTTACCATAAAACAAAGGTCCCCGCCGCGCCCCATACTAACACACCACACAAAAAAACACAGCTCGAGTCCATGTACAGCACCTCGTCCCGGACTCGTCCTCGCAGGGCCTGCAGTTCGCCCACCTTGGCGCCGCGCGCGCCTGGCTCAACGCCAACAAGACGATGCCCCTCGCGAGTTTGGACTCGCCCGCGCATAAGGCGACCTAGCTCGAGAAGTACTCGGCCCCGGGCGCCGTCGAAGCTAGCCCGAACCCGTACCGTCGCGCCATGAGGGGTCTCGACGTCGACGACGACAACAACGCCATCGCCCTGCGTGATAAGACGCTCAACATGCCCGTCACACCTATCGGCGGCAACCAGAACACCATCAGCCCCCAAAGCCAGATGCACATGCTCACGAGCCCGTGGCCACGGCCGGGCTCGAGGATTTTGTGGTCGATGGCGGGCACTGGATCGGTCTGGAGCGTGCCAAGGAGGTCAATGACATCCTCATCAAGGTCGGCGAAGGTGTCACTGCGTAAAAAAAAAAAGAATGGTGTCATGAGCGAGGATGGATACGGGAATGATGATGACAAAGGTGACTGGTCATGATTTGAAACAACGAAATAAAACACGCAACGACTGCAAAGGTCGTGGCGATAATAATGATAAATATTTTCTCTGCCTAAAAGGCCGGTCCACTCTGCAAGCGTCGATGTGACTACGCTTGAGCCCCGAGATGCTTTCTTTCAATCTTGTTTGGGGGGAGGGGGATGGCTGCATCATGGTGCTCCATTATTACGAGCCTTCTGGAGTTGCTTAGAAAGATGTGACGCAGAAGCGGAACCGCTAATGCCAACAGCATTAACGCCTATTATTGCTACAAAAGAGGAATAGTACTTGTGAGCCGATAACTCGTGGCCCTATTCTCAAGGAAGGCGTTGCCCTAGTAATTCTCTTGTCATGCAGCATAGTGACTGCACGTCAGTCAGAACAAAGACCCGCGCAGTCAGACGTCCCCCAGATTCCCAGCATCCCACAGCTCCCTAAACGCAGACCGGCTGTTCAGCAAATCAGTCGGCTTCCCGAACTCGGCAATCTGGCCGTCGGCGATGACGACGACGAAATCGAAATCGAGCACCGCTTGCAACTGATGAAGAACCGCGATGAGGGTCCTGTCCTGAAATTTCGCATGTATAAGCTTGAGCATCAGTTCGGCTGTATGCTGATCGACGCTACATGGACAAGAAAGAGATTAGTTAGCTGGAAAGGTTTATCAATATTAGTCATAATTTTTTCTTTTCCTCCGACTTACGAGCTAGTTGCTTCGTCCAGGAGCACAATGTGCCCAGGCTTCAGAGTCGCGCGCGTGAGGGCGAGCAGCTGCTTCTGTCCCAGGCTCAGGTTATCCAGGTTAATCTCGGCATGGAGGCCGCCGAGCGACTCGACGGCCCCCCATAGGTCGACCTGCTCGAGGGCCGAGACCAGGACCTCGTCAGCGAGCTCGCCCGACGGGTCGAGGTTCTTCGCCGCCGTCTTGTGGAACAGGAACGGCTCCTGGGGGATGGTGTTGAGCGCGGAGCGGAGGGCCGAAGGGCGCAGGCTGGCAATGTCGACGCCGTCGATGGTGATGGCGCCCGATGACAGCCTCACTAGGCCCGTCAGCGCGGCGAGGAGCGTGCTTTTCCCGCTGCCGCTGCGCCCGCAGATCGCGACCTTCTGGCCATGGGTGATGTCCATCGACACGCTGCGCAGGGCGAGCCGCTGGCTCTTCTTTTCCTGCCCCGGAGGAGCTGGCGAGCCGTAGTCCACTGAGATGTCGTCTAGCTTGATGTTGCCAGTCTGGGGCCAGCAGGCTCCCAGCGACGGCGTGACCAGCGTGCTCCCGTCCTCAGGAAAGTCCTCCGAGGGCGTGCCCTCTTTGAACGACTTGGCCCGGGCCACTGCCGTCAACGACGTCTCCAGGCTCGTGTAGTAGATGACCACCATCTTGAGCTCCTGGCTCAGAGACATGAGCTGGACCAGGGCGACGCCCAGCAGCCCGTTCGAGGTCGGGTCGAGGCGCAGCGTGATGGCGACGAGAAGCACCGCCAGGACGGCGATGAGCAGCTCCAAGACCAGCTGCAGCCACCGCTGGATCATGTAGAGCAGGTACAGCGGCCGCTGGGAGGCGTCCAGCAGCTCGTGGTTCTTGCGGACCGAGCCGGCCGCCCACCCGAAGGAGCGGATGGTGGCGAGGCCGTGTATCGTCTCGAGCATCTGCGTCTGCAAGGGGGCTCGCGCTTCGAGGTCTAGGAACCGGAGCTGGCGGGATGTCTTGAGATAAAAGTGCTGTATGAAGTAGAGGGCAGCCACAAGGAAAGGGTAAGCGATAGCTAGGAATGGTGCGGCGATAGCAATCAGCACCATCTGGACCACCGCGACGAGACCGGCCGAGAGGGTTTCGAGAAGTGCCATGGGCATTTCGCCGTCGATGAGAACAATGTCTCCGGAGAAACGATTAGTAATGGTTCCCACGTCCGTCAAAGTAAAGAAAGAGACCGGAGCCCATATTAACGCGTGGAGCAGGTCGTGATGCAGGGAAGTGCCTGCCTTGACTGCAAGGGATGTCAGGGCAAAGCCGGAGAACAAGGCCAGGAATAGCAAGGCGCATGTCTGCAGTGCTGCATAAACGCCCAGGTAGTAGGAGTCGTCATGGTTGGCAGAGGCGCTAGACGAGACAGTCTTGGCTGAGGACCAGTAGTTCAGCCAAACAGGTCCAATGGTGGAAGATACAGACCAGCCGCAGGTGAATGCCAGGAACATAAGAGTCCTCCAGAGGCCAATGTGCGTAGCTAAGTGTTTGTACACTGAGGCGTCACCCAGGCGTCTGGTCGGATCGTCTTGTACTACGTCGTTCTGAACAACATCTTCTTCCGTGGAATCTAGGCTTTTGCTCGCCTGCTCCGGCTTGGAGCTCTCTTTGATCATTGTATCGGGCAGCGTGAGGGATTGAACGTACGGAGACGTTTTTACCAGATGGTCACATGTCCCCGAGTTAGCAACTCTGCCGTCTTTTCCCAGCACAATGACGTGAGCGGCCTGCGGCAGGAAAGCAACGTCGTTTGAACAGAGGATAACTGTGCACCCCGTCTGTCGCAAAAGTCCATTGTCACCGAACACGTTGCTAAATACCCTGTCTTTTGTGGTTACGTCGAGGCCGGTAAGCACGTCGTCAAAGACGGCGAACGGCTTGCGAGCGTACAGAGCTCTGGCAATCGAAACCCTTTGGCGCTGACCTCCGCTGAGGCGGCTGCCTCTGGCCCCGACCGCGGTCGACTTGCCATGCGAGAGAGTGGCGATATCTCTGTGCAAATCAACAGCAGTTATGACAGCATCAAGCCACTTCGAATCCCACGTAGAGAAGCCGACGATGTTCTCCGCAAGGGTTCCGTCCATGATGAATGGGTCCTGGTCACAGAATGCGACCTCTGTGGAAGCAAACTGGTACAACAGTTGACCCCGAATATGGGGGAGTTGCCCGATGATGCCCTTGGCTAACGTGGTCTTGCCGCTCGCGACAGGTCCGACGATCATAGTAAGCTGATGCGCAGGTATGTCGATGTCTACACCAGTCAAGACCGGTCTTGCGTCTACCCAAGCAAAGTCGCCCTGGCGAATCGTGACTGCGCTGGTTAAACTCTCACTCTTCTCGAGCTGTCCATGAGTGTCACCGACTTTGTCCTCGTGGCGATCTTCAGGCCGCCTCTTGGACAATCTCTCCTGGGCATTGAGGTAACACTCGATGCGATTGAGGCAGCCAAGCGCTGCTGTGAGGAGCGGCACAGCTTGAAACAGCCAGACCAGTGGCTGGGTCATGAGCTGCAGCAGCGATAGTGACACGAAAGCCCTCACCGTGTCTAGTTCCTCGCCCGTGTGTCGCGCCTGCAAGACGAAGACGAGAAACGTGAACACGGGGGATAGGAGTAAGGGGAAGAACGACACGGCAGCGCTGAGGACCTCGATGTGCCGGAAGTGCCGCGCAGCATGGAGCTCCGCCTCTCGGAGCTTGTGTAACAGGTCGTAGACGGACTCCGACAAGCCGAGAAGTTTGACGTTCTTCATGCCGTGGATGGCTCTGGCCGTGGCACCCACTCGCTCTTGTGTTGCCTCCATCCACGACACCTGGGCTTTACCCGCGGGCGAGCTGATCAGCATTGAGCCTAGACTTGATGCCACGGCGACAGCTACTGGGGCAACACAAGCGACCCCGAGCTCACGGTACAGCAGCCATACCGTGATGCCAACCTGCAAGGAGTTCGCCCAGATCTCGTGGACGTCTTTGCACCCAGAGATGAGACGCTCCATATCAGTGCTGACCAGGGTTATTGGGGTGTCCATGTCGTGCCTGGCCTCGTCGATGGCGAGGGTCTTTTGGTAGATGGCTGACACAATGCATCCCCGTACCTGCACTATGCACTTGTAGTTCAACCGCCAATAAATGCACGAGAAGACGGCAAGCCCCAAGTAGACCAGGCCATACATGATGATGAAGCCGTATCCGCTGCTCCCCACAAAGGTCTCGTGGCCATCAAAATACCGCAGCAGCTCACGAAGCAAGAGCGGCTGGCAGATGGTGAACGCCGTCTGGGCCAGGCGTGGAAGCACTGGTGCCATCAGGGGCCATCTGAGCGTCTTGATAAGTGCTAATTTGAGGCTAGAAGCTCCGTCACCAGGCTTGGCCTCGGTCCCTCGAGCCTCGGTTTTCTTGCTGCCGCGCCAAGCTGAGTAGAATGATTCGGACAATTGCGCAGTCCAGAGGCTTTCACAAAGCGGGTTCAAATCCGCAGGAGATAGAAGGATGCTTGCCCCCTTGGCCAATATGCCATGTAGCCATATGAGCAAGGCTCGGCTGTAGACGCCAGCTGTCAACTCGGCGCTCTTGGATGACCATTCAGGTCCGAGGAAGCTCCTCTTCTCGACGGCCTCCAGGGCCAAGAGTCCAGCCTTGATGACCAGGGCCACTGTAGCCTGAATCGCAAGTGAGATCTCAGAGCGGCCTTCATCTCTGTTAAGCCACAATGTGCGGAGCTGCACACCATCGAAGAACAGAGATATGAGCAGGTATATGTTGATCAGAGTCGAGGGGCGAGGTGAGTATGCGTGCTCCAGCCACGACAGTGGAGCGAGTGCGAGGACAGCGACCAGGCAAAGAGTGGCAGCGGGGAGACTGGCCGTTGTCCGATAGACCCCGGGACGGGTCCACGAGACGAGGAGTGCTACCTGGACCGCGAGGTAGCACGCAATAACGGCCAGCTTTCCAAACTGGAGGCCCGTGCCTGCCCCAACGCGCTGTGATCTTCGGAGCAGAACAAAGAGCCGCGCGGTGGCGAGCAGCAAGAACAAGGCGGAGGGTATTGCCGATAGCAGGGCCTGCTCGGAGAGCATAGAGAAATCGAAGTCACCTCTACAACCCCGAACAAAGCCGAAGCCGCCATCGTCACAGACGGCATAGCCTGACTGGTTCATGCTGGTGGTCCGTGCTCCTTTCGGTGCGCTTCGGGCTCGGCGTCGATGACAGCCTCGCTGCGAGCTTTCTGTGCTGGTCGGGGAAGGGAAGGGAAGGGATGAAACGGGCAGCTGTCACGCAAGGACAGTCGACTATAGTAGGGTGAGAATTTGCGCCAATCAGGTCGGGGTCTGCTGCAGGATGCGTTTGAAATGACTGACCGGAACGATAAGGAGGTGCAGTCGTGCGAAGTCGGAGGAACAGCAGCAGACCAGAGTCTGAACAAGTCCCGTGAGCACTTGGGCGGATGGTGGTCAGGTGTTGGAGGACGAAGCGGAGTAAGGAGATCGAGCCGATGAAAAGTGCGGTTCCAGGCCAGAGCCCCCTCTGGTTCGATGTTGTTTTGGCTGTCTCCGATAGGAAGGTCCGAAGCAAACATTTCGGCACGTCGGGCTTCTGGCGAGGAGGACCCCGGCGACAGAGGCGCGATTGTCGACAGGGACAGCGACGGGGTCCAGGGGGCGGCCCGCGGCCCGAGGTGCATGATAAGCGCCTAATGTTCCCGCAGCGAGTCACGGGCTTTGGCACGGGCTCTCGGCTCTGGGGCCGCCAGAGATCATCCTGCTGCCACGAAGCTAAGCACTAAGCACCTTGCATACTGCAGCTGCGGAACCTAATCACGTCCTCAATGCTTGACATGACTTGGCACTGTGCGCCTTGGTAAGAGAAAGGCATCGAGTGAAACTCTGCAGAAATCGGCTTGATACACTACTTACACAGCGTAGGTAGTCTGTACTTGTTCTGTTCCATCATCGCCTCCTCGATTCACCAGCTGCCTCTACACAATGCGTCCTGCCACCTCTCATATCAGCATGGCCTCGACCATCGGGCGCGACCACTTGCGGCATCACTGGAGCAAGTATCTGCTGCTCCTCATCCTTCTACCCATATCCTTTCTTTTGGCAGAGGGCGTTGCAAATGCCATTATACTGCCCTTGATTCCAACCTCGGATGGTGTCGTCAAAACGCATGGTGCAGCAGTCAACCACCAGGCTCCCTTCATTGCGCAGCAAGACAGCCAGGAGAACAGCTCGCCGGCTGCCAAGGACAGAGCGGCCGAGCTGAAGCACCTGTGGGACTTTGAGGTGCGTCTGAGCTTCATTGCACAATGAGATTACCATTTTGACTAATTTCGGAACATGGCTCAGTGGTCCTACGCGGGTATTCCCACATTCGCCCATCTCCCATATCACAAGTGCTTGATCGAGCCTGATCTCAGTTTCGATGTTGGCATCATTGGCGCACCCTTTGACACGGCTGTGTCGTATCGTACAGGTCTGCATCCTATCTCTGTTCCCTGCAACAAGCTCAAGGCCCTATCGCAGGTGATTGATGCTAACAGAGTTCGTGTGGCTGCGAAACAGGAGCTCGGTTTGGACCGAGAGCTATCCGCGCTGCATCAGCACGCCAGTCGCGAGCCAGAGGCTACAACCACAGAGCCAAAATAAACCCGTACAAATCCGGACTCAAAATCATCGACTGCGGTGACATCCCCCTCGTGCCCATTGACAATGTCGTCGCCCTGAGACAAATGACCGAAGCCATGACGGAGCTCGGTTCTCGCACCTCGGCATCGGCATCGGCCAGGAAGCAGCCACCCCGCCTGCTCACCCTGGGCGGCGATCACAGCGTCGCGCTGGGGGCGCTGAGGGCGCTGAGGAAATTGCACGGTCGGCCCATTACAGTCTTGCACTTTGACGCCCACCTGGACACGTGGATCCCGCCAAGCAGCGCTAAGCAGTTCCCCTGGTTCTCCGAAGCCGGGCGCTTCAACCATGGCGATGTGTTTGCCCTCGCCTGGGAGGAAGGCCTCATTGCCAACGGCACTTCTGCGCACGTCGGCCTGCGCACGAGGCTTTCAGGACCTCAAGATCTCGTTGATGACAATGACCAGGGTTTCATGCAGATCTACTCTGATGACGTCGATGACATTGGAACCCACGGCATCATCGAGAGGGTCAAAGAGCGTCTTGGCAAGGACAGTCTTGTGTATCTGAGTTTCGATATCGATGTTGTTGACCCCGGGCTAGCACCGGGGACCGGAACGCCTGAGGTGGGCGGTTTTACCAGTAGAGAGGTCATCCGTCTGCTGAGGGGCCTAGAAGGCTTGAACATTGTCGGTGCCGACATTGTCGAGGTCAGCCCGGCGTATGATGGGCCGGGCGAGCAGACCGCTCTGGTTGCAGCGCAAGTTGCGTTTGAGATACTCACAAATTGGGCTATAGCTGCAAAGCAGCCCAAGGAATAAATTTGATTCTGAATTTACGAAACATGATGAAGTCCGGCATGCATCTGACGTTTTGCTCTCGTTTTGCGCACTGGAAAAGGGAACCCGAGAACAGAAGTCCACGATGTCCCACCTAAAATTTGCTAGTAACCACATGTGTACACGTGAGCTTAGACAGGGTTGAACTTTTACCCTCGAGCAAAGCGTGGTAATAAGCATACTAGACTCTAAGACATATGCAAGACGAAAACGAAAAATTGAATCATGTCATGTGGATTGAGTCGATATCATAGTGTAGCCTGCTAGAGCTAGAAGCTAGGGGTACGTCACCTGATCTAAGTCTTCCCCATGTTCAGGCCAAACAAATGCGTCTTTCGGCATCATCTCCTTGTCATGAGGCCACACATCCCGCACATTGAATATGGCATTCTGCTTATTCCATCGACGCAGCTCTGGGAAGTTCCTGCACTGCTTTGTGATGCCAAACTGAGCAAACGGCACCTGGTCCTTCTCTACCCAACGGTGAGGCACAATATCGACATCGCTGCTGCACGTGATGCTCTGCAGGACCATGTGCAGGCAGTGGCGCATGTGCATCATGTGCATGTTATCGGGTTTCCCATCGGGGAATTTCTTCCCGTAGTAGTGGTTGAAGTCCATCTGCTTGCGGATTGCGTTGAGGCAGTGAATTTGGTGGAAGACGTCGATCTGGACTGGGAAAAGGTCGTTGTGGTTGGCCTCAGGGCTGACCGCGTCTGGGGTGGACGAGCGCTTGGCCCAAGATGAAGGGGCTTTAAAGTAGTGATCAGGATTGAACCCGGCCCGCCTCATCGTATCGGAATTGACCAGTATCACCTCATTGGCTTCAGCGGCGAGGTCGTCCCAGGCTTTGTCGGTTTCGGGCGAAGGTTCGCCGCGGTAGGCGGAGATGTTGCTGGGTGCATACAGGCGACCATCTACCACGGTCACTTGTGAACTCATGTCGACCCAGTCGAAGATGGGAGACCAGCTAGAGGTGGCCGGTTGCTTAAAGGCATCGTTCTTCGGCGAGGCAGGGCCAGTCGCGCATGCGGAAGAACGGAGACGAGGGTCTAGTTCAACTCGAAGCAATGTCACGACCAGGACGACGAAAACAACAATGTTGACGTATGTGAGCCAGAAGGAGTATCTCGAACGCTTGAACGGCATAGCGGCCTCAGCATCTAGCTCGGAAGCAGAGCTGCCGTCGCAATAATGCTCGATTTCTTGGCCGAGAAAGGGAACGGATTGTTCATCCTGTCGCCCGTGCTTGCGCGAGGAGGAAGCCATATCGGATTGTGATGATAGAGTATTGGCAAGTAGTGCTCCGGGAGACAAAGAGAGCGCGATGATTATGTCTTAGTAGTAAGGAGAGTCTCGGGGAACTTGAGATTTGAGGGAGTCAAGAAGACCCCGTGCTGGGTGATGTCCCGATCTACTGCTCTCTCTTCCCTTTCCCCTCTTCTGGTCAGCTGCCGTGGTATAGCCTATCTGCAGGTCTTTCTGGCGCACTGTATGGGTTTTTGGGTACGACAGCGATCGCTTAATGCAACTATCGTCAGGCCAGCACTGCAGAGCGATCCTTCAACAACATGCCGACGCATGTTGGGTAGTAACGAGTAAGGTCTCACGGTCACGCTGGGGCCGCCAGTGGAGCAACATTGGTATTTCTCAGACGTGCTGGAGCCTAGACAAGTGTCGTCAGTAAAAGCTTATCGGCGAGTCAGGCTACTCTTCAGAAAGATCCTCCGAGTCCGCGTTGCATTCGAACTTACGCGCCAGTCTTACTGCATGGTAACCCCTGACTTCCCCACTGCGGGTGGCTGATCTCGGCTGGGCCCGTGGTCGCCACCCGCACCTTTGCATACAGATGTCGATGCCGCTGGCAGACAAGCATTATGAGTCAGCTAGCTCCATGCAGCCGTGCGCTTGGATCTCGCGAGAACTGTCAGTCACGTTACGTAATCTTCTCCAGTGCGGGCGATGGTGAAACTCTTGACGTTAGCTGCCGGGACCTGACAACAGGACCGACGTAGCCCGATATGGAAGGTGCTAGGACACACTAGAGTGCTTCACACTACGAAGACATCACGATGCAACGCCGGTTTACCTCAGCAATCTGTAGAGAATCCACCAGGCAGCATGTAGGCTCCAGAGAGATCGATGGTGGAGATGCCCTCATGTGGCAGTGATCGCAGGCAGCGGACGGCACGGGACAAGATAGTCCGGCAACGGCAGAGGACGAAGATAGCGTGCGAGCCGATGCGGACGCAACTCTGAACTCTGAGTCTGGCAGATGACGGGACAGACAAGACTTGCTTGCGAGAGCCCGAGAGAAAGAGAGAGATAGAGAGAGAGCGTGTATAAATACATCCACGGGTCGCCGTCTCAAACATGAAATTCAGAAGCTCAACCACACATCGCAACGTCTCAATCGCAACTTCAAACACACCTACCTCCCTCCACAACCAGTCTTCCTCACTTCCTACCACCCAAAATGAAGTCCTCCATCATTTCCATCCTGCTGGCCACCGGCGCCGCGGCGGCCCCTGTCTCCAACCCGCAGGTTGCGTCCTATGCCGTCCGTCGCGACGCAGACTACGCCGTCCGCCGTGGCGACGAGTCCGCCTACGCTGTCCGTCGCGACGCAGACTACGCTGTCCGCCGTGGCGACGAGTCCGCATACGCCGTTCGTCGCGACGAGGAGTCTACTTACGCTGTTCGCAGCGATGATGCCGCCTACGCCGTCCGTCGCGACGCAGACTACGCTGTCCGCCGTGGCGACGAGTCCGCATACGCCGTTCGTCGCGACGAGGAGTCTGCTTACGCTGTTCGCAGCGATGATGCCGCCTACGCCGTCCGTCGCGACGCAGACTACGCTGTCCGCCGGGACGAGGAGTCTGCTTATGCTGTTCGCAGCGACGACGCCGCTTACGCCGTTCGTCGCGACGACGCCGCCTACGCTGTCCGCCGGGACGAGGAGTCTGCTTATGCTGTTCGCAGCGACGACGCCGCTTACGCCGTTCGTCGCGACGAGGAGTCTACTTACGCTGTTCGCAGCGATGATGCCGCCTACGCCGTCCGTCGCGACGCAGACTACGCTGTCCGCCGTGGCGACGAGTCCGCATACGCCGTTCGTCGCGACGAGGAGTCTGCTTACGCTGTTCGCAGCGATGATGCCGCCTACGCCGTCCGTCGCGACGCAGACTACGCTGTCCGCCGGGACGAGGAGTCTGCTTATGCTGTTCGCAGCGACGACGCCGCTTACGCCGTTCGTCGCGACGACGCCGCCTACGCTGTCCGCCGGGACGAGGAGTCTGCTTATGCTGTTCGCAGCGACGACGCCGCTTACGCCGTTCGTCGCGACGACGCCGCCTACGCTGTCCGCCGGGAGGAGGAGTCTGCTTACGCTGTTCGCAGCGATGATGCCGCCTACGCCGTCCGTCGAGACGCAGAATACGCCGTCCGCCGTGACGAGGAGTCTGCTTACGCCGTTCGTCGCGACGAGGAGTCTACTTACGCTGTTCGCAGCGACTAAAGTTTGAGCTATCACTCGGATAACTCTACAGACTCGATTTTCGACAAGTCTGTGTGGGGTCTCGGCGGCTTGGGGCCGGCTGGTACTCCTATGCTAAATTTGAACCCCAGTTTTGTAACATCGCATCGGCAAGCTGATGGTATTACCGGGGGATCTCAGGTTGCGAGGTGCGGCCTGTAGCGGAGAGGCGAGAACGTGTTGTTATTTGAGAATGATTGAAATGCCGGTATGATGATTGAAATGTTGGAATTAGTCTCCTTATGAAAACTCTAGTTAGCAGTACGAGTCGCAATCACACAGTCGTTACACACCATGCACCTACGCGGCGGATACTCTGTTCGGGATTGGTCCTCGTGTCGTTCATGCCACCGTTGTATTTAGTGAATAAGCCGCCCACTAGCGGTTTTGTGACAAGCTAGGAGGGGAGGGGGGGCAACTTTCAGTTCATGACCGGCCTCGTTAGTAACACGGCCTTTGTTATTAGTCGTTGCGGGAGCAAACACTAGTTATCCCATCTCCCGAGTCTCCCAGGCATGATTAAGTTCTATACGTGCCGCGTAAGAGAAACGTAAGGTGCTATTATAGAGGGTGCCTTGGGACTCGAAATGGCAGTTTTGTGAAAAGTTAGTCCATGACCGGTTTTGAGACATTCTTATTGTGCTGGGAAGCTACGGAGTAAATTAGGGACTTATATTATTACTTAACTTAAGTAATGTAGACTTTTAGTACTATACCGGGGCAAGATGGCTTTGGATGATTAGTGTCACACGTAGGCCTGGAGGCTCCCTCCAGACCTGACGTTAACGATGCAGGCACCAAGAGTGTGGGACCCACTATGCAACTAGACGGCCTAGTCCCGTAGGCGGGCCGACCCCAACCCGCGGGTGGACCGGGCCCGATATACCTCGTAGTTAGAGTAGCCCATACCCCTATGGGCACCGAGGCCGTTCCGGACAGGGTCCGTGGCCTGACCGAAGGTTCTCTAACGTCTCAGGAGGAGTTCAGGATAAAGGTAAATGTAGCAGCCGAAGGATGGCGTACCGAGGCCTTTCCGTGGGCGCTCCGCGCCCACTCCGCCCTCTGCCCTCTTCCCTCTATATAAGGGGAACCGGATCTAAAGGGATTCCCAGAGAAGGAAGAAGGGTAAGGATCAGTCTCTTTATCTATCTCTCCTAGCCTCCCTCATTTGGAGGTAGCCTTGTCTATACAGTTACTCTAGGTATTAGTCCTGTACCTGAATACATCCTGCCTGTGCCTACTAACCTCTCCGAGTGCGATCCGGCCTCTCTCCGACCTAGCTCCGTGGTGATTCCGACTAGCCTACCTTCTGCCGTACGCCTGATCTTCCTGGGCCGCCGCCTGAGTAGCTTGTAATAATTAGGCTAAAAATAACTAAACTAAACTACTAACTTTACTAGGTATTACGGTGTTACCGTACCTAATTATGAGGATTATTGTAATGTAAGAAGCGGAGGGTTAAGCCGTACTATAGCTTAAGCCGGAGGCTATAAGCTATACTCACTATCGAAATTCGTACTTATTAATTAAGGGATTAACTAATTATCGTGTTCCGAAGACTATTATAATACTTAGGGACTATGTAACGTAATCCACAAGTAAGTGAGCCACACAAGTGGGTAAGCTACCCTCTAGGTACTGTCCTGGGGCGGGTGAGGATTCCTCTGATCGTGGCCAAAACCAACCAACCAAACCAAAGAGGAGCTCACTGTATTACCTAGTGTCGGCGGGATGTCCGGCGTACTACACTCTGCGCGGAGCGCAGAGTAAGGTGGTTCGCAAGGTGCGCGCACCTTGCGAGATCTACGTGGGGGAGCCAACTACACTTTAAAGTGTAGATTTTTCTTAGGGGTTCTTCTAATTAGGGCATCCTAAATAGAATGGCAAAAGGTTTCATGGCGATAGAGGCGGAATCAGTGATTTTCGGAAAAAATGGGGAAAAATGAGGTGTGAATTCGTGATGTTAAAGTGGTATGTCCTCTGAAAATGAAATGTAACGACGAAACTAACTAATAAATACATAAATGACTTAGGGAAACCCCTGATCCCTGTCCGCCCTGCCCTGTCACAGTACCCGTACGACAATATATAAGAGAATTCAACTATAACGCCTTAAATTAATTGAAACTATAAGGAATCCTCTTCTTTAGAGGTAGATATAACTTTCTAATACTATAACAGTGTAGGGCAGTTAAGTCCAGTCGGGACTAGTGTGACACGGCTATGTCCGTTTAACGTCACGTACTTAAGTAGACGCTACGTTTAGATAGTTAGTTAGACATGCAATTCCACTACGACGACTTCACTTTTCCGATTTTGCCATTAACGTATAGAATCATCCCATTTAACAGTATCATTTTAACTTATTTGCGACGATTATTTGATCCCTTTTAAGATAATTACCGAAGTAAGCATTCTTGGCCGGTGACAATGTGAGCGCTCGCCGCTAAAACCCTAGATTCCACTTCGACCTTCAGGTACTAGCGGTACCTTCGACAAAAGACTTACATTTGCATAGTCCCCACGTGTTATAATAGTCTTCGGAACACGATAATTAGTTAATCCCTTAATTGACAAGTACGAATTTCGATAGTGAGTATAGCTTATAGCCTCCGGCTTAAGCTATAGTGCGGCTTAACCCTCCGCTTCTTACATTACGATAATCCTCACAATTAGGTGCGGTAACACCGTAATACCTAGTAAAGTTAGTAGTTTAGTTTAGTTGTTTTTAGCCTAATTATCTAAAGCCATCTTGCCCCGGTTTAATACGTACGCGCATTATAACTAGGCTCGCCGTAGACGCTTGTAAGGCTAACCTTACATATCCTATATAAGGTGCTAGAAGCCCTAACTATTATTCTAGCCGGAACTTAACTGGCAAATTCAAGTTCCTAGTGGGGCGCTCGGGCCCGGCCGGGGTGGCACGGCCGCGGCGTAGTTAAGTTCCTTACCCTAACGCATTTAAGTTCCACGCACCTAAACGGCCGTGGGTTAAGCTACCTAACCCTCTAACCCTAACCCTAACCCCCGACCGGAGGGGGCCCGTGCCACGGAGCACGTACCACAGTAGGCTAGGGGTTATAGAAAGGGCGGGGCGCGGCCGGGGCGGTACGGGCCCGGCGTAGTCGGCGTAGTTAAGTTCCGCCTACCCCCCCGACGTAGCTAAGTTCCGCGCACCGCTAGACGGCCGGGGGTTAACTACGTTAGGGTAAGTAAGGAACTTAACTACGCCGGGCCCGTACTACGCGGTACGTACTATAATAGGCTAAGTTTAAGGTTTACGAGGTACGTACTACGAAGAGGAAATAAGAGGGCGAGCTAGGCGACGCGGTAGGAGGAGAGTACGAGGGAAGGAAAGGAGAGAAAGGGGGAGTCGCTAGAATAGCTAGATAAATAGATTATACTTAGTCGTTAGCCGCGAGAGAGAGAGAGAGAGAGAGAATAGAACTACGCTATATACTATATATACTATACTATATAATACTACACGGACGCGACCCCGGATTTATAAACGAATAGAGAATAGTAACACTAGAGGGCGCGGCTATAGACGTCTAGCTATACGAGCCGGCGCGCGTCCTAATATACTCGCGCTATAGAGGTACGATCCGGCCGGGCGCTAACGTCGCTCCGTACTTCCGGTAGGCGTACTAGATCTAGGGCGACGAGCTACGGCGTATCCGAGAGCTCGTAAGCGCGATTATAGAGGTAGTAGCTAGTAGCGGCGGGCTAGCTAACCCGTAGTCGGCGGAGCTCCTAGTAGACGGTAGTAAGGCGATCGAGTAGCTCGCCGTCTAGGCTGGGCTCCGCTATACTACGTGCCGGTATCTAACGACGAGCGAGAAGCGTATATTATAGTATTAGGCGACGATACGAGCCGGATAGCACGGGCACGACGGACCTAGTAGCTAGGAGGAGGTAGTACTATAGACGTTCTCGTCGGCTAGGTAGCTTATACGCTACTAGGTAGTCGACGTACCGGTGCCGGAGCGGGCCGGCCCGGGTAAGAGATTAGGGCTGAAGCTAGTAGTTACGGGGCTCCGCCTAGGCGTAGCCGGCCCGGGCTAGGAGGCCCACTTAGCGGTATACGAGGCTAAGGTCGCGGCCGATAACGCCGAGCGGGCCCGTACGATCGACTTTAAGGCTAGCGTCGACTTCGAATCGGCGTAGGTACGCTAGATAGGCTAGGCCGCCTACTTAGCCGGCATAAATATAGTTAAGCTACGGAACGCTATAAGGTAAGGTCTAACCCCCCGGGAGCTAGCTAAGCTAGGCTAGGTAGCGCGGAAGGAGAGGGAGGCGTTAGAGGGCGCGCTCGTCCGGCTAGGCTAGAGCCTCGACCGGGAGATCGCGCGCTACGGCCGCCGGATCGCCTAGGTGCCGGCCGAGATGCTCTACTAGCTAGCGAGCCGTAACCCGTAGCGACCGGCTCCGAAGCCGTTTAGTATAAAGTAGGAGGCGGCGACGATCGAGAGGTACTAGAGCTACTAGCGGCGCTATTTATACTACTACGTACGAGTATTCCGGCTTAGCCGTAGCGAGGCTAGGGGCTAGCATCGGGTCTAGTTTAACGGTAACTAGTAGGCGGCTCTCGAGGCTATCGCGGAGGCTCTCGATAGTACGTAATCTATTACCTAAAACTTAGACTTATAGACCTAAGATCGTAGGACTTAGAGAAAATCTAACGTCTAAGCTTAACTTTCTAACTAACTATATATTATTATACGAGGTGTATTTAAAGAGATAAAGTTATAAGAAATAGACTACGAGTGTATATATAGATCTAGAGTATATAGAGATATTTACTTTAATTTTTAAAGTAGTATTACGGCTAATATACGGATTTTAGTATTAATTCTTTGCTAAGGCTCTATAAGTGGGTCTGCCTCTTACGCTAACACCGTATTAGGCTATAACGCTATCCTTATTATCTCTACTTAAACGTGACGCTATCCCTATTATCTCTACTTAAACGTAACGCTATTATAGGCTCAGGCTCTGGCCTGCGCCCGATAACTAAGTAGGGTGGGGAGACGGATCTTAAGGGGAGCCACCACACTGGGACCCCCTATCTAAAAACCCTTCCCTCCTTATCTACGTAGTAAATCACATACGCTTAGCATCTACCTAGACCTAAGGCTAGTACGTAACATACTACGTAGATCATTCTACGACGATAATGGACGAACACTCGGAGCTCCGGACCCTGGTCGAGTCGATGCGGATCGAACTTCGCGACCTCCGTGCCGATATAGCGGCCCGCGAATAAGCCGCCGCTAACGAGGACATACCGAATCTAGTATCCGATAACTCTGAGGAGGTAGCCTAGCTCCGAGCTAAGGTTACCTAGCTCCGAAACGTAGTGCTACGCCCGCCCTAAGTAGTAATAGACGAGGCGATATAAGATCCCCCCGAAGTACCCCCGGTAACGACTACGATTATAACGACCCCGACTACCCCGCTACCGATAATTACCCCTCCCCGAATCGTCCGAAAACTACTCCCTACGGGCGAACCCTTTAATAGCGACAAGAACATACTTATAGCCTAGAGGATGACGATGAGGTATAAGCTTACTACGGACTAGTACTTCATCGGATCCCTAATAGACTAATGGGTTTACCTATAGTAAAACTTATCCTTAAAGGTCTAAAGCTAGGTCGTAACCTACTACGAGACGAACGGGGTACCTACTAGATACGACGTTAACGCGTTCCTCGACTACCTAGAGTCGGTCTTTAGTAACCTACATTACTAATAAGTAGCGGAGGCGGAGCTCGATAACCTCCGATAAGGGCGTAACGAGTTATTCTCTACGTTCTTCGTACGTTTCAAATAGAAGCTAGCCCTCGCGGGAGGTTATAACTAGTTACCCGGTATTAGACTCTCGAGACTCTAACGTATACTCTCGACGGAGATTAGGGAGCGTAGCCTTAGAGCCGGTGTCTCCCGTGACGATTACGATAGGGCCGTTAAATAATACCGTTCTATTATAATCGATATCGAGATATTCTAAATAGAGGAGAAACACCGGAACTACCCGACTAACTATTAATAACCTAGACGCGTACGACTAGTGGACGACGAGGGTAATACCCGTATAACGGGAGTAAATAGCCTCTCCTAGTAGAGCACGGGGCGGGGATAGTAAGGGAAGAGAACTTAATCGAATAGTTCTAATATATAAAAGAAACGGGCTATATTTATCCCTAAAGAAACCCTAGTAGAGAGAAGGAAATAGGGAGTATACTTACGATGTAGAGGTTAGGGCTACTTCGTTACGTAATATAGCCTCTTACTAGCTACACGCCTATTTATAGTACTTAATAAGCTGGACGTAGATAAAGGATACTCGGACCCGGGGTCCGATAACGACGATTTAAAAAATAGGGACACCCTAGTATAAGACTCTAGCTAGGGTAACCCGGGTTACACCCGTAATTAATGCTAGCGTACGACGAGCGGATAGTGAAGGAACTTAGAGAGATAGAAGTAGAAATGAATAATCCTCCCTTCTTAGTACCTACACTTATCTACTCCCTTAAAACCTTCGTTACGTAGGTAGATAGCGGTTATGACTATTACGGAGTAATTAGTAAGCGAGCGGCCTAAGTACTCGGCCTCGAACAAATACGCCTCCCCTACCTACGATAACTAAAGGTAGTAAAGGACCTTCCCGGCCGCCCGAAGATTAGGGCCCTAGTCCGTACTACCCTCGATCTAGATGGATAGACCTACCTAGTAGCCCTCTACGTTATCCCGGGCCTCTTACGCGACCTAATCCTAGGGCTCCCATAGATGAGGCGGTAGGGCGTCCTCCTAGACGTAAAACTTCGGTCCCTAACTATCGACGCGGCGTAGGGGCTATAGGTCCCCGCGGTCGAGTAGTAACTACGCCTCCCCGACTTAGTACGAACATAGGGCTTAAAGATACGTAATCTCTTAAAGTAAAGAGGTACCCCGGGGGCCTATAACGACCTTACTATTATAGCGGTGAGCCTCTAGGAAATTAACACGGCGATCTAAGCTATAAACCCTCGAAAACCGACCTTCGAACCCCTCCCGCTAGAACTAGCGGGCTTCGAGGACTTGTTTAGTAAAGACGTAGCATCCTAACTACTACCTCACCGGGGAAGCCTAGACTACTATATCCGCCTTAAGAAGGACGTAGAAGGAAAGGACCTAGAGCTTCCCGTAGGTCCGCTCTATAGTATGCTAAGAGATTATCTCCTCGAGCTCCGACGCTAACTTACCGAACTATAAGATAAAGGTTAGATCCGAGTAAGTTCCTTAGCGACCGTAGCACTAGTCCTACTCGTAAAGAAGGTAGGAGGTAGCTAGCGTTTTTACGTAGACTACCGAGCTCTTAATAAGATTACGACGTAAGACCGCTACCTACTTCCCCTTATAAAGGAGACATTCCGGAGCCTCTCTAAGGTGAAGTAGCTAACGAAGCTAGACGTCCGCGCTACGTTCTACCGGATACGGATAGCTAAAGGCTAAGAGTACCTTATAGCCTTTCGGACTAGATTCGGCCTATTCGAATAGCTAGTAACACCCTTCGGGCTAGTAGGAGCCCTAGCGATATTCTAGAGGTATATTAATAATACTATCGGTAACGACCTTTAGGACCGTGTTACGGCCTACCTAGATAATGTATTAATCTATATAGACGGTAGCCGAGAAGATCACATAAACTAGGTTCGGAAGGTACTCGAACGCTTATAGGGAGCTAGACTATTCCTAGACCGAGAGAAGTGTAAGTTCGCGGTATAGACGGTAAAGTACCTCGGGTTTATCGTTACGGTAGGAAAAGAGATTAGGCCCGATCCCGAGAAGATCCGGGCTATCTCCGAGTAGGAAACACCTCGGAACTTACGAGCGGTGCGAAGCTTCCTCGGATTTACTAACTTTTACTAAGACTTCGTAAGCTACTACTCCGATATCGTAGGCCCCCTTACCCTTCTTATACGGAAGAACGAACCGTTTTACTAGGGCCTTATATAAGAGGAGGCCTTCTAACGAATGAAGTCTATTTTTATCTCGGAACCCGTCCTAGTCTAGTAGGACCTAGACCGTGAAATAGTACTAGAAGCTAACTATTCGGGACGAGCCCTAGGAGGGTGTTTATCCTAGGTTATCAACGGAGTCCTCTACCTAGTAGTATACTACTCCGTAGCGCTACTTCCCGTTAAGCGGAACTACCCTATTCACGATAAGGAGATGTTAGCTATTATATCCTACCTTAAAGCGTAGTCCTCGGAGCTACGGAGCGTTACTACCCCGTTCACGATCCTTACTAACTATAAGAACCTCGAATACTTTATAACCCTACGACTTCTCGGCGAACGATAGGTGAGGTAGGGAGAAGTTCTCTCCTTATTTAATTATAACTTAAAGTACCGCCCCGGATTATAAGTAGTACGCCCCGATGCCCTCTCGCGAAGGGATTAGGAGGTAGAGTTATAGGAACCTCGAATTAGCTAGCTATTATAACTAGTCTCGATCTCCTTACTCGAGGGGAGCCCGCTACCCGCTAGGAGGAATCTCTTTTAAGAAGAATCGTTATAAACACTATAGGACTAGGTAGTAACCGAGGATAAAGCTTATTAGGCCCGGCTAAGAGATATATAAGCCGGGGCCTAGAAATTCTCCGTAGCGGTAGAGATAATCGTATAAGTCGTAGACTATAGCCTAAGCGCCTACGGGGCCTTATAGTACCGCGGCCGACTCTAGATCCCTAACTACGAACCCCTTACTATATAGCTCGCCTAACGCGTATACGACTCGCTTATAGCCGGACACCCGGGTCGGAACTCTACGTTTAATATCCTCCGCTAGAGCTACTACTAGGATGGAATATCCTAGACGGTAGTAAGAATAGTACGAAACTACGTCTACTAAGTAGCCCGGGTATTCCGATAACGGAAATAGGGACTACTCTAACCCCTCGAACCCCCCGATTAGTTCTAGAAGTAAATTTCGATCGACTTTATAGTAAACCTACTAGTAAGAGACGAGAATAATCCGAGATACTTAATAGTAATTACCGACCGGCTATCTAAGTATATATAGCTAGAGCTAATAACCTTAATAAGAGCTAATAACTATACGGAAAGATTTAAGCACGTCTAGTAGAGGTTCTACGGATTCCCTTTATAGATTATTAGCGACCGCGGGTTAGACTAGGTAGGCTACTTCTAGAAGACGTTATATAAGGCTACCGGAGTCTAGTAACTCTTATTAATAGTATATTATCCCTAGACTAATAGCTTAATAGAGAGGGTAAACTAGGAAGTTTAGGCGGTACTTAGAGTTATAATCGCCTACTCGTAACTCGATTAGCCCTAGTACCTTCCTACCTACTAGCTTGCCCTTAATAATAGAGAGTTAATAACGACCGGTTTTAGCCTATTCCGGCTTCTCTACGGCTTCGATATACTAATAATATAGCTAGTCGAACCGGCCGTAACGAGTCTACTTAGCCCGGCCGGAAGAGCCGTAACGTTTATAGAGAAGCTACGTAAGGGGATAGAACTAGCCTAGTTAGCTATTACCTTTAACTAATAACGGATTTAGGATATAGAGAACCGGAAAAGACGACTAGTAGAACGCTTCTAAGTCGGCGACTAGGTCTAGCTTAATCTACGAAACTTTTCTATAAATCGACCTAGCCGGAAACTCGACTAGGTTCGCGGGAGATACTAAGTTATAGCCGTCCCGACCCCGTTAACGGTCTAACTCGACGTCCCTAGGGATATCTATAAAACTTTCTACGTTAACCTCATCGAACACGTAGTAAACGACGCGTTACCGAGCTACGAACGAGGGAACGAACGCCTAGGTCCGACGCTAGTTAAAGGGGAAGGAGACGGACCCGGCTTAGAGGAATACGACGTCAAGAAGATCCTCGCCGTAAAGATAGGCCGGGGACGGAATATACCTCGTCTCGTACTCGTTAAGTAGACTAGCTAGCTAGAGGTAACGTAGGAACCGATCGCGGCGGTAGTAGACATAATAGCCTTAGACGAGTTCGAGAAGGAATAGGGAAGCATCCTATATAATAACGGACTAAGTTCACTACGGAAAATAAGGAATACGAAGGGAGGATAATACGGCGAAAATGCGGTTTATATTCACGCCCTTTATAGGCTAATATCGGGAAAGACATCTATAGTATAAGACGTCGGGCTACTACTACGCGAACCCGACACGCGTCCTTTAACGTAAGAACTAAGTGCTACTACTACTACGAACACGAACCGAGACGGAGATAGCACGGATAGACCCGGCTACTTAACGTCCTTACTACTATCCTCCTCATCTTCGTCCTGCTTATTATCCGAAATCGGGATAGCCTCGCGACGGTAAACGCGGCCGCGGCGAGGAGCCGGATGGCTAGAGCGGGGGGCGCGGGTCGGAGTACCTATAGGGCTACTACTATAACTAGCGAACTCGAGGTAGGAGCTAGGTAACTCCTAAGGAGGAGCGGGTAGGCCACGAGTCTACGAGAAGCCGAGAGCTTAAAGGATACCCTAGTTAATCTAGGCGGACTCGTTTATACGCTAGGCGAGAGCGTCGTTAGTACGGTCCTAGTTAGTAAAGCGACGATTAATTTAATCGAAGCGGGAGTTAAAGTGCTTAGTAATACGCTATAAGGCGCCGAACTAGCTACTAGTACGACTACGGGGGGAGCCGGAGGGGAAGGCGAGCGCCTACGAGGTAGAGGTAGAGTTACCGGTAATAGGGCCTATCTAGTCGACGATGCGGCGGCGAGGGATGTCGTCTAAGAAGCGAAGTATAGGACGAGCTACGTCCTAGAAGTCCTCGGTAAGGACGGCTATCTTACTCTTCTTACTACTAACCTTTAAGACCTTCAGGGTCTTAATGTAGCCGTTAGCCGTAATAGCCTTGTCGACGCGCTTCTAAGTAGTACGTATCTTAGGATCTTTGGCTAGGATGTCCGACGCCTAGTCGTACGATCCGTAACCCTTGCCGTAAGCTAGGTAGATCTTACCGTTACCGCGCTAGTAATAGTACTCGCCGGTCTTGTAGGCGCGGCGTATATAACTAGTGTAAGGTATATTAACGCGCGTAGTAGGCGTATGCTCCTCGTCGGAAGAGTCTCCCTCTAGGTCGATACCGTAGAGAGCGCGGCGCTTAGTAGGTACGGTAACCTTATCGGGGGGGGGGCGCTTCTTACTATTACGGTTATTACGGCGGGGAGGATCGCCTCTAGCACCGGTAGTAGTACTACTAGGAGTATAGTTAATAGTAGTAGACATCGTAGGGAGGCGGCGGGGAGGCGGCGCGGGGATTAGGAGTTATCGGGAAGGAAGTACGGATTAACGAGTCCGGCACGAGTTAGTCGATAAGTCTACGAGAGTAGGAGTAGGCTAGGAATCGGGGGGCGGTATAGGTATTTATATAAGGCCGCGGGGAGGAGGTAGCCTACGTAGGTGGCGGGGTAAGTCGCGTACGGCATAGGGCGCGCGACGGAAAAACTTTAACCCCTATAAAGCTGCGAAGCGGGGCAGCGTAGAATAGTGAGAACCCTAAGGGACACCCCCACGCGTGGGCACTACACCCCTACGTATATACGTAGTAACATACACCGCCACGCTACATAGCTACGTAGCTACACTATAGGGAACGGAGTGGGAGGGTATGTTATGGGCTCAGGCTCTAGCCTGCGCCCGATAACTAAGTAGGGTAGGGAGACGGATCTTAAGGGGAGCTACTATACTAGGACCCCCCATCTAAAAACCCTTCCCTCCTCATCTACGTAGTAAATCATATACGCTTAGCATCTGCCTAGACCTAAGGCCAGTACGTAACAAACGCTATCCCTATATTATTATGTAAGTATAGATAAACTCCTAAGTTATCGCGTAAGGAGAAGCTAAAGGTGTAGCGGAGGCGGTAGTAGCGGCCTCGTAGCGCCCCGTATCTCCTCGGCGGCGGTAGAGGAGGAGGAGTCTAAGGCGGAGGCGGAGGTAGAGGAGGCGGAGGCGGGGCGGAGGTAGAGGAGGAGGCGGAGGCGGAGGTAGTAGTAGCGGCGGCCTCGTAGCGCCCCCGCATCTCCTCGGCGGCGGTAGAGGAGGAGGCTAAGGCGGAGGCGGAGGTAGTAGTAGCGGCGGCCTCGTAGCGCCCCCGTATCTCCTCGGCGGCGGTAGAGGAGGAGGCTAAGGTAGAGGCGGAGGTAGAGGTAGTAGTAGCGGCGGCCTCGTAGCGCCCCCGTATCTCCTTAGTGTCCTAGGGCGGGTGAGGATTCCTCTAATCGTGGCCAAAACCAACCAACCAAACCAAAGAGGAGCTCACTATATTACCCAGTGTCGGCGGGATATCCGGCGTACTACACTCTACGCGAAGCGTAGAGTAAGGTGATTCGTAAGGTGCGCGTACCTTGCGAGATCGGTGTAGGGGAGCTAACTACACCTTAAGGTGTAGATTTTCTTAGGGGTTCTTCTAATTAGGGTATCCTAAATAGAATAGTAAAAGGTTTTATAATAATAGAGGCGAAATTAGTGATTTCGGAAAATAGGGAAAACTAAGGTATAAATTCGTAATATCTAGGTAGTATGCTCCTATGAAAATGAGATGTAACGACGAAACTAACTAATAAATACATAAATAACTTAGGGAAACCCCTAATCCTTATCCGCCCTACCCTATTATAAACGACCCTATATGTGAAGCTCGCGTGTCGCTAGTATTATATACCTAAAACGATAGGGTAGACTTATTTCGCGCGTTTAGTATCGCGACCCCTATATCCTAAAGGAGGGCGCTTCGAAGGAAGCGGGTAACGAGGAGTGTTCTTATAGTGTCCTTACTCCTTTATATAGTTACGAGCATCGTAGCGTTCTTCTCGGGTTTAAATAGGAGGTGTAAGTAGTACTATCGATACCTTCGCCGCGTCTACTCGTCTATTAAAGTCATCGGTTCCGAGCTAATCTATAGGGTAATTCGGCTAGGGTTCCCGTATAGCTTATACGATCATTTGATTCTACTATTTATATAGGATGATCGAGTTATCGGCTATGAATTACCTGAAACGACGTTCTCTAGGCGGCTTAAGCTCTTCCGAGGTATCTAGGATATCGGTAGGACCGGTTAGCTTACTATACTAATACGTTCTCCCGACAAAATTAGGCTTATAATGCTTAGCCTTTACTAGCGTAACTTTATGATCGTTAAAGGATAGGAAGGAGAGGTCCGATAATACTAAGCTAAGCTTATCCTCATCTATGGTACTATAGCGACGGGGAATCGACTTATGAGAGGCTACTAGTAATAGGGCTTCTACGGCGAGGGCTTTATCGGTTATATACTTACTATCCCTCTATACGAATCTAATGTTAGTAGTAGAGACTAGGAATTCTATGATCCCGTCGGTTAGACGGTTTAGGAGCTTGCCTCGTTCGACTAGTCGAAGGACCTATACGAGCTCTTCGCGTGCGAAGTAGAACCGGCGAATTATTTCGAGAACCTAAAAGGTATAGCTCTAGCTATCTTCTTAGTCCCGAAGCGGGACTACTTCCTATTCTTTAATCGTAGGGAAGTTCATCTTATTCTATACCGGCATAAATGCTCGAGCCTAGGACGCCGCTTTACTGCTTGTCGTATAGCTAGAGAAGGTATCTAGAATGTATAGCTTATTCTACTCTATATAGATCATAAATAGTAGCTAGTAGCCGGGCGTATACTAGGGGATGAAAACGATCTTAGGCTTCTAGGAGAGGACGGAATTCTAAAATTCTTCGGAAAGGAGGTGAAGCTTAGTTCTCGCGTTACTAAGGTAGAAGAAGGGATTATTAGGTACTATTACGTATAACTTTAGGATACGGTAAAGTAGGAGGCGTATCGCGGTGAAGATCTTATTATCGTCGAGCTATTTATCGGTGTCCTCTTTAGTAGTAAGTAGGCGCTTCTTTATAATCCTTAGTATAAGTGGTCCTTACTAGTAACGGTAGTCTATAAAGTCGGCTTCCGTATAGTGTATGCTAAAGAGAGGCGTAGGGAACTATTCTTAGATCTAGCTGAAATCGGGAATCTATGATAAGCTTTAGTAGGATACGTTAAGTTTTTCGTTTACCGATACGTATAGGGAGATAGCTAGTAAGAGATTAGAGAAAACCTCGTTTACTACTATAGTGAGGACTTTAGGACGTTAGCTTTTCGGCGGTGCGCGGTCGTTACTACGGAATTCCGATTACTCTAGGCTATTATCGAGCTATTTCTCGCTTTTAGTTATATGTAATTAGCGAGCCTTCTTTTATACCGCCTATGCTAGCTCCGCTCGAGTCTTAGGAGGTATAACTACGGTATCGCGTGTGAATTATGAAAGTGTTAATAAATCGGAAGGAGCGTGTTAATGTTATCGGATTTACGAGGAGGTAGGCTAGTTAGTGATATAGAAAAGGGCTTCTTATATTATAAGCTTAGTAGAGGGATGCTATAATCTAGTGATGTTGTCTATAACGTAGAGGGTATTAAGGTGGTTCTAATGTTTCGTAATGTGTCGCGTTATTAAGGGATGCCGGATCATTTCTCCGTACCTTCCTATTTTAATAGCTTATCCGTTTATAACTTTAAGTTATCGGCACGCCCTAGCTAGCGCCTTACTTCCTAATAAAGTAGATAAATCTTTCTAACGTTCCTTTACCTTTTTATTATTAATTACCTTATCTTCCGTGACTTCGATCTTTTCTTCCGCGACTTTATTATTTAATCGATACGATAGCTCGTAAGAAGTAGTAGAAGCTCCTTCCCTCGATCGAGTAAGATTTAAGCCGTAGTAAGGACGATTATAAGTCTCCTCCTCCTCCTCCTATATCGTTATTAATAGGCGTAGAGATATTAGCCTTAGTTCGATATAAGTCCTTAGCTCCTTCCGAAGGTAGCCCCGCGGTTCGCTTTAGAGTTCCTCGCTTGTCGTAGTCTCGTAGTCCGACCCTAGCTCCGTTACCTCCTCCTCCTAGAGTCTAGCGTCTAGATATAAATAAAACTTAGATAGAGCTACTATGTATTACTCGTAATTATATTATCGAGGAAAACTACCCGCGGTTAAAGGTAGAGCTTATTACGTTTCTTAAGGGTCGTAATTCGAATAGGGTAACGGTTACTAAGTAGTATATCGCGGTAAGTTATCGCCGAATAGGGCTTTCACTAATCACTATATGTTCTCCTTACTTATATAGTTCTTTTATAGGTAGCTAGATATATAGAGATACTCTTCCTTAGTAGTATCTCGAAGAATCGGTATATCGTATAGAAGGTCGATAATACGTTCCGGTTCTTCTATACGGCTAGCCTAGAGCTTAACGTCCTTAGGATGCTTTCGATTAACGATAACGTGAAGCTTTCTACCGATAAGTAGTTAATATTAAGCGTTTTCGACGGAGGTCCCTTTAGTATGTACCTAAAGTAGCTAATCTCGGAGCCTCGTCGGTAGATTAGCTTCTTCATTTAGATGTTCGGTCGGTATAATTATCGTCCTTACGATGGCTGCGATCGGAGAATAAGGAACGCCGGGAGTAAAGGATACCTAGGAATAGCGCCTTTCTTCGGCTATAAATCCATTATTAGTAGTACTCTATTATCGATAATAAAGGGTAGGGTTTACGACTACGGGAATTATAAGGCGATAATAGAGCTATATACTTATAGCGATAACTAGTAGGCTTTCTAGCGCGTAGGAGGGGATTTTCCTATTCGGAAGGATATTAACGAGAAGAGTTCGCCTATTACGGTGCTTCTAACTTTAGAGGACTTAGAAGGTATCTTAACGAAGAAAAGGAAGAAGTAGAGTCTTCTTACGAAGGTAGCTAAGGTAAACTAGGGAAAGTCTTAAATAGGGAAAAGGGTAATCTTAATGTTCTCTTAAAGATACGATTAACTTCGAGTATGCTTTATACGGGATAAGGTGCCGCGGATTTTTATAGGGGTTAAAAGGAGTTTTCGTAATGTTTTAATTCGATTCTTTTATAAAATATTCACTACCCGAAATCTAACTTAGGGTTTAGGGTCGAGTTCCACTTAAAAACGTTAGAAAAACCTAATTAGGGTTAGCGTTAAGTTAGAAAAACTCTTTTTAGACTAGCTTAAACTCTAAATCGTAGGATCTTAGAAATAAAACTAAGTATAATAAGAAAACTACTTATAATATTAAAATATAAAGTAGAAATTACGTAAGACCTTTTAATACTTAACTTAGATTTAAAAAAACTTCTACTTTTAATTATTAAATTTAAGTAATGCACCTCTTTTTAACGAGAAAATAGAGAAAAGTTAGAAAAGTAGAGACAAATTCTTAGACCCACTATAATTAGAACTAGGATTAGCCTAAACCTTCTACTTAGAATCTTCAGTTCTATATACTATATTAATATTACTATTACCTTTACCTCTAACACCGCCTCTACCTTTACCTCCGATATTACCTCTAACATTACCTCTAACATTACCTCTAACATTGCCTCCGATATTACCTCTAACATTACCTCTAATATTGCCTCCGATATTGCCTCTAATATTACCTCTAACATTGCCTCTAACATTGCCTCTAACATTGCCTCTAACATTACCTCCGATATTACCTCTAACATTACCTCTAACATTACCTCTAACATTACCTCCGATATTACCTCTAACATTACCTCTAACATTACCTCTAACATTGCCTCTAACATTACCTCCGATATTACCTCTAATATTACCTCTAACATTAGCATTACCATTACCTCTAACATTACCATTACCTTTACTATTATTTCTCAGAATCACACCTACTCTCCCGCCCCATTCTACGTTATTAGTTAGTGCTTTATTATCTCCTTTAATTTAATCCCGTACCCCTTTTCATTAACGTAAACCTCCCTTACTAAAATCAAGCCCGCGGCTAGCGTATTATTATATCTCAATATAGGGTCGATAAGCTTATCGAGCACGAATCCCTTAAATAGTATTCGAACTACCTTCGCGAGTAAATAGTAAAATAGTTTTAAAGCCTACTAACGTCCCTAAACCGACCCTTTTAGATCGAATACAGTTTCGGAGGCGTTAACCTAGAGCTAGCATTCTCGAAACCCGACTACCTTTATAAGTGTTATTACTACTACTCCGAAAACTAATTCTACGAGCTTCTACTACTTAGTATACATCGAGAGCGATAATTCCTTCTAGAGGCTATAACCTAGATAGTTAGGTGTAAGCTCGACTACCCCTTAATATAGTAGTAGTAGAATACTTTTCGGGAGGATACCGCGCATAACCTTATATTACTCATTAATATATACGACGGAATCTCCTAGATACCTAAAATGCTTATTATAGGGAGACATCCTAAATCGCGGCTAGAATAAGAAGTAAGCCCTAGACCCCTTAAGTCCTCGCTAGGATGCTCTAATACCCTCGCCCTTTTTTTAAGCCTAACGTATATCCTTTTAATACCTTCTATTATTCATTATATACGGTTAAGGCGGGAGCGAGGCCCGAGGACCTAAGAAGAGATAAAGACGAGGTACTTCTAGCCTAAATCTCTACCGTAGATCCTTTCTAACTCTTATTTATTTAGCTAATATCTATATTAACATTCCGCGATGTTATTCGTACGTATTTCACGAAATAGGCTATAGAATAGTCGGATTAGGTATTAGATATACTCCGACGTTATAACTAAGCGAAGTACGATTTCGTCCTCGATAACGAACTCGACTATCAGAAGTATAACTTCTTCTAGTAGGAATCTATAAACGCCTAACTTACGAGCACTATCCCTTAGTACCGGCCGGATATAAGCATTACGGTATCTAAAGTATACTAGAGTGTAATCGTTCTACGGACCTTACTACGAGCGGACTCTAATTCTATAATAATAGTAGGAGCTACAGCTCTTCCTTAAGCTAAGATTAATACTACTACTTAAGGTAGACTAAATCTTACTTTATCTACTCCCCTTTCCGTATCTACACTAAGGTAGTTATTAGGCGCCTACTACGACTTAGGAGCTCGAGATTCCCCGGTAATATATAGAGTTATTAGAACCTCGGTTAGAATTAAAAGATCGCGGAGTCGCTCCTAAAACCGTCCACGCGCTAGGGTTAAGAGAGGTACAAATACTTAAGCTCAAAGTTACGCTTAGTATAATAGAGCAGGGCGGACAAGGAATAGGGGTTTCCTTAAGTTATTTATATATTTATTTATTAGATTCCTCTTTACGATGATTTTCATAATACGTACACTACTTATATACCGTTAATTTATACCACGATCTTATACTATTTTCGAGATCATTAATTCCGCTATAATCATTATAAATCCTTTTACTATTCTATTTAGAATGCCCTAATTAGAAAAAACCCTAAAAAAAATCTACCCTTTCCGAGTGTACGCTATAACATTTCCGGTTAACCCCGTTTAGAAGCGTATAACATCCTTAGGGACGTCCTACTACTCATCGAACCAGCCCTCGACGAAGATCTCGTTATAAGCCTCCTTAATAACTACACGGAAGGCGTGGACCGCACGCGCCTAGAGGTCGCGGCTACGCTCCCTAGCCATTACACGAGGGATAGAGCTACGCTCTAGACTAACGAGTATTAATAAGTTAACCTTCTCGTGCTTTACTAATAGGATAACCGTAGCGTTACGAAGGGTATAGCGACGTGCCTCGACTAACGTATAGTAGGCTATAAGGCCGCTCTTATTAGCTAAACCGAACTTAGAACGGTACACCTTAACCATCTAGTAAAAGGTAGCTAGAAGAGCACCCTATACTACGGTAATATACTACGAGCTTAGCAAGTCTAGACGATCGGCCTTAGGGATATCGAAGAAAGTCTAGTTCGACTAAGCTAGAAGCTTATAAAGGCGAATAGCGTCGAAGCTTAGTAGTCCGGGAATCTATTATTCGAGTTAGCTACGGAAACCCCACGGAGCGACGACGGACACTTACCGGTAAGCATAAACCCTTAGTAGCCTTGCAAGGACCGTAGGTAACCTCGAAGGCACCTAGAGCGGGACAAGTAATCTTTAAGGGAAACCCTACTAATAGCTAAAAGGCTCCGCTATAACGGTTATAGTAATAGCTACAAATGCTAGGAAGTAGAGTAGACTTAATCACCTCCTTGTTAAAGGCGTACAGCTATACTATAGTACGGTGCGGAAGGGCCTCCGTACTAGTCGCCTAGGTAGCCGTAACGGACACCTAAATACGCTTAAGGGGAGAGGAGATAGTAGGAGTAGCGACTTCCTCCTCCTTAGTAAAAGGGTCGTCGTCGAGAGTAGCGAACTTAGTAACCTTCTTTAAGGTACGAGTACCCTTAGAGGGAGTCGCGGGCGGAAGCTTAGTAGTAATATCTTCTAGATCGTTATTAGTGTTAGACGATATAGTAAGGAGATACTCCTTATCCGCGCCGGGAGACTAAGTGCGAGTCCGTTTAGTAGTAGTACGCGAGGACGCGCGACTACGAGAACGCTTTACGGTAGAAGGAGCTAGGATAGGATCCTCCTCTAATGTAGCCGCCGGGATAGGCTCCGCTACCGAACGGATAGGCGGCGGAATAGTAGCGGACGCGGAAGTAGAAGTAACATCCTCTATCGGAACGTCCTTAGGATCGGTATAGGCGACCTTCTTACCTTCCTTAATAGTACGACGACGCTAGCTCTCCGAGAATGCTATAACCTAACGACGTACGGTATTAAAGGACTATATCTCGATAGTGTTAGTAATACTAGGTAGTACCTTAAAGATGTCGGTAACACGAGGAAGGAGGTCGTTAATTACGGTACGAACCGAGTTAGCCTTATACTCGGAAATGTTAAAGCCTAGCCGAACTAACGTAATAAGGGCGCCGAGATCCTACGTAAACTCCTCCGGGATATCCGTGTTCTCGATGAACTCGGAAAGGGTTAGGCGAGGTTACGGAGCGGCTACGGTTAGCTACGGTTTCCTAACTAGAACCCTAGAATCACTTACCTAGACGGCCGGCTCATTCTCGACGATAGTAGGCTTAGACTTAGCACCTAAAGGAGCGTTCTCCTCTACGCTAGAAGTCGTAGTAGTATCCGCCTCGTCTATGACATTGTTAACGGTACGACGGCTCTTAGCCTTCTACGCGCTAAGAGAAACCTTAGGATCATTAAGATACTATGCGTTCTAACGTACCTATTCGGCCTTACGATTACGTTCGGTAAGCTCTATAGCTAATAGGTTTCGTCGAGTACGGCTTAGCTTTTTCTCCCGATAATTACGGCCTATAATAACTTACGGATAAATAAAGGGACGAGTAAAGGAGTAGATAGGTAATGTTAGGAAGAGAGGATACGAAGACTAGAAGACGGTTATAGAGAGGAAGTATAAGTAAGAATAATAAACGGTACGCGTAGTAGATTCCTACGTCTACGGATATTAGGCACCTTATTATTACGCGGCTAGGTATACATTAGATCTCTATAGTAACTAGTACGATATTAATTCTCCGTATACTACTACCGCTCTAACGTTCTTCCGACCACGATCCGGCTAGACACCGATTTCGCTCTATAACATTTACTCTAGTATAGATAGGTAGTTACCCTAATTCTAACGACCCGGGAAAGACGTTATAGAGGGGAGGACAATTATTATACGTAGGCCTAGAGGCTCCCTCTAGACCTAACGTTAACGATATAGGTACTAAGAGTGTGGGACCTACTATGTTTAGTGTACTTTGTTAAAACCACACCCGCTAAAAACTTAGCTTTAGACCTACATCTAAGACCCGCGACGAACGCGATAAGGCTTAATCGCGTTAAAACTGACCTATACATTTAGCGTACTTAAATAAGAATAGGCGGGCTTTCTTCTACTATTCCTTACATTTACGACACCCTAGCCTATGTCGCCTTTAGCGCCTCGAAATGCCTACTACTAGTACGGCGCCCTCTAGATACCCCGAACGTCCGCTTCCTAGTAGAGCCGCGACACGCGCTAGTCTCGTATAACACCGCTATCCTCTTCGATTTCCGCTCTACCGTAGTTGTTCAGCCCCGAGGTAGCGAACTAGTATATAATAGACACATATAACGACGCCACCTACATAGCTAGAGACTCTAGTGCCTAGGCGGCATCACGTTATAGCTAAAGCTAGACTGCTAGTACTAATGTCGATCTCCTAGCATAACACTAAGCTCTAGCTACTACTATACTATTAGCTCTAGTCCTCACTACTACCGCTTCCTATACTACTCTTATACCTAATAGTCTTACTCCCCTATACCCGACCGTAGTATATGTTAATTACATCCCGATAGGCATAGCCCTCTATACGCTCTACGTCGCTAAACCTTACTACCGTTATACTTCCCGTGGAATGCACCTATGTAAGGTCTAATACGTCGACGGAAGACCTAGCGTAGGTTATAAAAGGTGTAGAGAGTATAGATACGAGTGTAAGAAGGCTAGGGACGAAAACGCCGCGGTCTCGGTATAGATATAGCTACTCGTTAACATTAGCCTATATGTTAGTTAACGACGCTAACTTCTACTCTACTTCCTACAATAGAGCTAACACTAACTACGATAGGACACTAGAATCCGTAGCTAGGTGATAGCTACTAAGCGTGCCGGGCCTAGTAAGAACTCTTAGGAACATAAGTAGTTCCTATTAGCACCGGAAACCCCTCGCCGTTAACGGCACGCTAGGATAACTAAGCCTATTCCTACATAATAGGCACGACCTAACTAGATATCACTAACATCCTTACCTATCTCTATAGGAGAGTATATAGTTATCCGCTTCTATTTACGTAGCCTATAGTTAACATCGGGGATAGCTAAGAACTTAAGTATAAGAACGGAGATTTAAGCTACGCTATTAGGTTACACTACCCGCGCGAATGTGTGGTTAGCTATAAGGCTTGAAAGATTAGCTATTTTATCGACCGATAGAGTAGAAATTAAAGACTGAAACGATAACTTATATCTTTTGTAATCCCGGGAGCTATACGTACATATCGGGCACATTATTATTCTCGTAGTTACTAAGTAGGCGTTTGGTAGCTTATTGTATGTAACTTTCGGTGTTAGCGGCCGCTAACACCCTAAGTTATAGCTTAGAGGCTAGTAATGTAAAGGACGCCCGCTTACTAACTACCCCGCCCGCTAACTACCCCGCCCGCTAACTACCCCGCCCGCCGACTACCCCGCCCTAGGGCAGCCTCACAAGGCACGTAGTAGCGAGCGAGCGTTCTAGGTGCGTAATTAATTTAGAGGTAATAATAGTAGTCTTATAAGAACGTAACTATTAGTAGTTTCATCTCGCGATTTACGTCTATAGTCGTAGCTTAGTAATCACTCTTATACATATACTCCTAACCTTTCGTTATTTCTCCTAGTTCTTTTACGGGCCGTATTAACGATATATCTCGACGACGACGCCGCGTTCGTAGTAACCCCCCTAACCTTTCTACTACGCCTACTACTCCCGACGAACGTACATTACACCTCGAGCGAAGGAACTACTACTATGTAAGCGCTAAGCTAGTAGTAGATATAACTTCTATTTCCATAGGGGCATTACTAATTAATACATAGGATATAGGGTTTCCTAGCGGGAGCCCGGTCCTCGGTGTAACTACTAACGAGCGTCGTGCTACTAGCCTAGTACGTACTTTACCTAATTCGAGTAGTATTCGGTGGCCGTATACTATTTATCTTTTATTCGCGCGGTACCTACTCCCCCCCTAGATATCTTAAGATATCCGGGACAACTACGCGATAATTATAGCTAGATTAGCCTCTATTAAGAGAATCGGCATCCTAGTTAGCACTTATATCGTACAGGGCTGCTTCTACTACATAGGCGAAGCACTAAAACTATGTACCGAGACCGACCACTCCCGCTTTTTTAAGAGTTACTAGCGCTACCTCGACTCGAGCCGCGAGTGCCGGTTCTCCCTTAATTCTATAGCTACACGCTACGTCTAGCTAGAACTACTACTCGGTAATAAGGTTAGACTTCCACTCTTAAGCCTATACTCCTCTCTAACTTATATATCGCTAACGCTATCTATAACGCGTAGATCGGCGCCGACCACCTAGAGGTCGAGGCAATTCACGTGTCGGGCTCTATCGCTCTATAGATACCTATTACTTTCACGACCTGAAAACCCCTATTACCCCGCGGCGCTATATGTTCATAGTATAGTCTTTATAGTAATAATGTAGGACGACCGGGATTAGGCCTACGCTAGAAGTAGTAGCGCGGCTTAATGATAATATAACGAGAGAGATGAACATCTTAATATAGCACGTAGGGTATAGCCTATTTTCTTTAACTACATAACCTTAATTACACTCGAGCTAACTAGGATAGATAGACTAAGGGAGGTACTACTTCAAACGAGGTAAGGAATTAATAGAGTTACATCTATACCTTAAACTAAGTAATACTAGTATACTACGCCGGTTACTACAGTTATCGCGGTCGCGCCTACGTAATCGGGTATAAGTTGATACGTGCTATCTAAGATGGACTAATACTATTACCTCTTCTACCTAAGTTAAAGTAGAACCCACCTTTTAAGATTTCATATTCCGTCGTAGCTACGAGTACTATACCTAATACCTACAAGGCACTACTACACTATAGGCGAGGGGCAGCCTCGTCCGAGACGAGTAGTTAATAGAGCTAATCATAGTAACTCTCTATATTAATAACATCGGTGCCCCGCCCTACCTAACTATACCTACGTAGGATCCTCGCATTAAAATAGACCCTTAACTACCCTCCCTCCTCCCCACTAACTTTATAACATAATTAACATACGTAAAACACAATAACCGATAAGCACTATAAGTCTCACTATGGCATTTAAGAGCGATATTCCTAAGAGCTTTAAGACTAGCAAGGAGGAAGACCTTAACGGGATAATCTCCGACGCGTTCTCTAAGGTATTCGTCGCTTTCGCTAGTAAGCACGGACATAATAATACCATAATCGTTATCGTTAATAGTAAGTACCTTCGTCTCGAGAAATTTCTCCCTCCTTCTATTAGCTTATGTTTTTATACTCTAAAATAGCTATTACTACTCCCTAACTCGTCGAGAAGGGCTATAGAGACCGCTAGGATAATAACGACATCGACATAGCGGACAACTCTTAAATCTAGCTAATAGTTATCGGTTAGGGCGCTAATTCCTAGGCTACTAACGCTTAGGCTAGCTAGTTTATAGGATACTAGTAGAATCCTAACTTCCCCCCCTACGGCATGTCTCCCTTCTAGGGCGGCAATAACGTATATCCCGGCTTTAACCCCATAGAGTACTAGGGCTAGACTAGTAGATAGTTCTTTAGTACTAATAGCTATAGCATAGGCTAGTAGCAATAGCCTATGCCTAGCAACTTCCGTAGCCGTAGTAGTGCTAGTAGCCCCCTTCGCCGCGACAACTAAGTTTAAGAACTAGGTATTATATAATTAGGCAAGGAAAGCACGTAAGCTACGATCTTAACAAGGAAGCATTTCGCGCTTAGGCGCTATGTTACACTAGTAGGTAAAATGTCTAAATATAGAGAGGAATTAGGATGTTATATATCTAAGAATTTCGGAGCCTACGTTAGCCCGTCCGTACGAAATACACTTAGTTACCTAAATAGATAAGCGTCTAGTAAAGTAGGCGACGTAGGTAACAGTTTCTAGGCCGGTTATATAGTAACTACGTAAACACCGAGTATAGACTACTCCGAGGCGAGCGTAGGCTCCCCGGATATTAACATCACGTAGGAGGATAGCTATAGTATATACCTCTCGCATTAATTAACTTATATATTAAGTAGACTAGAAACATAAAGTATTAGGTAAAATATCTCCGGATTAACTTATATCTAGCTATACTCTACTCTATAGTTACAAAGACCGAAGGATTCCGACTAAACTAAGGCGTACTAGATCTAACTACGGGATCATTATATAATCTACTTTTATCTAGCGTTATGTTAATTCTTGTCCCGACACGTCTACTTCTTAGTAGAGCTAAATTTACGGCCGTTCTTCTTATTAGAAGAAGGAGTACTAACGGCTTAATTTTTACTAGGAGTACTAGTAACCTACTTCTTAAGGGAAGAGGGAGTACTAGCACCCTACTAACGAGCACGAACCTTCTTACTAGGGGTTTCAATCTCGTTATTAGACACGCCTATAGCGGCACGTTTACGGGCACTATTAGAGAGTATATCTAGCTCGGTGTTATTAGGGTAGCTAAACATAGCCGCGGTTTAAGCTAGTTTACTATAGGCGCTATCGCGGCGACGCTTCTTAGCGCGACCCGAGGGGGTCACGTAGGCCTACTTCTACTTCTCCGTAGGCGTAGCACTACCTTTAGATATGTCTAGTTAGTATTTAGCGCCTCGGGAAAACGATACGAGTGTAACTAGTTAACTTACTAGCCTTAGGCTCCTCAGCCGGAGTAGGAGCAACTACAGGTATATTAGTAAAGCTCATAGTATACGATTTAGAAAACCTACTACCCTCGACGCTAGAAGCATTAGCTTTTACCTCGGTAGTACGGTTATCTAGTATACTAATCACTAGATAGCATACTACGTTAGTACCACCTTTATTCTAGAGTAAGGAAGAGGTAAGTTAGTCGCGAACTTACAGTCGGTAGCGGCCTTATAAGTGTTAATATCACCGAAGCGATTAATATAGCGAACCGCTACATTATGTAGAGGAACCTACGAGAAGTAATTAGCTTAGTCGTACGTTATAATAGAACCTAAGAGGGGATGCGGCACTTATAGCTTTATTACTATCTATAATCTCCTAACGCGCCTTAAAAAGGAGGTCGATCTTATCGAGCAGGTAAGGGCTACTCGCGAGTTCGTTTAGAGTAACCATTATAGAATATAGTTACTATACTATAGGATTATAGGTAGTATGTTATAAAGAGATAGGTGTAGATAGAGATATACGAGGTAGAGGTGTAGGCACTTCACTATTACGCACTATAGCTAGATTAGACTATTAAGCTTAATAGCATACTACTACTATTAGAAAACTTGGTACCCTCGAAGAGTACCAAGTGAATTTGTATGGAGGGTACCAAGTGAAACTAATATACTATGGTACCCTCGATTTCTTATATGAGACTTGAGAAATGGAATATATAGGCGCGTAGAGCTCGTTTGGATCTATAAAATGGCTTATTTACTTTTTCCTTAGACCTAGTACTTATAGAGCTATTAGCCTCCGAAGCTAACCCTAGGGGTTAAGCTTAGGTGCTTAGGAGTAAGACTTAGGGTAAGGAAAAGTTAACCCCGAACCTCTAAGTATAGATAACTCTTTACCTAGGATAGCTACGAGGATAGTAAGAGTAGATCTAGAGAGAGAATTAGTAGCTCTATATATACGTATATTTATGTTTCTATAAATAGTACCTCCTAGTACGCTACGTACCGATAAGGTTAACCTTAGGGTAAGACTTAGGGTAAGGAA